>LR989861.1:6015912-11015912 GCA_905146925.1 Autographa gamma
TCTATCGGCTCATAGATTCTCAAATAAGTTAGCTGTAGCGACCACAAATAATGATGGTAAGCATTTATTAGACATGTTATTGTTCGCTACTTATATGCGATATTTTTTAACGAATACGAGATATAGGCAAAGCAACGGTAATGCTAACGTAAAAGCTAATATGATTTTCTCAACAGTAGGTACTAGCCAATCGAAAATGAGCATTATTTTTATATGTAAAAAGTCGATATTTGTTTAATAATATATAAAACAATAGGCACAAGAATTTAAATAGTGAAGTCGTACTGCCTAGTGGCCTAGCGATTCTAATCGAGATTATATCTTAAAAGGTTGCAGGCTTTTTTTTTTTTTTTGGTAGAGATCTTTGCAGTTAGCCTGAGCGCAGGCTTTGACTGCTTCACCGGACTTTTGGCGAGGACCTTAAGGCCTCCAGCCAGAGCAATAGGAAAAACTAACTACGTTAGCAACGTCTACTAAGGGCACCCCCTGCGGGGTTCGGACCTCGACTTAGTGCGTTGCTAACAATCTTAATAAAGCAAAACAGCAAGGGATGGCTGGATCAAAATTTTTATTATTTAGGGACATATTTTTATTGCTAGTTTGGCCGGCTCGGGCCAGCTTGATCTAGGGACGGGAGGATAACATTTACGTTATTATTATTTATAATACGCGACGGGCCTCGCCGGCGAGGACGGTATGTAATATACGGCGGTTGTGTTTTGTATTGCTACTGCTAGCTATATCGAATGCTTCTTGGAGAAGCGTTGTTTTATCATCGGGGTAGGAGAGAGTATGTCTGGGGCGTTTAATCTTAGATATTACGGAAGGTACGTATCTCGCGGCCGCTACGATTAGCGGGTTACGGTGGGTTTCGGAGGAGTCGAAAAATCGAATCGCGGCGCGTTTCATGAACTGCTTGATTGTTGGCAGCTTTAAGTCACAGTGCAACTGCAAGTTACGGACGTAACCTGGAGCGCCTGTGGCTCTACGCATGAAACGGTTTTGGAGAGGTTGCAGGCTGCTCATTTTAGTACCAATCGGACTTTTTCAATTTATATATGTTTAAAAAATCTTTTTTTTTCTTTTCAGTATACATATTTACGCCTCACAGTTCCAAGCCTATTCTAATCAAGAAACAGCTACTTGACCCGTCTACTGGCGTGTTTAAACAATGTACTTTTGGAACTTGCTTCGATGACGATATCAGACTGTATCTAATGCGGAACGATTCCGTAAGTATTTATTTAAACTACCTTTAGTACTACTCAGGATAATAAAAAAAAACTTGATACTTTTCTTTTTCCACCTGATTTGCATTTATTTATTTTCATCACTTTTTAACGTACTTATTTCCTTTATCTCTAATTCTCCTCTCTTCGTTTTTCATTTAAAAATATAAATAATAGCCAAAGTTTTTCAAGTATCAAGTAAATTTAGCATAGGACTCGCACTCTAAACACGCCTCCTTTTTGTACAGGAAATCTACTGCATAGAAAAAGAGCAGTCAGCGGACACCCGTTTAGAGGTGATCTCTCAGCGCAAGCTGCCTACTTCCAACTTCAGCGCTTTATTGGCTGAACAGCAACTGTCTGAGGTCCAAGCGCCGAATACCACTGAAGTCACGGGAATCGATGTCAATAACATCGCCAGTTCCACTATAACTGAGGTAAAACCATTGCTTATTAAAACTTAAATAATACTTTAAGCATTACACATACTAAAAGAACGAATGAACCAACGAATTTGAAAGAATGTTTTTTTTACATTATATGACCAGCCTTTATTTATAGTTATCATCATGTTAAAGGCTCTTCTCGCATAGAGTACGCTTAAAATATAATTAAATAATTTTAAGACAAGTTTCGTGAAAGAATTCTCTTTCCTAGGAATTCTTTAGACGACCCTTTCGGAAACCAAGCTTTTGATATAAGTGATTGGTGAAACTTAAAAATGTACTATCTTACATTAAAATGATATTTTTTTTAAAATACTTAATTGACTGTACGAAAAAATAATCCTATCATAAAACGTAAACAAAACTATGATTCCCTTTATTATCAACAGTGACAATACCTGAAGGTTATCGATATTTTATCGCGGTTTGAAATTACCTTTGCCTTTGTCATTAAGTTCTATCGCCCTGTGTGTATCTACCTGTATTGCGATGTTATCATTGCGGCAATAAAGCGATCATGTCACTACCCTTCAGTGATTATTTTCTCCTTGATTTTATTATCGTCTAATTTATTGTGTTTTGAAATAAATATGTAAAGTAAATAAAGTAGTAGTTTACGTAAAAATCAAGTTTCCCACTATTATACACTTTTGTCACACTTAAAGTATTTGTTTCCATAAGAAGGATCGCTTTGAAAAGTGTGGTTATTGTAAGTTAAAATATCACTGTTGTTTTTGTATTCTTTAGAAATATTTAACGCCTCAATAGTTATTGCAATTAAAGTTATGGCAAGGAAAACACTATGGTGCCTGGCCTAATGAGCACTAAAAGCACTAGTTTTTAATTACCGATCCTCCTTTGTTTTATGAGTACCCCTTATATACCAAGAAACCATATTTGATATACTTTTGCTTGTTCCAGTTCACTTTAGCTGCCCCCCACATGGTACCACCGATCAGTCTCCTATGCACAGCATTCCTACAACGCTTATCTGGTGTGGAACAACCCTCACAGTCTGATGACACGCAGGAACCACCGCCGATGGACGTCGACGACGACTCTAGTGATGACGAAGACTCCAGCGAGTCTAAATTAAATGGACCTTACGCACCAAAGGTCACTGAACTATGGACACCGAATTACGAAGCCGTTAAAGAGAAAAAGTTGAACAAAATTATGCATGAACCTTTCCTAGACTTGCATTCGACGAGCACTTTGTTCGGCGTGTAATTGTTTATTATGAGTAAAAATAAATTTTATACGCAATATAGTTCTTTTATTTCTTTAATGTAACCTGCAAACATTATACTCTGTATCTTCGGAAAAATTGATGCAGTTACGTAATAAGAAACAAACCATTAGACGATAATTGTTAGCAGCTCTTTGATACTAAAACACAAGTGGTACAAAAAACAGATTTTTGCCAGTTTTCATCATCATGGCTCCTTCATAAATAAACATTTCCTGCTCATATATTCTTCAATTAGAAGCCCTACTATGTGTATTAATAGCAATAAATACTGGTTGTATCTGGTATTGGACGTTTTAATCCTTTAAGTGTTTTAATAGCTTTGTTTATTTTTCTTGACTTACCTATCAAGTATTGTGCCATTTCACATTACTACATCCAATTTGTTATCTTAAATATAGCCTACACTATAAAGCACAGGTGTTGTTGGTTTAGACGTAATTCTGCAAATGTTAAAGATACGCGTACCTGTTCACTATGGAGTTATTAAATCGAGAAGAAATTAATTATATTGCTGAACAATGTGGGTTTACTAAAGTGTTGGATTGGAGGACGGAAGAGTTTCCAGACAAAGTGCTTGGGTATTTGGGTGACCATCTGAAACTGATCATCGCTGTTGAGTCAAATGGGGTCAAATCTGAGTTAAATCTTTTTGTGAAGTGTATGCCGAGATACGATAAGTGGAAGGCGGAATACCTGAAAGAACTGAAATTCTTCAAAAAGGAATATGTTATGCTGAGCACTCTTTTCACGGAATTCGAAAATTATAAAGGTGAGTTTACATAGAAACTTTTACTTGTATGAAGTTTTTCGCTAGTAATATGTTTCACTAGTAACATAAAATAATAATTTTCTATGCTAGGCTCCAATTGGCCCTAGCTAGAATGCAAGTTGAGAGGGGTCAGCGGTGGGCTGGTTATGACGTAAATAAAGATGTAGATAGATTACACCATAGTTAGTTGGTACGATCCCTGGTAGTCAAGTAGCTTAGTAACTCAATAATAGAAGCAGGTAGCAACCTTATAAGACGATATTTTAGATGGCTTCTATTGGTCTGTATATGTATTGAATCTTCCTATTTGTTACTTTTAGATATACGAAAATGGCGACCAAATTTGCTTTTCATCAAAGAAGATATTTTTGTGTTTGAAAACGTTATTCTCCTTGGTTATAAAATGCCAAATAACGAAGAAACGATGACTTATGAAGACATGAAAGCGAGTGTAGAAACTTTAGCACGATTTCACGCTCAATCTTATATCTACGAGGAAAAGAAAAGTAAAGAACTGGGCAGATCTTACAGGATTTGGGAGCAATATAGTGATTACCTCCAAGAACCAAATAGAGGATTATCCTGGCGAAATACAGGAAGAAATGCCGCGATTGACTTCCTAAAAGTATTTTCTAAACACAGATCAAAACCAAACTTTAATCGATACTTAGAAGCGATCATACCTTCATTGTATGATACTGCTATGGAACTGATGAAGCCAAGCACTGAATACCGGAATGTTGTTGCCCATAGAGATCTATGGACAAATAACATTTTCTTAAAAAAAGAGCCGAACTCTCCGTGTCATGCACTGTTCGTTGATTATCAGACTGTGGTATATTCGTCTCCAATGCTTGACTTGTCTTCACTGATATATTTGAATACGAGAAGAAGTGACCGCGATGCGTGGACGGAGGAATTCATGGATTTGTACCATACAATACTTTCTAAGGAACTGAAAACTGCAGGTGTAGATGTAGAGCATATTATCAGCAAAAGTGTTATATCAGAAGCGTACAAGAAGAGTCTTGTGTTCGCACTAACACAAGCCGCTCTCATTACTCCTATAGTAGCCATGAGCAAAGAGAAAAGGGAAGAAATATTTGACGACCCAGAATCATCAGAACGACTAAATGTTATTAGTCGCAGCAAAGAGTTCATAGATTACGCCAAAGAAGATGCTAATTATCGAATTCGAGTGACAGAATTGTTGGACGAAATCGTGGAAAGATACGTTTTTCCAAAAGACACAAACGGGTATAACGATTGTGTATCTATTAAGTCTTAAGATATCAAATCATACGATGACTTCTTGATGTTTATACTTTGTATGTGCTTCGTGTGTACACTGTGCATATATGTATAATTAACCCATAATTTCTACCGTTTTACTTATCGTACTGTTTGACTTTGATAAATTAGTTAAATAACTATTCATATTGCCAACGTTTATTTATTTTTTATTTAATTACTTGTATCCATGGTAAAGTCTTGTTAAAGTAATTGTATTATAGCTATATCCTTATGCCTAAATAAAAATATCTGTTATTTTACTGTCCTTAAATAAAATTCTGTCATGTTTAATCAGTACATATGAACCAAACTTTTCCGAGACCTACTGGGTCAAGAAGTCAAAGCTCTATCTATTAGAGCTTATCATACCACCTTGACGCCGTAAAATTAACCGTAAGGACCTATTTCTCATAGACTCAAGCTTAGTAGATGTACGATTCCCAACAAAATCTCTACATACGGAAAGAACGCTAGTTAATTTCCTTGTTTTCATTTTTATACCTAAACATGTCACTGGCAATACCAACTATCTCATATTTGCTCTTACTAATGTATACAAACGATGTCAATATTTACTGAACAGCTATGTTTGATGATACGCTATGTAGATACATTGCCACCGATGTGATTTCAATATCAGACACGTTTCGTCCTGGTTAGAGTTACAACTAGAGAAAGTTGTAAAAGATTTAAAAAATATGACGAGCTCTGCTATCAAAAAAAATGTAAACAATGAAGTTAATTATATAACTGAAGAAGATGTGAAAACAATATTAGCGAACTATAATAACAATAATGAAGAAATTAAGGTGGAGAATTATTATGTGCAAAACGCCAGTGACAAAATGTTGGGATTCCTGGCTGACTACTGGACGGTCAAAATTCACTTGTCTAATAGAAAAGTAATTTCGTTCTTCATTAAAGCTATATCTCGAGGGAATGCCGCTAAAGCGAATATGGTGAGAGAAATGCGCCTTTTTGATAAGGAAGCGTTTTTCTACTCAGTGATTAAGAAAAAAATGGAAGTTCTGGGTAAGTCAATATACTAAATAATGTTGATTTCACCTGTTACGAAATATCCTCATCCTATGTTACACTTCTACTTGGTCCCTACACCGGGGCCGTTTATGAGGCATCGATTGAGTTACATTTTAGATAAGCACCTAGCTTACCACTTCATACAGGGAATTATTACAGAAATGTATTAATTGACTTCGTGTATCTAAGTACTCATAACCAAACTTCTGTTTAATAATTTGGCCGCTAGTTCTGTGCGTCTGTATTTTTGTATCGACTTAAGCTGTCTGAAGGAAGTGATGAGTTGACATAAACAAAAATATTTAACGGTGCTTTATTTGCGGTATTTATTTATGTTTTAGGTATGAAACCTTGGGCTGCGAGGTTAATAACAGCTCTTAAAGACGCAATGGTATTTGAAGACTTAAAAGCGGCACACTACAAGTTACATAATAAGTTTGAGCGATTCGACTTACCTCACACGCTTCAAGCTTTAAGAACATTAGCTAGATTTCACGCATCTTCCATTATTTTTGAGGAGAATAAAAGTAAAGAAACACAAGATAGATACACGATAAACGGTGAATATGATCAAAATTTGGATAAAGGTGGTTATCATTTGGGATCGGATTGGTTTTCGCAGTGTATGAATGGCGCATTGGAAGCAATGAAGTCATTCTCTAAGTATAACGAAGCAGACATAGACTTGGTTGAGAAAAACTGGTGTAGTGTCTGGTCTACAGCTATGGATTTAAGTGACTGCTCTCCAAAATACAGGAATGTGGTCTGTCACCGTGATCTATGGAACAATAATATCATGTTCCGCTACAGTAAGGCCGAGGATGGTACCTTAGAACCAAGTGATTGTCAGCTGGTTGACTTCCAAGCAATAAGATACCAGCCCCCAGCCGGAGATGTTATGTTACTTCTTTGTTGTAATTTAGACCCGGAGTTTCGCGAAGAAAATTTAGACATGTTTCTAAGTTTTTACTACGAAGAACTGAAGAAAATACTCATTAACTATAACTTTGACATAGCTGATATTATTCCGAGAAATGAATTTATGATCTCTGCGCAAGAACAAAGGCAGTGGGGTCTTGTTGTGTGTGCCTGTCTTATCCCACAGTTCTGGCTAGACGATGACTTTATTACAAATACATTCACTGATAATGCACAATTTGATGAGATACTCTCTAAAAATAAGGGCATGTTCATAAAGAAGATGATGGAAAATAATTTTGATTACAAACAAAAAGTTATGGAAATTTTTGAAGAAATCGCAGATAGATATTGTCTCACTGTGAAATGTTAAATAAAGTACATTATTACTATTATTTTTTATGTTTATTTGTGAATACGTATATGTTTAATATACCTAATAGCATGAAATTAAACATCGCGTGCATATAACAACGGAGCGCTACTACACATTTACTTATGTTAAAATTCTAGATTTCCGATCTTTTTATTGGGCATACTTTAAGCGATCATCTACTCCAGGCTTTTCCAAAACTTCAACCTGATTTCTTTTCTTAAAACTCCAGCCCCAATTAGGTACAAACTTGTTGTCTTGAAGACGACGCGTGCCAAACTTCTTGTGCCAAGGGTCATCACCTCTTTGGATGTAAATGTCGCAGAAAGGGCGGATCAGTAATATGTAAAACAGTTCTACAAAGCTGAGGAGGCTGGCACCAAGGAACAAGCCTCCCGTTCCACCCGTCGATACTGAAAGAAAATTAAATGTTAAATAGTTCAGACTAATGTCGCACTGACTGCCGCCTTAGTACTTAATTCAGCAGCAACGCTGGCCTGGATTTAGCTCTACGCTACAGTAGGATTTGTTATAAAATCACTTAATTTATGAGCGGTGCTTTATTGTATTATTAATCTAGCTAGAAATCAAATTATAATATTCCCATTATGTAGGTACTTTGATTCCACAAATTCATGGTATCTAAGATAGAAATCGGATCATACAACAGACCCTTCAAATTCTACTTTTTTAAATTTTACTATTTTAACTTTTTATGTCCCGTTACTTTACAACTTAGAAGAGTATCTTCATAATACTTCATACATTCATAGACTATTACCAACTAAGTCCAGTACGCCGCGCACAACATTCCTCCTGTACCGCTCGCTGGGCAGCACGGCCAGTTCTATCTGAACACTGGCGTAGCTGTCTGACGTCACGAACTTGAAGTCCTTGGTGATCGTGATCTCCGCCTCGGTGCAGGATGGTAAGCAGTTGCAGGAGAGACCGGCGCGCGATGACCAGCGGGCTTTCAGCACCTGGCAATGTGAATGTAAAAAATAGGACGGCTAAAGAGAGAATTTAGTAGAATTACTTGATCGACACAAGGCTTAATTGAGTGACTCTGATAAAAGAAAATTGGGTATAGGTAATGTATGAGGACCAATTCCTTTTGTATCTCCCTGAAAGTTCTGTTATTGGATTTTATTTTTTGTTATATTTATTAACTGTAAAACTGTGTCATTATTCTAGGTAAACTCACCGAAAGTTCGTGAATGTGGCTGTTCAAACACATAATGCCAGTGACATTACATTTGATGTGCTCTTGAACATTCGGCATGAAGTAATTGGTACAATTACAAAGACGCAGTTGGGCTTCCTTTCTACATTGCACGGTGCAGGCCGAGTACGAATAGTGTCGATACACTTGCAAGAAGTTCTCGTCGGTGTATCGACATTTCCTTTTCTCCGGAGTTATCAAACGAGCGCCTGCGTCATTCTCTATGTTGCGTATGGTTATATAACGCCTACAAATCATATCAAAGGATTATTACACTGCCCTATATGTAATATTCCTTGGACTCAATTTCTTAAGTGTCATCTTATTTGACGAACTCGTTATTTATTAACGTCACTTTATTTACGTACTTGTGAAATATTTCTTGACCCACGGACAGAACGTCTGAGCCTATGGTAGTGAGAGTGGGTACTTCCTCTTCGTTCAGGATATAGATATTTGCGGAAACCATTACGTCGAAGCGAATAGCTCCGGGTCCAGTGGTTCTGTTGCTAACCATGTCTAGTTTGGGAGCATTCTTTTCTCTAGAAGAAAAACAAAAACACGTTATGGAGACAAAGACATTAAAAAAGCTTTTGCATATTTAAGAGTACGTATGTACCTAGGTATCTATTTCTTGGTATATTAATGTAATCGATTAGCACCTTTCCTTACCTGCTTTGAAGAGTGTTAATAGCATAGCACGTTCCAAGCTCGGTGTCCATTGGTCTGAAATACTTGCAACAATCGTAAGGAACGCCATTCCACGAGCAGTTCGCTAAAGTTTCCTCACATGTGCTCCTGACCTAAAGAAGGATTAAGAATTTCTAGTAAAGGTGTCTATTATTCAATCATATGGCGGTCATCTGTGGCCTCGTAAGCAGTTAACATCGACCGATAAAACAGCTGGTATTCGTCCTTTCTATTACTGTTTGTCTGTTCCACTTATTGCGAATCCACCTATAACTCAAGAAAACTGGTTTAGTTGTTCTATTTTAAACACTTTCAATAATATAGTAATTATTCTACATCTTGGAGTTTATTCATCAGTATACGCAACTATGTAATATAGGTAGGTACGATATGTAACTTAAATACGACTCCAATAGAATCTAGAAATTTATGAAATACCTAAAATCTAGTTTGACATCTAGTTTAATATGTAAATTTTAGATTACTTACTAAATTAGCATAATACGTTAGATTAGTTTGCATGCAGTCTGGCAGCGGGTTGTCAACGTTACAAAACTCAGATGTATAATAAGTGATTCCTTTGAAAAATGCTAACTCTTTTAACACTTCCTCCATATTAAAATCATGTCCCTCACCCCATAATCTAAAAACAACAAACCAATTATAGTTCGTGAGCTTTAATGATACTGAACCTTGAAATATAATGCATTTACGAATTGGAAATAAATAAAGAAAATGAGGAAAGTTAATATTTTACAAGCTCAAGTAAGTTCTTAAAAAAAATACTTGGTAAGCTCTTAAGAAAGACTCGGCAAAAGGGTTACAGCCGGTTATACCTGGACATTAATTTCACTGCCCTTTTAATTAGGTATTTACACAAGCTAAACAAGCCAAAAAGCTATTTTCCATTAATGCGACCGAAGAAAGAATTTACATTAGGAGTCCTTTTTTATTTTATCTACCTGATCCTTTTCTAAAAGCAAAGATGTAAAATTGCTTAGTTTATGTACTGAGGTAAATTTTTCACAATCTTGAAAAAGCGGTTTTCACTGTGAATATTATGTTAGTGGTTTTCTGGTCCTGGTTTTTGTATACCTTTTCTGTTCAAAGTTTTTACCTGTCAGAGATCTCCTCTACGCGATTTGAATTATCGTTTTCGCAAACAACCACCGTCGGGAACTCGGTGTTCCAATCCTTGTAAGTGGTTTCCACGACGAACGAAATGGGGTTGTTCTGAAATGCATCGTACTGAGCAGCAATCAGCAGAGATGAGCCATACCACGATAGAACCACTACTACTAACCAAAATATCCTGGAAATCCGAAATTATTTAGCAAAAAGGTCTACTTCGATTATCGATTACTTTTAGGACACCTTTAGTTCTGTTTTCGCCTCATTTAACTATCAAACTGCATATATACTAGTATCTAATCTACTTGCATAGAGCAGCTTTGGCGCATACTCGTATATATTTATTTTCCAAGAGAACATTTATAGGGATGGAGTAAAGTACAAAATAAAACTCCATATACGTGGGTCGCATTTTCCCAATTATTCAACATAAAAAATCATTGCAATTTACCTTTCCACCCAATGTCTTTTTCTATCCGCTATAAATCTAAAACCATGTATAGAAGTAGTTTGAGGCAAACTTTTGATCCCATTCCACCAAATCTCCAAATATTTTTTCCATGTATCATTTGTACCCATTTCTTTCACTCACATTTAGACAATACATTAAATATTGTGTATCCTTTATTTTTATACAAAAGCTATCGTGCGTAACAAATATCAAACGAAGCAAATAAATAATGGAGACGTTAAATTATGACAGGTGCCTGAAGTCTAATATAGATTGTAATCAGAATGAGAACAGCACAGGTGGTTGATTTGTGGAACCATTATTGTGATAACAATTATTTGTGTAATAGCCTATACCTACTCTACAAAAGCTTGTGTAAAATATAGCTACTCGTAAGTCCCAAACAAAAACGTTTGTACCAATATATCAGAAGTGCAACTACTCAGCCCTGTTACAGAGATTTGTTGCGAAAACACTTATCCTTCGCACTAACTTTCAATCTGAGCTAGTAAGTAGTTTTCTAAACATCGACATTTAAAAGTTATACAATTATTTACTCATGAAACATATTTTTCTATAAATGTATATTTGTACTTCTTAACTGAGTATGCTGTACCTATTCCTTGCTCATTTATTTGATAGAGCACCTCAAAAGGTTAACCGGTACAGACCTCTTGACTTTAAGTCCGTACAAAACTTACATAAAGTATAAATAAATGAAAGGATGTGACTAAGTGCTATTAATGTATTATATTTTAATCGTAGGTGGTCTGTTGTCCTACTCTAGTATTGCCTGTAAGTTCGTTCCAGTATATAGGTCGGTATCTACTGATGGGTTCAAAATGAGCTGGTCTCTGCGGTTCTATGTTTATTTTAACGGTTTTCTTTCTTCGCAGTCCTCTCTCTCTCATTTCACGCATGAGTTTCACGGTGAAGAAGTAAATGAACTCCAAAACGGAAACGAAACTGAATCCGGTGATAAAGCCGCAGGTGGAGCCGATGTTGCCTAAAACATAAAGCAAGATAAGTAGCTAGTACTTATCTTATATATAAAAATGAATCGCTAAATGTGTTGGTAAGCGCATAACTCAATAACGCCTGGACCGATTTCGCCAATTCTTTTTTTGTTGTGTTAGTTATTAAGAGGAGAAGGTTCTTATGAAAAAAAAAATGGATAATTGTTCGGTGAAAAAAAAAGTAATCCTGACCTTTGCTACGATAGTGATTCATCTGCGCCCTGAATAACATAAAGACACCGGGAACGGGACCTATGGATTCACGCGGGTGAAACCGCGGGGCACAGCTAGTATCTAATAAAGTTTTTACGTCATACAAAACAACCATTAGGTACCTGCAAAATGTAGATCTTTGGACTGATGAATGATGAGATACTATCTTAGTTTAATTTAGATTAATCACAGAATCGCCTTTTACAGCAATCTCGGAAATAATAGTGGACTTATTAATAATAATTGCAAGAAGTTCTAAGAACAGTTATAAAGTAATTACAACGGCTGGGAGCCTCTCACTGCTATTGAGTATTGCGACACACTCCATTCTAATACTAAAGTTCTAAAGTAAAAGTACACGTTTGTGTTAAAAGCTTTACGTCACAAACCGATACTTACTGATCAAATCGAACCATTTCATAATAACATTCTGTCCGTAGCAGTCGGCCACATTTCGCGCGTACTTCACATGAACTATAGAAGTTCCGGTATAATTTGCACCTCGTCTGCAACCAAAGCGTATTGTTCTTGTTCAGAACAAATGTATTCCAGCCTGCTTCACAACAAAGTGCCCTACTTGTTGAATACCTACTACATTCCCCTACTTGTTTCTGGAGTTGTTTCATTTGCAGATGGCTTGTATAAATTATGTAGGTGTTCGGTATTTACTGAAGTTTCTTTCTGTTTAAGTTGCGCCTCATCAATATTGTATTGTTCATTCATAGCTTAGGTATTTATTATGTTTAAACTCCTTCAATGTTGATGATTCATTGAATACTTTTATTAACTTATTTGTTAATTGCCTGCTTGTTAGTTCCATGACAACCTCTGCAATGAACAGGCCTTCACGACGCCCTTACCGTTTCCTAAACGACGATACAAAACAAACAACGAATTGTCAAAATGTGATTGACGCACAAGATTGACTCTTCATATTCTCACGATTTTTTAATTAAAATTCCTTCGTCTATTATAATCATCAACCATGACGGTACCTAATAAGAAAGCCGGCTTAACTACAGCCGACTTTGAAGTATTTGGGAAAGTTCAGGGTGTTTTCTTTAGGAAACACACCCAAAGAAAAGCCAACGAACTTGGAGTTAAGGGATGGGTGATGAATACTGCTCAGGGAACGGTGATAGGACAGATGCAAGGGCCTCAAGGAGCTGTGGAGGACCTGAAAACGTGGCTGCAAAAGGTTGGAAGCCCCAAGTCAAGAATTGAGAAGGCTTCTTTCCGCAACGAAGCTCCTATAACCACCTGCGCTTTTAGAACTTTCGAGGTACGACGATAAGCCTGTAAATTTTGTTTTGTTCCTAATAATTTTATTGCAATCTTTTATATTATTTCAATTATAAATTATGCTCGCATTATATTTTGTAATTTTGATATAAATTTGGCGCGAATAAAATAAATTTGTCCATAACACTGTGTATCCTTTCCAATATTCTTCATAGACATAGAACAACATAATTTTGAAAGTACAACAAGTGTTAACAGAATCATTTTGAAATAATATGTAAACTACATGCAATATAACTGATTTTTGGTAGTTAAAATAACCATGCACGCCTAAATAAAAACGATAAAAAATATTTTAATCAAATACTATAGAAGCACGCAATAGAAAATAGATTACTTACAACCACTCATCCCTATCGTTGTCTGCGACAGTGTTAAGATAATCAGGATATATCAGGACATTATTGAAGTCATAACTATAAGCAGTCTTGGAACAGGTAGGGTTGCACATCGGACAGTCGATGCCGCCGTTAACTGAGTCCAGTTCCAGTTCCTCAGGCACATGGTCTTCGTTTGGACGTACTGCTATAGATTGGGCTGGAAAATTACCTTACATCTGTAGATGTTATTTATTCATTAGTTACCAAAAAATATTTAGGAGCACGCTTCATGGCTCATTTTCACTGGTCGTTATAAAAGATCCCGGATACGGGCTGCAACATCCAGTGACAACGTCAACCGCATGTGGTCCCTGTGGCATGCTTTCTATAAAACCATGAATATGGGCTTTACAGCTACTAGTGAAAATAAACTAAAATAGGGTACTTTTTATCATTAAGATTTTTATTTTTTAGGGTTATTTTATTTTTGTACTCACGGTAATAAGTCCTAAGACAAGGCACATCCCTCATATTACAAGTTCTAGCACCACTCATCTTCGGCATATTGAACGGCGTACAATTACAGTTGTCTAGCAGAAAATGCATTCGGCACTTCAACATGCAATCGCTGTACGTATAAAACGGGAGATACGTGGACTCATCGTAGAACCTACATTTTCTCAATTTAATCGGCACATGTTGAATGTCTCGGGAGGCTTCGGTGAAACTTGCTGTGACCATTACTGTCATCTAAGAACATGCAAATAAATAAATAAATGGAGTCACATGCATTCTACACCCAAAGTAAGTAGCCAAAGAAAAGTAAGCACTTTAGTAACACAAGTGTGTTGTGAAATTCAGCGACAAGTACCACAAACATCTAGACCCGAAACTATGTATGTGATTTTCACATTGGTCTGTCCGGGTATCGAAACCGAGACCTCAGCGCTGGCGACACTTTAAAAACCGATGCCACTCCACCACAGAGGTCATAAAAAAATCTATAATGTTTTACACATGAATGGTTTTTAAAGAATATTTAACGTTACGTTGCCCGCTCTTGCGGAAAGCTCCATCGCGCTGGAAACACATTTTTACAATTCATTGAGTTGGAGATTCAATATATTTAACTTTTCGTAATGTACATTGGTCTATATATTATATCAAGTACATTGTTCTTATTTGCACTTCAGGCTTAGTTCTTGAAATAACTAGCAGTTATTTAAGGCCCAACAAGTTTGAGAATTACCAAATGCGACAGTTATCTTTTTGAAAAGAAGTTCTGAAACACTAAATCTGACCTAACAAATGCGGGACATTTTTCCTTCAGAAAAAAACAAAAATATGAATAAAAAATATCTTACTTGTACACTTGGGCTAATAATCTGCATGGCGAAGCTTCCACTTGGTGAATCGGGAAAGTCATACGCATCTGAGAATTGTAACTGCAAAAGTGGTAAATAAAGTATTCATCAATTATTTGTTAAACATCGGTTTAAATTATAAATTATTTAAAGAACATTTGTTTGAACCTGAGCTCCTTGTAACGGGACATTGTAGAAGAAATCGTCGCTCTCATTGAGTCGCAAAAGAACTTTGAGGCCTTGATCGAAATCAAATGAGGATTTATTCCCGTATCTGTACATATCTATGCTTCTTGTAGAACTGGTTATGCTGTAAACAATATATTGGGTAATTTCTAAGAATAATTCTATTTTTTAAACTTTACACTTACGAAGGACAAACCAGAACTTTATCAAAACTATCTAACTGCCGCAGTAGGTTTCATATTCTACTATTGTTAAAAAATATCTCAATGTATTTTAAGAATTTGCATTCACATTATACTCATACAATAAAATGGAACGTTATAAAATAGAATATAGTAGATTTTAGTAATTCAAGTATTCCTAAACAATTACTGTACAGCTTATATTTACGATTGAAATATAGAGTCGTATAGCCTCAGATAGTTGAAAGTGCAGCAATATCCGTTCATAGTGAGTCTGAAGTCAAACAAGTCGAGACAATCCCTCGCCTCCGTGTTCCAAGCGCACCTCACGAGCAGGTCTTCACACCGAGGTGTTAACTGCCAACAAACAGAGGCTAATTTACTAAACAAATACCTATAAGTACTAAGAATAAATATTATCTTGTTTGTTTAATTTCTAGGGTAAGTATAGCTATAAGCCCGCGTTTTAGCCGTGTCTATATGAAGATTTGCATAATATCAACATGGTTGGTTAATGAGGCAAGGACTGATTAAGCACAAATATATTGCTCGCTTTTAATTCAATATATATTGCACACTAAATTAGATGAGTTTTTTTATACTGTCATAATAGTGAACCAGATCTCTGAGCTCAAAACTATGCATAAAAGAATAATATGATCATCAGCTTAGTTATTTCTACATAAAAGTAAAGGCGTATTGTTCGACGTAAGCCATAGTCTAGACATCACGACATTCACTCAGAAATGCTCTAAATAATACCAGCTCTAGAACCTGACCTATTGTAACACCGAATATTACATCAGGTTTAAAAGATAAATGGGTTGATAGCCTCTTATACTCTTATATGGAGTTTTTAAACAATTTCATTATTTTTGTGTACCACCGTAAAAAGCTGTTTTTTATGTTCTATGAGGCTTACTTATTCTAGATATAGGTAGATGCATTATGTAGATACTTATTGTATTTATTGTTTTCTTAGGTTTACTCAAATTTTAGATATTGTAATAAAACTACTAGTTACGGATTATGTTAAGGTTTATTTTAGATTTTAGGTCCCGATGTTTCGACAGCTTTGCAGGTATCATGATGTACGATGGAAACGTCGGGACCTAAAATATAAAATAAAATAAACAACGACACAACAAAGTAAAAAAAGTAGTTTCATTTCAATGCTTATGTATAAAATTATATTTAATAACTTACCTTTCGCATTAGCTCATGGACGTCGTAATTACCCAATATATGGTGCAGTTTGAGTGGAGATACCTTACTATAATCCATTGAGCCCAGAACATACAACTGTCCTAGGCCGACTAGAATCGCCATCATATCAGTTTCATTGTAAAATTGATTACGCTCTTCTTGAAGCCTGGAATATAATTAAAAACTTGTTATATCAGTGCCTTCCCAGGCTCACTGTATCAATAACCAGAAAAACTTTTAATAATGTATATAAGATTTTCCCTATCTTATTTCAAGTGTTTCTGTAAGAATAATAATAAACTCTCTTTACTTCTCTTCTACAAAGGTTCTTAAAATTAAGTTTATAACAACTACAATAAGCGTTTATTGCCATTTAAAATCTCTTCAGTTTAAATAAACACAAGCCGCTTGTTTAGTACGGCTATCTATCTGGTTATTCTAATCTTAATCTTCTGCGTTTTTTGTGGATATTAAATTAGACACATAATCAATAACTTACAAATCTCTACAACATTCAGACATCGATTTAATCGACTTCTTATTATTAATCTTAATTAAGCTTCAGACAGCTATTTAACACATTAGGCCTACAGTAGTCAAGGTAGTAATAAATATTCAATCATCATTAATCATTATCGAGACGTCCGTATAAAGATACGTTAAAGAAGTTATGATAATTTCTCTAGGTTCCCAACGGGCAAAGGTCGCATACAAGTCAACAAGTGTTGCATAATTGACGTCATAATGTTAATCTAGGTGAAAAATAAACGTATTATATTATGAAATAGACTCAAAGCTAAACGGTTGAAATAAAACTATCTTCTTCTTATATAAAACTTAGTCAGTTTTGACAGCATAAGAGCGAAGACCAATTTCCGTAATTCTTTGATTTGTTGATTCGGTCTATACCCCGAATAGCACTTTTACTTAAAAAATCCGGAACAGGTCTCAAAAAAGTATCTTATGGAACGAGCACTGTGTACGCGGGTGACAGCGCGGAACACCACTAATAATAAATAAATGTTCTCTTACAATGTCTTGGCAAGTTCCGTGACAGCACGTTTGCTGATTCTGTTGTTGGTGCAGATGCCCACTGCTGGGAATATGATCTGGCTGACGGAGACACCTTCAGGGGTCTGCGTCGTCACGAGCGGCGCGCTGTAGTATTTGTCGAAGGTAATCCAGACTAATGATATGGAGCAGATGAGCCCCACAATCAGGATTACTATCCAGAGGAGCCTGGTAAAGAACATTAAGATGGGATTAAGGTACTATAAAGTATTTTAGACACTTCAAAAAGTACAGACATAAAAAGGGGTAATTTCTATGATTTTGTTAAGCAGGAAAGCAAAATTAGATTAAGGATATATGACCCACTATGAATTATCCACTGCTGGGACCTCTTTTTTATCCATCTACCGAGAGTTCCTTGACAACATACCAGTATCGAAATGACAGCATTGTCTCAATATTGATGTTTACTTTATGTTCAAGTTACATCACGTAACAATTCGGTCAGAATAAAAGTCCAGAGTCCGAAGTCGAGTGATTTGAAACATAATTGACATGTAAGTAGTATCTAACGTTCAAGTTGTCTCGAGTGATGTAACTAGCCTTTCCACTTTAAAACAGAAATTGCGGCATGTGTGTAACGAGGGCTACATGAACAAGTTCATGATAAGTTAATCAGTAACTTGTACCAAACATATTTCGGCAATCGACTTTAACGAAGTACCTATATTACCAAACGGAAATAATTGTATAGGGCTGTCAGATATAGCCAATATAAATAAAACGATTCTTTTATAAAATAATTTCTAATCGTCGACTCTCTTTAGACTTTAGAACATCAGTTACTAATGGCTCATGTTCATCAGTGCTTAGGTTCTGTATTCGGGATGCAGGAAATTTCTAGAAAGCATGTCACAAGGCCCCCCCATGCTGTTAACGTTCTTACTTGTCGGTAGGGCCATGGGCCCAGAGTTCAGGATGAAACTCCAACTGATAACTTTCATTATTTGTTAGATCACGTGCGGTGCAAGGCACATGCTGGATAGCGATTGGCGCAATTTCATTAGTCGTTATCCCGTACACGACAATTTACCCGCTTTATAACGAGCAGTGAAAATGGGCCTTCAGAAAAAGGGCTAATATGTCTGGTGACTCTTTTTCTTTTCTAATCATCATTTTCCACGATACTTGATGTTTTCCTACCTTTCGATGAACGGCGTGCTCTCATCAACGAGATGCTTCAGTCCGCAGATAGACGATTCTTCGCAATACTCTTTGCTGACTGTCTTGAGACTCGCCTTCACAATATCTACCTTGTTCGGTTGTGGAGCTTTCCTGCGCAAACGACGACGATATTCAAATTCGTAGGAATTTTCAGATATTCTATCCATTATAAATAGTGCACAAAATTTAAGAACAATTTGGATAGACTATATCGAGTTGTAGGCTATTTGTTGGTTGATAGATACTTGGTTAGACCAGACTTTAAAAACAAATGACAATCTAGTCCAGTGGTACCAAGTCATGAATCAAATTTTATTTCAAAGTCAATTTTAAGTAGTAAAGTAAATAGCAGTCGTTAAATATTCTATTTACCGATAACATCGGATTGATGGGGAGTTAATTGCTGTGATTGATCGATTCCTCTCGTGTACTGGTCAATTGTCCATTGATTTCGAATAGATAAAGGTTAATTTATACCTTTTCGTTCTTATCACTAACATAAAAAATACGTATAAAATAAACTCGGTATATATATAAAGCTTTTAAAATGATCGTCGACGTTATTTACGATCTCTATGTTACAACTACTCCATTGCAGAAATACATGTGTCAAACCAGATACCTAAATAATATTGACGTAACTAAGTCAGCTGACCGAAGAAACCTGCAGTGTACAATAATCCCGGTAAGCTCTCGAACTCGCAACAATCGTTGCAAAACTGATTGCCAAACAATTTGATCATCTTCTAATACGCCCACCTTCACTTGTATTGGTATTCAATATTGCAACGATTACCTGTTCACAGCTTAAAAACAGAATTAAAATAAAATGCTTTTCTTAGAAATCTTTCACATTAAAACTATGCTAATTTAAAACGCTAAATCCGTTTTTTTTGTTTGAGTTCCTGCCAGTAAGATTTGAAGGACAGTTTTTCCATTTAATTTATTCTCGAGGAAGATAAAACGTCACGGGTGCCTTGCCTTGCCTTGGGAGAAATTAAAGAAACCACGGGCCACTACTTCAGATAAAAAAATATCTACCGACTAATGTACATAATTAATTGAAACAAATTATACTAAGATGCTATTCTCTGCTACGGCTACTACCTACGATTATGTTAATGGTCTATTATGACTATATGATCGGCCTTAGACCCGCGATATCATCGCATCTATTAAAAACCAGTTTACCTACCACAATGTGGGTTTTTTGCGGTTCCAATCCCATCTCAATCCGATAACTTATTTGTCAGTTGTGACGCTACTTTTTATTATCCTGTATTATGAAAGTCTTTGTAAATAATAAAGTTTAGCAGAGCAGACATTACGACAAAATATTTGTAGCATTACCAACATGTTATTGCATGTATCTGGTAGTCAGGTGGTCAGAATACGTCCTTTCCCCATCGCGGTGTAAAGACGCCAGTCTGCGCCCGCGCCGGTCACGCGCTCTTGCGTAAACTAATCTGCATGAGACAATGAAACTGTTATGCGTAACATTCTATTCAGATTACACGTGTTATTATAACACTTTTATCAATAAATTTATAAATAATACACCGTAAGCAATTTTCTTGTCATCCCAACAAATAACAACGAGAGCTATTAGCTACTATCAAACAATGGCGTTCTCGCCGCACTGTCAGGGAAATACAGACACAACATAAGAAGTAAGTACCTAAGTATGCACTATACCGATATTTACTTTCTAACAAAGAGAAAAGTTAAACTCAGCAGAAGTAGTCAATAGGTTACTGTAACGAAATAATCTTTATAATAATTAACATTGGAGGAGCAAAAGTAAAGACCAATTTAAATAAAAAAAATGTTAATGAGTGTATCTTAAAAGAGTGGGCCACAGCATTTAATATAAAAAATAGTAGTTCTACTTCTCCTAAATGTAAAACAATTAAAAACAAAATTACTTTCTTAAAACGGTAAAAAAAAACGTTGTTTATATTTTTAGACCAAGATGAGCACACGTGGCACTTACCTAATAAATAATTAAGCATCTCTTAATTGGCAAGATCAAGCATGTATCAATCATCACACATAAGTTAACTCAACGACTGTTACGTAGTTTTGTAATAATCTTAATAACAATTTTATTACTTTACCTTTTAAAGTCTTGCAACAGACTCTTGGTACTTGAAATAACAGCTACTGGATTGGCAGTACCAAGTTTTAAAATAACATAACATAAAAAATATTTTCCTTAAGTTATTTTAACAATAGTTTGTACGAATGACTAAGAAATGCATTCTCTTTAACAATTGCAATTACTAAAGAACAACGAATGAATGGTATTGTACAAGTAGTCTGTTTACAAAATGCCGATTTACATTGCATGCGGTATCCACTACATACCATGCAAAAATAAATACTCCTCGACACGTTATTTAAAACAAACATTTTTGAAGCTCAGGTAGAGCGTATTATTATGTCACAGGCAGCTATATAAAATAAATAAGCTTTTATTAATTTCTATAGAATTTGGTTTACAAGTTTAGCCTAGACCTGTGTTTTTTGCTGACACTCAAAGGAATTATATAATACCACAACACATTACCCTTTACATCATACATTATTTTAGATTTGATTTCAGTACTGTATGGTATTTAATCTTTAAAAAATACAAGTATGAGGCTGCCCTAGATAAAAGCCATCCAAGGGTATTTTTGGTATGGTTTACTAACAGAATCTGTGAACATTAATGCTTATGTTTATTAATAACTATTTCTAAGACTTACACAGTCGCCAATTATAACTAAACATTTACTTCCACACTTCAAAATTCTGCAAGAGACTACTGTCTCTATGTAAGAGTTCATAGAAATATGGTAAATATAATAGCGTGACATTAAATATAATGGTGATTCCACGAATTCTAATAAAAAGTGTGGCCTAAGGAAAATGTAGAGCCACTTACGTAACAAATCTAGTTTAGAATAATTAATACAATAACTTCAGTTCAAGACAATTCAAGATTTAAAAAAATACCTATTTCTTTGAAATGAGGAACAAAAAGAACCATTTAAGTTGATAAACCATGAATGCGAAAATATTTAAGATATGTTACAGACAATAAAAGTTGTTATTAGAGCGAAAACAAATTCCTTTATTTCACGTGACCTCTAACAATAAGAAAGATGCCTATAAACAATGGACGTGATGCAAGTAATGTAACAATACTATTCCATGCGGTAAACTATGATAAAATGCCATCCACAAAACAGCTAACAATTGTACATAAATTGAAAATTTAAAAAAACCTAAGAAAACTTTTTCTTTATAGCTTTCATAATATTTACCTGATCATCATAAATTATGGGACCATCTCGATTACGCTAGCTTCCAAGAAAAAAACGGCATCATAATCGGTCCACTCGTTTAGGAGCTACAATGCCACAGACACGTCTTCTTCGCGTCGGGGGTTAAAATTAAGCGATGTAAAAAAAAGTTGGCCTGTCCAATCAAACCGATAATTGGCAGGGTCAGTCAATTTGATATGTATGAAAGGTGTTGATTTTCTAATCCCTGATTTGCCCATGACTTGCACTTTTGGATGCCACTTCTAATCAACTTTAACTATTACATAACTTATGACAGGTCAGATTGCGGTTTCTCCGTAACATAATAATGGTCAGTTGCATAGTTGCATCGTTGCATCTACTTAACCCGATTGAATGGACGATATTAAAACGATCCAAATGGACTTACAATTAAACTAATGTAGGTTATTAATAAACTATACATAATAATTGTCCTCACTTGATAGGAATTTAATTTATTCTAAAACTTAGAAAAGTTATCTGTATTGTATTTGTAAGTCATTTTCCAGCTTTAACTACTGACTAAAATTATATCAAAACCAAATTAAGTTCATCTATAAGTGATTCTTAAAACTTAATTGATTACGTAAAATGAAAAAAAGGCATTGTTATCGATGTAGATATCAAGCATTTCATACGCTTAATTATGGACATTGAACCCATTCTAAGAATATTGCGTAGCAACCAAAATATCGCAAGTCATGGTGTCTCATCACTTTTTACGTTCTAGCAAATCAGTATAATGACCACACAACAAATCAGTTTGTATTTTAATGACGATACTATTCTTTCACCTTTCTTAACTACTGGATTCAAATGGTCTGATTTATCCCTTTCCCCCTTTTGTTAGTAACTCGACATACTTACGTGAATTTTATTAATATTTTGTAGCTGAAATAAGTTGTTCTGATTCATCCCTTACACCGTTTTTCGTTCGCCCTACTTTGTTAACTTGGTCAGTCTTTAATCTTTGTTTTCCTTTATGTTTATTTGGGTTTAAGTGTAGTCAATCGTTTGTGATACAACCTACTGTTACTATTGTTACTTTAACTTAATAACAAACAAAAACGTGTATAAAAGTATCGGGAAGGTATTGATATCATTGTTAACGTTGTAAATATTATCGAACCTAATTGGGCAGTGTTTGTGTTAGCGCAACAGGCCAGTGGAGGTGGTTCGTAGGCGCCGGTACCATTCTCTTGACTACTCCTCATTGCAAATGTCCATCAGCCTCACAGCAACGCACCAGTGCCTCTAGATCCAACATTATTGCTAAAGTATTTTGTGGTTTTGTTGCGAGTTAAAAGTGAGAAGTGATTTTATAGTAATTGTGATAACACTGTCTGCAAGTTCTTTTTTTCAATTGTCATTCACGAGGATTGAAAGGACTACATTAAGGTTAGTATATATTTGGATAAGGGTAGTGACTTTTACCATTGATAAGAGGGATGCAGGAAATGAAAAAACAAATATTTGTTGTCTAAATTGATCATCTCATAGATCATGACAATATCACCTACAAAAAATTGTGGCTTCCTCATATTTTTGCTGATACCAAAGTAAATGTTAAATGATAAGGTTAATTGAGCACCCTTCCTGTAGGTATCAATATCACCTAATGGTATGAAAAAAAAACGTATTACATATTTTTGACACATTACATTATCATAAGATTTAAAAAACAGCGAGTAGCCTTGATAATATGCACATTTATGCGATCATTAAGCAACTTTAAATTTGCATGAATATTATGGTTCTATGCTAATGAAGTGCATATTTTGCACATGTCTTTGAATAAATTACTTTAACATCAAAGTCAGGTTTGGTGATAAAATTGTGTAAAGAAGTGTTATTGCCAAATCTAAGATTGTGCCTAAAGTCCGGTGAAGCAGTCAAAGCCTGCGCTCAGGCTAACTGCAAAGATCTCTACCAAAAAAAAAAAAAAACTAAGATTGTGCTATGTATAATGGACCGAATAATAGCACCATAAAATGAAACATCCTGTACCAAGCATGGTCTGTTTTGTAAAGGTGTAAGTAGTTTAGTATTCTCGAACATTGACCAACGGCCAAACGATTATATGTTGATGAAAGTATGTTATGTTTATGTGGTCTGACCTTGAAGCCATTGTCCGAAAGCACGTGGGTATTGCGATCGTAGATACATCTCGATAAAACAATGAATATTGAACCTTATTGCTTTGGAAGAAGGGTCAGGCAAATGTATGATGTGTAAAGTAATCGATGTTTATTAATGTCAAGAATAAAAGTTGCGTACACTCGGAAAGTTACTGTAGCCGTACAATTTTCTTACATTGGTTATGTGCCTAATATTGAGTAGTTATCGATAATTGGCATTGAAGTATGAAGAGCAACCTTATGGAAAGTTACCTTGTTGAGACTATATTGATGGAATTCTTACTTGTCATACCATATAGCAAATGATCGTTTAAGCACACATTACCTATGAAGCACAATTTTGTAAGTCGCTTTACAACCGCGAATATGATTAGTATAATACCTATTTCATAACGCAAATGCAAGTGAGAAAATGGAATATACAAGAATACTAAAAAGTAGATAGATCTTCCTGTTAGAAATATGTTATGGATTTAAGGAGAATCATTTAGAAAATATGTCAGGAAAATTGCATCAAGAAAAGTCTTGCGCAACGTATGCATGCCCATGGGAAATAATTTTCTTGGACAAATGAAAAACGTATTTTCTATTTTCTAAAGCCGGACAATAATTGTTCTGTAAACATTGAAGGTCAAAAATGTCACTGTGATAATGATTAATGACTTAAAGAGACTACTTACTAAGCTGACCAAAAATAGAAACACTAAGTCAAAAGAATAATTAGTCAATGCTTTGTTTTAATTCTTAAAATATGTTTACTGGGTCATAGCTCTTAACGTCAATGATTGCCATATCTGAACATAAATTTGATCTAAATGTTTTATACATATTATAGTATCAATAGTGGTAAAACGTTGAAAAATGCCTTCATCACCACTTAAATAATTTCATCACTACTTTCCCCGTTACAATACATCTAAATAATATCAATTTAAATTGCATGCTCGCCAGATATTACTTACCTGTACATAAAGATGATTTCTATCTAAATCTAACACCAGAAATGTTCTAGGAATAGTTAACAGAACTTCATCGCACAAACAAACATGAATTTCGATTTAACTATTGCAGAAGCTAGTCGGTAAACCAAGAACAACTTTAATGCAAACTGATAGTTTGTTGGATCCAGGACATTTAGTTCCTCTAACTATTATCACGAATAACTATGTTCACGTCTAAGAACATCGAACAGTCACTTAGGTTTGTTGATATCAGAATTTCAATTAAACTTATTACTCAAAAACAGTCAAGTCACATTGCATTGTAAAGTATAGAGATCTAAACTACAGCTAACTTCAATAGCCCTTTTTGTTAAAACTATGGAATCGATGAAAGAAAATATCTTTACATGATGACTACCGCAACATTATTATTAAAACAAAAGAAAATTGCTATTGTTTCGAATAAATATATCTAGGGACTCTTTGTACGAGATCACAGAAGCTTTTTGCTCTTAGACGTAACTGGTCCTTTCATCCGCAGATTAGAACAATGAGGTCTTTGGTCCTGTTGTTGACAACATGCTCGTGCTTAGTCAAGTGCCTGCCTCCCCCGCACCCGGACGTGCTGGCCGTGCGCCGGGAGGAAGAACTCTTGCCACCAGTCCTCAGAAGCCCAGCATTACGGAACCCGCATCTACTACAAGTCTTACCTCTAACCAGCTTGTTACATAAGGGAGAGAAACTGGTAAGATTTCCTTACTAAGCACATCTGAACAGGTTGACCCTAGAACTGGATTTGACACGGAAAGTGTTATTCCTGGCTAAACTAGTTGAAATACGGAACCGCGCGTTTAAGGCCGATTAGCCATTACCTAATTAAGTACTTACATGCGCAATTCAATAATTTTATGAAACTATATCACGTTAGTAGATTTATGTATCACAATTTAATCCTTAATTTTTGTTTTATTGTGCTGGCTTCTATTTCGTTTTCCGTATTTGGCTTTGGCATTTTTTTTATCATTTTCGATCATCAATCGAAAATCCTATGTAAAGTTGAATTTAGAGGTTCGCAAAATGAGTTAATTGAAAAAAAAGTCAATATTTTTCAGCATTTATTTTCGTTCAATTTGAACTCGCAATTAAAACTTGCTCTAATTATGTTCAAGGTTTACGCGAGAGATGCTCACGACGTGTCACGCAAGGAGATTTACAAGATCCTCACTCACGCCGGCCTCATCCCGAGGAAAACGTTTCCGCCTGCCTCCGAAGAGAGTAAACTAAACCAAATCCCTCTCACTTTCAACGATGACCTCAGCGAACAAGATTACTTCGACCATTCGCTCTTCTCTAACCAAGAATTATTACAGTATTTGTAAAATAGGACGTAGTTAGTAAGTAGATTTACTCCCGGTTTCTGAGGCTTCAATTTAATCGGATGTCGAATCTACTGTCAAGCAATGTGATTGGTAGACAAGGCCGAAGGGCGACACATGTCTCCGATACCCGAAGTCGTGTTAATTCTATGGCGGTAGTTGCTTGGATACTAGAATCGTCGGTATCTGAGACTTGTATCACCTCGTTACAGAATGGTCTAACAACCAAATACAGTACTTGACTTTAGGTTTGAAAACTTTTGAAGGTTTTTTAAGTGGATTGGACATTCAGAAACCGGGAGATAATCTAAACATTTTGTGTTAATCGGATTTCCAAAAATTCAGCCTAAGTTGACCTATACTCATATTTTAAGGGGATTGTTTTGTATCAAAAGATGTTTAAAGTTTCTATAAATTGTAGATATTATTTTGTAAGAATAATTCTAAGGTAGGGCTATTGACCTAGAAGAATGTAAACGGTGTCACGGTTAAGAGTGATCTCTTATAACAATAATCCCTAATGGGGTCAAAATGTGTATCCTAAGCTGCAAAAACTATGACCCTGTAGATATAATCGTGTAAATAATTGTAAATATACCCTTGATTAGAGTAGCGTTGTGTGGCTATGTATGGTGCAATACTTTATATTTTAGTGTTAGTTTTATATCATTATCGAGTTTATTTGTTGATTTACCCATGTAAGTAAGAGCCGTGCTATCAATTGTTTCGTTGTCAGAAAGGGCTGGTGTTATATGTCTTTATAACTCCATCCCTGTCTATTACTAGAATAATCGTGTTATTTTAACGTTATAATACGGCCTCAGATCTATTGTTGAAAATAAATATTTACACATACAACTGTGTTTGCATTCCAAACGATAGAACCTTGAAAGCTAGGCATTCGCTGTTACACCATATAATCACGACATTTCATAATTCTACATAATTGATGATTAATAATTCACAACATTTGCACAATATAACATTTATGTTATTTTTTTAATTAGTTTACACACATTACCTGTAAGGACACTACAAATTTCAGTTTGTATTTCAAAATGCCTAAAAAGAAATCTCAAATTTGTAAAGAATTAATAAAAGACTATTGCGCTAACTGTACTTTTGCCGGCATACATTTTATTGCGGACGATACCAAACATTGGACAGAAAGGTAAGTATAGGCTTAAAAATATTAAACAAAAACAATTACCTGAGGAGATCCAAAATGTATAAAAAATAATTTACGTAGAGTGTATAAGAAATTAAATAGTTGTTACTTAAAAAAAAAACAGAATAAGGAAAATAAAAAAAAAAACTTCAAACCACCGAATAGACAATAAATATTGACGGTCACCGGTGACCAACGTTCCGTATAAGAACTGAAAAGAACTAATACTTCACCAGATTATTATGGGCAGTACTTGTAATTCCATCATGGTACGGATCGGTGCTGCTCATAATATCGGCTTGGGAAGGCTTCACGTACAGCCCCATTAGCTTTCTCAGCAGTCCCAGTCTGTGTAGGTGGTCTCATGGGCCTCATGGACCTTTGCCCATGAGACCACCTATACAGACTGGCCCTACAAAGACTGGGACAGTCAGATGCCCACGGTAACCGTCTGTTAGGTAGACCAAGCCGCGTCGGTCACCGGTGACCGACTTGACTTGTAGAACTTAAAATGATAAATACTTTGCCAGATTATTATGGGCAGTACTTGTAATTCTATCATGGTATGGATCAGCTCTCCTGATAATATCGGCTTGGGAAGCCTTCACGTACAGCCCCATCAGCTTCGGCCTGGAGACCACCTACACGCTGTGGGACACTCAGATGCCCACGGTGGCCGTTTGCGAGGTAGACAATAAAATAAAAAGATTTGCTGTTGCTGACAAGTAAGTTTTACCTGTTTAATTAAGCCTTACCGATTCTATTTTATTTTTCTATTCGAAAGTTTTGAATAAGATATAATATCAGCCTAATAATGTCCCACAGTTCGGCACAGGGTTCGTCCATTATAGGGAAGGAACGAGCATTGATCACCACGCTTGCTGGTTGCAGATTGGCTTTTCCAAAAGCAATATATACCTTTAATGTTATATTTTAGAAGTTTAGTAGCATACGAGTATATGCAATGAGGCGTAAATATTACAATTGACAATACTTATTTATTTCTTTTGCTACAGAATTTGGCCCGATCCAAATCATTTGGTGGATTTAGAAGACACATTGGCTGAAATTGCGTACTATCGTGGATCCAGCTATGTCCTCATAAACACTTGCTTTTTGGAACCCAAACCGGATCCAGATTGTATCATGTCAAACTACAGTTATTACGCCAACCTTGTCAGAAGCGACTGCGACGACATTTTGAAAAACTGTTCCTACAATGATCAACCTTTTCCTTGTTGTGAATATTTCCAGCTTATAAAAACTGATATGGGGCCCTGTTATATACTTAATTCGATACAAATCAAGTAATAGAATATATTTTATTATGTTTTGAGCCATCCTTTTTGTTTTGATTTTAGATGAACTTAGCTACTTCATTAAGCAATCACTCAGAATTTGTTTTTCTTTTTGATTGCTACTCAACAACACACATTGTACAAAACAGCATCTTTATTTCAGAAAGCCACATCCCTATCCAATGCTAAGCAATATGCAGAATCGTCGAGGAATTCTCAAATTTGACACAGCGTTAGCAGTTACAGTAAGTATGCCTATATTTCTGTATTTCTGTTATGTACCTGTAGATGCATGCACGGCAAACAAAAACCTCTATTTGGAGCACAAAAAAAAATAAGACACCAATTTTATTACTAAACGTGTTCAAGTAAGTATTTATTTGTTGTTTACCAGATGTACACTATAGGGGAAGATGAAGTACCGACCGTAACCACCTTGCTATCGTCCACATTAAACATCAAACTAGGTTACAGTTACAGGTAAGTGTATTTATAACCAGCCTATGTTTATTCAATTCCCGACACCCTACATTTAATATTCTTAGAAAATTGCTACATAAGTAAGTGATAGACTTTACCCAACTCTACTAAAGAAGTCCTTAGCAAGTTTTATGAAAGAAACTACCTACGAGTATATTGAATGTACTGTTATTTTTGTCAGAAATTATTTTGTAGCTACCCTCACTTACCTCTATAAATTATTCTTTCATCTCTGTTTTGCATTGCAAAGTTCTATTGACTTTAAATACTTTTAAAAAATCACCTTTCAGCCGTTTACTGTCAGTGAAACACATAGAGAACGATCCGTTGGTAGCGTCAACGACTCCGGCGCAGCGTGTCTGCCGGTTCCACTACGAGAATGACGAAGGCCTGTACCCTTACTACTCGTACAGCGCTTGCACGGTGCTCTGCCGCAAGAAAGCTCAGCAGGAGATCTGCAAGTGTAATGACCACTTCATGCCTGGTGCTAGTAAGTCCACCTGTGAACTGTAATAATAATATCCTGGGACAACTGATACGATTAAAAAAAAATCTAAATTCAAGTCATCCATAATAGATAAATTGCACCCAGACAAAGAACAAATGATCGTGCTCATCATACAAAGATCTGTCCTAGAGAATCGAACCCACATCAACAAGCCAGAATCTTCATGATTGAGGGGTACAGAACTGTACACTCTGTGACTCTGAACTGTAAACTCTGGTCAACTAAGAGTGAATGTACACCTACACTATTGTTAGACGACTTACTTTTGCTGCCTTTCTCGAGACTAAATGGGACCGAAAACATTACACATTTGCAATCTTTTTTTTTTTTAATGTATTTTTTGTATCGTGGCTTGTTACTACTGCGTATTTTCTTCTTATACTTCAATTACAGGTGATGTAGAGAGATGCAATATATCAGGAATGGCGTGCCTCAACTTTAATGCTCGGGAGCTAACTGTACTCAAACCTTCCTGGAATATTCAGCCGGGACTCGTCTGTGATTGTATGCCTTCTTGCGATGAAGCAGAGATTACTGTCATCAAAGATATTATCAACAGGTTAACCTTTTATATTTAAAAAGCCTTATTTTATAGAGTTCTATCAAAATACCTATCTACTTTCGCTATTTGTCACAGATTGTTTTTTACTGTGCCACCGTTAATTGTCTGGTAATTATAAGATCCTCGTAGTAATAGAAACTTTCAAATAAGGGGTATAAGGTGAAATATATTTTGTTTCCGGTTTCAGAAAGAAAATAAAAAAGAGTGCGAATGTGGAAATTGTTCTTGCCTATTTATCAACTGAGAGATTAAAAAGAAACGTCGTGAGGAGTCGGCTTGATTTAGTAGGTACAGTACCTCTATATCCTTAATGTTTTTCTTTGTTTACAAATAACTTTCTTGGCGATATTTCATGCTAGCACTCATTATTTTTCAGTGTCCGTCGGAGGAACGACAGGGCTATTTGTCGGGGCCAGTTTACTGAGCTTTGTCGAACTCTTTTTCTTTTTCACTGTCCGTTTTGTAAACAACATTTTAATGGACAGGCGAGAAATGAAGAAAACTATTGTTGTTAAACGTGAAGAATTACCTATAGAGGAAAATATTTCAGTACCTAAAGAAAGAAGACGTAGAAATATGGTTAAAGATTTTGTTGAAGGACCAAGAGCAAGTACCGTTATCCCTTCGTATTATCACAAACTTTATTATCCAAAAAACAAAATTTAAGTCACACGTTTTGATATCAGTTCTCAAACAAATTAAATACTTATTTAACTTTTTCATTTCGCACCTTTGTCTTCACACTCAAGATTGAAAACAAGAAAGCAATGTGTGTTCACTGATTGTATTTGTAATTCATATTTAAAACTTTTCCAATTTACAGAAACAAATAATGTTGTTACTGTACAGTGAAAAGTAAATCAAATGCACCTGACGTTATTTAATGTTTGTTGTGACAGTAACATGATTCACAAGTATTTGTTACGACATTGTCCACTCACGATACATAACTCATGAGTGTATAACTCATATAAGAAGTAGTGTGTTTCTGGAAACCCAGATACCAGTTCATACAGGAAGGCATCAGCTAGACTTTATGTAAGCCATTGCACTCTGAAAAGACATCTAGTATTAATAATTCGATTATGTGTCTCGCAAATATTAGGTAACGGTCAAACTCCAATACTTTCACATCTTGCTTTATAGTTCTAATAAAACACATATATGAGATAAATTGCTTTATTTTATTGAAACAGAGCCTATCCTACAATATTATTTATGAATTTAATCGTAAAATACTAACATTATATAGTAATACTGATATTTATGATTATAAGTACTTAAACAAGTAGGTATAGTAGCTCTAGTCTGAAATATTAAAACTAATACAGTGATAAAATGTTACCAAATAAAATTCAGACCAGATTATTCCAACTTAAGTCAAAATTTAACAGAATTGGGAGATTATCCAGCCCTAATCACTACATAGTATAAAATAAAGTCGCTTTCCGCTGTCTGTCCCTATGTATGCTTAAATCTTTAAAACTACGCAACGGATTTTGATGCAGTTTTTTTTAATAGATAGAGTTATTCACGAGGAAGGTTTATATGTATAATACATGCATAATATAGTAGAGGAACACGGATAATCTTAGAGATTTAAGTAAATGAACAAATTTTTTGCGCTTACATTGCAAACGCTGGCTGAACCCTACGAGATAGATCAAAATAATGTACTACAGTATTGTGCACCTTAAAAAGATCTACAAAAAAGTCCGCGATGGCATATGTCTATCTCTTGAGGATAACCCACAATAACCATTTTTTATCGTTTATTTATTACTTATTTACGAAAAAGCGATTTTAAGCTATACAGTATTAATCCTTATCCAATTAAGTACCTTTAATAAATTGTGCATGTAATATAGATCAATATTGCCCTTTACAGCATATAATTTAAATAAATATTTTCGAAGATATTACAAATTTAAAATGCAGGGACATAGCGGTTGCGCCGGTAAAGGCCAGGAGGCCGCGCGGGGGCCGGGGGGCGCGTGCCTATACCAAGTAGTGCGTCGAAGGCTGTGCTTCGCACTACAGAACTTTATGATTGTGTAGATATGTCGCAGACAAATAGTATAATTTGGCATTTTACATACGGCATCGTCAGTTTAAAAACGTTTGCGGTTATGTTATATGCCCAAGGCAAAATGTGTGCCGTGTCACTTTATAATATGCCTCAACATTTCATCGAAAATTTAAACACCATATACATAATGCCGAGGCAAATTAAAGTATTTAGTTTTTGAGGTTATCCAGCACGTCAAAAATGCTAAGGTATCCGTAGACCCTGGGTCGTGAAGGACTCCTGCAGAGTATTTTTGGTCAAAAAACCATGTATTTGATCGAATATTCATATATTCATAGGCTCAGAAATTCATTGCTTGATTAGGTTCGACTTTGTGACAGAGATCAATAGGTTAGGTTAGGTTAGATATTGTGACCTTGCAACAGAGCGAGCGAAGCGAGCGACGACGACGTATGTAATTCAAAGTTTTTCTCGAGATTTTAATGAGCATAGTCACCCTAAAATAACACTAACGTCGCATTATAACGATTGAATGATTTGACATTTTGCCTTCGGCATATTACATAACCGCAAACGTTTTTAAACTGACGACGCCATATGTAAAATGCCATATTATACTATTTGTCTGCGACAGATATATAGTAGCAAGTGGAAAGAAGTGGTCTCTGCCTACCCCTACGGGAAACAGGCGTGATTATATGTATGTATGTATATATAGTGTAGGTATCAGCGTTGCACCCGAGCAAAGCCGGGGCGGGCCGCTAGTTAAATTTACAAAACAGAGACACTTATAAAACTTTAACTTGTTTATGAAAATTTGATTCGAAAAACTCCTTACATTTTATTAAATACAAGTTTTAAAAGATAGTTATATCTACAGAAGACAGTTCGACATATTATGAGATAAATGAATCACTAGAAATACATGTTAGCGCCTTTGTCATCCCGGCCTGAGGTAATCAAGCATTTTATTTTCGTGATTAATCAATTAAAGCCCGGGATTTTCAGAATACAACCATCATTAGTCATAGGCCAATCCATGTGCTGCTTAAAAGACGAAATATTTTAACGTTTAAAACATTTATTATTTAATATTTGTAGGATTATTAAAAGAACTTTTATGAAACACTTTTGTCAGTAGAGTTAAATATATAATAAATAAAAAATAAAATAACTTTACACTCTAGATTTGCTACCTTTTTGTACTCATAATAAACACTTACTAAATAATAATGAAATAAAATCTACGTACATAATCTAATAGAGATTTTCTTAGTTAATTTGTAAATATACCATTTTAAAGACTCTATCTACCGCTTATTTACATCTACATAGTACATAGGTATAGTAAGTAATAAATATCTGTGACTACATTATTTTTATCATCACGCTATTAAATAGTAAATACACAATAGTACATTATGAAAAGAGAAGGTCCCTAGAATCAGTCAATATTAAAGATTTAGAATATTTTAATTATATTTTTTTTTGTAGGATAAACATCAATTAAACCTATTATTATAATAGGTATCTACTGCAAATTAAAATACCTATTTTTGATCAAAACTATATAATTTTTATATTGATATTTTTTCACTGCTACACATACAGATACACAGTTAAATATAAAGATCTGATAATGATATTACACATCGTAAAATATTCTTGAGTCGTAAATATCTAATTGTGAATTTAACTCTCAACTCTTCTAAGCTAAAACCAGAAAAGAGTTTCTAATTCCTTTTGAAGTATTAAAGTATCAAACCGACAGAAGACTTCCTTCGCGTTACCGTTATTCCATTCTCCAGTGGTTAGGCCAAGAGCCGTAGTATCAGGTCCGCCTCATCATCAGCCAGCGGTTGCAGTGGCCGTGCAGCTGGAACTTCCGGTACCTCATGCAGTGCCATTGAGGGATCTGCTGCATGCGGCGGATAGCTTCCATCTGGAAGAGATGATTGGGATAATGTTGCTGACTCTTGGACTAGTTTGGATGTCAAGAGCGGAGATATTGGGGACCTAACTGAAAACTGGACTATTGAAGCCCTTGAATTATTAAGCGCGGGAAAATTGAGGGCCTAAATTGAAAATCTTTTTTTTTATTGCAAGTCGATGATAATTATACATTAAAAGTAAACACGTGTTGTTTTTACATAAAGACTCACATACAACGTAAGAATGTGCCTAATTAATTTAACTAATTACACTTAAAAGTGTGGACATAAAAGCAGCCAAGCGAGAATTTTATTTCGAAAGGCATTTTAATTGCATTTTTTTGTATTTCTATAAACGATGTTAACTTAAATACTTACTCGAAATTTAATGTAAGCAACCGTTAATTATCTTCAAAGTTTTAGAAATAAATATTTTCATACTTTATTACCACTAAATCTAATAAGTAATTAAAATGTAATCTTTTTCATGAAAGTAGAGCTAATGTTTTCTTCGCTGAATAATTTTTATATCCAAATTTTTTAATAAACCTTGAACTTTGAGTTCTCCAATATAATAAAAAAATGTGTATTGCACGTTTTTAATTAAATAACTAGTGGACATATCTGAGCCAACTTCTACATCTGTACAAGGAAATAAAAAAACATCACAAAAGTTCGCATAACGTATCTAAGTTTTTCATTTATTGCTGCAAGCTCAGAAATAATCAATAATAGAAAAAAAAAACACAATTTAATTCTACTTCACTGCAGACATATTAAAATATAAGAATTCAAGCAATCACAAAATATTATTCACTAAATAAATTAGAAGTACCTAACCGGGAATAAAACCCTAATTTCAAACCTAACTACAAAAAATATTTCAAATGAGACTTAATACAACTTATTTTTAATTATACTCACATAATCTATATTCCCAGCACGAAACGGTAAAGCATCGCACACAATAATAGAACACAAAATAATTCCGAAAACAAAACACACAAATTTCAATTCCATTTTCAAAAACAAAAACAACTTTCAAAATCAGAAGTGAGAATGTACGGCCGTACGATATTCCCGGTTTTCGTGGTTTACGTGCAGTCAGTACACAGTTGTAATGAGGAATGTCTGGATAGCCGCGAACCCGATGTTTATAAAGAACAATGGTGCGACGCCTACACACTTTCTTCCCGCCGCGCATCCAGACTGGGGGATGGCTGATTTTTAAAGAGCAGCTGCTGTGATTAAGTCGTTTAAGGGAATTAAAAGGAAGTTTGATTAAGGAGTTTTATGCTAATTGGGGGATAAATTAACAATCATTTTTATTACTATTATAATTATAAATTAACTTTGTCTCAGGTGTAAGTTGTAACATCTAGGTTTCAATTAAAGAGATCGTACGGTCAAACAAGGTACCTATATGTGGTAGCGTTTCCGAACAATTCCTTTTCTTTTGAAAATTATGGTCTTTTTTATCTATTTATGTCAGAATAAAGTTAATTTACGTGTATTTATTTATTTCAGACATCTTAATATGATGTAAAATTAACCTAGTGTTTCACAGAATCCGAAAAAAAATCTACAAAAAGTTTATTCGTTTTGAGTCAGATGCAAAACAGTTTTCCTTATCAATAAAAGTTGTAAATATATAATTAAACACTTATTCCTGGCCTTATTAATTATTATTGTTTGTCTTTTTTTTTTACTCAAGATTTATCGGATACCATATCTACATTCATTTGCAACTTTTAAATTTGCATCAAAATCTCAAATCTCTTCATACTTTCTTCCTTCTTCAAACTTTGTTATTCCTTTAAATTTTCGGAAGTAAAAAAGTATCACTTTACACATAGTATACAATTAATTTATTTACATAATTTTAATTACAAGTATAATAAATGTTGAGTTCTCAGATTCTTTGTGTACCGCGACTGTGGGAACAATGCTCTATTCTCACTGAGATAAGATACACGAGCTTTTGTTGTCGTGTCATCGGTGATGTAAAAGCATTTTCTATTTGTAAGCTTCGTTATGTCTGTCGGCTGTCTACATCATAATAATTGGATTAATACTGGCTGTGCCTGAAGTCATTAAATATTTACATAAGATGATAAGTTCGCATGTTCTACATACCTTACTTAGACTGCTTTAATAAGCCATTGCTTCAAATGTAATATAATACAGTATTCCAATTTAATCAATGTAATATCCTAATAATATACTAGACTAACTTTTGCTGAAGTATCCATCTAATGACATTTTAAAATATAATTATATCGGAAATGGTTTGATCAAACCTCAGGATCGACCACCAGATCCCTAATTTTCGAATCATGAAACCGCTACTGGAAATGTTACTGATGTAAATTAAAGTAGGCACTAATATAGTCTACTTAAAACCTCGTTTAAGTAGGTAATCGTTAGTTCTTTGTCTCAGATTTGAGTGACCTAATTATGAGAGTTTAACCCACATTATGATCTCGGCAATTTCTTCGTGATTACTGTCTTGTTGCACGCAAACTACAGGTTACCTAGACATACTTTCAAGATGAAGTCATTTAACATCTTAAAGTACAAAGGCAATCAAAATACCGATCCTATGAGCCTTGAAAAGGAGAAAAAATACTTGAATTGTTTACGAATTTAAAAACAGCATCACAAAATGTTAGAACTAGTGTAACAAACTTCTGTTGTTCAATTAATATGACATAAGAAAAAGAAACAAGAATTTATTAATAACTCGTGCTGCATTAATTGTCAAGGCAATGGGAACTTCCCCATCCAACAAAAAATCTTCGCTATGCCATCTTTAACAGGGCTTAATGAAATTGTTTGTCTGAAACTCGATCATGACTTCAGTGTTCCGCGAGAGAAGTCTTCCGCGAACTGCAATGAAGAACATTGAGTCAGATAATGTAATTGGATTAACCTTTTACGCCAGCTAATGGCTGTTACGTGGCCAGAGTGATTTTTCGAGAACTAGTTTTCTTAAAACAGCCAGCAAGCCCTTCCTGCTACGTCATCTTGATGCTCATTTGTTTAGCTAAAAGTGGTTTGTACCTCATTTTATGTGTAGTGACTAATTGTAGCATCACACTGGGTAGACTTGCAGATAGGAACACAAGTTATTCGGGGTGAAGACGAATCAAGGGCATGAAAGATCATCCAATTACAAATGAGTTCCAAATGGTGTAACGAAACCGACTTTCTTTTATCTATAAAAATATTGAGTTGTTGCTTGGAATAAGTACATATTATATCGCTAGTGACTACCCATTATATAACAGAATTTACAATAGATTCTAAATATTAGTTAATTATTTGTATCCAAAAAGCCAGTGACCTATTATTAAATTCAGCTTACACTATAAAATACATTTAATCCTGTTTCAGTGTACAGCATTTTATTTCGTAAGAGAGGTTTCGACGTCAACTATACCGTTTAGAAGGAAACCTTAGAAAATTAGTAGCCATTACACAAGGATAGAGTGACCACCCGTTCATGGTATTAGAATTAAATATATGCAGCTTATGCTATCTCGAAGTCCCTGGTAAGTGATAAATAATTTCAGAGAAAAAAAAATATCGACTTCACAAAGAGGTTCTAAAGAAAACTTCTTAATAGAATGTTATAAGGCTTAAGGACTGAGAAAGTCGAAACAATGAAACTCATATACCATGTCCATTATGTGTCATTAGAACCTGCGATCATCGGTAAGTAAAACAAAAACATCATATCAGTAAACGACAGAGTTAATCTGTGGACTAGAGTAAGCAAAAGAGGTCGTCAACTTTTAACTTTTCTTTAAAGCTTACAGTATTGCCAGTAAAACATTTAAAAAATACGAAAGAATAAGTACCCGAAATGATTTTAAAATTGAACCTAAGTATAACGTAATCATATTTTAAAGCGTTCGACTTTTATGAAATATGTAGAATACGTAATTTCCTCCCTATAGATGGTCACCCCAACCGATACTGGGTATCGATCGCTAGGGAGCTAACAAAGAGGCAACTATAGCTCTAACCTGCTCACGTTTGTCGCATAAACATGAAAACACGACCTTATTTACCGGCCGACACTGTAAACTCACTAACAATCCTCAAAAAACTATTGCCACAGCAATTATAAGACAAAGAAACCTTATAATACAAGTGTTAAGTGTAAAAACAGAGTGAAAATGTAGTTTATATGTGGTAAATTGAAATTCCTATCGAAAGTGCACTTAATTTGTGATAAAGCTGCAACAATGGTAAGTTATCTAATGTAGGGATGTTCGATATTATTGAATATCGACCGATATGCAAAGAACTGATAAAAAGCAAAATTACATAACTGTTTTTCCCTAAATTAATAAACCTTCGTAGCGCTCATCGAACCCTGACGGTTTTACGCAGTCACTCCGAATCGATACATTTAAAGAAAATAAATGGAAATGTCCAGTTAAGTCCTGAAATATAATTGAATAAATGCATATTTTCCGATAAAGAACTGTTTATAGACAACTGTAAACAAACATTTTCATTTTAAAACATTGCTTGTTCCTAAAATGTTTTATGATCGCTTTTGATCTTAGAAAAACATCCTGTATATTTAATACCTGAAGATTTTATAAAGATGTGTGATATTATGTATTTAGCAGATATTATTCTACATAACTCGTAAAATTACAGTACTCCTCTTATTTTTGTAATGACATACAATTTGGACGCGCACAATCAAAGGGAAGCGTAAAACGGTAGCAAATAAACATTTATACTGTAGATAGGCTGAATATTTATCAACAGGGAATGTAAGTTTCGAAATGTCCTATTTAGTTGTAGCTTACTATTATATGGAATAATGAATGATAATACACATCTTTAATGAACATGGATAAATGGAAGTTAGGTGCAGTTTCATTTAAAACGATGCTGATAGAATTGGGATGGAATTCGGTAGACAAATTTTAACCTGGATTAATCAATAACCCGATAAGTCTTATCGGGAAGTACGCGATTAAAACTGGGGAGCTCAGCTATTTTTTGTGTATGTCATACATTGTGTATATTTACAGAAATTGGAAGATGGCAAGTGAGCGGGGTGAGCGAAGCAAGATGAGCGGTGCGCTGAGCGCGCTTAGCGGCGGGGAGGCGTACGGCGCGCGCTGGACCCTCGGCGCGCTACTCCTGGCTCCGCTAGCTGCAGCCAACTCCAGCTACTGCGCCGTGCCCGCCATCATGCTCCTAGCCATATTCATAACCATCGCCAGTACGTATTCATACTCGAATATTCATTGGCGGAGATCTAAATCAAGGCAACTGCATTCATCATTTATCTCACTTTAATGAGGTTCAAAGAACTGAACCTTACAATCAACGCAAATAGGTTAAAACGTAGGTGTCACAAATATATACAAACGCTACTTTTATTAACTGACGTAATTCTTTTCAGCCTTTACGTGCAAAGACCTGAAGAAGCTGGCTGAGATACTTCCACCACCAAAAACGTCTAGGGGCCGCCGTGAGAGGAATTTAAGGTCTTTTGCTGACTTCATGGCAATGTGGATGACGTTTCTATCTCATCTGGTGGCTGTGGCGATATGTGCCAGGATTCTGAGCGCGACTGCTGACCATGTGACGGGTGGAAGGACACGACGATGGCTGTTCGGATACGAGACGAGAGCCCTGGGAGAACCCTGGCCGGATGTGCTGGGGGTAACCGTCGTTATGGTCGTTTGCGCCATGTTTATGTGTGGGTTAGAGGTAAAAGTTCTATTTACCTACTCATGTAATACACGAGATTTGCCTATTGTTTGAGCAATCCTAAGTCCTTATAATATGCGCGCGAGACTTGCTTTTCTGATCTTTGTATTTGACTTGGGAAATAATTCGTGAAAATATTGGTTGCAAACTCTTCTTCATGTTGTGATATATGTTTCAGGAAAGCATGATGTTTACCTTCATGTTGTTAATACTGCTGTACATATTCAGTCAGTTCTTCGCGATATTCGGCCTCATGAACTTCGATATCGCCAATATTAATATGCCGATACCGATCACCGTGTATGAGGTTAGTAAACAATCATCATATAATTACGACTACACTAACTGATCATACATCTTAAAAAAGGGGGCACACAGGGGAAAGTTTCTAGACAAAAGGGATTAACAATACGCTTTACAAAAGTTAAAAAAAAGGAAAAAGTCGGTGACTGTTTGATAAAAAATTAAATGGTCTCATTTACAGCTGTTTGCGGCAGGAGCACCAATTTGTTACGCATTTAATGTGGCGCTACCTAAAGGGAATGGAAGTCTTAAGAAAAATATATTCCTCATGATTGGATTACCCACTATAGTTCTATCGGGATTATGTTTCCTCTACACTAACATGTTAAAAGGGTAAGTGAATATCTGATTTAGTTGGCCCATTAACCTACCAAATAGATTGCTATCAAGTAACATTACGTAGGCCGTGATAGGTACCACGCACAGAACATTATATCTACAATTTCATCAGGTCATTACTATCAATCGGCGTAATAATATATAATCATACGTATCTGTTTACATACTCATTATTCAATTTCTGCGATTCCAGAAACAGCATTGACGCGGCTTTGCCTGTGACGACTTTGCTGGAAGCGAGGGCTGCGGGCTGGGTCTGTCCCGTGCTGGCCGCCGTCACTATCGCCGGCATCTGCTTGGCTTTGACAGAACTCTGTCCATTACTCTTCACAGTCCTCGTAGCCCTGGCTTCACCAGAGTGGAAAGTCCTCACTAGGTCGATGACATACGAGAGTACCACCACAGGCAGCCCCGTCCTAGCCGTGTTCACCGCAGGTTCGTACTGGTTTTGTTTAAGAGTATTTAAACAAATGAGCCGTTTACAGGCTAGACTCGTCGACATCCTGCCAATTGGTAATAACGAGCAAATATATTAGGGATGATGTCATTTAGCAACCCAACCGAGATGTAGGTTCCCTGATTATCGCTTAATCACGTACTAGCTAACCAGAATTATCAAATTACATTCTTGAATCACGTTTGTGTGGGTGAATGTTTAATGAATGTTTCGTTTGCAGGTAGTTTGGCAGCGATTCTGGCTTTTGCGTGTCCCTTGTCGCACATGATAACTCTAATGAACGCAAGCCACTTGCTCGGGTTATCCATACAAGCAATCCATTTCATTATAATGCGATGCGTGCCTACACTTGAGCAAAAGGAAGCTGGAGGTCAGTGCATACACCTTCAACATCCAATTTCTCTTAAAGTTTCTTGTAATTTAATTATTTTAATCTAACTATTGATTATGTTACAGACATAGAATATAAACGCCTTGGAAGAGACGCACGAGGATCTAAGGCATCTGGAAGTAAGAAACGAGGTCTCTGGTTCATACCGTCTGCTATTCGTCACACCAAAACTTTAGAAAGTATCAAGTCTAAAGTAACTCCAAAAGGTACAGTGACATAGGGCTTCTGTTCTTGCTTATAACAAACTCCATGTTTTTTTTTATTTTGTACTCATTTAATCTATGTTTTAGAAACGGAGGAACGCGAGTGCCTACTTCTCGATGAGTACGCCGGTTGTACAACTGAAGAAAACGACCAAATGACAAGCAGTAGCAGTGGTGTGAGAGGGGTCGCTGCCAATGAAGAAGTGGACGTCGCTTCTGATGCTGAGGCCAGTGAGCAGGAGCTGTCTTCTGGCGATGACTCAACAGATATTGACGCTGTGGTCAAGGAGTATAGGGATCGAATACAAGTTAGTATATAGAAGGAAGATAGTAGAAGGTTTATAGAAATTGGCAGTTAATGGTTCAGTAGAGTTATTTAAGACTTGACTTCCTTTTAGAACAAATAAATTATGTTTATTTTCTGAATAAGTGAATTGAGCCTTTCTAATACAAATATTATTACGTGTAACTGGACACATTCAATAACTGTTTAGGCGTTTTTTAACCCATTCTAGCAACAGCAGCCCCACTTTTCCAAGACGACTATAAACTATGTCTAGCCTACAATCACCGATACCCATCTCTTTACCTGCAATTTATTTCTCTACATTTGATAACTGAATATACTGTTCAAGGTGGTGACATCAGTCCCAGAATCAAGTGCACCTTCTCCGCCGAGCGTGCGCGGTGCACGGTGGGCGGCAGCGGGTTGCTTCATACAGCTGGTCGCGGATGCTCTGATAGCTGTCGCATTCTGTAACGAAACGCTCAGGCTTCCTATGTTTGCGACTGGAATCCCGCGTAAGTTATGTTTTTATCTAATAGAGGAACGTAGAGGCAAAAACAAATGAAGAACGTTTTTTACCTCGGTAAGTCGGTACTTAAAGATAGGAGAGGAGAAATGGCAGATGTGTAAAGATGAAATTTGATCGGTCATTATGCCATGAATCCAAATATGGCCATGTCTGTAAGCGAATAAAATTATCCTCCTTAAAAAATCAAACATTAACCAGCAAAGCAAACAACAATACATATCTATGTACAACATAAACTAAGATCTGTTTCTTTATTTTTCAGTTTGGCTATCAGGTGTCTTCATATGCTCTTGGCAACCAGCTCACAACCTGGGTATGAGAAAGATGCAAAGCATTCAAGGCCCTATAACCTTGCTGACTGCTCTACTGTTCCTTACTCCACTACTACTTGACTCTTGGCCAGCTATCACTCTGTTCGCGGGTGCCGGTAAGCTTACAATAATGTTCCTCAAATTTATAATGCTTACTCTTATGTACCTACTCCTACTTACCTATGTCCTAGTACTATCGTTTCTGTTTCGATAAACGTTTTATGCAAAGGGTTCATGCACTAATCGATATAATACCTGCCTTTCTGAGGTGGTAAGTGGTATCTGACTGATTCTAGGGTTGTACAAAGCGTCTGAAAGCTATACATATAGGTACACTTCCTAATCATCTATGACCAAGAAAATGTAAGCATCCGAAATACCTTTATATAAATTTCAGGTGTAGTGATATACGCTCGCTGCGAACGTTGGTGTGGCGACCTGGCCGTGCAGCAAGCACGCAGCGCACTGGAGCGTCGCAAGCTGCGCCCAGTATCGGCCACTGTACCAATCGCTGGAGCTCGTCTCACTCACATCGATACTGTGTATATAGCCAGGTAAACCCGTTATGACTTCATTCTCGCCTCTGACCAGTGCTGGGTGCTTAGAAATGTACCATCCGCAGGGTACCTCTTAAAAAAGGCATAATCTTTGGAAAAGCGATAGTAAAAACACGCAGGACCCAGACCTTTTGATGTATAGCCTTCGTAGTTTAACAGGAGCTCATTAAAGAGTTATCCTAGGATCGAAAAATAATGAACTACCATTCAAATCAAAGACCTAGGAATTAATATATCCCTTCAACGTGTTGTTAACTCTTACTAACATGTGTACTTTCAGATGACATGAAGATGACTCGGATACGAGTCTGGATAATCTATTAGACGCGGAGGACGAAGATCCCGATGGAGAATGACAACAAGCTGATGCTATTATCATCATCGCCCCTTAATCATCTCATTGAGACATAAATCACAGATCAGCGTGCTTACCATGAACTCTTAAATCAGGTCCGTAGCTGTCGTGTTAGCGGGATGCTGCTACGAGCAGTGTAGTGTGCTGTCTCGCTTCCGCAACGGCAATAGTACTCCTTTATAAGATCATGGTACAGGTACAGATTACTGTTGATAATTATATGGCGATGTATTGGCAGTGTTTACAGTCAGTAACGTAACTATAAAATTACTAAATTGTAAACAAAAATAGTTGAATTAATCGCTTTAACTATCGAAAATTATCGTTCATGTCGTTGATCCATGGTTTACCTATTAGTGTATCCGCTGTACGACTAAATTCTAGTCAGCTGGCTGAAAAACTTTGTCAATCTCGAAGAAATAATGTAGATAGAGGCAAACCTACTAGAAGCCTTTAAAAAAATACTGTCTACCTACCTAAAAACCTAAACCTTGCAAAAATTGCTTGTGAATGTAGGTATCTATAATACGTAGGTACTATGATTAGTAACTTACTAATTATGTAAGTATTAAAAAACTTGGCTGACACACTGCCTTGTGTCTAGAATTCTAGATGATCGATAATAAAAACATTTTTAATACAATAATTTGTACTAAAAACCGTAAGTAGAGAGGCTTGTGCTAATGTTTGATAAAAAAATGCTATAAAGATTTTTTACGTGGTAATATTAGTAGCGTAAATATGAGATATTTGCGTATAAATGTCTGATTAATGACAGCGTTGATAAAAACACTGGTATTAGAAGCCCTAGAGTGGGTTAGGCTGAGATTTTATATACCTAGGTAATAAATCAAAATTCGAGCTATATAAATCAAATAATTAGCGAAACTGTAATCTAGTGCCTAGATACCTAGGTATTACATTTTGAAATTAATGTAGGTACCTTTTAAATTGTGTGTTAATGTGGAAGTACTTTTTCTCTATATTAGGACTTAGGATTTTTTATGAGATTATAAGCTAGCTTGACGCAGTATAAAATTTCGAAAATTGTATCATAAATGTGATTGTAAATATGTTTTGGAAACAAATTAGTTTTAATGTCGTACATGATTGTTAAAAATTCATCCGTCCATTTCGCCATTGCCATGTTGGGCACGCTTTTGCCTTGCAATTAAATCACCAAAAGTACCTATTTGTAAGAAAAAAAAATGCGTATTTTTTCACTATTCGTGTTAGTCTAATCAAAATTGTAAATAAAAACAAACCTAAAAATATCTAAACTTAAACCTTAATTCAAATTTCTTAAAAGCAATACATGAAATAAAAAGATACTTTATTAAAAAATCTGAAAGAGTAAGTATTTGAAATTTAACGACATAAGACCTTATATGTTACCTTTGCAGATAAATATAGAAGTGTCATTGTAAATCGGCCTAACACGATGTTTTAGGTGTGATCGTGATTGATTTAGCAATAAAAAAGCTGATTCACATAACATTCGTTTTATTTAAATTAAATATTGTCCATTTTTAATTTCATTTCTCTAGTAAATGCATTTTATATATCGCCTCTGACTCTTTATCTTCGAAACAGGGTGAGAAATTAACTTCAATGACTTGTTTGAAACCCTCACTCGTTGTAGGCTCCACGAATTTATTTCTGGAACAAAATAATATTGTTTAAACAAGTGATTACGTTTGTTTCTGCCTTACCAAGTTGGAGACCTTTTTTATTTATAAAGTACCATCTATAGCCATGACTAACCTATGGAGACCTGAAAGAGTACCTATTGAGCTTCTTGTCGGCTCTTCTCCAAAGGAAGGAAACTTTGGAACCGTCTCAACCAAAAAAGTCCGGTGAAGCAGTCAAAGCCTGCGCACAGATCTCTACCAAAAAACTTTGAAACTGTGTCACTAATCAGTAGATTTTAACGTAACGTTTCTTGAGTGCCTTTTTTTTGCTTTATAAGAAATAAAAACAGTACAAAAATCGAATTAAATTGATTACTAATTGAAAAAAACGACGGCAAATAACTTAATAAAATATGTGGAGAGGGCAAGTTTCCGTGCATTTAACAAGACTTCAAGCCTCCTTCATTCACTTTTGAGAACAAACGAAACTTCGATACTTACATAAATCTCGAAAAAAAATCTAAGCATAACAAAGCTGACTAAATACTTATATTTTAGCTGACGCCATCAACTAAGAAAACATCGAATATAGGTATTTACCAAAGTAAATGAATACCTATATAATATCTAGCCACTAGATAGTACTTCGTCCGATATATACTCACTTGTATGTATGATAAACAATGTCATTGACAGGAATGTGGTTGATTTTCATGAGTTCTCGGAACTTATTGTTGTGTTTCGCGTGGGCTATGCTCACCGCCATCTTGGCACAGCGGCATTCCACCTTCATCTCCTTGGCGAGAGATACCCAGCGAGCGCGCGACTCCTTGTCGGGGTTCGTGCTGTCAACTACAACACTCTTGCCTCTCTGAAATTGTTTAGAAGTGGTTTGTTAAAAGTTGGCATGGAAACGAGTGTTGAAGCTCACATGTATATTTCAAACAGGTATGAAAATTACGCATATACGCAACTTAGCATGAATGAGATATTTTATAGCAGTAAAAATACATATAATAAATAATACCGGCCTACATATGTCCCACTTCTGGGCACAGACCTCTGTCAAATATAGAAAATGAATGTGCATAGAAGTACTTGAAAGTATACATATTTGACTGCCAAGGGGTTGTGTATATTTACCTAATTAAGCCACCCAAGAAAACTGTACTTGAGTTCTGTTGAGAGCCTACTATATTATTCAGAATTAAGAAGTTACACAAAACGTAAAGAATACAAATTACTCATTAAAAAAAAAACTACTAACCTGCAATAATTTAGATGCTTCAGCTGCACATTTCTGCCAGGATCCCAGAACATCTCTACATACAGCAACATAATTGTATCCAGATTTCTTTTCAATTTGACTTGCTAAGAACGATTTACCACTACCAGGATAGCCAACTAGAACCAATATCTAAAAAAAATTGACTGATTAATAAATTATCGATTTAACATGGTAAAAAATACTTAAAACTTTTTACTTTATTACCTCTTTTTCTTTGCTAATTAAATCATGATTAAATGATGAAGAGGTAGGTAGATCTTTAGGATTGAAATCTGGTCTACTCATTGGCACATTGGCTATTGAGTGGCCCAGGAAAAATTGTTCTGGTGTATAAAACCTAAGGTTGAGATTCTCTGCCATGAGTTTGTCGGCCATTGAATGGTCCTTCTTCTTGCCAGGCGCCCAATTTGCGACCCTGCCAGCAGCGTCTCCACAGAAAAAACTTTGGGCCATATCTATTTCCAATCCATCATTTTTCTACAACAAAAAAATAAATAAAACTTTATATAAATGAAAAATAATAATAACATCAATTTTAATTATTTGTATATTTTCTTACCTGTTCAGATAATACTTTCCACATCCCAGTTGTTGGTTTCCTATAGAACCCTTTTCCAGTGGATAGGTATACTTGCATGGGTAAATCCAACTTTATTAGTAAATTTTCAATCTTTTTCTTAAAGTCTTCTATCTTAACTCGCCCATTGCCTATAGGAGCTTGGTTACTAAAGATTACTAGCTTATAGCCCTGATCCAAATGTTCCTTCAATTTCTTTTGAACAGTAGGGAATGCTATTTGCCAATCATTTGAATCAACAGGATAGATTTTGCCAGACTTTGTCTTAATCAGAGTTCCATCCATATCAAAAGCTGCTATTTTCTTGCTTGCCTTGACACCTTTTGAAGTGAACACATAAAGTTGTCCTCTGTCAATGTCTTCCCACAAGTCTGCCGGAGCTGGCTTTATGTTAAGGGGCACTTCTGTCATACTATCCATTTTTAAACTTTTCTTTTTCCTTGGAGGTTCATCTTCTTCCAGTTTTCGTTTATTGCAAGGTTTTGGATTATCACAGTTATCTGGTGGTGGATCAAACTCTATTAAGTGGAAAAAGTTATTTAATAAAACTTCTATTTTAGCTCCATGTTCTACTTTGTATTCCACATTTCTTATTAGAGCGAATCCATCAAGTCCAGAAGGATTTACTCCCAACTGTTTGACTTCAACCAAACACTTTTCACAGTCTGCTTTGAGAGAAACTGTAATGAATTCAAATGGAGTTAGATCAATATGGCTTATAGATCTAAGATTATTATCACTAAGCTGATAATGTCTTTAGATACTAAGAGTAAAATAAATCAATAATTCCTAGATACCTACCTTTAAACGCTGACCAACTGACCTCTGTATGTCACGGGATCACTACCTGATATTCAGCCGGCAGATGTAAACAAAGTTATTGATTATGAATGTTACATAAAGCTTAACTTACGTTGCTGTCGAGAACAAGACTGATCTTTAATTTGTGTATTTTTGTTGCGACCTACTACTGTTTTTACATTGTGAACTAGTTCAATAGGTGCATGTGTATCCAGCAGACACCGTAAAAAACAAGAACGAGCTATCATAGCCATTAGTTATTACATGTATATATTCACAATAAATTAAATCTTAAATTTGATTAAATTCACCAGTAGGAAAAATACAAAACATTTTGGTTATACTTTTATTTGACACTTTTAAATTTAATAACGTCAAAACAAATACGATACGGCCTTAAGGATTACATTCTCGATACGTTATTAACTACGGTTTTCAATAATCACAAAAAGTTGCAGAATAAGTAACCGCACCGGTCCGTGCCTATTTGATCTTTGTTGGACAATTTGACACTTGTCAATATTTTATTTGACAGTGACAGTATTTGTGATTTGTGACGTTAGACGGGTGCTCGTATGTTTCTGTCTGATTTATTTTTGCTTACATAGATATATTAGAATTAATGTCTTGTAATTATATGAAAGGAGGAACATAATTTTTGTATATTGCATCAAAGCTCTACTGCTTGTTTTTAAACAAATCCCTTAATTATCAAAATTAAGGTTTGTGGACATTAGTAACAAAATGTATTTGAATGACGTGTATTTATTAGATTGGCAGTGTCATGCGGATTTAAATTATTTTTCAATTACTTTCAGGCTATACTTTCCTCAGTCATGCCGTTAACTAAGCGTAAGCAATCGCCGGAAAAAGAGGAACTGATTGAAAATGGTGACAATGTGGAAAGCAGTCACAGTAATATCAAAGGAGATGAATTAAATATCGCAGTTTTATTATTTCTTTATACCTTACAAGGTATACCTTTGGGGCTCGCTGGAGCTGTGCCCATGCTTCTTCAGAATCGCGGCATAACTTACACTCAACAAGTAAGTAGAACTCAATGTCTTCCAGTGCTTCAAATCAATGTAGCTCGAAGTTTTAAGTCATAAACAATCTTTTATATAATCGCGACACCTATAAAACTGTGAAATTGTCTCGAAACTTAATTAAAATTTGTAATGAGTTTTTTTATTGTTGTGCTGTTTATGGCACTAAATCTAGATTACTTGTGATTTCCACAGTTAAATTTAAATTGAGAAAATAATGTGTTTTTTCGAAGCATTAGAATTTGACATGCTTACTTATGACTGTTAATATAATGCTACCTGTACACAAGCAGCTGAACATGTAAATCATTACTTTTTATTGATGATCAAGCACATTTCATATTCCACTTTGTACATTAAGGTAGAGGCCATTGCCTCCGTCTAATGTATCAGAGTCATTAATCATATGCGGCATAATATAATTGATTTAATACAGGCTTAAGTCTGTTTGTATGCTTTTATGTTCCTCTTTTAATTGTGAAGCTTTTAAATATTTATATAGTTATATTTTTTGAATATTCACAAACACTCAGTCATACTATGAATCTTTTTTAAAGCATTTACTTACAGCGCAATAACATCATAATGTATCAATCAAGATGTACAAAAATTGTAGCCCCAAATTTAATCCCGTTGCTGTATTGTAATATGTTTGATTAAATATATTTCTTTATTTCAGGCAGAATTCAGTTTTGTGAACTGGCCATTCAGTGTGAAGTTACTATGGGCACCAATAGTAGATGCTCTGTTTTGGCCCGAGTTTGGCCGAAGAAAAACATGGCTTGTGCCGGTTCAGTATTTAATTGGAATCGTGATGATAATCATGTCAAATAGTATGACGGAATGGCTAGGGTCTGATGATGTTGCCCCCTCAATGACTATTCTCACAATGTCATTCCTGTTCTTGAATTTCCTTGCGGCAACTCAAGATATAGCCGTTGATGGTTGGGCCCTTACTATGTTGAAAAGGTATGTAACAATATAAATTCACTATGATCTCATAAGTAAGAAAATTATAGTCATTATGACAAACAATTTTATATTAACCCTGGAATAACTTTGTCCATTGAGTGTTTAAGCTAATTGTTATCAGTGATAAACTATCTATTTTATGATATCTTAGATTCATAACCTTGCTTAATATTCATTTATTAAGTTTATGTATCTCATTCTTCTCAATATGGACATCAAATATTACAAATTGAGTTTACAATTATATTTTAGTATCTCACAATAGCGTAATTTTCCAGGTGTAACGTTGGTCATGCGTCAACATGTAACACAGTAGGTCAGACAACCGGCTTCTTCCTCGGATATGTAATGTTTCTTGCCCTGGAATCTCCTTACTTCTGCAACAAATATCTAAGGAGTGTACCAGAGGAGACCGGGCTAGTCACTTTAGCCAGTTTCCTCCTTTTCTGGGGATGGGTGTTCATTATCACCACGACAATGGTAGCGGTGTTGAAGCATGAAGCCAATGACAGTGCTAACACCAAAGACAATAATGTGAAGGGTTTCAGCGATGTTGTGACCGCTTATAAACAACTATACACAATTATAAAGTTGCCTGCGGTACGAACTTTAGCGCTCGTCCTTTTTACTGCTAAGGTATGTATCAAAGTAAATGTTTATTTATCTTTTATTTATAATAACATTTATAATTAATATTGATGTTGTTTTTAGCTTGGATTCTGTGCCAGTGATGCGGTATCAGGACTTAAACTTGTGGAAGCAGGTGTACCGAGAGAGGACTTGGCTCTACTTGCAGTACCCCTAGTACCTGTACAAATTATCATGCCAATAGTAAGTAACACAATCTTTAATATATATCAAAATAAGTTACTATATTTTTTATTCTAATCTAATACATTTCTACACAGTTATACCTGCAATTAGTCAAAGCAATTTACAAACAATTAGAACCTATGTTGTTGAATGGATACTCAAAACGATAATTTCGAACAACATTTAAATTGCCCAATTGTTCAGTAAAAAAATAATTTCTTTTTAATTGACCATTATGCAATCTCTTCTGTTTTTATTTGCTTAAAAATGTATACTAAATTATTCTTAATGTTTTTATTTTAGATTTTAGCAAAACACACGACAGGTCCCGCACCTCTGTCTCTATGGCTCAGGGCCTTCCCTCTGCGTCTGCTAGTGGGCCCTCTTGTAGCTGCACTAGTGGCCCTTACGCCCAGTCTACTAGGCAACGCAGGCCCGACCTACTCGTACCTATTCCTATTGATGTGTCTATATATATTCCATCAGGTATGTCACACCCATGTATCATTATGATTAGCTGATTACTAAGTGCTAGTACGTAAGTGGTAATAATGAATGGAGATAATCAATGAACAGTGATTTGAAATAAAGACGCTTTTGTATAGCTCTGATTTGCGGTTGACTTTACCTACATACATAGTATAATATAAAATTAAGATTTCTTATAAAATTACTTTTTTTTATCTTTGTAAGATTGCAATCAAGTTTATGCAGTTACCATGTAGATTACAATGTTTCCTTATTTTTAATCACAATCATGTATAGAAATCCATGTATTTTTTTTTCAGACATGTCTGTACTGCATGTTCGTAGCAGTGATGGCTTTCTTCGCTAAAGTGTCAGATCCCGCAGTTGGTGGCACTTACATGACATTCCTGAACACTATGTCTAACTTAGGCACTAACTGGCCAAACACGCTCGCTCTGTGGGCTATCGATCATCTCACTTACAAGACCTGTTCACTGACTGAGCTGAGCGATAATACGTGTGCATCGCAGCTGGAAGCAGATGTAAGTAACATACTTAATATACATTTAAGCCGGCTATTTTTACATTGATTACTTGATTTGTACCCTGTACGACTGTACCCCTTTTTATATCCTGTAACAGTCAGTAGTATTGTAGCTATTAGTCAGTGAACTGAACTCATATTTGCATGCGCGACGTGTGGGTTCGAGCTTTCTCAAACTTGATTTATCCATAATATTCGTAAACATTACTTACGTGTTTACACTTCCTCGTGGAATAGTTCCAATAGACACATAGAACACGGTGTAGTATTTCCTTATATAACAATAATTATTCATATTTTCCTCTAGATGATACGTCGGTATCTCCCCGCCATTAAAATAATAACTTGCATTATCCTGTTCACAGTTATGTAAATCAAAAGGCGGTACTTGCAACGTGAGGATTGATGGCTACTACATAGAAACTGTAATTTGTCTGATCATCGGATTCATATGGCTGCAATGGGGAAGGCCTACTATACAGAAGCTGCAACGGCTGCCGGCGTCCGCGTGGCAAATCAGCCGGTACAACAGATAAGACTGAATCTCTATATTCCGCTATTGTCAATGTATATATTGTAAAGTTCAGGAAATACGTCTTCTGTTTCTACAATAGGATAAATCTAAAATATATCGTAAATTAAAAATGGCGCTGATTCTGTTAAACTCTAACTAAACTATCTTATGCTGTGTTTTGTCTACTTATGTGTTTAGATTTACTTTTGTAATTTGAAAAGGACAGACGTAAATTAAAGTTGCTAAATTAAGTTGGAAGTAATTTTTTAGGACAACTTGAAGACTAGGTTCAGGAAGTAAACTATGTTGTTTGACATGTCTAAGTCATCTATCACTGTAATTTTCCTCACGCTATGTTAGTTAAAAAAACCTGTCTGTTTCTAGTTTAGTTCGTGGAAAACAGAATCAGCGCCATCTTACTATTCTGTCATTCCATAGACGTCTGTCTCAATACTTTCAATAGCATTATGTCTAAACTATGCTCAACTTTTATAACCTTTCAGAATATAACTCCGCTGTTTGTTACCGTGTGAACATAGTATTATTACACACCTGCAATTTGCACAATTTCAATGAGTGAGAGACCTTATGTTTATTTAATCCCTAAATTATGGAATTTTCGGTTAATTCTAGGCAGCAATTTAGACACTAAATAAATGTTCTTATGAATTTATTATAGATTTAATTTATAGGTGCTTCATGCACAGGTGTGACCCGTATTATTTTTTTAATCTAGACATGTTATATGTTTCTATGCCAATATAAAAGTAACAGCTTCGAGTGTTTTTACCACTACCTTTAGTATATACCTTTTTACATTAGTAGAGTTCGACCTTGACTGAAGCTTGTCAAATTGCCCCACATTATATGTATATTTTAATAACGTATATTCGCATTTGTAACGCATCTCTTTACAAAACGTGCAATACTTTATTCCAATAAATACCTAGTTTTTACTAAGTCGAATGTCGGCGTATTTATGTAGCAATAAGATAGTTGAAATAAGAAATTTTAGTTGAATTGATTATTAAATGTAAATTTTGTTAAACATGGTTACTTTTTAATGTTGTCGATTGCGTATTGTTTACGTCCATTTCTTAATGTTTAAGTATTATTGTATAGCGTACAACGTCTATTAATAAGGGATATTGTATTTTGTCAACAGTACAAATTATTATTATTTTCAGCATTTTCTGTTTGTGTTGTTTAGGGAAGGTCTGTGTAGGTAAACACAATGTACAGGGATTACAAAGATAACAGCAGTAGTGACGTACTTATTATTATATTTCTTTATGTACACATCAACATTTAAAATATACAATCTTTTAACAACGATGTAATAGTTCGTTTTTATAAATTTGCGCAAAAAAATCCTAACACTAATACAGAAATGTGGAGTTATTTACGTAATTATATAAGAGTACATTTTGTGTAAAGCAATAACTTGCAATAAATCTAACATTTAACTCTAAAATAAAGATATAAAACGTAACACACAACTGGAAGTAATTATTTTACAATATATTGTGAGACAACAGATTTTAATTTACTAATAACATTTTGTGCTAACATACAACGATATACTCCTCAAGCATTTTCCTTTAATAACTTTAAATGATCATAAAACATAATAATGACCGTTTTGTCTTATTTCCTCATAGTCTCAATATATATTTATTAAATTATATAAACCAATGTTTGTTATTCACATTCAATGCTCCACAAATTTCAATCATTCAAACAAGTAAAAAAGCTAGGTTTGGTGTCTTCGCAAATCTCACTTGAATGAGTTTTACAGCATTTTTTTGCTTTTTACATTAATTGACCCTGTTATACTTGACATCAATATGGCACTATGAAATGAATTTTGTTTGACAATAAAATGCATTTAAATATTCGTTTTTTTTTTTTTTACATTGAGCCCTATAAAGCATGAAGGTATAAAGACTGCTTTCATTTATGCGTTAAAAGTAATAAAAAAATTATTACAAAATAATATAAGTAAATATAAAAATGAATATTAACAGGAAGTTTTCTTAGTTTCAATAAGAAGTCCGGAGCAAATTACATTAATTAAAAATAAAACCTATCTTCTACTACCTTGGTCTATCATGATTACTTTGGTATATTTTTTCAGGAAGTACATAAAAGACATACGAGATTCTAATTGTTACACTATTTATCCTATTATGTACTGAACTCCGTTGATTAAAATGTTTTACTACACAAATGCTGCTATTTGTAAGTAGGTGTTATATTTTGAAAGCACTCAACATCTTATTGTAAATATCTATTTTCGAGTAAATATTCCTCTCATATCTAAGTAATTCAGAAATAAGTTTTAAAAAATCACTCAAAATCGTGCGTTTAAATCCTTATAATGGAATGTTTTTGGCTTATATACCGTATTACATAAAGGTAAATATTTTCTAAATATACCCCGCTAATTTGCCTGATTAAGACCTATAATAAACACTTATGAAGCCCTATTTAAAAGCGTAATAACGATATAGTTTTTCAACCATAATGCTCAGTACACAACGCCGCGGAAGGAAACTGTATTTTCCCGCGTATTCATAGCATTGTTGCAGATGTATTATTAATTTGTCGGCGTAAGAACGATCTACTTTTTTTCGTTTGTACTAGTTATGTACATAAAGTTCAAAAGCTCTGTGCATAAACTTCTATTCCGACGAAGTCCGCGGCAGTGTGAACTGAGCCTACCACTCAGATGTCCGAATTCGCGCCATAATGATCACAGTGAAGAGCTTCACTAATACAAATACATCCTAAAATCAGTTCTAACAAGCTGATAGGGCTACAAAGAATAGACAGAAATAAAATTAAAGTGAAGAATACATACGGTGATTTAAAATCACGGTTCGCGCCTAGATAGTTCGTCGTCACTGATGATTGGTTTGCGGTCGTCGCCCTTACTGCCGCGCGCGAAGCGTCCCACGCGTCGGGCAATGGCGCTAGTTTTCTCTACGGCACCCCAACCGCCGCTGTGACCGCCGCCACTGGCAGAGCGAGACAGAAGGCCTGTGACACCCTCGCCTAACTTGCTGTGGTGGATGCCGTACAAGAAGTATAGGAGTAAGCCTGGAAAATAAGGTAAGTTCATAATAAAAGGACCTACCCACTAACAAAAAAATTACTTGTATGTCATGTCAGCAGAAACTGTCTACCCTTATTCTGCTTTACGATAGGGATACGGTAAAAACCTCTACCCTTCTAAAAAACAACAATAAATCAATTAAATAACTAGTCCAGTCCGAAACTCACCGAAAGTCATCCAAATAGCGAATCGTGCCCAAGTAAGTGCGTTCAGATTGATCATCAGCTCAACATTCAACATTACGCTGGCGGCGGGAAGCAGTGGCACCCAGGGTACACGGAACGGAAGCCGCGTGGGACTTTGTTGGTGAGCCCAGATGATCACAAGACCTGAAAATATTATACATTGAGATGAGAAACGACATACATACGTGAGAACGACATTTAAGCAGTAAACTTAGGTTCTGTTTATAAATATTGGCAGTCAATGAGAAAGTGTTAGATACTAGTAACTACTGATTAACGGTCGGCTAAGTATCTATGAGAAATTTCCGTTTGATTTGAATTCATAACCGTGTGTCCTGTTGTTAGCAAATAGGTGAGTATATTCTATTCTACTTACAGGCGACTATAATGAAAGACAGGATAAAATCTGGAAGGAGTGCCCAGAGCCCAGCCGGTTCAGCTAAGAAGTGATTGTGAGCGCACAGTGCGGCAGCCGCTGCAGTGAATGTGTACACACAGCTGGTAACAGCCGCCCCTGGAGCCCTGCCACCAGCCAGTGGTTCCAGCCAAGCGTACTGCGCTCGCAGGCGACCAACTGTTAGAGCCTCGAACATCTGAAACGTGAGTAATGTATGTTATTTACAAATAGATAAGAAAAAGACAAACAAAAATAGATCATCTATTCAATTACCTCAGAAGATGATGAACCTCCATCAGTAGCAGGAGTGCCGGTCGCAGAGCTATCTTCCCGATCTCCAGGAGATTCTAGTTGAGGAACACCAAAACCACTCTTCTCATCCATCGGAGGTACGGGCCGATATCTCAGAATAATGACCGCAGCACTAACAATAGTGTATGCCAACAAGGTCCCTATAGACATAAACTCCACAAGTTTCTCCAGATCAAACAAAAGAGCTATCAAAGCTGACGATAGACCAGATATAATCAGATTGATAATAGGTATTTGAGATTTGTTGCTAATATCGCTCAGGAAACCGAAGAGAAGCCCATCAGCTGACATAGCATACAAACAACGGGGCAACGAGAACAATGAACCTAAGAGGGTTGTGGTCATGCCACACACTGCACCCACCGCAACAGCGTACTTAGCCCAATCTGCATGTACCGCTCCAAGGGCCGCCGGTAGCGCAGCATCAGGATTGATACTCTGATAGGGAACCATTAATGTCAAGGCTAGGGCAACCAAAATGTATCCAAACCCAACAAGTGCCATTGAAAGTATGGTAGCGATAGGAATCGAGCGCGATGGATCTTTGGCTTCCTCACTTGATGCCGATATACTATCAAAACCCACAAAAGCGTAGAAACATGTAGCAGCCCCCGCCAAGACACCACTCACGCCGTAAGGCATAAAACCACCATTCTTCGCTGACCAGTTATCAAGATCAGCGTAATAGAACCCAAGGAATATAACAAGTGATATAACCAAAAGATTTAAAATTGTAAGGCCGTTATTTATATAGGCGGAAGTTTTGACCCCGACGGCAAGGATTAGTGAAGCTACAATGCATATCAGGAATGCAAGGACATCCGGATATCTACTCAAAAGAGTTTCGTGCATTTCTCCTGTTATGGAGATTGTAGCGTTACTTATAGCACCGTCCAGCATTGCGTCTAGGTATCCCGACCAAGCTCTAGCCACCGATGCCGCACCTGTACATGAAAAACATTTTTTTTATGGGGCACGGTTTAACTAAATTAAAGAGGTTATTTATATACTCCTAAAATCTTACCTATCATATATTCTAACACGATGTTCCAACCGATTATAAAGGCCCAGAATTCGCCGATACTGACATAAGTATAGGCATACGCGCTTCCAGCTCTTGGGATTCTGGTACCGAATTCAGCATAACACAGCGCGGCTAGAGTAGAAGTTATCCCAGCTAATAGAAAACTAAGGGCTGTCGCTGGACCCGCCATGTGACGGGCCACAGTTCCAGTCAATACATAAATACCAGCTCCAACCATATGACCAACACCTGAAACAAATAAGAGTTATGGTTACTCGCTAACGGAGACCTCGACGACAGCCACTAATGGCCACCATCTAATATTTCAACCTCACATTTTGTAGGGTATTGCCACCAGGCACCGCGACTGTTGCGTGTACGGTGTGGCCCTACAAAATATACAAATAAGTAAGACTTATACTAGCCAACTACATTAGGATCCATGATATGTTACAAATAAGGGTTTATATCCCTAAAATTTGAGTGTGGTGTTGTTCGAACGGTAAGGTGTAACTATAGGGGTCATAATAAACCTAATAAGATCACCACTATAACCTAAATAAACAAGAGTAACTAAGTTTATACTCACCGAGTAGTGTGATATCCAGGGTGGTGAGACACCGGTTGAGTGGTGTATCCATCGAGTCCCCGTATATGGGCTTACGACGATTCATTTTGTGGCAAAACCCTGATAGGACATGGCCCAGGATCTTATGCCTGGCACCCGGCATGATGACTACAATAAAAAGTAACCTGAAATAATAATATATGTATGTAGTTCAAGCTTAGCCTAAACACATTAAGAGACTTGCTCCAGATATAAAAATAAACCTACCACTGTACTATACTAGGAACTCTATTCAGATTTCAAGTTAAGGGCACAACGGAATCACTTTGTCTTCTAATTCAGGTGATATTTCACGGCTGCATTTCTACAAACGGTTTATTAATTCGCATTATAATCAAGGACAGACTAGAACCGTACCTGGTGGTGTTATAACCAGCTGACGAACTTCGCTCAACTTGGTACAACTGTTACACCGAATAAAGTGTGCGCGCGCACCTAATCGATTTCTTGATAGCTTTGTACATGTTTACGTGGTTTTGTGTTTATAAGATATGACAAAAATACTTTTTAACTGCACTCCTTTTTTGTAATTAAATAGGTTTGTTTTATATTTTTTTATTTAAGATATTATTTAGGAAGTAACATCATTTTAAAGAAGTTCGTACTTCCGCCAAGTTATTACCAAGCGGAAGTGAAGTCACCTCTAGATATAGACATTTCTGTCTATTTCCAGTTCGCTTTAGGGTTGCACGGGTGCGTGGAATAAACCATACGAGAACATTTTTTTTTTCAAATAATATTGTTATCAGCCCATGTTTGATCGAGAACCTCTAATGTCATATGTAAATTAGTAAGTCAGTAAGTAAATCCCCTTGTAAATTTCCACCTGTGTAAGTTTGTCGACAGTTTTCAGTCACAAACCAAAAAGGCCAGATATAAGTGATATAACATAAATTGTTGTATAAATAAATGGTGCTTACAATACGTAGGTCGATTAATGCGACGAGATTGGTGCTAACGAAAATGAAGTGGTGTAAACAAACTCACTCTTGACCATATTTCTCTGTAAAAGATGCTGGAACCAGGATATTACAATTAGGTAACCTAGTTGAGTTTCTCTAAACGATTTTACACAAGTGAAAATGTTAGATTTAAATAAATTGTTAGGCTTTTCAATTAACGTAAATAGGTACAATGTTGTTCAGAAAATGGGAAGGGGAATTGGGGTAAGTTATTTGGGTATTGTGTACTTATATATAGGATTATCTAATTACGTAATGAAACCACTGCACCTTGCCTAATTGACTAACATGAACAGATACAATGGAGTTGAATAAGGCGATACCAAGATCTGAAATGGTGCGGGTTCGAACCCGACAAGGCAGATCCTGACATATGTTTTTTCCAGTACAAAAACCTATTTATAAGTCATACTAAACCATATATTATGGTCTAGATACAACATTTCCCTACCTAAATAGTTGTAGCATTTCATACGATAATACAACAACAAGCCTTTGTATTTCATGAACAGTCAGCTGTCTTCAGTCGAACACGGAAAAGGAAATGAGCCTGTCTCATTGACAGCGGTTTCTACATCTTAATAAGGCAGTAGGCACGCGCACTTGACACTGGGTCTATCGTTATGGTAATGTAATTTATAGGCACTTTACGTCAGGCAGATTTATACGTATAAAGTTCAGTGATTATTGTGTCTACATGATGATTAGAGACGCGAAGTACGTATCAATTTAGGCTAAATCTCCTTGTCGAAATATTTACGAACTTCTTGTTAATATCGTAGGTACAACCTACAAATATATTTTATAGCTTTCCAGTAGGATCCTACTACGAATTTAATTAACTAGTGATTAGTTTGCATATCTTGGCGATCTACAAACAATAAGCTCCATAGGAAGTAAAGAAAACCCATTTAAAAAAAATCCTTAGGTATGTAGGTACGTAACAAAGAGTAGCTACATAAAACGGTTTGACCGTTATACAAGACCGGCAGTATTCAGCGTAGATAGTTAATTTACTCTATCAACAACCATTTTCGTTGCAGATCCCAATCAGCAAATTGGCAATACTTTCCCAAGTCAACAGTGCCATTAAATACGCGAATAGTGTTATGTAGCAATAAAACAGCTTGTTATCGTATAGACTGAGAACAATTTGATCGCAGAACTGGGTCAACCGCAGATCGTAAACGAGCTGACCAGCGACCCACTGATTTTTAACATGCCTAGATAGAACATCTACCTTCGTGACGTCACTAGGTCACTACTCACTACCTTGTTATTTTTCAGTGACTATAGGTGTGCTACAATTTGGGTGGGTACCAACAAGATGGTTATACATCAATATCACTTGTACCTATGTGAATGTTTGAAATGCGTTGCCATTTTAAATGGGGATTAGGCGTCCGGATCTCTACTACTCACTACCTTGTTATTTTTCAGTGACCGTAGATGTGCTATAGTTTGGGTGGGTACAAGAAGGTACATATACATTTACGTACATCCAGAGAACATGGACAAATTAACTTTTACTTTTATTAAGTCTGATGACAACGTAGAGCAGTTGAGATTTTGTAAAAAAGACGTTAGGAATGATGTCATAAATTTTGATTCCAGGATGCAATTCACTTTTAGGGCATAGAAAAATAGTCTTGTTATGTAGGCCGGTAGTTACTTATATTTTTAACACCTTACACTCCAATTTAACTAACGAACCTACTCCAAAGGAGAGTGCTAAATGGAATGTGAAACACATAAAAACATTAAGTTCAGAAATTAAGTAATGGCAATTTGACATTTGATTGAAACCGTAATTAAACCATTGCATCATAGGTACCTTAGCTAACTATGCTGGTTTATTTATCATTTATCACTAATTAAAATTAACTCATATATTTAATGAGGTAAAAAATAAATTTCGAAATAGTAATTTCGCAAACGGAAACTTTTAGTAGTTAATTACAATTTAATACTAAATTTCATTAAGGTAGATCGATAGAAAGATTAAAAACAACTGAATTTTATTACAATTCTTCTGTAATTGTAGGTTAACAGCGAGATTCGAACCCGCACAGCATGGAGCGGCTATCCCTACTACCCATGCAGCATTTTGAGACAAAATTAAATTTACTTAAACAAAACTTACCGAAATAAGTAGGCATATACCGCAATGAAGTACATAAAAAGATATTTTAGTTTTTATTTCAGTAGGTATTTGTTCTATGTGTTTTATTGGAATATAAAGCTTGAGTTACTATATCTCTAGACAAACCATACCGCCACATAGCATACCCATGTACGTCCGGCGCACCTTGGGAAGTCAATTAGTGTCACCTACAGCCGGGTTCTAGGTCCACACATGTTTATTTTTTTTACCTTTCTATACCTAATATAATAAACGTCCAAGAAATATGAATATTAAATAACGTGGCATATCCAATTTATGTAATATCAAAAGGCTAGTCAAATATCTTTACAATTCATCACAATGAGAGATAAAAGGCAGTTTGACTCCGCACCTATAGGTAAATAAATTCGTCCTTTAAACCTCGTGACGTCGTCAGTGAGATCAATAAACGTTCCGGCATTCCTGGTAATGAGTGAACAAGGCGTATCTTCTCAATTTCGTCCCTTGAGCCCCTACTGATACGCCCACGCTTAGTCCGCACCTAGCTATTTTTAACCCCAGCTAAAACCTGTGTTTGAAGATAGCTGCGCATGTTCCTAATTATGAAATGAGGAAATTAATATATTGCTTATTTTCCTTAATTGGAAACTTATTTGTGTAGACTAAGTAACTACATACCTATCTACAGATCATCGAATTTCTTCTTGGTTTAAAGGGCAACGGGAAGATAGATGTCCGTTCTTGTTCAAAATGTATCTTCATATTTATTAAGTCGATACTTTACATACCTATACTTGAAATATATAGAAAGAGTTACCTTTCTATATATTTCAAGTATAGGTATGTAAAGTATCGACTCCATTATAGTCTTATTCTTCTCTATTTACTATTGCAACCCCCATTTCCACTCTTGTCTCGTGTTTGTGAAGTGTGGAGACGTGCCTCTTTCCATTATTAAAGAATTAAGTATCTAGATACTTGGTTTGTTAATATATAATACATTTATAAACGTCCTTGTTTAATTAATAATTGAGTATTGCTTTACTTTTGTTCAGAATCTAAGTGACCGGGAAGTTTTGTTTTTCTTTGTAGCTGTGTTCGTAAGTACAAGTTTTCCTTTTACAGCGTCTAAAGCGGGGGCAAATAGCTCGAGGCCAGAGAGCCAAGTTTACTGAGTGGGAGTGTCTTCTTAAACGTCAATACATGGTGCCGTAGGTACATTCCTTTTAATTTATGTAAGTAAATGTTGGTACTAACAACCAGTCTACAATCAAGAGTACCATTATAAACACAACCTACTTAGTACCTTTAAGCATCATTCTGATATATAGTGCCTTAATCAAAGGGCAACAGAAAAAATTAAATAGATTCAAATAAATTAAGGATATTACGACTAAAGACAAAGGAAAATAATATTAACTTTGTTAAATTAAATAATATTGTTTTATTGGAAGAATTATAGTATGCATTTACAAAACCTTAATGTTCAAACCTTTATTTGTGGGTACCTTTACACGTAACATTAGACAAACAAAGTCACATAACTTCAACAAGTGTGACATAATATCGTATGTACAATTTCACAGAATGTACGTCTTAGATATCATAATTTATAAAATGTAAACAAGTTAAAATTTTGACGTTTTAATGGTCCCAATGTTAAACATATTTGGAGATTTACCACAAAAATAGTTTCCAAGTAATACAAACTACTTAACTACGTAGTGACTAGAGTTTCTTTACCATAACATTACATATTCTTTATATAAGTAATATAAAATTGAATTATAAAAAAATAGTTTAATAGCCCTCGCACAAAGGAACTTACAAAATGTAGGTAAATACTGTGCAGACTAAACATGTATTTATGAAAAGAGTCTGTACAAATTCGAAAATTACATAAGTCAAAATTAATTACATGTATATTTAATAAATCCTATGACTAACGAATAATAATTTAGTCACTTTCTTAGCCGAGCATATTAAGAAGGTAATAACTAGGTACCCAGTACAGTTAACAGTACCCAACATAAAGTAATTGAGTAATAATGAATCTACTAAATAGTGCGTTAGGTAAATACATTACAACTCAATGCATTAAGTAGGTCTTTTTTATTTTGATCGTTAAAATTACAAATTCTTGTAGGTACCAATACTCAGTTGTTGTTTAGTTTTTAGTACCTGCCTATCAGATAAAAGGTCGCAAAATAAAATGTACTTACAAAATATAAAAAATATATTTATTCAAATATTTTTGAGTAATATATACATCAATCATGACAATTACAATTAAAAATAATTGTCGTAAAGTAAAATATTTTTTATAAAATGTACACGTTAAATCCCCTTTAGAATTTGACATTACGATAAGAAACTGGCAGTATACTCTGTATTAGTTTAAAATGTAAATAAATATTAAAATAAAATACACATGAAATTGGCTCGGTTCATAGAAAGTACACATCTTGAGGATCAACGGTTCCTCATATTTTCAACATATATATGAAATACGTATAAAAACTTAACTGGATGTTTACTCCAAGTTTATATATTATAATAATTGTATAAATAATGCATTAACATAGACTTTAAAAATTAAAAAATAATTATTAACATTATCAATAATAATTAATTGTAATATACTCCAACAAAAATATGACACAGGTGTACTAATTTTAGAATTACGTGCAATGTCATAATAAGGAACACTGAATTCTATACAAAGTATCTATCTATTTATGTAATAAGTACACATTTATTCAACAAATGCATTCTCAGTGTATATGTGCAACTTATTAGCTAATCTAACATCTTTGTCGTATAATAAATTTACTAATATGAGATGTTCGAATGTACTATCGATTGTACCAAGTAATGGTTTATTGCCATTATTCAGTTTGTCAAGTTTCACTAATGATGAATGCCACTGATACAAATATTTGTAATCTATTTCTATTTTTTCTAATACTCGTACACATAATTACATAATTATAATACTAGGTTTATTAGCTAATAGTAGAGAGCTATTTTACTATCGTTATTTTTAGTTTTCATTTATCTATTTCAAATTTTATTCACATGTACGAATACTAATTGAACTAATGAGACATTCTAATGAAGTTAAAAAAAATAAGACAACTATAATTCTGTACTGAGATATACAAAAATATACGTTATGTATAACTAATAAAGACTGAAAATATACCGCAAAAGTCCACAAATCAATTGCGATTTAAATGGAAAGTTGAATTAAATACCAAATATAAATTTACACTTGTTACTAGATGACTACAATTTGTTATCAATGATATATCTAAAAATGAAATGCATTGTAATGAGGGTAATGCGTTTGTGTTAGTCAGTCACACGTAAAGTTTGCCAAAGCAAACGTAACATAGCCAATAATTATTGAAAAAAAAAATACAAATATATAAAAACTGTCCCTCCTTTAATAAGTGAAGGGAGATTAAAAAGCAACACTTAGGAGATTGCAATAGTAGCGGGGACGACGCTTATTAGGATTAGAAGTACAAAAAGTATATATTAAAAGGTAAATAGAATTATCGTCCAAATATTAAGCGCCTTTCTTTATCATTCGACATTGGATCACCCGCTGTTGGACGGAGGGGAAAAAATATTTCAAAATAGAAGTCACGTTCGAAAAGGTCAGACCGAGACTGGAATAGGAATAAAGTCCTACTCTAAATGAGTAGGACTTCATTTCGACTCTACTCCTTAGACAAAAATACACGAGTAACCATCACCGTCGAAACATTATTGAATATCACGGATAAATGGTTCCCAAACATTACTCCTGATTGCACTTAGTATACACATTTATTTATTATGAGGCTCCCGGCGGACAAAGTTTGATATACATTTATGGAACACAAGATTTTGCTTATTAAACATGAAGGCAGGTAATCCGGTGGTAGTTAATACACACCACCAATTTTAAGGAACCAAAAGAATAATAGTACATTTGGGCAGAAACTCGCACATTGTCTCTCTTCCTTCACATCACAACATAGCGGCTAAGAAGTATGATTCAATAAAAACGTAATCTATCTGTAGGTGAGTATAAAGTGTAAGAATATAAAAATATAGAATTTGTATTAATTAAAGCTGTAAAGTACATAAATGGTCATAAAAAGTTTGGCCAGCGCGAGTAAGAGTTTAGCATTTACGTATTTTCATTATGAGTTACGAAATATGCGAAACGAGCGAAGTATTGCATAATAGCAAAGACGAGAGTATGAGAAATACCAGGATATGTATCATATATTGAGCAGCTATCCAGTTAGCGCACTTCTTACAGATAAGTATTTAAGTAGTCAGTACAACAGAGAAAATAAATATTTGATATAAGGCGAGAATCAAAAGATATTATACCTAGCAAAGCTGCCTTCCGAGTATATAAACTTGCTTACAAAATATTCATTCTTGTTAAAATACATACGATAGAATTATGATCAATATATAATTATATGAAATATAAATTCTTAGGAGATTTTAGCCGAGAATTTGTCAGAGATGAGAAGAAATTAGTTAAATCAATAATGTAATTACCAGATTATCCATATTACGTTACATAAAATTAACGGAAGTAAAATGAGTAATCCTGAAACTATATTAATCTTTTAAAAGTTTATAACCCTGGCTAATCTTCCAACAGGTGGTTGCAAAAGGTTTACGTAATCAACTTAATAATAAAATAAATATTATCATAAATTCACAAGTATCACATAATTACAAAAATATATATCATAGCATTCATAGCATCCAAATACCGAGTTATCAAAAAAATACGTAGATATGAACATACAATGTTTAACAGTAGCCTACTTGGAAACTAGGCCCTCGAATAGTTAGGGCATAGCACCTTACCACTTGCACAGTGGATAATTTCATCTCTTAGTTTAAACTCATACATAACTGATACCTTCCGATCAGGCTATAATTACAAATTCGAATTTGTATTAAAAGACATACCGTCTAAATCCTTTTACAATTATTATTACAATAGATTTCTTTAATCAACATAGTTGTTACAATTCGTACTTAATAAGTACCTACCGCATCCTACATGCGTGCTTCATTAATATTAAAACCCATAACTAGTAAAAGACACGCAATATTTCAATTCATACTTGAATAAATTCAACCTTTTTAAAAATAGTAATATTCCTTTGAATGATATTCCAACAACAAATATGATCCATCCCTTAGCACCTTAATAATAGTTCTACTACAACATTACATAATTATATCACATTTAAATTGCACATGCATAGAACAGAAATTCAAAAGTACAAATTCAAGAGTTAAATCACCATTTTACGTAGATAAGTACTAGTAACGTTCACAAGAATGTGTCTTTAGTAAACCTCGCGGTTTTGGTTGTTGAAGTCGCCACTATCCTCCCGTTCCATTGAAATACTGTGCGTGTTTGGTGTACGGAGCTGCAATGTGATAAGGCGGAGGCTGACCTCGCCCGTAAACTGGCTCAGAAATGCTCGGACTGTGCCGGTGGTTAACCACACTCGGAGGATTAGATGAAGCTGGTATAGCATCATATAAATCGTACATATTTTGGCTAGTTGGAGAATGAACATGACTGTAGCTTCCATCATCAGATATCAATGGCGTGGTCGCCATGCGGTAAGGGTTGGTAGTGTTGGTATGTCCGATCGGCGAGTATAGCTCCGGAGATTGTGTTGATATATATGTAGGACTTGACGCCGGTATGCCATAAATATTGGCATTCGGAGATGGTGCCTGGTGAAGAGATGGAGAATAATTACGGCCTTCCACTAAGGGGCCAGAATAAACATTATTATAAGTGCTTAGATTTGGCATAGTTGTAGAACTGACCACTTGACTAACAGTGTGTACTCTAGGACTTGGCATATCGCGATTCCCGTGTGAGTGGTAATTATAAGTATCATAATTCCGCTGACCATAAATTTTATCTTTGGCACGCGCACAATTTTCGCCGTCGTATATACTTTCATGGTAATTGTTTTCTGATACCGAATGACATATGTGATCTTTTCTTGCATAAATAGGATCAAATGGAGGGACATTTTCTATCATACTTCTGCTACTGTAAGTATTTTCATTGAAATGTGGAGATAGAATTGTTTCGTTATTGGACTGCCTTTCTTGCGAACTTAGACTTAATCTTTGCAACCTAGTGTGAGAATCATCTAGACCAGCTCGATAGGTTGTATCATTAGGCAATGGAAAACTTTTATGTTCAATATGGCCTCTGTACATATTTGGAGGCATAGGAACATTCACTCTATCCATGTCTTGTCTAGAACTGTATTTGTCTGGCTGCTTTGGGACATACTGCCTTTGTGGCAGATGATAATTATCAGCACTTTCTGTTTTAAAATCATTGTTTCCTGTCCCAGTATTTTCAGCATAGAGGGCATGGTCAACACTTTTGTAAGTCTTATCTTGCTCATATGGAAGGTCTAGTGGTTTATCATATGCATTTTCAGTAGGCAGATTGTCATAAACAGATGTTTTCATGGCATCCTTATTTGTGCCTGGCAAATTACCCTTACCAGGAGTTTCTATTTTGTTATCTGATGCAAATCTCTGCTGTAGTGTGGGAGTGATTTTGGCAGCTTTTATGTGTACAGCATTTTGCATGGGAGGTGATACATCTTGAGCACCATCCTTATGTATATTCCTGGCATGCTTTGCTAATGCTCTTAGTTCTTTTGGATAAGGTGTTGGTGCTCTTCTTAACTGTCCTGGTTTTTCAGTAATTTTAGGAGCAGTTTTCATATCAACAAAGCTGATGTGGCGGGCAGTAGCATTAGCTTCTACATTTTCAGGTTTATCATTGTCTGATTTCATTTCAATAGGAGTTAAAGGCACTTGGGGGAAGAGGAAACAAGTGAGGACTTGTTCATATGTGTGAGGGTCTACTTCTGAATGCATAGGCACTAAAGGTTTGCTTTGGTTTTCAGATAGCCAGAGGGCTACTAAGTTATCACAATTCAACAAAGACTGAGGAAGACAACTTAATGAGTTTCTTACTAAGTTCAACACTCTTAAAGAAGTTAAATGACCTATTTCTGGAGGAACTCTAGTCAGTTTATTAGACCTTAATGAGAGCACAGATAGTTTTATACAGCTCCCTATCTCAGGAGGAATTGAAGCTAACATGTTATCATCAATGTTAAGGTATTTCAGCTTTCTCAAGAGTCCTATTGAAGATGGTATTTTATCAAGGTAATTGCACATGAGCATTAACTCTTCAAGATTAGTCAGTTTTCCTATACTTTCTGGTATTGAATATAATCTATTATTATCTATTTTTAAAGTAGTTAAATTACATAATTGGCCAATGGTTTCTGGAAGCTGTGTCAAGATGTTCAATGATAGTGTTACATCCACTAATTGAGTGCAGTATCCAATCTCCGGAGCAAGTTCTTCTATCATATTATTACTTGCCTCTAAGTGTATCAAATTTTCCAATGGTTTTATTACAGATGTTATGCATGACAAACTATTATTATCTATCCATAATTCTTTTAGTTTCACAAACCTTCCAATGACTTCAGGAAATTGTTGAAAATCATTTTGTCCTATATCTAATCTCTGCAATTCAGTTGAACGAGACAGTGACTTAGGTAAAATCATTAAATAATTGTCTCTTAATTCAAGTATTCGCAAATTCGCAAGTCGTCCGAAATTTCCTGGAAGGTATTCCAAGTATGTGTCATTTAAATATAATTCCTGTAAAGCGGTGAGGTTTGTGATAGCATCTGGAAGCTTTTCCAAAGGGTTAACACTAAGATCTAAGAATGCTAGATACTTTAGTGCTTTCATGTTCTCTGGTATTGATGTCAATGTGTTTCTGCTGATATTCAAGTGCTGAAGATTCACTAGCGAGGATATGGCTGCAGGTAGCCCTGACACTTCATTATCACTAAGATCTAGGTATTTTAAGCCATGGCACATAAACAGTTGGCGTGGAAGTTCCGTAACACGATTGCTTTGGCAGAGTAGAGTCTCGAGCGTCCTTTCGTACATAAACACTTCTGTTGGAAAATCGACAAGCGACTGATGCGAGTAATCCAACTCCACTATATCTTCGACACCGGGCCTTACACAACACAAAAAATCGAAAGGCATGATGTAGGACTCACTCCTAAGCCCCGCACAGCACAATCACACTATTTTTTTTACACAAAAGCTCTTTAAACAGTCCATTTGAATCACTAACTTCGTTTGTAAAAAACAAACATTGCGTTGCCTGTCTTTATAAAGCAAACTCACTTAAAAGAGGACTCGAAGCCAGAAAATAGTACAAAATTACTCAATAATGAATCACGCAAACAAAATAATGATAACCTTCCCCACTCGACCAATCCCAATACTGGCCAATACTGTTCTCATTTTCTTGATAATCCGATCCGTCACTTCTGCTTCTGTCTTTCATTGATGAATCGTCTCAACTGTACACAGATAACTAATTAAAATAATCTATCCAGAAATATGTGCGACAGACACTTCAGAATTAATTAAAACATAAAATGAGATTTAAGATGATAATAAAATGAAATAGGTGACTGTAAAATGTAAATCTTTAACAGGGATTTGAAGTTTATTTATTGCAAAACAAAAATTAAATAAAATAATTTCGTCTACAATATTTGAAAATCGACTAACAAACACAAGGGTGATATTCTCGAAGAGTATGTCGATGATGATGAAGTTGTTGAACCGGTAGTCTTTTTATCTCCACTTTGCCCAAATTTGTCTTATTTTGATATTGTAATTAAATTAGGATATAACATTTAAAACTAGGTTTAAAGAAAAGGCCACAAACCAATAACTGCATTTTTTTGTTAACATTTTTAAGTTTAAGAGCAAAAATGTAGTACTGAAATGAAAAGTAACATCACCTACACTGGAAATGAATAAAACTCCTGTATAAATTAATTCTTTATAATTGAATTCATGACAAATTGAATGTACAAATTATAGGCATAAAATTCAAAGAACACATGAAATCACATTTTTTTTTATTGCACTAATGATATGAAATCGCTAATTAGCGCTAAGGAAAGTATGCTGACACAGGGGTTGCCCGATAGGTTGATCCCCTTGCAGATTTCTTTTCTCTGTAGTTAACTTTAGGCAAATTTATATTTACATTTTCTTTGCCAGCCTGACTAGGCGGGTTAGATTTCGATATCGTACCTGAAAAGAAAATATATTTATTATTGGCAGTGTTAAAAATTTATCTAAAATTAACACATGCAAATGCAAATTTTAGGCGAAATATTTACCTCTCACAATCCCCTTATCAGTTTCAGAAGGTTGTAGATATTTCGGATCCAGTCCAACTTTACTCATTTTTTCCTGAACTTCGGGACCAGGCGAATCTTCCAAGTTTGACCTAAGTAAATAGAGATGAAATAAATAAATTAAAATTAACATAAAATTAAGAAGCGCGAGGTTATTATAACAGTACTCACGATTTCGAAGTGGCATAGAAGTCAATAGATTCTTCGGATAATATGCCGTGTGATGATTCAGTATGGTTGTGATTCCTAGAAAGGAAATATGGCGTAGAACTAGTCGCCGTCTGAATGCCAAGTCTCTGTTTATTTTGGGCCACTTCTGCGGGTTCTACATTATCCAACTTTTTATGAAGCCATTGGATTACTGCAAGAAATTAAAGTTGTATGTTTTTTATGGCTAACATTACGCTACAGTCTTGATAACTAAAAGAAATCCCTTAAGCAAAAGTTTTGATATAACAATTAAGACTCTCTAAGCAATAAGAATCTTTAAGTTTGTAACACATCAAATGTAATATTACCCATATTATTATTCTTTATAGTTTCATCTCTGTCCTTAAGTGTATTTTCAGCTACATCATATTTTTCTTTGAGATCATCAAACTCTTTCTGCAGTTTTTCCATGCACTGATTTATAGTTATATTTTGACTTTTTAGTTCTTCCATTTCCTTGCTATTGCGTTCTATAACTTTCTCTTGTTCCATTGCTATAGCTGTTCTGCATAGCAACTGAAAATTTAAATCCAAATGGTTTTCGATAAATTACAAGTCATAAATAAATCAGTAAAATAATTTTTCAATGTGTTGAACATAATTATTATAAATAAGTACCTTTTCTTTCATTTCAATTAAGTCTGTATTTTGTTTGGATATAATTTGATTAGCCTTCAGTAGTTGTTCAGAAATTGAACGAATGGCATCATTATTTTTATTACCTAGAGATTCACTAAGAGCCAATCGTTCCTCTAAACTCAACTGGAAACAGAAAACACAATTTAAACAATTAAATAACATTAAAGTTAACTTACAGTTGTAGTTACCAGACTAGAAGCAATATAACTTAAATTCCTTAATCTATAAAAAAAAAATAACCTTTTCCTTCTTAGCTAATTGTAGAGAGCTATTCAAATCTTTTATAACATCCGAGTTTTCTTTTGCATTCTGAAATAGAGAACAATAATATTAAACCAGGAAAAAAACAAATGCATATTCTTATAAATGTTACTTGTTTTAATGCATACCTTTTCTAGATATACGCATTTAGAATTCAATTGATTATATTGTTTATCTTTCTCCATCAGATCTCTTTCCAAAGACGCATATTTGGCTTTCAGTGTTGCCACTTCAATATGTGATTTCTGGACCTCTTTTTCTAACATGTTAAGGCACTGGCTTTTTTCACTGAAAACATTGAAATTTCCAGTTTAAAATATGGAATTTTCTTACTACATGCAAGATAATAAAATTAAAGAATCTAACAATTTAATATAATAATTACTCTAAGTAATGTATACCTTAACTGGTTATCCAGCCTAGAGTTATTGTCACGTAATTGTCTACAAACTGAATTAACTTCATCAATTTGTTTCTCTTTATTATTAAGACTATCTTGTAATACTGCTAATTGAGATTTCATGTTTATGTCTGCATTTTGTTGCCATACCAATTTATCCTGAAATAAGAAAAGGTATATTGGTTAAACTTCACTACTCCTTATTCAACATGAACTGTACATGTTACAAAGGGGGTGTATACATTATGGACCTTGTATGGCCTGCAAATTTTTGCTATAAATATGTATTGAAATGGGCTTTAACATTGTGAGAAAACAAAGTGGATCCTTAAATTACTCCTTACAATTTTCTTGTGTTTAAAATCTAGCTTATTGTTCAATATACCTGCATCATCATTTGTTTTTCCTTCTCTAATGATTCTCTGAGCTCTGTTTCAGATTTCAACTTGGCTTCTTCCAATCTTGCACAAGCATGAGTCATGTCATGTACTTTTCTTTCCAAATTCAAACACTTGTCATTGAGTAGTGCCTCATTGCTCATTGCTGAGCTTTTTACTGCAGCTAAGTTTTTCTGGAATAAGTATTACTAACATTAAGAGTAATAAATAAGAGTTAATAATTAAGAGTGATAAATAATAATGAAAAGACATTCTAAGAAGTATTTACTGCATAATGTGGCATTAGGGATAGTTTGAACTATAGAAATTATGAAAATGCAAGACACATAAAGTATCAGTTAATAAATAGAGATAGATGATGAGAGAGAGAGAGAGCTGTATATTTAATAAACAAATTGAATTGTTTATCTGACAAAAATACCTACATTACAAATGGCACCAAAGTTCTATGCTATGTCAGTAATTAGCTTCAACAACTTACTTTTAAGAGTATGATAGTTTCAGCCATATGTTGTTTTATATCAGTATCTGTTGCTGGACCAGTCTTCAGTGACAAGTGTACCAGTCTTTTAAATTCATTATGTTCTATAACTTCTAAATAATACTGTACAGGGTTTTTCTGCTGCATTATCAAAAACCTGAAAGAAAATAACATATATCATAACATATCATCACTCCTGTATCCCCGAAGGGGTAGGCAGAGGTGTACCAATGTACACCCACAGTTCGCCGATATGTTTAGGTCCCATGTAATAGGGGGCGAGCCTATTGCCACTCACCAGGCACAAAATGAAAGAAAATGCTTATATAAAATACTTAAAGTAAGTAAAATTTAGTGTTACATATAAATATTGAAAAGGGATTAATAAATAAGAACGGATAAAATGTGTTTGTGACCTACATGTTATTTGAAGCACATTGTTGGAGCAACCTCACAAGCTGTGATGGAAAGTTGTCAAAATCTACGAGTAGCCCTTGTTGCTTTTTGAGATCTTCGTAGTCCATACGCGTTATAGTCAGTACACATAAAAAAGTAGGATCCTCATCATCAGATAGAGATATTCTCTGCAATTTATTTATGAAACATTATATATGCATGTTTAAACATTTGAATTAGTGTAAGAAATTGAAAATAATTCACAGTAACCAACCAGAGTATCAGTTTCAAAAAGTTTGTCAATTGTTACAGTCACATCTTTCTTGCAGTCTTCAAAACCTCTTTTAAAAGTAATGTAATATTTTCCTTTATGAAACATTTTGCACGGCATTATTGTGTATATCACATATCATTCAAGATCCTTTAATATTATAAGATATTAACTAATATTAAATAAAGTTTATTCCAACCAAAACAAAGTTTGCATCAGTAAAATTTGAAGTTGAATGCAACTGTCAATGTCACTATTATCTGGTTACCACAGATGCAAAACAACATTTAGTAATTATTAGGTACGTTTCATCATCATAGGATAAATATGGAAATTATATAGGTAGTTTGTTTTTCCAGCGGCAACATTTAAAAACGTTTAACGTAAAGTCAGACTTGTCAAATTTTCGGCGCGCAAACGACATGTTTAGTCTTGTCTAACAAAAACGCTGATTTATTATAGTGAATCAGAGTCAACGAAATACTAAATAATTGCATTCAGATTTGATCATAAACTGAATTATTTAGTCCTATTTGTAGACGTATAACTTTTTTGCTGCACAATGTGGAACGGTAAGTTCGAACAACAACCTCATCATTACTACTAGATTGTGAACAATAATAAAATGTAAGTTATCATATTTCATATCGGTTTTTAGATCAATCTGCCGTTGGTGGAGGATTTTTCAATTCACCAAACCAGTTCGGTAATGCAAACACTCCAAACCAGGCTCCAAAAACAGTAAGTTATAAAGATTCAGTGTTTTTAAGAAATGTTTGGAAACCTGCACTGTAGTGACTAATGCATCCTTATTCAGGGTCGGAGAGCTTCTCGTACAGCACCAATTGTAATCAAACAAGCACTACATTGTGGAGATGATGGTGTTAAAATATGGGGTACAGAAATTCAAATTGTTTCTATTGTTGCCCGTGTAAGAAACATTCGTATGCAGAGCACGAAAATCACATATACAATACAAGATATAACCGGCAGAATGAGAGCTGTGCTCTGGCTGGACCAGGAGGCAGCTGATGAAGATGTAAGTATAGCTATTATAGCTTACTTTGATCCAAACTATTTCTTGTAATACCTACTTTACTAAAGTAATAATGTTAAAATTTTTATTGCTTAATAGGATAAGGCCACACCAAAGGTGCAAGTCAATGACTATGTCCAGGTGTATGGTACAGTGAAGACCAACAAAGGAAAGAAAGTACTGATGACATTCAAAGTAATGCCTATTACTGATGTGAATGCTATTACATTCCACTACTTACATTGCATTCATAATAAGGTGAAAATGGAGGCTGATTCCAAAAAGGTAAGTTCAATTTTAATACCAATAATACTTGTTCTCTATCACACTTGGAATCTAAGATAAGAAGGTATGTTATCAGTAATTGATTGAAATGCATAGAGATAGGGGATCACACCGGCTAACTTCAAACTAAGATATAAAATTAGACAACTTAATAGAGCACTATTATGAATAATAATTATGATTTATAGTTGTCATAGGGCAGTAAAATTCTGTAACTATTCAGTTACAGACATTTAAATTCAAGTGTACACATTCGTGTACACTTGAATTTAAATGTTTTGATAAACAGTTAATGTACCACTAACACTTAACATTGAATATGTATAAATATTTTTACAGGAAAAGGTCACAAACAACAATTCTACATTCCAAAGTGGATTACCAGCTAATTCAATGGTTGGAGTAACTGAAAATACTGGATCGGTAAATGGGCTCAACCCACGTCAAATGATGGTATTCAACCTCATAAGAGCATCTTCCCTTGAGCAGGGCATCAGTAAACAGGACATGTATTCCACATTGAAGGACCGCATGTCACAAGTAGAGTTTGAGTAAGTATTCTTATATACTTTGCAATCCTTACTAATATTATAAATGTGAAAGTTTGTGAGAATAGATGTGTGGATGTTTGTTACTCTTTCATGCAAAAACTACTGAATGTATTTACAGAAACTTTACAATAATTTAGCTTATACATTGGAATAACACATAGGCTATAATTTATAAAGATATTTTACGAATTTTCATTCACACGGGTGAAACCGCGGGACACAGCTAGTGTATAATAAATTCAAAAATAGACCAAATCAGGTAAATTGCTTAACCTTCTGAAGGTAGATTAGCTTTCCTTTTTATGTGATTTGGTAATGTGTAAAGTGGATAATATAAATTCTCAAAGAAAGTGCTACAGAAGAATGATAAACACATATTTTTGTATTTATTGTTAATGTTCATACATTTTTATATTAATGTTAGTTGTTATACACCTAGTTCATAAATACTTTTAGATTTTTATTAAACTGTATATTTTGTATTCATTATATTTTTTCACTTTGCAGAAATATTTTGGAATGGATGTGTGGTGAGGGTCACATCTACTCAACAATTGATGAAGAACATTTCCGTGCTACTGATGCTTTCTAAAATACCCTGACACTCATACCTGGAATTGTTTTAAAGTTGTCATAAGATATTATTATAGAAAATGCCTAATCATTTATTATTTTCTTAAATAAAAAACCGATTAAAAATAAGTACGTAATTTTATTTTATTAAATTACTTATCCTTTCACATGTTAAATAGAAAAATAATTTACAGCATAGGAATGGATAAAACAGATCTTATAAAGAGGTTGATTCATTTAATAACTTACAATATGTACTCTTCAGATAAACTTACACTTATCACTCGCAAAAACAAGTAAACAAAACTGTTTGGAGACCTACAGACAATTGGGACCATCATTTTATTGAAAATTCTTCTGTTATCAAAACATAAATTATATTGATAGTGACAATGCATGTCTGTCACCTATAAAAATAAATCTTATTATAACTCATCTCGTAGAGATTTGTTTTTAATATCAGGTTTCTTTCCAGGATATGTCTGGCTTTCTAACTGTACATCTTTTAGTTCTTCCTGCTCTAAAAGGAATTCTTTAGCAGTCCAAGCCTGAGCTCCGTCTTTGAACATGAATATTGCCCTGTCATCATCAACAAGGTACCTGGAATGATAAATAATAATATTTTTATTTTGAATAGACTCAAATGTGTTGTTGATAAATAAACTTAATACAAGTATTTTTTTTTTAATTTTTTGTTAAATTTTTAATACAAGAAAATATCTATTAGTAGTAAAATTATTGCTATTAGCTTCTTATTAAATCATTACACAAGTATGAGGTACATAAACTTCAGTTTCTCATAACAGAGCACTAGTTCTCACCTTTCCACCTGAATATGGTTGCTCCAAAGACTAGTTTGCCAAATCTTGGTTATTTCTTCAGTCCTTGCCCTGGAAGGTTTGTTGGCAACTGACACAAACATCATGAGAGTTTGACCTTTTTTGGTGGCTTGTAATACACTCTCTGGATTTGACATGTCCAGCTTTGTGAAGTCTACTGATGGTGGCTTTCGAAGGTGCTCCGGTAGCTCGTCATCTGGGAGTGGCTCTTCATCTTCTTCCCATTGGTCAAAAAGTCTGAAACAATATTATTCTTTTATTTAGAAAAGAAGTAAAGAACTTTAGAATGCTCTACATGTTTATATAGACACCAGTAACATGTAACGATGAAAGTTATAAATAACGGGATTCAGAAAGTAAAATTGAATATAGTAAACTTCTATTTACCTTTCCATGTCAGCGTCACTGAAATCCCTTATATCTTTTTTAGCCCAATCCGGCTTTTCCTCATCTTTTTTCTTCTTAGCGAAACTAGCCGAAATACACAATAAAACTAAGAAAAAAACGATTTTAGCCATGGTAAACAAATTGTGTTCTTGTAGCTACCAACTAGCTATGCTATTGATGGGATTTCGTGCAAAGCTATAAACGTAGTATTTCACTGTTAGAGTACTTCGCATAAATTATGATCGGGCGCTACTTGTTCGACGCTGGTTGGTTTCTCGTGAAGTAAATCCGTAATAGATAGTCAGTCAATACCGCCTACCGGTAGAAGCAGAAGCTTGCTTGTTGAAGTAACTTTGACACTGACAGATGTAAATGTCAAAAGTAGCACAATCAACGAGGTTGCATTTGAAACTATAGAGTGAGCCTATCAGAGTTTAAACCGTAAGCACTAGTGTGATCAAGTGTTGTCGTGAATTATGTATGAAGATGGAGCTTGCCGTTTTATAAAATCTATCTAAAACTCTAATATGATCCTTACAATGTCAAAACCATCGATATTTTCTTATATAAGTTTCTCGTTGCGCGAAAATTAACTTTAATGAAAAACGAAATGTACTAGGATCAGACTAAAAACTGCTCTCGCTTGGCACAAGGGGAACCTAGCGATAGTAGCAGTCTATGCATATCATACGTCGATGAGCACAATATACGAAGTAGGTATGATACGCGTGGAACTTATTTTTTGTAGCATAAAACATAAAAAAAAAATTGTTGATGATTATTACTAACACATAATTTGTTAAATTATGGGATATATTTTTTACATCTTATTAAATAAAATCCGCTGGGCCCGCACCTACAAATTGTATTAGCCATAGACTGAGCCCCAAAGAGAATATTCTGCGCTGCGGACATTAAATACGTAAACTAGTGCTTGCAACACTGGTTCGAAGTTCACTCACTGTCACTTTGTCGTCATCACTCGTCGTCACGTCACACGTTTCGCTCGAGGAATATTGGCTCACGTCTGTCGCGAACGTTGACTTGTCATCACGAGTGCTCGTAACGTCAAATCATGATTTGAGTTCCTAAATATTTCTTCTTATACAGTATTTTTAAATATAGTTTATTTTATACTTTATTCAGTTTAATGCAATTAGTATAAAGTAATAATAGTTTGGCTTAAGCTTTTTTATTTACAAGTAAAATTGTAGAGATAAAAATTTCGGCTTCAAAGTTGTTAAAGTGATTGTTGGTTAGCTTGGCTCATAGAAAATCATCAGGTGTGTAACGGTAGCGTAACCAACATGGACCAGAGTAGTATTACTCCGAACACTTCAAATCAGCAGCTTGTTATAAACAGTGATAATGAATCTGCAACGGCGCTACTACAAGAGAAGCAGACGAGAAGAAGAGAAAATCTGAGCGAAGTATCATTTCTCGAATTCATGACTGTGGGAATACTGTGTTTCGTTAACCTTATCAACTATATGGACAGATTCACCCTCGCGGGTAAGTTGTTACACTTCATTCTTAAGTCTAATCTTACCTGTGAACCTTTAACATAGACTTTAACCTTCATCTATCTCAAATTAAAATTTTTGAAAGTTTTCAGTCTTATATCTTGCAATAGATCATGGATTGAAGTGTCTATATTTTGGCCTACGAAGAGAAGTAACTTAGTAGTTTAAAAACCCTAATTAGATACCAACGTGACTCACTATCTGATTAGAATGCAAATGAGAAATGCAGTTCAATGCATACAAAATTATAAAAGACCAAAAAGGAGCAGCTATGATTTTACACAATTAAATGATGATATTCTCAGATTTTGTACATCATAATATATGTTGTGTGGTACATTATAAAAAATATAAATATTTTATTTTCAATGAGTTAAGATTTTCAAAAACTGCCACCTAAAAACATCAAATTCACTATATTATTATTATTTATTATTTAAAGCCTGAACTGTCCCACTGCAGGGCAAAGGCCTCCCTTTCCTCCTATAAAAATTCACTATAACATGATATATATTTTTAGTTATAATTATATTTTTCCCAATATAAAACAATATGGAACAGTATAATTTTATATATTACGTAAGTTCTTATTATTCTTGTTGAACAATAAGAATAATACAAAATAACTAGAATAATGCATAGTATATTTAACCATTGTTGTATGCTTGTAGTATACTATTGTTTGTAGTAAAGTTTCTTATGCATGTGTATTTTAGTAAAATGAGACCTTTTTGATGTAGCTTGGTAGAGATACTTGCTGAGGCAGATTATGTCTTGCTTTGGCTTTTAAATTGCTATACATAAATTATGGGCCAAGGCCACTAAGGAAATTGCCAATAAAATGCCCATAAATATAATTGAATACTTGACTTATATGAACCTATTTATTTATTCTATTAAATGGAGAAAATGTTATTGTAATACTATCTCATACTTCTATAAAACTCATCATTTGATTGTAAAAAATAAAACATAAACACATTTAGATATTTTTTGTCCATTTTTTTTCTTACTTCACACATAGGAGAGTATAAAAAGTCTTTAATATTATATTATTTTGGAAGCAATATATACCATAATTCTTACTGCTAACTCTGTTAATTGGTCACCAAATAAAATACTATAATACCAAATCAAAAATGCTTTATTTATCTTTATTGTTCATTGTTCACATCATTAATGCTCATTAAACACTATCTTATAAAAAAGATAATAATTAGGCAAGTGTATCATTATTTGTATACTTCCTCGTCTACACTCCAAATATATTTTTTGCTTATCACAAATTGTCATCAACTTCCTATCAATGTTATGTCTATTTCTTGAAGATAATACAACAATGTATAAGAGTCTGCCTACTAGTCAACTTCCGTATTAATGTTATGTCTATTTCTTTAAGATAAACTATATGACAATATAAGAATAACAAAGGTATAATTATATTAATAATGACTGTTGCTTAGTGTTTGTTTTAATAGCCGAGCTCCAATGACATTAGATATGCGCGCCGGCATATCGAATCCATATCTTTGACGAGCGGAACCCTACGTTAATCCTCACTGTACTCTACAGAATATATTTAAATGCATTTCCACATTGTATAAAAGTACCTACAATCTAATGGGCAGCAAAGGAGTCGGGACGACGTAACTTGTAGGAGTATATTGGCGTAGTTTATATTATTAAAGTATTAACCGTATTAAGGTACTTTCAGACCGGCATCAATTAAAAAAATCGTGGTGCGTCAAAACAGTTCAAGGCTTTTCAGCGTATTCACGTCGGTGAATTTTTAATCTTGTGTACATCTATGGCGTAAAGTCAATTATAAATAATGCCACCATGTCGCAACTTGTCAAACTCGGTACGTATTTACGGCTGCGGATTCGTTTCCGATTTTAATTTCTCAGATTTAACTTTAAAGAATATAATATTGTTAAAATTACAAATAGAAACTAATCTAAGTACCTACCTAGGTTAACCTAAGCTATAATTTTTATAATCAGGAAATTTAAATCTCTAAAGTATTCAGATTACCTATTGGGTATTATATCTTTCCCACATAATCACGTTCTTAAAGAACAAATGTTGCGTCAACCTATTTATTCAAATTCATTTCCGATGATTCAGAAGAATGGTAAATCTAATAATAGACACATTCATACTTTTTATTAACCTCTTGCGTCTCTGACTTCCGACTCATTTAGTCATCCGCTCTAATTGAGTAAATCTGTGATGTCATCTGTTTTCAAGTCAAGGGCTCAGTTTTGTGTAATCATAGATTTTATTGTTATCTTATCTATCTTCATAAATGCCGAAGCTTAGACACTAGTTAAGATATTCCAAGATTTACGGTCATTCATTTACAAAGAATTTTACGGTAATGAGTCACGATGCAGTAACTAGTGTAGCACACCTACTTCTTCGTTTAGCATAATTGGGTACTCTATTCTTATCTATGTCATTCACAATGGCCTTAGTTACTTATCCTAACAAATATTTAAAAGATTTCATATCTAGGTGACGTATATATTTAAAACTTTGTACATCACACAGAGGGTACGTCACAACGTTGTTATCCAAAAGAGACAATTCACTTAAAGCGTATTCCTATAGCCTGTCTAACTTAGTCTCATGCGACTGGATAAATTATACATTATTCTCAGTCTACACTTACTTCCTACAAAAAAGCTCTATATGCCGACAGGGTGAGGCTGATCTTGTGACGGCATTGGGCACTTAGTAGATGGTTCTAAATCCTGGCCTTCATTTCTGTTTAAAATCAGTCGGGGTGAAATCAGCTTGTCCAGAAAATTAAAGATACGGCTTGCTTATTGACCTAACAAAAGTAAAATCTTGTACAGTTTTCTTCACTTACGAATGTACTTTTAATAAACCTCATACAGGCATAATAATATAAGCCTTTAAACAATTTTATTGATAGTGTAAAGGTTTATTATAAATTTATTAGTAATCACTTCTTTCAAGTTTTCTTATTAGTAAATTATTCATTTCTCTGTAATTTCCACAGCTCTTGAGTTTAATCGGCGTGCTTGGAGTGATAGGTTTAAGTATTTAATTTTTCATTCATTAGGTACTTTTTAACACACAATTTATAATAGTAATCGTTGACGTAGGATCCATTTTAATTAATTGACATCGCTAGTTTAATAAATAGCATTTTGATGAATATTTCATTTTCGAATACATTTGTCTCCTAAACTAACATTACGACGGAGTACCTTTTAGGTCTTCATAATCGATGTTACAACATGTTCTTAATTTGTCCTTAATCTTTGATGTTGAAATAAGTGTCTTCCTGCGGGCATAAGTACCTCTTAACTAGATTAGTTAATAATCCTTTTTATCTTGGATGCACTTTCTCGCCTACTTAAAATTCTTGACGGTATCCTGTTACAAAATATATTCAAAACTCAACCTACGCAATGTTTACATTTTGAGTTAAGCTTCACAACGATGTCATTGACTTTTAAAGTTTCAAAACCACCCAAGGACCTCTCAAAGTACTCAAAGAAAGGAATGTTTCGTGGGAAGAGGATTTTAACACGTGACGAAAATAGGACAAGTTTGTTGTCACTCATATTAGTCGTGTTATGGAATAGAAAAAGTTTAGAGTAACAGCCAAAGGAATTTAGATCCGTTTCTGTTTCGAAGTTGATCAACTAAGAAAGGGCCAATCGTATTCAAATCAATCAATGATACGTGAATCCCCTTATAATTAATTTAAATACTGGTTCTTTGACGGACGTTCCAGACGATAAAAGCGCCTATTAGACGTCAATAAATTTCTATGAATGAATGTTGAACGCCCAGGGAGGGTCGATGTCACGTAATCAGGGAACTAATCTCCAGTGTCTACTCACGTGCGTGGGTTCAATCCTTATTCTTCATCGAATACAATGTTGCCCTTAAATATGGAACAGGCATTACAAATTGTTTATGGAATTTAGAAGGATACGTCCATTTACATACACGCATGGATCACAATAATATTTTGACTTCGAATAATCGGATACAACGTAAAAGTAAATTATGGTACATGCATATAGTTACAATAAACTTATAAGGGTGTCAAATAACAGTCATAAGCGATATTAGATTTTTATTGACACGGGTGGAGAACGTAGGGGTTGATTTCCCCAGAGGGCAGTCTACAAGTTGCCACCACAATAACCACCAAGCTACAATTTTTGTCTTATCTTGATTAAAATCTATGAGTAATCAAGATCCAATTTTCCCAACGGAATGATAGTGACAGTCTTAAAACAGAGGAAAGAAATAAATTATAAATTAAAGTATACTCTTAGAATCCAACAAATAAAATATCTCGCGTATTTTATAAAAGTATCTGTTCTCGGCTTTTTATCATTAGATTATTTTATTTAGAATTCTATCAAAATTAAAGTAAAATGAAATTATTTACCATTACTGTTGTTACTGTTATTTACCATTTCATTCCTATAAAACTCGGGCTTTATCGTAAAGTTCTGGGGCTCAATCATCAGCTCTTATTAGCTTACTCCTAACTTATACAATGAAAATAGTTTAAAAGTGTAGTCAGGTCTATATAGTGTTATAGTATTAAAAAAACTTTATTTAGCTATCGCGTAATATGCAAAGTAAACTTAATTGGTTCATCGATTTCCAGCGGTGACTAATCATATCATCCCATAGTACTTTAGCTTCCATGACGCAGAGATTGAACGAAGCAGCAATTTGGCAAAAACTCACGCAGTGCGAGTCAGAAAGTTCAATGATATCACTAACATAAATACAACTAAAATATAACCAGCTTAGAACAATACTTTTACAAAAGGTAACGAGTGTATGCCACAGTCAATGTTACTCTATGATTGGATATACCTGATATTTTTCTTATTTGTTTAAATATTTTTATCATAGCCACTATAAATCGCCATCAAGAAAAACAGTGAAGAATATTTAATTTCTTTTTTGTCACTGGCACGTTACACGTTATATCCGAACGATTAAAATAAAAAGGGTTGTGACCCCTATTTTGATGTGTAAATTATTATGAGCTCCCAGTGCGTCACATCGTTTAATAAATAAAATATGTGTTCGCTTAGATGCTGTTGGTTTTACCGCGCCCAGCGAGGGGTAAATGCGGTTGGTTACTTTTTTAGGGAAGCCAGTTTTTATGGACGGTAATTTGAACACTTTAAGATTTTATCTATTCATATCCTACGTTCAAAATAATAACGATTTGAATGAACACTATTTTATAGTTGATGCCAAGACCTTTTAACAGTGCTGTTATTTAAATGGACACTTACGCGAAATCGTAAATTTGAAAATGCAATTTCTTCAGTACAATTGCAATGACGAAGGTCAGAAATCGTAAATGCAAGCTATCCGACGGTCGTCTAATGTAATTGTCTTATAAAATTAAATGGCAATAGCATTTCCAGACACACGTGCGCATAAAACTGAGCTTTCAAAAGTAATCCCTTTTTAATCTTGGTTTAAACCCCACCCATAAAACGAATAGTACAGTATCATGTGGCTATGGGATCAAAAGAGTTTACCGAGATATTGAGGCTTAAGTATTTGCTATAAATACAGTAGAATACAGACCATTCTATGTTTGTAACAAAGTTTCACATATTTAGTTATCCAACAGGTTTTTAACTTGCCTTTTTTATCTTGATTATACTATGAGTTGATGTAATGACTGGACAAAATTTTGCATAAGCTAGTAAAATAGGAAATACTTTATATTTTTAGCGAAATACTTTTGTGTTGTGATTTATGCTTTATAGAATATTACGCATTGCCGATAAATTAAGATGAGTTGGAGAATATTATAATTAAGAATCTGTATTTACTGCATTTTTGTATCAGTCTAATGTAAATCTATCAACGTTTTTATCTTAAAATCTCGTTCGATAACACAACGCACGTGCATTTATAGGCATTATTGATATGAGTACAGTAATTATCCGATCTTTCAGGCTGGAAGTCCAGACCACTATAAGTCTAAAACAGAGGATGCTTTGATTTGATGCGTTGCAGCTGCACGTAATAACTTACGTAGATATGGTGGCTCCGGCCGCTGCACTGGTGCACCGGGCCGTGTTTCAAGTGCTCATCGAGACTCCACTTGGGGCCAATTAGTTCCAACTTTAGAGATACTATATCAACAAATTAATGAAGTTAACATGTAGGCCCGCTCGTCCAGTTAAAAAGCATGTTCATGCGGCACGCAAATGGAAATAGTCCCGTTTTTATCATTTACAAGTCAAAAATTATTTTCGTTATTTTAATACGCTTGGAGCAACAATTATTATTTTGCTCTATAATTCTAATCATCTACAGCCAGCAGACCAGTATCTGTCACGTGTATAAAACTTTCCACTTTTCTTATGTTGATAAGTTCATGTCACTGAACATATTTATCAGTAACTTGCTATAAATAACATAACGTTTCAATATTTTTATGGAGGATTAGAAATGCATATTGAACAATTTAAGTAAGAATTATTATTAAAATAATAAATGGTAAAATTTATTTCTCTGATAGTGTGATGTGTAATTTCGAAAGGTTTAATCTAGGTAGGCGCGGTTATGGGTCATAAATAAGGCAATCGGGCAGTGATGTTTGCTAAAAACAGTTCCAAGATAAGAATGCTGATAGATATATCTTTGATTTTGCATTGCAACATATTCCTAGCTATTTGTTGTCAATTGGATCAACATTTACCGTAGATAAAGTACCGGACAAATCGATAAAAACCCTTATTCTGTAGATAGTATTGCTGGATGCGCCTGTGGGCAGTCGTTTGATTTAAACTAAACGCTTTTATTTAATATACCGATTTGGTATGTGACCTTATTGGTATTGCATTGTATAAAATAGGAAAATCATTGTAGTTTGTCGGTTTCTCAACATATCAATACGCCTGTAACGACTGTTTATTAGGTCAACTATACTAGCGGGCGGTAACAATGTTGGTTTTTTATTAGAACATTTTTGGAGTGAATTTTATTTTTATTATTTCCAAAATGTTTATACTTGATGCAAACTTATAGTTTCAAATAAAAGTCACAATGGTTAATAAATACTCCTAAGTAGACCAAAGAGTTATGAGGTTTTTTATTACTAATTAATTATATTACGAGTGTCTAGTTATTTAATACATATAGTTGCTTTCCATTGTGTCTTATGGCATTAGTAGTCGCTTACAGTCAATTATATTATCATTACCTGCTCATTCTATTTAAATACATTCTCATGTCGTTACTACGTAGCATAGATCAACGTATATTTTGTTAAGGTTGTCGACTTATAGTAAATACACTGACTCACACGTGTGTAAATGAAAGTTTACTATCAGTTCTAGTGTTCTCGCTTTCTGTCAATATTATTATTACAGCACATACCTCTTATTGTTTAAATTTATAATGCGTGGCAAATATTCTGCTTAAAGATACGTAAAGTAATTAACATTCTAAAATAATGTTCTTTGTAAAAATTATGTAGTAAGTACTATTGCAGATTTCTTCGTATTGTCGAGTAGTAAAGAGAAAGTATAAACTTCTCTACTTACAACGTAGTGTGGGAATAGCGTTGTTTGTCGTGTGCCGACAAATCGCCCTTTAGCAAATGGGGTACGAGGTTCACCCTTATGAATAAAAAACATGTGCCAGTTGTGCATTGGCGCCGACCTAGCTATTTTTTGCTCGTGTCTATTTGCCACAACGATCGTAGACAAAATGATCATCTCCGGTCGCTAAGAAATAAATCGGAGATGAAATTGTTGCACAACGAATGAATTAAATTCTCAGTCTAGTCAAGGAATGTTTTGTTCAGTGTTTTTAAAGAATGTTTATTCAGTTAATTTAAAATGATGTTTAAGTGTTTTCATGAAATCTTGTTTTTCGTGGTGTACAATTACGTAAAATATAACTACATGTAACATAAACTTACATATTTGGTAATAAAATGAGTGAAGAAAATGCTTGATGCAAGCAGTACTAAGCTTCTGCGAAAGTGGATACGTCCAGGTTAGGTTACGTGTTGTTCCTGGTATTGACAGTTCACTTACTGCGTCGCGTTGCACAATAACATAACATAATGTCATATACGAGTAGGTTAGAATGTACGTACCTAGCTGAAATATTCGTAAAGTGCACGCAATCATTAACTTCGTAAAGTCGCCTTTACAAATACTGAAACAATACATTATTGTTGGTCAGGCCTTAACCTATTTTGTTCATTGACCATTTCACAATTTTCAACGTTTTACATTCAGTATATTGTAATTAGCTGAATAATTTGTTACTAAAATAATCTTAGGTGGCATGTACTAAGTTTCTCTTCTAGGCTCGCTTATCTTAATGCAAAGCTAATATTTGTAGAGATTGTAACTCATCTTGCATACATACTGCACATCGGATAACGGACGTATGCAGCGACTTCATTATTAAAATGTATTCATGTATATTTGACCGCAACGGGCCGGTGCAGTGGTGCTCAGGTGTTGGTTCTTATCGACAATTCGTAGAGCGTGGTAGCATGTACATAGTTAATGAAAGCAAATAGTTGATAGCTGATAAGTAACAGCTTATTACGTAATAAAATTAGTTGACACACTTGTTGTTAGGTCGGTGATACTCCATTTACACACTTGGCAGGCGCTCTGGCACTGAAAGTGTAAACCGGCTATAAATACTAAATAGCTTTACCTGGTACTATGCTAAAGTTAAAAATTCCAATTATTTAGGTACTAACCACGATCTCTGTGTGGATAAGTCAAGCATCTGACATATTTCATGATGAAAATATGTCTTCGTAAGTTGTCATCGTACTCATAGTAGCGAATCGCTACTAGCGATTATTATATAACTTCAAACATGTTCAGTACAAATTCGCTCCTGAAAGCTACAAATTAGTTAACATTGCACTGTTTTGTTCCCATATTTTAAAGTTTTTAAATCCTGTTTAGCCTAATGTATGCAATGCATAAAATCTTCCCCTTTTTATTGTAGAGTTTTTATTTGGTTCACAATATTATTCGATATGTCAGAAAATAACTATTAAAAGAAAGAAGCTGATGATTTTCACGTTATTTTACGCGTATTTTAGATTTTATCTGAATTTGTTTCTAAATGAAATAACCTTCAAGTATTTTCCTTCTTAAGATACAAAAACTTGCAGCAGACTACGGCATTTTATAAATTATCTGACACGGCAATCAACCCAAGACCTTTCACGCAGCAATCAATAATGGGATTGATAGCGTAATTTATGTTTAAGTTGTTTACTTAATTGTTAAAAAATATACATACCTAACAAAAGCAACTATGGAATCTATTTATTTTGTTTATTCTTTACATATTGTATATTTGTAAGTATTTGAGTTTCCGAGGGGTGTGCTTGTGGTGATCGGAACTTTATTAAACCCCCAGGGTGATCTGTCATTGCCAGTAATCGAATGTGTATTAGGCGGAAATGAAATGCCGGCTTCAATCTTCTTTTTACTATAGACGATTACGACTGGCAATGTCGTTTCGTTGATGACATCTACGAACTTACAAACCAGTGTTAGCGGTTTTTTTCTAGTAGGCAGATATTTAATTAGATAATAGATTTTTACGCAGGCAGCGTTATTTTGAGGTTTATAAATAAACATAGAATTTCGTCATAATGTCATGAGTGTCATGACCGAGAAAACACCGGTGCTGTCGCGGCGTCACGAGCTCACGAGCCGCTGAACACTGTTTTGCGCCACGAATCCCTCGCCGCTGATTGGTTGTATTAGTGGCGTGATGTATAAAGTAGCGAGCGGCTCGCTGACAGACCTGTTTATGCGATAGTGCCGCCACCACGCGATCGCCAAAGTTACTGAAGATGACGTAGCATATCCGTAACATCGCGCGACGCGCCACGCGATGCGACGCCCACAAATTATGAAGGTCACCGCACAAATCTCTACGAGGATGCCAGCTTGTATCGATTTTATAAACAATATCAATGCCCTTCATTGAATTTTTATTGATTACATTCTGGCACTTAAATATTTCAACATTAATCGGAGACCTAGATACTCAAGTGTCTGGCTGATATGAATTGTAACCAAACTGCAGGTGTGCCATTAGCATTATGTTTTATAACAAAAACTTCATAAAATATATGAGTGTAAGTAACTCATAGGGTACCATCAGCCTCTGCCTAGCCTTTTTCCCAACTATGTTGGGGTCGGCTTCTAGTCTTAGCGGATTCAGCTGAATACAGTATTATATCTAAATCTAAATGTGTTCAGTTTATAATGAAATTAAAGTGACATAGGTACCTGATATTAGGATGCATGTGCAAGTGTATCGTGCTTACCCTTTTTTTTTAAAGAGTCCTGTAAAGTGTGAGAATAAAAATAAATGGATGTTGAAGCAATTCTTCATTTAGTTTAAAAACTCAAAGAGAATAGCCGTTACGAGCGTAGATAAATTTAGAACTTCTTAAATTTCAAAGTCAGAGCCCAGATAGCTTTCTTATTTTAAAGTGTACTACAGAGAGAGTACAAAGTTTAACTTTTTCATGACAAGTTGTTAGTACTTCTTACATCATCCGATTTTACAATGAGGAGTATTGGTCCTGTAATGTTCATATAAACTTCATAAAAGTAAAGTGTTGTAAACTCGCGACGATCAATAAATTAATCAATATCAATTCCCGGCGCAGCGAGCCGTGTGCATTTCAGTTTGTTCATGGTTCCATTTGCGGCATAAGCAGGGCTTGATGAGTACCCCTCCTAAAATAACCAGAGATTATTGGAGAAGGCAATTAAACGTTTTATCTGCACTGTAACTGAATAAGAAAGCAACCTATTAATAGGTCACTGATACACTTTTCATAATCAGTTTCTTCGTTGGAAGATAAATCTGTTTGTAATGGATTTCTATATCACATAATTAATAGAGACTACTTTAACTAACGTCATTTAGCTGTTTAATCTGAAATGATATGTTAAATCAAATTAATAAAGTACATATGTGCGCATCGTATACTTACCTAATTAAAGCACAATAGTTCCTACAGTATTTATAACATAAAAATCCACATATGGGAAAAATAAACTACAAAAAGTCCGGTACTATCAATAGGAAATCCCATATTTCATCGTATTATTATTGTAAGCAAAGTTTCATATTCCTTATACAATAATATCCTTATACCAATAATTATAAACGCCGATACAGTTAAAGTTGTTTTTATAAATGCGTCTGTGCAATAATATTTATGGTATCTACTTTTTGCGATTGTTGGCTGCACATTAGCCTTTGCAAGCTTGCATACTTTTATTTTGTATGACCGTGAACTGACCGTGAATTTGCGTCATGGTGACCTTAGCATAACAAAACGCTCACGCGTTAGTTAATGCTGACGCCACATCACACCACCTCAGAAATAACCATAGCTAATTAAAATGGTTATTCCACTTATCACTTTATGTAAAGGAAAAACTGATATTGAGTGCAACCGCTACTTGTTATTTTTAATTTTGCATTATTATTATGAAAAAAAATTTTTTTTTTTCGTTTTTTTTTTAATTGTTAGGTTTCTAAAAATATCTGCCTAACTTAAAGCATGGTTGAGATAGCGTATTGTGTAATTGTATTAGTTGTTGGTTACGTGTACTGACGTATGTACATTTTGCTCACCTTGATACTCGTATCGCACCACCTTTACCTACGTAAATAAACTGTTACATTCACTGTGTCTGTATTAAAAAATATCAAGCGTCTAGGAAACAAGAAAAAAAATCACTTATACGTAAAATGAATAAAAGCTAGGGGCTTCAACAAACAACGGCGCGCGACGCAGGCCAAATAATAGGGATCGGGAATGGGACTCTGTAATAAAAGAAATGATTTATAGAGGTGTCAAAATGATACGGGTTTTTATATCGAGAGATCCAAATGTACAAGACAGAATATTTCATAAAAAGTGTTTTATTTTTTATAAATTGTCAGTGGTGGGTACACTGCCTATTTACAGTAATAAAAACATTGAAGTATGACGCAAACTCAGTAAAAAATAATCATAAATTGAATAGCATGTCTGAAATGACCATTGTCCGCACATGTCTAATTTATAACAATTTTATTCGAGAACAAATAAATTTAAAATGATTACATACTTCTCCATTTCATGTTGGACTTCGTGACTCGCGCTATTTTATGGTAATTGAATAAAGTTGAATGCTTTTGAATGCTTTACGTTAAACGGTTTCTAAAACGTGTCTTTTGCCGACATACTCGGGTTGATATTATTGTATGTCTTTTCTCGGTTTAACTACTGAATCGCGAATGTTGGTTTGTTTATTTAGTGTTATCGGACAGTGCCAAGTTTGTTTCGCAAGCAGACCACACCTTTCTTTTGAGTTTCGTATCAATATTAGTTCCCTGTGGGCTGATTTCGTATATACTTTTTGTGTTGGTCACGTACACACACTTGCGTCATTTATCTTATTCTTCAACATCATTTCGCCACAAATTATGTCTGCATCGACCTAATGTGTCCTCGGCGAATGTGGGGGCCACTCACCTTTACAAGGCCGCCTAAAATATATTGGCGATAAAGAATTATGTATAGTTTCTTGGCACATAAAACCACTACAGTACAAAAGCAGGAATGTAATTGAAAGATTATGATGTTTTTATTTCTATTAGACAACATTGGAGCATTTTTTTTATTTTTCTGGTCCCATATGGGGCTACCGAGCATTTTGGATTGGTCAGACAAGGCAGGTAAAGCTGCTATTGGGATTTGACCGGTTTGTCTCATGGGTCCCAAGAAGTCCTGTCTGCTTATGCAATCGGGATACGAATCACCAATATATATAATACTTGCTTAAATATATAGTAATCGCTCGGTGTAATTTCTAGATAGTAGGAATAATAAGTGTGATCGTTAGTAATCTAATCTGCTCGATAGAAGCCATTTTACAAGGTTTCAGCCGTAACTAACGTAAATAAATTGAGCCTGGCAGACTTTTATTGGTAGTAGTCTAGCACTTCCAAAAATAATGTGTTTCACTCATTTTCTTTTTCAGCATACCATGATCACTCTTGAAAAGCTTATGCTACGCTGTTTTTCCATAAGCTGTAGCTTAACATAATTATTAACGGACCTTTAATGCCCCTTTACTATGTATACCTATCAATTGAACTATAACATGGATAATGACGCATGCATTAGTGTTATCGGATTTAATTACGTATTATCAACACATTTTGACTCAGCTGAATTAGTGTCTGTTTAGTAAACAAGCCGCAGTGTTTTTCCTAACAAATCTGATGAAATAACCACGTACCTACGTTAAAAAGATGACTAGTGGATTACGTTGTGCGAGCGTGACCATGCTTGTTGTCCGTAAAATGCGTGCCCTTTGCCTAGAGGTAAAACGCAAAACAAATCGTGCTATAATTATACGGAGATAAACAACATGGTATGATCATAATGTGACTAATGATGTTCTCGGTTTATTTATAGGTGTTCTGGGCGATGTCAAAGAAGAGTTCAAAATCGGCGATGACTGCGCCGGCTTCCTCCAGACCGTGTTCGTGGTCGCCTACATGGTGTTCGCGCCAATATTCGGGTACCTCGGGGATAGGTATTCGAGGCGCATCATCATGGCATTTGGAGTGGCGTTATGGAGTTTGACTACATTTTTAGGCTCATTCATAGCTGTAAGTATTATTTTGTTTGTGTTCGATAACCCGTTGTGAGCCAACCTCAGTTTTAAATGTTGCGAAGAGACCCCGCAGTGGGACAATTATAGGCTGCTATTACATTATACTTTTCACTTTCTCCGATTTTATTTAATGTCTATAACTAATACTTTTGTCTCGTGTTTTAGAACTTCACCATGTTCACATTCTTCCGTGGCCTGGTGGGTATCGGCGAGGCTTCATATTCGACAATCGCGCCAACTATCATTAGCGACCTCTTCGTGGGCAATGTGCGATCCAAGATGTTGGCTTTCTTTTACTTCGCTATACCCGTTGGCAGGTAAATATCTAGAACTGATATAAGCTTATCATTTTAAGTTCTAGACTGTTCTACCCTAGGTGGTTAACTCGGTTTATCTTATCCAAAGATCGGTCAAGTCTAAGTCAAGGTTACAGCCAAATCGCCGGAAGTGCTTGTGAATAAATATGCAAAAAAAGACGTCTGTGTAGCTTATGACGTTCTAATATATTCGAATGAGTTCGTATAACGTAAGAACGTGTAATATTTTAACCTTTGATATTTTATATTCATGATATTTAAAAATAACCAGTCATTCATGTCGCCTTTCTACGAGACGGACTCATTACTTTTTATACAGCCAAATAATACTATGGTCAGTGCGTTTGTACTTTACAAACGTCACGTCAAAATTGCTCTCAAGGGAAAGTGGTTTCAAGTTAACAGTCACCTTTGTTATTTTTAATTTATTGTCCATGGTGCTTTTTATTACTTGCGTAGCCATTAAAGTTCTCACGTCTTTTAAAAGGTTTTAATGGAACCTTTTTGTATTGCCGACATCTCGGTTAAGAAGTCTTTGCAGTTCGTTAATCAATTGAATACGAGATTAGAATGAGGCAAATACTTTCCACGTTATTGACACAAAATAATGATATTCATATGTATTCATGGCCTTATCATGTACATGCTATAGAAAGAGATTATTTTTTGCAATATCCGTTACAACTTGCAGTAACACACACTGGTTATTTATAACAGCGCTAATTTATGTTTATATATTATTGTGCTCCAAATACATTTTATCGTAAGGCTATCGTAACTAATATTTTGATCTAGAAATTAAATAAATAATCATTAAGACTACCTTTGTGACCCTCAAATTACTTTTTATACCATTCAAATATGCATGAAGCCATACAATGCATACCTACAAATATTATATAGCAGATCTGCAGATAACAATAAAATTTGTAATATTCGTGTCAGGAATTTGGTTGAGTAATCAATTTATTTATTTATTTACTTACTACTCAGCACATTCCAACAATAAGTACACCTAAGTAGTTACTTATTGTTCGTGGTAGGTGAACCTTTAAAACGAATGCAGACGTTTTAATATGAGTTCCATATTATATTGGATCTCCAGACATGACTCAACGCCCAAAGAGTTCGCTGTTTTTATTTCAGCGTAAAAATACACTTTCGATATCAAATGAATTTTACATTATTATGTAAATTATGGAGCATACAGTAGATTAAAGAGACGTGTTTTAATTAAAGAAACAAGACACGCGAATTAAGGCTGTTGTGAAAAATACAATCGATACGCTTAACCTCCTGGCCATGAACCGATGCCTTCATGAATGTTCGAATTATGCAATGTTATTCACCACGTTTTTCATTACAACACGAGACACAATCGATATTTGCGTATCTCAGATTGTAGCGGTACTTGAATCTCCTGCGCAGATGGCAAATCTCGTTTGAAATATCCGCTATGACTGAAAATGCCCAGATGGACATATTTAAAATGAATAATTATTATCATATTTCAAAATATTTTACAAAAAAAAATCCCAAAAAGATTCTGTGTATAAATCTGAATATATTACATGACCGAAACTTTTATTCAAACCTAAAGTTGTAACTTTATCATCTTCCAGTGGTCTCGGGTACATCGTGGGGTCAGTGGCGGGCGCAGCTGCGGGTAACTGGCGCTGGGGTCTCCGCGTGACCCCATTCCTGGGGGCCATCGCCGTCGTCCTCATATACTGGCTCATGGAGGACCCCGAACGAGGACAAGCCGAGGAGAGCCATATGAAACCCACCACTTACAATCAGGATCTCCGCGCACTAATTAGGAAGTGAGACTTTTTATTTTTAACCATCGTAATTACTAAAATAGCTTATGATTCGTCGTCCCCTACTAACATCGTGTGACTAGTGACTACTGAGTTTAAATTGGTTTCTTGGTGAAACTTTTGCTAAAATGGGAGGGCGAGCTCTTAGATATTAACAATGTGATGCGAATTTGCAGTTTATCTACTACACTATTTATCTCTATGCAATTTTTTATTTAATTGAATATTGTAATGTTTCAGTCCGTCGTTCATGCTGTCGACGCTCGCGTTTACGTGCGTAGCGTTCGTGACAGGCGCTCTGGCGTGGTGGGGACCGCAGTTCATCTTCCTTGGCCTCTCCATGCAGCCGGACAACCATGGCATTACTTTAGAAAGGTATGTTTTAATATTACCGAGACACTTTATTAGTGATTACATAGATGTTGAATAGCTAGTTGCAAGGTAAACGATCTGGAGTTCAATTCTCCTGTCATTTGTATAGGTACCACACGAAGTGATTGTCGTGTTTCACAACTTTTGTAGAGGGCAATAAATTGATCCATCTCTGTGATAGATGATGATGATGATGATTTAAAGGGATTTTACATTATGTATGAAATTAAAAAAAACCTAGGGTTTAGTAAAAGAGCAGCCAGGACCGCGAGTGTGTCGCGAGTGTAGGCAACAGTAGAGAAGGCTAGTATGAGTAAGGTGTAGTAGTATATGGTGGTTGCGTGCGGCAGCGTGTCGTACAAGTTCGGGCTGGTGGGCATGTTCGCGGGCGCGCTGGGCGTGCCGCTGGGCTCGGCGCTGGCGCAGCGGCTGCGCGCGCGGCTGCCGGACAGCGACCCGCTCGTCTGCGGGTTCGCGCTGCTCGCCTCCGCGCCGCTCGTCTACTTCGCGCTCGTGCTCGTCGGCTACCACGTCTCGCTCAGCTACCTGTTCATCTTCCTCGGCATGACCACGCTCAACCTGACGTGGTCGATCGTCGCCGATATTATACTGGTGAGCGCTTTCTGACTTTACTGGGTCCGGTAAACGCTGCATTTTCAATGTGTAAAGCTTAGTCGACTTATGAGTTATTTTTCCAATTATAAAGATGACACAGTTGTGCGGTGCTTTACCCGGACCCGAGCTCGCATGCGTGGCTGACCATGCGAGCTATATAAAGCAGAAATCGATCACTGGCTCTAACAGATTCTGGAGAAAATATTCCAATGAGATGACGCGGTTTCGCAACACTCCATTGTACTTGTAACGCGATAATTATGTTGTGTGGGAATTTATGATACGATGCAATCATCTCATCATGATGCTAATTGTAGAGAATGCCGCTTCGATATTATATAATTGCACAAGAAGCTTCAGTCATGTCAGTTACATTAACCAATGTACGTCTTTATTATTTGAAACATTCATTACCCACTCATTTTATTATATATTGTTATTAAAATGCGAGCATGAAATAGTTGATACAGTTAAATGTGTCAAAGATATCTATGATTTATCTATACATATTTAAGCAATATATGCTAGCATGATTGCGTAAGTATGGCTAGGCGAGTGCGGTCCTTGTGGCGCATGCTGACGGCGTTGTTTGCACGAAGGGTGTCGCTCATATTCGGCGTGATCACGATGCTGGCGGGGCTGCTGGGCGTGCCGCTGGGCGCGTGGCTGGGCACGGGGCTGCTGAAGCGCTTCCCGCGCGCGCACCCCGTCATCTGCGGCGTGGGCCTGCTCGTGTCCGCGCCCGCCATGGCGCTCGGCCTGTTGCTCGTGCAGGGCTACTTCTACGCGCCCTTCATCTTTATGTTTATTGGCGAAGTCGCTTTGAATCTCAACTGGGCAATAGTAGCCGATATGTCGCTGGTAAGATGCCTACCGCAGGGACGCTGCTGGCATGCGCTCGGTTTTATTATTTACAACACTAAAAACCGATCGCATTCAGGAGTAGCCCGTCGAGGTGTTTTTTTTATTTTTTGTTGTGCCGGTAGATTTTGTTAGTATATGGTGATTGTGGATTTTTATTTTGACTAGTATTTTGATGCATGACAAACTATGCATGGTTTGTGTATGTAAATTATATCTTATTTATTTATTGCTTTGTATACGGTGCTTTTTATAAAATCAGTCACTCATTATTAGCACATATTGACGGTTCACCATTGCCTAGTTGTGATAAACTATTTTCCGAACTTGTGGTCTCATTGGAATATTTTTAGAACGTTCGAGTCAGGTGGACCGATTTCAATCTGTGTAACAGCGCCATCTGTTGACATAAGCTTATATGACTATTCCCGACATTGACATCCTGTTTAGGTTACCTAGTATTTACTAAGAAATAATACAGATGGCGCTTTTATAAATAATGCTAATTTGTAAATTGTTGTGCACTTGTATATTCTATTTTTGTATTTGTTCTGATAGTAGTTATCATTCCGTTTCAAAGTTATCAACATTTTATGGATTGATGAATAATGAAATAAAACATCATTCCGGATATAAGTAAATCAGTATAAACAATTGCATGTACCATTTCAAGCTGGTGTGTTTTTAATTCGTTTTTGGCAAAATTAAAGTACTGTAGCTTGTTGTGTTGTGAAAGATACAAATGATTATGAATTGACTAGTTGCTGACCGAGTGTTCTTATGATTTCAGTATGTGGTTATACCACCTAGAAGATCTACAGCTGAAGCTTTCCAAATATTAATATCACACATGTTTGGTGACGCTGGAAGTCCTTACTTAGTGGGAGTGGTACGTATATAATATGTTTTATAGAAAATAATTATAATACAGGTATCGAAATTTTAGATAACAATTGTGGACGGTCTTTTAAAAGGTCCCGTAGCCATGGTTGTTTATAATTAATTATTTAAAAATTATGTGCAATTACAGTAACATAAACTACACTGCAGTTACCAAATTATAAATGAGTGGTAAACTAATATAATAATTTCTTTCATCTTCTTTATACAATCATAATTTATAACTAATTTCTTATTTTGGATTCTACAATAGCTTGATACTGACTCGAAAGAAATTGTATAAACAAAGAATGATTTTTTTATACTGTATTTGTTTCAGATATCGGAGAGCTTGAAAAAGTCCTTCTCCCCAATAGACACGGAGCCTACTTCAGTAGTGAAGTTCAAGTCACTGCAGTATGCGTTGTTCGTCACGTGTTTCGTGGAAGTCATTGGCGGGATATTCTTCCTGTTAACAGCTATATACATTGTCAGAGACAAGTTAAAAGTTGATCGCGCCATTGCTGGTGAGTGAATATAATAAATATATTATTTTTATTTTGAGTTCATTATTCATGTAAATTTATACTGCTTACTTGTGAGTAAAGTGTTCAGTAGTAATCGTAGCGCGGAGTGCAGATTTGACTGCTTGTATAACATATTAACTATCAAATTGAAATTAGCCTAACAAATTATAGCTACGGATAAAAATAATAATAGTTATGATCTAGTAAGTGTACTCTGCACACACATAATATCATAAACATTACATGACTTCTGAACAGTGTTAACGGCCTATAGCTAAAGCTTAAACCATTAGTTTTATTGCGTTTCTTTTCTGAAACTATGTGTGTACATTGTTTCAGTTACTTCAAAAGTTATGTAGTAGCCTGTAGGTAGTAGGTGAGTCCCCCAGCTCATTTAAATAGAGCTTGCTTACTGTGCATACTGTGGCTTTGGTGACTATGTTGGGGCACACTTACCAAATACCTATATTTGTTTACTTTGTATGTATCATTAAGTTGGGAATGTTTCTTTGCAGAAGCGGAAGCTCAAACTGCTGAGCCGTCACACAGTTCAGCCCACGAAGAGATAGGCGGAGGTGAATAATGTTGTGATAACTAGTTTGTTGGCTGATATTACCTCCGTGACGATAGTGACGGAACTGTGAAATACACTTTCGATAAAGAGTATAATGTTCCAGTTTAATAACTATAATTAGATTCCCTTGCTAATCAACTGTCGCCTGCCTTAATTTAATCTTTGCACTAAATTTTGCTATAGTAGTGCGATCGTAACGAAACTAAGTTCGCAAGCCATTTTCGGACGAGATACTTAATGGGGAGTGAATAATTGTAGTGATTTTATTGCAACATAATTATATATAAGACTGAGTCGTAGGGCGTATTACTAAAAGAGGGTTGGTTATGTTATTATGGGGAACGACTGTGTGATTGTAAGTAGTTAGGAACTAGGCATCACAATAGCTACTGTTACCTACTTGATTAAGAAGCCATGTGCCTGTTAAAAACTAAATGTTTGTAATTAGCTTACGTTCTTATAAAATAACGATCAATTAAAGTACAGAAACTTTATTATCAATGTAAACTCAATGCCTATCGTCTTTTTGTTAGTTTATGATTACCTCATACATTATGTTACACAATGCAACCTATTTATTTGTTATTTATAGATAATAATTTATCAATGCTAAATCTGTATTTTGTTTACTTGTTCAACAGTGTTCTAGTATGAATATATTCATGCAGTTTAACAATTATTGTCATAGATTTACCTTTACGTTAGATAAGGTTATTCTACCAAATATTAAGTCTTTTTCGTTAAATGTTTATAAAACCTCCTTAGTGCTGTTTTATGAATTAGGTTGTTTGGTAACAGCATTTTCTAACTTGTTGCTAGGTATGTGAACATTTTAAAATAAAAGTTGTTCCCGAAAGTACGAACACAACAAGTATTTGGCTTGCTTATATTAAGTCCTTATTAGGACTTAGATAATGTGAGCCATAACTAATTTATATTATATGATTATTATAAGCTCGTTGTAATGTATAGGAGGTTTATAAAGGTTTCATTTTATATGAATAAGACATTAAAATAAATTACGATTGCTGTTTTGAAAGATAACTATCTTAATGTTTTGTGTGCGTTGTGTGTATTTAAGCCGACAATAATAATAATTAATTATATAAAGCATTTCTTTGTAGAAAAGACAAAGTTAAACTGTATTGAATATCATAGAAGACTGAATAAATTTAATTATTGTCAAAATTTTCCTATATTGTAATAATTTGTGTTTGTACATAAATAGTGTACAGAGCGTCTCATGGAATTGAAATAAAAAATATAATTTATTTTTGATAACCTTCGTTTTATTGACCATAAAACCAATGTATCATCATCACAAAAATCAACACGTTTAATTAAAATCTAACATGATGTAAACGAAAGCGGTGGTATCAAAGGCGGGATTCATTTCTTAAGTTTACAGAAAGTCTTAGAAATAACATTAATGACTTATCGTAGCTTAATAAAACTAATTAACTCGTACTTTTATTACTGTGATCGAATTATGTATAATTCACAAAACTAATAATTAAAACAAATTTAAAGTTTTCTCTAAAAATACTTAAGTCTCATTAGTTAACTTGAGTAACTAGTCATCTTAAATTGCTGCACTGGGCACAATATGGCACGATAAAAAACAATGCAAATGATATGCATGCATTCATAAACAAAAATCAAGGTTAACACAACAACAGACATAAAATACAACAATTTTGAGATTAAAATAATCATTCTCACTATATGTTAAGCACACACCATTTCAACATAAATTCCACAATAGATTATTTAAAATTGAGAAACATTAAAAATATCACATGTCCTGGTGAACAAAAATAGAACAATAATAATCATTAAAACAATAAAAAACTGAAACAAAATGGTATTCATACTCAACTAATACCCGTCATTAATTAATTTGTACTTCAGAACGTCGGAATGTACAGTCCTAGTCATAAGGATCATAATTATATAAACTAGACAATTGAATTATTAGAACCAGTAATATATTGAATTGTCAAAGATTTAATCAAAGTTAGTCATCGGAGCAACAGCTGTTTGTGGAGGTGGTATCATCATGTTTGCCAACTGATGTACCAACTCGGAATTTCTTAGGAATAGGTTCACAGGAACTGAAACTGTCGCTTAGCGCTCGCTTGCCGGTCGCCACCAGCCTTATAACTGTGACTGTGTCAGAGTTGCCGTTCTCATCGTCTTCACATGTAGAAGATACCGTCAGCTGCGTCATACCTTTCATTACTTGCTTATGTGATAGTAGTTTTTCTACCCTTATGATAACGTCGTGGTCCTATAAAATGAATCATCAAATAGAGTAAACGTATTTAAAATTATTAGTTAAAGATACTTGTTATATATTTACCTGCATCCAGCTATGGTTCAATATTTGATTGAGCGTGATCCGCCTGTCAACCTGCACAGTCAGCATTCTCTTCATCAGCAGTTTGGCCTGCAAACTGACGCCTCGCCAGTGCGCTTGTGAGAATTTGTACCTTCCACTCAAGATCTGATCTTTGAGTGACAAGTCTTTGTAGTCAGCCGAAAACGGCAAATATCCTACAAGGCTGGAATAAAAGCAAAGTTCAAAAGAATTATGTCTTCAGATTTTTAGTTACCATAAATGAAATATTTACATACCATACAAAGAAAATAACTCCAAGACTCCACACATCAACTTCTGGACCATAGCACCTCTGGCCATTAGCTCTGAGCACTTCTGGCGCCAAATACAATGGTGTGCCACACATGGTCTTCATGAAGCTGTGCTCACCAACAAATTTACTCAGGCCAAAGTCAGTTATTTTTACTAGCGTGTCGTCCTCCTGGCTCTCAAGCAGTACATTCTCAGGCTAAAAAAGGAATTTTCTTACTAAATGAAGTTGAGTGAATGCATGCAAACTTTAAAAATTCTAATAATATTGCTCACTTACTGTTTATGGTTTTGCCCATTTGAAATATCATTGTATAAAACCTACATACTCATGACTTTAACCATAAAGGAACTAGTTATCAGTATTTATTCAGATTTTACATAACATAAACATCTTTAAAAGAACGTATTTCAAAATATTAATTTATACTTTACCTTAAGGTCTCTGTGAGTAATGCCTTGAGAGTGGAGGTACTTAACAGCCAGCACCATCTGTCTGAACAGAAACCTGGTAAATTGTTCTGAGAGATGTCCTTGTTTAGTTATCCTGTCAAACAACTCTCCTCCCTGCATCAATTCTAAGACAATGTAGACTGCTTCACGAGAGTCAAATACTTCCTCGGTCGAGATTATACAGGGCTAAAAATATAAAAATTACATGAAAACAAACTTAATCTAAAAGATCAGACAAAATTATATTTTGTCAAATATACTTATACATAAGGTTCACAAGTTCTTTTAATAACGACTTACATGTCTAACAGCCTTCATAATATTAATTTCATTCATAATTTTCTCAGGGTCATTCAAATGGTTTATCTGTCCATTAGTCATACGACTCTTCTTAATTATCTTCATTGCATACTTTGCACATGTTATCTGAAATTCATGTAAAGCTTAAAACATGCTCTCAAATATAACAATAAAAAATAAAAATAATAATATTTACTTTGTCATAAACCAGTTTAACTAAACCACAGGCTCCTTGCCCTAATGTCCTTGAGATGTAATACTTCTTTGATATTTCTTTAGGAACTTGATCTTGCTCATTTTTCAACAAGTCTTTAAAAATAAAAACTGAAAACAATAAAAGAAAATAAAATAAAAATATTTACGAGACTGGAATAAAAAAAATACAAATAATATCAAAAGAAAACTAACTTTTAACAATAGGATGAGTGACAGCAATCTCATCATTATCATCTAAAACACGGCAGTTTCCTTTGCCTATTTTCTCTGAGTTAACAAAAGTACCATTGTAGGAAAGATCTGTTATTATAGCTGGGCAAAGAGGTTCACTGAAAAATAAGGAATTATTAGCATTTATTAACATAAGTTACTAAATTATAAAGAAAGCAAAATGAATATGCTTTATGCTTTATATCAGTCACAGTAGTAATGCGTTCAGAAATTTATTTAAATGTTAGAAATGTTTAAAATATGTTTTACATTACAGTCTCAAGCAGACTTTCTCAGTCTGACTGTGACTATGATAACTGGGAAGGTGATGAAACCATACTTTAAGTCACAGTAGCAATAACTTTCATAGCGCAGAGCTTTAGTGTGATAAAAATACATAATGATGTAGTCTAAACTACTATTAGACATAATTTGTCAGGATTTTTTAAAAGAATGTGTTTGCAAGAGAAAAAACTGAAATAACTTACGACATGTCCCTTTTGATGGAAAACTGCAGTTTGCTGATGTTCTTAATGATATTTTCTTTAATCATATCTTTTTTAACAACAAAGTTACAAGTGAGCGCTCTCCCCAATGTAAATTCTGGCTGGATGAGATCTGTGCAATAACAAATAAATACAAAGCTAAATTAAACAGGAAATAGGTACTAACTTTTAGCAAATGTTTATTGATTGACAATTTGAGCAATATAACTTTCTTCTTAAAATATTGTAAGTATGTAAAACTTTATTTGCAAGAATCAAACAGAAAAGTATGTTATTTATTTTAATTTAAGTTAAAACTAGTCTTCTTAGCAGGCATTTGAGAAATAATTAAACTATTGTAGAAGACATAAATAGAAAAAAACATAAAAACGGGTCAAAATTTAATGCCGGTACAGTAAACAGAAAAAAATGGTGTAGGTAGGCAGACATATTTTTTGTATGATTATAAAAGAATTCTTACCATAATATTCAGGATATTGGGCGTTTTTCCAGCAATGTTTTCCACTAACAGCTACTTTTGTTGAGTATAATCTGCCCCATATAGTCGGGATGTAAGATGGAGTGATGGGCTGACTCCAGTCAATTTGAGAGTTTTGGGTCTGCGTTTGAGTATTGGCACTGTCTGGAAGCAAATCGTCTGCCATTGTAATATACTTGATTATAAATCTAAGACATGAAAGTTTTTAACAGTTTTCAAAAGTTTTAATATAATGCGCGCCACTGCCGACAAAACTTAAACTTCAAAAGTTGCAAATGCAAACAGCCAAACAGCAGAGTCACAGATAATTATTTTCTGTCAATTTTCGTAGCATAAACAATTTGTGTAAAAAACAATTAATGTACTTTTTCACAGAATATACATCCATGACATACCTATTCTTAGTTTATTTTTCTTTCTCTAATATAATCCTTGTCTTTCTAACTCACTATTTATCGTAGATTTATAAAATTATTTTTGTTTGCTTAGGTCAAATGCAAGCCCAAGTAGAACTTCTTAAGCATAATTACATATAGCCTTATAGGTAGGACCATGTAAATACTTGGTCCATGGACCTACTTTTAGGGTATTCTGACGACTGGAGACTGAGGGGAGCCGAGCCGAGCCGGGGAAATGGCACGCGGCGCGCCTCTTTTAGTTCTTTTAATTTATACTTACTAGTACCTAGATGAGACCTCATTAAAGAAGAAGTACCCAGTTGAGACCATGGGTAAAAGGGTACATGCATCTTTTAAAAATAATTTCAAGCTCATTTCCTGAATCTGAAGGTTTATTCTCAGATGGTCAATCATCACATAGAGCTTTTTAAGCTCAGTGTGTCCCTGGTGTTACTCGGTGATATTTCGTAAGTTATTCATTATAATAGTAGATCTTGCTGATTCGTTATTGGTTTTTTTTCAGTCAACAATACATCGCTTTTGTTGTCAACTGGAGATAGTCAATAAGCCTACAGCTTATGTTATGTCGTGCCACGTGATCGTAACCAGTCAAACAGTCCGTTCATTAAAAGTTTTAGCTGTCCTCCAAAGTTATCGCCAAATCCTCATATAATAGATGGTTAGGTATTTCGTATTTAATCTGTATAAACGCGTACGTACTATTTCATTGTACAAACTGGATAGTTATGATATGAAATATATTTTTGCTCTATGCATAGGCATCTAAGTATACCTAAGTACTGTAAGTTCAAAACTAGGCCTACGCGTATTCGAAATGTATGGCCTTATTAAGTCTGTAGGTACCAATGGACCTACCTATTTCTCAATTCATCACATCTCTACAAAGTTAAATCTAATCAAAAGCATTATTACCCAAGTTTTAAACGCCAAGTCACTATTCGATAATGATTTTGTGATTAAGGGTCCTTAATAATATTACCTCAAAGTTAGATCGTTTAGCAAAACTTTTTCTAGTATAAGTGGTTCAAGTCTGTTGACTTTAAAACCTCGGCAAGTATTTTCGTTTTTGTTAAATATTGCCACAAAGCACAACCCACACAAGGAATTATCTATAACCGCCTACAGTGCCTACTGTGTCTATGAAGGACGATAAACAGAGACATCGCACATGCACCAACACAAAGGGAACTAGCGACATTTCCACATTTGCAAAGCATGTCACTTCACTAAGTTGCATTACAAAATTTAGCATCACAGAGCGTGAATATCACGAAATGATCAAACATTGTTTTATAGGTAGGCGCAAGGCGTCTAGAGGTTTTATTTAAAAACATCTATTTAAGTAATAGGCAACTATATCCTTATTGTGGTTTTCTTAAAAAACTACAGGTACTTAAACATAGGTTCTATTAAATATTTAGTAAACCACATACTCAATCACGATTTATTTTTGTTCTGATTCATAAAGCAGCTTACCAATTAATTCTGTGACGTCAATAGGTACCCTGATTGGCGACCGTTCCAGTTTTTCCATTCCTATATACCTAAATGGATAATTTCTTGTCTATCAATAGGAAAATAAGGATTAGAATAGAGAATGATTACCTATCCAACACAGTAAAAATCCTTCAGAAATTATGCTAGCTATATCCAATAAATAAACAACATTTGATTGCTATTCGATTCTCGGCGATTCGGACCCCCGTGGATAAAATGGCTTCCATTTGCTGATTTACTGATTCATGTCGAATAAATAGCATAAACTTGAAATCGGTCAACAGTTTGTACGTCATTCCCTGCCACGTGTAACTAATCACGTTGATATTTCTGGTGTTGTAAGATCAGTGACTACTGCAATTCGTTAAGTAGATACTTAGGTTACGAGGCTGTCTTGGCGCACTAGCGCAAAAAACCTCAACAAATAAATGATTAAAAAAAAAAAAAAGATACTTAGGTATGCCTCTGTAAAATCTTGGTCTTTAGATTTATTTATTTATTTATGTAGTAAATTAAAACGGTGCAACACCAATTACAATAATTAACATGTAGACAGAAAATCAAAACAAACACAAAAGTAAAAATGTATAGTCATAGACAGCATTTCAATAATTATCAAACTAACAAGGAACAGTGTTGCATACTTTCTCTCACAGAAACCCAAACACACACGCATTACTTTACTCCACTCATCCACAAACACATTAAATTCAGGGTTGGCAGTCAGAAGGGCGTTGAGCGTCTTAAGAGTACGACATATAGGAGATTCAGCTCTGGCGACTGTTTTGCATGTCGGTGGGGCGAAGAGATTGTGCCTGCAGTTCTGACGGTGACCGATGTATTTGTCGGGGACGAATAGGCGGCAGAAAAGGCTGTGGAGCTCTGGGCAGTAGATTTGGCCCCGTAAGGTTTTAAAGCCTAACATCCCTAGCAGATAGTTCATCGTGTACATGAAGGGAAAAAAGTTGTAGCTATAACCTTTTGAAAAAATACCTCAGAAAGGTTTTTTGCACCTTTTTGATCATGAGTGTTTGGGTAGCGGTGCCAGACACAGGCACTTGACTCAAGCTTGCTTCGAACCAGAGTAGTATAGAGTAATCGGATAACATTGGGATTGCAGAAGTCGCGAGCATTGCGCAAAACAAAGCCCAGGCGCCTGAAAGATTCTTTCGCGAGGGAAGAAATGTGGTCTTTGAATGTCAAACATCGATCGAAGGTCACGCCCAGATCCTTTACGTTGGTGACTCGAGATAATACTTCACCACCCAATCTGTAATTGTAATGGATCGGTCGCAACCCCCTGCCGTATGTTATGGCGTGGCACTTACCTATATTGAAAGGTAGCTTGTTTACCATGCTCCACTCATAAACAGCGTCAATATCCCTTTGTAAAAGTTTGCAATCCTCGTCCGTTCTGATTTGAGCAACCAATTTAAGGTCATCGGCGTATAGCAAGCATTTGGCAAAGTTAACTCTTGTGGTCAAGTCATTAATCATGATCAAGAAAAGAAGCGGCCCCAGTATGGATCCCTGACTCACGCCCGAGCGGGTGGAGTAAGGCTTAGACTCAAAGCAACCGTGTCTGACAAACTGCTTGCGATTGCGCAGGAAGCCGGAAAAGAACCTGACGAATTCGATCGAGAAACCAATGCTCTCCAGCTTTGTCAAAAGCACATCGTTGTCAACTCTGTCGAAAGCTTTTCGGAAATCAAAGTATAGAACATCGACTTGCCTCCTGTTGTCCAGGCCACTCGATATATATATGTAGGTATAGTAGTCATATAGGTAATTGAATAATTAACTCTACCATTTCACTTATAGTTTACTGAAAAAATAGTGATGCACACGATAGGCAGCTTTTTAATTTTGTATCTGTTTGTAACTCTACGATGGACGGATTTTTAGTCTGGAGCTTGTGCCATTGGGTTACACAATTCAAAACGGGTTTAATTAACGTTAGTCTTATTAAAAGTTTTGCTGAATGAAAAAAAGTAACTAATATCGATTGTCTAATGATGACCTACAAACAACGAAAGGTTACACTAGTAACAATATGAATTACATAATGAATTGATAATAAAGAATGAAGTAATGTAGCTACGTATTTCAAATTATGTATTATTTGATTGCAACAAAAATAATTCATTATTTCAAAACAATCCTATTAGCAGACTGGGTTGTTTGTAATAATGAATTATTTCAACCCCTAATGAGGGAAATGTTATTTTAGTCGTGTTTTATGTTATTTATTTACGTCCCCGAAACATATATTAAAATGTGAAGGTGGGACTAAACTTCTAATCTAAGCTGGTTAGTGTCATGTGATCTTAATCACATTATCGTCGTTTATTGGCGCACAACCTGTTGTAGAGCTTAACATACACTTTAATTAACATTGTAAGCGAGGCTTTGATATATTGGATAGTTTGCAAATGCCGTCCTGTTTTTACAAGAAAAGCCTTTCACCTAGGTTCAATTAAGTTCGAAATATTTTTTAGCACGAATATCGTTGCATCTGTATTGAGCTGGGTAATTAAGTAATATTGTCGTAGATTGAAATGCATTCTTGCCTGGTTCCCGGTAAAAGCGAATTACGGCAGTGGATCCATCTGAAAAAAGGCCAGGTCAAAAGTACGCGAAACCGAAGAGCATGTATGAAGGGAATAATGACAGTGGATGAAGCGAAACAAATATGCAAGGATCGTAGCAAGTGGAAAGAAGTGGTCTCTGTCTACCCTTACGGGAACAGGCGTGATTATATGTATGTATTTATGTACGTATCCATCTGGAAAGATTCCGGTACACCCTCCATATTCCCCAGAACAAAAGATGTCCATAAAAATATTCCCGGATTAAAAAGGTGACTAAATAACAATATACTCTATTACAACAAGCACAAAATCTGTCCATGTAGTATCAGGAGAGATTAACTAAATTCCAAACGCCAGTTCTAGGAAACCGTCCTGTTATCCAATAGTATTTAATGCTAGTTTGTTTCCTCGTTAAACTGAAAAGTTCAGCGTCATTTAAATGCTGTAGATTACAGGAACGACGGTGAAAACATTTGTGTTGCTAATGTTGCATTTACTCAGCCAGTCTTAAATGAACTGATTGTTCGAAAGCTAACAACTAGTGACATGATAAATAACCTTTTAATGGTTACTAAGTAAATGAATATCCTTGTAGTAGTTACATGTATTTGTACGGAACGGAAATGGAAATATGGAAACGGAAATAGTTTAATTGTTCTGAATTATCCTTTCATTAAGATGTTTCAGAGGTTTAATATCTACATTTCCAGAATTTTCATTAGTCTTTGCGGACTTTTAAAGCCTTTAACATTTTATTGTAAAACTACGAATACCAACCAGAAACCTAGGTATTTTATACTTTGAGGGTTAAATTCCTCTTTATTAGTGAAGAATTTTGATGCCTTTTTTGTAGGCAAGTGAAGGACAAGTTTCGGATTTTTAGTGTGCTTTTTAACTACCTATCTAAACTTTTCTCTATTTTCAGGTTTTACAGTGATTAGTGAGGCCCAGGGAGTTATATAATCGACCATTAATAAATTCATAAATCGGTCTTTCTACAAGGAATTTTGTATGTTTGTTTGTTGAGGAAACTAAATTTATCAGTTGTTTGATCCTTTTAAAGTAAATATTAACCACAGTTATGTACATAGCTAATAAGTAAAGACCGGCCCTGTGGACTGGCGTATCGAAGTACTGAATAATATTAAAATTCAAACTACCTATTCAAATGGAATTGAGAACTCGTTATTATTTATGAATTACACATACAATTTTGCAGGTAGGTACATCTTTTTTATTTGTCTCATTCTCTGACCTGTACATGAAATTAAGAATTCTCTCTGTTAGTAAAGAAGAAGCTACTATTTTAGTGTTCTACGAACAACTTTAACATACAAACCATCACGCCTGTATCCCCGAAGGGTTAGGCAGAGGTGTACCAATGTACACCCACAGTTCGCCGATATGTTAAGGTCCCATGTAAAAGGGGGCGAGCCTTTTGCCAGTAACCGGGCACAAATCCAAACTCCGACCTGCTACTGAGGATTTTATGGAAAACCCCAATAACACCTAGGTCGACTTGGAAATCGAACCCAAAACCTCTAGCGTAGCAGTCGCGGATAGGACCACTAAGCCAACGAGTCAGTTACTAGAAGGAGGCTAGAAGGAGGTTTCTACGAACAGTCGGAGATTAGACCTAGGTAGAAGCTATTTGAAGAACTGCTTCTCAAATAGGAAGTACAGGAATAAAACATTTAGTAGACAAACAAAAGTTTATTTCATTGATTATCTTTATTAATATTAATAACACTTATCTACATTAGTTTTAAAATATGTATAAATAAGTACTCATAATATATAGAGACATAATGTATAGAGTGATAAATACATATGTAAATACGAGGAACAAAAGCGACACAATAGGCTTTTTGCAAAACTAATGTCAATTATATTTTAATAGCTTTTAATGGAAATTATGCCTAATTGAAAATATATAAGAATTCAATCTTAAACTATGTTTGCCACGACCCAGAAAGACTTTATACTATGACTAGACAGATACAATCTACTTAGGTAGATAAGTAATAAAACGTAGTTAATTAATGTCATGAACACTGTCGCCGAGTGAAGGGTTAATCCGTAAACACATTAATTGAGGAATACCTACAAGTAGATGTCTCTTTAGACGGTCAATAAGAATTTAAGAAACATCTATGTACCTACTTTATTTATTTGACACAAGTCTGCTGAAGTTATTTTTAGGAGAGTCACAATGTGTATAATTTGAGCTAACATCAACAGGTTAAAATATGCTATTTACATTGTAAGTTGTCGAACGATCTCGTTATGGAACGACTGTTGAAGAGCAGTAAATAATTTGACACAGTTGATGCATTGAAACAGCCGTTTCACAAGGGGTCGTTGCTTGGCTTGCTAATTTGCTGTTTCACAAGGGGTCGTTTTGCTAATCTATTTGTTGAATGTTTGTTAAAGTATTCATGTTAGAACTAGGTCGGAGGGGCGGCGCGTCGTTGAGGTGGTCGTTCACTTGCGGAAGCAAGAGATGGGGTTGAAGTAGCACTGGCGGAAGCGACCCTGCCGCTTGTCTGCCCGCCACTGGCGCGCAAGGCGCCCGTCCAGCGCGCGCAGGCCCCAGCCGCGGGGCTCCGCCTGCGGCCACGAGCGGGTCACCCTGCCCATCCTGAATACAAAAATCTAATAAATCCTTGTGCCAAAAAAAAATATTACAAAGAGACTCATAAAATAAGGTACCTAAGGATCCAAAGGACAAATTCAGTACTTTAAACAAGTAATTATGAGGTAGTAGGAAACAGGCTTAACGGAATATTACAAAAAAAATGTTTCTTCTAAATGGCTTAAATAAAATGTTATGATAAAATATGACTGTGAAAACGTCTCGGAACACTGTTTCTAATAAGACCATCTATTAATCACATTTACAGAGTCCATGTCAAAAGTCAATTAATAAGAACAAATGGAAATTATAATCCTGATTAACAACCTGATTCTTATTAATTACATTGTATAAGTACAGCACAGCAGCATTATAAAGAAAACAAACGTCTTTAAACATATAATTTCAAAAAGCTATTTCATTCGCGGTCGCTTTGCAAGTCAGCGGTTTCTTAAATTGATTTTTTTCTCCATTAAAAGCTGTATTACCTATCCGCTTTATTCTAAGGACATTACTGAGATAGTTTCGAGGACTGACCAAATTTAAATATGAAAAGGTTTCAGAAACTACAGTTGTATAAAGAATTGGTTTTAAAATAGAAATTTTAAGCTCGCTTAGTCTTACTAGTTCACTAAAAATTTTGTGGGATAAAATCGGGACGCGCTTCCAATAATAGCCTCATACACTGTAAAGACTTTTTCACTCTGTTAAAAACAGACAACACGTTTGTGCTAATTGAGCTGCATGGAAGAACTTTATGTAGCTAGTTTCCAAAAACAAAGAATAATTATGTGTGCTAACAAATACAACTTAGATACTTCGAGAGGTTTACTAATTCTGTATTTTTTTATACAGGTCACAAACTACAAATGGCCCCCGAAAGAGTCAGGGACCATTTGTAGTGTCTGATGTTTATACATACTGTTACGCAATGACGAATGTGCAACCGAATCAATCAGAAATAATTGCACGTCACACGGTTTGTGAAACGAATCCTTACAAGTGTTTGGAATGCACGCTATATTAATTCATTTTCCTTGCACCTACACCTGTTTGGTTCGCTTCAAGTTTCTAAATATACTTTTACCTATGATTTCACATACATATAAGTCTAAAATTGTTAAGCAGTATAAATCACGTGTAGTTCTATTTTTGTGAATCTAAAGTAAGCACTTTAGTAATAGTAAACAACATACAGAATAGGAACATTTTTGCGGTCCATCAAATTTTCCACTGAAGGCAAATAAGTATTAAAATATAATTAAGTTCTCTGTTACCACTTATTTAGGTCTGCTATTTATACGAATGTGAAAAAGAAACAAAAGTTTTAGATTCAATATTTATAAATCAATATTTGGTTATTGAAATAAAAGTAATGTTCCATTAATGTACGATGTGCCTTTTAAGTCAGTTTACACTAAATCGAAAAGCAAATGAAAAACCAATTAATCATATTAGAAATACGGCGACATAATGTTTGATATTCAGTTTAATAATTCAACAATGTATTATCAATAAACGATTTATCGAAATGTCGATTAATATCACAAAAGGCATTTGTTTTGTATACCTTGAATTAAGCTTAATAGATTTACTAGCAATACATGTTCTAGTATGATTGAAATATGATTATTAATTAATAGAAGGTGCTTAAATTATATTGATAATAGACCTCAAATTCATCAACAGAATAGAACTGGAACAAATACTCTAAATGTAAATATTAAAAACGTTGTTGAAATGACGTAAGCTTTCTTTGATTAACTTCCTTTTAAAGGTCCACATAACTGCGATTACAAAGTTTACTTTCACGCCTATATAACTAACCTTAAGAAGCTTACCTTAAAATACTTTTCAAGTCTTTCAAATTTACTTTTAATGGTCTGATAATCTTTATCTTTAGATTTTTCTTTTATTATATGTATGTCAGAAACCGTCGCCCCTATCCACTGGGAGAGCATTTCCAATTTACTTATGACAGCGACATAGTTTATTTTCACATTCTTGGTAACTTCGGTCGGATATGCATTTGTATTGTTGGAAGATATATCATAGTTTGAGATTTTGTTAGGATCTTTTAATGTTAGTTTGTGAAACTTCCACCGGTATAGATAGATAAATTTTCGACAATTTTTCTAAGAAATATCAAAAATGATGTAGCTAGTAGATATGTGAACGTCTTTTTAGTCAATAACAAAACAATTATATACTTAAAGCACAAGTTAGTAATTAACTACATTCTTATTAAGAGTAAAATAGCAGCCTAGGCTGTGGCCCACTGTAAACTAAGACCCTTTTTCAAACATTTGGCATTTAATATTTGTATACGTTTGTATAATCTAATTATCGTGGAAATATTTGTGTTTCAACGTACAACTTCATGAACTAGAAGTTTGTCTTCCACCTAATTTGAAAGAGGAGGTGCACAGCACTGCGAGGTGTGATGTAGCAAGCAGTCCATTAGTTTGCGAACAGCTTCCTTCTATTTAAAGGCAGCGAGGGCGGCAGCTAAACACAAAGTAATTTAAGCCTTCGAACTAAGGGAACGGACTCGACGCCATAGTTTGTTGTACGTTCTAGTTTGAAACAACACGTAAATTATGTTACAACTACACAAGATACACACTCAATATACATCGAGAATTATATTTAGCTCGTGTAAATAGTATCAAAACATTAAATAAAGTAATAATAGATTATATGGAATTTTACAATTTAATGACATTCAACTGTATATCAATCATCATTTGTTTTACGATCTCGTAAACGGAGTTAGCCCCTAAACGTTGTCTCTGTCATAAAAAATATAATTATAAAATACACTTTACCAATCATTCAATGACTTATATTTGTGCAACAAAAGTAAGTCATTGTGTTTTAAATATCATGTATGTGTTTTAAATATTATGATATGATAATATCCACGCAATGTGTGTATGGGTATTATGTAAATGTGCAAAAAAGAGAAAAAAAAAACAATCTTCGTTGCGTGACGTCAGCGTAACGAATAGGCAAGGGTCCTGCGTGGAAAGCTTTTTAATTATATTTGATCTACTTTAAGATATACCTACGCAAAGATATATGCAAACCAACGTCATAATATAGACTGAGTTATATAGCAAATTTCTTATGTGTAGTTAGGAAATAAATTAGAAAATTATTGAAAATAACCGTTATTATACTTAAAGAAGGTGGTCAATATGGAATAATGTTACCATTTTAAAATCTTGCAAACTGCCTTATTTAATGGTAATGTTGTGGCTTAGGTATATGGAGTGTCAAGCATTATACGGAAGATGAATATGAAGAAAATAATGACGTTTTTCTCGAATGTCGTTGATGTGCAATAAATAAAGAATAACATGTAAGTCACCTGTCCTCAGCATCGAGTTGCAGCAGAAGTCTGCGGAGCGCGGCGGTGTTGATGGTGTCCCACGGTCCTGACATCTCCATGTCGCCGTCAGGGTGCGCCACCAGCGAGTTGTCCGACTGTTCGTCCTCCGCCTCCTAAACAAACCAGTATCTATGAGCTCTTGAAAGTTGCTGTTGAAGCGAGACGCGGTTATGTGAGTGTAGTGTGCCGTCTCGCTTCTTTCTTGCGGCTATGTACGTAACCACCGGGCAGGGCGCCGGCCCTTTGAACTACACGATGGTTATGGAAGACCCAAGATCCTACCACTAAACCGCCCCCAGACTGCCTACACTTCACAAAGTTTCCTTACGTAAATATTATGACGGGTAATTAACGTTCCCCTTCTTGACCATATGAATATACTCTCTCAGCCCTCTACGAGCTTTGAGTTTGATCCCACAGGGGATTTTATTATGTAAACATTGTTTGTTCTATACCTGTGTTTATTGTTTTAAAATTACATACAAAAAATTGTTTTAAAGTTACAGTAAAGTACTATTTTTTATGTTCAATAAAAGTTCAATTTAGTATTAATTACCAATAACGGTATTAGCGATAATTTGCTCCTCCGAGCCAGTCAGTGTTCGCGCTTTAGAATGTTAGCTAAAGGAATTGTGTCAAGGAGCCTTTGTAGGATCTTTTACATTAATTATGATGTAATTTAGGAGCTGTCGCCACTCGACGTTAGAAAGTATTATTACGCTTATAAGACTAATTACAGTTTCAGTGCTCCATGCCTTATGAATGAATTTTTCAATATTCTCTTATTACCTTGAAAGTTTTAAATATTACATTAAAAGTTCGATGCGCATTGAGAATAAATTTGACAATATAATATTAATAATAAGTTACTCAGATGCGAAAAAATACATCGGAAATATATTCAGTCAATCAGAGAGAATCAATCAATCAGCTCGTTGATCAATTATAGAATTGATCTGTATCTGTCCTTAAATCATTCACTTGCGATACTTGATTAAATAATACATAAATTAATCTTGTTATATCTGACTGCGTTTCTGGACGTCACAAGCAGTAGTTACCTTTAAATTTTCTAACGATCTTTGATCATAACCTAAATTATTTCAGTTTCAGTACATTTGGATCAACTTAATCGCGTACCATGTTTGATTAAGCAAAAACAAAACGATGTCGTTTCTGCTTTCTGACCTCTTTGACATCACTTTATGGTTTCACAGAGACCAGTGAAAATACGATTTTGATAAATTCCGCACACACTATGAGAAATGTTGGTGTAACCTACGTGTGGTCTAACAATTTAAAATATACTTCCTTATGCAACTAGGTTGTCGATTGCATGTGTTATAAATATCGTACAGGATATTGGAAAAATAAGGTATGTATACAGTCAAGTTCATTTCCTGTAAAGTATGACTTGTCAACATGTATTTTAATGTGCAATTCTTACGTAATTTTGTGATTTCACAGTATTCCATTGCATGAAAATTAAGTTAAATAAGAAAATTGTTCGTTTGCCGTGGGTGGCGTGGATCCAGGAAATTGGCATTTGTTAACAGAGGATGTTCATTGAATGCAGAATCCCTTGTTTTTTCCAAGCAAAATTATCCAGTAATTTAAATTTTAAATGAATTATTAATATTTTATAATTAATTATTATTTTTTTATCAAAATCACAAAATCATATTACCATTGGTGCAGCGCTGACTGACACGAACAGCAGCGCTAACGAGGCAGCGAGGAGGGCCATGTAAACGTTGTATGCTCCGGATTTCATCTTGAACTCCTTACTGCAACAAACCACATATTTAAGAACCTGCTGCACTTCTTTCAAAATTGACAGTTTTAAAGGAGTCAGTTAATAGCCGTATTTTACATGGAATAATTATGTATCAATATTACGTATATGGCACATATGTAAACTGCAAATATACCTAAATAGAAAAAATATACACACTTCGCTATGTATTGAGATATATTCGAAGTGAATGAGGCTGTGTATCTCTGAATTAAAACCTTGTACCATAAAGAACAAGGTTTAAATTCAGAGATGCACTTTTAAAACTCGAGAGTGTTTAAAAATACATAATTCCTTAGGGCCTTTCTTCCCGAAATATTAAAAGATTTCTATTAATACGACTGAATGTGTGCCAATTAGCTAAATGAAAGAAACCGACACGAATTAAAACATCAAACCATTTTTAGAATTCCTTTTTTTTATTTTTTAGAAATGTGAACTTGTATAAAAAAGTGCGTTGAAGGTAAAATGGGGGATAAAAGGTCCTTGTTTTGGTAAGAACCTCGTCACATCAGTAGTAGTAGTAAAACTACTTACTTAAGGGCTGACCTCATAAAATCTTTAAGTGACGGTCGTGATGGTACATGCGAGGACTTTGACGCCATACCCTCGTAAACATAATGGAAACAGCTGATTCTTTGATGCTCAAATGTTTTATCAGCATTATTGAGAATATTGCTTGATCATACAATGTTTACTTTTTAAAAACGTGGCGAAACGTATAAAAGAAAACGATGAAGATGACGCATGGTGATAAAACAAACTGGTTTAACAATATTAAAAATGTTTAATAATAAAGGCGATATCACATTATTTAGTTTTTAAATTTAAGACCTAAATTCACTCTCTTTGAGTGATATATTTATGAACCTTTCTCAAATAATTGGAGAAGGTAGTACTAGAACAAGGAATTTACAACGGTAATGGATTTTTCTCAGACCTGTAAGAAAGAGTTGGTGTTGAGTACCTATTATATATTCTGTTTTTAAATATTTAAACAATCAGAGTTACTGAGCGACATTTTGTTGTTCTATTTTAATTTTAAAATACTGCGAATAAATCTAAAAGTTGATTTATTTCGATTGGACGAGCTTTATTAACGCATGAAGTTATATTGGAAATATGTACGAGTGGATATTTTAAGTGACATTTTAAAATTATTTTAAATATTATTTCACAACGTATTAAGGACGTCGACATAATTTAAACTTAATTTAATTCAGATTCAATCAGCTGACGTGACGCGTTTTAAATAATTTACCGAAAATTTTTTACTTTAAAAATGTTTTTCCTTTATATTTTTGTCACTACCCATTTCGGGATTAAACAAACGACAGCAAATGTATTTTTAGCTTTTCATACATAAAATGGATTTAAACCAAATAGGGCGAGATCTCTATTAACGATAACACCACTGATTGTAATACATTTACATGTTTATGTTCCCTTTATATCTTTATCAGTTATCCGCAGAATGCATCTATATTATATTACAAAACATTTGGTTTTGATACTTTTTGATACATATGTAAATATATGGTAACGCATTTCATCATCATCATATCAATCACTAACTTGTTAAATTTCTATTTTATGAGTATATAGTATGTACAATAAATCTAACTAAAAATTATTACCCTAAGGAAAATTGTTTAAAAACTTTCTAACACCATCTTATTTACGTTCAAAGTTGTTGCCAACAAAGAAGTTTACATGTAATATGTTTATATAAAGTCTTACGTACATGAAGAGCTCGTTATACGAGTACATAACCCTTATTGATATTTACGTAGGTTAGTCCTGGCCGGGACAGTCGGGCCCATTCATATTGTTTTATTTTACTACCCAGATCTTCACCGATGTCAACGCGTCAGCCACACGACAAATAAACACATGCTACACATTAAAAAGGTTTTTATTTAATTAAGGATGTTGTTATTAGTAGATTAAAATACGTCATTTTTATATGTAGGTATTTTTTTGTATTATTCATGGCTACTGATTAAGATAGAAAACGGTACAGAGTGTGAGATTACGATTTCAGTAAGTTAAAAATTTATGTTTTATCTAGATAACTGCGTCGTTTTTTATAGAGTTGAAAATTGAAGCTGTTTTTAGATTCTGTGTTGATAATATGAATAAATACAAACTATTTTAATTGTAGGTAGTTTGTACATTTGATTACCATTAAGTATAGCAATTGGTTGGGTTTCTTTTTTGCATACTTCATAAAATTATGAATTATTCCGAAACAACGCTTAGTATCAAGATAATGTAATCTAAGGATTCTAATTTATAACCTAAATAAACATAATCACAACTTTTGCATAAGGGAGTGTAATTCGTAATCAGTAAACGAACCCATTATTCAAATATATTTATGGAATTTCAACGATTCTATCTACAATCGGGCAAATTGATCTCTTTATGTATATACATTGACAAAAAAATTGAATCCATTATAGAGGTAAAAGGTATCAGGTACCTTTCTCATACATCTTCATAACATCTCCGGGGGTTCGTATCACAAAGCGCGCAAATTACGGTCACCCTACGGATTTGGAATCGCCTTGACAAGTAATTGGATATGTGAGACACTATTTATCGATACACTACACGTTTTCTTATAGAATGGAGAGAGATCACCGTGTTGCTATGAAAAGGGGCAGTGGACCAGACACGTAAAATCTATGCGAAATATTTAGCCATTGTTACAATTTCCATTCTGGAACAATAGAGCCGCCTGCAACGCACATTTGCTGGTATTAAAACTCTACGAATTGCAACAAATATGCCTTTTCAAATATACATTACAGCGATTGGGAAATGAGACGAACTCTGCATTCGGATGGTCTTGTTTATATCGAGAATATTTTTATTCTTGGTAACGAGGTAACCTAATCAATTTAATGCAAATTGATAAGCATTCAATTGATTTTATGAGGTCGCTCGCACAATCTGATTTAGATTAGGTATATTGAAATACACATTTTAATATTTAACGAAATATAATCGATTCTAAAAAAAACAGTAGCATGAATTAATTTCACATATTCAATATCAATAATTCATGATTTTTAGCAATAGGGTCTACCGTAAAGCTGTCTGTTAAAAAATAATTAAACTCTCTACCCGGAACTCTCTAACTGGAATAAACCAGTATAAGGAAAAAAAAGATTGTTTTAAGTCTGACAAATCTACGACCAAGTACCTAAGTTGTTTTTACAAAGAATTCACTTATCTAAGTTTGTTAACTTGCAATTGGTTTCGAAGGGTTTCCTTCCTGAATGAAACATGTAGTTGGCTGAAAATAAAGCCTTACAAGAACTTTATGAAGTGAAACTTCAGCGGACCATTAATAATGAGGTAGTTCTGCGATGCGGGTGCATAAGATAGTGCATGGTAGTGAATACGATAGCTCGTAATGAATTGCGTGGGTGCTATATTAACTACGTATTAGAATACGAGAACATTAAGGCACAATTATTAATTAAATCTAGTGATTTTAATACATATTTGTCTTAAGTAAATTAGTACAAATTAAATTTAGACTAGTATTTATTTAACCACACATTTGCACATTTGCACCTCTATTTCGCCCTAATTGATAGTGATGCAATCCAATTAAACACACGCATTCAACACTGAGCTAATTTATTATTTCTGACGTGAACAATACAATGAATAAACTTTGGATGTTTTAAATAAAATAGAACATACTATAATATATTTTTTTCCTAGTTTAAGAGATATATCAAACCTAAATGATGATGATCCTGTCACAGAAGCGTAACGTAATTACAGTTTTATTGGCTCCGATGCGGATACGATACGCAACGCGTCTCGTCAGCCGCGGCTTGAGTGAGGCCGTGAGCGACAGCGTATTAATATGCAAAAGCGATCAAGCTGAACGAATAGCTTGCATAAAGTAAAACGTTCCCGTCTCGCATGCTGTAAATATGAGTTTCTCGGTGCAATAAGCTTTTTAGCGTTTTTTAATGACCCTATCTACTCGTACGTCTTATTTGAATAACTTGTTATTGAATACGTGCTTAAGTTTATCTAATGCATGTTTTACTGCACATTTTATAATGATATATCTATTTTTATAAGCCCTTTATCACTCTTTTATATGTCCTCTCTCTTCTCTTTTATGGAAGAAGGTTAATTCGTAAATCATTTCATAAAACAGGTAACGTAATTTGCTACCAATATGATATACCTATTTTCTTTAAATTTCATGGAATTTTATTGTGAAAGAATGTCAAAAAATATTCTCATTGCCGTCATCTCGTCGTCTTTATTCACAAACTGAAGGTTTTTTTCTATTGATTTATTGGGTTGAGACACTTGGCCCGTGGGGTCCGAGTGCACACAGTTTTTTTAAAGATTTATCCAAACGCCTGGTTGACACTTCGTGTGACCCAAAGGCTGGCTTCTACCTAGGTCAGCGCATAAGCATTGCCATACAACGTGGCAATGCTGCCAGCCTTTTGGGCACACTCCCAGTCGACAGCGACGTGGGTGAATTTTTTGACGCCTTATTTTAGTGCTTAGTTTTATTTAGTATATATTTTTTTTTATTTAATATGTAGGCTTAGTTTTTATAGTATTGTAAATATTTTGATTTATTAATTTTTCGTATTTATATTTTCTTTTAATTTCTTTATTATAGAGGCACTCTACGGATATTTTACACATATTTAACAGTCGGTACATCTACACAGATGAAAGCAATTAACTGTATCGATCAAGAAATCTGCGTAATTACCCTGCCTCCGAGCTGCCGTGCTAAATAAACACTTCTAGGAAATAGACTGACGACGTTAAGATGCCAGCTCATGTTTATAGTCCGCACACAGCTTGCAAAGTGCAAACTCTCATCATAATAATTCTTAGACAATTTTTACTGAAACTATGTACATAACCTTTATTCCACAAAAATGTAAAATTTAAAATGTGTGTTGTCTTTAGAAAGTGTTTGCTACAAATATGTGTGTTAACCGCAGGTATTTCTATTATAAGTCAATGTGTTTTAAAAGATGATATTATTATTCAACCTTAAAGCGAGTATAAAAAGGTTTTATAAATAGATCGCAATAACTTTTAAATAAAGTTTGGTTTATCCGTCCGACAAAAAAGGTTGATATAAACCTCAATATAAATGCAGATACTTGTATCTGATGTATGTAATATCGTTTGTAACATAAAACATTTTATGGGTCAGTTGTTTAGCTTAAGTTTGCAACCAATATTAAATGTGAATTTAGAGGGACCTTTCCCTGCCGAGTGTGTTCCTCGTAAATTGAATATTCTCAAGGATTTTGCCGGACATCGATGAGAGAAAACAAATTTATCCAATTACAGGTCGAGTAACCCGCTTTGTAGGTTTTGTGATTTATTTTTCTATTATGTTACATAGGCTCGAGCTTTCATTATACTAGGTCAAAGAGTATATAAACAGTTCATTCATGCGGTTGTTTCTTGTTGTAGGATTAAATGTGGCCTGCCATTTAATATTGTTCAAGGTAGGTAGTGCCAGACTGCCAGGGGTTGAGAGCACTGGTAACCTTATTAAGTTCCATGTAATACGGGTAAAACAATTGGTATCCTGGCACAATTGCAGGTACCTACCTAAAACGTATTTGCTGAGAATAGTTTACCGCATTAGTTCGACATTAATTTATGCAATGAATATATAAATGTATTTTAAACAAATAACATGCGCAGATTCCAGTTATATTTCCAATTACATAAAGATTGCATAATGTTTTATTATAACAACCAAATTATTATACTTTTATGTTTGTATTCTTTCCCGGTTTTCGTGAATAATTAAGTGGCTCACAGATTTGCTTCGAATTGAGTTCCTTGTGCATGATTTATGTAAATATAAATACGAAAACAGCGCTTTAAGGTAAATACTGTACCGTATTTAATTTTGCCGACATAAATTCACCCCTGATACGAAAGAGGGAATTAAAATTCCTTCAAGATTAACGATATAAATGGGCTAATTGCTCACATTACCCTATTCATTGAAAACTGGTTAATTAAGTGTGGTATTAGTGTACTCCTACACGTTTTGTAAACGCTTCCATATCACGCGGATCACAAACACGCAAGTCAATGAATATTAAAGTAGTTGCTAATCATTTTGTGTTTATCCTATAAGCTACACTAGTTAACTAATTACTCCTTTTGATTTGAAGATGCAAGCCGGATATTACGGAGTAACCTGGGGCGGGTGTATGGCAAGGACGGGTCCTTCATGGCACTTGCAAGTGATCCTTTGAATTAATTATGCTATTAATACCCCCTAGAGCAGTGCGCTACTCGTTTATTAGAATGACGACGCATGGCGCAATTCGATGCACGGAGAATTTCGAAAATTACTTTCTTACATAAAACTTGCATAGATTAATTTGATCTCAATTAATATTTGCGTACCTATTTGTTTTTACAATATCAATAAGTCATTACTGCTTTTAATTAAAAATAATATTTTATTCTTAGTTGTAATAAAAAAGTCCGTCATTTAAATTTTTTAATACTAAACTTGCGCACTGTTTGTAAAGCTCGCGATTAGTTTAGACTTTAACTGTGACAAAATGAAACTGGAATAGAATTTGTATTTGAAAAGACACGTGAGTGCATCATACGTTTTTTGGATGCATTGTCACGATCGCACAAACGTGGAAAACGAGGCTTTTTTTCGTCGTTCAAATTGTTCCCTTTCGTTTACCCATACAATGATTTGATTGTAGTACATAGAATATTAATATGAGGCATCTAACTTTTGTGAATAGCTTGTGAAATAGTAACCATAGTAGCAGTATTAGTACCTACATTATAATCTCATAAGCAATATCAAGTCGGCGTTATTAGTTCAGGTACAATTTGAACAAAATACAAATCCTAGTAAAAAATATATAGCAATACTTTACAAAACATTGAAATACAAGTGAATAAAGTTTCTAGTAATATCCTGTCGCTCATAATGAAATAGTTTTCTGTATCCTTTCTGCAACCGTGTGTGAGATGAAATATTTATAAACAGTTAAGACTTAAGCGGTAGTTTGTTGTATGTAAATTGAAGTTGTAACTTTTTAAGTTTTAATATGCATATGACAGTTAATGTAACAATGGAAGAGAGAACTTTTAACAAGATTTACTCTTTCTCTTGTCTCAAGTCAAAAGAGACTTTAAGAGAAAAAGAAAAAGTATAAAGTAGTATATTCATACTAGTGTCGTTATTCTTTTTATACTATGTAAATTCACTCTTTGCAATTATTCTTAATTCTTTATTCTTTATTGTACACACATAATTTACATTTCATAGACATATTTATTAAAGTTGATGTACATAGGCGAGCTTAACTCAAAATTGAGTTTTCTTCCAGCAAACCTTTGAGTGAAAGAGAGATAATTATTAAGTGGTCAATAATGGTTATTTTTTTAAATTTATTTTGAAGCTTATTATTTTGGCTGTATATGACTGTATATGTAGAAATTAGAATCTACAGTTATAAGCTTTGTAAGTTTATTTGGGATTTCAATTTATGTCCTTTACAACAAATAGCCGAGCTTTTAGCCACTCCACTATTAGGGTTGTTTACTTGTTTTCTAAAGCTAGGGTCAATTGATTTAAGTCCACTTTAATGTCTTACAGACCAGTTGTATGTTGTAAGTTTTTAATTTAATTGATAATTGTATTATTTCGGTTTAAAAGTTATTAAGTTATGTTTAACACCGCGCTTATATACAGGAGATTTTATTGTCGTTTTGTAGGTATATTGAATATTTACTATTATTTATATAGTATGAATATTTCTAGGAAATGTTTTATAAGGAAATTTGTAAGTTTTACTCCATAATTATTTATTACACGCATAATTATGAGTAATATTTGTAACTGAATGACATGACTATTTTTGTAATAACCCAGTATTAGCTTGTTTATTATTGTTTTTGAACTTGTTATGAATTTCACAATAAATTTGATAAAACTAAGTAGTGAAAACATGTTTTTTTATTTATTCATTTAGTATAACAAGAAATATTATATAGATAAGTCTTTTTGTTAGAATACAAAAAAAAAAACTTTGTAATGAATATATTAACTTAAACTCTTTTATAACGAAACAATAGATTAGAAAAAGATTCTTTAAAAACAACAACATTGAAAGTGGTTTTAAAAGAGATTTTCTTATAATGAGTTTAAAATAGTTATGTCTAACAAAAGATTTTATTAAAATATGAAGATCCGTTCTTAAGACAAGGTTTGAAATTACTTTATTTTTCTTTCGGGTGAATTTATAATACTGGCATCCAGTTAATTAAATATGTAGATATGGCAAAGGATTAAATATACAGAGTTTCTTAAGATGGAACACACGCGTAATTCCAGCATATATTATCATCTTAATTAAATAAAATTTCTTATGGATGTAATTATTTATGTTAATTCTGTCTTTTCCTTCTTAATTTATACTAAACTCTGTTTTCGTCGACTTCCGGTCTTACTAGTCACAGATGTGTAAAGTTTTGTTCCTGAAGCGACAGAAAGTTTAATTTGTGCAATACACTAATTGGATGAAACCATCCTTTTGTAAAAAAATGCTTTAAGATTTTGAAAGATAGTATGTTAACTGAAATGAAGTAAGTGGGGTTGTTCTTAACAAACCCCCTTAATATCTTAAAAAGCAAAGTATGTGTAATATACTTACAAATAAATTTATTTTAACTTATGATTTTGTGGCAGTGGCCAAACCACTTAAGAAAAGTAAAGTTTTAATAGCTGATAAAGGTTCATAAAGGTTGTTTTGTTATTAGTTTTATTTTTAAAAGTATTTTTTATGTATTGTACATTAAAAAATATTTTATCTGACGTATTTATTTGACTTCAGAAGCATTTTTTGTCCTTCTGTATTTTTTGTTTTTTTTTTGTGTCCATTTAAGTAAAAGTAAAAGGTTCCTGACTGAAACCTCCTTTTTAATAATAAAAAACAATCCAAATATTTTTTGTTTTCGTTTTAATTCATTAATTTTCATTGTTTAAATTAAGAAGGTTTGTTAAGTTAAAAGGACGATGAAATGTTTATCGATGTTTAATAATATTAGTTAGTTAATAAAGCAGGCGTAAGTTTCTAAAGTATTTAATGGTTGTTTGCAAGTGCATTAAAGTGAAGTAACTATACAGCCGCCGTAACTCAATATTAATAAAGTTCGCCTTTTGTTTATAAGTAGGCTAATTAAGATTTTAATGGTGCGGCGACACTTTCTAATTACATTTCTTAAAGTAACATTTTTATTTATGACTTTTTTTTCATTTTGAATGTTAATCGTTATTGTGGATTAAAAAAGAATCATTTATAAAGTTAAATACATTTAACACTATTTTTTAACTCTAAATATATTTTTAATTATATTTAGTTTTTCTTTTTTCAAAATTTCTTTGTTACCTAAAATTAAACCGCAAAAAAAAATCGTAAAGAGTAGTTTTAATATCAATATGTTATTACAAACTTTTTTATATAGACTTAAATAGACTTTAAATTATTATTTTATAGATTCAGTTAATTCAAATATGAAAAAAATATATAGTAAAATACGAATGATAAACAAAAAAAAACAAACTAAAAGAAACCCGAAATTATAATTTAAAAAATATTGTTCAAAACTCACCTTCACAATACAGCAGTAACGAAGCAAATTCAGTTGTCAACTGGCGAACAATGTGTGAAACAACGTGTAACGATCACTGTTGCATGGACCGGCTGAATGTACTGCTTCCGTAGTCTCTCTCGATGGTTTTTGAAAGCAAATGAACGGTACGAGGTTTCCACGCGGCTTATATACCGATGCGGTAAGCTACGCCGCGTGTTTCACTTGCGTAGGTGCCGTACGGCGCTACGCTGCTACGCCGCTACGGTTTCGCTACGTCGTTACGGATTTTATGACTTTTTATGCGATTAAAGAATTGTTTAATCCTTAAACTTTTTTAACTTTGTAATTAATGAAACTAGGTTATTAATGATTGGTTCTTGAGCCAATTTCTAGTGAGAAAAGTATATTGTAACTGTATACGGTATATTTGGCGCATTATTTTACTAAAAGAAAATCCGAGTTATGTAATTGTATAGCTGTTAACAATCTCCTATTTAATTCAGATCACCTACTAATATATAACAGTGTTGTAATTTAAATTATACAAAGCTTCTGTTTCAAAGTATTATTCTATTCAATTCAAAATGTTATTTTTTAGGGATTTACTTATCCTTAAATAACAAATTTAAAATAACTGTAGATTAATTACATGGCTCAATAAATTAGACGGACGAAGCTGAATAAAGTTATTATTTAAATGGTACTTCAAACATATCGCTCAGTTATTGTAAAACACGTTTGAATAATTTGTATAAATTATTACAGTACCTCTTTTTGTTTACCAAAACGAGATGCGACTACGAAATGTTTGTGACGTCATTAAAAAATAATTGCATATATTAGCGACATATATAATGTCACAAAAATTTCCATTTACTAGTCAACATCCCATTAACATTAATGTGGAGGTAATACATCAAAATAATGATAAAATTATCTGTGAAAGTGTCACGATAGGCTTCAATAACAATTTCGGGTGTGAATGGTGAACACCGATTATGTGGTTACATCTGATAAGGATGACAAATAGCTGCCATCGGACACTCTTCAGGCTTAATCGGTTTCAGGGCATCACGTACGCATATATACTAGAACCAGAAAACAATTTTATTTGTATTTTCCCATTTAAAAGTACTTATATCGCTTATATAACGAGAGCATAATCGCCTTATAGAGGTGATTCCATAGACAATTTACTTGTAGCATTCTTTGAGCGTAACATATATTTTTTTAAGAAGGTACTATTATCAAGACAGTGTGAATATAATTGTTGAAATATGTGGACACTTATTTATTAGTAGCGCATTATTTATTCTTATTTTTATGTATGACTGATGACATAAATCACGCCCAAAATATATGCTTTGTTTTCTTGTATTTGCTATAAATACCCCTTCTCGTTATGAAAAAGCGTTTAGTATTAATTGTATGGTGTTAATTGTGAAAAATCTACCGCTGTTTGCCTAAAGACGGAGTCGACTTCACCAGACTTAAAATCAATGACTAATTTAATTCTTTCTCAAACCATAACATATCATCACGCCTGTATCCCCGAAGGGTTAGGCAGAGGTGTACCATTGTACAACCACAGTTCGCCGATATGTTTAGGTCCCACGTAATAGGGAGCGAGCCTATTGCCACTAACTGGGCACAAATCCAAACTCCGACCTGCTAGTGAGTATTTCAAAGAAAAACCCAATAACACCTTGGTCGACTTGGGAATCGAACCCAAGACCTCTAGCTTAGCAGTCGCGTTCAGCGCCACTAGGCCAATGAGGCAATTCTTTCTCGTAGGACTTTAAGCCAGAATAAATTCTCTGCCTCACTAGCTTGTCTTTGCCATAATGTGAAAATCTTTTAGTAATCTTTTGCGATGCAATAGAACAGATATGACACAGATATGTTCTCATCTATCCATTTATTATGGTAATAGCAGCTAAAGAAGAAAAATGATCTTGACTAATTTAAAATTAAGGAAATAATTTACTGGTTCGTATTAACCTCATATTAATGATTTCATAATTACGAGATTATATTCTGTGTAAGCAGAGTATTGTTGTTATTGTGTTACATAATTATCTAAAGTAAACAACGCACCTATGTCTATAACTTTAAGGTCGAAACACGCAATGAACCTTATACTTACCAACTATTATACTTACTTAAGGTGTTTAGTATGTAAGTCAGTTAGTATATAATACATCAATAATCTTCACAAAATAAAATCTAAGTTATAAAAACTACGTCAAGATAGTAACAGTGTACAATTTAACAATTACCTTATTGATATTTAAATATCAATTTGTCAAAAGGCGTGAACACAATCATTTTAAAAATTATAAATATTTTATTATTTGTCAGTCTACACTAAAGTATACGTAGGTTTATTATTTATTGATTGAAAAAGAAAATGTAAAAAATATGAAATCGTGAGCATAGAAAAGTCAACACCTAAGCTGTCTTTCTCTACAAATCGTCGATTTAATCTCATATTTAACCAAAGCTAAACTTAAACTAATTTAAATAAACGTCTTTTAGACCTTCGTCTTGTTTATTAAGTGAGTGGCGATGTAAATATATACTGAAATTAAAACAAACACCGTTCTGTTGATGTAAACGACAAATAAACAATGTTTGGTCCTCGTGCGTTTAATTAAACGTGTTATGTAACTGTGTAGATACAATAATATAGGTTATATTGATAATATTGTTAAACGAATATTTATAATGAATTCAAAAATATATTGGATAGTTAAAAACTAGTTAACGTTCGTGCAAGTAAAGAGCTTTATAAAGTTTCACTTTGAAGCCAAAATAATCTAAATAAAAACTACTTTTACGGATTTTATCGCGGTTTGTATTTAAATTTTAATTCCCGACCTTTGACACCTTTGCAGGTGTCATAGTCATAGGCAGACTGGCATGTCTACACCAAAAATAACAATGTTTATGACATTAAAAATTTATTAAAATTAAAATTCATTAATTTAGCGAGGCAAGCGCCAAGCTTTAAAAATATTAAAGTGCAGTAAAGCAATCTTTGTTTCAGGATAAAGTAAGAATTTACAGAACAGAAATATTTCTGTAAGTGAAATTGTAATAAGAAATTACTGCTATTAGTCCAGTCGACAAAGAGATTGTAGAGTGCGTGAGCAAGGCCCTAAGCAATTACTTCAGAAAATTGTTCAGGGTGCTTAGATAGTTAACATACTAAAAGTCCTGACGTCTAGGGGGTGAGGCGGAGTGGGGGGAGGGGTTTAAAGGTCCCATTTTTCAGTTTTTCGCTAATATCTTTTAAACGGTGCGTCATGGCGATAAGAAGTCTTCTACGCAATGAAAGCTTATAAAATTATGTACAACTTTTACCTTATGCACTTTTTCAAATTCCTACCTATTATCGAACTACACGTTCTGGAAGAGTGAAAATTGAAAAAAACTTCTTCGATTGAATACTACCTTTTGTATACTACTTCTTTCACGTTATTTAGAGATCTACACACGCGGCAGCGAGTCAATCCAAGTTCAAGTAAAAAAACTGGCTAACCAGCGCCAAGTGTATCATTACACGAACCACAAGGTGCCACTTTTGACCCTTGTATAACTCAAAACTTCTTTAACGTAAACACATATAACTAAGGGTGTTTATTAATATCCATAAGCACATCTAGAAGCCCAAATTTCATGAAGCTAGCTCAAACGGTTGTTAAGATATGAAGTCAAATAGTCGTAAATTTTAGCACTGACTGACTAACATAATAATATAGTACCTAAACCTAACCTACTTCCAGATGTCCTAGAAGAATGAAATTTGGCATCCAGCTCGGTAATTGTGTGTAAACGTAGGAAAAAAGCTAAAAACAAAAAAAAAGTAAAAAAAAAGAGGGGGTCCCCATACAAAAAAAAAAGTCTTTTATTTTAGCGTTGGAACCGTTACAAGCAGATATTTGAAACTATTCCAATATATGTATTATTGTATTTAGGAAAAATAATTATACATATATTGAAATAGTTTATGACTTTTTGACTTTCATATCTTAATAACTGTTTGAGCTAGCTTCATGAAATTTGGGCTTCTAGATGTCCTTATGGGTATTAATAAACACACTTAGTTATATGTGTTTACGTCAAAGAAGTTTTGAGTTATACAAGGGTCAAAAGTGGTACCTTGTGGTTCGTGTAATGATACACTTGGCGCTGGTTAGCCAGTTTTTTTACTTGAACTTGGATTGACTTGCTGCCGCGTGTCTAGATCCCCAAATAACGTGAAAGAAGTAGTATATAAAAGGTAGTATTCAATCGAAGAAGTTTTTTTCAATTTTCACTCTTCCGGAACACGTAGTTCGAAAATAAGTAGGAATTTGAAAAAGTGCATAAGGTAAAAGTTGTACATAATTTTATAAGCTTTCATTGCGTAGAAGACTTCTTAATGCCATGACGCACCGTTTAAAAGATATTAGCGAAAAACTGAAAAATGGGACCTTTAAACCCCTCCCCCCACTCCGCCTCACCCCCTAGACGTCAGGACTTTTAGTATGTTAACTATCTAAGCACTCTGAACAATTTTCTGAAGTAATTGCTTAGGGCCTTGCTCACGCACTCTAGAACTACTTTTGGGTGATTTATTGACTGAACTATATAGAGAAAAACTTTAGTAAAACATAATTCAGAAAAGTATTATTGGTATGTCGCTTGAATAGCTCGTTAGCCTCCGTTATTACATGTTATATAACTAATACAGTACATTCAATATACAGGTAATTGGTTTCTCTAATGAGAAGGCACGTGTATGTTTCTCCCTCTATTTCAACAGTGACAATAATCTAAAGCAACTAAATTTGTAGGTCCATATCACCTCAGCCTTAAAAGACGATGTCAGATTTCACCAAACAAAACTTTTATCTACAAAAAGAAATATTTAGTTATTATCTAGAACTTCACCAAAAAAATAATAATTATAAGTAGGTAATCATTTTGTTTATCATGTTCCCGGCTTATGAAAGTCTGAATAATTTATTTTTGAGAAGTTCTATGCAAAAGTGAAAAACTCAAAAAAGATTCTGACATTAAACTACACAAAAAAACGTGAGAATTTTCACTGTCCGTGAAAATAAAAAATATTGGGCCTAAGTTACTACACCTAAGTTACATCTGTCATTGTCCTTTTCCTCCAATCTTACACTGTTCGTACATGACGAGCAAACACATCGCATCTTACAGACATCGTACGTAGGTTATTTAAAAATAAAATACGCTTAAAATGACTGTTTTAAATCGTATAGGGAAGCTGTGATACATCCCACGTAATTCTGTAAACACGAACTCTACACTTACGTATGTTCATTACTAGCTAAGCCGCATGTCACCTACGTCACAGTTGGAGTTGTTCCTTTTTTAAATGCTCCATTTGACATTCTTTGCATTGACAATCGGTATGACCGATATTTCATTGAATTTCCGGGTAGCTTTTTTGTCGTGTTTCGTTTAGTTTTTTTTGTCGCATTTTGGAATATGCTGTGCTATGCAGTGTATTGACGACGGCAACATTTTTAAGCTTTAAGATTATTGTCCTATTTTGTCCTAACATAACATAACATATCATCACGCCTGTATCCCCGAAGGGTTAGGCAGAGTTATACCAATGTACACCCACAGTTCGCCGATATGTTTAGGTCCCAGACCATGTAATAGGGGGCGAGCCTATTGCCACTAACCGGGCACAAATCCAACCTCCGACCTGCTACAGAGAATTTCATAGAAAAGCCCAATAACACCTTGATCGACTCGGGAATCGAACCCAAGACCTCTAGCGTAGCAGTCGCGATTAGCACCATTAGGCCAACGTGGCAGTTGTCCTAACATAATCTGTTATATTAATTAACACATTTACGACCACAAAACAACGACCCTTCTTATGTTACTTTTTCATATGTTTTCCTAACATAAGTGGTAATGTTACCTAATGGATTTACCTAATTATGCATCCAAAAGAAGTTCTGTCTCTCTCCCGGAAATGATTATGTATATTATGAATCTACTTACGTCAATACGTATATAATTAACTCAAGTAAATGAGTCGGGATGGATCGTAATGTTATAATATCCCGTAAGGCATGGTACAATGACTTTGTAAATCCGATACCTACAAAATGTGAAGTCACAGTCTGTAATGACAGGGCATTGTCCTTATCGGTGAAAGAACCAAGATATTTGTTTATATTTATTCATTTATTTTACTTTTTTTCAAATAAATAAGAACATTATAATATTTTTTGTTTTCAGTAAAACCTAGTGGTGATGGTGATTTCTGGTACTATATTTTTCCTAAGTAATTTGCATTTTATTATTTTGCAACTGTGGTAGAGGTGTTGTTCATAATTTTACGCACTAATGATTTAATGCATAGCTTAGTAAAAGGCTAGGCAGAAGACAAATGATTTAGTGCGCACAAAGTTTTTACATGACTCTCTGCATTTACGCTTTACTCTTACGTACTATATTTCTAGCGTAAGTTACCAGTGTATAAAACGTGTGTTTTTTTTTGTTTTGGATAGAATCTCATGTTGGACGTCAGCATACCGGATTTTTCACGCTGTTTGCCAGCACCGACACAGTCAACACGAGCTGGCTTTAACACCGGATATTAAGGAATTTTTATCACATCTGAATTCGGTGAAACAAGTAGCCAACCTAATAAATAGAGATAGACCGAACTTAATGGAATTGTTATCATATCAGGGCATATTATCATGATAGTTAATCCTTTTGATGTGACTATGAGTTCATATCACGAATATTATATTGAAACAGAAACTTTTATGTTTTCCTCCCCGCGACGATTTATCAATACCGACGATACCTTATTTCCACGAAGGTTTTTCAAATATAAGCAATTTTACTTTAGGACCAAAACCACGGAACTTCGAACTTTTCATCAAATGAGTTTTTATTAAAATGTAAAACACAATCCTTTTTGAACACGCCCTTTTATTTAAAAACAATATAGTGTTTGCATTTAAAAATTATAGGTCGCTATTTAAGTTTTTCTTGAATGACGTCACACATATGACTAAACTTGTTTCCAAAATTTCAGTTCAATCGGATAAAGAAATCTGTTAGAAAATTGAGTTCCAAGATGCTACCCAAACAAACATACATGCAAGCTTTGTTTAAAATACTGCTGTTGGATTGCATTTTATAAAACATGTTGAATATAATTTTCGTGTTAGTAACATAGCTACTAGTTAGTGAATGTAGATTATAGTTTAGTGCAATTTTAACTGAATCAGAGCCATTTAACAAAATAAAGCCGTGTTTCACAATAATTTAGGAAGCTTAATAATGCACTTAAACTTTCGCTACAGCTGTTCATAATGATTTACTCTTAAAACATTTAAATGCATATTAAGTAATCTGTTTAGCAAATAATTATGTAATTTACAGAAATTACCACCTAACGTCAACAGTATTAGTCAATTAACTTGTACACGACATAAAAGAACACAAACCATTATAATTCTTTGTTTGTGATACGAAACGCCTTTCGTGTCCTACAGTGAACCGCGTATCAATGTTAACACTATACATCGACATAACCTTTATTTACAAGCAGTAAGGTTCATTTTCGTAATGCTCTGTTATCATTGTCATGCGGTCTACTGTACTAATATACATATTTAATTATAAGGAATACTATATCACGTATTATGTGAAAGCCTCATTGCATTTTAGTGCTTTGATCATAAAGTAAGTGTCGTATTGTGGTTGGTAATAAATGAATTTAGTTTTTTGAGATCAAACCATACTGCAAGTTAACGAATAATTTATTAGGAAATACATCATTGTGCAAACCATTATTGTATTAAAATGTCTTGTTAATTTGGTATGTTGTTCTTTTAGTTGTTAATAGCAATGGGCAATAATTACCATTTTTATTTAATGAGATCTGTAGCTCGGTAAACTGTTGAAAATGCTCTATGTCGTTTACCAAACAGAGCATTTTGAACCAGATCCATTTTAAAATAAATAGCTAGTCTTTTGATACTTTTGAGGAAGCTTATCCATTTGATAAATAAGCAGATTGATCAAAGCAAAGCAAACATATTATTTGAAACAACTTTTTCCAACTGTTTAAGAACCATCGTGTTAATAGAACATTATCTTGTAAATTTAATGCGTGTCAAAGGCTACATAGTTTAGGTGTGCCATTAAAATTTTATGTAACAACTAAACATGGTGAAAAATAAAGAATATTACTAAGTTATTGAAGAACTTTTAGGCAATATTTTCTATTTAGAAAAGTTTTTCGCTTTATGGTCGCATTATATTTGCTCAGAACACTAATAAAACTTAACATTAACAGTTACATACGCCGCAATAATTTATAATGGATCGTAAGTGCTTTAAAAGGTTAGCAGAGGGGTACCACATTAAAATGTACGGTAGTTATTATTTGATAAAGTAGAAAACGTCTAATACAACAATGTAGGTATTTGTTTTACCTTGTATTTTGATGGTGCTATAACGTCCTCTTTAGTTGTTTTGAAACCAATCCCATTGAAATTATTATCACTCAAAAGACATTAGAACTCTCATATTATAACCTTTTTTTAAGATTTACTTTTTGATAATTTATTTTTACAAAGATGTGTTCAATGTTAAAACAAATGCATATTGCAATACTATCAATAGAGGCATGTTATTGTAGAATTCGGTGTTATAATGTAGCGAAAGGCTAGCCCCTATATCTTAATATCCGTCATGGATGAATCATGAGTTATGTACCTTTCCGGCGTGTACACACGCGATGTTTGTTGTAAAGATATACAGCTTATGTAGTGTTGCACCTGTAGATTCCCTGGCCAGAGTGGCCGGTATAGGAAAAAAAAAATATTTTATTTATTTATTACACACCTTACAAATTGTACATGTATTGTTCATTCTTCGTTTAGATTTTACCTACGGTCGAGAGCAAATCGATTAAATAAGATTTTTTTTTTTTCCAATGAAATCAAGATGCTAAAAATATCCGCGAGTTAACCAAACGCCGTACGCAGTTAATTTGACACAGCTATTTACCTAACGACAAAATAAATATGTAAAAATATAATGTAAACAATTACTCAAAAAGTAAGTATTTTTTAAATAAAGTACTTGAATAGACACCAATTATTCTTACTTGTGTACCTTACCTATCTAGATAGATACCTCATGAATATAATAAAAATATTCAGCGAAGAGATTGATTGTCGCGCTGTACGCTGAAGTGTGTGAAGTCTCGTTTCAATATCGCCGTGGAAACTCTTTGAGTGCACCCGAGATGCATTAATGACGTGCACTTTATAATGATATGGAGTTGTACTATTTTTATACTTATGTAAGGCGTAGATGCCTTGGAAGTATTTTGTACAGTTATCTGGGACTAATTGGAATTCAAGCATTAAAACTCAGTAAATATAAGGTTGCCTGGAAGAGATTGCAATAAGGTCGCTCTTTTGTGCATGTTTCGTCTTTATTTTATGTTATTTTGTGTTTCACTTATGTACCAAAACGAAATAAATTCTTTAAAATATTATTTTATGTACAAATATTTTTTTACATAAATTATTAAATAATCATTTTAAGCTCTATTGGAAACGTAACGAAAACTAAAATCGTAAGCCTTAAACTGTTAGCCCACCTTACTAGCCCTTACTTACCAAACAGCTTCATTTTACATATTGTAGGAGCATTTCAGACAAACAATTTAACCCATTTTACAAAAGCATATAATATTAATTAATAAATTTATACACTAATGGGAATTAATTATTAATGTTTGGTATGCACATCAACGTCGGTAATTAAATCACCCGCCAAAACACTGCACTTTATTATCACATACTGAAAACCGTAATATAATGCTTTAAAAACGACTGTCTCCACTCCTGAAAGAGATAGAGCTATGCAGACTTGTAGCTCTGTCTCTGTTGCGCATGGAAGAAACGATGGATACCTCCTGAATAACAATAAAGTATTGTTGGTGACGTGTTAATGTGACGTATTCGATATAATTTAATTCGTCACCATGCTGTTTGCATGACCGTAGTATTTTGATATCGATAACGTAAACATTTGTCTGATGTTATTCCACCCGTTTGAGTTGTAATTAAACACGTTTAAGTAAATAATGTTTTTAACTATGCAATTATATTTCATTGAATAAAAAGTTGGTATTTTCACAATAATCTAATGCAATAAGTTTGGTTACAGGTAATTTTTGTTTTTTCGTCATATTGATACTTTTAAACTTAAATAAATATCAAGCAAGTCTCGGTAAAAGAGAAACAAAGAGCCTGTTATTATTTACACAACGATCTCTCTCCCCGCAATCAATTATAAAATATCATGCCCTAATAATTATAAGTACAAAAGGAAACGAATACAAAGTATAATTCTTTTCTTGGCTTTGAGAACATTTCTTATAGCCGACGGAATATTCATAAAGGCAGAAACATACTTACGTGTCGTGGCGGGTCGTGGCGCGCCAGAAGCACGCCAGAAGCAGTTTCATACATTTAACATGGCTAGAGACATATTTGCATATCGACACGACACGACACGTAAGTATGTTTCTAACCATATAAAATTATAATTACATAGTAAAATGTATGAAACCCACATGCTTCTGGCGCGTCACGCCACGCCACGACACGTAAGTATGTCTCTGCCTTAAAGCGTTTGTAAGAGTAATTCACAACAGGAAATAAGAGTGCAGCTTGCCATATAAAGCGACAAACGTTCTACAGTTATATAAACTGTGATTAGTTTGTCGCGGAAGCTTATTTGTGAAAACAATTATACAACAAACTGGCCAGTAAATATCCCTCTGGAGAGCAAAAGCGATTTGTTAATGGGGAATAAAAATAACCATTGATTGCCATTAATTGTTGATTTCAGGTTATATTATTGTTTGACCGAAAAACCAAAGCTTCCTTTACTGTTTACCTTTTTTATAATATTCCAAATATTTTTTGGAAATAATAAGTAATTTTGGTCCTAAGTCTTAACCTGCAGCCTTGTAGTTTCGGAGAAGTCGTCATTAGACATTGACGAATTCGTTTCAAATAAACAATTTATGTTTATAATGTTCCTTGATAAAATAAATGATATTTTTACTTAAATATCTCTGTCTATTACAGAAAATATCTATAATTCCTAATATTGGCAAATTTTAAAGACTTTGTGAGTTTTTTTTCAGTGGGTTTCGACGTATTCCCTTTGGGATTTTCACCTGTAAAATAGGTTAAAGGGACAAAGCTATTAATCTCATGAATCTTATTAGTACAAAGTTATAAAGACCGGCCTTAAATAATATTTGTAAGTAAAATAAATGTTTTGGTTAAGAGTCTTGTATATTTTGTGCTGCGGTATCTCGCTTGCTGTTGTTGTTCATTTATTGTCTACAAAACTAGAAATTGTTTTAGACTAGATTCATTATGTATATTCAATAACTAATACTGTTTTAACTTAGCTCTCTTATAGTTAAAAAACCTAAGATTGAAGACCCACATAGCTATAAAAAATCCATCAATAATGTATTCGGTTCGTACTCTTGACATAACACCTTATAATTTTAGATTAAAACCAAGATTCTGAACAGATACTTAATATTATTTTCGTACAAATCGAAGTAATATCTTTCTTTGTGGGTACGACTCACATAAATATGTATGGATATTGTCGGATACTGATCTTTTTCCCGCCTTCCCGGGCTTTGATTGAGTCCATTACAATCCACTTACTATTTACGACTTGTAAAAACGATTCTCACATGGCTCCGTAAGGTTTCTGCGGGATACCATTGGTTTATTCCACTAAACACATTATTGATATCCAATATCGTATATTTATAGATTACTAGCAGTGTCCCGCAGTTTTACCCGCGTTAATAGTACTCCCGGTTTATATAGTACTCCTGCAATCCCGGTTAAGATGAATCCAACAAATTAAAGATCACGAAAATCGGTTTCTGTTCTTGAGTTATAAATGGTGTAATTAACCCGACTTAGTTAAATATAGATTAGATAGAAGAAGATTTTACTAATTATTCAATGACAAGCAAGAAAGGTCACAAGTGAATAATTTATTGAACTGATTCATTAGTATCGATCGACGAAATAATTGTCTATTGACAATTATTAAAGTTTACAATGGCAAACCGTAATGGAACATCTACTACTGACCAGTAATGTGTTCACTTTCCACACGTCTCAAAAGGCATTTCTATTTCCGTTCTTGATAGGCAGCAAATGCCTGTCATTTTAAATTCAAAGATAATGTACAAAGGCATAAAGCATTTAACCTGTTATTATAAACGATAGTTAACGATACCGTGTTATTATATGCCTAGCCACTAATATGTAAGTCCCTTTGTAAATCTTCCAGTCAGCATTAAAAGGAAGGGTGTTCGAGGCATAAGTGGAAGACAACATATTTCAACTGGTCTACCATGTAGCTTTATTGATGGCCGTTGTGAATAACGACCAATAAAAATAAAACGCGAGAGCTATATAAATAAAAAAGTTATTAAAACATAATCTACTTTGCAATTTTAAAATCCTTTTAGATGTTGTCATTTATTTAGTGCAAGAAATTATGTTAGCCTAGCTGGTATAAATAATTATACTTTTTATTTATTTATTTATTTAAGCTCTATGCAACAAGGTGTACATAGGCGGACTTAATACCACAGGCATTCTTTCCGGTCAACCTTATGGTGATGCAGAGATAACATGATAGGTGCATTCGGTTGGAAAGAAAGTTACTGAAATGAAAATATTATTGCCTTTCTGTCTTTATGCAAAACAAAGGAATCCCTTCACTTGTTCCATTTATATTTGTTTAAAACCGAAGATTATGAGAACCTTTAAGACTTACTGAGTTTTTGTAAAATTTGGTATTATTATACAGTTACAATTATTACGATCCTTCTTTACTTAAGAAGCCCTTCTCGACCCGCCATCTTTAAAAGACTGTGATCCCTGATTCGACAATTCTTTTTAGGATTGTCAGTCCGGAAATGTTGAAGTCAGCAAGGTGGAATAATATTATGATACTTATTTTAAAGACATTTCAAACACCGAATCTCCGTTCTGAAATTACGTTTTAATTTTGTGTTTATGTAAAGACAAAAGTATTCACTACTTCGTGTTTGTCGATATTTTTATTGTTTCCTTTTTGTTGTGAAGCAGAGTTTCCGCCGGCCCGTGTGTTCCGGATGCTAGTTCCCGCGCACAGCTGAATAATAAATGTTTTCACGACACTGAAAATACTTATTACAAAAAAGGTACGTTAATTGTAAAAAAATGGCTACTAAAATAACTATAGATTTTTGAATTAAGATTAAGAATTCTTGGAAACGATCTCATTTTTAATGCTAATTTGTTTACGTCGCCTTATCAAAGGTAACACAATTAAACACTCATTAAGAATGTAATTATTGTTTAAAATAAAATCGACGCCATTCCTTTGCCTTAGGTATAATTGAATATCTTAACCATTAATTTATTATTTGCTAAGAATTAGAAAAGAAAACGAAAATCTGACAACCAAGGTAGGTGGCAATTGTCACGCAATACACAACTTAACATAACAGTTACGTCATACAATGTTTGCTTAAAGGCCGGTTCTCACCAAATACGAAGTTCCATTTGAATTGCACGTAAGGGAGTCATAAGGATAATTACATAAACAGGGTTTAAATAATCAAGGTTCCGCCGCCAAGGGATGAGAAGGCAATCATGAAATGAAGGTCATGTTTGAATAGTGCTGGTTAATTTAGCTCCTGACCAATATAAGTTTGGCACATTAAATTCCCTAAGGTATTTAGAAACGATTTAGATAGCCTAAACTGTTAATTGCTGAAGATGGGTTTACATAACTTATATACCCTTTCTTTAAGGCACGTTTATAAACATCGGCCCTTCACGTGTACTGGCGAGTTATCTTTGAATCTTCTCCTAGATAAATAATGGTGAGGCATGATTTATATGCTTGATAAACAACAATATCACAACTTTCATTCAATAATTAGTGACTTTTCTAACCAAACTTGAAGGAATTATTAATGAATATTATACACAAATTGTACGTCTAAAAGGTAAAGTAACAAACGAGAAAAAAACAAAGCACTTTGCAAAGTAACATTAGACTGTCCGTTGGGTACATGAAAACGCTCCATTTTTTATTTGCATATTTATTTAGTTACATAATTTGACCCCTGTAGGCTCCTGTAAGTTTTAATATTTTATATAATTGATAATGTTACTATAGTCGTGTGTTTGTTGTTATATTAGATTTGAATTATAAATACAAGTGTCATATTTAATTTAAAATGTAGAAATTAGATTTTGAATGTATCTACTGTAAAATAAATACCCAAACTGACTTTCCCATCATTGCCAAATATACCGAAACTTATAAAAAATCGTAAAGCAATTTTCACTAACGTTCTTTGACTATAACTAAAACGAAATAAAAATAAGAAGATAACTAAAACATAATATATTAATAGACTTATCAACTAAACTTCTTGAGCTGGAAATAATGTTTTTGATATAAATAGTAAGTTTTTAATAACGCGTCTTATATAGATATTGCATCTCCTCGCAGGTGCACACATGAACTCGCATCTACGTAAGTCAACGTAGAATGCAGTACGGTGACAATGATTCAGAAAAAATAAATTTTATTTACTGATATTTCATTAATGTGCAATTTTTACAATATCTCCACAATCATGAAAATTTTCGAATATATAATTTAGGGACTAGATTAATATATAACATTATTTGTTCCTTTAGAATTATTGAGATTTAAAAAAAAACAATGAAAACATATACTAAACATGTAATTAAAATCATGTTTTTAAATAATTTTACCACTTGCTTCCCGTAGAAATTAGTAAGCGAATAATATTTTAGAGTTAAATAAGTAACAAAAACCCAACACGGTTAGTAAGAGGATTTAACTCGGTTCATTGAAAATACACTTTAGAATTTGTAATAACTATTCGTTTAAAATTTAATAAAACTAGTAATCAAGTTTTGTGCCGTACCTATTTGCTATAATTATGAAGTCGTTTGGTACAAAGTTTATGTGTAATATGTTATATGAAATATTAATGCAGAAAGCGGAAATCTACACAGATTGCAAAAGACTTAATTATAAGTTTTCTAAGTTTAAACGTGGCGTAATTATACTTAGAAACTGTTGAAGCTATAGGAAAAGTCAACAAGTATTAACATCCTTGTTGATACAGTTTTATATGAACCTTATTTGCTACCTTATGTCAAGAAAGCTCTCTTTTAGACTTAGGGTCATGCAACATCAAAGGCGAAATGCATCGCAATCAGTATTGTTAAAAAAATATAGCAAATACTCCGCTTTACTTCATAACCTTATGTTCGAAATACATTTTATTTATAAAAAAAAAGAATTTGTAAAAATCACCAGTCCATTGTTAAATAATACAATTATATTGGAATCACTTTCATTGATGTACTGAAGACAAATTGCTCTCAACGATTCATAATGCGAAAGGAAACTATATCATATTTTCCTAGGGTACCTGATCCTGGTTTATCCTAAATGTGATAAGTTAGTAATGATACTATACAGAAGTACTGATTTATTTACTTAAAATCAGTAGGTCCATACCCGATATTTAAGATACTGTTCGGTACCTGAAATATTAGACTCTTGAAACCATAAGAACCTCTACAAAACTTTTGCATCAAAAGTTAAATGATACTTCTTACCAAACAGAAACAGAATCTTACCGCGCCTATTTAAAACATCAAAGTCAAACTAGCTAATAAACGTGATAAACAACATCTTGGAAGCTTTAAAGGTGACACAATAAATATTGAAGAAATACCCTCTACTGCCAATAAAGCACGGAATATCACAGCAAATGATGTATTAGTTGTAACGAGGGTCTCGGTATATCCTGGCTGCGTGAAATGGCGGTACATCCACCGTGCACCGCCTCACGTTGCCAGCGCCGGTATCACTTCACCCAATCAACGCGACGCGATCGGGTGACGCGTCCTCGCACCACGATAATTGATACCAGACGACCTGCACGGTTATAATAACTTCATATGGATTTTATTTTGTATTTCTTATTTCTATATAGGTGTTTCATATTCTCAGTTATATGTAGCGGTATTACTTAAAACTCAATATAGATTACTTCGTCATAACGCGACATTGGATCTCTTCAAAACTTGGATTTTTTGTGTGTAATTTGGATGTTTAAAAGTTGCATAATCCCTAGTAAACTTTCAAAACGTTTGGTAGACTCTACTCGTGATTAAAGGGCTGGTTTGTTCCTTGCATAGAGAATCGGTATAGCCACTCAACATGGCAACGCTGCCAGCCTTCTGGGCACGTTTCCCGCCGTTTACAAGGATGACGATGAGTTTTTTTTTACGCATGTTAGTTTTATTTATTTATGTCGTTGCAAGTCATGTAAATGATAATATATCATATTCTTGTAGGTACTAAATATTTATTTTGAAACGTTATTCTACAAATTCTCACCAATATTCTTAGAAGTCCAAGTAAATATCTCATTCGTACTTAGCAACAAACAACACAGTACCACTCCGATTTGTTAACAACAACAATTACAAACCCAACAAAAGCGTACCTTTAACTCTGTCATACACTTACAAATATATAATAAACACTTTATAAAAGATAAACTCTTCAATACGTATCTTTTCTGAAGAAGGATGACCTTTCAGGTGCGACACAATGATTTGTGCACATAATAGGCGCCTCACACCTCCCACTTGCAATTTATTTCAACGACGTATCATTAATGTGTCTATGGTATTCGTATCAAAGCTACACATGCGATCAGAAAAAGATTATAAAGTTTGTGAAGGAAGACAACCTTTTGCGATGTTAGAAACATTTTGTTTTTTCAATTTAGGTGTTCAATAGTGTTGACATCTAGGTGTTTATAACAATAAATAAAATATAAAAAATGTCATTTAATAAGTACGTAGGTACATATTAACATACATTATCAAGAAATAGGATTCAGTGGAAGATTAAGTACCTACACAAGTAAACACACTGCAATCCTCATGGACTTATTTTTACTGTTAATGAACTTTATTTTAAAACGACACAAGCTAACGATCTCTTGAATTAAAAAAAATCTACCGAACCTTACGACGAATTCTAAGTATTACAATTTTGTACATAAAGGCTTTTGGCTCTGTCTATGGGAAATGGGATGATTATAACTCTGAAAGTTTACCAATACACGATAATTTAAAGATCCTTTAATGGTGAAAAAAGGAAACCTAGTTTCATGACATATGATGTTGTGTTAGTTATGATATTCTCATAACTAACATAATTGTAAGGATTGATATAAAGAAAATATCTGTTTGGCATCAGCATAAATAACGTCTTATCGTCTAACTTAGATTTCCTTGGAGTATACCACCTGTAGCACAGCGCCTCTCGTATTACATATCATTATAAACAAGATTTAGACCGTTGTAATAATATGTGCTAGATTTAACTTATTCAAAAGAAGAAAGGCTTCTGTGATGTAATAAAAATACCCGAAACCTGTAGTTTGCACTTCAATCGTGTTGGATAAAACCCCTTGAATTTTAAGTAATCATTTATAATCTAAACAGTTCAGTTAAAAAAAAGTAAATAAAAAAAATATTTGTCTTAAATAAGTGGCACATAATAAACCCAAAATGTGGGTTTAATATAATGGTCTACATATTAACCTTAGTGGCCGTTTTCTAAACGTTCCCTCGATCACGCGCCGGGACCCTTTTCATATAAATGTTTAGTTAACTACATACGATTACCCTTAATTAGTACAAGCAAAAACACGTTAAAGGCATAATCGTGACCAGAGAAACTTCTTTGGCTTTATTAACGTACAATTATGGCTATATTGAAACTGGTAGCAATTATAATCGCAATACGAATATAAGAAAACTACTTTTACCCACGACTTCTTAGGTTTTTTTATACAAATATCTCGATATCTAGGTGGTTCATAAAGATAAAAAATGAAACATATTTTACGTTGAACCTCAATCAATAAAGCTGTGAAATTACAATGATTTTCGTGTATTAGTTTAAGAGTGATGGCCGAACAAAAGTAAACAAAATGTGTTGCTTGCATAGGTCTGATATAAACCCATCACTTTTTCCTAACTAAACTAACTTATATGTACCTGCAATCTACATAAACATAGTAGTTGACATTTTATTATTATGTAAGATTTTGTCAGAGAAATTGTTTCGACAATATTAGTATTCAACGCGGATACAACGATTAATTTTCCCTTACATGTTTCTAATGGCTTTCAGATGCCGCGTACCTTATTGTAAAGAACAGAAGAGTTATATAATAAATGATTTATAGACTTCATTTCCTATATTACAATCTTAAAATAGATTTTCCTTACAAAGCTTGATTAAATACAAAAGTACAAATCCTGGAGTTCTTACTTCCCTTTAATTGAAACGGTTTAATTTGTTCCATATTTTCATGCAAATTATTTTCACAATCAGCAGCTGGAACGTAATTTGCTTCAAAATGTCACAATTTCTACGATTTGTCGCTGCTTTGAGCAATTATATAGTTGTAAGTAACTAATTGGACTTAGTTAAGCACATTTAGTTTTAAGAAGATTAATAAATCAACAGAGGAATATTTTTTGTTTTTTTAGATATAACAATAGTTACTTACAAGTTGGTAGTATATTATAATCGAGGCGGGAGTGAATAAAAAAGGCTACGTCAAGAGTACCCTAAACCGAAGAGCATGAAGGGAATAATTAAAGTGAACGAAGCGAAACAAGTGTGTAAGGATCGCAGCAAGTGGGAAGAAGTGGTCTCTGCCTACCCTACAAGGGAAAGAGGCGTGATTATATGTATGTATTGAAGCACACACATTCACATACATATTGATCTACCCTAAGTAGGTACTTAATTCTAGGTAGCTATCGTAAGGCACTAAAAATATCCTATATAGTCCTTAACATCTTCCTCCCTTGAATATTTATCTTAACCAACAAAACACCCTCTGACCCGGGATACCGGACGCTCTGTATTTGTTTAATTACGCCGTACAAATATTATGCAACTTTATCCTAGTTGCAAGGTTTTAGTTTAGTTTGTGCGGACAAACTCTTACTAATGTCTCAACTTCTCATTGAGAAAAATAGACTATAATAAAAACAAAACTTAAAAAAAGAAATACATAGCATTTATATTTTACATCTTTTCATGATAATTACACTAAAAAAATCCTTAAAACTATTGAATGAAATTCTTAAAAAAAAATGCAATATTTCCAAAGTTTCAGTAAACGTAACGTAAAAATACCGAAATATGTTAATAAGGAAATGTTAGGGTGTTACCACACCAATCGATCGACAGTCGATCGATGCCATCGATCGACGGCAGAATGGACTAGTCGACGTCGATCGACAGTTTCTACCATACCATTTACGTCGACCAATCCATTCCTCCATCGATCGACGGCATCGATCGACCATCGATCGATTGGTGTGGTAACACCCTTATGAAGGTTAGTAAGGAAATGTTAGAAACGTTGTTTATTGTTGAGATTCTCTTATTTTGTCATTTTTACTATTTTAAATCAAATTGCATCTCTTTAGAGCTATTCAATATATACTTTTTGAAGTAATAAGCTGGACGAACTACAGAAAAGTACGCGACTATCGGAGTAACGTTGAACGCGCCTTGTCTTCCCAGACTTTTGTTCTTCACATAAAGAAGAGAGCGGCTGTCAGCGCTGCCTTCAATAAGCCTATACAGATCTCTTCACGGATGACTGCCATTATTCCACTCCCAACTGACACCTACACGATAAAAACTACATCTCGATAACGTTGCACATCGGTTTCTTTAGATCTTTTCCCTTTTACATATACGAGATATAAATAGGTACCAACATACAGGGTGTTAAGAAACCCCTGTCCGATCCGAAAGAGTGATAGAGGATTCACAATCACAGGTCCTAATAAAAAATAAAATTTGGTGACAACATGATAGAAACAATAATAATGAATTTTGAAATAACCATTTTTTGCACCGAAATTCCCTAAATTTGGGAATAAAACAAAAACCACAACACCAATTTCGTCGGTATTTTTGGGAGCTTATTCTTTGGTTATAAGGAAGCATCAAAAAAATATGTTGTAATATTTTTTTCTATTTTTTTTCCACATTTTTTGTAATCAGATATCGATACCCAACAGCACCTTAACGGATCGGACAGGGGTTTCTTAACACCCTGTATGTTTTCCACTTCATATTCAGTTGTGCTCTTTTATATAAACCTTATTTTGGAGTAAACTCGGCTAAGAATAGACGACAGGTATTCGTAGGTTTTAAGATTACGAGCATTATTTATAAAAGCATTACAAACACTTATTAAAGGTCACTTAGGCACTGACAGATAGGTTCGCGTTGCGTAGGATATGTTACGTTTTCATTATAGCCTACGCAACTCAGTAAGGTATTGTTTATTTGTAAGCCTAGCTCTGAAATCTCGAAATAAATATCCATAGGTTGTGGATAAAAAAAAACACCTTTTAATGAATCGCTAAAGAGCTATCCACAAAGCGACTTTTGATCGAAAATAATATAAGGGTTATTGACGGCATAAGAAGATGAGTCGATACTTTTCAAACGTCATATTACCACTTACAAGCTTTTATTATATCAAAATTTGTCAATTTTCCTATAGCTATCTGAAAAACAAATATTCTTTTTATTAACTTTTAAAATTAAAGCTATACTTTTTAGAATCTCTTTAAAAAGGAAAATATAAATAAGCATTAAATATAGACACTATAAAACAAATAACATGTATAAAACAAGTTTTAATTGTACGTTTTCAGCAGGTCAATCTAGTAATAATTTTGCGTTGGAAGTAAAGATCAAGACTCTATAAAGTATACGAGATATATATAGGCATCTAATACATATCCAGCGAACTGTGAGAGTACCTTGTAAAGCCTCTGGAGCGGAACTATTTCAGGAGTACCTACATGCGTGACGTGTGTAACTCCTCAATATTAATGGTTATGCTTAATTTAAACCGTGTGGCGTATTAACTCAATCAACTATTTTGTGTTTTGCATTAGTTTAAGTTTATTTAAATATATTCGTGTACTAAGGCGATAAAATTGACCTATATTGTTAAGTTTTTAATTTAATATATTAGTCTTAAATGTAATATAACAACAAACACTTACAACTATACTAAAATTAAAACTTATATAAAGAAATAAAACTAACAGGCGTCAAAACATTCATCGTCATCCCTGTCAATGGCGTGAAAACTCTTGCAGCATTGCCACATTGAATTACTATGAAGTTTCTTAGTGATACGCACAAACCAGCCCTCCGTTTTGAGAGTTCCTTAAAAATAATTCGGCAAACGGCTAGAAAATATAATTACCCATTAAGTTATTATACTTTCGCGAGAGGAAAAGGTAATAAGAACCCTTTTCTGAACAAGTATTAAGCGAAATGTTGATGTTGTACTCTTAAATACTCATACATTTCTCGAGACGCAGACTAGTGGCACCATCTATTAGGAACGCAGTAACATACGGCGAGGGAAGGTTTTCCCTCTTGTTAACTTCATTGGGTTGAACTTCGCACCTCCTGACTCTACAGTAACCTGTTTCAGCAATAGATGTCTATTCGATCACTGAATTCAGTACTAAGTTTATACTTGATACGTTTAAAATAATTGAATTTAATGCTTTAGTAATTTAATAGTTGATGATAAAAAAGTTACGTCTTGTGTACCCGACGCCATTTACACTTATAATATGGATAGTATATTGTTTTTAGTGGATAAGTTTACATCAGTATTAAGTGCTGCTAAGTAACTTTATTATATTTACGAGCGGCAATAAATGTAGTCTGCTTTTAATACTTTCAAGCTCGACTTTTTATAGTGACCTACGCTACTGCGATGGAAAGTTATAGGTAGGTAGATTTTAGTAAAACCGAAGCTTACCTAAGCATTTATATAAAACTACTTTACATATTAAGAAGTAAAACACGACTAAATTGTAGTATACTTATATTGCTTATAATATAGCTTCGGATGAACCGTTTTCAACAGATTTGTAACGGTTGCACTGTTATTTTTTAGTAAGCAAGTTTTCCATTAATTTTCTGAAATCTATAGTGTTATTTTCCTTGCAGTGTATTTAGATTCTTATATTTTTTAATCTCAATAATGGCAATTTCTTGATATATGTTAGAGTCTTACCTTAAATATTAAATAATGAAGTCTCTTTAAACAGTATTATGTTCTAATCATATCAACTTCAATTCATTTAAGTAATCCTTTTCTTTAATTCCCCTAATAGCCGCCAGTTAGCAACAAATTAAAACAAAAACAATACATCAAACATTTGTATAATTATTAAAACATGTCCTAACAAAACATCACATGTTTTACCAACCTTTGTATTAATTATTATATCGCAAGTTCATGGATATTCGCATGTGTTTGTATTATACGTAATAAACCTTGAATTCTACGAATGCTCTGAGGCACGCATAGTTAATGTACTCATGTTGTTTTATAGATACATATTATGTTGCTTGCGATTTCAGAAATATTCAGTGAAAGAAAGTTAGCCTCGGTCAGATTCTGAACTGAATCAAAAACAAGGTTAATACTGGCTGTTTTTCAATAACCTATAAGTTATAACTTGCACTTAGAGTACGTGAAACATTAAAACTAAAAGAAAATAATGCAACCAAACTTTATTGGATATTTACAAAGAACAAATTCGTATATCGATAACTGACTTGATATAAAACAATAACATAACATTTATCTTTCCCTCAATTTACTTAACATCAGCATACATAATAATCATAACTGACATATCAATATTTCAGTTTTAATTATTTCATGACTTGGCACAAATTAACATCAATTCATTGAAGTATTTTACATGTTATCAAGAGTTATATTTAGGTATCTATTTTCTTATTTTGTCGTACATATTATGACTAGTTACAGACTATGTTCGTAATGTAATTGTTTAGCGTTAGCTTGTGATTATGATAGTGGTGTTAGAAGCAGGTGATGGCGTTGAAGTAGCAGCGAAGCACTCGGCCGCGCCCATTGCCACTGCCGCGTCTCTGTAATGCACTCTGCAAAGATAAAAAAAAATGCTGATTTTAGATACTTTAGATGGTATTATATAACTGTTCTATTTAATTATGACAAAATTCAAACCCATTTACTGTAATAAGGTTCGCAAGTAGAATTTTTAATAATTTAATAATTAATTTTATTAATAAAAAATTTAATAATAAAATTTTGGTCAAGAGTAATAAATTCGAGCTCATTTCGAAATGTTTCAAAAGTTTCAAAATTTTTTTTTACGTTATACAATTGACGGCACCCTAATTTGCCTACCCCTTAGATTAAGTATTACATCGGTTATATATGTGATACGGTTAAGAATAAAATAATTTTTAACAAAAAAAAAACGACTTCAAAACAAAACTAAAATGCACTAAAATGGACAAAATAACTACGTTGTTTAAAAACTCTCTACTTTAAAGGCGGTGCCAAGTAAAACTATTGAACGAATTGAATTACTTAGATATTCATCTGAGTTTCTAATTTTGACTTTTAAGTTTCGAATAGGTGTGTTAGTTTAGTGCTATTAGTTATGTATTTTATTATATTAAGTAATTTAGATAGCCTTCTAAAGAAGGTTGTTAGTTGTATTCATTTTTCTTTTAATATTGATTTATTTTCATTATCATTGTGTGTCTAATATGTAGTTTTGCTTGGCACCGCCTTCAAAATAGAGAGTGTTTAAATAACGTAATTATTTTGTCCATTTTAGTGCATTTTAGTTTTGTTTTGAAGTCGTTTTTTTTTTGTTAAAAATTATTTTATTTCCAGATTTTTTGGTGAATTTGTCAATTTTGTTTTTTGCGTAAACATGGGTAGGCTTAGGGTGTTACCACACCAATCGATCGATAGTCGATCGATACTATCGATCGACATCGGTCGACGTTGATCGATTGGTGTGGTAGCTTTAATCGATCGACGGATACTGGTCGACTAACCAATCGGTCGATTGCCGGTCGATGGCATCGGTCGACGGATACCTAGTAGAAACTAATCGATCGACATCGACCAATTCATTCTTCCATCGATCGATGGCATCTATCGGCTATCGATCATTAAGCGTATCGATTGGTGTGGTAACACCCTTACGAAACGCTTAAATGTGAAATCGTCGTTTGAATGAGACAAACGAGGAAAGAGAGAAAAGCCTATCGCAAATTACGAAATCGAAACCCAATGTACAATGTATTTTACGAGAGACTACTTAACACTATTCTTTTTAACTGTTTAAATTGTTTTTTTTTAATTGTTATAATTTAAACTGTTTTTTTTTTGTATTCAGTATCGAATATGCAATATTACCTATGTGCGCATCAACACGAATAAAATAAGCCCAAACACTATGTAGCTGCTATCAACCATTAAGGAGTTCCCTAAAATGTACTGCACCGGCATCACGGACCTTGCAGTGACAGTCATTACCCATCTCGGTGTAAAGATCGTGTCAGCACGAATAAAGTTAGCCCAAACACGAGGAAGTTAAGATGTGCCGTTGAGGAGTTCCGTCCATCCTCTGTCGTCTTCATCATCAGATCTGCTCTAAACCTCCATAGTATTATAGTCTCATCAGATATACACATAAATCTTAAGTTTTTAACCCATGCTTGCCTACAATTTTCAAGAGATGCCCTCGATTTCTCAGAGTTTCCACCATCAGGTCCTGACCTGATGATAATGGGACCAAATGACAAGCCCACCCTTCCAAATAAAAAAATAATTTATGAAATCGGTACAGGCGTCTTTGAGAAATCAAGTAACAAACATAAAAAAAAAAAAAAAAAAATACAACCGAATTGAGAACCTCCTTTTTTGAAGTCGTTTGAAAATAAAAGTGGATTCCTATTAATTTCTGCTATCCCCACAAATAAAATAAGATTTGTCTCTACATTTCAGATAACATAGCCAAAAGCAGAGATAACCCACAAATCTAACTTATAGTAATATCACCATGTTTCACACACATAAATTATGTAAATATTCTTTGTCTTATAAACGGTTACATACTCAATTAAATGTCAAATACCATCTAAGCTAATCCCGAAATTTGATAATTTAAACTTTAAGTATGTCCGTATAATTAGACGACCCAATTAAGGCTGTGGTCACGGTAACTTAGGGGTCTGATCCTAGCGACAAGTGTTCATGTGATCCTTATTATACCTGAAGTTATGTTCATCTGACTTCAGACACGAAATTCCTATATTTACATTAATTCCGTTGTATTGGAAACTTGATAAAGGTCTTTCTTCGAATATTCTATATAGCAGACATGAGACGATGGCACTCAGAGGTAATCTATTTTTATAAGTTACATGTAACTTATTCTAAAATAAAATTAGACATTCACATTTCAGAGAAACTGTTGATAACTTCTACGAAGCGTAGCAGTGCCTACGCGGAAGCTACGAGTCTACGCGTGCTACGCTACGATTAAATCTCATACATTTGCTACGAATTGTCGTTACACACTTTACTAAACCTATTTACTAAAGGCAAAATGTTACTTATTTGCCCCTATATTTAGACATATATTCGTGAAATCTATATTTATTAAAGTCGTAATGTTCAATAAGGCATTTTTTACGATCGTTTCAAACATAACATAAACATATATTTGATGCCAATGTATGTATACTTGTCACTTCGTAAGCTGAGTAAGATAAATGCGGGTCTGGAAAAAGTAGGAAAAATAACATTTAATGATATTTCTCCAACCTTAATATTTCCATAGGAGAGCAAACGTGATACACTAATGTTTGCAAAAAAATCAGTTCTAAAATTGTGGATAACTAATTCCAATGACCGGATTCGAAAAGTTTTGATAAAAGAAAATAATAAAAAAAACAAGTTACATAGAATGAATCACTTATGTAAGTAGTTTTTGGACATGACCTATTTTTAAAATTAATTTCTGAAATCGCTTACTCGTATATCTATTGTTATAGAATATAAAAAGACTTGTTACATCAGTTACAGAAACATTAACATAATTTTTATTAATTCCTTAGTTCCTCCCATTATTTAAGCCAATCAACTACTTTGAACCTCCTTTCTTCATAATTATTTAGGAATATCTACTCAGCCGCGTGCTCGGGATCGCCTGACTCATTTCATTTCATTTTCAGTCCTTAATCCCGGGATGCGCGAGAGTTATCCGTCTACATTCAAAAATGCTTATGAATACACCTAAAGAAAACTATTATAGAGCTTTTCATAAGTTTACCAGATCATTGATGTCTTCCTCAAGCCGCAGTGGCGCCGTCCGCGGTCCGTTGGGGTCGAGGCGGTCGTACCGCGACGAGCCATTGTCCTCGTGTAGAGCCTTCTGTAGAGCCACCAGCAGCCGGTCCAGGACTAAGGCTGCTCGCTTCTGGGGTACCACCTCCTGTGATGGTATATAAGAAACATCGTTATTTGACAATTAAATTAATCAAGAAGTTTGAAACGCGGTGATGAACACAGATGATGGAAAATAACTTGCTATATAGAGTAAAACACATTCTGGTTGGTGCTATTTTAAAAAATAAAGTTAAAAGTAAACAACTACACCTTAGCTAGGTTAAAATATAAATGTTACAATACAAAGTATTGTAAAGTAAAGTTTCTATTAGTATCTAAACTAATATTGTAAGTGATTTAGTCTTGGTACAGTGCTTTGGAAGAGACTTAGCCCAAAGTTCTAAAAGAGTATAGGTAACTTGTGACCGATCTACGTGTGCAGAGCCATGAACGTAAATAGTATAAAATACTACACTATATATACATAGTATATGGTTACTAATTTACATAAAGTATATCTACAGACAATAACTAAGCATGCCAACTTAATAACCTATAGTTTTTTAAAACAATTAAAGCGCTAGTAGGTGCAAGTTTTTGTTTATTATGAACACTTTACTTAAAGCTACAACTTTAGAAAGGTAACTCATTCATGTCCTTCTGCATCAGAGTACATTTTCGTCAAGTATCGATATACCTGACTATACAAGTGGAACATGCCTCCGTACGCACGTGACTGTAATGTTTTCAGTAAGGATATGAGAACGTCAATATTTCTCTACGTTGTGTCCAATATAACGGGTTTGAACTAAATTTGTTAAGGCATGTCGTAAAATAGTTCTTTCAACTCTTAAATAATATTATTATAATGAATTCTACAAGAAAGAAGTCAATAGTTATAAATATAGACTATTCTGAGCGCTATTTGCTCCTACTTTAATAGTTAAATTATTAAATACATAAAAAAAATATCTAAAATAATTTTAATAATATCTAAAATTTTATTAGCTACTATTAGCGAACATAATATATTTCAACTGTGTTTCAAATACAAATAAAATGTTCTACTTTAGTCCCAGCATAAGTAAGTCACCATTCTGTCAAAGCAAACAACTAAAATTCATACTACTTCTCATTCATTCTCATACCTACACTAAGCGTTAACGCTGATCGAATCGCTCTAATGCCTGGAGCAAAACTCAAGTACTACTTATCGACATGAGATGTCGTTTCCATACCTTTACTATCATTCAAGCGATTTCTATCATCGCTTGTAGTATAATGTCTCTTGGCTAGAAGGGCTGGTCGCAATAGTAAGTAAGTGTCTCACCGTCTCGTCGTCGTACATAGCTGGTGCCGCGAGCGCGCCCGACAGCGCCAGGAGCAACAGCGCCAGGGAACCGCACATCATCGCTGCACGATCATCACACACAGCAAAACCTAACAAACAAAAAATTCATATTTTGTTTCAGAAAAACATCAGTTGAACGATTTTGATAGTGACAAATATTCTTTCTTCTTTCTGGTGTTGGTAAATGATTGTAATTAGATGAAAAAAATCTTGAATTTTTGAGCTTATTAATCATGCATACTTTTATAAAACATAAAAATGGCGTACCTATCTGACTCACTTATACAAATGTAGTTCGATCATTTTCAGTAAGTTGAGGAAGCGATAGATTTTTGTCAACATACCGTCCCTATCTTTTTGCATAGTACATTTTGTACAATTGACATAAAGTTAAACAATATTTACTTAATAATATGTGTAAAAACCCACTTCAATTGGGTCTAATACTATGTATGTCGGTGTAGTATAAGTTTCTGAAATGATAAACCTTTATCAATTTGATGGGACGATACAGTAAGCCTTGGAATTTAAGGGATCAACAGATGACAAGTTACTTATTTGTTTTATATAAGGGCTTCAAGTGAATGGACAATATTTAGCTGTTATAAGAAATCTTTATATTTCTGTCATTGACATACATCTTTCAACAGCACGTACTATTTTACAGTATTTTTTTATCGATTAAATATATATAGAAACATTAATATACCAAAAAACAGTAAACAATAAACTGAAAACTACAATAGGTTGCTGAGATCAAACACGAACAATCTTCAAACTTAAGTCAATTTATTTGTATGGTATCTTAACTTCCCTAGTAACGTTTTCTTTCAATATTTTCTTTTCATATACAAGTACCTAGAGAATATCAAGTTATATTGGTACTTTAAAACCTTAGCCACTTTGGGCTGTTTACCAATGGAATGGAATACGATTTATGTGAATACATTTTGAGTACATTATGTATCTAACATTAAATACAACAATTTTCTGTGTAACATATCTGTTTGCATATAATACTTATTTATATTTACTAAGTTTCAAACGTTAGTAAACAATTTATAGAAATAGTTAATAAGATGAAGAATTCAAATGTAATTCAATGGTGTAATTCATATAGATATTAATTATTAGTTAAACCAACATTTGTATTGATTACACCATATAAGTATACCCAAGACCAGTTGAGTGAATTAATTTCCGATTCCATAGACACAGTAAAATAGTACAATAGTTACTAAGAAAAACTTATATTGAAAGCAGAACTATTAACTACCAGCGAGCAAAAAATACTTATGTTTAATACAATCAATTAAAAGCTATAACATATTGTATTTTTTTATTATATTGGCTTTAAATAAACACTCATCCATTGTTAGAAACTTCACATTAAACAATATCAAATCATAAATAACTAGTAGATAATTAAATAATAAGTTAAGAAAATATACTTACAAAAAAAAACAAACACTCGCTCGTCAAGATTTAAAACCTTTTATAAACTGGTGTAGTATTCACTAATTTACTTATATTCCACAGTATCTAATAATAAATATTTTGTCTTGGACTATTCGTTGTTACGGGAGGCAGTGCGGACCGCGAAAGCTCTTGTGATTATATAGCGCGATAAGCGCGCAGTCCAAGCCTTTATACCGCCCAAAGGGTGCACCTACACAACGCTGTTTGTTTTTAATAATATTGTACGCACATACATTATTATGGCCCGATTAAGTAACACTTAATTATTGTATACTTGGGTACTTCCTGCCTACTTTCTTAACATACATGAAACTAAAAGAAAGATAAATTAAAGTGTTTGTATAAAGTACTAAATAGATAAGTACTCAATTTATTGACTTTACAAAAATGGGTTTGGGTAACTACAGTTAGAATACTTCATTAATAGGTGAATGAATATAAGATAGTGTGTTATTATAGTAAAATTACATTTCATGATTGAAGGCTGCAGGTTTCGGCGATAAAAGCAACAGTCCTTTGTTTTTGATTTAGATATACAATATCAGAAGTTTAGTTAATTACTAACATTTAAAAATATCTTACCTTTTTAGAAAATACAACATACAGTTTTTTAACTTAGGTTCTAGTTAAGTATTGCTTTAAAATGAATTCTGCTTCGGAATGAAAATTAATATTATCTCGCTGAAAAACCAGCGCTGGGACTCTGTTTTTATATTAGCATGAATCTTAGCACAATGCTGAACGTTGGCCGTTTTAAGCGGATGTCCTGCATATTACCTTATTCCTTTTAAGTCTTTGTTATTTTAATAAACGTTTATTATTTATTTTCTTTTATAACAAACTACTACCTGTAACTACTGTACCTGCCTATTTGCTACACACATAATACTCATAAGTTATACATGTACAAAGCTATGTAATTTAGTACCTACTAAATAACATAGCTTTGGTACATAGGTGAGTATAATTTCAGCCTGACTACAAATGTGGCCGATCATTAAGAAACCATTTTTGTCCGCACAATGTGCCAGTCTATCAATGAAATTCCGTGGGCTTACAATATGTAGCACGGAGGACATTTACACTACGATTTAGGTTAGGCACAATGTGTATAATAATAGTGGCTTTCTTGAGGAGCATTCTATTTTAAGGAAAACTACTGATTGATTAAGAGCGCCCTAAAATCTGTTGATTTAAGAATATGTACAGGGGTACTCCACTCTTCCACTGACAGGTATTTTGGGTACTTGTACCTATTATATTTAAGTTGATATCATATTACGAGTAGCATCATCCCTCGGTTGTCATTTTAATTCGGTAAAATATAGTTATTGTGTTAAAATCTCAACTGTTGCATTTTTGTAGTCTATAATATAAACAGACTTATAATGTAGAAAAAAATGATATAGCTAATAGGTGTATCTGCAGTTTCTTTTACTTTATATACCTTAAGGGGTTTTAAATACAGTTTAAGCTCCATATTAACTCGTTACTCATAATCTTTGAGATGATTGCAAGTAGCACGAGATATTACTCTAATAAATTCATACCAAAGACGTGGGAAGCGTTGTAAAATGTTATTATGTTCGGACTAAGTTTAGATTACTTCCATTGCTCAGCAAAAGTTACCCTTTGAAAGAAATGTTTAGATAAAACCTGCAGTCAATATGAACTGGCGTAATAAATAACAATTAATCTCAAATTCTCAGCATCGTCGCTCACTGAAATCCATTAAAAATGTTTATAAAATCATTAGGGCAGACCACTTCAGGTACTAAGCATAATAGCTGTGCCATAAAGGAATTCTCAGAGTCAATTGTAATAAAAAAGTATTGTTATCAAATCCGCGGATTACGGGGAACTATTATCTTTATGTAGGCGTAGATATAGTTTGAATATTGACTCTTTCATCAGCCTTATGTTCGAGTACTTAGTAGGTAGCCTATTGATATTCAAAGCTTAAACCTATAAAGCGCCGCCATCAAATACTTGATAAGAATAACCATAATAGTAGGTTTATCGTGAGAAAAATTTAAGCTCTAACAACGTTTTCTGTTTAACTAGTATCTAAGTACAAGTTAGACAAAAATAAAAGCTAAGGTACGTATAACTGTGATGTAGAAATAAGAAAGTAAGTAAATAAAGGGTAATCTACATTAAAATTTGCTAACAACAGGTCCACTTTGTTAAGCAATTACAGGAATGCTAACTACCCTGTTATTAGTTCGTACTCAGTACAAAAGCGGTTCAACATAGGCACAGGAATTCATAAATGGAAATAATGTTTAAGGCCCCAAAGGGTGGCAAAGGCCAGCCATTGCCAAATTGTTGTAGACGGAAGTATGGATAATAAGCAAACCACATAAATTTAATACATAATAATTAATTTATTACTTTTGTGGGTATTGAGTAGTTTGAACATACGAAAAAAAAACTCTTGTTCGATCATGTTAAAATTTCCCAAATATTGTCGTCATAATTAGCTACTTAAAGAAGTATTTAATGTTGTCTGTAATTCTTATATAGGTCGAGGTAAACATCACTTAATTCTATTTTCTTTTATTTATCGTGTTTCAAGCGTATGTTATGGGGTCCGAAGAGGTCACTAGGCGGGAGAGGGCGAACTCTCGTAAATGCAACACGGGCTTCCCATTGCGCTAATGTGCGGGCCATGTCGCCCAGCGTGGGGCCAATAGCTAATCATTTCGGTCACTTAACTGCTACTAGCATTCAAACAGTGATTGTTGGAGGACGCAATCAATCGAAATTACAATTACTTCCAAAGCACTTACTTGTATCTATCTGTTTAAAAATCTGACTATCTACGTGAGAGCAAAGAAATGTCACGGTTTGAACCTAGGTTGTAGGTATGTTATTCGCAACTTCACTCAGACTTGAGGATAATCTAATAGGATTAAATTACACAGCACAGTTTTTGTGCGCAATCTAAGTGTGGGACACCGTTCATTTCTTTTACTTGCATATTTGTCCGGATTGTTCAGTGATTCGCCTTAGGTAGGTAATTGGTAGATGATGTTTTTGTATAAGCCTTTCTAGTAGAATATGATAACAAATCACCAGGTCATAGGCTTTCCTCTTCACCTCCCTAATCCGTTCAGTTAGTCAATAAATCGTTAGGCCACAACTAGACATAAATTGGTGGAAAGAAAATAAACATAATTTTTCTTTAATGTGATCTAGAAAAACAATGAGAACAGCAGTTAGATACTTCGTAGTTTTAGCTTCTACAATAGATATTGATAGTCCCTAGTTAAGATTTATTAAGTTTTGTTCTTTTTAGATAAATAATTCAAATCTATTAGTGCATGCATTAACATGAATTTTACTATGAACATGAGCATAGTTCGTCCGCTGTTTACTAAAGTATATTATAAATAGAACATAAAATATATATTTTCGTAGTAAGTAAATATATTTAATAAACATATTAATAACTACACTTATTTAATTAAATTAAACCAACAAAATACAAACAAAACGTTTTCGAAATCATCATGTGCCGAAGCCTAGAAATAGACCACAGAGAAAAGAGTACGTCAAAAAAATCAACACATCACTGATCACGGCGGGCGACGCTTGATAAAATAGAAATATTTGTGTTGTGTTTGATTTCGTTATTATCAATATAGCATCAGTATTGTAGTATAATGTACGTATTACTATCGAAGTAAAATAATGTGTACTTATTTTGACTTTATACTAATGTGGTGATATGGTTTCAGGGCTAGACCAAAGTCGCCATCGGCGGCTTCTGAAAAGGAGAAAAAGAAACCAAAGGAAAGCAAGAAAAAGAAAGGAGATTCAGGATCAAGCAGCAGTGACAGTAGCGGCAGGTAAATAGCTGCAGCATTGACATTATAATACCTGATAACTTGGGATAATTGTTGTGTGTCGTAAGTTAGGTTATAGTCGCTATGCCGTCGTTCCTAATTCAATGTTATACGAATCCGACTAGTTGCAACATGATAGATGATGGTCCAGTTGGGATAAATAAACAAATTGTCTTGTTTTAAACATAGAAAACACCACAATGATGTGTTTGATAAGCTATATTAAATAAAATGTGTGTTTGTTTTCGTCTGCTAGGTAATCGAAACTAGTGCCTAAGAATCAGTATTTTTAAATTATGTAATAACAAGAATGTTATTATAGTGATTACAATTTGTTACAAGTTATGACTCTTTACTGTTTTAAGTGTCATCAATATATAATTGTTATAATCATATATATTATCAGAATATTAGATGGCATCTATATCAAACTTTCTAATTCAACTTTCATAATTACACTTTCAAGTTTAGTGATTTTTTTGTTCTGTCTAGTTCTTTGCCAGATAATAACAATCTATGCTTCGTTTAACAGTTCATCGGAAAGCAGTTCATCCCGTTCTTCATCTCGGTCATCCTCTAGCAGTTCAGGCAGCTCTTCTCGTTCCTCTTCCTCATCTAGCTCATCGAGTAGCAGTAGTAGCAACAATGACCGCTCCAGACCAAAGAAGAAGTATGTATACATTTGCCATTTCTTATTTACCTGCTTATTTACTTGTATATCTAAAGATTTAAATAAATTTGCTTCTCAACACAAAATTAATAAAAAATATCTGTATATTCATTTGTCATGTCTTGTTTTTAGAATTTCACCTAACAAGAGTCCAGTCAAGGACCGCCGTGAACCTGACAGAGATAAAGTGAGGGATAGATCTCCCCTTACTGACAAGAAGAAGTTGGCAGCACCTTCTGCAAATGACAAGAGCAAGAGCAAGGAGAAGCATGATAGGTGAGGCTAGGATAATGATGTAGTTAAATAATTATAACTTGTAAAACATATTTTTATTAATTACTACACTAATTATAAGACTTTTACCAGCTGCCTTTATCTATGTTCAGATCGCCTGGTCGTAAAAAGCGTGAGCGCTCTCCGCCGCCGCGCCCAACAAGGATTCACATTGGGCGTTTGACACTAAATGTGTCCAGAGATCATATCCATGAGATATTCTCCACATATGGTACTGTTAAGGCAGTAGAGTTTCCCATGGATAGATTACATCCACATAATGGACGAGGATATGCGTACGTCGAGTTCAGTAATGCTGATGAAGCAGAAAATGCTATGAAGCATATGGATGGAGGTAAATAAAATACCTTTTGTATCATTCTAGCAACTTAACATTTTATGATGACTAAAAAGATTAATTATGTGACAATTGCATTACAGGTCAAATCGACGGTCAAGAAATTACAGCGGCCCCGGTGTTAGTGCCCTCGCGTCCGCGTCGGCCTTCGCCGCGACCGCCGCCGCCCAGACACGCCCCACCCCGACGACACTCTCCGCCTCGGTAAGTTTTAAAGTTCACCTATAATAATCGTACCTCGCACAAGTTAAAGAGTTTGAAAATACATTGGTAAATGTTTATTAAAGTATGCAGAGCGGAAATATATTAGTTGTTGTGTCTGGTAGGTACAGGCGCCGCAGCCCGATGCCGCGCCGGCGCTCCCCGCCGCGCCGCCGCCGCTCGCGCTCGCGCTCCCCGCGCGCCGCCCCGCGCCGTCGCCGCTCCAGGTCCTCCTCCTCCTCCTCCCGATAACTCACACCCACACATTCTCCGACACATACATGACCCACTAACACAACTACCACTTTGAATTTTGGATCCTATCAAAAATTAAACCGAAATAAAACATGTTCCAGAAATGAATCTGGAGGTAAGTATACTACTTCCCATCTTAAGGTCGACTCGACAACTGAATATGCTTTATAGAATGATTTTAAAGGTGATTTGATGCACAGGTAAGTATCAGTGACGTGTTATGATTTTAATAGAATAATAAGATGTTTCTTGTTATACAAGCTTGCAAAATGGAAACAAATAAGTGAGTGATCAGTGCACAAAACTGTATCTCAATATGACTCAAGCAGTGTGAAGTGTTAATGTAATAAAAATGTATTTGTAAAATTTGAGGGACTCTGCTAATAAACTGTATTAGTAATTACATTTTAATTTTTATTCCCAGATCCAAAGATCCTGTACCCAATGCCAAGTAGAAAAATTCTACAATCCCTTGTTATCATTCTATGTTATTAATAATAATACTTTAAGAGTCTTCATGCATTTTATTTAATGTAGCAATGTTGTTCTTATAGGAAATCAAAGTAAATAGAAGCACATTATGTTTCAGTTTTATTTCCAATTATTTTACAGTATGTTTCATAATCAGCAACTAAAATCTTTCCTTTGTATAATTGGTTTTCTTCTAATAATGGTATTTCTCGTGCAGTCCTAAAACCAAAAAATAATTATCCTTACACATTCAATACACTTAAATTTCTTGTAATTTTTTTTATACATACATGCATTTCACAATAGTAATCAAAACTTTTTAATTAAATACAAGTTAATTAGATGCATTAAGCTACTTACGGATATTTTATCCTCATATTCTTTGGACCTCTGACTGGGTTCCATGCTGATATGGGTGCCTGATTAGCCAGCATTAAACTAGCTACTGCAATATACAGACCATATTCTTGGCACAACTTTTCCTGTAATATTCAAATAATACATGTAATAGTTGTGTATGCAATTTATAGAATCTACATTAAGAGAAAATGTCTTGACATTTTACCCGCCATTCTGCAAGCATAAAGTCAGCGTCACTGAGAGCAGAAGCAGCTTTGTCCACATGGTCAATGTTTGAGAAGTGAGGCAAGTAGTTTTCTTCCAAAAAGTTAACAAATGATACAGGTTGACTGATAAACTGTTCTATTACTTCTTCAGGAGAGTGAGACAACTTTTTCTCCCCATTCTCATTTTCTATAACTAAAAGAAAACAGATAATGAGTATAAAATTACCAGTCTTAGTATTATGAAGTTTAGTAGTTTCTATATACCTTTAGGATTTAACACTCTGCCAACTCCATGCAATATGCTCACAGTTTGGTCCTTTCCTAATGACATAAATTTACTTGATGTTTTCTTTTTTCTTGTTTTACCCTTTGATTCCTTGCCTTGTACAATGCTGGTATCCATGTTTTGTTTTGATCCACCTACAAAAAAACAAACAGCTATAGCAGTTAACATTATTATACAAGAAAAATAGATGGAGTTATTCATATATAAAATTGTTACCTTTTAAGCAAGCAAAATGCAAATTTAATACTGCCGACCTAACATCCCCTGCAGAAGAATTGACCACACATTCCATAAGGTCTGGTGTTGGGCAGTTGTACACTGCTGTGTGCTTCTTGTTTATTATGCCGGCAACTCGCTTTAGCGCCATTTTCAAGTTAGTTGGCGCAACAGCATTGAACCTAAAATCAGAAATAGTATTTGGATCCAAGTTTACAGTTGAGCTGTGGACAAAATCAATCAATGTTTGGGTATAAAATAGCACAAAACATCTGCCTTAAATAATTGAATATATTCTATATACTTGGCACTACCAAAAAGCTGAAAAGCTCTATAAAACTAATAAGCCCTAATTTACAATAGTTCTTATTTTACACTTACGTTATATGGTGTATTTGGAATTGCTCCTTCAAACTTGGTGTGAAAATATTAACAACTGAATTCTTATTGTCTGTATGTGATTCTGAACATATAAAGACTATAGGCGACTTGGCTCTTTGCTTGTACTGGCTGAAATATGACATAATTATTTAGTAACTTATTTACTCTAATCTCTTGCAAAATGCTTTTAAATTAATGATAATCTTACTGCAATACTTCTGTAAACTCTGCTGGTGTCCTCATAAAAGTATTAGGAAAATCTTCTATTAACACAAGTTTTCTACTGTTGTCATCAAGTAAGGAAGTAAAATTAGCTGCATTTAAGATGAAGTCTAGAAACTTAGCAGATTGTTTCTGCTTATACTCAAATTCCCCTGTAAGGAAAATATAAATTAAGAACATTTAAAGATCTGTAGGCATGCTTTATTCAGTAGCATAATATTGTGTAGTTTACCATTTTCCATTGGAATATCAATGTCCATAGGAGTAATCCACTCAGTGACTCTAATGTGGTATTTAGCAGCTAGGACATGTAAAGTTATGGTCTTGCCACAGCCAACTGGTCCAGTCAGTAGGAGCATATCACTGTTGTTGTGATTACTAACAGTCTTCACCCATTCCTCTACTTCCTGAATCTTCTTGTTATGAACAGCCAAATCTTCAACAGTTACAGGCTCAAATGTTTTCATCCAATGTTTGTGATCTGTGATGACTACAGGTTTCGTGCATAAGTCTTTATGTGATACCTACAAATTAAAATACATCGAATGTGATACATCAATATCTAAGTAGTATATTAAAAGCTGAGACATCTGTAAATAAATTGTATACCTCGGTAACTATCGGCTCAATGTCTGCTTTTTCTTTTTGTGGCGTTACTTTTGTTTTTGTTATAGGTTTATCATCATCGAAATCAAACATCGGTTTGAACCATTTCTTCTCACCCTGCGTAAAATTAAAGCAAAATCAAATACCAATAAAATTTTCTTGATAAACAGAGAAAGGAAATTAATTTGTTTGCACACCTTTTTCATATTACTCATTTTTATCAGGCTCCGATCAAAATCCAAACGCAAAAGGTTCTAATTGTATTGCCTAAAATAGTCAAAGAAATACAATTTTGAAAACTTCCAATAACTGTCTTCCTCAAGCTTCTGTCCAATTTGTTTGTTGATACGTCAAATGTCAATCTCAGCTGGTTCTGCCCTAAACTTGGCTTTGGCTTATCATGATTTGTAAAGTCACTGTATAGCAATAAATTTTAAATATTTGCGGTTATAAAATAATTTTAATATTGAATACCTATTTGTTTTGATCCCGGTGTCAAGTGCTTTTATTTTTCGATCTATTTTGAACAATCGGAAAAAGATTTGGCTTCACTATAGTAGTTTTAGTGTAATTACCATAAGATTCAACCACATATATAACATGGGCTTATATTTCAACTAATTAATTCATAAATTTTCCGTAAATTTTGGTTTTTAACTCTCACTTGGTTAAACGGTTGAATGCTTAAGCCTACCTTATGTTTGAACAACTAAAAAAACCTACTGACAGAACAATACACATTCACAAAGCGTGATTGTAGTTTCAACATGTGATTTTAATCAAAATTGTTATTCGACTAGGCAGCAGTAGGGTTTTTTTTTCTGTAAGATATATTATTTAAAACCCACACAAATAAAGGTAACTTTCAATTTAGTGCATAAAAAGTTAAACTATTTTAATTAATGGTTTTAACTTATACTCGACTGTTAAATTTGGGGCTGGCTGGTTACATCGCTCTCTATAAATGCTCTGTCAATTACGTAAAATTGGCATCTTCTTTTAGAGATTTTTCAGTCTATTTCAATTTAGTAGTAAGCGTAATTACGTATAAATACTCGAGCCGTTGTTAATTAATGCGTCATTGTTGTAAGTGCATAATTTACAAAACCCTAGAAAAATTAATTATTGATGTTATGGTGACATTGTAGTGTGACTTGTGTTTACATATTTTGCAGAAAAGATGCAGGCAATCAAAGCTTTAGGAGCAACAGCTCCTTCTACGCTGTTGTCTGTAGTTAAAAAAGGAGCCTTCGCACCAGCCGTAGATCAGATTCGTCAAACCCATTTACCTGCTCCCAAACCTAATGAAAAACGGCCGTACTCTCCGTTCCAAGATGCAGGTAACATGGCTGAGATGGCAGTGGCCAGGCTTGACGACTTATTGAATTGGGGAAGGAAAGGCTCAATTTGGCCCATGACTTTTGGTTTGGCCTGTTGTGCCGTAGAGATGATGCACATCGCTGCCCCCCGTTATGACATGGACAGGTATTTATTTATATAAGTACTTTTTATATAGGGATTTCGCTCAAGACAACTCCTTGTTATTAAAGCACTTTTTTATACTTGAGATTTAGTAGACAAGTTAATTATAATACCCTTTAGCATTCTATTTATGTTTAGTTCTTGTGAACCTTTCAAAGGTTAGGTTATATCTTGTTTCAATTAAGTATTGATATCCTACAATGATAACTTACACTCATTGGAAAGCTCCTTTGATATTACTATCTTTTGTACAATACTTCTTCTTTTTATTTTTGAGATATGGTGTGGTCTTCCGTGCATCACCCCGTCAAGCTGATGTCATGATTGTAGCTGGTACATTGACTAACAAAATGGCCCCAGCTCTGAGGAAAGTGTATGATCAAATGCCAGATCCCCGATGGGTTATCTCTATGGGCAGCTGCGCTAATGGTGGTGGCTACTACCACTACTCTTACTCAGTAGTAAGGTGAGTTCTTCATTTCAAAAATATTATATCCTGGAATATCTGATGTACGGTCATCTGATTCCTAAGTAAGCTGAGATTGTAGTAAAGTAACCAGACAACTTGTATATTTCTAAATTAGTACATATAGATCAGGGATATTACGGAGTGTAGACTCCGGTTCCGTTAAGACGGAACTTCTGATTCTTACTAAACCTTCGGTTCTGACACTTATAAATCGAAGGTTTTAATCGGGATCAAAGCATTAAATAGCGGTGGTGCGGCGGCCTGTGTAGACTGTTATGAACAGCATCATTAGATTGTAAATGGAAATACAAAATTCCAGCCCCTTAAATCACAAACAACTTTTTAGTGGTGGTGGCCACTTTTGCTTTTTCTCCGACTCGGACTCCGATAAAGCAAATCCCGACTCCGCCTTCGGTTCCGATAAAACTACCTCCGTTACATCCCTGATATACCTAGATAATTACACCCAAACACAGAGCAAATGATCATGCTCATTACACAAAGATTTGTCCTGGGTGGAAATTGAACCCACAACCTCTGGTATAGCAGCCAAGCACTAAACCAACGGGCAAGTCAAAAGAAATTAATGTCTTATCTGACCTAGATTTTTTGCGACCATACATTTTTGTGATATTGAATTGAAAATATTGAAATTTACCATTTATTAAACCCAATTTACAAAGGAATGAAATTCTCTAGCTTTAGGTTAGCTGTTGATAAATACTGTCATACTGTCGTATGGAAATAAAATTGCTCATCATGTAAAACATTAAGAATTTCCTCGTCTGCTATTGATAGACGACATCAAACAAGACTATTTGCTTGATTCAACAATTTGGATATAACGGGAATGGAATAACATACATTATGGTGCTTGATAAAAAAGACATTAAAAAGTACTTTTAATTTACAGAGGCTGTGATCGTATTGTACCTGTTGATATTTATGTTCCTGGATGCCCACCAACAGCTGAAGCTCTGCTTTATGGAGTTCTTCAACTACAGAAGAAAGTAAAGCGAATGAAGACAATTCAAATCTGGTACAGGAAATAGACGCCAATCAATTGTAAATGAATTTATATTTATGTACATTATTCCTCGGTTGCAGTAAATAAATGCTGTAGTGCAAGCATGTATCATAGTTTTAATAAATACCTACCTTTTCATAAGACGTAATTTTATTGGCAAGCATACGTAAAAACCATTATTTTCTACTAACTGTTTCCCGCGGTTTCACCCGCGTGAATGAAAATACATACACTATCTTTGTAAATTATAGCGTGTTATTCCGATGTATCTACATATATAGCTACATTATTGTAAAGTTTCATTAAAATCCATTCAGTAGTTTTTCCGTGAAAGAGTAACAAACATCCACACATCCATTCTCCCAAACTTTCATATTTATAATATTAGTAGGATTGCAATGAGAATTTAGCATATGAACAATTAGTGTAACTGTTATGAATTTAAAATGAAAAGAGGCTCTTTAATTTATTGTAATTTCATTATGATATATACATACTATTTAAACAAAAAAAAAATGCTGTTGCAAGCATTTCTGCACAACAACTACTGACATAATGTAATTTAACTTTCATAGGTACTTTACGTTCACAGGCCCACCTTGTGGCGCCGTATCTCAACTTTATGCTATACAAAATTTATATCTATTTTTTTATGTACATGTGTTTTTATTAGCATTTATTTTGCGCTAGCATTGAAAAATGTAATAAATGTTTATTTAATTGAATGTCAGTACCTACATCCGCACATTTGCAATTTTACACACAAAAAAAAAAACAATAAGTAGGGTAGATTTATCTTTTAACTTTCGTCAACATTGTTTTATAGTCCTCCGTATTTACTTCTGTTAAATAACCTGTTATTGGTATCGAGTTGAGCATTTACGTTCCTCAAGTGGTTTTGTTGTAAGATATCGGACTTTTGTTTCGTTGGTGTGTGAGCGAATTGACTGTAGTTTTAACGAGAAAAAGTCTACACCGGGTCGCTATCGGACAAACCGACCCTTCTCTCGCAGGTGCGTAAATAGTTTTTTTAATTAAGCTGTATATTAGGATTATTATTATATTATAAAATGCTTTTTAACATAACCACCCCAATGGGATGGGGAGTGATATGAAGTTTCGAATGTCGTTATTGCGACGCACGCTATTTCGAAAAAAACAAAGTCGAAAACCGCTATACCGAATGACGCTGTCGCGAACACGCTGATTCGAAAATTGTTTGAACGGTATGCTAGTAAAAGTCTTGGTATCAAAATCCACTGTTGCGAAAAACATATTTCAATCTGAATTTATCTGGGGTTCTTAGCCTAATATGTATTTGTATTGGGCTTGGAAAACAAGAGCAATGAGAAGTATTATTTTAAATTAACTTTTTTCCAGTAAGTATAGTTCTCAACAAAATAGTCATCAAATCAAAATTATAGGTGCTATACTCATTGCCAAAAATAACAATACCATCATATGATGGCAAAATGTAATATTCCTATTATAATTAAGTAACTCAATATAGACTAGTATTAAAAGCTACAGCTCTTTTAAATTTAATAGTGCACATTGTTTTACATAGCATTATCTTACATTTTCATTTTTAAATTGCTGGCGACGTTTATGTGCAATTTTGTGGTTGGTTGTATTCTGTTCGTCAATGAGCGTTTGAATGATTGGGAAAATGTTGTAGGTAGCATATTCCTTAAGTTTTAGTTATACACAAAATAATGTTTATGCTTAATATACTACTGTTTGTCTTCCCAAATGTAATAAATAAATACAGCTGTACAGCCCAAGTATTAGTTTTTTTTTGTTAGACCGCTGAAAGAAATAATAATTTACGTTTGCCGCGAACTCAAAACAGCGTGGAAGCATGACAAACTTGTGTTGTACAACTGTATTCAAAAGCCCATTGGCGAATATAATACACCTTGTTTCCCAAACCCAATACATATAAGGCTAAGACCTCCAGACAAATTCAGATTGAAATATGTTTTTCGCAACAGTGGATTTTGATACCAAGACGTGTATAGTTGGATTCAAACTTAATGGCGGCTCTGAAGTTAGCTAACCGCTGCGCAGTACCTCGCCCCGCAAACCCGCTGGCGCATAAGTTTGTTACTGCGCAGCGACTCGCCTCGTGTTTAGAGCCGCCATTAAGTTTGCATCGTACTGTACATACCATTCAATTTTTTCGAAATAGCGTGCGTCGCCATAACGACATTCGAAACTTCTTTTTTTTTCTTGGTAGCGATCTTTGCAGTTAGCCTGAGCGCAGGCTTTGACTACTTCATCGGACTTTGATTCGAAACTTCATATCACTCCCAATGGGATGGCACTTTGATTCGACGACCCCATTCACTTGGTGGCGGAGATTTTTATTAACATGTTTGTAAAGGTGGCCTTAAGCATTAACCACAATATCAATTCACATAGTAAATAAATGATAGACGACCTCCGTGGTCGAGTGGCGTACGCACCGGTTTTCAAGCTCTGAGGTCCCGGGTTCGATCCCCGGACGGGTCAATGTAGAAAATCACTTTAATACATTGTCTCGGGTCTGGGTGCTTCTGGTACCTTCGTTGTTTCTGAATTCCATAACACAAGTGCTTTACAGCTACTTACTTTGGGTTCAGAGCAATGTATGTGATGTTGTCCGCATTTTTTATTTATTTTATTATTTATATCTAAGTTGAGATCTAAGAAGTAAGTTGTTGTTGAAATAAGTTGATTCTAAGAAGTTGATAATATATATACCTTACAGAATCTATTTTTATAACTTCAAATTTAAGATAACATAACATATCATCACGCCTGTATCCCCGAAGGGTTAGGCAGAGGTGTACTACCAATGTACACCCACAGTTCGCCGATATGTTTAGGTCCCATGTAATAGGGGGCGAGCCTATTGCCACTAATCGGGCACAAATCCAAACTCCGACCAGCTACTGAGAATTTCATAGAAGAACCCAATAACACCTTGGTCGACTTGGGAATCGAACCCAAGACCTCTAGCGTAGCAGTCGCACTTAGCACCACTAGGCCAACGAGGCAAATTCAAATTAAGCAACCTAAAAATAAGATTTCTCTTGAACCAGGGTGAATAAATGCAAATCGTTTGCATAATATGAAACTAAATGTATTCATCTACAAAACAAAATGAAAATCATCCTGACACGACAATCTTTGATGGGGGCCTAAACCGCCTAACAAAATGGGCATTGTCCTTTGTGAAGAGGAGTGTTTTCATCAAAATCGTTAGTAGTTTTTACTAAGACTTAGACTGTCATGTAGATTATGCAATGACTTCAATTATTTAAATGCCAAACCCAAGAATAATAATAGTTCATAATTATGTGGAAAGATTAAAATAGTGTCTATTTTAATCTTTCCACATTCTTTGTTTTGTCAAAAAACAAAACATCAAGTAGATGATACTAATCAAAGCTCAGAAATCGTGTCATGCTTTTGCACTAAATGCTCGACCATTTGTGACGTCAAACGACATTTCATTATAATCTTATTTTTTGTTGTTTACGTAAAAGAAAAATTTTTTTTTTTTTTAAATATATAAACTTACCCCATTTAGGAACATTATTGGAGCACAGGATGGAGGGAAGGATCACAAAAAATCTTATTGGTATAAAAATCAAAAGTTTTAATGGTATTTTCTGAATCGCACCAAGCTTTCATTTACTTTTTAGTATACAGAATGATTTTGAATAAACTATAATATACCTCTGAGTCACTCTTGAGATTTAAGAACACAAAACATCAGATTTGTCTGTTAAAACAGATTTAGAATTCAATTTTGTCTGACTCAATGCCTTGATAATATTGATTTAATGGCACATAAGACTTTCCAAACACATTCATTATAAGTTCACAAACAAAATAATATATCAGATTAGTCCATTTGTCCACAAATATAATTTGAAGATAATAATAACATGATCTATGATAAATACAAATTTGACATTACTGTAACATCTAGATACTTGAGAATAGACACTACTTTGAAGTCAGACAAAATGTATTTCACAATACAATAATATCACATATTTTAAATGCATTTAAATGAAATAACTGCTATAACGGAAATTGTGTTCATTAATAGGAGTAAAAATAAATAAATAAAACTCCACTGGTACAATTGAAAAACCATTGAGATTTTTAACGGAAGTGTAAATTAAACTCCCGATGCAATAATAATTTATGGGATTTTCTTTTGTATGACGTTAAATAAACCAATTCTATATTTTAACGCTAATTTACATACTAATATTTACAGTTTATTTATAAGTATATATAAATATGTATAATTATATCGATAGCGATTCCGATAATCCTATCCTTCACAATATTCAGCAATTTCATGTATAATTAACTAATAATGGTCACAATAACAACTCGATAGATATTTTCATGTAAATAAACAAGCAGTAGTGTACAGGCCGGCGGCGACGAGCGCCCAATGTTCTCGTCCAATATTGCACATATCGAGATAGTGCGCACGCTCGCACCACCCTCTCAGATTCGCTATGTCCACCTCGCCCTCGCGATCTCACACCCAATCCACTCGACCACCTCACTGTCCCGAATGCTACGACTCGACGAGACCGGCGGCCGACGGGACCGACGACAGTCCTTCAGTAAGCGACGTTACAATAAATAATTCTCTAAACTGATAATGCGAAACGATATACACTAAATTAGTCGTACTCTCACTTGCGACGTCGTTTACGTTACTCTATGTACACACACGGCGACTCGCTATCATCGCGGCTCCTCCTTCTTGAGCAGGTCGAGTGGAGCGAGCGGCGCCAGCGGCGGGGCCAGCGGAGCCAGCGGGGCCAGCGCGCCGTGCCCGCCCAGCGGCGGCAGCGGCGCGTGCGCCAGCCCGCGGTGCAGCAGCGGGCTGGACTTCAGCTGCTGGTGGTGCGCGTACGCGCTCAGCATCTTGGCGCGGTCCTCCTCGGCGCGGATGGCGGCCTCCACCAGCGGCGCGAACCGCATGTGCTGCAGCGGGTCGAACGTGCGGTACGGGTCCCACGGCGGCGGCGGAGGGTAGGCCGGCAGCGACGGCGGCGCGTGGCGCGGCGGCTCCTTGCGCTCGTCCTTGACCTCGGGCATGCCGTTGCGCAGCGGGGAGCGCGCGCGCGCCCTCTCGAGCTCGCGGTCGCGCTGGTCCCGCTGCTCGCGCGCCTTGCGGCGCTCGCGCTCGTCTCGCTCGCGGCGGTCGCGCTCGTCCCGCTCGCGGCGCGCGCGCTCGCGCTCCTCGTGGTCGCGGCGCGCCTCGGCGCTGGGCTGCGGCGCGGGCGGGCGCGCGGCGCGCCAGGCGTCGTGCAGCGCGCCCAGCGGCGGCGCGTGGTAGGAGGAGGAGAGCGCGAGGTCGCGGCCGTAGGCGGTGAGGCCGAAGGGCGCGGCGCCGGGGTAGGCGCCGGGCGCGTAGCGGCCGAAGGGCGACACGCCTGAAACGCGCACAGCTCGGTGAGAGGCGGCGGGCGCGGGCGCGGGCAGGCCGGGCTCGTAGCGCCGGAGCGTACCTAGGTGCGGGTGGTGCGCCAGGTAGGGCGCGGGCGGCAGCTCGTAGGGCGAGCGGTACGCGGGCGGCGGGGGCGCGGCGGCGGGGAAGGCGCGGATCTTGTCCTTGTCGCCACCGGGCGCCAGCGTGCCGCCGCCGGTCTTCTCTTTCTGTTGGTGATTGTAAATTTCCCAGGCGATCCTCACGTGCATCGCGTTCCATTTTCCAGTTTTCTGTATGAAGGAAATCCCATTATTGTAAAATGATTTATAGTATACTCTACCAGCGATAAAGCTGATCGAGTTCGATAGATTAAACAGGCATGCATGAAATATATGAAGTGCTAAGAAGGAAACCTACCGCGACAGCGGGACGTGTTGGTGGTTTAGAGGCGGAGTCACTTGCGGCTGACACTACGGGCTGTTAACATTATGCGATGCAGGGTTAATGATTGGAGCAAATTAAATACAAAATAAGCATAAGCTAGTTTTAGGAGAAATTTACCAGTACAATAGGGTGAACAGGGATATTAATTGAATTAACACAACATTTTACAGACTTTCTTATCCAACAAATTAGATCTTTGCATCCATAATTCATGGAATGAACATATGAAAATCCTCATTGAAATATTGTCTTAATTTACCCCAATATCCCCATTAACAGTTTAAAATAAACAATTTCGTTATTATGACATGAACAAGAAATAGATCAATATTTTACAGGTTAGTTATAGATATTATACAATCTACAGACAAAATTACATAGAAAGTTAGATGAATGTAAGAATAATTGTTAGTTAAATTCCAGAAATTAAAAGTGATTTTATAATACATGCGTCAGGTGTTATCTTAAGGTATTAATTTGGGTTCAAAATTAATTTTCAATATTTTAAATAGATTAGAAATTTACTGGACTGCTTTTTATTTAAAAGTGTTGATAATTTACCTTAGGAGCATATGTGGTAAGTGGTGCGGGAGGTACGTAGGGCCCCGTGGGGTGCAGCAGACTGGAAGAGTACGGGTAGCCGAGACTGAGCCCTGTGCGGTACAATGATGACATCTTCCCCACTTCCTTGAACTGAAAAGCGAAACAGTCTTATTAAAACTTATTGCAATTTAAAAGATGAAAAGTAAAATAATAGCAAGTTGTGTAGTTGATATTTCGATATTCGATGCGGTAAAGGTGGTGTATATGGTATAGGTGTGTACGTACGAGTGGCGGATGCGGCGAGTGCGGCACGAGCAGCTGGTGCGGGTGCGGCGGGTGCGGCGCGTGCGGCGCGTGCGGGGCGTGCGGCGCGTGCGGCGCGTGCGGCGGCGGGTGCTGGTGCACGTGCGTGTGCTGGTGCTGGTGCTGGTGGTGGTGCATCTCCGTGCGCACGCCCGACACGGCGCCCGCCGCCGCCAGGAACCGGTTGTCCAGCTCGCGCCGCAGCAGGTCCGCGCCCGGGCCTGCAATACACACCAATATATCATTATATATTTCTTCTCATTTAATCAACTTTTATTATTATTATATACTCGAAAGATTGGAACAACGGATGGTCAGAATGATGTAACTCTACTATCTCCGATAATGACAACCTAGGTCCTAGATAAACAATAATACATTTTATATAGATAAGTACACGGGAATGGGAACTATGCAAGTAAAACTGCAGAGTGCATAACAATGAACTTACTGCTTTGGAAGAGTGACTCCGCTGAGAACGGATTTGGATTAGGCGGCGCGAGCGGTGCACCGAACAAAGGAGGAGCGGGCGCGAACCCTGACGGACGCTCCGCACCTGCTGTCCTGCTGAAATGTGAATAAAAAACTCATAAGTACAGTGCTTATAAACCACATAGAATATAATATTATTGAAATGATTATATACAAATATTGGGTCTTATAGCTGTGTAGGTCAAGTAAAAATATCGACAGCATAATTATAATTAACAAATTACGTGAATAATGAAGAATTTTTCTCTGATTGAAATATTTATTTTCATTTTGTGAATTGTATGTGAGATGGACCATTGCCAGTGACTGTAAGGCATGAGGCATAAGTGTATACTAACGTGACGCCCCAGTGCGCGGGCGGCTTGGCGCTGGAGCTGATGCTGGGCACAGTGGGCACGGGCGCCAGCGAGTGCGCCAGCTGCGCGCCCGGGGCCGCCGGCGTGGGCGTGGGCGCCGCCAGCGACAGCGGGCCCTGCGGGGGGACCACACGGTTAGCTTTGCGGAGGCTCCACTTAACATGCTCATTACGAATTATAATAAACTAAGTTTCCGAGTCATCTGTTTATTATGTAGGTGCAATGAGAGTCTTACCGGTATAGGAGCGGGTATGGGCGCGGCGAGCGGCGCAGGCAGCGGGGCCGCCAGCGCCGGCGCCAGCGACGCTCCCGCCACTGGTGTACTTCGCGACAGGCTGCTGATGTTGCTGCTGGAATCAATTAAAGCGTTGTGTCAAAAACTTATGATCGCACTTAGTAAAAGAGCTGTGTCGCTCAATCACTAAATATACACTCTAAACCTTGTAAATCATAATTTTAAATACTACGAGGTCATGTCACGGAACTGTTCCTTTCGAAAAAAGGAGAGTTACGTTATTATATGATACTTGAGCTTAAACAACATGCGCACCTGAAACTTTCTCGCTCCCTGTTTGGACTATGTCCGTGCGGGGAGTAGGAGATCGCAGCGCCGGCAGCGCCCGTCGAGCCCGGCGTGTGAGGCCGAACGCCCTTCGGTGTTTTAGGTGCTACTAGTGGCGATGCTGACAAACTCGTCCTCTGTAAAAATATATCACAGATCTTCAATTTTATCATCATAGTTACTAATATTCTGTCTAGTTAGGTAGACAGTGATGATAACAATATTTTGTGAAGTTTGTAACAGATAGGTACATACCGTATCGGCAGAGTTCCGTGGTGAAGCTGCAGCAGGTGGTAGGTAAGGACTATGTTGCAGAGTGGTGGCATAGGGTGCATAGAGCGGGGGGTATGAAGAGCCGGAATACACAGCTGGAGGCGGATAACCATTGGAAGCCAAGGTAGAGGAGACGATCGGACTCTCAGTACGTGCAGGTAAGTCGCTAGCTGATGTCGGCGGTAGCCTTGAATCCACTACAACAGGGGGCGCTATATGGTGCGTGCTGATAATACTATTACTCATTGCCACTGGTGTAACGTTTGTAGGTGTACAACTCGATGTCGGTAGTGAGTCCACATGGTTACTTGGCATGTGAGAAGACACAGGAGTGGCCACAGAAGTTGGCTGCTGTGGTATATTGACACCCGGGTGTGACTTAAGGCTTGGTGTGAAAGAAGACATTGTGGTGCTTGTTATAGAGGGTAAAGACGCCGGAGGACCAATATGATTTGGCGTAGACATGGTTGTAGGTAAGGAACTGGGAAGATGACTTGAGAGACTTGTTACGGAATGACTGTTAACTGGATGGCTCATATGAAGGACTGGAGGTTGATTTGCAGTCGATGATTGAACATGACTTGATGAAATGTGGTTGGATATGCTAAAGGGTGTAAGATGTGGTCGATTCGCGTATACAGCTTGAACGGAATGTTTCTGTAAACTCGATTGACTCTGGTAAGGTATTGAGTGACCATGAATACTGGAACTTATACTGGAGTTTACATGACTAGACCCGATCGAAGGGGTAGGGTAAGGGCGAGAGGTCGGCGCGGCCGGAGAGATTGACCGCCCAGTAAGAGTTTGACTCGGAAGACAGCTCGGAATTGAAGACGGCGTCGAATGTGGGGTCACGCTTTGCGGTACGCCATTGACGCGGTTCGAAAACGAGGTAGGAACGGAGGGATGTGTCTGAGCTGCGACCGGCGGGTTCCGAACATCGTGGCCGGGCATGACGGGGTGCGCCTGCGAGTGCGGCACGCGGCTCTGTAGACTAGGGTGAGGCGCTTGCGGCGCGCCGGGGGCTATGTGCGGCGGCCGGGCCGGGTGGTGCGCCGTGTGATGCGTGTGCAGGTCTAGGGGCGCGGGAGGTTGCTCCGCTGGTTCCGTTCGCGTTTCATGGTTCGTGTGCCGGTAATCAGGCAGCGCAGCAGCAGCATGTGATTGGGATTGAGATTGGTAGGCGGTATGTGTGGGGAAGAGTGGTGAGGGTGCGGGGGGAGCAGGCGGAGCTGGGGTGGGACTGTCGGCGGAGGCCCGCGCACCCGGCTGCAACTTGCTGTTGCTGGCGGGGCGCTCGGGCGTGTCGGGCCCGGCCGCGCCCACGGGTCGCGCCGGGATCTGCGTGGCGGCATGTCCGTCGAGAGCAGGAATGTGCGCGCCGTTGGGCCGGTGTGGGGTGTCGGCGCGGAAGGGCGGCGGCGGCAGCGCTGGCGGCGGGAGCGCGGCGGGCGCGGGCGAGGGCGCGGGCTGCGGCAGCGGCGCGGGCGCGGGGCTGGCGCTGCCACCCACCGGCGCGCGGGACAAGGCGAGCGCGCCGCCGCTGCCGCCCCGCGCCACCAGCTCGTTCTTGCCGCCCGCTGTAGCTGCCGCGCTCGTCACCCGGAACAGAGAGCCAGTGTCCGATGCCTGAAACATGACAAATATGGTCATTCTTATGCTCAATCAAATCAAATTCATTTAATAAGCATTTAAATTATAATCCGACATTAAAGAAAAGATGATAGATAACATCACTTACATCTTCCATTGATGCATCATGGTATCTTGGAGAAGCATTCCTACTATTTTCTGGACTCGCCTGAAACAACAAAATAAAACAGTTAAAAGCAGTTTACTGGCAGTAGCGCCGGAATTAGTTTTATCTATTAGGTAAATTATGTGATTACATATTAACATGTGTCTTGTCTATCCAATTATATATTAAAGGGAATTATTAGACCCACAGAGTTGTGCATTTCACTATCAAATACGAAAGTCTTAATCTATATCTGAAGACGATAATAGAAAAACCAAACCTTAATTAAGTAATTGACAAGTCTCTATTGCGCAGTACTACTTGCTGGTAATGAAAAATGAACATGGTATTGTAAATTAGTGGTTGACGACCGCGAGTGTCGTTAAAGGGACCACTCGCATCGTAAATGTATGGTCACTATGATGACAGTAAACCGTTATAGACTCTATTCTATCTAATGGCTCAAGATGAATATACGTGTTATGTAGGTTATGTACGCGACGATGTGGTTTCAGTTCTACGCTTTGAATGAAAAGCACAGGCAATTTATTAGACACCATTTGTAATGGTTTCATATTCGTATAAAAATTTATTTAAGCAGGTGTTGCTTGAACTAAAAATTGTGAGAAAAGTAAGTAAAATCATAGTCGGAAATAATAATTATATTCCAAAAAGCTAGTAAAACTAAAAAAAGTATTGTGTGAATAATGATTATTTAATATACTGTGTGTGTGTTAAAGCGGCTTATTTAGTGATTAATGTAATAAACGAGATAAATTTATTATAACATTTACCAGTGTTAATATATTATCTAGAAAAGTGATTTCAATAAATTCCAATAATAAATACCTATGTCAAATGTATCATCGAGGCGACCCCATTGGATCGTCTTCTGTCTCGTTGTACCGACATGATTAGTATTCCGACTATGTATCCTATTGTTCAAACCTAACACAATAACCGCCTTCGGCTTTTTTGTATTCATTAGATGAAGATGAAATCACGTCTAACACAAAGACATGCTAATGAGAATTATAAGTAAAACGGTCATATCAATGTACATTTGTACGTGTTATGAGTGTGTAGATATTAATAAACATGTTACTCCGTACAAATCATTTTATTTGACCATCATCTTATAAAATTGTTTTAAATGACAACACAATATTTTGTTATTAACTCTACGTTTGCAAAACCGCTTGCTACATCATTGGACACACGTAAAAGTTACTTCTGTAAGTTATATAACACAATTATCATTATTTTATTGTATGGTCGTCTGCATTAAATGCTAAAGCAGAACCGGTATGATGAAGATTACATTTTACAATTGTATTCACATTATTACAAAATGTACAAGCTCTTAACGCGTCGGCCATACACTCAATTTCAAATATAATAATAGTTTAAACAAAACGTTATAAATGCTAACAATTTCCAGAACAATAAAAGTTTATTTATTTTACGGTGCGGGTTTCAAGTATTTAAAGGGGAATGGAAAGTAATTACCCAGTGATATTTACGAGCTAGCGCCGAGAACGACTCAATAAAACTAGCTGGCTAACCGCGCCTTTTACGATGGACACAATTTAAGTAGCTTTGTCTCTTAAATCTGATTTGCGTCAGTTCATTTAATTTGCTTATTATGAACGTTGAAATAAAGGAATATTTGTTCTATACTAAGCGTAGGGGTGTATTTTATATACAGCTATAGAGATAAATGAATTCTCTTTGAATCAGGTCTCTACTCTTTATGGTGCAGCGGGACTTTATGTTGCTAAATCTTAAGATAAATAACCATATTTAAGTTTATAAAATGTAGCCCAAAGTGATATCTGGCAGTAGCGGATATTAAAATAAATCACTTAACAGTTTCTTGGAACATCGCATAAAGTACTGGTAGAGCCGGAAGAAATAGTCAATCGATAGTACGGGGGGAACAAATCGTTTCGGGTGCGTTCCGGCAATTGAATGTTTAGCCTTATCCGGTGGGGGTGGGTCGTCGCTCCGCAACAATGGAGTGATAAATCAAGTATGGGCCGCGCGTGCCAGGCGGGCGGCGAGTGTCGTGCCGCCAGCCGGCACCCGGCACCGGCCCGCCGGCGTCCGGCCTCTACAATACGGACATTCAAAGGCGCCGCCAGCCTATTAAAACATTTTTCTGACACTTCAGATTCCACCGGCGCTTGTTTTCAATATAATATCTTTAATACCGGTTTGAGGACGGAATAAATTAAATTGTCTTTCTTTCATAAAATAATAGTAAGAAGAAGTTTAACTTTTAATGTTGAAATCTTTAGAGTAGTTTAATATATATTCAAATGATATTGCTCATTGGTTTTCTGTTAACTGAATTATCAGGATAAATATTCTAATCTGAAACGAAAGACAATCCAATTATATCCAATATACTAATTTATATATTATTATCCGAAATACAAAAACTATTTGCTTTTAGCATAGTTTGAGGAACGTCCATTAACTGCGACAAACGTAGACGGGCTGTCACAACCACATTACACAAAGGCAATAAATAAGTTTGCACGATTAGCGCGATGACTGATGTCGTGTCGGCAAGTAATAATAGTTTCGTTGAGCCCACCTCCGAAAAGAAATATGCTCAACTCTAAATAAATCAGCCATAAAAATAAACGACCGCATTAGTCAACGATGTCAAAATAAACGCAAGAATATTTACACAAACTAAAATTTGAAGTTATTTCTTTGCATTGCTGAATTATGTTTTGAAATTAGTTTCTTTTTTCTTATCAAATTCCATTAGTAGAGTCGTTAAAGCAATTAACTCAAGGTAATAAAACTAAAATAAGCTAACGTTTGGAGCGCTGCACACCCACACAAGACTTTATAAAAAGTTAATAACTTTTAATATGAATGAACTTTACGATTCTGAATTAATTAATTTGTATTCCGAATTCAAAACAGCGAAGCATAATCTGGCGATCCCAGCCTCGGGGCCGTTTACCCGCCTCCTCCTCACCCTATGTTGGCAGCGGGGAGACTCGGAAAAAATGGCGTGATAGCTTTTCGCCCCTCATTCCAAATTCTAATACTTTCACAAACTTTTAATAGGATGGGACTTAAAATTCAAGGAGAATTTCATCTCTAAGCAAAGTTCAAGCATACCGATCCGTGGCCCCTGCGGTGCTTATAAAGGTAGTAAGATTTTGAAATACAATTGAATATTGGCATGCTTCAAATCGCAAGTAATAGGCGCCCCATTATATACAGTTAATACAGTTAACGTAAAATGATTTTTTGACGTTATTTTGCTGTACAGCGATTGTTGAATAATTTATAATATGTTAACAATTTGTAACAGGTTACAAAATTTATAGACGATCTGAATTTATAGTAGTTCATAAAGTCACGTCCACCACGCAAGAAATAATTGATTATTTCGGCAATCATTGAGAATCAATTAAGTGAGCGTGTAATTATTAATTTTTTAGTTCTACTTCTGACTTGTTAAACCAAAGGCTTGTGAAAGTTGTTTAAAAGTTAGTTTATACTTGCGTTGAGTAGAAACATTAAGTTGTGTAAATTTTAAAACTTGGATTAATGCCGGATGGTAGTATGTATTAAATTATAATATCATATAAACAGTGTGTTAAAAATGTCGAAAGTGTAGAGCCGCTAACTATTATTCACTGCGCATATTAAGCTAAGAGTTGTTTGTTCATGACCTGAATTTAATGCTGCATACAAATTTTCGTTCTCCGAGCCTTTTAATGCATGATAAAGAGATACGATATATTTCTGTTGTAATTTATACGATTGCAGCTTCAGCTTACTAATGTTCTATTAACTAAAATATTTTTTTTTTAAGAAACTACAAGCTTGTTATAGATTTCTTAACACAAATTTTGTTGTCATTAAATTGTCGACATGTTTATGTAAACCGAGATTAGATGACCTATTTGTAAATATTGTAAACAGCAAATTAGCAATGGATATTTGAATTTAAGAACACGTTTTAATAAAGGTAACCGAAATATTCTTTCTATTAACAATTTCTGATTTAAAGCGATTTAATTGATCATCCGACTTCCTATTCTATTGCAAAATTTCACAAGCGAAGCAATAAATTGCATGGTTAAGTGACCTTATAGAAAATAACAGCTGATTGGCGGGTGTATTACTATAATTACGTCGTTCATAGCGCCTATAAACATTCAACCGGAATTGAACGTGAGTACTTGTAGTCAGTAGAGCTCGGCTTTTGGTAGTTCGTGACCGAATGCAATAACCATTCCATTAGTTTTTCAATGCGAATATGTGTAAATTAAATATAAATTGTACAGCAGGTTCTTTCTATTGTTCAAGTTAATCTCACCAAAGTGGGTTAAATGTTAACGACGCCAAGCACGTAAGGCGTTACTATAAAATATGTTTGTTGTACACAAGGATTTAATAATGATATCAACTTAGTAATCTAACAGTCATTATATCTGATTTATGAAATGACATTTAAAACAATTATGTAATGGCTATCTTGGTTTAAGAATTGAAGTGTTTACATAACTCTATATTCTTCTTAGCCAAAAGGTTTTCCTCAATCTATTTGACGTCATGTCTTTAGATTTTACCTGTTGTTCTGCATGATCCTTTGTGGACGGTCTTTGGCCTTCCTTGTCCGTTTTACCACCAGAAGTTTTCTTTTCGTTTTTATTGCCTGTCACCGACCCGTTAGCTTCCGTCTTTTGTTTGTTATTTTTTTTCTTGTTTTCCTTTTTGCTAGTGCCGTCGGCATTGTTTTTTGGAGAATCTTTGATCCTCACTATGGTGACTGTGTTAAACTTTAAGTAAAATGTAAAACTTTTAACTTATAAAAAATTTATACATAAGCAAAATTTCATTACTAATCACTTGGCTTCACTTGATTTGAAATATATCACAATATTTTATTAAAACTACACCACACTTCGTTTGTCAACAGCAGTTAACTTTATCGGAGCACAAAACATTTAACAAAATTAATTAGCAATGTTTAAATTCATCCACTAGTGTCACTGCAATCCGATATCACTGAAATCCAGAGAACAATATCCCAGTCAGATCTAGACAGCGTGTTCGACAGAACAAAAATAACGATGCATCGCGATCGTATACGAAACAAAGGAAAAGATCATCGAGCACAGTACGTGCGTATCGCCCGACGTGCGGGGCGAGATTGCTGCGCGGCCTACCAGCCGGTCGTCGGCCGCTGTAACCCGCGCCCCGCGCCTCGCGCACGCGCCGCCCGCCCAACATACCTCGTCTCGTTGAATATTTCTTTGCTACTCATGTAAAATACCGATAGACGTGGGAGAAAATATGTCAGAAGAAACGTAACCAATATATTTCTGACTTGAACTATATTTGTCATTTAAAGTATTGTTACGTTAAAAACTGCTATGGTGGGTATGAAATTTTGTTTAAAAAAGTAGTGCCATAAAGGTTTGGTGGCCTAACAAAGTCGGGTGAGAACATAAATATCATGATATTAATGTAAAAAAAATTGTTCATTTATTTAGTTAAAACTTAATTTTTTACTTTGTAGATGAAAGCAATATATCGAAACTTAAAATTTATGGACTTTTATAGGATTAAGCAAACATTGCTTTTTTTGGCGTTGTTTTATTTTATGTGCAAAAGCAATAGTTTTAAATACGTAGAGTTATACAGCGCAACACATAGCGTCCGTTCGTAGCAATAACACATTCGCGAAAAGCAGTAAAACAGCCATAAACCGATTTATTTATATTCGTTTTATAACTTATTGCTTTACGACTGCGATTAATGCAGTCGTTGTAGGGTAGCCATAATCAACTTGACTGAATGTGTATTGATAAATTTATGTTACAGCTTTTAAATTTGAATTTCTTAACGAAGCCGTATTTTTACTTCAATTCTATCAAATTTGCACCGAATGCGAAGAGTGAAAGTTATTTGTCATTGTTTTATTTTTATGTCATATTTTTCATGTTAAATAATATTTTTTTGTTTTATTGTAAAGTACTCAAAATAAAAGTGGCAATTGTTAAGCAAGGAAATGTTTTTTTTATATAAACTTAATTATGACCAGGCGTCAAGGACAAGGGAGATAAATCTCGTTTTGTCTACAAGTAAAGTCGAATACTCAACAAATGCGTAAAAAAAAACATAGAAAACTCTCCCCAACGAAAGCTACAGATTATTATTACAGGGAATTGTGATCTCACGTAAAATATTAACGTATAATACCGAGGGGAAATTAAAATGTTATGAACGAATCCCTTTGTATAAATACAGACAAAAATTTGAATCGGAGAACGATATAAGACAGACTGACGTACGTCTACAACAGGAAAATAATATAATACCTATGCACTTTTAACGAAGTAAAGTATTTACGTATGTATTGTACAATTGCTTTTTAATAACGTGAAAGACGTCCCTACATACGTTATACATACGTATCCAAATGGGTTTGAATTTGTCAAAATCTTTGAAATAAAATATACGATTTCAAGTATTTTACTATTTTACTTTCAATTATTAACGGATTTAAACAGACTCTACATTTTGATTTGATATAAAAGTCAAATGCAGTCTATTTTGTAATCATGAGAAAAGTCAGGTGTAAGACTAACCAAAAATAATTAATTAATAATTATTGTTAGGTTCCGAAATAGAAATAAAATACCGAATAGATTGCCCTTTGCTAAACAATAAAACTGCAATTCATAGGATGGTAACAAAACTTAGATTACATTCAATTTCACATGATAAATTGGAGTGAAACGATTGTTACGAGCCAGAGGGCAAAAGTTTATATTTTGTAAAATTGAAACGTCCCGAACGGCAGTGAGCCGGAAATTCGTTCGCGAGCGACAGCCGGGCTGTTTATTTTTTCCTCTCGTTTTCCCACTTTTGATAGCAATAAAAATGAGTAAAAATTTTAAATCACAACAAAATATAAATGAAAACAACGATATTTATACCTTTAAAATATTTGTGACTGCGTTTATTTTGTTATGTAAAAGAGAGATTTCAAATGGTTTTTAATTCATCTAGATTGAAAGACAAATATGCATATTAGGAAAAGTTTTCTAGTTTAATAGAGCGCATAAAAGAATACAAGCATCAATTAGGCTTCTTTCATTGCGATACAGCATTGATTACGCAGATTGAAATCACTTCGCCCCTCGCACAGCTTGTTAATGGTGCAATAAAAACGACGCTTATCGATTTAGCCGCCCGTTAAGAACGCTTCAAGGCATAATAATTTATTATCCAAACAATGTTGCGTCAATCGATGTAAATTACAGTCCTCAGTGGTGGAATTATATAACGAGGAGATTTGTTAACCGCCCACTTGCGGAGTGACAAAAGTAATTAACACTTACGATACACTAGAGTGCTCGGTTTACGACGCTTGAACCTCAGAGACCTCTATTTGGCCGGATGTCTAACAAGGGAGGGGAAAATGAACCCTCAATAAAGTTAGAGCTGTGATTCTTGAACATTGTATTTCCAATAATAACATAAACCAAAGTACATTTTATTTGAAGATCTGTTTTTTTATATAAAAATAAACAATAGCTGCACAATACAATCACATGGGTATTTTTATATGTCGAATGAAACCCCAACAACGAAAAACAAGGGTGAGAGATTCGAGCGGGAGGCACTGGTATTGAGAGTCAGACAACGACCGCAGGATTTATTTCGAGCCTCATTCAATTTGCGGTAAACGTATTGTTGGATTGCGTTTTTGTATTGTTGCTTCACTGTAAAAATGTTACGTTTGCTAAAATAAATGTGTGTCGAAACGGATTAACATATTTTTAACCAATAAATTATTTTGTTCGAGTATAGCTCATTTATTATACAAAACTGTAGACAAAGCTATTAAGTATCGTAAAAGAGAAAGCGACGGCAAAAATTTGAAAGTGTTTCTAGAGAACCGACGAGGACACAACGTCAATGCAAAGTAACGCACCAGACATACAAATGTAACTTGTACCCCGCAGCAACAGCCCGGCAGCATATTGATGCGAAAAAAATACAGAAAATAGGAAGGATAAACCGTTTTTTTTTTTTTATATAAAAAAATATAGTTGAAATAGAATTGTATAAATATTTTTCTAAATCTGTAACTTGTAATAAAAAGGAAATACATATTTTCCCGGATAATGATCTAAATAAACGGTGAAATCAATGTAAAATACACCGCTAGTAAAAGCTTCCAAGAGGGTGTAGAATTTCAGAAGCGGGGTGGGGGCTGCAGTGGGGGATGCAGCGCGGGGCGACATAAAATTTTCAACGACCACGTTGAGTATCTGACGGCATTATCTAGCTGTTTGCTGGTGCTCTTCGCCGCTTTCATATCTTTGAATTAAACTAAATATAATTACTGTAGAGAGTTTACAGACATAAGTAATTTTCACCATATACATAAATTTTGTTTTTGTTCTTTATAGAAATAATGAAAATAATATGTCTTTAAGTACACAGTGTTGGGATATTCATAAACTTACAAAAAATACCTAATTTTGCAAAAAAAAAGTAGATGTGTCATAGGTACAATTCATCTTAACTGATTTTCCTACGTTTCTTTCTGTTCCAAAAGCCCGACGTATTGAGTATTCAGAAAACATCAACGTATGTATGTAAATAAAACGATGCCAACGTTGGAAAAATGTATTTCAATAAAACCGTGGTGTATTCACGAGGAACGTACACTTACAATTCAAGCGCTCTCGGGTGCTCGATCGTAATTTTAAAGAAAAGACGGGAGAAAAAATGTAATAGCTTTATAACTCGAGCGAAAAGAAAATGATTTAAGTGTGAGTGAGAGTAAATAATATGGCAAAGACGAGGCGACGGTACAAGTAAGATAAAAAAATAAGCGAGGCAGCTGTAGAGTGCGGGCGGGGACAGGGAGCACTGACAATCTCGTTATAGATGTGAATAAATAATGAGTAAGCATTAAGCTCGCCTTTCCCGCGCAGGGGCGACTGCCGAGTTGCCTTTGTTGTCGGCACTGTTTACTGCGCCAGGGATTGTGCCCGCCGCAAGCCCAATTTATTCCGCTAATCGAGCCTCACCTCGCTCGGATTAAATTAATTAACGACGACTTAACCCTACCATATTAAATTCACGTATGATTATGTTATTAACGTTTTTACCTCTTTGTAATAAGATTCCTACCTACTATATTTAATGCTTTTTGTTTGATGAACATAGGTTTAGAAAGGAATGATTTATTATCCCTATTAAGAGTTAATTATACTACAGCATACACTATAGGAACACATTTACTACATCTTAAAGCTATCGTAAAAACATATGCCAAGTATGTATGACACAACAATTAGCGGTATTACTGTGTTATGTAGGTTGATTACATTGAAAGGTATTCGATCTGTTTATTTATCAGAAGCGTCTGTGTTCTTATACTTCAAAGGATGGCGGTGATACGTGCACGCCCACGGACCAGGTGGACACGTCCGACATTCCACAGACAGCACACTGCCAACAGTGTTTGTAGCGCCTAATTTTTTTTAATAATAAAACACTTGATTTTTGACAGTTGACCCTCTGGTTTATCAAAATTACAGGTAAATATTTTTCAAACATCCCCATACTGTTAAGTTGGAGCTATTTCGCGAACAAAGCGTTGTTGCATAAGAGGATTCGGTCAAAGAGAAAGAGAATTTAGACGCGGGCTTTGTGCGCCAAATTGAATTGAATGTCATACATAACGCATTCCGCAAGCTCAAAGGGAGTGTAATTGCGATCTGGCGGCTCCATTTAAAATGTATCCGTGTAAATCTGAGCTAAGCACAGCGTGCCTGGCATGAGGCGACATGACTTCACGACGCTAGTAACCAGTGTTCGCGTTGCAAATCGCGCGCCCATCCACTCGTGTCGCTTTGCGCGACTTGGTCGTTTGCCAGCCGCTTTGTTTTATCGCTCTCGCGAACTATTTGGCATCTAAACAATGTTTCTATTTAATGATACAGAAAAATCACATCGGATATTTCAATGTGTCATCAGTGACAGTCTAAACAATGAATCTTTAATTCCAGTGCACCGTTATTCTACAATTAGACCCTACTAGTTAAATTGTATTTATAGGATCCCAAATAAAATATTAAATTAAAATATTCACCATAATGTAAGACACGTAACTACTCATAATAAAACCTTAGTACCTACACATTTAATGTAAGTAAACAAGGCAATATCCTGTGTTAGCTTTCAAAATCAGTCAGCATTAATAATGTTTAATTTATTTTTTAACATAAACTAAATAAAGCTGAATAATAAAACCTATTCGCATAGATGTAAAATTAGAGTAACTCTTCAGAATTTAAACATAAAATACACAAAGTTAACACCCATTACGATTAAGGCAGCACTTAATCACGGTTGACTCTATTATTTGCTATATTCGCTAATAAAATAATAACGTCGTAAAAAAGAGCAACAAACCAAAAGAGATAAAGAGGGAAACATAATAAAAACAGTGCAATTTTAGGGGTATTTTGTCGAGGTTATATCCATAAAGCGAGTGGAGTGAGGGTGGCCGCCCCCACCGACGAGCCGCTGTGGGTTGTAATGAATAAACTCAACCGGGTGGTTCTATCATTTTATTTAATTCCGCAATGGGAGCGATCATACCTTAAACACTTAACAAACTGATTTGTCAGTTGTCATATATAAAAATAACTTTTTTAATGAATGCAAATCTTATAAAAAGTATAAGTAAAGATAGTTGCAATTAACAACATATGTAGGTTGTTATTTGTTGTTGTTTGAGGTTATTTAACCTATAACTATCATATTCAAATTTTCAAAAGGTAAAAAGGCTCTTTTGATATCAAAAGACATAATTTTACTAAGAGTTTGTAAATATATAAAATAAAGATATAAATCACAGTCAACGACAAATTACAGAACTGTAGAAAGATTTCATAAATTCTGAAACAAGAGATATTTAAAAGGGACGAAATGGAGTGGAGAATATTCACACATAGCTAAAGCAAACTTGTGCTCGGAAAATATTTCTGCGAAACATGAGAGCTGTAAAGCCCTGTAGAACAAAGGTATTAAAGCGAATTTTCAAGCTCGCTCGCTGGGAATACGGGGAAAGCGACTCTACGGCACCACTAACTCATTTTGTTTGCTCTCCGTATAAAAATGTAGTTTGTTTCTGAGCGTTTGTAAACGGCGCGCCGACAATTGTGGGTGGCTTGTGTTATTAAGTCTTCTTTTTTACAATCGTATTTTGTTATTGTGCAAATCGTTAGACCATTTTCCTAGTCATTGATTTTTTTTACTTGTGTTTATGTAGCGTACCTGGCAATTTATTTAAAAATATTTTGTTTTCAAAATTATTTAATTAATGTGTGAAAATAGTATTGGAGATTAATTTAGACATGATTAATCTGTGCAAAAGGAAATGTTATTAATTAGAGCTTTTACGATAAACAGCATTCTCATACATTTTATTTTAAATTGATTAGCAAGCGTTATGAGTTTTCAGCACGCTATGGGTTTAATGGTAATGGCTGTAATTAACAAATAACTTAAAATGTTCACGCTTGAACCATAATAATAAAGTAAAAAAGGCAGCTAGGTATATAAGGATGCCGGCGGATCACTTGTCTCAAAATAAATTTACGTAGTAACGTGAGTTGAAAATAGAGAGGGGAAACTAAGCGAAACGGCGAAGAGCAATGAGGCGATGCATAAAGTCGCTTCGAGACGAAGTATAAAACAACAAAGTGGTCGACGCATCTCGCTCGCCGGCATAAAGAGGGAAATAATCCGACACGACAAACACTAAAGCGTCGCAGAATGGTACTTTAGAGTTCAAACACAACAATGATGTGTCTTCCATGAACACTTTATGATATGTTATAAAATCACTATAGAAATACTGAGTTAAAATGTTGATGTTATTATTACTTAAATAATCATTTGTAAAAAGAAGCGTCCATAAAATATATTAAGTGTTAGATTAATGCTTTCAACGACAAATTACTATAAACGGTGGTCGTGATCGTAAGCGTGGGAGTGGAGTAAAAGTAAGATGGGGACGATAACGGCGTGTCGGCATCGATAAGGAAAATAATTTATGATTCCACACGGGGTAACATGTAATATAAACACTATTTGGCACTTTGTTACAAGATAATCATACTGTTTAGCATTTTTATGGTTTTAAAAGAATTAAATATTTGTTTAAGGCTTTTTCAAACGTCTAGACGTTATAAGCACCTAATCAATAATGACAAAGATATAAAATAATTAATACAGTTATTGATTTATTAAGGCAATTTCAAAATTTACTGTTAATGAACGTTAATCATTGTATTCGCAGTTAGTCGTATAAAAAGTGACGCAATAATGATCAGACAGCTGGTGGTTTTGTAACCGATAGACCTTGGTTAATTAGAAGGTGAATTAATATTTACACAACAGGAAAAAAAACTAATGAGGTTTTATTGACAAGAAATTCATATAAGTCGTCATGGTTCAATGATTCGAACTTTTTATAACGTATCTACTTACAAACTATCATTTGCATTATAAAACAGGTTGACTGTTCAACAAAAAGAAGTTCTTCTTAATTTACTCACAGAATATACATATACACTTATATATATTTTTTGGCATTTCCAATAGTAATAAAGAAACAAATTATGATGGGTATATTTACAACAAAATACAACGCTACAAATACATGTTTGACGTTAAGAAAATATGACAGACAGTGCACCACAACACGAAAATATTAATTGCATTCCGAGTAGTAATAAGCAATTAAGAGAGAAGTTCAGTAAGCTCAGGCGACAGCACGCTCGAATGAGCCCGTCTTGGACGTAATACAATCTGTAAAGCGTTGTGGGGAAGCGTTGCGGTATATTTAAACACCTGTCATCCTTCCTGTTCTCTCTATGGATCGCCTAAGTTAGATTACTTTATAATAATTTCCTGAAATTTCAGTCCAGATGGAATATATAAATTGAGTGTTGTCGCGAAGTTAGTACATTAATAATGACTGTGGAATGGTCGGTTAGATGAACTGGTTGTTCTACAGTTTGATGTCTGTTCGGTTTCCCCACAACGTGATATTTACGATTCCGCAATATCTATTACTAGCGGCCCGCCCCGGCTTTGCTCGGGTGCATCGCTGATACCTACACTATATATCTGTCGCAGACAAATAGTATAATATGGCATTTTACATATGGCGTCGTCAGTTTAAAAACGGTTGCGATTATGTAATATGCCGAAGTCAAAATGTCAAATCATTCAATCGTTATAATGCGACGTTAGTGTTATTTTAGGGTGACTATGCTCATTAAAATCTCGAGAAAACCTTTGAATTACATACGTCGTCGTCGCTCGCTTCGCTTGCTCTGTTGCAAGGTCACAATATCTAACCTAACCTAACCTATTGATCTCTGTCACAAAGTCGAACCTAATAAAGCAATGAATTTCTGAGCCTATGAATATATGAATATTCGATCAAATACATGGTTTTTTGACCTATAATACTCTGCAGGAGTCCTTCACGACCCAGGGACTCTGGATACCTTAGCATTTTTGACGTGCTGGATAACCTCAAAAACTAAATACTTCAATTTGCCTCGGCATTATGTATATTATAAAGTGACACGGCAATCTACATTTTGCCTTGGGCATATTACATAACCGCAAACGTTTTTAAACTGACGATGCCGTATGTAAAATGCCAAATTATACTATTTGTCTGCGACATATCTACACAATCATAAAGTTCTGTAGTGCGAAGCACAGCCTTCGACGCACTACTTGGTATAGGCACGCGCCCCCCGGCCCCCGCGCGGCCCCCCCGGCCGGTACCGCCGCAACCGCGAGGTCCCTGCATTTTAAATTTGTAATATCTTCGAAAATATTTATTTAAATTACATGCTGTAAAGGGCAATATTGATCTATATTACATGCATAATTTATTAAAGGTACTTAATTGGATAAGGATTAATACTGTATAGCTTAAAATCGCTTTTTCGTAAATAAGTAATAAATAAACGATAAAAAATGGTTATTGTGGGTTATCCTCAAGAGATAGACATATGCCATCGCGGACTTTTTTGTAGATCTTTTTAAGGTGCACAATACTGTAGTACATTATTTTGATCTATCTCATAGGGTTCAGCCAGCGTCTGCAATGTAAGCGCAAAAAATTTGTTCATTTACTTAAATCTCTAAGATTATCCGTGTTCCTCTACTATATTATGCATGTATTATACATATAAACCTTCCTCGTGAATAACTCTATCTATTAAAAAAAACCGCATCAAAATCCGTTGCGTAGTTTTAAAGATTTAAGCATACATAGGGACAGACAGCGGGAAGCGACTTTATTTTATACTATGTAGTGATGAACTGTTAAGTGGTATCATTGCATTGTACAAATTTGCCAGCTCTACATTTTAAACTGGTTAGCTAGGTTGTATCGCTCAATCAATTATGTTGCCAATAGACTAGTATTTCTTTTTAGTTATTTATCCAAAGAATTTTTCCTAACCATTAAGTAAATAAATATGAACAAAACATGAAAAAAGAAGGATGTTTTGTGTAAGAATGTAAATCCCTTATACAAATAGTAACAAAGTGGCAAAACAAACTGACAAAGCTCATCGGCTCCAAGGGACTTGTATAATTCACGTACGGTACACGTATTGTATGGCAGTCGTGTGGAGTTCGTGTAACATTCCGGCGAACTTTGCGGCCGGCTAATTACGGCCGGACCCGGGTCGCACACGACTACGACGTGCAAATAGCCGAGCGGCTTATCTGCGTAACATGTCGTGTGCGCCGCCGTATCCTGCCCCACTTGATATATTGTAGCGAGATACATTCAAATTAATTCAACATTTTTGTTATACATATTTAAATTTGTTCATATACGATATTAAAGTACGGTATTTTATACTTGTCATATCCTTTTTCACTGTTGATTCGGAAACTAGTTTGTTGCCGCGAACAAAGAGTACTCGCTGTTACGTAACTTTGCACATAATATAATATTTACTCTTGTGTTGTCAACAAGTAAAACATACATACCTATGTATTTTTTTATTGACCGGCTAAACTATCTTCTATATTTTATGTTAAGTAAGAATAAATCACAGAAACTAACAAAATAAAATGTATAGTAAGCCCTTAGAACCAACAGGACTAAAGACAGAAAGTGAATTATTGTGTTTGATTTGTTTAAGATACAATAAATAGCTGTATATTAAACCGTAACGGGTAAGCCTCTATCCGGATTCAGTGGTTAAATGTGCTCCGCATTCAAAGCACGTTGACATGCGTTTATCAGAGCGGGAGCTCAGACCGCAGTCGGGTGCAGTGACAAACGGAATCGCAGAGTGCATCCCGAGTGAGCTGCTGATCCGTCGAGAGATATCTCGACCTCGGCGTCGAGTGCTAACACTCGCCTGCCTACGGATGATTACGGCCCTTTGACGACGCCTCTTTGTACCACACGTTTCGAAAGTAGCAACAATATATTTTGCTGTCATTTGTTTTGAAGTTGAAGATATTTTTTGACAAGATGTCTTAAAAAGTACATAATACTTATCCGTTTAAGCAATCATATCCTTATCAACAACAAATAAATATTGATAGACAACAATAAATATGACCGAAGCATAGGAATAAATCTACGTTTGGCACTTAACAAAGACTTGAAATGCGAGAGATATGTAAGCACAATTGTTTAAGGTTCAGTTTACATCGTTGCAAGTTAGGTCTTATCTAAGTCAAGCCGGTTAGACTGGAGCACGACGGAGTAATAGGAATCTCCGTAGAAGTTTGCGAGCGGGTGAGCCTGCGGGCGACTGGAGGGTGGCGTAGCGGGAACGGGCGACTCTTGTTATTACACCCTCTCACCTACGCAAGGGGTTCCTGTTTTGAGCCGTACTGTAGCGCAAGATTAAGACGCTCCTCGCTTTGCTCTTAACACTCAGCTTCAGTTACTCGATCTAAATACCTTAAAGTCTGTTTTTAATAAGTATATTATTATGGCACGTGTTTTTTATGATAATAAAAACGAGACTGATATCTTGAGGAAAAAAAATATTATGTGCGATATGTTGTTACGGCTGGAATGGGGTGGAAGTATTAGAGAAGAGAAAATTTAAATACATCAACAGGCAAATTTAAGCTTTAAGCATTAATTATACTTAACATTAAAAGAGTTAAGAAGAATATTTCATATTGGTCTATTTATTGACACGAAATAAGCATTCGAATTAAATAAATACTTCTATCTTTTGGCGAAACACCGAACGTACAATTAACTCTAAAAGTTAGAAAAGAAAACATGATCTAGCAAATTCTGCTTGTATTTCGTAAAGAAACAAAAGTTAATCTTTAAGGAAAAACAACATGATGTCTAAAAGCAAGCTAAAACCAAAATCGTTTATTTCACGTTGTTACATTACACCACTTCGGTTATAAACAAAAGTGCCGAAGAAAAGCCAGATAAGACGGCAGAGAAATAAGTTTAACCGAACGGGAGAAAGCATTATCATTGGCTGCGAGCTAGGAACAAAAGAAAATGGTGGAGAGCGAGCGTACGAGAGTACTTTATAGGCGCGTAAATATGTTTTATATCCCTCTACTGTCTGTTATACACTGGCGCGCCGCCGAACTCAACCCCTCGGCGACTCCCACCCTCACCCCGAGGGTTGCCGCGCTCTCGGAAATGCCGAGCTTTAATAAAACATATATTTTTCCGAGCGAGGAAAATACTGGGGAAACTCGCAATTTGTTCTTTCACTTTATGCTCGTTTACAAGACAAAAGTAGAACATTCTGGAAACATTATGTTAATCACGTAGTTATGTAGTTTATTATAATTACTGTGGTATTAAATATCGTAGGCATATAGTAAGGCAAGGGTGTTGTATCGTTGATGGATGAAATGTTAGTGGGTGCGAGTAAGTCATAAAGCTTGTAGTGGGCGGTAAGGGGTTTATGTAGTTGATCGGCGGAACTGTGACATTGTAGTACTTAATGGTGTTGCGGTGACCCTTATCTCGCGTGCCGCAGCGCCGTCGTCGTAGGTACGGCCGATTTATTGCGGTACATGCGAATACACCGCACTCCACCTTCTACGACTATGGCCATATCTTAATGTTTTATTTGTAAAAACAGTTGCATGTTTTTATTTACATTTAATTTTTGATAACGTTTCGGTTCTATTGTAATCTCTCAAAAGTATTAGGTATAATCTAAAGAAGTCAAAACAATTTTGCCACAATTCTAATAAAATTTTCACCGTAATTGCTGATTTGAAAATTTCTAAAAGCATTATTCGCAAAGGAAATGAAAGTAAAAAGAATTTAAGAAATAAGCCAACGCTGAGAGATGATAAAAGAGAAGTAGCGATTAAGATAATGTTGAAAACAAATTTATGTTTCGATTCCGGGGAGTAGATTAAATTATTTTCTTGTTGCTTCTTAAACGAGTTCTAAAAGGAGTCGTAAGCGGCCTCCCAAGGAGAGAGCACTAAAGAAAACTGGTGTGTTGGAGCGAGACCGTTTTGCTGTAACCGCAACGAGGCACAGACTGTGCCATAAAATATTACACCAAACGAAAGAAGCTCTTTCAATTAACTGAGGCAGGTTTGCGTAAATTTTACCAAGTGGCACCTAACTAATGTAGCTTAACAAGATTTTTAAACATAGTATTTTTTACACAAGTAATTATGGCATCTCTGATTTGTTACTTCATTAGTATTCATAAGCTTATTAATGTGTCACTAGGCATTCTCCCTTTACAGTTATACACACAGATCACCCCACTGGGGCTACCGCCCGCTTAAATCGACCAGAAGTGATACCCCATCTGATGAATGATAATGAGCTTTCTACACAGAATTTGCCAGCTGTAAGACCTTGCATTAGGTAAGAATGCAAAATAGCTCTACAATATAACCTCAAGAACGAAAATATGTTTTAGATGTCATCAACGGTTTTTATTAAAGTTTAAGAGTTTCTTGAAGTATATTCTGTTGGAACCACAAATATTTAATATTGAAAATATAAGTGACATTGTTATGTTAGTTGCATTAGCTGCAACCGACAAGTTACGAGTGCGCAACCCAACGGATTGTGGTTATGCAGAGGCGGGCCGGTCCATTGCCTGCATTGCCAGTTGCCGACTCCTGTTATACTAAGCTAATAACAGAGTTTACTGAATCTAGGCAAACTTCCCGGCAGTTTGCCCAGATTCACTCAAGTTATATTCATAACCGTCTTTACTGTTTTCAGGAAACTCTGTGAAGTTTAATTTGCATAACTGAATTAGTAACTAAGTTTAATAACATATTCATCTTAATATTACCTACTTAGAATTAGTTAGAATATCTATAAATCGCTACCTAAGGATAATATTACTGTTGATTATACTAGAATGTTACGAACAGTAAGTTGACATTTGAAATGATGTTACAGAAGCGTCTACGTAATTAGCCAAACGCGACCGGATTTGCATATCAAAGTGGAGGCATAATTGAACTCAGAGTGCAAATAGCCCAAGTGGAATCGGATCGAGTTAGTGGCGCTCTCTAGCTAAGTGTAGCGAGCAATGGCAGCTACCACAGTACCCGCTCTCACCTACATATCGCTCCGAACCTCCGAGCGATGTGCTCAGCTTCGCTGTCAACTTCACGGGATAATTTAATTAATCGACTACGGCACAACACAGAGCCGAGACTGATTTCCTCCTCAGATATCCATTTACTGCCATTATTGTGCCGTTCAACTTCATATTCGATTATGTTTGACAACTAGGGGAGATAACGTTTAAACTTTGATTGTGTATTAACAAGACTACAACTTGATCCGATGGCTGGCATGTTGTTTATATTTATAAAGGTTTTTTTTTATTTCCGTGTGTCTTTATTTATTTTTCTGTGCATAAAAGGAACCCAAAATGTATACTAATAAAAAAATGCGAAAACAATTTTATCTGTCAGTAACGCTTTCAGAGCCAAATTGATAACTCTACTTTAATAAAATTTGTATTAATTTTGACTCTAAGAAAGGACGTAGGCTTTAGCCGTAATAAAGGAAATTAATGCAAAAGATAGTCTTATAAAATATTAAACAATCTCAAATCACATTTCAGAGTAACACTGTCCTTTCCCTCAATAGATCATTCGATGCTACAGGCTTACACCGTTAGCAATATCCTTCAATTCAAGACCTGAATTCAAACATGAGTCATAAACTTCTTGCTACATTTGACTAGCTAGGTTCATTTAAAAATGTGAAATTGACAATGAAAACATTGCCTGTCAAGTTTCAAAAACCGATTAAAAGTCTATGTATTTAACGTCTAGAGAGATTGCCTTAATAAAACACTTATACATAGTTCTGCAGAGAAAATTGAGAGAAATGGAGGGTGGGGTGTTTCGTCCGGAGCAGGCAGCGAAGCGGCCAGATAATTAGATTAAGGGGAACGGACGAGTCGGGGTTGCGGCCGCTCGAACAATGCTATCAGTCTTTTAAAGCTTTCGGATTTGCACGACTGCTGTCACAGATTGTTCTTATAGTTTGTTTTTAGTTAAAGAGTTTGTACAATGCTTTTGATTTAGTTATAGTCAAGTTAACGCGCGGACAAAATTAGAGTATTACAGTTTATTTCTTAGTGTTATCTTATCAGGGTTGTTAATGGACGGCACAGGACAGGTTGTAACTTTATCAGTGCTCTTTTTAATTATTAAATACTTTAGAAACACATGTACTCAACCATACGATAAAAAGTGATTAGGGATGCTTATCCGTCTGTTAGCGTATAAGTTACCAGCACAGATATTTTATGACACTATGAACCAAAATAATTTAATTTATCAAAAAGTCAATAATTGTTAAGTAACTCTCAATAAATCGATAGTTAACACGTTTCGTTTAAATAACAATAATGAGATGTTAAAGCGCAACTCCTACTGGCAGTGAGTACCGTTAAAGGCGGTGTAATGTATTTAATTACGGGCACTTGCAGACTGCGCCAATCTAGTAATTACTGAACAGAGCGACGGCGCGTAATCAGCGCCCTTTGCCACGTCGACACGCGTCGGAGAGCGCTCAACGTCAAACTCTGGCCGCTTTTGACTCGCATTTCACAACCTGTTGACGAGTTAGTTAAGCCCCTAGAGCGTGCACAGTCCGACTACAAAGCGGACTTCATACCCCTTTATATCTTGCACGTTCTATGGTCAATACGATTGTGTTTTGGTAGAGATCTTTGCAGTTAGCCTGAGCGCAGGCTTTGACTGCTTCACCGGACTTTTGGCGAGGACCTTAAGGCCTCCAGCCAGAGCAATAGGAAAAACTAACTACGTCAGCAACGTCCACTAAGGGCACCCCCTGCGGGGTTCGGACCTCGACTTAGTGCGTTGCTAACAATCTTAATAAAGCAAAACAGCAAGGGATGGCTGGATCTAAGTTTTTATTATTTAGGGACATATTTTTATTGCTAGTTTGGCCGGCTCGGGCCAGCTTGGTCTAGGGACGGGAGGATAACATTTACGTTACTATTATTTATAATACGCGACGGGCCTCGCCGGCGAGGACGTAATATACGGCGGTTGTGTTTTGTATTGCTACTGCTAGCTAAATCGAATGCTTCTTGGAGAAGCGTTGTTTTATCGTCGGGGTAGGAGAGAGTAAGTCTGGGGCGTTTAATCTTAGATATTACGGAAGGTACGTATCGCGCGGCCGCTACGATTAGCGGGTTACGGTGGGTTTCGGAGGAGTCGAAAAATCGGATCGCGGCGCGTTTCATGAACTGCTTGATTGTTGGCAGCTTTAAGTCACAGTGCAACTGCAAGTTACGAACGTAACCTGGAGCGCCTGTGGCTCTACGCATGAAACGGTTTTGGAGAGTTTGCATTCGTTTGAGTCGATAATCGGGGTCAATACGATTGTCCTATAATTTAATACAGTTGAAAAACAAGAATGTTTAAAGACTTCGCAGAACTATCATTTGTGAAATGCACAACCTTACGAAATAACAGTAAATAGGTAGGTACTCAGAGAATGACGTTACAATCTACTAGATTAATCACTGTATACTGGCAAGTCCAGCGGGGCAATAAACCGGGAACGAGGAACTTCGCCACTTACATTACACGGACATTTATTTCCAGCTCTCTGTTTCAACTTTTCCAACTTTCAAAGAGTCGAGGAGTTTGTAAACTGGTTTAATTAATTTACACGATTCGTAAATATCGTTTAGAAACATTAAATATGAAGTTTGGAGAGGAAATATTAATATTAGAGTACTTGCCTTGTCATCGTCGCCTTCGCTATCACACTGTAAAAGGAGAAAAATGAATTTTAGTAAGAGGTCATTCAAAATAAGCAACTTAAGTTTTTAGTCATGCAAAATAATATCAATTCACAACTTAACTACTGCTTTTAGCGTATTATTAATGTCTTTATTATTAAAGAGCTGTCAGCGTCATTATTAGCGCTTAATATCTACCTAAATATGATACATAGAATTTATTCGTCTTTTACATAATTTTTATTAATCAATTATCTCGGAACATAAACACGAGAAACGTGTTGTAAAAGTCCTAAATTAAAGTTATGAGATATTTTTTACTGTTTATAAAAAAACACAATCCTATTCGTGACCTAAACAGTAGATAACGGTATTGTTCTCATTACCATTAAACAATCTCGGAAAACTTCAATCCATATGGGAGAAGAAAGCTATTATCGTAACATAAATCGACGAATACGTTACGCTTTATTTATGAGGTAAGTTCACGCCGGGGGAAACAACAAGGGATCAGACTGAGATATTACAATTTCAAATAAATACAGAACATGAAGTATTCAGGACGGGCGCAGGTAATGTTATGTAGTACAGAACGGCATCGCCTCGACAAATCTCGTGATTTAGCTGCGATACGCGCCGAATATCGAACAGGGTCTATGTGTGTTGCGTGATCAGGGTAAATTTGCACACAGTAATAGAGAATTATAGCTATTATATGTCTTTACAGGGATGGTTAATCAGATAATAATTTAAGCATAGACCGTATTGATTTCTATTAGTATCATTGTAGATTTATATTGGGTACCGACGATAAAATACATATTTTTCGCTTATCGAATAACAAAATGGTTACTCGCTTATCGCTATTTAATTTTAACATGCGGCAAAAGTCTACAGTTAGTATAAGAGTCGTGCGTGTAATAGAAGAAAATAGAAAGTATTTCTTAGCAAACGGACAACATTGATAATACTCACGATATAGCCTTTTCCGGAACTACAGCGGCTACTGGCCTGTAGGCAGGAGAGAGAAAGCGAACATATGAGTGGATTGGAGTGACTAGGGGTGGTGAAGTTTGTCCCGTCTCTCCTAACACTCGCTAAGCCACAATGCTTTGAAAGTAACATAGGAAAGAAAAAAAAATCCTCTAAAGAATGACGTTTACATTTTACAACTGTCATGTTTAGGAAATAGGAGAGACGAGAAAAATGCAACAAAATAGAAGACATTTATATTTTTTCACGTTCTAACACACATAACAATCACAACACTAAGTGAACGTCGTACATGCACTTTTGGAATTTATCATTTATAAAGCTTGACACAAATAAACGATATTTGTGGCAAAAATAAACAGATTGCATAGGATGTAAAGACGATAAGATTTGTTCATTCGTAATTTTTGTAGAGGGTATTTACTTGACAGGATTTTGCAGAGTTCATTGCAGAAGGTTCTTATGCACTATGACATGGCTCTAGCTTTTGGTAATGGGTCCTAGGGCACAACGTTAAGTGATGTAAGATTAATACTTACGTCACTGAGACGATCACGGGAAGAATCGGGATCGCGAGGCGCCACCGAACTACCCGTTAGTCTCTCTGATGCCCTTCCACTGTCATCCGACGTACCAGCGTCTTGAAGCAGCGTAATACCCTGTGTAAAACAAATTCAGGGTAAATTCATAGTCAGGCCCATATTATAAGGCACGAAAATCATAAGCTTTTTTAAGTACTTAAGTGATAGCAACTCGTGTACAGATACCTTAAGAGCAATTCTTTTGCAAAAAGGGGAGCAGAGAAAAAGCTTTTTATATAAAGCTCACAAAATTGAGCGGTAACTAGGATATAAGAAAACTTGATAAGACGGGCTGGGAAAGCGAGGGTGCGGGCGGGATGAGTGGAGCCGACCCATAACGTAACGTGCCCCGGGCCCCGACAATAAAAAGAGTTTTCCATTTATCACATTTCGCGTCTATTTTACGGTAGGGTTCGAAAGCGCTCGTTCAAGCGGGGAAAGCGACTGTGATGCTCAGCGACGACCGCTGTACAGGACTGCTAAAAGAAAATAAAACCAAAGTTACTCTCCGTGAATGGATAACTTTGGCAACCTTTTCACAATGAACTTCCAAATGATTAAATAAGCGGATAACTTTTAATTTTTCACATTAAATATTAAGCAATAAGTTTTTCCTTCCTCTACATTTACTCGGATAATTTTACATCTATGAGATAATGGAATGCGTATGATTCTTTATGCTACATAAACAGAATTATGTAGTAATTTATGGAAAGAAAACATTTTTTAAATTTATAGCCCTAACCAAGCAAGTGTCGTGCTCACCGCCAGCTGCCATTGCTCGCAGCAAGTTTATAAAGCGACATCATTTCCGGGAGCGGTCGACGACCGGAACAAGCTATTTAATAACTGAAATTCGCATTCGCAGTTTAGTTGCAAATACTTTCATGTCAAACAAAGTAAAGATCACAAGAAAACACGTGAACACATGGCAAAAGAACATGACAATAATACCAAACAACCCTTTATCATCGTTCCGAGTAGGTTATGAATATAACAAAAACAATAAAAGTTGACTACGTTCATCTCACATAATAGACAACAAAAAGACATACGTACAAGATTATATTTCCACTTGTAATAATAAAAGGGATTGCTTTCCGACCCTTTACATATATAAAACGAGTTAAGCAGCGTCGCACATATCAATTTAATCCGTGGCTCGTAGGCGAGCGAGATCCCTCTAATCCCTAAATGGGTCGTGTCTCTCGGAGATGTTACAGGGGATGTCGCCACATAATTACTTTCGCTCATTACCGTATGCCCCAATTATGCCAATAACAACGACTTTCGCTTTAAGAGGATTGTTCAAGTACAACATATGCTACGGCTATTTGTTTACCATTAAATCAGTTGGCAATTATGTTATAAAGCGGTAAGTTAATGTTTTCTATTTTTAAATGTAATTACAGCATTGAAATAATAGATATGAATAAATTTTGCGTGGGATAAATACAAACATGACAAAGTTATTTCTCGAAATGTTTATAAAGTATATTATTATTATTCGTAATTAGGTACCATTACTAAATTGAAAGTAATAAAATTAAGAAATTGAGCTAATTTCCCATTTTGGTCTTAACACTCAATTTTTTTCTTAAAATTTGATTAAAAGTTGTTAGATAAGTCTCAATTTCACCTGGATTTCATCTTTATAACAAATAATTTTGATTTCTATGTTAGCGTACTGTGGCAAGTGTCTGGCGGGAAGCAGTCGTGCCCGACCGTCGACACAACCGCTAATTGAAACAACGACCGCAGCCGAACATTACTTATTCATGAGAAGTCCATATGGCGGCGAAACGTGACCAACGAGATAAATCATTCAATTAGGTACATTTTTTATGAACAGACACTCCTGCGAATATACGCTCTGGAGTTTAGATTAATGAAAGTCGCATAAAAGTTGCCATTAACTTTCCTTGAAGTTACCCCAGTTATACGGGTGCAGCCCAACCACTTTTGCTCACTTCTAATTATATTTATTTACATTAAAATATGTAAAATAAATAAACAGCGCAAGTACAGTACCAAGCGAGTCTATTGAAAATCTTAAAGCCGGTTACTGTAATACCACTTAGTATTACAAGTTGATGCTTCATATAAGAGCGCTAGAGGGTTAGCTTGTTCAGCATAAAAATAATGCCCGTCTTAGTCGAAGGCAAACCGGTTGTTTGTAGGGTTATCACAGCATAAGTGTCTAGCGGGTCGCGATATACCTTGTTGAGAAAATATATTACTTTGATGCTAGTTTTAGTTTTACGATTAATAAAATTACTTTAGGGATAACACATAAAAGTACTTACGTACTAAAGTAGTAATTGGTATCGAAATTATTTTGATTTTCCTCTCAAAATCTAAAGAAGGGTCTATTAAATTATTTTTTCGCTATCTCTTACTGAAAGTACTCGTACGTTTTTACTATGTAAGATAAAAATATTCGTTCGTCTAAACATTGTTTTTAATGTAATATTAAACGAGCTGTAGTCACTACGGTGTAAGAGAGCGGGTGTTGTTAAGTGAGGAATTGCATAGTACATTAATGTCGCGGCACGTTACCCCTTGTTGCTACACATCCTATAATTATAGCTGCAAGTTATCGTCTTGTCGTATAATTCACACATTAATTTATAAAACATCAAAGAAAAGCATCGTTTTATTCTAGACATAGGTAGTTAAAATCCAACTAAACTATACTTTCCTGCTTGGGTTGTTTTTGTTTCGTTGGATATCTTCGACAATCACGATCAATTTTATGAAATTAACACTGATTTTTATTTGAAAACATCTTAAATATAACGGCGGTGAAAGCGTAGAACCGATTCAGTCAACCCCAGAAGTAACACTTTAGTTAAACAGCATTTAAGAAAATGACAATCTTTACGTTTTCAGCTTTCATTATTTATTTTAAACTACTCAATAATCATACAGTATTTTGCAAAACATTTCACAACAACTGAAAGTCACTTCAGTGGTGTGCAGTCAACTGCGGTTAGAATCTAATCTACCTAATCACATTTTAAATATTTAAACGGATAAAAGCACATGGATTAAGCAGATCCCACATTCACAGCAAATCAATCAGACCCGACGCTGACATGGAGCGGTGGTATTTCCAAATGGAATTTTGCGACAGACCGTTCTAGAATTAATACACTGCGGCAGGCCGGACGAATGAATATGTGATTGAATTAATATTTACAGGGTACCGTAGGCGTTACAATAGGAATTTGTAAACATAAATTGAAACAAAGGTTTTGAAATCCAAAACGGTTGTTTTGTTACAAAACTTACACACTATCATATTATTATGTATCTTTAAGTTTTCTTTCCATCGAGCTTTGCTTTTGCATAATTCGGAAGATATCAGTATTTTATTTCAACAGTATATTCATATTAATAGCACGATTCAAATGCACAACGTTATTTACCATTTACACATATAATGTTATGAAGCCGGTAAGTACGTACTAATAACTTTAGCGTATAAACAGCGAATATAATAAAAACATTTAATGTCAAAGACAATTTAATTTTATGAAACATTTTCCGTGGTGTCGCATTAATATGCAACGTCATGTTGCTAACATAATTTCTAGCTGCAGTCCAGTCGTTATGAATTAAATAAACTTGTTTGACATTTTATTTCGTCTGGAGCTTTAGTTCTCAGAACAAATCACCCCGACATTTAGACACGAACTGAATACAAGTAGTTAACTACGTTGTTGTAAATTTATTATATAGTAATAAAAGTAAATCGGATTTAAAATAATAGGCACATATTATTTTCTGGTAGCTAAATATTAAAGCGTTGGTTCAACACAAAGTTGTCTCGAATAATCAATTAACTGAAACATAATTAATATCTAGCAGGCTTTATACATGATTTATGTAACATACAATAATGTTATAACCGATTGGCTGTTGTGTTTTAATTAATAAAATCAGCGAGGTGGAGAAACATTAACGTGCATCGCATTCATATGACATTATTATTGAATTTCGCCTGGTTCACTGGGTATTACGAATTGTTAAATTGTGGGCCATTGTCGGATTTCAATTAAAGTTCAATGAAGACATCATTTACCGATAAATTCATTAAATTTGCAAACCGTTTTGCAAATAAACGTTAATTTCAATTATTGTGCTTAAATGTACACGAAAAGCGGTTTTGTATTAATTGAAATGATTCTATTAATAAGTGTTTGTTTATTCAATTTTATTTTACAATTTATGCAAATATCTACATATACCTGTAAGGTAATGTCATAAATATAAACAGTTTCATTGAAGTAAGGACGTTTCGACCCGTTTGTCGTTTAAGATAAGGAAAGAAGAGGGCGACGTAAGCAAACGGCAATATCGTCCAGAAAAGGGAATAAAAAACATTTGGCATTGGCAGCGTGTCGCGTCCGTGGCGATACGCCAGCTTTCCCGGAGACAACACAATAAGGACGCTCTTCTGTCGAAAGCAATCCATGTCCGCCGCAACCAATTTCATGTTAACGTACACACAGGTATGTTTGTGTGAGTGTAATTTAAATCGTATTTAAATATAAACACAGCATTTAAGAAAATATAGAGCAGTATAAATTGTTGTTGTTGGTAATAATGTTGTTTGTACGAGGAAGCGCCTGAAATTTTATGAGCCCTTTTGCGTTCAGTATTATTATGGTAAGATTTTGTAAATCCTTTGTCCTTATTTTCCTCTTCTTTTTTTTTGTAAAAATTGCCATCGTCTCTTGTCTTTACGTTCTTGTATCTATATAGAAAATTAGCGCGAAATAAAGTTTACAAAGTAAGCGAGGTCACATTAAATCAATTACTCGACTAATTGCGAAGTTCATTAAATTAAAGTTGTAGAAGCTAGTTGCCTTAAGTGGTGGGTGTTAGAAGCGAATTTTACAGGCTCGTCTACGGAGACGAGAACGTAACTTAATGATCGCGTAGTGCGCACCGGGAGGCTATATTCTATTCGTCGGCAAATTGAATCTGCGACGAGCTATTAGCCGACACCGCAGCGGCGCGTTCCCAGCTCGTGCCAAACGATCGTGCTCATTCCATTCAAGTCTAGATATTGTTTAAACCGTGATATAGTCCATAAACTACTAGCAAACGGGCCTCTAATAAAACAACGTTATTGCTGCAGTGCAGCATTTCGGTTAATGTTAGAATACCTTTTAAGGTTGGCCCGTGAAAGATCCAGCTTTAGTAAACATATAAATCGATATGTTTAAAACCATGCGAGTAAATAATGATTACGTGTTTAGCTTTTTTAACGCGCCCATCATTTCCGACAGTTTTACATAGAAACTGACATAATATATTCCTTCGGCGGCGCGCTGCGGAGCAAGATTTTCCGCTTTATTCGAGCAACAGCACGAGCGGCGGGAGGCAAATTGGATGGGATTGCGACATATCTTGGCTGGCGTCGGCGAACTGTCGAAATTCACGGGGGAGCACACAGGGTAAACTGCTCGCATTCCGCTCAGAGTGCTCCCTTCGAATCAGAAATGTGAACCTATTTAGAACTCAAGCACACACTTCGAGTGAAGAAATAAATATACAATTTTGAAAACCAGACAAGGATACAAAAACGAACTATAAATGTTTGCAGAATTTGTAATACCCTTTACAAAGTAAGAATACAATATATGTAGAAATCCAATAGAGGCTTAGGAATCAACCAAATCCATACTTAGACGTAATCAAGAAAGTACAAAACTCTTAATAAAAACATGAATAAAATATGTTTATGATTAAATAATACCGAGGTAATAAATGAACAGTCTAGCCAGGTCAAATGACGGCAGAATTTACTAACCGTTGAATAATTAACAACGTTTACTTTCAGGTAGTTCAATACTTAATGGTTTGGCAAACGATTTAAACAAGTAAACAAAGTGTACATTTCTCAGATGTTGGTTTAACAACCAATTTGAAGATGAGGCGAAGCGCGTTGACAAGTCGATTGGCAGTTTGCATACGTTTTATGAGTTTGGCGAGAAAGCGAATCCCGGAAGAGGTACGCTCGATGGTTTACAGATTTAGATTCGCTGCATTTAGACGAATGAGATCACCACACCACATTTAACTTAGGTGCGGATGTTCAAGCACGTCGAGGATTTATTCATTTACTTTGTTTACGAAGCTACTTTATATAAAGTTACGGTTAAAATTTGTGCTTAGTAGTCAATAGTATTGCCGTTATTTACACGAATTTAGCACATGAAAGGACAGTTATGTTTTCTATATACACATCTAAACACATAACAAGCACAAACACATGCAAACTACAAGTAGTGACTAGTAGTAATGGATCTAAATCGCTTTGCACACTGTCATTTCAGTAGGATGACAGTAACATGTATATTCTAACATGTACTAATAGGTCTAAAACAACATCCAATCCTTTCATATATTTTTAATTCGATTACTTGTAATGTTATGTTGTAAGTTTATTTTAGTTTTTCTTTTCTTTTATCAAAAATTTAATAAGTAATAAATTCAATGTTATTACTTAGAATGTTGGTCGACCTATTATTGGCGACTGTGTAAGCCTGATGTTTTTTTTTGATTATTTTTATGTAATGTTTTATACAGAAGCTGTTGGTTTGCCTTTAATAAATAAATAAATAAAATAAATCCAGATGTTACTTACATGAGAGTTTACGTTGTTGGGCGGGTGATTTCGCCCAGTGTCGGCAGCCAACGCCGCCAAAGGCAAGCGAGGCTTGGTCGACAGGGCATTTGTGCGTGGAGAGGAAGCGCATTTTACAGCAGCCTGATAACAAAGAGACACAATATTACTATACAAAAAATGATAAATATATGACGTACTCAATAAAACGATTAAACCCCAATTTATTTAAAATAAATTAAAAGATTACGACGTGCTCTGCATCTTTACAACTTGTGGAATCTACCGAGTTTACCAAGATTTTACGGTAAAGTCCTGCTGCAGTTATTACTTACGGAGTCATTAAAAACGTCTTTAAGCTATAGGTACGTGGGGTTTGGTGATAACCGTTATCAAATCAAACGATCTCTTTTCATAAACTTGTAATGCCAAAACAACATAAATATTGCAGATCATTATTTATTATCATCTAAATACGTAGCACGATATGGCGATACCAAAAATACCACAATAATTGATCATGTTATCGTATCAGTGACATCACACAGGAAGATAAAGGGGAAATACGCCACACGCGTATAGAACACAAATGCTGACAAATTCTTTGAAGATATTTTTTTATGTAAATAAAGTAATCTTATTTTATTCATACAAAAATCACAAAGTGTAATGCGTGTGAGAAACACGTGCTACGGCAGCGTTTAAACATTTGTAGGGGAGACATGTTTGGCAGTGGTGACACAATGAGGGCCCCTACTGACATATTTTTGAATGAACTCAATTATTGAATGGTCCGGTTAAACGGGGGTGAAATGCAACGGGTTGGTGTTGTGATCGATGATTAAAAAAAGGGTCATTCGACGTTGATCATAAAGTTGCCAAACAAAAAAGTGATATAACCGTTTTGTATAACCATGTACTATTAAATAAGATGAATAATTATGGTGAATAAGTAAACATTCTTTTTACCAATTAAATATAAAAAAACACATAGCTTTTTAAAAGAGACATAAAGATACAGGACAAATTAAATCACCACAATTAATAACATCTACTAAGTACTAATAATAACGAATACTTATTGTATCCGTCATTATATCTTTTAATACCTAGCTAAGTTGTATAAATAGCCCGTAACTATCGCTATCAGCTTCGATAAACAACACATAAACAATCAGAAATGACATAATAATAAGACTACATCACTTTAGACAGACACGACTAAGAAAATCCAGGTCGCGGCAATGTAATAAGTAGGCATACATTTTTTTAATGATTAACGAGGCAACGAGAAGGTAAAGTTTTCAGTGGGAATTAACAATTGAACACGCGTAACCCTTTTACCCTCGATTAAATGCTTCGACGAGGGTGTGCGGTATTTTGGTAAGTGTTATTTACCCAGCTTTTGGTACAAGGATGAAAACAAGACATGTTACGCCAACTATCTGTCATGATCTAAGGCACTCGTGCCGGTGAGCACGACACGTGCTGACCACCCAACGCGAATAAATAATAACAATAAATAACACGTCCCACAGCTGATAACTCACGCCACTTGTAAGCAATAACGACGTATTTAACATAATAAGACAGTCGGTATAACTTCGTTAAAATAACATAGAAAAAGAATTCCATTTTGTACTCTTCCGACCATTGGCGGTAATTGAATACTGCATTTAGCATATTTATAAACCAGGAATGACTTTGTAATAATGTAATTTCTAGTTAGTAACTAGTTTTAAATTGAGCAATAAATAAATGTGTCAGTGACAGCAGCTGTTATGTTTAAATAATTGAAGATAATTTAAAATGCGACGTTAATAGATCTCCTTGCAACAAAGAAACATATGCACATTTTAGTACTTTTTGGCAGTTACGGCTATTATTTCGTACAAAATAATTATGTCTGCTGTGACAAAAAGTATAATGTTTTCAACTTATAAAACATATTCGTCGTGATTGATAGTAATAAACTCTACAAAATACAAACTAATATCAAAATAAATCTCTATTACCAACACAATAAAAAGAAAAAAAAAACCAGAGCAAACTCATTTTACAAGGAATAAATCTCTTCAAAACTGCGACGAAAGCGAAATTCTCTCAAGAACTTTGTGACTTCCACAAAAGATTTTATACAATTCATTTCAACCTCATAAAAAAAGTTATCACGAATTCACAGAAATCCGGCGAGCTATTTTTCTGCCGACGGCGTTGCTCCCCGTGGGAAAGTCAGTTCGATTATAAATGCTAGCTGGTAAAACATATATTATCTTGTTAGATAAACTTTACAAATTGTTAACTACCTAACCATTATTTACTCATTCAATCAAGTTTAATAAAACGCACCTACGTTTATTATGTAAACCTAGTGGTCTCGTGATTCAGTAATTAACATGTTTAACATTGTATAAACGTCACGTTCTGTGTTTACCAGGAGCTGTCAAATAATTAGCATCGGTCAATAACTCAGTAGGCCGCAAGGTAATCGCCTACCTACGCGCCAGTACGCGGTCACACCTCGTCGACCGGCTCGCCGACTACGGTCATTTGCTGTAATTGCTTCACCAACAACATATTAATCACTATGTGACACTACTGATACGACCATTTTGAAGAAATAATAACATCATTATAGACATTTACATTCATTTGTTACGATCGGTACGTAAATATATTATCGTTTTAATTAAGTCACTACCAATTCAACAAAAACTAGTCGTTTCAATTTAATTATTTAATCATTTACCGACATGATTTAATGACAACTTTGTAAAGGCATTTTAATAAGAGCAGATTTCAATAATACGATTAATTCCTTACCAGTCCTTGTGTCTATCGAAGAACTAGACTAAAAATGTTGTCAAAAAAGAATAAGAATTTATTTTTCTTTTTAGTACACGAAACCCCTCTATAGTTCCAAGAAATTATAGGTTTTCATTGATATAATAATGTGAATGCATATGTGATGTAGCTATTCGATTTGATAAATAGAATATGGTAGGTACTTATCTAGATTGTCAATAATATAATTAGTAGTCATACGGCTGTTGCAATTTTTTTTATGTGTGCATACAAAAGTTAAATAAACAAGGACTAATTTTACATCAAAAAGGTTCCACTGGTAAGTATGTCCTTCGTCACTGACGAGTTGCGAGGCGACCTTGTGCTATAATCACACTTAGTCCGGGTCGCGTGGTGCGCACCAAATTGCATTTTGTTTTTAATCTGGCAGATGCCGCGGGCTCAGGCATGAGCTTCAATTTGCCTGAGCTGTTTAATTAACATCGACACGGCGGGTCATTAATTAAGTCATCAGACAAGCCGGCGGCGTGGTAGCACGGCGCGGATTAGATACTGAGCTGCGTGATAATGAACGATTATACCACTTTTCTAATAGGTTGAACATGATGTAATTTTATCGATTACAACTAAAATAATGTTTTTACTCGAACGAGGAATGCACTTACATGATAATGGATTCAGGAATAAGTAATATTTAATTAGGTATTATTAATTATTAACACCTGTCTTTCATAGAGATCGTCAAAGACAGTCTTGTCTTGTTATTACAAGATACCGGTTTTACATTTAATTTAATACAGATTTAAATATCATGTAGGTATTTAAAACTTTGATGAAAATTAAGTTTAGTTGTCAGGAGGACATTTTCAATTTTAATAAAGTTATTATTTAGCCCTTTTCATAGCAACCTTAAATAAAAGACTATGATATTCATGAAGCAACGTAAATATAAATAAATATCCCAAATGTATTTTTAAAGCGATAAAAATAGGGGCTGACAAACTTTGGAAAGTGTTTAAATGTCATGAAAGGTCAGTGGGTAGTGAAACCGCCTCCGCTCCAGCCAACACGGTTACAGATAGTAAAATAATTAACTCGCCTCAGGTACCGATATTTTCATCAGGTAAATTAATCTGTAGTAATAATTTAAATCAGTCAGTAGTAGAGCATTGCGCGCGTAATTAAGTACAAATAAAGGTAATAAGGTGCTTCTATTAAATTGATTTTATTTTTTCTCTCTCTTTTAATGTGGATAAATAACATTGGGTAAATTCTATTTTGTAAACCTTCTCCTAATTATTTAATTTATGCATAGGCAGAATAGAGCTGGCTATACCAGGCTACAGTTTATTAGTAGAATAAACTAATTATAGATAGCATTTAAAAAACAACAGCTACCTAATTGCTAGACACTTCGATTTCAGAATAACTATTATCTATTCTCGATTACAGAAACCTTAACAAAAAATAACTAATAATTGGTACAGCATAGATTCAAAAGAAACCACAGTGTACCGGATACAACTGATGTTTCGAAAACAATTATTGTGGTAGACTTTTTTTTAAGCTGAACTGTGTAAAAACCTGTATTGTTTAACAGGGAGCTGTACAAAAAAATCCTTGTAACAATAGAACTACAGGGTCTGTTGTGCAGGTAAATAAACGAATCTTAAGTCTTTCATGGCCAGTTTTTTCTTTATTCGTTCTTATTTAGTAAATAATCTTGGCGGGATTTCTTAGTGTTAAAATTAATTCTGCAAATGTTACATAATTGTTTCCCAATAAATTATAACTTTAATTATGGCACTGCTGCTGAATAATTTTGGCGCTTTGGCCAATGCGCCAATTAGGTCGTCAATGTGCGATGCATTAATATCAGATACATAATCATAAGTGAACCTCAAATGTATGAAATTGCTGTATGAATAATAAAAAGTAGCTTAAGACTAAAGTAATCCATGTGAGTATTATTATAGACAGCTGCGAGTGAAACAGCGAGCTTTATAATTGAATGGGGGCGAACACCAGCGCATGACAACAAATATGAAGGGATGTAATCGAAATGTATGTCGCGTGCCACCAACCGATTACCTGACTTGTCAACTCGTTATGCCCACCCTCACATGTCCAGAGATTAAACAAATAGTTTTCATGTGAAATTGCTTTTATTTTAAAGTATTCTTCTTGTTTATAATTTTCAATAGTCATGCATGTCTGTTAAGTGTTACAATCCGATATATTACTTTTTACGTTTCTTTTCATAACTGTTGTTTTCATCCAATAATATTATAGATAATGACAAATCTATAATTATAGTACGCTATTTTATAAACTTATCTTATTTTTCAGTCAACATTGTGTTAAATAACTATTATCAAATATAAATGACACAATAAACAGACCAATGGTATAAACATGTTAAACAAAACGCTAGTAACGTCTACATTACCCCATTCCGACGTAATATCAGAAATATTGTCACAAATCAACTCTGTGTTTATCAGACGGAGCGAGACACGACCGCTCTCGACCGACAGCGTCGCATAGCTAACAACTTCTGAGTAAACATTTGCTCTGGCTGACGTGTATTTAGCGATAATGGAGTAATATGTTACAAATGTTTATATTATGTCGCGCACTCAACGCTAATGCACGGTTCACGATAATCAACAAATAACAGAACGAAGAATTATTCGAGAATAGAAAATAGATTATTTATGACTGACTATAATGCATATAATTAAATGTTATACCTATACATTTAGTTATACAACGGAATATACGTTGTATACGACGGAATACATACCTAATATACTTAATGAAAATTGGGAATTTGAATCTGCGAAGTATGGATTAAGCGCTCCCTTTATAGTAAAACATTATGTTAACGTTCTGTGCTTTATTCTTTCAACATGCTTTATTCATGTTTTTATACGGGTCAGCGACGCTTAAGTGCTGTTATTGTAACACTGACTAGATTAAAATAACATTACTATTTTTAAAGCAATGTAGGTAGTGGTATTTAAACAAAAACTGATAAACGATTTCTTTTCAGTTTTAGCAATCTAAACATCTACGTTACAAAAGTAGGTTATTGATTGATTTATTTATTTCAGAGCAAAGTCAGCATAGTGAAACAAGCAAGCTTTCAAATTCAAAAGCCACGCGAAGCTTCAAACACAAAGCACTACCATTCTATTGTTTGAATGATATGGGAAAGTCTTTACGTAACTAAGCGGAATAACAAGAAGAGAAACTGTATACAACATGTTACAGCTAATTGTTTACTATTAATATCAACTTCGTGCCTTAATGTCTCTTTGGTATGATTTCAGTAACATGTTATAATAAGAAGTTTTTTATTGATTGAATGTTTTATAAATCTGTAACAGAATTTAGAAATTACTTATCGCGTGTTCGTTACGCGTATAAAATGCTGAATCCGATAAGGGAGAACCGAGAGCTGTACTCGACGTAGTGAAGTAGCGTCAGAAGTAGCGGCAGCCAGTGCGACATATTCACATTGGCTCTTGCGAGTCTCTTCAGGCTATTAGATCGCGATGGCCGAGACTCCGAGAGGCAGGTCGGTCGATCGCGGGCAGATCGCCGAGATACGTCGCGACCGCCCCATGCCGCCCGCCGCCGAATATCCCTTCATGTCGGCGCCGCTCTTCACCGTCGACGTCGCAATTCTTGCCACTTGGGGCACTTAGCACATCTTATAACGAGTCTTTCAAGTGGGTAATATATTTACCATTAAATCAGCATCGAAAGACGTTTTATTTCCTTTGATCTGAAATATCTCAAACCTTTTTCTTCTATCGTTTCTTAAAGCATATCAAATGATATTTAAATATTCATTTGCTTGCTCAGTTTATGTGTTTTATGTTTCATAAAGCGAAAACAATGAAACAACTGTATTTTCACATCACATTGTGATAGCTCTGAATACAGAATATACTGTAAATAGTGAATGCATTTATGAATTCACATTCGGTATTTTATTTAGACTGTTTTATTGTAGAACGATAAAAGCTATTAAAATATTGCGTTTGTGTCCGCAAAAACCTTGATAAAAATATTGATATTTGGTATACATTGCATTTAAATAAATTGTAATATTTATTTAAATGCGAATATAATACTGCATAACTTTGTGGAAATAAGTGAAGGATTGCGTGAATTTATTAAATTCCATTGTAGTTTTGTAATTCATTGTTTAAAACATGAATGGCATATAGTAAATAAGTTATTTATAAAATCATTACTTTACTTTCTTGTGTATAACTTGACAAAAACGTTATTACGAAACGGATATAGGTAATATGAAATGTTACACGCAGGTATTTACTTTTAAATATCAATATTTTCATTCAATTACGAGGAGTGAAACTCTAGAACAAGCCAAACAACTTATCGTGAGCTCCATCAAAGGAACGTAGATTTGCCGCAGCAGTAAAGATCTGCAAGTAAATATTACTGCCAGATGCACTGAAACTACTTGGAAAATAACCGGGTGGAGTGGGCGCAAAGTGGGTACTATAAAGGAGGCAAGAAAATAAATACAAATATGTCTGTTGATCAATTTGTCATGGTTTGTTTACATGAATAAATTTTATATTAGCTAGAGACCAACAATAATTAAAATACCTAGTTTCTAAAATTGAGAGCTTAAGTGGCGTTAAAAACGAAAGAATGATATTAAAAGAGGAAAGAAGGGGATTATCTTGCCGGTGTTAATTATGTTCTACTGATTTGTTACGAAGAAACATTTACTGTAGCTTTAAAGGGATGTTTGCTTTGTGATTTTATGTTTTCTTACATATTCCAAATACTATAAAGGATTGTTAAACTAAACAAATGTGTGTTTCAGGATTATCTCGACTTAGAATGCATCATATCTTTATTTGATAACGAATTACACATTAATCAAACCTCATTTACTGAACCATTCATCATGCAATTATTTAGATAAGACATATCAAAGCTAAGACTCATTTTAAATCATTTGTATGAACATAATATAATATTATTTGCATTTCATTTATTACAAGGCAAATATCTGGTATTAATCAACGTATTATCGACGTAACTACGGTCAAGGTTGAGAATTTCCGCAATGTCGGGTCATCAACGGTTTAGTTCAATTGAAACTATTTAGTGCCCACCTACAGTCTTGTTGCAGAATAATACCTGTACTGGAACTTTGATAACATACCAAATTTAGCTCTACTCTATATGTAGCAATAGATTAGCGTTTAACGCATGTAATAATAATATTAATACGCGAATTTGCAGTTTCCTTCTAATTTTATCCTTGTTGATTTAAAATGGAAGCTGGGTTATTTCATACCAATTGTATTTATGTTTTTTTTTTTACAATTTATTTATTTTAATCGGTGGATTGTTGGATACTGAGAAATTGTTAATCCTGATTAGGTGAAAGACAAATACAAATATAAATCTCTATCGTTTATCTTATCTAGATAAAAGAATGACAAAGGCATTATCTATAAATAATACTAACGATATAATGCACAAATGTTGACTGCTTAAAGATTTTTTGATATTTAGTAAACGATTTTAAGAGTTATAAAAATACATTGCATTCAAATGAACCACTAAAAGTCAGTTTACTTGAAACAAATCTTACTTATGCATTAAATCGCAATACCACGTAAAGAAATCAAAAATAAAATTGCCTTAAATAAAAGCAAAAACGTGGTTTCATTGAGTAGCAATAAAAGCGAAACGATGTAGTTTAAAGTTTACTCAGGTAAGTATTTATGTCACAACGTGCTAACATTGTGCTCAGGGGAACACTGAGGGGATGGGTCAAAGGGGTGTCGGTGTGCCGAGACATCGGCGGTACTCCCGACCGCTGTGGCTTGTCTTTTAAGGCGAACCATATTGATTTTGTATAAAAATATGTAGACACGAATTGTTTGTCTAACTTGTTATCCTTTTGCGGAGCTTTATTACTTCGCTTAAGTTAGAGCTAGATATTTTATTTGCAATGCAATTTAAATCCTACTTTATGGAGTTTGTATAATCGGCTTAGCGTTTTTAAAGTCCATTTTGTAACGTAAATTTATATAGATGTCGGAACGTTTATAGTTTGACCTATATTAAGTAGTTCAGTCTTTTTTCATTGTTGTCAAGTCAACCTAGCCTAAAGTACTTAGGTACATGAATCTTATCTTTATTTTGGTAATTTAGAATATACTAATCCTTTGTCAGTGGTTTATTAAACATTTACCTGTTTATCGCTCGTTGTAGTATTTGCAGTACTTAATTTAGTCGTGATTGCTATTAGAAGTAAATGTATTTTAGCATAAATGAACGTGACTCTTTCATTTGTAAACATATTTTATTTATTTTGTAAAAACCAAGTAAGAAATAAAAAGAAAGTGTGTAAAACCCTTAAAGGTAAATAAATAAAAGTTACGTAGGTATTCTAGTTTATAGTAAAGAAAAAACTGCTCCAGCGAATAATTCGTAAATAATAGCTACAGCATAACAATATCATGGAAATAAAAAAAGAACTTGGGAGAAAATTAATTTAAGTACTCTTTCCTCGGCAAAATCATGTTAGCGATATTTCACGCTCGCCAACTTGTTCATCCAATTTTTCACGAAGGCCTATCAGGTAGATGGACCCTGTCAAACTTTTTATAAGTATAACAGATTTGAACATTTTTCAAAAGATAATATTGTTTCATTTTAATCTTCTTTCCTTTTATCAAGTACCTCAACCAGCTTTTTAACTCCATAAAACACGCGTAAACAAATAAAATATAGTGTCGTTATCAATTTAATTCCAGTGATTGCACTTAACGGTGTATACTGTTAAAATCTTTGACGTTTTTATGAATCGGTGGCTACTGGACGGTTTCAAACCGTGGGAAAATAATAAGTAAGTCCAAGGTAATTGTTGATATTCAAGAGTCGATCGTCGTTCAACAGGCGTCAGACGACGTGGTCACGCTCGACTGTGTATTATCTAACTGTACTATTATTTACCATAACTTGGGTGTTAAATGAAATACTATGTCCTTTTAATGCACTGAGACAGAAACAAATAAGTAGAGAGTACCTGCTGATAAATGTGATATAACCAATTAATAAATCAGGTACCTAGAAGGTGTATGAATTATTTGTTGATTACCTTAGAAACAAGAAATACGACTAGACGAAACGTAGCCGTAAACAAAAATTTGTTACTTCATCATTAAATTATTTAAGATTCAGTTAGTGATAACATTTATTTTGATGGACCATAAAGTAAACAAATCTTAAACTGTTAAATACATCACAGATTTCTAACCAAGTACATAAGTGGGCTTACATAGAAATAGTAGAACATTTTAAATGAACGAAACATGTTAAGCGATAATGTTTCCACAACAACCTTTATTTTTTCGTCGGCCCCTTGTTTCGAATTAAGTTCAGACTTAAGGCATGGCATAACTTTGAAATAATATTATTACAGTATTGCTATCGTGAAATCGGTATTCTTGATTGTATTTTACGTATTCAAAATTCAACTTGGGTATGACTGCTGTAATAAATTTATCAGTAGATTACGTTAGTAGACGAATTAGTTATGCGATATGTAGTAGTAGCTGTATAACTATAAACATAGTTTACAGTTACAATCAAAACATGCATAGCTGACCCGTTGTACAATCTTTGTGTAGGTTTGTTTACCTAAGAATGTACATTCGAATGCCTATAACACGTATTTATATTTAATTTTGGTTAGCTGTTTTATCACATTTGCAGGTTATTGTGCCTGTTCATACATATTACATAAAATAAATTGATCGACAGTAAATATCGTCAGAATGCGATGACGTAGCTACTTACACATTGTCAAATGCATATACTACCTATCATAGCAAAGCAATTAAATTTACTGCATAACTGTGCTTAGAAAGTTTAATTATTGCTAGCTTCTCCTTTGTGATTTGTTCACTATCTGATGTTTATGTATGACATATTTATTGTTTTATTTATTTATATACTTAAAGCATTGCATAACTTGGAATTTTATGATTGGTAGGTATTTGATAGCAGTCAACTTAATAATAAGTAGACAACTTTTTATATATATAAGTACGTCATTCTAATAAGTCAATACAGTGTACCTCTAATAAAGCCGATTAAAGTCTTATAGGTATCGATATACTTATTCAAATAAGGTAATAAACAATAAGTTGCTTATGCTTCTTATCTTAAGATAATATTTTTTATTTAGCATGTAAGTACTTATGTTCTTTGGTTAAAAATTAACTTACAGCCATTGTAAGTAGAAATTGCATAAGCATTGCACACCACATGTGGTGAATTAAATAGGAGCAAAGGAACCTGTTCGGGCCTATATTATACGCGCGCGCCGCTCCAACGAGCCACAAACGGCAAGCCTGTCGCCATAATTTAAAACGATAGCGGGGAATGTAGTTTTATTGTGCACATACGAGACTTCAACGTACACAACATATTGCCATTCGAGGACGGCGCGATAAATGAGCACAAACGAGCGAAAGCCACTTAGACCAAATTTACACTTTGTGGGAGACCGCGACTGCACCTCGCTTGCCGAGAACGGCGCTCTGCGCTCCGACAGGCGCGCCCGTCGACAGTCAGCTGCTCTGTGCTCACTACTTAATACATAACCACTATATACCTATACATATGGTCATTATAACAATCGAGAATACAGGTTTTTTTTTATAAAAGTACAAAAAGACCTACTTTCATTTGCGTAAATAACAAGTAAAATTTCACTATCTACTTCTTTACACGCAGGGTTCATTCGATGGGTCAATGCACTTCCGAGACGACGTCCAATGCGATTACGAAGCGCTGTTTTTATCATGGAAGAGTCAGAACCACCCAGGAGACTGACTTAGGTCTATTTCCTTTATTGAACAAGAAAATTTACCGAATGTTGTGGTAGCAACAGCATATATATGACGACAATGAATGTCGTCATCACGTTACCCGAAAGATAATTATCCAATTTTTAACATAGACATAAATTAGAATTGCAAGGTTGTGGTTATTATGCAAATGTAAACAACCTTTAGTGACTCTTGTGCAGTACATAATTAGTAAGTATATAGACAAAACAAGGCAATATCTCGAATTATGCATGCTTGTCACTTCGATAACAAAGATATGCAGTGCCCAAAATAAATTGTAAAGCTTCTCTGGCCTTTTATAGTGCTTACCTCGAGATCTTCGTATGTGCGAAATGCCATTATGGCGAAACCATCGATGATATCCTCTTCTCCCAGCGGCTCCCGCGACTTCTTCCTCCTGGCAGGAGGACGAGGCGGCTTCTCTCTCGTTGGAGACTCGTCCTCGCCGCTGTCTCCATCCTTAACTTTGCTCTCTCGCTGTGCTTGCATGCGCTGTGCCCGCTCCCTTCGCCTATTTCTCTGATTGCGCTGCTTCACTTCGTTTTCCATCGTTCACACATTATTCGAAACACCCGACCACCGTGCTTCACTACACTAAAGTCCGCACTACACTTTTATCACACATGGTTATCCGTTGTTTCTACGCCGCGTTATTTAACAAAATACAAATCTTGCACTCAGAAAAAGACACTGGCCGTTTCCAATGGCGGATCGTACACAGTTGCCGCATTGCAAGTAAAATGGCCGCGTAGCACTCCACGGGCTGCTTTCTTTCACATTCACGTAAACGGAGGCATTATTACACTTAAACTAAAACATACTACTATATATTTTAACAAGAACTAAGACAATAATACGATAAATTAACTTTATACATTATTCTCTGTGTTCAGAATCAGTCAATAGTCAATACAATGAAAGGTGTTACACGACGCCAACGCTGCGTTGCGGTCGCGATGGTGAACTAAAAACAGTTCTGCCAACCTAACGCACGGACATTCCGCGATACTGGGCGTCATTGGCAATGTGGCGCTTGGTCATACTCTTCTAACTGGTAAGGCTGTCTCTTTTTTCACCTTCAATAATATTTTTGGATATCTCATATAAACTAAATAATAAATGTGTAAATGTTACTTCTATTAATATAAGAGTATAATATTGAATCTTCGTGCCTCTTTCATGGCATATTTAGAACAGGATAGCTCAATCCGTAGTGCCAAAGATATGTGTATTTAATTTGTCATGTTGGTGTTTTGTGACCGAACAGACGACATTTGTTTGTAATAGTAGTTTTCCAACTGTAATTCTCTGTGGTCGAAAGTGTTGCAATCTCTTAGCAATATCTCTTCTTTAACAAACACTGTGTCGCGACACACAGTTCTAAATTTTGTGTTAAAAAGTACTACCCAGATAATAAAATAAAATGAAGTTGTGCATGTGTGGATTTTGACGTTTCGAAAATAAGTTGCGTTCACAATAATATTTTTTTGTAAGGAGAATAAGCAAGGAGATCGCAAAGAGTAATTTTTACGTATTTTTTTAGTAAGAGTAATTTATTATTTTCTGGGTAAAAGTGTGTTTTCTACGTTTAAAACAGCAGAGTAATTGATTAGGTGTATTTTTTCTAGACTTTTCCTCTTTTTGTATGTGATTTAGTTACAGATAGAAATATATCTGTGTAGCTATGGCAACTTTTTGGGGTTTAGTACCCAAAAAGGTTCCAACAGGGCCACTAAGATTCCGCAGTCCGTTTTCTAGTATGACAGCAAGCTGTATTTAATAGTGCAGCTAAGTATACAGTACAATTTTTTGGATCGACCGGTTTTTTTTTGTCTAGGTTTTGGGGCGACTTGTATTATTCGGGCCAAAGCAAAACGTACTCTCGAGTTAAAATTAATAAAAAATACATATTTCATTTTTTTTATAAATTACCTACCATTTTAAATATTTCCAACGTTTTTACTGTTACGAGAGGCTCAATATGAGCGATTAATATTTTATGTTTTAAATACTTGCAACTTTTAATTTATTTACATTCTGAGGTTCAAATTATGTTAAGATTATCTAATCGGATGAGCTGTTGTTTGCTCTGTTCAGTAGACTGAATAATATAAATGGCATCGATAATAATTGTTTTGACATCTTGAATATAGGCAAGGCAACATATTACGTTAAGACGAATTAAAATACATGGAATATTTAATCGTTTTTGAGGATTACGCGAATGTTAGGCATTAAATAAGATATATTTTTAACGAAGTTTATCGTAATTTATTAAGGATAGAATATTACAAATACAATATTTAAGGAAGCTAGCTACTTACATTACGTCCAAATTATAATGATAATTTGTAGCAAAGCCGATAGATAATTGTCTATAACAACAATATTGGGTTTGATTGTCAGAAGTTTAATGACTCTAAATACATCTGGCCCCAGGCCTAAGATGAAAAGATGTCTGTTAAAATAAATACATAGATGTGGACTACATCACATACATTGCTTTAAACCGAAATGAAGTCTAAAGTACTTGAGTTATCGAATTCAGAGACAAATAACTACTAACACCCGAAACCGAGATAGTATAGAAAAGGGATTTTCTACATTGACTCTTCGGGGGGTCGAACCCGAGACCTCGAACGACCTTCGAGCTGGGAGTGGGAACACCTTTAACTCCGGTGTCCACGCAACTAGACTACGGAGGTCATCTAGTTAAAAAAAAACTATTGCCTATATAAAAAAAGGAAGGAATTAAGAAATGCGGTACACAGCAATCTAACTACATAAACTTGGGTTTTCTTATGATAATCGCTGAGTCTCCATCCAAAGGTCATTTTTTTCATCAGTAAGTCGATCTTCATTTATCGGAACTGTGTAGTACATCATATGCCGTGTTTTAATGATTTTAAAATATTTACGAGGATTAGAAATGGTCTTGTCCGTGATGTAAACATCATTATACGTAGGTTTCTGCTTCACCAGATTGTAGATAAATTACCATCATCAGTTTATAACATACTACTTAAATAAATAAATATTTATTATAATTATTATAAAATATTCAAAAACATTATCATATTTTCATAATCTCTTGTCTGCATTTACACGTTCACACGTATAACTCTACATAAATCTTTATTATGATACCTACATTTTTTTAAACCTGTTGCTAGTTTAAAGTTCATAATGACGGCTAGACGTCACCGCAAACACGTTATTCTATAATATTGTCTCTATTTAATATAGCGTGGGAATCTACGTTGACGTTTGTAGGTACCTATACCTTCGTACTAAATCATAAGAAGTGTAATAAATTCAGTCGAGCTTATGATATTAAGTAGAGAGCTCGTGTCTTATCAATAACAAACGCGATTAAGATTATTGTCGATATGACAATACTTGTCCATACATAAATTTACATTAGCTGTGTTAATCAACAGAGTTATCTATTTGTGGCGTGACTTGGACATTGATTTTGTAAGTTTATTGCTATTAACAATTAAGGTATTCATGTTGTTTGTTCATTTAATGCTTTATGTAAATAACCGCCTTGGCAACTTGACTTTTTATGTTTATAATTAAACTTGATAAAAAGTTGTAGATAATAACTTAATTATAGTGTGTAAAAACAATATTAAATATTATAATTTATGTCGGAGCAAGTTTGGTGTTTTAATATTAGCTTAAACATTTTTTGAGTGTAGTGCTAATAGGATTAGTGTTTTAATGCTTTGGTAGTTTTTATTGATAAACGTTGGACCTCCGACGGCGCGCGTATATTGTTTGTTTTATTTTTATTTTTTTATTGTTTGTACCCTAAGGGGTGGCGAGACGGCGGTAAAGCCAAACGGAGCTTTTAACCGCTGTTGCTTAGAGCATACGACCTCCCCTTCTAAAATAAAGTTTACTTACAATAGGTGCAAGAGAACGCGCGAATCATTTCAGTTCAATTTAAATTATTTACTCAATAAACAACTTCGAATCGAGCCAACTTTAAATTTGATCTGTTTAAATAATAAATTAAAGCCCGGTAACTATGTCAGATGAACTATTTAATGTATATCATAATAGCAGTGACGTGGATGTATTGAAATTGAGTAATCATGAATATTAATGAACTTAAATAAAATAACAGAACATTATTACGAATAAATTACTCTGACGGTTTGTATTGACAGTTTAAACACTCATAATGTACATAACATTATGATTAATATAAGGAGTAATATAAGGAGAAGACACTGGCTCCTGTAATACAGTTTAAATACTAGCGCAGGAGTCAGGGTTACAAACAAAATCATGTAATCTTTTTATGTCAATAAAGATTTATTATTATTATTATTATTAATAATTAAAGAGTTAATATATCAGACATTTTACGACACGAATATATTATTGTTTTGTACATTAGATTCTAGATAAAACCTAAAATGAAGAATTGAGTACTTTTCTTAATCATCCTATTTAGGTACCGTCTGAGCTTATGACGTCCGCGAAATCTTAAGACTTTAGTAAGATACCTATATATTGTTCTTCTTTTAGATAGATACCTCATTTCTTGCAATGGGCCAGTTAGCAAGTATAGCTGAAAACATTGTCTACTCAGCGCCCCTGTAGAGCCGACAAAATACTTCGATATCCTCACTACGACGGAGACTGTTTGTACCCATTATAGTTAAATAAGAAAATAACCGTTTGTCGTTAGATATGACCATTATTTATTGGATAAAACATTTGTAAATAAAAGCTGCGTTGCTCTCCTGCGTTATTTATCTTTAGTTAAATTTCTCTCCTTTTTTTTTCAATTCCTAAAAATTACTAAATATTTAATAATTCTGGGAAGTTCTATACTCAGTTTATTCTACAAAAAAGGTTGTAATGTGAAAGTTTTTATAGGTAAAAATGAAGGGTAAAGCACTGGACCGTGCCATCGTGGGCGTGGGTTTGGCGGGAATCCTGCTCTCCACGTATGCTCTGCACGTAGAGATGGCCATCCAAGCCAAGCCGGACTACAAGGCTTTCTGCGACATCTCCGAGCACGCCAGCTGCTCCAAAGTACTTTCTTCCGAGTAAGTTCATCAATATTAATCAACATACAAATGAGTAGCATCGATAAAAAGTTGTATCGATAAACATTATGGAATCTGTCATTGGCTTTTATTATTTATTTCAGCTTTATTTATGCTTCTTAATTGGCCTAGGAGACGGAGTACATGCTTGTGCTATTTTCTTCTATATTAATTTCTTAATAAAAATTTACGACGTTATCGCTCATCATTCTCATTTAGTTTCATAACGAACCTATGATACACCGAAGTTTGTTTAATTAATAACTGCTACTATTTAAAATTGGAATGGTCCCCTTAATCCTACAAATAGAAAAATAAAAAATATATCATTCATTCATTCATTCATATCTTAGGTCTGACAGTTAGTGACGCGACCATAGTTTGATAGACCCATTACCATTGCTTGAGGCGGCCAGTCGCCACTGATGCGATATGGCTGACTGTGCGGTCACTGACCCCTGCCCATGGTGATTATAGGAATTACCTCTTTTTCAAGCATTCTTTTTTTATTTTACCTTCTGTGACCACAATGACAGCTTGCCAACTGTTTTGTAGTGAGCTTTCTAATTTGTTGGAAATGGCATCAATAATTTGAGTGGTCCACAAATATCCATCGATTTAATCGATTAAAAATAACTCTTACTTTATTTCAAGGATTCTTGTTAATATAATATAATCTAGTTTTCGAATATCATAATATAACTAAATACATCTACATAATATTATGGTAGAGAAAAAAATCTCTTTTTAAACGCTTTGTAGTATTTTAATTTCATTTATGTACTTACCTATGAATTTACTTTATATTGCATGTTACAAAACTTATTACAAGTTAGAATATTACCTTTTCAGTTTCGCCAAAGGATTCGGCTTGCTACCAAATGAATCACCGCTGAAGATTCCTAACTGCATCTACGGAATAATCTTCTACTGTCTCTGCATATTTCTATGTACGTATACCCTGAATATTTTAAAAAAGTATTTAGTTATATGACCTGATTTAATTTCGCAGAAGTTCACAATAAAAAGGTAGTAAAGTTAACGACGTTAACCCACTCTTTAAAACATCTGCGTGAGATATCTGAAGCATATTAATGCAGTCAGTTTTTCTTAAGATCTATACGAGACCAATAAAAAATTTAATGCAATCAACTTTAACGACGTTAAGATGAAATCGTTAAATAAAACTGTCATTTATACAGAAAAAGTAAAATCCATCAATTATTAATGAATTAAATAAAGACGTCAACAGTCCGAAGCTGTTTATAAACAAGTCTTAATAATGAAACGAGTCGTAAGTCCGCTGTTTATAGTAATGGTTATATAAAAATTGTTTCCACAGCCGGAGTTATTGTAATTAACGAGTCGTGTAGCTAGTAGTAATTACAGTCGCAATACCAATAATCGTCATGGCATTACGTTAGCTGCGCGCTGTACGGTCGCCGTGTCGCGCCGCGTCGCGTCTTGTCGCCCGCGCGGCGCGGCGCGGCGCGACTGCAGTTCCGCGGCCCCGCGGCCCCGGCGTGCAATTCGCACATCAATGCGGTTCGTGGTTACCGGCTTCGTGACTTTACCACGAGAAAAATATTGCGAAATCCCGCGCTTGTGCTCACTCCAAGCTTATTTGGTAGCTCACGAGCCGTGAATAACTGTTATCGTAATAGGCTAACATTGGTACATACTCCTGGGAAGTGCGAAATGTTATACGTGCCACTATAATTTGCACATTCTACAGAATTATATTCACAGTAATTTGAGCGTGTTAGTTTAATTTTATAGATGTTAATAGCGTAACAAAAACTGAAAGTAAACACGAAAATACTCTACTGAATAAACTTTCGCGCTATTTATTTTAATCCGTATACAACTAGATGGCGCCACTAGGTGAACACCTAAGTTTGATAAGCTCCGTGTTAAATATTTCTATTAAAATATAAATACTGTGAATTCTCGCCTAAATTTGTGACTAAAGTGAAGGTGCTGATACAAATACCAGGTGAAAGTGTTATCCAGGCTATCATCAACGGACATCTAAGCAAAAATCGATCATAAAATCACCAGACCAAGTGAAGTTAAACCACGTTACTTAAGTGAAGTTACAAGGTATTTAAAGCTTAAAAGAACTAAAACATCAACAAAATTTTAAAAGTACAATAATAAAAACGACTAGCTGCAAGTAAATCTTAAAAACAGTGTCATAATAGCAAGTTAAATTAAACGTCAACAGTGGAAAAAATTGGGGGGTATGTGACAAATGAATCTCCATTGTAACGATCTTTAATATTAGAATTCTACAACTAGACCAATACGATCGCAAATTTCAACGTATTTTCTAATGATCAAGTAGCGCGTTGGTTTGCGTAGTGGAAATAACTGGTCGGTAATGATAGATCGCAAGTTCGAGCCCAGCGGTCGGCTACAATTTTTGTAATTTGTTGAATTCTAAGGAACGAATTCCTACGATAATGGCTAACAAAATATGTGCGGGTTGCATGAATACAATCCAAAGTAAAGACTATTTACAATGTTGTACTTGTAAACAACGGTACGACTTGCTATGTTCTAACGTGCCAGAGAACCAATTCAAAACTATGGGTATAGCAAAGAAAGCGTCTTGGAAATGTCCAGACTGCCAGAGCAAACTACCAAAAACGAATAATACCGATACGCCAGTCCGACCAGCAGCACGTGGCGATTGCTCCAACAATACTACAGCTCAGCTACTACATAGCTCACCTACTGAATCCAACGTAACTATTCGCAATAAGCAAAATAAACAGCGCAGCCCCCCTGAGAGTCCAATTAATGACGACACCATCTTACAAATTTCAAAAGGTTCTCTCAGAGACATTATAAAGCAAGAAATTGCCAGTGCGCTAAAAGATGTTGTAGCCGACCAGTTTAAGCAAATTAACGAGTTAATAGCAGGCTTTAGGAATTCCCTTGATTTCTTTAATGAAAAGTATGATGAAATGAAATTATTATCAGATGAAAAGTTGTCCAGAATTCAGGCACTTGAGAAGGATAAATTACAGTTACAAACATCGATCCAGGATGTAAGTCGACGCCTTAACCTTCTAGAACAGAACTCTAGAGCTACAAACCTCGAAATTCAGAATGTGCCCGAAAACCGCTCAGAAAACCTGCTTACCACGGTCCTGCAACTAGGCAATACCACCAATAGTGGAGTTGTGGAAGCCGACATAGCTCACTGTACCAGGATCGCAAAAAAGGATACTCAAACTACCCGACCTAGATCTATTCTAGTAAAATTCAACACCCCACGTATTCGAGACACATTCTTCGCTGCCACTATCAAGTACAACAAGAACAATGCTAATAACAAGCTGAATACAAGCCACCTTGGTATTGCCTCGGAGATCCCAGCCCCCATTTACGTGTCAGAACATTTATCGGCAGAAAATAAGGCATTACACGCAGCAACTCGAATTCGTGGCAAATCACTCGGGTATAAATTCGTCTGGGTGCGCAACGGAAGAATATTCATGAAGAAAGATGAACAATCTGAACGTATTGTTATCACAAACCAAGAGCAACTAAAGTCATTAATGTAAAATTATAGTTACTAGGTCAAATATTAGCAAATTTTGAACGTTTTTTGAGTTATAATTAGCTTCATTCAATATTTCACTTCGGGTTTATTATCAAAATGTACGCGGCCTTAAAACGAAACTTAATATTTTTTATCAAAACATGTCCTTACAAGATTATGATATAATAGTGCTTACGGAGACTTGGCTGAATGGCAGTGTTTACGATGCTGAATTATTTGACGACAGGTACGATATTTATAGACGAGACCGTGAATCCAGTCGTTATAGTGCGCGCCAGGACGGTGGGGGTGTCTTGATAGCGGTTTCCAGAAGATTAAAGTCGTGTCGACTGCCACACCTGGAAAGTTCATGTGAAGATTTATGGATCAACATTGAAACTGCCCCGCATGGCACAAAATCACATAAATTCCGTATCTGTGGCGTCTACTTACCCCCGCCTGTGACCCCTGAGACTATACAAGTATTTTTCAATTCCGCCCAGAATGCTCTCGACCAAGGCGACCACACGCTTTTATTGGGAGACTTTAATCTCAGTAACATAACATGGAAAAATGAGCAAAACACAGGCCAAGCACAACCATACCCTAACAATAATAGTGAGGTGAATAAATGTTTCCTAGATTTTGTATCTATAAATGAATTGGAACAGTATAATTACTTGCTCAACACTAAATATAAAATATTGGATCTAGCCCTTTGTAATGTTGCGTTGCACGACTTTGGTCGCTGCACCAGCCACTTGGTTTCAGAAGATCCCCTACACCCAACATTAGAGTTCTCTATAACTCTTAACTTTAAATCAATTAACCTTCAGGCCAAACCTACAATAAAACCAGACTTCTTTAAGGCTGACTATAATAACATCACGGCAACACTTAATTTGATAGACTGGGAAAAAGAACTCGAAGGTGTCCCCACAACAGACGAAATGATGGATATATTCTACAACATACTGCATGACGTCATCAAACAAAACGTTCCTATGAAAAAAATATTAGGCAATAAATATCCACAGTGGTATTCTAGAGAATTGATGCGACTCCTTAAAGAAAAAAATAAATACCGCAATAAAGTTAAAAAGTACAAAAATCCTTTAGATACTGTATCATTTGAGATACTACGTGCTAGATGTGGTAAGCTTATGGAAGTCTGTTACAAAAGTTATATAATCAGAATGGAAGAAGCTCTTAAAAAGGATCCAAAAATGTTCTGGTCATATATTAAAAATAAAAAGAAGGCTAAGAGTACCTACCCTGCAGAAATGTGCCTTATGGACAAGACAGCGTCGAATGGACCTGAAATCTGTAACTTGTTTGCCGAGAACTTTGCACAAGTCTACGGTACCTCGTCGAATATTAAGGCGTCAAACCAAGAGGATAGCGATTTAGCCCCGTCCGGATTCAGTAATCTAGAATTTGGTGCTGACGAAATATTCCTATCCCTAAAAGCCTTGGATGAGCGTAAAGGTGCTGGTAGTGACGGTATACCACCAGTATTTATAAAACGATGTGCAAAGCCACTAACTAGACCTCTTATTATCATCTTCAACAAGTCAGCGTTAACCGGTGAATTTCCTGGGAGGTGGAAGGAAGCATTAGTGGTCCCTATTTTCAAATCCGGTGAAAAGCAGCAAGTGTCTAACTACCGGCCCATCTCTATCTTAAACATATTTGGTAAAATACTTGAAAAGTTAGTAACTAAACGTCTTAATGCACACGTTAAACAATATATCACTCCACATCAACATGGTTTTATGAGCTCAAGGTCAACTTCCACAAACCTCATGAATTACATCACAGCTATATCAGAATCTCTTGATAAAAGGGTACCGGTAGACACTATATACACAGACTTCAGTAAGGCATTTGATAAGGTTGATCATAATATCCTACTAAAAAAACTGAATCAGCTAGGAATAGGGGGGTCATTATTAAAGTGGTTTCATTCTTACCTTGTCGGTAGGAATTCAAAAGTGGTAATTAATGGTCACCACTCTGACGCTTTTCCAGCTACATCCGGAGTGCCGCAAGGATCGCACTTAAGTCCTATTCTCTTTAACATCTTCATTAACGACATTACGTCATGTTTTAAGCATTCTAATTTCTATTTATTTGCTGATGACGTAAAAATTATGAAACCAATAGTGACCAACTTAGATTCTGCACTCTTACAGGCCGATCTTGACAGAATGGTGGAGTGGTGTAGAATAAATAAAATGTCGCTGAACGTTGCTAAATGTCACTGTATGAAATTCTCCCGAAATAAAACAGCGCAAAGCAACAAATACACATTGAATCAGCAAACACTACAAGAAGTAGTGGAAGTTCGTGACCTGGGAATTGTATTTGATAGCAAGCTGAAATTCGACAGGCATATAATGAATATCACCTCTAAAGCGTTTAAGGTCCTCGGATTTGTACTGCGTAATAGTAAAGAGTTTTCTGAAACCTCAACTAGGATTCAGTTATATAACACATTGGTCCGTCCTATATTAGAATATAATAGCACTGTTTGGAATCCACACTATGATGTATACATTAAACGACTGGAAAGCATACAGAGACGTTTTCTATACCATCTTTGCTATAAGGAACGGATGGCAAAAAAAATTAGAAGCTACGACCTGAGACTACAACATTACAAAATGTCCTCATTGGCAGATAGAAGGCAAGTTGTAGACCTCACATTTCTCCACAAACTGTTCAACGGGGCAGTTGACTGTGGCGAGCTTCTTGGGAAGCTACAAATAAACGCACCATCTCGTTTACCGCGAAAATGTAGCTATAACCTTTTCCATGTGAAGGGATCCAAAACAAACATTGGACACTTCGCCATTTTGCCAAGGCTCTGTAGGCAATACAACACGTTATCGAAGCACAATGATCTTGATATAACAAGCAAATTACCAAAATTCCAGGGAGACATAAAACTTATATTGTCTAAGTTACCTAAGTTATAATATTTTTGTCACTTTGATTGCTGTGTTTTTTGTTGTATGGTTTCATTTTTTATTTTATTTTATTTTATTTTATTTTCTTATTTTAATTTTTTGTTGTTATTTTTTTATTTTTTATTGTACTTAAAGTCATATTAGATTAAATTACGGTCTATCAGACTGGTTGTACCAACCTAGTTATTAGTAAATGATGTGGCCGCCTATAATTGGAAGCGCACACTAGTACTGTACGTGTTCTTATGTTAATATGTATGTAATTGTGTAGCCTCTGTTGGCGATCCAATAAATAAATAAATAAATAAAATAAATAAATAAATAATCTGTGTAGTCGGTTTCCAGATAAAAATCTAACATTTTCAGTGAGCGTAATAAGAAATTCGAATTTGAATTATTTAATATTCCCAATAGCATTACAGTTTATAACGATAAAATGTTTCTCTATTTGAATATTTAGAGGGTTTGCGTGAGCTTTTATTGCTTCGCTAAAATGTTAATTCCGTGAAACACGCTCGTAAATGGTTGGAATTGTAGTGGGCATTGTGTTATTTTAGTCTGATATTGAAATAAGCCACAGTCGCTGTGTTTGATCTCTTTTGTTGTGTTGAGTGGTCATAATCTGTCATTGTAATTGCTCTATGCTTGATTTGATTTTATGGGCTATAAAATATTGAAACTCGTAATTATGATTTCTATGTGTAGGTACTTTTAGGCACCTATTAATTGACATTTGAGTTGCATGCAAATGTCGACTAGAGCTGACACATTTACGATGGCTACTTATTTGTTTAAAAAGTGAAGGCAGATATTGAGAAACAGAATCGCATTCTAAATTAAGTAATAACGTGTATATATCTCAAGATTTCCATCACAAGACAGGTTGGCGTTGTTCTAATCCTCGGTTCTTTGTTCCAGCAACCTTTAACCAGCTGCTGGTGACTCGCGTGCTGTTCCTCGTCTCCGTGAGCTCGATCCCCATGTGCGTGTACCTGGCGTACCTCCTGGCCTTCGTACTCCACGACTTCTGCGTTGTCTGCGTGTCCACTTACATCGTCAATGCAGTTCTGGCCTACCTCACCTTCCAAAAAATGAAAGCAGTTGCCAAGAAGAGCTGTTAAATTTTATTTATTATCCGAGACTGTTAACTATTTAAAAAACGAATCCAACATTCCTGTTATTTGCATTTATCTTTATTAAATAAACCATAAAAAAACATTTTGAGTGTATTTTGTTGTGTTGCACTTAAGTCTGCTTGTTTCCCGATGCATCGTAAGCGAGTCAGCGGGAAAAGTAAAATACATTGGAGCTTGGAGCTAGGTAACAAAATGCACATGCAGTCGCTCGTTGAATATCTGATGTTGGTAGGTGCGGAAATAAATGTTTGTTTTACAACTTTAGCTCGAGAATTTACTCAACTATCGTGAAAAGGAAAATACTGTTAGAATAAAGCTTATCTTATAGTTCGCACAGACGACTGTTTTACTGTTTGGATTTGTTAAAGTAACTGTTTATGTTAGAACATTGAATTTGTTTTATACCATCTACATGATAATAAAATGACAGAGAGTATTACTCAACCATAGACACATTAAAGAGAATACGTAACGTAACCATTAGCGTATATTTATTTGTAGTCTTTTAAAGCAAGCTATTAAAGTTATAAACCACACCAATAATTAATAATTATTAAATTTTTATTACACTGAAAAAAACATAAAAAATACAGGTAGTTTAAAAAAAGTATAAAGATATTAAGTGTAAACCGTTATTCTTTTAACAAAGTTGCGTTACTGTCTGGCATTTATTTTACTATACCTATATAAATAAGGTAGAAACATCGGGCTATTAAACAGAAATACTTAAAAGTTTTTAACAGCTGTTACTCCGTATAATTACGAAAGTTGAGGTGAAAACAGAGAGAAGCCGGCGGGCAGACATTTGATATCTCTTACAATCCCTTTTAACTAGTTTTCGATATCGTGACAACTGTAGCCCGATTTACGATCGGATGACGTCACTTTATTAGAAAATCTTACAAGTTCATGTAACTAACTAGTTCATAAAATGAAACGACCGACGAAGTAAATAATACCACTGCAAGTAAGTAATTGCAATTTAATGGTTCCTTTATAACTTATGAGATTATATGGATTATGTCGCGAATAATGATCGTTAAAGCATAAAAGGTGAATAAGGCACCTTCAATCGGATCCTCAGTATTTAAACCTATAATTGCTACCTAGTGTTTTTTGGCAAGAGTACCTGGACCGTATTTTGTAGCGTCAGAGCCATTCATTCTTATTCTGTTCATTTAAATTCTTTACATACTCACTTATTTTACATTTATTTATTGTTGTCATTTAAACAATAAATATAAAAAAAAGTTAATCACCTCATCCTTCTCGACAGGTTGCAATACACTGATAAGTATGTTTATCGTAACTGAAAAATAAGCGCGACGAATCACAGCTTTTAAGTTTTTAAACGTCTTATTCAAGCTATAGCCGTTAATATCGCTTACCGTCTTTACCATGCATTTAATTCAGCGAGATTTGTATTTCGCCCGTGGTCTGCATAACTTAGGCGGCGGCCAAATCTGCGGTCAAATTTTAAACCGAAACTCCGTGTTGCGCCGCGCGCCGTACGTGCCGCTTCTAGATAAATGTAGCGAAATTATTTATTGAGCAATGATACTGCAATTGAGTAGGTAAAGACTGACTTTTAAACGAAGATTGCTTGAAGGACCTCAGGTGCAGCCTGTAAGCCTAATTACTTTTATTCACGCCATTTAAGGTACTTATTTAGTTACTGAGGTACATAAATGATAATAATAGGTATGCTGCAATTTATGCTTTCAGTTTGACTTTAGCTGTTTACAGGTGCTGTATGATTGGTTGCAGCTTATGTTTGTAATTTAGATATCTTAAACAGGTGCTTTAGGATAAATTGCAATCCTGGCACTTAGGTAATTTTGATATAGGTAGATATGTGGGCTTTATTTACAGCTGTGATGTAGATAGATGAGTCGAGCTTAGGGACTAAAAATATTTTAATGCAACAGACTGTAAATTGTATGTTCAAACACTTTTGGTACGGTAGGTAAACCACATTACATTGATTTTAGGGCCGTTTTAATCCGTAATGTAGGTAAGGATTTTAAAAGCAGTTATTTCAATACATTTTTTTCATTAAAATTGCAGTTATTTATTAATTTATAGGTAGGCAGGTCGTGATTTGTTTACATTTAAATATTGAAAAGATATGCGATTGTATCAAATTTATTATTATACTTTCAGTACTTTAAGATTATGTGCTCTCTTACCTTGATGTTAAGTATTCTCTTACACGCGCATGATATAAAATATTAACCTTGAATCCAGTCTGACTTGGTAACCTAATAATCTGGTTAATTTCAGATTTCATGAGAGCAGCGCCACCTATTGGTAAATAGTAAATACTAATTGTACAGAGGACTCTAGAGACATCTGTTGTTGAGAAGCTACAACCAAATTGCTCGATAGATGGCGCTGTTATAACCAATGGTTACGATTTAAAAGTGCTTAAAAGTTTAGATTTCTATATAGGGAATGAAATTAATAATTATAAAATGAATGATACATAAGTATAATATTTAAAAAATAAGATATCTGAATTCCACAAATTGCATATAAGATTCATTTGTGTCAGAGTCATGTAAAGTAAAATAAGCAAAGTCAGATATAATTTACGAAAATACTTATTAAAATATGCAATCAATCGAGTGTGAAGTGTCTCGTTCTCATTCAAATGGTTTATAATAAAATTACGTAACGGGAATTAAAGCGAACTCAATTATTGAAATAAGAGTATATTTTTAGACTTAGTAAGAACTCTCCTTATTTACTTCAATGTGTTATAATGCAAATGTAGCCTTAAAAGTTCAATAGTTCAACGGTACCTACTGTTTAGCACAGGTTACTGTTTAAATAACGTCCCGATCTCGGTTAGGTCAAACGTTTGATTTATTTAATCGATCGATTAGCGTTGACGCACGAAGCGTGTACCTGCCTGAGCTTAAAAAAGTTTTGGCAAATAGATACAGACTAACTGTGACTTTAAATGAAGTCCTTTTGGTTTCTTAGGCTGTTGTAAGTGAACGTTCCAAAACCTATTATTAGCAGTGGTTATTTATGGACTGATAAGAGATAAAAAATACTATGTATTTTCCTGTAAAGCAAAAAAAACACGATAAGCCGTAACTTGACCGTGCCACGTATTGAAATACGTGGAATTTTTTATGAAAATGAGTAGGACTAGGCTTAATCCCTTAAATGGCAAATTGGCTCTACATTGTCTGAATAAGTAGATATAATTCAGTATACCGATGCATTATTAAGAATATTTAAATATAACACTTATATTACCTATGTAACTAAGCCTACTGAAGTTCCTACCTACAGTCTTTCTGTCACTTTAAAGTGTAAGCCAGCTACTATTTAGTTTGCGAGGGTAGGCGAGTTTAACAAAACATGCCTTTTCTACTATCATCCCTTTAAAAGAAACCTACGGTAATGTTACAAAATACTTCCGTAATTACGATCAATAAAGCTCAGTAAACACGAACACAAGACACTTCACTTTGATATAATCATTAGTTAAACTAAAGGGTAATTGTCGGCATCTTAAAAGGAAGCATTATTACCCTTAGCGTAACCCAGACTGTTTCATGCAGAACTTTACGGCTAACCTAAGTACCTTACATTAAAGAACTATATAAAACGTCTTTGAAGTTAGGCATTTAAACGCTAAAGCGAGATGGACATATACAATCAACGTAGGTCAGAAGGAGACGGTGGTATATTGTTCCGTACTTCAGACGTGTCAAGTTATATTGGACTACATGTGGTTAGTGGTTACACACGCTCGTATCGTCTAGGCTGATCTCCACTCAAGTCCCACTTAATTCCTGCTAACTCGCCTTTGATAGCTTGATTGCGTGAAGGGTGGTACGATGTAGTGGTAGGCTTTACATTGGTTTAATAGGAAGGTGTTAATATGGTCTATCTGAGGTGATAATCGTACTCGTCTATTTTTAGGGGAAGTTTTTGGTTGTCGATCAATTTATCTGAAAAATTAAGTCAAATCAAATAGATTATGTACGTGTACTTTTTACTAACATATATTCCACAGGGTATCAAAATACTCATAAGCAAAAATACAAGACACGATCTGCCTACCTACCTTACTTTATAAATCCTTACTCTATAAATAAAAAGCTTCATTTGTTAAACAAATGTCGTTATTATTTTGCAAAAACGACATCAAGACGTATGGTCTGTCAAGACATCGACCTCGAGGATGAAGGCTTTGTTTGCGGACAATCTGATACAGCTGTCGCCTCACTGATGGGCAAACGGGCCGATTAAAAGCCTCTGATTACGAAGTAGTATGACATTGTTGAAGTATGGCGCTTCGAGACGCTTTTGAACATTTTCCGACTGGATGCTTGGTTGTGTTTTAGTTTTTTAATTTGCTTGCTGTGTTCTGCACGTGTAATGGTTACTTAATCGGGTTATGGAGTTCGTTGATGACGTTTAAGGTAAAGGATTTGTAGGATTTTAATAATATGTATCATAGTTTAAGGGTAGATTCCATACTAAAAGCTCCAACCAATATTGTCATTAGGGTACAGCTATAGATACTTAAGTATTTGTTGTAAAACAGGCACCTAATTGAAAACTACTGGTTCATTAATTTGAAAGTATAGGTACGAGTTCCTTGAAATCTGTAGTTATAAGTTGGATATTACTGTTAAGTTTTATACTAGAGATAAGAAACAGAAGGTCAACAAAAAAACCCAACATGCTTTCTATGATATAAGTTTTACACTTACGTTATTCCTATTCGACGTTTATGGCTTATCCTTAAGGTACCAAAACCATGTTTATAAATCGGTATACACCGTACAAAAAGTAAACAAAGACATTTGCTTGTGGAATCCATTGAAACGTCAAACACTCGAAAAATCTTCTTCGCAATACAGACTTTGGCGATTCTGAATGAGCCTTCTAAATCTAAATTTCCTAGTGTCACAGCGTCATAAACTTTCGGCCATAAACTTGGCAATGTGGGAGTGACGAACAGACAAACAATAACACGCACATCATTGTGAAGATAGTCGCATCTCACGTTGTTTACGTAATGTTGCTTCGAGGTTGTAAGCACCAATAAACATTCTCATTAGGTAGCATATTTGTATACACTCTAGTTTTATGAGAGGAATACAATAAAGGATTATGTTTGTAGTCTTGCTTGCCAACATTATTATCATTATTGGCATAAAATTATAGGTACTTGTGGTTTAGTATATGGAGTGAATAGTCTGACTTTTGTATCTTACACTTTTGATATTCTTTTTTATTATTCTGGTTTAGGGAGTATTATTTTATTGTATTAGTATTGAGCTCCTGTAACGCCGGTTTCTGAAATACTTAATTAAGAAGCAAAATCAAAAAGTTTTTATTTCTCATAAACCAATAAAAGGCGATTAAGAAACGTTACGTTAAAAACTACTGAATCTAGTTGCTCGGTTCCAGAGTGTCCTACCTACGGAGAAAAGCCGGGTAGAAATTCCATAACGACTCTTCTAAAAAATAAGTAGCATAATGTATAGCAAAAAGCATAAATTTATATCATAACATAACATTTGACGACCTCCGTGGTCGAGTGGCGTACGCACCGGTTTTCAAGGTGGCGCTAGCTCTGAGGTCCCGGGTTCGATTCCCGGATGGGTCAATGTAGAAACCATTTTTTCTACATTGTCTCGGGTCTGGGTGTTTGTGGTACCTTCGTTGTTTCTGAATTCCTTAACACAAGTGCTTAATAGCTACTTACTTTGGGTTCGGAGCAATGTATGTGATGTTGTCCGCATTTATTTATTTATTTATTTATTTATTATTATTTATTTATTATAACATGGAACAAAAATTTCTGGATCTCATTTGTCTTATGCCGTAATCGTATCATGGTATGGCTGGCTTGGGGACTTTACAGTCGAGCAGTCTATTGTAGTTATACGATGTTTTCCTATCTTAATTCTTAAGTTCTTTCTGACGTCAAGTAAATATTTTTATGTTTCTTATCTAATAGACTAGAACTAAACTTGCTGGCCTTCAGTTTAATATGTAGTGAAGTAATTAGTCTAGTTACTGTTGTACTAAATAACTTACGTTAGTTTAGTGTTTTATTAAACCTTGAGTAGTCTCTTAAATTAGTAGCTCAGTGTTATCTCTCTTTATTTACACTACTAACACATCAAAGCAAATAAAGCATAAAAAAAAATACCGAATTAAACTATACCCATCTAAAAAAACGAATGTTGCGCAAAAATAAATTCCTAATTGCATATGCAATTATGCACATAGATTACTCAAATAACAAATGTCAAAAACAGAATGATAATCAAGTGGCACTACTGGTGCTAGTGACTAATGTTCATAATATTTTTCTGGCCCATACTCGTTTGAATTTGCACACAAAGCCGGCCCACGCAACACCCTCTATGTATTATCTTATGCTTCGTTTATGCCGCATAAAAAAGCTATCAAAGCTTATATTAGTTGTTTATTAGACTGCGATGTTTACTGTATTTTTTGACACGTTTTGTAGACTATACTTGTTTTGGATTTTTATTGCGTGTCAGGATGCAACTAAGAACATCTAATCGTTAAGAGGCCAGTCAACTGAACTTTACGCACCGTTCAAAGACTTTGAAAAGTATTTTATAATAACTTAGTTTGTATTTAAAATTTGTCATAGTATCGATGAATATATCAATCTGTACTCTGAATGTCCACGCAGTCCTACTGGCTAAGTAAGTTAGAGTTTGAAGAATGTTTTATTTACCAAGATAGTTTAATTCTAGAAGCTACATCTTAACTTTTCGTCGATTTATGTGATAAATAGATATTTTATCGTTGTTAATTGATCAAAAGATCAATATAAAAATGGACGTTGAAGACTATTGACAGCGAATCAGCTAAGGAATCTCCTATAATAATAAATATAAATATTTTGATTACATACGCAAATAGACTCGTTTATTTGTCTTGTTATTCGCATCACCATTTTTGGCGTCGCGGTATTGACCTTTGCCGGCCTAGTGCAGTGCCAAATATGGAACAAGTGAAGTGCGACTGCGTACATACATAATGACAGTTTAGCCAATGTTCAAGATTTGTAGGCCGCCAGAACATTCTGGAATAACGTGTTTCATTCGTGTGGGATTAATGAGATCATTGTCATATTATACAAGATGTATATAAAGGTGATTTGTAATCGCTTACCACCTAATGTTTAGGCTATGTAATATGTTGTTAGACTTTTGTCTAAGTTTAATATTTAGCGTTAAAGCTCTTGTTGTAGCTTTTATATAGCGAAAAGCACCTACGATAAAACTTTCAAACAAAATTCATTATTTAGGAGTTGCAATCAATTTGTCTTACATCGCGTTTATTTACAAATTGCTTAATTTTTAGTGAAAATAATTTTGTTAGCGCAAAGACAAATATAATTAAATCGTATAAATATTCAATTATAAGCTCATGGTTAAACATAATTGTTATCAGTAAACAGCTAAACAAAACAAAACCGGGCTCAATTCCCCCGGGCGTGGCGTGTGCAGAGCAGTAATAAACTCATATTAATCCTCAATTTACCATCATAAGCATAGCAAAATAACCAGTATTTAATGAACCAAATCGGATATTAACAAACAGTTTATATTGCAATATTTGTTAGTCTCATTAGTATTCCGTCCTACGTAATTTAAGTGCTGGCAACTTATAATTTATCCGCAGGTCGATTTGCGATAAGGCTGTAGGAATTTGTATGAATGTCCTGAATTTAGTCCGTCCATAAAACAGTTTGAAATACTTTAAATACAACCCACGCGATTCTTAACTTGACAGCCGTTGGTATAACGTTACAACTCCGTAATATCATTGAAATGTTATTTTAAAATTAATCAGACGTTTCGTTTGGTAATTGAATGAGTAATTGCCTGCTATTATACTGGGTTCGGTTAATCTATTTCCAGTTTAATGTTCGTTGTTGAGTTTTTTTCCTAAATTTATTAGAATGTGAATTCCATTTTCAAGTACTTGTAGCATTAAAGCAGTATCCCTAAGCATATTTTACGCGTAAAAGTTCAAAAGAAAATCTCTAAATAAATCAAAAGATTTTAATCTGTAACGATTTCAAACAACTCTGTTATTAAATGTTTCTGAGCTTGACAAGGGTATTAAAACAAGATTTAGACAAGAACCTAATGAAAGCTAAATAACGAATACATATATGGTTGGAATAAATAGGTATTGAAAAATGTCTTCTTGTGGTTCCAAAAACACCATTTTTCATTCGTAAAAATATTTTAATTTCAGTCAATTGCAAAATAACTATTGCTCTTAATCTACTAATTTATACAACTAGAAGATATGACAGTAAAATATTCAGCACTTACCAAATCAACACAACAAGCGAGAATTGTGTGAGTTATTCCAGTAGTCTCGTTTTTCAATTATTTATGGCGCCGGTAACCGAGCGGTTATGAACGATTACAAGCCAGCAATTAAGTCTTAGCAGGTTGCAGGCTGCAACGCTAAGGTTCGAGTCAATCAAGCTATCATAAATTGTGTATGCATACCGGAATACTGGTAAATTGGTTGATAAAATTAGTGTGATATTTCGTCAGTGTGGATTGTCGAGATAAGGGATTAGTTTTTATTAAATTGTTGACGAGCCTGTCAAGGAAGGAGCTAATTTGATTCCATTTGATATAACCATGCAAAAATCTTATGATGGTAGCAAGAGTTTTTTTATAATTAAGGTAGGGACAAGAATAAGCAAAGACAGATAATGTCTCTAAACTCCATTGAAATGTTTTAAGTGTTATCTAACTTGTCATGAATTCAATTCGTTACCTAAATCTAATCTATAAAAATTAACTTCTAGAAGCTTATTGTGTTTGTTTCTTAATACTCCCAAAAAAAATTGAGATAGGTACGATGTATTTGCGTAACATTCAATCAAACCAATCATAAGATATAAAACTAAATTGAATTTCGAAATATTGCAATACCGTTTTTATGACCCAGATAGTCTTATGTTTTGTGTGTTTAGGGCCACCTCAGATTCGAAAGCCAAATACCGATACATTGACAGCGCACCGTTTTCTGTCACATAGTCTGTGTAACAATGTTACTTATTGTCAAATTGACAACCCTAATATGTGTGGGCGACCAAGGTTTTGCCTGAAGTAGGCCGATTGGTATTTTCGATGGCACTTCTTAAGCAGCCAAGCAGGCTTACGTACCCTAATAAGGAAACCACGCTTTCAATTTTATACGTATCGAGCCCCTATTCTAATAAACCTTTTGGAAACGACACCTTGTTTGTAAATAATGTTGAGTCATAGTCTCATATGTAGAGATATGAATTAGTTATGTTGTGACCATGTTAGTAATTTATGTTTTAAAAACTAAATAAGGTTTAGAAGTCTATTAATTAATTATGTAAATGATTGCATAACGGGGTTATTTAATTACGTCGTAGATATATTTTTAATTAGATTACTTATACGACATAATTTCACATTTAGCTAGTTTTTATAAGAGTGCAACTGCATGTATAGCTTTATGAACTAACATACATGTGTAATAACTGCAGTAAATATAAATATGTTCAATTATTTATATTCTTTATACTCTGATTTAAGGTTTGAGGGCATCAAATATTTAAGGTATTGTAACATTATAGATTCGACTTTGAGCATTAAAATAATACCTCCCTGACTAACGAGCATTTGCGTGTAATGTAGCATATTCTTCTCCTTCACTGATGTATGCCCGTTTTGTATCACTACAAGGTGCGCATTGTAATGTTCGGTTCTCCTCCTTCACTGATGTAATGCTCAAATCTGTACGTTATAATACACGCGAATGCTCGGGTGAGGGAGCACCTTTAGGTACTTAAGAATTCACCTAAAACCTGAACAATTTAACATTCAAGCGAATTGTTCCATTAAAGGGTATCTATTATTTCCAAACTAGCCTTGATACTAAACCAGTAATGAACAACAATATTCATATTGATTGATGGCTTCATTACCAGCTTTATGTTAATCGCTATCAATTTCCTTTACACAGTTTTTGTACGTCAACAGAAGTGAAATCAATTTGGTGTATGATTGAAGTATCACGATTGGGCTACTAGTTACTTTAATTACAATTATTTTTAATTTACCTGTAGGTATCTGTTAAAATGTTTTTTTTATTATAAAATATCCATGGGAATATTTTATTCAATGTAATGTAGACACCGCTAGGTATGTATTGAAACTTTAAGAACATAATAAAAAAAACTTAATCGCTTATAAAATTATCTTGGCTGTGGCTATGTTAATCTAAGTAAAACATTTTACTAAATATCATATATCTCTTACAAAGCAGATTTACTGTTTATTTGACAAGACATTTACTTAAGTATTTAAATAAAAATAGTGTCATGAACTAGGTATTGGAAAAGGATATAAAGAAATAGTCTTAAGTAAATAGAATTCTGAAGCAGTAGTTCATCTACAACAATATTTACAACAAGTTAATTATTCTAGTAAATACCTGCGTTCATCTAGTCTAGAAGTTGTCAGGTATATAATCGTAATTTGTCAAGCTTTCGTGTTCCTTGTCAAAATCGTTTAACTATTATTAGTTTCATTATAGAAACGAGCGCGGTTAGTATTGCTAAACCCACGCAGATCTTTTACAAGAATCAATTGCGGAAAGCTTTTTAAACATTTACTAGAGAAAAAAAGGCCTATTCCTTTATTTAGAAGTCCTTCCTTTAGTTATAAAAAATAGTTTTTTTACATTGTTTATCAATTTTTTTATTTCCGAATATTTGTAGATGTTTCCTCTAACTGCTGTCTACCATCTCGGCTTTATCACTTAGTTCTTGATATTTTAAGTACATCGATTGTTTATCCTTGAATTCTTGGATAAAAGTTAAGCTTATGTCATGTTAATAGATGCCGTAGAGTTAAACCAAAATTTTATCGGGGTAGTGCCGAGTTTGACCAAGTCTCTTGGCATGGCGCTATAAACCCAACAATAAAAACCTATTTTACAACTCTAACTAAATTTACTTTGTAAACCAAAAGCCTTGTCAATTACCTTTGGTACAATAAAACTCCTTTGACAGTTCCGTTTTAGTCCGAGGTGACCAATTATAACACCTTGTCAAAGTTTGCATATATGGCTCTGCAAGGATGGCGACGAACGAAATAATTACGTCGTTAAAGTTAATTTGGTTTGTCTAAGAATTAATTTAAAGACTCGAAAATGTCTCTATTTTATTTAAATGATGATAGGTCAAGAGTTTGTGCGCTTTTGGTTTAGGTTTACTATGCGTAAACATGAATGAAGCTTACAAGCTTTTTTTACCTGTTTAAAAATCTGTACATATTTAGACATGAGTATATATGAATATTTTGATTATGACATATTGTTAACCAATGTACTTTTTAGAATTACCTGGATACAGACATTGAAGTTAACTATATTTTTGTAGCACTTACATTTACAAATACTATGCTAAAATAATCGAATACTGACATATAAAAATACGATATACTCTTCGAAAAACCAACTTCCTATTTGATATCGGTAAAGCAAAAATTACAACACAAAAAAAGTCGCAGTTAAAACAAATATGAAATATGCGATAAAATTCGTCACATTTACGAAACAATCGTACAAACATACGTTACCATGCGTGACCTTTAGTTGTGTTGTCACACGCTGCGCATCTCACTTTCATCAGCTGATCAAACACTTTACAATGAGCAGTAAACTATCGAAACTTGTAGTTAGCAGTACATGAAGTAAGAAAACTACAGAAGGTTAATTTTTAAAAGCATGTTTTCCTGTATTATTTGCATGACTCCTTTTTTTGTTTACGCCTGAAAATCTAATGATTTCAACCCAATCAGGGAGCAATAAGCCGCTGCAGGTCAGATATACCCCTTGCATGTCTGACCTGCACCGGCCTGGCATACACCATTTTCCCGTCCTTGCCTTTGCTGGAACCACGGGATATCAACTCAACCCGAAATCATGATTGTTTATTGCTCTCAGTTCAGCCAGAGGTTGTGAAACTATCTATCTCAAACTATAAAATAATCTATATTTATTGTAAATTCAATATGACATTATTTACATTGACCAACAAACGGTCGAATCAACCTTTTTTCTCTAATTTGTCTATTGAATAAGTTACAAAAGTTTACCTTTGTATCTTATCTGATTGTTTTTAACAGTGAGCAATAGTAATGTGGTAATTAATCAATTTGAAATATTACGTAGCAGGGGTTTTTAGTAAAAGGTGAAGTGTTGTAGGAATAAAGTAAACAGATATGAGTCAACGATGACGCAATGTCACCTAAAATTATTTGGGCTAAATGTTGTATAATAATACAATGTAACCTTTTTTGTTTTTGTAAAGAGCCCTAATAACAGTTGACCTTAAAAATACATTAGTTTTAAGGCTGTGTGTTACTATCTACTGTTAGGTCAATTCTTATGTCACACTGGTAAAAAAATCACAAAAGTCACATGTAAGGTGAAATTTTAAAGTGTAAATGTTAGTCATTTTTCGGATAAAATTCTCAAGTATATATTTTGTACGACAAAAATACTTTGGTAACAATTATAGGTTATTTCTTAACCTAGGGTAGGTTAAGAATTAACCTAGGGTAGGTTAAGAAATAACCTATACATGACATACCTATTACATATACCTTTTTTTTTTTGATTTCGACCCACGTCGAGGGCACGACGCGACGTGGGGATATGTCGGACTTGCACCGACCAAAAACACCCCGGTTCCCTTCTCGCCTTTGCTGGAGCCGCGGGATCGCTAAGCATTCTCACCGCAGCTCCGGCAGATCTATTACATATACCTGCCTGTATATGTAACCATTCTTTCAGGCAGAATATATAATTCTAAATAAGTGGATGGAAATAAGTTAATTTAATAATAATGTGACAATCAAAAAAACTCCTCAACAGTCTTTGAGACTACAAGTATTATAAAGGAGTACACGTTCAACTAAATTGTTCCGAGAAAAGAAGAGCTATTAATTAAATTGTAACAAGCCTTTATTATTTTAGGTTTGATTAATATAAAAGTTTAATAAAGCAACGTTATTGCTCAAATTAGACCAGACAATGCCTTAGGCTAGAGGTAGGGTTGCCACCCAATGCCAATTAATCAAATAACATTTTTATATAACTTGTGGTTGAAATTGAAAGTTCTCGTTGTGCTTCAAAAATAGAAAAGAAGTATTAAAAGATAAATTAGGCTTCTCACTAAGTGGGGAATTTTACGGAAATAGTAAACATCTCACTCATGGACTCAAATTGTTTGCTGAAATGGGAGTCTCTGTACTACATTTACATAGTGCTTTGTAGGTGTGTCCAACATTTGTTACTCACGCATAATGTTTGACAATATTATAAGATAGCTTTATTTATATTACAAAATAATAAAAAATAGACATCTAGCACCCCTATGTATGAGTGGGGGGATAAACAAAGTTTCTTCTCAAGATATTCATTTTAAACTCTTATAAAGAATGTCTGATAATTATAGGCAAGCTATCAAGTAGTATAGCAATCAGATATTGCTTCACAGTTGCTATTTGCAAAATTCAGGATATTCACATACATTCTTCGGTTTACGCCACACGGAAATGGTTCATGACTCCATTCATAGATGGATGTGCGCAAACAGTCTTATATGGTAAACGCCTATTAGAGGGGACTATTAGTCATCGCAAAACTTGTTTCGTTACGATGCATTGATGTGACAGTTTCTTTGTACGAGAATAACCTATGAAGACAAGTGTGTTATTGTCTGTAAATAAAAAAAAAACACACTTTACCTTAGCATCAAATTGTGAAACGAAAAAGTTTATTTGAAAAAAAAAATTGAAAGACGATTTAAAAATAAAATGTTTATATTTTTTATGCAGTTAACATTTAAAAGGTTTTAAAAAGTCATTGAATTATTTATATGTATTAGCTCAGTTTTTATAAGTCATATATGTATATGCAGACGTACATAAATCTTAAAATATTGTTACATACAAGAAAAAACGCAGCCCACGTCCAATTAGACGCATACGTTGTTACAAGCCAAATTATATTTAAAATGGTCATACACAAGAAAAAATTAAGATAAGTGCGTGTCCTGCCATGTTTGTAGTATACATGTATATGGGGCTGATGAAATAAGGTAATTTATTATTTTTATATAATAAAGGCGTTGAAATGTGAGGCCAGCCGAAAATCTGGAAAATGGCTTATTTTTACAGGATACGAGATGAAAAGGTAGGTGCGGTTATCTTATGTTTATCTGGATGGTAGTATATGCGTATACATATACACACACTGAAACAAATAATATATTATGTATATACAACGTATAAAATATTCAGTATGCAGTATGCTATCCCAGTTTTTATTTATATCTTCTGTTAGAAATTGCTGTACCTAAAGCTAACGTATATCTATTATTTTTAGGAATAGAATTTATACTTACCACAGAAGCATTTATAGTACATACCTACTTATATTTAAATGTCTTCCAGATCTTGTCCTAAAGTATCTCTTTGCATAATTTAACTGGTTAGCTTTATTTTATAGATGATGTAAACTCAGATTACATTAGTACTAGGAAGACTGTACTGAAACGTATTACTTCAAGCGGGTGTGTAGCAATCATTCTACTTGTAAATAACAGCTTCCTTTATTTTATGCTGTAGTATTAAATAATTTATTTTATTGTTAAGTTATTATGTAACCAGTTGATACATAATATATCGTATTGATTTAAATACGTTTCTATGTTTATGGTATTGCATGTAACATGTTAGGTATTTGGTTCCTATACTAGCTTACAGAACTACCCATATCCAGCTTTAGACTTATAAATGAGTGTCTATTTTACTTAACCTATAATACAATAACAATTATCATATTTTGTATTATCCAACAAAGAATTTGCAGGACCAAGTATTTTCTCCATAGACCTATAACTTATAAGCAAGATCAACCAAGATATATTAACTAAGAGGATCAGCGATCAACGCATACGGACTGCGCGAGTTGTCAACCGTTCCCTTGAGTCACATGTGCCTTGCTTTTCAACACAGTCAAAAAATTGCAGTCGAGTAGTTCTGCTTTAAGCAGTCCATGTTCGGGCGAGCAAAGAAGTCTATACCACCAGGCACTTCATGCAGTTTACAATGCACCATGCAGTCCACCAAGCAATCGCAGTTTGATCCGTGTGGGCGCGGCCTAAGAAATTTGATTCAGGAAAGCTTTTATTAACTTCCAACTACTAGATGGCTTAACAGCGAATCTTAAAATTAAAGTATTATGTCATTATAGTAGAGTACTAATAAGTTACGTATAATTGTTATAATTTATGATCCTTAGCAGACAGGCGTTCGAGCGTTCTGCGTTTTTTCTCCCAATGTTCACCGTTCTGTGTCATGATTTGAGTGTTCTTTTTGACCGCTGCAGTCAACTGTTTTACTTATATATTTATATTAAGGCCATCGGTCAAAAGGCTAGTTATAGACTACAGATGTCAAGATTTTAAAAGAGAGTGAAAAAAAAAACGAAGATTTAAATGAAGAATAAAAAAGAATGCGTAAAGTATTCCTTGCATGTACTGGTATTTAAATTAAGAATGGTTTAAAAAAGAAACCTGCTATTGGTGTCAATTAACAGAATACCTTTTTAAGATTAATAGTCTCAGGAAGTCGTTATGTCCTTTTAAAACTATAACTGTCATTACAACCGTCGCATTATTTTCGTACTGTATTTTGAACATGTTGACATTAATACTCACAGACTAGAAAATACGAGGGTTACCTTAATTTCTTAAGTACTCGTACATAAGTGATGTTGTCGATTGTAGAGTTTGAGTGTAATGTGATTTGAGACGTCATTAGTTATACTTAACAACGACTGTTTTAAATGTTCTAAATAATTAGGAAAACAAGCTTCTCGTTTCCTTAGAAAAGGTGCGGATTTTTCGGATCGCAATATGTTGTTACTTACATATGTTGTTATTCTGTGCAGTAAGTTATAATTTGGCAATTATGAATTTAATAAAAAATAAGATTACAATTATTAAGTATATTTCAGCATTTCATTTTATTAAACTTTCCACGCCTGATATAATACCTATGTAGGTATAACTAGTTTATATATCATTGGGTATAACCACGTATTCGTTTGTTATGTAAACGTAATTCTAAACTAGAATATTCCACCAACTAGGTTTAAAAACACGTTTTGTTAAACGTGTTTACAAAACAATAACATAAACAAATAAATACTACATAAATCTAAATGTAAAATTGGAAAACATTCATCGTCATCATTTGTCGGCAAATACCATAATCTCTAAGGAAACACATATGCGACAGAATTACAAATGAAATATTTTCTCAAGCTTAACGCTTAGTTACACTCCATCAAGGTATGCCTGATGTCCATTTGCAGATATAAGGCTCTTTATACACAAAGCAACGGCACTCTCCAATTCCCAACGCCCGGCCCTGGACTCTAAAAGCGCCTTTTTTTTGGACAAAGTTTGTTTCTGGACAAACTCTTTAGCAGGTTTTAATTCTTTCACTTGCCTACCTGACTTACTTTTAAAGATAGGGAGGTCCTCTAGCCACAGAAGTAGAAAAAAATAAATACGTTATCTGGGGTTCGGACGTCGATTTAGTGCATTGTCAACTATCTTAATAAGGCAAACAGCAAAAGAGGGCTGAATCTAAGTTTCCAACGACTCGAGCATACGTACGAACCTCTATGAGTCTGTGTCGGCTAATAGAGACTTGCGTCGCCTCGTGTACGAAAGGCATAAAAGGACCAACAAAACAAAATGACAGCGATGTCTCAGTGATTCGTGCGTATGGTGCGACTATTGTAATGTGTTGTTAATCATCATGTTTGTTGTTATTTTGTCTTGCTGTTTGTAAACTGACAGATCTTTTTTAACTTAAGATATTTGTTTGATGGATTGATTTGATGTATTTATAGCCCTGCGTGGGTTTAATTTAAGGCGATTGTACACGTATTCTAGTGCTATGCAGGTGCCTTCGTGTATGTAACTAGCCACAATAAATATTATAATCAATCTGAATGTTGATTTTACATGCTACATAGATTAAAATGTATTTAATTGGACTTGAACATATGGAAACTTAAATAGCCCGTAGCGCTGTACATGTACTTTGTAGTATATTGTATTCATGTTAATAATGTTAGCCTTTATGTAGTCTTAACTTGAAGATAACTCAAGTCTTTATGATATTCATAATATCGTTATACCAAAACATTTTGTCCTTTGTATATTTTTATTTGTACGAATCCCGCCTACGTAATATTAGTATTCTAGGAAATCACCTGACCTCGGCGAATATTCACAACTCAAGGACATAATATCGTTCAATACTTAACATTGTATTCATAAATTGTAATTTTATGTTTACATGTGGGCGGCAGACGCTTATTTAGACGAACCAACGTTGAATAGTCGACAATTTTAATAACATAATTATCTATAAATTCCTCGCATAGCTGAATCCTCTCAGAGAACCTTTTTAAAGTGTGTACTAAATGTATTTAAGATAAACTTTGTTGAATTTAAAGTGGAATGTAATACTAATATAATAAGGATAAAAGTATGTTTGTTTGAACCCGCTAGTCTAGCTGGAACTGTCAGCCAGATTTAATAAAAGTTTTTTGTATTTGGTAGCCAAATTCTTAAGGCAGCTTATACTAATACAGGCTACTCAATATCCCGCTACGATTCTTAGGAATTAACTCGCCACCAAAGAAAAAAATAACTGAAATATTGTTTATATGTATTCTGACATCTATGTTAGGTCTACAAAAAAGTAATTTCAAATAATTCAAATAATTTTCAGTTTTAAAGGGCGAGCAAAATCGGTGGATACATCTAGTGTTATACCTTCATATGCAAATATATAGGTAAAGTTGATAGGCAAAGCTTTACATTGGCGACTTGGATTATGACATAGTTGGTAATGTTTATGCAGCGCCTCGCCCACGCCTCATTGGCATGCAACTGGGGCCGGGGCGATAAACAAGAGCGGTGGGCAGCCTCCCACCGGACTTGAAGCCTCTTTTGCAAGTGCCTAACCAATTATGTTGGTTATTAGACGAATATTACCAGTTTTGTTATCTAGTGACGTAGTATGAAATGGTAGCGAATACTTGAGTAGACAGATTATGAGTCAGAATTTATTTGGAATGGACGGAATATGGAAGAATGGACTTCCTACTTTTTGGAAGTCGGTTAAAAATGGTTTTAAATCGTTTCTGTTTTTTTTTCTTTCTTTGGTAAACGTGTATGTTTTGCACTAAAATAAAACCTCTTTCCATGGATATATGAGATATAGCCCGTAAAAATTAGTTTGGTTTCTGTTTAGTTAGATATTTGAGAGGAATATATGCCATAGTAATTTCGTATGATTGACTCATAATAAGAATCAACATCCGCATTAGCGATGTTTAATTAACATATTAGCTCTACCTTCGTACGGCCTACCTTATTAGCTTTTGTAATTAGCATTCGAACAAACGTTTCAATTTAAATGTGTTTTTTAGGAAGCACTACACCAAGATATTCAGAATGTCGTTTATCGTTACTAAACTACTACCTTTTTAACGATTTAGGAGGAAAACGATGTTTGTTATGTGCATTTTTTCTTTTTTAAGTTTAAACAGTATAATTATGACATGTCCGCAGAGAGCAAGCGTGGTGATCAATGCTCGTGCCTTCTCGATATGGAAAGAGGCCTGTGCCCAGCAGTGGGACGTATATAGGCTGGATTATTATTATATTATTATTATGTTTATCAATTTAGAACCTTGCAATATTTATTCCAAATTTTTGTTAGTTATTAAGCAAATCCAGAAAGGTCTAATATATGTTTAGTAATTTCTCGCAGGTATCTTAAGGATTTTTCCCTAATCGAAGTAATCAAATGCTATAAAGACAGTTTAAAATAAAACCAGTTGTTGAACTAGAATGACCAGATTGTTTCCCATAGCAATACATAACACAAAACGCTGTCATACGCTCTTAATTTAAATAACATATTAAAGTTGTAAGCCAGGGTCGGATTAGAAAGATAATTAAAGTTGCCAAAGCTTTAACGCGAAGCCTCGGGCGATAAATAATAAAGGATGTTCAGTTTATTTACGGGATATGACACAGTGTTAATAACTTTTGGAAATATTACCCAACTATATTTATTACATGCAAAAATATACTGGAGTGTAATTAGAAAATCTGTATTCTTTTTTTTTGCAGCGAGCTACGGTTGTTACTTAGGCGTCAAAAATAAATGATTACTTTTTATTTTAAGTTAATTTTATTCATTGAACATATTGCTTATATAATATTTATTTTTAACAACTATAAAAATGCTCTGCATTTTTTAAACATTCATTAAACATCGGTAACGCGTGCATTACCATTTTATCGTTTTACGTATTCATACATAACCATAAAACACATAAGTACACATACAATATCGTTTAACAGTCTATGCGTTGTCGTAATCCGTGTCTGTTAAGGCTGCGTCCACGCAGTTTTCCATGTTGGTCCTCGCGGCCCCCACTCTTGCGCACGCGCGCCGCGATCCGCCGGTGTCATAGTGTAGTGTCTCCTTCTCGCTCAGCCGCGTGTGTATCGATCAACACCATCGATTTCCAATACGTTTTACACATTTTTCTGAATGAAAAGTCCTTGTTAAACGTGAAATAGTCAAACTTCACTAAAGAAGTTATCTGCTAGTGACATCGTAAACATATAACGTGTGAACCCAATTCCCCTGTGAATATTTTTCATTGTTTCAGTGAAGTGACTGAAAAATTGTAAAACTGTGTCGCTGTTTTGTTGTGTGCTTGTGAAGTTTACGTGTTTTTTTATCACGCAGAGGTTTGTAACTACTTAATTATACATTCTGTATCATGATGCAAACCATTACAAGTCATTACATACATTTTTTGCGGTATCAATTTACAGATGTTTATTTTGATAACTGTGTACAAAATTGTGTCTCTATTTTAAAGTGTATTATTTTTTATTGATTGTCATTTGTTTTAATGCGATATACGTATTGAAACAATAGAGATATTAAAGGTATAATGACGTATTTTCTCCAAAGATTTTCCGGCACCATTTTAAGTTTGGCCGTTAAAACGAGCAATGACATAACACCTCATTGGATAGAGTATAATGTTCATTGACGCATGTAGGTGTCGCTCCTCGCGGAACATTATGTGGCTGTATTAGCATAATGCCTTCACATTGCTTATGTGATTATGGTAATGTTTGTTTCCTGAAGAATTAATCGGAATTACTGCGAATTAATTAGGTTGTTTATTACCAAGTCGATTGTAGCCGTTAAGCCCGCCTTTTGAATGGACTACCAATAATTGACATAATATGAATAGACTAAACTATTATCGATCGGTTTTAATGTTTTTTTCTAATTCATTTATTTACGTTTGTTTGTCACGAGTGCTGTGACGTTTGGTTAACAAATAGACGATTTTTTCAACGGAAGCATTCAAGCGCTACGTACGTATTGAATCAGGTTGGCGATTCTACACGGCATATATACGGTATATATAGGTAACATTCGTCATGCGAGGTATAAGATGTATTAAAAGTCAAAGTATCGTTATAAATAAATTTACATAAAATTAGTATAAAGTATTTAACATGGTACAGAGTGCACATGTTCTTACATTTGTTTTTTATTTAATTTACTTGTCCATCTATCGAAATTAAGTATTTCAATATTAATTGACAGAATATCATACACGATATGATTTTAAGAATAATAATTAGCAACAATATTAACTTTTGCTCTATTTTGAAGTTCTTTACATTAAATTTTGATTGTTGGTACAATTAAGAGAATTTGGAATGCTGTAGTAGTTTCAAAAACGACAACATCACCAATAAACGTCATTGACGTTATTGACAGTTTACTAGCCAACGAGGTTGCATTTGAAACTATAGAGTGAGCCTATCAGAGTTTAAACCGTAAGCACAAGTGTGAACAAGTGTTGTCGTGAATTATGCATGAAGATGGAGCTTGCTGTTTTAAAAAATCTATCTAAAACACTAATATTATCCTAACAATGTCAAAACCATCGATATTTTCGTATGTAAGTTTCTCGTTGCGCGAAAATTAACATAAATGAAAAACGAAATGTACTAGGATCAAACTTAAAACTGCTCTCGCTTGGCACAAGGGGAACCTAGCGATAGTAGCAGTCTATGCATATCATACGTCGATGTTGCTAGCTATTGTTTAACGTCACATTGTCGTTCGGATGTCGGCAGGAAGCATACCGAACCGGCCGATCAGCTGTGACCATTGCGTTAACCATTTGTTAGCCATGTTGCTATTGTCTTCATAATTTGTGCTAATGCTGACCAACTATTTGTTTCATGACGTTTGTTTGTTTAAAATTTTCTGGGTAGGCTTGAAATGTCATTTAAATGTTTTGTGAGTACATGGCGTTAGAATGAGTATTGAGTAATAGGGTATTTTGTTGTACTATTTTGTGTAGCTTAGTTTGTGGCACAAAAAAATGTTTCCTAAGTGCAATATTGTTTCTTTGAAAGACTGGACATAAACCATAAAATACTGTTCTAGGTTGTTAGTTTTTTTAATATAAAATACTTTTATATTATAAATAGGTCGTACATACAGTATTGTCACATAATAGAAAGGATGCAAGTTTACCATGACTCGCTATGATTATAATTCCCTAAAGAAATACTACTTCACTCAAATGTAACATGCTCCATCATATCACATACCTATCCTAAAGTACATTAGTCACATAAATGGACCATTACAATAGCATTATAATCACAAACACGCTATCATTACTTGGGAACTATTATTTTTATGCGTCTCATAATTATTAGTCAGATTGTAACTATTTGTGACTGACAAAAAAAGGGACAAAACAGCGGGGGCGTTATTATATTAGATTTGAGTATAATAGCAGTGGTTTATATTATCCGTCGCCTACGCACTTTTGTCGATCAATAAATGTATTGTTACACGGATAAAATCATATTATCTAAGATCGTTGATCTTTGACATTAGGTGTCAAATCAAGAGCGTGCGTGCTATTCAAGTAATTAATTTAGTATATTTTATTTATAATCGAATAAAAAAAGGTCCGTGTTTTATAGAAACAAGCGATACCGGCTCTATAAAATGGCCGTTAAAAAGGTCTAATCAAGTAGTTTTTTCTTAAACGAGTTTCTTAATTAAAATAAGTGAGTACCGTCACAAGAACTAATTTGCTATCAAAATAGTCTATAAAAAGCTATGTAAATAAAACCCAATAAACTTGGAATGAACAAAAAATATGCGCCATATTTGTAAAGGTAAATAGCTGTTCTTGAATGTGTAATTAGACTGCCTTGCTGCTTGATTCGGATAATATGACTTGATCGCATTTTATAAAGGAATTGTTTTTGTCGCGTTATTCAAATAATGAATAAAGTCAACACTGAGAATCAAACTGTGAAAAAAACTATACTGATTCTGAGTAGATTAGTAGTTGTATATGGTGCCTTAATAATACGGGAGAAAGGAATAATATTTAGTGGATAAGTTAAGTATGTAATAAGAAGTGATCTGTTTTATTTCATGTCTTATAAGTAGGGTATATGACTTCCCGAAGAAATCTTAAAATATCAGACTCTGTAGCTGTTAACGTGTACATGAAATGCGTCATGTTTATATAACATAACTATTTAATTTTTTATTGTAATGAGATTAAAAAATCTCATGAATAGGATATTTTTGAAGTGAATAAATTAAAAGCGATTTGGTTAACTAGGACTAGAATTATCAAATGTCTATATCCGTACACACAACCAACAGACTCGTGTTTAACTATGTATAATCGTAAAAACTCGGACAGGATTTATGTTAGTCACATCCGTGCATGATAAGCAATCGTTTTCTAAGAAACTGTGCCATGCTACCATGCGGCCATGCGTCCATGCGACCATGCGGGCCATGCAAACCATGTCTGGGGCTTCAATCCGCTATTTTAAATGCATCTCAGTGAGTGGACTGAGTACTTGTCAAATATGCCTAATTTTCGTATTCACATAAACCTACGATAAAATCTCATTGAACTCTCGATGATAATGATCGTAATGACAGTTAGCAGAATACCAATTATCGTAAAAATTACGAAATAATGCAGCTCATTCAGTCAATTCAAGCAACTCTTAAATAGCTGAATCGAGGCCCTGCTTGGAGGAAATAACTTCTTATAAACGCATTAACTCATGTATGAGGTTGGACTGAGTAATTAGAACTTAGATTTGTATGTTGTAATATTATTTTGTAATTAGTGACGTATAACAAGTTAGAGCTATTATACTTGTGTTATTGTTTGTTGGACTAATGATTTTGATGATGAATAAAAAAATAATATAATAATGATGATACTTACATTCCTATGTCAAGAGCTTTGTGGATGTTAATTTCCGTAGCTAGAACAATAAAAAAAAATGTAATTTAAAATTATCATAGATCCCATTTACTTTAGGCATGGTTGGAGCATATTTTAAATATAACTTATTTTACAAAGAACCAGTGATAGGCAATGTCAAAATACCAATTTATAAATAAATAAAAAGTCTCTGATTTATGGAGCTAACTATAATATTTCACATTTAATATATTCTGATCTGGGACGCAGATAAACAGCATTTTATTATTGTAACAAATCTTTACTTTTAAATTGTTTTTGAGATTGTTTGATGTGTTTAAGATTAAAATGTCTACGCTATTTCGTTTGCAGCTGACATAATCTGATTGCTTGCAAAATAGTCCTATTTTTCTGCTTGAAATTGTTTCGGCTCAAAAGATCTGGATTGAACACGCAGAAGCTGGTTTTTATATAAAATAATACTGAAAGATTGTGTGAAAATAAATTTAGTATACCAGCTTGACGGCCCATGACATTCCAGAACAGGGCAAAAACTATTTTCTACGTGTCTACGTATTGCTGGTTGACAATAAAAAAATATCCTGCCCTTCATCACTTGTTACCTGTTAAAGTAGGTACCTACTTAATTGTTAACCAATCAACACACATTTTTCTAATAACAACCGCAAATGTCAAATTCCTAATTTACCGTTGTCACTTCAACAAGCTATGATATCCAAGAAGCCGGTTATCCGGTGCTAGAGGCGAGCATTGATCGCATTCCTGACCACCTGATTTACAGCACAACCCTACAATTGCTCAACTTTACTCGGTACTTAGTTAATGTCTTAGAGTATACATAAGAAACTAGAGTGGGCCTATCAGAGTTTGAACGTAAGCACTAGTGTCAAATAGTTTTGTCGTGAATTATGTATGAAGATGGAGCATTCCGTTTTAAAAAATCTATTTTAAACACTAATATTATCCTTACAATGTCAAAACCGTCGATATTTTAGTTTATAAGTTTGTCGTTGCGCGAAAATTAACTTAAATCAGTAAACGAATGTACTAGGTTCAGAACAAAAACTGCTCTCGATTGGCACAAGGGGAAACTAGCGATAGTAGCAGTCTATGTATAGAGTACGTCAATGGTTAATGTATCGCAGGCAAAGTCAGTAAGGTACTACGCGTCAGTTTCATTAATGTTTCTGCAGATTCCGGTTCACCTTGCGTAAAGAATGTTTGTAGATTGATACTCGTTTTGTTTACTAAAAATATTAAATTAATGTTGTCTTGTGTTGATTGTTTGGGAATTTTATTATGTATAGTATTTACGCGTGTCGTGATTGTAGGGCTATATCCGTGGTTCCATGGTATCCATGGTTGGCAAGCCCTTTTATGTAGATTTTTTATAGTTAAAAACAAATATTATCTTGTATTTTTGATCTTGATATTTGGTATTAAACTCGCCTCTTTGAAGTGTTTTTTTTTGTACGAAAGTTATCACAAATTTTCGGATATATTTACCATATAATAGGTTTTAGAGACGACAATGATTAAGTAAAGCTATCTGATTTTAGCTTTGTACGTGATACATACAATTTAAGTAGGCAGCGATACTTCGTACCAGCAACGCGTAGTAAATTAAATTCGTTCTGGATTCATTAATCATGTATCGCGCATGATTAATTGTTTCAAGTGTAAATTAATTTTAATATAATTGCAAAACCAAGAACAAAATCGTTTTAATACCTAACAATAAAGATGGAATTATGTAAGACTCTAAAGTAACTAAAAATAATAATCATAGAACTTTATTTGTATTCTAATCCATGTTGAATAGTCAAATATTAAACGATGGGATACGTTGTACCTCGGAAAAGACATACCTTTTTTTTTGGAAAAACTTTGGAAATTCTGTGTATGGTATCGACTAGTATCAGGTATCTACTGTAATATCTCAAAGCAATGACATTTTAAAGTTAATTACATAAACATAACATATCATCACGCCTGTATCCCCGAAGGGTTAGGCAGAGGTATACCAATGTACACCCATCGTTCGCCGATATGTTTTTAGGTCCCATGTAACAGGGGGCGAGCCTATTGCCACTAACCGGACACAAATCCAAACTCCGACCTGCTACTGAGAATTTCATAGAAAAACCCAATAACACCTTGGTCGACCTGGGAATCGAACCCAAGACCTCTAGCGTAGCAGTCGCGCTTAGCGCCACTAGGCCAACGAGGCAGTAAAGTTAATTAATCATACTAAAACCTTTTAAAAACCACTTTTGTTCTCTTTCCAATAAAGACCACCGTTTACAAATCGTGTAATATTGACGATTATGACGTACATAACAGAAATAGTATAAACTCTGTCGTTCATCTGAAACATTTTCACATTGAGCATTCTGCGGAAGTTGGCGGAACGGTTGAGAATGCGCTTTAAAGCGGATTTACCTTGTAAGCTGTAAGCGCTGGATAGCGGAAAATACTTTAAGAGTCGAGGTTTGCTGGAATTGCTCGATTTCTACATTCGGATGTTAGTACTTACGTGTTGCATTTAGTCGGAGATGTTTGTCTGTGACGTCATGTATTTGAGATCGTGTGATTTGTAATTATGATGTTAACAGGATGACTTGTGATAATATTGAATATTATTTAAAGAAAATTACGAGGAAGTGGTTGTGATTTAGATGTTGTTAATTTTTGTTTTACCATCAATGATGTTTATTTTTTTTGCAAACAATTCTTCTTTGTCTATGACAAAGCGTACATACTTAGTATTTTTCATTATTAACAGTCAACTATACGACATGTTAATTGTTTATTGTTAATTTAATTAATTACGCAAACATATATGCAACGAATAACTCAGTGTACCATACAATGTAATCAACAATTTTCCACACTACTAATACCTATATGCAGAAAAACTAACAACGGCTATCTTTAGAAGCTTAGTACGCAATCGGAAATAAACATTAAGTGACTATTCAACTATGATGTTAATCTGCCAAGTTTTCCTGGTCACAAAGACCTAAGTAAACCTTCGTAGAGGGTCGCGATGTGACCTTGACTTTGTTTTTGTTATAACTACTCATGCATATAAGATCTTCAATGCAGGATAGCGAAAAACAGTTGAATCGCGTCGCCATGTTTTCTGGCATTCGAAGTTCAAAGTTACTTTTTTTTCTATCGCTACATTTGCTAACTCCATGTGATACGATTTGTTGACAGTGTTTTATTTTTTGGTGTTGTGTTTGAAGTTAGAAGCGCGAGTTATTTTTGATTTGACCTTTCCTTAAAATAAACTTATTGGACCTTTTAACGATAAATTTATTAATAAATAATTAACGACCATATAAAATAAATAAACATACCTTGGACCTAAGTTTCCTCTTCTTTTAAGGTCATTTAGATACCACGTAAGATATCTAGGAATGCGTTCTCAAAAAGCCTTATCGGGCTTCATTCATCAAGGAAAACTTCCCATAGTTGTGCGTCATGTCAACTATTGCGAAATTTCATGGTTTTATGTTCAAGGGTTAGTGCATGAGTAAGTGATGTTTAGTCATTTATGTCTCATATATCCTAGAACTTAGTGTAGACATTACCAGACATGTATCACAAACACTTTGCTAAAGAATTTTCTTTGTAAAGTAACACGCATCAGCGTTTCACTATACAAACATAATTTCAATTTGAATAACAAAACACAATATGTACAATACATTTAGTCAAAGTTTAATAACAATCCACTACAGCTCAGCCAACATTCTCTCAGCTCTATTTAAATAACATTCTTATCAAAATATTAATAATTTACATTAAGCCCCATACTTGCAAATCACATTATTACAGCTGAATGAAAGACAAACAATGAATGAAAATCCGCGACGGGTAAATCCATACGATGGCATTGAACTGTACTTAATTCGCTTTAGTTCGACATTCGTGGCACGCGCGTGTGTCGCGACAGCCTTCGGGATTCCTCGGCAATACTCGGCTATTGTCGGCGGCAATGGCGGCAATGTTGGCAATGTCGAGGCTGACATGACCCTATGAGTCGAATAAACCACGTAATTCGCGAATTGTGAAGGTTTAATGTTCTCAGTGTCAGCTTATCAACGGAATATTAAATGAGGTTGTTTACTTTATGAGGGTATTGTATTTCGAGTATTCAATCATAACAGACACAGTTGAAATCTGTCTTTGACTTTGGTTTGATATTGTAAAGGGTCATAGCAACCAAACATCGGCTTAAACAGATTACTTAATTTTTGTAACAAAAAAGTTTATTATTTTTAAAAATACATTATGACGTATCACAACCATAGTATCTTAGTCTTTAAAGAGTAAATAGCTACATCTACATCGAATCATATCATAGCTACCCTATTATATCGTTTTCTGAAGGACAAATCGATAAAACGAAACTTATTAACAAATCTTGACATTAAAGGACGTGCGACTTAAATAAACATGTACTCCCATTGTTACAACATATTATCGTGAATAGTTATTTATATGGGAGCCTAAACTCTTTTGTAAAAAAGGTTTCACTTTCGCTCTAAAGGTTAAAACAGCCTAACGAATTGTCTAGACATTCATCAGCATAGCTAAACAAATGGCTCGTTAGCTTCAAGCAATTATGACACCTAATTGGAAAAACGTGTGTAGCTAACTAACCCGTATTAGTTATATTTCATAAAACATCGTACTAACTAATGCCAAATGTATTTTTATCCCACGGAGGAACGCATCTTAACCACCAAAAGATGAGCTCTTAAACTAAAGCAGTAAAATGTATTGCAGAAGATTGCAGGGGTCTTATTTCAATGGTTCTTCATCTACATAATATGATAATAGCGATGACACGAATAGGCTTGTCAAATGTTTACATAACCTCTGATGTAATTCTAACGACATGTGTAATGTGTGCCTGTTATTCGTAAGAAACAAAGGCTCTACGCAGGATAGACCATAAACGAAGCTTATGTATTTAGGTTTATGTTTGTATACTACCTTAAGAGGTTTGTACAATATGTTGACAATGAGGTCCTGCGGTTTCCGATTTCCTTCAAAGGCTAAATATGTGACTTACTTCATTGAAAGATTGTCTGTCTTAAAAAAATCTGCTGCCTGATCCCGGGACATCTCAGCAGAGCTTGTGTAATGGTAACCAGAAAACTGATAAACATACTTATATATTTCTAAATACATACATATTGTAGATAAATTACACCCAGACACCGAAAAAATGATCATGTTCATCACACAAACATTTGTTCTGGGTGGGAATCGAACCTACGATCTCCGGTATAGAAGTCAGGGCTTCTTACCACTATACTGGAGAACGAAAAAAAAAAAGAAAAGAAAAGGTAAAAATCGATTCAAAAACAAAACACTATCGAACGGTACAGATCTTTTTGTTGTGCCTTTGAAACTGTTCAACCAATTTCGATGTAACTTTCACTGATTCGTGGGTGGGAATGGAAATTCTTATAAGGATGGTTCTATTTAAAAACCTTTTACGGATGTATGTCGCCAGACTGTCGTTACCTCTCCTGTCATGGCACAAGACCATAGTAGGCTAAGGTTATAACACAATGAAAGTTATTTGTCAAAGTTCCTTTGTATGGCTACCATTAGTCCATTAACATAGTTTATGTTGGTTTTAGAGTAAAGTTTTGGAACAATATTATCGCTTATTAACGGTTTGTACCTTTGAATGATAAAAATTTACATATGAATTATTCATTTCTACTTTTTATATTTTTCCTAAATAAAAATATGTCTAAACTAGCAATATACCCCGAATTGTTTGTTCCACAAAAGTTTTCATTGCAAATTTTCGTCTAAAATACACTTTTGATCTCTATAAATCAAGCAGACAAATTATTTTACAAATTTGAGCTAAGATTCCTTCGCAAATAGCTCACAAATATTTAATACATGCATGTTATGAATACTTAAATCACATTGAAGTGTAAATGACTGATGAGCATAATTAAATGGTGCAAGAATCTCGCTAACAAGTGTTATTAAAGTTGGCAAGTCGGCAAGCTTTTGATGTTGTGCCCGATAAAATCAATTTGTCAGTAATTAGTGGCTTGCCGGTTCACGAAGCAGGAAGTTATACGCCTGTCCGCTGGGACATTTATTTATGTTTTATATTTTTATTTTATTTTTGTTAAATTGATTTTGTTAATAATGTTATTTTTATTTTACGATTAATATTTACCATGTACCAGCTTTTAATTGTGGTTTTAAATAAATAATACCCAAAAGGGTTAAAAGGTCGTGTGAATTAAATTGGATTCGAAAATAGTAAATACGTTTATATTATTTTGCATTTAATCACTAACCAATTTACACGAAATAATATTTGTTAATTATAAATTATTACGAAAACAACTTCATAAATCAAAAGCCGATATAAATTCAATTTATACACGTCAATACTTAATGATTTGCTATAAATTCATATTAATTTAGTATGTAAGTTATGGTATGTTTGATGTTGTCATTACACAAATCTGTTTATCACGTCAAGTGATTGGGACATGAATGTACAGAACTGTTTGGTTGTTATTATGATTAATATGTGTCCATATATGACACGCTTACATCTGTTAGATCAATCACTGATGGGGTAGCTAGATTTTGTAGTAACTTAGAGTAACATTTACTAATATGTAAGTAGGTATTAAGTGCTTGTTCGACTATTGAATTTAATTGCGAAATTATACAAATTAGTACTAAGTATTAGTAAGCAGGTTTAATAATAATATGAAAGAATTAGCAGAGTGATTGTAGAGTAATATTCCTTGTATTTTTTCAACTATGTGGCGTTAAAGCTGTCATGGTTTGATTGACTAAAAAGTTAGCGCTACTTGTCAAAACAACATTGTATCTAGAAATCTATCTGGTGCAAAAATTTATAGGCTAGGGTATTTTATAAATATATCCTAGTAATTATCTTTATATGGATTTGTTTTCAGAAGTTTATTCAGTATTACCGTGAGCTCATGTGTTGATCGCAGCAAAATACAATATTTTATTCGCGATTGACAAATTACCTATAAGCTTTTTTATAACTCTTTTGGGAATATTATTCTATAGAAGACAGCTTATAAAAGATTGACTAATAAAACGACTCCATTATTAGTCACTATAAATAATAATGTCCGCTAATTTTATCTAAGTCTAAACAAGAAAAACACGACAGGTTTTTACAAATTATTTATTATCGTAATATTCTAATAGAATTAGGTTTTGAGGTTTTAATGGGTGTCGGCCTCTAATTTGGTAAGAACAGCCGAAATCGAATACTTATTTCGTCATTATTCTCCGAACTTATACATAACTGCCAACCCTATTGCACGATCGATTCATATGAATTATTTATCGATACCTAATGCGGTATCGAGTTTGGCGAGATCTCCTAAATCGATGAACTTACAAGTGTTCGTATTGAGTTCGGCATGTATGACAAACGAGCATCGCAATGACTGTCGCTTCCATTGTTTAGGAGAGAACGTAGAAGATAAAAATATGTTTATTTATTGTTTGACAAGTCAAGTCGGGTTGGTATTACGTATCGTTAGATGATATCTTGAACAATGTATCATTTCAACGTAAGGGCTGAAAAACTCTTCAGTCACGTATAGGAATTCAAATTTATTGTGTTCAAGCGGGTTACATTTTAATGGCAATTATTATAAGCTTACTTATTTATTTAATGGATACATTAAAATTATTGCACCTATAGCCTAATAGGCCTTATTTAAAATCAAATTAATTTATATACTACTGTTTTTATTAATTTATTTACAAACTGTTGCTATTCTCTCACAAAATAAATACTTAGAGTAGCATAGGCGTCTACTGTCTAGCTATTACAATAAACAATTTGTTTAACCTTCATGCTTAATTAGCCAGTTGTATCACACAATTAACATTGCTTGTTTCACGGGGTTACTGCATCGATAAACTGTTCGGAGGTTTCATGTTGTGCAAGCGCAGGTTTTGGTAGCCTCCTACGCATGTGGCTGTGAGAACCAGTCGTAATAGGGACACGCCTGGACGGACGATTCTGTATTAATCGTTGAAATCGATTGCGAAACGATTATGATACAACTCATAATTATCTACTTGATTGAATAAATTAGTGTGCGTAAGTTTGGTAGATGAACAATCGATAATCGGTTCGCGAATCGAGTTTGTTAAACGCATGTGTGTAATGAGTGGTTACCTAAATGGGATCGATGAAAGCACAATTATCACATAACTCGGATTCATGTGAATCAGAATAGAAAATGCATTGCATTCGATTGTAAGGTTTGTTAATTATGTTAAATGGATGACGGAATGTGATCGACAAGTGCTTACATTATTCATGTTCTTATTACTAAAACTAGAAAAAATAGGAGTTCGTATTAGGAATTTTTCTGAATGATGAATTTATTACTAAAATACATTTTAAAGCAAGCACCTGGATATGGCAATGTTAACTCAGTTAATATGTATAAATATTAGTTTACTATGAAGTTATCCATAAAGTAAGGTTTTAGAGTATATTCAGCAAATTCAATTTTGTTTAGGTATTTTTAATTACTTATTTAAGTATCTCTAACTTTCACATTAAAATTTTCTAAATAGAAACATTCCTACAATCAAAAGAGAGATTTCACTAAATCCGTTTGAAAAATCCACATCATAACTCACAGATTTTTAACAATAAATAGCTTCAACAGTTATCACAACCGTTAATACCTGAACACATTGTATATTAATATGGCAAGGAGGTCGTATATAACTATCGATTCCGAAACGGTCGCGGCATTGGCAGCTCTTCAACTGTTTAACCTAATTTAGAGAAGGCTATCGTTACTGTTTGTTCTTTCAACTTGGGTACGTTCCTTGTATAGTTGAAGCTATGGCAAGAATGAGTTTGATGATCCATTGTTGACCTACTGCTGTCCGCAGGTCTTTTAAAGACTGGGCTGCTCTAGGCTGTGGTCAATGATCTCTGACGTTTGTGACGTCATGTAAAATAAAGAAACAGAAAAAGTCGGTTTTAATTGTGCGTGTAACTTGTAGTCATCATCTCCTGAGCCTTTTGCTAACTATGTTGGGGTCGGCTGCCAGTCTTACCGGATTCAGCTACCTTTCTGACCAACAGCTACCAACTGAGTAACACAGTGTCCCATAGTAAGACTGGATGTCAGAATTGACTTGATGACTGATTAAAAAATGAAGATGTATCTACATGCAGTGAGTTTAGTATGTCTAAGAGCTTGACCTTTACTTGCCTTTCAAAATCATTAAAATAAAATTTAACCTGTAGGTAAAATGGCTTATACGTAATAAAATATTACATACATACATACATACATATAATCACGCCTTTTTCCCTTATAGGGGTAGGCAGAGACCACTTGTTTCCACTTGCTACGATCCTTACACACTTTATTCGTCAATCGTTCTTCATTCGTTCTCTCGACATAGCCAAACCTCCTCAGCATACCTTTCTTAATTTTTGTCTCAACATCCATCATCTGACATACTTCATCCACCTTTCCATGCATTTCTCCTCTTACATTCAACATAGCGAAGCGGCTCTCCGTGGCCCACTTTTCGCCCCCGCGAGAAACGAGACGTGATGGGTGGCGAACCACATCGCCGCCATTTTGGATAATTAAATTATTTTTATGAATATCCATTGCGTTCCTGCGGGATAAGGAATTGGGAAAGGATACGTTGGAAAGGATAACAAGGTAGGACGGGTTATAGGATGCTACCATCACGGAGGTACAATGAATGTGACGGCAACAGCTAGGGCAGTCCGGGGTCGCGTACCCGTAGTGGATCTAGCCAGCATTCGGACAGATAACTGGTAGATCCACCCCCTGAACCATATAATAAATATTTTAAGCACAAAATTAGTTATAAATTGGTTGATTACTTATCAGATAAATGAATGGATTAATTCAAAGAGAAATAATTATAGCCCGCAATAATTAAAATAAGCCGCCGAAATCATAAAAGGCATCTTACGAAACAGCCTTATTTATCATTTATCCACTTTGTATACACTAAAACATTTAATTATGTGGCTAAAGCACAATGAACACATAATTATAATTCTTCGGCTGTACGATCTAATGTTATTATTTAATCTTCTGTTAAATCTTTGTGTCAATGACCAGCTTTAACGAACGATTTGATTTCGTTAAATAAATTACGAATGTTATTATTTTTTTCATTTTTATTTGACTTTTTTCCATAAGACAAGAGTGTTTTCTTTTTCTACATTAAACTCAGGGTGCTTCTTTCTTTAATTTAAGAGCCTAGCTCTTGTCGGTGAAGCTCCTTCCATTTCCACCTATCGAGTGCCAACTCTTGAATTTCCTTATACGTCACAACCAGGGTGCTTGATAACCTCAAAATTTAGATTAAACATTTATGTAGCCCTTTTCGTTCTGGCCATCGAAAATCAAAGCCAAAATATATTTTAAAAAATAATTGAAGGTTAATATCGAATATTGTCACAGGCCATAAAGAGCTTTATTAGTAACTAGGAACTTTTGGTTAAATACGTGTTTTTTTCAATAGAGTTTCTTTTACAAAATAAAACACGAACATTATTCTACCCGCGAAGTGGAAGTGTCAAGTCGTATAAAACCTGAAGAAAGTGTTCCTTAACAAGTTTCCTTTCTTGGCTACTGAGGTCGAGGTAATTCATGAGCGGCCCTTATATAGCTGAAGGCTGCACCGCTTAATTCCTGAGTATCGCTCGATAAATCATATCGATATCGATAATGGGTAATATTTGGAGATGACTTTATGATACCTGTGTCCATATGTTGGTGTTAAATCAATAAGCGAATAAATAAAATATTTTTCGTACCGGCTTATTTCAGACCTCGAGTATTTATACATTTTATAGCTTTGATGGGTACACTTTAAATCTCACTGATGGACAAATGATATCTTTTTATGCTTTGTAATTACTATACCTAAGTTCACATGCCTATGTTCCCAAAAGGCTAGCATGTAAGGCTCAATTTCATATGTATTTCATAACATACTGGGGCTGTTGACTCAGCGACCAAAAATGGGTGTTGGCCTCCGATACATGAGAACGCTACTCAGAGTTCAAGATAGGTTAAATGACTTAACCCTCACAGCTCAATCACTGATACATGCATGATGAAGGCATACAACTTCTACTGTTTATAATAGATTTGCTTTAGCAGAAGCAATCGTCTTTTGTTTTTTGCCGATTTGACATGAATTTTGAACTTGTGATGAATCGCCAGTCTTGTTTTAAACTGGGCGATTGATTGGTATAAAATTTTATGTAGTTTTTAGACGAAATAAGATATTGTGGTATGATTACGATTTCGTTGCTAAAATGTGTTTGTTTTTGGTCGTCACAGAGTACCTTTGTGCATCAATGATATAAACTGTGTGTACAAAGTGTACATAAAATATTATATAAATAAATAGTATAGAATTTTTTAGTGGATAACCTATACTACTTACAATATCATATTATTAATAACAACAGATTTTCCTTACGATCTTGTTCTAAACCATAAAATGAACATAAAACCAGACAGCATGAATTAAAGTTTACATCCTAATATAGTAATAAAAACTGGAATAACCTATTTTATATTTATTGGTTAACGAACTTAGACATGATTTTTACGGACAAAAAAAAATATAATTTGAGTTTGAGGCAGAGTTTATTATAAGTTGTCTATAAACCTGCTTATTGGGTTCAACAATTTTACGATAAAAAGTTAGAGCTGTCTAATATCGATATGTTAAAAAATGCACTGGAGTTTAATTTAAAACTTTATCAAAGTACAAAAATAGATAAAAGTGCGTCACCAACGAATTAGGTTCTTAGATCGACAATGATAATGGTAAGTATTTGAGAAATAAATAACGAAAGGAAGTTTATTAACTTTACCACTTTTTTTTAAATACAGACATATCGTAAAAGATTTACAGGTGTGAAAATCGTAATAAATTTAGCGATAAATTGTTAAAAAACTCATAAATGATCTTTAAAATATTCATGTAATTAATACACCCAAGATCCAGGATAAACCGGAATATTAAGCTATAAAATCTACGTCTAATTCGAATTAGTGGGTAAATATCATATGTACAGTGGAAGGTGTAACCGGACATGTCAGACAGGCGTTAATACGCGTCGCAATGTTATATATCAAAGTTGAAGCTTAAATCAAAAGTTATGATAAATGTGTCGTAGGGATGTGACGGAGTTCAGTAGGTAAACGAAACTATCAGTAATTTAAAAACGAATATCTGGGTATGGTGTGCATGAACACTGTAATGATGTTTGTATTAATTGATTTATATTTATTTATTTATTAAAATAAATTGAATAGCCGTAGCATTTGGCGTGCCTGTTTTGGGCGTCGTAGCTACTGTACGAATTTACTGATTATAATGAAGTGACACTGTTTTTTGTTATTTTGAAAGGTAACTTGAATATATTTGAAAACTATAAATATATGCAACGATTCTTTTTTCATTATTTTTATGGAGAAGGAAGCCGACATTCGATATCGCAACTCAACACCCTATAACGAATTTTATGCATTTTCTTTTTGAATAAGCAAACAATATCAAATCTTTATACCAATATCCGTAGCACCATACAGATCCGAATCTTTACATCCCATCACTAGAGTTGACCACATTGTCTATTCAAGTCATTATGATGTCGTTGTACCGTGAGTAAGGTACTAATGAGGAAGCAATGTTCACGGAATGTTGATGTTAAGATCAACTGATCAACTGATCAGGACTTGATGTCATGCCAAAGGTGAGCAGGTTCCCTTAAGTGATGGAGCTCACTCGGACATTCATCAAGGATGCCATTTAATTATATGTAATGGTTACTTCCATGTTTATCTTGTAGATTATTTACAATAAAGGCGTATAAACATGTCATTTTAACAAGAAAATAGTCGATGTATACAGGTTGTTAAGTAACCTCTGTCCGACCCAAAAGTGGGATATAGGGTTCACCATCACATAAAATGTTAAATTTGGAATATTCATAATATTAAAAAGCTACACCACCATTTTCGTCGCTGTTAATGGTGGTCTTTTGTATGATAATCTTTCAGAATCTGTGACGATGCCGTCAATCTCACTATCAATTTAGAGAAAAAAAAATGGGTTATGATTCTTTTTTTATTTTTTCCATTAATGTAATCAGATATCGATACCTAAAACCCCTTCACGGATCGGACAGGGGTTTCGTAACACCCTGTATAATAAAGTACGATAAAATCAAATCTAAAAGATTTTTAGGGTGATTTAATTAGCCACAGTTTTTTTTATTAAGACAAATTATTCGCCCTTACTTTTTGTGCTAGTTAGTTCAACGTTAGGCCAAAAATGTAAGTTATAATAAAAGTTTAATTAAAGTGATTGTATTTGTGACCAATTATTAAATGAGTATATAAGTTTCAATTTTAGTATTACTGTTACTAGGATATTTTAATTAAAATTGTAGTTTAAGTTTGAAATGAGTATAATAAAATGTTTAGTTATTACGATCGCCATTTACGTAGTGGCGTAAGTGTTTACTAAATGCTACCACACAGAGGAGATTTCTTAAGTACCTTTTAGGTATAAATCTTAGCCCCATAAACTATCGTTTTAGTCTTAAACTGTACTTCGAATAAGATCGTTAAAGTGAATAATAAATTATTATTTATATTCAAACAGTATTAAATAGATATACAAGAACGATTTTATTGCTAATAACTATTAAAAACTAACCTTTGACTTCAATGGCCTAAATAAAACTAATATTCAAGACCCCCTTCAACTTCTTCTAATGTACACTTAAATGCACTATATTGTTAAGACATAAGGTTCAATTTCGCTAGTTCGTACCAAAATACCTTTATTTCGTAAATTGTCTCTTAACAATTCATTGTGACTATTTAAGAAAAACAAAAGCATACCGTAACGAAACACTATCCGATCTAGTGTGACTTTTATTTATATGTCTCTGGTCGTCTGTAACAATAACAAAAAACAATGACATAAAGACGTAACAAAATAATTTCAACATTGTTATGTATAAATGTCACAGGATTACCACACTGCAAAACCTTAACTAATAAATATTGTATAAAAACAGCTTATTAAAACGTTATAGTTTTATATAAATGATGACATTTTGTTTGAACGTGATAATCTCTGAAATTACTATTCTAATCTAAAAAAGCCTTTTTGTATTTTTATTCCTATTTTCGAGGAAGGATAAAAGCTTTTTAATATTTCGTTACTGTGCTTTGCAAAAAAGCAAGGCGAGTGCAACCGCAGAGCACAGCTAGTAACTAATATTAATTTATTTACTTTGTTATTTAAATTAAAAAATTAAACTGCCTCGTTGGCCTAGTGGCGCTAAGCGCGACTGCTACGCTAGAGGTCTTGGGTTCGATTCCCGAGTCGACCGAGGTGTTATTGGGTTTTTCTATATTGGTAGTGGCAATAGGCTCGCCCCCTATTACATGGGACCTAAACATATCGGCGAACTGTGGGTGTACATTGGTACACCTCTGCCTACCCCTTCGGGGATACAGTCGTGATGATATGTTATGTTTTATGTATGTTTTTTTATTTAAATTAGCTTGAGTTCATCAAATTATGAACTTTAGATAATGTTTTATGAGAATCCTCTCTCATAATTATTAATTTTTAAACACCTGTAAAATAATATTCATCATATAATTTTCACAGCTGACGATTTCATCTGATTCTACATAGTTAAGGCGTTGCACCTTGTCTATCCACATCCGGCTATCGACTGGGTCAGTGCAGGATTATAAGGAGGTTTACGACCCTCTTAATAGAATGCACCGTAAGACTAACCGTAGTATAACTGGCATTAAATAGCAATAATGGTATAAAATATTGGTTTGTTTCGGGTTTACGGCTAAATGTTGCATAGATTGAGTAGTAATGTGCAGAGGCTTTTACCTAGTAATGAGATAAATACAGGTAAGACAATATTCTTGGTTTTATTTAAATTCTGCCTAGACTGCCTCGTTGGCCTAGTGGTGCTAAGCGCGACTCCTACGCTAGAGGTCTTGGGTTCGATTCCCAAGTCGACCAAGGTGTTATTGGGTTTTTCTATGAAATTGTCAGTAGCAGGTCGGAGTTTGGATTTGTGCCCGGTTAGTGGCAAATGGCAATAGGCTCGCCCCCTATTACATGGGACCTAAACATATCGGCGAACTGTGGGTGTACATTGGTACACCTCTGCCTAACCCTTCGAGGATACAGGCGTGATGATATGTTATTTAAATTTCAATGACTGTGGAATAATGAAAATAAAGCTTTTTGGTGAAAATGTTTTTAGGTGTCTTATTCTGCAGGTAGTCTACAATCCAAATACATTTGAATATGTTAAGGACGTAAATTAAGATTACAAATGACTCCCAAGTAACTTGATAGACAGGATTAAATAAAAGCATATTTAGTTAAGTGTTCTTCCCTATTGACTTAAAACTATAAGCAATTACTACTAGCACATTAAAATTCATTTAATTAAGCATTAACTTTAAGTGATCGTCGCCTTGGGTGGTATTAAAGTCATAGCTTCTCAACCTCCAGCCACATGGCAATAATTATGACCGTACTTGGAAATATTTATGAAGGATTAAATTGTGCACTCAGTCTGTTTACTAATATAACCTACTCGTGCTGTGACTGCAGATGTGTAGACAATGCATTGATATTGGCTCAGTTAAAGACTTTATAATCAGTGCATTTTTGTACATATTTATTGGTGCATTTACGGAAATAATGTGAGAAGATCGTGTGAATTTCTTGAAGAAAGAAAGCAGAAACAAAAACCATTTATACATATTACATAAGTAAAAAGGACGCAACAAACAAAAAACCTTGAGAACATAACAAAAGAAGAAAGAAGAACGCTGCAGTTGCGTCACTTATGCGAGAAAAGGTCAGCGCTCAGCATAGAAGCTGCGTCTCGTGCTCGCAGGCACAAGACAGCAGCGCTGACCCACGTGTCCTTACCTCGGAAAAAAAATATTCTCCGAGGCAGCCCTGAACACATTATGACGCCGTCCCGGCAAGAACACAGTTTAAGGCAGTTTTTTTTTATAGTGGTTGGGTTTCGTTCAGGAAAAGATAAATTATAAGAAACATATTCCTGACATGTGAAAACAGAAAACTGGTACATATAAATTACAAACCGCTTTTAAATTTCTCAAACCATTTTAAGTATAACAACAGTAATTTATTCCGTTCCAGGCTTCTGTAGACAAATTGTTTTATATGACTTGTTGGAACCTCGCATGCAATAAACAGCACATGCTTTATTCATGAATGCATAAAACTGGTATATTTTAAAAAGAATTACGAATCTGCAGCCCTACAAGCAGCGGCAACCGAATCCAGTTTTCCGATATGTTTTGTTTATCGACTTCATACTTACTAATATTATAAATGTGAAAGTTTGTGAGAATGGATGTGTGGTAAACTCTTACACGCAAAAACTACTGAATGTATTTTAATGAAACTTTACAATAATGTAGCTTATACATCGGAATAACACATAAGCTATAATTGATAAAGATAATGTATAAATTGTCATTCACGCGGGTGAAACCGCGGGACACAGCTATTATGGAATAAAACTACTGTTTTACGGATTTGGTCGCGGTTTTAATTCGAATTTAGGTCCCGACGTTTTGACGTTTCCGTAAAAAAGTAGTTTTATTTCAATGTGTAACATTCGCGTAAATCTAAGAAACCAATACGATTTCACATGTATATATTGTTCGCTTCAAGTCTGGGGGGTATTGTCAAATCAGTCGATACGTCTGGAGGGTAACGGATACTGATGCCGATGACCTCGAAACGTGTAGAATTTCATTATAATATTATTCTGATATAATACACCATTTAATTTTATTTGCATGCGACCGTCCGTCTTCCGAATAACTCGACGGGTTTTTTTGACAACTGTCACGTATAATGTGTTAAATAAAATGTTTTCTCTTTTTTTATTTAAACAATGTTGTATTTTGCTAGGTATTTGCAAACATTTTAGTCTGGAATGTAGTGTAGTAGTTTTTATTTATCAACTCTCCTAACTGATTAACATAATAATTATCTGCTGCTACTAAGCTACTCGTAGCAGTAGATATAGAAAACTATTATTAGGTAGGTAATTTAGACACGGCCCCAGGAGGATACGGTCGCGCTGTTCCACGCGTTCGTTTTCAGAAGGAATGAGGGGTGGTCACTTTACACCTACCCCTCCAGAAGGAGTCCTTAAAGGACCGTCGTCTGCCTGCGCTGCAGTGAGACTGCTTAGCGATCCCGCGGTTCCAGCAAAGGCGAGAAGGGAAACGGGGTGTTTTTGGTCGGTGCAAGTCCCACATATCCCCACGTCGTGCCCTCGACGTGGGTCGAAATCATTAGATTTTCACCCCGAAAAAAAAAAGTTAATTTAGACACATTTTTTTTTAATCCAACAAGGATAACAGAATGAATAGTAGGGCAATGCCTAAGTTATGGTAATTCTTTGATAAGAGAACTGAAACAACGAGGTGTTTAGCCTTCAAACGGTACTTCAATCAATCATTGGTAATTAGTTTTACGATGCAAATAGATGGGAATACTAGTGACAATGACCCATATTTTAACCATACTGTCAATTTTTTTTCGAGTTTATTGGCTTTTCCTTGAAAGAACCGATGAGAATTTTATGTAGCATTTTGTGTATAAATCGCTACATAATTTTGTGTTGTATTTAAATTTATTTATCATTGGAATACAGACATAACAAGGACAAAAACTAGTATTTACATCAATTACAGGCATGCACTGTGTTTAAAAATAACGCATCAGCAATTTTCGGAAAATAGCTAAACGAGGATGGGTAAATAATAACTAGATTTTGTATACAGTAAGCAATTATTTTGGCCTATACTATACTTTAAATAACTATCATATTTCATACGACGTAGGCATATTTATGATGTCCAAAACAAAAATGAGGGCGAAAGGCCATTACCAAAAAAAGTGTAAAGAAAATAAGGCGCGTTTTACTCTACATTGGAAAAGGCTAAATATATATGATTATACTTGTTTTGTCTGTTTTTCTTTTCAATATATTTTCATGTAATGTCAGCACAGGTGTTAATAACACCCACTCGCATAAGGTCCCTATTACGGTAAACGATTTGTTTCGGTTAATACGTACTTAATTTCGTAGACATCAGAATACACCCCTGTCGACGTCTCGCTTAGTCACGGTGTCTTCGGGTATGGTAATGTATGTTTACACAGTCGTCACATCGACGCCACACTCAGCCAAGGTCAAGATCTATTGTGAACGTTTGATCGACTAGATACCGAATTTGCAATACATTGTTATTCTTATCTCATTGACGTACAAAGATTTATGCGTTGGCGAAGCAATGTATATTGTTTTTGACTTATTACGAATCACTTAACATAAGTAGCATACGTGATACGGTATTGGTACAATATTGTTTTGGTACAGCTGTCGTTTAATGTCATTTAATTTTGTAGTTTACTTGTTAGTTTTAATTGCTTTATTGGCGGCGTGAAATCCGGCTTTAAAGTTTAAAGTATTACTCAATTACGTGTGGAAAACCTTGCCTTGATATCTCGAGTGCTCAATCGTGTTTACATGTTCGCGGTAGATGTTAGATTAAGCTATCTTCTTACTTCCATACCTTGGCTGTCAAAACGACAAGAGTATTTTTTATAACCAAGTTTTTTGCTGCCTAAAACTACTACAACTGCCTGAATTGTGCTGTGAAGCCTACAATATTTATTTAGAAGACGCAGCTAATTACACAAACTAAGCTTATTTTGACTACAATCAACCATCTGGCTGTACCCATACATGCTGACATAATATGCGAAAAAATAAATTTTATTTCAATGTCAACCTTAACGTTGCCATGTTTACCGAATTTTGATGTAAAAAGTGAACCATTTATAAACTTGAATCGAGAAAGAGTCAATCGCTACAAATCGTAGTGTTGCGTATTATAATGCACTCATGGTGAATTACAGAATCTTTCATCTCTACAATAAAGCATATATTATTCTTGTTCTTTTGTCGGCAGTGTACCAGTAATGCGCTGACATGCCGATTACCGCCGTGTCCCGCGAGTCGCCGCCCGCGTCGCCACCGCTGCACGCGGCCACCTATGAAGAGGCTTTGGCTACCGTAAGTATTTTAAAATAACACTCTATTTTGTATTTTGAATATTTTATAAACGTTTTTTTTTATTTAAAAAAAAAAATGGAGGTATTGCATTCATTTATGGGTCTGTATTTTTTAGAAAATTGAAACAGATTTTTGAGAAAATGAAAATTAAAGAAAATTAATGCAGACTGGCTAGGTCTCTTTTTTTTTAATTGTTCTTATGCTTTATTTTAGTTTTATTCAGTTCATATGTTTTCTTATTTCTAGTGTAGGCTTAGTTTTTTTTATATTTTTGTAAATATTTTAAGTTTAATTCTGAATAAATGATTCAAAATTGTTCTTATCATTAAAAAAAGAGTGCTTTTGAATTAAAAGTTACATTAAGTTTACTTGGAAGTTTGGTATAGCGCGAATAGATGGCGCTACTTAGCACATAATACAATAGAATGACTAACACTAAGAAATCTTATAACGTAGCGTGTAAATAATTAAGAATGAGCTGTTCATTATTCATTACTATTAGTCATTATAGATCTACTTTGATTACGAATGAATCATCTTCTAGTTCTCTGTATCTGAACATAATTGATACTTTTTAGAATGAGTTCAATTTCATAATATAGAGGCAGTAATGAATACATAGGTAAACAGTCCAAATAAAATATGCAGATGATCAAAATAAATCTTATACTAAGTTTCAGAGGAAATTGGAAAATCCGGTCGGTTCAGTACAAAAATCAATTAGTCACTTACGCCTTTGTTTGCAAATTAAACATTATTCAATTTGGGGTTTCCCAAACCAATCGTTCACAGCATAAATTCTATACTGATTTGTTCACATGACTTTACTACTATCGAAGGGAAATATTAATGTTTTATATTTATATAAAAAAATATTTGTTTTTAATTTTCCAAATTGTTTAATTTAGGAAGGTTCTATGATTGTTTTGGCAAATGAATATCAATTTGCAATCAACGTGATTGAACAAATATCGAACATGCAAATGATATAGGGTCGTGCGTTTAGCTGACCTATGCCATCCATTATTTACTTCTATCAATATTTTGATTATCTAACTCAACATAAAACAAAGTCACATTGACAGGCATGTTTTAAAGTTATTGCTTAGAATTATGTCGGACACACATCCTTTCGAACAGAAAAAGCCGCATGAAAATCTGTCTATTCGGTTAAGAGCTACAAAGCTGCAAATAGACGATTATGTCAATTAATCAAACTTTGTCTTACGTTTGTTTGAGTACCGGTCTGTCTGACTAGATTTAGGAAAATCAGGAGTTTACTTAAACTTATCCTACAGGTAGTAACTATTTACATATCCTTAAGTAATTGAAGATTAAGGTGTATTTTATCTTTTTTCACTTTCCTTAAGGTTTCGTGATTACTCAATACATTCAGTTAGCGACGCTGATCGTGGAAAACGTGATGTTTATGTTGTCTAGCGGCCATTACACAAATGGTCATGTAATTTATATTACGTAGTTTATGTTCCTTTAGTCGACTTGTAGCTTCTACAGAATGTGGTCGACTATTCTGTTTCTTTCAGGTTCTCATATAAAATAAGTGGTACAAAAGGCAAAATAATAATTAAATTTATTTAGGGTAAAAATGCTAAGCCTATCTTACCTAATGCTTGTTAGTGCGATGCTAAAATTTGCAATTTTTTGTAAGGCATGAAATCCAATAAATCACTCTAAAGTTGCAGTAGTGCAAGTGTGTCAACAGAATGTGTCGCCAAGTCAATTAGCATGTAGAAACAAATTGTTAAGTTTATACAAGAAATAGCTCACGAAATCACACTATTTACATAAAACATGTAGTTTAAACATCGATTCGCTATGCTAATTCCTTATCTCCTTGACACGCGAGCGCGATTTGCTCAGACATTGCCGAAATAAACGCTACTGTAGTGTGGTGCGACACGTATGCAGCTTGGCGAGCGGATTGCCCCACTGTGTGAATGGAAAATGGCCATAATAAGGCAAACGGACGTACTACAATCCACCTGCATACAATAGCTTAGTAGTTTAGTTGTGTTCACAGCTTCCGACGCGCGGCCTTCTCCGATGCCTTTACCGCGAGTTATCACGAACTAAAATACACACAGACGAATATACAAATCACATGTCAAGTGAATTGGTCGTTATTGACATAGTGCTAATTGTGAGTCAATCGTGACTGCAGTGAAGTGATGATAGATTTAAGTGTCCAATTTATGATGCAAAACCTACGAATTGATGTTGAAATATTTATGTGATCATAAAATATTAATACTAGTATTCTATTTGTTTTTATTATTAAGGCAGCTGTGAATAGTTCGCGTGTGTAACGGTTTGGGAGCCTTGGCATATTTTTTTTATTGAGATCGATCTAATTATTTAGCTAACATGTTCGATGTTTGGGTGCGATTTTCTCACGATTGTTGTGGTATTGGATCGGTCACGACAATCATTTACTCACGGATCTTTTTTAAGTAGTAGGCTTGATTTTACGCTTGCGATTTTACGCCTCACTTCTTTTAGTAGATTTATATCTTAATTTAATTTATCGACAAAAAGTATTGGGTAAGGTCATATTGTGGGTTAGCAACTAAATAAACAGTAATAAAATACCACGGGTATTGTGAAAAACGCCTGCAGGAAATATTAAATAGGGTTTCTCTAACGATTGGATGTCCGTCGGAGTTTGATTGATTAATATTAAGCAATACTTAATCATTTATTATTTATGGGGAAAACAGTTACAGTGCCTAGAACAAGTAAGAGATTATAATTTTAGTTAGTTTTGTTCTTACTCAGTATAATGTCTTTAGTTTGAAGTAACCTAATATTATATTTTACTTTAAAACGGTTTCAATTACAGTATAACTCGGAAGTTCTTGAATGTCCGTGTATTAGATAAAAACTGCAACCAATAATTGAATACGTTTATATTCTAAAGATATAATTTATGATAGCTAGATTTAATATACCTTATACTAACTTTAATATGCAGTTACGTACTATCTATTTTAAATTACACGCAGGCTTCAATAATTCATTATTGAGTGATGACAGAAATAGGCATTTAATTAAAACAAATTATTATGCGTATTATGTAAAGAGGTTCCAATAAATTAGGTTTAAATGCACTTTAATATTATAGGATTAATTTTGTTATCAGCCGGCGACAATTGACATTATATAGCGTATAGGAATATTATTTTGAATATTATAAAATAATAGACAGGGCTAGGTATGGAATTTATCATCGCCGCGTTTAAATATATATTTATTATTATTAATTCTTTGAAATTTCAGTGGAGAATATAGTAATAGTAGTATTATTCTGTTAACTACCCACACTCAGTACATTACAGGCTAAGGTCTTAAGTATCTTACAAAGTTTATTTAATTATTAATATTATTAACACTGCCTCGTTGGCCTAGTGGTGCTAAGCGCGACTGCTACGCTGGATGTCTTGGGTTCGATTCCCGTGTCGACCAAGGTGTTATTGGGTTTTTCTATGAAATTCTCAGTAGCAGGTCGGAGTTTGGATTTGTGCCCAGTAAGTGGTAATAGGCTCTCCCCCTATTACATGGGACCTAAACATATCAGCGAACTGTGGGCGTACATTGGTACACCTCTGCCTACAGGCGTGATGATATGTTATGTTATTATTAACACAGAATACAGCGAAATTAGTATTAAAAGCCACACATTCTTTTAGATCATCGGTTCAAGATCATACGACCTCTTTAATAAATAGTTTCAACAATTACTTGAATATCAACAAAGCTTATCATTATTATCTTATTAAAGATTGTGAAGCTGCGTGTCCACATTACGATCATTATATCACCAATTACGTCCAAACCTTGTTCGTAAATCCATCTCACTAAAGGTTAGTTACTTAATAGATGTTTGGTATCATCAGTCACACGATTCTCGTAGTATTCGAACATATATTGATATACTGCTTTATGCAAATTTTATGAGGCGATTGTGGAATCGCAATTGAATTTAGTGTTGACTTTATGATAAATTCTTCAATTTAGCTGGTTTTGAGTTAAATGGATTATGTATTTAGGCATTTAAATTATATTTATCAATAAAATATAGAGAGATCAGCTATACATACATACATACATACATATAATCACGCCTGTTTCCCGTAGGGGTAGGCAGAGACCACCTCTTTCCACTTGCTACGATCCTTACATACTTGTTTCGCTTCATCCACTGTCATAATTCCCTTCATACATGCTCTTCGGTTTAGGGTACTCTTGACCTGGCCTTTTTTCAAGACGTCTCCGATTTGGTCTAGAAACGTCCGCCTTGGTCTACCCCTTCCAACACTTTCATTCACACACGCCTTATACACTTTTTTCGTCAATCGTTCCTCATTCATTCTCTCGACATGCCCAAACCATCTCAACATACCTTTATCATTTTTTGTCACTACATCTTCTTTCAGTCCACAACGTATATGAAAATACTAGTCCATTGCTACGTGGTATCTTCTCAGAAAGGCAAGGGCTGCAACACTTAAATCCTCCGTGCAGTTCAGTCCTTATGCCCTTATTATTACCCTGACTTATTTGCTAAAAAGTCATCTCTTACATAATGTTAATATGGAAGGCAACATTGCGAGCCAACATTGAGTTTTTTTAGATACATTTACATGTAATGTACAATGTATTTTAATTTACCTTACCTGTGTGCTAAAATAACAATTATTCCCAGGCAAACTTTCTTTTAAATCATCATTGCCATTTCAGCCTGCAATAACCCACTGATAGGTAAAGGCCTCTATACTTATCCTCGTACTAAGCCCCATACATATTAGTAAAAGAAAAAAAAATACAACGAAAAATAGTTGATGGTGTTCGTTGCGCAACACCATTCACGCACATTCGAGCTAACAGCGACAATTTAAGAATAGCCAGTTCACCTTGCGTCGCCGTGGGAGCGCCACTTTATGTAAATTCCAAGTTGTTAACTACCGCATTTCTACATCACCTCGGATTAAGGTAAAATTGACTAGATGAAAGGTCGTTTGTTAGTTAAAAAGCCGTTACGTTGTGTGAGATTGTGAGACTTTACAGCTTAATGGAGCATTTAGACATGTTACTACTTTAGGGTTCCGTACACGAGGGTGCCGACGAGACCCTGTTACTTAGCATCCGCCGTCTGTCCGACCTATTGTCTGTCAGCGAACTGTATCCATAGGGCTACAGTTCGCTGAAATCTCTAGGTACCTTTTAAGGCATAGGCCTTAAAAGGTACCTAGAGATTTGAAATTTTTAGAGGTTTTTTTTAACCACCAGAATCATAAATACACTATGAACATACATAGTGTTATTTTGTACGCTGGTGCGGAACCCTTTGTTTGGAAGTCCGACTCGTAATTAACGAGTTTTATTTGTAGCTAATCCTAATTAAACCAACCTAGAGGGTTTTTCTTAGGTGACTGGAATAGTTCTATCGCAATATATTTGCCATTGTCTTCATAAAGCTTGGTTGATATTATGTAGTCCAATTTACTAAAGTTGTATATAAGCTGCAATACTTATTAATTAAATAACAGTTGATATAAATTACCTTCAGAACATAGATTAATTACAATGAAGTACATATCACAATAGGCTCAAATTACACCACGTGTAAATTTCCACAAAAACCGTCTAAGATTAATTCTTCAATGTCAAATAAAAACAGTTCTCATGCTCGCTTTCTCGACAAAAAATGGCATTCTTAATTGAATAGTGTATTCTTTACACCTTCATGATACTTTTATATACTTATACAATGATGTAATGTGATGCTGTTTTTATCTATGACGAATCTACAAGATATTTTGTATGTAAGTAGGAATATTATTGCCGTTTCAATTTGAATATTTCATAGGCGGACTTCCACTGGTGACATCCGTAATTGTTTGTCGATTGCTTTGTACCTGATTAATTTATTTTATTATGTTTAATAAAGACACCACAATATCATTGGGAATTTAAGCAATAATTTAAAATGTTTTGTCGTATTAGCGAAACTAAAATAATCTATTTTTATTTTTCGATTCTATAGTCTGGTAAAACAGGATGGGCAGTAAAGATGTCATCCCATTAAACGAGTAAGGATCCATTATAAATTAAAATTAAAGTCATGTCATAGTTATCACATCAATTACAGTAAAGATAGCTAGTCACAGCCTAATTACCTTTCCACTTACATAAATTAATTTAAGCAGTACGCCAAGCTTCTTCTACCTACGTTCAATCAAACACCTGTAGTGCTATTCTGTAACGTTATTTTCATATCTCCATAGCGGAATCCGCGGTGAGATGTCAAAAACATATTCTCAAATTTGAATTCTAAATCAATGCCAATTGGGTTCATTTTTTAAATGAACTTTATTATCACTCAGGTGAAACTCGATATCGAAATTATTTACAGAATAGACATACAGCTTCTATATAATGATCTTACATCACGTGTTACCCATAGATCACGGCAAAAACTTGTCACGTGGAGTCACCGCATAAAATACATGTTTGCATCACACTCGGTAACGATCACTGTATCACAACACTAATAAATAACCTCATGTTTAAATATAGTTATTTACTTGATGTTGAATATTCTGTGAGTTATCGTATGTGATGTTTGAGTGTGTAAGCTTTTTTGTGTGTGGATTTCGTTGAAGATTTGTACCTACTATGATTGTAGCGTTAAGCCCCTTCCCCTGTTTATAGATGAAAAAAAGTAATTCAAAATAAAATAAATAAAATAAAATGTAATTTAAATATTCTAATAAATGTATAAAATTAGATTGTCTATAAACATATTGCGATTTTCGAAGATGGTTTTCAGAATTGATTTGATAACCTTATAATGTTGTTTAAGCTATTCATAAACCACATTACTTTGGCAGTTATTGCTGCTGGTTCCAAGATTGCTAAAAAACGCAATCGAAAAAAAAAGATTTATTTAATTCTAATTCTGAAGTCGAATGATTATTTTAAGGATTGGAAACAGGATTTTTTCTAATGCTCAACGGATGTACGCATATCTACATAAATCAGTCGAGTCATTACCCTCATTTTTACTTCGCTGCAGTCGGGTAAAACGTTTATAACTTATGACACTGACGTTCTCCGAACACTTTATAAGGTCACTTGCCTCGTGTTTAAGATTTTATAAAAGGTCTTCCCTTTCACAGAAGATTTATCGGTAGATACATGCAATATATTATGGATCCTATTTCTCGCCCCAGGGCCTATAATCATATACTTAATTTCAGAAAATTAAATCCAGTTAACTTTAAATGGTCATTATAAAAGATAAAATCGCATAATTACATTAATCAACCCCTCAAAAAGTATCGTTAACAATTCATTACTTAAAGCTGGGAGTAAAATGGCGTTAAATAGCGCGCATAATGGGGTTCATAGTCTGTGTACAATGAAACACAATCCGGAGTAGTCTAATTAATGTCAACCACAAGTGCTCGCCGCAAGCCGCTCGAGTAATGATAGGTTTACACCTGATCCCTCGTAAGCTGCGGGTCCCGTTACCTTATTGACAGGACGATGTTTTCAGGAATTCGACAAAACTTTGACGATTTTCTGACGCTTTGAGTTTTTTAAACTCGATTTTGTTAATTTATGATAGTGTGAACTAAACGATTTTACTTAAATGAAAAACGGAACTATCTTTAGTTATTGAAAAGATGCACAAATGTCAGAAAAATGAATTAATTCTTTAAATCGATTTGAGAACCTCCTCCTTTGAAACGGTAATAAAATAAGTACGACAGATTAGATACTATTAAGACCAAAGTTAAACTATGCCTATAATTATAAATTCCAGATGTAATGCGGTTATATTGCATTCTGTGTCGCCAAAATATAATTAAATTTTTGGATCTAAAACAGAACTTCGCTCAAATTAGTATAGGAACAAACAAAGGCAGTATTTCAACAGATTTTGTAATTTAATATTTCCTTGAATGCAAAGGTGTGTTCAGAAGTAAATCTTAATGGGACAGTGACTGATGATTTGACCTGGTAAACATGACAGTGTGGCAGGCTCCTTATTCAAACACAATTGTTTACTCCAAATACGTCGTATCTCGCCCAATTTACACGACTTTGTAGATTACGTATTCCTAGGTATTTCGAATTAGCATGAAAGAGAATTATGTTCTCAACAGTCGTGTAGGGAGAGTTGGTTTCCATGAATTTGCTCTAACTAAGGTCTTGCGACGGGAAACTGACGTAGATGATCTTCAAGTATTTTCTTTTCCTCCATTAAAAGTAGTCAATCTAATGACATTTTCTCATATGCCACTTAATGGTCATCGCAACCTCTGGTATTTCCGTCATCAATGATGATGATTTTACTTCTGTACCTCAGTGGATCATTGTGAAACCATGTATAGATCTGTTTAAAAGATATCGTTCTCCTATAAATGCTCTAAAATAAGATGACAATGAAAAAGAGTCAATAAGTAGCGGCTGCAGTGAAGACTTATTTAAAGTTGTGAAAGAGAAATAAACTTTTTACGTTGGCGCAATCAGTCAAAAAGCCTTGTTGTCATGTCACAAGTGACATGTTATCCAATACGAAATGTCTTTGAAAAGTTGAAGGTTTGTAATGAAACCGTATTAGGCAGTGCAGTCACCTTGCTGCTGGGATCGCCTTGCGGTGACTCAGTGAAACCTGATACAGTACGGCCGACGTAACTTGGCACGTCTGGAAACTGCGACAATATATCGCTTTATCTGTCTCACACACCGCGCATGACGCTAAAACGATCTATTATCTCTTTTTAGGCGCGCCAACTTAGATTGACCGTACTATAAGTATGGTCACTCAAGCGCCACTTGCCATATATAAACATTTCATTAGCCTGATTGGTGTATTGACAATTCTATTTTCGTTTCTATACCATTTTGATTGATATTAATTTTGGCGTTGAAGTTTCTAGACTGGTTATTCGCATTTTAATTTAACGATTTCTGTCCAAATTGGTCTGTTGCATCGATAGTCATTGACCTCTTTAATTTTAACATTAGCATTCCTTAGGTGTGAAGTAAGCTCATGGATACTATTTGTGAAGCTATATGCATCAACAACAGGTGCAACAATATAATCAAGTTCTTTCTATGAGCTATAATTTTTTAATCTGAATTTCATCTCGCTTCTTCCGAAATATTGAAATTCTTTCCGTACTGTTGTCATGTAGACGTCTGAGACTACACATTAGCGACATTTTCACACGAACTTTAATAACCCTGGAAAATCCGTCAGCGAACATTCTAACCGAGATAAGCTATCAGGAAAAACATCGAAACAAAAGCATCGGCTCGTGCATCGAGTGAATCCAATGCATCATCGAGTTACGTAGAAGAAACAAAGCGAGTACTTGCTACATGGTCACGTAATAGCGATCTATTAATATTGTTATGCGCATGCGCACGGTGCATTGTCTTCAACCCGACCTGTTAGCTTCCACATTAGTATTCTCAGACATTAGTGTTATTTTGATATATTAAGGGGGAGCCAGGAAATATTTTCAATAAGTGTGTAAGGACTTAATGATTTGGTTATGGTATACATTATTTATTAATTGTTTTCCATATGAAACGAATAACGTCACGATTCTCTTTAACAATGGTATTGTTAGATGAGGCTTGATATTGTGTTCGCAAATGAATTAATATGTAAACTATACAAGATGAGAGCTATATAACCTTGCCATCAATAAAACCTACATGTATATTGTGAAGTCATGGCACCTTCAGAACATATGCAGAACATGGAAAGTTTCATGCTAACTAATGAGTCTTGTAAAATAAATCGTCCAAGCTAAGTGCACTTCAAGTAGAAGAAAAAAGAGTTCGTTCATCCATCCGAGTGCTCATAAATCAGATTTCTAACTTCAGTCCGCCTGCGCAGTGTTGTCTCAATTTCCGTGGGGATGGCTCTATATGAAGATAATAGTATTGCATGGATAGTGAAAGTTGAAGAACCATAAAACGTTACGAATATTGGAAATGGATAAATCAATTTCTTTTGTTTCATTGGCTTCGACTTTTATATTGATGTTGGTTGCTTTTTGTGGCTGCGAATGGATGATGTGTTTTGTTCGCGGTACATAACATCACCAAATAAGTGTTGGAATGAAAGTGATGTATCATCACATATTAGAGTGAAATACAGGTATTAAAGTCTTATTCAAGTTGTCTTGGTAGCGGAAATATGACAGCATTAAAACTATAACGTAGCTAGTACGTCAATCGCTTCTCAGTACAAGTGTACGGCCTTGCTCAGCTAAAGGGTCAGGTGGTCGGTCAATGGGCCAGTTTGCTCACAATACTTCACTCTCGATTTCAAACCAGAATGTACGAGGCGAGACAAGTGTAACGTAATAATCGATTGGTCATCTAATCGAATAAATTACTTTCGATTAATAATCGATAAATATCGTCGTCGTTAAATGTTATTGGCATTGACATTTATTAATTTAATGTGTTCCGTTGTTCAGGGTCGCGTGTGAGAATTTTGTTGTAGTTTCAATTGAGGTAATTAGGTTTAATGATTGCGTTGTTTGTATTGGTTAAGTACTCTTTGTTTGGAATTTGTATTGCAGTCATTCGATTAATAGGTGTGTTATTTTTTGTTGTTGGTTTAAATTCTTCTTTTGCAACGAAGTTTATAATTGATTTTGGGTCTTCTTGAACTGTACTGCTCTTTTTAAATAGTCGTTCAGTTGTGACATCCTTGTGATGTAATTAAGTATTTGCATATTGCATTAACATGGTGCACTGGACAGTATTTGAATTTGAATAGCGATTTTTCAATGTTGTTGCCTTTTTACAAGGTTACAGTTAACAGATACAATTTATATGCAACGATTATGTAATTTCTATCTTAAAGTAATTATGACAACATTTGTTAGTCATGTACTTATTTTAATTTCCTGTTATAGGACATATAAATCAATGAAATTTAACAGTAACATTTCATTGATTCATTTACTACACAATATCCTACAACGTATTTCAGTACTTAAATACCTCCGCAGCATTCAAGTGTTAAATTAATTATAACCAAACAAGCACTCGGCTTTGAAACAAAACACGGTGGATCAAAGGGTTCGATGATAAAGGATCTGCACCTACAATCGCACGTGCCTCCGAATGCTCTAATGACGTCATTCACGGATTCCCTGTTCAACGTAACGGAACACTGAATACATTTCAATATCCCTGTGATTTTGTAAACAGACTGAAGCTCCGATTTGCCGACATTTATTGATATTCGAAACACGAGTTACATGAACTAAGAAAATCCCGCGGTTTTTCCCGTTTAGATCCCGTTTTCATATAATTATTGTGTAAAATTGTAGCTTAAGTGTTAATCTAAGTTATAAACTAAATATGTGTCAAGTTTCCTTTAAATTTGTGAGGTCGTTTTTGCTGAAAGAGCAACAAACATCCACCCATACCCAGACTTTCTCGTTAAAATATTAATAGGATTTTACGATTTGCGGAAAATGTATAGGTAAGTTATTCCAAGAATTTTAATTAGTTTCCTATTGTGTAAATAATGGTGCAAATTAATAAAATTTTGTTATTAATTATTTGTTTACGAATTAGGAGTTTACACGAAATTAGCATGTTTGTTTGCAATGCAAAATTCAGTGAAAGTTCAAATAATAGTAGTTTATCCAAATTAAAACAATTACATCATGATTTAGCTAATTTTACTAATGACTACTTTATGCAAATTCCCGATAAATTGTATTGTTTTTACATCATCATATTATTTAGCTCGGTTTTCCATTTGCCTTATTTGTTCTAAACAACATACCTAGACTTTCAACATCCTAAGCTATGTGTTTAAGTAATATATAACCAAGATAGTACCTAACGTATATTTAGCATAGTATGCGTGTAAAATTCTTTTGTAATTGCTCATAGACCTTTACTGAGAGTTAATGAACCATTTTTGACTTAATTTCCCACCACTATGATTTTGGCAATAACTGGCTATGGCCATATTTGGTTTGACCTTTTGGGCTCGTTTCGCAAATGAGTTTTACAATGAAGGTCTGTAAGAAAAATCGTTGAACGGTGAATAATTAATTTACTTCCTTGTGCAGTTGTTATTATTACCGTTGCTACCTATGTGATGATGTTTCTTGTCTTGATTGAGAGATGCATCAATGCTTCTTTTTACTCAAATAACTTAAATGGAAACCTTTATTAACTGGATGGCCAAACTTTCATAAAGTTTTGAAAATAGTGATAAAATATTTTCAGAGAGGTTCATCTGAAAGTTTTCATGAAACCTTAAAATTAAAATGCCTATTCAGTATATAAGTATTTTTTAAATATCTATACAAGGACTTTAACATTTACATAATGGATACCTCATAATGACATGTAAGATGAATATCAAATATAAAAATAACAATTTACTTTCATAAATACATGTTTGATTTAATCTACCGTAGGAACGCAATACGCAAAGGTGGGAGAGCTTTGCGTATTGCTTTATCGATTTCGCAATTCTTTTGTTTTTATTCGATTGCGTCGTTTTGCTATAATAAGTTATGATTGATTGCAAAGCACTATGTACAGTCAACCGCAACTTTTTGATATCGACTGCAACTTTAGTTGGACACATTAAGGGTGATTTTCGTTTGTCATGGTTCAGTTGTGTGGTGAACATGTGTGGTGGATTGTATATAAGTGGGGACCTTGTGTAGTCTCCTGTCAATGTTTATGATCTGTTACAGAGTGCCGCCCTCGTTCCATTACATCGGGTTGAACGCCGAGATTGTTCTGATAGCTCCTATTGTATGTGGCCCGTGCCAACGTTTAGGGCTGTCTCAGATGTATAGCTACGTAGGCTCTAATAAATAAGTATTCCGTTTTTCATTAGCAAAGAAGTAGGGACTTTTACGTCCAAAAAAGGAAAATAAGAGTAGTATAGGCAATAATAATAGGAAGTGGATAACATATGATATTTGTGACTGAAAAAAATATTGTTACTTTTATTTATTTATATTTTTTTAATACTGTTGTAGTAGGTAGTAATTTATCGGTGTATAAATAATTAATAACTTTAAAGATTATACAGCAAGAGATAATGATCATTTTATAAAGGATGCCTTTATCACAATCAAAGATCTTTGGCACACCTTAGGAGGTGGAAATAATAATACTATGCAATTGGTTGCAAATGAGGCGTGTTAATCAGTGACCTTAATTAAGTGTATTGTTGGTTGTAGGAATAATAAGAAACATTTAATATTCAGTTACAAAGATGTTTTTCTCTTACAGACCTCTACAATCTACGTTATGAGCAAAAATCAGACATATTAAGTGACTAATATAACAAGCTATTCCAAATTAAATCATTCGAACTATTTAGAGATTTAAAGGCTGGTCCAAAAAATAATATCTAGGTGCTTACTTTACGAACATAATAAATGATTAGCAACCCTATATACAAGGCGATACTCACCATTAGCGGCAGTCTAAATATTGTATTGTACTTTATACAGTCGACCACACACGAACAACAACACTTTGACATTAACACCACCATAACGTCTACACAATAAGGTCCATTTTCATAAAACTTTGTTGTAACTCCTGTGGTGGATTGTACGTTGTACGTTGAGTCCTAAACACCGCATTGTTTCGGTAAGGTACATGTCCGAGTTGATGGCCGAACGAGATACGTAGATAGCCCGAAGCACTACTCTGGAGAATGAACGTTGAATGGACGGTTTTTGTATCTCTCACCCTTTTAAGTTTACTAGGGCAACGGTGAAAATATTATGATACCAAATAAGTTGGCAATAAACCTAAAGCTTTATATCTTAGTTTATTTACATAATATGTGAGTTACTAACAGACATCTAGTAATCTAGTAATAATAAATATTAGCTAATATGTACTACCTGTCCCCCCAACATGGTCCGCGTTCACTTTTCATGAGCTTTTTTTAGGTCTTGGAACCTTTATTCTTTGTTTTTTATTCCTGTATTATTCCCATTAAAATCTGACTGGTAGTTCCAGCCAGAGATAATGAGTTTAAACAAACTTTATTTTGAGTGTTATTGGATTGTGTATTTTCTATACAGTCAGATAGACTGCTGTGTGCCTAGACCGTGTAGGATTACGAAACCTTATTCAGACTTCCGTGTTTTTATTATGATTTGTGAACGTTTATAGACCTAATAAAATTTTTATTCGGTACAACAAAAACATTATTTATGAAGAAATAATACCAAATAGGATAAGAGGTAATTAATTAGTAATTGGATTTGAAATTATGTTACACAATTTTACGACAGCGCTACTATTGAAGATTACTTAACAGAGCTTATAATATTAAGGACAAACGATCATATTTGAATAAATAAAATTCCCAAGAAACTGGTTTTTTATGATCGCCAAGAGGCCCAAATTAATTTTGTAAATGTCAATTTATTACAAGATACTTGTCTTTAAAACTGCCTAAAGCTATGACTATGATTATACCATTTGTTTCCTTATAAATTATCTCACTACTTCAAAAATCAGGTACTTAAATAAATCTTACAAAAAAACCTACCTCAAAATAGGTCTTATATAGTTTTCACACACACACCACACTTGAAACACCACCTTTCAAATGAAAAAGAATCATCAAAATCAGTTCACAAAATCAAAAGTTCTGAAGTAACGAACAAAAAAAAAATACAGTTGAATTGAATACCTCCTCCTTTTTTAAGTCGGTTAAATACTCGGACCTCAATGAAAAACTAAAACACCATATAAATTTTCTACGCAATTATCTTACAAAGCGGGTGCAAAAGCCATGACCGAATTAAATCGGAGCATCTGAACAATAGTTGCAGTGGGTACAACACAATGTAGGCAGTGTAGGCACCAGTCTGCGCCAGTCTGACCGGTGGCCTTAGGCCGCGGTCGTCGCGCTGCGGTGGACAAGCCAAGGGCGCGGCCGCCACGGTGACACTTACTAATGTGTTAATTTGTTAGATAAGGGTAATTAATTGGGCGTAAAAGGTAATGGAGTGTTAACGAGACAAGTGCTGTTGGAATTATAGGGTTGTTTGTGAATGCGGTTGTTATTATTAGGGTTTGATACAGGTGGTTATTAATTAGATGACAGTCAACTGTTTTAGGAAGTTTGTGTAGCACTTTCTTTGATGACTTCCGTAGTCGTATAGATACTTAATATTGTCTTATGACAAAAAAACAGCCTATTAATACTTATTATGTACCACTTATGTAAGTGGTACATAATTATAATGATGATGATGATTTTTTCTCGTGAACTGCAAATGTTATTACAATTCATTTACATTATAACTTTAAAATTTGTATTATTTAAGGTACACCCAAAATTTACGAGTTCTTTGTAACATTTTTTTGTTTAACTTGGTATGGTATGTTTATCCAATTATAATGTTACTGTCAATCGTCAGGTCAGCGTGGGCGTTTAACCTGTGGCTTGACGTTTGATTGGCAATCGACACAAACATGTTAAGCCGGTTGATCGTGAATCACACAATATGACATATGAGAAGCCGCTCTGACATATGTCAGTTGACACAAAGAGATTATGTTTTACTATACTGTGCTTCGGTTTTCAATATACGTATCTTAAGTTCGTTTTTCATATAAACAGTCAAAGGTTTCCTTTGATTGTTTGATGAGTAAACAGAAAACAATATCATTCTTTACAAGTTGATTCGTTATTTATTTTGCGGGGATGTTTGTGTTTTTTTGTGTATTAAATGATGATAATTTTATGAGAAGACATTGATTTTAAGCTAATTTTTTACGAATTATGTCGAATGCCTATTCTAGCTATGTAGAGTTGCGAGTTTAAGTCCTTTTTAATCGTCTTCAAAGAGGAGTAGGTATTTAATTCGACTGTATTTTTTTTTTATTAATTGAAATTTGGTGCTTCCAGTCTGGTAATTTGCTCCTATAATAAGACTTATGTTGAAGTCAGTTTTTTTTTTGTAAGAATTATTGTAGTGAAATAAATTAAAATAATATAAATTCTGCGTACAGGCGGCTATAGAAGTCATGATATATGTATATTAATAATATATTTATTTATTCATAAGTAGTCCGTGTGTACGTAGCCTTAGAGAGAAACAATCCATTTTCCTCAATAGAATGCGAGAGATATCTACTGTCGACACGTGGACTTGTGACAATGTATCATAGCAACGTTACAATTTGTCAGCGAGTATTGTGAGCGGCCCAATGTGTTTAGGGTTTGATGTTATCGATGTGTGATTGTTTTACAAGAGGGGATGATTTATGAAGTGTAGAAATATGTCCTGGATGATTTTTTATGTATTTTATAAAGTTAAATAGATAAAAATATTTCCTTGCGCTTAGGTGCCTACATGAATATTAATTTAATTAATTGAACACACATTACTTTTTAATTGTTTTTGTTGATAATATAAAAGCTGTAAAAAGGTGATGACAATTTATTAAAATGAGTCTTGTAAGTTAAGTAAGTTATGAACTGTATGAAGAGTAACTATAAATAGGACTCTGTGTAGGTTTCATATCACCCTCCTGTCCCTAGACCAAGCTGGTCTGAGCCGGCCAAACTAGCAATAAAAATGTGTCCCTAAATAATAAACACTTAGATCCAGCCATCTTTGTTGTTTTGCTTTATTAAGATTGTTAGCAACGCGCGGTCCGAAGTCGAGGTCCGAACCCCGCAGGGGGTGCCCTTAGTGGACGTTGCTGACGTAGTTAGTTTTTTTCCTACTGCTCTGGCTGGAAGCCTTAAGGTTCTCGCCAAAAGTCCGGTGAAGCAGTCAAAGCCTGCTCTCAGGCTAATTGAAAAGATCTCTACCAAAAAAAAAAGGTTTTATATTGAAAGAAGTTAAGAGACCTAAAAACCGTAACAACCTTCTTATATTTAACATTTATAAAAAACGAAACAGGAACTTTATTTTACATCAGATACTACCCTGTATAATTTTGAGTGTTGACACCTTAACGTCGATAAAAATATTTTCAAAACTCCTTAGCTATATGTTTTCTGATACACATGCTTCAGTCGTTTGCTAGCAAGCTAATAACTTCGCAGTCACGTGCAACATTTTCTACTTCCCCTAGCGGCCTACACAAATGGAAAAACTTTCCGTGTCGTTTATAATCAATGTGATCCATAGACTATGTAACTCTGAATAGACGGGGCTCCACAGACCGTTATTAATTTACGTAAGCACTTGGAAAATAGACCTACCGTTAAATTTGTAGGATTAGGGCTGAGAACCTACGCAAGGGATTCTGAGCTTTTGGGATTTCTTTACGCCTCGTTGAGCTTCGAATATTCGGTTATAGAATTAAGACAAAGGAGTAATTTCTTCGATAAACAGTTCCAAAAGATGCTTAATGATTTAACATTTATTAGGACTGCTTTTGAATGGATAGGGACAATTCCGAATTATAAATAGAAAATTACATATTTTTAAAGGAAAATGGTGTTGTTTTTCGTGGAAAATCTTTTAGTATTCGCTTCAATATTTTATTGTATGACGAGTTCAATATAACGTGCGGTCCCAGCGGAAGTAGCGGCGTATGTACGGAATACTCATCGCGTTACTACAGCATTGTGTGCCAAAAGAAAATGTTAATCCGCGGCTCATTAATTAAATTACAGCTAAGCCTTGATTTTCCTTCAGTCGGTTATTAACACGACGATAGAATACACGGTATTCGTTACTTTAATAATTAATGCGAATAGCTTAGTATCAAAACTGTTGTAGTAATAAGTGTTGTTTGTGTACAGGTAAATTGTAATGTTTTTGAAACATTACCTATTTATTAGTAAATATTTAAGTGAAAAATATAAAATGTGTGATAAACAATAGACATGAACTGTGACTGGACTGATAGTGGTGAAGTGTAATTATCCGCGAATGGTGTTTATTTTATGAATTTTAATGGTGACAGTCTTCACGTTAAGTGACCATGGCGCCATCAAGCGACGGCCGCGCGTACTACTACAGTTCATGGCGGACCCACCTAACGGTTCCAACTATGACTCGTATAAGTTAAGCTACTCGGTAAGAGATGGCGCTGTACGCAACTTAATCGTGGATTTATTTATTTTGGTTAACTTTTAAAATGTTGTTTTTCATTGTTACAGGCCGAGCCGGGGGATACAATAGCAACAACCAAAGAAGGTTTGTATGATTATTTGTATTTTAATATACTGACTACTTAGGTATCAAAATAAATTACAAGAAACTTAATAGTGGGCAACAGTTTTTTCTTATTTACTTAGTTAATTAATATCGTTATTGCAGAAGAATGGGTGACGCGGAAGAAGAGCGAGGTGACGACAACCCGTCAAATCGCCACGAGAGTGAAACGGGAGCTGGTTCTGGAAGATGGCCGTATTCTGAGAGACTCTGGCCCTAAGATATCTACCTCTGTCAATGAAGACACGCACACCACCAATTACCAGCAGACTGAGGTACAGTGCCTTAGCGTTATCCTTTTAATATTACTTCATGAAAAAAAATATATATTGTTAGTTGGTCTAAAAAACAAATTACTCTGAATTTGATTTTAGGGTCTCTTAAAATCTAATTGATCAGCCTGGAATAATGAGAAAGACTGCGTTCTTTTTTTGTGATGCGAAAACTTATACTGATGTATAAGTTTTTGCCTCCATCATCATCATATTTGTAAATAATGAAGTTATTTGCTATTGCAGCATCGAGTACCTGATGAGCAACTGGCCGAGGATGCGGAGGAGGAGGAAGTCGGTGGCGCTATTGGCGCGCCTCCTGATGGTAAGGAAATTATTCAAAACAATGATATACTATATATACCAGTCCTTGGTAGCCGGTGTCCTAGCGGCTCACTGAACGAATTTCTGTGCACAAGGTTACACATTTTTGATCTAATCTAAAATTTAGGGAATAGCGGAGCAAAAAATAGTTATTTCAATTTATTTTTTTGTCCTTAAGCCGAATTTTCCAAATTTGATATTTTGTTTGGGCATGTGATTGGGAACCCTATATCACCTTTTCGGGTCGGATAGGGTCTTCTTAACAACCTGTTGGTACTATCACATTACAGGCACCAATGTGACTTTATCAAAATAATTTATATACTATCTTAATTATTGTAAGGCATAATTGACAATATCACAACTTTATTGAATCTCAGTACCAAGTATTGGAATTTAATATCGCTAACGGCAAGAGGGACATTTAAGGCATATGTAATTAAAAAGCCGATGGATAATATCATTAAATCTATTCAAAAGATTTTAATTGATTGTCATAACTAGTCGTATAAGTGGTTACTTTCGAAGGCAGATATCTGACATCCCCTTACCCAATATTATAGCTGTTGAATGGGCCGTAAATGTTCACCTTTAGATATCATACGTCGAAGAAACCGTTTATCAACTTAAACGTGTAAAGACATATTAAACAAATACAAAGATTTACAGCAAACAAGATAGTTTAAAGTCATTTACTGACTTATAACCATTTTTATTGCATTATTTATGTAAAAACATTTGTAATGAAGTAATCAAACAATTTTATAGCACAGCTATTAAACTTTTGGCACAGTAACGTGTTTTCAATTAAGTCCGGATAAACATTATACCTAATAGATATTTTCTCTTGGTACGATTTTGGATTGAAACTGCCTCGTTGGCCTAGTGGTGCTAAGCGCGACTGATATGCTAGAGGTCTTGGGTTCGATTCCCGAGTCGACCAAGGTGTTATTGGGTTTTTCTATGAAATTCTCAGTAGCAGGTCGGAGTTTGGATTTGTGCCCGGTTAGTGGCAATAGGCTCGCCCCCTATTACATGGGAACTAAACATACCGGCGAACTGTGGGTGTACATTGGTACACCTCTGCCTACCCCTTCGGGGATATAGGCGTGATGATGATGATAATACGATTTTGGATGACAATACTTTCCTTAATTACTAAAACATAAAACTTAAATAAAGTTTCTTTATAAAGCACGTTGTTTATTGAAAACTTACTGTTGTTTGAGTGAAATGTTAAAAATTATAAGCGCGAAAGTTGTTTTCTCTGTCATACATTGATAGAATTGAATATAAGCTTTTGCTAGGTTTCAAATGTTAGCTTTCAGAGTTGATTTCGAAAGATATACCGCAAAGCAAAAGCTACTCTATCCGGGATATCTCCGCCTGGGTCTACCGTGAAGTCTTTTACCATTTAGAGGGGTCGTTAAAAATCATTTTAAACTTTTATAATCCACACAAACCTCCCACTGCTGGGCACAGGCCTCTTCATAAAGAGAAGGCACGAGCATTGATCACCAAGCTTGCGCTCTGCGGATTGGCGATTTCAGATCCCAAATTATTGGAATCCAGGTTTCGTTACGATGTTTTCCTTCACCGTTTGTCAGAAGTGTCTTAGAATAATTATGAAACAGACTTATAAAACAGACTTCGAAAAGTTACATTGGTACTTGCCCGGGTTCGAACCTGCAACCTTGGGCGTACAAATCCGTTCATAGAACCAGAACCGCTATGACACCACGAAATTTTTATTTACTTTTTTAAATCTATCACAGAGGTGGACGGCTTCATCTCCGGCCGAGAGGTGGCGCCGGCGGGAGCGAAGGTGCTGGTGACGTCACTGGTGGTGGCCAACCCTGACGGCAAGGTGCGGGAGAGTCACGACAAGCGCGTGCTGACCAGAAACATTACGGAGAGGGTTCAGGAGACAGAGGAGCGGATACACAACGGGGATACAACTCATGAGGTTAGTACTTAGTCTTATTCTTTTATTATGTAAAATAAATTAGATAAATTAATTTTATATTTTATGTACAAAGACTTACTGTATTTTTTTTCGGAAGATATCTAAGGGTTTGACTGCTTCACCGGACTTTGTCAGTAGAAAATATGATTTGTTAAGAGAATTTTGAGGTTTCGACTTTCGACAGAGCAAGTATTTTTTTTTATAAAGCCAAAGTCTACTGATTTCGTCAGTTAGGTAGGTAATAAAAATATTAGACATATCTTGTTTTTAAAGTAACTAAAAACACGAAGATAAATTAATTTGAAATGGATATTTAAATTAAAAAGAATGCGGAATAAAATATGTATCACTTACAGTAAATTCCTCATTTCATGGTTGTAGTAGAGTTCACCCGGCACCTGAAAATAAAGACATCATTATTTACTTACAAATATACATTTTCCTACTAGGTAATTTTTTTTTCTTCTTTTTCTAATTAATGTATTGTAGGTTTCCATTTTATGCGTAAACTTCCGAAATCAGACTGTGATTGTGTAAAATAACAGATTTTTCCTAATAATTATAATTACTATTAAAAGTAGACAAAATATTTACCTAGTTCATACATAAAATTTTAATATTCATCTCAAAAGAATTCTATTCGTATCTAAGCCATAAGACACAAATTCAATAACCAACGTCAAACTAGCTTGATTGCCGCAATTTACAGACGCTTTTAGCTTTTACATGACACTTATCTGTTAGCCGTAAGATGTTGTGTGGGGACACGTCTCGCGTCGCGGTGTCGGGGTGTCGGGGTGTCGGGGTGTCGAATCAGTTTCGTAGGTTCGATACCGACTGATACACGCTAATGGAGTCATGGGAAGCAATACTCCTCTTATTAGAATGTGAGTGAGCTATTCCTGTGATATAAGGATATTTTTAGCGCACTCAACTTATTCCTAATCTTGGAATTTATGTTTTAAGCGGTAGCTGGTGTGTTTGAGATTTAGAGTTTGTTTTGGTTGAGCTGCTACTTATGTGTTCGGTGTTAATTATATTGTATTTTTGACAATTTGTAATAAAATATTTTTACCAAGACACTTCATTATAAACGGTACATAAATATCTACAAACCGATTATAATAAATAACTAACCGTCTCCCGCGACTTATTCTGTGTGATTTAGCATTAGGGGTTTTCCATGATTAGCGGAATTATAATTATTTTTAGAAATAAAAAAAAAAGCTTCGTCTCACGAACCGAGCGCATATACAAAAACAGATAAGTACAACTGCACGTCAAAAATGTATGTAAAAGTTACAGTAATCTTAATACCTCGAAATAAAGGTGACGCCTAAGTGTTACTACAATGATATTAACCAAATCAAAGGGAAACAGACAAATTCCTAACATTTAACTTACCCAACAATTAGTTAGATAAGCAAATAAGGCCACATCCTTTATATTGACAAATCACTGACCAATTATTTGTAACTAACATTCAGTTACAATTTAGTTATTTTGTAATTCTGAGGAAGTGAACTGTCACTATCGTTAAGGTGCTCCCTCACCGGGAGCATAAACGTGTATTGTAACATTATAAATTCGACTTTGAGCATTACATTACAATAATAGCTCCCTGACTAACGAGCATTTGCGTGTGATGTAACATATTCTTCTCCTTCACTGATGTATGCCCGTTTGGTATCATTACAAGGTGCGCATTGTAATGCTCGGTTCTCCTCCTTCACTGATGCAATGCTCAAATCTGTAACGTTACATTACACGCGAATGCTCTCGGTGAGGGAGCACCTTTAGATTCATTTATAGTTGCGTCGCTTGTAAATATTGTGTGTGACTACAGAAGTTAAATTGAATGACTTGTTATACTGTTATGGTAGTTAGATAACGTCTTGTGGGTTTAAAGTACGTAGTCACTGACCTTAGTCTTTTTAAAGTCAGTGATGGTCGATTTTCCTATCCCTTTTTGAGTGTACATCGAGATTAGTAATTATAAATCGAATACACTTTTTAACCGACTTCAAAAAAGGAGGAGGCACTCAATTCAACTGTATACTTTTTTTATGTTTGTAACCATAAAACTTTTTACTGGGTATACCGATTTTGATGTCTTTTTTTTATTTGAAAGCTGGTGCTTCTCTTGTGGGCCCATTTCCATTTATTCATAAAAAAATACTTATTTTATTTATTACTTACTTATTTTAAAGTCGGCTTTTCTTTGTTAGAATTATTATAAATGAACGCTATGAAAATATGTTCTTGTAAGTTACTAGACAGTTGATTGAGGTTAAAGATTACCACACGGTGCGAGTGAGGTAACCAATATCCTGTGTTAGTTTATTCATGTTATTTCGTTATGCCAATTTATCTTTGCAATGCTAAATAGTTAACATCTTCGTTAGTGAATAGCAAAACTTCACCTATTAAAAGCTGTCCTAAATTTACGGACATAGGTGTGGGTTATACATTAACTTATATAGATATACTCTAACTTTATAATATAACGTAACGTATAACTGTTATATGTCCCAAAAAATAAATAAATAAATATATTACCTAATATTTTTACACAATATATTTTTTATACCAGTAACAAAAATTCAGTGATAAAAACAAAAGTTTCCAGCCCCCTATTTTACAGAATACGTGATCATTTTAAACGCTCAAATTAAAGCTTACGGCTACATTTTAAATACAAAGTACCCAAAGTCGGCGGTTCGAGGTCTTTAATTATGGTAACTTTGCAGTCACATCTCAGAGAATATTTTTCTCACCTACGCGTCTGTCTACAAAACGATTTTTGTTCGAGTAATGAGAAAGTCTGGATGAGCATCCATTATTTACGTGTATCATAAACTTAGTACTAAATGCTTAGTACCAATGGTCTGTAAATATTCTAAATAAAATAAGCAAAATGTAATTTTTTGTGGTTAAGCTTTTAAATTGTCGGATTTAATTTATTATTTACAGTGATTTTAATCCTAAATAGAATAATTGAGTAATGTTCGTTTTTTATGATTTAGTTTTTAAAATAACGGATTTCATTTATCATTTACTATAAAACGGTTTTTTTTGTATGTCCATATTAATTTTATGAATGCGAAAGTAACTCTGTTTGTCTTTTCTGCTTTCACAGCTAAACTGCACAACCGATTTTGATGCAACTCGCTGTGCCATTAGCTTGAATTATAAGAAAGGATGGAGGATATTTTTTAAGTTAAAACCAAGTCCAGAAACAAATACAGTACTTAAACATTATACCTGAAAAACAATTGCATGTTATATCAGAATAGTTGCAGAGATTGCTCAACGTTCATGTTTGCATGCTTGCTTTAGATTAATATGCAATAGCAATGCACAGAAGATGAGGTGATATGTACCCACGTATGTATAGATTACCTAGATATGTTGCAATAGTAAATAGTCCACATTAGAGTAAATAAGGCTTTGACATAATACGTGATGGAAGTAGTAAACACTGCATTAGTGTCCGCTTGCATTGCTAAGTTATTTGTATTTTAAGTCAGTTTGAAACCCACCTGTTTTTGGTTAATTCTCAAATAGTGTAAGTTTTATTCATGATATTGTAAGTAAACATTTAAGGTCAAAACAAAGCTTATTCCGTTTTTGAAATTATCTGTCGATATAATACGTTCGTTGATGCAGACATATTATGCAGAACAAAAAACTATAAAATCCAAAGCCTATACCGATATCTCAACGCCGCAGGACACAAACATTTCTTATAAAATATTAACCGAACATACCCACACAAAATAATCTGGCTGACATAATTCCGCGCTATTTTATTACACCTTAGCGACATTGTTAATCCTAGATAGTGCTTGTCAGGGTTCTTTTATTTTTCCATCGAGGAACAATAGTACGATACGAAGCGTAAAATGGAGCACCAGTTATTTAGATGAGCATCCACATAAATCGATGGGATTTTGAAATTATAATTTGTTCGCGAAGATAGGTCGCCCGGGGCGCTGCGCCCACGCACCGAGACCGAAAGCGCTTTGCGATGCGTATTTGTTAGACGATTTTCGTGTGGGCTTTGTTTTAACTCTTATAATATAGGAAGATTAACGTATTATCAAAAATCTAACTTTCATAATTATAACTTTTTAATTTATCCAGTGCCTTAAACTGTCAGAAAGATTATGTAAGAGCTACATATTTTTTTGTGGTTTTGAATAATATTGATGATGTAAATATATAATATTAATCGTTTACTTTTGTTTTTTTTTGTTTTCTTACTTTTGTACTATTTCGTCTCGCTAATTTCCTACTCCAAACATATCATTTCTTAAACTTAAACAAAACGTGACTGGTCCCAGTAGTCGACAATTCTACAATTCTAACTCCTAGATTGTAAGCGTAGTGAATGAAACCAGATTGCACTGTGGGCGAGAAGGGCACGTTACAGCTACAAAGTTGCTTAATGAAGGCTTCGACTGTAATTCCTGGTTTTTGTCCTTACGGTATTTAATTCACTATAATACAAACTGCGGTAAGAGTAAGTTAAACATTGATTTATTGTGGCGTTGTAATGTTGTGTGTGTAGCTATAGATTGTTTAGTCATTATAAAGTGTGAGCTGTGGGCTAAAGAACTCAGTTGTGTGCCATAAGATAAACCTATGTCCAGCTGATGCAGATTATAATGATGAAAACATACAAAATTGTTTGAGCCTGACACGCACAAAACTACCCTGGAATGAAAAATCAATCAGATATTATTATCAAATGTATATAGTATTAGACTAAGTATTAGACACAGAACTAATATTAACTACTCCTTATTTTATTACACCTTAGTTCATAAAGCAGCTTTAGCGCTTTATTCCGTTCACAAGTTTATATTTTGTACCATGACCTGCGCATGTTGCAATCGCTGAGTAAACTGCACTTGTGCTAAAATGATCAAATTATTTATTTACGTGCGGAATGCGGCGAAGTATTGCTCTAACACTACGCAGATTGCTCTGACATTTACACTTTTGATACTTGATTTTATTGTTTACTAGAATTGAGGAAATTGGGCCTTGGTACGAATACGAATTTTGGTCTTTGTTTGGTTGGATATTTGCTTAAGGCTTTAATAAACATATTTCATTTTTGATGTGTACCTTCAGAAAGTAACTATGTTTGTACTTTAAATACAATAGCTTCGATCGTAAAGATATGTAAAAAAGGAGTGTAAGTTTATTATGGCCAGTAAGAAATATGATTACATTAGTAAGTTGTTCGTATCAAACAAAAAAATGTAATACGAATTCTTCAGTTCGAATCGATGTGAAATACCTTAATGATCTGTGAAGAAAGGTCTTCTGTTTGAAGTCTAACTTAATAATGCAAACAATAACAATAAGATTCAAGAAGTAGACGTTACAAAATTTTTAGGACTGAACATTGATAATACTTTAAACTTTAAACAACACATCGATTCACTTTGCACTAGAATCAACACCTATTCATATGCACTGTATAAGCTAAGGCAAACGGTCAGTAACTCAACCCTCCTCACAGCTTATCATGGCTATGTTGCGTCCACCTTAAGATATTGTGTTATTTTTTGGGGTAATTCCACCGATAGACAAGCTGTCTTTACCGCACAAAAGAAATGTATTCGGGCCATGTCCAATATAAAGCAGACAGAAAGCTGCAAACCATATTTTATAAAATTAAATATCCTCACATTGCCATGTATATATATACTTGAAGTTATATTATTTGTCAAAAACAACATGCATTATTTTAGTAAATTAAAAAGTAAACGACATAATTTGAATATATGTATACCAAAAAATAGAACTGCGCTACTCAACAAAAGTATTTTTTGCATGGCACCACGAATATATAACCATTTGCCTAGATCAATCCTCGAAATAGCAGACATTAACTCCTTTAAGAAAAAAATTAAAGCATTATTATTGTCAAAAGCTTATTATACTGTAAGTGAATTTATGCAAGACAAATTATAAATTTTAATGTTACTTTAATTTATATTTACTGTTTTATATACTATTAAGATGTTACTGAGCTAATGTAATGTGTCTTTAAAACTACTTTCTGTTAATGTGTTTTAAAATGTTTGTTATTAGTTTTGCATGCCTTATGGTAGGATATGGTTAATGCACATTTGTTAATATTTATACTTATAAGATCCCTATGTACCCATATTCGCAAACAAATAAATAAATTTGAAATTTGAAATTTGAAATTTGAATACAAAACTTATTTCGTAAAGTATTAAGTAAGGAGCAAACATAATCGAAATTAGATACTAACAAATTACAAAACCTATATCAGTCTTACAATCAGCTAAATAGCCATCAATGCAAGACGCAATAAGGATACATTGTCGGCATTACAATTCGGCCTTTGCTCTGCACATTCGACCCAGATAATGTCCGTGTAAAGGCTATTGCGACACCGAAAGTGATGTTCCAACGAAAGTGATCGCCCATTTGTGCCGAGAGCGTTTGCGTGTCGCCTGAAGCTAACGACCAACAAATCTTCGTATTTAACAAAACATCTCGACCGTTTAGCCGAACGGATTCAGCAATTTATCGTTGACGTCACTACCACAAATTAGGCTCATGATTCTTAGATTAATCATCGACAAATCACTCATAATCCGACTGCTATTAATGTATCGAGTCTAATTAGAGTGATGCCACCCGCTAATGGTGATCACGAATACGTTTTTTCTCCAATTACAATGCGAATTGTATGAAATAAAAAGATCAAAACATATATCCGATTGAATAGGGTTCGTTCACGTTCCCGACGCACAGTCAATTGGAAACGCTTGCAATCTCACTAAACCTATTTTTTTATTCGACGCAATTTGAACAGTGCCTATCTAAGCACTCGGCTTTGCAACGTCGGCTAGTAATTTGACCTTACGCCGAGCATTAGTAGGAGTGCCCGGCGTGCTTTCAACGCGAATAGCAATAAAACCACAAAATATGTGCTTCACATTTACAAAATGCTGCGAAACTTCTTGGATGTGGCCTTTTTTGTTCACAACAACCTGAGATTGTGGCGGCATGATGTCACCCCTTGTGTATCTTGTAATGAGAGATATTTTTGGCAACACGCGAGATTTAATTTCGGGCATATGTGTGCGATGTATCAGATACCTTATTTAGTTAAAGTAACTTAATAAATCCTGCTTAAATGGCATTTGCATACTCGTTTTTTCGTATTAACGCTTTGCGCATTTTAACGAGTTCAGGATTATCACCATTCCACTTAAAAGCTCCTGTTACATTGAAACAATTTCGTTGAATATTTTGTGTTGTTATATTTTCGAGCGTACTTAGAGTGCCTCATCCACCGTTACGCTCTGGTGGATTTCCTATGAGCTCCTCGATTATAACGCTAGATGAGAGCCGAGGTAGCTGGTCTCAGGACAATAATTTAAGATGTTTAGATAACATCTACAAGCCCTGTGCGGTGTGCCCAAGAATTCATGTGATCACCTCCTAGATCCAATCTTAGATATAGCCTCTACGAGGTGATGTTACGAAAAATTATCTCCGACTATGGGACCTGTTCTTTGTCAAAGATTATGAATCCCTGCAGCCCGTATTGCGTGTAGCCGCCTGTGTTCTTCACATTAATATTTATATGGACGATTTGCACGCTAAGAAAATTTAGAACGGACTTTTGAATTAATGGATTTGAAAGTAATCTCTCTCTCGTTTTTTACATGATGAGTCAATTTGCAATACCAGCCAAAGCTGTTCCCTTAGCATTGAAATGTTGTACCTCAAATAATATGCGATATTTGTAGCACATCATTAATATTATCATCTCATTAAATACGTTCTTAATTAAAGATTACATCATAAGATTTATTATATATGCAGCGTGCATTTATGTTGACTCTACTCGTTCTATTTTTGTTCGCCGCGAATTGTTTTGTTTTGAGTCGTCAATGAATATTGTTTTCGTAGTGAACATTACCATCGGCCTTAACCTTTCGAACAAAAGGGAATGTAGGCATTTTTATAGATTAATCAAAATGTAGCGATAGTTCCTTACAATGTATCGTTAAGGCTAATAACATAGGCCTTTTATTGTTACATTTATACCGTCGTGGTCAAAGCAAAACCATTGGTATTTTAATATCAAACCGCAATACAGTCGATTAGATGTAATAAATGCTAATTTCGAACTTTGTTGTTCACTTCTGTAGATAATATTCTGTTAGTTCACCGAGCTCCGCATGATAATAATTATATTATTTCCCATAATTGTACATTAGTGTACTTATCTAATTGAATCGGTACACAATAGAGTATTTATTACGTGTATAATCGAGAGAATTGTTATATCGATTTTACCGTTAATCGAATGAGTTCTTGCAACTGTAATGCCGGTGGACTATTTATTTGTTGAATGGTTGTTTTGCAGTACGAATGGCGTTCGCTCTTGACATTTACTGCATCTGTATTGACGTACCGCGGTCCTGTTATAAGTTAATAATAATGTTTTATTTTGACATTTTAATGTCTAATGCGGGTTGTTTGCGGGTATTCCGAACAGGTTTATTCTGTGGCGGTTTAAATATTATAAGTACTTGACCGTTTTTCCTAGCTGTTTAATGAGATACAGCAAAATAGATTTGCCGTTAAAATACATACGCGTGTAAACGCAATTTTTGGTAGCAATCACTTAAATTTGAAGCTTTAAGATATACTACTGGGATAGAACTTAGCATATTCAGCTTGGTTCACAGTACCGTGACTAAGTTATGTCTATGATTGAGTTTCGGAGAGCTATTGTATCAAGTAGTCGGAAACAAGATCTTGACTAGTCTGCAACTATTACGTCATATTGTTGTTTGTTGTTTAACCCCGCGACTAGTTGGGCAACAGGTCGGGATATTTGTTTACAATACAATAAATTTTACTACTAATAGGTATCTGGATTATGACCTCTTCGACCCTTTATGATTTAAACTGTCAGATTGTTTAAAATAATCTTACCTTTATTATAAAGCCGTTTGTGAGTAATAAACTTTCGTTTTTAAATAAGTAACTTAAGAAGTTATGATGATGATATGATATAATAATTTGTTTTATTTTTACCAATCTTTTGTCTTACTACTGAGGTCCGTTTTTGTATAAAATTAAACACTTGGGTAGAGTTACAACGGCTCAATTATTATCAAAATATGTGACACCCGACAGGCAGACAATGTGACATTACAATTAAATTATCCAAATATATTATTCAAACTGCTATTATATGCTACGCAAAACGATAACGCCGTGTAATAACAATAATTCATTGATTACATTCTATAAAAGGCTGTATTTTATACCTATGTAAGTTACATCTGTTTTCTAGCAAACACAATGTCTTACCACTATTAATTCCCATTTCGAACGCATTGAAAACAAAGTAAAAAATGTAATTTACACCAAAAACCAAACAACTTGACCTGTCTGAAGTTTGACATTTGATTGCGTAAGCGAGATACAATATTACTTAAGGGTTAAGTGTGAGAGAGACAGCGCTATGTAGGAGCGAGCTTCAGAGGGGTGTACTTATGCTAGTGGTGTGGTACAAATCTGCGAATCGCGTGAATCAAGCAATTTAGTGGGCTATTCAAATGATGCGATGATGAATGTATTGAGATCGGCCGCCGTGCTCGTGGTATGTTAATCTTAAAGCATTCGTGTTTCTCAGCTTTCGTTGTTGGAACTTAATTGTGGATGTATTATGTAGGAGGTTATGTATTAGTTAGTATAGTGGAATAACTACTTATTAGTTTTAATAATGGTTTGAGATCATTTACATTACATTTTTACTAATTTGAGAAACTACTGAATGATCAACTGTGTACTAATGTTCGAGAGGTTTCTTTTTTATTTTGGCTTCTGTCTATTTCTGTGCTGATAGATCTACAGGTACATTAAAATAAATCTTAAAGGGTTGTTAGTTCAAGGCTGCTTGAAGTGAATTTACAGATTTTTACACCTCATAATGTGTTTACCTATAAATAGGTACTTGTAAATGTCGATGTTGAAGTTACCAACCAGAATGCTACCTAAGGCTAGATATAATCATTTCATAGTTACGTATTGAATAAAATCTGCATAAATAGAAACTCATTTGAGGAGAGGACTCCTAAGCTTTATATAGATTCTCCCATTAGAATAGATACTATAGATTCTTTGAAATAGAATCCATACCGACATCTGAATTAATATTCTAGGATTATTACCATGAGGCTTTTCATCCTCTGAATATTAACATGTTTGTGATAGCAACTTTTTTTAAATAATCAAACGTATAGTACCTATAAACGCAAACTCAGTAGCTAAAGGAGAGGTACATAGACCTTACAGACAGGAAGTATACAGACTAGTACACTGTAGTTTTTCGGTGATATAGTATTTACTAACACCCATATAAGGATATCAGTGGAATAGCAAAAACGTAAGCAATTAGAGTTAAGCACTGGGTTCAATCCTTGTTGGCAGAGCGAGGGGCGGGAGTGAAGTCCTATTCGTAATAGAAGAGCCGACCGGACCTCGTGTTATTATCCATTCAGAGCCGACAGATTGCAAGATATGGTCTATTTAATAATATAGCCAACGACTTACAACTACAGGCCTGTACTAGGAAAGATTTTGCATTTATACTAGAAACCCTCAAATATTCAGGCGAGTACAACACCAGCATTAATCAGAGTAATTTAAACAGGAGAAGTGTAGTAAAAGTTTGGCGATAAGAATAGTCACCCTAAATTCAGGGCCTTGATTTAGTGAGGTGTAATACCCGCTTAAAATGTACATAAGCTGGCTGGCACTATTAGAATATGGGATCAAAAAAAAAAATGTCCTGAGGGAAAATCGAAAAGAAATAAAAGAATATTATCGTTTTATTTTTAAATTCTTAGTTGCCAATATTGTTTGATTATAATTTAATTCGTTTATTCAGATTTGATCAACTTAAGTTACTTAAGTTGGTGTTCATAGGCCACCTGACATTTGAGAATTGTTATTTGAAGGTTAAAAGTCTTAGTCCGGTCTTGATGTCATCTGTGTTAATGTTTTTAATGTTGCGGAGATTCCGTAATCTGGAAATACATTTACAGAATGGACACTAGGTATATAAAAACAAAGCTAAAAGGTTTTTTTTTGCTAGTTATATAGTTTTTATGTCATGATGGTTTTTGGTATTATAGTACCTACTTGAGTTGAAAATATTGTAGTTTAGACGAATATAGCTAAATTTTAATAAACGACCTAGAATAAAGGCCTAGTAGCTTTAATTCAAATTCTCCTTTTGGAATAAATCTATTTTTCCTGAGTCAATTATAATACCTCCCCTGCATTTTTCTCAGCTTGAAGGACCAACAAGTAAAATTATTTCTAACTTGCTTAGAATTTTCGTAACAATTCTAAGTATATTCGAATACCAACCTGTGGGCCGAGAACTAGCTACCACGCCTATTCGTAAGCGTGCTTCGGCAATATATTCCGTGAGGATGTACAATACTTTGTGCGTTAAATCCCGCTCCTTTGTGAGCCGCTGCGTATGCGCATCGCCGCGTTTCCAAGGTGTCAGGGCTGCCATAAGTTACAAAAAAACAAAATTGAACTAAGAATCTTCGTTTTAGTTCTAAATCTAAGAGGAAATACTGGCTGCCTTGAGTTAGAAAAAAAAAAACAAATTCGAACTGAAAAAGTATGGATATGCGATTCGAAGTTTAAAATTATGTAAGACAAAATCGTTTCCTGAATTAACACGTAAGAGAAAAATAATACGATTAGTTTAATTGGCCAGTATGAATTGGCCGTCAATCAAAAATTCTAAAGTTTAAGATCATTAAAATATCGTTGACATGCGTATTTTGTTGGTCAATTAAAGTCAATCATTCATTCTTTACGATTAATAAACTTTGTTTATTGTGTGTGACATTTCGCAAGCCCTTGTGAAAATTGACACCTTATTCCGAGTAAGATATTTTATCTATACAAGTTTACCTAAGTAAATATTGATGTGAGAGTGTTATATTTTACATCCCTACAAACAATTTTGTTTAGAGTGAGCGATAGTAACATGTTACACTGTTTCTAAGTATCGATACTAGTGCTGCCCTTCTGTTTTGTGCTTGTTATTTATATTACATAATTTTGCTGGAGTTTAACTAGAGATGTAATAATGTTGAGAGATGTGTTGATGTTTGTCGATAAATGTTCGTTTATCAGTCCATTTGGCAGTGATTCGACAGATATGTGGGCTGTTCGTTTTGGTGATTGTTAGAACACTTTTGTTAAATATTTCATGCTTTAAATTCTGAGACTTCACAGCTAAACAGCGAACACTTAAATTTGAATAAAACTCAAAAGTAATTTATGTATGACATTTCACATGCAAAATTTGCCTTTTTAGCCTTTGCTATATTGTCTACTACCCACGTATGTAGCAACATAATTTACTGACAACAGCAACAATAAATCGTTTTGTCGATCGTTAGATAGCGATCACTAGCTCAAATGTTTACAGGCTAGCAATTGATCTATGTCAGTCAATGACTAATACCTAAATTATGTTGGGAACTAACATACATACGACCTTTTTGGTAAAAAGTACATGCGAATTACAACTTTATACTTAAGGGATAAAGGTACATTTCAAATCACAAGAAATTCAAATGCAACGAAAGTTATAATGTACGTGACAAAATGCATATTGAAAAAAAAAACTACATACAAGTAAGAGGGTGAATTTCAACAAATGCCATTTTTCTTATCATATCGGTGAACTTTTACAATTATTATTTTTTGTAGATTTTTCAGGTTTTATGTAATCTTTAGGATACAAAATATCCCCAAATTTAATATCATCAACGTATCATTTAAGACTGAGGAGAAAATTCAGTTTGAATTTTCGTTTCCACCGATGTGAAAAACCGACACCGATTATTTTTTTTGTACACCGATATGATAAGTCTATCCACCGAAATGATGAACATATCCAGCGATATGATAATCTATTCACCTTCGAACATCAAAAAGGAAATAGTTAGTTGGTACTTAAAGATGACTAAGAAATGAAGATCTGAACTTAGGGTAGATCACATCCAAATAGAACTGAGTACTTAGATATAAAATAAAAATGTATTTTTTAAATTATGTAGGTAAGTACATATTTTTTACGTTTTCTAGAGGTACTTAAAATTTAAAAATAATCATTATTTTTATTATCATTGTCTTTATTAAAATGAACTATTAAAAAAAAAAACAAAAATCTCATATCTAAGTAAACGTTTAGCTAACTAAACGTTTTCTTAAATGCTCCTCTCTTAATACAGAATCGCTTTTGATTTAAGCTTTTCTTATTCTTTTCAGCAACCTAATCCACCTGTTTTTCTCCTCATCTTTTAGTTTTGGCCTCGGCATTCTTAAACAAAATTAAGCTACTATTATGTTTTCTTTTTAGCTATTAATTATTTTGTTATTTATTATTACGTACTTACTATTTTTTTATTATTTTTTTTGCCATAAATACTTTTAATGACTTCAATTGCTCCACCTCACCATCATCATCCCAGCCTATGGACGTATTACCGAATACAGACCTCCCTTAATGATACATTTATTTATACATCTTCTACCACCCAGTGGTATCGTGGTAATGATTTTGGCAGTCTATGTAGGTAAACTTATCTTGTATGTATGTATGAGCGAATGTTCGTATGTAGGTATATATGTATGTGTCTGTATGTATGTTTGTATGTGCCATTGTTTCTTTGTATACTTAACGAAATGACACGGGATCTACCGATATGATATAACGACTCACCGAGATGATAAAATGATATACCGATATGATAAAGCAATCCACCGATGTGACAAAACTGTGCGTTGATCACGAATCAAAACACCGATATGAGATATATGACACCGATTGTTTTTTTCTTATAATTTCGGTGTAAATTATCACATCGGTGGTAAAAAAGACCACCGATTACAGCGATATGAGAACAGCGACATGAGAAAATACACACTTTTTGGAAAATTATAAAAAATGCATAATATCTAGGATAAATTCAATAACAGACAATGAAGCTAATTCACTTACTACCTCTGTTAGAACCAAACAACAATAAAAAAGCTACTCATTACACTAGAAAAATGCAACCACCAATTATATAAAATAATTGTCCGGGAGTAACTGAAATGACGTTCTTACAGTTTTGGTGGGCATATGCAGCGATTTAACCCACTTCTATCCTGACTGCCCACTAGCACACACCAATGAGGGAAATACAATTGGGGTGGGGATGCTGTACGACTCGTCGATGTAAAGTTATGCTTGAATTACTTTTGTCCAGCGATATGAGAATATTTTTCAGGACAAGTACGTTTGTGCCTCTCAGTAATAATAATCGTTAATTATGTAATAAAAAATGCTATATATCAATAACTACACTAATATCCTATGAAATAGAATAAGTTATATACCTAATTTATTTATTTTTAGTAGTGTATAAGCTGTTTTGTTTCCAACAAAAGTAGTGGGACAGCACCGATTTGCAAAAAAATAGAGGTTTATGTATTTTATTTCTACCTATGTAATAGTCCTAGGCAAATCATATTTTTGCCACAACCCAATAAGTACCTATTGAATACTAAAAAAAATAATTCAGAACTATATTCCTTTTTTCAAATACTAATTTCAACGAAGACAAAAAAATAAGGCATTTGGGAAATTCACCCAAGAACTAAAATGTTTAAAGATAATTAAATAGATTGAATATAAATACGCAATCCAAATGTTCGACCCCCTTATTTTGGATTTATTTTCAACTTTGGAGGTATTTTTCAGGTTCTTACCAAATATATTTTCAATGATGCACTATTCGACATCAGATCGCTTTCGAAATCACCCTTATTTTGACAGCAGTAAGAGTGTTCCTAAAAGAATAGTTACCTCCTGTGTTGTCGACTGTACAAGTAATATGATTGGTTATGATTCCATTATGTATTCACGGAGTGTTCTCAGACAGGGTTTTATTAAGTTTGGACTACGTGAGAGTATTTTATACCGTTTTCGATATAAATATGAATAGTTGGCTGAACGCGGTTTCAAGTTAATTGTAGTTTTCCGGCCTTAGTATTTATGAGAATTTATACTATGAATGTTTTATTTTATTTACGTACCTTGTAGATAAAAAGCAAGATAATTGTAATGAGAAACTAAATTAAAAAAATAAAGTATAATTTAACATTCGTAGAAAATATTTTCATGCAACTGATTATTTTAGGAATCAAAAGACTAAGTTATTAGAGGGAGTGACATTCAGAAAGAGAGATATCTCGACTATATTAAAAAATTCAATTTTTTATGATGATGATTGTAATTGAAGATGCTCATAATTTGCAAAAAGTCCAGTAATCTGTGAGAACTGCTTTCGTCAACAGTTTTAATAATATAGCCGTTAAAGTTATGTTTGTAACGGTTTATAATATTATGTGAGAAACGCGCAAAAAGCCTTCAATCATTTGATTGATAGTTTGATTGACGAAGTGTCAGCGGAGACAACGAAACGGTTTTGACGAAGGAAATTATGGAGACCTGGATATTGTTGTGATTTGTTGACCTACAAAATAGATTCTGAGACATAGAATCAAAGAAATTGTGTTACCTTTGAGTGCAGAATGCAACTGTCTGCATAAGTCAATTATTAATGTGTATGTGATTTCACTAGGAAGAAAAACACTACAATTATTATTAACGAATTAATTGGCTTTATGTAGTTATTTATAACATTTGCAAACTTCATAGCAAAGGGAAACGTAAGCACACTTGTGTTTACACATAATATTTTCTCTTTATTTTTATAAGTTGCTATTTTTAACAACTCAGGTAAAGTAAACTAAGTAACGAGTAGGTACTAAGTACCCTCTAGAAGGAGTCCTTAAAGGACCGTCGCCTGCCGGAGCTGCGCTGAGAATGCTTAGCGATCCCGCGGCTCCAGCAAAGGCGAGAAGGGGTCCGGGGTGTTTTTGGTCGGTGCAAGTCCGACATATCCGCACGTCGTGCCCTCGACGTGGGTCGAAATAATTAGATTTTCACCCCGAAAAAAAAGGTTCTAAGTACCAAATATTAGTATAACATTATCAGAGGACCAAAACTAATAACAAAAATCGGCTTTAAAATTGGTAAAGGTGAGTTTCAAAAATGTGTACGCAAACAGTACCAGTACAAACCATATTAGTATCGTAAGCAATTAAGCAGAAACGTAGACAATAACCGCTCTACAATGGCGACCTCTTTGCCTGCCGAGTGTCGTGGAAACTGTCACGGCTTTCTATTGATATCGCTTTAATTCTCTAATTCCATTCTCTACGGAGCACGTAGTGGTGCACCCATTGTGGAAGCTGTCAAAATTGTGATGGTATGGGGTTAAGTGTGTTATTAGTCGACTAGTAGAGCTTGTTGGCTATGTCGTTGAAACATTTGTATGACACGTGCCTATTGAGTAGATACTTGATAATGAATAAATTTTCTTGAATATTTTTTTATTAAATTGTAAGTTTTATTAAAAACAGAAAATAATCAGTTTATATTTGTGTGAATGAGTTTATTGTTAATTGTTTATTGTAAATGTTATTTTGTTATAGTTAATGTGATTTTTTGTTATTATAACTAGTCATAGTTATAAGGTTGTTAGTAAATATCGCAATCAGCAAAATACAATAAAAATAATATGGTGTTATCAAAATAATGGAAAAACGAGACTCGAATAAAAAAATACAATTTGTAAGCAAAGATAGCAACCACATTACATACAGCAATAACAATTACTTTTCATGTATCCATAAAATAAGCATAATTAATCAAGTACTAATTATTTAGCCCGTTAAACAAGAAAAAACGCCATTACAATTTGTATTAAACAAAAAAAAAAATAATGTTTCGATGGCGCGAAAAGGGTGCTTGAAGTAATGAGGCAGTTCGTTTTCAATAAAAAGGTTGATGACACGAGAGTACATCAGATTAGATAAAGTCGGAGAGGAAATTTGTTAAGATCAAGCACATGCCATGACCAGAAGTTTGGCGTGTGGTGCAAGATACAAGCTTTGGCGTGTTTAGTTTTTATTTAATTATTACAATATTTTTAGTTGTAACGTAGCGTAGTTTAACATGTTACATACAGTTTGGTTTAATGTATTCAAGTCTCATAAAGAAGCTACTATGCGAGGATTTTTGCCTACCTTTTAACAACTGCATGACGGTAATGGACTTTTTATATGAAGCAAATAAACAACACAGAACAAAAGGTAATTTCAGAAATCGTTGTGACGTACGCTTACAACAATTAATCACACTATATAGACTGCCAATCACTCTATCCCTCAACAATAGTATGCTTTACTGTACAAAACCCGCATCCGCTTTTAACTGAAGCCTCTCTTAGTACAATATTTCCTCAGTGTCATTAGCTACGTTCGCGATAACGGTAACGGGCCGTGGGATACGTACGCTTTTAATTATCGCGCCCGCTCCTGTACGACTCTAGTTTTGTTTAATTGTTATACATCTGAGCTGTTTGTATGATAGTGGGCTTTTTTAATTGTTATGTTTTGTGTGGATAGTTAGTTATCGTGAAATAAAAATATTTGATTAGACTTTTTAATTTAGAAAGGTAGGTAAAAGTAATTAATAGTGCTGTCAAATACTTCTAATGAAAGAATGCTAAGAGCTACAGCTCTCTTTGAGTTAGTAAAAAAAAACTTAAGCAAGAGTAAACAGTGAACAAAATAATTTGTTTGTTTTCAAGCGTTAAAAATGTATTTAATTATATTTTGTGGAAATAAATTATCGGGTAATATTTAAAACTGGATGAACGGCTCCACTGTTTCCAATAAAAAAGGCGGTCTGTTTCACTTTGTTCCCGACTGAATAACAACTTGTAATGATGATGAATGTAAACACTAATTAATATTGTTTATGAATGTAATTTGTTATTTTTAACATTCCCGATTTTATCTTCATTAACATCTACAACGTTGAAAAATGCGACATTATCTCCAGAGGCGCAGTAAAACATCATATTAATTATAAAGGCTGCGCAAATAAAAACCCCTGGACAATGTTAATAAATAAAATTAATTACCATTTTGTAGTACTAAGTCGGCGGGATAAGATATAGATATCATCGACCACAGTTTCTCGGTAAAACTTCTCTCGGTCCGCGATAAACGCACTAGCTTTAATTATAAAATTGTCCTTTTAAAAAAATAAAGAAAACGTAATAAAAAATGGAGATGGTGGTAAAAAAGCGCGACGCGTAGGCTCGCACCTGCCAATGCCGCGTCCAGATACGCCGTTTATATTTAGAAACCACTTTATTTAACTCACCGCCGAGCTTAAAGCTCCCGATAAAAAGGTTAACTTAGTGCACTTGCGGTGCATCGTTTATTAAGAACCATTTACTTTTCGCCCATGATTGTATCAATCGAAGTCGGTGACCGCAGTTGCGTCACTAAAACGGCAAAAAAACTGAAGTAATACATTCATCCTAGCTGAATACAAAATACTTTAAGTTCAAAAATATTTTACATAACACTAGATGCCATAAAATATTTAGAAAAAAAATCAAAGGCAAAGTATCAAGATGGTAGTTAGGTATGCGTTATCAGGTACCTTAAGTTGTACGAGGAGATAGTGTACGGCCTCGCAAACGGGGTTCAGTATACGCCGGGCCTGCCTAGAGAGAGCTCGCGCGCTCGTTGAACTCTTTTGTACTCAAAAGTTTGCTATTCTCAACCGTATTGAAGTCCCTTTTGTTAGAATAAAATATTTTATGCGAATGTGGAACTGGATTTTGAATATGTGAATAGTGTTGTGTCGAATTGGATTTTTGTATTCATTTTGTTATATTCATTTTGGGTGGTGACTAAATTGGTTCGAATAAAATTATCGAAAGGTGAGTGACTTAAAACAAGTTTTAACCTTAAATATTAAATTAAATTTAAATATAAATATTATTATTAATAGTTTTAAATGCATTGCTGTAGGTAATTCTTCAGTGAGCCTACAATATTTACATTAGATGTTGCGTGATGGGAGGCAGTTAATAAGTATAATTTGCAGGGATAAGAGTACATCAGGTAGATAACCGGATGCCTGGCTATCCTGTTTCGTAAATTATCCTTCAGGTTTCTAGGAAGTTGTGAAGGATGTCCGTGTCATTAGTTATTATGGTATAAATATGAATATGAAATTGATATTTATTAAGTAATTTACAGAAATAAACAGATTAATTATCATCATCTGTAATAATAATTGATCAATTTTTACGTTACGTTTACGTTGTTACCGTAACAACCGGAAATAATCTTTTGAGTGGCGAATAATGATTGTAAAGGTCGGATATAAGATTGAATGGCCATGTGTTCGAGCTTTTCCCGATGCGTGCTAAATCTTATACACAAATAATACTTCAGAACTCAATTGAATAACTTATAACAGTTATGTCGGAATGCGTAATGGCCTTCAAAGCAAAAAGTTAAATAAGTACCGAACAATAGATTCGAGGAAATGATAGTCGAAAACTAATGAATAAAAAAAAAAACGAATATTCACGTTTTAGACTCATTATATATTTTATACACAAATAGACTAACAGATATCTATAATGAAATAATATGGAATTCTAATAAGTTTAAATAATAGGTATCTTGAATCTTGAAGACTGCATTATTTAAAATATGAAGCAATTAAATAGATGCGAGATGATGCGAAAAGAAACTAACGGCTTTATTTATTGCTGATAAAATGTTAGTATGAAAACAAATTTAAATCATGAATATTTAATGTAAAACATAAATAAATGTTTTAAACATAAATATATATTTTTTATAGGTATCTGAAACTTTAATTACATTTAGCTTTTTAAAGATTTTCAATAATGCTTTAAGGCATGTTTATCCTAACTAACAAGGGATAGTCAGAATTTCTGTTCCCTGTGAACAATAACTTGTTATAAAATTAATGCAATTATATTTTATTTGATTCAAAACATTTATTGAAGCACAGTAACACAATCCTTCATTCATTTCGAACAACATTCATTACACAATATACATGTAATGGTAATAAGACGTGATAATCAAACTTTACAATATTTTCCCATAAACAAAAAATACTAAATTAATATTAATATTATTTACAAATACTGAACTTTACATTAAAACATGAAAGAAATGTTAGCGAGTGGCGAGTTATTTCGAAAGCGAACCACTTGCGTGGACCTGCATTCTTGCATCTTGGATCTTGTTGGACCGGCGGGCGAGGGGGTAAGGGGGGTGTAGAACAGGGAGGAGGGAGGGGGGGACGCGACGTCCTTAAGGGCCATCTCTTATACTGTCATACGGGAATACAGAGGCTTAGTTAGCTGTTGAAAGATTTTCAGGTTAAGCTTTTAAAGTTTGGACTGAAAATCGTTATCGGATAGATAGGTGAAATAAATTAATAATTCGTAATTCTAGATGTAACGAAAGATAGGCGATGATAATTATAGGTGCAATAGTCAAAAACAGATGACTTCTTCTTGGATAAAGTGAATTCTGAAAGCAGAAGTATTTTTGTTATTGTATGGCAGCATAATTTTTGACAGGCTAGATACAGACTTACCTATACATGCTTGATTTAATTTTGTGGTAAAATGTTACTGAAACACACCTTTTATTTAAATAATTTCAGAAAGGTTTATTTTTTTAGAGTTTCATAAAAATGTTAATCTAAGTATATTTCCTCCTTTAAACTGTTTGAATGTTATGATATTTTTTTTTCCTCAAATTTAATGTAATACTGGTCCAATCCCAAACAATTACAATATGCATTCAAATTTCGATAGGTATGAACTAAGCAATCATGTTTGCGTAACAATTAGAAACTATCTGTAATTAAATACACGATTGGTTATCAAAATGTATTCGATGTGTACTTGAAATTGAAGACTAGATATAATAAAAATGAAAGTTGTTAGGCTTCATGTAATTAAAGTCTTGTTTAAGATTGAATTGAATTTCAAAATTGAATATTGCAATGTTACGTAGATTTTTCTAGATGATAATTTAAATCAGTTTACAGAGATTTCGATTCAATATAGAGTTGCTCTACGTATTTAAGAAATACGTGTTTTAATTATCTGGTATTTAGTACCAAGTTCCTGACTAAACACTAAATTAGGTTAAACCAAAAAGAACTTGCCAGTATACTTAGTATTTATATATCTTATTATTATACCTGATATAAAACTTATAGTATCAATTTATTCTTCGTAATATTGTAATATTCTTTACTACTTATAAGATAATTACTAACCGAGCCTTAACTGGAATCTCCTTTGTACTGATTTACTAAAGGGCAACTCCTTTAGAAGGCTTCGACGTTTTTTGATACTTATAGCGTCTTGAATTATTACAGTCGCCAATGACCTGCTAATAATTTCAGTATGTACGTAATATGTTAAAGAAAGTTTAGTTATTGATGAGGAGAAAAGTAGAAGGAAATATAGTGTACATGTATATTTTCTATACATTTATGTAACAAACAATACAACAATAATATTTTATGGTGCATCTAAAGGTGAAGAAATCTTTAAAACGAACAGAGTTTCACAACTTTCTGTTTAGGAATAGAGTGAAAAGTCGTAAATCTAAAACTGTGCTCATGTTTCTAAGCGCTGTTTGTTCACGGTGACTGTAAGCTAACTCAACGCATATGAAACGTATATTATCCACCATGACGTCCAAACGCAAATGTACTAGCCAATTACCTTTAATGAATGTTGTTTAATAGAATAAATATTTAAGTTCAGTAAGCTTACAACTGCGTAAGTATGTGCTACAAATAAAAAGAGAGAATTAAAGTAGCAATGAAATCTTTTTCGAAATGAAGTTTTTAGTGGCTAGGTCGCGTAGTAAATGTAAATCATCATTTAGAACAAAAACACGAATCTTGTAACATAATTTGATTGTCTTTAATGATGTATTATAAAAAGTGTTTTGCGTATGCAAACATAATTTTACAATCGTACCCATAACAAACCCAATTCGTCAACCCTCATAAACCTGCAACATGACATTCCATGTTCTATTAGTTCTTTATCAAAAAAATGGTTAAAAGAAAGCCAATTGTCGGTAACAGTCTGTTTAACTCCCGACGATGTGATAATGACCGGAGACGCAGCGTGACGCTGCCTACCTCTGCCTTACGTAAGCGTAGGCAAAAAACCACTTGAGCGACTTCGAACCAGCTCCAACCAACAAGAAATCTTACTCAATAAACCAACTCTATTTGCTTTTATACGCCTTTGATAACTCAATGATAAATGCATTCAAGCCGTAGAAAGTTTAAAAGACTTACCTATTTTATTATTAACTCGTCGTTCAAATTGTTTTTAAATAGACAGTTCTTATTTAAAAATCTTTGAGTTCAAATGTTATGTTACGGTGTAGAAAACGTATGTATTTAACAATAAGCATTGTTGCCACACTTCCGACCGTGTGATGTTGACAGAAAATTAAAATTCTTTCTGCTGTTTGCAAAATAATCTTTCTGACATAATACCATGTTAAAATGTTTGATATTTTTGTGTTTGTTACTCAATTTCTGCGTAACGGCTGGAGAGTTCGTTGAGTCACAGATGATCATATTTGTCCTTGTTCAGATTGGCACAGCATTTCTCTCGTATTGATAAAAAGTTTATGTTTTAATTTAATTAAAATGTTTGATGAAAAGCTTTTTGTTAATGTTTTTTCGAAATCGGATTTAGTATTTTTAGAAACAAAACTAAAAATATATAACAAAATTTGATTTAAATAATCAAGAATGCATGCGAGTCTAAAAACAAATAAATTATCGCATTTAATGTTAAACGTAGAGACAAGCAACATTACTAAATCATTTAAAATGGCTTTGTTTAATTTTGTTTTATTATAATAGTATACAATTCATAATTTAATTATATTATCATTCAAGTAGTTGCGTGTAATAAAATATAATATACGTATATTTTGACAATTACTATTCATGAATCGTAGTAAATTTTGCTTTGTAATAGTTTGCTAGAGTAACCACAAGTAATCGCTACAATTACATCACCTCAATATAATACATGAATAGAAATAATTGGTTTAATGTATCTTAAATAAAATTAAAAGTATCGATAAAAGTAATTACTCGATGATTTATTAATTTTAATCGATATATAATCCGCCTTTGCCTTATGTAATGACAGTTCTATTATTGCATAGTGATGTAACAATTTAATCATAATTATTTTATCAATAAGAAATCTATTTGTGAATTCATGATCGTTAGTTGTCGAGTTATTTATCGATGAAAGGTTAAGTCGAATGTCTGTATAAGAAATATGCAAATGACTTAAATATTAACGCATAATCCGACGTGATTCTATGTTATGATTAATTCAAATTAAAATGGACATAACTATTCTTTATGTTTAGTGTGCTAAGAATGCTAATGGCTTTATTTCGATTAATATCAAGGAAACGTGGTTTGAATATTTGTTTACAAATAATAGGATTTTTAAACAGCGGAAAGATCATAATTTCATTGGTTTGAGACGTGTCCATAATAATCTTTGTTGTTTAAAATTAATGTGTTAATAATGTAAATTTTTGTTTTCTTCTTAATGCATGTTTTACCTTATTTGGAAACTTATTTAATGAATAATCTCAGTAACTCTTTTTTCTAGTTCCACTTAGCTTGTTCTTTTGTTACATTTATTGAACCACATTACTAAGTTTTGTTACTAAAATGAAATCTAACTAAGACTTGAAACATCGTTAAATAAAATATACAGTAAAAAAAATGTTGAAATTAGTATTCTCAACTAAATAAAAAACTACAAAATTTCCTACAAATTTCAGGTACACGTAATAAACGTAATTTTCTTAAAACGCATATAATTGGCCGTCACCTGGCCTTGAATGGTCGCCGGTCAACGAACGGAGAAAGGCAGACCGGCCATTTTGATGATGTTATGTCAAAGCAAACAAGTTAGAAAATCATTCGGCTGCGATTATCGCATTAGAGCGTAATATTTTGATGGCGGTAATAGTCCGATGGGAGATGAATTATAATTAAGAAAGTGTTGCTTTATTGCAAACGTGGGTGTCGATCATGAGATTCAAAGAAAAACTGCGTTGTTTAAAAATGTACCGTGTGTGTTAAAACTTTTTGTATGCACATACTAAAAGTTTTTATATGTCCATACTTTTTACAATTAGTGAAATAAAATTGTTTATATTATTTCAAAGACAACAAAGTTACTCCATCCAATGGTAAATAAATAAAAAAGTGCTTGCGGACGCACCTGGGAAAAAAAGTTTATAATAACAGATTTCAAAATTAAATGATGAATATATTTCTTCTCATAGCCTAAGGTTTTACTAAGAAACCTGCGGACAATTCATCTCTAAACAATTAATGTACAATTATTCTTACTCTTAGCCATACAGTGAAACCAACTTCAATTACTAACATTAAATGTAAGTAAAAAGCTTATTAGAAATTTTCAGAAAGTTGTTGTTCCATCCTAAATCATCGTAAATCATTTCGCGATTTCTACATATAAAACTAAGTACGCCGATAAAAAGTTCTATCAAGACTGTCTATTACGAAAGCCATTTCGTTTGTACGTGTCTAATAAAGGAACACAATTCGTATCACTATGAATAACGTTCGGCCTCCATGTCAATATGTACTGAAAAAATGTTTTGTTGATAGATTTCTATCGCATAGCATCCAAAAAGTACATGAAATGTTAGCTTATAAAAAGTTTGCGATGAATGGCAAAGTATTTTTTGCGTGTTACTGAAAGAAGTATTATTGTGAATGAAATGTTATTGGTATTATTAATAGTGTAGGTATTAGTACTCAGTATGAGTTATCCACAATATTTTATGAAGGTAAACAAGACGACTCAAAAAATACTAGAACAAACCATGAAGTGTTTGGGTAATATAAAAGCAGAGGCACTTGTAAAGTATGGAGCCAGCTACAGGATTATTTTCTTACGGTAGTCCCACATTACACTTGACTTCAGGTGCCAATCGGCGATATCGTTGCGAACGTATATTATGACGTAATTGCACAGTTTAGTTGCGAACGACATAGGGTTAGATCGTATCGCCCTGATGTATAGGGATTCGATGCCCTCAAGCCGACGGCAACGCTTATTGATGGCACTAGCCCCCGACTTCGATTACCTTCGTATGAGAATAACGCATTATCGATATTCATAAGCCTGTGTCTCGTTACCAAGCTAGTATTTACCCAGATAAGCAGCCACCATTCATCTGTAATGACGTTTGAGCTTAGCGTATGTGTCAATTAAATACAGAGATTTAGAGCCAGTTGTTATCTCGCTGATGTTTTAGATACGTGAACAACATTACTTTCGTGAAATCGCTGGCTCGGTCGAATAGACGGCTATTAATAGAAATATTTTGCATGTACACTTTACGCTCGTCTTAATTGATTTGACTGCTAATGTTTTACTTTCGCTTTAATATAAACTTGTTGCAGTTGTTGTATCTTTGATAGACATACTATTATTGACCTATCATTATGTCTGAATCAGGATCTTAAAGGTTCTCTTTTTCTATCTCGATTGTCTTCCAAAATGTTGGTTTTAATGATGTTTTCTTGTCTACCTTTTGCAAAGTTTGGCGTCGTTAAAATTTTTGGAACCGAAATAAGCAAAAAAGCGGTCTGCCCGGTCGAGAGCTTGCATCGAGATTTAGATAATAGATGTACCAAACTTGATTCCCCCGGTTTCCGCGGCACGTTTCCCATAGCGAATTACAGTTCACACATATTAACAAGTTTTGTTGAACTTTTAAGACATTCGTTTCTTTCGAATTTATGTTTTAATAGCTTTTATTATGTGTACGAGTAAGAGGTATATTATATTCGACACACTTTCAATTTGTAATTTACTTTTTCTGTATAAATGGTTTTTGTAGGTTCAGTAGTAAATCGAAATGCAAAGCGATAAATTTTCTACAGAGTAAACCACTGTTCTTACACAACTTAAATAATACTGTTTATTGATGAAAATTGAATCCAGCTTAAAAATATACCTACGATATTGGAGTCTATTTGAGAAGAGGGCTTTGCCTATGCGACAAGTACAGGCCGGTTTCCGAAACATCTTTGATCTATTCACAAAACGAAACGCAGAGTTTCGAATTTCATGGTTCGCAAATAAAAAGCGTTGCCTAAACTTGTAGGCGTGCGTGAAAGTTTGTACATAGACACAGTACGTACGATGAATCTTGGCCAGTGCAGAAAGAACTGCAAAACCTTCCAAGTGAGACGCAAGTACAAAAAAATTGTGGGTGAAAATGGGACGGCGACATCTTGTATCTCTTGTCAGAGTCGCCAAATCACATAGGCCGTAGTATACGTACTTGATCGTTATCTGTGGGTGTCATAGGTAAGTGGTGTAGATAGCATCGTTAGCGTTGCGTACATGTTGCCTTCATCGATCATCTTGCGTAACATAGCGATAAAACTAATGCGGCCATTATTAAATTTCGATTACTTATTATTGTTATTAAGGTTGGGATATAAAAGAGTACGCATTTAAATTGTTACACCTACTATGGCAATTACAATGGTGTAGCTTTAACTAGCTTTCGCCCTCGGCTGCGTCCGAATGGGTGTTGATTACTGCGCGAACAAGTAGGTTTGTCTTTCTTCGAGTCAGAGCCATATCTATCCCCATTGTTATAAACATTTGTTTAATTATTTAACACTGTATATGCAACTGATAGACATAGTTACCACTAAAAGCATAGATGTAGTTAATAGTTAATAAAACAAGCAAGTGAAACATATATTATTTTGGTTGTTCTATTTAAATGCTTGTTTACACTCGGCGACACCGCAATTATATGTGTAGTTTTTTTTTAAAGAAGCACTTGTACCTACTTGTTAATTTTCTTAAAACTACCTGACTTCAAAATAACAAATATTTATTACAATTAGTCCAACGAGAATAGCCGGTCGGCTGAAACAAAAGGCATGGAAGCGCTCGCCACGGTTGATTAGCCCCCGAAGCGACGACGCACAGGGTTCGGGATGCAACTTATTGCTCGTAACTAAACCTAAGCATTGCTTGATTGTAGGGTAAAATCTTTCGACCTTAGTTTACCGACTTCAAAATGAGGAGGTGCTCCTTTTGTTTTTTTTGCCCTTAGCCATTTACTAATTATCGAGGAATTCACGATGCGTTATATTGGCAAAAGAATATAATACTACATTAATATTTTTGGCATACAGCTTTAACGTTACTTACCTCATAAAAGTCAGAAATAAATTATATCCTTTTTTAATCAGAAATTCTGGACAGAGATGAGAAGCAATTTCGTCCCATTACAATTCTATAATTTTACAGTCGAACTAAAAAAGGTTTACATAATAATAGGCCGTATTGCCCGTGTTGTATCATAAAATAATTCCACGTTAAATCATAAAACGCCACAAAATAGGCCCCGCTTTGAGAATGAGAAACAATGGGTCGTTCTCTAATTAATAGGTAGAGAATTGACGTGGAACACATTTTCATTGAAATTATATAATAAAAGCGGAAACCAGAACAATTGTGAAACGTACCTTAAGTAGTTCGTACTTTGTGCGGCGATAGGACTCAACGACAAACATAAGGCGTTACTTCCTCTTAATAAAGTTAACAAATTATTAGGAAAGTGGATTGAAATTCAAATATAAAATAATTAAATTAATACGTTGGTTAATGTAGAAAGTATTTCTAGAAATCAATTTAATAATATTAAGTTAAATAAATAACAATAAAATAGAACGAGTTTTAAATTCAAATATTAAGAACCGTGGGGTTTTTAGGTAGGTACCTACAGGCCAAGTTCTACAATCAAAGCAGTTGATATTTGGTTTTATGCCATAAAATATTGAGAACTGCGGTTTTTTATGTTCATAAAATGATGATCTAATATACTTTAATATCTTCATCCTAGCCAATGTCAAGTGTTGGTTTAAGGCGTAACCCTGACCTTACACAATCTATTCAGAATTCTGAGTACAGCCTAAAGGTCAATAACATATTACAAACAAATTAATTTACTTGTCGTGTAAAGGTTAGTTTGGATATGATGTGATCACTGCTTAAGTTTGTTGTTGAGTGCGAAAAACTAAACATTAGATTATTTCGTTTTATCAGTATAAAAATATTGTATGTAGGTCTACGATAAAGAGAGGCGTCTAGATGAGTCCTTAGTTATGAATTAAAGAAGCATTAAAGACAAGACAGACGAGGCATGAAATCACAAAATCCCGTCATTTGTCAGTTTTTAGATAGGTACTTCTTTTCATTCTATCGTAACTTAAATTGTTTTTATTTTGACATAATGTTTTTTGTATTTCAATAAACCTCTAAGAAAAATCATTTAAATTTATTTAAATTAGTCAATTTCGAACGATCATAAATATTTGTTTCATCTCAATTTTAATATAAGTCTGCTAAAATATTTTGTTACGTAGGTGTAGGTTACTTGAGGTGCGAAACGGCAAATGTCTTGCGGAGTCCCACAGGGGTCTGTACTGGGTCCGCTCCTGTGGAACATTGGCTATGACTGGGTCCTCCGAGGTGCTACCCTCCCGGGCGTCAGTATTGTCTGCTATGCTGATGACACACTGGTACTCTCCCGGGGGTGTTCGTTTCGTGAAGCGGCCCGTCTAGCCACGGCAGGAGTAGCGCAGGTCGTCGGACGAATAAAAATGCTGGGCCTGGACGTGGCTCTGGAAAAATCCGAGGCCCTTGTCTTTCACGGGCCTCGGAAAGCGCCACCAGCGGTGTCCCACATCATCGTTAGTGGGGTTCGCATAGAAGTGGGGTCCACAATGCGTTATTAAGGGCTGGTACTCGACAGCAGATGGACCTTTGACTCCCACTTCGAAAAATTGGGGCCTCGAGTTGTGAAGGCGGCGATCGCGCTCAGTCGCCTGTTGCCTAATGTGGGAGGTCCAGGGACAAGCTGTCGCCGACTCTTCTTGGGGGTGGTTCGTTCCATGATGCTGTACGGGGCTCCCGTGTGGGCGGAAAAACTAACACGTCGAGGTTTGGGTCTTTTGTGCCGCCCGCAGAGAGCTATGGCAGTCCGGGTCATTCGTGGCTACCGTACAATATCTTGTGTGGCCGCGTGCCTCCTAGCAGGCACACTTCCCTGGGACCTGGATGCCAGAGTCCTCGCGAGTGCTTATGAGTGGCGAAAGGAGCAACTCAGCAATACTGGAAGGCCTCCGCCTAGAGCCGTGGAGGAATTGTTAAGGGAGCTCCGTTTTGCCTTCTTGGAGGTATGGGCGGAGCGGTTAATTGTGCCTGGAGCAGGCCTCAGGACTGTGGAAGCGGTTCGTCCCGTCCTCCAAGACTGGGTCAGCAGACGCCACGGAGTACTGTCCTTCCGGACGGCACAGGTGCTGTCGGGACACGGATGTTTTGGAAGCTACCCGTTTCGAATAGCACGGAGGGAACCTACCCCCCGGTGCCACCACTGCAGCGATATCGAGGACACGGCGCAGCATACACTCGAGTACTGTCCAGCTTGGGCGGAGCAGCGCCGGTCTCTCGCTGCAGTAATTGGCGATAATCTCTCGCTTCCAGCCGTAGTAGCCTCGATGCTTGGGAGCGAGGAAGCTTGGAGCGCCGTTACCGTCTTTTGTGATGAGGTAATGGCGCTCAAAGAGGGCGCGGAAAGGGAACGAGAGTTTATATCGGACCTCCCAATCCGCGCTCGGCGCACAAGGGCTAGGAGAAGGGCTGACAATGCCCTCCTTCAGCCACCATAAATGGCTTCTGGCGGCAGACGTGGGGACGTCTGTTGCTCCGTAATAAAGGCCAAAGATGGCGCGCGCGGTGCTTCCGCGCGCCTCTTTATCAGTGACAAGGGGAAGTTGTTCCCTAGTTTCTCATTGTAGTAGCTCTGGAAAGGAGCCTCCCTGCTGGAGATCGCGGTAGTTTGCACTGCTTTCCCGCCTGGTCTCCAGCATAAGGGAAGGGTGAAGCACTCCGGTGGTTTTAGCCGGTAAGAGTCCGGCATACCCCTCCGCCTTCCCCAGGGCGGAGGAAGTCCAAGAGGAAAGGAGAAAAAAAAAAAAAAAAAAAGGTTACTTGAGGTAGAACTTTTTCAGTGTTGCGAAATAAATGATTTTGTTATCCGTAAAGCTCAGAATAATTGTTTGTTTGTATGTTAAATACCGAATGTAGTTTCGTAATGTATTAAATAATACCGTGGTTGAATTTAGGTCGTAGAAAATGCGATAACTTGAATTTACTTTTTATCTCTGAAATTATACAAAGTTCCACTTACGTATCTTAATGCTAACGGTAGAGTTAAATCTGTAATCAGATTTTCTTTGATATCCAGATAAGATCAAATTTAATTTTAATGCATACTTCTGTTCATAACTTTAAATAATATAATATACCTACTTCTTAACCTACAACTTCGGTCTTAAGGTATATTATTAAAAACAGTTTCTGGATACGACGTAAATTAAGTTCCCACGAAACAAAATGGCGTAACATGGCGCGAAAATAGAATTCTAGGTATTCTATTTTCAAAACTTTATTACTTTTTTGATGCTAATTGAAATGTGCAAACAGAAGAATGGTGCCAGCCAGTGAAAGTGTATTACATAATGTTAATTTATACACACTGGCTAATCACACGAAAAAATATATCTGGCTGTATAAAAGTAACTGCAAACAGTATTGTTATCAACGATCGTTTTTAAAACCGGACAAAGTATTTTTTAATTCGTAACACGCTATTTAAGTAATAAAGGCTTTTTAATGAAATTGTTATTGTTATACAATATTGATTTTACGCAGTTAAGTGTTACACTGATTTTGGTCATGTAGACTAAGCACTTAAATTTTTCAGGTTTCTATAACTCTATTTATATAACTATGACCCGTTTCAATCAAAGGCAATTTAGATATGTTTCAATTCATAGAATATCCACCATGCCAATTAAAAAAATATACTTTAAATTGCAAAAATAATAAGTACGCCTATCTAAGTACTTGTTTTAAATGTATTATTTATGTAAATTTATTTAAAAACAAGTAAGAGTAATGATGTGTTTCCGTGCCAACCATAGCTTGCTAAGTCCATTAGAATCTATTAGGCATGCAGTCTTTCCAATAAAAGTATTTAAATAAATTATTTTATTTTTTTATTACTAGCAAGACGAGACACGTCATTAAAGTGTTAACAACAAAGTTTATAAAAAACAAACAAAGCACTGGCCGCATAGAAAGTATTAGACAAAAAACATTGTAAAAAACAATTGAGTTTTGACGCGTCATCGTAAACGTTCGATTTTCAGTTTCTGCACACTCACACGTATATTGTACTTGTACGTATGTGTGTGTAGTTGTTTGTGACCACGTGTTATCAATATTGGGTTGTAGTTCGTACTTTCTGAAATGTGTCTAGTTCATACCGTATAACGCAACTCACTGAACAATACCGTTACTCCCAGCTATTGACCTCTAATCTACTGTAAAGTTAACTGTAATCAAATATTTAATTTGTACAATCGAACGTTTTCTTAACACGTACGAAATTGACCTGTCGTATAACGGCTTTGAATTTTAGGAAATTAAAAGTATTGTTGTGTTGATGGAATTGGTGCCTGATAATAATTGTTGAGGAAAACCGGTTTTGGTAGTTTTTAGGAATGTTTTTCTTTGTCACGTATATCTATGTTTTTTATTTAAAGGTACCATATTATTTATATTTTTTTTTATCCTCAGAAATTAAAATTAACGCAGATAATACGGTCTAATTATAAAAATAATTGCAAACAACTTGCAAAAATACTGTACACACATCCTTACAATCATCATCAATAAAACCGCAACAAAAATAATCGAGCACTCGACACAAACTTCCGCAGTTTAATAAACGATCGATTGCTTATTTCAATTTCGAACCAAATAGTTGTATCGCAGACAACCCTGAGAAATGAACTTGACGATTGCGGCTCGGGTACTCTGGGCAGGCAATAACCGCCGGCAAGCAATGAGGAAGCGGCGAGTTGTCGCCCGCAACCCGCAGCACAGCCCTACGCCGGTTAATCGCAAACCCACGTAGATCCGCTTTAATCGCTTCATATAAATAATGGTTCTCGATTAAAACTCGATTCCGTTTTGAATGATGGAACACGAGTGGCGTTTGTTTTTCGATAAATATTGGCAGCTGCTGATGGCCGCTTCGGTAACGTTTGTACATCACTAGCCCCTGCTGGGTATCTGATTTATAGACTTCGACTTATTTGCAGTTTTCCAGCTACATTCACTGACGGAATATGCAAGCTAAGAATATTATGTGCTGTACACATTACTCGGGTTATAAACGTCAATAGTCGTAGTATGTATGTTTTTGTATGTTACTTGGAAATTACAAAATAGTTGTACGAGTATGTTGGGGTTAAAATGGTTACATCATACTGAAAAAGAATAAGCTGATACGTATCTGTACTATCGTAATCAATATAATTACAACATAACAAATGAACCAGTTAACTATTCAAGTAAAAACATTCACACTACATAAAATCGATGTTCTGTTGCGTCTGTCTATTGAAAACAAATTAGGGAAGCCATTGTTTTATTCTTGTGAGATCCCATAGTACGGAGGTGTAAATATGTTTTGCTCCGCGAATCATCCGCAATGAAGCGGATATTATTAAGTCACAGAGTTCCCACATGTAGGAGCGCAAGAAAATAGACAAACAAATAAATATGGCTTTTATGGTTTAAACATTTATCTTCCAAGTAGAATGTCTAAGTAGTAAGGTTTTCATTTGTAATAATATTTAAAAAAAGCTACTACCAGTATTGGTAGTTACTCTGAGAAAATTTAAACTAAAAACAGAAAGAACCTAAAGGACCATCGAATTTCGACTTATTAAAAGTTCTCTTAAGTTATTAGTGGTCATATAAAATGTTTCCTAGAAATAATAAAACTTAGTCGTTTATGTATGACCTTCTATTACTAGATATCTATTTAGCAATAAAACACCTGTTTAGCGGTAAAATTCTGCAAAATAATATTTTATATGAGTTTAGTAGTACAATCAAAGATGGAATTACAAGCTGTTAGAATTACTTAAGAATTTGCAATAAAAGTTATTTATTCTCTAACGATTGCGGGAAAAATAAAGATGAAAGAACTGATCATTATAATTACATTTATTATTTAATAAAATGTTTAATGCTTATTGATGGCTGTAGAAATACTTCAAGTGCACTATAAAGTGGTAACTAGACAAGAAACCAAGGTTAAGACGCCTGTACCTAAGTTGTAAAAGTATCTTTTCTTTACACAATGTAAACTAAATAATAGTGCGTAAATATGTACGGGCAAAACACCGTTATAATTTAATTTAAATAAACCGAGAAACCGTTCGCGCTGTTAACTGTAAACACGAAATGATTTAGTTATAGAAAGAGTAGAAACAAGGAACTAACAACAAAGTGAAAATATATAATCAAGAATTTTACAGCATAAAACCAAGTAACCTTGCATCTGCGAATGAATGTTATATACACCAGGTATTTATATACGTAAAGATAGCCAAGTCATGTCTTTCTTCTTTAAAGATTGGTTTATTAATAAAAAAAATCACTTTGTAAAACAAGTGACATTCAACATGCAAGTTGGAGTAATTATTATAACTAATAGAAACGAACAGCTGCTTTTAGTAAGTTACTATAAATCTAAATAATAAATAAAAACGAGTATACCTAAGTAAACCTACTACTATTAATAGTTCTGGCTTGCATATTTAAATCTATAGAGTCAGGAACCACAAAATCCAGCTATAATAAATCTACTGGTCAGGTCATTTCACAAAGTGCATAATTTAAAGGGAACACACGATTCAATGGGCATGCGGTAATTTTACGAGGCAGCGGCGAAAGTGCAGCCGTTGCAAGGTTAGCATGACACAGTCATTGTTAGTCGACAATTAACTGTAAGCTGAGAAATGTTGGGAACCGATGGAATCGACACTAATGTTATAGAACACTTACTGTTTATTCAGATAGCTTTGTTTGTTCAACGCATTAAGTTATAGCTGCGATACATCTTTGACACTATCTACAATGGTTTATTAAATGACAGATGCGTATCCTAGCTTACGATACTAGTTCTTATAAACACCTTTTCACTCAGTGGACGTGATAATTGAATATCAGTAGATGATGTTTTTCATGTTCTTCTCATTTCATGTTCTACAATTAATGTAAAGATATCATACAACTGGACTTTCAGAAATACATGGAGACAATGTCATCTAATAGGGCCTCTATATTATGAGATAAATATCTAAGAGCTGAGAAAATATCGGATGTCCTCTTAAAGTGTGCCTATTTTAGAAAATTCCTAAACCGTTTACGTGAATAATAATTCTATTTTTTTTAGTTAAACTTCCTCCTAGCGTAGTCTCATAAAAATAAGTAGAGATTTGCAGCATTGACTTACTATAAGCTTGACGTTTTCTATATCTATAAATGGTTTATAAAAAGTAAACCAATTGAAATCGTTTGTTCCTGCAATCAAGACCGTCTAAAGAGATCTACTCAAACAGGTTCTCATAGATAACTTAGTAATTCTCCACTTATAGAGCTACAAAAAAGTCTTAATATCCCGTCAATGCCCTGTACCATGAACTCTTAAAGCAGTACTCTTGTCGTTGTGAAAGGGAGACGGCGCTCTACTGCAAGTAGCAGCGTCTCGCTTACACGAAGCAACAGTCCAGGTTCTCAGTTCATGGTACAGGTATTGAATGCTCGCTGCTTAGTATTGATACTTATATCGTATTTAACTAGTATTATCCATTGAGAATGGTAACATTTACATAATATTAAGCGCGTATTGCAAAGCGAAGATTGCATTACGATAATACCCGAACTTAAACAGACTTTTGCTAAGTATAAACGTAAGCTTAATCTTGTGATCTCTTAGTGTTATTATAAATAATAGGTTTTTTAATATGCAAACATGAATACGTTATATTTGGCTAGACAGTTCATGAATTATTTATGATACAAGATACTTAATAACTAATCTCATATTTCTTTGAAGTTATCGGATAGACTGTAAGCCAGACGGTTTTATTACATAATAACTGCTAAAAGGTTTTTGTACAAATAACATTTCTATATTTAAATTAACCTAATAGGACATTTGACTTTTTTCAACTTTTCAACCATAAGATCTTACCATAAACTTTCGTATATTCTTTGGTATAAATAGCATAGTAACTTAGTAATAGGAAAAAACAAACTGCAATCTTGTATCTTATTGTACGTCTTTTTTTACCTGATATACACGTATTAAATAAAAACTGAATTTTAGTAAAATATATTCGCACAACACACTTATAAAACAAAACAGCGTCGACCAACTTCGGTATAGTTCAAAGCTTAAGTTATTACACATCATTATTCAAATTCCCTTAATTTGCATTTTGTTTGTCAGTTCTGCCGCCGTCATTGTTATGGGTGCAGTTTAATTAATCTTCTAGGAAGCCTTAGCCTGTCTTAAATGGATCCCGTTAGTCTTACAAGAACCTATAACAGTCGTTAATCATGGATTGCGGAGAAAAGCGCTTCAAGCCGCTTCTGGTTTAATACCTATTTATACTCCAGCTTTTCATAAGCCTTTATTTTGCTGAGACTATAATGTTCCATTGCTTAATCGCCAAAGATGGTTGTAAGTTGTAGGGGCAAGTCCATTGTAATAGCGCGTTTCTGAATGAGGATTGAGATCTTCCTTATAGAAAAATACGGTACTTAAAGATGGAAATTATAGCGCTTTTCAATTTATGGTTTCCGTTTATTTATGAATTTCATGAATATAGTGCAGTGTAGTGTATACCGTTGTTATGTTAGAGCTCACTTCACATAACATAACATATCATCACGCCTGTGTGAAGGGTTAGACAGAGGTGTACCGATGTACACCCACAGTTCGCCGATGTGTTTAGGTAAGATGTAATAGAGGGCGAGCCTATTGCCACTAACCGGGCACAAATCCGAACTCCGACCTGCTACCGAGAATTTCACAGAAAAACCTAATAACAACTTGGTTGACTTGGGAATCGAACCCAAGACCTCTAGCGTAGCAGTCACGCTTAACACCACTAAGCCAACGAGGCAGCTCACTTCACCCAATTAGGTATATCAAAGTAATTATTATTAGATACTTACAATTACAATGTGAAGATTTGTGATTGCGTGTTTATCTGAAGGCACAACGTTTACTGTGTTGTAGGTGACTGATGTCTCATTCATACACGTTTATGCAACTACGATATGATATTGCTTGCGGTTTCATAAGGTCGACAACCTGTCACGTAATGCTATCTTTTTTGATAAATAAACCGCAGGCCGCTGAGGCGCTCACTTTGCGGTTATATTAGAAGAACCCTTTGTACTTGAATGGTTCATTGGTATTGCGTTAGGCCATTATAGTTAGATGTAGTGTTATTAGAGCTTAGATTTACCCAAGGTTTTGCACATTAAGCCGCTCTAAACGACTGGTCGTCATTTGTTTTATTGTGATTGTCCCTGATTTATTAAATCGGTGTTCTTTGTGGTACACTGCGCAACGCATTGATTTAAACCTACGTTATAATATCTACTTGATATCTTTTATTCCTAAATAGTATTATGATTTGGTCTAAATCCGAACACTGAACAAAATATGTAAAGGAGGAAAGGTAGTAGTACTTGAAGGACAGCGACAAGAAAAAGATAATAATGAAATGTAATGAACAGTCAAAAACTTTATAGTAAATCGATGTACTATTTTCGATATACGATTTATTTCGTCTAATGTTTCTTTGTAAACACTCTAGAGCTTACTTTCACGATGATTAATAATGCATAGGCACCGTATAACCTTCGTGAAACAGGTGCGCGTATGGTGACATCAGCCTGTGTGTATGTAGGTACACTGTACGGCCAATCTCCAGACATATTGCCTTCATAACTTACAGTACTATTAACCTCAATACAGTTCATATCGCGCAATGGAAAATTAAACGTTAACGCACCTTTATTTATGTTTTTTGTTGTTCTGAATAGTATGTAATAAATACTGTTTATCTAAGATGATTTAACTTAGGAATGCATAACACAACTGCTAGCCAAATAACTTTGCTGTGAGTGTGATGTTTCAACTTGGCATATTGTTTTATCCATGAAGTCAAGGTTGTGTGGTGTCTTGCCGCTGCTAGCCATTGTTAGTGAATAGCTAATGAATTAAGGTTTAACAGGTTAAAAATATATGAAATATAAAAAGCTTAAATCAACTGTAACTTTTAAACATAATTGGAATCAGTGATCCAATTAATTTAAATCAATTAAATTAAATGCCAATAACTTACGATAAAATTAAATATTGTTTACACTTTAAGACGTTCTATTTTCAAGGCTCATTTAAGTTATCGAAAATACCTATACAGTATGTTCACAATATCATTTTTAGATGATAATTTATTTACCACTTTTAAGTTTTATTTACATTTTTTTTAAGTCATAAAATGTTATGAGCCTTATGAGTTATGAATGGGGTGGACGTCACGGCGTGTGGCGTCGAGAGTGAATGTTCGCGGTCAGTCTCCGGAAAATCGTTCACTCGTTCACAAGCTATCGTTCAACTTGATGAACAGATTAGAGTGTAATTTACACGTATTAGTAACGCTGCTTACACATGCTCCTGTTTAATGCGGAATGAAATGTTTCATTTAAAATTTTAGCTCGTTTTGTATAAGCTGAGAAAATAAAAAAGGGTAATAAAAGTAATTTTTATGCCAAAAAAATTGCAATTACGGAAAGAACATTTACTTATTCGAAAAGCTTCATAGATACTCTAGATTTAGCTATTGTTTTTATGAGACTAATTTATTTCGTGTTTCTTATTAAGGCAACACATAAAATGTATACATGTACGAAACTGTGTTTGATTTACTGAATAATTTAATAAAATTTACGATCTCACCAATCAAATGTACCAAACATATCTACAGAGTTAATTGACAACATAAATTACGTGATCTAGTTATTTACGAGGTGTCCAACGTTTTGTAAATAGTAGTAAATACTTGTGTACATGACACGCCCTATTAACATTCCGATATTTGCGTTGAAGTAGGAATGTCTTGCGTTACTCTATATTTAGAACAACGCTTGTACTATGAATAAATTAGTTGAGGAAAGAATTTGTACTGACCGGCTGGCTGTTGCTATCCTGTATAATGCCATATAAGAAGAAATAAATAAATTCGAATGCGCGGCAAAAGGCTTTGATTTTCGAATGAATTCATTTGTTTCAAAAGGAAATCTTTTTTAGCTAACTTTTTTTTATAATGTAATGCGTTATATTTGTAACATTCAAATCCTTTTTATTTATTACGCCGGGTGGAGGGTTACTAATAGTTGCGCTAACCTGTACTTGGAAATTATAGATGCAGTGATCAGGTACTCGTTTTTAGATAAAATTTTACACCGGCGCATAATATAGTCATCAGTTTAGCTTTCCAGTCTTATTATAAGTAATCGATAGTTAGTAAGTATATAATTATCAAGTGGAAGTAAAAGCTGTATTTACGGTCACTGAAACCTGTTAGGCGCTTTTTATTCCATTATTAATACATTGACTCTTAGATATTAGTGCATTAACAGTCCATAACAATGTATGTAGTTAAACAACAAAATGACCGTATTTATCACCAATTAAAACACTTAGATAGTTAAACAATAACCCGTAACACGATAACCGCGTGAATAATAGTTTGTAGCGACAAAACGAATAATAGATAATTTGTCATTTTCAACAAAAAGCATGCGAGCGGGGTGTTATAATGGTTCAATTACGATAATACTATAGAAATGTTGCTTGTCAATTAGTCACGTGATTTTATTGATCGATGTATCGCTGCATGCAATATCGTGGAGTATAATCGGCTCTAATTATGCGACGTCACAGCATTAGATAGTTGCTTACGAACCTAGGACAATCGAGGTGATCAACCTCGCCATCCCATTGTCACTTGTTGACATGTGGGAATGTAAAGAGAAGCGCATATTTGTGTAAACTACAGCACTGACTAGCTTTATGCTGTGGAAACTTAATTAGTTAGTAAAAGGATCGTAAACACCCGTGTTTTACGATTCTGCTCTCGAGGATATTGCTTTTACAGTAATTAGGTATTTGCTTCGTATTTTAAAGTGTACTGGCTTGGTTTAAACTTAAATACGTGGATATTTTCCTTATATACCTATTTAAAACAACATATGAAAGTAATCACAGATGTTTCGTAACCCATTCGTTTAAATACTCTATACCGTTATTCAGTAAATTGCTGCACAGAATCAATTAAAGAGTTCCAAATCAAAACAAAGTAATGAAGTAACGATAAATAATTGTACGTTGATGTTTGTGAGCCGAACCTCAGCGTTAGAACAGCGCTCAATAGCTGAGATCGTAATCGCAAAGGCCATTCAATACGTAATTGATACCCGAGTTATGTTGTCAATAGACATTGTAGTCAAGTGTATCGTGACTTAAGGAGAAGCATTCATTATTATTATAGAAAGCGGTGCGCATAAACTAAAGCGATTGCGATGACGTGTAAGAAAATCTGATTTTAATGCAAATTGAATTGTGTAAGGCAGAGGAAGACGCTGGGCTAATAATTAAATGGATGCATTACTCGCATTACTCTTGTAGCTAAGAGAAAATAAAACTTGCTAGTCGTCGTGCATAATTTTCTATCTTCAATAGGGTCTTGTTTCAATGCGTACACTGATCTCTTTTTGTTCAGTAATAGTTTTAAATGGCAAGTTATTAAAGGTTTTGTTCGGAAGTCTCATTCGGAAGTGTTCGTGTTTCCTTGTGAACGGTTTCTGCAGTAAATTGATTTACATAGTCGTGTGTGGTGCGTTTAACTGTTACGCGTAGACAATGGACCATAAGTTTTGTATCTCGGTTAGAAAGGCGTTTATTTTTAATGAAATATGTTTTGGTTTTGAAACTTTGTGTCCCACGTTACTACGTGGTGTATAGTGGGTTTTACAAAGCGGTTATTGTGCTAGGTTTATGAAAATAACAGGAATAAAAAGCTTTAATATTATGCAAATTTTGTTTTAATTAAAAGCCCTAAGCCATATTATTAAGCTTTAAATCCACATTTAGACTGCAAAGCATAAGTATAAAACATAAGTCAACAATATGTTTTTATTTTCATCATGACACACAAACTTAATGAAAATCTCATGACTCAAAATCTTGTTTCGTACATACAATGCTCATACAGGTGTATATCACAAACATAATCATAAACAGATGCAGCAGTAAGTAATTCAAATCATTTGTATGACAATATCTTCATTGTGTGGGTCCTGGCGAAGTTATCACATATTATTATGTCCCGGGAGCGTGCGACACAAATAACTAATGGTTCGAGTAGACTCGAATGTAAATGTTCAATGGCAACTCGTAAAATAGAATACAATATGTAGATTGTGTGCGCTGTGCAAATATTTGTGTAATTTAATTTGAATTATAAGTTACAGGCGATAAGTAACAAGGGATACAATACAATAGGGACAATGTTGACGCTTGGGGTGAAAAGTGACAAAGAGGTGGTTTGTCATGTGATTTCACAGCTTTGATATGAAAACAGATTCCTTCAAATGAAAAAAAAGTCTCCATTCACTTTAATCCATCTATGTTACTCAATACTCAATAATTTATTGCGTTCCATAATTTACATAAATGGTCTTAAAAATATAATGATACAGAAACATTATGGACCCCGTCGGGCAGAGCAAAAACTTAGGAGAGAGGAAGAGGGCTAAGCAGTTAAGTCCATTTAGCGATACTCCAACATTTAACTTGCATAATAAATGGAGGCTATAGCAGCTTCTACCTACATATTTAATAGACTCAGCTTTAAATCCCAGGAAAATGAATATCGCATACGAGTCGGACATGCATATTTATCTATGCAGACAAAAACTTTATAGGAATGCCCTACAAAGTTTTCCTGTACGTATTCATGTATATGAATGTGTTCTGAATAAGCCTAGTACCAGTGAACGGTTCCGTTAGTAATTGTACTTCCTTTGGGACAGTTATGATGAGTGCTCGAACACAAAGCGATTCCCACTTGCCATTGTGTGTTCAAGCCAGTGATATCCATGTGAATTTACACCGTATAACGTGTAGTTAGATGATTTTAATTTATATTTATGGGTACGCAGATTTGTAGTACTTTGCATTGCGCCGTTTTGTGTAGAGGCACTGACTTAATGTTTATCTATAAATGTACCTAGCTAATAAAGAGTCAACATAAGAATCGATCATTGTTTTCTTTTATTTCGTGACAAAAAACGCGTGATGTAGAGGCAAATCTACCTCAAGAGTAGTAAATACCTGAAATTGAATTTAAAAGCTATATGTTATATAGCTTTTAAATTCAATGACCATTTTTTTTATTATTGTCATTTTGTAAAATATAAAGCTTCATTTGAATCATAATATTTCGTTTAGTATTTGCGATCAATTTTCCTTTTCAGTAAATTGAATCCGTTCAACAACAATGGATTACGGTAAATTATTCTAGATAGATAATGAAAACGGAACTTCCGAGTGAAATGTTCTCCATCACCGTCATTTTCTCGTCATGGGTTCAAGTTAAACTTTTTAGTACACTTTTCACTACCGCGTAAAGATTTTCTTGTTAGATTTAAAGTACTTTGAAGGCTGTTCACACATTCCATCAACAGTCGAATGACGTGTACAAAAACTAATCTCGCTTAAATCTTTAGAATGTACTTTCCACCATTTATTTTCACGTTTGATAATAAAGAAATTGAGATTTTCCTCTTTCCTTTCGTTAAAGTCAAAATTATTTCAATAAATGAAATATCATCAAATTAAATAGTATTAAAAGGGACTTATTTTTTACTAAAGTAATACTCAGTCATTCTTTATTCTAATCCAATACGGGTAGTATCCTAAGTCACAATAATAAGGGCAAAAGATTTAAAATTATACGGTTTTTTGCTTCAAAATTGAGGGAGGAAACGGAAGAAACGGTCGTTTGTTACTTCCATAATTATTATATCAAGGGATATAATAATATGTCGGTCCCTGTTAAATTAAAATGCTCTTCAAAATCAATATTCAACTCAATGACGACAAAAAGCCTATCAAATCTAGTCTCTACCTAACAGTATATTTAATAGACGATTTAACGGAAACCACACAGAGATTTCGTTTTACTGTCACTATAAACACTATTCCCAAGTTAACATCGCTAGTAAACATCCTGTATTTCTTTTATTGTACAGTCTGAGTATTCACTTAATTCAAGAGAATCATTTAATCTAATTACTGGCGCCTATCTGCCTCTGAATGTACGTGCAACTATTCGAAAATGTCTACTTTGTGGCTTAGTACTGTGGAATTAGAGCGGATACAATAAGATGTAATAAATTTAATGGACTTCAGCGGTTTGAGGTATAAAGAGGTTGAGTAAAAACGTATGCGGTGTTGGGTGTGTGTTTAATTACGTTAATAGTGTTGACGTTATTGAATGTCTGATTGAAATTAATCTGCAATTATTTGCCTGCTTTTTTTTCAAAGATTCTGTTAGCGTTTTGTGTGACATGAAAGCACGCTTTATAGCAATAGCCTGAAATGATGGTGATAATTATACATTTCTTTGGGGCTGCAATTTTTCTCTATTTAGGTATATTTATTTTCTTGCATTAAATAGTTGTAGCTGCACTTTTTTTATGTAACCTCTAGTTTCCCGCTGCTGGGCAAAGGTCTCCCCCATCTGACTCCAGACTTTTCGGTCTCGAGCCACATGACTCGTAGCTGTACTTAAAATAACTAAATGAACATAAACATAACATATCATCACGCCTGTATCCCCGAAGGATTAGGCAGAGGTGTACCAATGTACACCCACAGTTCGCCGATATGTTTATGACTTTAATTTAACTTTAGCTTCAGAAATTTACAATCAAATCCTAATATCTATTCGAACGAACATTCTATACGAATTGTACTAAGAAAACCATTATAAGGACATTAGGTACTGAATGTCACAATTGTATTTCAAAACCGCAGTTTCGTTAACTTGAATGCTGTTTACATCAAAATTTATATCGGTTTTGTATATTCTAACGTTGCGAGCCGTCGTAAAATACTGCGTTCCCAATAGTTATCGATGTTGAATACAAATGAAATTGTGTGTGGTGGGTTATAAAGGTATGGAACAAAACACATTGCATTCGCAATTATTCGTAGAACAGTATACGTGGTCTGGTGACGGGGAATGAATATTGATTTGATTTATCCTGATATGAATGATTTGTCTTATGTAAAATGGATTCATATTACTTAGCTATATATATATGGATCAGTATCGTACTAGTTGTAGAGTCTATATTAGAAATTCTGAGAAAGAATATTAAATGCATTACATATTTGTTGGGGACAGAATGACCATGGACGACATTAAAAATATATGTATGTGTACCTAAGTATATTTACTGCACAACCTAGGTACATTCATAATTGCAAAGCGGTCAATGAACTTAAAAATAAGTGAATGTACCATCCTTTAACCTCGACCTTATAAATTTAACAGACGTGACAAAAGTTTGTCGCGCACATAATTATGTATGTAGGTTAATGTCCGTCGGTCAGTGTTACTCCAAGATATTAACCCTTTATAATTCGTCTCACTTTGTGGCTGTCAAAAGAAATCAAGGGCGTGAAAGCGAAAAACTTTTTGAACGAGAATAAAAATATGTCAGATTTTTATTGTGGTCAGTTATTAAAGAATTGTAACTATGTTAAACGATTTGTGTATAAGGAAGTATAAAAGTCGTCAGCCACAAAATACCATAAAAGTGGTAAACCTAATGATTTAGAGAAAGATGTCTCTATTTATTAATCTGTCGGAACTTACAGCCAAACCTATTTACTTGTCATCGACAGATAAATAAATAAATTAGATTCGTCTTACAAAAAGTGAATCGCGTTAACTTCAATGTGACTGTCGAGGACCCATGATTACGTTGCGCCTGTTTTTACTCGACCGTTGTCGCTCGTGGGAACGACCGGCCAGCAGACAATGGAGACATACCGTCGCGTTGTCTAATACGACCACAGAATTATGCGAGAAATTTATCGTAATATGGATTGATTATCTAAAGACGACAAAAAGTATTGTGCCTTTTTGTGTGTTGATGCTTTGAAATGTTAATAGTAGCCTTCATGTTTTTTGCAATCTGTTTAAGCCTTCAACTTGTTTCTTAAGATCTGTTATCAGATCAGTTCACGTTGTCTAATAATGAACCGGCCTTCACTTTCATTTCTCATATCAGTTGATAATAATTTACAAGTTATCAAGTGGAAAAAAGTTGCTCAATTATCTGTTTAGGTCTGAGTTAGCGAACCGGCGTTCTTGTCCATCGCTCAAGTAATAACTTTCACAGGCCATACCGGTGACTGGCTCACCTTGCCGACTCCCCGAACAAGTAATTTCTCCTCCAACTTATTCAACAAGGTCCCGACGCAATTTCTTTTCTTCGCAACTTATGTAGGCTACCAGTAATGAGCAGTTTCTCCCTATTCAAGTTTAATAAAATTGTATGCTTCGAAAGAGAGCAGTTGACTTATGGCCCGCCTAGGCAACGAGCGGGTGACTGGACCAGTCGCGGCCGGTTCGAGTTTCATAAACTAACGCCGCTAACGACTAATGCATACATACTACGTTGTTAGATAGACACCCGTGACTCTAGTTCCTTGTTTTAAGTCTTCTAAGTTCATCTCATAAATCATGTGCCGCCAATATAGGACCCAATAAATAACATTCCGTTCATGATAAAAGGACGAGGCTGCCACGAGCGGTACAAAGTTTAAAGTTGATAGTGGATCTTGAGAAGCCCGGACAAGACTAGGCCCAGCGGGAAAGGCAACTATGTTCTCCACGAAACGTACCGTACGGCGAAATTGATATCATAAATTGTAACTGTACCTGCCAATTAAGTACCTATGTAGAATGTAAATAAAGATGTGGAGAAACTAAGATAGGTTTAGTACCGCTTTAGCCGTTCACGAAATCGATGTTTGCATTCCCACTGCCTCAGTGCAAACGTCCTCTGTCCATGTCGAAGCTTCTAAATCACTACATAGTATAAAACAAAGTCGCTTCCCGCTGTCTGTCCCTATGTATGCTTAAATCTTTAAAACTACGCAACGTATTTTCATGCGGTTTTTTTTAATAGATAGAGTGATTCAAGAGGAAGGTTTATATGTATAAAACATGCATAATAAAGTTGAGAAACACGGATAATCTTAGAGATTTCTAATGTAAGGTCGTAAATGACCACTTTTTTGCGCTTTCATTGCGAACGCTGGCTGAACCCTACGAGATAGATAAAAATAATGTACTACATTATTGTGCTCCTTAAAAAGATCTACAAAAAAGTCCGCGATGGTATATGTCTATCTCTTTAGGGTAACCCACAATAACCATTTTTATCGTTTATTTATTACTTATTTACGAAAAAGCGATTTTAAGCAATACAGTATTAATCCTTATCCAATTAACTACCTTTAATAAATTGTGCATGTAATATAGATCAATATTGCCTTTTACAGCATGTAATTTAAATGAATATTTTCGAAGATATTACAAATTAAAACTGCAGAGACATAGCGGTTGCGGCGGTACCGGCCGGGGGGCCGCGCGTGGGCCGGGGGTCGTGCCTTTACCAAATAGTGCGTCCAAGGCTGTGCTTCGCCCTACAGAACTTTATGATGTACATACATAGTTATATTTGGTATCAGCGTTGCACCCGAGCAAAGCCGGGGCGGGCCGCTAGTAAAGTATAAATTCTAAACCAAAGCTACAGTTACAGCGGCTCTATGTACCCTACCTATCTATTGCATTTAAGTCGTAATACCCCACGCACCACCAACAGAGCGCCAACACGGAATAAATCAAAACAAACAATAAGTATAAATCAACATTAGCTATGAGTGCGCGTCACCGCGGTTGTCATCGAGTGCTACCAAAGCAGCGCCGCGAAACAATTCGTTACTCATTTCGTCGAAGACAACACGGATGTACACGGCACAGATGCAGCGGATTTATCACGCGTTCGATAGCAATAAATAACGAAGCTGGGCGGAGAGGAGCGGAAAGGTCAGCGAAGAGCGAGCGGCAGCAAGCGGCGGCTTTCTCAAGGCCGATGCACAACTTAGATATCTTGAGAATCGTGGCGCGCCCGACCCCACCTGTATACTCGTACCTGTCGAATCCACCACGGAAAATGCACACATTTTTGTCCTTAGTATTTAGTTCTAACTTAGAATTGTAGAGGTTCCTTCTTAACTTGTTTTATCGTAATGGTAATAGCTCTTTCAGGCATTTTAATTGCTTCTGGCTAATTATTTAACTTGTCTGAAAGGAGATTATCAAAAGTCTTCAAATAACGATTAAAATGGAAGCTTTTTTCGCAAGTTTTTTCTAAAGCTCAAGATTATTAAAATAAATAAAAACATTCTTTAATTTTATGCGACCACCCTGCTGAAACCAGTTCCAACCGTCGTTTAGTAATAAATTGCTATTTCAATATACATTAAAGTAATAAATAATATTCGTAGTACATTGTGCGAAGAAAAAAGTCTGTCGGTGACTACCAACTGGATGTGAAGGTCGGTCGTTGGCGAGACAACGCTCTGGGGAATCACGATACTTCGTTAAAGCTTAAGCTGCGAACTTATTTAAAGAAAAAGAGCATTCATCAGAAAATATGTAAATTACTTAATAAATAATTTTCAAAATAATAAAATAATATTATTTTCTTTTGATTAGCCATTTAAAACAAGTGAATATCGATTAGTGACTGGCCGAAAATATTCAAAACAGAATTAAAAAAAAAGCAAAATTAAATATAAATCCGTGAATGTAAAATGAAGAATTTCCACAGTGACATCATTTAACCATGTGTCTGCAGCGCTATCTATCCAAGATTTTATCTGCTTTATGGACGGGACAAAAAGGCAGACGCTAGTTGAATGATTGTGAAATTATTTCTAAGTATTTTACGCTCGGTATCGCGTGTTCAATCAGAAGCCACGGCAGATGTCTTGAGAAAGTCTCGACGATACGATTCATAAGATAAACTAACATAATATATATATAGAGTAAGTTCCCATTAACACTGCAAATTCGTGATGGAATATAAAAAGCGCTAAAGCAGCTTAAAAGTGATTTAAGTGCTCATAAATATTACTCATTTAAAATTGAAAGGGCAAGTGTATTGGACGCTGTACAAAAATAAATCGGGTTTGGCAACATTTTATGTTTATTGACACTTGTTGAAAGATGCTGGTTAATTAAAGTTATTTATGAAGAAATTTTAAGAGTATATCGGTAGGTTTAATAAATGTAAACATTTAAAGCTTAAACCTAAACAAAATAATGTAGTCAAGGTTACGCGCAGAGATCTAATTTAGTAAATCGTAACTTCAAAATTAAATAAAGATGATACAGCTACACCATCTTTCAAGGTATAGCAGAAGAATATAATATTCTAAAATATTTTTGCAATTTAATAAATATGTTTATATTAAAATGAATTAACTAATAAAGTAAAAGCAACGATATCGTGCTGCCGTAAGCCTCACATCTCGATACATCAAGCAGCTAATTTGTCCCATAGCAGCAGGAAACAAGATAGCATCAAGATTTAGAATATTATGTTTAGTAGACACTTTAATCGCTAAGGATGTATTAAGACTGATGGAAATAGCGATTCAGAAGGAATCCTGTCTTGGGAACGAGCCAAGGCATTAAGAAAATTTTATACATCCGAGTCTACATACTTTCTTATTACGCGTATTTATGAAATCTTTTAGTACTACACTTGTTCTATTAAGTTAACTTGTACTGCAACAAGTATTAAGATTCATCGTTGCTTGTAACTTTTACAGTATACTAAGAGTATAGAAATTAGAAGGTAATTTAATAAGTTGGTTAAATGAATTAATATTTTTACTAAATAAGGTAGAAAGCCTTCGCATTAAGATTGGTCAGTGAAGCTTTATGGCTTGAAAGCTTAAAACTTTATAGATAATTTAAAGTGCAATAAATTTAACCCAAATAAGAATGTTTGTGGGTACCTAAAATGATTGATTTATGTACTAAATATGACTTTTAAGTTTAAGTATAGTACTAAAGAAAAATGATTTGTATTAGAAAATTAACTGCAACGTATTTTTCCTCATAAATAGCAGAATTTATTAGTGAGAAAATCAGACCTTTTTTACAAATTGTTAATTAGAAGTATAATAAGTTTCCTTATAAAGTTTTACACAACAAAAACGTGCTATAATACTAGCGGATATAATATTCAACAGAGCTTTACAATTTTCAAGTATCTAAGCAAAACTATTGCAGTAGATTATAGAATCTATATTCAATGCTCGATTTATACTTAACGGCTACCATAAAAATAACCAGTTATTAGAAGAGTAGTATAAAATTATATAATCGCGGTGGATATCTTTAAGTTTATTCTTGCATTTAGCTGAAGGTATAGGAAAGGTAAGCTATGTAAGGTAAGAAAGGTAAGTAAGTAGGAAAGGTAAGTATATAGTGTTCGTGGGATATGAATGAGTTAGACTAGAGTCTGCGTGGGTCTGTTAGATAAAATACAAGGGACTCATTAGCGGCTATCTTGTTTTATTTTATTATAGTTACTTCTATGGGATTTTGTTCAGTAAATAGATAATGAATTTGTTGTAGAGTTTTGAGAGATTAGTTGAGCTAAATTATGTAACTTTGCTAGTAACATTGATTACTTTATATCAAGAACAGAGTTGTGTTTTTTACCAAATTATTCTGTTTTAGAAAACTGGATCATAGTTAATGGTAAAAAGAACAAGATTATTTTAATAAAGCTTACCACAAGGCGACCGCAACATAAACAAAAATAAAGCGTAATTATAAACAGTCATGACAAAAAATAAACTACTTCTTTTCTTTTAGCAAAAAAACTAGAAAATTATATATTTAAATAGTTAGAGATACATTTGCTACAGCATTATAATATGAAGTTATGTTAAAGAATTTGTGAAATACATGTTATTTTTTTTAATAAAATGCACGAACGAAAAATTCTCAGAAAAAAAAATCTTTACACTAAGACAGTTTAAGATTCATTTTAAAGCATAAAATATGTTATACGAAAAAATAGCGGAATATAAACTTATGCACAAAAATAAACAAAAACAAAAATTCCTTTGAAACTCCTAGTGAATGTGGTTAAGAACCGTTCTAAAATGAATACTGTATTTTGGGTTCTCAAACTCGTAAAATATTTATGCAAAGTGCCAGTAATAATAGCCACAGTCGTGTGTTTTTGATGGAGGTTAGCCGTTGAATACCGATAAAATCATCCTCTTATTATGTCATATTAAATTCTTTGCATTAAAACAAATAATTACAGTTATGTAAAACGCCATATTAGGATTTAATCTCGTGCCTTCTAAGAACTTTGTGTAAAAAATTATCTTGTTCTGCAATCTGTCTGTCTGTGTGTCTGCCTTAGTTGTCGCAAAACGAAAAAAGTGGCTTATTTTAGTTGTTTATTATCCTTTTTTACTTAGTTGGCTTTATGTTTATACTGATTTTGTTGCTAAGCGCAGTTTTAGTAGTTTTTGAGACATATTTGTAAGAGACTCACAAGTTCTTAAAGAGTTGTTGACATTTGTCAAGAACAATACAGTATACGTCTGATTCTCGAAATGTTCAAGCATAGAACTAAGTTCTCATACATGCAAATCAATCAAGACTAATTAGATTGTCGCTAAAAATGGAGGAAAAACGCTTGCCTTTTAATTATCGAGTTATTTTCATACATGCGAGTGTTATTCAACATGACTTTTTACATGTTTTTTATCGTTTAATTGCCGTCTTAATGTAGTTGTGTGACGATCTCACGACAGCTGACACACGATGTATCACTCTCATACACTTGTCCAACGGAAATCTTAATACGCTGACAAGCTTAGAAGCTCTAGTTGTGACAATCTAGTTAGGTTACTAAAGAATATTGTAAAGAAAAGAACCTTTATCACACACCTTATGTAGGTAGAAGAAGAGAGCAATTACCTTTTTGTAAACTTTAATAAATGTGTATTTTAAGGATTCAATTTGGAAAAATAAACTCAAAAATACTTTATTTAAGGACACAAATCTAACCAAAATCTATTATACCATCCCCGAAAAAATGGCATAGGTATGTAAATAGTATGTCTTCAAATATTTTACTACTTTTTAGCTGATAGTTTCTTTTTAAAAAATTTCTTATTTGTAAACAGAACTATGTGAACATTTGTTGGACCGATCATGGTTGTGCTCTTTTATCCTTCTCAGAAATGTAATTGCAGTTTTTGCTTTCAACTATGTAACAAGTTAGCAGTTCAAAGTTTTCTCTTGATTGTTTCCATAAATTTTATTGTAACATGGGAATAAAGAAAGCGTATGTTCGCAATTATAAGTGTTTATTGAGGATAGTAGGACGCATGTGTAGCCAATGGTGTGGCTTAATAAAGACTAATTATTACTGTCTTTGTTGCCTTCATTTAACTTGACTAAGATTAACTTTTGTGTTAGACTTTTGTTCTGCAATTTTAATTATCTAATGGGACCGCAAAAACTTTGAAATGCAACAATTTTAGATATCACAGTCACATTGTCCGAGTGAGTGATTGATTGAGCGAGTGTCATACATATACATTGTCTCGTAGAAAAATACTATTTGTAGACTGAAATCGATAGTTCAAGGCATGGATCAACCGAACACAGATGTACTAAACTTAAATCCTAGCTTGTTTCACTGAAATAGTGAACTAAGGTATGTAAAAAGAACAAACGTGTGACGCACACAGCCGCAAAAGAAACGCAAGACGACACCTGTTCCCTTCAGATAAATCGCACTTAATTAAACATTGATCTTTTTACTACAAAGTTGAGTAGTTTGTAGTTAAGATAGAGTTTGCACGATACAATCTTAATTCAGGGTAAGTTGTCACAGGCGGCTAGCAACTAAGTGGATTGTCGTGTCTTCTCCCACTGGCCATTTTATTGCATCAAGTTAATTTATTGTTGCTCTTATTTTGTAATGAGAAGCGGCACAATATTCAATTAAATCAATGTCATGGTACGGTCACATGCTAGATATATCTTTAGTGCCCGACTGCGAATAAATCATTGGACAAAACAAGTAGCCTATGACAGTTTGCGCTGTCATTTTGAATGCACAATCGATTTCTGCGTTTGCGCACCTGAAATGCTCGAAATTGTTTTATTAACAGTTATTTTTTACGATTTTACTTATTGATGCAGTAAAGTATGTTTATTTGTTTTAACAAAATACAATACTGCGCATATTTGTTTATTATTTATATCAATAACTCTACGTCTCAAGTTACTAGGGTTAATAAATATTTTATATGCATTAAACATCTGGTAAATATTTTGTTATGGAGGTCGATTGAAAGGAAATATACAAATAAAAGTAATAACAACAATATTTTTATGAAACTTGACTTCCTTAACATCGTCCCAAATAAATATTGTTTGAAATAAAAAAAAAAAAGTTAAGTTGTATGTAAGTACCTTTGTAAACTCGACAGCACATCAGTAGTAAAACTAAAATACTGATATCGCTTTTATATATAATAATTGTAACCGCATCCATGTGGTCATTGCATTTGTTAATTGTTACCGCTGACATGTTGTCAACTGTATGTACCAGTACCTACATAAAAAACAAAAATGTGGACAATTAGCCATAGTCCCTTATTTCACTTAAAGAATTTTATTAAGCTTATGTAATGATTGCAAGGAAATGGAAACATGACTATCAAAAATTTAATTGATAAAATCACTTTTATGGAACATTTATGACAAAGATAAACGAGTAGGTATTAAGATTTGTACAAGATAAGCCAGTCTTCAGCACCTCTGTAACTGGTAATACAAGAAATAATTTACTTGTTCTTATAATTATTTCCGCTTCCTTACATACTAAGTTTCACTTTTGTTTTGACACGATCAGCTTTTGGACTTGTTTAAAGTTATTTGGTCAATGAATAAAGAAACAGAAGGTTGTCACATCGCATATGTTTTATCAATCATACCTAAAACTTTTTATGATGTATCTGTGAATATATACAAAAACCTTCAAAAAAGTCCTGATTACAACTTTAGTAATTATGATTTCTCTAAACATAGCTTGTTTTTATAACAAATTGAACCTTTGTTGCTACAGGCAACTACACTAACAAAATACTTTTGTTATAAAAGAACAGGAAAAATTAAACACTATAAGTAAACGATACTATGGAAACTTACATTTTGATGAGGCTTTAATAAATCTGACGTTATTTACGATACCTATTTATAGTAAAATATCGTTAAAGCATACATTTAAGTCATTAAACAACACCTCATTTTTGCGCCATTTATAATAGCCCGCGGCACAACACTACGTGCTTAACCTTTCTGATATCAAGCAAAAACAAAAAGAAACTAAAAATTGTAAAGAAGTAGGCAATCTCTTCATCAAACATTCTCAAGTAATACTTTTAAGTTTGTATATGAGAATGTTCCTTTCACAAAATATTCTCACATGAAGACTTAATGTTAGCGAGTATTAAGATTTCAATCAATGTTGTAAAGCTGGAATGTAGTTTTTTGCAGGATAATATCCCTATTATTATGTTCTACTTTTATTTATTTCACACTTCATCTCTTTCACTCATATTTCTTGTGTAGGATAAATAAATTACATTTCAATTTTGTTTTTTATAAGCAAAAGAATTGTGTTGACCACCCATGATTGTATAAGTCTCTGATAAAAGCTCGCATTACCATTTGTGAAACATGACAAGTATTGCATGCTGAAATATTACTTATATAACACTACTAATCGCCGTGTCTATGAAAATAATTACGAGGCATTTGATAGAGAACCCTGGTGGAAATAAAAATAACTATTCCTTGCAGACTTAACAAAGTAGTTACAAATTCTTTGCACAACAAATCAGTAATTTCTGCTTATAAACAAAATATTTAACACAAAATGTCAACAAAGTTAAATCTGTACCGCCACCCAGATACTGTGTATCTCAGTGGTAAATTATGAGTCCAAGAATATGCGCAAACGCAGCTCGATGGCCGGCCGGCGACACACTTCGGTACTTGTTACTTTTACTTATTAGCTGGATATTGGTGATAATGCAAGTATGCGACGCACGTAGGTTGGTAAATGTTTGTTTAAATAACCGTTTGCTTGGTGCGAGTCAATGTTACTTTATTTATTGTTTCTTAGATTGTTTTATTTTCATTCGTAAACGTATTTGGCTCATGTACTAGTACAAAATATCTGATAAAGACAATGATTTCAGTTTACATCAATACATTACCTAATGTTTGTGTACGCATCTACTTAATTGAGTCCAAGTACTTATCACAAAAAATAATGTAAAACCAAACATAATATAATAACTAAGTATACACAATATACTTCAAGTTCAAGTGTGTACCGCAGGCTTAAAGTTAGACAATGTTCGACCGCGCTATAAGAAGAGAAACCTTAACAAAGTCGCGTAAAACCTATTTCCTTAACTATATAATTTCCCGCGACCCGCTTTGAACCCCACGTGCTCAGTGCTCACTACTGCTCACTCACGCGTAGCGTAAACAACGAACACTAAATGTGAGGTTCATGCGTGGTCTTGAAGTTTCGTTGCCGACGGTCTCATTCCAGCCAAGTCACGTTGCCAGACTCTAACAATACAATGTTTCTGCAGAACAACGGAAATGACAAGTTGTTCATTTTAAATAAATGTACTATTGAGTCTACCCGAAGGCCATACTATCAGAATTGTGTTAACATATTTTATGAAAAATGTTACATTTAACGTTTTTTTTTATATTGCCAACTATAATAAATAATGTAGTTTAAAATCTTAAGAAATTACAAATTGTATACTGGACTATTTAACTTTTAATGTGACTGCTTTGCAAAGTGAGTCCCAGTAATACAAGCTTTTTATTCTCGGCCATTTCAGCTAAATTACGCAAAGTCACTAAACGCTAATTACGTTTTTAATAAGTGTAGCTTGACCCCACCATTAAACTTAGCAAAAAGACATTTACACCGAGATCACTGGCCAGCGACCGCTCCATGAGAATTCGTTTTATCTCAACAGAGAGTATCAAATATCCACTTATATAAGCGAAGCCTAGCAATTACAAGAATACTCGAAGCAATTTTTTCTATAGCAAACACCAATAAATTTACAGCTAATCGTGACTTGTGTATTGCTACTTTCAATGGGAATACACGTCGGAGTAACGTTACATTTTAACCGAACGACGCGAAAAGAAATTGTAAACATCTTGTACCATTAGCGAACATCGATAATGCGTCATGTTTGGTCATCGCCATCGGTAGAAATAGGCGTCACACAATCACTTGTAACATTTTGATTGTCTACCTTACCTTGTGCTACTAAATCCACCTCAATTTTATTAATTAAGGTAAAGTATGTATATTTTTTGAACAAACATTTTCATCTAAGTAAATCCAAGAAAAAACCGTATATCCATCAATAACATTATCACATTCCATCGTTTCGGAATGTAACTGTAACATCAAATTGCTGGGCTAGGCTCGATAGTACAGCAGAGATCGACGCGGCCCTAATAATAGAGCGCCGTGCGATATTCATCGCTAACTGTTCTTTGATTGAACATCATCGCTCGTTCAACGGCTAATTATCAAAGATACGCCATCATTGCACGGATCTTACTTGAATTGAAATTATGCTCTGGCAGGTCAAAGTGAGCATGATATTTACCGCCTTGCGGATGTAGGGACTCAAAGCTTATTTTAAGGTCACCAGGCAAATCTACTCTTTCATTATGACCTACAAGAGCTTTTGATTAGATTGTCTACAAAACGTATTAGATATCAACACAAAGCGGTGCTAACAGATCAAATTCCGAAGTCCTTGCGGATTATGACGCAAGAATTTCGTAACTTAACACCAAAACGGTGAATGCACTTGCGAGTACGTTGCGAAGCCTCGGCACGCCCGGGATCCTACTTTATTAAACGACACAATCACGAATTCGGGCCACGATTCACTACTTTAACAAAGATAAACTCACTTGTATTAAGACGTGAATAAATACCAAACTAAACTCGTAAATGAAACCTGTTGCCAATAGATCCTGACACTCAATATAACAATAATAGACAGAGTTAAATATAATAGGTATACTTTATTTATCTATAGGAGTTAAAGCAAACATTTGAACGGGATATATGTCGTCTGGAAAACCTTTTTGAACGATAGTCTTGATTATTTTGAGTTTCGCTTCCTTGAACAAAGTTTCCAATAAGGCTACAGGGCGCGTGACGGATGAATCATCTTCATCATAATCTATCGTTTTTGAAGTTGTTATGTTTTCTTTTGCGACAATCACGCCGTTCTTGTTCAAAGAAACGCGACATCGCTCTAAGAAGTCAATCAAATCATAATCCTTTATATGACCGAGCACCCACTGGCACCAAATGAGGTCGTAATTTTTCTGAGGTTTGAAATTTTGGAGTCCGACTTGGTACTGTGTTTCTATTCTATCTTTATCTTTGCCAATAAATTGTCGAGCGCTGTTAAGAAACTTTTCATCCTGCTCGACTAAGTCGACCTTTTCGAAGCGTGGGAGCAGTACATACTTACTTACTCTTCCTATTCCCGCTCCACAGTCGAGAGCTCGTTTGGTTGCTGGTGGATTCTCTAGTGCTAGTATTTCACTCAGGAAGGCTTTAGAACCAGCGATGTCGACGTCCGAAATGTGTCCAAAGCCGCCGAGTACTCCGTCCACTGTCGCGGGCACATTAGCCCAGTAACTCGCGGCTTTTTTGTAAAATCCACTTTCGGTCATTGTGCCATTTGACGGTTTGCTGTACGTCAGTTCTGACAATTTCACATGTGTAATGTTTTTAATTTTCCAAAAAAGTTGTACGATTTCTGCATTCAAGTTTTATTGCTATAATAACCTTTTTAACATATCTTTCACTTTTCTGTTTATAATTCTTTCATATCATTTTTAATTTCACTTTTTGTCAATCGAACGTGACTTGCACGTTTCCTCATAAATTAAATTGGTTTTGCTTGTGTCTGATATCACTATTACTGTCAAACAAAATCGAAGTAACAACGTCTTATGTATTGTTCCAGGCTCTAATAGCAGCTGTAAATGAGACCCCCGAGGAAGACATCCGCGATGCTCTGAAGGTGCAGACTGACACACAGCTGGCGCTCGTGCCGCGCGGGCCCAAGGTCGTGAAGGACACCGTCGCTTACAACACTACCATCACCACTGATGACACCGTGAGTATCACAACAATTAACAGAACCTTAAAGACAATGGTGTAAGGTTGATTTTCGTAAAACATTTTTCCGTACACGAGACCCACGATGCCTTCATGAGAAGTTGCAGTATACCTCATAGAAAACCTTCGACCTCTGTGCTCGGGTTAAAGGCCAGTCAATCAATAGAAATGGCAAAGCAATATCAGATGAACAACTTAGTTAAAACAATGCCATGATTGTTATGTAAAAGTCACATCAATCAGTTTCATTTCCAGTTCTTTGCCTGTACGAGGTCTTTGCCCTAGGGATCGGTTAGAGTATATTTCTGTGCTATTGGTAATATAAATGTTAATAGTCATGTATTGATCTTTAGACCTAACACGTGGTGTACGGTTTCCTGGTCAACGCGTACTTGGATCGTGATGTTGCACAAATTGTCTAAGTAGGCTTTATTCTTGCTTTAGTGTTGGGTTTATATTTGCAAGCTTTGCATACCTAACTGTTATCTTTTGGTTTTGTAGGAGGAACTCCGGGCTCTGCGCCCAGATGGCACGATAGTCACGGAGACACGCCACACTAAGGAACAGGAACGAGTGTGCGACGAAGAACTATCTAAAGACGAGGTAACTTTATACTATTATAGTTAAGAGCGACTAGCGGGATCGTTGAATGTAAATTTTATAGTTTATTAACTTTCTCGCTAGCTGTTGTTTGGTTTATTAGCTTCTTGAACCGAGTTTATATAAATTAGTTATGGTTATAAAAGCAGTGAACTGCTTATACTAGCTAATCATGAAAGTGATTTGTGTTCAATGAACTAGTATGCGTAATGGTAAATGCGTAAATATTTAAATGGGACAGGCTATAAATTGTATTTACATAAGTCCTAAAAAAGTTTATACACAATCAGTTAAGTAATCGAAGTACAAAAAATAGACAATGTAAATTAGAACCTAACTCGAAAAAACCTATGACTATACTTATTTAATAGAAAAAACTATCGTTTCACCCGCCTTAAATTTAAACCTAGCTCTTTATGCATTTCTATGTGGCATATGTTCTTAAACTCCTTTTGTTTAGGCAAAGTCACTGGCGAGTGACAGGAGCGTGGTGGAAGAGACCGGAGGCACGGAGCGACGCAAGAGGGTCGTCCTCGAACAGAGCACGGATCTCATGGCGGGCGGCTTGAGGGTCGCTACGCATCTCAACTCTCGCTCGCGTACTGAAGAAGGTACTACGTTACTCAATTATTTACATACAAGCTTGTCAAAGCCTAGAATCTGTGGCATAAGAAGCGTGATCGCAGCTAGAGCTCGTTGCAGAATGTATGATGTTTTATAAGTCTTTAAATAGGAGAAATGTAAACAAGGGGATTGGTTTCAAACGAAATTGTAAAAATAAATAAAAGTACATAAAAGGAACTAGGAGGGACATCGTCGTCGAGGTCGTCCTAGGCGAAGGTGGTGTGATGATCTAGTCAGTTATGCGGGTCGCACGTGGCCAGAAATCGCAATGGATAGACATGTTTGGAGGACGGAGAGGGAGGCCTTTGCCCAGCAGTGGGATCCCATGTAGGCTAATAAAAAAAAAGGAACTAAAATTGGGCCTAACTGGATTTTGCATATATCAAAGAGTATAATATAGATTATGTATACGCTCATTATTGGTCATACTACGTAAACTATGTATTTTGCCCGATGTCCACTCTTATGCTGAAATACCAGTGCTGTGTAAGGAAAAAAGTGTATCAAACACTCTGTCTCGTCTACGTCAGCTCTAAACTTAGTATTATTAAATATTTAACCACAGTTAATACAACTGAAAATTTTAAGTCTAGTGCTATGTGAGCTATATTAATTTTGTTGCAGTTGAGAAAGAGGGGCAACCGAATATGGATGACGACTGGGACAGTTTGTCCGTACGAATGCGACGACAGCGCCGTCTTCGTCAAGCCGGTAAGAAGTGGTACTATTTATTAGTTTTATATATGATCACTAGGTGGCGTTTTAAAATGGTTTCGCTATCCGCTAATAGATGGCACTATAAATTCTAAACAACTAGTGAACTTTTTTAATAGTGTAGATAAGCATTTGTAGATGGCGTTATTATAAGTAATTAAAACAACTACTTTGTAGAAATGCATTATTGAAAATATAATTATTTTGTTAAAAGACTTAAAGTGAATCATAATTTGAATGACTCTTGATTTTATTTGCAACCAAATCCTCAAAATGATTTTATTTTTATTACTATTTACTGAAGAATATATACTATTTAAGAATTCATCATCAATAATTAGGGTAAAGATAGATAATTAAATGAATCTAGGTACAAATGTAACAAACATACAAAAAATTGTTTGTTCACAATAATAATTCGTAAAATTTAACTTACTTAATTTAACTTACTAATTCTTACAAATGAATATAAGCTCACGCGTCGATTATTTATTAGGCCGATTGAGCTATGCTTGTCTAAATAAGTTCATTCACGAGAATCCACCTGTAGGTAGGTATATTGTAGGTAGGTATCATTTGTGATCGTTATGTTAATGGGTCGGTTTGTTCGAACTATGGCCATGTTTAGCTTCATTCAGTCACGTCAGCCTTGGGATAATAGTTCCGTGTGAAAAAGACTCACTTTTAAATCTAATAATAGATTTTTAGAAAGTGCCCCATTTCTCTCTTCTCATGAGACAAGAACGAGCATTGATTGTCAGTCTAGCTCACATAAGGGTTGGTCTTTTTATATTCGGTTTTTTTAGTATTCAGGTTTTGGGCTGTTTTAGATAAATTAAGAAAATTCTGCATGATTGGTGTAAGGTAGTTTTGGTACCGATGTTGTTTAAATCCTTGTCTAGCAAATCCCTAAAAATACGTTTTCATAAAATAGATTAACAGAACAGAGAAAACGTTACAAATACATAAATAACAAGCCAGTTCCAAACTCAAACTAAGCCTATATACACCCACCTAAATACAAAAAAAAACCTTAAAATAAATTGAAAGCAATAAATACATGACAAAAACATCTTCAACTTTGATAGAGTCTAATTAACTCGCTATACATTCAGTAACATGACAACAAAACAAATTTTATATTGTTTTAATTAACAATCGGAATGTAAAACGAGATTAGGCGTAGAACAAGCAACGTCACAGTAGTTCCGAAGCTATTCGCAATAACTGGTTACCATAAAAGTTCATGGAATGAATTATGGTCAGGCGCCGTGGGTAGATACTTGTCTTGGTAGGCAATGAAATAAATATTGTACAGGTTGTTACGGATTTGTGTGATCAAATTTTTACTCAAACTTCTGCCCAAAGAAATGAACAACTTTTTCCAAGGATAAAGTAAACGAATTCGAAAAAAAAATCTGTATTAATTTTGATAATTTTGTATGCAAAGGCCTTTTGTTCTTGGGTATCTGCTTTGGTTTCCTTGAATTTTATTAATTTCTATAGGCAGTAGCAGTTTTTTGAATATAGCCAGGCATTTCCGTAACACCCTATACACAAAAGCCAGAGCTCTAGTAGTCAAGTAATTCTTAACAAATTGAATCGTTTAGAATCCTTTGAAGTTGATAATATTATTACCTGCCAGTTATGAGCGTATTGTAGTTATCAAGATTACTTTCTCCAAGTTTGAACTTGATTGAAATGTGGTAGAGTTGTCGATTTTCATTTGTTTCGAAACTTTTGAAGATTTTTTTTTTTTCGGTTTGATTTTGTTTTTTGTCGTCTAGCCGAATAGAATATTGGATATGGGTTTGGTATAATGACTGTTGTTTTAGCTGTGATAGATCATAATAATTGATAGTGAAGTATTTTAAGTATGATAATTGGAATACAATAATGTTTATAAGACAAATAGTTTAAATATGTTAATATGTACTGTCCCATAATATAAACTAAAGAGATGCAAAATAGATATTTTATGATTCGTTTGTAATCTGGTGCCATATTAAGGTAATTGCATAGCCACACACGTCATTATCACAACCTTAAGTGATGATGACTCACACAAACTTAATTACCGACTATACTTAATGAAGAAGCCCAATTAGCTGCTCATAAGTAACATGTTAACCTACCTGTGTTATGCGCATCACGATTCAAATACTTCGCGTTGTGCTCATAACTGTTGTAAGAAAAATCTGGTAATTAATGATGTCAACGTTACGGTGGAATCTGGATCGCTTATTTAGTAAATCAGTTCAGCAGACAAATTGCAGATGAATGTTCTTCAAAAGGATAAGTACGAGCAAACGCCTTTTTGTGCTTTTGGTAGCCTTTGTTTCAATATTGGTGCATAATTATGATGGAAAGCTTAAAGCTCTTATTAAAATCGTTTTTAATTGTTGTTTCATATCACTCGCTTTTTTGTTGATTTGAAAGATGGTTGGAATGAACCAGAATCTAATATGAAAATAAATAAGTTATAGAATCAGACGTTACTTTGCGAAAATCCATGACATTAAAATTAAATGCTGTGAATAATATTTAGCTTTAATTCCGCTGCAAAAGCGGAATCAAAGCTAAATATTAAAGCTAATTTTAATGAAAATAAATATTTACTAAATGATTAATTCCCTACTAGTCTGTTAACCATCATTCGCTATTGACATAATGTATTTCCCGACCAAATTCTAAATTTCATTAAGATTTGAAATCTCTCAGAGAAAAATGCCTTTCTGTTAACAATAAACCCTGAAAAAAGGTTCTATACCAAACAAAATAAAATCCTTCGATCCATTGAACTAGCTGAAACATAACACACTAGTGACTAGTGTACATTGTGTGGTAGTGAGAAGTGGTACAGATATCGGCCTTGTCTCGCAGTTACCCTGTATGTCGAGCTATTGTTTGCGTTCAAGTTGATCGATCGCCTCACTCGTTCCGACGATATATACGGTACGAGTATTGTTGATATGTTCTTCCTGGTTGCAAAGGACATACATCTTGGGATTGGATGCCTGATTGACAAATTGGAGGAAAAACGTTTGACTAATGAGTGGTGGATCTAAATGATTGTGTTGTGGGTCAAGTACACTTAAGCTGGAGGACACGTGAATAATGATTTAAGAATAATTGGATTGGTATGTAAGGATCCTAAAAATAGGAATAATCTGTCAGTGGTTTATTCAGGATAACACAGGTATGTTTGAGTGCGTATATTTATTTACGTTTTTTGTTGGGATAGTGTGTATATAAAGCGCTCTGAATATGTCGTCCTAAACAGCTTTTAAGGACCTTTATAGAATACACATACAGTTAGGCTCCCACGCACTGTAAGTAGAATGCCCTTATAGGGAGTGACCGACGAGACTTCCTGGCACATCCGTGCAATGATAAGCTTTGACATTTTCCTGCTATTTAAGTCGATATTATACATGATATAATGTATCATACATTATTTATCTTTTACATCGTCACGTGAAACAGTAATTTCATTAGTTACTTCAAAACAATACCATTTATTTATTTATTTATTTAGAATAGAACGGTACATATACCAATTACACTATTCCTAACACAATGAACAAAAATAACAAAAATGTTTGTACATTAAAACTATTCTATCGAAGTAGGTAACACATAATAATTAAATTACAAGCTATACATCGATCTTCTTCTTAGCGTGTCGATCAATGGCATCTTTTTTTTTTTTTTTTTTTATCGTCTCTAGATTTTTGCGGACCAGTACTCAGCCACGCGGATAGCGTCATCGGTAGCGTTGTACAAATCCTCGCGTGTACAGGTGGTGGGACACGCTGGGCAGCTCAGCAAATGAGCCATGGTCTGGGGAGAGGTACCACACTCACAAGGCTCGTATGTGGTGTAACCCCACCGATACATATTTTCCTTACACCGGCCGACTTGGGTCCGGAGTCTATTCATAGACTTCCACGTCGGCCATGGTAAGCTGTTACCGGGGGGTAGTTTTTCGGCTGGTGGTATAGGCAGTGACGTTGGGTATCTCTCCTTCCAGAGTCGGAGTCTGGTCTTCGGGGCATCGTCATCAAGAGGTTCGACATTTTTTATAAAACTATGACGGCTTTTTAGTCTTTGCTGTACTGAGACATACTGGTGCATTGGGTGGCGTGGGTCTTTTTCCATTTTTTCCTTCTCGATGGAGCTAGCCACCTGTCTTCGGACTGCCGGCGGTGCGATGCGGGCTAGTGGATACAGCATACCAACAGGAGTTGGCTTAAGACAGCCTGTAATAATGCGGCAAGTGTCGTTTAATGCAGTATCCACCAGGTTTGTGTGCGCGGCACGGCTCCATACCGGACTGGCGTATTCACCAGCCGAGTAGCAGAGAGCCATGCCGGTTGTCCGTAAGACATGTGGTGATGCTCCCCATTTGGTAGAAGTAAGTCGCAACAAGATGTTGTTTCTACCGTGCACCTTCATCTTTGTGTTTGTACAGTGTTGTTTGTATGTGAGGGCTCTATCTAATGTGATGCCAAGATACTTAGGATAGGAACAGTGAGTTACGGGCACGTTACGCCATGTGATATTCAAGACTCTATTGGCTTCCCGATTGCGAAGGTGGAAGACGCAAGATTGTGTTTTTGACGGGTTGGGTTTTAATGAATTGCTGTCATAGTACTTGCTAAGAACCTGCAATCCAGCCGTCAGGTGGGTTTCGACTTCTTCAAAAGATGGTGCTTGGGAAGCGAGAGCTAGGTCATCAGCATATATAAAGCGGGTCGTGTGTGGTATTTGTGGCTGGTCATTAGTGTAAATATTAAAGAGGAGAGGGGCCAGTACACTCCCTTGTGGTAGGCCGTTCTTCTGGGGTCTCCATCTACTCTTTTCATCCAAGAGATGAACCTGAAAGCGCCGGTTGTGAAGTAGTTCACTAAGTATCCTGGTGAAATGGTGGTCTTGTGTCAACTCTGTTACTTTCCACAGTAATCTTTTTATGTTAACCGTGTCATACGCAGCCGTCAGGTTAACGAATACTACTCCCGTTACTTGGCCTAACTCGTATCCGTCCTCAAGGTGTTGTGTGAGGTTTAGTGTTTGGTTGCAGCAGGATTTACCTGGTCTGAACCCAGCTTGCTCTGGGATGAGTTTAGGGTCAACAACGGTTACGAGACGATTAAGCAGCATTCGCTCCAACAGCTTATATGTATGCCACAGTAACGAAATAGGTCGGTAGCTTTTTGGATCGTTGCCCGGCTTGCCAGGTTTAAGAATTGCGATAACCTTTGATTTTCGCCAGAGGCGCGGTATGCAGGTGTTAGCGAGGCAATTGTTAAACAGCTCTAGCAACCAGGATACAGCACAAGGTCCAAGGTGTTTTATTTGTTCAGCGGAGACGTTGTCAGCCCCAGTAGCTTTGCCGCATTTCAGCGACTTTATGGCTTCGACGATGTCCGCTAGAACGAAAGACTGGCTCAATGTGACACAGTTGTTCATAGAGTCATTAGTCCTGGGCAGCCTTTTCAGACGAGAGGAAGACTTTCCATTCAGGATCAACTGATGTGCGACCTGGTTTGCTGTTACTTGACCTGGCATAGAAGGCTGTGGTGCTTCGCCAGTGAGTTTCCGGATAGTTGACCAGGCTTTTTTGCTATTGTGCGTTAAGTCAATATTCGTTATTGTTGTAGTCCATTTAATGAGGCGGCTTTCGTTAATATGCGACATTAATTCTTCTCCCATTTGTATGGTGTTGGCTGAAAAGGGGTCTTTATCGAATAATGTTTTATATTGTTGGTAAAGATCGGCTGATTCTCTGGTTAATCCAGGAATGTATGATGAGCGGCAACCTCTCGGAATGTGCCTGCGAGATACGGAAGCAACGATCTTGATGAATTCATCGTAATTGGCAGCGGTTGGTTGAATATTTACTAATAGTTCGTCGATTGATTTAGCATAAAGTTCCCAGTTTGCTTTTGTATAATTGAAACGCCGTTTGAAAGGTACGTTCAGAGGGCTCACCACAGATTGGATAGTGCACTTTATGGGTCTATGTTGGGTTCTTGGGATTGGGTGGCTTACGGATTTTGAGCATTGCTGACTGATGTTATGACTAGCAAAAATGAGGTCGGGGTTATAGCCTCGTTTCCAGCGGCCACTGTTAAAAGAAGCCGGTAACTTAGAATTGTGTACTAAAGTTAACTCGTATGCATCCGCCCATTCCTCAACTATCTGACCGTCTCTATCGGTGTCCCGATAGCCCCAGCTGGAGCTATGGCTATTAAAGTCACCAATAACTACTTTGGTGTTCCGGTTGTCGAAGTTATCAGGTTTGTGAAAAAGAAATGGGGTACCAGGTGGCTTGTACACCGATGTAATTGTGCAGTTACCTATATCTATTGTGATGATTTCTATGGAATCTATACATGTACATTCTGCTGATTCTACTTTTATATGGGGGCTAACGAAGACAGCACTCCCATATTTAGGATGTGGAATTTCAGCTACTAGCGTGAGACCAGGAATTAGTGGTCTTGTTTGGATAGTATCTCGGTGAGTCTCTTGTACACATAGGATGTCAATTTTCTCTTTGCTGTAGAGTTCTGAGAGGATGTCAGATTTTATTTCAGAGAACCCTTCTATGTTGATGGAGACAATAGTTAAAGCTGGAACAGAAGTTGGATGTTGCGTGGCCTTCTGTGAGGGTTGTTTTAGCCTTGAGAAAGGCTTTGAGTTTGGCCCTGAAAAGGGCCGGTTGGTTGATCCCATAGGGGATCGATAGGTTGGCCCTGAGAAGGGCCTTTTACGATGGTGGGTTGCCATTGATCGTGGTGAAAGGATCAGCCAATCTGCGTTACCGACTAAGCTGTCCACGCAGATTGCCCAGGGTGCGCCGGGCGTATAGGGTATTAAGATACGCCGCTCGGGGAGGCTCCTTTCATGCACCCCACTATATACATATATACTATATACATCGATAAAATACCATGAAAGATATTTTTTAACATAATAAAATTAATTGTGTATTTACATAATTAATGTTAATTCAGAAGTTCGATGAAGCAGTAAAAAGTATACCTACTATTAAAAAATCTTTGAATCGAAAATCAAAAAGAAAAGTAATTTTACGATATATTGTTTACATTTCGAAAGCGAGACCCATAATATGCAACAAATAAGTTTAATCTCAGCATGACGCGTCTATTTCACTTTCCACTACAAATTCGGTGCATAAACTGTTTCGCGAACGATTAAGGACTTAGTAAACACACGTGATACGTTTAAACGAGAGTTTAAGTGGCCAATTTAATGGCACATGTCCGTCAACTCACCGGTTATGGAGAGGCATTGGGCCTACGCCTGAGGTTGAGACATGGCCGCAGCCTGTTTACCGTAATTTCATATTACATTTTTGAAATTGTACATTACCTTTAGGTATTCTAGAAAATTTAACTCCTTTCTCCAATTAGTAATCTTTGTTTTTCTAAACTAAACTTTTGTCTAGTTTTACTGGTCCTTTTTCGTGAACATGTGCTACTTAAATGTGTACTTGTTAAATTTAACAAAAATAAATGAACATTTTGTTATTGGCTTATCTTATGTGATAATGACCTACGAGTAGATCTGTAAATAAAACCTATCCTGTTGGGGTATATAGACTTGAGTCAAGAGCATTAATTATATAGTTTTTCGTCTAAAGTTAAAGCGCGTTACAATTTGACTCATTCAAGAAAACGTATGACAAGACGAAGTATTTTCTGCAGCACCAAATAATTTCCAAGTAGCCATCGATAGCGATCAAAAGCTATGGGCAAATCGTGCTTCGCTTATGTATTAGTTTACAGAATTTACGCTGATGTCATGAACACGCGTTGCATGCGGCATTCTGTCGTGAAATAACAGAACAAAGCAGTTTTAGCATTGAATACGGTGATAAAACATTACAGTTCAGAAAGCATAACTTTACGGTTTACTAATGTGATTCATACATCGTTTATTTAATGTTCTGATGTATTATTTACACACGTGTTTTGTTCGCTTGTTTTCGAGCCGTGTGGTCTTAAGTGTGCAACTGTGCATAGTCTAGTACATACTCTGTCGGTAGAGTATAGTTATTGATTCTAGTTATAAGATAGGTTATGTGGGTTTAAAGTCCCAGTCTTTGGATATTGGAGAAAAATTGTGAGTTTATAATTGTTTATTATAAATTGTCTCGACATTGTTTTATTTTGTTGGAGACTGGTTTTAGTCCATCTGAAGGTTTTAGTTTAGTATTCGATTGGTTCAATTCAGTTCAAGTTCAAGGATCGTAGAATCTAGTTATAGTTTTAGTACAAATTAATGTAGTTCTGAATTGCTTTTCTTTTTTCATTTAAATGTTTTACAGGGTATTTCTTATTTTAAAATATTTATTCAATTTCTTGTGTGGGGTTTCGTATTGATGCCACTTCCGTTTTTTGTAAAATACATTTAAACGGTTGATGCGTATTTGAAAATAATACATAAAAGATACAATGTAAGCTATTGTAATCCTTCCATTTTAGTTCTGTAAAGGAATTTCAAATTGGCTGTAGATACCTACATTAGTGAAATAGCGAGAATTTAAATTACTATTTTTAAGTTTACACAGCTTCGTCTAACAGTTTTAAATATCTATTTACACTGTTTCTTAATTATGTGCAAATGTAAAACTATTTAAACAGTTTCGAAATAAATATTGTACATTAAACTCACTAATTTCGTTAATAGATCCACTATTTACAATCTTTTAAGCGTCCAACGCAGAGAAATTTCCACATAAATGTGTATTTAATCTCAGTTTTCGCAATGTGAAGCTATAGGGCGTGTAAACTTGATTGCGAAGATCGCCCGGTTCCGTACATCATGTTGTAATGTCAGCGACTTGTCAATCTTGCTCAAACCGCTCGAATATACACATGTTTTAAATATCTTTGGAAATTTCGAATTTTTGCGGTTGGTTGTCGTTTTAGTTTTTGCTTAAGGAGGGGTTTGACTAGACTTTTGGGTACCTAATGAAAATTATAGTTTATAATTTTTCACCTAGCTAGGTACGTAATAGTTTTCTTTGTAAATAATTAATAAATAGTTTAAATATACGAGTATCAACGAGTAGTACTAGTAACTTTAGTAATAACAATTTTAATACAATGGTCGTCTAACCATCTTAGTTAAATGACCACCATAGCTGACACAATAATAAAATTACATAACGCCATAAACAAAACGTGAAGCAATACTGACCTAGAAATTATCATTCAGTGAATAATATGCACGATAATGTCTCGCAGCCGTTAAGTAAAGTTGTCTCGTGTATACATCGCATTGACCTTCGATAGTTTGGCAAACTTATTTACTGAATGATTACGCCATAGTGTGTATGGTGGAGGATGCGACGCGGGCGGTCACTCCACTGTAAGCCGCAGAGCGCGCGCCCGCGCCGTCTGCTCCGCGCTCATTAAACAATCTGCTTCCAGATCACGACAAGGATTACAAGCGCCCGGTCGACTATGACATAGAAGAGGAAACACGCAAGAAGGAAACATCCAAGTGGCTGGAGAACCACTTCGGCAGTGACTCGCGCTCGTCACACGACTCCATCGCCGAGGAGATAGCGCGCCCGGAACGACGACCAGAACCCGCCTTCTTCGCAAAGAAAGCTGAAGACGAAGGCTACTACGGCAAGACGTCATCTGTCCCACCACCACCTATATATGGAGATCGAGTTCTTCGCAAAACGAAATCGTCGACGCCCTCAGACGAACGAACGGCAGCACCAGTGAACAGGACCGGTGGCTACTTCAAGGGTGTTGCAGACTGGTCACAGCGACGCGCCAGTAAACCCAGGATGCCCGAGCCACGCAGCTCGTCGCCATCACCACCGACGGTGCGTTCACCATATGCTAGTGACGATCGATTAAACGGTTCCTCCCCAAGACATGTGTACGGAAAACGCGACTCGCCGCAGGGGAGGTCATCACCTATCGGCCGCCGCCACCCGCCCTCGCGCGACGACTCCGCCTACGTCTCGTCGTCAACAATGCACAGTCCGCCGCGCGGCTCGCCTTTCCGGCCGCTAGAAGCCGAGCGCTCGTTCCGCGAGCCCTCGGTCGAGGACGACTATCGGCCGATTGCGCCGGAACGAAAACGACAAACGAAACAAAGACTGTCTGAGGAACATCGTTACGACAGTGGTTACAGGAGCTCATCGCGAAATGAAAATTCGGGAAGATCTCGCGACAGTCGCGAAGAGGGGGCCGTGGAGCCTCCGCCGGATTACTCTCCTCCTAGGGAGAGGCGTGAAAGTTCAGACAGGGATCGTACCCCTCCAAGACGACGGGATCGGGATGAGCGTAAGCAGAACCAGAAAACACGTTTTGCTGATAACCAGAGACGTCCATCACCGGCGCGAAAATCAGTGGGGTCTGCAATTGGGAATTCAATCAGAAAGTTGGTTGGGAAGATTCGTTCAGCGTCTGCAGAGCGGCGTGCTCGGTGGCGCACCTCGCGGACGCCGTCGCCGGAGCACTCGTCGCGCACGTACAAGCAGTACGGCGGCGAGCTGGCGCCCCCCGTCGCGCCCCCGCACCGCTACTACCTCGGGGAGGACCCCTTCGCGCCCAGCATCTACGGCCGTGAGCATAAGTACGAGGGCAGTTCAAGACGTGCAGCCGTCGTCGACGCCCGCGATCACCGCGAAAGGTGAGCTATTAATCACTTCCTATTGTCATCAAAACACCCATAAAACTAATTAGCTTCACTGATAAAATATTTGTCGCTTCTTATTAGGCTATGTGAATAATATTCAGTCGCGTGTTCATCTATTTTGGTAATCGAACGCATTTAACTATGATCTGAGTTGATAGATATTCAATTTTCATAAAAAATATTATCCAATAATCCTTACATAGAAGGTTGTTCTACTACCAGGCCGCGTCCACCTACATTAAATATTTGAAGCTTTAATTAATGCTTTGTGTTCATATTATCATATAGTTACGGCGCTTTGATAGGAACCTATGGTAATAAAGATTGGAATCGCGTTAAGTCATGTGGGTTGGACAAGGTTTCGTAAATTCTGGCAAACGTAGTATTTTCAAAAGAGTATTTGACTTATGTATGAGTAGTTGTTTCGACATACGAACTTTGTTTGTTCCATTGTTTACATGGCCGGAGTATATAGAGGCAGCGAGATTTACCTTGTAGTCGCATTCTTAGACTTAGTGTACATTACAATGAACAGTTGAACTCATTAGTACCATTTTCATACACGTATTGTGAGGTAAGAATTATTCTCGAGGTTTTAATAACAAAAGAACATTCTGAGGATTATTAAAAGAACAGCGGCAGTGTAACTAATTGTAGCTGTAATGTATTTAAATAAATGAGCATGTAAGTTCAATAACATTGTGACTACTATGATACAATTTCTCTTTTCATTTTGTAAAATAAAACGAAATAGATTTTTTCAATTGGTACTTCATTACATTTTCAATGACCATTAGTAAGGCACATTATTATTCAATTGTCAACATTTCGAGATGTATTAGAAACTGCGGAAACCTATTACCATTATGCAAATAAAGTGTGTCAAACCGTCAAACGTGGCGCAGACAAAAGGACCAAAATAGGGAATATGACGACTCAAAGGACCAGCGTTATTTAAGGCGACGCAAATCGTCTATGCATAGTCATTTAAAAGGTATTTGTTATTGAGCTTATAAGGACTCGTGCGTTAATTAAGGCAGCGTGCATTTATTTGAATTTGCCATTACAATTTAAATACATTATACATAATATATTATGTACTACCGCTGCAGTATACTATTACCACTGGAGCAATGAGACCTTCAAGGCATTGTGATTGCAGCTATAAACACTATAAAATGTAGACAAGGATAATGTGTTTAGATAATATTTAATTTCTAAAAAGAATCGTATTTCTTCATAGAATTGACATCTAAGATTTTGTGCTAGTACTTCACAGCTGAGTGGAGGGTAAAATTGTTTTAATAGTATTTACAACTTTCCAAGATATTCAGTATAAATTTTTGCTTAAGACAATGGAATTAGAAGCGATTATCGTCATATCTGATAAAGATCAACCAATCACATTTAATCCGTTAGAACAATTACATGAAACCTCGTTCAATTAACCTCATTGTAGGACTAACGAGACAAAGACAATTATTTCCACAGCTATTAATAGACACGACAATAGTTTCTCCAATCAATCACTACGATCATGCAGCTTCAATTAAAACCGCGTTCCGGCATTACTTACCTTTTTTATCTGTCGCCGTCCATGGGTATTGCCTATTAAGGGTAAATAAGTATTTTATTTACAAAGAAACCCTTATTTAGTGTATGAGTCACTCATGTTTGTCAAGAAACAGTCTCTTTATTGAGAAGTATTTGCCGATCTACAATGACAAATGACAAGTGACTCACGGTAAGGAAATGTTCTTAATAAACACCTGCTGTACTATGTATAGGTGGACGTTGGTGTATGTAAATTAGTTATAATTATTTTGCAAATTGTAATAGATATACGCTTCCGCAGTTTTAATTATTTGCATTGAGACTAGGCACTCAAATGCTCAGTGTTTGGGGTATGAAGCGTATAAATTGATTCGATCAGGTCTGCTAAAATACTATGACAAAAAATCTTTTGAGATTTGTACGTCCGGCATTAAGTTGTAATCAATGTATTCAAGCATTAACAAAGACATCTATAACACACGTAAACAAAGCCTGGTCGTTAAGCGTGTGGGAGGAGATTCCCCATTGAATCCAATTATTAGAACACCAACAAGATTACGAGTTTTTGCGTCTTACAACACAATAAATTGTACGTGGGCCAGTGCTCATTACACCAGCACGAAACGACAATAAATCTTTTGAGGATTGTAAAAAATATTCAATTGTTTCTTTAATGATTCCAGGGGTCAGTTGTCGAGCACGCTGGGTCGATTCAGTCACTCGACAAGTCGATTGAATCCGAACAACGAGCCCGACGAGGATTACATGCGCAGCGCTCAGACGCTGCCGAGAAAACTGCACGACCGCAAAGAGAAACCCACCGAAAATCAAAAACCTAGCTCCAATAAATATTGGCACCGACTGACGCCAAACAAACGCTCCAGCAGTGCCGTAAACATCTCTAATAACGTGACGACATCACCCGACGGCAAAATAAACGGATACCCTCCAGGACCTGCGAAACCAGCGCGGGCATACAAGGCTCTCAACAGGAGCAAGAGTTTTGCTATGGGAGCTCCTGAACAGGAGACACACCCACGTTACGTATCGACCATGAGCCGCAACTACTCAACTATGTATAAATCTAACCCCCACCTAAGTCGGCTTGATGAAACTCCAGAGCAATTGAAAAGTCCGGGAATCGTATCCATTATTAATCGCAGTCAACGCGACCTCGCTGACGCCGTATCTCGTGAAACTGAACGCAGGCGTGACGGTCTGTTTGGAGCTAGATATGGAAAAACAACCCCATTGACAAACGGTCACACAAACGGCTACAGCAAAGCGTACGATGAAACTGATAAGAAAAAGATATTCCTTAAAGGGCTGCGCGAACGAGCGCCTGAATTATATCAAACGTTGCACGCTGACGATGAATCCGACGGCAGCAGGTTATCGTCTCGATATGGCACACCGTCGCCACACTATAAAGATCGTATATCAGAGGAAAGGAAAACGCCTTTGTATAAAACAGAATCTCTTAATAGGGAAACGAGTCCTTTTGTGTCCCGACTTGATTCGAGGATAAAGTCGCCGGCGATAAGGAGGGGTAGCAACAGTAGCGATAACTTTTCCGAGACATACCGGTACACCACACGCTCAGGTGACCCCGAACGGCCGAGCGTCACAGACACAGTGGAAACAGTAAGTAAGAAAGTCGTGCCATCCAGAGACGGACGCTCAAAGGAGATTATTGAATCAAGGGAAATAAACTCGGTGACTAAAAGCAGGGGTTACAAAGGAGAACCAATACCGAATCCCAAGTATATTGAAAATGGCATTCGCTCTTCACCGATCGGTTATGAGAAAAATGGTCCTTTGTATTCTGAGCGAAGGAGTAGTAACTATAAAGTAATCGAGAAAATACGAGATTATTAGTAACATGTATGACATGCGAGTTAATTTTAAATGTTTATTCTGCCATATTTTTTTCGAATGTACTAAATGAATCAAAGTCATACACAGACTGAATCTTTGAAACGCTTTAGTTAGTAAGTTATCTAACTTTATTATCACACACAGTAACTGTTGTTAATGTTCGTTTAAGCAGCTTCATGTTATCATGTAAAAAGTCATAGAGCTTTACTAATTTAACTTTAATAAGTATTGGTCTAATTCCGTCCATTTAATGAATTTAAAACAATTTCGGGTACGTTATTAATTACAATCGAAAGCGTTAACTTTGTGAATAGCTTTATATTTTTTTAATAACATGTATTGATACTGTATAAGAAAGTAATAAGTAAAAGTACTTAATATTAAATTAGATAAGATTTTATAATAAAAATGTATCAATAAAATTATAATGTGTTAATACGCACTAAGGTTTGTTGTTTTATTTTAAACATTATATAGCAGGTTGTACAATCGCACAGCAACCTTAAGAGTTTGTTTGTTTGAACTAACTAATTTTTGGAACAACCAGGATTTTTAAATATTTTTATATAACAACCCAATATCGAGAAAGATTTATGTAACGTCACTTAATTTTCGACCAAAGCCAGAAGATTGTTGGTATCGTATCAATAGAATATTTATCATGAACAAAAAAATGATTTTGCACTTACCTGGATTTGAACCTGCTCTCCAACCCTGCTGCAGCTCGCCAGAACTGTCCAACACAAAAACAAAAGACTCAACTGAACTGGATCTGTTTATTGATCTATCTCACAAAAGACACCTAAATTGCCAACACATAAACTAGATTTAAAGTTCTCGATGCTCATTCACTAAAGAAAATGTCAATTAACACTATTAAGTAAGTAGATAAACATAAAAAAATGTATTTACAAGAAAGAACACATAACAAGAATACTAATAAAACAAAACATGCCTTTATCCGTTGTGGTTACACGCATCTGATCTACCCTCTATTTTTCTATCCGATTTATAATTGTTTTCTAAACAAAAATGCAAGCTGTGGAGGTAACTACCAAATAATTTATTTCCTTCGAGGTTCCTTCTGCTGTTTCTAAGCATTACTGCAACCCACGTAGTTCTTTTAATTTAGTGTAGGTGGCGCTGTTTTAAGAGACTGCGCCGTAATAGTATGATCATTTTAACTCTTTATTCGATAAAGTAACATAATGTACTGTGTTTCAGATTAATTTGTTAAAAGTACTTTAAACTTTAAAGCTTTTCAGTGAATCCACTCTGATTTGATTAATAGAAAATTAAATAACATTAAAATTATGCATTTATATAATAAATGCATAATTAAGTTAACATGGAGTAAGAAAAATAAAATTTGGCAAAAACTATCTTTGATTACAATAGAAACCTTTAAATAACATACACATCCTGAAAACAAAGAGAAATAGAGATTAGGTTTGTTTACAGTGGACAAGAGCCTACTAGTCCCTTGCCGATATTATTATGTTAAATAATATTTCTTACCCAAACCGTCCCTAATCTTATTATCTCCTGGTAACAAATTGTTTTAACTAAATAGAGGGACTATTGTTAAAATATAATAATACCGGATATGAGAGTGGATAACAATTAAAGGGGATCATAATAGTTATCTCGGATTATTCAATGAGGCAACCTTTACCCCAAAATTAGGGTAGCATGGTATGTTATTTGTGCAAAATTTGGAGTAGGTATAGTTATAATGTCTGCCATGTTACTTACTTCAAACATATTTTATGTAAAGAATGTATTTTTGGAAATTAAATGAAGGAAAAGGTGACGATTACTGAAAAGGCTGGTTGGAGGTGGCGCAGGACAAGGAAATATGGAAGGATTTTGGGGAGGCCTTTGCCCATCTATAGCACAGAACAGGCCAAAATAAAAACCGTGTTAAAACACGGTTTTTATTACACTTAAGAACGAGTAGGTATTCATTTAAATGATCTTTGATTTCTGCGAATCATCTCCACCCTGAATAGCTAAGTGGATAAAATATTAAAAAAGCACAGAGGAAAAGGAAACCATGTAGTTATAGGACTACCTACGCGGGTGAAACCGCGGGGCAAAGCTAGTAGGTACTGTAAAATATTATATCTAATTACCGGCTGCCCACACGATATAGTATACGTTTGTTTACGTAAAATTTAAATGGTCGTTCTTTTATGAAATATTTAGGTATAATTAAAACAAGTTTATAGTTATCACAGTTTGTCATTGTCATAGCAAATTTACATAAAAGATAAGCTTATTATACTTAGGTAGGTATAATCAAAATGAAATAATGGATAATTTGGAACGTGTAACATAAACGAGATTCTTTGAACCGACTTCAAATAAGAGTAGGTTCTCATAATAATTAGTAAAAATTAGTTTTCGGTAAACTTCATAGTTTACTTAATTTCCGTTTCGTCAAATCTCTGAATATGACTTTGGCATTGGGTATGAAAATCAAGTTTTAAGACCTAAAATAGCTTACAGGTCGAGAGGTTCTCGGCTGGAGTGCTACGATACATATTGTTTTCTCAAAATATAATGTAACAGCTCTCTAAATCAGTAAAATAAAACTACAATTTTATATAATATAAGGATTAAAACACGAGAGTCTGCGTATTGTTGCTAAAAACATATACGTTTAAACGGACCTGTAAAAAGGACGTTCTACGCGCCTACTTACACGTAAATACTATTTCCTACAAACTAAGTAGGTAGGTACCAACTTATCAGTTCTATATACCTTACCTATATATACCGAAGATATACCTATACAATAATACCTAGAGAAAAGTCTTCTTACTATGGAAATTGAGACTGGCCGTACGATTACTAATGAGCACCCTCATTTCTATACGCAAAGCGGATGCTGAAATGGGCCGAGGAAACGGGGCGAAAAAGATAAAAGTAGAAGACCTATATACTCGTCTTAAATTACTGGTAAAAATCCAAAAAATAACTTAATGCTTATATAAACAGCTGTTAACTAGTTGAATATTTTTTTTTAAGAATTTTAGGTAAGTTTCTGTTTAATTTATATGACAAAAAATATAAAATTATAGCTCTTGTCTTCTTCATTGGTCCTCACCAATGAAGAAGACAAGAAGTATAATTTTGTATTCTGTTGTATGTATAATTGTATATATTGAATTTATAGAACAATATTTACATTTGAATTTTCACATTTACTACAAAAATTATTAAGAAAATTTATCTTTTCTTAATAAATTACCACAATCTTTTAATCAAAAGTACAATTAATCTTAAATTAAATTATAAAACTGTTTTACCTTGTTTTTCTTGTAATAAATTGATTAAGATCAACACGAAAGATTATTAAAAAAACAACCGTTTAATATAATAACACCTTCTTTATTACCTGTACATTTTAAGAAACAAATGATTATCTAGTTAATCTATGACTAGATAAAACTGGTGCACAGAGGTACGGAGGTACGGACGTAATAACAGCTAGAGTAGGCACGGTCATCTCATTGTCGAATACATCTCACGATATTGTCTAGAGCTGCCCGTCACTCGAGTAATATGATTGTAACGAGCGGGTAGTGAGCGTCGGTTATCATTTATTATTTAATCCTTATTTATTTATTGACCGGCCAGTTTTAAAATGGTTCGTTCTTCTTTTGTTAAACTTTTGAATCCGTGTTGTGAAGTGATTGAGTTTTAAATAACGAACGTTTTATTTTTCAGGATGCCTTTAAATGTGTTTTGTTTTTCTTGGCGGTTGCGAATGTGTGTGAGTCCGCGAATATTTTGTATGTAGTGCCTTTTACCTCGAAGTCGCATTATATTATGTTGAAGCCCATTGGGCTGGAGCTGGCTCGAAGAGGACATAATGTGACTGTTATTGCTGGGCATAGGGATCCTAAGCCACCGAAAAATTATCGCCAAGTTATCGTTGATGATAGGGAAATATGGGATGTTATAGGTAATGTAAATTGCTTTTAAAAATATTTTTTGGACTGAGATTAACTTGTTCATGAACATGTTTTTGTTATCTCTTAATTCAATTAATTTATTATTGAAATAATATGCAAAGTGTAAATCAAAAACGTTTTACTGGTTTTTTATATGTAAGTGAGCTTAACACCTAGAGTATATAGCCAATATCTTATATGAATAAAAATAAAAGATTTAGGTAATCTGTGTTTTGTGTAATTTTTCAAACCGATGTTTTCGTTAAAATTAATTATTTGTCTTGTAAAATTATTCAGTCGATGGCTTGTTTTAGGAGGAAGACCAAATGTGTTTAACATGGTGGAGGCGTCGGCAGAAGCGTTTCACCATCACATTCTTTGGAGAGGTGGCCTAGCAGTCACAGAGCTAGTCCTAACCTCAAAGGAAATAAAAGAGTTCCTCGCTGAAGATAACAAATTTGACTTAGTTATCAGCGAACAGTTCTTCCAAGAAGCACTATACGCTTTAGCACACAAGTATAACACACCTTTGGCTTTAGTCACGACCTTCGGAAACTGTATGAGACATAATATTGTGACCAGAAATCCTCTACAACTCTCCACGGTTCTCGCTGAGTTTTTGGATGTAAGGGACCCGACATCATTTTCAGGCCGACTAAGAAATCTCTACTTTACTGTTTATGAGTACATTTACTGGAGATTTTGGTATTTGGAAGAACAAGAGAAGTTCGTCAAGAAGTATATACCAGGGTTGTCAGAACCTGTTCCGTGTTTGTATGACTTGCAAAGGAATGCGTCGTTGATTTTGATCAACAGTCATTTTAGTTTTGATGCCCCCGCCGCGTACCTTCCTAATGTTGTGGAGATTGGTGGATCACATCTCACAAGGAGTAACAATACGCTTTCTCAGGTGAGTAACTGAATGTAATTCATGCTTTAACGGCAAAGACTTCTTTTGACGGACAGAATAATAAGTACTAAATTGATCTATATTTTTTACTTTTTTGTATGTTAGTTACGCGACATCTACAGCATTGTGGATTGCTTGACAATATATTTTAGTCATCGATAAAAAAAGCAATCAAATGTTTTTTTTTAATTACGCTGATGTGTACGACGAACGAACGACCTTATTATTACGTAATGATTCTTATAGAGATTAATCTAATAGAATCTGTTTTGTTAGCCGAACCACCGAGGGTTGTCAGACAAGGTTTATTTTTAGTATAGCAAATCAATGGGCAAAAAGTCACGGAGCTAAATAATATTAAATATTAAGATCGTGTTAAGTTAGTGCCATTTGTTGTTTTTTGTCCTATAACATGGTCTACTGTTTCCTGTAGTTTTGTTTTACTAGTAGATAAACTATGATTATAATTATAAAAATCTTTTTTATATCACGTGACACGTGTATTTTTTATCTATATCATAATAATATATCGAGTGCGAATATATGGTTTAATATAGATAACAATGTATCAGGTAAATACTTTTTATTACTCTTTTTTAAGAGGTAAATAATAACTGAACTCTAGTTATGAATAAAAAAGAGTAGCATAGTCTGGTCAAATAATCGATTTCAGTTTTACTCTGATGTGATTAATTGCAATTTATATTAAAAAATATTTTAATCGAACGTTTTTTACGGGTCCTGTTTAATTAGCTCAGTAAAAGCTATACCAACGAGTCTTATAAACCATGCAGGTTGTTTTGTGCTAACAAAGTAATTATATTCTTTTGTAAATGACTCAAGGTCAGACATATAATTATTTATAATTCCTTTGTGAAAGACTGTGACTTAATTTCTATTATTTATTTCAAGCGTTAATTATTTGCGTTTTCAACAACATTGTTGTCACAAAAAGGGTGTTCAGGGTCACTAGTTTGAAAGCTAGTTTCTTTTAAGGCGAACATTTGCTTATTGTTGTTTTCTGTTTAATTTAATAACTGCTACTGCTTGTGTTTGCATTATTGGGAAGGCAAAACTTTTGAATTAAAATTTCTACAGAGATTGTATTGCTTTTGAAGAATAAGAAGGTGACATTAATTAGTTACTTACTTTATCTAGCATCTTATATATAACTAATTATATTTTAAAAATATAGCTTGTTTACAATTAAACAGTCATTTATCAGTCGGATGTAAATATTTAACGAGATATTAAATACAACAACACAAATACTACAGCTAAAGATAATTGTGTTATTATTTTTAACATGCCGCACAAGATGGTCCTTTAGAGGTACTTAATTATTTTATGTGCATGTTTTACAGTTAATGTGGAAGCAAAACTATACATTTCGTACAATACATACATTCTACAGGCCTGTTGGTCTAGTGGTTAGAGACCCTGACTGCTATACCGGAGGTCGTGGGTTCGATTCCCACCCGGGACAAATGTTTGTGTGATGAGCACGATCATTTGTTCGGTGTCTGGGTGTAATTTATCTTATAATATGTATGTATTTAGAAATATATAAGTATGTTTATCAGTTGTTTGGTTACCATAACACAAGCTCTGCTTAGCTTGGGACCAGACAACCATGTGTGAGATGTCCCGGAATATTATTATTATGATTTTAGGCACTCACTGGTCCAAACCACATACAGCTTTACGTATCTGACTGCTTATAAAGACTATGCATACTGAAATGAGCAAAAAAGGCTGATTGATTGATACTTGATATATTTATAACCGACTTCAAAAAAACAGGAGTTTTTACCACAGTATTTTAGACTGGGTGAAATGGTTTTAATGATTCTTTTTTCTTTTGAAATCTGGTGCCTTCCGTGTGGTTCCATTGGGAAGAAAACCATGTAAGACTTATTTTGAAGTCGTCTTATTTATGTTAGAAATATGGTTTTGATGTCCAAGTCGCAGTAGCCCTAAAATTTTGCGTAACAATCTAAGTACCTTTTCTGAAGACATTATTTTAATCATACGATACGTTTATCCCCAGTCAGCTGGCAGTAGTGTCATAGCGTAAACATGACACTTATGAGAGAATCATTATTCTCTTATCTTTTAAACTGTACTATTATATGGCACTTATCTTTAAACGTATATAAATATGTACCTGTTTACGGCAGTAGTTAATGGCATGGAAGAGTTAAATTGACTTATTGTTCTGTAAATGACCGTTCAATTTAGTATCATTTAACAACAACATACTTCATTGTTTTCTAGATCTTTGTGTACGTAAATAATCTGTCTACTTTAAAGGCCTGAATAGACGAGCACTCGTTTACTTTTAATATATCTAAACGCATGTGTAATGCGCGTTCTCCAAACGCAATATTTCTGCTACAGGGCCTCGATTGAGCTATGTTGAATACATGTCACTGGTCGGTCAGTGTACTTGTGACATTATATCTAATTTTCGTATTCAGATAAGCCTACAATACAAACTCATGGAACTCTCGAAAATAATGATCTTAATGACCAATTAATGATCGTAAAGACAGTTAACAGAATGACAATTGTCGTAAAAAAATACCAAATTAAGCAGACCATTCGGTCATTTCAAGCAAAATTTAAATAGCTGAATAGAAGAAAATATTTCAGGCTTAGCATTTGTAACGCGCGTCACATATTAATAAGTCGTGTGAATAGATCCTAAGAGTCTATCGTCGTAACTTCTTCAATGAGTTGTTTTCAAACCACACACAACTTTGTTAATAACACTATTCTAATGATATATTCGCATATTACTTGGTTGTTCTCAAAGTAAATAGTGCCTATTACATAGTAGTCTGAGTTATTATCGTCGTTGTAGTTAAACTACGTTTGATGTTAGATATAATTGTAGTTAGATGTCCTATACCTAATGTTTATTCATGGGAAATGCTTAGACAAACTCTCAAAGGTAATTTAAATTAGTAGGTACATTTATTGCGCCTTTGAAGGGTGTACTAAATCGATTATTAAATACAGAATACGAATATGCTGAATACCACATAATTTGAACAAATCAACTTAATATTGAGACCCTTGGTCCGTGCACATAGTTTTTTAAAGTTTTGTCCAAACGCCTGGTTGACACTTCGCGTGACCCAAAGGCTGGCTTCTACCTAGGTCAGCGCATAAGCATTGCCGTACAACGTGGCAATGCTGAAAGCCTTTTGGGCACACTCCCAGTCGACAGCGATGTGGATGAATTTTTTGATGCCTTATTTTAGTTTATATTTTTTCTTATTTACTGTGTAGGCTTACTTTTTTTATTACCTAGTATGTTTTATTAATTGTAATAATGTAGTGAATTAACATATAAATAAATATTGGTTTATTCTAGTACAAAATCTTGCAATTGACTTCGTCAGTTATAAGTAACCATTCATGAAGATTTTATTTATTAACACAACAGAAAATGTCTGACATATTAATGAGACATGCAACTCACGTAACTTAATAAATTTAAATTGTAAATCTGAAATAATCTAGTCGTAAATACATAATAAGTTCCTTCTTAATATTGATTTTATTAATATAAGATAATTAAAAGTTATGTACATTTATACAAGTCTTGTCTACCCTTACCGATGTTTTATAAACTTGGTTGTAAACACCGCAAACACCTTATTAAATGTCATTATAGTAAGCTAACTACTTCCTGCATTAAAATACGCGAATAACGTACATAAGTAATCTGCATATCAAATATTTTGAAAATATAAGTAACTCATCGATTTATGAACATTATTACTAGATTCTAAAAGTACTTCATCAAAAAAAGTACTTAAAATTACATAAAGACTTAGTTACTAATTGAGTATAGATCTGTCTTTTTGATTAGATACATTACTTTGTCTAATTGTATATTTGCGTGAGTTTCGACAGGCAAATATATAAAAAAAAAACATGGAGATGTTTTTGCCCTTTTCAACGCAAACACAGATGCAAGATGAACTGGCTAAAACTATTATACTTATAAATCTAAATTCATTTCTTTTTGCAGGATCTCCAAAAAGTATTAGATAATGCGAAACATGGTGCAGTGTATATGAACTTCGGATCAAACGTCCGCAGCTCAGAAATGCCGGAAGAGAAAAAGAACGCAGTCCTCAATGTGTTCAGGAAACTCAAACAGACTGTACTATGGAAATGGGAAGAAGACAACTTGAAGAACAAACCTGACAATTTGATTATCAGAAAATGGATGCCTCAGCAAGAGATTTTGTGTAAGTATTTCGTTTAGTACGGTAGCAATAGTAACATCAGCTGTACTTGGTATTGCAAAGTGAACATCGATATCCGTTGAACCGATTATCCAAAATTTATTATAATATTTAAATCGCTTATGTTCGGATTACCATTAAAATTACCAATAAATTAAAAGGCGAGTTAAGAGATGGCGAAAATACAAAAGTAAATGGTAGAAGTCAAAGTAAAATTTGGAGAGTAGTGCAGGTTTTTTTATTAAGTTTTGTTTTGTTTTCTTTCAGCCCATCCCAACGTAAAAGTATTCATATCACACGGCGGCTTAATAGGAACACAAGAGGCCACATTCAACGGAGTCCCATTGATTGGCATTCCAATCTACGCAGATCAGTACAACAACTTGTTGCAAGCCCAAGCCCACGGATACGCAAAAATATTAGAATACAAAGATATCAATGAAGAAAGCTTATACAAACTGCTACATGAAGTGCTAACCAACGATACGTATGGAAAAAGGGCTAAAGAAATGTCGATTCGTTTCAAAGACCGACCGATGAGCCCGTTAGATACAGCCATGTATTGGATAGAATATGTTATTAGAAATAATGGGGCTGAATACTGGAAAAACCCCGCCTTAAACTTAAGTTGGGTAGCATATAATATGATAGATGTATACTTATTTATTTTAGGCGTAGTATTTTTGTCTGTGTACGCGGTATTAAAAGTAGTGATGATTGTTATGAGTGTTTTGAATGGTAAGGAAAGTAAAAAACAAAAGAAGAAACGATCGTAATGAATGGTTTTAACTGCTAGAATAATTGTATAGATTAGATTAATGCTTAGTACCATACAGTATAGTGAATAATAGAGTAGTTGCGCAGGCAGCAAAGAAATGTCATCAATTTTTATATAAAAAAATGTTGTTATTTATGTTTTAGGTACATTTATAATTTATATATTATTGATATAACAAATTATTAAATTCGTAACGCTTAAAAGCACAAAATTAAATGAGTGATAAAATAAAAACATTCATATTCTATATCATTTTGGTTTATGGTTCTTCGATCTTTAATAAATTCTTAAGTCTCGATAAACTTTTTTAATTTTATTCCATAACCCAACCTACAACCTATCAAAAAAAATCTCTCCTTCCAAAGATCTTATAGCCAAGCAATAACATCGCCAGTTTATAATTACACAAATATTTGACGGGACATGTTTGAGGCAGGGGTTGTCAGGTAAAACATGTTTGAACAAGGCAGGTTGGGGCGAGCCTTTTGTCCGGCTAGAAAGCCTGGGCTAGACTATGACTGACTTATGAATTTCGAATGCGAACAGATTGCGAAGCATGTGTACTCAGACTTTCATTAACAGACGTACAGATGTACACATTTGATATTTTTTTCACGGTTAAGCGTTCGCAACTTTAGATTAAAGTAGGTATTGTGATATTTTCCTTGAAAATGTGTTTTCTCTTCATTTGCTACAAACAACTATTCAATAAATTTCTTCTCTCTGAAAGTGGTATTGTGCTTTAAAAAATGAGACATAGTAGAGATATGACACAGAACTTTAACATATTCTGAAATGTAGCTTAAAACAGAAAATTATAGATTTTTCCCTAGGCCTTATAAAATGGGTTTCAAATTGCGAAATACTGGGATAATAAATACAAATACGTCTACGGTAACGACATGATTTAAAACATAATCTTAAGACTTATTTTCATAAATAAATGTTGTAGCAGATAATGTAGAAAAATGATAAATCATTATAATTATGTAATGTCAGCATAAATAACTGGTCATACTGGATAATTATGCCAATCAAATATTTGACCGGTATATTTTCAAGGAAACTCTTAAGATAATTGCGCCAGGTGTATAGGTTTTTACGCACATTTTTATCATTAAAACGCAAAAAGCTAGAAATCGTTTAGTTATTAAATTAATCGGCGTGGCTGTTATTTATCTTAGTGTATACTACTTAGGGTCAATTTATTCTCTAAAGCAGAGTCGAAACGCTTATAAAGTTTAAAAAAAGAGGTAAAATTTCATGCAATTTCTACGGGATGTACGGTAGTACGGTACCTAATAATTTCTTATTTTTTCAGGAGAAATCTCCGGAATTTCTTTGTTGAGTTACAGGTAAGAGCTTAATGTATTAACATTAAATACTATAGGATACTAAGATTGACGCTTCAATGCGCTTCGACTCTGTTGTATGCAATAAACCTTACGTGGTACATTCCACTTGGTTCACCTGGGTGACATCACCATGACCGTTATCAACAACAAAGTGGATTTTTGTGTCTCCTCATTTCACCTCGAACGCAATCCACCCAGGTGATATCACTCAGGTGAAATGACTAGACTTTTTGTGTTCTTTGTTCACCTTGGAACTGTACCACCCGGGTGAACAAACGCGATTTTTGTTTTATTCAGTTGGCTTTTTATCACCTGCATACTGGATAAATTAGGTTGGGTAAAAATCCACTTTGTTCATCTGGGTGATATCACTCAGGTGAACATAGTGAAATATACCCTTTCAATCAATCAATCAGCCAATCATAGTCCACTGCTGGACATAGGCCTCTCCCAATTTACGCCACAACACCCGGTCCTCCGCCTTCCGCATCCAGTCCCCTCCAGCGACCTTTCTCAGGTCATCGGTCCACCTGGCGGGCGGGCGTCCTACCTTACGGTTGCCGAGCCGCGGTCTCCATTCTAGGACTCGTCTGCTCCAACGGCTATCGGTCCTTCGACAGACATGGCCAGCCCATTGCCACTTCAGCAAGCTAATTCTACGAGCTATGTCGGTTACCTTGGTTCTTTGTCGGATGACCTCATTTCGAATTTTATCCTTCAAAGAGACTCCGAGCATAGCTCGCTCCATAGCCCGCTGTGCAACTTTAAATTTGTGGACTAGTCCAACCGTTAATGTCCACGTTTCGGCACCGTAAGTCATAACAGGTAGGACGCACTGGTTGTACACTTTGGTCTTCAGGCATTGCGGTATAGGCGAAGAAAAGACTCGACGAAGTTTGCTAAACGCTGCCCAGCCCAACTGAATTCTCCGATCGATTTCCCGCTCGAAGTTGTTTCTACCAAGCTTGATGACCTGCCCTAGGTAGATATACTCTTGAACAACTTCGAGCAACGATCCTTCGACATATATCGGTCTCGGCCTGATATGTTCATTGAACATGATCTTTGTTTTATCCAAGTTCATGCCAAGACCGACCAGTCGTGAAGCTTCATTTAGGCCATGCAGCATCTCGCTTAGCTGGTCCAGCGACTCTGCTACTATGACGATGTCATCGGCAAATCGAAGGTGCGAGATGTGCTCACCGTTCACATTTATACCCCGTCCAGTCCAATCCAGAGTTTTGAAGACATCCTCGAGCGCGTTGGTGAACAGCTTTGGGGATATAACATCCCCCTGTCTCACCCCCCGACGCAGCTCGATCGGATTCGTCTTACGGTCATGGAGCTGGACAGTCATGGTGGCGGTGTCATATAAGCATCTCAGCACCTCGATGTAGCGCCAGTCAATACGACATCGTTGCAGGGCATCCAGAACCGCCCAAGTTTCGATGGAGTCGAAGGCTTTCTCGTAGTCCACAAAGGCCAAACACAGCGGCTGATTGTACTCTTTGGTTTTCTGCACAATCTGCCGAACAGTATGGATGTGGTCTACGGTGCTAAAGCCTTTTCGAAACCCGGCTTGTTCTGGTGGCTGGAACTCGTCGAGTCTTGTAGCGAGGCGGTTAGTGACTACTCTCGAGAACAACTTGTAAATGTGGCTCAGGAGTGAGATAGGTCTGTAATTCTTCAGCAAGGTTTTGTCTCCTTTCTTGAAGAACAGAACCACCGCACTCCCACTCCACGCTTGTGGTGTTAAGCCTTGGTGAATGACGGAATTAAAGAGACTCGCTAGCTCTTTCAGGACTGTGGTCCCACCGGCCTTAAGGAGCTCGGTCGTAATTCCGTCATCACCCGGCGCCTTGTTGTTCTTTAGTTGTCTGAGAGCTGCCTCTACCTCGCCCGGGTCGACATCCGGGATGTCCTCGGTGTAATGGCGCGTGAGTGGGGCTCTGTGGTCATCTACGCCTTGTCTCGGTGGTTTAGTCGTCCGTGATGCGTATAGGTGTCTATAGAAACTCTCAATTTCCTCCAGAATCTCGAACTTAGAGGTGACGGTCCTGCCATCCCCGGTCCTCAGTTTCGCCAGATGGGGTCTGCCTAATTGCTGAGCGAAGACTTTGGTGCCTCTATTTCGCTCAATCGCAGCCTCGATCTTACGAGTGCTGCAGCGTCGGAGGTCACGTCGCGTCAGTTTCCTGATTTTCAGGTTTAGGGACCGCCTATCTGACGAAGACATCTGGGCATCTGGCGTTTCTCGTCTTTCCTTCATAAGTTCGAGAGTCTCTGGTGAGAGTTTGGACTCCCTTTTACCGCGTTTTCCGGGGAACAACCTTCGAGACACACTCTGTAGCGTTTTGACCACTGTGTCGGTTTTTTCGTCAACATTGTCCGTGGTTTCCAGCAGTGCGAAACGATTTTGGAGTTCCAACTGGAACTTATCGGAACCTAAAGCTATTTGGGGCAGCGTGGGTCGGAGAGTAGGTCTCATCATCCTAACTCTTTCAGCCTTAAGGTTGATATTTAGAGAGCCTCGGACGAGTCTATGATCACTACCGGTATTAAACCTATTGATCACCGAGACGTCTCTAAATATATGCCGCTTGTCCGTGATGATGAAATCTATCTCGTTCCTCGTCACATTATCGGGGCTTCGCCATGTCCACTTTCTGTGGGGCTTCTTCTTAAAGAAGGAATTCATTAAGAAGAGCCCCTGGGACTCTAGAAAGTTTACCAACATTTGGCCCCTGTGATTTCGGCGCCCCACGCCGTTAGGTCCGATTATCGTTTCGCCGCGTTCTTGTACTCCCACCTTGGCATTAAAATCTCCCATAACAACGTTGTAGTGAGCCTTCCTGGTACCATGTAGTGCCTTCGCTATGTCTTCGTACATGGTTTCGGCTATCTCATCAGAGTATGTCGAGGTCGGCGCATATACCTGCACCACCTTCAGGAACTTCCTGTCGGTGATTTTCAATAAGAGGTACGCTACCCTTGTCGACACACTACTGATTTCCACAACGCTGCTTGTGAGACACTTGTTGACCAAGAAACCGACACCACCCTGGGAGGGCCTATCACCTTCTCGGTAGTAGAATAGGTCACCTGAATCAAGGGTTATCGTGTCCTCCCCCTGTCTTCGGACTTCGGATAACCCCAAAATGTGCCAGTTTATGCGACCTAATTCTACTTCGAGTTCGGTGAGGTGTTGGTCCAGCCGTAGACTTCGTCCGTTATACGTCGCCAGGGTCAGTTTTTTGAGGTGGTGGTAGCCTCCCGTAGCCCGGAGATTCTTAGCACCCCCTGTCCCGCCGTTACCGCGACCGCTACCTTGGCCGGGAATAGCGGGACTACCGGGAACTGGGGGCCGTTCTGTGAGGTGTGGCTCCATCAGAGGTTTCGGCCTACTAATGCCACGCTGGCCAGACGGGTTGGCATAGGGTTTGGTCTCGAGTTTTCCTTCTCTAAGCAGTGATTGTTGGCTCTGCTCAATTTTCCCTTAGTCGCCTTCTACGACACCCACGGGATGAGATGGGGTGGTGACCTTCGTATTCTTTAGGTCCGTCACCACACGGACTTTCTTTAGGTCCGTCACCACACGGACTAAATATACCCTTTACGCATACCTATACTTTGATACATTATCGCACGTGTGGTATCTTATTATAAATCTTAGATGCACGTGACAAAGTACTTGACCATTTGCTCCCAAGAGTCTTAAGTACAGTTACTATGTAGAGATAAGAAATAGGAAGTTTACCGACAGATATAAAAGACCTTACCTTTCTTTGTAAAAGTTTTAGAGGTGTTTGTTATTATTTGGATATTATTATGTATTCATATAGTATTCTGTAATAATGAGCGGAGATCTTTGATTGTCAATTAATTTATGGTTTGTTCAATTGTTTTCAATTAATCAAATCAAATCATTTTAATGTATCTAAGCTTATGAACCAGTCAAATAGATAGACTACGTACCAATAATTTTCTGTGTAAGTCATTTATAAACCGCATCTCGTCACAGATCCAGATGAAATTACATATGATATGGACCAACAAGTGAATATTTATACATATTAGGTATAGGTGTACAAAAGATATGTATCAACTCAATTACAACGTATAAAAGGTAAATGTACCAATGAAGGCCGAAAATTACTTTTATACGGTCATTCCAGACAGTGAGTAAAAAATGCACGTTAACACCTAGGTACACGTACGTATCGAAAACTGGTTATGGAATGTTCTTTTAATTAATACAAAATCATAAGACAGGAATCAGTTTATGTAAGTACTATTGCAAGCTCTTATTTAACTTCTAAAATACATTGTAAAAATATTTAGACGTGTACAACATACATATTAAATTAAACTTATAAATATCAAATATCTGTTGAGTCAGAGCCTAAACTTATTCCTCTACTCATACACAAACACTCAAAGCCGAAAAAAGGTACACAAATCGTACAAAAATCGATCGTACTAAAAATAATTCTTCCTCTAAAAAGGGTGGCATCGCATGCACTTAACACACGTATCATTAATTTATCAGTCGTCTGTCTGCGAACCTCGAAAGGTAAATGTAAAACTAACAGTTTGGAGAGGACGCAAATTAAAATCAACATGGCGACGAACGACTACGTATCCGTTTTTTGTCTAATCTTCTGTTGATACCTCTGCTTGCACCTGTGCTTTTACTCTAACTTTATGCTTTTATTTTACGGACTTTAGATCGAATGCTCTTATTTTAAGCAGGTCCAAAGTATCGATTTCAAAGGCAGGAGCAAAAAAGAACGTTTTTGCTATGCCAGAGGATCGATAGTGAGATGTGAACTTACTGAACTGACCACCTATGTAACAATAAGGAATTGAATTGAACTTGATAAAATGTTAAATTGAAGAGTCTGTATAAATTCATAGATCTGTAATTAGAAATTAAGGAACCCTGGTTATTTGTACTAATTTTGATGTGTTTGAACCCTGAGTACCTATGTAGGTATGTGTTACATGTGTATATCGAAATAAAGTTTTAAATAAATTTGAAAAAAATATTAGGTTACTGTTTTAAATTTTATATCGCGTGTACAATGACTTGCAAATTATTATCATATTATTACGTTATAACATAGGGTTAAGGTTAATCACATTAAAATGACAAGTCGTTTTGAAAACCTGATGAGTCCAGATTATGATGATATTTGTTTTATATATATAAACTCCTAAATGATTAATTAAATCCGCTTTTTATTAACCGGTTATTGATTAATCAACTTACAAAATTAGATACAGGATGTTAAGAAAACCTCAATTTGCTGGTCTGCGTGACGCGAGTAGTGAAGCGTTTATTTAAAAATCATTTAAACTTCTTTCATCCTAACAGAGGATAAGTTAATACAGATCTTTTATATTTGATAATTTCAATAATTCACTATATTTTCAGAGTAAGGTAAAAGCCGGATAGTTGCCTCGAACGGATACATGCCTCAGTTTCAAATGCTCTATGTTAGACGTATCGACAGTGTTTCTTTTTGATCATAATTAAAAGAGTCCCCCGCGCAGGCCTCAGGGCCGCATACGCCGTTAAAGTAGACGCTTGTGTTTTTTCCGTGTGAGAAAATATCTTACTCAATACTCAATATTTATTGCACTCCATATGTTACATTAAGGTGGTGGTTACATTAAAGGGTCGGTACAATATGGACCCTGTAGGGCACGGCAACTTACAATACAATTTATATAAACTAAAACTACTACATAAACTACTTATCAACTATTTTGCAAATAAAGCTTAACTAACGTTTAATTTTATTTAGACATATACTTCTTCCGCGGCGATACTTTGACGGGCTCCAGAATTATACTGGTAGGTAATCTCTGTTTTATATTTTTATAACTGATTGCGATTTCAGTCAATAATTTATTTCTTTGAATGCATTAGAGTTTCAATTGTACTGTTTATTAGGTTTTATTGTTAAAAATGATTTATTTTTTTCGTAAATAAAAAGGGCAAGTATCCGTATCAAATCAGATAGTTGCCCTACTGTCTTTTGCGGATTGTTGCCCTGCGGCAACTATCCGTAACTATACATTTTTGACAAGCAAAGAGAGTTTTTTTTCTGTTATTTTTTTCATTTGCTTTTACTATACTTAGTTTATCTTAAATAAAATAAATACTCAACAGCAAAATGCCTCGCAGGTATAAACGAAAGCTGCTAATAGCAAATTTTAATACTATATTGTAAGGACCAACAACGACTCTTTTCAGTGAATCGGCTTTTTGAAGGCGGTTCTCTTTTTTTTAAAGAATTTAAATAGTTATAATTTTTCCTTTTTTATTATCTTTTTATTTAATATTTTTAGTGTTAGGTACTTTGCTTACTTGCTTAAATTGGGTTTAGTCAAACGCGAGATAATCGCGTCAAAATATTCATACATACAGGTCATTGTGAGAACCTCCCTTTTTTCAAGTCGGTTAAATAATAAATCCTAAAACCTTCTCCTCTCCTCTATCTAACAAACTATTTTCTGAAAACCGCATCAAAATCAGTTCAGCCAAACGAGGGATAATCGCGGACAAACATACATACATACAGGTCAAACTGAGAACCTCCTTTTTTGAAGTCAGTTAAAAATATATAAAAAGTAAAAATAAATAAAAGTTAATTCTAATTTTGTATATTGTTCTATCTTCAAAATAAATCACAACATAACATTTTTATTTTAGAGTTTGGACACTTATTTTCTAATTTGGAGTCTATTATTGTTATAATTTTAGAATTATAATTTGCTTTAATTAATACTTACTAAAAGATTTTATTTAATAATAAAAACTGATTTTTAAAATTAATATTACTTCATTTTCATTTGAAAAAAAAAAACTATCCTAACATTGGGCAAGTATCCCCCGAACAATTTTTAACGTTAGGCTACAATCCGCCATAGTAGGCAATCTCTTTTTTAGAGGTCGTATTAAACTGGATTTACTCAAAATTTATAATATTTAAAATTAAAAAAAAAAATAGGGTATATTAGAGGAATGATGAACTATGATTGAGAATACACTTTGAATAAAAAATGTATAGGCACACATTTTTTAAACGAGTTTTTCAAAAAGTGTGGCAACTATCCGGCTTTTACCCTATATAAAACATACATACATATCACGCCTCTTTCCCTTGTAGGGAGAGACCATTTCTTTCTTCTTGCTACGATCCTTAGACACTTGTTTCACTTTGTCCACTTTCATTATTCCCTTCATACATGCTTTTCGATTTATTGTACTCTTGACCTGGTCTTTTTTCGTTCACACTCATCTTATACACTTTTTTCGTCAATCGTTCTTCATTCATTCTCTCGACATAAACAAACCATCTCAACATACCTTTCTTAAATTTTGTCTCAATATCTATCATCTGACATACTTGTGTTTAGAGTACATAATAATATTATAATGACGTACTCACACAACTACGCAATGTGCAAGCCCTAAGGCTGAACTGAGTGAGCCTGTCTCGAGCCACTAAGCCGACGTCCACCATTAGCCATCTTAGAATCGGTCCACACTATTATAATGTAATCGGACCGTACATTGCAATATTGCACGTTGAACACAAAGGTTTTGGAATGTCTTTGTATGAATAACTATATCTAGATTGATATGATTAACTTAAACTGTTATTGTAATTTAGCTGTTGTACCTTACCAAAAATTAGACAATTATAAATGATACGGGAATTGAAATCGATTTTCGATATAACATATATTTTTATAGGAAATAATACACACCAAAAACATAATGATACTATGTAATATTAAATTTTGATCATGTTTCATGCTCCTAGGACTCTTCTTCCCTTTAGAACTTATGCATACTAATCAATTATTTAAGTATCAACTACTACATTAAAAACCGACTGTTAAATTGTTAAGTACACAATGAAAAGCAAAGAATTTTTTTGATCATATTATTTCGATGCATCCTCTCCATTGCAGCTTTTGTTCTTCCTAAGATTTTTCCGAATTCGTTCCCTTATCTAGTCTAAGCTAAACGGAGTCCCGATCGATCGCGAATGGGATACTTTGGCTTCAAATTGGTATCTATCAAGATTACGGGCCCTAAGTCCACACCTCTTTGCTGTCTTAGTAATCGTTGCGAGCGGGGTGGCGGCGAAAACATTGTATATTTTCTCACGTGCTAAGGTAGATGAAGTGTGAATCAGTTTTGTCTACAAAGGTATTTGACCAATGCTCTGTTTGAGACTGGGTATACATATTTTTGCTGGAAGTTTAGGTAATAATAAAAAAAACAAGTATGTAAGCACTCTTATTATATAACTAGCTTTAGTTTTAGTTTGGCAGGCCGAAGAGACGGTGGTAGGATGACATCTGTCATTTTATAAGAGATTGGCGTCAAGTGGCGCAGGACAGAAAACTCTGGAGTCAGATGGGGAAGACCTTTGCCCAACAGTGAGCGCAAAAGAGGTTACATAAAAAGGAAGCCAAAGTTTGGGTTGAAATAAATCAGGATTAAGACAAGCTAAAAAACACGCCCATAAATGTATGTGTTTATAAATAGAAATCCTTGAACATGACTTCATGAATAACGACAAGTTGTACCTGTTAAACTGTGTTTAAATTTAGGAAAACTAGTTATAATTTATTTAAACATGACACATAACGCCCATTTAAATTATCGTAATATTAAAAATATGGTTTTAAATTAAAACTATAGGATGTTGTGTTTATTTGGTGTTATCCAAATTAAAATTATCACAATATTGAAATACCATAATTTTTTACTCAAGAATTACGCAAAGAAGTTTTATCTCGGCCTAATTAGTATCAATTTTATCTGGCGACGACATAAAAGCAATTATTCGCCGCAGTGCATTTAGAGGAGCCTACAGACATGCGACATTGGACTATTTCGAGGCCGAGCCTATCTCATTAAGAGTTTGCAATTAAAACTTCGCAATCTGGCCGGCGCTCAGAAGGGAATTAACGCCAATGCGAAACGCTTGGGAAATGAAAATCAGTCTCCGAGAACGTCATACAAAGTTATGTTTGGATTCCGTTTATTTGCTTCCGATTCCTAATTGCTGTATTTGTGAATGTTGCGATTGGTTTCTATAAAACGATTAACGTGAATTTGGGTTGGGCCGATGGTTTGGTGCTACGGGGAACCTCTGGGTTGAGCCTGCTGACTAGAACCGGAGACCCTTCGACCATGGTTGCCATTGATCGTGGTCAAAGCTAATCTGCATTACAGATTCAGCTGTAGGCAGGTTACCCAGGGTGTTACGAGCGTATAAACTTGTATATATTTATAATCTTATATATAAAAATGAATCGCTAAATGTGTTGGTAAGCGCATAACTCAATAACGCCTGGACCGATTTCGTTAATTCTTTTTTTGTTGTGTTAGTTATTATCAGGAGAAGGTTCTTATGAAAGAAAAAAAAATGGAAATGCGCAGAAAAAAAAGTAATCCTGACCTTTGTTACTACAGTGATTTTTTGGATTAATCTGCGTCCTGAATAACATAAAGACACCGGGAACGGGACCTACGTATTCACGCGGGTGAAACCGCGGGGCACAGCTAGTTTAATATAAAGAAAGCGGCGAGGAGACGCTCATTCTTTACGATTGTCGCGCTAAGAAGAGCACATAAACTAACAAGGCCTCAAGTGTTTTAAGGAAAAGTTGATTAGATAATTAAGGACATAACGGTAGACCAATAAGCAACAAATATTACACTAAACCTTTTTATTTATGCCAAAGTATCAAGGATATAATGTAGTTCCAGCAAAAAAATCGTTAAAACTACGATTTATCAACATATAATTATTTAATTTATATTCATTCGATTGTCATGTTTTCTTAGTAATTTGATTTATTGTGTTATGCTTATGACTCAGCTAACATCATCCGGATTTTAAATTAGATTTTAGGAATGAAATGTGATTTAGAAATACACAAATATTTTTTTGGCTTAAATCGTTATTCATTTGCCTGACGCATAAAATCAGTTTTGATTTTGTTGCTCGGATCAATTTTACCTCACTCCCGCATTTATTCTTTCAACTACACACAAGAAGTATCTGCAACACATAACAAGCTTTTATCATAATGCGAACACTAACATACACTATATAATTGTACACAAAACATCCGCGAGTGCTTTTTATCCAAACAGTCGGTCCTAACGTTGCATGTAACTTTTTGCGCGAACAAAAAGTATATTTATATTCGCGTCACAATAGTGATGTACTGTGTGGAATTGAATAGCGCATGTTTTGTGTGTCTTTTGTGATAATATGGCTCTGTAATGCAGACAGATGTGTAGAAACTTTAGCTTGGTGGCTGATGTATGGCGAATTTTTGTGTTGTAAGTAGATTTTTTTTAAAGGACGTTCAGCCGTAGCCTGGACCATCTAGCTGGTAATGATATTAAGTTGATTTTCGACAGTTATAAAATCCACGATTTTGAAAGTTTTTCTAGTAAAATACTAGTATTCAGCTGATTCAGGGTTAAGCACATTCTAGACTCAATCATTCAATTTTGTGACATTCCGATACTATTACCACGGTCAAAACAACAATTTCTTAGCACAGTTATTGAATCTATTCGTCTATTTTCTATATATATATATATTATGAATGAATGGTTTGTATGAATGAAAATTCTCGAAAATTTCGATCTATTTTCATATAGGTCGTTAGGGCAATGACTGTCATATTACATGAATCATAAATAAATACTAACAAAAGTATAATTGATAAGAAGGTCAAGATCGATCCAAAGTCAACGTTACATTTTATAATACTGTTCTTCCTCTTAGCGTGTCGATAAATGGCAATACTCGTATTAGATTTTCCCAGACCAGTACTCAGCTACGCGGATAGCATTATCTGTAGCATTGTACAGGTCCTCGCGTGTACCGGTGGGTATTGCTATAAATAGTTATCATTGAGATATTAGTAGGAACATGTTTAATGCTCCTGACTACTAAACCCCACTTAAATTTAAGACGCTCTTAAATATCTCTGTCGCTTCACACCTTAAAGTGACAGAGACAGCACTACGTAACAGCCATTTAAAATTAAGTTACATTTTAGTATTCGGGTGTTAGACCCTCGATTTGCAAGTGTGAGACACGACCATAACTGAAATCTTAGCGCCTTAGGAGTTTCCGACAAGATAAGAGCTTATATTATGCTGTAACCACTCTGAAACGGTTTATGTATGGAATGGAATAATGCAATGAAACCGTTTTGATATTACAACTATAACAAAGTTTTAAACAATATGTGTCAAATAAAAAAACAGTCTCTTATTTAATATGAGTGCTTCTAGACCTATTTATAATAAGGCTGGGCACGTTTCCTGCCATTGACATGAAGGACGATGATTTTTTTGACGCGAGTTAGTTTTATATATGATGATGCTGTCCGCATTTATTTATTTATTTATATAAGTTTTCATTGGAGTATAGTTCTAAGTTTTGTTGTTATATTAGATCTACAAGAAGCTGAAAAGTGTTAACTAAATAATAATTATTTCATGATTATTGTTGCTATTCTGAAATTGGTTTTAAAATCAACTTCCTTAACTCAAAGGCTTAGGAATATTCTGAAGAAAATAGGCTTTCCTTCGATCTACAATTTGTTTGCTTTTGCCAACGATTATCCATAATTTATGAAGCACTCCAAAACGTCTGAAAACTTTGTTTAAAACATTATCGTTAACTGAAGCATTTTAAACTAACTACTTAGAAGTTCAAGGGTTAGCTATTTGTTTTAATAATATTAACTTTCTAGGTCTTTATTTTACAACCCTATATTGAATTACCAAATATTTAAGAAGCCTATTTTTTACATGCCAATATTTTACATGGCGGGACGAGCTTGATTTTTCCAGAATATGGACAACAATAGCTCAGGACCGGGAGAATCCGAAGAAGGAAAGATAGTGGTAAAAAATTATAAATAAATAAATAAAATAGTTGTAAGTGCTTGTTGTTCTATTAGATTTAGAAGTCTTATAGGTTACGTTTAACATTTTTTTTGTGTGTCAATAAATTTCCAGTCTCAACTACTGAATGAAAAAAAATTAAGTCTGTCAAGTTTTATTAATTGCATGAAAAGCTTCGAGATTGCTCGGGCCATGATATGGCCATGTGGACCAAAAGCATGTCCGTTTTATATATTTTTTTTCGTCGGTTTAATAAATTAATTATACAGGTCTTAAAAACACTTACTACTAAGTAAATACAAATATCAATATAATCAAGCTTGTATACTAATGTAGCGTAAGCAATTATATAATTAAAAAACTATGTTATACACTATTCTGTCTAAATTATAGTATCCTACAATCTGAATAAATAAAGTTAGGTACCATTAGAAGCTAAATAATTATATTAAAAACTATATAAGATACCAAATAAAATTTAACGAACACACAAATAAGCCAAGTGTAGACAATGTATTAATTATATTTATAGGTACGTACAAAATGTCAAACGCATTGTTAAAGTTTGCTCGTAACAAAATTTGACATTAAATTACAAACTTACGAACTCCGAAGTAATGGGTTCAATTGAAATTTGTTTCAACATTAATTTGTTCCGAGTTAGTACTTCGGGAGCCGAAATTACGATGCAAGAATAAAGGGCTGAACTGTGCCCTTTGTAAATATAAAATAATACATTGTATGTTAGTAATACTTTTGAATTTATTGTTTCTAGTTACGTTGACAGTTTGTTTTCGTAATCATTTTGTTTGAAGTTCGGTTTGTGTAACAATTATTGTGAAGTTGTACGACAAGTTCTTTCGGGGATGGAAATAAAAGGAAACGAGTAAAGGAAATGTTATATAACAATGCCTTGTTCATGATATATGAATTTGTTATATTGAACTTGATTTTTTTCGTTCTGGGTTATGATTTACATGTTGAGTCTTTAGTGAAGCTTCGGTCAACATTTAGATTAAGTTATGTGAGCCAAATTTCTAGATAAAATTATTTTATTTATTTATTTAATAATTTATGTACAAAAAACACATTAAAAAATAATATTTCATATTTAAAAATGATGTACAAAGGTACTGGTTATTTCTTAAGAAATTTCTGCCCGCAGACCCGCGAAAGGAGAGGGTGTCAATATTGGTCAAAATTAAGTTCTTCTATATCAATTATTAGAAAATTACTACAAGAATAAAACAAGCACCTGTCTTGTGAGTCATGTAAGTACATAATATTTCGTAATCAATAGAGTTATCAGCCAATTACTTAGCTCTTTTCATGGCTACGAAATTAATCAATTAAAGCCCCTTCCTTGAAGCGATCCTGGGTGTATCCTAATTATAACAGATTACATTAATCTCTAACAATATAGCGGATTTGCGGGCGTGGCGGCGATGCGCGCGGTCCTATTAATTGATGATACATTTTAATAAACTTGGGAGGTATCTTTTATTATTCAAGGAAAGGGATTTTAATGATTATGGAATTGTGTATTTAATGTATTAAAATTGAATTTTAAAACAGTAATTTCGTAGCAATATTTTTGTGCTAAAAATAATAAGTTTTTTTTTAGTTTTGAAGTTAAATATTACTATCCTTCTAGCAGGAAGTTAGAGTTCATGTTTAATTATTTAACAAACTCTCTTTACGTTATGCTTTGTTAAGGTTAGTTTTCAGCATTACCCATATCAATCCTCTAGTTGTTGTCATGTTTTTTTTTATCTATGTAATGAATGAGTATGTATTGAGTAAAAACTGTAATCTAGAGATTATTTCTGCCACGATAATTCTGTTTAAATTCCCATACCTATGGCAAGAAGTGAAGTTAAATGAGAATTATCTGAAAAACCGTCGTTGTATAGCGCACATACACATGCAGCTCAAAACTATTTCCCGGCAAAACTCCTTTGATATCTGCTTTTCTATTTTAAAATCGCTTTACGCCAACAGTGAAACCAATTTCATACTACGACTTAGATGGTACCTACCGAGATTATCTCGTATTTCTAGGCTCTCGAACTACACGACTATTCCATTTATGTTTGAGATATTTCAGTGGCTCTAATTTTGGAACCGCTTCAGTGCCACTTTATATTATTATGCAGTTGCTGAAGACGTTGTCAGATTGTATTTAATATTTACGTCGTCTGAAGATTTTACATAAACACATGAAATGTCTTTGAGAATTGTGAAATGTTGTTGATTTTAGCAGCAATGATTATTATATTATTCTTAAATATCCAGCCAGTCCTGTTGCTAGAAAATTTTTAAAACCCTTGATCAAATCAACGTACAATATAAATAATTGATACAGAAATCCACATACTATGCAGCAAATAAGAAAAAATGAACCAATATTAAAATGTAGTCCTAAGTAGCTGCATAAAAATGACAAGATTAGCGCGACTCTGCTAAGCGCGAACACAAGCCTTAACAACAGCCATCATCCGAAATTTGCGTTTTTAATATTATTAACGTTTTTGTCCTGAAGAGGAGCTGGTATAAAATGTATGCTAATCAAGCATTTGCATATGACTGGGAAAAATACTGGCCCATTAAAGACCCTAGAAGTGTGAAAGGATGGAGTGGTTAAAACACAGTTAACGAGGGCCGAAGAGGTGCCATTAAAGGTCTAAGACCTTCTATGCTCTAAGTCGTTTGTCATGCAAATAGAGAGTGAATAATTTATAGAAGATTCATCCCCCTGTTACGAGGATCCCATTGTTGAGGAAATCGGATGATATAACGCGACCTGTGTATCTAGATAAATACCTTTTACATTGTTATGTAGATCCTTCTTGCTTGATGTTGTGTTTTCCGATTTATTACCTGAATAAGTATGACCTTTTTGATTTAGTGGATGCATAGGAAGGTTAAGTTTTTTATTTGATCGTATTATTTTGTATACATCGGTAGAATCGCAGTCCAATTTTATACTACTTTTATGTCATAGGGAGGTTACTCATAATATTATGTTCTATACAGTGAGAGACCTGCATAGGTATTAGTATTTATGAAGTAGATTAATGTTAAACTACTAAGCACAATTTAGGAATTAAATTATTCGAAATATTTGATTTAATGTTTAAACTAAGAAGTTGACAGATACATAAAATAAACATAAAGATAGAGTAACTAATATAACCACACATCGCTAGAGCAATGAAAGACAAAAAATGACATAATATCCGAATAGCAAGCAGTTTTGTACGACATGTTTCTGTAAGCTAGTTTAAATTAAACATTTCACTCGTCTCCGTAAAGAAAAACTTAAAAACATGCTAGTGTACGAGCTGCAACGTTGTTCGCATTCATAACGCTGTGGTTTTTACCCCGGGGCGTGAATAAATGGGCACACTGTCCGCATACGGCCCCGCCACCGCGCCGTGTGTTGTCCCTAATTTTTGTACATTTTTTAATGAAGAAGTGTTTCGCGATTACTTTGGTTGAAATTAACTTATAGCGCCTTACAATATTGTGTGAGCAAAACGCTGTGCGCCGGGTACTCTCAGTTTTGCATTTAAACCAGTAGGCGTTAGTGCTATATAAGCGTTTATATTTACTGAAGAGCTAAGAAAGTACTGAATGTATTACTTATAAACTAGCATAAGATAAGCCTTTAAATTGTACGTAGAAATCCTTAACAAAACAAGGTCTGTGGCTACCCATTGATTCAATAAAGACGTAAGTTCGAATCCAACCCCGTTAATCTATCGTGGTAGACCCAATCTTAAAACAAACACATTTAGATTAGTTGGAGGGATTAACAAGGATGTTAGCTAAGTACACTGTGCAAACATAATATTGTTATGTTGTCTTGTTTTAGAGATTAATTACTTGTTGGTAACAAATAGTTTAATCAATTATTAGTAGGTGCTTTATAAAAATTACTGAAGTAATTCTAATTTCATATATAAAACTAAGGCGACAAAAAAATAATCTAGATTATTTAGTTAAATCACAACGTCAATACGTAAATATCCTTATAAGATTAAAATATTCATATTCCAAAATTTAAAAGCCCAACGACTTCGTTAAGCAGACTGAGTTTAGTACTAAGATTGCTCTCATGAAATTAATCAGACCTAAGACACATAAGTTTATTACAATATATCACAAATCCTCTAAAATGTTATGTACCAAACGTGTATTTTCTTTTCATACACTCCTGATTGAGTGTACTTTATTATATCTCAACATACCAAGAAACGACGAAGAGGAAATATACTTATGAAAAACCCTACTCAATAATTACGAAGACAATCATTTTCTTAGTAAAATTACTTTATGCCAACCGCCAAGTTTCCAAGCAAGTCTTTGAGGACGCGCCTAAGTATGTAATAACTGCACTCTACTAGAATGTTAGTTGTTTTAACTATGCTAAAGCCTAGCAAAGTTTCCCTGTGTTTTTCCAGCATATTAAACTTTTACTTACCTCTACAATTTTGTGGTAGCTAATTTGAAAAGGCAGCTGAAAAAATCTTAAATTTAGCAGGACTTCAGGTAATGTTATATTACGCCTTAGTTATTAGGCACTGCAACACTACAGCTTGCTTATATGGAATTTACTGCTAAAAGTCACGTTCAGGCATACTGAGAAGCGCTGAGGTTTGATTAGGTAAAAATTTATACACAAAATTGTGATATTATGTGGTAATGTTGTATTTTGTAGTTTTCCACTATTTTTAGTGGGCTTGGTTGTATATAATTATATTTAAAGTCTTAATAATGAAGCTTCCACAAGACCTACGCAATGACAACGGGACTTGTCAAGTTATTTTTGTATGCATAAAAAAAACCCGGAGTCTTGACCTTGTCCGATAATAGAAATGTTTATCTACCGAATTAACATATTATGTACATTTATTACATTACCCACCAAAGTCAAAACCAGGTGACATACCTACAAATAATAAACGATAACAAGAAACGATATTATCTTTTTGTTTGTATTTCGATAAAAAATAAGAGAAATAACAAGCTTTAGTTAAACAATATTTATTTACGGTCCTCGTTCTATCAAAAAGCAATCTTATTTTATTAGTAGTAAAGTCTTAACTAGCAGATCGTCGCTCATAAACACCCGCTTGGAAATTAGATAACTCACGCACACATGGATACGTTTTACGCGGTGTGACGCAAAGTTCAATGATATGAACATAGTTACGGAATGCTATTTCAACCATTTGTTGTCTTTAGATCGCGAGTGAGGTTATGGAATGAATGAATTCCTTTAAAATATGTAATATCGTAATAACTTGTGATAATAATTTATGTTTTAATTCAGAGTTTTGTTTTAAAGTGGTCGTTAGTTTGTTTTACACAGTTACACGTTAGTGACATTTGTTTTGTATAAGTTCTGCATAGTAAACAACTAAACTAGTGTTTGTGCTACCGAAATTGCTTTGAACTGTTTTTAACCATGGCTGCGTTCGTGTCCACTAAACTATTATCATTGTGTAAAAATGCTGCGAATTTAAGAGCGTTGTCGACCACATGCTCGCAAAACGCAAAAGTTACGTTTAATTGGGAGGATCCCTTGAATTTAGAGGGACAATTGCATGACGACGAAAAGGCGATAAGGGACTCGTTTAAAGCTTATTGTAACGAGAAACTATTACCAAGAATAATCGAAGCGAACAGAAATGAAATCTTTGATAGAGAAATTTATAAGGAGATGGGTGAAATGGGAGTTCTCGGATGCACCATTAAAGGCTATGGCTGTGCCGGTGTCTCCTCCGTTACCTATGGGTTATTGACGAAGGAGTTAGATGGAGTAGATTCTGCTTACAGGTCGGCAATGAGTGTCCAAAGTAGCTTAGCCATGGGAGCTATATACATGTATGGATCTGAGGAACAAAAACAAAAATACTTACCCAGAATGGCCACAGGAGAATTAGTTGGATGTTTTGGTTTAACAGAGCCAAATTATGGAAGTGACGCTGGTGGCTTAGTAACAAAGGCTAAACATGACGTAAAAAATAAAACGTATGTACTTTCGGGCTCAAAGACATGGATCACAAACTCTCCAATTGCTGACATATTGGTTGTGTGGGCAAAAGATGACGAAGATAAAGTCCGAGGTTACATTGTCGAAAGGTCACAAGTCAAAAAAGGTCTTGATACTCCTAAAATCAATGGGAAATTCTCTTTGCGAGCTTCGGCAACGGGCATGATATTGCTCGACGAAGTGGCTATACCGGAGGACAATTTATTGCCCAACGTAGTAGGTTTGAAAGGGCCTTTCGGATGTCTCAATAACGCGCGATATGGGATCGCTTGGGGCGCTCTCGGTGCCGCTGAAACATGTTTGCGGATTGCCCGTCAGTACACATTAGATAGGAAACAATTTGGGCGACCGCTTGCAGCCAACCAGATTATACAGAAGAAACTGGCTGACATGTTGACTGAGATAGCCCTCGGGTATCAGGCTTGCGTTCGAGTGGGGCGTCTGAAGGACGAAAATAAGGCAGCTCCTGAGATGGTTTCTTTAATCAAAAGGAACAATTGTGGGAAAGCTTTGGATATAGCGAGAGTTGCCAGAGACATGCTTGGAGGTAATGGTGTGTCAGATGAATACCATATAATCAGGCATGTAATGAACCTAGAGGCAGTCAACACTTATGAAGGCACTCACGACATTCATGCTTTAATATTGGGTAGAGGTATCACCGGTATACCTGCGTTCTCGTAATTGTTGTTTATTCATATTATATTGTACAGAATATGGCATTGTTATATACTCAAATTGTTATTTTTATTAAAATAATGTTGGAACTATTTCTTTTTATTTTTACCCGTAAAAACCTTGATTAGTAGTCCAGTTTGCTTTAACTGTAAATTAAACGATAATTAAAATAAAGTAATTAAGAATTAATGTTCAAAAAGAGTAATTGGAGGCGCCGGGTATCGATCCCGGTACCTCTCGCATGCTAAGCGAGCGCTCTACCATCTGAGCTACGCCCCCGTTGAAAACTTTGTCGAAATACGTGAGTGGTATGTGTTTTTGCTCTAGAAAGCAAGGTAAAATAAATCTGGTCAACAATAATAATAATCTTACGCAATATAAATATTAAGGCACACAACTAGAATCGCGCGATCAGTATTTTCAATAACAGAACTTATCTTAATACCAACTTTGTTTATAATGGTTATTAGCTTATTGACATTCTAATAAATTATCCTTATTTATCCTACGTAGTTGTTTACTTCTACTAACAAATACTTATGTATCGCGTTCTTAAACTAACTGTACATTTTCTAAAAGTGCTACGCAATAACCTCTTTTATGAATTGGGAAATTACTGCGTATGTTACATAAAACATGTATATATCACTAGCGGCCCGCCCCGGCTTTGCTCGGGTGCAACGCTGATACCAAATATAACACAATCATAAAGTTCTGTAGGGCGAAGCACAGCCTTAGAAGCATTTTTTGGTATAGGCACGCGCCCCCCGGCCCCCGCGCGGCCCCCCGGCCGGTACCGCCGCAACCGCTATGTCCCTGCATTTTAAATCTGTAATATCTTCGAAAATATTCATTTAAATTACATGCTGTAAAAAGCAATATTGATCTATATTACATGCACAATTTTTTTAAGGTACTTAATTGGATAAGGATTAATGCTGTATTGCTTAAAAGTGTCTTTTCGTGAATAAGTAATAAATAAAGGATAAAAAATGGTTATTGTGGGTTACCGTCAAGAGATAGACATATACCATCGCGGACTTTTTTGTAGATTTTTTTGAGGTGCACAATACTGTAGTACATTATTTTGATCTATCTCGTAGGGTTCAGCCAGCGTTTGCAATGAAAGCGCAAAAAATGTGTTGATTTACGACCTGACGTCAAAAAATCTCTAAAATTATCCATGTTGCTCTACTATATTATGCATGTATTATACATATAAACCTTCCTCTTGAATCAGTCTATCTATTAAAAAAAACCGCATGAAAATCCGTTGCGTAGTTTTAAAGATTTAAGCATACATAGGGACAGACAGCGGGAAGCGACTTTGTTTTATACTATGTAGTGATACCAGCGTCATTAATATATGCAATTACAATATACAATCCTATCAAAATAAGATCAACAATGACTGATATGGTGTGACGCATTTCATCGTAATTACAGTAAACAAAATATGTTCAACGATATCTAAAAAACAGGGCTTGGATAATTATCGTATTCAGATAACCCTACAATAAAATCGCATTGAAATCTCGAAGAGAATGATCGTAATGACAGTAAGCAGAATGCCAATTATCGTCAAAATTACCAAATGAGGAAACAAATGAGTCATCCGTCAATTCAAGCAACTCTTAAATAGGCCAGGCCCAGGCCATTGCCTTTCCTATTCTACATTTAAAACAACAACAAAAGACAGTCGCTATATATTACAGTGAATTTCATATATCTTTATAAATTGCGCAGACTTCGCAGGGTGGCAATGACTACTTTGAATACGTACAAAGCCATCGTTTTTCTTTTGAAACACAATTTAGTGGTTGCATTTCTCCCCCGCAAGGATTTAGCTATGAGCCACGATATCACTACGTCTCAGAATATTTATTTTAATAAGAAGATAAGAGAATGGGGTGGAGAGGTAACGTTTTCGTTCGACGAAAGAATAGTATGCGAGCTTGGATTTGTAGTTAGTATTAATAATGCTTTGTTCTATAATTTTGATATAAGATTTTAATAGGTCGTATGTATCTACTATAGACTTTATAATATGTACCGCATGTAGACGAATGCTAAGCTTACAAAACAATAAGTAACAGTACATGAACCTAAGATCAAAAAATATACTAATCGATTATTTAAAAATCACGAAAATAAACGTTGCTGAAACCGTGACATATTTATTTAAAACACTTGATCATGTTAACAAGTTAAGTGCCGCGATGTATTATGATCATGCCCATACTATTCTACCGTACAGTCAAATAGAAAATCAACAAAGCAGCAGACAGTTGCGTCAAAGGAAAACGAGCACTTTTGTCACAGTACACCTACTAAAATATCACTTTATGTGCGTGATGATCACTATTATTGTTTATCACGATAATAATAAGGCTCACGACGCTACTGCATACGAATTGTCTTTATTATTGCTAGGGAAAACTGGAAGCTGTATTACGTATTTTGCAAAAGAAAAGCGAAAGCAAAAATTGCATAACAATTGATTTCAAACTACTAACATGTACTAGGTACGTACCGCGACCTAACCTTAAATTAATTAGCTATGTTACAGCAATAATTGTACAAATTTTGTTGTCAATTGCTTTGGTTTGGCTATACACGTAATAAGGCTGCGACCTACCTATATTACCTATGTACGGTTGTCTTCCTCATACTGACTAGTTTCGTGTCTATCCGGATATTGCTTTTTATATTAGACGCGTTAATTGGAATATTGTGATAACGCGTCACTGTTTTTGTATATTATTCCGAAGGTATTTCTTTTCGACGGAAGAAAATATCAGAATTATTTGTTCATTTATCCTTGTTTTGACAATATTACTGGGTTAGATCACTCATATTACTGTTTTGTCAAGAAGAATTTCACTTGGTAAAGTAGCAATGATTACAAGTACCTACCTAAACTAATGAGAAACCAGATCGGTCTACATCGAAAAAGAAAACTATTTAAAAAAAAATCGAAACACATCAAGATTAATCTATCCACTTTTTAATTAACATTTTGTACAAGAACTTTCTATATTAGAACAAAAACCATCATCAATTAGGATCGTGTTCAACAGTTACAGCAGATTGCAGCTGACCTCTTCGCAGGACGGATGGCACGCATGAATCAGTCACCCTATCCAGCCAATATTTTTTGAACTAAACGACCTTTTCTAATCTAGTGCTGCATCGTACTTTTTTAGATTCTATATTCCGTTGCTTTGGCATTTTTACAACAATGCATAAGCTGTTTTAAATAATACAAGACTTGTGATCAATATTATCTTTTATAATTTTGCCATCGATTTTGAAAATCAAATTTTGGTTGTCAAAAATCCTCGTTCTGTGTCATACTGGCTTCACTTTGATGTACGAGTATAAAGAAAGGACAGATTGAAAGGACAATGTCCAAATTGGCCCTGTGCAATAAAGAGTATCTGAATACACGATAATTAATGGTCTATTTTATTAAATAAGTTGCAAATACTTGTTTGACACGGACTAGCTGTTTGCCAAAATGTACATTTAATAGTCTTTTACGCGATTATAACATTAGTAGTCGCCTAATGTCATGTCGTGTCGATAGTGAATTAAGGATGACCAACTAATTATAATCAATCGAATGAATTTTTAATCGATCGATTGTGTTTTATTTTTCAATAAGTGTATTTTTAAAAACCTAATAAGAATACTTTATGAATGCGGTCATACTAGATTTTAAATAGTTAGTTAAAATAATATGAAGCAGTGAACAAAACCTATTTATTTCTATATAATCATTATTCAGGGTTTTCTTAAGATCGTTTAGAAAAGTGTGTGGTCTAATATCTAACTAAATGATTATTTACAACAATTAATACAAAAGTAATCTCCTTTTGAGCTTCATTAAATAAAAAAAAACATTTTTACTAAATACACATACAATAAAATTAATGTTAAAAAAAATATAATGTGCAAATGCTATTATGTACTATTACAAGTATAGAAGAGTGTTTATTTATTTATTATACTATTATATTTTTTATTATAAGTAAATTAAAGACACACGTGATACATTAAATGTTATGACATAAGTTGATGTAAGACAGTTTGTAACGCATGACCATAGTAAATCTGAGAAAATATCGATTAATGGTGTCGCATTTGCATCCCTAGTTGTGACGTGGCATAGTTACGTCATTACTCATTGTCAGAGTAATATTCGTTGTTACCAACGAGGTTGCATTTGAAACTATAGAGTGAGCCTATCAGAGTTTAAACCGTAAGCACTAGTGTGAACAAGTGTTGTCGTGAATTATGTATGAAGATCGAGCTTGCCGTTTTAAAAAATCTATCTAAAACACTAATATTACCCTAACAATGTCAAAACCATCGATATTTTCTTATATAAGTTTCTCGTTGCGCGAAAATTAACTTAAATGAAAAACGAAATGTACTAGGATCAGACTAAAAACTGCTCTCGCTTGGCACAAGGGGAACCTAGCGATAGTAGCAGTCTATGCATGTCATACGTTGATGGTTGTTACGGTTAAATTATAACCTCAAAATCTGATCCTTTTTTTAAAATATGTCTATTCTACAGCTAGTCCGCTATAAAAATAAGATCGCATAGGAGTTTACTAATGATGGAGAATACAATACATAATTTTCCGATGCTCTTGGCTCCAGGGCCAACACTGAAGGAACGCAGAGCAATGTCCTTTAAGAAAGTGTTAATTGGCACATTCGTTTTGAAATTGACATGCAAAAATGTTAATTGCCGTATCTAATCTATAATCTACTCATGAGTATTACATAGGGTATAAATATGACATAAAGCAGTGTGCATTACGAGTCGCTTAAATAACGCAATAAATATTGGAAGTTTGAAGTTTGAAGCTATTTAGTTCCCTTTACTAGTCAAGACTAACCGACAGTGTCAGGAACGCATTATTTCAGCGGCCAAGGTATAGCTTTATTATTATTTTTCGTTATATCAGGGCCCGTACCACGAGCTCTTAAAGCAGGACTGTTGCGGTTAAGTAAACGGGTCAGCGGTATGCGCAGTTAAGTGCGCCTTCTCGCTTCCACAGCAGCGACAGTACTGATTTAAAATACCATGGTACGGTCCTAATAAAAATTTGACGGTGGTGATTTTTTAAAGACCAGCCAAATTCTCACTGGGTTTCTACCCATGAATATGAACAAGTTTCAGAGTTGGTCCAATAGTGAAAGATTTTCATATTCATGGATAGAACACCCAGTGAAAATTCGGCTGGTTATTAAAAAATAACTTTGTATAGAAATCATCATAGCAAAATCAACGTAGCCAATGTTATAGGCAGGTGACGGCTTGACAGCCCGTCAAGCGCGATTGATCAACTTTCAGTTCACAAACGAGGTTTCAATTAGAAGTTTGTAGCTGATTGTAACTTTACTTAACCCGTTTGGGATTGTTAAATTAACTTTTGGCGTTCGTTGTGATCTTTTAAGCCAATTTAATAGTTTCCATAGTTATAATCTCTTTGAAGGTAGGTAAACTTTTATCGTTACAAAAGAACTAGGCAGTATTGTGAGGGAATATTAATTGGTAATTCATTACTGACTTGTCGAGCTAATAAGTTTTCTATTACAATGTTAACTAGAAGTATAATTTGGATTCATCATGTGTACAGGTCCTACTTATGTCTGATATATAAATTAAGACTTTTTCAATTAAAATGTATTTAATTAAACCATTTTGAGGAATGCTCGGAACAGGTAAGACTGCAATGTTGCAAAGATATGAAATCATCATCAGATAACATGAATATTCAAATTATTCCATAATATTGCATATCGTACCTAAATAGTACCTACATACAACAACAAATAACTAAAACTCGGATTTAAAAATTATTTAATAAATCTAACATCCAATTAAACTACTCGTCTTAAACTGGAGCCCCATTTTACCGACACAAACCCAAATTATTATTTGCCGTAGTGATTAATTCCGCATGAATAGATAAACTATTTATATTTAACCCTTATCAATTAAAAGTTATGCATGTCAGCTGCAAATCTTTCTCTAATGAAAGGGGTGACGATCGCGACCGAAACGTTTTAGTCTCCCTGCATAATTAATGTAGATAGGTACCAATCATTCATTATTGATGACGTTGAAGTAGCTCCCGATTGCGAATAGATATTTAACTTTAAAGAGAGATATATAAAGTAGGTAAATAATAAAGAAATCAATATTAGTCTGATAGCACATACTGCATTTTTTTTCTAGCTGCTCTTTACTAATTATTGGATTTGATTTAGGTCGAGGACTTTACTTGACTCAAATATAGATTCAACACGGAAAAGATTTTCTGTGCATTGCAAAAGAAAGAAAGAAAGCAAGAGAAAACATTGCCACAACTCTACTCAATTTATTTTCACCAAAAGTTATTTTAACAGAAAATGTACAAAAATCTTTTTAACAAAAAAATTAAACCGCCGAAAACACTGAAAAGCAAAAAATAAGAAACCTTTTTTTATTTAATCTTAATAACTAAGTTCTTAAACGAATGTGAGTATACCTAAATAATTTCGAGTCGGCGCCAAACAGGCAAATTAATTAATTACGATATATAGGTACTTAATTTTTTTAGAAATTTAAATGGTTGTCGCTGGAGATTTCATTGCATTGTTAAGTTGATTCAAACTCAAACTCACAACTTTTATTTGCTTTCCACAATGGAATTAGTAGGTGGTAAGTAAAGAATATAATTATAGTATATTATATAGCGTTGTATTTTGATTTAGTTGTTTCTTTATTTTTAAGGTAATTTTGTGATCTTTGTTAATTGATAGTTTGGCGCCGCCTCAAAATTATTTAGGTATACTCACATTCGTTTAAGAACTTAGTTATTAAGATTAAATAAAAAAAGGTTTCTTATTTTTTGCTTTTCAGTGTTTTCGGCGGTTTAATTTTTTTGTTAAAAAGATTTTATTTTATACTTTTTTGTGGCTATTATATACTAATTGCTACATGCTGAATTATTTATTATTTTCAAAATAGCTAACTACCTTATTTTAGTATTGAAATCTGTGAGTGAACAATAAATCACCCCTATTTTCCCAACCTTAGAGTAAAATTATATGGAACCAGCTTCAAGGTATAACCCCCTATCTAATAAAAAAAGATTTATCAAAATCAGACTGTTCTGTAATAAGTTACGCGTGGTCATACATTAAAATCAGTTAGTGAACAATCAATATATCCCTGTTTTTCTACCCTTAGGATTGGAATATTTTTTTCAAACTTATATGGGACCAAGTTCTAGGTATAGCCTACTCAATAAAAAAGAATTATTAAAATAGAACTACTCTGTAAAAAGTTACGCGTGGTAATACATTACGATCAGTGCGTGAACAATCAATTAACCCCTGTTTTCCCACCCTTAGGGTGGGAATTCTTTTTTCAAATTTATATGGGACCAACTTTGGAGTATACCCTTTCCAATAAAAAAAGAATTATCAAAATCGGACTACTCAATAAAAAGATATGCGTGATCATACATAAAAAAAAAAAAAATATACGCGTCGAATTGAGAACTGTTATTTTGTATCGCGAATATTCTGCATTAGAAACTTTTTGTTACCTCTGGTATATGTTTTAAATAAAAAAGTGTTAGTTCTTGTTGGCAGCTCACGTCATGTGTTTTATTTTATAATATATAATATTATAATGATTATAATATTTATAACAGGTTATGGGCCCAGTCCAGAAAAATAGTAAGTGATCTTTGTACAGCACAGTAATAATGGCAGGAAATTATTCTATGAATGTCCCAAAGCTCAAGGGAAGGGACAATTATGATGATTGGGCGTTCGCAGTGGAAAATTTCCTCATCCTCGAAGGCATTGACATCAGTAACAGCGAAGGATTAAGCCCGCAAGAGAACAAGAAGGCTAAAGCTAAGATGGTGATGACCATTGATCCATCACTATATGTACACATCAAGAGTGAAACAACGGTGCATAGCTTATGGAAAAAGCTGAAGTCGTTATTTGACGATAGTGGCTTCACCCGCCGCATCAGCCTACTCAGAAGCTTGATCTCCATTCGTCTTGAAAGTTGCGACTCAATGACCGCGTACGTGACACAGTTAGTGGATACGGCTCAAAAGCTAAAGGGCACAGGCTTTGAAATCAACGATGAGTGGATAGGGTCCCTCTTGTTGGCCGGATTGCCAGAAAAGTACGCGCCTATGATTATGGCCATTGAGCACTCGGGGATGAACATTAGTGCAGACGCTATAAAGACGAAACTATTGGATATGAGTGCAGATTCGGAAATAACAAAGTCCGAGGGTGCTTTTATTGCCAAAAGTGCATATCATCAAAACGCGCGCCATAAAAGCAAAGAAAAAACAAACTTCAATGGCGGCGCGAAAAGTCGTATCAAATGCTACCGGTGTAAACAGCCTGGTCATTATAAAAATCAGTGTCCAAATAATGATAATACCAATATGAATAAAAATGACCGTACACACAGTAGTGCCTTTAGCGCAGTGTTCCTGAATGGTGAGTTTTGCAAAAGTGATTGGTATATTGATTCCGGGGCGAGTGTTCATCTTACCGCCAACGAAGAATGGCTGTCAAATGTGTCGCGGGATCTTGTTATTAAGGAAATTGTCGTGGCAAACAAAGATAAAGTACCTGTTTTATGTACTGGAGATGTGCAGATTACGACAAAGACCAGCGACTGTGAATACGATATTACAGTAGAAGGTGTATTATGTGTGCCGAAATTGACTACAAATCTGTTATCTGTTAGTCAACTTATATCAAAAGGAAACAAAGTTTTATTTAACAATTTTGGTTGTAGGATTTTCAACCAAGCGGGAGTATTAGTGGCTACAGCAAATCTGTTGAATGGGGTATATAAACTCAACATGCCTGAATCTTGTTCATCGGCTGCAGTGATGGTGTCCAGTGAGGTTTGGCATCGTCGTTTAGGGCACATCAACAGCCAGTATATGAACAAAATGCTAGATGCTGTAAAGGGATTGACACTTGATAGCAAGACTGACATATCGAGGTCATCATGTGTCGCGTGCTGTGAGGGTAAGCAGTGTCGCCTACCTTTTTCTAAAGAAGGTAGCAGAAGTACTGAACTGCTACATATTGTGCATACCGATCTCTGTGGACCAATGGAAAATCGATCTATAGGTGGTTCTAGATACTTTATGCTGTTCATAGATGATTTTAGTCGTATGACGTATATTTATTTTTTGAAAACAAAAGATGAAGCATTGAAGTGCTTTCAACAGTATAAGGCAGAGGTTGAGAATCAACTTAATTGCCGCATAAAGATCTTGAGAAGTGACAATGGGACAGAATACTGCAACAGCAAGTTTGAGGATTTTTTGGTGTCGCATGGGATAGTACATCACAAAACAAACCCGTACACGCCTGAGCAGAATGGTCTCTCAGAACGATACAACCGGACTATCGTTGAGAAAGCCAAGTGTTTACTGTTAGATGCAGGTCTAGCGAAAAAATTTTGGGCAGAGGCGGCAAACACAGCTGTGTATTTACAGAACAGGACTGTGAGCACATCATTAAATTATAAAACACCCTTCGAGATATGGACGGGCAGAAAGCCTGATGTTAGTAATTTACGTGTTTTTGGCAGTACAGTCATGGTACATGTGCCAAAACAAAAGAGATTAAAGTGGGACAAAAAAGCTGAAAATTGTATTCTTGTCGGCTATTCCAATGATGTCAAAGGGTACAGGATTTACAATCCAAAGTCTAATATCTTTACTACCAGTCGAGATGTTATAGTATTGGAGAAGATAGAAAATGTTCTGGAGGCACAGGAAAGTTGTTCAGATGAAGTGAATTTGGTTCCAGTGGTTGAAAAAGATTTGACACTTGCGGAAGATTCACTTGAACAATCAGTGAGCTTAAACACAGATGACAGCGGTGAACTGTATGTGCCTTGTGAAGATGATACATTGAATAGCTCTGAATCTGGTATAACAGACAGTGAAGACTCCACGATACTCAACAATGCCAACATATTGAGTGGTCCTCGACGTAGGCAACAGCCAGACAGATATGGATTTATAGGTGCTTCTGGTGAAGATGACAACATATTCGCGGGTGCAGCGGGCGCGAGCGGCAGCGCCGTCACAGGGGTGACGCGCCGCGGACGGTGTAAGTGGTTCAACGTCGCGAAGGGCTGGGGGTTCATTACCCCTGACGATGGCGGGCAAGATGTTTTTGTACACCAGAGCGTCATCCAGATGCCAGGGTTCCGGTCGCTGGGCGACGAGGAGGACGTGGAGTTCGAGTGCAAGGAGTCCGACAAGGGGCTGGAGGCGACGCGCGTGTCCGGGCCCTCGGCCATCGACTGCCAGGGATCGCACCGGCGCCCAGTCTCCAAGAAACGGTTTAGAAAGATACGCTGCTACAATTGTGGAGAGTTCGGTAACCACATAGCAGCCAAGTGCAGCATCGGGCCACAACCAAAGAGATGTCACAACTGTAAGAGCGAGGTCGAAAAGAAGAAATAAAAATTGTTTGATGAATATTGCGATAAGTGGGGGTGTTATTTTGTATCGCGAATATTCTGCATTAGAAACTTTTTGTTACCTCTGGTATATGTTTTAAATAAAAAAGTGTTAGTTCTTGTTGGCAGCTCACGTCATGTGTTTTATTTTATAATATATAATATTATAATGATTATAATATTTATAACAAGAACCTCCTCTGTTTTCGTCGGTTAAAAAAACCATGAGTATAATTTTCAATGAAAAACAGTATTCACGAGTTAATCTTATTATATAGATTAGACGACATAATTAATTCCTCTTATGAATTCAAACAAAACCAATTTTAGGGGATGCGACAAACGGATGGGGAAACGTTGAGACCAACAAACCCGATCTCACAGCTCGTTATTTCAAAATATATATTTTAATAACGCGATAAAACAAGGGGGATGTGACTGTCTTGGAGTATGAATCGTTGTATATAGAACACATCTTTAGAAGAGTTGGAAACGCAGGCGCTTTTCTGATCATTATTTGAAATGGTGTCTCAAGCTTTGTTTGTAAACAAGTAATAAATTGACTTTCTTATGCGTCATTATCATCGCTCCAATACGTTCTTTTGTATTTTTTGACTTTTTAAAAACGTTTCTTTTTTACTTTGTCTTTTTAATACTCTGATGAGAAAAGTGTTTTCTTGAAACGTCGTGGCAGCTTCGTGGTCCCAAAGGTACTTAAACATAATGACGAAAAAACACTACCTAAGTATAAGAGTTTTGACAGAATAATACATTTAGCTATTATGTATGCGGAAGCGGTCTAAATTGATGGCACAATTATGGCTTTTATTTAGGATTATTATTAACTGGGCAAATCAGTAATGCATTTGTATGATTCGCATTGTTCTCCTTGGTCTTTTTCTAACTTATTTTAAGATCTGCTTACAATCTCAAAGGTTTAGCTAAATACCGTATAGAATACATAGTATACAGCAAGTTTGCATCATTTACTATTGTATTGTCAGGACTAAAAAGAGACTGTGACCCCCGAGTTTGTTTCGACATTTCTTCTCAGGGTAGTCAGTTAGGAAATGTCGACCTCATGTAGATTAAGAAGACGTGTGAAATTGATTGTATGTAGTCCTATTTACAAAAATAAAGAATTTGAATTTGAATCTGTTATCTGAAATGATCACTGAAATGAACCAAATAAATACGAGTATTCCACTGTCATCTAAATCCAATTTAATGATAACACAATACACAAACCAATCATACACATTGGTTTCGCACAATCCCTCGAATCGTGTCACATGTCAGTTTTGAGTGTCCCCATCAAATACCCGGTCACCAATTAAGCGAACATCACGCCAAGTACAATTCACGTATTTTGTAGCATGCAACCGACGCAGTTATCAATAAAATATCGGCAGCCATATTGAAATATTTACGTTCTCATTAGTCCCGTGTACGCATCGAAAATGGCTGACATAACACAAAACCAATCCTGCTCAGCGTTGCATTTTACTAATTAACTCCTTGTTCAACGAATATGGTGCCATAACGTAAATTACATTTCCAATATCTTGCTCAGTTTAATTGGTGATTATTTTTTTTAATTATTATTGTGTCTGTCGATAGTGTTGTTCGTGAGGCCTTTGCTTGAAATGAGTTATTTTGTAAATGTTTTGCCTGGTTGTGTAGATCTATGCATGTCTTTACGTTATAATTAATTATAGAGTAAAACGACTATAGTGAAATACTAAAATAATAATCATATAATATTCTAGTCAATATTTAAATATTAATAAAATATAGCTAGCTTCCTCATATCAGCACATGGATAGCAATTTAGATATCATTGTGGTAAAATGATTTAGTAAATTTTTATATTTCAGTAATAAGCTGTTATACTCATCTTTGGCCATAATTTCGAGATAAAGCACGGTGACATAACAGACATATTCCGTGAAGGATGCAATGCAAACATTTGGGTAATAATATCAATAAAATGTAAATCTCATCATAATAGCCGAACTATTATACAAATGGACTAACTATGGACATTGTAATGAGATTGAAATTATATGCAAAACGACAAATGAACGAATTAAGTTCAATTATACTCGTCCGTTGATTAGTTGTGCAGAGCGATAGCGTATTGATCATTTATTTGAACTGTCATTATTTGGGTGGGAGTCGGTAATTAATTAGGAATAGTCATTAACATGTGGACTTTAAGTTTTAAATGAATAGATAAAAAGTAATTTATATTTATAAATACCAATTTTTCGGGTAGCACGTGTGTGAATAGATTATTTGTCTTGCTAAATATTAATTAAGTTAAAAGCCAAGATATAGGTAGAACAACTATGGGTACCAGTAAAATGTATGTAAATGAATGAAAGACTCAAATAATTAAGTTTTTATACCGAACTATTAGTACGCCCCAAGTCACCGAACAAAAAAAAACCGTTTCGTAAACTGTAGATAGAGTTTTCTATTTCATAGGCGTTGTTTTTCATGAAAGTTTTTACATTTCCGTTAGAAAAGTAGAGCAGTTGCAAAGTTTAGCGTAATTTGCATCTCACTTCCACAGATCTGACTAACAATGAGCCACGAAAAGCAATTAATACTTGAAGTGGCCCGATTCCGGTTTAAAACTAAGTGCTCTTTTGAATTTTCATCCTAATTTACATCTATAGGACGAGATTCGATGAATGCGTCTAAAGGTTGTGCGAATTGTGGTCACACAATGGCCCAGCTCAATTACTCCTCTTAGTTTCCAGTTTTACCAAGTATTTTATATTTTTCATCTTCAGAATAACTTTTAAAGCGGGGGTTTTGAGCAAGTTTTTGATCGTCACAATATTTGACTTTAAAAGTATGAATTAAAACTCATTTTTGAATGAAATGTCCTTTTTTTCTAATTATGTATTGATTGATTTTCGTGAAATGTTATTTCAATATTACAGTCATGAACTTAAAACTATTAGGTAAACCCTCTGTCCACCGCTCCGCTGTCAGCGGGACCTCAACGTAATGAGGAGACATCTTAATGTTTGGAAAATTCAAAAACTTTAATTGATTTCCAAATCTATGTTGGTTTGTTAAAGTTGTGTGTGCTATTCAATAGTGACGTTATGGTTTATCAGATCTTGACGAAATTAGCACGAAATCCTTTTTGCCGGAAACCTTAAAACTTTACCTAATACGACACTTAAGGATTATCATATAAATAGGATCACAAATTGTATAACTTAGGTCTAGGCTTTGTACCTAAACGTTCAGAAACGATAATCGATTATGGTTCGATATCAAACCTTATAACTTCAATCGAATAAAAAACGATAACGTAGAGTGGATAATACCCATATTTCTGAAGGAGGTCATAAACCGATTCCATTAACATTTACATTGCAAATTACTATAAATCGAGATTCTAATCATTGTTTAAACTTGGTACATTTAGAGGCAATAGCCCATTTTCACGGAACGCCATCGAGCCGGCCCCGGTATGGTACACAATGAGATTGCTTGTTTAATTTTAACAATTACCATATTTTTTAACTTAACATCTGTTGGTTTACCCTTTTAAGGAGTTTAATTATGATTTTTGTGTTAGTTGTAATTAGGTAGGTTGTAGGTGTCACCATATTTTTGTGTTTCGTGACCTTTAGCTATAAAAGAGTTTTAGTAAAACAAAAGGAAATGTAAATGTAATATTAAAATACAAAAATAAGTTCTAAGAGATTCACCAACGTATCAGAGATTTGTAAGTATGTATTTGACTACTGCTTTTCGTAAATAACTTTCGCTTGATATATTCAAGTTTTAACGTTTAACTAAGTCAACATCAGTAACAACATACAAATTAGAGAGCTACCTAGTCTTACTGGTACGTATATAGACCAGATAAGTACGCACTTTGGTGGAGACCACATCAAACTGAGCCGGGTAAGAAGCGTCGCTAGTGTAAAGTTGGATACGCTTCGTGCGCCCGTGACAAATTGTTGCAGTAATGAGAGCCTTGCTTCCTAAATGTTAGGGGCTAGGTAGACGGACCGACCACGATATGGTCGAAACAATTGAGAAAAATTTTCGGCTTCTCAAAAGTTTTTGTAGTATTACTATGATTGGAAATATGATTGGTTGGCTAACGTAATACTTACAATAAAACACAGTTATGGTGTAGATTGTTTTTTTTTTTGTGTCGGTTTTTTACAAACATGCATATATGTCAAGTGGACACAAATTAAGATAATGAGCGGTATAAAAATCGTAATGTGACAAGTTTTATCTATGACATTATCTGTGACATGTGGTTGGCTTATTAAAACGAATGTTAATGTGGTAAGCAATTAAATTTCAATTCTCTAAACAGTCTAACATTGTTGTATTTCTTGACTTTACAAACGTGTCTGAATATCGACACAATAAGGCTACCACAATGCACCGTGTACACAGGTCCTAATACCACAAAGCGTGTAGGTATGCGTATTTCCATTGTTTGTGAATGGGATAAAGATAAAGATAAAGATAAAGATATTTTTATTCGCAAATATAGGTACATAATACATGGTGGTACAGATAAACATAGTTCAGCCATATTTTGCCACGAGGGCATGCAAATCTTAATTATACATTACAATTATACATTATAATTTATTAAACATTAAAATCTAAATACAAAGTAAATAAAGAACAGAAAAATAAAATAAAAATAAAATAAAAATATAACCCTTTCAATACTAATATCAAATCCTAATTAAATTCTCTATACAATAAAATCTTTTTCATTGAGGAATTCACTAATAGTATAGTAAGTTTTAGTTACTAAAAAATGTCGTAGCTTTTTTTTAAATTTTAATAGAGGTAGTTCTTTCCACTGTTCAGGTATTTTATTATAAATCACCGGCGCCATGCAGTAGACACTTTTGCGCATAAGTGCTGTTCTAGCTGAGTGTAGGGACAGTAAACTATTGTTGCGTCTATTACGTGGGAATATATCGGCTAGGAGTTGAAATTTATTTGGGTTCGATTTAACAAATAAAGCTACTTCTAGGATGTAAAGACAGGGTAGGGTTAATATTTTATATTGTTTAAAATACGGCATGCAACTGTCAATGGTTTGCAACTTAAATATAGATCTTATACATCTCTTCTGTGCTTTGAACGCCGTTTCTCTTCCCGAAGAGTTTCCCCAAAATATAATGCCGTACCGTAGGTGCGATTCCACTAAGCCGTAATAAGCTGTAAGGAGCGCATCCATGTTTACTATTGAGGATAATGAATGCAAAGCGTATGCGGACCTACTAATTTTTTTACACAAAGTGTCAATGTGCGATTCCCAATTAAGTTTTTGATCTATTATGAGTCCCAGAAATTTTGTATTTTCTACTTCTTCTATTATATTATTACCGTGCTGAATGTTAATGTTTATGCTAGGAGTCCGCTGTCTAAAATGAATGATTTTTGTTTTTGTTAAATTAATTTTTAAATTGTTAGAGTCCAACCAGTTCACAACCTGTCCTAAACTATTATTGACGACACCTTCATACGTTTCTCTACTTTCGCACGGTATTGTTATGGTGCTATCGTCTGCAAATAATGTCAATGGCTGTTTAATACAATTAGGTAAGTCATTTATGTACATAATAAATATGAAAGGGCCCAATACACTCCCCTGCGGTACTCCAAATAAAACTTCACGTTCTGTGGACTGAAATATCTCTTCGCGCTTATTACGTATATTAATTTTAGTTACTTCCGTTTTTTGTATTCTGTTTTTTAGATAGGATTCAAGTAAATTAAGCACATTGCCTCTAATGCCGTACGCTTCGAGTTTACTTATTAAGGTACCATAGTGTACATAATCGAATGCCTGGGTCATATCGCAAAATATGCCACACACAGGATTTCGTTTGTCGACATTACTAAAGACATTATAGAGAAAGTCGTAAATGGCCATATTGATCGTTTTATGTATTCGGAATCCCTTTTGTTCTTCACATAGAATGTTAAACTTTTCGATGAATTTGTAGAGTTCATTATAGATATATTTCTCAAATACTTTAGATAAAACCGGTATTAATGAAATTGGTCGGTAATATTCCATTTGTTCTCTATTTTCTTTTTTAAAGAGAGGCTTCACAATAGATATTTTTAGGGCATCTGGGTAGATACCCGCGCTGATAATTAGATTAAGTATATAACTTAGGTGATTGCATATATCCATTGATACACTTTTAAGTATCTTGGTGGCAATACAATCGTATCCTACGCTATTTGTGTTTTTCAATGACATTATTATTTTGTGAATGTCTAGTGGTACACTTGGAGCCATGAACATGGATTTACTATTTGTGCTAATTTTAAAATCTTTAGGTTTACTATTTACCTGAAGCTTCCCCTGCACTTTATCAATAAAGTAGTTGTTGAATGCTTCGGCTATGTCATAGGGACCTGTTAGAATCTGGTTTTTTAATTTAATTTTATTAATATTAGATTTGGGCAGATTATATTTTGCACGATTGATCAATTGCCAAGTAGTTTTAGATTTATTATTAGATGATTTTATTTTATGGTTATTTTGCGCTTTTTGCGTTAGGTTTATAATTTTTTTATGTATTTGTGAATAATTTGTAAAACAGTTTTTATTAGTTTTATTTGGGTTTAATCTAAACTGCCATAAAAGTTTTCTTTTCTTTCGGCTACCTAGTTTAATGCCTTTGGACAGCCATTTGGGTCTTACTACAACATTTATTTTGGTTAATTTCGTTGGAAAACACAAGTCATATATTAATTTAAATAATTCAAAAAATGAATTATACGCTATATTGGGGTCACCTGTATCGTAAATCTCCGAGAATGTAAGGCTTTTTATATAACTTTTAAATTTGTCTATATTTTCAGTACTGTAGTCTCTTTTCGTTGCGTACCAATGGTTTATAGCAAACGTCGTTTGTACTGGACAATGAAGCAATTGTGCAGTATGATCGGATAACGCTAGCTCTATTACGTCTGTCTTACACGACTTACTAAAATTATGTGCAATGTTGTCAATGCATGTCATGCTAGCTAAGCGGGTGGGTTGTTTAATTGCTAGTTTTAAGTTGTACCTCATTAAAAGATATTCAAAAGCATTTGTGTGACTATTTCGTTTTAGTACGTCAATGTTAAAGTCACCAGCTATTACAATGTTGGTGTAACGTGCACGTGATATTTCCTGTAGTAGGTGTTCAAGTTTATCCAGGCAATAGTTTAGATTATTTATATTGGGTACTCTGTATACACAAACAATAACTATCTTATAATTGGTCAGTTCCATTGCACAACATTCAAATATGCCCGATGTAGATAAATTTGATATATTAGGTAATTCTTTCCATTGTATTCCGTTTCTTACAAGGATGCAGGCCCCACCCCTTTTTTGCCCTCTCTACAATAGTAAGCTGCTAAACCATAATTGGGCACATACAATTCATGCTGATATCCTTTCGTAATGAAGTGCTCCGTTATGCACAAGATATCCACATTTATATTTTTTTCAGACAGTTCGTCTAAACATACAGTGAGCATATTTGATTTATTGACTAGCCCTGCAATGTTTTGATGTAATATTTTGAGATATTTATTAGAGAAAAAACGATTGGCATTCATTTTGTTCGTCGTTACAAGGCAAATTATTGGTAGATTCACTATTTTCTCTATCAGATAAATTAATTACATCACACAAATCAAATTCCTTAATCATTAAACTTAAATTTACAAATATGTTCGACATACCATAGTTGTTAATAATTCCACGTTTCTTCCTAAACATTTTATAATCATAAGATACACAGTAATTCGAATCAAATAGATACGCGTATTGATGAGTACATGCATCTAAATATAACAGACTATTAAATGTTTCTATCCTTCCGTTGTACATAGTCGAATAATCATTGAGTCTAAATGTAGGTGAACATATTATAATATTAGTATGCTGAATTTTTGAAAGAGTTTGACGTATAGCAATAGTTAAATCGATGTAGTTGTTTGTTTGCCTAAAATCTTCTTCACCGATAAAAATGATGCAGTAGTCATCCATTGTATAATTTTTCAACTTGAGATCAATGTTGTCGATAAGGTTCATTATACCACAACCCGGTGATAGATAATGGCAAATTTTGCAATTGGGGAAACTTTTTTCTGCGATTTTGAGTATTTTGTTTTTGTTATTCGTACTCAAAATACATATTTTCCTTTCACTACTCGGCTCTTGTTGTTTAGATAGTTTGAAAGCTCCATCTATTGGATTTACCTGAAGAACTTGTCGGTTTACCAGTAATTGGGTTGATTTTGGTGTTGTGGCGCCCTCTGTTGTCATCGTGCAGAGTGGTTTTGAGCGTTTATTTGGAGGAACAACTTCACTTGATGTTTTTTTGTCGATGTTTTTATTAGAAATTTGACTCATTACCTCTTTTAGATTAACGTTTTCTTTCTTCAATTTAGCTATTTCTTCGTATGCAGAGTTAAGTCGCGTACCTAGTCGATCAATTTGGTTTTGAAGCTCTTGAATCTTGTTTTCATTTAATGATAAATCTGGTAGGCTGCTAGTGCTACCACCTGTCTTCCAACTATTTAAACTGTTGTTGTCGGACATTTCTGTTAGCGACTGTCTTTTTGTTTTTCGAAAAGTTACGTTGTCAGAGGAATTCATTTTTATGAATTACTTAGAAGAATCAAATTGTAATATTTGAGTTTAGTAACAGAAAAAGAGAATTGCAGTCTTCGGATTTGAACTCAATACAATTCGCGTACAGGTCCGAAGCACTAACTCCACGACTACGCGTACATTAATATTCAATGTGAAATTTCTCTTCTAGTGATATGTACAAAACTTCGTTATTTTTTGTATTCGGTTATTGGCGGTGATTCAAAAATGTTTGTTGTTGTTAAAATATTTTTGAAAAAAATGTTTTGACTCACTATTCTCACACAAAATCACTGATTTGTACTGTTCATTAGTTTAATTAGGATCACTTGTATACGCTATTGTCTATTTATACACTGTAAAGTTTTAAAAATGTTTTTAAACAACAATGTTCAGTTCACTATTTTATTTGTTTATAACTTTGTTTATTATGAATATTGACACTAGATAACAATGTTGCACGAGTATTGAAGTCCACTTTTTACTTTGAGCTTGTTTAAAGCACACAATTATTACTTTAACTATTTTTAAATTACGAAATAACACGGAGATGATGTTTACGTGACAGTGGCGCCACTGCTCTGGGTGTTGCTTACTCTGTCTTGTTGTATAGCGGTTTATTCCCGGACGAGTTGTTAATGTTGTAGGTTTTTATAACCCCTTATTGCACTACCCGTTTCTTCCCTGATATTCTACGTTCCCACTTTTTCTTCTGCTACGTGAACTGAGTGAAATGGTATTGCAATATTGTGAGTTCCTGTTAAACTTTCTGTATGTAACTAATGAAATTGGCTTTTGTGTTTCAATTTCAAGGAATTTTCGTTTGTTTAAACCTTTGTTTACGTGTTCGTGTATTAAATTGTTGTAGAATTGTAGTGTGCTGGAATTTGACGTAATTGCTTAATTTAATTAGTAATGCCGGTGTTGCACGATATGTTAATACTCAGATTTGTACACGACTAGTATGGAATTAAGCGCTTATAACTAATAGCTACGAGCTCGGAATGGGAATTTAAACGACAACTAATTGGGATTGGGGATCAATTTTGTGCTTTTTGGACTTTTATACTGAATTGACATAGAACACAGTCCAGCTATTTTGTTACTAATAATTCAACAGTGCTTTTTAGATGATTCGGATTTATTTTCAGACAAATTATTTCAGGGTTTGTTTTAGTTTAATATAATTTTTGTTTTACTTATATAAAATGGAGTTTAAAAGTATGTAGTAGTACTAAAATGATATAATAAAAATACACCTATTGTTATTATTTAAAACCGGCTTAATAAAGGATTAAAAACCAAATTTTTATTGTAAACTAAATTACACTGTTCTATATGCGATATGGCTAAGCAAAAATTCAAGTAATTCATAAAACACCACATAATTATTCCAGTTATAACTTACTACGTAAGTCACACCGGCCATTCTAGTTGAAAAAGTTAGTAAAAACATAAGGTTGGGCGGTTGCCAGGCAGACACGGGTGGCGACGCTAGCGTCCGGCCGGGTTCACGAGTTCTCAATGGTGCCGATGGCTGCAATGTGACAGTGCTGAGCTGGACTGTCACACGGACTTGTTGGTGGTGAGTAATACTATTTTTAAATAGTAGATTGAGTAAATAGTAGGTGAGTATGTTTTCTAATGTCGATCGTTCAATATACTTTGTGGTGGTTGAGAGAAAGGGTTATTAAAGTAGATTCATGCTGGCAAATTGCCATTGATGCATATTGTTATTTGCCATTTTTTGGACTTTAAAATACACTGATGTTTAAGACATTTTCTTTTTTGGTCTTAGCTGGCCCGTTAGATAATAATAATAATCTAAATATCCGTAGAGACGTAAAGATCATTAGTTCACAAAACTACCTACGTTACACTCGTAGACCTACTTAAAAAATTACTGACCACCAATATTTCACACACACAGAAAATTTCCTCTGCAGTTTCTCAGCTACATGAAAACGCAATGAATAAATAAGAAGAAGGCTGCTAGGGTCACCAACAAAAGCGAGAATAACAAGCGACAGTCAGCCCTTGAGACAAAAGAAAACTCTTCGACTAACGATGTACCGCTCGTACTTGACACCAGACGAACACTGCTGCCATTTTGGGGATTAATTTTTAAATTGTAGCTATATTTTTCGTTCAATAAATAATGCTTTACAGTAATTTTCCTGAAATATTGAATTTAGTGCAGTTTTTAAATACGAAATATTACCTACTATATTGATATACATGGAAGTTATTACTCACTAATCCGTAATATTAGAAGTCAAGAATTGAAGATATCAGATTGATTTTATGTTTAATTAAGAGAATCAAACCATATCTAAAAAGTCATAATAATTTAATTGCATTACCGGTGTATGTTGCTCCGAAGTCGAAATATGTATACACTTTATTTATTTACACGAAATTTTTTACACGTAATATTAATTTGCCTTTAATAAGTCCCACTATACTTGGCCGCTCCCTTACTTTCTTATCTCTTTGATTTATACTAACAGCTCACTATTAAACTAATTCAAATAGGTAACATCATTTTATTTTTGTATTCTTCAATGTAGCACAGACTATATCTTAGTTGATGTCTATTTGGCGATCGCATAAAAGACTTATTTTAAGACCACTCTGAATGTACTCTTAAAATATGCCGAAAATTCAATCAAGCTTATATGAGACTTATTTTTGTTTTTTTCAGAATGTCTGTATCTAAATCTATTACTATAAAAATACCTTACATACGAAGACTTCGTATTCAAGTAGATAAAGTTTGGATGTAGGCGGTAATGCCTGAACATGATATGATGGCATTACCGCCTTTTGATTTGATTTATATAGAGTATCTAATTCAAATACTTCGGCCTTATTTCGTTGAAATTTAATATTGTACAAACATCCTGAAGATAGTTGGATCCAAGCACCAACTCGCAATGGCCAAGCGTGGTCCTTCTCTACATGAGAAGATGTCTAAACCTAGCTGTAGGTCATGAATAGTCCGCTATTATATGTTAAAACCGTTAGCAAAACATAGTGAAGGATTTCGTACCTTTAATTCGAAAGACAGAGTATGTGAGGCTGAGTCAATTTCACGGTGAGATACTTATCTTAATCTAATTCATTATTATTTCAGGGGATTACATTAAGTCTATTTTGGGGGGTATTAAGGCATTAAGCCGAGTTTGACTAATGTCGCCGGACAGATTGTTACGGGGCTAAGTTTCTCCGTCTATCTAAGCGCCTGAGCCGATCGAACCGGCTGAGTAAAATTAGAATTCCGTGTTCCCTTCGGTTTTCATTTGCTGATTATTTTCAGAGTACTTGACAGTTATCTTTTACGGGAACTTGTTTGCTTTCAGACTAGGTAAATTGACTTTGTTGTTATAATATAAGACAGGTTTGATGCACTATTTCCATTAGGTCCAGAAATGTTTTGATGTGAAATAAACTTCCTAGTTAGCAGACTCGTTGCTAGAGTATAACTGTCGGTTTTACGAAAATGAACCTAATTTCATTAAGATAAAGTCGATATCGATGTGACAATGCGACCACTAGTAAATGTATAGCTAGTAGTAAACTTACTGGCTCGTTAAATATCAACGGCTTCTATTAAATCTTCATTCCCAGTTTATCGGCCACATGTAACAAAAACAAATGACTTAGGCCGAAAATAAAGGGAAGAGCTACACGGACGATATAGGAGACATCAATAGATACGTACTTGTTAATATTCTCCAATCAGCAGAAGACTAAAGCATCAATCACTATTAAGCCACTGTTAATAATTTAAATAATCTATGTCACTTTAAATTGTAAAGTACCGACCAAAACATAATACATAGACAACTTGTAACTCATAAAGTTTCAGTACACATTCGGGAAATAAATTATTAGTAGAGTTGATTCAACCTACATACACATTCACATATTACTATTAAGAGAGTTATATTCAAAACATAGTACATAATATTAAAACCTTATCGCCTCCGTGAGCAGGCCGTCATGATATTCATTGACAGTGTAGCCTTTCCCATTACGCGGTACAATAAGCATGTGACAATGGCGTCAGAAACCCGTTACTACCGAAAATCCTTTGAAACTCTATGTGGGCTATCCACTGAGTGCCGTGAGCTTACCATAAATAACGTTTAGTGCTGCCGTAGAGGTGTTCAAATTGCTTTCACGTGATATATCCCTCAGACCAAGTACGTTTAGCCGTATTGAATTTTTAAGCAAAGATGGCCCAGTTTTGCCTTTTTCTGATGGTCGTAAAGCAAGCTTTTTAAATTGAGATAGGTCGGGTCCGCAGGTGTTTCGGAAATTTCATGTCTATAACTGATGTAGGTGCGAAATGAAAAAGATGTCAGTTAGTCTGTGCTGTATTGTAGTGAACGAAAATTGTGTGTTGGAATGACTGTTGTTGTATTCAAGGGTTGTAGATGACCATTTTTGGGTTATTATTCATCCAGCGAGTCCGTTTGTTACATAATAATTCTAAAGTTGTAAAATAAAATTCTGATTAGTCATTATAGGGTAAAACCGGGATAGATGCCGCACTGGGATAGATGCCTCGTTTCTTAAAACTCAACTACCAGAGAACGAAACAGCAAATTCGTTGTTTACATACGCGCCACATGCACCCCCCATCTCTGTGGCGCGCGAGTTGTTGTGCTAAACGGACGTTTCTCGCTTGTGTGTCGAATTACATTCGCAGCGGACGCAATGAACGCTTCAAAATTTCAAAGGTAAGTATTCACTATTCCATATCTTTATAAACAGTTAAATGATTACATTTTATTTGAATTGTTTTAATACATTGGTTCTTTGAGAACACATTTAAGAGTCAATCACTGATGTATGCATTTAGTTAATTTATAAAATATTGAGAGGCATCTATCCCTAGTGAAAAGGATAGTTGCCCCGAGTTTACAAGGGATAGTTGACTTTAGAGGCATCTATCCCTCTATACTGCAAGAGCCTTAACGAAGTATTTAAAAGTCATAGTCGTGAATATTTTCGTATTTCCTAATAGTAGAATATTAGAAAACACCAAAAAAAAATGTATCCAACTTTAATTTCATAATTCGAATGTGATGAGATGAGTGTAGATACAGTGTTTTATTTATACTTACTTTGCTTACTGTAGGTGAGCCATGCAAAGGAAATACAAAAGAAAGGACAACAGAGCAGCTACAGTCAGCTTTCCATGAATTGGATAAAAAAGAATTGGGGATCAATGAACTATACATACATACATACATACATATAATCACGCCTTTTTCCCTTATAGGGGTAGGCAGAGACCACTTCTTTCCACTTGCTACGATCCTTACACACTTGTTTCGCTTTATCCACTTTCATTATTCCCTTCATACATGCTGTTCGGTTTATGGTACTCTTGACCTGGCATGTTTTCATTCACACTCGCCTTATACACTTTATTCGTCAATCGTTCTTCATTCGTTCTCTCGACATAGCCAAACCTCCTCAGCATACCTTTCTTAATTTTTGTCTCAACATCCATCATCTGACATACTTCATCCACCTTTCCATGCATTCCTCCTCTTACATTCAATGCAGCGAAGCGGCTCTCCGTGGGCCACTTTTCGCCCCCGCGAGAAACGAGACGTGATGGGTGGCGAACCACATCGCCGCCATTTTGGATAATTAAATTATTTTTATGAATATCCATTGCGTTCCTGCGGGATTGAATGAACTATCCGTAGAAAATATAATAAAAATATCCGTAGTAGAATAAATAAATAAATATAAATAAATGCGGACAACATCACATACATGGCTCTGAACCCTAAGTAAGTAGCTATTAAGCACTTGTGTTATGGAATTCAGAAACAACGAAGGTACCACAAACACCCAGACCCGAGGCAATGTAGAAAAGTTGATTTCTACATTGACCCGACCGGGGATCGAACCCGGGACCTCAGAGCCCTTGAAACCGGTGCGTACGCCACTCGACCACGGAGGTCGTCAAAAAAATGCTTCGATACCTATAATAACACGAAGTTCAAATCTGATTGGATCCAGTGCGTTGTGTCAAAAGTGGCTGCACGACACATGCACTCTTTTTAAGAATTATTGCTCAAGATGTGGAAAACTTAAAATGTCCGGTTCCACTTAATGAAGGATAATTCCTTACAAATATGTTGATTTTTTCAAATGTTTAAATAATAACTAAGGTTAAACGAAATTATTAATTTTTATTTTGTTAGAGATTCATATGAATGTATTTTTTTTAATTTTAAATAATTATTTCTACGTTAAAACGGGAATGTTTCGTTTGAGATGATTCTATATGATAGTTTTAATATGTTATCGCTTAAACAGATTTTTTTATATATTTAGTAGACATACATAAATATAATTAAGGCTTATATTACTTACACATGAAGATAATAAATAAATATTACATTGTGATTACGTGTTCTTGTTAATTATTTAAAAAGGCATCTATCCCGCATCCGAGGCATCTATCCTCCTAAGTGATTTCATAGTGGGGCATCTATCCATATAGGTAGGCATCTATCCCCAAAAAATGTGTTTCGCAAGAATTACATTTTTGCAAAACCAGTAATGGTTAGGTAAATAAATACAGTTTCTAAAGCTTTATGAATGATTAAACTAACTATATTACAGGGTCAATCTAAGCAAATATGTTAAGTATTCAAATAATGAAACACTTTCGAAAAGTGGGGCATCTATCCCGGTTTTACCCTATAGAAATTGAATTTTCATAAAAAGTCGCTTACCGTTTTGTCCTAATATATTTTAATGCTAAAAGTATTGAAATAAGTGTGCTCTTGATTAAATAAGAATAAGCAAGATATTAATAAAGAAGTTCAATGATGTAATATATGCACAAAACAAAATCAAACTAACTAAAGAAAAATCATTCAACACCCTCAGGACCATATTATTTTAATCTTGCGTGAAAATTTAATTAGCTTCTGAAACATAGGTAATCTAATCACTCAGTCACAATAAATTAGTCCAATTTTAATTAATATAATCCAAAAATACAATTTCAGAACACAACTTAGACTTTAATTAACAAACTCTATTTCTATTTAGGTCAATTAAATGTACACCTTTAAAAGTACCATTTGGTACCTAAATTAAATTTTGACTGACGTAAAAGAGATTTGGAGTAAAAAGAAGTCAAGAGCAGCCCTTTATTTTGATTTGTCCCTTTGTTCTGGTGAAGGCGTTTTGTAGATGAGTATCTTACGGCGGGCATAATGGTGGGTTCCAAGGAAATGATATCTCGTTATCATTTTTAAAATGTTTTGATAAAAACCGTTCCTTAATTAGTTTAGGTTTCTGTGGGTGAGTAGTGTCAGAGAACTCTTTCTGTTATTATAAATGTGAAAGCCATTTGGCTTTATTTTAGTTTGGAATGGGTAATTCATTTTCAAAATTGTTAAAAGGCGTAGTGGATAATCTATTTTTAAAGATTGCATGATTAAAGAAACACAAAAATAGCACTTTTGAACGATCGCGCTGCAGGTCTAAAATACCTTCCTAGATTTGACGTTTCGACCACGTTATACAGGCCGTGCTCGCAAGCAGAATCTCCTTGCGACCACGGCATGTGTAAAGGTTTTTTTAAGCAAGTACGCGCTAATTCCCGTTCAATAATATGACTACAATAGACCTTTTTGTGTTAAGCTCCCTATTTAAAGATTTATTTCTTAAATTTTACTTCATTACACAACACTCTTTATCCGCTAAAGTATAACTAGTTAGAATTTATACGTGCACAAAAAGAAACAGAAAGACTGACCAAGAGCAAACCCTAAAAAAACAATAGTATAATTAAGTACGCCGTTAAAACCACTCGATATTCTGCATCGCACTTACATTTGCAATTCCACTCAAGAGGTATTAATACAAGCAATTTTTCTAATGCACCTACACGTCGACATTATCGTGATTAAAGAGTTTCTATAACGGAGGTCGTATGTATTTGCCAAGCGTTTTAGGGTCGGTTTCACGATTTACAGTAAAACCTGTTTCTAGGAACCAAGTTACAGGGGATGAAAATTAAAATTTTGCAAATTAAGTGGCACGAATAAAACGACAAATGTTTTTTTCATCGTAACCGGTAACCTAGAAGAGGCACGGGGTGGAGATTTTGCTATTCAAGGAATGAGCTATTTATAGTCATTTTACCATGTTTGTATGACTATGTATTGTATAAACTGTTATCGCCTAGCGCTCGGTTAATGATGGTGAAAACAAGATTAAAAGCGAGCATCCAGATCAGATTTAACCGACTGTAGTGTGTAATCCGACCTTACTCCCGACATACCTATAACTACATGTGCTTAGTGCTTATGTTAATTAGTTCAGTATAATATACGCCTTAGACATAGAAACACGTCTCATCATTTCTACATCAACAAGCCCCCACATTGCATGGCGACCCTGCCAGTGCTGCCTTGTGGCAGTACTGCGCACTGGGAACATGATGATATTTTGTGATTAGTGAAAAAAACTATAAACTATTTCTATACGTAAAGTTAATCGTAAGTGAACATTCTAACAAAGAAAAAAAAATGTGAGGCGAACTACGGAGGAACTACATCGCAAATTCAACGCTGACGGGGGAGTTCGTTTCTAAGCAGAGAAGTAGTACTCGGGGTGGCTCTGATGTAAGTCCATCCACTATCGACACAACCTAGCTGGAGGTTTGTATACTGAAGTCGACGCTGACGGTACCAGAAGGAAAATTGTGAGGAAGGTCCGAAAGGCCTTAGTCACCAGGCAGCTGATACGTCAGGGATCTTCCACTAGACATGGCTTACTCTCAAATGAGGAGAATACCTTGAAGACAATGTGAGTGTGAGTGCTTTAAAGGAGGTTTTTATAATGCCGCGGACATTTGTTTTTTGGTAATTTCTTATATAATTATGTTTAAGGGTTTTAATTTTTAAAGATTAAAATGTAAATCATTTTATTATAGTTATTAAACTTATTAATAAAATATATTGTATAGGAATGCCTGTTGACAATAGAATTAAGTATTTTGGCGTTTGCTAGCGTTCTTTTTTTTTTCTGATCGTAATTTTAGTAGTATGTTATATTGCATTATGTAATAATAATATTTTAATCAAAGCTAGAAATATTTTTTTTTGCAATTAACCATTATATTATGATTTCCAGAACATTCTCAGGTGTGCCGTGTCATAATATAATGCACGCGCTGCAATTTTGATGATGATGTCATGCACTTGCATTGGGTATCATATGTCTTTCTGTGTAACTAACGGATATGGTGCTGTTGAATAGATAATAATATTCTAGAACGTTATTATAAACATGTCTCAAGTTTTAAGATTTGTAGCTGGAAATATTTGAAACCTTTGTTTACCTATGATTATCTTTTAAATTGTACAGATAGTTTGATGTTAACATATACTTTGTTTGCTTAATAGGGAAGTATGAAAAATCTCTTGACATCTGTAGAGCGCAAGGAGGTACTTTTTCTGTTAACAAATATATGAGGATTGTGAAAGGGTTTTTGAAAAATGGTATCTAAGGATTATTTTGAGGACCAGTTTTATAAAATTGTTTGGGGTGATATGGCATTAGGTAGTTGGGAATCGTTTGGTAGGCAAGACTCTGCGCTGACGTCATCGGACTGATCACCCGAGAGCGCCCGGCTTGTAAACCAAGTTATTCATTTTGTATGTGTTATAATTATTTGGTATTTAGAAGGCTAATGTTTATGAAAATGTGGTACACAAATTAAGATAAGGACAGATCCTTCCATTTGATCATGGTGTCGGACGAGCTTCCCTCCGTGAAAATTGTTGGAAACAAAAAGGTTTTAAACACTGATCCTTATATTATGAAAACTAAAGTCGACTAAGTATAAAAATGAGTAATGTACTTTAAATATAATGAGTAATGTAATAAAATGAATAATGAAGTGACCAAGGTCCAAATAAAAATATGTGTACCATGTAAAGAATATATAGATATTGATGAAAATGATATGGAACAATACTGAAAGTAGGCAACATGAAGAGAATAAAGAAAAATAATGTCATGATAAATGATGGACATTAAAACTTTGATTTGTATAAAATAAAATGCAACATGTAAAGTATATGATTATAATATAGGTTCAAAGATTTTTTGTTATGAAACATGAAAGTTTAAAATGAATAATCTAATTACAGAAATTGAAACAATAATGTGCTTTTAAGTATCTATGTTATATGAAGTTTGTGAAATTTTATTATTTCATTTAATATTTTTTTTTAACAATAATATTACTCGTAAATTAAACATGTAATTTCATAATATTGTCGATAGTGTGTTTCTTTTATATTAATATTACAAAAAATAGTTGACTGTTAAATTTTATTAACGACATTCGATTTCTTTAAATGTACTTAAAAAAAAAAAAAAACATTTGTATTTTTTTTTCTTTTATTATCGGGGGAGGTGTAGTGTGTAATCCGACCTTACTCCCGACATACCTATAACTACATGTGCTTAGTGCTTATGTTAATTAGTTCAGTATAATATACGCCTTAGACATAGAAACACGTCTCATCATTTCTACATCAACAAGCCCCCACATTGCACGACGACGTTCGTACATTCTGGTGAAATTCACCCTCAGAGATTTATTCCATCCACATTTAGTTATAAGTACCGTTAGGGTTTTGGCTACGAACACTCTTTACATAAACTTTGGTGAGTTCTTTTCTTAAATTTATTTTGTTTGGTTGTAAATAATTTTGAAAAACTTCTAAGTTTTGTTATTTGGCACATGGTTTGTGGGTTAGGTCAACTAGCAAGAAGTTTTTTTTGCATGTTCCATTTGAATTTAAAGATTGAAGAACAGTAACAACATATAATCAAGTAAGCAAAGACCTATCAAAGTCAATTTTGAGTCGTATACGGAAAAGATCAGTACGAGTCAATATGTATAAAAAAGCGGAATTTTGAAAACAAAAATAATGAATTTACAACACGAAATTTCAAATGGAGTGCATCATATTACTGATTTAATATCAGCAAGACACAACTAAATGCATTACAAACTTTAAATAATTAATCTAATAATAATGTGCCTTTAAAATGTTATAGTGTAATGTAACAAACCACAGGGTGAGTTGTAATAACAGGGTTGATATTAAAGGCTCATTAGGTGCGGTATAATAAGTTAAAATGTTCTCCCGCGGGCGTCATTTGTAAATTATATGGAAACTAAGCTCTCAACGTTTACATATTAAATACTGAATTTGTAGCTAAAATATTGTCCTCTTAAATGATAATTAATTTGTTTACAGATTTTATAATTAACATTTTAATATTTATTTAAAGAAATAAACAATGTCATTGACTGTTTGTGTTAAGGGTTTTTTCATAGGTTTAAATTAAAAACATAGGCAATTATTCATTACACAAAATTATAAGCAAAGGATAAGTTCGACTAATCAAAATAAGCAATTTTATTCTTAATCTTACATTTATTTATTTATTTAATCATTTATGTACACACAACACAGGAATATTCATATTTAATTCAAATCGTATTAAATACGAGCAACGCCTTTTAGCTAGCGATCTAAATAATTCAAATATTTCTTGTAGCCGCGATTCTAAATACTATTCAACACTTTTCTTATCTTTGCATAATATTTTCGTATCAGTAAATATTAAAGCAAAACTTACTTACAAGACTAAAATTATTTGCGTTCAAATACTCAGCACTCTTATCAGTGCTCGCAAACGTATAAATGAACTCAGTAGCTTCTAATATTCTTGCAAATACACCGTGTTTAAGTAGTCTGTAATTTCAACATTTTAATTAGTACAGTATGCAAAAATACAGCTGGATCGAAATGTAGAAATCTGATTTTAGAACTTACTAGACCAAGATGATTTAAATGTTCTTGGTTATTATGTTCTCTTGAGCAAACTTAGTGACTGTTTTTTTACGTACATGATAACAACAAATAGAATTGTTTGAGAAAATATTTATATATAATATTTATCACATGATTAATGAAAAACTATGTTATTTCTTAGATATTAAAATTTAAAAGTATGATTCACGAAAAAAAAAATTGCTTATAAAAAAACCCTGTAGAGATAGGGAGTCCATGAACGTAGGTTACGAATTCACATATTTAATTATCTGCTCATTATTAAATGAACCAGCAGACAGCTTGTATAAATCACTTACCTACCTACCTACCGCCCTATAGTACAGAAATAATCCGTACTTAATAAAATTTTCAATGGTTGTTACAATGTCGGCTCTCATCAGAGCAGTCGATAAATTGCACGCCTCGCGAATAACAAGCAGGGTCCCGTCTGACGTCAGGCCTCACATAAATTAAATTTATAATCAACCCAACTCCCCCAAATTAAATTAAATTATACCTGCCAGCGCTTCGGCTAAACATTTACATTTCGCTCCTTGAAAAATGCTGTATTTCATCGAATCTGTTCCAGAGTGATTAGTTGGATTCGCTTTGTGATGTGGCTTGAGTTTGCGCGTTGTACGTAGAAATCTACATTGCAATGCGGAATGATTTTTAAGAATGTAATTACATTCTTGAAAATCTGCTTTCGCATTCACATCATAATTATGATGTTCGTTTGTCCTGCAAGTATGTAATAGACAATTTTCGAACATAAGTAAAAAGTTAACACAAATGTTTTCTTTTACTTTTAAATCACAGACAAATTTTAATGAGCATGTTTATATTTCAATCATTAAATAAAATTCGTGTTTGGTCAACTTGTTAAGATGGTAGATGTAGCTATAGTTTAACATTTAATAAGATTATTAAACAAATGGCTATAATATAGAATGTAATCAGAATTTTATATTATTAAATATTTCACAAACGAAGTCGCGGCTATCTCTAGTGCTAAATAACAAGAATCCTAATGGCGGCGGAGTGGTGCGTTCAAAGATTGTATCTATTTAATTAAGACTGTTTCTTATACTTTGAACATTTTCTACATTAAAATAATGTGTCTCACAACGTAAAACATAATTAATGAAATAATCCTGTTTGTACATAAACAAAGTTTGTTTTACGAGATACGCAGCGGTATCTGCGGTATTACGTATTTTGCAAAGCTATAGAATTTGGCAGCGTAAATTGCTTTAAAAAAACATTGCTGTTAAAGTAATTTGTAAGATACCACTAAACTATGTAATATGAATTACTATTTACCGACTTCTCGAAGAGTTTCTCAATTCCTTTGCATGCCTTTTTTGACAGCAATAATTGCTCTCGTTTTGCTTTCGCGAGATACGTAATACCGCAGCCAGTTATATCGTAAAGTATTTTATGACGAGTTTCATTATTATCAGTTAAAAGGATCGTAATTTATATGGGAAATTGTTTTGTTTGAAAAATTATGAGGGCGTGCTAATCAGGGGAATCTGATTTTCGTAGGGATGTTTGCAAGGTTCCCGTTTTGCCATGTGGAAAGTGACGTATGATTTTTTCCATAAATTTATAATAGGTATACTGGTTACAAAATTCACTGGTAACAAAATGTTAGTGCTTAAATACTGAAAGAGTTATTTCCGGGCAGTGTGAACAGTCAGCGATTAACTTTTTTTATAATCATCTCTTTCATTTACTCCGTGTACATCTAGTTTTATGTTTCTTGATCGATAAAATACAAATTCAAATTATTTTTTGTAAATAGGAACACAATAATCATATTCACACGTCTTCTTAATCATGATGAGGTCGAAATTGCCTAGTCGATAACTTCTTGTTTTCTCGCCCGAATGAGACAAGTGCCTTAGATTTTTATAGTGAAAATTATCACTACAAAAATATCTAAAACCGTAGATAGTAAAAGATTACTGAAACTATGACGGTCAGTCAAACAAGTTATTCCAGTAACGTATGGATAAGCATCCAAATATCGTATATTTTAATGGTAGTCTTAAAAAACAAAACAAAATCAAAATAGTTTTAATTCAAATGGCCTTTCCAAGCTCTTTAAAAACGTTAAAATTACTGACTTGAGTTGCAGGTTCCAATATGTTTTTCCTGTAGAACCAGAAAGAAACTCCAATTGGTTACTTTAGTACTAGCACTATGGTATGTGTAGGATCCAAAATCATAGCCATTTCTTTTATAAATTTATGTAATCAAAATCCTTTTTATTTACTGGAACCTTATTGTATGTTTTTCTCCTTCATACATTATATTTCTGTTACCAAAGTCAGTTCTATACAAAGATCATAAATACACGTCCATGAAAACTTTTCATTCATTAATTGTTGTTATTTTAAACTTTTGTTCTATGATAATTACTCTTCAAAGCGGTTGTATATAACAGTCGAGTTGGTAATTGCTTACCACATAATAGGTGAAAGTTTTCGAAGTATAAACTTGGTACTGATAAGAGTCTCGAACCACTAGACTAAATACTATGATAGTTTTATGCAATAAATCACGAAGTTTGGACTTTGTTCGGGCTTTCGAATGAAATGTCTTCTGCATTTTACGTGCTCAAATATCTGCAACTGCAGTGTCTGGGAAGATTTTGTTGAGAATGTTTACTTTGCACTTTTGTTTGAGTATATCAATCAATTAGGGGCAGTCTATTATTGAAATAGATTGGTTGCATGGTTGATTGAGTTGTGTAAGTGATAGAGCTGTTTTTGTTTTATTTGATAAGTAAAATTTAAGTTACTTTTTTGTAACACCTATACCAGCTATGGCACCTACTCTAAACGATTCAATTAATCTATTGTAATCTTTGAAATATAGTATGCTTTATATTACGTGCTTTTATTTTCGTTCAAGCAATTTATCATCTAGAATAGTAATAATTTTTGTTACTTGGTTCTGTAATTTGTCACCACGGTGTGAACTGAGAATTTTCTACATACCTTAGGCTCTTTCAGTTTCAAAATCTTAGAATACATGCTCAAAAAGTCGCACACCGATTAAAGTACTCCTTATTTATGTATTCGATTTGTTTAATTTCCTAAATTATATGATTGTAACAGAAAATAAAATTAAAACGAATCTCAATCCATATTACAATAATGTAAAAAATTCAAATATAAATACATTCGTTTGATCTCGCTATGTAGGTATTCCTTGAAGCGTTTAAATAACTTAATACAAAGCTGCGACTCAATTTAATCTAGACTCAAGGATCGAAAGAATTCATAAAGTAAAATTTTCGTTGCGGAACTTACAGCAATAGCTGTGGATTCTGCGCCATCATATTCTTTTTAAAATATCAAAAGTTAAAATTTTAATTAAAAGACTCTTTGCGTGCTTCGAAACGACTCCAATTAAAACTATGTCTTCTTGTTGAGTAGAACATAAAGGAGTCGAGAGGCTAAAAAGGCTATGGATAATTGCTCCGCTAGTACTGTTTAATTATTGTGGTCTGTCCATTTAAATATTTAATTGCTACAGTTATAATTGCGACTGTAATGATGATTAAAGTGCTGACTTTGTTGGTGTTTGAAGTAAAAGAAACTGTGTCAAGTGCTGGAAGGTGTTTACTTATTTTGCGAAGTATTTGTTTGTAGTTTTGATTATCATCGTCTTGTAAATGGATCTTTGTAACAAACGAATGTTTAAAGGAAAATTACTCACATTCCTTTTAAGAATATCACCTTTATGTAATATAGTCAATAGGTACATAAATGAGACGATAGGAAAAAGAGGTTTTAAAAAAAATACTGTGACTAACAACTTGAAACTTGAAACAATACCACAAAGCCTGCCCTCCCTATCAAATGAATACATAAAATTTTAAAGACACTAGGTTAAGATTTTTGTCAACAAACCTAATTACAGAATACCAGGAAAACCCCCACATGTTCCCACGCCCGAATTTTTCACTAGTTCTTGTCAATTTTCTAAACAAAAGGTCGGACATCTGTTTTCGAAGCGGCTTTTCATTAAGCGCCAGAGTTCGGTGCTTCGACTCAAAGCGTGCCTGACTTTGGCAACTATTACAGCCCTCTGTGAGCAACATTCAATCATTGCGGTTCCACCACCTTTTGTTTTCCGTTGATGTTCGATTTATAGACGATATTAACGTTGCTGAATTAATTTGTAGCTACAAAATGCACTGTATAGTATTTAGTAAAGTATCTTCCGTGTTTTATTGAACAAAAAGTACACAACGATTTAAATTTCTTCAGTAACTTTTAATTTTGACACATATGTTGTGATTTACGAAGCTCAATATGGTTCAAAACTCCATAATAAACTAGTGAACTTAGCATTAAAACCTAAATAAAATAAAACATAATTAAAGTTATTGTGAGTGTAGTAGCTAGTCTAAATATTTAATCTTATTCCCCATTATGCAAATGACAGCAAACAAAACAGTACACGGAAAAAACTTAAAACTTAACATTTATGTAGGTGACGTTATCTAGCGAAAATTTTGCACAGAGTGCTATCAAAATGTTACGTGCTTCCGCGAAGACAGTTTTGTAACTACCTGTACCTGTGTACCTGTCGTTTATATTATGGAATTTTAGGTATTACATCGACATTTTCGAACACCGATTTGGGTGACAAATTTCGAAATGGACGTCTCAATTCGATTTACATTGGTAGTGCGGTTGAACGGTTGACGTCACATGTTTAAGTTAGTCTTTCTTTACGATGTAGATATTTTGATGTTAAATTTTTAGTTCATTGTGTTTGGACTACATTTTTTGTGCTATATTTATGTCTATATGTTGAATAATGAAACGAAATATTCTTGCAAGTAGGACTATATAAATCACTTTTACAATGTCTTCCTAAGCTAGCACTAGCTACTTACCCTACCATGCCTTGGTAAGTGGGTTCATATATTCTCAAGTAATAAAATACTAAAGATCCAAATTTAACTTTATATGTGAACTATTAGGTTTTTTTTATACTTGACTATTTATCGATTACTAAAACATAACTTGCATAAGTCTGTAGAATAGCTTGCATTATCTCCGACACCTAATTAATTAATACGGGTAATAAACAGACTCGTAAACATATTCTTCTAGTAATCCTATTAACGCACTGATACAATGTTTTACTAGACGATTGAACGCCTACGAATTCAGCAAGTTAATTAGGCGTTCAGCCATGTGTGTAATCTAGTACGTCTAAACTAGAAGCTGCCGAATAAGGAGACAATTTACAGATCTATATAACATTTATTAGTTTCCGATCGAAAAATCTTCAAAGAGAATAATAAATAGACTGAAACTCAGACACATATACATAATTAATCTTAATATTATGTTCCTTCAAAATATGTAAAACGAGGATGCTATATTATGCACCGATTCATTTATTCCAACACATTTTTTATCGATCATATATTATTCCATGTATATTATGTTTTTATTAAAATCTTTTTGGACGTATCTATCTTTTGCACGACTACTGTCACGTATTACCTACTAAATACATAATAATATGGGCTAACGCAAAATATTACTATCATACCTTCTTACAGTGAACCACACAATGTTGACATCAATATTCAATAACCAACTCTATTCCACCGACTTAAAGACACTTTTCTAGGCGTTACTGTTATACTTGTGTTGCCAGTACATACATGTACTATTGTCTACAGGGTGCGTCATGAATACAGGAGTGGAAGTATTTACATTTAATTAGTCAAGCCGTTGAATATCACAGGATTAGAACGTACTGCGATTAATTACAACTGCTTTGTCGCCGCGAAATTATGTGCACAACTAATGTTGTACAGGTGTGAGTAACAGTATTCAATTGTTTAAATATAATTTAAACCTAGATGTGATTGGGCCACACGTGGATATTAAAAGTTTGTGGTTTTCGGTTGTACATAAATGGAGATACTCTTTACACTATATATTTTAAATTATATAAATCATCTTCACAAAATAATACAATTAAAAAACGATTTAGATTCCCGACGACGCACGGTGACGTGATGTTTCTTATGTGAAGGATATATTTGTAAAAGTAACAAATTAAGGATTTAATAAATATATTAAAATATTGTACCACAATAAAGAATATTGTATTTGTTATGTATTTATTTGTAAGATGTAGATTTAGCATCACTAATTAAACGTTACAAAAATAATTCTGTAATTTATTTCGTCTCATCTTTACGCTTGTAGCCAAGATCCCAAGGCTTGAGATTCTGCATCTGTGCACTCACTAAAATACGCAGGTCAGGCACCAGCGTTGCCAAATCTGATGCAACTACTGCACGATTGCTATCAGATGCGGACGACACTCTCGGTTTGTACCAAGTAGCTATAATATAGCTTGGTTATATACCGGGATAGTCGTAAACATTTCTCTCATTTTCAAAGTTGCATATAAGGTAAATGTAAACTCACTGGAAAATAGAATAGAATTTGGAATTAAATGAAAATTATTAAAATGAAGTTCTGTAGCACATGGACGGATATAAAGTTATAGACCGCATCGTCAAATAACAAATCTGTATGGGCTTACTTGTTTATGTTATGATGATATTATATACGTGGACTGTTCAAGTAGATGGCCATCAATCAACATGCTCGAGCCATCGCTCGCGCAGTCCTCAAGCATTCTACTGTTTCATGCACTTCGTATCAAGGTAAGCACTATAGAATTTCATCAAAAAAAATTGTGCAAGAGTAAATCTATATTTAGATACTATTATCTCAAACTTTGGCAATAATAATAAAAAATAATTTAATATTGTGCCATATTACCTATACTCAAAAGAAAATAACATTAAATCCACTAGAATATATATAATATAGCTTAAGTACATTATTATTAGTTTCTAGCGTATAACTAGTTCAGCCTAACCAAGTTCTTTAGGTAAGTAGGTACTAACAGAATGCTAGACGTCTTAATCTTAATCCTAAATGTATTACTTCAATCTCGTTGCCAGACAAGATTAATTTCTTTGAGCTTTGATGCTGTTTCTATGGTATTTACGTTGCTATAATATCTTAGCTAAAATAGTGTTACGATATAAAACATACAGAGATCTACTCAATTTTGAACTCTATCACAGTTATGATAGAAGTTATAGTCGATTAACAACGATGATATTATTATAATTTTCAACCGACTAAAAACAAGAGGTTCTCAATTCGTCCAAATGTGTTTTGTATGCTAAAACTGCGGCAATCGTGGAACGATTTTAAAACGTATTTTTAAAGCGAGTACACCTTACAGGAAGTCTCACATAAATTTCTTCAAAATGGATTCATTAATTTTGGTGTTCTTAATATGGACGTTTTTTTTTTGTTTTTACATTTATATGAAATCAATTTGAATAGGTGCTATATACGCAGGTAGGTTTCAATTTCAGTACACAAGTAGGTATGTCCACAAAGTATTTATCAAATTATAAATTACAAAATATCTTTGAAAAACAGCCAACATAATTCCGGCATGTAATATGGTTATTCACGTTATCGGGGTATCGCTGTCATTAACATCGCCAGTCTCATTACGGACAGGATAAAGCTTAACCGTTTAACATTAAAACAACCCCACCCCTGCACATGCAAATTGTTAAACAAAGTAAACAAAAATCTCGTCGCTTTGATGTACAGTACTGCAAGAATTTTGGCAACTCTGTTGTGTATATCAAACTCGTAAGTTACCATTTTATTCATATAAGATCAAAAAAATAATAGTAACTTACTTGAGGCACAATCCTTGCTGAGTCATGATTGCATGACTCAGTAACTCTAAAGGTTTTAGTTATTTATTGAAATAACTATAACCTTTAAAGTTACTATGTACACTTAAGTACGTTTAAAAAAAAAGGCATTTCAAATTCAATTATTTTGTTACAATTATTTAGGCGCGTTTTTTGTTATTACAAAATTGGTGAGTTAATAATTCTGTATCAACATACGTTAAAGCAGTAAAAAAATAGATATTTTTTTGTATTTAAAACATCAGAGCAACACCCTCTGCTATAAAATTAAATTTCAATCACAAACACGACCATATTTCATGCAGCTTTCTGTACTCAAAGAAAGCACGTATGTTTTATGGTTTCTCTTATCTGTTTCAGCCTTAACTTTGTCGGTCATACGGGATGGGTCCTTATCTAAATATCAGCAGTTGTTTATCCGCATGTCCTTTGCATTCCACGTACGTAGACCATATCTCAAAAGCGTCCGGTTTTTCCGTTTACATTGCTCATGCATACGTAATGCTCTGAATTACTATTTCGTTTTGTTTATTACAGGTACGTTTGAACCGTTATCTAAAAACAAATCGAGTATGTTTACCAAAAATAGTGGATTCCTTTCAGAGTATAGTTTGAGGTCGTATTTTTTCTAGTCAGCTATATAGATTTAAAAACAAACGAATAACATACTGGCCTTTGCAGTGAGGTCATGTTACAAATAAATAACATTCGTTTGTGCATCTGATGTTTTTGTCTATAACAAACAACTGTGACGTATAAAAATACAGAAAAAATGGAACAGGAACTCCGATTTTAATATGAGTGAAAGGTTTACCTCTGCCTTTGGGGATTGGAAACCATTGTGCGTATTGGTCATTTTCAATCCTAGGGATTTTGGGTTATTCAGGTACAAAAATTCCTTTGCCGACACTAAACACAGTTGATGACGCGGCAGTGACGCAAATGTCGATACCAACAAACAAGCATTAGAACGTCATAATTCCACATTACGTTATCATTACCAACCGATAGTTTGCGTTCGAACGAATTCCGCCGATTTGCGTGGGCTTGTAACGGATGCAATGCAAATGGAATATCCGTGTATTTGGCGATTAGATGCGCCCCAGATCTGACCGGATCTTGTAACCCGGATAAGCTGAGCCGTGCTTCACTCGCTCGATGTTCGCTTGATTTACTGTAATGGCAAGACTGTTTTCTCTGAAAAGGTAGGTATGGTAGAAGTCCGATACAGGTCACTTAGTTTGCGTTGGGTCGATACTTAAGAAGAAACCGGAACCTTGCACTTAAATTTCTCTTCTAGGAAGCGATTACATGTGGCACATAGCAAATAATAATACTGTTAGATACATAAAAACGAATACCTACTTACTATAAAAATAAAGTAAACTAAGATTTAATTATTATCAAAGGATCATTTGTATAAAAGACACTGGCTGAATACTGAAATGTCCATCAGTAATAAACTTTTGTTTTGTTAATTTTTTTTTTATACACTTACACAGTGATTACATTAGTACGTCTCGTCCAGCTCTCACAAATAGCTAAATAACCGCTTAAAAAAGTGCAAACTACAATGTTGTTGTCATTATTTCGTTTGCCAAGCGCAATCATGGCTACATAGTGCTCATTGCCAACATAACCACAAAAGGTGCTAGGATGAATATTTTCCACATTCTACCTTTATTTCCGTTTCTAAGAAGAAAAGTTGTTGAAGATTACTTTTTTTTTAATCAATGTAATCATTTTGTACGTAAAACATTTTTAAGCTGTGTCAAAGACATATGTGTATTTTAAGCTATGTTTTTAAGAGTGAAGTAGGCAGACAGGTTTAAAAATATTATTTTATGAAAACTAATTACACAAAGTAACAAACATAGTAGAATGTTATGGTATTTAAAACGACCACGGTTATTTAATTAAAACTATGCGAGCTCCAACTAATTGTAAAGATTTATTAATTACAAAAGTTTCAGCTGCTAAACTTTACGCCATAACTTGAAGAAGGTGTTTCACCGTCGAATATTTTGTTCAAACTCGAGAAAAAATCTAATTTAGTTTTAAGTGTTCATAAAATATTGAAGGCACGACCTTCTGAGAGCAGAGTTTCGCCTGTCTTGAGGATATTAAAAATTTCATATTCAGGTATATTTACGTGTCTAGTGCAAGTGTTGGATAAAACGTCGCAGAACAGGAATAAGAATGAAAAGGAGGATTGCAATTTCTTTGCAGCTTTTTAATTATGCGACCAAAGTGAAATGCGTTGGACTTTAGTTCTTAGGTACATAGTAAACAACACATGTTCATTAACAGTTTTTTTGTTCGGATTTTATTTTCCGTTGCAGAAGTTGTCGTGTTTTTGATACGCGGATGCAGCGTTCAAAGGAGCATCGCTGTATCCCGGGATTCAATCCGCCCGTACTTTGTGGATTTACAAAAATTGTAGCGGGTATTACGTCGCTCTACACCTGAATGATGAAAGGGGAACATAATTTTATCGTGCGCTGTACGGCTATCGTTTACACGTATTAAGGCTGAAATGCAAATATTATTGCAGGATTTTGGCTGTTCGAAAACGTGATTTTTTATTTTGCATTGTTTGTATACTGCAGCGCCATGACACGTTACAACTTCACAATACTTAAGTTTTATATATAAAAGCAGAATATTCGTTGTATTTGATTGTTAGAGGTAGTTCATAATTTAAAGGAGCTAAAAATGTGTTTGGTTGACGTCAATCTCAAATTAAATAATGTAGCAACTAAATTATCTTCTCACCCCACAAAGCGTTATTTCCTGAAACTCACGGATCAAAACAGAAATATCTCCATAATTTGTTGACAGTTCCAATCAATCAGAATTGCTAATAGATTTACGTTTGGTCTTTATTGACCGTTTGGGCCTTTGGCCCTCCTAATAAGATAATTTATTGATGAGTTCGGAAATAACATTAACGCAGGTAAAAATACCGGCTTTAATATTTTATAGTATAATATAAATTTTAGTTGTGAGATTGAAATAGCCTTCTACGTGTTGCTTCAGTAGGGAAATACTACCAGAAAGTAGTTGCCCCTTCAGTTAAGATTATAATATTATATTACATCTACATATAAATATCAAAAATCGATCGAGGGGCTCGTGGCTACGAGTAAGCCGTACGGTGACCGATAATACAGGTTGAGTCGCGCTCGCCGCGGTTGGTCCGTAGATGGGTGACCGCTTTCTTTTCAGCTGAATCCGGTAAGATTGGTAGCCGACTCCAACATACCCTAACATAAAATACATCGGGAAAAGCGGGAGATGATGATGGAGATATATCAAAAATGTTAGTCACTAAAATTACCTATCAAAATATTATATCAAAATACATGAGACGTAATTTTTAAACATAAGTACATACCATTAAACCTATCCAGATAAGTTATTCGTTCATAAACAAAGATAAGAGATTATAGGACGATATTACTAGGAAGCAGGTGTCGGTTATTATCCCTCGGTATTCCAAGTAGCCTCATTCGCTTCTAACAAACTCCGGAACTCGAAAAATTTTACTAGAATTTATCTTTCTATACTTTCGACAACATAAAGCGAACATTTGTACTTTGAAATTGAAAATTTGAAACGAAATACGTATATTTATTTTAGGTGTGTTAGAAACAAGATTAATCAATTAATTAATGAAATGTCCTGTAATCAAAATTTTGCAGAAATGTGTGATATCAAAAATGGTGCTGAATGCCGTTTGGATTTTTTTTATTTCTTTTAATCTTATTTTACATGATACAGAAAAGTTGAATACTATATTTGTATTCAACTTTTCCGTATTCGACGCGACACTTTTTGTGTCAAAATTTTCACAATCTAACACAATCTTTCTCACTCAAAGCTTCTTTGAGCAGTACGTACAAACCAACATAAACTAACGAAATTACTAAGGAAACGCGAACCACTCAATACAAATTGTTATCCTTAAATTGTACCAACAAGTAGTACATATTGCTCGGCCGCGTAATTCCATTAATGTCGGGAATACATCACTGGAGGCACTTCTCGTCTCTGGATTTACGGCCAGAGCCAGATGAAAGGGCTAGGTCGTCGTTCTACCTCGTTTATTAGAACTGTTATATATATACAGAGATTTATTTGTTCTCTGTTTTTCTGTTTTCGTGGAGACTATGGATAGTTGAAATTAGTGGTTATTTTAATTTGGTTATGTTGTGACGATTAGCCTTGAGGTGTACGTATACAATTTGAATATACAGGAACTTTAAAAACGATGAATTTAGGCTTCATTTTGATCCGGATGTTCTGCTTTAAATCAATATTCTTTTTATTCCATTTTCTAGTAGCAGTTTCTCTGCATGTTAAGTTGACAAATACTTAATTTCAAATTAAAAAAATTATACTCATAAATATTTTTGTAAAAACATTTACTAAGCATTTGATATGTATTGTATATTATGAGGACTGAAAATTTCAGTGCCTATTCGTAATTTCAGTCTAAGGATTATAGCGGTTATCTATGACTACACTCAAATGGGGTCTAGTGTACGTTAAAATAAAGTATTCAGCACTAGAGCCAACGTCGTGCATTCCAAATTTACGAACTTAAAATAAAATAGTTTTTATTGCCACATAATTCACCCACACGTTGCTCACAAACAGTGCGTTAAACTCTATTAGATTTTTGAATAACAAATTCAATATTGTTTTATTCACCTGAATAAATACTCACTTTCTTTCTTTCATTGTTTGCTAATGCATGAATAAATATTATTACTTGTGTCAAGTAAACCCTTCAAACGCACTTACAAAAACTAAAGACATTTAATCTTATATATAAAAATGAATCGCTAAATGTGTTGGTAAGCGCATAACTCAATAACGCCTGGACCGATTTCGTTGTGTTAGTTATTATCAGGAGAAGGTTCTTAAGAAAAAAAATGGGAATGCGCTGAAAAAAAAAGTAATCCTGAACTTTGTTACGATAGTGATTTGTTGGATTCATCTGCGCCCTGAATAACATAAAGGCACCGGGAACGAGACCTATGGATTCACGCGGGTGAAACCGCGGGGCACAGCTAGTACAAAATAAAATTCAAATTTATTTGCCAAACAAATGACGAGTCTCGTTTATTTTCTATCTCGAGAAATAATTTGCTCACTTTTATATTTCGCTGAAGCAAGAATATGTTATTGTCGTAATCATCGAACGCAAATGGCAATTTAAAACATATTTAGCTTGAAAATAGATGCTACAGAGCGAACGTAGACGGAATAACGAGAGGGGTCCCTCTCCCCATTCTTCAGAACCCCTCACATAAAAATGGAATTATTTTTGACAGGTCCCAACCTTATTTTCGAAATCGATGACGTCGTTTCTAAGGTCTATTCAAATTCAATAGATCATCTTCGAAATGTAAATTCATTTACCATTGCCTTTATATGAAGTCGTTACAACTGGCAACAAACAAAAGAATAAACGTTGTATTTTTCTTTTTCATATTTCAAGTAAACGTCGGCACTATAATCTTCTTATCCGACCTTTTCTTTGTTTTGAAGTATTCTAGGGTTCGTGTTCGATAAAGGCTTTGTACGAATAAGGGCCAAGGGTTGATAATCTATATCAGTTTGTGTGCGGCCGAGGGATTGTTAATATGTATCACACATTATGTAAGATACATAAAGGTAATGTTTGAATGTGTGCGTTTAGTACGAATGTGGCATATGTATCTTTGATGTTGTATGAATTGTTTAGTTGCGGTTGGAAGTAAAATTAAGAGGATTATTTACATATTATTATTATTCATCGCAACTCATGTGTGTATCTTGAATAAATAAGTACCTATAAGACATTGTTTTAAGACTTTTCCCGAAATAACCAACAATCATTTTCCACAGTTTCCAGTAAAGCATTAAAGTTTTACGTTGTATTGGCACTTATAATTATATTTCTTACCAGATAACAAATTGAATTTTACTAAATGCACTACGTACAGTCCACAAAATAAGACAGACGAAATCCAATTTCGCGTTACGGAAATAGATTTTAAAACAGATACATTTGCGGTGGCTTGTCGAATGAATCATGCTGCAATGATACCCCATCTCGTGATTTCCCTCCAGAGAAGCCATCAAGTTTGAAGTAAATCTGCGATATCTCTTGTAATGTGTCCCTTGGCGTTCCAACCGAACTCGCTGACCGTAAAATTGTAAAAACTACCATAAATCTTTGCCTTTTACTTCGGTTTTTTAGCAAAGGCAAAGGAAAATCAAGTGGAGGTGGCCACGCAAAATAGATGTATATCGTTTGCAATCGATTTCCATCCCGTCATGGTGGCTGTCCGAACAAATGGTGGGCAGTGAAATATCTGTAAGGTGTATCTGTTGCAAGTAAGTGTGAGGAGATTGCGCACCAACCTTTGTCTCTGAGTAAGATCATTCAAAGTTTTGCGAAATGTTTTGAACATGGTTTTACATTACATAAATTGTTGGCTGGTACGAGGCAGATTTATGGAAGGATTTGGGAAGACTGTCCAGTAGTGGTATAGCTTAGGCTACCAAACAGGACTTATGTCACGATGTATAAATAAAATAAAATAGAGCAGGACATAACAACAGGACAAACAGGACAGTCTCACAAATTAACAACCTAATTTAACTAACAAACGTCTGACTATGTATAAAAAAGGTAAAATTTACGATGTATAAAAAGTAAAATTTAGTAAAAATCATTTATTATGAGCTTACCTTAAAATTGGTTGCAGCTGAGAGAAACCGTTGACCAGCAGTACTTAAAACCAAAAAAAAACTAAGTATAAAAAGATTATAATTTTAAGTCGACGTCACAAAATCAAGGCTAATAAAGTTCCTTGTAAAATATATTTTACTATTTAAGTGGATATAAATAAGGTTTGGCGTTAACTGTGCAATATATCATTGACGCCAGGTGCTTTATAAAAGTCGCCATATTAAAAACGTGCGAATTTATAGACAATATAATGTGATGTTAAGTTTTGTTGACAAAAAAAATAATTCTGTTTTTTAAGATTAATGGGAATATTACTTGTTTAAAAAAGTAAGTATATAGAAATTTGATTAAAATAGAACAAAATGATTTCTTTAAGAGATATTATTTATAATATTTAAGGAATCTATATACCTTATAAATTTAGGAAATAAAATACATGTTTGGAAGGTTTTATTACACCTGACATTTAACTTGTCGTGAATTTCTGAATCCATTCACACACGTCTTACATTTCTTACATGCAGATTTATCTCGGTCATATATTTGTGAAACCCATAGAAACTGGACAGTCTCACAAATAACTTACACCCTAATTTAGAACAAGGTTTTAGAGGTCAAACGTCTGACTATCAATACATAGGTAGAGGTTAATAAATACTTGGAATTTCAATTATTTTCTACGAGACAGTCAATAAACTAAGATTAATTTTATTTACTCAACTAGATCAATCTGTCTAACAACCCCTACGGTTGTTAGATCGTCAACCTCGCTAAGAATATAGTTTAGTTTGAATTCTTATAAAATTTTTCCACAATATAAATAATGCAGGTGTAAGTAATTGATACAAACTCCTTGCTGCTCATTGTTACTTGTGTCAAGCTAAATTAGCAATTTACTACCTCAAGATCAACTAGACGAACTTACGTTTTTTAATTTTAATTAAATTTTCGTAACATTAATTACTAGACATTTGACTGTCTAATATCTCAATTAATTCGACAAATAAGTTTGTTGATTTGGTTTTAGTCTCTATTAAAAGTTTTTTATTACGTGATATTTAATTATGTTGTAATGTTGCGGCTTCCAAGCACACTTACTGGATTAATAAGTTTAAACCTAGATCAAAATATATTTTTTTCAAAAAACTAACGAAATATGATATATTTTATAAAGGCCCAGATTTTTTTAGTTTACAAAACAAGGGTATTAATAAGTGTAGTTTCTTTCTCACCAAAAACCACGAAATAAAAACGCTAAATAGAGATTAAACGTTATTAAATATCTTATAAGAATAAATACTTAAATACTTCTATAACATCTCCTAATGACCATAATCGCTTTGTGTACTAAGTCAGAATTGGGGCCATCTGCAACATTAGTTGGTAGTTGACTTTAGTATTTGTATTAGTCTGAAACCACACGCCCGCACCATACTAACTTACTGTTAGCTGACTAGCTCACTGACTTATCTACTTAAGAGTTAGCCAAGTCTAAATTAGCTTACAGCGTAACCACAGCATACATATAGGTGGCTATACATTACTTGCAAATGTATTTACATATACACATTTAAATTAAAGTTATAAAACACTAACGCTGCCCTTGCACGTCAGACTTTTTGTAGGGCCGATTTTTCCCCCGAATCTTAGTACCGAATTCTGACCTACTTTTTGTAGGACCTGTGCGTTTGACTATTGCTATCAGTGTGTTCTATTTTCTCCTACGAAAAATCGGTCACCGATTATAGGACGTGGGCGGGCAGCCTAAAATTTTAATTATTTTTAATTTACATGCAACTCATTCAATTGCTTTGCTTTTGGAATTCATAGGTCAATGTTTGAAATAGGTATACAATCGTTTTGTTTTGCACGGGAAAAAATATAATAGAAAATGTTTTGTTCATTTTAACCATCGCGTGTACCTTTTTCGCTATTATATATATAGTAGGTATTTTAGTAAGCCTTGCCTTCCTATAGTTTCTGGCCCAATGCCAAAACTGTTAAGTTATTATTTTAGATTATTATAAGCTGCTTCGCTTTATAACTTTAGATGTAGAAGATGCCTAGGTTAGGAATAATAAATGGTAGTTTAATTAAATCGGAGACAATTTGGACTGTGCAATAATAGCCATTGGACATGAAATTTGAAACCAGTCGGTTCGGACAAGATGGATTTGATTAGAAATTCTCTATTTAGATTCGCCCACAATCGACTACTGAAAATATATTTTCCTTTGAATGCTTTTAATTTCCAATTTAAAAAAACAAATAGTTTAAGGTCTTTTGATGAAAATTTTCTATTTCTGTCACCATAAATGAAACGAAAACATAAAAGGGGATTTAAATAAGTGAAATATTTAACTCTTTAAGTAAAACCTTGTACTTATTTGTTCAAAATCCAATTAAACTATAAAATAAATCACTTGAAAGTCCTCGTAGTGCAGAAAAGAACAAAAAAGAAAGCAAAATAGATTTATAATCACAATCGATACAAAGGTCTACGGTTCGTAGCAAGGTCTACAGTTTTACGTAGCAATATTGAAAGTTGCTCAATCACTTTGAATATTAGTTAAGCGGGCAACTTTTTAATGAAACCAGGGCTCAACCGAAAAATACTCCAAACCTCAAACACGCAAAGCTGCAGAACTACGAGACTGGAATAATGTTTGGGACAGAAAAAGTTTACGCTTTGAACTCTACCGAGGGTAAGTGTTTTGCATTTCGACCCACGCAGCCTGCATACCAATGCGTAAAAGGATTGATGTTTGCAAAGCTACAGAAAAAAATATCCAATCTTTACTCAACTAGCGGCGGTGTAACTTACTGGCTGACATGTTTGTTTTGCAAACCCTTTAGTTTTAACGTACTTTGTCGCTCGTAGTTAATTCGTACTTTAATTCCAATGTTTTGAAACGGGACTTATGTAACGTATGTGCATCTATTGATACGGTAATTATGACGTATTAGAGGCCAATAAAAAAGTTCCGAATAAATACTACCTAAAGTAGGGTTTTTTAAGTAGTGTAAGTAGTGTATGTGGGTCATAGAGGGACTTATGTGGTAAGTCAGTCTTCAAGTCTTCTTACGATAAGTAAAGGCCTGATGTAACCATTAACGCTTCACTACGCCTATAAAGTCATAGTCCCCAGAAGATTCTTTATGACGATACGTGGAAAAAAGTAGCTGGTATTAAAGGAGGAAGTGAAAGTTTGGGGCAAATTTTATGGGGAGATCTGAGGCTTAAGATATCTCTGAAGAAACTTTCTTGCTACGTCCGATAAAATGTTTTGTACGCATCGTAATCCCCTAAAAATTCTGCGTGATTTGTCTCTACCGCGATAAAGAAAATGTTTCAAAGACATTTCGGATGCACTTAACTCGGCCGTATGTTACAAAAGTTTAACGAAATTCGATTATGTTTATCGCATTTCTTGTTTTGTAATCTAAGTTTGACGCTTCTTACTTTTTAAGAGCGGAAAAATAATAGGATCTTTTTCTCGATTTTTCTTACAAATGTATTTGTAAAACAATAGACCTTACTTTTTACATCAAGTATCTGCTGAGCACTTAAAATCATCCTTTTTTAATTGACCTTCAAGTTCCTGGCTTTCATTTCAGTACCCTTTATCTTCGTACCTTTCCGGCAATTATTCTCGTCCTTTAACAAATTTTATTTTCACGCTACTAATCAGAGCTCGAGATTTCGTCAGAATGTAAAACAATGGAAGGAAATTATCTCCCGTAGAGGACGTCTTAAAACTCATTTTCAAAGACAGTCTTTTAAATTACGTCATAAAATATTAGAGGGACTTTGTGCTTGGGTAAAGCCTGCGAAATAATTAAGGAAGTGTAATAAGGCTTTTCCATTTGCATAACAAATTTCTAAAGGTTCCTTCGAAAAAAATATCGCTTGTAAATCCTTTGACAAATCAAGCGTTTATAGAATGTTTGTTAATTACAAATGAATGGGGGATTGTTTGAGAGAGTAAATACAGTTTTTAATTACTTTTTATTGCTTTTATTGTTATGTGGCTATACATTTTGTATTAAAAGGTTGTCATATTATTAATGTTTACCAAAAATTTCTCCTGTACGGTGATTGAGTATTTATCAAGTCATTTTAGATGCAGAAATATTTTGACCCGATAATAATTACATTTTTCAGTGCGTATAATATTAAGGCTGTAATTTGTTTTACTGTAGGTATTTTCAATCAGTAGGAGACTTTTACTCGGAGAAAAGCGTTATTTATTGATTTTATACTTAGTGTTTTGAACATTATGTAATTTCGATCTAATGAAATGTCTTTTTGGTTCCATCTTACATTTAATGACATACAGACACACGTACATTAGTCTAGGTAAAATTAAGACTTTAACGAGCTTTGTGTTATATAAGTAGGTATTGTGAAATATCTGAAGTTAAGAAAACTGTCCACTACAATAGCAGAAAATCCAAGAGGAATAAAGTTTAATCTGCGAAGTGTCATATGCATGATTTGTTAGTCACGTCTATTTTTATATTATCTCCGACTATTTTTCTCGAGGAAATGCACTTTACCCATCATTATTTTAAAAGCAGTCTGAGTATGGAGGATGCGCGAGTGTTTCGGACTCCCCCTTTACACGTGTCGTCTGATTGATTCGGTGCTCGAGAACCGTCCTTTAGATACAGGATGCTCTAGTGTGACGTTTGAGTATACATTAGACAAATTTTTGTATTGATTTTATTCCGAAAATTTGGCGAAATAACTTAAGAACAACTTCTTGTTTTAGACGATATGATTCAATCTAGTTATTTTAATGAAAGTGATTGATTGATTTTATATTGTAACTTTTATTATATATTGATTTACGAAAGTACCTTAAACCATCAGGCTTATTTACTTTAATTTTAGATTTCATCATCATTTCACATAACCATACCATTTCCATAAATGCAAGAATCCAAATTTCAACAGAGCGCGTTCATACTCTCTTGCGCAAAGAGCTAAGACTGTCTCATTCATACTTAAAGTCCGCCGCTATAATGTTGCAGTGTCGTGTTGTCCGAAGAGCCTTGTGCCTCGAGTGCCTTGCCCGTGAAGTTGACAAATGCCGCTGGCACGCTAGGTGTTTGCCGACGCCACTTGATATAAGGACGCGGGCTATCTGATATTATACCCGATGTTTGGATGTTTGGGTGACCAGGATTTCAAAGAAAAAAAAGCGTAGGCAAGGAAGTTATAAAAAAAAAGATAGTGATGTATGTAACACTGTTTATATCGCTATCATTTACTACGTGTATTTATCCTACGTCACTACTTTCATGGCAAAATAAATTGACAAATGCATAGTGTAAACTGATTTATAATAAGTAAGAATTTATATTGTTATAAGACGTATTTTGAAAACAATCAGGTAATGGACCTTCCCAAAATACATAAAACATAAACCTATCCAAATTCTTCTAGTTCACAGAAGGAATCGCATGTCGAATACGCCTTAATATAATTATAGTATGTCCAGTAATTTCCGTACATCATTGTAATTTAGGTACAAATCTCTAAGGTGAGATGATGAGCTATATGAAAAGCAAAAACATAATTATTATTGGATCTTAAATACCTTATAACTTACTGCCGTAACTACTATGAATAACAAATAATACAAGTATAGTTTTACCTGTCATATTCCAGCCATTATAACATCTATTCGTCAATTTATTGGTTTTCTCGACGTATCCATTCCTAGGTGTATTGTACCGTGATACAATATCGTCGAAATAATCCTATCTGAGTATTGTCGTGTAGAAATAGAGTTCTGTCAGAATTGTGTGCCACGAAATTCAATATGACAATTCGTATCAAGATACTACTCTCAATACCTGCAATGTTTATAGGTATAAGTTTACACTTTTGTGATAGACTAGCTTTGTGATAAAGTATCCTATGTATTAATCTAGGTTATAAACTATTTGTGCCCGGTTAGTGGCAATAGGCCCGCCTCTTATTACATGGGACCTAAAACATATCGGCGAACTGTGGGTGTACATTGGTACGCCTCTGCCTACACCTTCGGGGATACAGGCGTGATGATATGTTATGTTATAAACTATATGTGTGCAAAATTACAGCTCAATCTGTTCAGCAGTTTTCTGCGTGATAAAGTAACAAACAACCTCATAGTTTCACATTTATATGTAAGATTAAATATCAGTTATTTTATGCTCTAATATTCGTAAGATAAAACTTAAATCGTTTTACGAATTTATTGGGGGAATTAAATTTTTCTACGTAGAATAAAAAGCTTAAGAACTGATCGGGCACAAATTACAGTGATTGATTTACGAGGTAGCCCTGAATGAGAATGATTATACCAGCGAGTTTTTCTACGATAAAAGATTTTGAATTATAGAAAGTAAGGCTATCAAGTCGGCCTTAAGATTGGTGGAGGTGCTATATTTTTTGACAAATTATAGATGAGGAAATGTAAATCAGAATTTATTATTCTTTTACAAATACCGAGTACGATTGCCGATAAAAGTAATAACGGCTGGTATAATTACAAAGTATTAAAAGTAATTTACCTATTAATTACTATGTTTTTTTTATAAGAAGCAGACTACACGATAAAATCCACTAAATAAGTTCTAAAGTAATTTATTCACATAAAATATGTGTTGTGTAACATTATAAATACATTTATTTTTGCCTAAAATTGTTTTTGCTTGTCTCCTATGACAATAAATGTATCTATCACCGAAACTTGTAGTCTTTCATAGAGCCTGCCAAAGGATATCTCGTCTGATGCAATATATTGAATATTGTGTATTCTCCCAAACCGATATCCGATATAATCTTAAATTGAGTACTACATCAAAGCTTTGACATATGAATATAGTAACTTGCTGATGGTAACAGGTACGTATGTAAATAATAGAGTATATAGTGTTACATTTATATGATACTTGATTTAAATAAAAGAGTTATTTTTATAAATAAATAAATAAATGCGGACAACATCACATACATTGCTCTGAACCCAAAGTAAGTAGCTAAAGCACTTGTGTTATGGAATTCAGAAACAACGAAGGTACCACAAACACCCAGACCCGAGACAATGTAGAAAAGTTGGTTTCTACATTGACCCGTCCGGGGATCGAACCCGGAACCTCAGAGCTAGCGACACCTTGAAACCAGTGCGTACGCCACTCGACCACGGAGGTCGTCACTCGCCGTGTTGTTTTTCTTCATTTCAATTTTGATAAGTGTCATATATTTTACGGTTGTGAAATAGGTGTACGCTATTTATTGCGACATACGAATTATAAGTGTGTAAGAAAATCATAGAATAACAAGGAGGTAGAAGTTTAAAGAAAAGCTTAACTTCAAGAGAAGTTCAGGTTTTCGTTACCATTATTAATGCACATTGCATAAATTGCAGCATGTATGAAGCGAAACAAGTGTTTAAGTATTGTAGCAAGTTGAAAGAAGTGGTCTCTGCCTACCCCTACAAGGGAAAGATTCGTAACTATATGTATGTATTAATGCAAAGAGCACTTGTGAAAAAGCATGATTTGTATGGACACCGGAAATATGATTTGTATAATCAAAATACAAAAAGTTATCACTTGACATAGTTGAAATGGAATATTCTAGTGCACAATACAAGTGTAAATTTAATTGGGCCAGCTAATAAAGAATTTATTGGCATGCAACTAAATTGACAAATATCTATTGTTTACAATTTAGTAACGAACCAATCAATGTTATTACACAGACTGCCGTTTTCCCGTCAAATATTTGAATGGCTGTTGTTCCAAACAATACAATCTCTCCAATTATTTTGCGATGTTGAAAATCTTCTGAGAGTGTTTTCACTTCGTTCATACATTTATTGAGTAATGTAAATGCAAGCCTATTATATAATATAGGGTGTGTGATATGACATAAACTGTTTGTTTTGATATTTTCAGTTTTAACATTGTAAAGAGTGTTTAACATAATATTGACGATGAATTTTTGACGCGTTTTAGCTTTATTTATTTAAATATAAGATTTAATTTTAGTATAAATGTAAGTGTTTTTGTTATATTAGATTTAAGTATTAACCGGTATTAGACTATATGAGCTTTATATATGATATATTTAGGTATATAATGATTTGCAGTGATAAATGTTACAAAACTTATTGAAACAGCGCTGTAGCATGTTCCATTTCCATTTTTTCGTTTTGATTTTGTGCATCTAATAGCAATAGAAGGGTACCTCTATTCCTATGTTAGGTATAACAAATTTACTAATTTATTCATGAAACTGAAAACGAGAGTCGATACTATCGCTACTCATTACTGCGGCTGTCATTGTAATATAACAAACTAAACAATGTATGTACACACTAGTAGCATTCAGCATTCATTTGTTTATTGCGCCACTGAATGTTACATAAGTGTATAGCGCACATATGTTCCTATGTGAGTGCCATGACGAGAGGAAACAAAGAAGAGGTGTCATGTTAAAACTCAAGTGAAATGTATTATTCAGTTCCTGCTTTACAAAGACAATTCAGCTTTTGTTTGATACTGACACGAAACTGAGATCATGCGAGACGGAGCTCACATATTACTCACTTTATATGCGGCATACTATACGCGATAAAATATGCTATGTGTATTATCTATGTGTGAGATACCGTTAAGCTTTCAAGTGATTTTCTGGATTGCAAGTTCATGTATTGATTCTTTTGTTGTGAGTATCAATGCTAAATGAATTTAAAGAAGTTATTTTTTAAATACTATGTAAAACCTTTTTCCTGTATACGTATGTATTATTTTTGTACTAGGTACCGTTAATTGGAGCTTCAGCTGTTTTCTTTTATCGTAAAGTTTTCTAGTAAATCTTAAGGGGTTAGACATATCGTCCCATGAAATTATTATTATTTTGAACTAATTGATGTAAATGTTAGGTATTATTCTGTGACAGACTTATAATAACTTCAAATTCATTAAATTAAATAATTTTGTAATGGGTTTCCAGATGAGTGATATCTAATATATGAGACCTAAAACGCGTTCATATATAAATCTTTATTTACAAACATTACACTATCTTTAGTTATGACGACATCGTACAGGTGTTGTTCTAAAAAGGTTTTATTCGACCTAAAACAGTTTTGAGGCATTCAGTAAAGCGAACATAATTCTCATACTTGTACCTGTACCATGAACTCTCAAACAGTATTGTGGCTATTGTAGAAGCGAGACGGCGCGCTACATTGCGCATATCGTTGTCTCGCTTACACGACGGTGAAGTTCCTGTTTTTACAGTTCATGGTAAGAGCGCTGAATAGCATTAAATTTGCGTTACATATATGATTATTGTTGGATGAGCAAATAATCGTTGGTTAATCATCAGTAAAACCTCATTAGTCTTTGATATATGTCTGAGGTTGATACTTTTAATTTAATGTAAATATAGTACCTAAGATTTGATTAAAAGATTCAGCAGTTTAATAAAGTTCATTGATCTACATTTATTTATAACAGCGGTTATTATATTGTGAACTTAAATTACCGTATTAATACTTTTTTACCTACTAGCTGTGCCCTGCGGTTTCACCCGCGTGAATGACAATTCATACCCCTTCTTTATAAATTATGGCCTATGTGTTATTCCGATGTATAAGCTACATTAGTGTAAAGTTTCATTAAAATCCATTAAGAAGATTTTGCGTGAGAGAGTAACTAACATCACCCATCCAAACAAACTTTCGCATTTATAATATTAGTAAGGATTTGTCTAGGTTGAAAAATAATTAAATAATTCAGTACTAAAAAACGTTAACGAGTTTTTGTCACTGCGCCAACACGTCATTGCCAAAGTAGTTTTTTTTTTATCGGTGTTTTTTTTAATTTTGCTAAGGTACAGTTAATTGAATTATAACAGTTTATAATAACAGTCTGCATTGCGTAATTGGTTTTCCGTCTTGCAGTACAATAAATGTGACACACAAGTATGTAATTAGCTTTATAACTAAAGAAATGAGTAACATGAATTACTACTTAGAAGGCTATGAATGACTGATGCACTTGTTGACCCAAATTTGGAAGTATTTTTTTTGGTTCAAACACGTTTTCAAAAAAATCATCAACGCATGTTTCAGATACTTTATATTAGTGCAATAAATATAAATTTAACGAGATTTATCAACTATTCAATATTTTATACGTCAATTTAGGCCAACAGTTTTGTAAATAAAATATCGCATGTATGTATACTACAAGCGTTTTTTTTATTATTTTTCAACAAAGCACATACATGTGCAAAACGTGATATTCCGTTTTGAAAAATAATACAAAACTATCCCACAAAACCACAGACGACCACGTGGCAGGCCCAGACGGAGATGGCGAGATGAGCTGGATTCCTATATGAAGGACTGGTCCACGTTTTTCCTCAATAGAAAAGAATGGAAAGAAGGGAGGGACACATTTGCCCAGCAGTGGGATAGCATGGCGATATTATTTATTATATAGCATGAATATAATAAATAATATCGCATTACGTGTCTAAAATAATAAAAAAAAAAACAGTTTAATCACCCCATTTAGCGAACTTATCATAAAGCAGTACAAACCGAACGGAACGGAAGGACGAATAATGATACTTTATGTTGGTAAAAATTTCGAACAAGTCCCAACTTTGACATTAGCTTGTAAATTATCGCGGTCTCGTCGGTGTCATTTGTGAAGTTTGAGTTAAACTTGGTTCCAAGGGAGCGGATTCTTTTCCTGCTACTTGGCTCTGGGCGTTGGCCAACTTGCTCGCACACCACTCAATTTGTTCACAATGTTTATTCTGTACGAGAGCAAATATCAGCTGAAAGTAGGTCGCGGATTTTTGTAAATGCATTGAATTTTTAACTAGGCTATTTGTTTTTAACCCCCGGCTTAAAAAGAGGGGTATGATAAGTTTTATGTATCGGTGAGTCAGTTTGTGGCATCGTTGCTTCTGAAAAAAATGGCCCGATTTTGATGCGGTTTCTTTGTTTGATAGCAGATTAAGAAAAAATCTTAAATAAAAAATTGTGTTTTCTTCAATTATTTTTCTACTCATCCTTGTTTTCATTCAGGACTTCTTTTCCTAATAGAGTAAAATCAGCTTCACTAAATCTTTATTTGTAAGCTTAAGTAGATGACCTCAAACAGGCTTGAAAAGTAGATCCTAATTTATTGTAGGCTACAAATGGTCGGCAGAAGGCATTATAGTCGCTTTTACTGTAATTTGTGATCGTAATAGGTTTCAGATAGACATCTTATATCTTTAACTCTTATTTGTACCATGGCGAGATATTGTATCGTAAAAACAAGTATAAAATTTGTAAACACACAATAAAAGAGAAATAAATAGGTCGAATATTTGTATGTCAATTTACACATCGCTAAAGGTTATATTTGTGATGTGGCGTTGTTATAATATTACTCTTTACAGCACTAATAAAATGCTGACAATAGAAAACATATTCTTACAAAATATAACGTACCAGATTTGATTACCTATACAAAAAAAAAAAAAATATTTTCAGTATCGTAAAGGTTTCATTGCCACAGATCTAAAAGAAAACAAATCACAATTACATTCAGTACATAGCTTAGGAGTTCGTAAACTCGTCCCACAGAAACGAAGATACAGAAAAGGCATAAGTACAGTCCACAACCCATGACTTGCAACTCCACAAAAATTGCAGCTCTATCTCAAAGATATAAGGGTGGTTTTAGTGTTGGGGTAAATGAAGAGTGGTGGACTGTACTCTGAATTGACACAGTTCAATCACAGCGATGAGACAAAGAAATAGTTTTCTAGCTCACGTACGTATTAGATAAGTTTTAATTGAGTTTTTGCTACACCCTTCCGTGACTGTTGATGTAAACTTGCCCGCTTTGGTTTACTTTTATTAGTTTTTATTGTACTAGTTGCTTTGTAACACGGATACTTTGTTGTGTATTTGCTATGCAAATGTAATAAAGCTAGGGTTTTGAAGTGCTGAAGTTTCTATGACGCCATATTTTGTGGAGGGTTCTGGTGTTATTTATGAAGTAGGTGCTACGTGGCTGAGATTTTTCATAGAGCGTTAAACTTATATACTTAGGTATAGGTTAGCTTAGTTATTTTTCTCAATTTAGGTATGATGTATAAACAAGAACGGTGTATTTAATGTTCCTGTCAGTCTCTTAGAAAAAAAATATTAATAGAATTCATTGTAAAACTTTAAGTTAGACAATCGCAAGGTAAAAAACAGATATAGTAATCGCAGCTAATCAATTATATTGTATGGGACGCTATTCAAACAAAGTCCTAGAATTAAATAAAGATTTGGCAAGAGTTCATTTAAGTTCTAAACTCTTTATAACGTATAATGAGGTGAATTAATCTTAACTTCCAAATTAAGTGCTTTCAAATTTAAAATGCAAAAACTTCAATTAGTAGACCTTAAGCAAAGCGGAAGGAGTCCAATTAAAACTATGTCTTCGTCGGGAAACTGGTAAAAGGTAAAGTGGAGAGACAAGGAAGCACTGAAAAGCACTTTAGGGCCTTGTAAATTAAGAAAAGGTTTTAAAATATTGGGAATTTTAAACGTATTTACGAAAGCAAAAAGAAGTACTGTAAGCCGTTCTCCAGTTAATGAGAAACTCTTCGTCCGAAATGATTTACCAAATTACAACCATTTTCCGAATACAGAGTTATTTTCGGAATTTATTCGTCGACTTCTACCTGAGGACGCTTTCGCGAATACAATTTGTATTTCATTAAAAATCACACAAAAAGATTAGAAATTAAATGAGGTTTCAAAATTGTGGAAGATTTATGCTTTACAATTGATCATCTCTGGCAGACTGAAGCAAATAATATTAAAGTCATAAAATTAAAGTTGGATAAAGCCTTTACTTAAAGCTACTCAAGTAGCTAGCAATTAAGGTACTTAAGTACCGGATTTCTTTGAGCTTTAGATAAGCGAAAGAGAACAAGAAAAAATCCTAAATTCTTTCACATTTCATATCCCTTACGACCTCGAGTGTACAATACGTTGCTAATAACTTGTTTTCTTCACAGTCGACTTAACCTAAACGTTCACAATAGGTACAGTTCCGACGTAAAGTGTGAATAAATCTTGTTTAGTGGCATCGCACCGTTTCTGGGCCATAAACACGACAGTGGTCAACAAACAATGTGCTTCGTGTTCAAGAAGCGTCATTTATCGTCGGCACAAAAAGTGGCCGGGCCGGGGTATCTACGGGCCTTATTTAGTCAGCAAAAACGTGTTAAGAGGTAGGTGGCGCTGTTTAACGCTGTATATCGTGTTATGTTCGCATGAGGGAGATGTTTGTGTAAGGTTTTTGATCGTGTAATGTATTGTTGATATCTATTGTCTTTTTATACAGGTATTCGAGTCCGGATATATCCATTACGTTGAATTATTTTTGCAATCTTTTTTGTATCTCTCAGTAATTAGGGTGGTACCAAATAACTCAAACTCAAACTCAAAATCTTTATTTGCATGTTAAGGTCTTACATAGGTCTTAGTGAGATAACAGGCACAGCTAAAATAAAGGCTATAGTGTTTTTATTATGTGTTTCATCATCATCATTTAAGCCTGGAAGCGTCGACTGCTTAGTGCAGGGCACCGCTTTTTTATGCCATGCCAATATATACTTACAAATATAATTACATTATTTGTATTTTATACAACAAACGCTTTCAAAAAAAGTTCAGGCATCTTTTAGGACAGTTGAAAATAAATGCTAAAGTTGAAGAGACATTTCAGTTATAAAAAACTTTTATACTGAAATAAAAAGTTGTATCTGAACCCGAGATAGTGGTGGGGTCATTCGTCCGACAAAGCGGGTCTACTTACAGATATCTGTTTTTATTTATAGCCATACCGAAATAGGGTCACGGTATTATTGATCTTTAACAGATGCCATCTGTTCTCCGTGATAGTATATCAAAATAACTATTGCTATAACCAAAAGGAGTTTGTAATTCTGTTTAGACAAATTGGAATCTTTTCATCGGTGGCAAAGATTTAGCTATCAGGACACCTGTAAAAGCTGGAAAGCTAGTGACCCTGAATGCTAAATCGTTGAACGTGGTTTCTATTTCTAGCTAAGACGGATCTATATGTGACGCGTGATCGATTGTGTCCGGGCTTAATTTATATAGGTATATATGTGTGTATTTATAAATTATGTTTATAAGTTTTCTGATTGATATTATAAAGGGCCTACCTAGTTTGGGAACAGTTTGCCGTGTGTGAGTTGTCCTAAGAAACTATTCTTATAGATGATTGTTACATTTGATTTTGTTACATTAAATAACATTCCATTGATTTCATACACCTCTTGTATGAAATCAATGGAATGTTATTTACTAATAAACTTAACATGCTACTCGGTGTGTGTATAAATGCTAAATATTGGAGCGTATATAAAGACACTGTTTAAACGAAACAGTAAAAATTCGTATTGTTTTGTGTTCTCATAATTCATAATAGTATTTTCTGTACTTTTTAAACAAAGCCTGTGACAGATGGATAGACGGCTACACAAGTCGTGAGTTCTCTGAACAAAAAATGTATTAAAAAGTTTCAGTTGTCCGACAACCTTTTTTATTAATGCAGACTTCTGTTTAACGGATATGAAAGAGTTTAATATTGAATAGAGAACTGAATTTGAAGTCGTGTCAATTAATTCATCGAATAAGCTTTTGTATCTGTATTTTACTGGGTATTCTCGGTTCGGTTTGTTTCGATTGAAGGCATCAATTTTCTTTATAAGTTCATATGATATTGCGCTGTTTTCAAATAAGTCAGTTATTTTATTCAAATTATATGTTCAGTTTTTATTTTTGGTTCCACAGTATAAAATAACGTCATGGTGTAACAATTCACATAGTTACACGCAATTTTATAATAAACATGACTATGAATGATAAAAAAATGTTTTTTACCAATTATTACATAATATGTAAGTTTGTATATAACAACAACCTCTATAGAAAGAACTAGGCCAAGTTACAAAAGTAACAAAAAATGTTACCAAGAGAACAGCCTGTATACAGCCTTTGATTAAAGTCAAGAAGTCACCGATAAATCACTCGGCATCAAAAAGTCCTCAAGTCTCGACCAGGATTATTTAACGTGAAATAAATATGCTTCGCAAGAAACGACATAAAAGCACCTTTTATCTGACCTCGGGGTGAAAAGACGAAAATAAATAAATCCAATAATCCCCGAGTTTTCAACTAACTTTTATGTCTTTGGTTCTTCGTATACAGCATTTACCTTTGACGGTTTATTTAATGGCATCGGTATTGAGTGATACTTATGTTTTCAAGTGATGGAAAAATTGTATTTCGATTTAAGTAGTCTTAAGGTTCGTTACGTTTACATTTGAGTACTGTAATTAGCTTTGTCTAGTATTACGAACAAGTAAATAGGTACTCAAATTAACGTGATTTTTTCCTTTTTTCTGGTTTAATTTATTTTTCAAGTTGAAATTTGATACGAGGAATAAAAAAAGTCCAAGTAAAATAAGAGCATAAAATACATGCGTCAAGTAAATACTGATTCATTAATGAAATTAAAATTTAAATCCCACTTTGCGAAAAAGCATTCGGACTCCTGCAAAATTCACCCGCTCTCATCAAGTTAAAAATAGACCAATAAATTAAAGGGCCACCGTTACTTATCCGAGGTTATTTGCGTTTGGATGCTGTAGCACTCATAAAAGTACGTTGCCGATAAAAATCTGACGTAAAACTTCGTGAAAAGAAGTGGGGATAATTGAAAAACCTGATCTCTCATTAAAATCTCTCGCCTCCGTCCGTTTCAAAATTAAACACGAGCATATCGCAGTCACGTCGGTGGCTCTGCCCAGTTTTTATGAGTGCCCAACCAGTAGCTGCGATGGTAGATAATTCAAGACTTTTTTCCTTTGATCCACAACAAAGAAATTACCTTGGAATCGTTTTGAATTATTCAACCCTATCGAAAAAGGTTCTAAATCAAGATTGAAATGATCTTTTAAGTGGCAGTGCTATTACGCACGACGTTTTTTATTCAATCATTTATGTTCAATATAATGATATTTTCTTTGAACGGGTACTATAAGTAGTAATTGTATAACGTTCATGTACGAAGTTTGTTAAGTTCGTACATATTTACATTAAAAAACCGAAATACTTAAAGCATTATAAGATTCAATTGACAGTCCGACAGACATCACAAACAATCTTGAATAAGTATCAGTAAGTGGTTTAGTCAGTAGACAACTATTATTTAGGACTTATACGAATTTGTCGAAATGCGAGTGGACGAAAAACATCGACAAAATCGCTCATAACTAAATCACTATTATATACTTGAGTACATACATACAATGCGTATCTACCTTCAAAGGCTTTTCACTAGTCGTTTGAAAAGTATAAGCGAACGATAACAATCTATTACCATTTTAAATCTGAGTGTACTATCTGTGTGGGTCCTTAGGCGACTGATTTGATCTCCCCTCATGTCGTTATACGCGTTACATGACACCTTAATATGGGTTTCAATAACGTCTAGACTTTGATATTCATTTGCTTTTTTATTATGAGTATGAAAACGTATGTTGTAACATGTGGCAGTACTTATTAATAGTCTGACATCAGCTACAATATATAAGAATTGATTTTTGCTTGTTATAATAATTGATGGTGTAGAATTTGCATATTAGATATGACTTTCATTGAAAAGCTAAACTGTAAGCTTTGACAGAGATTAAAAATACATTTTTTTTGGACCAGTCCTATAATGTATGACCAAGACAAAACGTATTTACCTTAGACTCTGTACCCTTTGTATTGTCAGCCCCAATTGGATGGGCTAAGGTTTTGACTCCTTCACCAAACTTTTACTGTTATTTTGCTTACTTTATTTATTTCTCGAAATATATACGAGTTAAGTCGAAGTATTTCCCTGCATCACCTTGGTGCATTCATGAAGCCTCATCCAGGCTAATTAGCTAATCTTTTCGCTTCGACGCCACGATGGATATTAAGTCAACGTTGCAGCCGGTCTATTGAACTGACATAATTTAATACGTTCCATCGTGTGTTAGAGAATCTTATTTTGTTACTTTCGTGCATTTTGTAAACCATCATTTTCTACTAGCTTTTATTAAACTTGCAATGTATGTATGTATAGTTGTTTGCCATTGTACGCTTTGCTGCTGATGAATTTTACTATTATGGTATTTTAATGGTGTACAATAAAAAATATTCTCTCTATCTATAATTGTATAAATTAAAACGTATGTAACCTTAATTTGTTCGGCCGGAATTGGGCAACAATATTTAAGAAGCACACTTCTTTAAAGAATTCAGCAAAATGTTTGTATTTTACATACACGTTTCAAATTAAAGGTCTTGTTTAAAGATACACTTTTATTAAGAACTTATTATACATATTTTCATAACTTGTTCTTGGCTGCCATCTTTAATAAAATACTTGCACAAACCTTTCATACTTATTTATTACACTATTCAACCACATATCAACTGTATTCATTTACTTGATTACTGGTACTCGTATTAAATAAACCCACCATGGAATACATTAAAATAGTCCGTGATGATAATTAGCGTAGAGTAATTATTTAACTTGTCATTACACATCAGCGCTAAAAATAATTGACTGTTACTATGCAACGAATTAAGTAAATTCGATTACTTACATTGTGCATACGTTTGACTATTATTTTAATACCAATAATTAAATAGAGGACAGTTGTGACAAGCATTGATTTTTTATAATGAATGCTTACATGTTTTCAATAACAATGCCCTTTTTTTAAATTAAACTTTAGAATTTTTTTGTGTGTAATCTGATTTGATTTAAATCCAAAAATACATAAAGGATTAAAAAATATCTGGTATGTCCTTTCATTATGTTTGAACTAAATCATTACACGAAAAATAAAATCGTTGTAAATTACTTTTATTTGCCATAGAAAAGCGGTCCTGCAAATAAATTTTATGAATGCAGATATTTTTAGTTAATACTAAGGCCAAAATGAATATTTATTTTTGGGTTTTGAACAATATCATTTGTATACGTAATACTAATGTTTATTTGTACGAACCCCCATAAATCATTGTGTTCTATTCGAAGTAACTACTTTATCATAAATACTGTGCAAACTATGCATACGAATTTAGTTTCATAAGTTATTTAAATACGTTGGATAGTCTCAACCCACTATTGTAGAGTTCGAAGTTACTTGTATAACTGAAGAGTATTAACTCTATTTAATATTTTCTTCATTAGTCTTTTAATGTCTTTCAAATTTCCAGAACAAATGCACTTATCTTTTATAGAAAATTGATATGATGAATATTATAATTATCATACATACACAAAAACATATCATAAACACACAAAAGTCTTCGTATTAAAAAAAAAAACGGGAAAATAACGAAAATATTTCTTCATATTACTAAAAAAGGAAATACGTAAAATTGTTATTCTTTTAATAATAAATTAGCCTTTGTCGAAATGACAGAGCATTAAAAACTTCTTTGGGCTCACGCGACCCACGCTAGCTTGTGTTGCACTATGAAACTTTAATGCTGCCTTAGCGTGCTTAAAAAAAAACTTTAAAAAGATCGTCTCGCCGATAAATAATCGGAGGTGGTCTGATTTGTGTGTTAGTCTGCACTATGTTCGACATTTATTTGGACATGCAACATGGTGATGGTTGAGAATGCATGCTTGCAATCATTTTATTTTTATCAGGTCTGGTATACTCGTATTTCCTATACACCAATCCATTAGTTTGGCGATATCATTGTTATGCGCAATATTTAAATGTGTCATACAAATAGTGCAAGATGATGATGATGTCTAGGCCAAACATTAAGTATTAATAGTACTTTCGCTGAAGAAAGAAATTATCCAATTATTAAATTGAAGCAGCAGCACACACAGCACAGTGCTAAAAGTACCTTATTGAGTAGATGCTTTAAAAAAATTGCAATATTATGCGATGTATGATTTAAAATACCATCTATATTTGCATGTTTTATAATATCTGCTATCAAACCAAGGTGAAATTCCTTTCCAGGCAACAGGTGCAGACAAGTGTAGGTGCTACACCCTTCAAGGAGGTACGTTTTCTGAAAACTCTGTTATTTTCATAATTACAGGTATTCATGCCCGTACAGTTCTAGTGTTAGGTTTGCTATGCAGGAATAATACTATGAATACCTGTGAATCAATCTCTAATAAATTATTTTATCATTTAAGTCATAGTAGAATTAAACTTACAAAAAGATGGAGTTAAAACGATCTCATTTGATAAATGAAATATTATAATCGAATAATAATCAAAAAGCCGTACTATGTATCAAAAATATGACAAGAAGATGAAGAGGAAAGAAATTTTCGTGTCATAATATTGTAATAGTATTTTTACGATGGCATAGCGTGCTTCTGATAAAATTACCTTACTTTGTTGTTTATATTCAGATCTCTTTTATTATATGGAAAGTGATCTAATTTAAGTTCTTTACAAGGCCTTAAGGATATCTTAAAACTCATACAGCTGAAATCAATCTTCAGTTGAACCTATTTACAGACCGTTTATGATCGAGCGAAGACAAAGCTCATACTCTAATTTTGTATTCTAATGATAGAAAATAATCTATGCTACTATTAAAAACGATAATATAGTGAAAACCATATAAAAAATCGTTCGGTTTTTGTTAGTTCATCGCGTTCAGACAGACTGCCAAGGCGGAGGACTTTGTTTTATAATACGTATCTACATTAGTTGACAAAATAAACCTTCTACATATAATTTAATGATTTTAAATTACCAATCACATAAACCTATTGGTCCCTTACAACACGTTAAACAAAACAGTCGATCCAATTGTACAAATAAACCCAACTTTGATAATAACAGTGAAATATTGGCTCTCCGACTACAAAGTAATTATGTAGAAGTAATATAAAGCTGAAACGTTTCTGCATCCTCTGCTCTTCATAAATCTCGGGCACACCGAGCGATAAAATTGCTGAATAAATCATATTATGTGTTTCTGAGTAAATATTTTTGACGGTGACTGCTCTCAGACTATATTGTGATTTTGATTGATATTTATTTGTTTCAAAATATATTTTTATATTGAGAAAATATCTGTTAAAAAGTATTTATCTAGATTATAGGCAGATGTTCGAATCATTTTTTTTCTAATGTCTTTCGAGAAGCTTTTTAGTTGCAAATGTTTTAAATACAAACTAAATTATTATTTGATTAGGTAACTAACGGACCCGGGGAAAAATGCAATATTTTTTTACTAGGTTTAAGTAGCGAGTGTGTATGTTGTTTGAAATCATTTCTGTTAAGTGCTGACGTATTTAACGTTCAAATTCGGTTTGACTGAGTGTGTACTCTATGTACTGTGTACGCTGTATGCTGCGTACTTTAAGTACTATGGTCTATATCGGTGTGTACACTTTGAAATAGGAAAAGTATATTCCACTTAACGCTGCCCTATACGAAATATGTATCAGTAAACAACAACATTTTTATCGAGGTATCTTTTCGATAAGTGAAGGAGTATTTTAGAAGATTGGTTTTTATAATCTGCAGTACAAAACACAAATCCACTTCCTTCTCCAATTATGAAATTATATCATGAAACCTAAAATTTATATACGTTATGCATTCTATATTTCAAAATAATAATTAAGAACAACAAAAAGATATGAATATAAACCATGCTAATAAAAGTTCTATTTATTTTTGTTGGGGCCCCGCTGTCACAACGTTTTATGAAGTATTAAAAGTTTGAAAGAAATTAATGATGAATTTAACGTCGCGCCAGTGTCTGCCCTATTTGGTATTTAATAAACTTGAACAGTTTTTTAAATTTCTCCCTAAGGCTAATTCATACTTCGAGGAGAAAATATTTAACAAGTGTTTGAATAATGAAATAAGTTTTGGACATTTTACACAAAAATAGTGGCTTGTGTACTGACAAGACCAGGTACCGATTTTTAATTCATTTTTGAGAGTATTATAATGACAAAGTAGTATTGCAATAATATTGTTTTGCCCCTGGATGCAGGAAGCATATACACAGTGACTGTGTTGGTCATTGTAGAATTCCTTACTGGAGGTCTTTTTTCGACAGTGGATTTGTATTGGCCGATAATACAAATAATAATAATTTCAGCCTATAAACGTCTCCCTGCTGGGCACAGGCCTTTTCCCATATAGAGAAGGCACGAGCATTGATCATCAGAGTAAATGAAATATTAGTAAATAGTTCTTTTAATTGAGGCAATTATGGAAGACACATGTAAACAAAAGCTTTTTATGTACAATATTATGTCCTACTTACAGTTAAAAGCAAAACAATACATTGTGTGAGCGTTTTGGGCAGTAAAAACCAAATATGATAATATTATTTTTTGTACGGACACATTTAAAATGGATCCGGTGAAATGAAACCACAATGATTGAATGATTTGGGCACACCTGACGGAGCGGTGAATGAACAAAATTTGGCCAATCAGTAAATGTGTGACGTGTGACGGGGAAGCGACCAATGTTTATTGATATAGGCATTTTTGTTGAATAAAGAGATTTATTTATTTTTAGGATTACTGAAATATCTTGACGACTTTGAAGACTTTGAAGACTTCGTTATTTTTTGAGGTTTGAAAATTACTTTCAACGCGTACTTTTTAATTTAAGAGTAATTCTTTGAAAACTATAATAAATATGGTCTGCATAAAAAACTTGTGTATGCAATATAAACATTAATTCATAACCGAGGAACAATATGTCACACAAAAATCAAATAAAAACGATATCAAAATTACAAAGCATATTATTACAAAGCATAAAAAGTTCATAGAACACGTAAATAAAAATATGTACAAAACATTTGACGGATGATTTAACTTGTCGACCTCGTTCATAAACGAAATATTATTCAAAATCCTTTCTAACAAGCATCAATCATGCTAACAAGCATAAAAAAAAACACGTGCTTTGAAATTTAAAAATATAATATATTAAATCTATGAAGAGCATCGACGTACTATATGCATAGACTGCTACTATAGGTAGGTTCCCCTTGTGCCAAGCGAGAGCAGTTTTTAGTCTGAACCTAGTACATTTCGTTTTTCATTTAAGTGAATTTTCACGCAACGAGAAACTTATATAAGAAAAGATCGATGGTTTTGACATTGTTAGGATAATATTAGTGTTTTAGATAGATTTTTTAAAACGGCAAGCTCCATCTTCATACAAAATTCACAACAACACTTGTTCACACTAGTGCTTACGGTTTAAACTCTGATAGGCTCACTCTATAGCTTCATATGTATACTCTAAGATGAAGAGGGATAGTGACGTCACCGTCACCCTAATGCCTATTGCGGGCAACAAAGACATGAAAAATGGGCGTAGTGTACACATGAATGGGATAAAGGTACTCTTATCTGCGGGATTCGTATGTAGCTTCACACTTGACAGTTTTTGTACGATTGATAACTATTAACACGTGTTTTTAATTTTTAGTCTGAACCCCTTTAACTTTACTCCCCTTGAAATTAAAAACCAGAATTCACTAACCGAGTCACCGAATTTAAATAGACAGCTAACGTTTCTTCTTTTTAATTTCCGGCCCAACTTTTCACATGATGAAAATAGTTTCCGATTTCGTTTCTGTCTTTACCTGTACCGAGCGCTGCACCAGTAACTTGATTACCTCAAATAAAGTCACTGGATTAAGTACAATGAACTTTCATACTTGTAACTAGCGGTCGCGTGTTCCAAGTTGTGGCGTGATCGTTATATTAACAATCATTACAGAATTTCCCAATAATAAGCCCCATGAAACATTAGCCGTCGGCTACACGAAAACAGAATTAATAATGGCCGAAGTTCGTGGTTAATTCAGTCCACCATCTGCGCAAAATGTTTGAGAGTTTTTTTCTTTTACATTGTATCCCTTATTTTATCTATAGATATAGGATTATTAAGCCCTCGACGTCGATGTAAACTGCCTTTATTAAAATGGAAGTTTTTTGTATATTCTCGTTGCATTAAGCCAAGGATTCATCAATGTGTCTATTAGTATACAGCTGGGCCGAACCCGGTGTCAAGGGACGCATTCGTTTATTGAAATGGGATACATTTTATTTCGGCAGAAATTATTCATGTTATGGTGATGTTACTCTTGTCTGCTTGTATTTAAATTGCGACTATCATTATTTTTTACTTTTAACATTAGTATTACGATTGCAGTTGTTTTTTTTATTTATTTATGTAATTACATTGTTCTACTAATATCGTATAGTTAAGAAAATCGTATTCTATTACCCAATTTTATACCTATTTTTCACTTAGTGACAGTTTTGCTGTTAAATTAATATGATTCTTAGTCATAAAGACAACCAAGCATAAAGTCAACAGCAATACTAGACAAATCTTGTTTACAACACAAGCCAAGATTCTCTAAACTGTTGAAATAAATCTTGTAAAAATAAATCAATCACATAAATATGAGTGGCTTGCAAGTCCCGACAAACTGTATCTTACCGAATCGCATAAAGAAAATTGGTTCCGAGCAATTTTGGTAATGCACGACTTGGCTGGCCGAACAAAATACAAATGGTTCCGGTTTTGATTGAAGGATATAAATATAAATAAATATTTATAGATAAATGTTTAGTGTAGTAGTTAGATATTTTATATACGTAATTTGAATATTATACGCGATGTAACGGCGAAATGTTTAAAACTCAATTTTTGTGTAAAATATTTTCACTTTAAAGTAATAAAATAATTATTAGTATCATAGATACTAAATATGAAGTTCTTCTTAAAAGCATAAGCTCCTTACTAAGTAGTTAGGAGTTGAAGTAAAGAGCTCTAGTACTGGGAAACTGCACAATAATTTTACTCTTCCAAAGGTATTGCAAATAAGTATATTGTAAACAAATACTATTAACGAAAATATATGTATGGAAATTTCTGCATTGCGACAAACACCATTTGGTATTATAATAAAGCTTCGAATATAACGCAATGCTATAAAATATTTTTAATTTAAAATAATAGCGAGTATTAAAATTAAACATACACATTCAAATTTAACAATTCGGAATATTTTGTAGGTGACAAAAATTAGTATTCCTGAAAATGTTTAACATTAATTTAATTATTTTCTGACAATTAATTTTCATATTTTAGTGTGAACCACGTTATTTTTTACATAATATTTCTAGCAGAATATAGTTTTTACGATCATGGTTAAATGTTTTTGATAACTGGATATTTTGCCTTGAAGTCATAAGAATACATTATTACATAGATAACACATTAAAGATACTTAACTATACTTAGCTTATGGAGTTCAGTATTACTATCTACTTGATATCTTTTCCTTTTATACGATAGTGTCTTAATTTGATTTGAATACGACCTCAATCGCAATATAATATCGCGTACCAGCTCAAAGTAAATTGAAATAAGTAGTTGTATAATATAATTTATTTGAAATCTTTTTCATGTCTAAGTAATTGAAATTCCCTGTGTACTTTCGTCCTACTAAAACTGATTTCCAAGCCCAAATGATATTAAAAAAGGAACCCTTTCAAAGCTCAAATTACTTTTTGTGTTAAACACAGATTAGGCTCCTCCAATAGACGATTAAATCTGCTTTAAAATATTTCACCGACGTGAAACATCTTTTAATTCAACTTAATCACATTTTAATCGAATCCCGAAATTAAATTACCCCGAAGTAAATACGAAAGGGGGTTATGACTGCCATTTGATATCACTAATTTCACGGCCTCGGAATGCCACCGCAATAAATTACAAGAGAGGAAATGAGCTTGGCACCCCGGAAAAAGGAAAAAATGCTAATAAAATTGTACCTTGCCCGTTAATCTTAACCCTCCCTTACAAAGGCAGTTTTGTTCTGATTTCAGATGCCTAGGTTAGGCAAATTAATATGTCCTGAGACACACGTACCGCGGTTGAATTTAATTAAGGTGAACATACCTGGGGGGTTTTATCGCGGGGTACATAGTACATACCAATGCTTATGAATGTCCTACTTACGTTTGTTTGTTTTAATTACTTTTGTGTTATCGGCGCGCCTAATGAGGTTAACTGCCTGTGTTGTCATACTATCATACTTGTTTCCCGTAGGACTAGGTAGATAGTGTTACTTGTTATTTTTTGTTCAAGCCTTACATAGAGTTTTGAATATTCGACTATTACCTTTGTAAATTATTTCACGACAGCAATTTTTTTTTGTAATATCATTGATACAGAAAAGACATAAAGTATACTTATTTATTTATTTACTACATTTGAGAAAACAAACAGTTTAAAAATTCATGCTTAGACGGCATAATTATAAAAAAAATTTCTCAAAAGATAATCTGAACTTGTATCGAAACAACCAAATCCCAGTACTTAACACAAAATCTAAACAAATGCATGAACTTGTAAATAAAAGTAGCGCGGACTTTCAAAAATGTATTTAACTCGGCTCTCAAAAGCCGGCGAACTAAATACGGACAATATAAAGAGCAACACTGGCATAAGACTAAATCTCATTTGCAAAGCTAAACTAACTTTTTTCAAGTGAGCTTAGCCATCCCTGCCGGTTCGTTTCCAACCATGACTCTGAATTTCCAGTTTAATTAAATGGAAACAAGAGAATGGTGGGACTTCTCGTCACTTTGAATGGTTAGTTTTATACAATTTTATACATTTTTATACAAGTTTATGTTACGGCAACCCTTTCGTATATTTTGATATTTAAATGGCTATTCATTCCGTTTCGAATTTATGGGTGACTTCGTTTCCGCTTTTTCGAAATCTATTATTGGATAACGGGGAATTATTAGCAGGTATAAGTAAAAAAGTACCTCTCGTGGCTCGGGCACTGTATATTTTCCGGTTGACAACAAAACAGTGGCAAATATTGAAGGAAAATTATTGGGTTGGGAGGTGGAAGATAAGAAAGGAATTAACTATGTAAGGACTTGACGGCACTAAATTAAACTTGGATGGATTGCTTTAATTTTAATGTTTGCTTCCATAGCCTACAATTAAAATCATATGTGACAGCTGCTGCAAAATGTTATATAACTATTTTTTTTTCACCGACAAAAAATACATTTGAATAAAATATTTCTCATTCATTTCTCGTGTGTTTTGACGCTGTTTATGCAGCAAATAATGTGGGTTGTGTACTTACATATCAAAACGACCTATATTTTATCTAACATTGAATACGAAAATCACTATTAATATCAAAACACCGAGACCTTAACTCAATAATTCCGTAGTACAACGTAACAGTATATTTTTACGTGAACAGTTACAAATCATGCTTTTCCAAGAGGAAAATTCAGCGGTAAATCCGTTCCGAGCTTTGGTTGTCGGGCCGTCCCACTGTCAATTAGCTAACAGGTAGTGGTACGAAGCCAGGTGTCAAGTGATGGTAATTAACTACGAGATACTCTGCGTTCGACTGTACCTTCGTATGTGCGGTGTCGACACAATGTGACCGTTACATCAGTTACATGTTAAATGTACACTCGAAACGAACGTGTTATGGAGGAATGTTGTATCATTTCGAAATGTATTGAAAAAGCGGTTTCGGAATGTGGTAGGAACAATAAAAATAATTGGACTGTCATTTATTTTGTATTAATTTCTAAAACAGATGTTTTGTTTGGTGAATATGATAACAAAAAAATCGTATTATTTAAGCATAGGTACCTAGCTCGTTTTATTGTCTTTTTTTCAGATAAAAAAAAAGAGTTACGTATGTCGTGATTTAAAACTGATAATAGTTCGAATAAAGGCAACACGAAAACGTCTATGATAGCTACGTAGTAATCATGTAAATATCAGCCTTAGATTCTATATAAGTATATCAGTATACATAAATATACCTACGATTTTAAGAACATATATTTTGTTAACATAAATAACAAAACAAGCATTTGCTTCTTATGGCGAATCTTCATACCTTATGAAATACACGGGAAGTCATTTAGGGATTCCATTCTCCGAAACAATAACTGACGTGTGTTCATATGAAAGATACACCTTAATTTGTTAAGGTATTTCGAAAGAAGGTTTTTATGAAAATATTCACAGCAGATACTGTACGTAAAAACCGGATGCCATTTATATGTTTTTGTAAATCGAACGCTGTTGCCAACTGTGTCATTTGTTTTAATTTTCGGATTAAGAACCAGAAAACTCGTTTTTGTTTCTGCACATGAATTACCCTGTAGCATGAATATATAATTATTTAAAATATTCGTAAGAAAAAGGAACCCTTATAAAATCACTCTGTCCGTCTGTTTTTTTTTTAATAGTTGCTTCTTGGACGATATATGCCTAAAATATGATTGTTATAAGTCTTGAAATGGTTTTCCGAAGCAAACTTGGATAAAATCTAGGAATGTAATTTCACAAGTAAATATGTCGTACATTTAATTAATATTTTGACTTTTGCAAGATTTTTTTCTAAATCATCAACTTTAATTCGTTATATAAAACCATTTTGTACAAAACGTTGATATTTTGTTACCCAACACAATTTATTTCGTAACGTTATTTCCGAGTATTATTGGAACATTGCTGCAATACCCATTTCACAAGAAAAGACCTTAACGCTGCTACGTAACAAACAGCTGAAGGAAATGAACAACCTAAAGTTTCGTAACATGAAGAACTTAATTAACCTGAATAAAGTTTTGGGTAAAAAATTGTAATGCTTTATAAAACTTTTTGTCGTATTTAATTTTAAAACGGGCATTGTGATAATTTCTTCTTTGTTGATAATTTTAGTAATTACGTAAAATGAAAAGAAAAGTACTTGTTATGCTATTTTATAAGGTTAATGATTTTGCAGATTTGGGGCAAAAATAACTTTGCGTTAAACATTATGTAATTGAGTTGCGTTGCTTTTAACAATAAGATGTTTTATGAATTATCAAATCATTTTGATTAGAAACTGAACTATTCTTTTCACATTCGGTTATTGATCATATTAAAACTTACTATTGTTTTTTGCTGTTTGTTTGTGTTTTACTAAATATACCCAACATAATGTATGGCCCTGTAATGGTGGAGTATGTAAATACTCAATAAATACAACACCTATAAGAAACGTTTCTATTTATTGTGAATAGCAGATACACCGATACTCTGTGTTTTTCATTATCTCTAGCCTTACAAAGTGTAACCCTTGATTAGATTTAAAGAATGGCAACAAAGCAGGGGAGAGCGGGGTTCGACGGGACTTCATTATACATTTTTCTTTCTGTTTCTTCCCACCCCATTCTCCCCGTAATCATTGCGTTCCTATGGCATGTCTGCGGAATTAAAGATAAAAGTCGAGGTAATAAAAGGGGAAATAAGCGAGAGATTGCTATAATATTAAAATATCTCAAAAAAACTTTCGGAACTCTGAACATTTGGCCGGAATATTAGAGATAATATGCTGAGAATGAATTTACATATAAATTAAAATAAGATTAGCAGCATTAGCGTATTCGCGAGTATTCGTAGGCCGCTAGAATGCCTTAAAAATATTTTGTGCACAAATATAGATGCAAATACTCGGAACGAATAAACAGCTTCACGGCTTGGAATTCTTTGCACAAAAATATCCGGTAATTTTTTATACGTATTTCCATATTAATGTAATATTTCTGACGTAATTATGTGCTTCATAAATAGGGATATGTGTTACCTTATTTCTTAATAATGTGCTGAAAAGTTTTGTAGATTTTTGTCTGTTTATTATCTAATATACATACGTCTAATTATCTATAATTAAGCTATATTATCTATAACAACTGATGAAATACAACGGTCTCTTGTTAGTCGGGCAAAAATACAAGAATAAAGAACCTAACTTACAAAATGTAAAATAAATATTTATTTAACGCAGATATTATGCTGACAATGTAGTACAAATTTTTCTATCAAATCACAATACGATTTTCATGGCACAGTTCGCTAGCAATTAACATAGATAAATGGAAAATACCTTTATTTATTGTCAAAACGGCAGGCAATAAAAATACTAGACTAATTATACCACTGCAGAGGTGCGATACATTCATGAAAAACTCAGGAATGTGGATTTAATATTTTGAGTTACCGTGCCTGCACGAATTAGTCTTGGCAGTTGCCCGCTAATTGTAATGAGTTTTTAATTCCTGTATAAGCCATTCTGGTTCGAAGCTCAAACTTTCCCGGACTAGCGATGTAATTAACCCATTTATTCGTAACAAGGTTCGTTTCGACGAAAAAAATTAATCGTCGAAACGATTATTTTCGACTTTACAATAATTTACTTCCCTTTGGTTGATTCACGGTTGAAAGATTTCTGCGAAGTGTTTTAGATAAGAAATCTTTCTTTAATTTAGTTTTTATTGATTCAGGATGATTATTATTTAAATTTTCCAGTCGGAAATTCGAGACAAAACCGCATATTTAAACCCCTCAAAATTTTCTTTCTAGGCTCATAAATTTTAACGAATGTTTAAGTAAGTAAGTACTTCAATAAATAAAAATTAAAGTCATATATAAATTAACTTTTGTTGTTCAAGTCGCATTTAAGTAATGAAACCTAACAACCTAACCAAACAAAGTTATGAACGGGGTCTCCAAAGACGCCGTGTAGAAATCAGGGCCAAACTTGTGTCGAGTGCGGTTGCAAAGCAATCAACTTTGTAGCAAGTTTGGTTCAGGTCACTGGCTGGTAAACTTTCACGGGAACCAACTACACCAACGTTGGTACCTGGTTAAGTTAAAAACGTTTAGTTAGGACTCTTTGCTTGTCGCTTGTTGGTTTGACATTTTATTGCCAGATTTACTTTTAATTTGAGATAATTTATTTAAAAACATAAATTAAGGTTCATATTACAAGTACAATGTGTTTTACAAACCTTTCAAGGGCCAGTGTCTCTCTGCCACTTATTAAGAGATAGCCTCTTAAGATTGATAACAATTTAGTATCTCTCAAATGGATAAGAGACTAAAAAAGTAACGAGCAAAACTGAAAATGCTTAGATAATTTACTTAAACCTTTAACAGATTCGAAGAGCTTGACGTGTCTGTATACTGCATATGTATGTGTGCATCTGTGTGTTTATTTGCAAGTTTATACCGCTTGATAAAGATTGCTTTTATAATCTACAATTCTACATCCTACTAACACGGTTGAACATTGCTGGCTGTTTTTTATGAGCTTTGTGGAAAACATTGCTTTTGTGTAGTGTTCTGTTTTTTAGAGCAGAGTTGGGGGCGAAATAGTGGAAATATAGTGCGAGTTTGTTTTTACTGCCGTCACAGTTATATTTACTGAGTGTGTTATGGAGTTGACAATACGTTACTTGTATTAGGTTTATGTTTTTATAAATACTCCATTTAGGTATTACTTTTTAATTCAAGAAGGGTCTTTACTTTATTCATGATTTTGGAATCATATTGAGTTGTTTGTGTGATAAGTTTTTTTTAATAACTTGCATTATTTTTGTGGCCCTTGAACCGAGTAAATTGTGTTGAAAGCTAACCTGTCTAATATAAATATTTTCTTTTAGTTAAATAGTATTTAACATTTTGATGTAAAGCAAATTTACAATGTTTCTTTTGGTTTGAAACGTATTTGAAAATGTTTTGTTTAATTCATAGTTCAGAATTCTAGCTAAGTTTTATTAAATTTAGCTTTAAAACTTTAAATATCAGTAACATATTCTAGCCGTAGACTAACAATTGTTTAAAATAACCTTAAATGTTAGAGCAAATTATAAAGTTTTGAAAGATGAGGCGAGTGAATAATAGGCATGTAATGTTGCTTTAATTTAATTTGAACGTTATGAAGTTGAGCTTTGTTTAATTTTCAAAATTTAAATGATTAAACAAATATGTACTAAATGTACCTATGGCTACAGGTTTAGTAATACGTCGGCAATCCGTTAATGGAAATCGAGGTAGTCAATAACCTTGGATATAATAATAAGGAAGCTTCATATAAGCTACTATGGTCTCTAAAAAACTTAGGAATAAAACTTAGCAAATACTAAAATTATCAAACATAAGACTCGCACAAGAACTAAAAGTCTGTACGTAAGCTTTCTCATTTTGGGCACTGAACACTCCATAACAGTAACAGGTGAGCCCCATAACTTCACATAACGAACAGCAAAAGTGGTGCAGAATGAAATTGCGAACACTATGTCACATGCTCCGGTGCTGGCTGAAGATTCTTATCACGGATCGTAGAAAAAAGGAAGACATGCCGGAAAAACATTAATCTTGAGTTATCAAAGCTGTTGTGGCTTTATGTGGTGTAAAAATGTTTAAGTATAATAAATAATGCGTAGATTTTGGTGTATATAGCGGACATATTTTTCAAGAAAGTTCCTGGGTACATAAGCTTAATAATATAAGGGTACATGTTGGTTACTTATATACAGATTTTGGCTCGGTTAAATTTTAGATTTTAGGTCCTGACGTTTCGACACCTTTGCAGCTATCATGGTCACGAGCAGACTAAGATGGCGTTCGTCTTGACAGTAGATGTTGTTCGTTTTACGTCCATATTTTATACGAGTTCAATCAAAAATTGAGAGACATTGGGGTGTATTTGATGATTGCTTGGAAAACAAGAAATAGCAGATTGAATTGTGGAAACTAAACTGAGGCAAATAATCAATGTCATAAAATTATGAAGAAGTGAAGTTACTAGTTCGATTTAAATATAATGACTAATATTTGCGGGAAATGTACAAGTATTGGTATCAAATTCACCTTCCTCATTTATGTTAAACTTTTTTACCATCACCTAAGTATTGTAATATATAAATACAAGTAAAATAGAGTTGTCAGGGCCGACAACATCGTAAATGGAGCGAGGGTTTAGGTCGGTTACTCCGGTGAGGAGATAAAGATCTCTGACAAGAAAAGGGGAGGCCACTGCCCAGCAATGAGACGAATCGTTGGCTCAAAATGACAAATAGAAGTCATAAATATTAGTAAACCTGTTTGTCGGCATTGTTCCTTTAAACGAACGGTACATTTACCTTTCAATGTGAGGTTTTACTTAAAATAATTATAATTGATTTTGTCGATTTCAGAAAAACTTTCAATCATGCTTCTATGATATTATATGCTCTAATTTTTTCAGGTTTTATTTTATGTAGTTTCAACTTTTGTTTTCTCTTAGAAAAATATTTACGTAACATATAGGTACATATATTTTAATTAAAAAAATAATTGATCTTATAACAAGTACATACATTGGTGGTCCATGAAAAGTTTATTTCACAATAATATGTTTTTTTTTGTTCCCTTTTGTAACGATTAAAACACCACTTATCATTAAACATGTATAACCATTTAAACAAATGCAACAGACACTATCATAATTACCAGCTTCTGCGATGTAATCCTGCATGACGGCTAATCAAATATCATTTGGTTCGGTAATCTAGCGATTAATGTGACGTTCAATGTCCATCCAATATCAACCACAAAATTATGTGTTCCATGAATTATAATCACCTGCGCGGCTGATTGGTCACAATGATTGCACAATCACAACTGATCAATCAATCCATGTTTGTTCGAGATTTAATTTAGATGTCATATCTGTCTGAATTATTGACATGCGCTAAATATTATGTCGCATCTATCGTGTTGTCATGTCTGACTTGTAGTCATAATAGTTTGCAAATTGGGAAATTAATTGGTTTGTTAAATAAACTGGTAAACATTCTAGGCCTTTTTTTGGAGTAGATACGAGATTTATTTTCATGTAGTATTTTCAAGACGAATGTGAATCATATAAGCTTTGAACCTAAATCACTTATAGACATTGGAGATAACTACATTATTATCAACATTTAAATTTCCAACCAAATTAAACTTACACCGGTATTCATGAACGTTACTGTGAGTTCTCATAGTGCGCGCGGACGCACAGGGACACAAAATCCTAATCATAAACAATACTTGAGGGACGAACGACACTATGCGCTCATTATAATCAACGCACAGATAAAGTAGCTCGCTAGCTACTTTACGCAACGCATAGTGCGACAAATCAACACATGACAAACTGGTATCGAGTATAAGGTAATGTTTGTAGTGATTTGTGATACGTTGATTTGCACATAATATATTAGATAAACGCAGATAATCTTAGAGGTTTTTAAAGGTCGTAAATAAACTCATTTTTTGAGCTTACATTGCAAACGCTGGCTGAACCCTACGAGTTAGATAGAAAAATGTACTACAGTATTGTGAATGTAATATAGATCAATATTGCCCTTTACCCTACTTATTATATTTCTCTATGTTGCCCTTTCCAGCATGTTATTTAAATGAATATTTTCGAAGAAATTACAGATTTAAAATGCAGGGACATAGTCGGTTGCGGGTACCGGCCGGGGTGCGCGTGCCTATGCCAAATAGTGCGTCGAAGGCCGCGCTTTGCCCTATAGCACTTTATGGCTTTATGGCACTATATTTAGTATCAGCAGAAGATTTTATTAATAGTTCCATTTCCAATTTACTTTTTTCTAATTGCAAACCTAGAATTTTTTTTTCAAAATCAATTAAATTTTCTTCCCGTTGTATCAGGGCCTCCTCACACATAGCTTTATTCTTGCTTCTGTCACACTACAAATTTTCTTAAGACCTGAAAGATAAAGTGTATAATTATAAACAAGAGTGATGCGTTATTGGTTATTTGCATCTGAGTTTAATCCCTGCCCACACCTCTAGAATTGACAAAATATTCAGTTACCTGTGCTAGCAGTGGATATTTCCTTTTTTTTTTGGTTGAGAGGGAACATTCTTGTCTACTTCTAGATTTTATGATCTCCCAACATGTTCTTAGCTGAATGTTATTCCTAGGCGTCACATAGGACTGTGCATTATAGGCCATTGTCAGCTCATCCCAGGCCTTCTTCTTCAACTTGATGTTTTGAGCGTGTGTATGCTTATCCTCAATAATGGGCGGGTCTCGCACTAAAGCTATAATTTGTTCTCTTTCCGAAGAAGTAAATGGTGACTTCTTTGAGCTGAAAGAAAACAATACGTGTTATTATTTTCACAACGTTGACTATGGAACAAACAGAAACATGCAATAATATATAAGTACTTACCATGTGTTGGGTAATTTCGTAGTCATTATAGACAAAAATTGTTGAAAATAATGTAAGACTTTAAAAATGTTTTTATTTAGAAAAATCGCGGTTGACGTTTAATCTGTCAGTCAACCCGAGTGCCAACGTTAGCCAATCACAGCGCTACATTCAATGCTATGAGTCCGCACAGCAAAGGGTCCAATAAGTATTGTTTATGAAATGAATGGCCTGCCATGACGAATGCAGTGAGAAATGCCTTACTTAGCATAGTGTTGCTGCCATACTTATGTAAGTAACGTTCATGAATACGGGTGCTAGGTACTTTAAGTGCCCTAAAACTAAAATAAACAAAACCCTTCTAAACTTTGTTTCACTTTATTAAAAAGAGCCCTATTTAAATTAGCTTAATTCTCAAAGCTAGTTACGGTTTCGTTCAGAATATTAGATAACGCTGGAAATTAATTTTCTCAAAAGAAAGCCTTTCACGCAATCTTAAAATAACTTCAGAATTGTCTATTTATGTATTCTTTAATAATGGCGATTGTTAACGAAAGCCTAACACAATTTAACTTAGAATAGCAATGGACTAAAATAACAAAGACTTGATAATAATATAGACTATATATAAATTGTATTTGTATCGTTTCAGAACAAAAAGATAACAATCACGACCCATTGAACCGAAAGTAATTGATAATATAATTTAAGAAGAAAGGATAATATCTCACTGTCGCCAATCGCAATCAAGTCGGACAGGAACAAATATCGGTAAATACGTCTTCTAATCTGATTCTATTGATCCTAAATATTTTTGGTCTGAATAAGACATTCCTTTTTTGTGCTTGTATATTGTATCACCAAATATAACGTTACGGGTAGGTATTTAGTAACTAATCTTATTCGATTAAGCCATAAAGGCTTAATCGAATAAGATTAGGTACTAAATAAATAATCAGAAATAAAATAGCGCTTTATATGACGGAATCAAATGAACATTTGTTGGTAACCCCATTGTTTAATTTGTTTCTAAATATGAAATATTCATTAAAAAGGGCTAGAAAACGTGTCCAATATGCTTCTTTATATTTTGTATAATTTGGTCGACAAGTAATTCAAAAATGTCGCTCGTAGGTAGTAAAATGAACTTTCAATACACAATCTAAGATTGCGAAAAAAATATCCCATACTGTCTGTTTAGAAAAATTACTTGTCACTGAATTGCATAATTCAAGTTTTGCTATAACTTTTGTGTTCAGCACAATGTACGCATTTGTTGTCCGTTTTTTTTAATCAACGTTTTTCCTTAAAAATATGATCCATACATGACTTATTTGTGTTTACCACGGATTGGGATGACATGAGATTGTCGGGCGGCGTCAACGTCACCCACACACATCTCCATTTTGATCTCATTAATTATTCACTAGGTTTTGTGGTCATTTCAGTAGCATGCATAAAGGATAGCTTTTACACAGATATAATATTACACTGTACGAAAACCATAAATGGTTAATATTTTATGCGCAAATTGATTTGCATTTATCATTGACGAAGTAATGTTACATGAACAATTGAATATCGTATGAAAGGCTGGTCTGAGCTATTGATAGTACACGCAAGGATTTAAATATCGCGATAGTATTTCGAAATATGCTTTTGAGGTTTACTTTAGCACTGCAGGTAATTGTTAATTATGCATTTTATATGAAACATACTAAAAGCAAAATATAGCATTATATCACAAGTTTTCTTTTTCAAGAATCTTTATTTAGATAACTGTAGACCTAGTTTGATCTAATTAAAAGGAACCTTTATTTCCTATGTGTTGCACAAATAAATAATATTGAGCTTGACTATGTTGTTACATTCAAAATACCTTGTATTTTCAAAACTTCAACCTTTTCTACGTATTTTACTCAAACATTCACAACAGTACACTAAATATTTTAATATTATAAATAAACATTTCAACTTTAAATCCCAATACCCAAATATCCGTTTGAATAACGATCTAAGTATAGCCCATTAAAGCGGTCACGTCTAAGACATCGGCTAAGCCATTATACCTTGTTACTAGTTCCGATTCCGTATCTGTGGCAAGCATCAGGCTTCAATACCTATATTAAGCAATTGATTCCAGATAGCCGGTACAATGCTTTACGTATTATGGGGATATAGTATGTGTTGGTATTGTCTCCGGTAATGGGTATAGTGAAACACTATAGTAAGCATTTTGTTGTTGGTATATGTTATTGTTTTTTAAATAATGCAGAGCGTACTTTTTCATAAAATTGTAAATGATTGCTTAATTTTTTTGCTCCTGTTTAAAAACAAACACAAATATTATTGCTTAGTTATAGTAGGTACTATATCTGTTTTCAACCGATTTCAAAAACAAGGAGGAGGTTCTCAATTCGGCTGTATTTTTTTTTTTGTTTGTTACTCGATTTCTCAAAGACGCCTGGACCGATTTTTATTATATCGTATATGCGAATAATAGCGAGAAACTTTTTAAATGCTTTTTTGTTATATAGGAATAATGTGGTATAAAGATTGACATTGTATCCACATTTAAAATAATAGCCGATTATTTTAATATTGCATTAGAATTCGGGTCGTAGCGTCACTCAATTAAGTAGTCGCCGTAAAATTAAAAATAAACAAAATCTAAATGCGTACACCTCAGCGGTATAATGAGGCGCATGCGTTAGGATTACCGGCTGAACATCGTCGTACATTAGCCGTGAGTAATTGCTGGCTTAGCGCGCTGTGGTCCTTCTGGCCGTCACGGCGCGCGAGTATGCCGGTTGTAGGTCACAGCGCCTATAGCAGAGCAAGCTTTTTTTATAATATTAAATATATAAAAAGTAACCGAATTTTATGAAATTTGTTGGGGACCTCCTCAGAGTAGCATAGCCGTAAGAAAAAAAAACTTTTGATCTACGATTGCCGCTTACATTCTCCTCCTTTTGAAGTCAGTTAAGTGAATGTAATATTTGCAACTTTCATAAAACAACACAATCCGATGAAATTGTTGTTTTTTTTTATAAACTGATTGTAACTTGTCCTCGCGAATCAACTTTACTTCAACGTATAACAGATGAGTAGATTTATTTTTACTTAAATCCCTTAAATTACACTTTGCTCATTCAGGTAACATTCGCTCTATATAGACTATTTTTGCGAAAAAGAACTACTCGTGTTTCTATTTTGAAACTCCACTAAATCGACTAGCCGCGATAACTTTCAGGTAAACCGGATTTTCACATCACGCAATCAGCGCACCTGTGCGTGTCTGTTACCCGCGGGGCTCAACTCTACAAAAATGCATTTTTGACGACACTAGAATTGAATTAGTTTAGGCGACATACTGACCACGGCTGCGAAGACTATATATGTATACTAGGTATAGTCAAGTTGGCCTGACCTTATGTAGGCTTATAACTTTAAGGTCAGATTATTACTTGGCTTAAAGTTGGTCAGTTTCGCCATATGGTTTTCTTGCGACTTATGGCCTAACATATTTGCTATAAAGCTAATATAATATATGCTCCTTTGTACTGAAACAAAAATTTCTCACAATGAGAAAAACAGATTATAAAATTTATGTGGTTATCAAATTCACGAAAACACTAGCTTTTAATACATCGTGTAAATAGACTAAACACTAAACAGAAAGGTCAGAAAACGTCTTTCTAAAATCACAAAAGCAAACAAACTGTGTAACACTTTCAATATAAGAAAACACAACAAGCTCCTACATTTAATAACGCTACCCACACCAATAAATTTACAGTAATTTATGTAAAAAGTTCCAGTGTAGTGGCCGAAGCAAGTGCATTACACAAACACCACTCGGGTTCGTTATTGGCCGCCTCGGAAGTCGCTACGTCGGATCGTTCGCCACATACAAACATTGTGCGCTGATACTATTTGTTGTTAGATGTATGAGATTACTTTTTGTGTTGTGGTACGCGTGAATTTATTTGTTGTTTTATTATTTTACCTACGCAGCTATAATATAGTCATGTTTGCTAATTCTATTCGTAGGCTAGGTTCAATGTAAAGCAATTTTTGTGAAATAAAGGGATTGTTTTTTTTTTTTGAGCTGCCGTTATTAGCCTCATGGAGGCTTTCACTGCTTTACTGGACTAAGTTGGCAAGACACTAATACGCTTCCAGCCAGAAAAGTATTGTACCAAGTCTATTATGTTCGAGATGATTATACCTTTTAAAGCACTCAAAATGTTGTATTCAAATCTGTAACTGTGTCTGCGTTTCGTGTACTCCTAAGTTGTTTGCGAACCCAAAAGTGGTTACACTATTACTCAAAACTTGTAAAACAAAATAACATTTTCGCATAAATAACACTTAAGTAATTCAGACATGTGTGAAGATGGGCTTAACACCCTTAATATCTGTGACTTAACTTGTGTACCAAAGTTCTTACTCAGTTGTAATTTGGCCAACTTGAGATGCGGGCTCCAACCGACCTATTTCTTGTTTGTACTGACTTTAATGTCACTAAGTTCGACCAAATAGACACAAACTATTGGAAGTCGATACCTAAGTGCCTAACTGCTGTTTCCATTTTAAAGTTATACAGATTATGCAAGGAGTTTAGATCTAATGTGTTGTTAGACTTGTATGTATCTCATATTGATAATTTTGATGTTTCCACGTACATTCAGTTTTAATTAACTAGTCCTTTTTTAAAACTAAATTACATTAATAATGACAAAATAAATACAATATTTATCTCTTATCATTTATATATTCACTTAAATGATGCCGATTGAAAATATTGTAATAGTCTTTACGTAACTTATCATTCTGATATCAATTCAAAAGCCTGAAAAGAATAAAGATATTTCTTAAAAATCTTCCTAATATTTATCGCAGCATCTGAAGGAACAAACAAATAAAGACCATAAATATTTCAACAAAGCAAACGTTTCAAGTAAATCATTATTTCCAGGTTTTGATAAGCTGGCTGTGAGGCGAGAAAATATCTTTTCTAGCAAACTAGAACGGAAGCGGCGGAATATAGGAAATCGAGTGCTGTACACAGCTTTATTTATTTTAACGTCATGTCTGTTACATCCGGAAAACAATCGTTCGCTCCATCTACTGATAGCGCTCTAATATATAGCTTTTGTACTCACGATTATTAAGATAAATATCTCGCTTTCCTTCTATGGCGAAATGGATAATAGTCTTCCCATTTTTAGTTGTTTTTTCTTTTGATATATTGCGATGCAGTGTCATGATTTAATATTACGAGAAGGAAATTTATCGCTTGTAAGTCGTATAGTTTCTATTGTATGATAGCTTTAATATAGTCTAGTTATGAGCCGTTTTCGAGTATCCTCTACAAATTTCAGACACTGTCTGTCTTGAGAGTTCTTGAATGTCTGCCTTAACTATTTCAAACAACATTTCTAAAGTTATGCTAAATTAGTTATATTACTTATTGGGAATGCGAGATTGTAATAATATAATAGTTACTTTGAAGTAGGGATATAAATACACCCTTGAACCACAGAAATGTGTACTTTAGAATATAATGAAGCTAGAGTTTTTGTTTGAACTCGCTAATCTAAAACTAACAGACGGATTTGAATATTTATATTAGTACATAATAGTTCAACAAACGAAGCATATTGTCCATTATTAAAATGGAATCATTAAGAAAACGGAGGCATAAGAATACGAGTAAATTCTCGATGCACAACCTAAAACATTCAAAGTTAGGAACATAAGTCATTATAATAACAGTTCTAAGTAGCTACATTTACCTTTTACATAACATACCCATTAGACAGAAAACAGAGCCGTATAATTCCAAGCACTTTACACATCAAAGCCCTCTAATAGCTAAATATAACAAAAGAAATCCGTAAACTGCAATAATGAATCCGTTTACATCCGTTTACATTATCTTATAAACCTATTTCGTACGGCGAGACACAGGAATCGTTGCTAAGTGACATCCGTCGCGATGTCAATTAGGCCGCCCTTAGCCGGCTAGTGAGGAGCATATGTGCAAGGTAATTAGTGCAGCCTGCGGTGAACATTGTCTGCAATAAATTGTAGGTATCCAGCAATGCGTCTGTGTACATACCATTATGCTTGTTTATGTGATACTGATCTTGTTTGATGTCGCGAAAGATAAACGTTGGGGTTTTGTTTTCTTTTTGATCGTAAGTCGATCAGCGATATTATTTGTTTTAATAGAAGTTAAAACTAATCAACTAGAGTTTGAAGTACAATTAAATAATTTCTGTTTTGAAAAATCAACATTTTGTACATTGCAGTCATACTTTTGAAATAGGTCTCGCATGCATGATGCTAAAACTTTAGTTCCTACTATTCAATATTAAATAAATAAGTTATGTGTTAACATTAAATTAATTGCTTTTAACCAAAACCTACAAATTAGGTATCTGAAATACTTCAGGAGACATTTAGACCCGAGAAAATGTAAAAAAGTGGTATTTCACATTGACCAGTCCGAGAATCGAACTCAGAACCTCAGAGCTGGCGGCTCCTTGAAACCGCCACTCGACCACGAAAATTGACACTTTACTTTAAACTTTATGACATTAGCAGCTATATAACACTTTATTTAGTCTCTAACATTTTCTTCACCTAGAATATCAAGTATACGAAATTACATTATGTTTTCATACGCAGTGTGGAGCAAACGAAGCTTTTACTCAGCACTGGCTTTCTTTTGTAGAGAATACTTGTGCAGTGTACATTAGTGTTTCTATATGCTGTTTGTCTGCGAACGCTTTGACGGTTACATACGTGTCTATGAGTGTAAGCTTTATTTTGAAAATGTAAAGGAAAGTTTTGTGTATGAGGTATTGTACCTCATTTTACATTTGTTTAGATTATTTCTTTGATTAGTGTCTGATTATTTTTTAATGGAATTCACAAACTATTGTTTACGTAATTTAAAAATAACGAATATGTTAGTGAAAAAATAATAATTTCGGTACGCATTACAATGTTTGATTTTTTAAAATTTTGTATGCCAATACGTGTATGTGGCAGAATGTGACAGTTCTTTATTTTTTCAACCATATGTAAATTTTTATTATCATTTGTATCTCTTATCATTCACGGGTTCTCCTCAGCAATGAAAATACCCGGTCCATGAATTCAAATCGTTGTGTCAACGTATCTTCAGCGGTGGAGTAGTAATTTACTCGTAAGTAATAGTTGTACAAATAAAAACGTATTTGGGTATAATTTGATTCTCTCTTATGAACTGCAAGGTAATTGACGTAATATAGTTATTTTAAAGGCTGAAGTGTGAAAATAAATCTTTCACATAGTATTGTTACATGCCTTTGGATTGGAGATAGTGCCACCTGTCATGTCGAGCATGAAGTTCCGGCGTGTTGTGAATACATTGAGCGTCAACTACGAAACACAATCATAGGCGCGTATACATACACAGCAATATTAGGAGAACAAATGAAATTTGTAGTTCAGACTACGATATTTTTTTTTATTTTTTTATTAGAACACGAGTATCCCTTTTGCTACACGTGCATAAGGCACGTGTTGCAAAAGGGTATAATACAAAACTAAACTAACTACAAAAATAATTGATCACAATATTAGAAGGTTATAGGCAGGAAAACTATACAGTTCTACATCAAGCAATAGATAATTTTTCACATAAAGAATACAGCTGATAAAAAAAAAGTTTAAAAACTTACTATGAAAATTCTACATTAACGGACTGATTACAGTTAAGACTGCATATTTTTTAATAGTTTCTAAATTAGTAATGCACAGCATACAACACTGGGTAATAAAGATAATGCAATATAACATTAGTGTTAAAACACTCAGTGTACTTTAAAAAGTTACGGATGTCGGGCAAAGCGGCTCAAAACTTCGGTTATTATACCTCAGGGCCACAATAATTTCCTTTCTAATGCTAAAGTTGAGAACTCCTCAAAAAAGTTTTTGGTACTTCTCGTGAGTTCCCTTTTATTTCTTATAAATCTAGAAGAAAATAGAATTTATGGCATCTACTTAACTTTTTACAAGAGCAAATGTTGAGTTAATTATGGAGAGTTTTATTTCCGGTTTTGTTTAAAGAGGTAGCCTTGAAGATTTTCCGCTTTGTTAAGGTTTAATTATATTTTATTAAATAATTCATTTAATTGATAATCCTTAGATTGCACGGAAACCAAATCATGAATTGCTATTGTTAATCCATTATATGCGAGAATAATAATTTTTCAAACTACCATGTCAATGCGATTATTGTGTTATTGAGATAATACACTTATTTACTTGAATAGTTCAACATTCTGTTTGTACAAATTGATAGCATTAAAATTATATACAACAGTGAAAGGTCTACCTTCAAATGTATGAAGCTTCATTACCCTTAAAATAAGTACGAAACTGGAAACCACCTTGCAAAAGTCATAGCCATCATAATATTCATATTATATTCTCAACATCAAAATATAATATTGGAAATACAGTGCAAAACGCAGCTGGAATCAGTCGACATTCATTGGCGCTCGTTAGCGTTGGATGGTATTTAAGTATTCACAGACATGAATCCAGCCAGCTAGCTAAGAGTACTTGGAACTCCATCGCCATTTATAATATACCTATGTAGGACTTTCGTGCTTCAACTAAATGTTTATAGGTATTTGATCTGCTTATAGAATCTGAATCTGCATCGAACGAAGCAGGATTTTATTTTCGATGTCGTAGGTTAATTTTATTGCTATCTTTTTTTTTTGATTTTGAAATATTATACCGTAAGGAATAATATTCTAATAATGATTGACACGAAATTGGAAAAAAAAAAAAAAATCCGTCATTTAAATCTCTCGTCTCTATTTCGCGCCATGGTAAGTTTAAATCACCTAGGGTAACAAAACTCATAGTTAGACTCACACATCACTGTACAAATCTAATTTAATTAACAGTGCCGGCAGCAATCCGTCTATACAAAACTTCCACACATATTTGCTCCACATTAAACAGTTTATACAGCACATGTTATTCGAACGCCACTATGGAGTCCAGACTTCAGTTCGCCAACTTTTATTCAGAAACAACTTCTGCGAACTATGTCGTGCTCGCGTGCCTTCGAACATGTAATGCACTTTCCTCTAAGTAAATTGTATGGAAGCTAGATTTTTGTTTTATTTCTTTTCCTAGTCGAGACATTAATCTCTCACGTCCTTTATTCTCGCTCATTAGACAGCGAAAAAGGAAGGGTACGGAAGGGTTTTGCTGGAAAACTCACATGACACAAGTTAAAGTTTGTTTGGCTACTTAGTCTGTACATGGGGCGGTGATATGGGTAAAATACAACTAATACGAAATACGCCATTTTGTAAAAAAAATGGAATTGAGTCTAGGACATTAGTTTTTGTACTGGACTCAACTTGATGGCATTTACATAGAAAAATGACTGTACACTATACAGTCATTTTTCTATGTAAATGCCATATATTTATGTTTTTTTTTCGGTAACAGCATTGATCAATTCAATGGTAAAATGAATTCAATGTCATAATCATATCTTATATTGCAATGAATTTCTGATTACTACCGCAAATTACACAAAAAAGGTTCCGTTAAATTAAATCAACTTCAACTTAAACAGGCTTAAAGTTGATGTTTTCAAGCCGTTAATTTAGACATGAGCACAATAAAATCAATCATTCACGATGTAATCCCCATACATGAGTGTAAACCAAAGAAATTTTCTTGTTCGACAGGTTAATATGTTCATAAAAGTGGCCGGGAAGAAGCATAAACACGGAATAGGGTTCTCTGCAGTTGTTTACAACACACCTGGGAAATTAATTACAAAAATATATGTAGCATTCTGCCCCAGTCGCGCTCCTGCTGGTATGCTTTCGCTAGGCGAGTGAAAATGTACAGATTTTTTTTATATTTCAGTTGCTCCGACTCTTGTAGAATTGCTTGTTGATGTAAGAGTTTCAATTAGGTTTTTTTTTTATTGTAACTTTGGTATTTTAATAAGATGGTTAAGTTTATTAAAGGTTGGTTTAACTGAATAATCAGGAAATCTTCTAGTTCGTCCTTTATTAATCAAATAAACAAGCAATGCTACAATCAAATTCATCATTGAAATTATTACGGTAGCAAATAATGAAGACCCTGTTTCGTAGAACGAAAATACTCTTGGTTGATATTTTGAAAAGTACCTAGATTATACTTTATAATCAATAAATATGTACACACAAACATACAAATATAACTAAAAACACATAAATTATATACCTTCACAGCTCCTGCAAATAAACTAAACTAGACTTCAACCCCACCTGTATAACACACAGGTCTCTGCGAAGCAATTATTGGTGTTTAACAGCGTTCGCCGTAACTTATAGTTTAGTTAACAGTTCGCCAGAAGGTGCACTAAGCTAATCGATAAGAGTTAACTCCGGTAAATACTCGAGACGCTAAGAAACTTGTTGATATTAAATATACAACGTGTAACAGAATAAACGCAATTCCTGAAAGTTGTTGGTTCAAAATAGGCTTCTGAATCGATTTCTGGCATTAAAAGTAGGTGTTAATTTTTGACGGAAATATCTTTTTAGCCTCCCCGCTTGCCCAAAAGTTTTATTTTTAGTGAGGATAACTAATTTGTATAAATTCACTAGGCCAAACCTAGTGACTTTAATTTTTTTTTATTTTATTAGCCTACTTTAGGTCCCGCTGCTGGACAAAGGCCTCCCCTTTCTTCTTCCAAACCTCTCTGTTTTTGGCGATTTCTGTCCACGTGCGCCCCGCGTAACTGACTAGATCATCACACCACCTTCGCCGCGGAATTTAATTATTACGAATGTTATTTGGATGTTTAATTTAATATACTAATTGGGGTGTCTAAGGCATTGCCTTTATTCGGTTACACCCTATATAAGTATTGGCTTCTTGTTTGCTTATTTCAGAGCTTTTAAGCCAATTGAGAATGTTTTGACATCGCCGTTCGATTGGAATCACTCGAGTATAATTTATTGCTTGCCGACGCGCAATTGGTTTGATAATGTTTCTCTACGATTGCTTACAGTGCAATTTAATTTATATAAATTAGGAAATCTATTTATTGAAATCTGCTACTCTTTAGGTTTCTTATTAATTTTATAAAGGCCACCAGAAAAAAAAAAAACTACTTCCTAGCTATTGGCCGTAATAGGAAAAGTATTGCAAAAACAAATGACTGTTTAAAAAATCGAACTCGCTTCTCACCACGAAAACTCGAACGTTATCAAACAACGAAAGAGATGCTCATAAATTCGGAGAGGCCTTTTTGCTGTAATGCCTTTCATATTTCTCCCGAAGCACACTGCGGGTGCCGTTCAAATAAATTACGGCCATCAATAAAAATCTCAGCAAGGAGATCCTACGACTTATTTAATTTATATTCCATCAGAGCCATATTTATCAAATATCGAAGCTTTTTTGTGATGTTCGGATTTTTAAACGATGAAATGATTTTATTGCCCTTTTCTGTACGAAGTGATCGTATTTTAAAATGTAGGTTTGCATGCCTTTTTGACGTTGGATCCGAGGCTGGTTGAATTATTTCAACGTTAGGCAAAACGAGTAGGTCATTTAACTTTATAGTAATTGGCCTAATTGGTTTTAGAGCATAAAATAATATACAAAATAATAATATAGGTAGATGATAAAGAAATTTTGTCGAGGTAATTACGGACTTTAAACATAACGCTTATTTCTAGAAAATTTTAATACCGATCTACGTTCTTTGGCATATTACTCAGACAGATACCCCGCCTTCTTGGCAAGCTTTTCGCAGTTTATTATACCTGTTGTATAAGTAATTTATAGGCTACAAGTCAGCATTTGTGATTATTTTAATTTCAGCAATGGCTGAAAATTACTATTTTGGTTTCAATTTTAACAACCCTATTAAATAGGTAACTGAAATATAGGTAACTTTATAAAGGTATTGTTTAATTTCAATAGCAATGGACACAAATTAGTAAGATCTCTACCTCAAATCCTTGCTTTCATACATTTCTCTGACAAGACTACACACTATCTAATTTTTCTCAAAATAGTTTCATGCTATTTAATTTACCAAAAAGTGCAAGTTCCACTAGCCAGTGTGTAATCCCAACCACCCACCATGGGGTCAGTCCAATCGTGATAGGTTGTCGACCTTCTGTCACCCTTCACGGAATATAAAACAGCCCTTATGCTACTTATCCAGCTACAGTTTTCATCACGATTTCTACGAAATAGAGCAACTCCTTGCACGCAGAATATATTCTATGAACCTCTTTAAAACTCTCGCTAGTTGCAAAGCTGTGTGCTAATGTTATATAAGTAGGTACAAATTAATTTTATTTGTCGTGACAGAATATACTAGAAACTGTCAAGCAATGATGCTTCATTTATATTGCAGTCGTCTTTATGTACTCAAACTTTAAACTGTTCTTATTTACGAGTAGTTATTATTGAATTATACACCTTTATGCACACACAAAATACATTTCATGATTGAGACTGATCCTGTGAATTTCGAAAAGGGTATCTAACTAATGAAAACTATAATAAACCAGCCTATACACGTTCCACTGCTGGGCACAGGCCTCTTCCCATATAGAGAAGGCGTGAGCATTGATCACCACGCTTGCTCATTTGCGGATTGGCGATTACAGATCCCAATTTTGAAATCCAGGTTGCCACACAATGTTTACAATAATGAGAACTATACAAAAAACAAACGAAATACTATCGAAAAAAATTGGAATTACAAAATAATGTACCTATTTGTATAATAAAACCTGCCTGACTCTGTTTAATCGTCGTACATGAACCAGTAATCATAAGTTCATAATCATATTAGGTAAATAGGTGTGTTTGGTTTGTACACCTATAACTCTGTGTGGGTTTATTCAGGCGTATCGTTTGATATCACTGAGAGCCAGCTATTAGTTAAGGGCTTGAACCGTGTTATAAGCATTATGGTGTTACGTACATCCTGTTCATACAACTGATAACAGATAATGCAACATTGAGAAGCGAAAATTAAAAAAATGCAAATAATTTTAAAAGTCTGTTATGCTATATTTTGATTGCACATGAATGTAAAAAAATAATACAAATAAAAAACAAAATTGCTGGATCGATATTATTCCAATTTATTCCAAATAAAAATTGTTCCACAATTTACTTGTCGATTCTTCTTCTTCTTTTCGAGTCGATGGTAAACTAATTTATTTGAGTCTAAATACGCTGCGCCCAGTAGTTGGCCACACCAACTGCAGCGTCGTTGGCGAGGTTCAAGTCCTCCAAAGTGCAGGTGTCCGGACACTTTGGGCACTCTAGCAGGTGTGGCATTGTCTGAACGGAAAGGCCGCACTCACACCGGATATCGGAAGGGTCTATGATCCCCCATTTCGCTAGATTGTGTTTGCAGCGACCTACCTGGGTTCGCAATCGGTTCAGTGCTTTCCAGGCAGGCCACTGCAGGTTGCCTCCGGGCGGCAGATGTTCCTGAGGCTTTATGTAGTTGTCTGGTGGTGGGTGCTGTTCTTCCCAGATCTTGCATCGTGCTCCAGACGGTGTTTCATTGGTGGCCTGTGTGCTCCGGAGAAAACTCTTCCGGCTCTTAAGCCTACCCGGGTCTGTTGTGTGTTTGTAGAGAGGGTGTCGGGTGTCAGTCTCCTGAACATGCTTTTCAACTGAACATGCGACAGCCCTTCTTACGGCAGGTGGAGCGATACCAACCAGCGGGTAGAGCTTGTTGAGTGGGGTTGGTTTTAGGCATCCCGATATTATACGACACGTCTCGTTGAGGGCTATGTCGACTTGCCTTGCATGGGCTGATCGATGCCACACTGTGCATGCAAACTCGCCGGCAGAAAAACATAATGACATACCAGTCGTGCGTAGTACATCAGGAGCCGCTCCCCAACGGGTAGAAATAAGGCGACGCAGCAGATTATTACGGGTCCCGACCTTTTGTTTTGTCTTAAAGCACTGTAGCTTATATGTTAGTGACCTGTCTAGCGTAACACCTAGGTATTTAGGGTACGGACAATGTTCTATATTTGTCCCCCTCCATGAAATATTTAGAAGTCGGTGTGAATGGTTGTTACGGAGGTGAAAAGCGCATGATTGCGTTTTTGACGGGTTTGGTCGAAGGGCATTAGCGTCGTAATATTTACCCAGTAAATCTAGTGCCAGTGTTAATTTATTCTCAACATCCTCAAACGACGTTGATTGGGCTGCCAAGGCTAGGTCATCTGCATAAAGAAAGCGTTCTGTGTGTTGGGTGGTAGGTTGGTCGTTGGTATATATGTTGAAAAGTGTTGGCGCCAGTACACTGCCCTGGGGAAGACCATTTTTTTGGAGTCGCCACCTGCTTTTACTCGCCTGGAAGCATACCTGGAAGCGACGGTTGTGCAGAAGTTCGCTCAGGATTTTGACGAAGCCTTGATCGTTGGTGAGGTTATCTACTTTAACAAGCAATCTTTTGATATTAATTGTGTCGTAAGCCGCAGAGAGATCGACAAATACGACTCCAGTGATTTTATTGGCCTCATATCCATCTTCCAAGTACTGAGTGAGTCGGAGAACCTGGCTGGAGCACGACTTGCCCGGTCTAAACCCAGCCTGCTCGGGTATCAACTTCGACTCAATAAGTGGGGTAAGGCGGTTTAGCAGCAATCTCTCAAAAAGCTTATAAGTGTGACACAGCAGAGATATTGGTCGATAGCTTTTGGGGTCGTCCGGCACTTTACCTGGTTTTGGAAGCGCAACCACTTTTGCTTTTCTCCAGTGTTTAGGTATTAGAGCAGTACTCAGGCATGTGTTAAACAAATTTAGGAGCCAGGATACAGCTACTGGACCAAGGTGTTTAATTTGTTCGACTCTGAGATCGTCGACTCCGGCTGCCTTATTGTTCTTGAGGTTTTTTATGGCATGAATGATGTCGCTTAGCGTAAAAGGCTTGCTGATTTCACTGGTGTTCCTGGACGTCTTGACTGGTTTTTGTGGCCTCGGTAATCTGTGTGGCGGTTTCCCATTAAGTAACAAGTGGTGGGCTATTTGGTTGGCTGTCACAAATCCCTGGTTGACTGGTTCCGGTGGGTCTCCAGTAAGGCGCTGTATTGTGGACCAGGCTTTCTTACTGTTGTGAGTCATGTTGGTATTGGTCACAGTGCTAATCCACTTTTCCCTTCGATTTTCCCTGACTACAGATACAAGCTCTTCTCCAGCTATAATAGCGTCTTCAGAGAACGGATCTTTTTCGTACAGGTCTTCGTACGATTTAAGGAGTTCTGACGCTTCTTGACTTAGGCCAGGTATATATGAAGTCCGGCAGCCTCTGGGGATGCAATGGCGAGAGACAGTCCAGATAGTATCTACAAACTTTTCGTAATTAGAATGTAGAGGTTCTATATCACGCAGTTTTTCATCTACGTCTGTTGAAAACTTGATTGACATACATAGACATATTATTTTACAGAATGTACGAAAAATAAATACACACGAATTGAAAACCTCCTCTTTTTGGAGTCGGTTAATAATGTGATATAAATGATCTTTTACTCGTTACACGGGTATTTCTACTTAGGTAGGTAAAGCAAGGATTTCCCAATATAGGACAAACATCTAACGCCGAAATCAAGGTATTTCATTATAACAAGCTGAACATAATTAGGCAATTTATCAAATTACTTCTAAAACACAAAGGATTTGGTTGCTCATTAATCTAGTATTACCGTATCACCTAATACTACAAAGCTATTTAGAACTGCTTAACGTAATCTGAATAATTAAATCTAACCAAATAAGATAAGACTGACTACAATGGCTGTAGAAGTTGAATAAATTATACTGTATCCAAAAGACATTGTTTCAGATTTCAATTACTTTCTGAAAATCTTTATCCAACTTCAAAAAGGAAGGAGCTTCTTAACGCGAAGGACTTTTTTGTTTACAGGTACTAGGTATGCTACGCAACTTTTTGTTGTCCGCTTCGTCTTGCATGTTGATGGCTATTACAATTTTTTGTATTTGTCCAGTGCAAACACTAGTCAGATCCATAGTCAATTGCTTTTTGTGTAGAAAATATTAATGAAAAAAAAAAAAAAATCCATCAAATAAGTTTGCCTCACTTTAATAAAGTTATTTATTATTTGCTCAAAGTAAGTGAAGTTAAATTTCATTTTATATCACTAAATTCTTCTGCCTGTATGAATGTATTCAACAAACTCTACTCTCAGGTTAAATCAAAATTCAAAGCTGAGTAAGTCCAAACTAACGAAAATAAATTTCAGGCAAAGGTATCAATCTATTCAGCCTCTGCAACACTGGTTGTACTCTCACTACCCAATAGAAGTGCTTTCTAAGTATAACCGCAGCTAAAAAGTTGTACGATCCTTAGTCCCGTGTGTCTCCAAATAGAGATAGAGGCAATGCTATCTGCTAATTGCTCAGACCACCTTTGCCTAGACCACTATGCGGTTACCATACAAAAGCCCTATTGACATGAAATGCTGAGGTTCAATATGTGAAACGAGCCCGACTCGAAGCTGCACGCTCGATTTCAAATTGATTACTATCGTTATGTAAACCAATACGGATACATAATCTTATTTATTTAAAAGCATCTTTGTATATCCTGAAAATCGTTTATAAACGTCCTTATTTTGGGAATGGTGTCTTTATTGATTACACAGGTTTTTACACTATTCTGTTTAAGACGGTAAACGTAGTCAAATCTTTACAGACGGAGAAAATATGTATCGTTGAAAACTCTCACAGACCATCAAGTTTCTTTTTGAGTTTTAAACGTTGAATCCAGACCTGCGAGAACTAAACATAATCCATCCTAATATTATAAAGCTAAAGGATTTTGTTTGATACTACGTGCTAGTCTAACTAAGACAAAATCTTTAGGCATTTGACAGCCTAATTTTCTAGGAAGGTTATGGGCATCTAATGTAACATCACGCCACTGTCTGTCTGTCTGTTTTTCTATTTCATTAGTATATATACAAGTCAAAAGTGTACTGAGTAGATTACCTATTCTTACAATGCTACGCTTATAATACAAAACCGACATGACTAGTTGCGTTTATAGTAAGTAGTATTCAGAAAGTACAAAGACACCTAATTTGGTTGGGAAAACAAAATCCTTGAAAACTTGAATATAAGCATTATATTTATTAAGTCTAGTGTTTTTAAACTATTGTTTATTAGAATCAAACAACCCCTTCTACTAGCTAGTAGGTTTCCGGGTGTGGAGGGGCTTATAATTATATTTCATGCAGTACCACCCTAAGCCGAAACAACCACCCGTTTTTCATATCATATATTTGCTTCGCGCAGATACGAGACGCATAGAAAACCAAGCTTTTAACCACACTTTCATTAATTAAGTAAGAAGGTACGAACATCGTTGCAAATTACATGGCGCTTACGACATTTCAATCTAAGTATGAACACACTGCTTCATTTTATCTCATGTTGCTGAGAGGGAAGGCTAAATCCGGATTAATTAATTCGGAACTCTGAAAGTGCGTTGAAACCAACCCGCTCGATAATACCTTATGAAACATACATACATGTCCCCTCTCTATAATGTACGTACATCCGATACACGTAATGTTGAATTCAAATCGAATTCCTTTATGTAAATATTGATATTGTTGCAAATAATTGATTTGGGTATACAAATATGAAAATTGCTCATCTAACAATTTTGCGGGTATTTGTTGGGATGGTGAACATGATTTTGATGTGAAAGGTACGTATTTTCTATGTGGACGGGTGATTTTGGCTTTTAGTGAGATTTGACGCTAGGTCGGTTTTTGAATGGTGCGATCATCGTGTGGATATAGCTATATAAATTTTAGGATTGGGTATATTTTTGATCAGGGTTATAAATTTTATATAAGATTTTAATTGATGACCTATTAGTTTAGGGAAATACGTACTATATGCCGAACTGATACAAAACTACGAAACCTAAATCTAGATACTTAATAGTTTATAAAAACTGAACAAGAAATGTACACAAAAATGTAAAAAAAGGTTAATACTATAATTATTAAAATCTCACCTGATTGGCCACCCGCAGAAAAAGGAAAACAAACAGTTAGTCACTATCACTGTAAGTTTATCTACTGATAGTATTATTGTTTCAGTATTTTCACAAAACCTGCAAGTTCTTAAAGAAAATATAAATTACAAATCAAACATAAAAACGAACCGGCTCCCACTGGCTACTGCGATAAATTATATCTTATGTGTTCATAATTATGAAGCAAAATGTGGGTAGGTCAGAAATAACAAAAAGACGCAGTCTGTTACGTCTTGAACAACAGATAATGAATTGAAATATTTAAAGCCAGATTATATTTATTATTTTCCTTTTTAACATTTTTAATATTTCTTTATCACAATTCTAAGAAGAAACAGGAACCATCAATCTAAAAAAGCATCTATAACTAGTTACAAACGCGGTCCCAAATTTAAAAGCAGCGAACGTCAATAACCCCACAGATGAAGGGGAAGTGTTGGGAACAGATGGGCACAGGTGTTGCTTTTCCAATTTAGCGTCGCGCAACGAAAGGATGTGCGCCGGTGATTTTCATTTCCCGAACAAGCCACAACACGCGGCCATTACGCTGCAGGCGAATTGCCGGACTTTTGAATTGTTGATTAAAATGTGTGTCAATGGGTGTCAACTTAACGCGGCTTTTGTTCTTCGGGAAGCGTGAATTTTGGTGACGCGGTGAAACTGATTTGCTTTAAAGTACCGTTTAAAAATATGCATTGAATTTTTTATGAAAGGTTCTTGTTATTTTTTGTGATTAAAATTGCCTGGCAACGGATGAGAGTATCCTACATAATAGCAATGTTGTGTTTCCTAATGGAATGATGTTATGTTTTTTGGGAAGGTATGATAGAACATTCAAATATTGCCAAAATTTCGGGAAATTTCGTTTATTTATCTTTATTGTGACAAAACTTCACTCACTTTGATACGTACTTAAACTTCTATATTTTTTTATAATCTAGGTAATTAGTTCTTTGTGCCTGCAAGTGTCATGTTTGGTACTTAATGCTGCTACAATCAAAGCAAGTTGGTTAACAAGGTGCTGATGTTGACAAAACAGTTTGTAGCTGTTTGCACATAAGAGGATGTTACTTCCCATTCTCTTTATGACGTCACTGAGTAGTTCTAAACGACGCCTTTATGACTAGAAACGATGCCCCACTTTGACCACTGATATTGCTGCCACAATTACTTAGAATATTGTCACTCCATTAAACAAAATTAACAGGGTTGTTTGCACATAGACTAAGCTTGATTTTAACAATTTAATAGGATCTGTCAAATCATCTAAACGAATGTACCCAAACCATTTTGGATCCGTTCTTAATATTGTTAACCAATTCGTTAACTAAGTCAACAGCTCACCGGCGCTTCTTTCCCTTAAGTAAATACTAGGCTTAAAGAAAATGAGAAACCTCTGTGAAAAGGCGGCTGTCAACGACAAGAACAAAAGTTAACATTTCAACTATTCTGGTATCTATTGTCTTGTTTGAGCTATGAAGCGGCGGCGACGGAACGCTACTACTCGTTTCGGGCCAACTTCCTTTTGGAAAAACTTCAAGAAAGCATCCCATCTCGGTTTGTGACAAGATTGCGAAATATTTCTGTCCCCTCGGTGTCATTTGCCTAACTTTCCAGTTTGAGTAAGCTTAAAACCTCCAAGTTTTTGCGCTGAGAATGCTTTTGAAGTTTTTCTGATGCAACATTTTTATATTTGGACGGAAATATTCTCTAACAATAAGCGCAAACAACTTTTTTCTTCAAACAGTCTGTTAATGCGTTGCCACAGAGAGCGGCCGGCCCACGGTCTCTTTACTTACCTTCTTTGACAATTATTTTTGCGATTTCCTGTAAAAGAATAAGGGTAGACTTGAAATACCTACAGTAAATATGGTTAGTAATTTAACTTATAATTTTATAAACTATTCACTAGAACTGCACTAACCGGACATTAATGTACCCTTACTACTGAAGCATTACTAGAATGAAAATAAACCCGCATTTTGTGGGTAAGCCCGCGTCAAACTTTTTAGTTTTCCGACATGAGAGCGATTTTGTCCAAGTTACATAAACCAAAGCTATCAAATTTTAATTAAAATCATTTAGCTGTTGATCTAACATTAAGTAATAGTAAGAGATTCTTCAAAGGCAATGAAATGATTATGATTATGATGTCACTGAGCGTTGTTTTTTTTAATCATTATCATCACCAGCTTCAGCACTTCACTGCTGGATGGGCCTATCTAATTGCACAGCACTTAGTTCTATTTTTTTTTATAATCTTTATATTTTAAAATTCTATAATTTTATGCGTTATTTAACGAAATCACTTTGTATTGTTATTTATTTTAGTGTGAGAACATTGAACAATTAACCTACAGCGATATTAGTCTCGGCCAAATTGTAATTTCGTCGAGAGTTTGATGGATGACTAATTGTTGTTATGATGGATATCACAAAATAAAATAAAAATCCATAAGGTTCTATACCGATAGACAGGCTTCCATTTTTCATTTATCTCGACAGAGTTGTTAAACTTACTTTGGATGGATTAAAACTTTTATATTAATCATTTTATATAAAATCTTGGTTGTTTAGTTTGTATTTGTTTTTTTTTTTTTAAACTTAAGCTAAATTGTATAATAATTTTAAAACAAAATCAAAGTGAAGCTTGTTTAAGGTCATAAACATTTGATTTTTAGGATCAAGATCCTAAATAATCATATTTTATCGTCATAAGTAAAAAGAAAACCAACAATATTCTGCATGCACGTTTTATTGTTATTTCTAGTACATTAATGCATACATTCATTGAAACAAAGTCAAAAGTAATACGATTGTACAGATAACAAACAGTGGCATAAAAATATTGTTCAACATTTGAAAGCACATAATCCTAAGTGATTGGATAAAAATGCATTCTATAAAATAAAGGCTTAAACAATCCATTTATAAAAAAGCCTGAAAGGAAAATGTGAATTACGTGTAATTCTAACGCAGTTGACACTTTTATTTAGGCTAAAGAATTATTGTTAAGTAAAAAAGAGTTGAGTTTCATACAATTCAGGAGTTTACGCAATAAATAAGAGATAATGGGCCATTTCTTGAGGATATTATTATGAAAAAATGAGAGCGTCTATTGTGGGCCTGTCTATTGGGAATGCTTTTTTTATTGATGTGATGGAGATATTAAAAAAATACAGTGTAGTTAGTAATAAGTATTTTTAATGTATTAAACAAGAATAATGTCAATTAGTTTTAACGTCTACTTGAGTAACACATTTACAGGCGGGTAAAGTAGCTATAAACCCATAATATATGTATTATATTATAAGAACTGTGACTGTGTATGCGTATTAAACAAGATATTTTTAAACAGTAGCAAAAGTTATTAGGAAAAAAATAACCTTAAAGCAAAAAAGTGCAGACATACAAAAAAGACATAAAGTAAACATAAGGTAAGTTAAAGACAACTTTACTTTAAATCCATCACTAGGACTAGGGTTGGGGCGGTGGTTGAGCTTAGCAACTCTTTTCAAGGCTATCAATTTCAAAGACTTGAAAGATCGCACTTAAAGTACAGTGCCGCTTAAGTAATTACATGTCATTGTTACCGTACATTGTTAAAACTTTTTATAACAAACTTTGATCCTTATGTTGAAAATTCAACAAGGATACGAGAAAATCACGAGAATTAATACAGAGAGCCACCTATTTTACCGCTACGCGCTGAAGAGTTAAACCGATTCTTCTCCATGCGAAGAGAACAAAGAAATCAATCAATGGAAGGGCAAATAATACAATGTATATTAAGAAAAAGGACCCGTATAAAATACATAAATTATTTATCTTGTTTAGTAATAAAGTTACAAAGTGTTTTTTTTTGAAATTATACATTGTCCAAGAAAACTATATGTGACAGTTTGTCTCTTGGATCGCCATATAAAATTATGTCCTAGATTAGGCGACTTCGTATTTTTTGTTTTATCTCTTCACACACATGCATCACAAAATCTGTCGTTCACACAGCAGAATTCAGTTCGTGTATCAAAACCGTTCAATCAGCATAGCTACGTAAATCCTCATATCTGTGGGTCGACGTGATGAAACGTACGTCATGAGGTACTTGCAACGATTGCTGCTAATTAACTGCAAACACGATGGGACGAGTGTTTGCGAGATTTCGTTTTGTTATTTTAGCTGGCGATTTTTTTGGAATGGAAAGTTCTTGCATTTACTAACTTTTAAACTACCGTTCTGTATGGTGATATATATACTATTATTTAACAGGATATTTGCGCGAAACATGCATAATTACTTTATTACATAATTGATTTCACGTTAAATAACATTTCTATATATTTTATATCCCAGTGATGGGTGTCTCATCTACAATGAGATTATGATTTTTTATAGCAATATCACAGTAATTTAACTTTAATATTATAACTGTTTGTGCTAAATTTTGATAAGTACATCGTACATATCGTTACTTTTTTGTTTTTTTACGTTGCTATTTTACTTCCATAAACCTACTGCTACATAATATTTGTAACCTTTTTGATGTAAACACTTCTTTCTCCTAAAATCAAAGTTAATTGTTGTAGTAATTATTAAAACAGCTTCGTATTCACCATGATGTTTGTATCTTATTTTTCATTCGTTTATTTAGAATATTAAGTTTATAAGTATCGATAATAAAGATAAAATAAAAAACGCAAAGATATACAAAGAAACAAAATAAAAAGTAAAGAGTTTTGTACCACCAATTAAAACAAACAAGTTTACTACTTGCCAAGAAAACTAAATTAAACTTTTCACTTTTCAAAATTGAAAATTACTTTTCAAAACGTGTTTACTTTTCAAAACGTGTTTACTTTTCAACAGTTTACTCCCAAATGAAACGTTACCTAGAGTAATTAAAAACTTAAGTACTTGATTTTGCGTTGGTACCGAAATTTTATAGAGATAAGTTTGCACATTCCTCTTGGGATAAAGCCTTAACAGTTAAGTTCACTTGTTTAAGTAAACACAGTAATTATGTTCGCTTAGTTAGTTTAACATTTAATTATAACAATTACCGTGTTAAATTAATTAGCTCGTGAGCACGTATATATTTTTTTCAATTCTCAGTTAACTATCAAATTGAAGTTTGTTACATAAGGTTGATAACAAATTTCGGTATTTTCGTAATAAATAAAATATTTTCTAGTTTTTAGTCAATCCTTACTAAATATAAAAGTACTTCAGACTAACCATTCAACATGAAGCCTATACACTAACACTCAGAAATAACATATCTGACAGCCAAAGAACTACTGAAATCAGAAAGTTACTTTATAAAACTATATCCAATTATTATTATTATTTTCAGCCATTGTCGACCCACCGCAGGGCAAGGCCTCCCTTTCTTTTTTCTGATTCTCCCGTAAATTAATTATTTTATCCAATTATAAAATATTTTTACACGCAAACTCAAAAAATCATTTTCATTCTGACAATCTTTATAACATACACTTAGTATGTGTCATGAATAAAATATTGAAATAAAATGTGCAGAGAGAGACATGAGAAACTGTTGAGAAGAACTCATTTAGTTTGATTAGATTTAATGTAAATAGGAAAGTCATATCACTCCAGAGTAACTTCACGTTACTTTGATTTCATTTCAATGTTGATATAGTAAATAACTTTGTCCATGCAGCAGGGAATCTTGTTGGAATAAGTTACTGAAATGATAATAATTGAAAACAGAATGTTTGATAGTTTTAATCCATGTTTGATTTGCAAAATTGTTTTAAAAATAAATTTTCTTAAAATTATTATCATATTTATTATTATAATGAATAAATCAATAAATGTGGACAACATCACATACATTGCTCTGAACCCAAAGAAAATTGCTTATGCACTTGTGTTATCGAACTCAGAACCAACGAAGATACCACAAACACCAAGATCATCAATATGTAGAACAAAATACTATCAGACTTCGAAAAGCAAATGAATTCAAATAATTTGTAGTTCTATCTAGCAACATGACGAATGCACATTACAAATGACGTCACATAAATCTATTACACCCATTCTCATTACCAACCGCATCGCAGTAATTTACACTTATTTACTTTCAATGCAGACTACAAATTCGTATTCAAAACAAATTTGTTTACATTCCGTATTAATTTCAGCGAACACAACGATAAATCTATCCACAACTGCACATAAAGAACATCAATAGGTTTGATTTCGTAAACCATACATTACTGCGGATGTACGCGAACAGAATCAAATGTTCTAGCTTTTAATTAGTACAAAATGCAATGAACAGTGTAGATTTTAGCAAATGCTTTCGTGCTGGGGTATGTAGCTACCTATGTAATGAAAACTGCTTTCTAATTTGATTTGAACACACACCGAAAGCAAACATGGGTCTGTTTATGTGGGAAGTTCGGTTAATGCAGAAAATATCGTAGAGCAGATAAAATAATTTAAGTTGGTGTTTTATTATGAATCTAAATAGTTAGTTATAGTTGACTTATTACAGAATAAAATTATGATTTTAATAATCATAATTTTATTCGGTAATTAGTCAACTATAAAGTCATATTATGCTTAGAGTTAAACATTAAAGAAAATAATAGTAAGTACGGGCATTTTGGTAAAGATCTTTGCAGTTAGACTGAGCCTGAACAGACTTTGACTCTTTGACTGCTTCACCGAACTTAAGTACGGGCATTATAACGTTTAACTTTATTGGACTATAAATATAAGTTGTTGATTCTATGTTTTGTTTTGTTATGTATAGAATTAATCATATATCGCATTTATAAAGGCTATTTAGAAAACAGAAAATATTAAAATAATTTAAGCGGGTCTTAAGAGTTAAGATTTACGCTAGAAAACAACACAAGTTTATTAACAAATATTAAATTTAAAAACTTAATACATAAATACATTTTACAGAACTTGTGGGCACGGAAACATGAGGTTATTTTTCACCTTGAACAAGATGAACGATTATAACATCGCAGCCGCAAAGTTGAGCAACTCCACGTTTATACCTTACTAGCTCTGCCTCGCGGTTTCACTTGCTTAGTTTTACTTCTAGGGCAAGTTACGTGCTATTAAATAGATCTCAGACTTAAGCTGAAAAATGCGAAAAAAGTTTCAAAAAAAAACATTGGATTTTATAGTGGCAGTTTAAGAGTTTAAGAGAGTAACAAAATATCTCTTTAATTTTACTAGATATTCCCCGCGACTTCACTCTGTTTGAGTTTTCATCTTTTCCGCGAACCCTAGTATTTAAATTGTATGAGTATACATCAAAGAATAAACTTGAATTATTTTTCTGAAATAAACGAAGCCTGTATTATGTCATATAATTCTAGTTATCTCCGGTTAGAATCGGACCTATAGTTTCAGTGTAAAACAAACAAAAAAACACTTCCGCTTTATTATATTACTATAGCTAAGTATAGATAGTAAGGTTACTAACATTTTCCTTAATACCACCCTGTTTTAGCCAATGAACTTTTTGTAATACCAAATTGGTCTCGTTCTTGGTAATTCAAGTAGAGTGCCTTTACTAGGCAGCTTGATACTTTAGTAATTACCTTTGTTAGATAAGCACTGGTAATTGTCCGTATTATCCGATTACACATTGAAACTAAATGACCGTGTCTTCAGAACTTAATGGTAATGAATAAAGTTTAGGCACGTTTATTAAGTTCCTTTTGATTAACTTTATCTATCAATCTGTTTGGCTTTTTTGGTTTATCAGGCTTTAAGCTTATTATTAGTTCTGTATAAAAAGGGAAATTAAATTCAATCTTCCCACAAAATTAATGTTTGCATTTTTGCCTTCTTATCTTTTTTTCAAGCTATTTTGGCTTTCAGCTGCATATTATACGAAGCGAAATCATAATATATCTGACTTCTATAACCCATTTTACTGGGTAACACAATACCCCCATAGTAAGACTGTCAGTTGCCATTACTTAGTTGATTTTTAAATGATTGTGATATATTATATTTGTGAGTACTGTAAACTTTTATCTAAATAATATACCTACTTTAGGTACCTACATAACATAAAGTAACTACTACACGTCGCATAAAAATAATACCGTACATAGTTTAATAATCATTTCTTATTTTACGAGACTACAGATGTTCGTAGCGTATAACATAAAATCATCGTTACTAAAACATACTCCGCAGTTATATTGTATAATAAAACAAGTAGCAACCAACTGCTCTCTGTATTCAAACTTGGAAATATAAAAATAAATTTGCCAAAGCACGCACTATCTTGTTGTTCTGAAGACAATGATTTATTCACAAAATGTGAGCAAACGGACGTTTTGGACGTGCGTTCAGTGGTAGCACGTTTTGCCTTTAAACTTTTAGTTACTAAAATATGATTATTGACAGATTTGACAAGCGATGTCATTGTTAATTTACCTGCATGAAACATGAATAAAAATATTTGGCATATAAGTTATTGTAGTAGGTACTAACAGAGCCATATATTATAAAAGAAAGGGGCCAGGCAGAAGCTACACAAAAAATTTAGTTTTTATTTGAGTACCTATGTGTTGCATTGCAATCAAATGCAACTGTTTAAGAACCTAAACCATTAGGTAAATTTTCTACTTAACACTCACAAAGATATCGGTATAAATGTTTGAAACCACAATTAAACAGTTATACTGGTTTTAATCCAAAATTGATAATGTCATATATTTTTTCTCGGTAAATACGCTAAAACATTAGCAAAAAAACGCGGCGTTCCAACCGCCCATCTGCACGGCCGAGAATGTGAAAAATAAAGAGTTTCAGTAATGCACGCCCGCGCCACTGCGGCGCGCGGCGGAAGCATCAGAGAGGATGGCCCTGCTATCTTGTCACACAACTCCTTTACTCTTGCACTTCTTATTTATGAGCTAGATACAAGAATACTACAATACAACCTATTTGACTGCACATTAAAATATTATGGAAAAATTTATGATTATGTTTTATGTTAGTTATAGGTGTGTTTTAGGACATATAAATGTTCTGTTACGACTCGACTGTAATTTCAACCGTAAACTGAAATAAAAATATTTATTTTCATGTTTACTATTATATTATGATATGGTATCTAATGTATCAGTGTATGGGTACATCTTGTAGAAGTCGGTAATATAAATAAGAAATATAATAACATGTTACCTTATTTTGTAATGTTACAATTTTCAATGAAGTGAGCAATAATTTGTTCTTTATAAAAGAAATATTTACAATATGTATGCAATGCAAATTGGGTCTCACTCACTGGCGATTTTGTGTACGCAGAAAACTATGATAAATAAGATTTTCTTCTACAGAAAATTCGTATGAAATTCATTTTGAATCTCCTACTCAAAAGGTCTTACAGTTCGCCGGCCAACACTCAGGCACGGCTCCGGCTATCACCTCGTCCGGTCATGAGACACCTCTACTGAGTGCTATAACCCAGTTTCCAATATCTTCAACGAACAGGGAGACGTCGACAAATTGAATAAGTCTCTTATATTCACAAAATTGCATCACCATAAAACTTCCAAAGCATTTTTATATACGTACTAAATACGTCGTAACTTTTAAAGCAAATTAAAAGCTTTGTAATGTGATTTACTTTTCTTTTAATATCTGTAATATTGAAATCTCATAAAAAGTGATTTATGACCGATCTACCCGATTCAAAGAGACCCAAAGGTTTCATTTCCGCCCATTTAAATGAAGTGAATATATCTAAGGTATAAATTATTTAAAGTTCTTGAAGAGAATTCGTGCTAACCTTTTGAAGTATGGATGTTTTGAAACAGATTAAACATTTAAATATCGTCTAATTCAAGAGAAATTTTGGCTAGACTATATATTTATGACAACCTAATATTCTAAAATACTTAATTGTGGACTGAAAAATGTACACATCTCTTATGAAAGACTCCGAAAAGTAACTTTAATTATTAAAACTTTAGCATAATATTTAAGCATATCATATTGTTAAAATCAACTAAAAATTCAATCACGTTCAAAATTGAATTTACAAAACCCACGGTACCCTCTTTCATCAACCTTAACACAGGTAAAGAAAAGGCAACATTAATGCTTGTAAACTTATGGTAAGGCCTTACCATAGCCACGGTACGGCCTTACCATAGCCTTAATGGATTACCTTCTGGTTGAGGCTGTCAGTTTCAACCCTCCTGGGAGGCGTAGGTAACGGCACAATGCACGTCAAAAATATATTCAGGAAGGGATATTGAGTGGCTTGCTCCGTATTGACGCTGTTCATGAAGTCACGCGATGTGATTTTGTTTATTTTTATTTATTTAATTTGTCATATGTTTTGATGACATTATTTTTATTTAAATCTCGTGTTTATTAATCGAAATATTTTTTTGAAAAATAATTTATGTTGTAATTTTTCATGACTTTCACTGTCTTTCTGAATAGATATTAGATATTTAACAGTTATTTAAATATTTAAGTTTCTAATCATTTATAACCTATGTGGGGTTTTTTGAATTAGACGATTTTCGTAATATATATCTAAATACTTACTTGCTTTAAAAACTACCTTACCCCACAGTTTCAGTTACATTAAGTTTTGGTCCAAACCCCATGAGAATGAAAACTGATCAACTAAATGTTCGCGCTGATTTCACCGTAATTCAATTACAATGACGTTTCGGTACCGTGACGTGAGTAATTGAGATTGAACGCAGGAACCCACCAAACAATGTAAAAAACACACAATATAGGTCGTCCATCACGAAATAATGTTAAACATATATGTGAGGGTTTTAATTTTTACCACGGGACATATTGTTTTAAAAGTAAAAATGAACTTTAAATATGTTGACCTAAAAACTTACATTTTTTTTAATCTAGTATTTAAACTGAGATCCTTTGGCATTGATTGCGTAGGAAAAAGTTTATCAAAAAACATAAACATAACATATTATTATCATCACGCCTGTATCCCCGAAGGGGTAGCCAGAGGTGTACCAGTGGACACCCACAGTTCGCCGATATGTTTAGGTCCCATGTAATAGGGGGCGAGCCTATTGCCACTAACCAGGCACAAATCCAATCTCCGACCTGCTACTGACAATTTCATAGAAAAACCCAATAACAACTTGGTCGACTCGGGAATCGAACCCAAGACCTCCAGCGTAGCAGTCGCGCTTAGCACCACAAGGCCAAAGAGGCAGTTTTTCAAAACTCCATATAATAGCGATTACCTAGTACATACCTTAGCAAATTAGTCACTAAAACATATTGTGAAACATTAAGAGCTCAGACATAGTATTAAGTTTTGCTTGTGTCTTAATTCCCCACTCAACTCCTTAACAATTGATCGATCAAAGGCAATCCGAGCCAACAGAAAGAATCTTCAAAAATGCAACAATTTAATCTTCCAGAAAAATACAACCAAAATTTACGATCTCGATTGCAAAGAACAAACTTGTTACTTAAACTCTAAAGCCGTAAATAATAGAAAAAAGCAACGTTGTAGAAAAACGACTCTATTAAACATACTCTGGAGTTAAGAGCACCTTCTTAGTACAAACTTGAGCGGTTCTGAAAGTATTTGAAAGTAAAGACTGCAATAAGTATTTTTATGATACTACCAAAGATAGAATTAAAGTTTTTGGCCGGACAAAACAAAATTTTAGAGCTGATCTCTGTAAATGGTTTTCGATGTTATTTGATCCCAGCTATTATTGTTTGAGTCAATAGAGATTACTTATAGAAACCAATTTGAACAACCACACAGAAATTGTTAGGAATGTCTTTGACGATAAAGATACATACATACTCTGTTGTATATTGAAAAATATTCCAAGTATTTGGCAAATAAGTCCAACAACATATAAAAAATAACCAAAATATAAAATTAAATGTATTTTATTTACAATCTTTGGATTTCTTAAATTCAAGAAAATATTATTTTAAATAATAAACAACTTTAACTACAACATTAAAGATACTTTCAAACAATACCAGACAGCATAAAAATAAAAGCATAAACTTATTCAATAAAGCCAAAAATCTTAGATTATAGCACTTAAAACTTTGCTTTTTGAGACAATAACGATCATTACCTTTATAATGGTACGTTTTTATAAATAATAAAATGTAGCTCCTTCTGAAAGCAGTTACTGAAACTTTGGAGTTCTCTAAAGCCTTTCTTATCAATGAAAAAGAAAAGGATTAAAGTTGGCAAAGTAACATAAATAAGGTACCTTGTTCCAGATGGATGTAAAAGTTTTTATCGAACGTAAACATTACTAAATACCTTTATCTTGTGTTCCATTCTTTATGTTGTAAAAGTTTGATTAGAAAGTTGAAAATAAACGTTTAAATGTCTTATTGAAATATTATGGCTAGTTAAAGGAGCAGTATTTCAATACTTTTGACATTGTTTTTTATTAAAGCGTCTGTGACGTGTAATGAGTAATATTTTTTACTGTTTTGCGATGTACGTCATTACTTTATGTATTCACCTGATGGACATGGGTAGTTAATAACATTGAGCATATATTAATCCTAGTGTAAAAATGGTGATCATCATTTGCCTAGAGTTATTCCCAAGCTATGCTGGGGTCGGCTACCAGTCTTACCAGATTCAGCTGAATACCGTATTTTACATGGAGCGACTGCCTATCTGACCTCCAGAACCTAATTTACTAGGAAATACAGTATCCAATAGTAAGAAAGGTAAGCATAAAAATGGTTACCAGGTATGTAAATTACTAGTAGCACTTATATATCATGACACCACTTTAATATAACAATTCAGAAAGTGACCTTAAAATTTGATAAGACGTTTTCAATTCAAATCATCTGTCTGATTTTAAATAAATTAAGGAAAATGTATAACATTTTCCGGCTATGAATAAACGTTATTAATTTTAATAAATAATACAGCCTGTAATAACATTTCAAATTCATCTAGTATTTTAATAGGCTCTAAAATATTATCCAAATATTGGTCTCAATTAATTCCAACGAATTCCTATCGAGGTTAAATCGAAATGAGAAATTTCTACCTAAGTAAATTAATTCTATGTAAACTTGTAAGTGGGCGGTCTTCCAAGGTGATTACTGTTCGGTGGCAATTTAACAGCGTCTCGAATACTTGTAATATTCGTACATATAATTCTAAAACAAAAACTTGAAACGAATCATATTTCAACGATGAACAGGTAATTAATTGTATATTAAAAAGTCTAATTAGAACCTTCGTGACTTCTACAGCTTTTCTCATCATTATCATTTGACTGTTTGTTTTAGGATTCTGGGAATTATAATATTTCGCAGTGCGGTCTCAATGATTTTGTGTGATTCTGAATTGAAAAGGTAATGATATCTTAGCTATTTTAGGATCTTAATTTAGTAACATAGTAATTTATTTATCGTGAGACCCACCCACAACATATTTATATTAAGGGAATAAAACTTAATGTCGATAAGTTACTGTTTATGTATAAATATTTTATACATTAATAACAATTTACCAACACTATTTCGATGGCTACTTTTGTATAATTCTAGGAGTAGCAATCAACGGGGAATTTGTTAGTAAACTATTCCTTACTAGTAGTTTAATAATTATAGGTTGGAGCAAAACTTTGGCTCTTGTTAACGAATAATTCCAATATTGGTAGAGTTTAACGCGTGATTGTCGGGTTCTGACATCTTTAGTTGCTGAATAATGTATATTGTTTAGGCCCATATGTTTGTTTAGGATCATATTTTGATGAAATACCGAATGTTAACGTCCACCAAACAATATAGCCGTTGATTAATTGTATGTAGGACGGGTACCTGTGTCTATGAATAAATTATTCTCGAATAATTACAATTAGAAATTCCTTAATAAATTCTTATTTAAAATTATTGCCAAAACAAACCTACATTATTTTCACGAAAATAATAATTATAAATTCTTAATCATTATTAAAATTTATATACTTAGACAAAATAAATTTATTATTTTCTTAAGTTAGCAGCAGTATCAACAAACGGAATGCTCCATCAACAGAAGTAATATCTATTTCATGAACGTCAAAATAATAAAGGACGAGATTCGTCCGCCCACTCGAGAAGGGCACAACAAACTCTTGGCCCGACATCTGTCTTTCATGTTCTTAGAATATTTGCAAATACCAACATTCTAAATTAAAATACTTTAGTATTATTCTATTTATGTAAAAGTTCTGCTAGTCAATCAAATTTGTAGAATTCTGGCGTTTATTTACTTACAGGTAAGTAGGTCTACAAGATTAAATAGAAAAGTATATTTTATTCAATGTAACTGAATAAAAAAAACAAGAAAGTATTAAAGACCACAATTTATCTGTTCATTTATTAGATACCATTTACATATAAATAATTTTTTCAGAAAAAATATCAATATGTTTAACAATATTTGAAGTGATTTACGCTTACAAAATAACTGAGTCGTAGGTAAGTCGGTAAGGCAATATTGTCCTAAAAATAACAGTGAAAACCACGTAAAAGGGTATTAGGTGCAATACAGACAATTTTATTTGAATGTCTACAGTGAGACAAAGATTTCAGTATTTAAATAAGGCACGTTTGGTTTTACCATGCGCCTGGGAAATCATTGATCTGGATTCATTTGGAACAAGCTCCAACGTTGACCTACTAAAGCAATTCTGTTGTCCAACGAAAATTAATAAAGTGGAAAACTGGATTAAAATAATATATGGAAAGGTGCCCGTAACTCCAATATCGTAGATTAAAATTCATTTCCAATTTAGATACGACGGAATTACCAACTTAATATGTACAAACAAATACGGGGATATCTGCTACATTTATTTTACATTTTATTTATATATTTTAACAATGCAAAGTAGCATTTTTTTATTCTTACGTTTATTGAAAATGTTCTGTATTTATTCTTACGATAAAACAGATTTCTGTCTTAATTCTCAACTGTTAAAACTACCTTGTCAAGAAGCCTGATAGCTTAAAACATAGACTGTTTACTTTGCTAATGAACCTGACTACAGGTCATCAACCTTTTCCAGATAAAACAAGACCTTTGATCAAATCAAAGCTAGTAAAACTGTAGGAAAAATAGTCTCGCTTTCACTGAACCCCGACGAGTCTTTGATCAATATTTACATAATTACATCACGATTTCTTTTTCAACATAATACCATTACTAACGAGCTTATTTCTGAGGTTTCTTTGACCTATAATCCTATTTCGAATAAGGTAATCAAGGTTTCCAATTTAATAGTGGGTTTTATTATCGCGCTCGAAATTAATTTCAATTTGATATGGCTTCAGTTTCAACTGATGTCGGGTTGGTTTAAATAAGAGTTTTATAAATTAATAAATACTTTTTACAGGATATTATTGTTAATTTATCAAAAGTATCAAGATACAATATGTGAAATTACCAATCTGTAAGTGATTAAAAGTGGTGGAATGTTATTTTTTCAAAGAGAAAAGCTTTACTCACATTACTAAGACGAAACAGGACGGTAATTATTATTACTTATGTACCTTTTACATTATTCTCGACCAAAAAGTCCCTGCAAAGAACAGTCGCTACAAGAAAATGATTTCAATTTCCGATGTTTCATTCACTAAAAACCGTCGCAATATTTTTGAGTCAACACCTGAACGCTGAGCAAACAGAAACTAAAACAAAACGACAACAATGGCCGTCGTCGGCGGCTTTATTTTTAGCGTGAAAGAAAAAAATATGATGAGCAGCTTGCAGTGGGCGGCCGGTGTTTTGTAAGGGACTGTTTAGGTAACATTTTGTGTGTATGGTAGAGTTACTGACTTCTCTGAATTGAAGAATAAAAGGTACATTATTTGATGTTCATGATGTCATGTGTGAAAAAGATTAATATTATGTCAAAATGTTTAAATTAAATGGTTATTTACTTTGTTTTTTTAAATTGAATACCTTCAAACTGAAAGAACAATGGCAGAATTTGGTCTGGACTTTTTTTGGCGTCCATAGATTTCATAAATATTAATCAAATTTAATTAATTTTCTACGATTTTTCAATTATTCACTTCTTCTTGTAAAAGCCGGAGTTATTTTTATGTTTTTAAAAGCTCATAAAATGATGTTCGAATTAGGTTACCTACATTCGACATTTTACCATTAAAATAGTGGTGTGATGCTGTATAATTAAACGAATCATCGATATAATCGACCGATCGATCGACCCGTGTAGAGTTCGTTTTGTTTTTAACATAATATTAGAATTATCTATTCTTTCGTCTTTAATCAATGATATGTTTGAAGAAATGCTCCTACTTTTAAATCCAATTAATAATGGATCAAAATATCAGAGGATCGTTTCAGTGTCGTATCGATTCTCAAGAAAAACGAATCCAAAAGTGCAGCACTACTTTTGTTTTGGACAGTGAATGTTATCTGTGGTTGTCTGTCAAGTGAAGACGCTACAGAACTACCCTCCATTATATTTTTCTATGCTACAAAATCCTTCCGCGTTTACTATGTCGGTTGTGTTTTATGTTTATATTTGGCTTTCTATTTATTTTTACCCTACCTGGACTGTTTATGGACTGATTGATACTGCCTTGTGTGACTAGTGCGTGCCCTTAGGACTACGATATTGCTTTTGCGTGAGCAAAAGCTAATCTTACTTTGCTTCGATTGTGCCTATATAGTGAATTGGATTTTTGTTGTAAACCCATAACAATAACTATGGCAGATTACGATAGAGATCATCGTCGCACGCGCATTTTATGTGTAATGATGATAATGAGATGAAGAATGAAATAAATATTTATGTTTAACAAAATATGTTTTTTATTTGCCCTAACATAGTTCTATTGTTTACGCAGCAAGTGCATTTTTTTAATACGCGCTCAGCTTTCTTAAACATACAATAATTGAGTACTATAGTAATATTATAGAACGGGGATTAGCGCGTACATGCGTAAATACCTTAAGGGCTTGACGTTTCGTTCTATAATATGCAGCGCGATAGTTTAAAAGTTTAAATTGAGTACACACCGAGTGTTAGAATTTATTTAGGTTTTTCCCATTTATCCGTAAATACTCTTATTCTCACTTAGACCACACCACATTATCATTTCTTAAGGACATAATTTCGATCTGCGTTATGTTTTATAGATATAGCTAATTGACATTGACGTTAATTCATAACCTAAATAATAAAATTCTAACACCGAAATCTTTTTTTTCCGGCTTTCCCAAATGAAAATAGTCTCATTTATAGATTCTAGAACTAACGCCAAATCTTTTAACATATTTTTCATTAAGGGACGCTTCAATTTGATCCCAGACAATTCTTAGTATGGAGACCTGCCATTGTCCTTTATTTAGTTATTTTTCCACAAATATTTACCTGTACTAATTCAAGACACAACTTCAGTTGTTACAATAAATCTGTGTAATATTTGGAAGGATGATGAAAATGTATGATTATTTTATTTTACCAAAGATTGGCGTACCAGACAAATGCCATGTCATGTCATCTTTTGCATTGATGTGGATACTTCCTTGTGCATAGAGGGGTTATAATAATTTAAGTTGATGTTCATTAAACATAACCAAGCATAATAATACGCTATTATAATTCATCATTAAAATTGCAACCGCCTAGATGGTTTCGTGGCCGTAAACTTGGGGTGTCATAATGTATTAAAGGGTCGTAAAATACCTACTAGCTTAAATTTAGGTGAGAAACAAATTTAATTATTCCTAGTTATTTTAAAATAATAATATTTTTATGCGTTTTTTACTCGGTGTATTTTTATTCTATATAATGTTAAAATACTTTTTCCTTAAAGTTTACTGAAAATAATTTTAATACTATCAAAATTACAAATGGAATATTCATTAAAATTTCTTCTTTGGTTCCGTAAACATAAGAACCTTAACATTCGTCTTGTCCTCTGTCGCAGACAAAATGTGTTCCTCTCCTTGTTACAATTTAACCTACTGTTACAATTACATAAAACATTATAATTTGGGAAGTGTCATGCGATTTTAACAATATGATTTTTGTAATAACTACATTTAAAATATTAGATGGATAAAAGATGGATGAATATATGATGGATGTACGGTTTATATAATGTATAAAGAGGAATTTGCATCGATTTTCATTTCGCATAACTCATTTACTTATGTCATAGTCCGTTTGCCAGGAAATAATAACAATTAGATAAAGCATTTGTTTCAGGAAAAGTCAAATAATAATGTGTAGAACAATATAAACATCAAAGACAATATAATATAGAAAAAACAAACAATACAAGCTGAAAGTACCGGATATTGCGACCGACCTTTTACAAATTTTATTTTCAGGGAATATAAACGTTATTACTGTATGGTTAAGCTGGCACACTGTATGGTTTAAATATATTGAGTGAAATTCTACTGATCCAGTTTAAAAAAATAAACACAATAATGTATTTCTATACCAAGAATGTAGCTATTACAGAGTCCTGTTGAAATTTGGCAAGCTGAACGTATTTTGGAACTGGGTGTTTTTTTGCGGCCGTTTTCACTTACTATCAGATCAGGTGCTTGACTGCTTATCGACTATTCCATAAAATGATAATAAAAGCGTTTAAACAACTGAAATATTCCTGTACAAGATCAGTAGTCAAGACAGATGGACCATTGAATTAGTAGCGTACAACAAAATCAACAAAACTGTAGGTAGCGCCGGGATTAGAATCAAAGTAGCAGAACTGTTACCTACATAAGTTGAGGCCTAAACCGCAGATACCGGGCTACTTTCAACTTATGTTTTACAGCGGCAATAATTACGGTAGGAAGTTATGTATGCTGGCGTATCTAATGGTCTCAGGCCGCCAATGCGTCACGGCAGGGCGCCCGGGGGCAGCGTAAAACACGTTTGCTAAGACCCAAACCCACCTGTGCCCCTATCCTATAAATAAGTACCTACGTTACCGCGCTCCCGGTGGGACAATTTATTCTATTTATTTATGAAGTGAGATTGTGAAAAATATCATCATTATTCTTATATTATGTTTTGTACATCCCGGTGATGCATTGATTCCCTGGACACTCGCTCAGGAATGGGCTACATTCCATAAGTTTGAAGAAAATCCGTCGAAACATTATTCAATGTTCTACTGGTGTAAGTCAGAAGTTGAAACCAAATGTTATTTAGAAAAAAAAAAACACTTTGCAAAATACCAACAAAGGAAATTGGAAAATGAACCAATTTAATTTTACAAAACAGTCAAATCTGATAGCAAAACTTACAGTCTTACATTTCTGAAGTTTAAATTTAAAATTATTACATGACGGTACATTAGTTAGAAAATCGTATAAAATCCTGCTTTTTTAAACAGTAGTAAAGAGACCTGTGGTCACTTTATAGTCTTGTCTCATGTGAAATCGAACGTTGATTCTGCAGTGGACAGTGGAGGGTCAGTATACTTCTACCACCTAGTATTTTTGGTGCACTAAAAAGTCCAAGTACAATCTTCGAATAACTTGTAAAAAAAAACCTCGAATCCTATATTACTCGAGAATAACGCTGGCGCACACGATCCCTGAAAAAAATACATCAGTGAAAATTGTTTTCCGCCCGGAGGTAGAATGTTTGCGAAGATTACTTTCGCTGATCGTCCGCGGCCGACGATTTTCTTACTTTATGAGACGAAGGCGAAGCGAGGAGGTGAGAATAGTTCAGCTGGGTAATTGAACGTGTTCTTGAACTTTGGGTTGCTTTTTCCGTAGTGTCTTGATTACGGCGGTATTGTTGGATTGCGAGATTTATGAGTTTGACGTTTGATTCTGGAGGATTTTTTTGTGTTTTAATATTTTTGATGTATTTTTTTTTCGAGATGATTTTTACCTAGTAAACATATTATGGTAACATAAAATAGTGCAGAATATGTAACTATTGAAAGCAAGCTGTATATGCAAAAAAAAATACTAAAGGTTTCCGAAAGTTTCAAAATGTAGGCACTTTCAAAACAGTTTTCAATATGCCGTAAAAGTTAAAATATCCTTTAGGTTACATTGCGGCCACCTTTAAAGTACCCTCATAAAAGGAATAGTTTCCAATTACCAAAAAATGTACAGTCAGCCGTCAAAAAACCTAACCCTTTTTGTGGTTCGATCGAAATAAAACGACGCGGCCGCTTTGCCAGATTCAAGCTATAGTTAGGACCCGGCCGCTACGTCGCATTCAAGCACAAAATGGAAAACCCGGAAAGGTACCCCAAGGACCGAGTGAGGCTCTTTATGTAAATTCGCAGTGTACAAAAGGTGGAGTAATGTGAAAGAGAGATTGGGATTCTCCGTTTTCACGCTCCGACGTTGAGCCAAACTAAACTCGATCGACACAATTTAGAAATAAAAATTTTACCGTTCCGGAATTGAAGACAAACACGCTGAAACTCAAACACGGCATCTTTTTGAGTGAGCCGACTCAATTTCCTTAGAATAATAAGAGTATACAAAATATATTATAAATATTACGTTGTGTTTTTGGGAACCGTAAATCGGTTGTTACCTTCCTTTTATGGTCCCAATGTATGAATAAGTACGGCCCAAATTCATAAATTTTCGGAAGCTTACATTTACAGTGTTCCGGTCTAAATTACAGATCCACCTGTTTATATATTATTAGTTGGTCAAAAAAGTATAGATTTTGGGTCAAAAGCTACTATCAAAATAGGCCCAATAACTAATCGTGGTAACATAATTGTAATAGACCGCCAAACGTAGCCGAGGGACCACAAGTTATGGAACGGGCTGTAACTGCGTATATCGGTATCGAAATGCTCCCAGCGGACGACCTCAGCCGATGCTATCCGTAAAATAATAATACAGTAAACATACTTTAAGTTATCTATTGCTGAGATTGGGTCCTTCATCATTGGCCATAAAAATGAGCACTGCTTCGAAAGTAGGTAATAAGAGATTTGTCACGAACTCTACTTCCAAACATAAAATCTTGCATAAAATATTGAAACTTCAGATATCTTGTGTACCTACAAAAAAAGATTTTTTTCAAATCGACTTTTCACATGTCATGTATGAAGAGATTACAGATGAATTTTATATGAATAAAAAAGTTTGACAAATAAAATATCAAAGAACACCTTCTATAGATAGAAAAATATAGCCCCTTCATCAATCAATTAAGTAAGACTATGACGGTGATAACATCTCTGATTACCAGACCATATCTGCTATATCGTACATGTAACTACAAAATAGATTGCATGCACTCCAAATTCACTTATATCCAAAGGAGACGAGGAACTGCAACATAATTCACTAAACCGACGACAATATACTATATACTATATACAAGTATATCGCATACATATTACTATACAACTTGAAGTAACTCGGTAACTTGAAATTTAGCGTTCGCGGGAATATCGGTAGTTCGGCACCCTACCGTGATTGGCATAGCGATAGTAATTTTATTAATATATCGTGTAAGCGTCTTAATGCCTCTCATACTTGCTTGCTTCAAAGGGGTCCGTTTGAGATATTATTATGCGATTCTAAGTGGGTGCTTACGATGGAATTAATATTATGTAATCCTCTTCACTGTTTATGATTAATATACGGTTATAAATAAGCGTTTAATAACAATAAAAATACAGAATTTTTGCTCTTGCTCTCCATTATTAACTTAAAATGGTATCAAAAATATTAAAGCAATGATAAATGCGCTGTACTTTGAAGATGAAGTATAAATCCGCTTTTCAAGATTTATAAATTCATTTAAAGATACCTTTTGAAAGTATTTATGCATTAAACCAAGCGTTGCAAGTTTATAGGCTTTATACAGAATACATACATTAATGCACTTAATTATTAAGAGGAGTTTGTTTGTTTCGACTGCTATTTTCGTAACTTTTCTGTTGGATCTTTCTATTAAATTCTATATTATAAATCTTATCACTCGCAAGCTAAAGTAGTAAGTAGGTTTTATCACGAAACACACATCAATTTAATCCAAGTGAGATCTAGATTCGACATCGTGTCGAGAACATGTAGTAACAATAGTTACTACCTTTGTTCCCGAAACAGAACAGTAGTTCTCATCTTGGTGATAGTTGAGGCGACACATCAAGTTTGAATATTTGCCTCGAATTGGACAGATGAAACTAAAATAGGCAACTGTGCGAGCTATATCGTTTTGAAGTTGGAACCTCGTTATGTGCTTAGTGGTTCATTAAAATGTCGCAAGTACTATGGGAACTCATTATTACGATGTCATTGTGTACTCAAAAAATCATTTTGTGGTAATCATTCACTTACATAAAACATCACTTACTGACTGACCGATCATCAACACTCTAAGATACACAATATTTTTTTTGACATAGTTTTTGATTATATTTAATATCATAGAAATATTATAATTAAAAATGTGTTTAATGTGTTGGTATCATTGCTAAGATTAGTGTCACATATTTTGGTACAGTTCAACAGCGAGTCTGTTTTGAAGAAATAAATTAATAAACAAAAATAAACGTGACTTTTGTTTTTTGTAACCACGTAATAAAAAAGCTTTCATCATCCAAGACAATATGACAAGACAGACGCAAATATACCTTAATAGTCATAAACATTTGAAAACCGTAATAATGAAGAGTCGGTACCTTCATGAAATATGATATTATAAATAAAGCTTAATAATCCCGTGACGTTGCTGACGCTGACGTCACAAACGACAGATGACGTGCGCCTCAAGCGACATTCTGTCGACGTATATCATGAAAACCTTCGCAATATAAACGTATATCACTCGTATGATATTCTGTCATTCTGTGTCAGATAACTTGGCTGTAATTATGTGCTGTCGTTGAGCGTTGCTGAGTGAATACTGTCTGGCTGGTTGATGCCTCGTAGACTGTGTTAAGTACCAGTGCGCATTTTACAAGTAGCGTTATTTTTTAAATCTCGTTTAAAAGTAAATAATGTAAAAATAAAATATTGGTGTCTTTAATTTATAAACAAGTTTACTCATAAAAGGACATATTTAAATTCTGAACATACGAAGATTCTACTCATATTTCAGCTACTTGATAGATATTAAATCTAAGTTCTAGAATCTTTTTGATATTTGATTTGTAATGACATACCGTAGTCGTGACGTTTTTTATTTATTTATTGTCTGTGCCGTCCATTGAACAGTTGTCCGAAACATATAATTACTAGCGATGAGATCGCCATTTTTAAAACCCGATAAAATAGTAACTGTAAAATAACATTTGTCGTAAAAAAAAACCTTTAAATTCCAGCAATGTCCTTATATAATATTCTAGAAACGAATTCGGAAACATAGTCTTGAATAAGTACTTTAGATCTAGTCAACCCTACGCCTAGCAAATAGGTAATGCTGGAATTCTGTTTGAGTACCGAATGAATACCGATATTTCTTTTTCTGGATAAATCAGTTTATTGACGGCCAGCTTCCTTTTTACTGTCATATTTGAGTCCCGAACTTTATGTCGAACGTAAGTACGAACTGTTTCCTGACACTGTTATTACAGCCAGAAACCTGCTCCACATTTATAGCCACGGTCAGCTATTTGAAAGAATGGGAAGTGTTTGTACTTAAGTTATGAAATGTTATTAGAAAAGTATGTTTTAGGTTCGCATTTTCCAAAATTGGAAAGAATTGTAAAATTGTTTTGAAATTGCATTACGATACCAATTACAGAAATTAAATTAAGTGCAGTTTTCTTATTATTTTCAAAAAAGTATCTCAAATAAAATGTGAGTTTTTACCAAAGGTTCAATATTACTTTTCTTCACAGAACGGCAGCAGAAATATACATTTACTTTAAAGGATCGGACATTACGAAAATATAAGGGAAAACAAAGCTATTACCTCGAGATGAGGTAAGATACGTGTGTATAGTAATATCAAAGAAAAAATGCTTTGTTCTAAAACTGTCATCGGTACCGCCGCTTCCCTTAGGAGATGATATTATTTTTTCAAAGGATATTTTATTTCCAGTGAAGACCCAAAGAAATAAAGGGAGACGATTTCATTTGTAGAAAATCGTAATAAAGCCTGCTTTCTACCTGTCATCGATGTCTGCCCGTGATTATACTTTTGTTATGCTGATGTCTTTTGTTTTGTTTGTCACTGTATCTTGTATTAATATGCTACAATATAATGAACGAAACAATCCTAAATTCTCATTTTTATTTGATTTTTTTGGCATTAATATACATACGTATACCTAATCTGGCAATAAATTATCCATTTTATATTAAGGCGATAAATTCAACTTAGCTTTCTTTTCTAGTTAGCAAAAAACATTTGAAGTTCGCTGAAGAATTATAGACGCCTAAAGTTCATTAATCAGTCGACCTCAATCATTAGTCAGTCGCCAGTCAACTAATCACCATCTCAACAAGGCATAAACGAATTTAGACTTCTACTAATGAGCGTCGAACGAGGCCTCAAAGTGTTTGAGAAAAATTTATCGTAGACAAATAAAATACTTCACTAAATTGCAGTTACACAGTGGAAATAGAAAAGCATTTTTGAATACAAATGGCAATGTCAATATTTTCAGTTTATTTAACCTTTTATTTTTGGAATTTACGGCACTCAAAAGTACAGTCAAGTTTACAGCTTTAGATCTTTGGATGGGCGACCATCTACTGGTCAAAGTTTTTCAAAGGATATTAGTGGTAAAATCTTACTAAACCCAGCCCTAGCCTATAACAAATGTAGACAAAAAAAAAAGAAAAACATAAATATTTTTCTGTTAGAAAGTTTTCCAGTCACTTTTATAATATCAAGTCGTCATGCAAACAGTACGTCGAGTGATAACTGTTAAAGAATAGCAGTGGTTGACGAGCCCGCATTGTGTGGCATATGTTTATTTTCGATTTCACTTTACTTCACGAAGGAGGGTTATAAGATTAAAATGTGATGAAAACAGATGGAACGTAAATATTTTATTAAGTACTGTGAATTGTGGGGGGATTTTTCATATAATGGACTTACTACATAACTGAAATACATGGTAGATACTGTAAAGACCAAAGTAAGTTTGTATACTTACCTAATAAATTGAAATAAAAGTTGTATAAACTTTTATCTTTCGATATATTTCTTACTTTTTGTTATTGGAAAATATTAAGTGGTTTAAATAACATTAATTCCGCACGAAGTCTTAAACACAGAATTTTTATTTTATACACAAAAAAATAATAATATTACTTTAACAGTTTTACTTTTTAGTATGACTGTACTTATTACGTTATGCCCTCATCCGGGTGTGATAATTCCGATGCGTACGTATCTGCGTAATGTGTCATTCAGTCATAATATTACGCAAAATGCAGTGGCTCGCAATAGTATTGTTCCAGTTGCTTTTCAACAGTTCGGTGTTATGTGAGTTTCCAAAAATCTTTAAAAGTATCGTTTGAAAAGTAATTTGTTTGATTCTTGTACTAATAAATGTGTATGTTTTAAGGTGAAAATAAAACAAGCAAAGAATTTAAAACAAAGAAAGTGCTTGCTGTATTCGGTTATTTAAATGACTATAAACTGGATCAGAAAGAGTACCCTGATTTTTTATTAGCGCCAATTATATTAGTGCCAAAACTGATCGAACTAAAACCTGACACTTTAACTACTAGTGACATTATAGAAAAACTGGAAAATAATAGCAATGAAAAGCAAGGTTTGCAAAAACCTTTGAAGATAATAAAAAATGATACAAAAGTTCCAGAAAACAATGACGATATCGATGTGATATTTAGACAAGCACTAAACAGAGGAAGCGTTAGTAAAAATGATTCACTAGGAATGAAAATAAATGAAACACTAAAACCAAGTGAAAATTCCACAAAAGATAAAACAAGTAATGCTACAACAACAACTCCTAAGACAATCACTACTGAAGAAAATAAGGTAAATAATAACACAAACATTACTACAAGTACCGAATCAGGCGTATATCCAGATGCTGTTGATAACCAAGAAGTAAACACTATAACAATTACAAATGAACCACCAGGCTATTTCCTATTACCACCTTTACTGGACAACGACATAAAAAACTTTACAAATATCAACGTTTCAATAGCAAATGACAACAAAACATCAACAAATTCTGAGCAAGTCCCTCAGAATTCTCAGGTAAATGAAACTGAGAGTACAATAAAAGGCCCCTACCCTGCTGCTTTATACAACAATACTGAGATTGATCAGTTATCAATTACAACAAATTTGTACACAAATGGATCACCTCTGCCGCCACCACAGGATGATAGATGGAAAAGCTTCTCTTCATTAGACAAAATGCTACCAGTGTTAAACGAATTTAGACCATTAGCTGGTTTGTATTATGATGGCTTTTTGCATAAACCTCTGTATAAGAAGCCAGGGTTTGTTCCGTATAATCACTATTATTATTAGCAGAAATTTATTAGTATTTTATAATATTTTTTTGTATTCTTTGTAAGATATCATCTAATTAGTGGGTTGGACATGGATTGTTGATGAAATGAGAAGTTTGAACTTCTTAGTTTATTTAGGTCCCAATGTTGAATTTAGTAACATTATTTATAGGAATCAATTTTATTTAAATCTTCTGTGAAACATAAACTAACTTTCTTTATAATGATATTTAGTAGTTTAGGCACTAATAATTTACTCAAAATGTATATTTACTCAAATTTTAATGTCTCCAAATCACATAAAATGAGCCTATTAAAATTATTTATGAGCCTTTTCAAGATTACAAGTTTTCTTCAGATTTTAAATTTCTGTAATAAAAGTTGCCTAAGATTCAAGTCTAAGGTGACGTCTGACTTTAGTTGGTAGATATAGATTCCTAAAAGATTATAATAACACTTATTTGAGTATAAATAACAAGCTACTACTAACTCCCAATATACCAGCGTTCTCAAATAACATAGCTAACGTCATAAAATTCGAACAATACCGGTAACTACTGCAAGTCGACGAGCTCTAAAATTGGTATTGTCGGTACATACTCGTAAAGCAACGGCTTTTGTATTCCGAGTCATGTGTGTAACATTGTTACGTGAAGATCGGCACTAAATGAGTGCTGTTTTATTGCTGGTCACAATCCGATTTCCTTTGACACATCCGATACTTTAGATGCCAATAAAATTGTTTGAGTTTATAACTAATGTTCGTACTTGTGAATTCATGGGTGGGGTAATTTTGAACAAGATTTGTTCTGTAGTTATCATATTTTTGATCGTACAGTTTCGGGTCCAATACATCTTGAAATGTGTATTTGTGAATAGTGCATCCATACTTATAACACATAACATATGCAAAAGTTCTCTGTCTATCTGTTAGAATAGCATTCACGGCTAAACCGCTGATTCCATTTTAACATAACATAATGTCAATGAATGTTATGAGACAAGTTTGTATCTCAAAAACAGACATAGGCGATATTAAGAAACAAACATCATCATATTTTAGTACAGCTCTTTTCATCCCTCCAATAGTCCCATTTGTGTTCTAAATCGTCAGGTAAAAGTAATACAGCAATATACCTACATCCTATTTTAGGTCAAGCATCGGTAATTGCAGCTAATTATAATAATTATTCCACTTACAGCTTACAAAGACGTATTCCGATTGCGCCATTCACTACCATAACAACGACTTACTAATACTACATTTTCCAGCTCGTAATTATAGCTAATTATAATAATTATAGCACTTATAGCTTAGGAAGCACACAAAGGCGTTGTATCGTATTTTTAATCGAGTATTTTCCTACAAGGTATGTTGAGTGCGACAGAAATAAAAGCACACAGGTGACTTCCTGCACATTTATTATTCACCTGACAAAGTCACTCGCCATTGGAAGTTCCCTGTAAAATGTACGCGGCCAGGGAGTAGATTCTACTTTAAAGTGTTATTGTTGCGACGAGAAAGGAAACGCCAATCGATGCTTCGTTAGACTACCCTTTTGCTGTGGATTTACACATATTTATTGCTTTAATAAAACTGAAGAATTCTTACTTCGAAATAATAAATGATTTTTGCTAAAAATCTGGTTTTTCAATTCTAAACACTAGCTTCAAAATTAGATGCTTACAAAACACTTTCCATTGTTATCACTTTTCTATTGTAAACGCTAGTTAACCTGGTACTGGCAACTGTGTAAGTCTCGTAACCCTATTTTTTATTTCTCCTGTACACAGAAGCTGTTGGTGAACCTGTTTTAATAAATAAAGACCTGTCTCTAAATAATTAAATTAATTACTCATCTGTAACTTCTAATTTCTTCACAGCTAATCTCAACTAAATGAGTCTAAACTTTAAGGTCTGTTATTATAATCTTGTGAACTGACTTTAATTGTCTTTATAATGAGGAGGCACATCAATATTCAAAGTTAGTATTTGTCTCTTCAAACTGTACCCTCGACAAATCGCCGTTCAGAATAAGATATTAGGGAAGAACTTCACGCATTGACCCCTTTTTAAAGGTTAATGTCTTGCCTCCCTTCGTACCACCTGAATACTAATGGCTGGTACCGACGTTTTTGTTGATGTTTTGACGTTACTTGTAGGCTACGGTAGAAAAGTATTTATTGACTATCAATTTTCATTTACTAAAATGTATTTTTTTGTGCTGAATGGTAAAAAATATTATTTTATTTAAAGGCTTACGCTAGTCCAATAGAAAAGGTAACATACCTATAAAATTATTTTGAGTAATTCTTGTTTGGAAAGTTAATCTAGATCATTGTGCTACGTCACAGCAAAGTATGGGTTTATGTTATATTAAAATTACCACGGATATTGAACTTAAAGCATTTTCCTAACTTACGAAAAATGTCTATAACTACTTTTAAAAAGTACCAATATTAAAGTATTATGAACTCATAACAATATTTGCAATGACTTAGCTTATCGTTGTTAAAAACTTAAGCTCGCTGTGTAACTCTTTTTAAGTTCTAGAAAAAACTTAACAAGTGCAAGTTGGAGTTTGCTTCGAGGTTTCCATCGAGGTAGTAAAAGGAAATTCATTTGTACTTTCCTGAACCTCTGTGCTTCTTAGTTAAGTATTTTAGGTACTTACCACCATCAGAAGTTTGTTAAGTTTTAACTACTCTAAGTGTAAAGTAATGGATTCTTTATAAGGTTTTTGTGCTCCTTTTTCTGATAATAATGAGCAAATTGGGGGAGACCTTTGCCCAGCAGTAGGACACATAAAAGGTTATAAAAAAAAAAGAAAAATGTGTCCTATAATTTACGCTTCTGTCAGAATAGAAAATATTTTCAACACTCATGTTTTTAATTATTATAACTTCAACATTCTTCAATAAAGCTTGTAGAGCGTCTCTATCTGTATTTGATAATATTATTTTGTAATTAAAAACATCGATAATCTCAAAAATAATGCATTAACTACATATTTCATCTTCATATCCCGTTTCCCACTGTAATTTTTTAGTTAAAAGAAATACTGGTGTACCGTCTTTTACTAACATAGAATACGTATTCGCACTATTCGTAATCCTCAACTTTTATGCACCAATCAGATCGAACACAAAAATGGCAACATAATGCGCTTAGCAAAGCTTGTTACGCAAAATTTACAAAGTATGTTCTAATTTCGAACCGTTCGCCAGAGCATTCCAACTGCAGTATGCAGAGCGAATATTCTCGACTCGTTTATTGTTGGCTACCTATTCCCCTATTCCCCTTTACCCCTTTACCTTTTAGTCCTTTATTGCTACGTATCGCTTTAATCTGTTGCCTTAGTTCGGGTCTACTGCTTCCACTACAAAGTATGTGGAATGATGCTACGTTTTTTTTAGCTTTTGATGGTTATTTTATAGGGGGATTATTTGTTCGTTTTTAATTTGTTTTTTGGTTAGTGAATGATGATTAGGCGAAATGTTTGAGGCATTTCATAGGTCAGCTATATAGTTATATACATTGTCTGATTTATGACTTGACTCTATACGTTAGAGCTTATTAAATATTAATACAGTCTCGCGCGTTGCGCCTATGTTAGCGGACGTGTGAATCGTTATTCGGTGACTCATGTGTTAGAAACAATGTCGTCTAACATTGTGAAGTGTGCAAACTGTAATGTCGTTGTTAACGAACTGTTGGCGTTTTTACGTAATGTTATGGACTTTATGGATGAGGAAAGCATACACCAATTATGCACTACCTCTTTCTCTGAAGAAGAAATTGTAAATGCAAAAAGACTACTTGTTGATTCGATGCCCAATGCAATAAAGTTGCCCACACGTCGGAAGCAGGGAAAGAAGAAGATGTCAAGAGATCTAGATGACATTATTTGTGTGCTAAAAAGTGCTGATCCAGGGATCTTTCCTGTTTTTGTTGCTAAGGACTTGCACAAACTCCCGCCGGTCACTTTTGATCACGTAGACGTGACACGGTTGCTGAGAGATATCCTGTGCCTAAAAAATCAGCTGTGTGCATTGGAAGACAGAGTGGTATCATGTGATGATTTTAAGGAACTAAAATCTGAGGTTGAACACATGAAGTACGCATCAATTATTGATAATGCTGGGACAAATGCAAATATAAACAAAAAGCGAGGTGCCCGTCTCCAAAGCAGCTTTGAATTAGATAGTGGACCGATAGGACTTAATTATCTGACTCACTATTCACACATAAAAACAGCTGATTCAAAAGCTAACGATTCAAAAGCTAACGGTCAGTCATTACTAGTTAGAAGCGCTTCGTCACCCACAGCGCAACGCAAATCAAACGGGGATGCATCCATCTCTATTACTTGCTTGCAAAATTGCGAAACAAAAGCAGCCGAGCGCGTGGAGGCCCCTGCGAAGGACGTGGTTTCGAACGGTGCGACAGAGAACGACCCCCTGCCGAGTTATAGTGGCGCAACCAGTGCTGGAGTAAGCGGGACGGAGTATCGTGAAGGACGCGTGGAGGCGCCCGCTATCACCGTGGTTTCGTCAACACCTGAGCTGCGGCCGGAGTTCTTGAGTGAACATAGGTGCGGCGGCGCAATAAACCGGTTTGCTACTAATGATGTGCTAGTTGCGTGTACAGAAGCGCTACCGCGTATGAGTGAGCATTGTAAACAAAAGGATAGTAATTTCGAATCGGAGTGGACAATAGTGAGAAATAAAACATCAAAGCGTGGTTATAAACTGGTTGGGCAGATGGGGTGTGCTTTTATTGCGCCTGACAGTAAATTTAGAGCGGCTGATGTAAAAGTTCCATTATTTATTTCAAACGTAAGTAAAGACACAAGTGAGAATGACATTATTAGTTACATTCAGGATAAAACGGGTGATTCCGTAACGCTAAAAAAGATAAACATGAAGCAATATAAAAAGTATGACGCGTATAAAGTGTATGTATCTAAACGTAACTTAGAATTGTTTCTAAAAGATAACTTTTGGCCCAATGGTATAACTTTCAGGCGTTTTGTGCGCTTTAAGTATAATAAAACGGGGGAAAATGTTAGTAAATAATAATAATGGATTTAAATTGTAAGCAATATCTTAATTTAATTAGTTTTAACTGTAAGTCCGTTAAGCGGTCTATCGATAGCATAAGAGACTTATGTGAAATGTCTGACTTAGTCGCACTCCAGGAGACTTGGTTGCTCCCCCATGATATTCCGTTTCTGGGGACTATTTGTAATAACTTTGAATACACGGGTAAGTCTTCAGTAGACACATCAGTGGGATTATTGAAGGGAAGACCATATGGGGGAGTAGCCATACTCTGGCGTAAAGGCATATTTAATAATGTTGCGGTATTGCATTGTACTAGCCCCCGACTAATAGCTATAAGGGCGACTATTGAGACCCGTTCCATTGTTATATTTTCTGTGTACATGCCAACTGATTTACCTGAAAATTTGCCTATTCTAACGGAAGTTCTTGGCGAAATAAGTGCAATTGTAGCGAGTGAAGATGTTGAGAATGTATTCATTTTGGGGGATTTTAATTCTCACCCACATGAATTATTTTTTACTGAACTCATGAATTTTTGCTCTGATCAGACTTGGACTTGTGCAGATGTACAAAAGTTAGGGCTGCAGGGTAATACATATACCTTTGTCAGCGAGGCTCATGGGTGCAGGAGGTGGCTAGACCACTGTGTAGTGTCACTATCAGCCTGGCAAACTATAATCGAGGTACGAGTAATTGAAGATGTTTACTTGTCTGATCACTTGCCTCTGTATGTCAAATGTGATATTAACATTGTAAGGCCTAAACTAGTGACAAACATTTGCAGGCGTAGCTCAGTTGTGTGGGGTGAGAGGGATGTAAGTCAAATAAATAAGTACCGTAAGTTATGTCAAAAGGAACTACGCGACATAGACTTTCCCACTGAGTTCACGGATTGCAGTCGTGGGTCTTGTGGTTTAGAAAGCCATAAAACGGTTCTGGACAAATTGTATAATAATATTGTACAAATACTGAGGGACGCGGCTGAGAGAGCCAGCGGGGAGCGTTGTATTAAGCGAAATAGGAGTAAGCACTTATGTGGTTGGAACGAGCATGTTCGTGAAGCTCATCGGGAGGCCAGGCGTAAATTTCAAGAGTGGGTAGCTTGTAACCGACCATCTGTTGGCGTCATATATGACGAAATGTGTGTGACACGTAAAATTTTTAAGAGTCGTTTGAGGTGGTGCCAAAATAGCCAAGAACAGCTCAGATTGAATATTTTGGCCAAACACCGATCAGCAAATAATTTTAAGAAGTTTTGGAAGGCTACTAGAAAGCAAGATGTTAGGCCTGGCCTGCCTGTGAGTGTTGATGGGTTATGTGAACCAGTCCAAATAGCGAACATGTTTCGTGAACATTTCAGGGTATGCTCCCCACTGGGTCCTTCAGCGTCGGCTGTTACATCTGATGCTGGACCTGATGGGTTTTGCACAGCTATGGTTGTTACTGCTGGCCAAGTAAGACAAGTCCTGAAGAGAATGACAGGTGGGAAGTCTCCCGGACATAACGGCCTTAGTGTCGAGCACTTGCGATATGCTGGGGCTCACCTGCCGAGGGTCCTAGCCCTGTTCTTTACATTGTGCATGACTCATTCGTATTTGCCTAATGAATTAATGAAAACAATCGTGGTGCCCATTGTGAAGAACAGGACTGGTGATATATCGGTTAGGTCAAATTATCGTCCCATATCGCTGGCAACCGTGATAGCTAAGGTATTGGACGGCATTCTTGATTCCTATTTGGATGAATTTTGTAACTTGCATGACGCTCAGTTCGGGTTCCGGCCTGGGCTATCCACTGAAAGCGCAATCTTAAGTCTCAGGCATGTTGTCCAATACTATACTGATCGCGGGACCCGGGTATATGCTTGTTTCCTTGACCTCTCCAAGGCTTTTGATCTTGTATCGTACGATGTCCTTTGGGGAAAGTTGAGGAGGGGGGGTATGCCGGAGGTCTTGCTGAACATTTTCAAATATTGGTATAGTAAGCAAACAAACTATGTGAGGTGGGCTGACACCCTGTCTGAAGCTTATGAGTTGGAGAGCGGGGTGAGACAGGGGGGTTTGACATCTCCCAAGCTTTTCAACTTATACGTAAATGACCTCATCGTCGAACTCAGTAGCATGCGAGTCGGTTGCTCTATAGACGGAGTTAAGATCAATAATATAAGCTACGCGGACGATATGGTGCTGCTGAGTCCGACGGTGGGGGGACTCAGAGAGATGATGAAGGTATGTGAGGAGTATGCTGGAACTCATGGCCTATTGTATAATGTACAAAAAAGCGAATACATGGTTTTCAAGGCCCCCGGTAAATGTCCATATCTAACACCCAATGTTACCCTGAATGGCTTACCCGTAAAGCGTGTTGATAAATTTAAATACCTGGGCCATTATATTACCGAGGGCCTTGATGACAATGTAGACATGGAGAGGGAGCGCAGGTCTTTAGCAGTTAGAGGAAACATGCTGGTCCGCAGATTCTACAGGTGCTCTGACGATGTTAAAATTACACTCTTTAAAGCATACTGCCAGAGTATGTACACTGGGAGTCTGTGGACTAGACATACCAAAAGATCGTTGGATAACCTGCGAATCCAATATAATAACGTCTTCAGGATGATGTTGGGGCTGCCTCGATTCTGCAGTGCGTCAGGGATGTTCGCGGCTTATCATACTGATGGCTTTCATGCCATCTTGCGCAAAAAGATAGTATCCCTGATCCACAGAGTGCGGGGCAGCCGCAATAAAGTCCTGATGACGATATCTAATAGAATCTCGTCGCCTCTCTGGAGGTCGCTAATTAAGAGGGTGATTTAATTAGTGTGAATTTTCATCTCTCAATTCTATTCCCTAATATGGACTGTATGTAATAGTTGTCCGAAATAAAGAATATTTTATTTATTTATTTTATTATTTAAGCAACATGAAGTCATCATTTGAAACTTTCATGATGATGCTTTGGCGAATCATAAATGTTTTTCTAAAATATAACTAAAATGGTGTTGGTTTTTGGAATTAATGCATCACTGAATTTACAAATTGAATGACCAGCTTCAGTTGTGTCCTATATACCTGTAGACCAAAGCCTATTGCAATTGGTTCAATTCGAATAGGCTTTAATCCATTAAAGCGAGGCATTTTTTCTAATAGACAGCTAACTGCAGATTGCTTTTACTCGTTCACTACACAAATTACTTTAGCTCATTTTGTACCCAACCAATTTAATAAGTAAGCAAACATCAATAAATAAAGTAAAAGAAAAATCTCCGCTCATCAAAACCATTCGATACAAAACACCTCTCGGAATAATTTTTACATCTACATATCAGATGGTAATGAAATCTGAGCCCCAGATACGGCAGCTCGGATTATTGAGCAAGGCGTCAGGCTCGCACCCTCAATGCGGTATTACATATGATTTATTTTAAAGGGTGGGGTAACACTCAACATGTTTTCCGAGATAACTTTTGCACACCATTCATGTGTACCTAGCCTTGAATGTGAATGTTTGAAGAATCTGTGAGATGATTTATTGGTTTTAACATGTGCTTGTAAGAAGCATTTTCTCTTTCTTTGAAACTCCATTCTTATAAACGTATTTCTTTTCTCAGAAAACAATGTTACAGGATCTTAAAAGTAGGTATTATTATGAACGACAGTCTTCCATAAATGAGCATTTCTTTGAATGAAAATAAAAGAATACGGCTAGCGGCAAATGAAGTGTCGTGCTCAACATTTTACATTCATCTGAAGAAACAAAGTAGGGTTTGTTCTGAGAAAGCGTCCCTAGATGACGTTGAATATTATCACCAGACGGTTACCAACAAAAATAACGAATTCAGTATGATGTTGAGCAATAAGCAGTTACCATAACACAGCCAAATCTTTGCATTACGGAAGACAATGTTGCGATTACTCCGAAAAACAAGGATATTATACTCTAGATATTTTGGAATAGCAAAACGAGGTGAGTGAATGAATTTTATAATTACTAGCGGCACCCGGTCCCTTCGGCGGTTCCGGCCAATGTAAAATTAATTTCAGTCTACACACCCGCTTACATTGGTTACAAAGAGTGTTAGAACAGTACGTTTGCTAAGAATATCCCATATTATTCGTTCGTTATACAAATAATGTGGATTTTTGGAAATTAATTTGGAATATTAGACTAACATTAACAGAACCCTACTTAATTAGTATATTCGTTGTTGTAACCTTTGATGTTATACGTTCGTTTCTTGGTTGGAATACGGAACACGAGGAACTAAATGAATAAAATACAATGCGTCTGTTACAATCCAAAATATGTTTATAAACTGACTTACTTACCAATTTTGAGAGACAAATGAACCAAAAGTTTAAAGGTAATAATTAAATTTTATTCCAAATAGTCGTTTGATACATGATTAATATTTGCATCTAAACACAAATCGCTAATTTCCTAGATTTAATTAGTTTTACTGCGCGGTTTAACATTACAAAATTATGTGGTGAATAATTTCAATATAATATTGTTTGATTCTGTTAGAAATCACTGATATTAACAGAGCTACGTCCAAACCACAATTTCAGCAAATCTAATATAAAATCATAATTTAATTAATTGTAACAAACATTAACGTTTGTTTTCAACAGATTAGGTACGAAAATGAAATATTATTTCCTAGTAATGTACGTTATATAACAGTAAATATATTACAATTAGGAACTTTTGTTAAATGTAAACCTATTAAACAGTACCTTTTAGATAGTCAAATTTCAGGGAACAAAGTAATTAAGTACTAAAAAGCAAATTTTCTAAATATTTTTTTCTCTTCTTTTTCTTTCTCTAAATAATTTATGCGATGACTGCCTCGTTAGCCGGGTGGTGCCAAGCGCGACTGCTACGCTAGAGGTCTTGGGTTCGATTCCCAAGTCGAACAAGGTGTTATTGGGTTTTTCTATGAAATTCTCAGTAGCAGGTCGGAGTATGGATTTGTGCCCGGTTAGGGGCAATAGGCTCGCCCTCTATTACATTGGACCTAAACATATCGGCGAAGTGTGGGTGTACATTGGTACACCTCTGCCTACCCCTTCGGGGATACAGGCGTGATGATATGTTATGTTATGATTACTGTTGTTTTGTTAGACAGTCATCACCACATCAAGCCTTCCTACTTACAACTAAACAAAAACAACTTTAATGAAAAAGTGTAATTTTAGATGTTTAATGTTTTTATTCATTTTATTGAATTCCTAGCAACATTACATTCTTCGTTTATTTCTATGTTTTAATTTTATATGGAGATAACTCATTAAATTTTAATCAACATTTGTACACCTATTAAGATAATGACATGTCTTATTTTTTTTTATTTCATCCTGACACAGGTTGCTTGCAAATAAATTATTTTTATTTGCAAACATTTTTGTTTATTTTTTTGAATTTTTTACTGTACTTGCAATGTTTACTATTTATTTTTTTCTAAAACTACCCCTTAAGCGTCCTTAATCCAGTAAGACGGTAACTCGGTCGAAAATTAACATTAACTTGTACCTACATTTACAATAAACTTAAGTTAGTATAACCCGTTTAAAAGTTAGCTCACACCCGAAGGTGACAGACAATACAGTCAGCAACAAAAGTAAATGTAGAAATGTGTTTTAAAACATATCTTTCAAAAGCCGTTATAATATTTTGAGCCTTAATCGCAAACAGTAGTTTATTACTTACAATGTATTTTTTCAGGAGTTTTGGTAATCCGTGTTCAAAGACTTCTGTTGCTGACTGTACATAGATTGCTTTACAACTTCTGCCGGCCTTTAATCTTCGCGACACTGACGGTACCAGGTCACGACTTGCCACACATTTGTCAATGGTTCCAACAATATACGTAGGTTACTCGTTCATACTTGATGAACATGGAATTTATGTAGAATAGTGAAACTTAGTTCTATACATTACATTACTTCGCAGGCACATCTCCTCGTAATTTTAACAACTACTTTTTCTATGTTTATTAAGAAAGAGTCAAAGAAACGGTAAAAAATTCAAAAGCATTTCTTTTTTGTGACTTCGACCATGTAATGCAATAATTAATTTGTGGGTGAGTGTTTATATAAACGATAGATCGTCTTCAATCAAACGATTTCGTCATACAAACTACAGCAGTAGCAGTAACACAGAGTGTTACCAAATGGGTATATCGAAACGAAAGAAGTAAAGATTATATCTGGGGGTCTACTCTTATTCAACGAAAAACGAAGTTTCGATCGAAATTTCGCGTCTTTCCTACCACGGTTCCATTTCGTTCCGAAATTTCGAACGAACGAACATTTTTTAACGTTACGATACTCTAAACCTACTCTAATTCGAAATCTTCCGAAAGAATATTTGAATTTGACAGATGATTGATGAATGATGAATTAATTTATTTAATATTTATTAATTTAATTTAATTGTAGTAAATTATTGTACACATTTTATTATATTTATTTAAATTAATTTATTTTTTATTTAATTAATTTAATTTAATCTAATTTTATTATTTTAACAAATTAAATTAATTAAAAATTTAGATAAATTAAATAATTAATAATTAAAGTTAATTAAATAAATTAATAATTTAAAGTAATTAAATTAATTAATAATTTCAATAAATTAAATTGGATTTAATTAAATATATTTTTTTTTTTATAAAAATTGATTAAGTAATTTAAATAATTTAATTTAATAATTAATATAATTATTATTTATTTACTTATTTTATTTTATTATTTTCATTTAAATATTAATTAAGTAAATTTTATTTTATTTAATTAATTAACATGCGCACGCCGAAATTTATACTATATTTTTTTTATACCTTCAAACTTTGTACACTTAGTTCGCAATAAAGAATTTGACTTTGACTTTGACTTTGACTTTTATATTACATTTTTTATTATATATTATATTTTTGTATGTTCTTTTTTTTAATTAAATTAATTTAATGAAGGTAATTTACATTAATTTAATTCAAATTGTAAGCCATACATTACTAAAAAAAGACCCACACGATATTATCGTTCACGAAAATTGTCGATGGTTACGAACTTCTTATGTGTGGCCGAAAATGAAATAGAGTAAGGTCACTGAGGAAATTTCGTTTAAATTTCGTTCGTTAACGAAGTTTCGTTTCGGAGAAAGAGAGTAGACGCCCTGGTACGGATTCGGTCAAATCTCTGCCCGAAATGATGTCTATATATTGAAAGTTTGTTAACTGGCTCTACCTATACCAGACACACTCTTCACACCCTTTGTATCAATATACCCATTAAACACTATGTAAATGATTATTTTTATTTAAAATGCACAAAATATCCTTCCAAATAATAACGTTCTCGGCGTCATAGCTCAGGTGAGTAGACCGCAAACATTCGAGTGCCAGTGCGTCTACAATGCCAAAATTGAACTTGTTTACCGAACAATCCCGCGAGTTCTACAGATACAACGTACCGAGGTAGCGGTTAAATTAATTTTGTCTGTACCGCATTGTATTTAAGTAGTTTTGTTTAGTTTAAATGAATTTTAAGAAAGATTTGTTGCTTCTCTGAAGTTTGTTTTGGTAGTTTTGTTTAGGTAAGCTGTACTTTAATATTTACCATTGAAGATTACGATAGGTATATTGAGAAGGGTCATTATTATGCCATTTAACAAATATGTTCTTAGGTTTTTCTTGGTGTCCGACCCTTACTATGATACACTTAAGATAATGCTTTATTCTTCTCACGCAAATAACTAAATTTTATACAGATTAAAATGGTAGTAAAAACACAAAAAAGAACAAATATACATGTTCGTAATTAAAAAATAAACTCGCTCAGCTGTCAATCGGAAACCGGAAATTACGTTCAAACAAATAAAATTTAACAAATACTTGTATATTTTAATTGAAATATTTGTTTTACCCGAGTAATATGAATGCAAATGGAACGTAAAACTCTTTACAATTTAAATCATTGCACGGTAAATATTATTCAAATAAACCGTGGTATACGTTGAAAAAGGAATAAAACAAAATATTTATGAATAAGGAAAAAGTTTGTTTAAAAAGTTAAAGGTACCTACCATGTTTAAAATTTTTGCTTACCGTCTATAAACTGCTTATGACGTATGTTTTTAAGCATACCTAGTCTATATTAAATAAAATTAACATTTTAATAAAAAAACACTACATGAATTATAGTATATCCTCATTAAAAACTATTTTTATTACACAAACCTAATATTAATTAAATGATGTAGTAAACATTTATTCATACACACTGCATAGTGTGAGGACATGCCTTTGCCGATCCTCATTAAGACAGTCGTCGGTACAATAATATGTCACGGAATGAACACTTGATTCCATCTGCCTCCTATCTTCTTGAATACACTTCAACAGCATATTGTAGACGTTAACATATTTTTAAGCCTAACAATGAAACAGCACGATAATTCCGTCTCATTAAAATATATTTAAATATGTCTTTCAATTTCAAACTAGGAACATGACGTAGTTATGCTGGATATTTCTTAAAATATTCATTTTAACAATGACACTAACAGAGGTATTTGAGCTCAGCCTTAAAAGATAGATAAGGAACGACAGAGTGCGAATTTAAAGGTGTGAACAAGAGCACTAGTATGAACTAGTTTCGCCGTACAAAAATATCAAAGAAGACCACACCGATTTAGAAAAAAATATCTTAAAACTTAATAATATCCTAATAATATCGGAATAACGACTGTCGTTGCAAGGAAAATAACTGAAATCAGTAAACGAACTCGCATACAGCAAAAAATGTGCTTACGCTCGGCACAATGGGTTTTTAGCGATACTCTCACTCTAAAGTTAAAACTCTATGAAACAGCGAAAACTTGACATTTTTAGCATTGTCCGCCGGTACGACTAACGAGAATTCTAGGATTGCGAGTAAAATGATTTCTGGAGGTACGATACAAAAATAATGTAGACAGCTCTTATTTTTGAAGATAACATTTATTGGAATTAAATTTTACCTAAATAAAATACCTTATTCAATAAAGATTATTACTAGTTCAACTAAATACCTCGTTAAGTAATTACAAGCCAGTCATATTGTATTGTTTTATTGACTTAAGTGTGGGCTGATATCGTGCCAATTAGTATATATTTCGACGAACATTAATTGGTTACGTAGCTTATAATAAAGGTAAATAATGTTTTCTCAGGTAATGTGTTTCGTCTAGTCTAAACAATTGTGCTAAATATAGATTGTTATATAAATGGTCTTTAATCTGACCTTTAGTAACTGCCAAGGATTTCTATAGCACACCACCGATATTATGTAACTTACTTTAAAAAGCTATACGTAACGATTCTAAAGTCGGAAACTCAAAAATAACTCCAATTAAATATAATACAATAGTAAATTATTTTCTTAAAGAGTTATAAAATGTGTACCCATTACGTCGTTTTCTCAGGTATCATGAATCAAGTCTAAACAATCGTGCTAAATACAGCTTGTTAAGTAAACGGTCTTTAATCTGACCTTCACAGTAACTGCCAAAGTTTTATAAAGTACACAAACTACATAAAATATACTATACAGGGTGTTACAAAACCCCTGTCCGATCCGTTAAGGGGTTGTTACTGTTGTTAGGTATCGATATCTGATTACATTAAGGTTGAAAATAAATGAAAAAAAATATATATAAATGGATAGTGAGAGTGACGGCATCGTCACAGGTTCTGCCTAATGATCATACAAAAGGCCACCATTAATACCGACGAAAATGGTGGTGTAGTTTTTGATTTATCTTCAAATTTAGGGAATCTGGCGGCTACTTCAAAGTTCATTATTATTGTTATTATCATGAATATTCCATCCCTTTATAAGTTACTTTCAAAAGCTGTTCGTAACGCTTTTGAAAAGGCGAAAGCTCAAAAATAACTTCAATTGAAATATACAAAAGTAAATGATTTTCTGTAGGCGGGTAGAGGCCTTTGCACTGCAGTGAGACAGAAATAGAAAAAAAATCTTAAGTAGTCACAAAAGTAGGCACTCATTATGTCACAGAGTTAATTAAATTTGAACGTGTATATTTATTTAGCAGAATTGTATAGCCACCCCACTGTTCGTACTTTAATAGAGGCACGTGCTAATCACTACGAGGGAGTCGAGGGGACACCGTGTTTCCCCTAAGATCTTGAGGAGATTCTTGAGATTGTGCAAAGGAAGGAACACTTGCATTGTAAGTGACAAACAGAAGAATACACTTTTCACTCCCTAAATTGCGGACGTTGTGACACAGAACACTTATAAGATGACATACCCCCGAATTCTAAAATGAAAACAAATTTTAGGATGTTTAAAATGTATTTTTGTCTCATTTTTATACCCTGAAGTGACAAGGACGGCAGGATATTTTCTTGCTTTAGTAATTACTCTAAGCATTTAATGGCGGCTTATCTAAAAACGTCAAACTGTTTGACGTCTCTAGATAAGTCATCCAAATAGAAATTGACCAGCATGTTTGTTATAAAGAACTAAAGGCTAAAAGCAGCATATGACCTGGTATAGTGTTACTGGCTCCCATTAAAATAGGTTTTTCATTAAACTCTTTAAACAAAATGCATTTTAAAATGTTTGCTATGGAATCTATAATAAACTTGCACAGATTTGAACTCGTCTCCAAGCCAACATAATTCTACAAAGATAATATCTCAGGAATTTAATAAAAATATGCAAAATAAACCGCGTTCATTTCGCTGTAACATTCACTTGTCCGTTCTGATTGAAACGAATTATTTTCCAAGGAAAACGGCGCAATGTGAGGTAGGAAGAATAAAATTATCTTTGAGCTTGACTTGGCTTTCTTTTGCAGTTAATTTAAGATATATAATGAAATTTAATATACCTAATTTGATAGTAATATTTTTTTTTTGTAAAAAAAATATCTTTTCTTTTAATGTTTTTTAATAATTTTTTGTTTTGGATAAACTATCAGTATTTTAAATTTTTCAAGAGATAGTCACAGACAGTACAATTATTATTAATACCAGTACCAGGATTAGTGTAAAATTTTTGTTATTTATACATTAAAATGTAGAGAGCTAAAACAAACCACAATAACACAATATTCTAAACTTGCAAAACCGTCGTAAATTAAAACCAACACTGTATTAAAATTAATAGTTACAGCTACTATTAACACTTATTTCCATCAAGCGTGTCCTTTGTAGTCAGCCAAGTTAATAATTTATTGATCTACGAACGCATTGTAGGCACCTACTTTTACTAATTGGTTCCTACTGAAAGGTTCTTTAAGTCGAAGCGGCATTTCGAGGCTGTCGACTGAATTGTTCGGAAATAATTAAACGTAAGTACTCCCTCAGTAAGTAATTATTTTTCTTCGTAACTCATCTATAATTCAATAGGACGATGTTTGGTTTTAAGCACGCGACTTATATCAAATGAATTGTTAATGTTTATATCGACATTATTTTTAGAGCGGTTTCGGATTATAAGCCGAAATACATTGTTTATTTATGGTAGTATTTTATCGTAATATCCTGATTTAATAAGCCAATGAACCTTAACCAAAATAGAAACGTTGAAAAATTTTATTTATTGTGAATTGTATTCAAAGATTTTAGTGTGAACATGTTTGTTACGTATACATAGATCACTGTTGATTGTTTTTTTTAATAATCATTTTACACTAATCAGTAAAGTAAATAGTGTATAAAATTATCAAAGTTGCACATGAAAACAAAAACTTGATATTGTTCCTGGTAACATTTACAGGTTGTAAAAGTAACTTGAGGACTACTATATAGAACTTTATATTGTTCATATTCGAAACGTAATAGATACTTATTACACATGATATGCTTTCTTATTATATTTTTCTTTCACTTTTATGTAAGCTGAATAAAGTTAGATCGTAAAGATATACATAACCTAATCTTTATCCAAGTGGCGGAAATTTCAACAGGAAAATGTCGTGACGTCACGTTTCCTATATTTTTATAGATAACGCGGGTGTGTTATACGACTGTTTATTTTTTTTGTAACAGTATGGCAACCGACGCGATTATACCAATCCTTTTGATAGTAAAGCCGGAACCCCACCGCTGCGCAGGCTGTGCACGGATGCGTGGCTCACCTCTGCTGCGTGGGCTCATTAGTTCGGCGACGTCGGCCTCCGTTTCCACTGCGGCGCACGGACACGGATGTGTCGCTCACACAGCTCATAGCTAAGCGTGGGGTACAGTCACAAGCAAAAATATGTAACATAATAATATGCGAAATTGTTAAACGAAATTAGTGAGATTTTTTGTCGAATCTCTTCTGCCATCTAGCAATCAATGCATACTGACAGATGACACTTGAAAATAAAATAGTTCAAATATTTTTTTTAATAAAAAAAATATTTTACTTAAAGTCAATATATTATTTTTATAATATAGACAATAGCTCTTCCAAGTAACAATATAATTTAGCTATTGTGTTTTACTTATTTGTATTATAAATTACTTAGTTCTTACACAAATTATACTTATCACAACTTAAATGTATGTATATATACTAGGAACATTAATTGTACCTCTTATTTATAGTTGCTTATTCTTATAATAATTTCTTAAAAATATTATGTGTATACATATTTTTGCTCGAGACTGTACATAGTCGTGGGTCGCAGAGAAATGGCCGACCCACGCAGCTCGGATGCGTCGCACGGCCGTGGGTTGAGCTACGTTCGTGTGTTTATGACGTCATTTGCTGCGTAGCATGTCCGTGCGCTGCGGTGGAAACGCTCTCATACATTTTGTACTAAAGCGAAGCTGAACACACGTGCACAGCCTCTCCGTGCGCCGCTGTGGGGTTCCGGCTTAACGTTCGCGTCGATAAACTGCTTTTGATGTTGTTTCTGATATAAAAATGAATGTTAGATACTATGAATATTAAAAATATTGTCTTTCATGTTCGTATTGATGTTGAGAATATGGTAATTTCCTTTTTTTGCTTTTTGTTTATTTGCTAACATTTGAACAAGTATTATAGAATTTGGAGTAACAGATATACTCACTGCAGGCAAGACATATTAAAACACGACATCTATCATGTATTTTGTAACTGTTTAGTAAAATGCAATCCATTTCGCTCATAAAACCCCGACATAATCATTCTCCATACCAAAGTTATAAAAGAGTTTTCCACAGCATTAATATATTCCACAGTCTATCTAAATCACATTTAATAAATGACACTCGCCTGTTTTCGTTGAGCCGAAAGAATTGATTGAAAAGCAACAAAATATTAGGGGAAAGTTTTCCCTGTATCCATCATTTTTATGAAATTCGCTCGAAAAACATTCAGGAGCGTCCTTCGCACACGAGGCGACACAAGTCTCCGATACCAGACGACTTTAGCCTTCAGTGCCGCGTGTCTATATACTCTATGAATTTATGTGGTGGTAGGTGCTTGGATTAAAATTGTTGGGTAAATTAGACGTGCGTCGCGTGGTGTACGAACGGCCTAACTGGGACGTTTATATTACATTAAACTTTTTTTTTAAAACGAGAACTAGTCGTAATATAATTTGATAGATTCAGTTATTGATGTTATAAACTAATATAGACTGCATAATATAGGTCCATCCGATTTTCTTATATGGATACAATTTTATGAAAATAAAAAAATGTAATATAGTTGTAAATCTAAGATTAAGCCAATTCACAAAAACACCTCGTGTTTATTAGCTCGGATAAATTAATTCGTTGTTATCTACTCCCAGGGCTATTACAAATAAATTATTGTACTAGTTCTAAGAAATATGAAGGTTATTATTTATTAAATTCTAAGAGACGAGCAAGCGTGACTTTTAATTACGTGATTATTGGCTGAACAAATATTTCAGCACATTCTTAAATCTCAATTAAGTTGTATTTCTCACCTGTTTGAAATATTTACATTGTCATGATTCTAAGAATCTGTGATACACGCAATTAATAACTTTTTGTGTGGTCTAACTAGACAAGAAAAAAATAAACTCATAAAATAAAATAGTAAATTTCTACTTACTTTTAACTTAGACTTATAGAACTTGGTCCATCATTTATCTACAAATAAAAGTAATTACTAAAAAGATTAGGCGCTTATTACAGAACATAATTTCTGTGGAAACAAACTTTTCGCATTTAGTGATAATAAATTACGTGTGCGGGGTAACAAGTACTTACCTAAGTCTAATACAATCTTATTCTAGAAGTATTATTTTTATGGTGACTGCTTAAAGAAGTATTTGATTTAACAGTTTGATGGAGTATTACATACATACATATCATCACGCCTGTATCCCCAAAGGGTTAGGCAGACGAGGAATAATGTACACCCACAGTTCGCCGATATGTTTAGGTCCCATGTAATAGGGGGCGAGCCTATTGCCACTAAGTGGGCACATATAAAAACAACGACTTGCTACTGAGAATTTCATAGAAAAACTCAATAACGCCTTGGTCGACTTGGGAATCGAACCCAAGACCCCTAGCCTAGCAGTTGATAGAGTCGGCTAAATTTTATTGCTAGCTTTATTGTGATTTTTTAAGAATATGTGGTTTAATCGCTGTACATTAAAAACAATAGTATGTCTGTCTGTCTGTCTGACTCATATAAACTCAAAAACTACACCACTGAAAACTACTGTTCTATTTGGTTCTGGGTACATAATGATAACTTTATTGTCTCTAATTCCTTACCTTCTTACTTTGATGTTATCTACATGTATTTGTAAGTACACTTCTTATTTACCACACGCTCCAAGTTGCAATCTAATAGTTTTAAGAGAACGTGTCATCCGCATAGTTTTTACGATATGCGCTGAACACGAACAGATGGTAAACTTGTTCAAGTAAAACAATTTTATACAAATTACTTAACTACTTTGAAGCATGAGAGAACTAGGCAAACTTTTGGGCATGGCACTTTTACTAAAATTTTCCTTCCCAGAGGTGGCGTATTTGCAAACTTTCATATAAACAGCTCTGTGGAAAGGTAAACAAGTTTAGTTCAACTCTAATTCCGACACTCTAAGGAGACGTACTATACTAAAGTTCTTGCGTCTAATTAGTATATGACTTGGAGGCATTCGTTTCAATTTAGTTGAAAGTCGTTTCTAGGCGTTTAGCGAGTTTTGGAAATGCACTTGTGGCACAGATAGGCAGTAAGTCATATTTATATAGTTTATATTATTATATTGTAATCACACTAGCAGCTTAATGAGCTAATGCGTGTGGTTCTAGCGATTTGGAGAATTTGTCCAGTCTATTTTTGAAACAATTCAACGTGGGTGCCTCTATTACACTTTTAGGTAGTTTGTTCCAGTCTGTGACTGCGCGGTTTGGTAAGAAGTGCTTCAAGGGGTTGCCTTTAGATGGTGTTTTCCATAATTTTAATGAATTTCCCCGTAAATGACTATTCATATTGCGAGTGTACAAACTTCCAATTCTGGAAACATTGTAACAACCAGTGAGAATTTTGTACGTTTCAATAAGGCTTCCAAGTCCAAGATCTTTCAGTCGCTGCTCGCACGGTTTATTCTTCAATACTCCGACCATCTTACTTTTAGTTTTTTTTCAGTATTGTTGACAAAAATGCCAGGAATTTACCTGACTTTAAAGGAAATTTATTAAAAATACAAAGTTTAAAGTTCAAATTAGTGAACCCTTATATCAATATAATTATTTGTTAGATGTACCTAGTGATGAACAGTTTGTACGTAGGGTTGGGAACCAATATGGCCCAGGCAACTTATGGCAAAATTAGCAAAAACTTAACTTGTTCGGTACTTTGCTGATTTGGCCCTCAAAGTTAAGCATCATCACGAAAGTTTTCTGATTACTATAAGTCTAGACGTCAGGGTCGGTTTGCAGATCCTAAACAAACTTACATGATAGACATACTTATTATATAATTACTTATAACAGTAGGTACATGATTGTTAAATACGAAATATTCCTATGTTGTGTGTACATAAATGATTAAATAAATAAATAAATAGGTTCTATCAATATTGGGTTGTGGATTGAGTATGTTCTATTGATAAGAAATATTTCGTTTATTTTTGTTTGTAGGTACTATAGTGATATCGTCGAAGTTGCGGGCACCCGGTGGAAGCAATTGGTGATTTTTTGTTCATTGTAGTGTTCTAGGGGGGAGGCCTTTGTTCAGCAGTGCACGTCTTCCGGCTGATGATGATAGTCATTTTCACCTTTAGTCATAAAAATCTGGATGTTGTTAGGTAACTGGTTAGCAGGTTGTTTATTCAAACAAATATGTTCAAATATTTATCTCAAATCCCAGAACTCAGAACTTTTTCTAAACACCGTCGAGGTTTTTATATCCCTTAATGCATTTCATTTTCAGTAAGTTATAAGAATAGTTAGCAAAATAACTATTGTTTTAAAAGCTATTTAAAAGGCTCCAAGTTTTCCAATAAATAAGGAATCATATATTTTCATTGAGCGGAGCCAATATCGAAAAAACGCTGAGTAATACGATATCAAAACTTCGGAAGTTTGGGCCCAGCAATAGCGGGCCGAGTTAAAGGTACAATTTCAATCCTCAATTTTACTTATAAGCGAAAAAGTCAAACAATAACCGGACAAGAGTTTTCTGAAACATTTCGGCGATCAAATTTAGAGATATAAAGACGACAACAGTGACCTTTGTTATTGAATTAATTTCGTATGGATGAACCCTTTATCTGAAAGGCGATCGTAGCTACCTTGTTTATACGTTACGATGTTCATTTTGAATCTAATACCAGGATGGTGAAAGGGTCACGTTTCTTTGAATGGCGTCTCTTGTGGGCTACGGATGTAAACGCTATGTTTTATTACGATCACTGGGACATGACACACAATAACCAAACATAAATAAATTTGTGACGGTTGTATTTCTTTTATGGACGCTACGAAAACGAAATTGTTGTGGTGCCTTTAACTGGCCAAGGTATTGTGGCTCTATTAAAATTTATCTCTTGCTATTATCTTGTTGTTTCATTTTATTACGCAGTCAACTGTCAGTAAAAAAACAAATTACATTTAATTTTAAGTAGCAGCCCTGACTACGAGAGAGAACAAAAAGTATTATAGAGATAATCCCTTCATTATAATTGTAAGACCATAAATTATTTTGTCCAACAAAATATGAGTTTAAATTACGAAGATTGAAAAGCGTCTAAAAAAACGTTCGCTTTGCGTGATTTGTTGAAAAAAAAAGGTAAAATCGAAGATTTTCGTACACAATCCCGGAAATTTCCATATCTAAATGGAAAACCGACCCCGAACAATCAATTTATCCTCCAATATCCTCCAGCGGTTTATACCACCTGTACAATAAATATTTATACTTCTCTCCCTCGGTTTGTATCGCGGAATTCTTGAAACGGAAAAGTTTTTTACTAACAATTATGATATGATGTTTCTTCTTGGATTGAGTGTAAAGATATTTTGTTAGCAGAACTTTCTCTGCTTTGTGACCAGATGTTTGTTTCAATTTTGTTTTATTTAATGTTTTTACTTTCTATTTTTTCTACTTTAGGTAGATAGTTTTCTTCTGGGGTAAAGGATTAGGGATAATAGAAACCTAAGATCCTGCAAAGCATTTGTGATACCTAAATTCCCAAATCTCAGTAAAAAAAGTACTAAATTAAAATTGAGAGGTAGCGTACACATAATACATCTATTATTTATCAGCAGTAATCCTTATATAAGATTATTAGGTAATCCCCTAATATATTGTCGCCTTCAAAATAAAGTCGCGTGCAACGGTTCCGTAACTGGATTGCGAAAACTGTCAATACGGGTTAACCTTAACCCATAGCCCTTGTGGAATTACCCCAGAAATTAAGCGGTTTAAATCCAATTATGGGGTAACCTTATCAGGCCATGATTGATACATATCGTTACTCCATCGGATTATCTTAATAATGCACTCGATTAGATGATAACCGTTTTATTAGCCTAAGGCCGGATTAAATACAAAGCTTTGACGTCTAAGAGTCTTCAAGTGAGGCTTATCATTCAATGGCAATATGAAAGTAACTCAATGTAGGAATGATTTTAGTGTTCTTAGATGTACAACTCGTGTGGACAATTAGAAGCATGGTAAAACAACAGTCGTTAAAAACTATCTTCATACCTATGTTAAATGAGAAGTCACTACTTTCATTTACACTACTTTACATTACTTTGAAATCAAACTGCGTTCTCTTTGGTAATTATAAAATTGATAGCTAAATCATTCCATGAAACTTCGTACATTTGGTATGTTTGACTGTTAAAAATATCTAGTTAACATATTTGCCTGTTTGCCATATAGTACCTACCTACCTAGCTATAGATAGCTGTTTGTACTAACAATGGCTATATTGCATTACGTCATAATCCAATGAACCCATACACTGAGTGCAGTCAATTAAGTTATTGAGTTTAACACTGTCCCGCCGACTAGTGGAAATTGATGCAATGTACCATGATCAAGCTGTCTCTTGTGGTCAATATAAATATTATATTACATTCAATTCAATATAGATATGGTTTCAAGGTCTAAGTACCTGGTCTAAGTACTAGGTGATTGACAATTGTTTTTTGAAATGATGATATAATTTTTTGTTGTACCTACGTCGTAGACTGTCTCGTCGGCCTAGTTGGTTGTAAGCGCGACTGCTACGCTAGGGGTCTTGGGTTCGATTCCCAAGTCGAGCAAGGTACTATTGGGTTTTTCAATGAAATTCTCAGTAGCAGGTCAGAGTTTGGATTTGTGCCCGGTTAGTGGCAATAGGCTCGCCCCCTATTAAATGGGACCTAAAAACATACCGGCGAACTGTGGATGCACCTCTGCCTAACCTTTCGGGGATACTGGCGAGATGGCATGTTATGTTATGTCGTAGAAAATCAGACAACCAGTTTTACCATGTAATAGTGTGTTACCTAGTAAATGGGCTTTTGAAGTCAGGTAGGCATTTCTAAGTAAAGTACAGTATACAGTTGAATTCTGTAAGACGGAAAGCCGACTTCAAACATGGCTGTCGAAAATACTACTAGTGGAAAAAGAAGTTAACATTCGTTTATTTACTGGAAGACGAAAGGATCATCGAAATCATAAACATTACCGCAAACATTAATAAACAAATATACAAAATGTATTTTCAGAAACAGAATCTCAAAATCAGCAACCAATTAGTACAGACTTCAAAGAATTCTACAAAGATTCGTGTTCGAAGATCCTCTAAATAAAATAAAGGTACGCATTTTGTATCGAGTATAACTTTACCATTCCCCGTTTACCGAGTGTACGTCAAAACAAGCTCAGTATATCATTTCAAGCCGTTATGATAATAGCAAAGTTCAGTATATCATGAAAAATGGTATTCAATAGTCCCGATGTGGTGTACCTAGATTTATTTATAGGATTTATTGGGTAAGATACGTTTGGTATCCTATAATAGGCTTTGTTTTGTTATTGTATTGTGTTCGCCTAATAGGAGGATTTGTACTTGTGGATTGATAATCTTTTTTGGACAATGCTACAAATAAATAAATTATTTGATTTGAATTAGTATTCTTTTTTATGTTTTGTCCTCAAAAGTAAACAATACCATTTCAGGTACTTATGGGCTTGTCATATAATGAGTTTCAGTTACAATAGCAATAGTAATACCGGATGTTCGATATGCCATACTCATGATAAAAGAACGTCCAATTAATCCCTTAATAAATTTGTACTCAAATTTGTATGACCGTTTTTCCTATAGGTATATTCAAAGGAGAATTTAAAATCTAATTTGCCATGAGAATTTTTTTTCAAAACAAATTTGCAAACGCGCAAAAAAATGTGCAATCGTTTGAAATATGATAGTTTCAAATTGAATAGTATTTGATCATTGCAGGTCAGCCATCTGTCATGTCGTGGTGGTATATTTTATTACTTTAGTACTTTATTAATTATTGACACTTCTAACAAACGGTGAAGGAGTCCGCCTTTGTACAACAGTGTGCAAAAAGTATTAATATAAATAAAAACAATAAAATAAAACATCGTGAGAAAACCTGGGTTCCAAAATTTGGGATCTGAAATCGCCAATCAACAGTGAGCAAGCGTGGTGATCATTGCTCATGCCTTCTCTATATGGGAAGAGGCCTGTGCTTAGCAGTGGGCGTTTATAGGCTGGATGATGAGGTAAGCCATCTTTATTTTACCCATTTATTAATCGTGTAATAATAATAATAATATTCCTTTATTTCAGGCAACTAGGGCCCATAGAAAAATACAATACTTATATAATATAACAATAACTATAAACTAATACATACAATTATAAACTTAAAAACTAAAATTATACACGAGTTTTGCATGATGAAACGGTGATACAAAATGAGAATTTATTTACTAAAGGGTGGTTTTTTTATGCTTGCCCGATGCGATTTTTAGTAATAAGTACCTTCACTTAAGGCTGCGAGATAGAAAAACGAAAATATATATTTTTACCATATTTGAATATTCCTCATCGTATTTTTTTTTAATATGGTTTAAATTGCTAGAATCTTTCTAAAAGAAGCATCTAGGGTTTAACCAATGTTTTATTCACAATAAAGCAGGAAAAAATCTTCAGCAACATATTTCTTTATTCATGCTAAAAACCAGTGGCAAAACAAGCCAATTCCCCTTTTTGTTTAGAGTTTCGGGGCCATAAGCTCTTCGCAGTCAATTTAACATCAGTTATTTATTACATCTTTACCGCACTTAAAGTGTGTTTTATTTTTATTTCTCAAGGTGTAGGTACCTGTGGGTGCCTTGCCATTAATAAATCTTTCCTTCAGAGACCGCTAAGTGCGAAAACTAGGAACTAATGTACGGGAAATAAAATGGTTTACACTTGCAGCTAATATCAATTTAATGTTTCTCTCGGGGTAATTTCGTATACTGGCAACACTACGGATTTTTCAAGAGAAATAAAGTGATTGTTTCTTTTATCGCCTTTCCCTTATACAACCCCCATACGAACCTACCTATTGCGACTGTAAACGTGTCCTACACATTCACATTCACATGGAATAAATAGCATATAATATAGCTTGGCTTTATCTTAGCATATAATATAATATATCTTATCCTAAAATTTATGACACAATGACATGTCGACATAAAGATTATAATAAAAAATCTTATATTTATAATACATTATAATAAAAAAAAAAACTAAACTTACCTAATAATTTATAATAGGATTGTTTTTTTTTATATTACATTTTACATCATAGGTAAAATGATTTTATTTGTTTCTTTACGTTACATTATTGATTAGACTCCTAGCGAAATAGTTCAACATTCAAATGTACCGGCAAGTTAAATTGAAATTATCTTCTTTTCTTAAAGTCAATTTGATTAGTTATTTGTTAAGACGCACCTTTTAATTGAAATTCAAAAAATAAAATGTCAATAGACGCTGAAATATATTAAAAAAATACCCTTTTTTCTTGGTTTTGAGAACACAGAGAATTAGGTTCTGGTACAATATATACTTATATATCCTACTAAGGTTACGAAAAAAAAAAAACAGAAAAGGCTCTGGTCGATAGGCAATAGTTTTGACCAAATAAGTATAATATCATATACAGTATTATTTTATCCTTTATCCTCTTAGACATCTTAGCCTTGTTAAATTAAGTTATATAAATACTACATCTATAATACTATTCCTAAAAGTTCTACTTATATCAAATAGTGACTCGAAACGTGTACTGACTCAAACAAACCTTTTGACAATACGGGAGGAACAGATTCCAAGAAACGAGGTTTTCCGGTTATTTCCGTTATCTTTTTGTTTTATTTTAATTTATTCCTTCTTGGTAGGCTGTACCTACATAGCGTGGGTTACATGACATGTTGTGGACATATGTGACAGCAGCTGTCAGTTGTGAAAGTCCCTCATTCAATAAGGATGACAGTTGTGTTTGCGTGGGCGCTGAATGCCCAAACCCCTGAAGAAATCTATCTGAACTTGTAACTTCAGATTTTTTGTCATAATAATAAGTGCTGTATTTTAAGTTCTAAACTCAGACGAAACTAGAGGTGGAATTTAGCAAGTAAATCATTAGACACGACAGCGAATGTTTTTCTTAATAAATCTGATACAACTAAGAAAAAAATTCTACAATTTTAAAAATTGCTTGAAATCCAGAAATATTGTTTTCTACTTCATTAATTTAGTGCATGTTATTATTTTATACTGTTGGTATACTTAATAAATAAACAGTCTTCATACCATGTTAAGTGCAGTTAAAGGTAAGTTTCCCTAATATATTTCATCAAATAGGAAAAACATTTTTAGATAGGCTAGACAAGTACAGAAGTAAAATAACACGTACATTTACGCGAAAACAGCAAATGCTTATTAATAACTCGGTGAAGCCCCACAAGAACGTTCAATTAACTTTATTCCGGGAAATTACGGCATATGTAGCTTATAAATAAAGTACACACACAAAAGTAGCTTTAATATCTTAAGAACCGCTTAATAGGCTCTTAATCAAGAGTTGAAACCTTCAAAACCACATTACGAACCATCCAATATTCATAAACTAATCAGGAGCGAAACAAGCCGAAAATTTCCTTAAAACGCTATATAAATAAATTGTAGACATCCTAATTAAACGAGGAAATACGTTAATAATACACTCGCCTACTAAAATGTTAATTACGAAACGTTGTTTACACGACGCAGCAGATTTACTATGTAAACCGAAGCGGTGAGGCGAGACCATTATTATTCATCGCGGGGCCCAAACAACTCCCAAAGATTGTCAGTTTAAATTCCCAATACGTATTCTAATCATGCCGATGAACTGTCGTAATTTATGTTATTATTTACTTAAGTATTTGGTCTTATTGCAATTGTTTTGTTGAGGTCGTTGACTTGTATACCTTGTGTAATATTTGGGAAGTAAGGGAAGACAATGCTGTGTTTTCTTGGAGTGCAAACGCGGGTTTAATTTAGTAGTTTGAACTGTTTTAATATTAAGTGATGAACATTGTATTTCTTTAACTGTTCCTTACATATTTATTTATAGTAAATACTACTTAAAATTAAGTTTTTAGTTATAAATATAGTCGTACAATCTATGAATTTTGGTACTATACTATCTACAACCAAAAATAAATAAATATTGAAAATGTTTACGGAGAAAAACAATCACAAATTCGACACAATCAAACAATACTATTTGTTCGAAAAAACTTGTCCCATGCGATTCAAATTGCACCGCAATACATTCTATCGAAAGCAATTAAACGAATGTTGTCAAAAACTTTTTGTTGGTTTACGGTAGTAGTATGAACAAAGGGTGCCACTTACCAGATATTCTTTTCATTTGATGTTATAAATATCGGAATGATGCACAAACAAAAAGTCGATACACTTACACATGACACTTTTGTATCGGCACGCACACAACCACAATACAACACAGAAACACCGCAGGCTCTCATAGTACAACACTAGATCGTTGTAAAAAAACAGCCACTTCATGACGTCATGATTATGGAAGATACTAGACGCGCTATTCCAATAGTTATCCGTCCGTAAATAATAGGAAATAAAACAATTGAAATAAAACTTATTTTATGGATTATGTCGCGGTTTCTTTTATATTTTAGTGTCCCGTTTCGACACTTTGGCAGGTATCATGGTCACGGGCAGACTGTGGTTGTGTTCATCTAGATGTTGCTCGTTCTACCTTCATATTTTAATTAATTATTTTTTAAATAAAATAAGGCACATATGTGGGTAGATAGGTCTTGCAATGATGAGCGCAAGTGTTGCCCGACTATTAGGGGTCTCATAGGTACTTATATACTATGTTCGCAATTGATTTGCCAAAAATGTAAACAAACACGACTATATTATGATTGGTATATATTTTGTGGCGAGTACAGACGTGCTGATGTTTAGCCATCATACCGGATTCATAAAGGGTAAATACATTATAAACATTACTCAACATAAGCTCCATTGTTTTTGATTATATAACCCTGCTATCCTTTTAATAATAGGTACTCTACACACGTATAACAAAACGAAATCTAATCTGTTCCATATCAAAACGGCTAATCGTGCTGGGAGCTGGAGAACGCCAAGAAATATAGATAAAGTGGGTCATCGTTAACTACATTGTCTCCAGGGATTAATGATATCATAGTTCCCCTAAATTTCTCTACCTGTACCCTTACCTTACTCTTAAAGCATGACTGTTGCTATCGTGCAAGCGAGACAGCACTATGTGCATTGGACGCGCCGTCTCGCTTTCACAACGGTGACGGTGCTGCTTCGAGTTCATGGTACATGTTTTGATACCTCCAGCTTACCCTTTGTAAACAGAGGTAAGTTAAGATATGGTGACCGTAAACAAAGTTTCTATAGACACTTGCGATGGTAAATTACGCATAAATTAAGAAAAGGATCCAAGACATGTGATAAAAATCTGGTATAATCTCGGGATAGCAAGATGGTATACCTGTTCGTACGTGTATTTACAGTTATCTGAAAATCTACTTCAAAAATAAGTATAAAACTGTACGTAACAATTAAGTATTTGTATTTATGTAAACCATTTCATATTCAACACTCACAAAGTCATAGTGTTTCAATGCCATACGACTAACAGAGAAAGTCTACCAAATAAAATCAATTCCTAACAGCCCCACATTCCATATTTCTTTTAAATAAGCGATAGTACCCCCGAAATTGAGCAGGAAACTAACTAAACATGTTACATAAAATGTTACTCTTATACACGCATTCTGATTCGATAAAATGATTGAGAAAGTTTCCGGCACTCGTATTGGCGACATAAAACTAATTTTATTGATATTCGCCGCGTTTACTTTTACAATTTTATCCGAACCTTTGCCGTAAGTCGTAAAGCTATACAGCCCTTGACCGAAAGTTTTTTGCGGAATCCTTAAGCGTACCTCCCTATATCAAAAATTTACCGAGTTCACTGTCTTCCTTTTTTTAGGAAGTTTTCTGCCTCGTGTCAATTTCGAACGTTAAGTATTAGCTTCGTAAGCGTTCTTACGTAACCTTTCATCGTTCTTTACATTAAAATTTTTACCGGTTACATTAAGGTGTGGCTTTTGTTATTGCCTTGAAAACTTTTATCTTGCGGTCACATGAAAAAATTAATCTGAAATTCTGGGCCATTAGGAAAGCTACCTTTTTCGTTCTTTTGTTGGCTATTGTGAGATAAGAAAGCATTGTTTTAAAGAAATTAGACGCTTCGTCCGTTAAAATGTTTTCCAGTTGTATTTGTCTGTCTTTATTATGTTCATATGTTTCGTTTCTAGGTTTAAATGAAGGATCTGTATGTTTTTAACTTCCTTTTTATTTATTAATTGAATTTTAACCGAGCCTGCATTCTGTTCACCTGTCTTAAATTCAATTTATTTTCCTGTTCAACGATCACTTGTTTGCTGTATGACACAAGGTGCGCTGTATTTAAACGATGCTCATTTCTTTTATAGGTACATAAATATTTGATAGATTCCACTTAAAAAGACAACACTGATACATCATTAACCGATAAGGTTATCGATTAATCTGGCAATACAAACAACTGTCTGTTTAATTAAACGTATAGCCGACGGCAATTATAGAGTAAATATGACGTAGTTATTACATATCGCTGAGATTAATGCTGTTTGCTAATGAAATTGATGTTCAGTATTTGTGATGTGAATTTTAACGTATTCATCGGTAATCGCGTTTCTGTTGTTCGATCAATTTTGATGGAAACGATTCGATGTGATTTCTTTTTGTTTGTCGTTTGCAGAACCTTTTTGTTTTTGTTACTGTAGTTCCAGGAAAATTCTGAACCATTTTGTGGTGCTATTCTTTTAGATTAATGACATCTTTATGTAAATAACACATCACGATTTTTGATTTTCAGAAAGATTAATCATTGTTTGTGTTTTAATAAATTAAAGTTAGTATTAAAATCACATATCCCAAACTCTTTAGCAGTCCAATGAAAATGCACAAATAAATGCGAGTCCTACAACCGTTACTAACTGGTCTCAGATAGTTTTTTTTTTAACTTACTAGATTTATTGACTTTGGTACAGTAACTGCGGATAGAGATGTAATCTCAACTGCAAACTTTGTGCAAGATAATTGAAAATCGAAAAAACAACATTCAATCTCATGCAGTACAGCATCGAAAATTTACCATTGTATGCTTGGATACGGCGACAAATCCAAGTCGGATCCGATAACGAATTGGATACAGTTGCATTACCGTTCAGGGAATACACTAGTGATCCACTATCTAATGTTACTGTTTTATCGATGTTTTGGTATTGCAATTCAGATTGTAATTTTATCTTAATCGATCTACGTAAGGGTGCTTGTGTACAATCGAGAAGTATGAGTATAGCAATTTTCATTTTTTGTCAAATATGTCGGTTCACAATACTAAGTTATAGACGTGATTATAAAATCGGATCAGCAACGATCAAGCCAACACATATTGAACGCCTTTGTGCAATCTAACCAACACAGATTTAGTTTTGTTTTTTAGGTACTAAGGCAATATTTTATTCTAAGGAGAAATATAAGCGTTTCCTGGTGTATAGAGGTTGTATTTCGATAAAACGATTCGTAAACACCGCAACACTAATCACAGCACTCTTGCCGATGCGACGTCTCCCGTCGTGTGTGCTAGCGACGAGAGGCGCCGCGAAGCTCCTTCGGACGATTGCCAGCTGTAAGGTGGGTGTACATCGGATGACAAGGTAATATATTACAAGTCAAATAATTGTGTAGTCTGAATCAGCAAATGCCTTCATGCCTCTTGTCAGTTGGTCTTAAATTGTGTGGGGAAACAAAAAATTATATTATTCATTGTAACCTGGCAGGAACGCTTTCTTTCTCAATAGCCGAAATATAACTTGATTCTTCTTCCACCTCAGTATGATCCGTGTTAGGTTAGGCTAGATGGACAGTATTTTGTGGATCACACAAACGTACTCTGTGGGAATGAAAGTTGTAGAAAGTACAGCTATGTATGTTGATTATCAACAATTATTATATAATTTTGCTATAACTACGTCTTGTCGAATGATTCATCATCTTAGCATTTTGTAACGAAACCATTATTTTAATTTTCTTTTTATAAAGATTATCTCCGTATTTTGTAAGGATTTAGATATCTAATTGCTTAAAAAAACCTTTTCAGCCACCTACATTAATATTATCCCTAACATACTGCAGTGAATAACCGCCTTTATACCGCAACGTGCTTTAACAACAATACCGCGACTATTGGTATTACAAGCTCCCAATAGGAGAACGGGGAAGAGATTCATCTCTAGCTTTTATGATTATGAAAGCGGATCGTGCGAACGCATAAACCGTATGCAGTGCACTCATTCTTATATACCAGGACATGTTAGTGATTTGTTTCGATTAGTCTGTTTAAAAGCTGTATTATTTGCGAATAATATCTTAGAGTTAGTCATATTTTGGGTGTGTAAATAGCTATAGTGGTGGATGCAATTGGCGAGTTGTCGTTAATTGTGGCGTTCTAGGGTGGAGGCCTTCCAGCTGGTGATGATGATGATGAAATAGCTAAGTATTGCCAAAATACATGCTATGGTTCGACAGTGTATTTGAATAATATGAGAATGTTGAATCTTTTTTTCTGACTTAAAATATAAAATCAATATTTTAAACTATTGCGCTGCATGTTTATAGTAATATTATATAACGGGAATTAGCGCGTACATGCTTAAATACCTTTAGGGCTTGACGTTTACACAGGGCGTGGTTACGTACGTAATTAAGCATTTAAGCGCTAATTCCCGTTATATAATATTTAAATATAGATACTTTGATTTCAGAAGCTTTTGACACCGACTCATTTTATTTGGTAAGGTGCGCAGACAATTCAACTAAACAGAATAATGATTATAAACAGCTAATATCGAATACGATTTCAATATAAATTCAAGTGAAGTGCGGATTTGTATTCACAATCGAAATCACAATAGCACTCCTCTCAATAACCTTTGAGTACATTATAACGAAGCTTCGTACAAACCGCTAACGACTTAAACATAACCGAAATTCCTTAACAAGGGACAGATATCAATAGGTATGTACTCTATCTAGAAGACTGATTTAGGCTGTGCGTGTAATTTTGTATAGTTTGCGGAACATTGCCGTCAATGATCGATCACTTGTGATACCGAAGCCGCGCGGCCACGCAATGTACAGCAACGAGCGTGAAATTTCTCGCATCGTCTAAATGAAACTTAATAGTAACTTCCCACCTTCGTGTAAAATGGCATAGAAATTGAGCGAACCGTCTGTCTAATAACAGCTACGCAGAAAACGGAAGTGGCTTCAAAGCGACGCCCCTTATGTCATTGTGTTGGTAACTGGAAGTTACGAAATAACTTTGTAACTACCAACTACGGAAAATGGGGCTGAAACGAATGTTCTACTAATGGCGCTACTTCTCCTTTTGTATTTTTAGAATATAAATAGAACTAGTTATTTGCAGTTTTTTAAATTGTAGAGGATTATTTTGAAAACCAGTTCTAAGGGCGGTAAAAATGGATGTTTTTCTAAAGAAATGTTTTTCATGGTATTTATTTTATTATTCACATGTAACTGATCACTCTGATGCCTGCAGTAGTAAAGGCACCAAACGGCAGAGTGGCGGTCAGGGCGGCGGAGGAGCAGTGGCAGAGTAGCAGCGACAGTGTTTGAACGAGGTCTAACTGCGGCGTCATTGGCGTTGTTTAAATCCTCCGAAGTGCAGATGCGCGGACATTTTCATAATTCCCTGAGCATGCCAGTATGCATCTGTTTATTTTCGTAGATAAACAAATTAGTAAAACAAGTGCTACACACGTTTATTTGTAGCAATTTAACAAAATCGTTGTTGTATAGCGTTCAGATTTAAAACTATTTAAAAGCTCTCCGCCTCCCAAAGTTTCGTACATCAATGATCACCGCCACCGCAGCGGAGGCACATATCACACGTATTCAGAAGACAAGTGCTAAGTACTTCGCAAAGTTTCACCCTCAAGAGACTGTCCTACTTGATAATCATAACGAATGTCTTAAAGGAATTACTCAATTAGCAAGTGCTCACTTCGCCTACTACTTGTTACTCGAGTGTTTTGTTTGGAACATCATTTATTTTAAATGTTTTGGATAGAGGAATGTAAGTTGTTTTGATGTGTGTTTGTGTTTTGTTTTGAAGGGTTATGTGGATTTTCTGTAGGTAAAATATACAGACTAGAAAGCTTTTGTTGGTGTGTTTATAAATTAGATCTTTGATTTTGGTTAGTAATTTTACCGCAACGTGTAGTAATTTTGTTTTTATTCCTTTTCAAGTATTTTAGCACATCGTGTTTAAAAATATATTTGCCTTTTATATACTTAATAAAAATACTTTGTGTGTAATTGCCCTACGTATTTCCAAGTAACAACCCCACAAAATGCAACACCCAACTAAGTTTACTAAGAACCATTCTTAAAGAAAATTGTTCACCCAAGTATACACGTACGAAGCTTATACAAAGTTATAAAATATGTTTGCAGGTACAAGTTGGTCACGTTCCACGACAAATTTACGCCTCTTTGAAGGTATGCAGGTTAATCTGCACCAAGCTACGGCGTTCAAGACTATATAATGCAGTGGAAACGGCGGGCGAGAAGATTTGATGCTGAATTTTTCACATATCTCATTTTCTTTAAGATTTTTCATACTGAGACTTTAAAGTTTACAACAGACCTTTCTTTGATGAGGTTTTTTGGCTTTAGTAGTACTGAATAAATTCTTAAAGAAATAAATTTCTTAAATTCCTGTTACAGGTACACACAGACTTCACAATATTGTTATTTTACTATTTTAATTTTACTTTGGGCGATTTTCCTCTTTCTTGCATAGATTACTCTGGACAGGTACAAACCCAAAACAGGTTACAAAACTAAATTGGGTACCTACACTGGATCAAGTCTTAAGAAAGTTTAAAATTCAATTTGCATTTGTATTTGTATTTCATAGACATTTAAATGTCTGCGATATTCCCAAATAGTTTTCAATATTATTTAATTTGTAAAAAGTCGTTATATTAAACTCTCTTTTATAGTCTTTATAATTGCATTGTTATCAATATCTTTACTCATTTGTGTATTTGTTCAAACATTTTAATTACGCTGATAATTATTTTTTAGTAACACAACACTTTCAAATGTTGATAAAATCATCGGCAGATGACTATAACTAAATATTGTAAATAATTATTTTCATATTAATTTAATTACCTATATCTAGGTCATCTTTAATAGAATGTAATTTGTTTAATTCTGGCAAAATCATACAAATTTACAAATTTATTCAGACCTATATTACTTTGAACTTAAAAGGCTTCACTAATCAAATTCTAAAGGTCTAATCGAATTAAAAACTATTACGTATATTAAAAGGTTTTCGTCTGATTTATTTAAATGGACTCACTCGTGTATTCGTATTTATATTATTAATTATATTTTTCTTTGATGTACCTATGAAAGTATTTTTATTTTATTATGTATCCAAAATTGTTCAATGAGTAAATACACCTACACAATATGCACAAATCTCATTAATTTCAAATTCAATACTTAATTTACAAATCTCATGTATTCATATTTCGTTACATTCTACATTTGTTCGGCCTAAAAATGTATAAAAAAAACTTACAAATCTGAAATTATTCAACGAGTAAATACACTTAAATGGAGTGCACACAAATCTTATCTAAACACTATGATCGTATTGGTTCAAAATCAGAGGCATCTAAGTTAGAAATTTCGAATCGATCGCGCAACGTAGTTTAAAGTAGTGTGGTAGGGTGCACTAGTTAAGTTGATTTGCGGTTCTAACTGAGAACAAGTTTGTAAACTTTACCCTCTACATACCCACTTTATTTCTGATTTGTTGGCGTATTAACTGTAATTTATCGATACTAATGGCTCAAGCCTTTTCTTGTCGATTTGACTTGATAGAATAGTGCTTCGTTGTTTTTTTGTTAATTTTGCTGTGTACTGACTTAATCGCCTTGTTCGCTTAACAATTTAGACTACAGAGTCTAAAAAGGTTTTTTATAGACTTGGTTTAGGGTTCATTCACCTCTATATAGTACCTAACAATCCATAATTTGGCATGTTTAAGAGGTACACACATATGGTACCTACGCCGCTACGTAAGGAAGAAATTCGGTGTTCTGCAAATATGAAAATCTGTTAACTCTACAAAAAAATCGATGATTGTCTGCTTCACAGACAAAACAGCAAACATTTAAATAAAACAATTTACAAAACAAACTACTAAATGAATATAAATTTTCCAGACTGTAATTGTCGCGTCGGATTCGTTCGCTTTTCGAACGTGACAGCGGCTGTCATACGGTGTTTCCATTCGATAGTCGATTACGTCTGTCACGCCATCTATGATTCCGCCTCGACAACTTACCCGCCGTTTCCTCGTACTAATGAAATGCAATTCCCATTTAGATTGATAGCAGGAAGTGTATTGACATGATCGTGATTTTGATCTTCGATTACTATCAGGGTTCACGTTAAGATACGACGCGTTATGGCAGAAAATTTATGAGTTATGGTTGACAATTTTGCTGTATTTCAGATGCAGAAAGTGCTATACGTATTTTAAATACAATAGTAAAAGGTTATAATATTTTAATATAGTAATTGTTAAACCGTTGTTGATCCTAACATAATCTATTATGCAAATTATATATCTTGTGTCCAGGTAACTGAACCTAGCACGTGAGACTCAACAATATTCTTTTCGTATAAAACAAAAACGCTTTCCATATTTCATGTTAATATATTTCTTATTTATCTATAAATAAAGACGAGACTGTCTTTCATAACGCTCATTATATTAATAATTCCTCGTCAACTCGTAAATCATGTTTAATCTTCAATGCTACTGAGTTACCCCAGATTGAAATAAAGGCCTTGAAAGAAATTATTGTGGGATTTACAAACAACATAAAATTAAGTGAGTTTGTAATTTATTTTGAGGTCACTGGAAATGTCTGTCTTCCGCAATATTTCTGAGTTGTTCTGTATTGTGATAAATACATTCGCCGCGGGAATAATAAGGGGATAATTATCAATTTTACTACAACTCTGAAAAGGAGGATAAATAGAGTAAATGATATAATTGAGACATGATTGCGACCTATTTATTTATCTGGGTCACGTGAATTCGATATAATCTGGTTCTGTTATCGCCTTTAATGTCCGCTATAGAATGTGTCTCCCATGGATCGTTGCGAGAAATTTGATTAGTTATGTGCTAGTACGATCAAGTTTCGTAACTAAGAAATGTAACCCTTCTGTGCTTGAACGATTTAGAAAGAAGAAGATAGTATCATCATCGTTACATCTTTTTTGGCGCATTTTATCATTTCACACCGAATTGAGAAGAAAAAATAAATTTGTGACTTAAAATAGTTTTGTCACTAGTTATCAACGGAGCTGGGATTTTTTTTACACAAAACCTACCTATTTTAAAACCTTGTGCCATAATTTTTATATTTTTTACTTAAACATTCATTAACCTAAGCTTTTACTTTGTTCCAGAATCTTTTAGCAATAGATATTCCTGATACAAAACATCTAACTGTGCTTTATTTTGCATAAATGCTTTTGTTCTGAGCTTCTCTTCAGCTGAATCCCTAAGGTGGGTTAGCTCATTCCATTGACACCTGCGATAAACTGAGAATTATGACAGGAGAACTTTACACATTCATCTTGTTCTAATTAAACCAATCTGTTTCAATTATGAACGAATTTAATCGGGATTTTGATATTTATACGATAAATAACCTTTAAAACAACTCCTTGTACTAAAGCAATGGCACATTGTTTTAAAATGTAACTTAATGTTACTTGTTTTTTTTTATAAAATAAAAGGATTCTGTATAAAAGCTAAAATATTTATATAAAATGTTGGTACTATACATTTAACGGACTAGAAACTTTGTATTATTTTCTAGTTATACCATTCCCAAGATCTGCTTTAGCGGATAACGTCAAAATTGGCTAGTGGAAAACGAGTTTCATTGCTGGCAAAATGCTGAGGTAATTTCATGGAACATTTACCCCTCTCGTCCAAGGGTAGTGTTTACAGAACGTCCTTTCCTGGCATAAGCTTCATCCAGCTTCCACTTTTTGGTACATCTTTATTTTATGAATAATGTATTCGAATGAATATAATTTACATGTATGTGTCGAATTTATTTAAGCTGCGGTAGATGGAAAGATTTGAGAAGGTTTTATTCGATTCTTTGGTGCATAAGATGGTATTTGGTTATGTCTATATTATGGCAATTTAAAATTTATCATTTTAACTAGCGGCCCGCCCCGGCTTTGCTCGGGTGCAAAGCTGATACCAAATATAACTACGCAATCATAAAGTTCTGTAAGGCTGCCTGTCCACCGGAGCGGAGCTAGGCTAGAGGCATTTTTTGGTATAGGCACCCCCGGCCCCCGCGCGGCCCCCCGGCCAGTACCACCGCAACCGCTATGTCCCTGCATTTTAAATCTGTAATATCTTCGAAAATATTCATTTAAATTACATGCTGTAAAGGGCAATATTGATCTATATTACATGCACAATTTTTTGAAGGTACTTAATTGGATAAGGATTAATGCTGTATTGCTTAAAATCGTCTTTTCGTAAATAAGTAATAAATAAAAGATAAAAAATGGTTATTGTGGGTTACCCTTAAGAGATAGACATATACCATCACGGACTTTTTTGTAGATCTTTTTAAGGTGCACAATACTGTAGTACATTATTTTGATCTATCTCGAAGGGTTCAGCCAGCGTTTGCAATGAAAGCGCAAAAAATGTGTTTATTTACGACTTTACGTCAAAAATCTCTAAGATTATCCGTGAATCTCTACTATGTTAAGCATGTATTATACATATAAACCTTCCTCTTGAATCACTCTATCTATTAAAAAAAACCGCATCAACATCCGTTGCGTAGTTTTAAAGATTTAAGCATACATAGGGACAGACAGCGGAAAGCAACTTTGTTTTATACTATGTAGTGATACTATGTACTGTATACTATAGTATGTTACGATTGTGGAAGTGAGACGAAGAGATCATTTGATATGGCTATTTCATGGATAGTGTTGTTAATGAGACGTAATTTTTACAGCATGAAGCTATGTTTAATTTGCTACTAAATGTCCTAAGTCCACTTCAAAAAACACTGAAATTTATTAATTTCGTTAAGTATTTTCTACTCGTAAACCTCAGAAATAGCTAAACATTATTATTAGTTTTGTTTATATTTTTATCTTGTCAATTTTATATATTTCTATCATGTATGTTTTTTTACCATTCATTGGTAGGTTAAGGAAAAGGTTGCCTGGAAGAGATTTCCAGGTGCAATAAGGCCGCGTTTTGTGCATGTTTCTTCTTCAACATGAAATATATTATTATGTTATTTTGTGTTTTACCTGTGTATATTAAGGAAGAAATAAATAAATACACGAAGTCAGGTAATAAATAAGGCATACTTGCGTAAGAAAAACTCGGTAGTGTACATTGATGAACGAGCGCCGCTACCGAAGATACCGAGTGCTTTAACTTATTGATGAGCTCTTATTTACTATTGGCGGATGAGTGTGAATGACCTTTATGTTGCAGGTAAAGGAGAGCCTCTTTAACGTTAGTATTTTATGGAAATAAAAAGTTGGTTGGCAGTTATTTTGAGCATCTGAAAAATAAGGTAACTGATGGTTCGCTTTCGTATTTCTATTCAACAATTTGTAATTATGTTTAGGCCTGTATAAGGTACGACATTGGGTACTTACATTTCATATTTATCTGATTTGATACCGTTGACTGCCGTTTCCCTATTTCTATCTACATGTTTTCAGAAGGATCACCATACTTTGATGTTTTTTTACCGAAACCCCATAATAGTACTCACTACGCGAAGATCAAAAACTATAGTGTAAAGAACTCGCTGCATGAATCGTATCGTTAAATCTCCCCTTTAAACATATTTCCTTGCCTACCATAATAAAATATGTGATGTTTCGGCTCGTCATAAAGTACTCTCTCCCTTCTCTGTGAAGTCTTACGGAGTCCTTCAAAATCCAACTTGACATTTACCACGCTTACTCTATTTTTGAAGAACAATTTTACCCAAGTTCAGGTTTCCTTAAGAGCTATTTAGTGGTAATAATGTTAGAGGAGATGTAATTAATATATGAAATTCTGTAAGAACAAAAAGGAGTTATTTTATAATGACTGAACTTTCTTGACTTTTAAGGTTTTTTGTTCAGCCAGATTACAATATAATTATATGCTTCCGACGTAAGGTGCAACATGCCTTTATGTACCCGTTATTGTAAAATGTTTATGTTATTACTATTTTATTGCTGTTCAAAATATACCCAGCATAATATATTTAGTGACTGTGCCTCAAATTACCTAGCCTATTCCTTTCGGCGTGAGCTTAGCGTATAACTAATACATTGGTTGCTCGTCCATCAGTAGCTCAATAAACAAACAGTGTATATCTTAAGTAGACATACTGCTTTGTGCAATCAAGTTTTCATCAATGGTAATGAAACTTATCTTGAGTTGATTTTATAGAAAGTTTAAATGGTTTTGTCTAGGTAAATTTTAGAAGAAAAAAAGCTGCAAAAAGTTTTTTTTTATGATCACCGTTGAATTAATAAAAAAAAGCACGTACTTACTCTAAAACAGAGTTTTTTACTTTTCAGAAGCAGAATATTTTGTAAATTCGAGCCTGCAAGTTACACTGGTACCACTGAAGTACAACCCTTTAATTTCAGCTGACGCGTTAAGTTCAGCCGGCTTTATCGACATAAGTGATAATGTACTGTACATGGAAAACTTTACAAGTTATTGAAAGTCATTAGCCCTCGTCTACATTTTTACCATGTATTTTGGTGGTAATTATTTGTCTTAATTTTTTGAGAAGTCACAAATTTAACCTTACTATCATAATAAAACAAGACATAACGCATGCATTATGCATGCATAGTTCAATTCATTTTATGTTTGCAGAAGGAAGGAAGTATTCAATTTGTAGTACCAGGTACGTAACTTAAGGGATTGTAGTATAGAACTATTTGTACCAGTCTAATTAGGTACAAACACGCCACTCATGTTTTTATAATATTAAGTAAATTGAGTTGTAAGGGTACTGAGTTATGTTGTAAATCATGCTCCCTTTTTTAAAAGGGTCAATAAATCTTCTAATCTGTGCTTGTTTTCTTATTAAATTATATAAAACAGCTAAAATATGAATTATTGATAAATAGGGTAAGTCTTGATACGCATTTATAAAATAATTAAAATTTCATAATTGGTTACTCGAGTCAAGTTTTTATAGTCGAAAAGAATTTATAGAAAAAAAAAGATTGAAATAAAAACGATTATTGTTGCCTTAACTAGTTTTTTTATCCTAGCTAAGCATGCTTGTGCCTCAATTTGTATTTCACACCCGTTTAAACCATGTTTTACGCAAATAAGTATTACATTCTATTGTACATTTTCTGTATGTTGATCTTTCTAATCTAAGATATATTTTGTCTTCATGAATACCTAGCACGTAAGTATTCAAATGAATTTAGTCTAGAATATAGCAGAAGCTATATGAAAAGAAAATTGCACCATTGGGAGTAAAGTATATTAAGTAGGCCTTTTAGAATATTACTTAGTTTTCTTAATAAAAACTTATGACTTTGGTGGTATATTCTATCTAAAAGTTATTTTTTTGGGATAAACCGTACTTCAACTAAATAAAAATATGTGAATGTTAATAATCTCTCTTTATTTCAGAGATGATATGTATAATCCTTGAAACCAGTTAATTTGATTTGATTTATTATTATTTATTTATTTATTTATTTAAATTTAAAGACTATGGAAGACTGGCAGTTAAACTACAAGTGTAATAAATAACAAATAAAATTATTGATTTTTTGAGTATAATAAACAAAAAAAAAACACAAAAATAATTATCACAACAAACATCAAGTCAGCGAAGTAGCTATTCTCCTAACTATTCCCCTTCAGTATGTGTTGGGAAAAGAAATATGACGCAATTTTGGTAATGCTTAGTTGTCGAGCCACAAGGGAATGAAAAATTCAGGGGGCCGGCGTACATTACCGTACCACATTGCTAAGAGCATTTGTTCCCTTCCCAAATTTGAGGAACGGAATATTTTCGGAAAGAATATAACTAATGGCGTTCACTTGTCCGCGTTGTTCGTCGCTGTCGACGGTACAACGGCTCAGGTGTTTAGTTTTGCATTTACAGATACGTACCGCGGGTGCGGCCATTGTGGAATATGTCTTGTGTATTCTTTGTCGCGTTTTGATGAATGTTTTAAGCTATTATGGTGGAAATGTTGTAGTATATTTATCGTCATTGTTTTCTTACAATTTAAGTGTCATTTGCTACAACTATTTACTCATTCTGTAAATGATCTTAGGCAGAAGATCATGTTTGATTTAAAAGTAACATAATCATTCTCCAAAACTCCACTTATTTCAATATTCATGTATTTAAAGTTACAAAATATCACTTAAAGCAGGTTTAGTTTGTTTTATATTTGATATATATTTGGTCCAGGTATGTAATCCCTATGGATATTACTACATTATATTAACCTTTAGAATATGATATCGTAAAGTATATTTTGCGGTCTCTTAATGGTAAACAGTATCGTATTAAACCTCCGTGGAATTAGCAGCGGTACAACCTTTGTACACATATTATTAAGATTAGAAAAATAAGGGAGAAGTTTTTAACAATAAACAAAACTGCATAATCTGAAAAACAGTGATACTGGTAAGATGTAAGCCATCTCAAGCATAGTTTGCAAGAAGGTTACATTTTTACTTATAATAACTATAAAATGGATTGTTAATTTTGTATATCTATCCAATAATTTACGGATTAAAATTCAATCTCTTATTACTGCAAAATATAATCGCTAAATTGAACATTCACATCGATTGTGCTACATCCCTTACATTCCCACAAAAAGTATTTCAATTAATCTCGCAGCTGGAGCATGCAAAAAAGCTTTTCAAAACTATTGTACTCTAACAAATTACTTTTCACTCTCTACTTTATTACCGCGTAACATCTGGACATTCCCCTACTAATACACAAATACCCAACACTAAAGTGTTATTTATGAGACGATTCAATACTGTTTCGATGCAGAACTAATACATTTAGCACTTCAGACCGAGGGGGAGCAAACGTCGAAAAAGTGATGTCGCAAAGTGCATTATGTAAGTACGAAAATCTCCGAAACATGCATTATTAAATTTGAAGGCATTTCACTGCTGGGTTGTCTTGAGGGGCCCGCGTTCGTTCCCTTTGAAGGAATTGGGGAAATAAATGTAAAGTTGAATTGAACCCTATTTTTGTTTTAATTAGGATTGAAATCTAACTTCGGTGCTTCTCTCTTTTTTTACACTTTTTTTTTGTAATATATTTATAGTCAACCATTACTAACTATACGTTTAAATAAAAACCAGGACAACCATATCAGACCATCACTTATTTATTCAGTGTTTTATAAAAAAAAAATACTTACTCAAACTTTCTAAAAGCTGACTTTCTTTTTGTCTTCATGAATTGTTTTGTGATCACTTTTTCTTGTCTACAATCAACCTTAAATGAAACAAAAGAAACTAACAATTGTGGCAATGTACAAGAGTACACTATTCTCAACACTTTTATGAGTCGGCACCGTATTCGTTGCAGATGTCTATAAGCTACAGACTGTTCTCAATTTAATTCATACTTGGTGCTTTAAAGCACAGGGTTGTTAAATGCTTGAGGTACACTCAACATTCTAAGCGTGATTTGCAAGTAGAAATCGTGGAAAGAAATGTCGTTCCTACAAAAGGTGGGAAGTGTTATTTTGTCTTGGTTTTCTAACTAGTAAAACCCACTTTAATATAATAGTTTATATTTTCCTAAGAAATCCATCTCCTTTGTTGACATTCTATACTAAACATAAAATAAAGATAGACTACTAAAACCGTGACACGCTGAAAGCGTCAAACAGGTCAAAGAATTAAACAAAAGAATCTATTTTACATAATCTCTTTTCGCAGGCAACTCAAAATGAAAAGCAAGATTAACCATCTACACAAAAGTTGTGACTAGTCTACTATTAAAACGGGACATGACTTTAATATAAATAACTAAGATCCCACTCTCATTTGCGGTAAGATATGTTATCGTACTTAAAGCACGGTTGTTCTACCATAACTTTTCTCGACGGCGGTGTAAAGAACGCAAAGCAATCTCTATAAATCGAAGTTATCTTCATAAATATCCGTTGACCCGCAGCAGGAGTTCTTAAATTGATTCTACGTGATACGGAATACGAAAAGCATTTATATTGATTCCACTCCAAGCCGTGGGCAAAGTGAGGGTTTGACGCGTGAAATGTTTTAATAACATGGAAACCCTAGGGGTTATTTGTCCAACTATTCTTTTTTTGGATGAAAAATTCTTTAACATGTTGGTAGTTTTTTTTATCACTACTCTAAAAAAAAGTGAATCGCTTAAGCACTTGTGTTCTGTAATCAAGCAATGAAGGTACCACAAACACCCAGACACATAATGTTGTAGAAAGGTGGTTTCCTACCAATGACCGTCTTTAGATCGAACCCGTGACCTCGGAGCAAGTGACACCTGGTTTGTACGCCTCATGACTACGAGGTTATATTACATCAATCATGAATCCGAAAAGAACTTTAAATGTGAAAGGCCTTAAGATATTAATAACTGTACAAACATAAATCATAAATCCCCAGAAACTACTGAGCTCTTAACCACCAGACCTGATTGTTCAAAATTGACTCGTTAATAAAAGATTCGTCCCTGGCCTCTAACTACTGTAATATTTACACGTAATTTCGTTTAATCACGCCTAAATACACAGTGCCCACCTAAACAGCCTTGAATTAACTAATAGTTTGCAGTCGTTTAGGGAAAGCTTTACCTTTACATTGCTAACTATTGAGACGTTATAATTTGATATTGAAAGTAAATTATTTTGAATCGATTCGATCGATTAATTATTATAATTAATTTCCGATGTTTAGGTTTCTGGGTTTATGATCATGAATGGTTGTGGATGGTGAACGAGTGAGGTGAGTGGCTAGTTTTTCAGTTAGACATATAATTTAGACATATAATTCAATTTAGGTTTGAACTAGTCAATCCAAAAATGTAATAAATGTGGTAATGGTGTACAATACAGAATATTCGATCCATCTATATAATGAAAAAAAAAATACATGTAACAAACTAGTCCACCAGAAAATATTACTCAATGAAATGGTTAGTCATTGTATTATTTTGACCAAGTAGTTAGTAATCTTTCACTTTATTATATTTTTCCTAATTTGTCCAATATTAACATAAACAAGTTGGGCTGTATTTTTGTAATCAAATAAACATAAAAACAACTCATAATAACTAATCCTTTAGTTTGCCAACAGGTTTTATTCCAAGAATTATAAATACAAATATTCACAATAAAGCGAATTTGAAACACGAATAAAAGCATTTATATGTTTTATATAAAAGGGTAAAGTAGATAGTTCAACGAAATTTGATTACCATTGTGACCTTTCAAACTTCCTGAAAATACTTTAGGAAACAGGATATTTGTATTAAAGTTTATAAATGACATTGTTAAGTAAACAAAAGTTATATAGATGATAGTAACTTTATTTTAGAGATTCAAAATTCGGCAAGTTATGTCTGATAAAGACAAATAAATTGTTCATTTGATTTTAACATTGAACCTCTCTAGATCCTAGAATTAAAAGAAGATCTTGTATAGTATATTTGACGTAATTGAATTAATGTCTTTTTTTTAATTATCAAAATACTATTACTTTTATTTTAAGACGTCGTCAGCTACTACAGGTCAACGAACTTTTTCGAAGTTTCGTTAAAATAAATAACGAAAAGGTCTCAAAAAATGAAAAGCAATAAAGTATTAAACACAGTTATTAATCCTCCGCTCAATAGAAATCATACACGATCACAGCACAGACTTCGGTACACGTACGCCGCGTGAATACGCATCGAAAGTGGCTCCCCACCTCAGTCCCGGCCGAACGTGATGGGGGCTGTGTGACGAGAATCGGAAATAGGATCCCAATGTTTTGTGGTTATTTCGATTGAACCCTAAAAGGGGTACCTACACTTGAAATTTCAAACCGATCCGCGACCAGTTTTCTCGTTAAACATAGAAGGTATTCCCGCAGGTAAGAGCCTCTTTTCTTTCCCGAATAAAAGGACGAGTGGGTTTTAGTTAACTTTGGCAGGTTTATTTATGGTAGCGTATAATAAAAAAGAAAACTAATTTTGGGTAAAGTAATAAACATTGTTCCCTTTTTTAGGATTCTGTAGCGGATGTGGGTTAGATAAGATATTGTATGATATTTGAACACAAGTTTGTTTTCTGGTAAGTTTCAGCAAATTGCTGGTCGCTTCCTTCTTGTTATTAGATTAAGGATTACCATTGTTTATACTTCCTCTGATAAATAAAGCCTAACTTTAATAAAGGAAAAAGATGAGAAATCAATATTGGTAATCCCAGAGCTTTTGAAATAATTCTCTTTGGCTTATTTCTGGGACCGTTTCGAGGAAATAATTTGTCTATTCCAGCCTTACTTAGTATGTATTACGTCGGCGGTTGCCAAAAGGCTTTTATGTTTTTAATATTTAACATCTTCATTGATATTCGGACTCGTAAAGTCATTTATAATGCATAAAACAATCCATGGTTGAGACGAGCGGAAGTTATGGCGTCATAACACAGCTGCGGAGGGTAACTAAATAAATAGCTACAAATACCATCAGTATAGAATGTTGTTGACACAACGCTGCCTGGGTATTATTGATGGGCATAATTTATCGTATTTGCCCCGTGTTCTAAGGGGAATGGGAACGAAATCACGAAAGTACCACCCTAAAATTTATGATCCTCTCTCTGAACCTTTGATGACTACTAATTTTTCAACGGTAGCAAACGAAAAAATTGACAGCCAAGAACTTTCTTTACTTACTTCGCCGACGAGGTATAAATTATTAATTGTGCCCGATTTTATGTAGGGTAGCGTGATTGATGACGGCAAATAGAATCGATGATAATAGCAGCAAGTCAGCCATCGACCTGGAACTAATTACCAAGTTTTTGGTAGGTGTACGGTTGGTGATATATTTAATGCTTTTTAACCTTAATAATATTTTTTTCAGGTACGAAATGTGTCTCGCTAGGTTTTTGTTTTCTTGATTCAGAGAAACCTCATAAACTGTCCATAATATTCTAGTAAATAAACAAAAATAACCAACAGAAGCCACACTAAACGACTAAATAATTCCGCCGCATATATTCCAGACACCTATTAATAAAAGAGATCAAACGATTAGTATAATCAGATTGATCCCGTTCTGCCCCGGAAAAGTCTTGGCTGTCAAACGCCAATCGTTCCTGCAACGAATGGACAGCCTGTATGTACGAACCAATTTTCCCTTCGACTAGGTAAGTAGGTAAATACGTAATTTCATGGCGCATTAAATTCCGAGTAGATCATATAGCGGTCCTTCTCCCAATTTGCATTTGTTGTGTTGTCGTGACTCAAGACAATTTCCTTGAATTTATTTGAAGACAAGATTCGGTTAGGGACGCTTTGAAAGAGCTAAACACATTTAATCTACATAGATACTAGATTTATTTGTTAGATTTGAAAGTCGCTTTGGTTTTGTCATTTAACATTTTTATAGCGTGTCCTTTATTACTTACAGTAACTTCGAATATAAATACTACAGTATATAATGAATGGCGGTTGCATTAATTACAGAATACAAATTATTGTATAACATAATCATTTAAACTCTTGTCTGAAAACCTAAAAAAAATGTAATGAACAGAAGGTTACTTACTCAACTTACTTTTTTACTGTGTGGGTATCAAAATCCGAAGACAGACATTGCAAGGCATGTGCCGCCCACGCCTTGCCACATGCTTTACCACATGCCTTGATATAACTTCGCACTTGCCTTGTCACTAATATGAGTATGTACTGATAACCGAATATTAGAATCGACTAATATGTCGCGTCACTATTACCAGAAAAAAATGTCAACACTAGTTGGCATTGTTTAATGGCGGCGCGTGCGATTTTCGTTGCAGTAGTCTCTTGCATTATATAAATTATTAATATTCATTATGGCATCGCTAGCCTTCCAAAGTATTGTAATTGTAACGTTTAATCCATTAGTGTTTAAAGCATCAGTGTTTTTCCTTTTAACAGTACATACATTATAACGAAGCATGCTATTTTCGCCTTTCTCTTCGCATGCCACACAAAATCTGTGCCTTTAGGTGTAATATTATAAATAATAGGCATAGAATTTACGACACCATGAATTAGATTATCACATCGATAATTTAAATGATTTAATTGTGAATGATTTAAAAAAGTTGATATCCTTTTATTATGTTGTTCTTTGTATTTTTGCGTTGGTTTTTGCTAAGCAAACTACCTAATAATACCTCACCGAATTCAATTCAATCACTGACCAACCCAAATCAAACGACAATTCAAGTCGAATTAAATTAAACAAGCCTAAATAGAGCGGCAGCGAATCAGAGCACGTGTCGTTATTAACCTTCATAAGTACATATAATCATTTGAACACGTGTCATATTATAACTGTCTGTTAGATTATTATTATTATTATGACATCATCATCTGCCGAGCCTTTTCCCAACTATGTAGGGGTTGGCTACCAGTCTTACCGGATCCAGCTGAAGACATGGAGCGACTGCCTATCGGACCTCCACAACCCGTTTGACTAGGTTTACCAGTATCCCATGTTGAAACTGGTTGTGCGAATTAACTTAACGACTGTCAAAGATCGACACATGACAGTCGGGACCTACGGATTAACGTGCTATCCGAGGCACGGAGGGGTCTCGGTATGTTTAGAAAACGGTCACCCATCCACGGACCAACCGCGGCGAGTGCGGCTTAACCTGTAGTATCTATCGGTCAAATCATACGGCTTGCACTTAGCCACGAGCCCATCCCGATAGATTAATATGACATACGAGTATGATCAGAAAAACACCGTTATAAATAGACTGTTTTACAAATAAATCGATATCGTTCGACTATTAACTTTGATGGACAGAGTAATTCCTTTGTTAAGTGGAGCACTGAGTTAAAGGCATTGTTGGCGCAGACAGTTCTTTAGAATTATTTAATTGTACATTACTTTATTGACGGGAGTTTGAAGTGGGGAGTTTAATTTTGTGAGGTCATTTTAAAATTTCTCGGGTTTCTTTTACACTGTTATAAACACTTGTAAGAAACATTTAAAAGAAAATAGGAGAGATAAGATAGTTCTTGTATTCTACACAACTTACTGTATAACGCTGCGTTTGCGCCGCATATCATTTAGAAGTATTTTAAAAATAATAATGATCATTATAATTTTAATTTGATACATTTTGGTTTTGATTTTAGTGTGGCATATCGTTATCGTTAATTTATAAATGTATTATACTTATTTACAAAATACTAAATGGTTAATTATTTAATAAATAGAGTTGTCAATAAAAAAAAACGACGTTTGAACCTGTTTTTAGTTCCAAACATAATTCTTACTACAAGTTTAATTCGGGAAATTCATTATATAATATTCATATTCGTCCGTCCGAATTCGTAACTCTGTATTATTCCGAGCGCAAATGCAGAATTAATTGAAAATGAAATGATCAGAGTCGGATCATGACGTGTGCACCTGTAACGTCGGTACAGCCATTAATTTATAATTGAAGTGTAAATTCAGGCATGAATTCATAAGGCATTCAGAGTTAATGTGATTCTTTGTGCAGGTGAAGCTTGGTTCGTTGTAGATAAGTGACATTTTTTTTAAGTTAATTACGGTAAATTGCTTTTACAACGGCAATGGTATTGCTTTAAGAGTCTATGGAATTTATACAATTGGAGCACTCTGCTTTAGCCAGTACGAGGTCGTCTGTGTAGACTCCACATCCTTCTATCAGGATTTTCCAGGATCAAATGACAAAGTTGTTATTAAATACACGTTTTTATATGGTATGTATTGTAGAGATTTGACAATCACCTTGCATCATAATATTATAGCATTTGTGTCGCTTTTCTGTTGCTCACCTGATATTCAAAGTAAGACGGTACAAAGGTAGACTCTAATTTGGGAGCACATTTTATCATATACATTTTTAGCTTCCCGGTGTCTGCACGTTACCTTTAAATAACTCGATTATCCAATTACTTCATAGACCGCCATTAGCCATATGAAAATTGAGAGCAAATAGAAGACAGGATGGTTTTAAAGGATGAACAGAAAAGATTTGAAGGCATTTTAAATTAATATTAATCTGTGGCTTATTACAAAGAACATAAAGTTTTTAATTTTCAGGGAATTTAGTTTAATGACGTGATCAGATATATGATATAATGTTTTTATTTTACAATTTTAAGTTTTGAACGTTTTACTGCAGCACTTTCTTGGTTGTTTTATATATTTTTTTATTATTATTTATTATTATTATTTTATATATTTTTATAATTTTTTTCACTAATGCAAAAATGATACTGTTTATATTAAACGTAGTTGAATGAAAACTATGGAAAACAGATACTAACCATAATCATACTAAGTTTCTATATCGAAATTTCGTACGTAAGTACGAAACAAGTTTAGCTATCTAAGTTTATAGTATGATAGATTTGATTACTAGAAGACAGTAAGTTATGATGGCCGACGAGGAGATAAATGTTGCCGCGTTGCCAAACTCTTGGCAGCGGCAGACGTGGAATTATTACCACTACTACCGCTCTCACTATTCTGTTTGCCCAATCTGGATTATAACAACTGCTGATTGGAGAAATTTAGCTCCGGATTTGAGTAAGAAAACTATGGAATAATTAGAATAATATCTATAGACAATAATGGAAAGTAATATTTTTAGTGTACCTTCAATCTACATAAACCATTTAGTAAATTGCAGTAGCATGAAATGCGAGTCCAGCTTAAAACAATATTGACAGCGATATTTGGTGATAGAGATTTAAATGGTTCGTAGTAAAAATAGTTTAGTTTCAAAGCTATATTATATACCCAAACGTATTTTGTATGGAGTCTTGTTTTAACTAATAAAATCGCATTTCATTACAATCTTTGATAACATAACACGTAAGTTTTCCAATTAATCTTATTACGGTAATACATTTCATCTATCAATAAACATTTCAAGTTTAATAAAACCGTCGTCTACACAAAGGGGTACTAGGAATGCCCGAGGCGACAGGACTGACGTTCTAGCGCGCTACAACGCGTGTCGGCTACGAGCTACTACGAGGATCTACGAGGATCTACGAGGTGCTACGAACCGAGCATACGAATGACTACATCGACAACCCGTAGCGCTTCGCTAACACAATGCCATTGAAATAAATTAAATAAAAATGGTTTTAAAATGTTCCTTGGACTTTACGAGGTTTACATTTTTTAACAGACATGAGTGTAAACTATAAAACATGAGTACATTATTGAAACAGTAAGTTAATTCATGAAACTGAATACTTTGATGCAGATCACATTATTAATGAGGTCTGGATTAAAAATAACAATTTTAATGACTATAGGCTATCTGTGTGTTTAACAGTCAATAAATAATTTCAAAGAGATGATAAAATTTTAAACGAAGAGTTATAAATTAAGCACGTTCACACTACACGTCACGGTAAATAAAGTTTAACTAGGGCTACAATATTTTACTCAAATTAATTTAAAATGATCGACGATAATTTATGAAGTGATGGATGTTTATTTTATTTGAACTTGTTGACCCACCTACGTGGTTTGTATATGAAAATATGTGAGCTTATTTTTTTTAAGTTCTTTATGTTAATGAAACCTTAATTAGCGGTTGATAGAAAAGGGCATTCAGATGTATATATGTATGTATGATTGTAGGAATAGAAGTTCAGTTTAGTCATCTACAAAGTTGACAAAATAATTTGATTTCATCTTAATCCTTCTTAATTGCACTGATTTGCACTCTTCATGTTAATAGATATTAATCATTTATTTTGCGGTAGGTCGTGGTGGTATATATCCCAAAATCTATACGAAATATTTTCGTTTTATAAATTTAAATTCCCTACAGTTATATACCTGTAAAATTTCAATTATTTGTACATTTAGATAAGCAGCCTGTTTGCCGGTTTGCTTAACAATTTTCGAGGAATGACGCACGGAGAAAGTATGTAGGTTATCGCTTTGTAAGCATTTAAAATAGTCATAAGATTTGCAAGCCAGCTTACAGGCTATTCATTTTAGACCGTATATAAAAATATTCCCAGTAGAATTCTGTAGAAAACACAGTCAAATTATTAAGACATACATTTTTCATAATTTAAAGGAAGTAGAAGGCGTTTTAAAGAAAAACATTTTTACATAAAGTTAATATTAATAAAGCAACTTAGTACCAACAAACAACACTAGCATTTACAAATTCGTAACAAGCAATCCTTAAAAGCTCTAACCCGATTAAGGCTATACAAAACGAGCCTACAACCACGAAGCATTTTATTCCTTTATGACGAGTATGTAAATACCGCCACACGTATAACCAGCGCTGCGACCTGAAAACTAAAATGGCCACCAACTGCGTTGAAGAACGCAAATCTAGGGCACAATCTAAACTATATCACGCCACTTCACGTTTACTAAATGCGTTTTTGAATTCCTGGGTTTACTATAAATCCTATCGTTCAGCAAAATTGTTGGTAAGAACGTTTTGCGGTGGACTGATCCGTTTTAAGTTGAATAGTCATGTGAGAGTTTATTCCATTTCTATTCAAAATATTTATTCCCATTTCGTTATAAACTCCTGTTTAGATTGCCTGCAGATGCAAATAAGTCCTAGGTACTTTGAGATTAGGTTTAATTTAAATGAAAACATTTGTAAAATAACGAATATTTATTGACGAATTTATTTTAAATAAATTATTTTGGATGCAAAAAAATATTATTTTTAATAGAAGTTTAAGAAGCAGACACTTCATAAAAAGTACTTCAGTTGTAGCCCTAAACGAACAGGCGTGAGTATATAGTAGAAATATTCTGAATGTTATTGTAATACCCCATTTCTCAAAGAGATCATACACATTTTCCACCAGACTGTTCCCCGATAACAGTATTATAATAAGATTTCTTCTATTCAACGCACAAAGCTATCTTTGTTTTTATAGCGTCTTAAATTTTTATTTTCCTGCCTAAACCTAGGTTTTTATAGACTCGATGAATATGGTTAGATGGTTCTTGTTTATGCGTCAACACGTAACTAATTTTGTCCGGAGTTTCACCGATACATAAACCTTATTAGTGAAGTATCTTCGCGAAGACTTTTAACATGTTTAGATATTTATAGAGATAAACTTTAGATAAAATAAGGTTAATCTGTTTTGGGTTTTCTTACCGACGTAGATAAAGAATAGAACATTAAGCCAAGGTGACCTAGGTACCTCTATAGCTAGAAACTACGTTCTTGTGATCATTAAATTATGATAAATAACAGCAACAAATAGGGTTCACATTGGCATGGGGGGCCCAAAATAACTTTTTCTTAATAATTAGTTTTCTATTATAAAATAGTAGTATTAAAACTTTTATACACAAGTGTTACATAATACTATAGATGGTACCTGTGATTACCAAGCATTATTAAATTGTTCCTAAATATAATTAAAGGTCTAACTACGAGGTTTCGTCATGCTCAATAGCGTGCCGTTTATTTCGAACATAACCTTTATATTCCAAACTCTAACTAATGAGACCCAAACACGACCTAAACAATTTCTTGTACGAATTTTGAAACATTGTTTAAATCATTATACACAAAACAGATCATTACGCAAAATTGATGTTTACTCAAAATATTGGACGCGATGTTTTCTTAGATCAAAAGGAAAAAATGTTTCACCATTTTTCACGGTGGCAAAAATAATTTGATTTCAGTCGAGGGATGTTGGCAGTTGATTTTAAATTTAACTTCTCTGAACTTGGCAAAGTGGAATGGATTTTTTATGTACCTCCAAACATTAAGTGTTTATTTTCGTGAGATATTTTCTTTTCTTTATTAAGTAGCGAAATCTTTATAGACAAATTTAAGGTCGTTAAATAATGAACCTATTCAAAGTATGCTGAACGACATGGGGAAAAAAACGTAACATACAAGGTATCCGGTAAATATTCCGACAAACTGTGGTGGATGATACATTAGGTCAGGCCCTATCAATTAAAAACATCCCCCGAAAAGTCACAGTTTTCAAGTTACAATTGAATTTTGTAAATTTTTGAATTTTCTATCTTGCATATTTCGTAATACTTTTTGTAGCCACTGTATATCTCAGTTTGTCTCAACCTCTAAGGAACTGACTAGAATATTTTCTTTTCTAATGTCAAAGCTTCTCACGATACTGTATTTATCTCAATACTTCCGATTCACACCACACTCAATCATTCTCAATATCATTCATTATTTTTCTCATCAATTCAGCTATCATCAAACAATAAACTCCGCAATCGGAATTAGTCGATCCTAGCTCCATCTGTATTAGTTACGATCGAGTTAATGCATTCAAATCCAGCACGAACGATTTAGCGGATGACGCATTATGTCATCCACAATCCCCTGTGCTCGGTCACACGGAATATCACCGGCCAAGCTCCAGTTTGATCATCAGGATTATATACAATAAGGCGGATATCGGAGTGAGGTTATAGGCATGTAAATATAATATAAAAAATGACTTTCTTAACTTATCTGGTTGTCTGACCGCTTGAATATACTTTTAATCTTTGTAACTGATTAACTTTATCTGATTTTATAAGGATATATTGAGGTGTTTTGAGTCTTGAAAAGCGATGTCTCCGGCAATAGTAGATCTGACCAGGTAAAAAAAAAGATTTTTATCATGGATACCATCAATCATTTTTTTACATTTAATCAATATTACACTATATTTTTCAGACTGATTAATATGGTTTTTTTTTTGTAAAATTCCCTTCCAAAATTAATCTAGTAGTTTTTATGTGGTTCAAAAACATTCACTATCATAGTAGGTATGTAGGGCATACACATTTGTAGTATGAAAATAGTAAGTTATAAAGCACAGATATGAAACCTATGCAATAAATACTCTTTGCGTACAAAGACTGCTCATTGCGTTTGAAGTTGATGAATGAAGGGGCGTGTTGTTCAATTGTTTAGAAAAGTTGTGGGAGTAGTTTGTTGTGACCGCGGCAGGAGGTTGAAATACTGTCTGTGACGAAATTATTATAACTATTCATTATAAGCGAAATGACGTACCTACTGAGTTATGCTTATGTGATTCGTGTTTGAAGACTATAAAGATTTTATTTTAGCTGTTGTGTAACTTAAATGAAAATTATAAAAGAAAATGCACTACCTTCTTTGTTACATAATTTGCTTCTAATCTATACTTCGTATAAATTTGCACTTTATGAAAATTTAAGGTTTTTGTTTCGACTCTTAAGTAGGTAAAATAAAATGTGTGACATGAAGTATAATAACAACTATTTATTGAATAAATGGCTTAAACTCCAACTATGTCTAATACTTATTACCTTATATGACCGGTTTCGGTTTTAAATAGATTCAAATGATCTTAAAATAATTTTTGTTTCCATCAATAATGTTCAGTCAATTTAGGTACATTATTAAAACGTGTTATAAGCTCCTAATTACAAATTATAACAACAAATATGTTTACAATTTGTGTGTACACATGTTACAATACTAATTACTCATTATTTGTTTAAAATTCGCGCACAATAGGAATGAAAAATGTTCAAACTACATAATACGAGTGTATGTGTGTGTATGCGAAGCTCGCGTTAATTACAAACGAGTATATTTGGGGACTCGACATATTTTAAGTACAGTCGGTAACAAAAGTTGATGAACTCATGATTTTGCAAACTACCGAAAAAATATGCTCGGACTTAAGTATCTATTCCATTCTTTCTTCAAAAATACATAATTACATATTTATTTGGAACCAAAGGTGACATCCCTAAACACGGTTTCTTGAGTTCTTAACCGTTCTCAGGGTTGTCAATTTCGGTTTGCAAACAATAAAAAATCTCATATGATGTGTTATACTCGTAAGTACCCCGCTGTGTTCCCTTATTTATCGCCATTCTTCATGTTACCTCCGTTCGGTATTTCCCACACTTTACGCCTACTTCAGAATGTTTGAGGTGTGTAAATAAAATAAGAGCTGCGTCCTTATTGCGTATCTTGTAAACGCAAAACAACAACAAAATTTGCAATTATTGCTCGCAAATTGCGTATTCGTATTAAGTATCGCGATAACAAACACAAGTCAGCAATTTTTCATCGATCATTAAAGAAGTTTTTCTGTCATTTGCTTTGCTATTGCAAGATACGTAATAAGGCCGCCGTAATGGTGCTACGTTATTGGTGTTTTCCAAATGCGAAGAATTGGTATCGTATTGAGTGCTTTCTGTTATGTGAGCCCCTTATGGGTTAGCTAATTATTTCTTGGAACGTTTTTAATGGCATTGAAGGGTGCTGACAGTTTCATGTTTTATTCATGTGGTTCTTTTCTTTGTTGCTGTTTTTTTACATAGACTTTTTTATATATGTAGGTACAATATTGAATTGTTTGTTCCTTAAACTTTCTTACTCAAAAGTTATCATCTATACAAGTTATCATAAATTGTAAGTATATTTTTTTGAATAAGAAAGTTTCTTATAATTTATCCCATGTCAAATGTGACATCGCTATATTAAAGACGGTACATTGAATACTTTTTATAAACTGTATGACCTTTTAAAGTACTTGAAGTGTTAAATAGCATACAAGTTTTTAAAATAAAAGTTCTAAAACTCCCCACTAAACCATAAAAATACTCCGTAATAATTTAACTCGACCGTCATTTCTTTCATTCTTGAATTAAATTCGCTGTAAAACGAACTCACAAGAACCTTAATTCTATTATGTCTGAGCGAGGTAACTGAAAGTGCTGCGAAAAGAAACAAGAAATAGGCCACTTTTAACCCAACCGCTTAGGTAACTTAGCGTCCCTAGGGAATATAAGACAGGACCTGAGTTTCAAGTTAGGACTTCAAACTTGAGTGAAACCATTAACACTTTTTCATTGACTTTCCATATATCGTCACGAGTTATATACACTTTACGAAATTATAAAAAGCTAGATGTTCGTTTTTTAGAATGTTTTGTGTGTTTTTAGGGTTTATGTTCACATTAAAAAGTCAATTACTGCCTCGTTGGCCTAGTGGTGCTAAGCGCGACTGCTACGTTAGAGGTCTTTGGTTCGATTCCCGAGTCAGCCAAGGTGTTATTGGGTTTTTCTATGAAATTCTCAGTAGCAGGTCGGAGTTGGGATTTGTACCCGGTGAGTGGCAATAGGCTCGCCCCCTATTACATGGGATCTAAACATATCGGCAAACTGTGGGTGTACATTGGTACACCTCTGCCTACCCCTTCGGGGATACAGGCGTGATGATATGTAAAAAGTCAATTAACTCTTCTATTTTTTTTTTAAATGGTTATTCTTCTAAATCTCTACGGTACTGGAAGAGTTATGTCAAAATGTTGATGTTAATAATTTTCTAACATGAAAATAAACATCGATAAGGTATTAATAGAGAGGAAGACTATTCTTCCCTTCGACCAGCAATTATTAACAAATATTACGAGATATTAACAAAAACCTAAAAGTTTTCGGAAAGCAAAGTGTAACCGTTCGGAAATTTATGCCATATTTATACGTTTAAAATAATGAGTATCCTCAAGTAATTTATACATTGTTAAATTGGCCGAACGCGCAAATATTGGCATAACCTAAGGCCACAAAATAAATTAGGAACGTTACCTGTAGCTACCTGGGCTTCAAACAATTTTAATCTGATCTAACCGATGAAATATACGCCAACAAAAAAGGAAAAAGTAAGACTGTATAACCCTTGACGAAAGACGTGGTTTTTATTTGGTTTTTTATCTAGTATTTGAATGTCTTCGTTTTTGTATCTAAAAAATTGTTTATTTATTGCAGGCATGTTTCTGTGTGACTTTGTCATCGTAGTTCGTAAACAAATTGACTAATTTTGATGCGACTTTTCACTTTATGAAGCGAATGCCATTGATTTTACTAGGTTTCGTGCATATTATTATTATTAGTTACAGAAATTGCTCCGTATTTCTTTGATATTAATATAAATTAGTACCAATATTTGTTTTCCGAAGTAATTACCCAGCCAGTACTGCTTGCTTAGAACCTACTTATTATAATTTATTTCAGTACTTATCTCGTAATCTCTGTTTAATTAACTTTTTTCTTCTCGCGTAATCTTCAAAGTTAGTTATGTGCTCCGTATATTAAGTACCGTAATTAGGTAAGGTTTAAGGAGTAAATCATAAGGTACTACAGAATCGTTGTAGTAAAGCATAAATTACAGTTCTAGTTATTTTAATTTAGTTCATATTTTTTTTTGTTTTCTATGTAGTGAGACAAAACAGTAGAAGATTGATTTGTTTCTTCATCATTAATTTTTCAATATTAAAGGTCATTAAAAAAACTACTTTGTCTTTAAACCTCAATACAACAGTAGTTTCCTTTGAGATACTCCAGAAAACGAATAGTTACATCCAATTTTAATTGACATAAATCGACACAAAAAAAATATTAACAAGGGAATTTAGATCCTCATGCTTAGTGTACATCATTACACTCAACTCTTATTACTTGTTCATATCGTGAGAGTTGAAGTTCATTGCCGCCTACATTCTAACACTTAAAAGACCATAGCAGTGCGGCACCGCAATGTATTGTAACACACGCGATATATCTCGCTTTGTTTGAAACAGGTCTTATGCCCACGTCACAGAATAAATGCAATCAACATGATCCAACGGCGAGCACGTTCACAGTATGCCCACTGGTGGGCCTGTCAAGCTACGCCTATTACAAAGCATTGAGAGACGTCGGCGTAAATTGATTGGTTCGTTATATGTGGGCAAGCTATTACATGGCTTTGTTTAGGGAAGTATTTCACTGAAATAATTTGCTATCAAATATAAATTGTAATAATACAGAATCAATATTTTTGATTTGTATAAGTATTCAAATTTTACCTATCACGTTCGTTACCACTTTACATTGGGATTAACACTCATTCGTAGCATTCTGACTGATTTGCTACAAAGTCGTAGCAACCGTAGCAGTCAACGAAATTGTAGCATTTACTGTCACTTGTATTTCGTGATATAAAGAGCAAACTACTAATCATAACATGGTTTTCTTGTAGTCTTTTTGCTACTTGCATAAATGACGCAAAAACGCGGTGACAAATCAAAACTTCAATACCAAGCTTATATATACCTATTCGTGTAAAGTCCTTGTATTCTGGCTTTCCTTTGCCATCAATACTGGGAGGCATTTTGTGGAATCGCTGTATATTTTTGTCCACAATACAATTGTTTGTCATGTTTCCGGAGGGGATATTTATGGCGTTGCAGTACCATGACTGCTGAATACAGCGGGAAGCGATCTCAGCGTAAATAAGGCAAAAAATCCGATTGCTGTCAGGGGAACGGCAGAGTGCGAAAAAGTAATATTAATAATGTGTGGTAAATAATAATATGTTGAAGCTTACATGTAACACAAGTATAGGGGATAGTGGTTCAAATATTGTAGCTTTGTTTTTATTTGTACATGATGTTAAATATTAATCATATACACTAAGTTTTTAACTACAAAATTAAGCTTGCATCTCACATTTCTGTTCGATGCGACAAAAATCTTAAGGAATTTCATTACGAAAAGAAATAATCGACTCATATGTAATATGGGTCAAAAAACTCTGTGCTTAAATCATTAATTATTATTAGCAGATCAATCTACTTTTAAAAACTCTTTCAAACAAATCCATTTTTAAGACAATTATCAATGAACAACGCCCGCAATGATTAAAAAGGTAACCTACATCAATGACATACGTCAAAGTTAATTTTGGCTTTGTAAATAATATCCTTTCTTTATTTGTATCGTCCTTCCACCCACGTGTGTCCATCATAAAGCTTTTTATAGAAATATCCTAATATAACAATCCATGAAATTATTACGAAAAGGTTTAGGAATAAAAATGGTGTAATTCATTTTCAAAATAAACCTAACATTTCAACCTTATGATAGTGGTTTTTTATTAGTATTTTATCGACAATGTTTTTTAATCAAATGCTTGTATTAAATATAAATTAATAAAACACTACTACGATCAACCAATAAATTTTAGGATTATTTAATTGTAACCTTTTTGAGGAGTTTTAACTTTATTCAACATTAAGTTGACTAAAGTTAAAATATAATAGAAATAGTAGGTACTATGTTCACGAACTCAATTAGATACCATCTAGTCAAAGTTTAGAAACTATTTTAAACTGTAAATTAAATTTCGTATTTACGGATAAAATACTTAACTCCTGTTACTTTGCTCCGATGGGATAAATGTTAAGTTATTTCTTGTAGAATAAGTATCATGTGGATAGATTAGTATGAGACTTTTCACGTTATCCGATATATATCTATATCGGACTCCTACACGATATCAGGGGCCAGATAATCTGTGAAAAATGTACCAGGTAAATCTGGGACAGGATTCAAACAAAAAATGAAATGTGATTTAAATACTAAAATAAAGAATTAATGTCACTACCAAGAACTATTTCATACCGACTGATTTAAATGCTTTTTTTGTTGATGGGTCAAATACTTTTTTTCGATGTCAAACAATTGCACGTGATAAAATTTATGCAACAAAATCGTTAAATAATCTGAGTACTTGCGACGTACGTTGAAGAACCAGTATGTGACATCCTCAAAATAGGTAGAACAGAAGTTGCTTGTTGTATTTATAAACTGTATGTTTTGCCATGAAGTTTGCTAAGCACTAAAAATGCCTGTGAACCGCTAGTTCAAACTTTAAGACTGGGAAACTTGAGTTAGTGATTTGTAGTCTAGTTTATCAGCGAAGAATGGGTATTGAGTATTTAAGTATATAATTCTACTCTTACTGATTACTATACTTGGAGCAGCTGAATTTAATTAGCACATTGAAAAAATATAGCCATATCAAGTAATTTTTTCTTTTGTAGTTACTATGAGAACATGAGTTTTATAATCTAACCAACAACAGTTTACAAGACACTAACCTCAAAACCTTTAACTGTCAGTATAAACCAATTCGCGCTACTTATAAATTTCGCCATTCCACCGGAACGGTGAAAATCGAGTTTCAAGTGTTCCTCGGAGTAACAACGTCAGCATATTGGCCCGGCCACGTTCGTTGTATTATGAAGTCCTATTTTGCAGTGACATTTTTCGTTCTACACTACCCGATTGGATTTTTGAAACGTGTAAATTTGATAAAACCCAGAACGTGGAGAATGAGTGAGTTATGGCCATTTCAGATTGGGGAACGCAGCGGCGGAAACGTAAAAGAGTTCAGTATATCATTTTAAGCTGTAAACTGGATTGGATCGTGTACGAAGGTACCGAAGTCTCTGTTTATTTTTTTAGTTTTTCGTTTTTTGAAATTGGACTAGAAATGTATTTCTAGCATTCGTCGCCATGAAATTTCACTAACACTCGATTTTCTTGGTACTACCGAATTCTTATTATTTTATTCATATAAATCGCTTTAGGGGATGATGGAGGTAGATAGATAGCATAAGTCATAAGTATTTACATTTTTGTTTTGTTTCCTTTTAAATACATTTCTTTGAAAGGTTGCCTGGAAGAGATTACCAGGTGCAAAAAGGCCGCCTCTTGTACATGTTTTTTTATAATTTTTATTTAATTGTATATTATGCTATGTATAACAAAGAAAAAAATAAATAATTCGAAAACGATTTTATAAAACAGAGCTCATGTATTCTAAGTTAAATAATCCATGAAACCCCACTTAACTATGCACATGAAACTACTGAATAAATATTGTGTAAAACAGTAAACCAGCAGTAAAAAAATAAACAAAGAAAAATCCTCGTTAATTTTCCCAACAATTTCCATTCACGTGTCCAGCGAAATTGCGACCAAAAACCGCCATCACGAACGATGACACTACCCCATTTTAAAGTTTTAATCTATTAAATATCGCTGTACAAGATAATCTATCACGCTGTGTGACAACCAGAACGATATTGCAGCGAAATATAAAATTGTGGACGGACGGGGAGATGGAGAAAATAGCTAGGTTCTAGGTAGCTAGGTGCCTAGGTTCGTAGGAGCCTAATGGGAGCGCGTCATCAGTGGTAAATGCAACTAGGAAATTCCGCGGCGGGCACACGTGCGCCAGTCTTGAGCGGCCTTGTGGTGCTATGGATGCGATTGTACCTAATAAGCTTATTGTGAAACCGTTGAGTGCCCCATTGTACTTTGGTCTTTTTGGTGCCTGCATTTTTAAAGGTAAGCGTTGAATGTTCACCTGTTTTTTGTGTTAGTCCGTTTGGTATTTACATTCAAAAGACACATTTTTAAGGAAGTGTTGTGTTGTGCTCAAAAATGGCATGTTTTTTGATGAAATAAATAGTATATACAATATTTACAGTAGTTACCAACTAATCAATAAATAATACATAATGTATTGTAGATGTACTATGTACTGTAGACATTTTTATATGAAAGACTGTAGAATGTTCCTCCAAGTCTGTAGGTACGGTATAAAGATCTAAATATGTACGGTATTACTTTTAAAAATATTTTTTATAAAATATGAAATTATAATAACAATAAAATATTACACCATCTCCACAGCATCCTTATTCTCAACAATGCAGCGGTCGCAGGTAATATATTTGGAATTTTCCAGTGCTATGAAAACGTTACGTGATCTCGAGTGAGGTTTTCGTCTGTAAAACGGGCCAAAACATCCCTATTACCTCAATGGGCACCTTCAATTCCGTTCTATGAAATTTAACCTGTCTCCATACAATTGTTTACTCTGCAAACGTTCCACAAAGGAAAGTTGTGTGGTTTATAAACTACGAGTGCGTACGTAAACAAGACTGTCTAATTTTACATGTCTGTGCTTTAATTAAAGTACCTGACGTTTTCAAATGTAAGTGTGGGTTTGTGTTTCACGTTTTTAGTTGAACAGCTCTTAGGCTGCGCGCAGATGGATTGCTGCTGACATATTGCTTGGAGCGATTTGAATACTTTTATTTTTCGAAAAGCAAGGGACGCGATGTCGACAGTCAGTGTATTTGGATCAGTAACTGCTCGAGCAGTTCGTGTATAGGCACCTTTAGGTATGTGAGGTTGTTTTGAAATGCGAACTTGTTTAATCCATGTTGATTGTTTTTCTTCCTGAGTGAACTGTAAAATACTTAATACACTATTTAAAAATGGAACCTTAAGTACTCACCATAAAATTTTGCCAAAGGTTTTTTATTAACGTCATAATTATAATCTGCCTCGTTGGCCTAGTGGCGCTAAGCGCGACTGCTACGCTGGAGGTCTTCGGTTCGATTCTCGAGTCGACCAAGGTGTTATTGGGTTTTTCTATGAAGTTCTCAGTAGCCGGACGGAGTTTGGATTTGTGCCCGGTAAGTGGCAATATCGGCGAACTGTGGGTGTACATTGGTACTCCTTTGCCTACCCCTTCGAAGATACAGGAGTGATGATATGTTATGTTTGTATGTTTAATTATATACCTACATTTTTATTCGTATTCATATCTCGCCGTTTAATCTGAAGATTTATTTTCTTGTACTTAATGATAGATACTTAAAACAATGCCCTATTCAAATACAAAAAAACCAGTAATTAATCACAAAATACAAACGTAACTGAAATAAAGTACAAAGAAAATATTAAAAAACCTCAGCCACCAGATTCAGTAAATAACGTCCATTTACAACCCGACAAATATTTAATAAGACTAAGTGCTCAAATAACCATTAATAAACACCCGTAGACGATATTAAATAAACAAAACGAACGAAGATTCTGACTCTGTGGAGTGGCATAAAGCTTGCAATTTCGCTGATATATTAGTCAATTTAAATTTAAATGTCACTTCCTAAGCTAATTAATGGTGTGGTGTTCTTTAAAATTATTTTAGATGACGCACGTTGATGTGAGCTTGGTATATCGCATGTATGTAGCAGACAATATTAGTGTCTAGTGCCTTACACGTCTTGAAGTTTATGTTTAAATATTTTTTGTTCTTTTTTTGCGATGATTTTTTTTTCTTACAGTTTTATATGACATGAATTGATGTTACGATGACATTTATAACGTATTCATGAAGAGCGTGTATTATACCTATGCTTCTATTTACGCATTAATAGGAATTCAATAAACCGAACAAGTTACATAGAGAGTAAAAAAATAAATTTAATGAAAAACTATAAGTTCTTAAAACGTAATTGCTTTTTAAAGATCTCAAGAATATTCTTAAACTAAAAGGCAAACTTTAGATCCTTAACTACCGTTTTCTATTTGCATAACAAACGGTTGTCGCGAGCCCTCTTTGATGTCAATATACAAGACTGCTTCGCCGCGATGCCTGTTTAACTAGCTGCTTCAAAGCCAACAGGGAATTAGCTGCAATAACTTTCAAGTGACAATATTGTACTATAGTGACTTTATAGCTTTGTAAGAGTTTGATGGAGAATTGTAACGAGAGATGGTAAGTTTCATATAAATTGATGGGCTGAAATAAAAGAGTGTATGAGATAAAATGCGATAACGTTCTTGTCCCTGTAAAAATCACTGGAAACCGTGTTAAACCATACGTTAAATTATTCTATACTTTTGTTAGTGTATGTATATTTACGACTTTCTCCAACCAGTTTTTTTTTTATGTAACCTCTTTAGTTTCCCACTGCTGGGCAAAGGTCTCCCCCACCTGACTCCAGACTTTTCGGTCTCGAGCCACATGACACTAATCGCTTAAAAAGCGATATCCAACCAGTTAAGTGAGAAAAAATAAGTGTAATAAATTAACAAAAAAAAACATTCAAACAACAATCAAGAAGAAATATCCATCGTCATAACAGTGCATACAACACATCAGAAAAACGTGCTGATAAGATAATAATTTATGATGGTACTGGTAATTACAAAGGTGTTGTCGCATATTAAAGTGCAATAGCTTCTATAACATTAGAATAATTACACTATTGGAGCTGTCCGAAATTACCGATTGAGTGTTTGCCGATAATGAAGATCTAATAGATAATTGCCCAATCAAATACAATTAATTTTATTATAATGAGTTTCTGGTAGGCTCTATCTATTCCCGTCAAGTTCTATTGGTTTTTGTTACTAAAACGGGTATTTATAAATTCAGTTTTTTAGCACACAATAAATACAAGCGTGTTATACTTAGTCAAGGCTAAAATTTGAAAAAAATAATTAATCCCAATATTATTGGAAAAAAATAAAAGCGAAAAAAAAAACAACATAAAAACTTGAACAGCAAATACCTATAATCTTCAAACTGAAGCAAATAGGTACCTAATTCCTCTCGTTGTATAGATCAAAATAAAAAAAACTTTATCAGACTTTATGTATATCGCAAACTATTAATTGAAAGTTTGAAGCTTAAGAAATCTTTAGTCGACATTTAAAATTCATTCTCTTTTACAAATTCGCTTGATATTTGTACGTCTTTGGGTGACTTTTAACACACCTTTCGGTTCATCAAAACTTTACCCAGACTGTTCACTTAAGTTCGAAAGAGAAAATTAATTTAATTCGTGTGATATTTACGACATCTTAGAGACGATAAAAGAATACTTGCAAATTATCATTAGTCGCTGCTAGCTTATAATCTGAGAGTACAAAAAGTAATATGAGTATTTCTCAGAAATAATTTGCTTTAGACCGTGTAGGTACCTTGAATGTCTTTGTCAATTGAAACTCAACTTCATTTATTATTAATAGACGAAACCAAATTTTCGAGTCCATTGTATGTTAGGCACAATAAGTATTGTAAGAGACATCGTCAAAATACTGAATACCTCTCCAGTTTTTGATTTGATCATTATTATTTTTTGCTAGGTATATAAGTCAGTTTCAACCGTCAACTTACATGCTCTCGAGATCTTTTTGAGAAAAAAAACTATGGATGATTAGAGAATTAATTAAACATTCAAAAGTTACTCCATACCAGAAAATGTCTAAAGAAACAAGATATTCTAAGATTACTTTTTCTTTTAAGGACATTTAACTTAATTAAAATGACATACCGTTACAAATGTTTTGGAGAACCTTCAAAGAAAATTGTCAAAATTAAAAATAATTGTTTATCTTCGGGCTGTATGTTTGCTCTGTCTCGTTAAGATATTCAAATCTGGACACAAATAAACAAGCGGAGAAACTTCGGACAAATTTAGTATCGACACTTCGTTATCTTACTTGAAGAAGGCTCTCAAACTCAAACGGACACTTGGGAATTCGGATAATAGATTTATAATTTACATTTCGAAACAAAGTTCACATTTGTTTTCTTCTGTTTGAAAATTAAGGGACAATGAACAAACAAATAATCTTCATTCTTCATTGTTCTTTGCTTATCTAGTGTTTTATTAGTACCTTTTTAAAGATTCTACAATTTACCCGAAAAAAAGACAGGAAGACCATGTACCTTAGTAAAATTTCGTCGCCATATTTTATAAATTATTATACCTGGTAATAAAGCCAACAACATTATGTAGATTTATGTATGGAATATCTTATTATTTACATGGTATTTAAGATTGGTGTTAGAGTCTCAATTATAGCTGAAAAATGTACCAATCCGTATCTAACAACATGTTTGCATTTTTCCTTGGCATACGCAGAATTTCGTACTGCGAGAAAACAGTATGTAGTGAAGTTGAGAGCAAAATAGTATACGAACATCCATTGTAACTGAAATTTCGGCCCCATAAATCTGCTGGCTGGGTGTACCAAAGTTCCCGTATGCAGTGGACACAAATCTTGTGTTGGGTTCCGACGCTGCAAAAACTACAACCAATAAAAAATTCTTGAGTAAACTTGCGTAGCATATTTTAGGGGGTTTATAAAAAAAACTGTTTCGACATGATTTATGTCCCGTTGTCGAAAAGTGTTGCATTTAAATACAATTTGACGTGAACAACGATATCAACTTACAATGTAAGGTAACGTAAAAAATCATTTTGAACAATTTTTTGCAAAAGGAATTGTGTGTGGATTTTATTTCTTTACCAACATGTAAATTGTATACTTTGAAAAGGAGTATTTCCCTAATGACTATAAAATACTCGCAACATCTACCTCACATCGGCTTCGCGGTTATAAAAGTAGCTTCTAAAGCGTAATTTCCCGATGAAGCGACTTTGCGAGTGTGTGGCCTTATATTCGCTGCCAATGGCTATAGAATGTCTTTCTAAACGCCACTCCACTCTGCTCTAATGAGGCTGTTCCATCCATTAAGCTATTTAGTAATTAGGTGTGAGCACGGCGGCGCAGTTGCGAATGGACCACAATGAGTGAAACAACTCGTTTATTCACTTTGCATGGGCTCCCCTGACGCACTTTAAATGTTAATATAGAGCATATTTTGAAAATTATAATTCATTCATACAGGTATATTTTTCAAACTACACTCTACTTACATTTTAAATGCAAATTTTATCATTTAAATTGCAACAAAATACATTTTTAACCCTTTATTGCATTTAATAAGAATGAAATATTTTAAAAGAAAAAATCAGTTTCAAATCATTCTAATAACTTTTTTCTCAATAAGTAGTTCTTTTTTGTATTCCATTTAAGTGCGACAAAAAACACATCCATTAAAAGAAAACTACTCTATTTTCGTTTCTATTATCGACAAATAAATAAAAATCATTTTTTATTCCACTCACAGCTTTAAGATATTTTTAATAAGACGTCAGAAAAACATTTGAAAAGCGAAAAAAGTACAGTAAAATGTGCATGGGTCTGTCCGGTACATACGACATCAAAACGCCATCAGGAGGGGTTGACTTGATCTGAATTCGATGTGCGTACCGCGTTCAATGTTCAATACTCTACGTATATTTTATGCGCATAATACAATTATACGCATGTGTGTCTATATTTTATAGCAAAGAATATATTTCAAATGATGGGGTAAACATGGTTGAAGATTTTGTGAAAAGGTTTTTGGAAGGAATTGTAAATATTAAGGCATCAAAAATGTGGTTATAATAAACATTTTTTATTTGAAAGTGACACACGCCTCTCATCTGACAATAGATACTTCTACTGCTATTTAATATAGATAGACTGTCAAATAAAACAAATAAAGATCAAATAAAATCTAATTAACTTCAAAATAAAAGAACGAACATCAATAAAATACCATGGTCTTGGAAAATGTAATTTGACGAAGTTCATAAGATTGGTGGCATTCTGTACACAAAAGGTATTATTTCGTTTGAATGTTGCTTAGTTAGTGCCTTTGCTAAGACTCGGTGAATTGTTGTGTAAATACAACGAGAGTTCTCAGTGAACTCGATAGAACTTCAAGTCTACAGACGTTATTGCTTTCTAAGAGCACTTCATTCATTATCTTTTACCGAGCTCCGAACTTTAATAGAAATTTGTAACAATTAAGTATCTGCGTACATTTGTTACAACCTATTCATGATGTAGAAGTGTTGTTTAATTTTGTCACTTGTTGGGAATTTCATAATAAGTTAAAGGGAAACCAAGACTTTGTTTGTATTTTTATTTTTGTAGGATAACTAAAATAATTTGAAAAATACAACAAAAGACTTTGTGTTTTATTTTATATATGTTAAAGACTGCAGTAAAATACAAGGGGATATCTTTCTACAATAAACCGACTCTAAATTAGTAAAATTATTTTGAGATAAATAGCAATATTCAAGTGCACATAATCAAACCACCTTAACCCAGACGTATATTATTATACCGTATAAAATATGGAACGCGGTCAGATTTGTTCCATTACAATGCTCTATCTCTTTCTAATAAAGAACGGACATCAGATAAAATATCCAACTTCCATTCAAATCGGGTCACAGATGTAAGGCTTACCGACTACACACGGCCGACTTTTTGTGGATCTCTTTTAATCGTCAGCCGATTTTGTTACTGTCTTTGTAGAGTAAGCCGCTGTCAGTCGCCTCGTAAAGATAAAACTAGGGTTATAGAATTAATGTGGTATTTAAATTAAGTTTAAAGGCGTTTTTGAATTGTTGGTATATTTGTGTAAAATATAAGGTGAGTGTTAGTTTGTGAATAGACTACATTTGTTTGGCGAAAGATATAATCATCTTTGCGTGTAGACAATATAGGCTTGACGAAACCAGCTAAAAAATTGCTTCACAGCTGACAAAAATTGAATGTAGGTACGTCAAATAATAGAACACTTTCTAGTTTTTTTTTATGTGTCGCTCACGAGTCTTTTGAATTCTATTTCATCGACAATAAATCTATCAGATTCAGACACCAATTTGTAAATCCTATTGTATATTGTGGACTGTTATAGTACAAAGGTGATCAGATCTGTTTTTTCTTGTACCGTACAAGGAAATACAGATCTGATGAACTTCGTATCAAATCTCCCTTCTTCTCATCAACAACATAAAGTCTTATTTCCAACGACCAAAAGTCCGCCACCATTGTCTGTCGTCTGCTTTCAAACTCTCGTAGTACATGTTACAAAAGAATCGCTCAGTAAATAAAACAACAGAATACCAATATGTCGCTAAAAAGGCATCGAAACAAGAAAGTTGAGAGAATACCCGAGGGAGCAACACAACATTCGCAAATTTATAAAAAAGAAAAATAAAAATACTCGTCTCAGAAGTTGCTCTCAGCCATAACTTGTTGGTTGAAGGTTTTTATAGAAACATGGACAAAATACAATAACGCGGGCGGTCCTTTGCCAGTAAAAGGGGTAAAAAACTCCACTTTCAGTTTATAAGAACTGGTGGCTGTCTTCATAACAAATATTTGATTTACCCAGCTGACTATTAATGTGGGAATTTTCTTGGGGATCGTTGTGTGCGTGATGCGGCTTGCAAATGACTATATTATACGTATGTCTGACGGATATTTATGCAGGAACTCAGTAGTTAGGTTGATATAATGTGACTTTACATTCACATTAAGTTTTCTATATCTGCAAAAGTCAGTTGTTTAAAGTCTGTAAAGAATTTTGGGTTATAACTATGATCCCATGATATAAGACTAAGATAGACACTTTAATATCAAACTTTAACATTTTAATATAAAAAGAATCTTGTGGCATAAAATATGACAAGAAATCTATTACAAACATCTGTTACAAAAAATCTCTAAAAGAAAATGATCTAAGATATCTTTCATAATAGCACTTGAAAATATTATTAAGCAAAACAATATCCATAAAGAGTCTCACGCCAGAAAAATGAGCTCATTTATAACACCTAGTTGCCATGAATATGGCATTCAGTGGCACAGAAAACTCTCTACGAAGTCGAAAGTACGACGCTGAAAACTTTTGTTATAGTCTCTACGGCATTATTAGATAAATGAAGTCAAATGAAATCCTTTGCATTGCATTCAAATTTGTATTGAATAAATATTGGAGTTGAGGTCATAAAATTTTATGTGAATAGCGAAGATTTGAAATTAAACAAAGTACGATTTTATTTATTAAGATATTATTAAAGTCTACAAATAAAATTTACAAGTTTAATGTGAACTGAAATGTGTGAATGTGTGTGGGTTAGTTCAATGTGAACCAGCACATTGTCATGTACATTTGATTTCAATGTAATCAACGAACCGCAGCATTTTATTTCATTTTTATTTGTATTTCACATTGACAATATACTCTACTGCACCGTTAACGATACATGCTTCAAAATTAATACTATGTTTTTCTATACCTACATGTTTAGATATACTCTTATCTATAAGTTACACGAATTGTGTTTAGAAGACAGGTCCTCAGAACCCTCAGAAACAGCAGACAGTCGCTAGATTTAAAACTATAAAGCTATCTTCAAGTGCCCTTATTCGTTGGGTCAGCCAGTATTCTACGTTGGTATCTGGCCGGCAACAAAATAAGTTATTTCCTTTCCGCATAGTACAGCAATCATGTCGATTGCACCCGTGCACATGCTAACGCTTGCAAATTTGTTGCAGGCAGCGGGAAGTTTCCAATGATCGATTTATGACTAAACTTCAGTTTGACGGATAAAATGTGTTAGTATCGTCCGACGAATTTCGAAAGGTTTATAACTTTTTTTGCCAAAAATATAATAATTGAAAAACTTCAGGAAATATGCTTTTTTCGTCTTTCATAAACTGGTAAAGTACTTAATAAAAAAAAAACAAATATTCATCTTCACCTACAATTGTAAATAAACAAATCAATGATTTCGAAATGAGTATGTCAAACAAAAATATTTCGAAAAAACACGTTTAAATATTAAACCTAATGAAGAAAATTGCCAATAATTATGTTGAAAACAGATCAATCATCATTATCAGACCCTGATTGTCAATATAATGCTTAGTTACTTGTATCAAATTACACGTTGGCAATCAAAATAGCGCACACGATATTATATGTAGCGAGCTTTGTTGTTCATTACTGCTCTAAGCCTATGTTAATAATTATTTACGAAGCGAGTTCCACGCTAGCGGTGCCGCGGTGGTTCATAAATGAGAAACTAAATACACTGGAAGCTAAGATTAGGGAGTCGCCAACAAATGAGTTTATGGCGTGTGAGTTTACCTCCATTGTATCATTAGGGATCAAAGACTGGGGTTTTAGCTAAAACGTTTGTACGTTAAAAATTGTTAGCGTTATTATAACTTAAGTTACGGACAGGTTGCCTTCACGCAACGTCATGGTTTATTGTTAGGCTTTGTTAAGGTTTTGTAACGTAACAAAAGTAATTGTTGGATAGAATTTTTGCAACAAATGTAAGATAAATTCAGGTTAATTTTCTCTGCAATTCAAATATTTATTGCGTACATCCTTTTCTAAACACTGTGTTTTCAGCAAATAAACGTTTATGTTCCTTCAAGCAGTATCAAGCATAGAAAATTTTCAGCAATACCAATAAAGCTCTATGTCAATTAGATTTTGTGTTTTAGAATTAATGTTAAAATAAAAACAATGATTTAGTATTATGCTTTTATAAATTATTATTTCGTAAAAGACTTTAAAAAAATCTGTACAAAATATTTCTCCGGGTTTTTAGAGAATCAGATTATATTTTTTATTACCAAAAAAGAGTTTCCAAGTGTTATAACTTTTAAGGGAAATTGTTTAAAGGAAAAGGGAAATTAATCTTTCTCTTAATTAGTAAAGTTGGTCGGAAGCTGCGACGGGGAATTCAAGGCCAATAAATCAAGGTGGTGCTCCAGTTTCAAAGTATAGCAAAAACCATTCTTTGCTTTTAACGCTTTCAATATTTTAGTTCACCCTTATCGATATTTCAGCTGTACAGTGGGGGGTAAAGTTACGTTGACGCCTCGACCTCTGTGGGTTTTAGTAAAGTGTTAATGATAAAACTTGGAACTTATGTACAGGGGTTCTAGGAAAGCACCCTGCGGCGTTGCGCGTGGTTTGTTACTTACCATAGAAACCATTTCGAAAATGTTATGTAACTTACCGAGGGTCCTGGTTCACTGATGTTCGTATTTACTAAAACTTCGCTAGTTACATGAATCCTATCCTTGAAAGTACACGTGAGTTATATTTTTCTGTTCCCAGCTATTTAGGTTGCCGAAAATAAGTTGGCCTAAATGCCTAGTGGCTAGAACATGGGCAAAATTTTACTTTTTGTTCCTAATATATCTTAATCTTGTATAGTGAATTTGTAGGCGCATTGAATATGATTTATTTTCTTGCATATTACACATTTTATTTTAGTTAGATTTTGTTCAAAAGGGATTTTATTACTGGCTGTGCATGATTTTGTGTGATGTTGAGTTGGAAGCTTCTTGGTTGTTCTTAAATTAAATAGGTATCAATACATACAGCGGTATGTTATACATGTATTGTACAAGTAAAGTCCTTTCTACGTCGTCTTCCACACACTCACACATCTTGATTTTTCACTAATATAATCAGCGGGGTCTCGCCGACATTTGGAGAACGTACATTGCGCTCGAGTAGACAATTATGTAATTGGAAAGTGACCCTTCGGTTTCGACGGATTACTGGTTAGAGCTGTCAAGGGGTCGATTCGACCCTCTTACAGTATTTGAGAAGGTTCTCGGAGCGTTTGACATTTCGTTGGGGGACGTGAAACGAATTTTACGGTGTTGAAAACGTTTGTGGACATATTAAGGGTTTTAAATGATAATGTCAGGGAATGGAGCCATGCATTCAATTTGGCTTTAATGTACCCGTGTGAGTTTATTGGCATTTTTTCCGACGTCAGAACAAAAATGGGCATTTGTGGTACTAAGTAATTTTTTTGGGCGTCTTAGAATTTTAACTATATAATTATTATTTTTTTCACATACTTCTTTCTATACCTAACTCGTCAAAAAAAAATTAACATTAGACATAATATACATATATTTAATGGAACGTCACTAATAACAGCAAAATAATTGCTGATAATAATACAATTCGTCCAGCACCAAAATAGATAAACGGATTACTGTTGATCTTATAAATGCCAAAGGCCAGTATGTAGTTTGTGAAATAAATACAGCAAAGATTAAGAGTGAAAGGTTTCGTAAGAAGCGATTGGGGATAGAATAGATAATTATAATTCCCTGTAGGGACCGTCCCCTTCCTTTTAAGAGAAGCTAATGTTAATACGTAATTGAAATTGTGATACCAGGTGGATTTGCTAAATAATCACCCTCTTTATTTAAATAAGGGTGATTCTAAATTTAAGTTTTGCTTTTAGTTGTCTCCGTAACCCTTTTTCCTGGTAATCTCGTTTAAAATGGGGCTTAGAGAATGGCCCTTTTCTCAATCAAAATTTATTTTAAGCTTAAATAATTTTCATTTGTTTTTTGAAAATGTTCAATGATTAGTATTTTTCCCAGAGAACAAGTCTTCCGCCATTTTGTTTTTACATGTAATTACTGTGAGGACTTTTCGATGTTGAAAAATACTAAACTAAACTAGACGTGCTCTCTCGTACGACTCTCCTGACAAAAAGGAATGGAGAAAATGAACTAGGACGAGGAATAAACTAAGCTTTGTAAAGTAAAGTTTAAACTTACGTATCCGTCGCTTAGTTTCTACTAATTGTGGAAGCTCATTACAGTTGAGTAGCTTTACTGTTTACGTAATCATAGTCCTACTATTGTTTATTTTGTGCCTATTTCATTTTTGAAAGATTTGAAGATAATTTATGAATTAGTAAAATTGTGGAATCACAGACAAACTGCCCACAGTAGGTCCTCTTTGATAAACCCTAACTTATGTTACCGTCGCAAAAACTGTCGACGTCCGTACTTTTCCGTACGGCCTCTGTAACCTCACACCTCATTACACTGACCCAACTCAATCCTATCGGATATGACACAATCAAGGATCATTAAAAATACAAAGACTTAACGATGTCATTAGGCGGCATTTATAAATCAGTAGCACCTAATCCGTTGACGCACGCAATACCGTGCGGTGAAATAAATCTTCCACTAACTAAAGCACGTTCATTAAAATTTCTTCCAACGTGCGTGCGATAAACCAGTAGGAATACCTTCCCTGCCGAAAACTTCGACTTATCTCCCTCACGTAGAAGGTCGTTAGGTACGTTAAAATTATGGCCGTGGTTAAACACATGCTACATTTACTCGAAAGTTCATGTTACGCCCGAATAACTTCTCATTTACCGGAAGGGTACCATTTGGAACGCAAAAACGCCAGCTTACTGCGTCAGAAGCAGGTGGTCGATTGGTCGCTAACACGTAATTCGATCTTACTGCAATGATGTCGTTATGTGTTTTGAGAAAAGACGGTCTTTTGGTAATTTCTTCTTATTTCATTAGGAACTATTGCAATCGTTATTATAACGATTTTCGTAATTTTAAGTAAGTAGGTCAGTAAATCCGACATTATGTCTTAAACTTTTTTAGTGCAACAATATAATTGTATATTCGAGTAAAGCCAACTTAATGGTACGAAGTTTGATGAAAACGTTCCGTAAAAGGAATTAAAATTCCCAAAAAAAAACAAATAATATTTTTATAGAACAATTCAAGACTATTTTAATAATTAATTCGGAAGTCATGAGTTACTACAAATCTGTTAACGCAGCTTCCATTATTCGTACGTACCGTTTTCCTATCACGTCTACTAATTATCATAGTTACCCCATGTTAGGGGTACGGGACTATTATGAGGGTGAATGAATCATCGATAATAAGATAACAGGGTAGTTAATCAACAATCAGCTGACTTTACTAATCTACCGTTTCCTTATAAGGTAGCCGAAGGCGAATGAGTGCGTTTTACGGTACTAGAAGATAAGATATTACGTAAAATATATTACTATAAAAAGTGCTTTTAAGTGTGATAGAATAGGTATCAGTAACATAATCAAATATATATATGTCACCGGAAAATAATAAGGACCGTAAGTTTATAAATTTCCGATTCGCTCGATTTACGTAAGTTTATAATTTGACGAAAATCTGAGCGTAAAATAATACATTTTATCTCTCGTTTAGAATCCTACGGAAGTTTATAATTTTGCTAGGAAATTTATAAACTTACGGTTCTTATTTTTTTTTTCCGGTGACATATACATTGTAAAAAGTAGGGATGTTTTGGACAGAACCTACTTAATAAAGGGTTAATACTTTTTGGAATAAAAAAAATTGAATTGTTGAATATCAAGATATGGCAGTCTTTTCTTGTTTCACTTTGCTTGTTTTTTGCTTTATCATTTGCTGAGACAGTTTCAAATAAAGTATTGTGTGCAAATACAATGCAAGTAATTTTTCAACCCTTTTCATTTGCAACCAATTATGGACCCCATTTAATTTATGAATGGGGTTCATAAGCCATTGCATATTATTAAAATTCTTAAATAGCCATTTTTTGTTTGAGTTACGAATGCTAAGAAAGATATCAAAGAATTGTACAGTCCCGACAAAAAAAAAACCATAATTATGTAACTCTATTTTTTTTAACACAACTTACATGCAGAAGTCCAAAATCTATGAGAGATGTTTTTTAATTAATTTATCATTAAAAAACAATTGCCTATTTTTTTATTTCAGAATACCTGTCATTTTAAACGACATTTAGTCGACCCTTAACATAAAACATACACCTTGAAAATGAGATTTTTAGGCACAAGTACAGCACTATCGATAAAAACAATTACCATCTACTAAAAATGAATGTTTAATAACGACGCTACACAACACGCAGTCACTATACAGTATGAGTTGAATGGAAATTAACAGACCGCATTGCATTCCATAATGCTTGTAATTAACGAAATAATACGTACCACGTCGGAATATTCATTTAACAGCAACATCAAAGAGAAATATTGCTCACTCGATCGAATGATACGTTTAATTATGCCCTTTAGCTGTAACTACGAGTGTTATGTAAGCAAAAGCAGGTAATTTCTGCTTTAAATATCTTTGGTAATATGTATTTTTTTAAGGACTTCTAAAAGAGGAGCTTATCAATTCGACGGTATGGTATGTGTATAGTTTATTCGAACAATTTCGTAATTTATTTGGTTAAATTAATTTTTCATTATTACCTCAGTGATCACTCCGCATATTTTTCGTAAAAAAGTTTTTTTTTGTTTTGTTTTTTTTAGTCGTGTTTATGTACTACAATAGTCGACAATGAATTATTTTGTATGTAAAAAACGATGCTGTCAATTATGTGTATTAAAAGTCTTTTATTTAATCAATTATATCAATGAGATAAATCGTGTCTGTTGTTTTCTGAATTAAATTGAAACACTCAATATAATAAGCCTCTCAATAATCACGATAAAAGCTGTCGCATCGTTGTAATTTTAGTAATTTCACATTTAAGTAATGAATGCATGAATTACGTATATATTTCGTGTTTCGCGTTTAATGACAACCACACAATTAGGAAATTATTGTTCGAATATTTTATGTAATTAAAATTGTTTTTGATAATCATTGACGTTGCGGGTAACAAATTAAATGTGTATTTATTTTGGTATTCTTTATTTATATTTTGTTATATGATTTGAATAATATTTAACCTGAACAATATTCTGGTACAACTAACACATGGTTATCTGATCACAAACTAAGCAGATCTTTTGTTCTGGTAACCAGACAACTGATAAACATCTTTATATTTCTAAATAAGAATAAATAAAGATTTGTCCTGGGTGGGAATCGAACTCACGATCTGCGGTTTAGCAGTCAGGGTCACTAACCAATAGACCAACAGGCCCGTCAAAACAGTGTGCTTCTATTTATTTAGTTATTATTATTAGTTCATCTTGTTGATCACGACCTGTCAGGAATGCATTGTTTCAAAGGCCAGGGTATAATAAGCAGATTACAAATACTAAAAGTCCCTAATATTTTGTAAACAGGAGCTCAGGAAAATACGAAAAAAATATTAACTTTCCTAATTGTTATTCACAAAACACTCTCTCTTTGAAGAAAGTCTGTTGTACTCCCAGATTTTTATTAAATTTTGACAAGTTGGAGGCAAAAACAAATTAATAGCAATTGGGCTTCCGACGCTAAAAGGAAACAGTTTTATTTTTAATATTCCGTCGGACTATATTAAAAATGTTTGCAAGAATACACGCTGCGTTTATTGTCTTTCTGACTAAACGAATATCATTACTGGAATTGTAGTGAGAGTTAAACGTGATTATTTAAAAAGTTAATTATTCGAAACACTATCATAAAAGGCGTTTAATTAATAGCTGTTCCGGATTAATTACAACGGGTTTAAAGCCATACATGCATCGATTTAACTAACAAGATTAAAATTTCGTATCGAGTCTTGTATTTATTTAATGCAATCAGTATTTAATGTTTGTTGATTATTATTTCGTAATCACTAAAAATAATATAACAAAAAAACACACGATCATGCCCTGGTCTAGATTTTGACGCGTTTATTGACAATCTTTTAGTCGAAGAAATGTCATGCACAGTAATTTGATATAAATCACCACTTGGTCTAAGTCCCATACAAAGACATCATATTCCATTCGGTCTGACCTATATTGAAATCATATAATACAAATGCCTATCTCCCTTTTAAACAGCGCGTTGAATCATGACGATGAGTGCGACAGTAGTAGCAGTAATTAATTTTAAAAATTAAGCATTCAAAGTGTACGTTTAGGTCAGTTCAGAAAATATTTTTAACATACATACATACATTTCATCACGCCTGTATCCCCGAAGGGTTAGGCAGAGGTGTACCAATGTGCACCCCCAGTTCGCCGATATGTTTAGGTCTCATGTAATAGGGGGCGAGCCTATTGCCACTAACCGGGCACAAATCCAAACTCCGACCTGCTACTGAGAATTTCATAGAAAAACCCAATAATAACGCCTTGGTCGACTCGGGAGTCGAACCCAAGACCTCTAGCGTAGCAGTCACGCTTAGCACCACTAGGCCAACGAGGCAGTTCTTCACATGGTGAACAAAATAGAGAATTAAATACAGATAACGGGATCCAGTTCAGATATGCCTTGCAACCCCTTCAATTAAGCGGAAGGTTGCATCGAGACTCACCTCGCCTCTCCAATGAATAAATAATACAGTAATTTATCCCATCGCCAATATCACACTAAACCGTTTTCTTTTGTTGACACTTAACCAGACGATAAACTTTTTATGTGAGCCGCAGTAAAGTATCTATTGTTGTTGTAAATTGCGGAGTGTTTGTGTGTGGTCTTGTTAAGCATTTTTGTAATTCACCAGGTTTGTTTCGGTTTTGTTATTGTTTGTACCTATGATGTAGTTGCTTGAAGAAGTATATATAATTTCAAGTTTTTCTTTAAATTACAAACCTATTTAAAGGCTTTTATTAATAAATAGGTTAGCGCTAATGGAGCTTTTTTCATCCGTTTATTTTTCCTTTTATAACCTTAAATTTTCTTTCTTTTGTCTATTTTCATCCTGCTTACTTTTCTTTAATTACATATATTCAAAGTTCCAACTCAATGTAGAACATTACGCTGAGAGGTCAAGGCACTGATTATGCTCATTTTCGACGGTATAAAAGTCATTCTCATAAATTATAATATTACAAACATTTGTTTTCTATCAGACGCATAAAACTCGAACCAAAAGTATCATTACAAAACTCATTTCGTTCCTAACGATATCCCTAAAAGTTTTCACAAATATTTTAGACAAATAATTTAATATTTATCACAGTTAAAAAGTTGGTTGAAATTCACAATTTGTTTGAGAAAATAATACTTTTACTTCAACTGGTCATCGGTTTTCCCTTTGATCGGGGTTTATCAATCCATAAATAACAAAATGACAAAAAGCACTCAGTAGATTGGTATTCGGTCCTATTCTAGAGTACCAATCAACTAATAAATTGTTAAACATAGCGTGGAACTAAATTCCTTTAAAAACTTAACAGAAATGTTCTAGATTATTTTTGAAGTTCAAAGCCTAATTTCGTGGAACCAAACTTTGCTATGCCTAATTTAGTTTTTGTTACTTTCTAACTTTCGTGAATAATTAAGCTGTGTAATTATATTATGTGATTAGTTATAAGCACATAAATGGATTAAGGCAATTTAAACTTGTTATTAATGACCACATTTTGAACGAAATTGTTATTTAATTCGAAAATGAAATATGGTGTCTTAACTTTTACAAACCCTAACAACAACTTCTCGTTTAATTTCTGGTAAAATTAAAAAGGTTGGTGTACAAATTCGATGTACATTTTCTTGATCTACATGTTATTTAAATCATACTCATAATCAAATTGAACTATTTTTATTATATAGAACTTTAAAATACTACTACCGTCTTCTTGAATCACCATCAATTTATCTCAAAATTGCCTGAAAACAATATAGTGGTAAGGCAATACCAGCGTGCAATAAACAAGTGTAACGTTAACGTACTAAACTTCACGTATGAGGGTACATCGTGTTTTATTTTGACGTGCAAATGTCATTATTGATCGATTGCATTGACACTGACGGTTGTCAGTGTCAAGACAACTAGTGACCGTTGCGTGAGGTCGGCCATCAATTGGGAACGAGCCGTCTTGCTGTAACGACTAAGGTTAGTAAATGTACTTTGATTATTAATTATTGTGTGTGTGCTATAATAAATGATTTGTATTGTGTAACTGGCGTTTAAATCCTATAATTTCCCTGAAGTGCATTACACTTCAGAAGTGGGATATTTCGAAACAAACTGTTTTGGAAAACCACGCCACAGCTACGACCACTGCATAGCTTAAAATTGCTTCATCCACTCGATATTTAATCAAAATATACATTGAGACGGTTAGAATACAGTGTATCTAGTGATAATAAGGTGATATATCTTAAATACATCCGGCCACGAGTTGGATGTTAATGGATTTGATTGACCTTTTAACATCCACTTTAACGGACATTTCATTTTTGAAATATAGCATTTCATTTTAAGAAATATTTATCATACCAAGTGTTACATTTACTTTCCCACTAGAAACAACCCTCCTTAATAGAAAACTACACGTGATTGACTCGATACAATCAGATTAATATTATTATTTTGCTTCCACCATCACAACAAAGACTAACAAGAAAATTTCTATTGTGAAATAATTTACAATGACAATTTCATAATCGTGACTACCCGTATGTTAGCATTACATCTTTACTAAAATAAGGTTATTAATAGCCGCGATCATCTAAACATAACTAAATACACTAAAATATTCGTTATGAGTTTCAGAAAATGAGTGACACCGGATCAAAAGCTAGTAGGCGGCGACACCGAAATAGTGATGCGCTTCGAAGCCGTAGTCGGAGCCTACGAGAGAGCCTGAGGCGTAGCCGCAGCGGGGACCGGCGTAATGCAGAGCAAGGACGAGCACGACGGTCTCGGAGCCGAACCGCAGCGTGTGACTGTCGCCCAAGCCGTCGCCGGAGCCGAAGCAATAGCAGTATGCACTCACTACGCGAGCGGGAACGCAGACTACCCCAGGAAAGAAAACGACTGAGGACGCCTGAAAGGGAGGTACGTAGAGATCGTGATGAATTATTATGTAGACGGCGTTTCGATACGCCTGCTAATACAAGTCGTGATAAGAGGCACTGTGGACATGATAACGCAAGCCGTAACAGGTCCTTGATGACGCCGACTAAACGACGCTCTTTGAGTAAAAACGACAATGGTGATATCGACAACCCTAAACCTGAACTGATGACAATAGAATTTTTCGAAAACTTTTTAAATGTGCTAAAATCTAAGGCAGGGGATCGTGAATCGTTTGCCACTATGAATAACGTAATCCCAGAGTTTGATCCGATGTCAAGGGAGCAGACTGTCAATACTTGGCTTGATAAAGTTAACGAGTGCTCGGAGATTTATAATTGGACTGATAGACAAACGATACACTATGCCCTACCCAAACTCATGGGTATTGCAAAAACGTGGTACCAGGGCCTACCTTCTATTAAGCACACTTGGTCCGAATGGAGAGTTATGCTTAGGGAATCATTTCCTGCTACTGAAAATTACGCGGAACTCCTAACCGAGATGCTTAATAGACGGGTGCGTCCTGCGGAATCATTTGAGCTTTATTATTTTTCGAAAATTAATCTGTTGAATCGATGTAAAATTTTTGGAAGGCAAGCAGTGGACTGTTTACTGTACGGGATTGACGATAGGGGAGTTCGCGTAGGGGCTCAAGCAGCCAAGTTTGATAAGCCCGAAGATGTACTAGAATTCTTCAAGACCATTAAGCATAATCGAGCTCAGAATGACGTACAGAAGGATTTTAGGGACAAACGTTCAAATAGTACGTTAGGAAATAGTACCTCTGCAAGGAATTCAGACGTAGGCACATCTAGAAACAATAGCACCAAGGGACCAGTGACATGCTTTAACTGTAAGGGTATCGGACATCCTAGCTTTAGATGTCCTAAACCTATTACCAAGTGTAGCAATTGTCATTTTCTAGGGCATGAAGCTACTCACTGTCCAAAGGCCACCAGGGAACCAAGGTACTCCACTAAAGATAAAAATGTTCTTGAGGTTTCTGTAGCCGAAAGTGATAATGATAAATACCGGATCATGATAAGTATTAACGGCGTTCCTTCCATATCTCAACTAGACTTAGGTAGCGAGGCTACACTACTTCGAGAATGCGAGGCTTTAAGATTAGGATTGAGTTGGGATAGTGTAGACGGTCCTTATCTAAGGGGACTAGGTAACGTACCATATTTACCGCTGGGCCGCACACTAGTTAATATTGAGGTACAAGGTATATCTGAATCGGATGTTGAAGTTTTTATCGTAAATAATCACTTAATTCGTTATGACGTGTTGTTAGGCCACAGTTTTACCGAAAGACCAACGCTACAAATCGTTAAAACGCCTACATGTTTAAAGTTTGAACGAATAGGATGCGATGAAGGGACTAAATTACAGCTTACCACGACCTACGACGTCACAATAGATGTTGCGGAGATGATATCTATACCTGTGAATTCAGATATTCCATGCAATGGTAACATTTATGTCGGCGGTTCTGTGAGGGGACCCCTAGGTCAGGAATATTATCTATTGCCAGGAGAGTATCAGATTCGAGGGGTTGAATGTAACCTATTAATGCAAAATGTTAGTCTTAATGCTATACACTTGAAGGCAAACACTCTACTCACTCGGGCGCACTTTTTGGGCATAGGAAAAGATAACTTACAAGTACTGAGTGTTTCAAATAGTTCGGATCCTTACCTACCTGTTACACCCAAATGTGGGGCCCAATTGTTAGATAGTCAGAGGGTACGATGCTTTGAACTGTTAAGAAAATTCAAAGACTGCTTCTCTACCGGTATGCACGATCTAGGATACACGAACGTCACCGAAATGGAAATCCACCTCAAAGACGCTACTCCGGTTGTTTATAGACCCTACCGCTTGCCGCACTCAGAACGAACATTAGTTCAAGAGATGGTACGTGATATGATCAAGCATGGCATCGTACGGGAATCCAATTCACCTTACGCGAGCCCGATCGTCCTTGTTAGGAAAAAGTCAGGCGAGAAGCGACTCTGCGTTGACTACCGGGCATTAAATAGTCGCACCAAAAGAGATCAGTACCCATTGCCAAGGATAGATGACCTATTGGATCAGCTATCGGGGCATACCTTGTTCACATCGCTCGATCTCGCTTCAGGCTACCATCAGATCCCAATAGCCGAACCCTCACGAGAAAAGACCGCATTCGTCACACCCGATGGGCAATACGAGTATAATCGCATCCCTTTCGGGTTGGCGAATGCACCAGCGGTATTTCAAAGGGCTATTCATAAAATTTTATGTAGGTCGAAAGTTGGGTACGTCGTTATCTACATGGACGATATTTTGATACCGTCAAAAACGTACGAGGAGGGATTGGTTCGCCTGGAGGAAGTGTTAGGTCTGATACGCGAGGCTGGCTTGACACTTAAAATGGAAAAATGTCACTTCTTCCAAGAGCGAATTGACTTCCTCGGGTTCGAAATAGATAGAGACGGTATTAAGCCTGGTATACAGAAGATAGAAGCAGTAGAGAAGTTTCCCTCTCCCCGTAACCAACATGAGGTCAGAAGATTTCTTGGGCTCGCCAGCTTCTTCCGAAGGTTCATAAATGGGTTCGCGCTAATTGCAAGACCATTGACGAACCTTCTGAGGAAGGATGTCCTCTGGCAGTGGGGACAAGCTGAGACGGAGTCGTTTGAGAAGATAAAGAGGTTGTTGACCGATAGGCCTTTATTAGCTCTTTACGATCACACAGCTGAAACACAATTACACACGGACGCGAGCAAATTTGGCATCGCAGGTATTTTACTCCAAAAAAAAGATTCTGAACTCTGGAGGTCAGTCGCATATTTTAGCCGCCAGACCTCAGCCGATGAAATGAAATTACATTCCTTTGAACTAGAGACGCTTGCAGTCGTCAGTTCACTGAATAAATTTCGTACGTATCTCATCGGCATTAAATTCACTATAGTCACTGATTGCAACGCCCTTCGCACCACGTTCACTAAGAGGGATCTTGTACCAAGAATTTCGCGATGGTGGATACAGTTTTTAGAATTTAACTGTGACATAGAGTACCGTCCTGGAGAGAGGATGTCCCATGTTGATGCCCTTAGCAGACATCCTGTATCTCCAGCCTCCGATGATCAAATTCACACACTCGATATCTTATCAGTAGGCACGGAAAACTGGATCACCACGGCACAATCAGCCGATGACGAAATTAAGCGAGTAAAAGATATTCTGGAAGATCCCGAAACCCCTAAAATTTCGAGCATTTATAAAGAATACGTCGTTAAAAACGGAAGCGTGTATAGGCTGTTAAGCGAAGGTGTCACCCGATGGGTCGTCCCAAGGAGTGTCCGTTGGCAGCTATTAAAAGCGAACCACGATGAAGTAGGGCACTTTGGCTTCGAGAAGACGCTCGAACGGATACGATCTCATTTTTGGTTCCCAAAGATGAGAAAGTTTGTTAAGAAGTATGTTGCAGCATGCCTTGGGTGTGCGCACCATAAACTACCGTCGGGCTCTAAAGAGGGGTTACTTCACCCAATCCCGAAGGTCGACATACCGTTCCACACACTACATGCCGATCACCTCGGTCCATTCCCACGTAGTAAACGAGGCTGTGTGTACATACTTGTGATCGTCGATGCCTTCACAAAGTATATAAGTTTATCCGCTGTGCGTAGCACGAAATCCAAAGAGACCATAAAAGTTTTCAAAACCCTATTTAGTTACTTCGGACCTCCCTCTCGACTAATAACAGACAGAGGAACCAGTTTTACAAGCAAACAGTTTAAGGCATATATGCAGTCGATCGGCGTGAAACATATATTAAACTCCGTCGCGACCCCAAGAGCAAACGGACAGGTCGAGCGTTATAATCGCACGATTCTAGCCTCACTGGGGTCTATGGTTCACGGGAAGGACAATAAATCTTGGGACGAACTACTGCCAGATGTGCAATTAGGTTTAAATACCTCTGTACATAGCATTACAAAAAAACACCGACTGAGCTTTTGTTCGGCAGAACAGTACCAAATCCAGCTCAAGGTTTATTAAATAACATCATCGATGACGTAGAACAAAGGGATGGCAAATCATTGGAAGACATTAGGTCTGAAGCGGGTGAACGAATTCTTGAAAATCAGGTAGTTAATAAGAACCGGTATGATAGGAATAGGAAAAAGGCAACGAAATATAGGGAGGGAGATCTTATTAGGATAGCTAGGTCTATAGTAACAGGGCCAGGTCAACCCAAAAAGTTAGAAGCTAAATGTCAAGGGCCATACAGGATTAAGAAGGTCTTACCTAATGACCGATTCCTTGTAGAGGATACGCCATTAACTAGGAAAGGAAAAAGGTACGAAACAATAGTCGCCATAGACAAAATATTTCCATGGTTAAGTTTTGGTGCCCCTGCTTGCTCTTCAAATGAAGATAGCGATAGTGAGAATGATAATAATTGATTAAAGTTAAGAATTAAATCTACCACATGATTTTCTATTGATTTAAAATGTACATTACCAAGTAGATCATGACATTATGTGTAATTCAACAATGATGAAAAAAATACCTCTTCTGTATTAACCACAGACGACAGCGCATCAAAGTAACAATGAGACATTTTAATTACTTTTTGATTAGCGAATAATAAACAGAAACGTAAGATTTGATGCACTGGCGACTGTTAAATAAATAAAAATGAGAACAGTGATCCAAGTGAGGGTTGTGCTCATGTCAGGGCATGATTGGCGTACGAACTCGCCGCCCATGAAAGACTTGAGGCAATGCAGTCGTGATGTGTGGGGGGTGAAGGAAGTAGTCTCTCACCACACGACTATAGTTAAGAATGAGCGAATATTTCAAGCCGGGCGTGATTGGCGTATGAACTCGCCGCCCATGATTGGCTTTGAACAAGTGATACTGATCAGGTGTGAAGGTGAAGGAAGTAGCCCTCACACCTCTCAGTCATTGTATAGTGATTGTTTTGATTTGTGTGATGTATTAGTGATAGATTATATATATATTTATGAGACTGCGTAACCTCTAAGAGATTGAATTGTAATCTATTTTAAATCTACTTTTTTATTATAATTGCTCTATGATTGTATATAGCGCGAACGATGGGACTCGTTCGTGAAGGATGGCCGACTGTAACGTTAACGTACTAAACTTCACGTATGAGGGTACATCGTGTTTTATTTTGACGTGCAAATGTCATTATTGATCGATTGCATTGACACTGACGGTTGTCAGTGTCAAGACAACTAGTGACCGTTGCGTGAGGTCGGCCATCAATTGGGAACGAGCCGTCTTGCTGTAACGACTAAGGTTAGTAAATGTACTTTGATTATTAATTATTGTGTGTGTGCTATAATAAATGATTTGTATTGTGTAACTGGCGTTTAAATCCTATAATTTCCCTGAAGTGCATTACACAAGCATCTCATTACTTTAAATGCGCATAAAACACCCACTATTATTTCAGCCATAATACGTTCTCGTTAAAAGCAAAAATTCACGAGCGAACACATTGCGAGCTGAATATTTTTTAGTAACGAGCTGCGGTGTGGTGTCATACACACTGTCGGAATTTCCATATCTAAATGGAAAACGGCCCTATACAATCAATTTTGTACCCACATTCCATTTGAAAAGTGCACCTGTGCTGAGAATATGGATTGTTTATTTTTGTTTGAATTGGAATTTTGAATTGAAATGCGTGGCCGGTGCGGCGCGTTCACACTTGTGTCACGTAACTTGTATCACACCCATTACGGGTAAGTGGTTTTGTTCCTTGGAGCAGTACGCTCACCTCTTGTTGTTTTTATTACGTAAGGACAGCGAACTTTGTGTTCGGATGCTTGTGGCACAGATTTAAGATTGAGGTAAAGATTCTTAGATTATTCTGCCTGCTGACATATTTATTAACATTATTTTCATCAAAATTTTTAGTTTACTGTATTTGAATATGTGCATAACAATCGGAAATCTATATTTCCAAATCTAAGTATAAAAACTAACAAACAGTTTCAACCTCAACTTCAAGCAGGAATTTTTAAACAATTTTCAATTCTCAGCAAAAAAATCAGTTCTGAAAAATGATGATGTTTAGACATTCAAATCGGTTCGTCGCATCGTAATCAGAGAATATGGCGAGGTGCGAACGACCGAACACTTGCGGCTCCAATCCTCTCACAGACATCGGTTTTTATTTTTTGCTTCATTCCCCTTTGAATATGAGCACATATACTTTGATTTTAACCTTTTTGAAGTCTAGTACGATAATATTTTTTGGTTTTTCGCACTACGGAAACTCATTATGACATTGTTGGGTTTGATACTGCATCTCCTTTTCAATTTCAAACTAATGTATGTAGTTTTCATGTCTTAGTCAGTACACAAAACATTTATTTTATAATCTTCTAGGCAGTAAATTTCTTATATAATCATTTTTAAAGTGCCCAAAGTTCATTGTAGGACTATCGTTCTAGCGACAAAGAGGGACGGAGCTACATAGTCAGATAGCTCCATCTCTTTCACTATGGAATTTTATTGCTTAAACACTTCATAAAACCGCTTTGTTTTATTATTCGAAATTCATGACGTTTAAACATTATATTTTTATTACTATTTAAATTCTTATGGAAACACGCAAACCTTTGTGCTTTATGCAAGCTTACCAACGATCGAATCTTTTAATTAATCTTACTTTTCTTTTATGTTTAGAGATCTTGGCCTTTTGTTTTGTCCTTTGATTCTAGATTATCCAGATTTCTATCTAGGTTTTATGTTAGGGGTTCACGACGCTTTTATTATACTAACAGTTACTAACTTAGTTTGTTTTATCGCTGTTAAAGTTAAAATGATCAAAGAAGTAGATTGAAATGGATTTATTAATATTTCATTTTAAAATTATTTTTCTTTGAGTCACATACATTCTCTACGACGCCAGAGTAAATTTTTTGGGAGTGCTTAGTTAAAAGAACATTAGGTACGACATAAGAACTAGTGCAGGGAATCTTAAACTAAGACTTTATTCAATTATCATATCTAATTAATTACCGTTGTTTAGTGAACCAATCTGACTATAATAATGAGTAATAATTAATAACCGTTGAGTACACCTGTCTAGAGATTTATACATGAATAATTCTATAACTATACATTAACGGAACAAGGTTAAGCAATCAAGTTTATTATGCTAATCTAGACACACATAATACGCAATTAATGCATTACCGTAATACCGGCTTCGATACAATGGTTATGTACGAACAATAGCAAGTATGAGGTACATTTAACGTATTATATATAATTCTTAAACACTATAATTATTATTATGTATAATTATTAATCTCTAAACTGCCTCGTAGGCCTAGTGACGCTAAGCGCGACTGGTACGCTGGAGGTCTTGGGTTCGATTCCCGAGTCGTCCAAGGTGTTATTGGGTTTTTCTATGAAATTCTCAGTAGCAGGTCGGAGTTTGGATTTGTGCCCGGTAAGTGGCAATAAGCTCGCCCCCTATTACATGGGACCTAAACATATCGGCGAACTGTGGGTGGTACATTGGTACACCTCTGCCTACCCCTTCGGGGGTACAGGCGTGATGATATATGATTACTATTCTGAAGAACATTATTTTGATTACATAAATATTCGAGTATGCAATCATCAGGTCAGCCGATACCAGTGTACTGATGGATGTTGACAATGACTGTATAACCAACTGGTGACCAACATGCCAACTTCGACTGTGTGACGTTCTGCTCTTAACTCTACATAGCACAAACATTTGCGTTGGCCACAAATGTTGCTTCAAGTATTGCTGTTCTTTGAACATGTGCATTTAGTGTTTGAGAAACTCTCAGAACATGCAATGAAATTCTGTATTGTGAAATTAATTTTTGTTTAAAGAAAATAAAAGGCAACTGTATTTTTCATTTCACTTTCCTAAAACATGGTTGCCTATCTAAAAATGGATTTACAAGAACAACTAACAATTTCATCTATTTCAATTATGCCTTTGCTTTTAAGGTACGAGGCTAGAATTCACAAAAATGGTAATTAAACAAACCAAAAATAGATATCAATTTCCTCCTACAAAGAAAAGAATATGGATTCAGTTATAGCTGTTGACAAGCTGAAAATATTTCAATTTTGATAAATTCCAACGAAATCCAATAAAGAAGCGTGTGCCTAATAATGAATTCTGCGAAATTGTAAATGGCCGTTTCCAACTAAACGACAATACATAAATGAGCAAGCGTAGTAATCAATGCTCCTTGTTCTACTTATGAGAAGGCCTATTACTTATAAAAAAGTAATTTTAGAACGCCATTTTACCAGTATCATTTCCACTCCGGACTATATCCGGACGGATATTGAAGAAATTGTGTGTAAAATTTCATTGAAATTCGTACTGATGAACAAACATTCATCGGTTAAAACTTTCATCTTATAAAACTAGTAGAATTACAGAAAACTAATTTAAGTTACACCGGCCGTAACGTCAAGCCCAAAAAGGCGCTGCATGTAAGCGCTAATTCCCGTTGAATTATTTTACTGTAAATATACAGCGCGATAGTTCAAAAGTTCATATTAGTAGGATTTGTCCATTTCGAGAGCAACAATCAGTTTCACAGCCGAACAACTTTGATAGCTAAGCCAAAAACATGTGACGCTCAAACATCCACGTTTCATTAAAATGTAGTTGCAGTATGTTCCCTTGCTGCGGTTATCCCTTTGGTCTTGAATTTCCAAAACATCGTGTATACGAAGCGCCTACAACGTAAATTCGAAACATTCCTTAAATTTCAAATTCCGTGGATAACTGGTTTAGCTTGTGGATAACTGGACGAGTGAGGCCCTCCGTGAAACTTACGCCAAGTATTTTCATTTATCTTAGTCCAGTAAGTTAATGTCTGGAGGGAAAATGTACGCGTGTAAATATGAGACCCGTTTACTGAAAAGGAGTATTCGAACAAAATGATAACGGTTTTATGGCAACTAGTAAACATAATGTCAGTCTTGCAGGGAAACTAAATAGATGCCTACTAAATGTTAATACTATAACGAATCGTAATTACTTACAACACTTGAATTTTCATATTAAATATCCCGTGTTACATAGTTTGTTTCTGTTAATAACAAACAAAATTGTATAAAATGTTTGTTAAATGTATAAAGTTTTAAGCCTCTATTTCAAAATGTGTTTAATTTAATGCCAGTCAATCTCAGTGAAAACACTAGCAGAACTTCAACAACAAGCATCAAACGATTAACAACACGGAATCCAAAGCGATGTTTCAAACGCGACATCGTGAACTTCCCAGGGATTTCACTTGTTGTTACCAAAGTACCCAGCACTGTTCCCATCCGAGCTTTAATTAGTTCATCAGATAATTTAGTTTGCGCGACGCTCGTTACGCCAACGAAGTGGACAGGCTAATGCAGCCTAAGCCTATAATCTAATTATTCGACGAGACAAATACAAATTAGTGACGTTGCTTACCTGCTCGAGCATTTACTCATTTTATGACGTCAGCTTTTTAAGATGGAGCGCTCTACTGGCGTCGTTGAGTTTGTAGGTTGTCTGAAAATATTTATATCATGATATTATGTAATGGAATATGTTTCACATTTGTGTCGTTTTTGGTGTATGTACAACTATGTAGAATGTATTTGAGAGAAAAAACAATAACTGTAATTTTTATTTGTGTCCAGTCAATATTTATTTATTTCTAATACTTATTTAATATTTATAGCTTTAGTCAACCATTTTAACGGCCAAAAAGCAACCTTCCTAAGAAAAAAGAATGTTGTAAAATGTGAATAAATAATGCAATTTCCCCAAAATAAATCACCGACGTTGACATATTATTATATGTATAAATAAACTCCTGCAATATTTATAAAGCACATCGTTATTGAAAAGCGTATCGATGAAAACTTGTTAACTCCAACGCATTTTCCCTTACATTTTTTGTCAGCGATCAAAAGAGTCTGACATAATGTTCGCTTTGTTCCGTGACGGGTACGCATAAAGTAATTTATACAAAGCTATAATTTACGAAAGAATTATAACAAGACAGAAATATAAGAATGTAGGGAGTGCCACCTTTATACCGACCCCAATGAAGCGAAATGTGTCTCATTTTTTGTGTACTAAATAAAAATATTTCACTGTCGTAAAAAGTGTCTTTGTAGGTGTATTTGCCTTGTTTCTTTGTTGTGAAACAGGCGTTCTATTCATTATTTTGTATACTTTTTAAGCCGTACTGAGATTTCATTACGGTGTGAGGAAAGGTACCTTTTGTTTATCATCATTAGACACTGTAATTTTTCAAGCAATTTTTAGATGCTTTTTTTTCCTTATTCTTGCCTCCGTATATAGGATGATGATTGATTCATATACAATTTTAAAAGATTTTGTTAAAGAAAAAACAACGAACATAATTTTTAGAAATGACTTTAATCTTCCTTTTACCTGGAAATAATTACAGACTTTAAAAATCTTAATCTATAATTTATTTACAATCGATATCTATTTAGTTACAACCTTAATTACTTTTATACACAAAGAAAAAAATACTAATTTAAGTTATACATTCTGTGAACGCTTACTTACATTTTTACAATCTATATCACATTTTTCATTTTTTATGTCTAGAGTCATTACAATGTAGAGTCAGGGTGAAAAACAATTGTCGGCCGCGAATAATTTAAAACGGAAAAATGTGACGTTTTTATTTCTCAACAATTTTTATTATGCTTTTCAGGTATACACTGTACAATATAACGGTTGAGTTAAGAAAAGACTCAATAAAAATTGTAAGGCAGACAATTATAAATTCACCCCATATTAAAATAGGAGTGATGCAGGAAATACCCATACATGAGGTTACTCAATAACGAGAATAACATAATACAGTTTTATATTTAAATCTGACAATTTATTCTATTGTTCAGAGTCGGTAACTAACCACTCACTACTAACATTTTAAAATGATTTTATTTTGTATCTTAAAATCGTATTGTCAAGCGTTTTATGTACATTTAGATATGTTATTTGATGAGAATAAAACGACTGTGAGATTTGATGCAAAGAATATTATGTATCGACGCCTGCTATTTAAAATTAATTAAAGTTAATTTATTTACACAATATCCTACAAAGTCAAGTTGGTAGTCTTCGTCTCGGTATAAAATAAATTACCTAAGAATAAAAAACCCAATTAATGCAGCACAATTTTGAGTTTAGAACTATTGATCAAATGTTAAGGGAGGCACTTACGCCAAATTCAGTCTTCAATCTAATGTTTACACAAAAGGAAATCTGTTAAATAGATGCGTTTCTTAACGCTAAACTGTTGTTTCTATGACATCCGGGGAGGGTCAACAAAAGCCGTCTTTTAGGTCAGGATAGCCCAGATCAGGCATCGCTCTTCTTGAACCGTTGCCTCTTGAGTTCTCGACTCGCATGCCTCGACCAGCGCGACCTAAACTAGCGTACCTTGTATCCGCGAGCTTATCCCTTTGTGCCACCTCGTCGTAGTAACGAGCGTCGTTCAACCCTGCACTGTATTTCTGACTTAAGCTGTACTTATCTATCGTCGCGTACTTCTGCACGGTTGCGTATTGACGATTTGATTCAGGAACCCCGACCCCGTTTGTTTTAGCGCGGTCGAACGGTCTTTCTTCAGGCGGTAATGCACCATCGAGTCTCGCTTTAAACTCTTTGTCTTTTCTTCGGCGTCTTTTGCAGGCACAAAGGGCAACAGCGATAGCACATAGAAGTAGGCCTACTCCAGCAGCTGCTGCCACGTACGGCGGAGGTAGCGATATCCTGAACGAACAGTTAGAGTCGTCTTCGTCATAACCAGTAGGACAGTGCGGGCTTCCATCACACCATAACGCGATGGGAATACATGCGTTCAACTCCGGACAGCTAAACAAAAAATAATATAATTAGATACAGTGCAAGATATTGAGATATTAGGCGATTCAATTATGTAAAATTATATTTACCTGTAACGACATTCTATTGAGATGGGTGCAGGTATAATATTCGAATCCGGATCACGTTCAAACGAAGGTTTCTTCATCAACTCAATCCATTTTATCGAGTAGTCAGCTTGTTCGTGTTGCAGAAAATCTATGACGTAGCTCCGAGCGTGAGGTTTTAGTGACGTTTCCAAAGTAGTTTGAGAGGATTTCCATCCAGGTGAGAACAGTTCTATAAAATTATTTCCATCAGGACAAACTTCTCTCAACTTTGAAGTATCATGAGCCTCGTATATGTAAAGTCTGTTTGGAGTCGTGCAGAAAGGTGAAGATTGAGTCACCTCATAACCAGGTACTTTAACGTATAAGTACCGTCCTTGTACAGGAGTAACTTCATCACCACCAGGTTCAATTAGCCAAGGTCTGTGAACGCAAGCCACTTCAGCTCTCACGCTTTCTGATATAACGTGTCTATCCCCAACTATTTCTGGTGCTACAGGTAATTGTCTTTTATCGAAAAGTCTAATTTCTCCACTGCTTCCTCGAAGTCGCCTCTTGCCCCATCCTGTTGAGCACACAGTTTCATCCCCAGGTCCAGTGGGAACAAATTTATATTCGCCTTCAAAAGCAAAATCGTCGTAATCTTCCGTAATGTTCATCATGGTCACTGTAAAGTTGATTTCTACTACGGGTGCGGTTAATGTATGTACATTCAAAGGCTCAGATCTGTTTGTACAAATGCAGTCTCTTTGTATAGGCACTCCCTCCCAAGGATATTCGGTTATAATAATTTGGGCGAGACCCTCCCCTCCAATGGTTCTTTTCACAGGCCTATCGCATTTCCAACGGCTAGTTCGTGAGTCTTTGTGTGTATTACAATATTTATTTCCAAAGTAAGTGCTTGTGAAGGTCAACTGTATTCTTTCTCCCTGTTTGGCTTCGAATCTGTAAATATTATCATAAATTCAATAACACGTCTAAAAGGGGCTTTTACTAGCTCAATGATAGCGTAGTAGAAATGCCAGATGCGAAGCAAACACCTTATTGACAGTTTCGTCTGAAGTCGTATCGTTCAATACCTAATAATGTCAGCGCAAGTTTTCGAATATCTATCTGGATTTCGTGAACGAGCAATAACTGGATACTGCATTTATCAGTCATGTAAAGTTCAAAGTCTTTGAAATGGTATTGGAAAAGAATATAATATGAACCAGTGTTTAAGGTGTCCTCATACGGCTTTAATATTCTTACCTTAGAATGCAGGTGAGATTTTGAGCACCGCCTCTTCCATAATAGAAAATGGCGCGAGGAGCTTGGAATCTGCCAGAATATGTCTGAGCAGACTTGAAGACTCTGTCGCAAGCAGACTGCGAGTCCACTAGAGGTTGACCCTGCTCACTCACATCCACAAACTCGTATCGAAGGAGAAACGATACCGGATAGAGAGCTGATCCTTGTCGAAGTTCCTGCAAAGAAAAGTAATCTTAAAAATATGTCTGTAATATTTTATGTTGTAATTCTATACTAATGTGCTTGTAACAGTTTCCCAAAAGGCCAACGTAGAAGTAACGGGGTGGAAATAAATTATATGATGACTACAATTAATAACACATGTGTCACTGGGACATCTATTTAAATAAAAATATATGTCAGCATTTTTTAAGGTGTTAGCATAAAAAAAGATTGATGGCTTCTGTCAATTTTATAGTACAGGCTATTAGTAAAAGGAGTAATATCAGTACTAGATCCCAAGTGAAACATTAATCACTTGTCGTGTACTCAATTTATAATGTCCCGTTACCATTAAAACTTATTTCCACTTTATAAGTGGTGTATTGCTAAGGTCGGCTTCACGGCAGAGACTGCGTGGTGTAGTAAAACTTCAAATATTTAGTTAGAAACTTGCTTTAGTCCTTCCTCTGTTGAATTTAATATTGAATAATAAAGCAGTTCTCAACTAGTGACTTTAACAACTTGCTTAAGACCAGGTTTCCTATATTAACTAGGGCGTATTCTTGGTTAGCAGCTGCGTAGAATACTAATGAATGTTCAAGTTTTTGTAATTATTACGCGTGTTAATCGTTTTATACAGTCGTGTGCTCCAGTCGCAATTTGTAATGGTTAGCTATATAATTCACTTTTATACACTGAGCTATATTTCAGAAGCACAAATTGCGACGAAATGGGATAGCGGTATAATTGCAATTGGAAACTGAAATCAGCTCTGACAAATTACGAATATTACTGTGTCCGCGTATAGGTTGCGGAATGCAGTGCACAATTACTGGGAATCGAGAAATCCTATGAAATTCTAACGTACCAATGCTCAAAGGACAAATAGTCAGTAATCAATTAATGAGGTCAACTTTAGTATCTACTCTATCAAGTTTATTAAGTTCGTAACATACGTGTATAAGGCCTAAGAAATGCAATTTATTTATATGTTCTAACTTTTCTCTTTCATAGCTATTACTTTAATCACCTAAATAGTGCGTATCGATTGTCCATGTAAAATAAACTTTAAATTCTACTGGTATTTGAAATAACACATAAAAAATTAATCTACCGAATAATTTATACATCTGCAATATCCATATAAACTTTACTCCATTTCGGCTTTAAGTTTATGCATAACGTCGCCAAGAAAATAAAACAGCCATAACGAGTGATGAGACGCAATAAATCTGAGTTTTACAAACACTTTGGTACGTGCCTCATCGTGTGACGCTAACACTTGAAATAACGTGACAACACTAAAGCATTCTATCACGGTGAGGAACGAACTAGCACGTGCTCCTTGCATTATTCACTATGGCAAATGCAGCGGGAGTTGCGCGTGACTTATCTATCCTCCCTATGAATGTTTCACGCCAGAAAAGTTACAGAAAGCCGGGGAATACAGCTGAAAGGGCAGTGGCGAGGGAGAAAACGAAACAATGGATAGTCACGGACGTAATCCCGAGTGGATTACTCCTTTGAATGTCAGATTGGATCGATACAGAAATAAATATAAGCGGATTTTATTTATACAAATAGATGTAACGGAGATCATTTTCATTGATCTTAATGTTATTTTCCTGAAACAGTACTATTTATAAACAAAGATTATAATAACATAACTATTGACCGCTTTTATTCGAACTTTTATAAAAGCTAGACGCACGAAGTGACTTAAGTTCTAAATATTTGTTATTAGGTGAGCTATTATGAACTTCTAACATAAGTAGACATAGCATTAATGTATAAAGTTCAAAGCCCGTAAAAGCGATTTCGACTTTAATCTTTCTCGTCATTAAGGTCATGACAACACAAAAAAATGTAATTTAGGAACAAAATTCGTATGTAATGGACTTTTTTCTTAAACATTAGAAAACAAATAAGACAGTCAAAGAACGACGAAAACCTTTATCTAACACATTTTTTTTTCAAGACAACATAAATGCTAACCGGCTTTTGTATTACTTTTTACTGAATTAACTTGAAAATACGCCAATATTCATTTTATAGACCAATCTAAATAATGTGAAGCCCGTACTTACAAAAAAAACATAACTTTCAAAATTTTCAAATACGAAGCAAACCGTAGAAACTCTGCATAATGTTCTCGCATATATCTACTTATTCTAAAAGCCATATGTTTAGTTATTCATCCAACAATAAGAAGAAGTAGGGCATAAAAATTTCGCAAGACCCACTCCTGCTATTAGATTCGGAATGCACGTGACATATTTTGGCTGACTGCTACCAAATTCATGACCGTTCCAACTCACTTCTGATGCAATGCTCATGTTATATTTTGGGTAAAAATTTCACGCTGGCTGACACAGCGCTCTTTGCATACCGTAGTACATCCCAAAATGGGTAGATAAATATTTGCTGCAGTAATTATGTGTGCTTTGGCAGTTAGTTGTTTGTTGCCTGTTTGTCGCTTTAATTACGCGCGTAATTCTTTTGTGAGTTTGTGTTCTATTGGTGTGAAATCGTGTTTTGTTTATTTACGTGTGTCGGTATTGTTTCCTGAAAATGTGGAAAGAGAATCGAAAACATCTCTGGTGTTCAATAAAACTCATTAGTAAGTTAAATATTTTCTTTTCATCTACCCACAACATAAGGTGGTGCGAATGGTAATTCATTTACTTTAGTTCCTAACATGTTGATAACTTTAGTTTTATGATAACAGTAATTCTTAAAAAATCTTCTTCTTTTGAAATTCTTCAATTATGATTTTAAGTATTACCTACCCATGTACCTACATCGTGCGTGCAATTGGAACATAAAAGCCAAACTGTTGCTGATCTATGAACTTCTTCTCTGTATAGTTCAATGTAAAGAGTCTTTAGCTGTTGTACTAAGTTAGGATATAAAACACAAAGTTTTGATTCAACAATGGACTCACCTGCAATATCGTCAAAGCATTTCCAGTAGTGATGTAGCTCTCGGAGGGGGCGCACGGTCGAGTGGCTCTGGTCGCGTTCGACAGCAGAGCGTGGTCGCAGAGTCGGGGCGACTCCTCGCGACAGAACAACCCGAGACGGGACTTCTTGTCGCTCATGTCCAACTGTTGAACAGACAAATACGTTTAGTGCCTATGCCTACAGTAAATTTAAACACAAATTCTATGTGATCGGCCTATAAACCACGTACGTGGAATAATTGGTTGGGTTTTGAAGCTTGTCTAATTTCTTAATGTTTTTGTCGTCATTATGTTATATGACGTTCTTAATGTTTTTTTTTTAATAGATAACTTTAATTATTTTAATTTAGTAGTGACATTAGGAACTGCGTTTATAGGAACTCAAAATGTTTCTGTTTAATCTGCGTTCAAGTGATGTTGGTAAAAGCAAATTTTAACAAATCATTTAGTTAAGTTAAACCCGAGAACTGAGATTAAATTCGTTCGTGAAATCTGCCAGGACATTCAGGTGCAACTGCAACATTATACTGCTACCGACTCTGAAACTTTATAAACGCCACAAAGTTACATTGTTCATCCTTAAAATGCTTTCTACTCAATTTCCTGGTAGTAGTTAGAAAACTAATATCTAGTCTATGTGGTCTTGGCTCCAAGCTGGGTTCAGTTTCCCTTGAGAAAAGTATGAGACTGCAGTAACTGTACTTATAGTATATAAAGACTGCATGTGTTATAGAAACTTTAGGATCACGAACAACTTGCCAAACGAGGTGATTATCACAGAACACTGTTTTCTTAGTTATCGTCTAGAGAAAATCATGTATGGTAATGTATTGAAAAGCGCTAAAAATTGTTGATGTAATAATGAAAAAAAAGGTTATATATATACATATATATGTGTGTGTAATATTTTTCATACGTTTTCAATGCTAAAATGATATGTAGTTATTTACGTATGCGATTACATGAATATACTTTATCTTTATTTTTGCGCTCTCAGTTTCAGCACGTGCAAATTATCATGGATATGTTTACTACTCGTGGAATATATAAATTGTACTGTAAATATTAATTTTGATCGTTAATTTATTATTGGAAATTACCAATATAAAAACCCATTTTTTTATCAATACAAATTGATAGGAAAGTAAAAACGGTCTGAATAAATAATTTAGTTATTCAAGACGGCAACACTATTTACATAGTGTATCTGCGAGCGAACGGAAAAACTTTTCTGATTAAAGTGCCAACAAAAAATAAGTTGAACTGGGACCGCTTATCCATTCTTAATGCAAACTGAGGAATCCGAATGAATGAAACGAAACACCGCACTGCAGTCGGTGGAACTCGGTAAAAGTGCTCAGACACATTAAAGAAAATTAATGTTTGGCTGCCAACGTCAAGTGGGTAGAGGGTAGAGGTAGTTGGCAAAGTGAAATGGCACGAATAAAGGCAGTGAGAACGCCCAATTCTATATCGCTTCGTACTTGTATCATCGCGTTAGTCTTGCGCAGTGCGAAAGTTTCGCCCGGTAGTCGGTACATGCTAAACTTAATCCACATTTCATTACGATACACGTTCGCTCGGGACTTTTTACCATTTAAATTCATGTACTATAAAATTTTATATGGACGACCCGGTATTGTGATTCGGTATGCGATAACAATTTAAATATTTTATTTTTATTGCGCGAACGCCAAGAATTGTTTCCGATAAGTAAGGAAGTTAGACAATAACAGTTTTGAGGGAAGATTTACTGCGTTATTTGGGACATTAGGCGACACATGGGTATGGGTGCTGCAGTTAGTTGCCAAAGCATGTTACTAATATTGCCTACCTATTATTTTAAAAACTATAAATAAATAAATAAATAATAAATAATAAAAATGTTTATTTTCTCATCATCACATAATATTACACATTTAGTAAATATGTTCTTAAATAGAGACTGGTGTCTGTGATAGGTAAAACCTGAGTTACAGATCACCAGGCTACCCTCCGAAGAGACACAAAAGTATTAATGGAGAGAGAATTCTAGTCTAAATTATAATAGGTATTTTAAACTTAAACTAAAGCTAAAACTATGAGATCAAAAAAGGTTAAATCTATAGGAAGATACAAAAGATAAAATTAATTTTAAATGTGGAGAACATTATCAAAAAAGCAAGAAAGTAATAAGGTGGCTAATTGGATACGAGAAATAGGTTTGAGTGTAGTGGTATGTGTGTGAGGGTGCGTGTAAGGGTGTGTGTGTGTGTGTGTGTGTGTGTGTGTGTGTGTGTGTGTGTGTGTGTGTGTGTGTGTGTGTGTGTGTGTGTGTGTGTGTGTGTGTGTGTGTGTGTGTGTGTGTGTGTGTCTGACTATGAAGCTTATTTAGGAGCCTTTCTTTCTTGTAAGTAAATACTTTACCCACACTTGTACATTTAAGATTGTGTGACAAAAAAATACATAGTGAGTGTAAAAAAGACCAGAAAACGAAAACAAAAAAAAAAATTAGTCTAAACCACCTACACTTATTTGCGTAGTTTATATGAACAAACTTTACATACACTTTACAGTAGTAAATGCACGATACTCAAACACTGCGCTAATCTGATACGCTAATATTTGCCATTTGGATTCGACTGCAATCGCTGAACTGTTTCAATCAGGTCATTTAGTACCAATTTTCCAATAATAGGTAAAACATTTTGCATTTACCTACAAAGAAACTGGACGATTCGTTGCATATAAATTGTGTTCTTTATCCCATGAATAGTCGAACGAGAGAACCGGTACAAACCGGTCTTACTTGTTAAAAATATAGCCTCATACAAAATTCGTCTGTATACGGCTCTGTTGCTATCGTAAAGGAACCTAGAGCTACGGATCAAGGATTAATCAGGCTTTGTGGATAGGTTGTGCTCGTATCGATCATGCTCCTAGAAATAAAGCCTTCACATACTAAAAGCGTATTTCCTCATGAAAAATAAACGCATTTGAAAAAGACATCACTTATCATGGACATATCATAATTGCTCTTTAGATTGAAAAACATACTTTAAAAACAAAAATAAGTTTGTTAACGACTCTAATTAAACCAAAGCCTAGAAATAAATGAACTTCAGTTTTCAGATGAGAAGTCTATATTCGAAGTCAGTTCAGCTATGGTTATTATTTTTATGACAGTTACATACACTTCTTTCAGTCATTCACTCTTCAGTCTTTTTCATTTACTTTTACAAAGAACAACAAATTACCTTTCGATCCAGATCGGCGTCAGGGGCAGCTCCGTCCCAGATAGTCAGCTGTGATGAACAGTCCTTCTGTTGATCAAAGCCAGCAGGCTCCGTTCCAGCCGAGTGGTACTTCACAAACGACACCCAAACAATCTCGTTGGCCCGGCCCTAGAAATCGTAAATCGTTTTAACAACCAGTAACAACCCTAGCTTTTTACTTTTTTGTTTGAATCACTACTCTAGTGGACATACGAATGTTTGCTTTGTTTTTGGGACCCGTACGAAAATATTTATAGAATCCACATTTTGGTACGCTTCCCAAATGGAATGAAAAACGTTTGTATGTACTTATAGTCTATTTGGAATGGCGCTGTATAAACGCTGCTAAAATGTATTTACAATTGCTATTTATATTTTTTTATTCGGAATTTTTAAATTTTTTTTGTACTTTTGTAGGTTGTTACATAGAATGATTTATAGAGTTAGTACTATATATGTAAATATGATTTATTATGGAAGTTCTAAGTACCCATCACCAACTAAGGTCACTTCTTTAATTATTCATTTCTAACTATTGCGTGCCTTCTATACATTTATTATCATAGATACTGCATAAATTATTTTTGTAGACGGCCAGCAATTTTTCCATTCAATTAATTGAATAAATTCGAAGTAAAAGAAAACATTGACAGTTAATACCACTAATTCGAATGAGTGATTATCATTTTCTTTCTAGTCTTCAAAGTAATACATAAATGCTTGGTTCATTAACTAAGACACGAGTATGTTAATCTTTTGATTGATGATGATATTATTTATTAATGATATTGCTGAATTGAGAGGACTTACATCAATAGAGGATAACATACATTATGTATTGATGAAGGAATTACATTAATGCGATTTCAGACAAGTAATAAGTTTCCGATACGTTAAGGAAATCCTCTGCATTTATCGTTGATTTATATTTTCATGAATTCACCATATTTTTGTCTAGTTTTGTTTTCAATGTTTTGTTGGGCAATTGTTTAATTCAATGTTGTAATCGACCTTGTTTACTTTCTAAGCAAGAATTTGTCCTTAAGAAAGTTGTGTTATTGCTCTACTAATGCATAAATTCGATGGATAAATGTTACTTACAAAACTGCTTAGAATAAATACATAGGTAATATTAGTCTATATGTTACCTGAAAATAGTAGACACAAGACGTGTTCGGTGGTAGTGAATGTCTCGGATTTCTGAGTACTCCGCTCGTTTTGTCCGACGACCGTAACACAAAACGGCAGCGTCCGTCCGATCGCACGTATGAATGTGAATCCTTCTCCACATACAACACCTGGGCAAGAAACACACGTATATTCACGCGGTACTTTAAGTACCAACGACTACACTTTGTATACCGAATGCAATACAATCAACGAAGGATTGCATACGTAAGGATATAACATAGCAGCTGTTCGTTCTCAATTTAAATAGAATCAATTTGTAAGCTGGTGGTATTTTAACAGGAAATTTGTTTGACTACGGATGGAGTTGAATTTGTTTGAGCTTTCGATTGATTTTATTAACTTTGAGCTTTGTAAATGTTGGATTTTTTTGCATTTGTGGGCTAATATAGGTTGCTATAACATAGGTCCGTTTTTGTATGCTGAAACACTCTTGTACCTTTTACATTTACTTATAACTGTATCTGCGTAAAACAATAAAGTGAAACTATAGAGGAATCTAAACTCATGAGCAAACCCAATCTCCAAGCGCAGCACAAAACAAATTTCGTTGACACGTGGAAAATGTTTACGTCACATAATATTCACAATCCGAAAATCTCACCTGTACTTCAAGCTCGAATCCCGGCAGGTAGCTCAACGGTACCGGGTGAAAGGGATTATCGTACGGCGATGTGTGGAACTCCAACAACATATTGGGACCCCGACTGACAATATCAGGTACGGCATCGCCACCACAAAGGCGAACTAGGACCGGCGAATCGCGGGTCGAGCCGTCCCAAACTGTGAGGTAATCTTGCACGACATTGCATTGGTCCCAAATCCTGCAGATGGTTGATGTATTAGTAAAGTTTGATGGATTTGAATGTAATGTATTGGTGTAATCCTCTTGAGGTTTGAGTGTTGTGTTGAGATTAACTAATACACACGTATAGCGCTGATTATGTGAAGTACAACTAAGTTTTAGTCGGTATAGGTACTTTGCTTAAGAACTTAAGCTAATGTAATTTTGAGAAATTCCTGATATCAAGTTGATATCAGGAATTTCTCAAAATTACATTGGGCAACCATTTAATTACAATTAAAGCAAGATTAATGAAACCATTTCCTAATGAAATATGATTAATTTCCCAAAATACAAGTTGAAAACAAATTAAACGTAAGCCTTCAGATATTCACTAAATCTATTTGACACAAAGGTCTAATTTACCCATCTCCGCTACCGCCGCGTCTTACAATTTTCTTTATTCAAGCGTAAATAACATCCCCGAAATGTCAGACGGATAAAATTTGTCAACATTATTAGCCTAACAAATGGAAGTTTCATTACGACGAAGAAGACAGTGCGTTTACAAATTATGTTGCGGACAATAGTTCTGGCCCATTAATCTGTATTACGGTTGTAATTACGATTATTATCTAACATGACTAATGTCTCTTGTAATGTGGTGTTATGATTGTACTCACTTTAAGACCCGCTGACTTCTATCGTACTTCACTATTTGGTCTTTGATATGTATTTTGTGACTATTCGTCTGTCTTACTGCGAGTAAAACATGTTTATCAGCTGGTATCTGCAAAGAAGAAGTTGTTGTACATCCTAATTTGTGGTGATCATCATAAAGTTTGTTTTGCTTTCACGGAAAATGTTAACCCTTACATTCGACATTTATTATGTACATTTCAGGTGTAACTGTTACACAGTCTCGTGTGAATTTTATATTAAATATTAACACAAACAGCCGCACGAAGCCCGCGTTACACATGCTTACGATTTATTTTCTAAACAAAGGTTCGTACAACGTTTTAATTGCGTTGTTCTCTTTAACTTTGACGGTACACCTCTCATTAGTGTGGATGCTTCTTCTTTAATTACAATGTACTTATTACACTTCTTTTGAGCTACGTTTGTGCGAATAATGCCTTTCATTAATGTAATATTTATATTAATCGGGTCTTATTTAATCGAGAAGAAAAACTGCTGAGTGTGGAAATCGAAACGCTATTACAATATTGCTAGAACAGCGAATATTTCCATTACAAAGATAAGGTCGATTCTATTTGAATTTCTTACCTTAGTGTGTTCAATGCGGTATGTACAAGTAGCGTTGCGCGGGTAAACGCCGGGGAAATTGGGGGACTGAATACGACACGCTCTGAGGTCACAGTCACTCAGTATTCTGTCGCAGTAGGTCCCAGGTACCCTCTCTCCTCTCCACGCGCCAACAGTAGCGTTCCCGTACCGTAATCTCGCCTCACTTCGCCTTAGAAACTTGTAAGCTAGCTTGAAGTCGAAATTGTAGCCTACACCCTGTAATGGCACATCGACGTCAAATTGCAACCGCAGAAGGACACTAAAGTAGAGACTGTTCTAGAATCTCAACGGCATGTCAAAATGACAGCGAAAACTTCGTAATGCTCTGATTAATATTCGTTTAATTCAAAGAGAGTTTATAGCTTTCATTGAAATTGATATTAAATTTTGTTTCGTATTAATTTTCCTGACAGTTGACTGGTCAAATTAAGGATGGATTAGATACTTCTCAAGAAGCACTCAAATAATTACCAGGAATATCTAAAATTACTCTCAACTTCTGTCTTTGAAAAAGAGTCATTAATCAATTAGAAAAGCAAAACTGTATTCAGGAAGATTCGGGCCGAAATTAAAATATTATTTAGAGATAAAAGCGAAGCGCATTAACGAAATTTAAAGAGCCATCCGAAATGTATTAAATGGTTCCGAGGCGTAATTCCCGTTATTAAATTAAGGAATTAAGGCGGTACCCAATAACATTATTGTAATAGGGAGGTATCCTTATCCTGTGGTCCCGTGAGGGTGTCGGTAATCGTCGCCTAATTAATTGATCGAAAGTTCAACCCTTGGTGCACATAATACGGCTGCTAACTCGAGATAAAGGAAAGGCAGCGAACCGTGAAAGCGGGCGATGTGAAATATTAGTCAAGTCACAGGCGAAAACGTGTAGTTAGTTACATCACGTCAGTAAAACACAAAGGGATGCTTAGTAAGTGACTCTTAATGAAGATAAATACTGTTGTTCATTTATACGGATTAACTTTGCTGAGAGCAAAAACTCTAATTAAACGTGTCAGTTTGTTGTGTTAACAAATTGTATGTTAAGCCCAACATGTTTACTTGCAAATATACATGGCGTATGGATTTCACCTAGTTACCAACTCGCAACTAACCTAGTTATACCCTAACATTGTGTGCTAACACTATCATTATTATTAAAACCATATCTAATTGTATATCTAACAAGAAAGATAGAAAATTTTAGAAATTAAAGTTTACGAAACTGAAAAATTCTAAATTTATATACGCATTTTCGGCTACGTTTATTACTATTATTAATACTTCGGAACAGGATAAGCCGCAGAAGATTAAAAAATTGTTTAAATCAATAAATGGGATTCGTTAGACCTAAAAACAAAGCACAATCATAAAGTTTGTCTTTTTATGTCGATCTGCCTCTCAAGAACCAGGAGTAAGCTGCACATACTATTACATATCGAAATCGACCCAACACTAGTGGCATGTGAGTGTGGTGCCCCATCGCAGGACATGGCACACCTTTTGTCCTGCCCGTCCTGCACTCTTCAGGACGTGATGGAGGCCAGCGACCGAGCCATCAAGGTTGCATCTTTTTGGTCAGACAGAATTTGAGTTGGATCTTTGACTCGAGAAGAAGAAGAACTATTACATAGTGTCCTATAGTATAGGTTTGAAGTCCTTACCTGTTGACTCAACCTATCCAATCTCAAGGTCATGTTAATGGAGTCGGACTCTGAGAAGTAGACGGTATACCCCCACGCGGAGCCGCACCACTGTCCCGTGGGTGGCGACGGACTGCGCTCAACTATCGTCATGTGCCCGTCTGGACAGCCGTCTGATGTGAACGACACAAACTTGCCCACTGTGAACGTGTCGAAGGTTAGCTGGAACAAAAAACATCTATCAATATAGGTTTATAAACAAAAAAAAAATACTTAGGTAAAGGCTCGTGAATTTGCCTTAAACCCAATTAAAAAAATATTGTATCAAAGTGGATGGGTAGGAATGGTGTATAGGTAGGGCACTTTTGTACAATATCCTAAAGCGTTATATGAAAAGATTGTGCTTTTGTTTAGCGAATACAATAATTCAGGTATTTAGCTTAACTTAGTCTTGTATTAAGAAATTGAGAGATAAAAATAAGACAGATAAGTAAGAATCGACAAAATGTAAGAGCAGATATATCAATTAAGTTCTACCACTGTCTCAACATGTCAACTAATGAATGGAGCTTTAAAGCTTTTTAGTGTAGTAATTAATATATTTCTTGTAGTTTTGAGTTGGTCATATAATAGATCTACATTTCGATAGATAACACAAAATAGTTTGAAAATCAGAACGACAATCATGACTGAAAAATAATAAATTCTTATTCTCAAATTTTGTCATTCTCAAATAATTGTACTACAAATATAAGAATATTTGTAGTACAATTATTTCTATAAAAAAATCTGCGCATTTTTTATCACTTTGTTTACAAAAATGCCTTACTGGAAAGTACAACATAATAATATCCTGAAAATCATAAAGTACTTTGGTACCTATGACGACTATTATACCAGCCATTCACTTTGAATCTCTATTTTCCTGTTAATATTCAATAAGCTATACACAGCCTTCTGGTCGGGGCTCATTTCCAGTAAACATTATAATTAAGCGTAATGACTCTATCTGTATGTTCCGGCTTAATATCATCCTGTTTTGCATTTCGGTATGAAACTAGAACACGGAACCTTAATCCCTACAATTAGGCGAATGACTGATTCATCAGAATTATGCTAGGTATAACGTGAGCTAAACTTTGTGTAGTAAACATAAATCTAACATTAAATTGGTGAAGGTAACATATCATCACGCCTTATCCCCGAAGGGGTAGGTAGAGGCGTACCAATGTACAACCCACAGTTCGCCGATATGTTTTAGGTCCCACGTAATAGGGGGCGAGCCTATTGCCACTAACCGGGCGCAAATCCAAACTCCGACCTGCAACTGAGAATTTCATAGAAAAACCCAATAACACCTTGGTCGACTCGGGAATCGAACCCAAGACCTCTAGCGTAGCAGGCGCGCTTAGCACCACTAGGCCAACGAGGCAGTTTAGTTGGTGAAGGTAATATACTTAAAAATACAGTTTTATGTCAACGTCATTATAACAAGGCAGGATCTCGGCATTCAGTTTTTAACATTATGAACTGCTTTCAAAATAAAATCGTTTTATAATATAATTATTTAAAGCTTGATTTCAAAATAAACATACGTCAAAACTCTTGTAGACTACAAAATGTACTAAATCTATCCCTGAACTTTCCACTATCGTACCTATGATATTAACTGTTCAGTGACATTAAACCTCCATAATCCTAACAATTAGGGCAGAGCAATGAAGCATTACTCATTTACCGATGACGTCAGCCTGATCATAGCTGGCAAGTAAATAGAGGGAAACATGAATTCTTAAACCTTTGTCTAAGAATAAGACAGTAACTTCAGTGAAGCGTATATTTTTAATGAGCTCGTTTGCCGATACGTTTCCTTTTCAATTTCACCCCTAATATAGATTACGATGGAATTATTCATATTGTAAAGGAGGAAAGTACCTTTCTAAGATGGTAGACATCTCATTAAAGTGTAGCAACTGAAAATCTTCAGACAATGTGATTTTTGTTATGATATTGTAACTTGATCGGAAATTCTGATTTGTACTCGTAAGATAGGTACATTATTATGTATCAGAAGTACACTTGGATTTGATACTTTAAAAATAACCATGGGTTTATCTAATTCAGTCTACAGTTTTTGCTGTACTACAGTGACAGTACAAATATATAAGTATTAATCTTTCTTTTCTTTTAAGGACACTTGTAGAACATTAAATTGTATCTTCTTTCTTTGTCCTCTCAGTGTTTGGTTAATCTTTGGCTGCCGTTACCATATTCACTTATTCAGTCACGATATTGTTATTTAATTTAATAGAATTTCGGCAAACTATCCATATCTCCCATACATTCATATGCAAACCGTCACAAACTCATGGTAATCCCAAGATTAACGTTATCAACAGCAATTTTATCGCATCAAAATTGTCTATTCAACCCTCACGCAAACACAATCTTCCTATTTCAGATTACAATCACATACAAGTTCAGAGCGATCGGTTTGACGGGGGTCTACTAACTATTGGGGTCACGTAGCGATTTCTAAATACCTGTATAATGTCTCCGTAGTTGCCTCCCGTGGCTGTGAAGTTTAGATGGCAGACGAATGGGAGGTGGTCCTCGCGAGGTCTCCGGACCTCTAATTCGTATGTACGACCGACGTCCCCCATGTAAGTCCTGTTGCACGCTGTAACAAAATGCCTGGTTAAGGTTTTGTGTTTAAGGAGTTGTCGTGTTTGGAATGTGTTATGTTTTTGAGCAAACATGTTGGTAGATTTCTTTTTATAATGTTTTATCGATAATTTAAATCGATATTTAATGTTCTTCTATACCTATTGTTATAAAATATGGTATACTCAAAATATAGCTATGCTTTTGTAAGACATTTTTGGTTCACTATCGATTTGAACATTTTCATGATATACCTAAAAGTATCATTTACCTACACAAGGGTTTATTTTTATTTTCGTAAACGGTAAGAAAATCCTCTAGATTAGAAAAAAGCTATCGCAGTATTTAAATACAATACCTAGGTTCCTAAACATCTTGTACATAATATACAGTATCTCCAAACACATGACATAATTGTTTCGAAAGCAGTCAAATAGCTAAGCTTCTTCACCTAGAATAATGAAATACAGTGATCTGATTATAATGTACAGCTGAAGGTTCATTAACTCCGGTCCACTATCAAAAGAGGGCGCCTTTTAAATTAAAAACCATTGCGAACTTTTTGAAGGGGATTTGATTATCGCGTTTTTGATGTTCCTAAAACGCTGGCAATACAAACTCCTTTGATTTGGGGATACAAACTTGATTAGTAGGAAGAGTAAATAGACACACATAAATACATCAGTGTGGGACGAATCTGGATTTCGTTATAATGTAGGTTTAGAGTCTTTTAAAGGAGAAAGGTCGTTGACTCGTGTAGAGTGGTATTTAAATTTACAATTATGAATTTATTCTGAAAACAGTTTTTGCCTACGACTCCACCCGTTTGGAAATCGTGTATAGGAGTAAAAAAAATCCTGTCTTTTCTTGAGATGAGAGATTATGGTTTAAGTGTCATCAAAATCGATCCAGCTGTTTAGCCCTGATAGGGTAACAGAGAGACAGAATTACGTTTTTTTTAGTATGCATAAAATTCATAGATAAAGAATACCTATAATAAAATGGAAAGTCAAAATTAAATTAAGGTGATTTCTGTTTTTTTTTTTTTTAAGTATTTATACGCGTAGCTTTGATGATTTAATTAATCAATTGACTTTTGTAATAATTTGGTTGAAATCAATTGAAATGGGACAAACAATGGGAGACTGATTTGTTGTTTAATGGAAAAGCGGTCCTTTTGAAGTCATTGTTCTATAGTGATTAGTCTCAATACGGAACAATGAAAAACAAATGAATTTGTATCACGCTGCCTGCCTGTCAAACACAGTTGATGTTTGCTATTAGTACTTGCGATATAGCTGAATCATACGGACAAACATGTATTACAATTATGAGAGTAAATATTTACAATGCCGTTGGTCGGTTGGTGGATTGTTGGGCTACTACACTGCAAATAAGGAACTAAATGTTACTTGTGTAGAGGTCTTTCGTTAATCAGATTTTGTTCACAGAAAGTAAAAGTTATTGTTATGAAGATGAGTTGCGTGGTACTGTTGTTTAAATGAAATAACAACAAACAGGTTGTAAAAAGTACGTATTTATTATGTTTCTACAAAGTGCTCATTTCCATTTAAATGCTATCAAAAGAAAGCTCCTTAAAATAGAAATGACATAAGATGTTGATGTCTGTAAAATTCCATACCATATCTGTTTTTTGTATAAAAGTAATTCCTAAATCAAGTCATTGTCAAAACCTATGTGTGTCAAACCAAGCGGATACTGTTCATTTTGGTAGCAATTCAGTGATGGAAAATCCCCTAATCTCCCCATTTTCCAATAAAATTCCCACCCACATCCCTCACTCACATGAAAAGCCATTCAACCAAAATTTATACATCGAGCATAATACTAACACACAATTTGAAATTCTCAAAATGAAATATGTGTGTCCCAAATTTATGCCAGTCATTATAAAATACACCGTACCTGTACTATTGTTAATCCTTTCAGAATAAAAATAGGGAAATGAGAAGGAAAAAGGTCGTGAATAAAGCGCCGCACACAATGAACTGCGGCCATATTTCACGATCTTTTTAAAAAAAGCGTTCCTTTGTCTTCACTGACAGCGCATTACATAGCATAAGACAAGTGTACACTTCGGGCCAGAATCATTGTTCCCATTAATGTTAACCTTTTGTTTTCGTTTCGGTTAGCGGGAAGTATTAAATATAACTTTACCACTTAATTACGTGAAATTATATTGTCCAATTTGTTTGGTAAATGGAATACAACTCGGTTAGAAGTTTAATTGTTTTGTAACTTTTAAGTGTAAGGCGAGCTGTCGATGTTATTTGTTTTACTTCCGGTGTATAATTGGTAAAAGTTTATTTTATGATCAGTTCATAAAATATTAAATGATGCAATTTCATTCATTTAGATTTTATGACGTAAATAAATTTAGTGATTTATTAATTCTTCAATTAGGTTTGGGATTTGACTTAGTTTTTTAAAAAGTATTTTTATATTCTGTCGTAAACTTTATAATAATTCAAAAACATAAATAAAAACATAAGTTTAATAAATTTTTAATAAATAAGTTTAATAATTATATACCTAGATAATGTATTTTGAAGAATGGAATGGTGAAAACAATTTCCTTTCGTTGCCGGGAAAGGGTTTTATAAGAGGAGATGAAAATCAATGAGTGTGAAGTAGGAACAGTGAATTACATCAGGTACTGACTACATATGTTTATAAGTCAGACAGGATAGGAAGTAGCCATTTTATTATATTCGTATTACCTCCTTGAGGTCGTACAATAAGACTAAAATTATAATTATATTACTGTAAAAGCCCGAACTAAGGCAAATCATACGATTTTCCAGTAACACCAAAGATTTACTAAGTTAATGGTGGTAAAATCGAAAACCATTTTGGATATTTAGCATTAAGAGTTGGTCAATCTTGGGATTTACCGTAGTTCGGGTTTTTAAAGTAACAGATACACTCTATAAATATCATTAGAATAGTGTCTGATTTCTCTACAATTAATGATATTCTAATTATAGACATGTTGGCCTCTGGTCTATCATTTGAAATAGTATCAAGTAAATATACATTGATGCGTAGAACCATCGACCTATTGATTGTAGGCTTACTTCATACTAATTACTAGGTGTCACGTTTTGAGGTTTACCTAGAAATGATACACCATTTACTTCAAACATATAGTCTTTCTTTAAAATCTTACACCCTACAGTTTCAAGAATATTTTCACGTTTATTTTTAGTAATTATCTGAATGTTTTGATATAAGAAAGCGAACCCAACATAGCCTGAGTAAAGGCTAGGTAGATGAAGTGTACATTTCATGCATACATCAATCAACTCGGCCTATAACGGAAGTCGGCAGCACAAAGGCCACACTCAAAATTCGTCGCAGCGGTCCTTCGCCTGCCGTTTATATAGCCTTCTATACATTGAAGATAGCAAATTCTATTTTTAACCGACTTCTAAAAGGAAGGTGTACGCAATTCGACTGTTTTTTGTTTTCTTTTCTATATTTGTTACCTCAAAACTATCGCCTGGGAACTGCCTCATTGGCCTAGTGGTGCTAAGCGCGACTGCTACGCTAGAGGTCTTGGGTTCGATTCCCGAGTCGACCAAGGTCGGAGTTTGGATTTGTGCCCGTTTAGTGGCAATAGGCTCGCCCTCTATTACATGGGACCTAAACATATCGGCGAACTGTGGGTGTACATTGATGATTATTTTTTAATTGAAAGCATGAAAGGTGCTTCGTGTGGTCCCGTTTTTGACAGTTGGGTCCATAAGAAAACCGTAAAAGACATAAATTGAAGTCGGTTTTTCTCTTAGAATCATTATGTAGCACATACTTTGTTCAAATAAAATAATAGTCTAAACAACTACGAGGAAACTGTTCTGAATATAGAGAGAATGGTGCAATCAAAAGTGTTTGCTCAGCGAACATAATTGAGACATTTTAGTGGGAACGCAGTTAGTACTCGGTAAAGTTTTCTGAATGCGAACGAAATCGTTCTTCCGAAAGTTAGGCGGAGACAGTTTGCGAGGCACGCTACTCGCTAGTGAGCGTTCGTGATTGCCGAATGATTGTATGTGTGGAGCGAGATTAATATTTTGCTTATCAACTTTTCGTTATTGAAATAAAACTACTTTTTACGGATTTTTTCGCGGTTTATATTAAGATTTTAAGACCGACGTTTCGACACCTTTGCAGGTGTCTTGGTCACGGGTAGACTGACACGGGTGAACTTCTCGTTAGTACGTTTTTTTTGGGACATGAAAAATAACAGAATTCAAAGTACACAATAGTTAGGAACATAAAGGGAACATGTCATAAATTTTATCAAACGGTAATAAAAAAGGATTTTTGTTCTTGTGTGTCTGATTTACAATAGTTCTAAATGTTAATCCGTCGAATGTAGCAAACAATAAATCAAGCAATAATTCTGGTTAACCCAACTTAGAAATTATTGACTTGCATGAATACTACGTTATTTAATTTTGACACACTTAACAAATGGAAGATTAGAACTAACATTCATAATAAACATGTACTGCCATCAATAATATAGATAAAGCCTGTAAAAATATTTTCAATTGGTTTACACACATACATTATTTTCTCCATATCTAGTATTTAACTGTTATATTTTAAGACTCACAACAAACGGAACACTCGATATACATTTAAAGACATACATATTTAAAACAAACTTAAATCAATATCTATAAATATAGATGGATAGTTAGTCTGTTCCAATTAAATATCTATTTACTTGGCCAAGTCTGTTACGAAGCTAGCTTCCGTCAGTTAATCTCTACAAATTGCGGAAATTGATAAGTTGCGGCCAGATAGTTTATAGCTGCACAAACTGGTTAATATTTACCTGATTGAAGGTACAAATTAACCTTATTATTATATCTCTTGAATTATTGATTTGTTAATAATCTTATACTCTTCGCGTATTGTTAGGCATCTTGCTGTATGGTCTATATTTTTCATTGGTTTATATTGCAAACTTTTTAATTCATAATAATTCAACGAACCACTCCACTCTTATATTTTTAACCAGCTTTAAAAGAGGGTTCTTTGGATGTAATAACATTTTTTCAAATATTTTTGTTTCACGAAATCTCCGGAAATATTGGGTTAAATAAAAAGTCATATTTTATGGTACATCTTTCTATTTACGTGTAAATAATTATAATTAAATTCTCTTTAATAATAGATCACGTTGATTTAAAACATTAAAAGTAACTCCTGATTAGTTTAGTACCCGCTGTAGGATAAATAGCTACACAATATAAATAGGTCCAATTTCAGCTGAAAACAGGTTTCGGTTAAGCTACATTCCTGTAACAGTGTTTACGTCCAGTTCTAGATAATTATGTGCAAAATCTAGGCAGAAACCCAGCTATGTAAACTAGGTAATGTTTTCACTACACGTACGAAACAAGCCTGTTAGTACTGGGAAATCTCTAGGGATACCGCAAATCTATTATTTAGTCAGAGATGCCGAATATTTGATTTAATTTGATGGTGGACATTACTATACTAATATTGTGGTTTTTAGGTGGCGAAAATGAGGTACCTTGGGTTATATTGGTAATCTAATAGATATGGATAACAAAGATGGTATTGCAGATTAACATTCTTTATTATAATAATTTTCCATTAAAGTAACAACTTTAAAATAATAAAGTACAAAAACAGTAACGTACAATGGCGGACAAACATAAATCAGACCCTCAATATATTGAGTCTCTTTCAAGGTGGATAAAAGGGCCATTTGTAAAAATATCTTACTAATTATCTCATCACACTCATCCCACTTTAAAAGCAGTTTCAAAAACAAAAACATCAGCTTTTACGTAATCCAAATAATTTGTAAGTACAACTATTGTCAAACTGGAACAAAATAACAGACAAAAAATAATATTTAAAGTATATCAAGACGCAATGAACTCATATTGCTTAGTTCGGAACACAAATAATTTATTGAAATATGAAGGTAGAACGAGCAACATCTTCTGTCAAAACGAACACCACCTCAGTCTACCCGTGACCATGATACCTGCAAAGGTGTTGAAATGTCGCGAACTAAAATATAAAATAAGCACCGATAGATTCTGTTTAAAATAAGTATTATTTCAATATTGGAAGTGTCTTAAAAAGCTGAGTGTTCCAGTTATTGCTTTCAAAACCACAACGTGCGCCATTTTTGACGGTAAGTTATTTACGTTTTTCGTGTAAGTCATCTCCCGAGCCTTTTTGCAAAATTATGTTAGGATATGTTAAGGTCGGCTACCAGTCTTACCGGATTCAGCTGAATATCGTATTTTACATGGAGCGACTGCCTATCTGAAGTGCACAAGCCATTTTTCTAGGAAAGACAGTATCCCCTAGTAAGACTGGTAGTCCGATTTTTCTTAACGACTGCCAAACATCAACGTATGACAGTCTGGATCATGCTATCCGAGGCACGGAGAGGTCTTGGCACCTTGTAGAAATGGTCACCCATCCACGGACCAACCATGGCGAGAGCGGCTTAACCTGTAGTATCGATATCAAACCGTACGGCTTACACTTAGCTCCTCCATAATATACATAAGTATATTGCTATAATAGCTAAAGTCTATATACATTTTGGCTTATCAGACATTACCAAATATAATTACTGTCTTAAATCCGACTTTATTTAAGACTATTCCAGAGACACACGCGCTATTTTAATTAGTTATGAGCAAACTTGAGTCGCGTGAATATTTGCGGTGTAGTTAATTATGCTCTCGCCGCCTGTTCTGCTATTTAATGATAATTTTATAGTTGCTGTAAAACATTTATGTTTGCACTTAACAATTACTAGAACATATATAAGCTTGTTACTTATGTGTAAGTGCGAAGTAGAGTATCTCATGTACTAGTAGAATTAGGTATGACTAAGTTGTATAGAAACGACAAAAAATGAATACCTAACTAAAAAGTATTTCAAATTATTAACATTGTACTAATTCGTATTCTTACATTAAAAATAAGACATTATAACATAGTGAAATCAAGATATTCAAACTTAATTGTAATAACAATGACTATAAACTGAAAATTTAAGTAACCGACAAATTTTCTAAACTTTCAAAAAACTGACCCTTTCGTCATAAATTATGGCTAAGAACCATCTCGATTACGTCAGCTTTAAACAAAAAGCTTCAACAAACTCGGTTAACTCGTTTAGGAGCTACAATAAAACAAACACACGAAGACAGAGAGGTCAAAATTATAACGATCCTGTCGTTTTAGCTTTGAGGGTAAAAACAGGCAACATCGCTTCTACTAAGGATTTACAAAAATCTACTTCACAGTGTCATGGCCGCGTATGCTAACATTTTGGTTTAGATTCCAAACGCTTCTGTCAGGCAGGTCTGTGACCCGCTTACGTCACTGATCTAAATTCTTGAGCGTCTCAGCGTCTAACACCGACGTGATCCGATGTTTTTCACATTTGTCCCCATTTGACGGCTAGCTATCCAGATCGATGTTACATGGAATTGGAATTGGCTTTTCAAAGGGTGTTTGAGTTTTTTTTGAAGTGGAGGTACTGTGGTCCTATGATACATGGTAACGTCTCGTTTCGTTTGACTGAGGAAGCCGAGTCAATCGCAGAACCAGGTGTTAGTCTCGTTTAGTTTATGACTTAAATATGTCCTTTTTTCTGCGCAAAAATAAGTATGTACTCGTAATTGATAGGCTTTTGTTTTTGTTTTTCAGCGTAAGAAGCCATGTCGTGATACCTCGAGATAATCTTGATTAACACCAAGATTTTTCTTCTACAGACAAGACACATTTGAGGTAAGCTGTAGTACATTTTACATTTTATTCCAACTCTAATATTTGATTATAACCTAAGCTCCGACTAACATTTTTCCCTCCGTTATCTGTACAGAGGCGTATTTTTACTAAAACATATAAAAACTCGAACCTTTTTTGTTGCACCTGACCTAATTTCGGTTTGTGTAAACATTTTTTATACGGGCTTTCACCCAGAGTATAAATTTAAAACACCGAATTGATTTTATTGGAAAGCCCGTAGTGTGGCCCATTTGCATATTTAATTCAGCAATAATACAATCAATATAATATATGGGCGGATTTTCAGTTCAGGGTAATAATTTAATTCTTTATACGTTTTATGAGAATTTCGCGTGAATTAGTAAAAGTTTTTAACGTAATACTATTACCAACTGATCAGAAAAGTGTTACATATTAAACAGTTTACTAAACATGAAATAGTGATAAAATATTGTGTATTTGGGTGAATTTCAACAAATGCCATTTTTCTTATCATATCGGTGAACTTTTACAATTTTTATTTTTTTATAGATTTTTCAGGCTTTATGTAATCTTTAGGATACAAAATATCCCCAAACTTAATATCATCAACGTATCATTTAAGACTGAGGAGAAAATTCAGTTTGAATTTTGGTTTCCACCGATGTGAAAAACCGGCACCGATAATTTTTTTGTACACCGATATGATAAGTGTATCCACCGAAATGATGAACATATCCAGGGATATGATAATCTATTCACCTTTACTTACTACTTAAAGGTGACTTAGAAATAAAGATCTGAACTTAGGGTAGATCACATCCAAAGAGAACTGAGTTCTTAGATATAAAATAAAAATGTTTTTTTGAAATTATGTACCATTTTTTACGTTTTCTAGAGGTACTTAAAATTAAAAAATAATGATTATCATTGTCTTTATTAAAATGAAATATGAAAGAAAAAAACAAAAATCTCATATCTAAGTTTAGCTAAACTTTTTCTTAAATGCTCCTCTCTTAACACAGAATCGCTTTTGATTTAAGCTTTGCTTATTCTTTCCAGCAAGCTATTCCACCTGATTTTTTCCTCATCTTTTAGTTTTGGCCTCGGCATTCTTAAACAAAATTAAGCTACTATTATCTTTTCTTTTTAGCTATTAATTATTTTGTTATTTATTATTCCGTACTAACTATTTATTTAACTAAAAATTTTTAATGCGTTCATTTGCTCCACCTCACCATCATCATCTAAGCCTATGGACGTATTACCGAATACAGACCTACCTTAATGATACATTTATTTATACATCTTCTACTACCCAGTGGTATCGTGGTAATGATTTTGGCAGTCTATATAGGTAAACTTACCTTGTATTTATGTATGTATGTACGAATGTTTGTATGTAGGTATATATGTATGTGTCTGTATGTATGTTTGTATGTGCCATTGTTTCTTTGTATACTTAACGAAATGACACGGGATCTACCGATATGATATAACGACTCACCGAGATGATAAAATGATCCACCGATATGATAAAGCAATCCACCGATGTGACAAAACTGTGCGTTGATCACGAATCAAAACACCGATATGAGATATATGCCACCGATTGTTTTTTTCTTATCATTTCGGTGTAAATTATCACATCGGTGGTAAAAAAGACCACCGATTACAGCGATATGAGAACAACGACATGAGAAAATACACACTTTTTAGAAAATTATAAAAAATGCATAATATCTAGGATAAATTCAATAGCAGACATTGAAGCTAATTCACTTTCTACCTCTGTTAGAACCAAACAACAATAAAAAAGATACTCATTACACTAGAAAAATGCCACCACCGATTATATAAAATAATTGTCCGGGAGTAACTGAAATGGCGTTCTTACAGTTTTGGTGGGCATATGCAGCGATTTAACCCACTTCTATCCTGACTGCCCACTAGCACACACCAACGAGGGAAATACAATTGGGGTGGGGATGCTGTCCGACTCGTCGATATAAAGTTATGTTTGAATTACTTTTGTCCAGCGATATGAGAATATTTTTCAGGACAAGTACGTTTGTGCCTCTCAGTAATAATAATCGAAAATTATGTAATAAAATATGCTATATATTAATAAAAAAACTAATATTCTATGAAATAGAATAAGTTATATACCTAATTTATTTATTTTTATTAGTGTATAAGCTGTTTTGTTTACAAAAAAGTACTGGGACAGCACCGATTTTCAAAAAAATAGAGGTTTATGTATTTTATTTCTACCTTTGTAATAGTCCTAGGCAAATCATATTTTGCCACAACCCAATAACGACCTATTGAATACTAAAAAAAATAAATCATATCTATATTCCTTTTTTCAAATACTAATTTCAACGAAGACAAAAAAATAAGGCATTTGGGAAATTCACCCATTTCTCTTCGTAGTAACAACAATACAGAGAACTGTCTGTCCATTTAAAGCGCATTAAAACCTTTATTTTTTATATTATTAGTATATTTTACAAACAAAATTAGTATTGACTCATATTGTATTTTTCCGACTGCGTCAAAAAGGTTTTCCGTAACATAAACATGTAATTGAGTTCTGAGGTTTACGCGAATGTTAGACATTGAAATAAAACTACTTTTACGGATTTCATCGCGGTAAAGACGAGTGCTCTTAAGAATATTATACACAAGTATTTTAGAACAATAAACAAATAGTAATAAAAATTACACACTCAAAGCCCTTAAGTTGAGGTCTAAGTTATAAGAATTACTTGAGTCAACACATTTAAGATCTTAGAATGTTGAAACCTTTTAGAAGTATCTTGAAACTGTAAAACCTGTCATAAAATAGTCTTAGCTCTGGTGGCAACGGCATCTAATACAGACGATTTGTCACTTGCGATCAAGTAATACCGTGTCTGTGAAACCGGCTAAAGCTTTCAAAAGACTTTGATATATCTAAGGGGAACGTATTTTTTTCCTTTATTTTTCTGATATTTTCTGTCTCAAAATTTAGAGCAAATGTCGAGAAGAATTCTTTTTCACAGTGTCGAACTACAAATTTTACAGTTTCACATATAGGACGTAGGTAGTTTAAATTAAAAATCAAGCGATTAATTATGTATATTTGGATGTACAATGCCACCGTAAATAGTTTTCATAGCACTAAAAAGTTTGCAGAAAATTTAGTTCATCAGACTAACACATAAACACGGTTTAATGTAACAAGAATAACGACATTCCCGCTTAAGTTAATAATCTGTATAGTATCACGTAACCTAGCAGCGAAGCAATAAAATTAATCCCATCTTTATACCTTTAGCGTTAGAAGTAAACATCCACGTGTAACACCGTTAATTTTCCCACAAATAAAACAAAACTTCACACTCTACTAAACAAAAATTCCGCTAAATACCCACAGGAAATATTCATACAAACATCGTGAAAATTTAAATAGCACCACTCAAAGACTGAGGCGAACAATAAACCTTCTTTAATTATAGCGGTGGCTGAAAACGAGCTTTCGCTTTTATCGTACCGACGTAGGTGGTCATTAAGCCAAAATATAGCTACAATTAACAAAAAAACCCACGTTTAATAAGGTGTTAAGTTTACCGTAGCGGTGTTTACAAAATGGACTGTCATTAGTCACGGAACCTACATCGGGAGACTCGGTGTTCACACACTGAAGTATTCATAGAATTAATAATGTATGCGGATAATTTTACCTGTGTTCCGCAAGGATTCAATGTACGTGTGCTTGTTTTACATAAAAGTCTATGTCTGAATGTCTAGAGTCACTTTCATTGTCTCTTCGATCCTTTTTCTTGTGTTAGATGATATTAATGTTACAGTCTATTTCAATTCTTGTGCCGATTGATTTTATTTTTTAAACTTTTTGGATGTGTTGAATAATTCATAAATAATACAAAGTTGTAGCGCAAACTGAACCCACATGTAAGCATTGACAATTGTTTGAAAACTAAGAATTAGAGAAAAAAGTGTGCTGACTTGTATAACATTGAACGAACATTATTATCAAGCACAACGTCATTTACAACATAGTTTTTAGGTAAAACGTTACAAACTTATATGTAATTATTTATTTAGAACCATTAATTACATCCATCATTACAGGTAATAGACCTAAGGTATATATTTAGGTAATAACAGGCACTAAATACTAATTTCAGGTGCCTAATACTTAGTAACTAAACGACATTTACAAACTTATAATTATGTCCACATTTTCTACTATTATTGTTCTATTTAATGTGTATTTCTGAACAGAACCAAGAGTTTCAACTAATAATTTTCAGTTCGGCATATTATTTGGTATTTCCATCTGATTATTAGGTACATTACGTAGTGGTACAAGATTAACATTCGTATGACATCCCGTGAGATATAAGTTGTACTATGTAATACTAAATAGCTTTCGAAACCAAGCATGTTACAGTTACTAAATATCTAGGTACACCATTATTAGTCAAAGTTCAGCGAAATCGCTATTTGTCCGTTTCCACGAATAGTCATAAATTTTAAAGATCAAAATTTAATTTACGTTCGTCGAAGCACTTACAAAATGTCACGCACAACATATCATTTATGAAGGTACTTAAAGGCGTTACCAACATATTAATGAAAACCGAATCTTACGTGGTATAACAAAAGAAAATGGACGCAATAATTTTGAAAGACCACGTACATTGCAACACGAACTGATAACAAAATTAAAATCGCATTTCTATTATTTCTACAATTCGCTCAATAAAAATGTAATACATAACTTCGTTGCGGGGTCTATCAGACAGATGCACTCCCTTGAGAGTAGGAACTGTGCAAACTCATTGTAATCTAGTTCTTTCAATTCCCTTTGTGAGTACATCTCCCGTCTCTTTCTCTTTTGTGTAAGACAATTATCGTTGCAGACATTTTCTGAGCAAAAACGTATTTTACAAGAATGTTTTGGAACTGCGAGGCAGATTAAGACATGCTTTGAACTACAATTTATTTGTTTTAAGGATTGGAGATTGTAGTATGGAGTTTGTAGTGGTATTGCCAATCCTTAAGATAAATAAGTGTAGCCGAATGTTTTTGGCAGCTGGTCTTAAAAGCTCGTTCGCCTAATATAGACGCTCATTATTAACAGTAATGTTCAGACGCTTGGGTTGGCTTTTTATTATAAGTAAAAAAACTTACGCCCAACAATGTTGGACTTGGTTTTATTGAAACTTCCAATCCAATAATAAAAACGATGGGAAAATGTGTTTGTTACTTTATCATACAAATGTTGAAGATTTTTTGTTGAAAGTGAAGGTCAAGATATCACAAAAAGTATGTTCTTTTGAAAACCTTTTTATTCCAAACATCACGTCTTAACGTAGTGTTATCAAAGAGTGAATACCAAAAGCTTTTTACGCAATAATAAATAAATAAATCACGGAGCAAAAATGGACTTATATAATACTGGCCTATTGGTCGATGTCCTTCAAAAAGGTCAAGTGGGAAATATCGTCTTTCCTTCGTCGCTTTGATCACAGGAAAAAATAATAATGAAGAAACAAAAATAGTATGAGAGGCCGGATTTTCGATGATAGCTTCTAATTGCAGTGTTTATTAAGTCTGTGTCATTGTTATGAAAAAATATGGCCATTAATTATTTTTTATGGAACCTAAAGAACTAAATAAAAAAAACTTACAAACCTCACAAGAACTTTAGGTTTTTATAAATTTTAATCAAGCTGGCACGAAATTGAATGATTCAGTTTACAATTAATGTAAAGAGACCTGACGGAGATATTTTTTTTCTTTCTACTGTTTATATTAAATTTAAATGGGTAATTTAATACATCGAATCAATATCTTAATGTTAACCTTTTTTCGAACACCGAAATTCAGCCAAGAACAATGTAACACAGATGATATAAACACATAATGCTCAATCACGATCCTAACTCCTAACATTTTCTACACAAATATCCGAAAACAATGCAAAACCGATACAGCGTCCCCAAACGATTACGCAACTACATAAACATCCTGTATAATATGTTTTGGCTGAGTCCTCGCATAACTCCGTGAATATTACATAAAAGGCAAAAGGGAGCCAAGTCTGTCCATTGCTGACGTAGCCACTCCACTGCCGTACAGCCAGGAGAAATACGTTTAAGCTAAGAAACTAGCGAAGTTATGCAGTTATTGGATATCGGAAATTGTGTTAAATATTTTCACTGGGTTTTCTTGGATGTCTTGTTGCACGATGTTAAGTTGAAATTCAATTGACATTTTGTAAGGAAGTCTTATTTCCTTCGTCTTAGATTCTTTTGGTGCTGCTAAAGCAAGTAACCCTAAATTTGATTATTAGGTATATAAAGCAAAAATACATAATATAACTTTTCATTAACAACCACTTTATATTGCACCTAATAAACAGTAAATACTTGTCGCAAAGCAAACAAAAACAGTAGCCGGTCGGAAGACGTTCAAAAGCCTTCATCCACAATACAAAATCTTAATAAAGGCGAGATTATATTAAGGAAATTTCCAGCGTTTTAATATTTTATGCACACACGTCTTGTCTTCAGAAAGTCGCTTGCTCGAAGGCCCGCAATCCTTAGCCTCTTTGCTACCTTTTCTTTTGTGACAGATGTCAGCAAACCGAGAAGGGGAGACATATTAAAAATGCGTTTGAATGACCTGAAATGACTTTCAAAAGATTTATTCGCGCGTCTTTTTGTTATGAGTTCAACTTCCTTGGTATATTACTTTTACAAATGATCTATTTGATGTCGATTTGTAGATAGAATTTATTTTTTATGATGCCTGAGCTGGTTTTAGTTTGTTTAATATTTAATATTGTATGTTTGTCTTGTAGGTACCTATAACCCCATTTATAGATTATAGATTGTGCCCAGATATAGTCCCTTTTGATATTAGTATGATTTCAGTTTTTGGTTGCCTTATTAATATGTCTTTTGTACAGATGTAAGCTCATTTTTTAATACTAGTTAATAAAATTTTCTGTTTTTAAGCCATTTGACCATTGATTGAACTTTCCTACCACAATGTTTGCTCACAGAACGAAACACAAAACAACATTATTCTAGCTGTTACATAAAGATAATACTTACGTGTACAGGCCTTTGGTTCGTCGCTCTTATCTCCGCAGTCGTCCTCTCCATTACAATACTTGTCCAGTGATATACACTGGCCCGTATCGCAGAGAAGCTCGCTCATCCTACAAGGGGTTGATGCCCCCACATTCCTAGGAAACTTCACCTTTTTCACTGGCACTATACTTATATCAGACAACGTCTCTATACTATCCTCATTCACAAACTCCTCATTCAAGTCCTGAGGACTGCACAGTTTAAGCGATAGAAGCACTATTATGAACAGAAAAGTTCTATTGCTGGTGACATCTTGAAAGTTCTTTGGGTGACACATTTTTGAGTCTTTCGTTTCCTGTAACTGTCACAACATTGTGTCCTGTGTAGCAGTGCGCGATCTTAGTACCTGGAAAAAAAACGGTATTGTTAGTATTTTTATGATAATGCTTTATATAGATTGCTGTTCCCTAGAAATTGCTATTTACATGACATTGCTTTATCGAAATGCCATCACTATTGTACGTCAGCGTTAGTGGGTGTTAATGTTCGTTCACACGCCTTTTTACCTGTTATTCCTTCGAAAAAAGAGTAATTATGATATAAAGTTCCTTCACATGATTCATGAACCAAATTCACATTACAGGATTACCTTTAGACCGTTAACTTGCGCCTTCTTATGTTTGCCAACGACCTAAATATTAAACTACTGCATTACTTCCACTTATATACAGCTCTACCTAATTCCGAGCGATTATCGTGACCGCTTTCAAAGGAAACCATTAAAATAATCGTCGGAAAATATTATGCTAATCAATAATGGTAACAAACTTTTACTTGGCCTGTAATGTCGAACTTAGTTTTTATTTATGTAACGAAAGCAATTGAAAGAAACTGTGATTTCAATATAGTATAGACTGCCGTATTGTAGTAAAGATAAAGTTTAGGTTATGATAACTAATTTGATCGATCGTACATAGTATATTTTTGGACAATTTATTATATAATTGAATCGTAATTTGTCCAGGTATAATTAAGTGCTTTAATGCCAGAGTTATTAAAAGTTATCGAGTTATTAACACGATCATTTCGAAACACTAATTACTAAATTATAATTGATTGTGATCAGAATATCGTGATAAGAGTAAGATTAATTACTTATTTACGGTTTGATTAATTTGTCTTTAGATACTAAATGGCTTATGACCTTTTTAATAAACTAAAAGTATTTTAGCAATTTAATTAACCGAGTTAAAAAATCTGACTACCGTAATTTTCCACACAATTTATTTTGATCTGACTGAAATCAATGAATGATTTAATCATTTATTCAGTACCTAACTACATAGTCGAAAATTGTCTTATAAACGTAAGTCTCTAAGATTATGTTCTACCAACACATTACTGGCATAAAAGAACAATCATCATTATTATCACGAGATTGGAATAAAAACGCTCATTACAGCCCCAAAAACCGTTGCGAAAAACTTTCCCGAAACTTTACACCCCTCCGATAGGCAGAGTTACAGACTTTCGATAATCCAGAACATTAACCTTCTTGTTTTTACCCTAAAAGTCACATCGAGCGAACAATATGTGACAAAAATACTGCTCTACATCTATAATAATAATAATAATAATAATAATAATAATAATAATAATCATTTATTTGCCTTGAATGTAGGTAAGAAATAAGGTGTTTACAAATTATTTGAAGATCCATTTGTAAACACCTTATTTCTTACCTACATTCAAGGCAAATAAATGATTATTATTATACTATATGTGAACTGTATTTTTGTCACATATTGTGAGAGAGTATACAGTACCTACGTACTTTTATTACCCTATGAAAATACACTTGTATTATATTATGCTATGGTTTTCAGTTCAGTGGATTGTAAATAATTTCAAACGACTTGAATGTCTTTGACAAATTATAGATTTTGGTAATACACTCACTATTTCGCCTTTGAAATGTATAATTTAGCCGCATCAGTGAAGTTTGAGTTAAATTTTTTGGTTGGGCAAGTATTTAGAGCATATTTCTTTTATAATTAGTAAGCTGGAGAAAATTATGTGGCTCATATTTATGTTGAATAGGCTGTCAAAGGGTTTTAGAATAAACTGAGTTGATAATGATGGCTGAAAGAAATAAGCCAAAAAAAATCACATACTAAAAAAAGGCTAAAAACTCTTAACCACGAGGCAAGAAAACAATGTATATATATGCTCATTAGATATTTAATTTTGTAAGTCTGTATTTACTATACATAAAAACTTGCCGCTTTGGTATTAAAGGACACAATTGAATAAACAAAAACAAACAATAAGCGAGGTACCCTTCGCATTATCATAATCCGACGGTAAAACACTTCGAGCCAATCCGATTACAAACATATATTTTAGTTTAATCCTATTTATTAAATCATACCTGCCTATACTCGAATTTAATCCCAAGGGCACATGAAAAAAAATCTATATCAAATAAAAAATATATTATTTTAATATGCAAATATTTATTAATACACAATTAAATCTATTATAATAACAAACTCTAACTATACTAAAATTAAAACTTACATAAATAAAAACTTTAATTATAAAAAAAAAATATTAAAAAAAAAGCAGTCAAACGATCTTTCAATGTCACACAATCGGGTTAATAGTACAAAAGTCTATTAGAATACGAATTTAGAACAGAGGCCAATTTTAAAATTAGAAGCCTAAGCCTCAATTAATTTGTAGATAAAGTTGGCTGGCTTCTTCTACGTAGTTTAAGTTTCAGGTCGTAATTAGAAAATTAATTGGGTTACTAGGCTGATAGCAATAAAGTAGCTTTGTTTTGTCTCCAGAGTATGCAATAGATAATTTAATTTAATATAATATACAAAGAATATACACTGTAAATAAGCAACTGACTAATTTATGAAGATAAAACTTACTCGCTAGAGACTACATAATGAATGTTCTTTTGATATAGTTAGCTTCGTATTTATTTTGAATGCTTAGAAAATGATTTAATTTATATTTTATATTATATCAAGCATTTTTAAACTTATTTTTATTTTTTTCTAATAATCACTCATAAATAGTTTCTCAATTGATATGAATAAGCAAAGTAGGAGTTTAATAAAAATGCAAGATGGCGACAGTAGAAAAAATGGATTGTGTTGGAAAAGAGTGTTGATTTTTGACTTTATTGAGTGACTAGTATATTATATTGCTTGTTTCGTGTTTATGTGAAAGAATAAAGTGCTAGTAGGGTGATCCTGAAGTTTTATTGGAAGATGAGTGAGTATATTATATTATTATGAATTTAGTATTTCATGTAATCATACAGTTCACACAACTGCGATTCCCTCCTAAAATAATATATAACTTAATAAAACGTTGCTATATTTGTTCTTTTTAATAAAAAAAAACTCATTTTCACAATTCAAAGTTTCATAGGTACTTATTTAGAAATTATTTGTACTCAACAGACTATTCCTACCCAACTAAAACATACCTAGCACCGAAACCACTCAACATCATACCACACAATAAATCTCCAACCCACTCGAAGTGCATATTATTAAATCAAATCATAAATCAGAACTCTACATTTCTTTATCTAGGCATGATCTAGCACTTACAGGTGCGCAATATAATTTATGGTATATTACACCCACATGTTCGGAAGGGTGCCTGAATGTATTGCCCCACTTTAAGGAGGTCGACTCTCACACTTACTGACTTTATACCTACGATGTAATATGATTTATCCTTTGTTTTTGCTGGGTGAGCCGTGAAGTTTGTTTTTTTTATCGCGATATATGTTTACTGTTGCCTTTTATTACAACTACATAGCGAAACGAAATGAAATGTATAAAAATATAGTAGCTACGTTTATTCTGACACGTAACTTTACATAAGTAAAGCTATCTACAAAAAGACCTTTTAAATACGGAACATTAGGTATTCTACAAATTCTTTTCTGCTTTGACTATTCAACAGTTTTCAACTGCCAGTAGCATGAACTACCTAATTCATAGGTACTAGTCAATGTATACAAAATACACAAGCCACAATAAAATATTTTTATTCCTTTTCTCCTATCTCTCCTTCCATCAATATACCCGCTTGTACCCGATATACATTTCTCAAACAGGACAAGAGTGAAAATATAACGTACGAACTCCTTGTTTGTCGTACATTTTCAGCATCAATACATGTCTGATTTTATTTCAAGACACTTAAGAGTCTTCTCGGTACACTTATCGTATCTCTTTTGCGAACACAATAATAGAATTCATTCCGGAATAGGACACTGCTAGTAATTTTATGTTCGCACCGCCATAACGTGAATACAAATTTTCATAAGCGCTTGTAATCCGTCGCACCCTTCGGCGTTCAAATGTAAATTTCCCTAAATTCCTTCATTTCAATCCTTTAGCAAAATCAGGAATTCACATCGCGGTTTAATCTTGGAGTTGATTTTCTAAAAATACGTGTTCTTTTCATAACTTTCTTTTAATTAACGAAATACTTAGTAGAAATATTAAAGAGGTTCGTTGTCCGAATTCTGATTTAGAATTAAAAAATCGAGAGAATTCATTTTTATTTAAAGCAAATGTCATTTTGAAAATGGAACACTTTTTTTTTATATTTCAACGTAATTTTAATGGCATCTGCTTATATTTCTACTGTACTTATTTTCTCGCAGCTGACGCCACAGTGATGGTTTCTAACCAGCCAGAGCCTAATTATTACTTCTATGATGTTTTAATATCTATAGCGTAGGTATATTATAATCCCTACATTAATACCCCAACGTAGTAATGTATTCAAAACAAATACTAACAATAATATTTTACTGGAAATATTTATACAAATATGTTCGATATTAACTTTAATTACATTCGATGATAAACGATAATTTACATAACATACTTAAGGTATACATATTTTGGAACAGCTAAACTCGTTTAATTAAACTCCAGCTTTAATTATAGTAGGGGTAGCGTTATAAATTATACATAAAAACAATGGTACGAGGCCTAACGGAAATTAGATGCCAAAGTCGTACAAAGCTACTGAAATGTGACTAAAATCATGTGTTTGTATTAATAAGCCCGCAATGCACTACTACGCATTCGAAAGTCACCACAATCGTGACACTGGAATGCAAATGAACGTAAAAGGGAATTTGTGTTCCCGAATGCAGAGTATTGCAGAGCGCTTATAAAGGGTTTAAATTTGCAATTCTATTATAAAAGCGATGCAGATAATACGTTGAAATGTAAAACCGATTGGATGGTCGGTCGGTTGAGTATGTGAACAGGTAGATAACGTTTGAAATGTGAGTACTTGACGCAAATATACTGAACTAAATCCTTTGATGGCTGCCAGTTACACGGACACTATTTGCCTGTTTGTGTTTTGTTTTTATTATTGTGAATCTGTTTACAGTCAGGATATTAATGTTTTTGCTTAGGATTTTCGTTCATTTTATTTACTCACTCGCCTTTTAGGCGTTTTATTGATAAAAGACCGTTTATGCAAAATAATCAGCTACATTCTGGTAAGATGGATTTTAGAAAGTATGGGTTATGTTATTATAACTTCGTACATAACTTTGTTATATATTTAGTCTTAATAACCTATTTCATTAAAAAAACTTCATATTAGTGACTATGTTGTTATGTGAAAACCCCATTTAAACCAGCCAAAAAGAACACCAACTTACTCTAACAACCCAAAACAAACTTTATAAACGTCAAGTCGTAAAAAACTCACAAATTGGGCCATTGATCCATTGGACAAGATAATTTGGTGGACAGTGATAAATTAATGAGTAAATAAACATTGATAATGATCTGAAGTAAAAAGTGTGGGTAACCCCGGACCCTCCCCCCCCCTTCTCTTGCCTCCCCCCTTTTCGGACGCAACGTGACAAATGACGGCTAGGGAAAAAATGGCGACAGTCAAATGCTACGGTGCAAAGCTAAACAAATTGACTTTTTCTATTTATTTATTTTTAAACCGGAATGGTGGGAAGCTGGGAACTTGTGAATATTTATTCGTAGGCTTAACTAGTTTTAGTGGGGTGAAATATTTGTCTTTTGCTTTAGTTTGTACTTTAGTTAAATATTTGGTTTGAGAAATAAATTAGGATACTGTCCTCTTAACTCTTTCTCTTTGAAATGTTGTATGCTTTAGTTAACTATACTTTCGATAGATTTAGTATTGATATCTACCTTAAAACTATGTTCCTGCTTATTAAATAGATACGTATTATTAAGACCATAATCCGCAAGAAATTCTAAACCCATATTATAGCTATATACTTATCGAATACATATAACGCATATGTAAATACAGAGGTACAAAATATTGAGTAAACAGCAACATAATATCAGATATTTGATATCTGTATTTGCATTGACCGATATTAATTTAATGGTTATGAGGAACTATTTCATGCAGCATTTTATTAATCCTTTTAATAAAATATTTAATAATCATTCTTACATTATTTTTTCGTTTATTGATTTTTCTTTGTTTATTTTTCATTTTAAAAAAGCCTGACTAACATGCCAGTTCAACTTTATAATGGCCAGTAATCAGCAACACTTTAAAAGTCCTAGATTGTTTGTGCCACGTATAGGTCAAATAGGTGGCAGTAAGTAGGCTAATGTAATTAGCTTTACAAACGCACACTTACCGTTACGTGTGAAGGGCACTTAAAAAACTGCAATGGCGTGGTTAACAACAATATAACCGACAATTATGAAATCGCTTCTATGGAAACTAACTAATTATATTTATTCAAGTTACTTCATGCAACATAATATTTCTTTTTTATTTTACATTTCAACTGATGAAAAGCTTTAAACGTGAGTGGACTTGAATAGATTTTTATTTTATTTAAATTTTCTAAAACTCTTTTAAATATGAAAAGAACTCGTATGTTTGCGTTCTTAACAAACATGTTGATATGAATTTTAAACCACGAACCATATAAAATACGAAAAAAACTTTTAGAACAGTAGTGCCAAGCAATTACTTACTTTATAACCAATACAACAAGGTCTAATTTCCTGAATGCAAACAACATTCTTCCCTTTGTCATAGAATCTCAGTCGGGCACCTCAATTAGGTCATCCGCCCGCATACCCTAAGGCTAGCTTGCGCTTGTTTCAGAACTATTTTATTAATTTGCATAAATTCAAATATTCAGTAACAGATTGGAAACTAACAAGAACTAAGTTTGCTCAAACTACCAATATTTGTTTACATAAATCCTTCATAAAACATTGCGCCAAATTAAAAATAAATTACATGTTTGAATTTAGAATGGAATAGTTTCGATTTTTATTTAATCGCTCTTGCTGCCGCTACTGTTTTTTGTTTACCGAGTATGTTTTAATTTTTAAATTATTTTATTTTATAAAATAAAATAATACAACGTAATTCTAAATTAATTCCAAATATGAATACAAAAGCTCTTTCGGACCTTCTTACCTAATACTTTACCCATTATGAGTATTTAAATAGATAACTAGGTCACAACTAGAAAATAAATCTGCATAAATCATTCGACGCGAAGAACAGCGGTAAAGAATTAGAGCAGACAATTTTTGAATAAAAATTATATTTAGGTACTGTAATGACAATATAAGCGTGAAGGGTTGACTGATAGACAAGGGTCCCAAGTACCCTTATTCTCCATATAAGCTAAGTACCCGTCTGTCCTCAGCCAAGTAATCCGATCTAGCTGAATTATTTCTGCTCTGTGGTTTCAAGACCCTAAGTCATAAGTACTCAAGTCACTTAGTGCCTTTTAAGTTTAATTTGAGCTTTATTTTGTACGCAAATATTTAAAGTAAGCACGTTATGTTTATTTAGGAAATATATTTTTGTGGTTTTAGATATTTTTTCGGACGTTTTACAATCTTCATCAGTCATTTATTTATTACTATTAAATAAATTATTTGATTATTAATAATTCCAGCATTTAATGCAATTATTGCAGCCAGTACTACACAGCTAGTAAGTTACTTAGAATTCTATGTTTTAACCTAATTCATATAATACTCAGAATCCCACATGCATCTTCCAACGAAAATTACTGTACTACGAACTTTTTTCAAGAAATAATTAGACGATGTCAAAGTTCACTCTAAAGTACACACACGTCTATCATTCAAAGAAGGTTTTCCTAAAACAAGTCTTAAGTTCAAATACGATACACGATTCTTCGCGGAAATGACAGAAGTCTTGAAAGGTTAGGAAATTCAAGGTTCCCGGAATAAAACCAGAACATATCTACAGCAATTTTATGCATTTACATAAATCTATCGCCAACATATTGGGGATCTATGAATTACTTTTTCTGCAGCACGCCAGTGAGCGTCCGCGTTCGAAAAACTGCTAAACTTTTTTGGCACGAACTGAGCTAAAAACAAATGAGCTACTATGGCGTGTGCTTCCTTCATTTATATTTTAGGTTTCAACACGTTTCTAGCATTTATTTTAGTAATTAAATTAGCCGTTTCGCGTCTAAAAACAATTATAGTTTTAAATACACTGTTTAATAGAAAAATCGCAACTATTTACAATTAGGTACTCTGTTATCTCCACGATATAAAAAATAGGTAGGATCTGTAATTTTATGTAACGAACATAAAGTTTATTGAAATACAGATATAATTCGAAACTTAATTAAAACGACCGTCAGAAACATTAATTTTGTAATTATTATTAACGGATCAGAGAACGAAGAATCCAACGATTTTAATTTAACATTGTCTAGCACAGAAAAAGACTGTCGGCCTCAATTCCAACCTAATTGATTTGAGCCCTGGAAGATTTAATTAGCGTCTTGGTTAAGCGGACTTTCTGAGCAATAGATTGAAACTTGAAACTATGCAATTGTGTTAACTAATTATGAGAATCAATACAGGGTGTAATAGGTATTATGTTTCGCTGAGTCTTTGTGTCGAAGGAATCATAAGACTACCCATACATGAACCGCTTGAGCAGTTAGTAAGTTATCAATGCACACAGTCTGCACGACCTGTCAACTGCTCTCTTGATCACATACACCTTTCACCCCTCGCTTTTCGAAAACAGCCGAAACAAAAGCGGCCTTAATGTGTTACTCTGCTTCCATAAGTCCGTGTGTGCATGGCCTAGTATCCATAATTATTTCATGTTATGATTTAATTGTAAATGCCATTTGAGTGTCGAATTTCTCTCATTTTGTTTTTATTTGTCTCGATAGAGCAGCTAAGTTACCCTACCGCATATTTTTATTGTGCTAATTGCACTTTTATCCGTGTCATCCTGACCTATTACCGGCAATATGGAAAAAACCTCACGCTATGCAGATATTGTTCAGTCAACAAAGGTAAGCTAGGGTGTGCCGGACGTTATAATGGCTCGTCACTTTAAAAGGCTCCGAGTTATCACTATATTTTGTATTGTTTGTTAAATTTCTATTTATATTGTGCTGTCCCACTTGTAAAGCTCATGTTGATTCTTCACGTCCTTTCTAAAAGTGTCCATGTTGATCGAAAACATTAAAATGTATAATAATAGTTCTGAACCGTGACTATATAATATATAATTTCCATTTCCTAAAGAGTTTTTCAGGCAACAACGAATATTGAAAATCATTTGGCAAGGCCTTCTGTACCTACAGGTATCTGTCTACAACCACAGATGTGACGTATACACTATTCGTATACGAACCACAGGAGGCAGTAATGAGCATTGAGCATATGCGACACACAAACATGACGTACTAAGCAACATAATTTATTACATAACTTATGGTACAAACGCGACAGCTGAGATGGGTGCACCTTCCGTCACAATCCTACTCAATCCTAAGTGATAGTTTCTGTCTACTTCTACTTATAGTCGGTAATTAATTATATCCTCTTATACGATCTTACTTCAACTTTGTGGAAACCATTCCTGTTTATTAATGCCAACCATTATTCAGCGGCGGCCGCAGATGAGACCGACTCGCTACATTCTTGAAATATATTCATCTTGCCTCGTTAAAAGTAAGTTGAGTTGGAAACTTGACTTTATGATAGTTGTCGTTTGCTTAAAACTCTGCAATCTGGTTAAAACTATTTAGTCGTCTTTGTTTAAGTTATGAAAAGCGGAAGGTTTTCATATTTGAAGGAATATTTAACACGTGTATTTATAATTAATTACACAATCTTTTGCAATTAAAACAATGAGCTTAATTAATTAATTAACTTTCGTCGAATGAATAAGTTTCTCAGAAATTCGGTTTACTGTTTTCCACTTATTGACCAACAAGCAGGTTCCACGAAATATTGTATTAAATATTATGGAGCTTTTTTTAATTTACAGCTTGCTCAAACATTATCGAAGAAAAACGAACGCATAAAACGCGGGTAATAAATACTTAAAAATTCCAAATATAAGCCAAGTTCGGGTCAATGACTTGTCAACCCCAAGTCGATTAAACAAACAGCATGTACTTTACATCGCTAGTTCAAGTCCTCATATATTGAAACAAGTGTCCATATAATTTTATTACTTATAAGTGGGTAGTATAATAAAAGCCAGTCGTTCGCAGCACGGCCAGCGGGCTGCATTGTACGTTTCCTGAATACTAAACAGCGTGAAATGTGACTTGGAGTATTATTCTCTTAACAATTTACTGGACTTGATTAATAATTTCAAAATGGAAGCCAAGCTTTCTTGGTTTCGTAATTGCTGTCTTGTATTTTGATTGGTTGTTAGAATTGTCCCTTGTTGGATTTAGAGAGCTTTTATATTGGTTATGTTAAGACGACAGGCTTAATAAATTGCTACCCAAATTCCTTCGACAGTTGTCACGATATATCAATAAGCTGAGATATTGAAGGCTCTACTACTATTTACTTATATTTAGAAGTAACATTCAATAAAGATTTTTCCTTTTTATGCTTAGAACGGTGAAAATAGAAAAAAATACACAGTCACGTCTTTTTTTTTGGTAGAGATCTTTGCAGTTAGCCTGAGCGCAGGCTTTGACTGCTTCACCGGACTTTAACACACAGTCACGTCATTTTTTCGTAAATGTACTGCAGTTTCTGCTTGTAAAATACCCAGACCTAGAAAAGTCATATTAAAACAGTCGGGTAACAAACAAAGTACATCTAAGTACATATAAGTGCAGGACAAATGTCTGCACTGGAAGATTATTACATACCATTAGACATTCCGCTCAGATAAATTGCTTAACTTAGTATTTAATATCTCATATATACCTCATATAATTTTATCATTACAAGTATCGTAATGTATGTAATGATATACCTACTATCGCTGTACATAGCAGGTGTAGTAGTATACACACTATTTAAATATGCCGAAGGTAATTTAAGCCATTATATGGATCATTTCACATGCATACAGCACTTTGGATTAACCTCGATGCTTTATCGTGAGAAATTACAGAGTAATAAGTGATAAATTTACGTAGGAATTCAATGGTGTATTCGTTAAAACTTTTTAATGTTACATATTATTTCCGATGAACTCGTTAACATATAAATTTGTGATGAAAAAAATGTAAGAATGTGCCTACCCCTTTGCGATGCACATTTCTAAGTTTGGTTCTTAAAACGAACTCTCTAATCTCAACGCTGTTTCTCAAATCTCCAATTAAAATCTACAACAACATTCAATATAAGTTCCTTAAGGCATTAAGGATTACGGACCTTCGATACATAATTAGGCCGAGCGCACAATAACACTTTATACTCCAAAAGTTTCTCTTTCTCCCGATACCATCGCATGCAAATTTCCTAAATGCCTCTACGTCCGCCCGAAAGCAAACTACCATCTGCATTTAGTTAAATCCCTGATGTAGGCCAATCTCCGCACAAATAAGTTTCTCATTGAAAACTAAAACTGTGTATAAAGTATTATGTTAGATCAGTTTGGGTTTAATTCCTAGTAGGGTAGGTATTGGTGTGCATAAATTGGTTACTAAATATTGCAAAATATTTTGATACCAAGTATATACGTAGTACCTGCTATGTCACATTGTAAGTCAAGCAATAGAAAAAGAACAAACGTGCATGTTAGTAACAAATTAATATGTAGAATTATATTTGATTGAATACATTGCCTTTTCTTAATTAGTAAAACAAGATTGAATGATTTCTTTATGCTACTTGGTACATAATAACAAAAAAAAACTTCGATAATGATACGATCGCAGCGCAGCAAAGAACTGTCATTAATAAAACCATTTTACTAAGTAGACCAAAACCCTTTACCGCTAACGAATATTGAGTGGGAATGGATGATTTGAAAATGTACTCACAATAGATAGACATACAAACAATTACTACACGAATGTGTTTACAAGGCGCTCACAGTAAAACACGGCATTTCCATTTGCGAGCGTTGTAATGAAAATATTTTGTGACGTAACAATGAGCGCATATGTATGTACATAAAACAACGAAACCTCCTTTGAAAACCCGTCTGCTGTAGTTCCCGTTGTGTTCGATTTTTAGAACGGTTTTGATAAATATGACAAAAGAAATGTAAAAGAAGAAGGGGTAAATCGAAATGTTAAGGCGAGTAAAAAGAAAACAATAATTACTGTCAAATAATCACATTACGAATTAATCATTATCTTAATTAACGTACTAACAAAAAGGAAAGGTCCCTTAAGTTCGGCAGACAAAATCAATGAGACGCTACATGAGGATAAAAACAAAATTACAAGAATAAAAAATTTACTGAATCCAGATTTCCTTTTACAAATTTCATTTAGGGGTCCTGTCACTGAGATCATTTTCCCTCGCATTTTCGCTGTAACGAAGTGTTCCTCTAAGTTGTTATTCCCAATTCTCTTCGGTATGTTAGGCAAAGTAGGAAGGCACCTTTTGAAATCATTCCACTGTTCCGAATTTAGTCAGCTCTATATTCAAATTCATTGTCTTTTAGTGACCCGTATATAGAGACCTTTTTGACCGTATATTGAGCCTTTTTCGTGTTATTAGACCGTATTAAAATTATCTGGTTGTTAACTAGGGAATCGTTACAAAATAAAAGCTATCTAATTACCTACTATGTATAATGAAGTAATTTTTCACGGAAGCGTTCTCGAAAATTCAACCACATTAATCCTATTAGAGCAGAAAACACGCCGAACACACAAAACATCCAAAGTATTTTCCATCAAACTCCTATAATATTGTATAAAATTAATGACCCTTCAGGCTGTCCTAACTTTATTATAATCTCTTCAGTGCGCAATCGCGCAACCAACCACATGATCCAAATTACGCGGGCGACGGAGAAAAATAGATCGACATTTTTCATCAGCAAACTTTCGTTAGCAAGTTCCGAGGAAACCACGTCTTCTTTATTAAGCCCGATGGAAGATATATATCGCACATCTCATACCTAAGGCCGTTATGCTTAAGCCCTAAGGAAGTGCGATAGCAGAATAATAGGCGTAGGTACCCGCCCATAAAGATAACGTCGTTCCGTTTCGTTTGCTTCGCTGACCGAAGCAGCGTTGACATTATTCTCCACTCGCAAACTAAGATAAAACCAGACAAGAAATATTCCACAAATCCCACAGGACCATATTTTACATAATTTAAATATAATTCACGTCAACCCGATTCGACAGCATGCGAAGCGGCAGCTTTTTATAATATTTTCGCATGCCGCCGTATTCCGTGGAAACTACATATAAATTAATATGACCGGAATAACTTACCCAGGATAAGAAATTATGTATTGCCGATGGGCACTTTATCAATGCCTGGATAATATATCAGTTCTCGTCTTATATTTTCCAAAAGAAAAACAACTTCGTCATGATTTTAGGATATCGAGTCTTATAAGATATATCATAACTGTAACGGTCCTTATTCCATTAAGATAAATACTTGTTAGACAGCCATTTGTTCACAAATGTTCACTTAATCTTTTAAGTCGGTCTTATTTATGCAAACATTTTGGTTTAAGTATGTTTTCGCTGGTTACTCTTTGAAAAGCTTACATAAAACCTCTATTCACATATCGCGTTCTTCATGGTTATTTTCCTCGTTCATATTCGTGACTTAAAAACACTCCCAGCACGATAAACAAATAAACTCCCCCCGTGTGCTCGCATTCCGGCAAGTTAAAATGTTTCAAATAAATAGTCAGTGAAACAACGATTACGGCGATTACAGAACAAACAACATTCAAAGAAATATGCGCAACATGAGAAAAACATGAAGCCACAATTTTCACAACAAACAGAATATGTCGGCCACGCTTCACTTGTTCTGAGCAGTATTGTATTTCGTCGACGGCCATCATTGTGTTTTCGAGCATTTGTTTCCTTACGAAACGGCAGTTAGGAATATTTATTGGATGAACTTGTGGCGTGATGTCGCTTTTTAGCCAATTGTAGCCATTTTTGTATCGCTACCCATTGAAGTTAGATGTATAGTTAGGTAATAAAAGTTTCGATGGCAATTTCGATTCAGTTGTACAATCACTTCGCTATCTTTATATCTTGTTACCACTCGAAACGACTGTTCAAAAATGTATGAACGTGAACACGGTTTATTACTCACGTATTTTATTGGAACAAACTTCGGAAAACATTTGGGGCTATAGTGTCTGCATGCATCTAAATATGCTAAACCGTAATGGATTAACATATTTAAAGTTTCAAAAGGATTTAACAAATTTACCGTCGGATTTTATATGATGGCCTAGATTTCTGACAGACTGACTGAACCATAACTGTATAAATTGCAAAGTCCAGGTTGTGTACATCATTTTAGTAGCCTGTATTCTAATTTCTCACCAGTTGTTCGCTCTGCGCAGTGAATATAGAACTCTGCCACGCTTCAGTAAAATAAAATAAGAGAAAAATTAAAAGACTTTTTATCAAAACACTTAAACGCCACTCGCCTATCATTATAATCCCGTATAATCCAATTAAATCTGTGAGGGCTGCCATCAAAAAGTCTTATTAAAGTTTTACAACCCATCTTATGATGGACAGGACTTATGCAAATGAGTGAAGGGTATTCAAAACGGCTGTGTGTCCTGGATTAAAGGGGACGGTTTGAGTTGGTCTGTTTTTACAGCGCCACATGGTGTCGAGGGCTTTTAAACAAAACAAGCAAGCGAGGGGGCGTAGGATAAGTAGATAAACGGATACATCTACATTTTTGGGTTTATGTACACATTACTAGCTTATGGCATCCCTAATTTGCCTTGTGGAAATATAAAAAGACTCTTATTGATAAAAGTTGTAAAGGTTTTGTCATACATGCTGCGATACAATTCTCTCGTTCACCCTTGTGTACTAAATATAATACAGCCAATAATTACTACATTAAACTGTTATTTAGCGCGAAATAAGTAAAATATAATACCTAGAGATTAAAGATAACACGAAGAAAATCGCTACCGTGTAGTAGAAACTTATAAAAACAGGAGCAATATATATTGTGTTGTCCTTCGTATCTGACCCGGGCGGTTATCTCGCTCGCGGTGGCGTCCGTTAAGATATTTCCCAGCGAACACCACGCCTTTGGTACGAGAATATCGCTTCTAATCTTCCCTTGCTTTCACGGCTTTGTTTTAGAAAAACCTCCCTTGGGCTCCTCTTCGTCCCCGCCACCGTCTCACTGGCTTCAGAGTACATTATCTATGTCAATACAGTGAAATGGGCGAGCCATTTTACGAAAACATTTTGGTATATCGCGTGTATCCTTAAAATAAGGACCCGTGTGGGAACCATTACGCAGAGATTTCTGTCCCACAAACAGCCCATAATATGGGTATATCGTTATGTAACCTACTCACAATGTATTTTTTCCGAAACACGATTTATCGGATATGACATTACGGCTTATTTTTCAGCAGAACAATGTGACACCCATGTTGGATGAGATTATCTATTGTGACGCATTAGTTTGGGTCTGCACCATAAGGTCGGAAGCCGTGGCTTGTTTGTTTTGTAAATTATGTTGTATGTAAAAAGTTGAGGTCTCTTGTATGTGGTGTGTTAGGGTTAGAGAAATATATTTTGCTTTAAAGTTTTAATTAATTCTAAATTTTAAAATTAAACTCTAAACATTATATAGACTAATTATGCGCATAGTATGTTTAATCTGTGTGTACAATATACATTGTGTAACATTTTGGCAATAACAAACGTTTTTTGTTATTACAAAAATGAAAAAAATACGCTAGTAATAATTTTGATTATACCATAATTTATATTAAATTACAAAATTCACAACAAATAAACACAGCCATTCAAAATATAATGACAAACATAATTAGAACAGATCCAATTACGGCACATCGTTTAATGGGCTTAAATTCAAAACCTTATTTTCTGCGAAATCGTTGTTTGTGACTGTTTCCAATATGTATTCAATGCGATGTTCTAGCGATTGCTTTCCACGCGATAACAGTACATTTAATTCCCATCAAGCTTGTGTATACGAAGGCTGTTATTCAAGTCCATTTCACTACAATGGCTATCCGAATAAAATTAGTGCAAACAATTTAGTTGGAGTCGTCATTGGGTACAGCCAAATGATTGTTTCGTCTAATACTGTTATTTCCGACCGAATACCAGCAGCCGGCTACTTACAGTTAAAGTAATCCGGTTTAATCCGGTACAAAGTAAGTGCTCCTAATACGGACACTATTTCACGTAGATAATTGCTTGGCGAGCGGAGCGGGTCGCCAGATTAAGGTCGGTCGCGACAACACTGCGCGAACACTCCACTTAATGCAAGGATTTACTTTCATAATGTTATTAGTTCAGCGTTTTTTTTAATAATTGCATATGAACGGAATATGTTGGTTTTAGTGTGATTTCAATGTAAAGGGTATTAGGTTTGCAGATGGGCTCAGAAACGGTTAAGTCTGTAGTTACGAGCGTAATCATCATTAGGGTGTATGTAGAATGACTTACTTAAACCGTTTAACGATAAGTGTCAAGTTCATGAACCTTTATAAATCGTCAGCCTATTCTTACCCCATAATATAATATTAATACGACAGTTATACTTAATGACTATTAAACCAACATGACATGGTTTAGTATTGCGTTATATAATAATATTCCGGGACATCTCACACACGGTTGTCTGATCCCAAGCTAAGCAGAGCTTGTGTTATGGTAACCAGACAACTGATAAACATACTTATATATTTTTAAATACCATTGTACATATTATAGATAAATTACACCCAGACACTGAACAAATGATCGTGCTCATCACACAAACATTTGTCCCGGGTGGGAATCGAACCCACAACCTCTGGTATAGCAGTCAGGGTCTCTAACCACTAGACCAACAGGCCTGTCAAAATGTTATATTTTAATAAGTTTTTACCCTTGATTTATAGAATTTACGAGTTACGGAAAATATAAAACTCAAAAATTATGAAATGTGCTTAATAGGAATATAAAGTAATTATTATTCGTTATTATTTTGGGTGAATCATTGAAATATATCGTAAATACATCACTATGATTTCAAAGCCCATCCAACGTTGTTTGATCAAACGAAACTGTTTACAATACACTATAAATATTAGCTTAGGATTAAAATACCCAAAATAATTATCGAAACTCAATACAAATACATTAACAGTTATATTTGCTTTCGCAAATAAATTTAAAGCAAACAATAGATCATCAAGAATCCATCTCAATTATTTCTGAAAGAACTTGCAACAGTTGGCGTCATAAAACTTTATCATGATTCGAATTTCGAATTTAAAAGGAGGGTTTATTCAATGGCCATGCAAAAGAGTTCGTTCGAATCCCATATTAATTTGTAGTTAAAAAATCGATGCGGGATATTTAGGGCGCCCCTATTCATACCGTGTATTTAATATTCAAATAAAGTTTTGACTCCGTCCTCCCAATTCGTACAGTTTGATTACTGTTTTGATTACAAAGGGCGTCCTATTCGTCCCAGCGAGGGTTCCGTACACGGTCAGTTGATCGATAACCATCGCCTGGGGGTTCCTTTCGACGGTTTTTTGTGTATTTATGATCAAAGGCGTTTTAAGTGGTATGAAAATTTATTGTGTTCATGCTTACTGGCGTATTTGCTTGAAGATATTCGTGTCTGGTTTCGATCATATCTATAAGTAATGTTCTGTATATTATATGGTTGTAAGTTTTTTGTATGTATATAGATAAGTTATATGTACTTATCATGATTTTTAAATATCTTATAATATTTCAAGAAACAATTGCATTAAGAGGGTGAATAATGCAAAACGAAAACCGCAAAAAAGAGCGTCATATTCAAACTTAATTAAATGCGTCAAATTGTATTCGAAAATTAAAAATGCAAGTGCAAAATGACATTAACCAAAAAGGCCAGTGTTATTATAAAAATAAATGTAATATTCAATGCTGGCAACTTCATTATCTTTTTTAAAGTCATGCATTATTCAGAACGAAGGACATTTGCGTATAAAAAAGTGTTTAAAATATAAATGTTTTTGTTTTCTTTTTAAAAGCGGTTCTTCTGAATGTAATAGAACATTTTGCTGCTAGTCGTAAAGACCAGCCAACGTTTTAATTGCGGAGTAAATAACGGGTCTCTTTTTAAACACGGCTGCTTAATGTTAAAACTTTTATGTTATGAAAGAAACAGACCCTAATTAAATTTGATAAGCATTTATCCTTCAGAAATGTTTAACTTAAACAACGCCCGGTTGCCTGCTAATTTAGTAAAATGAATAAAATGGACATAATTTTTTTAACAAAAATATTATAATGCAATAAAAAAAACATACATCTATTGGTTTTTGTATCCCCACCTAACACAATAATTAAGAATACCTTGTGGAGAGAAGACTGACTTTACATGGTTTTTATGAATAAATGTTGTCACACTACATTTAAAACGTGATCGTAAAATATTTTGACTGACTCCCGAATCTAAAAATAACTAAGAATTTTAACGAGCATATTTTATGCCTCTTTATAAATATAATATTTTACCATCTTTCCCTCCTACGCAAGTACTTGAATAGAATCGAGGTAAACATTTAAAGGTCAAACAAACATAAACTATCTCAATATTTATTACCCAAAATATTTGATACGGGTGTAATTGTTCACTCAATTAGGCACTTACAAATTAGTAGGTACAGAACAGTACATACAAACATGCAAAACGCTAATACCAAAATAAATCCAATCTATCAAAAGCAGAAAATTTTAGTCTTTTAAACTTCCGTAGAACATTTTACCTATGTAAACCAGCAAGAAAATACAAAACCTATTTCATAATGAAAACGCCGTGGAAATCGTTTTATGGAATCCATTTTGTCTATTGTGTAGCAAAACCTACTGAATACTTGGAAATTGTACGGCCCTTCGAAATTATCGTTTAAGTGAATATTCATTGAAAAGTGATCATCGAAACAATAAGTGTGTTTATACACTGAACTATTATATTTACAGCGATGTACTATATAAGGATTGTACTATATAGTTTAATGAACTAAAGTATTTTCTCAGTATTTTTTGGATTCATGTCTTAACAGCTGATTTTGATGAAATTGTGTATTGTGAATTAGGCCTCAATCACAAGAAGGGACCTAGACTAGGCTCTGACTCCATAACCGGAGATTATGGAGCATCTCTACTCGCGTGATCTTTCACGCGGGAGTACTCTATATTAACCTAACAAAAAAAATCCGAACAAATTTCAAATGGAACATGATCATTTCAATTTCAAATCATGTCATATTGATATGGTTTTAAAAGTACACCATGTGCATACGAATAAACCGCTAAAACCACTAGCCAATGAATTCATTTATTGCTAAAATATGAACCAGCAGCGCTTATGGCTAGTATCTTAGGCACGTCGCCAACCCAGCTGTTGATATTAGATATGTATTTGGTTTCAATCAATTCGCCGCTCGGCGACAATGGTTTAGCTGAATTACTGCACTAAGCTTGGATATTGGCTTTGATCTTCTATGAAGACTTGTAATTGTGTGACTTATGGATGGAATACTTATTTGGTTAAATGGTTAAAGGTGACGTGATGTGTATTGTAAAGTAGAGGTCAAGGCCATAATCTAACTTATATGTGTGTTGGAAAACAAAAAAATGCATTCGTTGATGTTCCAGTCCCCATCAGTCATGGGGCTACAGAGTTATAACTCACACATAAATAAATGTATATAATCGTAGCATGTAGCTATTTTTTAAAATAAACTGAACTTACCATATACATTTTCTTACTTATTGGAACACTTAAACACACAAATATTTATATTGCATCTAATAAAACAAAACATGGAAGAAAAGTTTAAAATAAAAGAACGGCTGTAATAATATAACAAGCTAGCTACATCGACCACCGGACGGAAAATCTACACTAAGAAAGTAAGAGAATGAATTCAATTCTAATACATGAGACTAAAAGGAGTAAAGGTCGACAAAGGAAAGGGGAGGGCGTTTTCCGGAGTAAAAGTGTACCTGATTGGATGATCAAAGGTACAAGTATCTGAAGCCGGTAAAGTCTTATAAAGGTAAAGTGACTAATGCTAGTGTTGTAATTTCTTTTATACAAGATTTTATATTTTTCTTTTATTTATACCTAAAAGGCAAATGCAATGAATCCGTATCCGATCCGTAAAGAATTAGAAGTATTTTTATCTCTTGTCTCTTAATACATCATCATTATACTTTGTTACATACAGAATATAAGATCAGTGTACTTAAACATTTACAATATAAAAATTTATTAACAAAAAATGAGATGGTGAAGAGTCTTTGAGCTCAGAGTTTTCGCTCTACGCATCAGAAGTGCCTATTGTCCAAAAAATAATCTAAAAAAAATATTTACCTACAAACCCATATAACCCGTTTACACTAATAGCCAATAAATTCTACCAATGTCTAAATTGTCCAATTGGATTCCATCGGTTACATTACTGAAATCTGGTCGGACTGTTTGCTTGAAAGCCGTTACTGTCGACTGTGTTGACCTACAAACTGACTAAGAGATCGATGTCCCTTGGTATCTCTAGAATCCAGTTATGTACGCTAATAATTCAATTCTTGGGGTTAAGGAATTATGTGTGGGGTGAATTAAGCCGGAACCCCACCGCTGCGCAGGCTGTGCACGGATGCGTGGCTCACCTCTGCTGCGTGGGCTCATTAGTTCGGCGGCGTCGGCCTCCGTTTCCACTGCGGCGCACGGACACGGATGTGTCGCTCACACAGCTCATAGCTATGCGTGGGGTACAGTCACGAGCAAAAATATGTAACATAATAATATGCGAAATTGTTAAACGAAATTAGTGAGATTTTTTGTCGAATCTCTTCTGCCATCTAGCAATCAATGCATACTGACAGATAACTCTTGAAAATAAAATAGAACAAATATTTTTTTTAAATAAAAAAAATGTTTTACTTAAAGTCAATATATTATTTTTATAATATAGACAATAGCTCTTCCAAGCAACAATATAATTTAGCTATTGTGTAGTAACATCTGTTTTACTTATTTGTATTATAAATTACTTAGTTCTTACACAAATTATACTTATCACAACTTAAATGTATGTATAAATACTAGGAACATTAATTGTACCTCTTATTTATAGTTGCTTATTCTTATAATAATTTCTTAACAATATTATTTGTGTACATATTTTTGCTCGAGACTGTACATAGTCGTGGGTCGCAGAGAAATGGCCGACCCACGCAGCTCGGATGCGTCGCACGGCCGTGGGTTGAGCTACGTTCGTGTGTTTATGACGTCATTTGCTGCGTAGCATGTCCGTGCGCTGCGGTGGAAACGCTCTCATACATTTTGTACTAAAGCGAAGCTGAACACACGTGCACAGCCTCTCCGTGCGCCGCTGTGGGGTTCCGGCTTTAAGAGGGATCGAAGTGTTTGTGACGGAAAATAGTAGGGGTTTTTTGATACTGGATTTATGGTAACGGTAAACAATAATTTAATGCTGTACAAGTTAAACTGCCATTTCACAGAATTTTCCGAACTAAAATATTATAGTTAAATAACCAAAAAAAAAATGTTTTGATATTTGTGTACGCTGGTTTACTACAGAACTCACGTTAATAGCACCGCAATTAATAGTTCTACGTAAAACATTGTTAAATTCAAACTTCTATTCCCAAAACTGAATTATACTGCCAAAATTCATGTTACACGTTTCACCTTACAAAAAGTTCCAAAATGAATGCATAAAATTGTAAAAAATCGCGTTTGACCTCTTAACAAGGTACGTCAACCTCGGCGCGCGATTTTACTCGCACTTGACCGCTTTTTGTAACAAGCTTCTGACCTCACTAGGAAGGGGGGAAGGGAGGTTATTATGACTTGAAACACAAAGTCGACTGATGAATCGGTCGCTGCGTTGATATGAATTAGTTCAGAGCTCTGTAGGGCTTATGCACTTGAGGGTTGATCAAAGACTGTATAAATAACACATGATTTGCTTACGAGTAATGTGGCTTTGTCTCCGCATCGAATACAAGCAAACGTTCGATCACATGTCTTCCGGCAAATGTTTCTAGAATTATGTGTGTATTATTCACTAGTTATCTCGCAAAACAACAGTTTTTTGACACACTTTTGTTAAAGACTTATTGCACAAATATATTTATTTTATAACATCACAGTACTGCTGAAAAGCCCTCTAATTTCCTCCTCTTAATCTAAGCCTCAACGCAATGCGTGTTCTTCTTAAATTGTGTGCCACCATAATTTACAGTGGCAAATTACCAGGCTGACAGAAAGTATGTGACAATTAATTCTTGTGGAATTACTTCCTATAAATAAGTTGTAATGTCTAGACTGTGGATAAGTTGCGGTTGTGGTGACCCAAGCAACTGGCGCACGATTGCTTTTCTTTTGTTTTTCTATACTGCGCCGATTGAACTCTCAGAGTGCCTATGTTTAAATGTATACTGGGTACATATACCAACGTTGAAGTCTGTTATATATTTTTGTGTTGGAAAAGGATACTTAGACGTTTGATCGCACACTACTTTAGCGTATCTACCTGTAGTATTTTTAGAAGCATCTGATCTGTTTATATTCAGTAATAGTCGATTTCAATAACCTTGAGTATTTTTAACTTTTGTCTTCGGTTTCGAACATAGTATTTAGGTACCTCTATTGATACTTTTCTTTTTATTTGTGATATAGATTTTTTTAGTCTTCCAAAATCTTAACTCTATCATAGACAATTTAGTAAAAGACAACTCTGCCAAATTTAGGTACTTACTACATGGCACTTATATCATTAGTACCTCTCCTATTAGAATATTCTCAAGGAAATTGAAAGACAATCACATTTGACACGAACAACAAGTATCATCATTTTGCGGTTTATCGGTTACCCCAAACCTAAGTACCGAAGTTGACGATATTAATTACGTGGTTTAAGTTCCAATATTCAAATACAATTAATTTTGCTTTATCAATATTTGTTCTCTAAACCATTAATTGAAGGTGTAAAGGTTAGCTTTTAGGTATTTATTGGGAAAATAATCCAATTCAAAATTTACATTATTGTCCTCAATTAGGAACGAATAATTGAACAAAATAATGAATATGGAAGAATAAAAAAATATTGAGATGAATTTTTGTATTCCAAAACACAAGTGCTTTAGCTACTCAATTTGGGTTCAGAGCAATGATGTTATCCCCAAAAAAAAATTGTTAGTAGCGACAAATAAGTATTAATCCGTAAGATTACCCACCCTTTCAATTGATATATAATACTAAGGTACTTTATACCTTTTAGCTACACAAATACACAAAAATACTTAACGGGAACCTCAAACTTGACTTTTCAGTTTTCGAATATTTACTATGTTTTTGTATGTAAGTAAGTATATTATATACGAAACAAAAGTTAACAGTGCGCTATACACATTTGTTCTGCAGAAATCTAACTTAAAAGCTCCGAAAGCCAAGCTAAGTTTGCGCCAATGGGGTCGTTAAAAGTTATTACAGCCGAAAGCTCTCTAATAGATAGTATTATTTTTATTTCAAGCAATATCTCGGTCTGCTGGCAGCCTTCTTGCCGAGAAATTTGGCGAGAACTTGACTTTACGATTGATGTTACGGAATCAAAAGGATCGCTTCCGCTTACGTGTTTATTATTGAGTTTTATTCAAGTAGGAGGGTTTTCTTTCTTAATACAGTCATGGTGTTTTTTTTCATACTGAATGTCATCTAACTTTTTAATATAGTAACTATTTATCACATGGACCAATATGGAACGTTTAAATGTTAAAAAGGACTTTTTACACATGGATTTCATGCATTAAACAAATGCTATCTAATAAAAAGAAAATGATATATGGAAAAAAAATAACTTTTTAAAGTACAAGTTACCTATAGCCGCAATCTATTGAAACTACAATACTCTATTACATACTATGTGGGTACAGAGAGTATCGAAGACACGTTTTCCAATGAACAGCAAAATTCATTGTCCATTTTATTCAAGGTTGGAAAGCATTGTCGTTCAACCTTCGGCTAACATAACCCTAAGATATTTTACTTACATAATGTACTGCGATAGAAGATAATATTATATGCTTAGGTAGGTACCTAAGTACATTTACAAAAGCCTCGTCTTGTAACCTTTCTGTGGAATAATCCTTTTTCGTACTAGCACTCAAATATGAATTGGGTCTTGGTGTAAACGTGCTAACATAAAATAATACAGCATGTATTTGAACAGCTTTTTTGTATTGTTATTTGTGGAGAAATATAATCTTAACTTGTTCTTTTAGATACACGAGGCAAACATTTTTTTTCAAGGACATAATGTACCTACCCGTAGATATGTATACTGATTTTGTGTGAAGTTTTCAAAGTCATGGCTGACATAATTTGTAACTGCTTATACTAGTAATGGGTGTGTAACTTCAAGAGGATTTATTAAACATGTATATATTAACGACTGCAGCAACTATTTTGACAAAATTTATATTACCTAATTATTATATTTTGAAGAAATTTATTATTTAAATTATCAAGAGGATTAAAATCTACCACTTCTAAAAAGAGACTTGTAAATATTTTTATGCCGCATGAAATGGTAATTGCATTGTACTAAAGGGCAACCATGATGTACCCTGATTACCATACTTGTTCTCGCCGTCCCCAGGGAAATGTAATAATATACCATACATCATTCCGTTTTAAAAATAAACGACCCCTTTACTGGTGCTGTTGCTAATACCAATCACACATGTACATTTTAAAATTTGTAACCTAACTCGCCACGATATTTAGTGTAACATGTAATTTAAACCAGTGTTAAAGGTCCCAAATTCGAATATCGGCGCTTTAATTGCAAAATGGCTGCCACGCTTAGAGACCGGTACAGATACAGAAACTTTGATGTTTGTATGATTATATGAATGCGTGAGGTCTCTCTGACGCTTTACTCTCTACTACTCTGATTGATTTTTTAGGCAAGTAAACTTTAAAATAACATTATTTAGACAACGCTCTTTTTCCAAAGCTTTTTAAGAACTTTTAACGTAAGTAATCATTCAAATAACCGCGAGATTTGCCAGCCCTTCAAACTTATACAAAGTAATAAATTTCTGATATAATGAAGATTCACCGCATAAAATCTCGCCATAAACTCGCCTTCCTAAGTATCGGATTTTTAAGCAATAAAATACCACATACCTATTCCGGGCCTTAATATTTTTCGTACGCATAACATAAAGCCATTTTGACTATAATCACATATCTGTATGCAAATCTCAATGGACATGAAACCATTTCGTGTGTTTTAATTGCGAAACGGATGGCCTTTTGCACTCATAACCGGGGGAAAATTATATCTTTATTAATAACTGTCCCCGTTTTTTCTACAGCGTGTAATTTTATTAGAGATCGTTTCTTTATTATTTATTTGATGGGAATTCGTTTTATTATAGCGGCCGTATCAATTTGCTTCGGTCTTTATGAAGCAGTTTTGATTTAGGATGTAATATTAAATATTTAATTAATTATTACCGACAGGAAAGTGATTATCTTTTTCTGAGAATTGAACTCGGTTTATTACGATGGTGACTGTGTAAGTATTTTTTTTTTAATGTAACCTGTTATGTTTCCCACTGCTGTACAAGCTGTTACGATATTCATAATATAAATTATATTAAACAATGTACATAATAATATCCAATCCACCTAAAAACAATATAAATATAACATCAAAACGAATTTAATGACCCCAAAAATGCACAAATCTTTGACTCCACAAAATCATATGGAACCCCAAACAAACGACACTAGACGTCGTCTAACTACAAATACCGTGTATCTTATAAAATACATTTCCAGAATAGAATTGGTACAGCTCAATTCAATTTTCTCGATTCACAGGGCATCGGTAGGAAGTGCGAGGTGACATTCACCGACTACAATGATCACATTCTCTGGAGCGTAACACGTAAAAGGCGACTCCACCTGACCACGACATTGGTCGACATTGGCCGATGCTGGTACGATTCTCGATATGAAATCTTATCATGTTTTCTGGATGCCGACAGTAAAGGTGTTCATTGGATGGAATTTGGTCCGAATGGAGTATGTTTTAACTGCATAGGCTGTTATGGATATGTCAGTGAATTTAATACACGTATTCTTTGTTCATGCGCTTTTGAACTCGCTGTTCTGTAGGCTTGACACGATAATAAAAATAAATTTAAATATTCCTAATTTTGAATTCCCACATTATCAATACTACTACAATTGCTGCAAGTTGTTTTTTTTACGAAATTTAATATTCAAATTATTACGCAAGTAAAATAAAGTCATGCTCATGTGTCTAGAGCTGATTCTAGTTAAATGAATAATAAACAAAAAGGCATCAATTTTAGAAACAAATGAAAACTTACAAAACAATGGAATAACTCCGACAATGCCTATTCGTGGTCCGCTCAGTGTTACAAAATTATAATTTATCAGAGCTATGCACGCAATATAGAAGTTTTATTATAATTTGTGGTTTTGTGCGTTGCATAGTTGATGTAAAAATTTGTTTCATTCCTGCCAGCTATGTAGAGTATATGATAAATTTGTAAATTTTCCTATGAAATATAATTGTCAAAGCATTTATCAATTTACCAAATGTGCAATTATCAAAACATATTTTAGATATTTTTTAACACATGCAAAACAATTTAACGGTGTTATTTATTTGGATAGTCTGGCCCAAATTCGATTTATTTGCGTTTAAAGCGTTATATTGTTTTTCGGTTGTCAAACAATATCGTAATATGTATATATTGTATATCAACCCGACATAAACGCACTGTTCACAATTTTGACATTCTCACAAAACCCAAAAAAAAAACAATCGACTGCTGCTTACAGCCAAAAACATAATATAATCTGAACTTACATTCAAACGGTAGCAGCACTATCATTGCAAACGGGCCATTTTTATTTAAAGCCTCGTTTAAAGGCTCTATTGACTCAAGGCCGGTGCAGCGTCCGGTGTAATATAAAATAGGCCACTACGCAAACAGAAGCTCAGTTCGAACAAATTTACTGGAACTGTTCAGTTATGAAATACTTGTTAATTTTTAAACAAATGCGCCTTTTTTGTACTTGCCTTTGTAGTTTTTGTTACCTTGACTTTTTTAACCAACATTCCATTTTGAAGTGGAATTTATTATTTATTGTTATTGCGTTTATACATGCACGTGAATAATTGAGTTATTAAACTAATCAATGATTTTTGATAACATTATTTGTACTTCATAAAATCTTTATGAAGTACATTATGACGCGGTTTAGAAAAGTTAGTTTACTAGAAGTATGATCTAGATGAAAACATTACATTAAATATTTTGTTATAAACACTGGTATTACTGATTTATTTGTTATGCAGCAGCGAGTCCGCATTCTTATCTCTGGCCGGCTACTATCTAACTTTATTATTACATTCTAGTCGTTCATGAGTGTAATTTACTTATACATAAATATGTAGGCTATTGTTTTGATGTATTATTATTTTATTTTACTTGTTTTATTTTTTTATTTTAAATGTGGCGAAATCAAAAGTAAATTATCTGTAACCACATCCACTTGTGACTAAAAAGCATTTCATTATCTCCAATACGACATAAGATGTTTGCAAGTTCCAAAATCCAAAATTTTTAAACAAAACTTGTCTTTTGACAACGTACTATAAAAATATATATACTAAACTAGCTTCAAATTTCGAACAGCTTCTCCCGAGACTCTCTTCCTGCATGATACAATTCAGCCAATGAGAAAAGCGGAACGTTAAAAAGAAAAAAGTAAACCTTCATTGTACATTCCTTTTTCTTTTCTAGAAGACTTTTGCAAGTCGGACCACTCAATTAGGTTTTTCTTCCGCGCTTTTATTATATTACTGCAATCCGCTTGATCCGGCTTTTATCTCATCGAGCTATCGGTATCTAGGTATCCAAAAAGGCTATGGAAATTCAACGTGGGAACACTTTAGCTCTATTTTCATTATCTTTTAAGCCGTACTTTGAATGTAGGCAGGTGTGTGATTGTTAGTGTGTGTGTGTGTGTGTATATGTGTTTAATGTAGCATTACATGGTGGTTAGTATTTACTCAATTTAATGAGGTGGTCTCATATTTTAGTCACAATCCCGAAACTCAGTGTTGTATTTAACTGACACGCGCTCTGTAATATTATTATGTATAATGGGCTTTATTATTACCTACATATATGATATCTACTCCGGTAATGCACAGGACCGCTGGATCCTGAGTATTTTTGGATCTTAAATATAAAAACCGTACAGATACAGCAGTTCATCATTTTCAATAGATTCAAATTATAAATCAAGAACGAGGAAAATGAGATCATAAAGAAAATGAGACGAATAATTGAATTAACCAATTACGTATTATTAATGACCAGGAAGGACGCTGCATGTTATAACAATTTTACTCAGTCCGGCTAATTTACTTTTGTTCTGATTTATTGAGGTTCAAAAGAAGGTGTCAAAATTTTTAATATTAAGTAAAAAATACTGTAGACATAGGGGTAAATTATTGACAGTACAACAAAAAATACGAGACGTATAAATCAGCCACTGCTATGAAGTCAAGCAACATCTGAAAATTTTTAGGGTAGTCTCAAACGATCCAGAGACCACAGTCAGGTGACATAATACACTTTTTCTATACTTTGTATAGACGTACTGCACACATGTAGTCGGTGGAGGACACTCGCTACAGCAGCTATGAAAAAGTGTCACTGGCCACCGGTGGCTATGGTAGTTGACGATTTGGATCAAGCTTTAGCCGAGTAAAGCTTACCTATATACATACATTACATAAGCGTTTATTTGCGTGGACGTATAATATCCTATATTGATTTATGCTATCGATGAAATACACTGTGTTTATGAGAAAATGCCTCTGGGCTGTGTAGCTCCAATATATTGTAGGTTTTTGTGAACAGTAATATCAGTTTGCGAGCTCTTATTACTTACTCTACTATGTTTGTTTAGTGAGTACCTATATATTATCTATTTCTGTTTATACATGCAAGTAGAAAAGAAAGGTCAAACGTTTGAAAATATTTATTAACAATACTATAAACATGATGACCGCCTGCTATATAAATTTCACAATAATAATAATGTTTTTGTATGTAACTTTTTTATTGATAGGTTTTATAAAATCCGGCCATACTTTTTTCTTTTTCGTTGAAATTTATTTTGCTGCTCGATATTTTCCCTTGTGTCGTTGGAGCGATTCGTAAATTTTAAATGTCATGGGACTTCTCTTAAATATTTTTGTATCACCAAATACTGCGTAAATATAAAAGTCATGAAAAATATTACAAACTTTACGCCAGATATGAACATTTTTCAACGTATGGTCCCCTGGGAAACAAAGTGACACGTCAATCCGTTAAACTAGTTCCATTTTTCAAAACGTTAATTTCGAGAAATATGTTCATGAAATACATTGGCAGAACGTTTTTTGTTAAACAAAGACACATTGAGCCAGCATGATATTGCCAAGTTAAATTTCATCCGTGACTTTGTCCGTTAACGATACCGAAATTAGACGTAAGTAATACTTAAATCGAGCTCAATACTAAAACTAATGTAAATCATTCGGCATCTAACTACGTTTAAATCCATGTCCTCACATCTTTTAACAATTCATTTAAATAACTAATATGTTTTATATACATACTAATCGTCTTACGTCTTATGTAACGAAACTCTTCGGAACGTTTACAATATTATTAGGATACATCTACACAAACAAAATACTGTAAAATACCTGACATATCAGAGTTGACACAAAACTGCGTAAAACACAATACGTCGAACACAGGGCTGGTACACACCGGCGCGGGCTATGACATTTTCCGTCCACAATGGAGTTACGCTCGCCGCGTCAAACAATGAGCCCAGTCAATCGCGGTATCGCTGCTACGGCAAACAACACCGCTGGGCGTAACAACAGGGAATTGTTGCAAGTGTATACGGGACTTAAAGGTGGGTTTTGGTACGTCTATTGTGCGAGGATGAAGTTTCGTATCGATCCCGTCGATCTTCAGTTTCCGTAATGATTACGCTTCCAATATTTGTTATTATTTGTTACTTATATTTTATATCAAACAGACTACAGTACTCGTATCATAATAGAAAACCAACATATACTTGGGATAGTAAATCACTTAGTGATCGTGAAAAAGACTCATTCGTCAACTAAGATCTTTTTCATCAATCTTTACATTTAATGAAAGAAACCTAGATGAATTTAACCAACGTCAAAAAGCATGAGCTATATAATAATATAGTCTTGTAAATAGTATTGTTAAAAAATCTTGTAGGTATTAAAAGACGATTATATTATGTGACATACACAAACAAGACAAAGTAAGTTTAACAGGAAAACGAAGTGCCAACGTACTTAGGATCTCTATAGTTAGATACGCCCACCATTCACCGCTGCCTTTTGTAATAGTGATGAAAAGGCGAGCGACAGACTTAACTCCCAAACAAACCTAATATAATTGATTTCAAATGTAAAATCCGAATACAAAGTAATTGGTAATCATTGAAGATTTGAAAAAATCAATGATTAACTTGAAACATAAATAATACGTTAGCCAAAAGTTATCTGGGATCTAATCATAACATTCTTATGGCCAGGGTACCGCCTGGCAAGTATACCTTTAAAAATAATAATATATCTTCAAATCGGACCAGTCGTCCGATAAAGTACCTTGTATTTTAAAATATACAAGGTCCATTAAAATCATCTCAATAAAATGTTGAGCTAAACTATTTTCATTAAATTAAAAGCTATATTTAATGTACATTCGAAGCCAACTGAATAAATAGGTAAACCTTCGTTGTTTTGAGATGGTTGTATTAAAGAATAATTAACTATAAGGGCTTAAGGCAAACCTTTATCGTGGAGAATCTGATACAAAGCAGCCAGTAACTTAAGAAACTTGAAAGTAATTAAGTAATAAGTTAATGTTTGAGTTAAGTAACTAGCTGCTATTTGCACTAAGTCTGTGCAGTTATCAGCGAAACAAGCACTTTGCATTTAGTATCAAAAAAATGATTTTTTTTTATATGTAGTTCTTTTTATATAAATGCACAACGTCTTGTACAATACGACAATAACAAATTGATTGATAATTAAGTATAGTAGACCAATATAAAATACTCGTATGCACTGGTCAAAGTATCGAGCTTATCGTATTTTTTTTAAAATCAACCAGTTTTCCTTTGCACTTTTTTCTTTTCTATAATAAGCTTCATAAACTTTTAATTTCGTATTTATATCAAAACTTGAAGTTCAACTCTTAAATATTAATTTAAGATTGCCTGAGTCAGTGCGTACATAATTTACCAGCCGCATTGGTGCATTTCGGTTTTGATCCGCGACTGCTTAATAAGCGGGTCAGTGAATAAGTAAACGGTATAACCAACACTAACACAGCATAACAGCACCACCGAATGTGGTTTATTGTGAGTCGGATACGATGCAATTAAATTGTTCAACATACACTGCATCACGCATTCAGAAGCAAACTCTAACAATGTTTTGCTAAGCTGCAATGTAAAACGTGCAAACACGGTGGGTAATAAAACCTCGATGGGAGAACAACGTTTCACGGACGTTGGTTTTTTGTTTATATATCTTTTTATTGACTATTTTTCAAACTGGCGTTCTTTTATTAATCTAACAAAGACAAAAAAAAATTGGTCGTGCATTATTTTTGTATTTCAGTGTGTTCACACGTATTGAATAAACTACTGAACTGATTTTTATTTATGAATTATGTCAAGCCATTTTTTCATAAATTTTGTGACATAAAAAAAAACGCACTAATGTTAATTCTTCTGTTGTAATGCTACTGAATCATTCTATAGTCCAATGTAGGTAAAATATTATAAATCTAATATTGCACCAAAGTTCAATACGGATGTTATACCCAACTATTAAAATTAGGTAATTTATGTGGAAATGTTGTAAATATTTGTAGTTAACCTAATTTTCAAATAATTTCGCAGTTACATGGTACAGATTACAAATGATGTGACCACAAACTTTGGATTATTTTGCGGTGCCGCTTACATTGTTATTAATAATAATATATTTAGTGTCATATAGGCATGCAAAAAATAAATGTGAAATTTTTCACAATTGCACTGCATCCAAAGTCAGTAGCTAAAACTCTTGTATGATGAAATTAAAGACAACGAAAGCGCCATAAATACTCAACTAGAGACAAAGTAACCAGAAACACCCAACTACAGACAAAGTAGAATTTTTTTTTTCTACATTGATCTGCACGGTGGTCGAATCTTGGCCCTCAAAGTTAAAAGCCGGTGAGTATGCCACTCGACCACAGAGGTCAAAGATGGCGGTATATTCTGTTAATATATAAATATAAATCAATCGGTCACTGGCAGCTTATCCAAGTCCATATAAACCCTTACAACTTTCGCGCTGAAAAGAAAAAAACCGAAGCTTCAAAGTACGCTCTTCCATTTTATAAACTTGTTTGAACTTCATAAAACATTCTTGGCCTTTGGTATTTCAGAAGTATTTCTCACAGAGTTAAAGATAAAGCGTAGGTTTTACTATACAGGTATTGATTGTACAAAGAATAAATTGTTATATCGAAACTTTGTAATGTATAAAGTAGGGACTGAAAAATGTTCGTAGTTCAACTTGTTTGTAATCGATTACATACCAACTCGAATAATAATCGTAAGTAATAATCGAGTAGCAAGTCGAGGGTATATAAATTGTTATAATCGTTGTGGTTTAAAGTTTGATCGCATTATAAACACAAGTTTGCGTGTTCAAAATCTGGCAAGTCGTCAAGTTTACGGTGATTTTAATTCTAATAAACTGCTGCAAACATTGAACCTCGTCATGAAAACTGGATATTAATAATTTAGAACAATGAACAAGGAATCAATGATTTTTATTCCTAACCCGTAAACGATGATACCGATGATGAACCCGTAGAAGATTGTAAAAGATGCATATGTAAATGAAACAAAAAATATATTTTACTAAAAAGTGGAATTAAATTATTTGGCAGAAGCTTACGCAGTTTGTAATGCCTGTCGCCAAATTGGTTTAATAGCCACAAATAAAACTTAAATCATAGTCTTGTTGACAGATCAATTGGCACAATGTCAATGGATCAATCAATATATATTTTTAAACAAGTATCAGACTTTTTATTGTGCGTTTTTTTCCATTTTCTGTACATTAAATAATACATAATAATAGTTCCAGCCTTCAAAGTTCCACTGCTGGGCACAGGCCTCTTCCCATATAGAGGAGAGAATGCATCATTAATCATTTCTTATTTTTATTATACCTATTATTTGAAAAATTGTAATAGATAGGTACTTAAGCTTACTCTTGACTATTGTCTACAAAACAGAACCCATACGCAGTGATATGTATATACCTACTTATACCCAAGATAAAAAAGTACGGAAACATATATTTTTTGAGTGGACCGTACGTCGTGCGTCCAGACCCTACCCTTTTATGATTAGTACCCTGTCTCGGCTGTCACATGTCATACGTAAGTGTTTTTTGTTTGTTTGTATGTATATCATAATACCCGTATTTGGAAAAGGGGTAAACAGTAGTATGCTGTGTATTTAATTATGACATAAAGTAAACCAGTAATCATTACACTGGGTCCAAATCCAACTTAAATAGTTACTTAATTTACGAAGGTTTTATTACATATATAATTATTACTGCAAAACAGTGTTTTATTAAATGCAGTATTTTAATCTTTATACATTTTATTCGTATATTTTAAATAAAAAGGTTATTTTTTTAGGAATCTCCAACATTTCCTTGTACGAAGTTATTTTTGAGGATCCAAAGCCTCCATTCTTTAAATTAACCCAAGGTCTTTTTGCTTGTTTAATTTCCAAATAATTGTATTGCTCCTCAAAAACTCCAACTATATTAAATAGACACAAATCTTAAACGCAATTAATTGTATATTTAGTGCTCTTCAATTAAGAACTATAAGTTCGAATAGTTTCAAGCACCAACATTACCTATATTTTGCACCGCGATCAACATTCAGCCTGTAATTATGCAACGTCACCTGTCTTTACCGTCAGCTGCCTTTGACCCCGCCTTATTCCTTATTCTCTTTACTATAAATAAGCCTATTCTATGAATACAATAAGATATGTGTGTAGCAATCAATTTGAACGACTTAGGGTAAAACTTTAAAAGTTTTTTAACAATTCTATGATAAAATAAAAGTTAAAGGAATTAGAAGGTTGTGCCAAAATAATTCGGGTCTCTAAGCAGCATTAAAGTATATAAATTAAAATAAATGAAATTAAAAATGTTTTAATTGGCATATGTTGCATTAAAGATTTCCATATGTATTAAATTGTGATTAAATTGGTATGTCTATTAAATTAAAGTAATCCTTAATAATAAAAGTAATAATCAGTAGATTTCATTAGAAGTAAAAACTTTCATTACATTGATTAAATTCTTGTCGAAATAAATATACTTTCTTCTGTAAAAACGCGCCAAATCCTCGTCAGTTACTTTCCTCAACGGTTCTTAGTTTTGTTTATAAGTATCGTCTAAAACACATTTATTTACAAAGTGGAACAAAGGGGAAGAGTACAGAAGGAGGTAAAGTAAAAATAAACAGAGAAAGACGAGTATAAATAATTATTTACCTCATGTTTGTGTGTGTGAGCAGAAACACAAACTCCATTCCGGCACTCGATGCAAAATAGTCTGATATTAATTACGTTACACCAACACAACAGCGTCACATGGATTACAATAATAAGCCAAGATTGGCTTTCTCGCGTTTATTTGTTAGTACACAGTTATCGAAGCCCGTTGCGGCTGCCTTAACCCCCGCTCAATCTACCGCAACACGACTAAACTGTCCCAATTTGTAAGCTATCATTTCAACAAATTAATGTTAAAAAATTACATAGTGCCGTCTTAATAACCGTCTCTTTTGAGGACAAAGGGTGTCCCTTCAGCATATTGTCTCCGCTTTTTACGAGTGAATGTCACAAAGAGTCGCTTTTATTCACATCTAACAAAAAAATAACAAAACGCCACGAATCGTCGCCGGTCCTATTGTCCGATGATGTGGGTAGGGGGCAGATGCGAGCGCGTGAGCTACGGCGTAGGCGCGTCGTAGTGCCGCTACGGCCGGCTCGCCACTGGCGGGGGCTACGCGAGCCCGGACCGTTCACCTACACATCTACAGCGAGCTCGCGAACCTATCGGGACAGGGCGGCTCACGCACACACCTGCAGCGCTTACAAGAGGCCCGCGAGAGGAAGCGGGAAAGTAACATTTTTGGGCTTGTAAATGATGTACACACTAATGGTGATTTACTCACACACGCGCCAGCTGACGCACAACTTCTCTCATGCCCATACACATAGAAGCGATTTAAACTTGTAATCCTTAACGATAATTTGTATTCATCGGATTTGGTTTATACTAAAACAAGTGGGTCTCCTTTTAATAAATAAAGTTTCTTATTTCCTTAGTTTGTATCAAAAATATTTTTCTTCCTGATCAATTTTCTTCATCATTAAATATTTATTATGCACTGGAAATGATATGTAAGAAAATCGTATTTTTTATTACGATCATTATAAAAAGGAAAAAATTAAAGACCAAACTCAAAAATCATAGGGTAGGAATACGACATTATTATAAAATAGAACCAATGTTTTTATTTCCAACAATTTAAATTGAGTTAAAAACAATAAGCAAAGGGTACAAATATTTTATGCAACGTAAACCTCTGCATCGAATTTCAGTATACAAGCGAGCTAATATATATCGAATCGCATATCAGAACGGCATCTAATCGATAAAGCTTGTTCCGATTTGCATAAAGACTGACGGATAATTGGAAACAATACATCCTTGCAGTTAGCCCGTCATTGACTGACAGGTCTGGGAACTTACAGCGAATGAACACAAAGTATGCTTCATGGAAATATTGTTTATACTAACGAAGTTTGTTTCTGCACTTTATCAGCTTTGACTGATATAATTTATTTGATAAAAGAAATTATGTTTTTTTAGGTATTTGCATTTTCTGGTAGTCTTTTGTATAGATTTGCTTTGGAGATATAAGCTGTAGGTATATTTTTAAACATGTAACTTTTGATAAGTTCGTCACTAATAGCAAAATGATAAAATACATTTACATTAATAAAAGTATTAATTTACTTTTACTTAGCGCTCTCGCTATAAAAAAATGGTTATTTATTATTTAAATTTTATCAGTCATATAATTAAGTTTAAGTATCTTAAAATTTTAATCTAGCTGAGATGAGACACCTTGATGTAAGTTGGTCTAGTTTTTTTTTTTTTAAGTTGGCAATTATTAAGTGCAAATCCCATGTTTACTCAAACGTGTTTTCAAAGGAGAGAATGGACAGGTTCGAAGTTGCATCCATACATAAACAAGTCCTATCTACGCCGCGGCCGCTAAGCCACAGCGACACAAAGAAACAAATGAAAATGTACCAGCCCAGTAATTGTTTTCATCTTTTGTTTGTCACACAATCCGAGAACACGTGGAACTAAATTAGCCGCCCTTAATTCGCGACGAGCAAATAACATTAAAAGTCTTTTCAGGCTTTATTGATTTGGTGTAATTAAACAGCGCAAAACGAGATGAGAACTTTGTTAATAATGTTTTGGCAATCCAGTAGAAGGTTTCAACGGGTGATTGAAGAGAAAATTTGTTTAAGATTTACTTCTACGTAACAGCTACTCAGTCACCCCCTTCGAGTTTCACGGCAGATATTCTGTATTGTCAAAGTTTAGCCGAACGAAAATTTAGGTAGGTATCAAAGTTGAGTGAAAAGTTTTCAATGAAGATGTCGCAATTAATTTTCGATAAAATTTAACTCGTTAACGTCGGAAAATTACAATCTTTGAAAGGATACTAATTGAAATGTGCAAAAGTTTTTTCATTAAAAATGTGCCATGTATCCATGAAGGTTGAGAAGTTTTAGGTGTGTTGTATGGGTTATTATTAATATGGTGGTCGACTGAAGAGAAAGGAATATTTCTGTGCGGTGTTGAAACAAAATAACGTTTTAAATTTCACTTATCATGTTGCTATCTCATGTATTGTCCATGCATGTTTTGTATTAAGTGTAAATAAAGTTTTTCAGTCGCGAAAATGTTTCATAGAAAGTTGTCCTGTTACATCAAACATAATGTTAAGTCAATTAGTTTTCAACAACTACATTAATTTAAATAATGAAAATTATTCAAATGTAATGTTGCTTTCTGTTTTGGTAACAACAACATTATCCCTAAATATACTTTTTTAGTAACAAACACTAAAAAAGTATTTTTAATAACGTAGCATTTTAGACAGCCTGCAAAAAATATTAGATTCTTTCTCGCTGCTATGTAGGAAAAAAGCTCGTATCATTGATTGATTTCTCCGCACTGGCTATCAGAGTCAGCGGAGAAAAAAGGTTCACTGCATTGCGTATGGCTATGGCCTACGGAAAACAATTTGCTGTTACTTTTACAGTAACCCAAAGCAACGGTAATGTTACTTGCAGTACAAGGGAATGGTTTTAGGAAATATTATCCTTTCTTGAGGAAAAATTGAAGGATACGTACATTATATAAGTAAGTACTAGTATGTCAGAGAAGGTTTTTTTTTGTGTATATAAAAACGTGTTAGTGGCGGATGTGGAAGTCAAAACAGCCAAGCTTAAGTGAGAGTGATTCCATATACGTTTATTGTAATTTAATATGTAACAAAAGGTCATTGCTCCCACCCCCTTACACTTGTCATTAAGATGAGATATGAGCGTGGAGTTCAACAATTTCGCCATACCTACTCCTCTGGGAAATATAGGCATAATTCTATGAAGGCAATAAAAATATAATATTCGTGTTCATATTGAGAGCCCAACGTTGAATTTTTCTCGTAGGTCATGGCTGCAGAAACAAAACAACATATTCAAGAAAATTTTGTACAATTTTATTTATCATCATCTCCCGCGACTTTTCCCAATTATGTTGGGGTCGGCTACCAGTCATACTGGATTCAGCTGAATGTCCTCCGCAACCCATTTCACTGGGAAACACAGTATTCCATGGTAAGACTGGTTGTCAGAATTTACTTAACGACTGCCAAAGATCTAGTACGACAGCCGAGACCTACTGTTTAACGTGCTTTCCGACGGACACGGAGGTCTCGGTATGTTATAAATGGTCACCCATCCACGGACCAACCGCGGCAGCGCGGCTTAAACTGTATTATCGGTCAAACCGTACGGCTTACACTTAGCCACGAGCCCCTCGAATTCTATAGTAATTCCATTTTACAATTTTAGTCATATTCTAACATAAAAACAAGTAACAAAACACAATCAAAATGTAGTCAATTTTATCTAAAACACCGATGGTTTCGACAGTCCGCCGGTCAATTCTCTTGAAAGGCTGCAATAAAACTGCACGGCCGTCCGGCCCGGTCCTGCCCGGTCCGGCTATTCACCGATTCGGACGAGCATTAGCGCACAATTATTCTTTCGGTGTCGCATTTACGGGTGACAAGGAGTTAGGAATGAATGGATGCGGCTTAGATCGTAGATATGAAGACTAGAGACGAAAATAGTTGGGTAAGATTTTTGGTTGCTTGTCTGTTATTTTCGTTTATACAACATCCATGTAAATTTATTTTCTCTAAATCTGTAATTAGTAGCCCAGAAGATACAACAGAGGACCTAGCAGTATACTAAACAGGGGGACTGATGAGATTGTGGCTTTGTAGGGCAAGCCTTGAATCTGAAGGCTTTAAAGATATTTTTATTTGTTTTAAATCAAAATTATTAATAAAAACTATACACATTATATAACGCGGATAAAGATATTACGAAAAATTAAAAGCTATATATACTTTGATCGACACGCTCAAAGCAAGAAGGTACTTAGCTTTGGAACTTTAAGTTGAAGAGGTTTGACGAGCTTCAAAACTAAAGTGGGATTAGTTGAAACTCATCAATCAGGATATTGGACAAAATAACAGGTTAATTAAATACTGAAATACGAAAGAATCACTATGACTACAAAGATTTTTTTCACAATTTTACTTTTAAAGACTTTCCTTATTCATTTATAAGAAGAGTTCCATCCGTATTACCTTTAAGTAAATAAATTAATATTCCTCATCGAATGAATAAACCGCGATTGTAATGGAGAATTTAATATTGCGTTTAATATGAAATCCAGGTACATTTAAGTGATAAACTGTGTCCAACAAAGAGGATTACCGAAGTAATGAGATATACTAAGTTGCTTTTGGCGTATAATGGGTTATTCGAACAGTTTAATGCTTTGTTTAAGCAATTATTTTAGTCTGCTTTGCTTATATATCCGATGAGTCTGCTTTTAGCACTTTGTCGTTGTGTCTAGTGTACTTTTTGTACACTGTAATGTGATAAAATTTCTCCATTGCATATTTATTGAACGAAACTTGAAATAACATTAAATTTTCCATATTTTACTAAAACTTGCCTATAGTGAATCAACTTTGAATATGATTTCTAACATCATAAAAACGTTCCAATATAAATAAAAAATAATTCACAATAGCATAACGCTTTCGCAACCCTTCATTCATTTCATGACATCGCGTGTGAAGTACACACAAAATTACGTTCTGTTTTCCTCAACAAAAAAACAAGCAATTTGATGTCGTGTAAACGCACCCTAAGGCTAAACTGGTACACGAAAAGGCTCGCCGTAGAAAAGGAAAGACCGCGATAGCCAGACCTTTAGAGAGCCGGCTTAAGATATTGCAGCTATCGAAAGCCCTTTGAGACTTTCTACTAGAGGAAATTTAATTTAATCGTATTTTCTTCTTTGCTAAACGACCCCTTTATGCCATGGCATACGGGTTTTTGAATTTTCCGATCAAAATTAGAAGGATTATCGAAGCGGTTTAGCTTTTGTTAACATGATTTTTAAACTCTATTGGAATTTATGAAAATGAAATGGTAAATTCTGAAATCTGGTTTCGTGCATATTTTATTTAATATTTGATAAATTGTTGGAGTATTATGATAAATACGTCATTATTAAAGTAGATTAGCTATTGCATATAAATGATTAGCTGTGCCCCGCGGTTTCACCCGCGTGAATGACAATACATACGTTATCTTTATAAATTATAGCTTATGTGTTAGTCCGATGTATCAGCTACATTATTGTTAAGTTTCATTAAAATCCATTTAGTAAGTATTCAGTTGCGTGAAAGAGTAACAAACATCCACACATCCACTAACTTTCCGGCCACTATCCAGTAGGATAGTGGCCGGCAAGTTAGTGAATGCTGCCTATAATCATATCCTGTCAGTTCTCCTGATTGCTAGAGGTTTAAGGATGGTTAATTTGGCTCAGAAGTGTAACGAATTATGTTACTATGATAATTTTTCAAAAGACTTTGTTTAAATATTATTCGAGTCTATTTAAAGCCCTAAGGTTAGATAATATCTAAAAGGTTAGGTTGTTTAATCTTCACAGCTTAAGCTTTAGTTTTAGACAGACTTTAATCTAATGTCAAGGTTGTTTTCGCTTACGAATACGCTTTTATAATTTTGGCCTATGTTTACTGAGCAAGAACTTTAAAATATCAGTAAAAGATTAATTATTTTAGTCACCAACATTATTGGCAACATGAATTATTTAAAATCTAGTAAGTGACAAAGCAGCTACCCCTTCCATAAAAATAAACAAAATTCTAAATTAAATAAATCCCTCTGTGAAAATTAACTGAAAAAACAGGAATAAATAACAAATATATTGAGATAAAATAACATTTTTTTTTAAATATAAACAACGGTGATATTCTACATAAAAGTTAAGAGACATAAACAGCAAAACAGATCTTACTTCATTCTTTAAAGTTGAACGTATATCGTACAAATAGTTGAGGAAACGTAAATCTCAGCATTCCTACAGCTTCAGAGCTACCAAAAGGCCGTAAGCAATTATCGTAAAAGGGAACTCTTTCGAAAATACCCACTCCATTATTGTGCCTATTGTATCCTTTCATAGGTCAATTGCTTCGCGGAGTGGATTAAGGTCGAATTGAACTTATCTTAGGAACGTTATACCTAGTTATAATACGTATGTTCCAGAAACTCATTAGTGTTCAGAATAGATGTATAGCATTGGAGATAAGCAAAAGCTAGCAAAATATTATGATGAGTTTTTTTGTAATAAATAATGTTCAAAAAATGTTTACGGCAATGCAATGGTGACATAGCATGTAGAATAAGTAGAACTTTAGCTATTCATATAATTTTCCGTTATACTGGCTAATAATAGCTTTGAGTATAGTAATATCTATATAATAGAAAATCCTCGATAGAATAAACTCAGAATCCAATTAAAAACTGTTCTCAATTCCGAATACATTTAACGCCTAAATAACTAAAAATCTAATAAACAAACTCAATGAAATTGGTTCAAAGTCTGCAGATAACTAGTTAACGTAGAAACAAACGATTTTATTCAGGGAACGAAACAAAGCATTCTCTAAATAAGTGAGACCTGTCCTTTCAACTGATCTTCAATTAATTTACATCACGCTTTAATTCGGAACAGGGTAAGCAGATACAATCGATGACAAAGATTTCATTGATACCGAACTCAACCTTAATAAGATACGTAAATTAGGAACTATGTGTATTCGTTCATAATCGTTTAATATAAACATACAAATTACTTAGTATTTAAGGATTTTGTGTATAATGAGTTCCATATAAAGGGCTTTTAAGCGTTTATTAGTAGGCGATATTAGTCTCGACTAACTAGTTTGTCTTTCTGACTAACCAGACTAGATCTTTATAACACCGGCTGAATATCGCACGGAAGGCACTTTTACTGTCTAATTAGTCCTTCATACATACAGTCTCTTATACTCTATGCGTGGTGTAATAAGACGCACTGAATATCGTGAGACTGCCTCGTTGGCCTAGTCGTGCTAAGCGCGATTGCTACGTAAGAGGTCTTGGGTTCGATTCCCGAGCCGACCAAGGTGCTATTGGGTTTTTTTATGAAATTCTGTAGCAGGTCGGAGTTTGGATTTGTGCCCGGTTAGTGGCAATAGGCTCGCCCCCTATTACATAGGACATCCTATTACATAGGACCTAAAACATATCGGCGAACTGTGGGTGTACATTGGTACACCTCTGCCTACCCCTTCGGGGATACAGGCGTGATGATATGTTATGTTATGTGAATATCGTGTGGTCTAGTAAGCACTTTAGTAGTTAAACCGTTGCTGACTGACCAAACTTAATAAAACGAAGTAAATGATTTCATTACTTTAGGCAAAAATAACACCGAAATACATAACAAGATACACTGAATAGGGAAAACGCAATTCTACCAATTCATAAATAATTTACAAATTTACTATTCAACAGTAGCTATTACGCTAATTTAAGACTAATTAATACAACGTGTTCATTTAACGGTGCAGCTTAATTAGGCCCTGATAATTACTCTATCAATCATAGTAGAAGCATGGCTGTTTGGATAACCTGCCATGTTAGCTAATGTAATTAAATTATTCTGCCTCTAAAACCATTTACGATAACTGAAAAATATAAAATTATGTTGGTACATAATTATGATGTGCCCATGAATCTATATACACATATACATTTATGTCTAACTTTACTTGTATCAGTAAAGATGAACAGAATTTTACACACCGAAACATAGACGGTAGATTATGTAATAATATAATAAATAGGTTTACCAGATCATCCAAATGAGTATTTAATGCCTTCCTTACTAATAATCCCTTAAAATGGCTCAGGACGTTTTATTATGATAGTGTTTACTGTGACGTAAGTACATAGTACCTACTTGTATTTATGATACTTATATTGGAAGTATAGAAATCATTATTCTTGGGCCTATTTGAGATTTTGAGATCAAATCATTTGAAATTTTAATGTAGTCATGATAAACAAAGTTGAGAGTGATGATGTCTTAAGCATTTGGAACACTAAAACTAGATATTCCTTTCACAACGGCAATATAAACCCCACAGAACAACTTCCTCTACACATAGATACGTAAAATCCAGGCTCGTCTGCGTAGATTAAAGGCTCTTAAATACCGTCCCTCGTTCAAAGTTACCGGTTAGCCAACTGCAGTGAAACTTGCTCCAGTGTTTCTTGCGAAACATAATAAATCTTTCTAACTGTCATTGATATTTAGCTCGTGCGAGGGATCCCCGCCACAATGGAAGGAGCCTTCAATAAATCATTTAGAAGTATTCCGTACTTACTTACGTACGGTATATTATGTACCGGATCGCTGTAGACAGCTTTAATCAGGAATGTAATTGTTTTATTTGAAGTTGTATGGAATAAAAAAACATGCTTTGTTTTGTGCACTTCTTTCTAGGTATTGTATGAAAATTTGTTACTAATTAAATCTACACAGAAGTTAGTACAGGTGTCTTTGACCAGACGATGCTCTATACATATACCTTTAGTACACGAAAGCAAAAGTATGCGCAAAAATTGCTGAAAAAATGTTGAGAAAATAATATTTTGTCAATATCTTTTGTACACAAGAAGTGACTTGCCAATTATTTGTAAAGACTTGTTGAACAAGTTGTTTCAGACTTATTTAGTGTCATCACACTTAAAGGCGTTACTTTACTCAAGTAATATTTCTGTACCACAAGACAAAGTATCATTAACTTCGTCAAATTGTAGTTCGCAATTAGGTACTGAAATTATTCTACGAACTATAAAATTAATTGGAATACCTTCTCTATAACTAAACAATATTCTCTATTTACTAAAGACGCTTCTATTAACTGAATAGCAATAAATTTAAGTATTTATTTAATGACTTTATTAACTGTAAGTTGATTGGAATCTAGTTGTTGTTTATGTCATTAACTAAAAAGACGTGTTGTGTATTAGTTATCAATTGCTAGCCTGCACTTGGTAATATGGTATTAAAAATTGGCTACTATAAGAATGTAAGAGGTATTATAAAATTTTAATTATCCTTGTCGTAAAAGAATTGTAAAATATATTCTTATAATACATAATGGGTCGGTTCGGAAAACCGAACGAAACCCGCAATTATTCCGGCCTGATTATATCCATTGGACAATTCGTTTATTTCCCCCAAATATTAATCTCGATCCACTAGATTATTCAAAAAAATTGAACACACAAATCCGAACTCAACAATAAACGGAACGAAAAAGAAATCGGAATAAGAAAAATCAACGTAAAGAGAAAAAATCTTCAAACTTTTTTTATAACGTCGAGCGTAGTCATTGGTAGAAAATGAAAAGGACACCCCGTTACGATTTCCATTAACACAGAATGGGAATGCGTCGAAGGCCCCCAGGCTCCAATAAATCAATCTACAGGGAGACAGACCTCTCTGAAATCGCTCCCAGAATATACAGTATTAAATTTTGCTGGCTACATGACTGTGCTGCTAAGCTTGAAATGTGAATGCTAAATGCACGACGAGCCGGCAGTACGTGAGCCACAATCATAACCTTCGTGACATTTTAGTTCGCTTGTGACGTAAAAGATATACATCAATAGGAATAAGTCTCAAATATAGGAACGACTGGCAAGACAACCTGATTTGCACAGTACAGTACCTACTTGCTTAGTTTTCTGGTGTACTGTAAGGTTTGTCTGAAAGAGATTGTTTTCTAGAGACCTTTACATCAATAAAAATCCTTTGTTTGATTGACAATGCTGCAAAAATATGAAAAGTAGATACTCCAAAAATATTTATTTTTTTGCATAAAAGTATTTCTTTTAAGCCAAAAAGTCGTTGTGTTGAATGACAATAAAACAGCACAAACGAAACACATAACAACCGACACCTTCACAAAATTTTAAACAAGCCCGATTCTTATTCACAAAGACTGACCTATAAAACTGACTCGCAAGTAATTCTACACTGTATCAATCACGTTGCAGTAGTAAAATCCGGCGTAAAACTTACTTCAGATACAAGAGGTATCCTCGTTCGGCGAATTTGCTTCCGAATCACGTAGGTAGACACTTGCAGCCCTGTTCGACCAATCACCGACATGTTTGAGACGGGAATACGTTGAAGAATCCCTGATATTAAACTTTTAACGGCCTCGATTTTGTTTGTACCTCATGAAAATTGGAAGCCTCTTAAGCGTTGGCCTTGTCTGTTGCGGTTAAATCTTTGTTGAAAGGAATATGACCTACATATTTATATTTTGAGGCTGGGTGAGCAATTCGAAGCATTCAGATTGCGTTTTCAATACTTTTTGGGCTGTCAGATTTTTTTATTCTTTTGGTATGTACCGTACTTAATAAATAGTACTTTTTCCTTTTTATTTGTTACTAATGATATACCTCGTGCATTTTGTAGGTTAAAAAATATTTTCAAAGTTTTACTGCATCAATTATTATTAAGCAATAACCATACATTATTAATAATTATATACATGATAACAATTAAAGGATAAAGTATAAAAACAGATAAAATATATCTCAACTTAATTAATGCGCTTTACATTAAAAACATTACCATTAAAGCGTTATTAATAATTACTCTGAAACATTATATAGCAGCCTTGGTTAATACATTCTGTTATTAAGTATTGACACGATCGAATCGTGTGTATCTTTAATGATATATCGCAGGTGTTCAGTCACAGCGAATTGTTTTGTCAATGATACACACGAGCTTTAGGTATAGGGTTCATCTTGGCATATATACTCTTGATAACTACACACACACATACATGTTTCACACACACATTGACACAAATCCTAATTTTACTAATTCACTCTTCCTACACTATGTGAGTAAGCATTTTGAATTTAATGGCCATCAATTTTATTCACCTATCATTAGATTTTTTGTTTTATGTATTATAAGTGGTTTTGTTTAACTATTAACAGAGCCACAAGATACAAACTCTGCTTAGTTTGTGGGTCATCAAATAGTTCTACTCTATTGAATAAATAAACATTATTATTATTATTCTATTAGATGTAAGATAAGTACCACTAACATTACATGAACGAAAATGTCAAATAAGATTTTAAACACAGGTTTTCTGAAAAATATATCACGTATTACATAATATTTTTCTATGAAATTAAGTATCTTGGGTTTTCATACTGTTATCTTTTACTTAAATTGTGCCCAAAGGTATAAATGTGATCAAGACAAGGTAATAAAAGTAACTACACATTATGATTTTTAGTAACAAAATGACTTCAATAATGATGTAGTCTCTTATAACATAATACTACTTTGTTTTAGTATAAATGCAGACAACATCACATACATTGTTCCGAACCCAAAGTAAGTTGCTAAAGCACTTGTGTTATAGAATTCAGATACAACGAAGGTAACACAAACACCCAGACCCGAGACAATGTAGAAATGTGATTTTCTACATTGACCCGTCCGGGGATCGCACCCGGGATCTCAGAGCTAGCGACACCTTGAAACCGGTGCGTACGCCACTCGACCACGGAGGTCGTCAAAGTATGCATTAGCATAGCAACTATCTCTTCATTTTGTTACAACAGGTAAATTCAATTTGTACAATAAAGGGGCGAGTAAACTTAATACAGGCTGTGTCTCTCTTTTATAGTTCCACGGACCTCTAAAACCCAGGCCATAAGCACTAGGTCTAGAATACTAAATAATATAGGTCTAGGTACTCATCCGACCCATTCAGTTGATTTATTCATTAGAGTACTGCTATAATCTAGGTTTAGGCTTTGACGCTAAAATCTCACTTTCATTACGGTTAAATGAGTAATTACTTAGATTTATGTTTATTTTGAGATGTTTTAAATTATAATATTTTTTTTTTAAGTTTAAAGTGTTTCGATTTTTAACCAGTGCCAGTATTTATCTACCTTTAATATAAGGCCGAATAATGGATTGATTTTACTAATCAATATTCGATAAATTAACTTTATTATATTTTGTCTCATGTCCTTGGTTTATGACTGTCTTTTGTTTTATAAGGAAAATGGTTCATGGAAGATTAAAGAGCAACGATTTTTAGACGGAAGCATCAGGAAGTGTTATGGTACTTACATATCTTTGTATTAGCTTTATATATCAGGCTGTTACATGCAGCAATCAAACTTTTTTTGGACGTTTCTAAATATGAGTCAATTAAAACAAGAATGCGCAATCAACACTTTTGTTACATTGTATTCCTTTATAAGGAATATTAAACAGACATTTTTGTTAATTCTCGTTCAGCTGATGAAACTGAAAACTCCACTTTGAATAAACTGAAAACGTACTTACAACTATTCCCGCTTCTCATGTTCAACAGTTCTAGAACAAAATCTATTAAACTTTGACAACAATAGCCACTGGAGTTGAAGCTTATGGAAGTAACGTGATTGCTTGTCAAATAACCGACTTTCATACTTATTACATTGAAGTTATACTATATTATCAGTATGTTGCTTGTTAAGCTTACAGTATAAATAAGTAAACTATAGAGCGCGCCTTTAGGACTATGAACTGCGATCACAGGTATGAACAAGCGTCGTCCGCAAGAAGCTAATTTTACTCTTAATGTAGAACAAATTAATAGTTGAGCATATCGTCAAAAGAATTAGCGGAGGCGCGAGCATTTCCAACAAAAAAAATGCTTACGATTGACATGACGGACCACTAGCGATGCGCGCTCTATTCTTGCTTATGTATACTTTTAGGTGTCAAGCATCTTACATGTGTTCGTAAGATGAATTCTATACAAAGTGTCTTTTGAGAATGCGTCACAATCAAAAGACGGCAAGCAACGCAAAACAGATGTGAAAAAAGATGAAAAAAGTTTCAGAAATTGGGATTGGAAGATGATTACAGTACCAACAGTTACAGTGAATGGAGTTCCCGCGTTATTATCAAGTCGCCTTTGTACTGATTCCGAATGTTTCCTTTTAAAACTTCCACAAAGTTTATGGTGAATTGTTATACCTACAAAAAAAAAGTTTAATTTACATCGAATCTTATAATTCTTTATTGTTCTTGCTTTGTTATTCAAACGACTATAATCTCGGTATTTCACGTAGTTTATTACGAAAGCGGTTATGCGCAGCTCGCTGTCTTTTGTTTATTTTACTACTTGCGTACGTTTTGATTATTCGGAAAATATTCGTATTATTTTCCTAGATGTTCAGCTGTTTTCACGTTTCAAATTAAACCACTACTCAATCATTACTGTATACTATTAGGCAATTGTATTAAATTGTATGTAGTCAATGAAATTTTTAAACTCATGACGTGTCGTTATTGGCCTTTTTTTCAAGTTCGTGTAAGGCTTATCTTATCTTTTAATTAAAATGATGTATATTTTTCGCGATTGATAATTATACAGAAATAAAATCAAATAACACACCTACTCATTATTTTAATATTTGATTATACATACCTACTACATATTAATTTCTTCCACTGTTTTTATGAAATACACATATGGAACATTATGTCATTTCTTGACATATATTTCTTTGGTAGAGTTTTCCTCGTTTTATTTACTACAAGACATTATCGTAACACTGAATATCATGACGATGGCACTCGTAACACGGATGACATCTCTCATTTCCGTGTTTATTTCGTGACTTGTATACTAGTTTCTGTGACAGGTATTTTTATGAGTAGCTTGCTGTTATATTGAAAAGTAATGGGGGAATATTACAATTGTTGTTCAGCTTGTATAAAAGGCCGTAAATACAAATCAATAACCGAATGAAATGACGAGTTCATCATCTTTTAATGATAATAACCTAAACACAATTAAAACTGGCTTTAAGTGTTTTCGATATTTAGTCATGAGGTATAAATGACCTCACTTCAGTGATGCAAAAAAGTACAAAATCGAAAAAATTATGTTTAAACTAATTTGTCAACGATAGCAACAGTAAAAATAATATGATATTGGTTTAAAAACAAAATGGCTGAAAACATAAAAAGTATTATCAAGGGATTCTTGTTTGTTATCAAAAAGCTTCGTTATGAAATTTATTGCTTCATTTTTATTTTTACTGACGCTATCTATATTAGGCTAATTGGACATGGCGGCGAAACAATAAAAAAGTAGCTTACCAAAATTACCGGGAAACTTAAATAATGTAAACACAAAATTATTACTAAAAAGATAAAAAGTTTATAAGCTCCAGAGTACTGAATGCCTTAGAAATGGGAAGTAAATTGATAAATCCTTGGTCATCCCACTGCTGGGCATAGGCCTCTTTTAAGTCCCATTCTCTTCGGTCTTGTGCCAGTCTCATTGTGTATCGACCCAAAACTCTTGCGATACAATATTTCGGTATAAAAAATAAGGACACAGTAACAATTTTTTGTTTTCCTTCCGAAAATTATGAACGTGCAAAATAATTAGGTAACAGGCAGACTAGAAATAATCGTATTTACGAGACATGATTATCTGGTTTGAATATTCATAAAATCCCTATAGCGTTCTTCAGTTGCCGGTTTAAACGAATTAGACCGACGTAGAAGCATCGAAATTAACTTACAAAATCAAGTTACCTGCGTACTACCTACTTTTCAAATTGGCTGAAACTTCTTCCAAAAGATTTTAATACAAAAAATGTTTTACTTAAAAGACGTCAAGATAATGGTTTGTCAGAATTAGATGATGATTAAGTTTTTATGTCGGTATTAGTCTTGTATTCAGTGAATTAGTAGGCAGACATTAATCTGAAACCGGCGTTTTCCGAAAATCTCTTTATATAAAACGTATTCTTCGAAGCGAGATTTTGATTCGTATCGTTAAGTAGCAGAAATGATAAGTCAGAGACTGTACAATATATAAAGAATACCGGTTCTTCAAATATAAAATAGCCAAAGATTTTTAAGTGTTAATTAATTACAGCACAAAAACACTAACAGACCAATTACAACTACCCTATCAATCTCAATAATTACGCAATCAAAACTAAAACAAAGGTTTTTATTAGCGTTCACCCTTCAGCCATATTTCCCTCACAGTCGAACCGAATAATTGAATGTTCCGAGCAGTTTTTACTCATTTAAACCGTACGCCACAATTACCTTTATTAATTTACGCGGTGAGGTGGCCTCGATAAAAGCCAGCTTAATAATATTGGGGCGAGAAGTACTAGAGGCGAAGGGAAGCCGGCTGTCAAATTTCATGCACTAAAGCCCCAGAAATGGTATTCTACCTTAGTAGACTGGACAGGTACAGTTGGGAACATAAATTTTAACATCTTGTATCATAAAGTTAATGTCACATAAATATACACATACAAAAAATATATGTGCTAGTGCTCTTTTGAAATGCTATGTCTTATAACTTACATATTTCTATAAAAATGTGACATAGCTATGTTTAAGTATAGCTGCATTTGAGAACGGTCCACGAATATGAAACAAAATTTCATACCTAAGAATTGAATCCCAGAGAATAACTTCGAAACAACAAAGCTCTCAATACATTACACATACGCTGAATGACGTTCAGTCCCTGTTTGCATACAGACTTAAAACGTCCTATAAAATTAAACATAAATAAAAAGCTACAACCTCTCCCAGCAACACATGAGCGGAATAAAGTGAAATCACCGTTGTTCACGATTACACTGAATGCATTCCGGCAGACAGCGGGCATTGGCGTCCGCTTTATCTTTACCATACACAGTCTGATAAGGAGCTTACCAGGCGAACTTAATAAGAGTTGACGTGGCGCATCCGACCAAATGATAATACACCTTTTGTTCTTCAAAACACGGCTTCATTTAGATTAGCGGCCAGCTTTGGACGGGTCACTGGTTAAGAGCAGTTTATGCATGATGTTGTTAGCTTTTTGGGTATAAAGTGCACAATAGTTACGTAACAAACGTTATGTTTGTCTCCTTTTGTTGGAAGAACGTGTAATTAGAAGTGGGGATAAGTAGTATGAAAATTGTTTTAAGAAGTAAAGGTCGTTTATGTGAAACAATATTTTAATTTCTTTGACTTTATTTCAATTAGATTTTTCAAGTTTAAAATCATTAGGTTACACATTTTAAAACATCGAATTTCGAGCAAACAATTGATCTATAGTTGATAATGGTTTAATTAGCTTCGCTACGAAATTACTGTTATCATGTACAGTCTATACTGTCAAAATGCTGGACGTAACTTTTTTTTTTTGTTAACATTGTAGTCAGCCTTTATTTCCTTATCTATCAATAGCAGCCTGTGTGGAAGGGTGTATTAAAATAGCCACCATGACGGTATTCCATTTATTTGTTTCTACATAGTAAGCTTGATTTACCTACTTATTATCGTTCTGTTCCGCGATAGTGTCTATAATTATTGTGACCATACGGTACTAAAAGAGTATGAATTAGCTGAACAGAAATTCATAATATATCATATCGTTGTAAATATAGCTACGTCAGTATTATATTTTGTACTAATTTTATGGCTAGATGCATAGCAACTGACCTAAAAAGCATGTACAAATAATATGAGCAAACAAAACAAAAGCGAGCGTTGCACCACAAGTTCTTCATAACAAAGAATTAGAAAACCTAACAGTATTCCGTTGATATTAGGCACAGTCAATGACAACACGTGTACGTAACACGTGTTGTCATTGACTGTGCCTAATGCATACCTGAATTTTTAACTTGGTTGTAATTTTGTGACTTGAAATATATAAGTTACTTAACTTACCTATATACTAAATAAGAAACTAACCACTAACAATTGCACTCACATGGCTTTTTTGGCTTCGAAGCAGTCGCGAATAAGGAGCAAAGGCGTGGCATCCCAAGAGCTCTAGGTACATAAAATGCTTTTAGGAAATAACAGTGATTCCATGTATGGTAAATATTAAACCAGCACTTGTCCATCAAACTTTAATTACTCGCATACTTCTTAGTACTATCGGACGTACTGAAACTCAGCTTTCCGGAGGATTCTACGTATTTGTAGCAGTATTACTTTTCTTTTTTATTTAATTTCCTAGTAGGTGTTTCATTTTAGTATTCACTAAGAACATTATTTTTTTCCATATAATTGCGATAGGAGCGACAGGTATCTCTTAGAAGTAAACTATCTGCAAAATTGTGGAAAAGCTATGTGTGTTCCATGTAAAACTTACACTGCGCCTTACTTTTTGGTAAATACTTATCTAAATATATTCAGGCAATTATAATAATATTCCGGAACATCCCTCACACGGTTATCTGAACCCAACCTAAGCAGAGCTTGTGTTATGGTAACCAGACAACTGATAAACATACTTATATATTTCTAAATACATACATATTATAGATAAATTACACCCAGACACAAAACAAATGATCGTGCTCATCACACAAACATTTGACCTTGGTGGGAATCGAACCCACGACCTCCGGTATAGCAGTCAGGGTCTCTAACCACTAGACCAGCAGGCCTGTCCTTATACGACTAACTATATGTATAGCGGGATTTCATGTCACATACCTACCCACTGTTAAACGCCCCAAATAATATGCTATAACAGTGTATTACAATGACGCACTGACCTATACAAACTCGCTCCAAACTAAACGTTGCATTGCATCAGCTTAAACGCGAACGTCACTCACAAACGCATACTGCATATCTAAACTATGCTGGCTCATCAACAAAACGCATTCAACATCATCAGTTGGCACAAAACTCATTAGTAAGATAATATCAAGTATCAAGGCAATGCTTGCATCAGTGAAATAGCAAACAAGGCGCAATGACTAGTGGCAAGAGACCTTTAATGGGGAGATTTCATCATCAGCATTATAGTGGGTTAGGCATTATCAATTGACTGGCCTTTTGATGACAGCGTCATTGCGAAGCGCTTTATCGCTTTCGATGGTCGTTTGTTTTCATATCTTATGTGATATGGAGATTGCTGACCATTGAGACGATTGTCACTATTTGCATCTAGATAGCATGAGCACTATATACCAAAGTGAGTACGAATTCTTAACAATTACTAAGAATAATACATATACGAGATTTTATACTTATCTTTCGTTTTATTTAAATAAGATTATATAACTTGAGACGTTGACATAGCTTATACTACTTGAGTCGAGAGCTATGGCCAGATCTGACAAGCCTTAAATAAATCCAATCGATTGCTAGCTGATAGCGCCTATTTAAAAGAACGTTATTTTGATACTAGCGTACGTAAACTAGCCAAATATGCTATTCATTCGTTTACCACACTTCGTAGACTACCCATACTAATTCCTTTAATCTAAAAATCACATAGTAAAAACTAATTAATTAACCATTACACTACCTTCCGTTCTCTATTAATAATGAGAAAATTGCGCCGCCCAAATGAGGCAGATTCAACAATGTTCCACCACCCAATTTTACAGTGGAACGTACTCGTACAATTTATGGTAGGACACGTGTGAAGCGGCCCGCGGTTTTAATATCTGCTGTAAATTAGACTGAGCGAGCGAACACTGCACAAATTGGCTCGTACCATGCTCTTATTTTACTTTATTGTTTTAGGAACGCATTTAGATGTTTGGCGTTCTGTTATTTATTCGATAGTGGAGTAATGTCATACAGAACACATAAATATAGAGCCTGTTAGAACTGTTTTGTATTTTAAAACATAGTATTCTCAATTCTCATTTAATGAAGTTTGGTGTATACTATGAAATAAACAAAGAAGTATTTCATCCAACTGAGTTATTAAGTAAAAACATCTACTTAAATTCTGAACGCCGACTTTTTATTTAATAAAAGAATTAACTGCTGTGAAATTCGAATTAGGTCAACCTCCAACAGAAATTTATATTTAGTCTACCCGAAAAATGTATTAACTAACCTCGCGACTTAATTAAAAACCCTGGGATAAATGCAATGAAATTAAATCATAAACTTCTGACACTAATACAGGTAAACAACCTTTTATTCAATCTAACTTTGTGAACGAAATAGGGGCCGGTAATGTGGTGTTATTTCCTCATTAATGTGACTCTGGAAGTTTGGGGCCCGGATTAAAAACTCCCGTGGGAGCTCACGCCCGCACAATTACATTTCGGTAGGCCAGACGTGCCATAGTCTAGCTAATCGTGAAATACCATTATCACCAAGGACCAATTCTTAAATGCGCTTAAGATCGGGAGATGACAGAGAATTTATTTATTTATATTTTACATTGTATGGTCTAACTTCTTTTGGTCAATAAATACGTCATGAAGTCGTTGAAGTTTTTTTTTTCTCTTGAAAAAAAAAAATTAATGGTAGACTTAACGTATTTTTAAAACTTATGTACCTTTAGATAATTTAAGTATACTAAATTAAATATAATAAAAAAAACAAAGCAAAGTATTTTTCATAAATTTCTACTAAATAATTTTAATGTTAACAGAATAATAAATAGTATAACTAAGTGATACTTATATAATTCATATTTCAGTAGTAGCTACGTAAAGTAGTGTGCTACGAAAACTACAGCTTTCAAACCACATCACAAACAGAAAACGATGGCTCAGACATTATCTCATTAAAACAATCCATTTTCATTCTGTTCAAGCAGTCAATATTCTTGCATAATAGAGGCACAAAATGAGTGCAGCTGCAAATGAAAACAATTCTGCGCGAAACATTTGCTGCAAACCAAAAGCGTATATGTGTGTTTGTTGTAATTTTGTGGGAGCAGCAATATTGTACGGTCGGAGTCCATACAAAACTGTGACTTGTGTTCTATTGCGATTCGACTGCAGTCACTGTTACAAGCAACATTTATGGTGATGTTCAAAAAATTTTTTTTATTTATAGTAGAATTCTATAAAGTCGAATAGATATACTTGGGGAGGCCTACCTGGAGTAGAATTCTGCTAAATAGGTTAATAAATAATACAATAACAAGCCTATAAAAGTCCCACTGCGGGGCACAGGCCTCTTCCCATAAAGAGAAGGCGCGAGCATTGATCACCACGCTTGCTCTCTGCGGGTTGGTGATTTCAGATCCCAAGTTTTGGAATCCAGGACTTAAAAGGTTTATTCAAATTTATTGTAATTATGACTTATGACGTTTTAGTTTTACAAAGCTTTTCCAACAGTTATTCAGTCGCTATTATAAAACGCGTTTGCAGTAACTGAGCCTTCACGTGATGTGGTTTGTGTTTTTTTATTGTTTTGTGTTGGATAAATTTTGAGCCTTTGACCAATCTACGCTTTGATACACCTTTTTGCTATGTGTAAAAGCGATTATAGATTTTGATGAAAAATCAAACGAGAGTTTTGTGGTACGATTATTAAACATGCATAGTTAAAATTGTATTTAATAGTTCAAAAACTTCTTTTTTTTACTTTACCAAAATTTAATGTGGAATCTGTTTTGGATTATGTATCGTTCACTACGTTTGTATTATATGCTATTTAGTATCCGTTTGTTTCCCAAATAAAATAAAAATAAAAAAATTCTTCGTGATTACTAGATTAGGTGTAGCGATGTGATTGGATCAAAATTATTGTTGGGCTGAATATATCAGAAGGGAATACGTTGTATGTTTTAAAAAAACAGTTACAGATAACTATGCATAAAAAATAGATATCAATTAACAGAATATAGTATGTTAATGTACTTATAAGTTCTTGCAAACACCATACTTCCCTATCAGTTACACACACAATCTTCCATCTAAACATAAACAACAATAATCATTATCGTAATAACAGTAACAATTTGTATCGAATAAGAAGTACGCGCGTCAATGTTGCGTGGCGCACGTAGAAACACGTTCAGTTCAGATTAGTTGGTATAGTTACAACCAAGTAACAACCAAGTTACGGAGAAGTAACAGCCAAGTAACTTTCACAATTAATACCAACCTACCGCACCGGGATTAGGACTGCTACAAATAGACGATCATGCGATTGGACGTGCGATTAATCGCAGATAGGGGTGGCGACACTAACATTAATTAAATTGCTTAACTAATTGCTTGGAATATAATAAATGATCGCTATTTCGTTTGATAGACACGATAGATATTTTGGATGTTAACAAGATTTGGATTTGGCCTAACGTATTTTGATGCCTTATGGTAAATTTACATAAGTTTTATTTGAAAATTATATCATTTTGCTTTGCATTGGTTTATAATTATATTTGTCATTAATATAACAAAATTTCAACAACAGACAGAATTGAGGTGTATGTGTGTAAAAAATGGTAAATGTAATTTATCGTTTTTGTATTATTATTATAGAGTACAAGACAATACTAAGGAATATCAAAATATTTAGGGTTCGATAAACAAGCATGCATTTTAAATACTATCCAGTATCAATACATTATTGACCCTACGACGTGTCTAGCATCCAACTGAATTAAGGTCGTTTAGATTGCTACAAATCGACGACTAAGTGGTACAGTTTCACGTGCGACTAAACGCAGACCAAAGGGGAGATAAAAAGGAACAGGGGAAAAAACTATTACGATCGAGGAATAAATTTCTGATGCGTCCCTTCAATATTCCCCTGAAGACACCTTAAAGGCCGATGGCTAAGTATTTATGAGGGTTTAAGTTTATAACAGGACGTTTCACCTGCCGTAAAATGATAACAAACATTCCTATAAATATGTTCTCCTATTACTTTTTTGACTGTTTCAATATTGATATGATGAAGCATGTCGCTTGTTAGAAAGGTTGAAAGAGATGAAGGTACATTAGCTATTCAATTAATTGATTATTGTCTGCTTTTTTACATAAGAATAAACTTAAAATACATTGTATGATAAATTAAACGTAACATAAAAATGCCTTAGACGAAGTTAATGTTATACCTAAAAGTGGAATGGAAAACATTGTTTTTTTTTATGATTATTTAAATTCAACTAAAGATTTGAATTATAAAAACAAAAAAGAGGATTATATTCAAATCCATCATAAGTTTTAAATGACCTGAAAGAAAACGTTAAATGCTTTCAAAATCACGCACTTCAGCGATTTAATCGTTCGTGTGTAGAACTGATTATAAATCGATTTGTACTAGCTTCAGAAATAAAGTTTTGTACCGCCCCAGTCACGTGAAAGGATTATCAGACCTGCAACTGTAATCCATTAGGGTTGTTTATTACACTTAAAATTTTAATCCCGGCATGGCAGCTTAACCCCATTGTGGTCAGTTATGTTATGATAAAATTATTAACGAAACCATTTTTTGGTTAAAATGTTAAGCTTGCTTTTTTATGTAAACTGGTTGTGATGGCCATTGGCCATTTTCCTCATGACACGTATTTTAAGTATCGCCGCATTTTGTTTTTGTCATTTCATTTTAAAACATAAAGTCTTTCAGCTCTACCGGATTCAACCTATTTTTACACTGATCGTTTGCCTATCTGAACTCAACAACCCGTTTAGGTGAAACACTATCCCATTGTAAATCTGGTTGTTTGATTTGCAGTGACTAATAGACTATCAAAGATCGACTACTAAACGTGCTTTCCGAGGCATGGTGGTCTCGGTATGTTTACAAAATCATCCACCCATTGATACACCGAGGTGAGCGCGGCTTCACCATCCCGCATATTCATTTACAAAAACCTGACCAAAAAACAAAGGGTTATTAAGTATACATTACCCAAAAACCTATATCAGAAGAAAAACAAACAGTACAAACTAATCATAAGATAAACATTTCCCGTGTAATCAAAAGAAGCTGTTTGCTGAACACACACGGCAAGTCCCGCAAATCCCTGGCAGGTGTTCAGATTCACATACACGTAACAGAAAGCTCACAATAAGTACAATAACCAAACTTTTCCCATCAACACTGTTCCACCAACTTGTACTGAGTGAGTGGATAAATGAACTGGGAATATGAATGTGCTATGAAGCTGAACGATTAGTGATCGTTAAGATTTATTGAAACGTTATTTTAAAAGATATTTTTTATTATAAATATCGTACATAGTTTAACGAGGGTTCTTAAATAAAGTCTATAAACTACGCTTTATTGAAAAACCATGAAAAGCAGAAAACGCTCTTGAAGACACTTTCTATAAATCTATGAAATATATACAACAAAAAATAATTATTTTTAATACTTATATAGTCAGTTAATAGCTTACGTGAGATGTAGTGTATTCAGTTTTTCGCAGTTAGACAAAAGTACCTACATGATTATTTTTGAGAGTCAAGGTGTATTTCTGTATGTGGTTGTGAGTGAGTGTGACTTGTTTCATAGCCCAGAATCTGCTTTTCCAAATAATTTGTTGATGGCGAAATTACTATTAACGAACACAATTATAATTGTGCTTGAAGACAAACAAATCAAACTTAGGTAAGTTTTAGTCAGAGAATAAAAGTACAAAAGCCTTAGCTATACTTTTTGTGACCAAATTGGCAATTTATTAAATCTACATACAACAAAGTAATTTCGTACTGAAAACCGTTGTATCATCGCTGTCGTCAAATCGATGCGGCTTCCAAACAAATTGTATCAAGTCATGGAGTTGTTCAAGTCGCATCTTAACGCTCCATTAGAAGCAGATTACGTGAGCAGAATACTTGTTATTTGTTTAATGTTCTCCACAAAAACCAATTTGTAGTCCTAATGTATAAGCACGGGAGGTAATGACGATTAGGGTAGATCTAAAGCTTGTTGTGAGATTGACGAATTATGTTCTGAAGTTCAGATAATCCTAGTCAAGACAAGATGGTTTGTGAAAAGGATTTTTTAATTGATGAACCAGATAAATCAGAATTCAGCTAGTCATATTCAACATGCAGTTATTGTTTAAAAAGTCATGACATGATTGAAAATCAGCGATTTATAATTTCAAATATTATAATTATATCTGAAATAATAATCCGGTTCAATTAATTATATTTCCTTATGATAACGGCCGAAAGTAAAAATAAATTTACTATAGTAATTACCTGTGTCAGGTTACCTGTAACACCACACACGAATTAATGAATAATCCACCATAATCGAACTTACCGTCTACTGCTTTGAGCCGGCAGTAGTGAAGGTATAGGGAGGTAGTTTATCTTTAAACTGAATACTAGCAATTGATACAGATATACAGAAAAAAAATATAGATATTGTCTTGATTTTAGTTGTGTGATTGTCAAGTCAAAAATAAAAAAATGGGGTGTTGCTGAATACGAACTGGGCTTTATAAACGGAAGTCCCGTTTGGTACAGGAGCCAGGATCGTTTGACCCGAGCACTGTCATTCACGCTCGTAAACTTTACGACCGTCTCTCAAAACAGGGTTTCAAGAATAAGCGCGTTACGGAAGCGCCTAAGCTCCTCCTTCTGATAAAATAATATTGGAACAAGAAAATATTGACGTATGTAATGCGATTCGTAATCGTAAATATGAATGTGACACTCAAATTTTTGTTACACGTTTTAGTTTATTCGCAGAATATAGGGTTATCGAGACATTATTCTAGCTAAAGAAAAATGTTCCCTCAACCTAAATGTATTGAATTTCTGGCTACCGTCTTACATGACTTACATATTTATTTATTTTCTGTTTCCGTTATATAGGTGGTCTGTACAATATACATTTCTGATTTATTTACCTTGAACTGCTAAAAGGATGCGCAAACTCTTTAATAAACCAAAGGCTTTTAAAGGCATAAATATCAGGAACGCCAAAGTGTCATTATTATTGAATTTTGATAGTGCTTACAGCTCACTTCTGTATCAATTGTTAATGGTATAAAAGCAAACTTGCAACTGGCTGGGGGCTTGTATAGGTCAGTCTTACAAGTTAAGATCCTCACTTTGCTTGTACGTTAGTCTTGTTAGATGGTCTACCGTTGTTAGATATTCATTACGCTATAAGCCTTTACGAAGTAGTGTATGTATGTAGTAGTTGGTCTCGTGTTTTATGGCGACGCCTACACTTTGAATGAAGCGAGAGCATGAAAAAGGAGTTATTTACAAAAATTTATTTGATGTGATTTTTTATGTTTGTTATGAACACCCTTTATCATCATCATTCAGCCAATCATAGTCCACTGCTGGACATAGGCCTTTTTCTTCCATTCTTCTCTATGCCCATTTCAGCATTACATACCATACCATTCTTTAGTTGGCAAGTTAAAATAATCATTGTATCAATTTACGTAGCATCCTTAAACACACAAATAAAAAAAAACGCCGTAAATAGAAACCAATATATTAGTGTCAATAATGAAAAATAAAAAAATATTTAAATTATATTACATAAAGAATTCAATGCTGTTCGTTCATATTGACAACAATCCGATGTATGGAACAAACAAATTAAATAATTAAAGTATTTAGTAATAAATTCTCTTTTATAAAAGCGAAGTGCAATATCGGAATTCTTTGTACAATCTGATAAAATAGGAGTAATAAAGAAATAAACTGCGAGTCAATTAATATATTATTGTATTCTAAAAATATAAATATAATAATGGATTTCATATGGAAATGAATTATTTAATCATGTAGATAATATGTATTTTTTTCCAAAGTTGCTTGTAACATAGATATGCAATAATAAACCTTAATCCATTGTATTTAGAGCATTTTAGGCTCAAAGCAAAACCAATGCATGATGACACTAGCAGCAAGATACCTCAAATTTGGAATATTTTATATGAATTTAATTTTAAATATACCTTGTGAATTATTTTTAATTTATTATTAATATTAATCTTACTTTTGATAATGCGCATCAAGCGTGTACTTTAAGAACATCTTTTAATAATATTTTGCTTCGTCGAAGCTTATTTAATCCAAGGCATAAAATACTAAGAAAAGTAAAAGCCTTTGGCTTGAGTTATTGATGAATTTTAAATGACGTGACTATTAAATTAATTTTAAACAATATTTTATATGAAATTTTAGCGCTGTTCACAATGAGTATTACTATTATGCTCAACGTCATCCAATATTTTGACTTTGAAATGTTATTTACAATTATTTATATAATTTTTATATTAATTGCTTACTGTGGCTGAACGGTGGCATATGTATATAATTGTATGATCATTTCATACTCATGTCTGAATTTCTCTATCAAGTGTGATTAGAGGGTTTAAAATTGAGTCATATTATCAGACGTCTGAAAAAGCCCAGCCTTTCAAGGTCTTTTTGACGTCTCCATTCAAGGTTCGGTAGATCTCCGAGACGAAGCAAATATTTCTACTAAAATATCTATGGAAAGTACCGAAATAGAAAGTAAAAATGAACAATCAATGCATAGGGGTGGAACTTTTAAAGGTTCACAATCCTAAACTAAAGCAAGTGGCATCACATAGTTTGTACACCCTCAACGCGAAGTACAGGGGAGATCTCTTTCAATTAAGTGAAGCGTACTCAGGATTCAAGAGACTAGGCTTTCCTCATACAGAAATTCGGGTCAGCCTTGAATTGTACCGAATTTCTGTAAGCGGAATCTCGTTACTTGAATTGACAAGTAATAATGTGGGTTTATACATGACTGAACATTTGTCGATTCGTTTTTGTCTACGTTTCGGAAATTCGTCGGGAATGAGCACGCTCATTGGCGGATGTCGTGTTTATTTAGGCGTTAAATTAGATTCCTTTTTTAATTCTTGGTTTAATTTACTGATATGTGGAATAAGGTATTGAATTTGGGAATAAATTTTTTGACTAATAAACGTACCTTCTATGGAGGTGCCTAATAATATATTCTAATTCCTACTAACCATTAATTTCATCTTCAATTATATACACAAAAAAATAATTACTCATAGATAATATATTTTCATCTAACAAAAAACATAACTATACTAAAATTAAAACTTATTGATTTTTAAATGTTCAATTTTAAAATGAAACTCATTACGCATTCTACGAATTAAATCAATCATAAGCTGACGCACGATTAAATATAAAAAGTCTAACCCTCCACAGCCCCGTCACGTGAAGTAAAAAATGACACATTTGAGAATTATAATAAAAAATATTGAGAATGGAAGCGTGAATCCGTTTACGGCAAATTAATTCGTGTGCTGTGCGCACACATTTTGTTCCTGTTCACATAAATCTTGGTATAACGTGCAGTGAAATTACACGTATTATTGTAGTGAATTCTCAACGTATAATATGGGAATGCCGTCTAGTTTGTTGAAATATAACAATTTTAAAAGTTCATAAAGTTTAAATGACAAATGTACCTATTACCTACGCATATAGATTTTCATTAGGTAGATTCTTACGTAACTAATGTTATAGTTTTTGTCACTACCATTATATTATGTCAACCATGTAGTATTTTAGGGTTATCCATTGTCTTATACCGCCACTAATTAGTGACAATAAGCTTTCTCCCCATTACATGGGATTAAAACTGTCTGGCAAATTGTGGGGTGCAACAGCGCAAATCTGCTCCTTCCCATTTGGGAATACAAGTGTCGGTTTGTATTCATATTCGTAATTAAAAGGAATATTTTCTAAATTATGTGTTTGGCTTTGTTGACTTGATCTTTACTAGCATATTTTTGGTAACAATACTTTCGTTTAGTTTTCATAAAAATTAAAACCACACATGACATTATAATCAAAATATGTAACAGTAATAATCTCAACAGGCTACCCAATAACACTTTGACTGTACCCAACTACTTTTTATTACTTCCTATTTACTAGCAAAATAAAAACTGCTACACGATCTATTAGTATAAATCTTTCTGACGGGGACACAATATCGTGGTTGAAAATTCAATTAGGCATTTGTCATCGCTTCGTTGGCCACAGTGGGTTCGTGCGTGATGTTAGCCTGACGATCACGTCCGCGACAAAGGGACCCCTTATTTTTACATTATGTACCCATTGATGGGGAATTTTCGTATTTTCTTGTGGCGGTTTAGTTAACAAGTTGTCTGATTTATTGCCAAAATTATCGGATGATGATGACGGTTTAAGTTTTGTAATATGGTCTGACTTTAAAGTGAGGTGTTGCAAACCTTGTATATGTGTAGTTTCGACACATGTTCATGTCTATTAGTACAATATTAGTTACTAACGAAAGTACTTATTTTTTGAACATATTTGACCAATCTTTATGAAGCTTCAAGAAAAGTACAAAATCTTGCAAATCATTGCGTATTCTTTTCAATGTTTATTATTGTTTTCAAGACCATTATTTAAAATTTTACATTAACAAAAGTTAAGAACCGAAATTCTATTTTATTTTTTTCTCTTAAAGTAATAAGTTTGCTGCAATCTCTTTTTCGCCATATTGATAAACAGTGTTCAATAAAAAAGCAAAAAATATTTTTAAGCGGAGTGCTGTCAACTTACGTTGAAACTTTACAAAATAAATGGACGAGAGCCGTCAAACTTATTATCGCGAAATATTTTTAGAATACAAGAGAAAATAGAAAATGTAATAGGTTGTTCTGTGCACGGTTCTGTTTGAGTGAGAAATCAATTTGTTCCACCGTTTTCATTTATGCGATTCGAGCGTTTCCATTTATTCGAACGCAAATTGGAAAGGGACCGACTGAGTTGTCAGCTGTGGCTTATGCAGTCGTCTCGACTTAGCAATAGACTAGACGAGCGAAACAATCGGCGCGATACAAGTGCACTGATTCTGAATGAACTTATTGTCTTTTAGTTTTATTTTTAACGAGAGCTTTGTTAGTTATATCGTCGTTATTAAATAGCTGTTTGTAAAAACTATTTTGGTATTAAGTTTCGGCGCTCTGGCCCAGTTTTGCTAGTGGGTATCTTGTAGTTATTCCAAACGTATAAAAATATACGAAAGTTTTGCAAAAAGAATTAAATTTTAAAAGATTTTCTTAGACTTATTTAACTTTGCTTCTATTAAAATTTCATAAGTTACATAAAAAGAATAAGTTGCGAATATGAATTGAAGTAAATATTATTATAGTTTCATAATATAAATAAACCTGTTTAGCAATCAGAACTTCATTCAATTTACAAATGTTTTTACAGATTATTTGAACTATTTTAATGATGAATTAATTAATAGGAATAATTTTGATTTAACATTGTCAACGTAAAATTGTGAACTTAAAAATAAATTATTTAAACTTTTGCGTGTTACTCGATAGGTCAACCGAAATGTAAACAGGGTTAATTACTGATGTTTATTTAAATAAATAAATAAAGATTCACTCAGAATGTTTGTATAATTTAAATTTAATGGACCGTAATAAATGGAAAATCTAGACTTTTCTTAGTAAATAATTTAATTATACATAACTCATTATTAACACATCGCTTGTAATAAACAAGATCCCTATTACATCAGTTTCGATTAAACATCAAAGCAACAAATAAAAGGTAAAGGCCGACCCAATGTTTACAGAGCATAAAAATATGAAAATGTTCCAGATCACTGACAAACATACCAGTTCACAAATTAATCAAGGAGAAAGTTCAACGGAATCTATGGAACGCAGTCCGTTCCTTTCAGAATGTCCAACGTAAAAGCAAAATGTCGGATACCTTTCATTTCCAAGATGGCCGAAATATTTGTACGCTTAAATACAATGTTAAGGCAAAACATACTTACGTGTCGTGGCGTGGCGAGGCGCGCCAGAAGCACGCCAGAAGCACGCCAGAAGCATATCGGTTTCATACATTTAACATGGTTAGAAACATACTTACCTATAGTGTGTGTGACACGTGTACCTGTCGTGTCGTGTCGACATGCAAATATGTCTCTAACCATATTAAATGTTTGAAACCGATATGCTTCTGGCGTGCTTCTGGCGCGTCACGCCACGCCACGACACGTAAGTATATTTCTGGCTTTAGGGTCTGAAAGACGAGGTGGTGTAAGTTTGTCAGGTCGTTTGGCCCCCACACGATCTAGAAAGTTATCTTGGAGTGCATCGGAATTACAACGTGCTACCAACTTCGCGATTCGAATCGGAATACGAGGTGTGGATGTGTGGATTACTGGATAAGCTATGTACAGTCCTAATTAGTGCTTATTTAATTCCATTTCTTTTTTATTTTTTAAGGATGGATTTTAGGGATTATTGCCTGTCTTGCTTCACTCAATTTATAGGGCAATTTTCTTTTTTTTTTACTTTAACAAAGACATACCTAAACACCCAACTATTGCTATCCCACAAATATTAATAGTCAACTTAAATTAATTATTTTTTAATTTCGATTTTAATGTTTATATTGTTATTTTTTTATGTATACTTTCCATTTAATCTTGTTTGATTTATTTTAGGAAACGTGATCAGTATCTTTTCATGTCCCTAAATAATTTTGTGTTACATTTATAAAACACGTTTTAGTTATGTCATTATTGTCATGAAATTGTATTCAGATAACATCGACATCCTAAAGTTAATTAGAGCTGGTCATGCGAATGGTTTAATTAAAATAGCTGCTTTGAATATTTTCATGGGATTTTTGAATTTACGAATTAACAGCTTTAGTTTTACACTGTTGAGATTTACTTTGATTTGTATTGCATCAAATTAAAATAGTGGTTGTCTTTTTTGAGTAAAACAAAAGAGATTTATCTGAAGGAATTTAATGTCCTGGTGTGGACTGTGGTAAATATTAAAAGTATGAAGAAAAATAGAAGTAGGAACTAAAAGTAAAATTTTAAGAGCAGACTTCAAAGAGTGCTAAAAACAAGCAGATCATATTAAAAATGTCTTCATGCGGTTATAAAGGTTTTATTAACAGTTTTGAATTTTATATACCTTCTAGATAGTCTTTATTTCTACGTGATTAAGGTACACATTTGTGTAAAACGCTACGTGCTAACTTTGAAGAGATACCTACGAGTAAGCGAACTTCGAGTGCGCCTGAATGATAAGTTTTCCTACAGGAATGGGGAATTCACAGCTCTAAAAGTTGATGAAATGACGGTTATGCGTCGACAGATGCAAAGCAATGTCATATATTTAGGAAATTGATTTATTTTGGCATCGCTCTGCGTCGCTTTTGTAGGAAAAATGTATTTTCCACTCATCCATACTAAAGGTAATCTTCGTTGTACGTCTCATACAGAGGCAGATATTTTCGGACAACTCTTCTCAACCTTTTTTTTTCAGTAATTTTTTGGTATAATCTCTTTTCATCAAATATTTTAACAGCACTGGTTGTTTAAAATAACAGCAAAAAATTCTTGGTAAAGTTTTTGCGAGTGCGTTACTATCAAAAACTAAACCGTAACTTACCAAAACCCGCAGTCGTATATTTCGTGCGTTAAAAAACTGTTTATCAGCGAACGTACTACGAAAATGTTAATTTATAGTAAATATACCGCAAAGTCCAGTTTCTAAAGTTTCTAGTGCATTACTCGTAAATTACAAGTTTCATCGTTTCCAAAGGAATTCGCCCGTGTACAGTCAGAAGCAAATGTTTACTTTGATTCAAACGTTACACGAAAAAGGGTTGGATAGTTGAAGTTAAATGAAAGCTGCTGGTTAATATTTACCTACATAACATAGAGTTATCTATCACTCAAGCCAGTTATTTCAATCTACTATATCTTCTATATTATGTTTTAATCAAGGTTTATTAAGTATATTATAGCAGATAGTATTAATTATAAGGGTACAAAGCACCACTATTTCTTTGAAGAGAAAATTTTCATCGAATAAAAACAATTAGAGCGACTACGAAAACTTATCAGGTTTTCTTTTTGTCCGTCCTTTGAGCCGGCCTCTCTATATGTTAAATAGATGCATAAATTAAATTCCCGAATAAACTACGAGTAACTAGACTGAAGCTGGGACCTTGCAGACTCTACGTCATTTTTCCACCGGATAGTTGGGTCGTAATAAGTGATGAGTTGCCTCGAAGTATGCCCGACTTCGCGGCGGAGACAACGTGATGTAAACTCCAGCCAGATGGAATGGAAATTGCCACATACTAACGTGATTTCATAAAATAATTTTCGAGAGACGCTGACGAGACTAAAATGTAGTTTCTAAACTACTGTTTTATGTAAAAATATGACTTTTTAGACAAAACTATTGTCTACTTTACTTGGTAAGTCCAGACTCTACCACAACTGAAGGACGATGTTAAGAAAAATATTTAAGCACAATATTTTTCATACTGTATCAGTAAATATGTATGGATTACGCAATAACTGTGGAATTGAGTGTGGATTATTTTAATAATGGTATACACGCACTAAATCAGTTTAGCTGAACTATTAAATACAAAAAGCCCACCGCACAGCAACAGAATAATGATACCTCCATTCACATTGGATACGCGTACAAAATTCACTCACTTATTCCATTTATTATCAACAATAACGTTATCAGCATTCGACAAAAGGGAGGTGTTGATGCAAATGAACGAAATAATCTGTGTGAACATTTTGGTTTCTGATGAAAAGTTGTTGTCAATATTTTTATCGCACAATAGGAGGCTTTCAGGATGGGGCGAGCACTCCTATAAAGTAACATGAGTAGGGAAAATGAAAAAGTTGCCTGCGGAAATGTCGCCGATACAAGAATCGAAGCAAATGGAAAAACTTTGTTGAGCGCGATTAAAAGCTTTTTGATTTTGAGATGACATCGCTTTGGAACGGTTTTCATCGGTGTTCAATGAAATTGATGTGTTTGACGAGTACCGGCGTGATTTGTAAAGGTAAACCTGATAACGATTTTCCAATGAATCTCTATCAAGATGCGCAGCTTGATGGTACCTACTAAGTTCGGTTTTCATTAAGCTCTTCTACAACATTTTATCATAATGTAATACTACTTATAATGAAAGCTTTTTCCAATATTGCTCTCCATCCCGCTGCTTACAAAATAAATGAAGTTGTTACATAATAGAATGCACTCGCTTACGAAAGTTTCATTTTAAAATTGCATTCAACAAACTTTGTGCTTTTAATCCGTTCAGGGACAAACTCAAAGCAGCTTTCGGTGGGCTTTACTCTGTCGGCCACCGCATGCGGATTTTGTCGGACAGTTGCAAGTGGCGCACCCTGTACATAGATTAATGTGTGACGCATACCGCATGACGCCTGACGTTTCCCCCACTTTGTAGTTCTGATTTTATGATTTCATGGGTGAGGCCGCGTGAGGCCGCGTGAGCTCGGTTAACCCGCCAATTTATGTCTTTGAATGACCGAATAAAATAGTATTTCATTTTAATATTGTTTGGGAATTTCGAGTTCGCTATTGTTTGCAAGCGGCAGCTGATAGTTCGTGACCTACGTGTTTCTGACATCGAGGATTTCTATTTGTTGAGGACCCGAGTTGCTTGTTAATACCCACACTGGCCACTCTTATGCGGTTTTTATCTTTCGCTGGCTGTATTTTATATTTGAACTCAAATATTTTCTGTTGGAAATTATGCTTTAATTGGTGTGCGCTTGTGTTATAAAGGTTTTCTTTTGGGTTTTAAGTTTTATTCATTGGAATATTAATAAAATATTTTGCATTTTAAGCCGTGGTGGTTTTTTATGTCCACCTTTTTTGGAAACAAACCTTGTGTATTGGCAATTATACTTTATTACTAAAACTGAACAATGTAACCATTAAATACTGTACGAAAACACATGAATACCGACCAATATTTTTGTACGAACATTCAATCAGGGCAAGCCTGTTTGTATTGTCTTCTGAATAACATTTTATCGTGTACACGAAATTGATTGGATATGGGTATAGATATGATTTGGGCTCCCGTACCCGGAGCAAGGGTTAGCTCGTATCTTTTGTAGTAAACAATCATAGGTATGTTCATCGGAAACCTATCTGATAAAGCAGTATTATGCCGTTACAATAAATGATTCAATTTCCTTTACGCAAGTATCGGATCCACTTAAGTATTATGAAAGTAATAGAGGAGGGGAATAGTTTTCTTGCTGACGCTCCTTTTACGATAATGACAGAAAACGCGGTCCAATATCTATAAAATATTACAACCTACTCGTCCGGACGCTGGACGCTGGCGATCCGGACCGGACCGGAACGGAATGAGACGCTCGTTCGTAGATTTGATTGTCAGAATTAACTTTAACTGATGGTTGAAGCTTTTGTAAGCGATGGATTATATTGGTGGCACATAAATGCTGAGTCATGCAGTGACTGGACGATATTTATATATTTTCTTATTTTATTTTCTAATAATAAATTTAGCTCGGATTAAATCTTATAAGGTATTATTTTCAAGGAGTGCTCAGCTCTCTTCATCCTGTTTAGAGCTTAAGATACAATTTTAATGCTCTTTCCGATATTAAACTAATGAGGTATATGTAATCTCGGTTTATTGAGATTTTCTTAGACTTTCCTTATGTTTACATATTTTATGAGTTAATAAAACCTTGTCGGTCCTTTTATTTTCATGCATAGACACCGTTCAATGACGTAGTAGTATTATGAACATACTTCATAAATTCCTGTGTAAACAGTCTCTGCTCAAGCAGACGCTTGAGCAGTTAAGAAAAGCATTGTTTATAAAAGGTATGGCCATTATTACAAAGATTGAAAAAAGGATTGATGATCATAGGAACATGTTACGCGCGAGGGTACTGCCCCTCTGACCCATTTACTCTTTTTCTTTTACAAAAGAAAACTTTTCTTTTTATCAATGCAGGGTAGCTACCGAGATATACTGAGATGAAACAGTGGATGCAGTGTTTGTGAGACAATGATCTGTTCAATATGCATGTAGCGTCTTTACTTCGCAAGAAATATAGTAGATAAGCTACTAGCAAATACTATAACGGCTTATAAAAGTATTGGATCATTTGTCAATGTGTGTTTTAACTAAATGTGTAAACATTTCAGTTTACACATTGTACACATTGTACACAGTGCACTGGGTTCAAAACAATTAAAAAAAAGTAGACACTAATTATTATTATTTTCAATCTGTAATGACGTTGTATACTAATTATTAACTTTGTTATCCGCTTTAATTAACGTATGTCTTAAATAATGGGAATCAGAATTGGACAGTATTATAGTAATCCCTTAAGTTTACGATACGAGATTACATAATTAAACAAAAAAATATTTTTATTTCAAACTTTTGAGATTTTCTCTTTTAACTACGCAAAAGATGCAACGACTACACTACTTGAGCATCGAGGAAGCTGCACGTGAGTTAGTCATGGTTATAAAAGTTCTTTATGATTCCGTTCACATGCTATGAAAACAAGTTACTCGTGCCAACTCAAGTTTATAACGAATAAACACGACTCAAGATTTTTCATTATGTGTTTACTTATCTTTTTGTAATACTTTAATTTCAGTTCAGTGATTTTATTATTTATGTACATACACGAGTTAGATAATATAGAAACAACGCAATATAATTAAGATGTTTAATATGAAGCTACAAGAACCTACCTCTTACTAGAAACAAAACTAAAAAGAGTGTTAACTTGTGATAATGTATCTCCACAATAACGCCGTAACTATGTATTTTATGATGCCAGGGTTTTTTATACTGCGACAAAAGGGTATCGAACATAATATAATATATACATTTAGTATGACAATCAGTACCTTATTAAAGAGCCGGATTTCATGTTCCCTGCACTTTATTCTTCTCCCTCAACAGCACGCCCCGACACAATGATAATATAGCCCAGATCTAAAATACAGCACTGTAATCGAACAAAGCACGTCTTCTAATCGTACGTCCCTTTATTTCTTTCATTCCGAATAAAGAATCGATATTCCAGCCAACTCCTGTCCGAAAACTTCAAACGCGAGCTAATCACGTGACTAATACTTAGAAAATAATACCTGAACGTTTGTTTGGAAAGCTGTAAGCAGACGCGCTAATGAAGGGATTAACGAGAAAAAGTGGCCCTGCCCCGACTCGCTGGAACGGGATTAACGCTGAGATCGGATCATTAGTGAGCGATACACCTGATTAGGACCCCGTAGATCCTTTGATACCAGTTGATATATGCTTTCATCTTACGTGACTAAGTGATTTGGATATGTTTAAACGATGTAGGTATGTTAGTGCGTTAGGTATGTACACGATGTATTAGTTGATTCAGTAAATGAGGTGATAGCTATCTGGTCGTGTAGTTTGATTAGATTGTATAAGGCTTTTGTTAATGCCTGCGTCAGATCTAGCTTGAGTTTAGTTGTTTTTATTTTATTTTTATTAAAATTATAAATTCCTCAGCAATGTCATGGTTGACTCTGGTACCTAACATTCACTTAGAATATTTCCAAGCAATGAGGTTACTCTCAGAATTCGCTGTAGATAGTACTAGAAATTTAATTGAATCGTAAATGGCAGAAATATTTTGTCTATGCATTGATTTATTGGGAGAGACAAGTAACCTGCAATCAACAAAAAAAAAAATAAGGTTAATTTAGGATGTGACCCATTTTAGCTTTAAAGCTTTTGCATATAAAGAGATTATAAATTTCTCTAGCGGTAAGTCGGTTTTAAAGTTTGTTACACATTTTCCTGAAACCAGGCAGTATTTTATAAGTATATAGGGGTGTGCCTCATTCATATAGTACACGGTAAGGCCACTTGGGCCAGAGAGAGCTACTGTCGCATAATGCGGCCACTCGGTTACCCTGCATTACCAGCCAACCATCCAGTATGGATATTACAACCTCGAAAAAAGTTTAAAGGTCCATAGTAAAAATAAAAATTATGAAAAATTTTAGAGGATGCCTTTTAGTAAATTGTTTTAGACATCAGGTAATAAATATAAACATTGTTTAATATGTGATGGAACTTTGTTTTCAGAGATAATAATGAATTGAAGACAACTGATGAAAACAAAATATTTCCGTTTCTATTTGAGTTGTTTATACTTTTAAATACCCTAGCGTTTTTAAATAAACTTTCGAATATTGTATTTTTTATTTTTCTTACAATTCTCACTAATCTTCTTAAACGATTCTAAAACTATACATCTACGACTAGTTTTTTTTTTGTTCTTAACTATAGGTTTTATATTAGCCTTATTCATACTCCAAGCAAGATGCTATAAAAATAGGTCGTTGCTCTGCATATTTTCTAGCCAGCTCACTGCCTGTTTGACTAAGTCCTGAATTATTGATAAGCTTTATCAAGCTACGGTGCAACTATTAAAAAAACTATTACTTTTAACTATTAAATGACTTCCGTAGCACAAAGTAGTTGTGCCACGGAAGTAATATTAATTATAAAATATAATAATAAAAATATACTAAAACCTTTTCTAAAGAAAACTGCATTCTAAGTAATTAATTCTATTTACGCAACGTTAATACTATAACTAGAAAACTTTATCGTTCCCGTAAAACTACTGTATTTTCCGGTTATTTATCATTATGTTTGTAATTTTGCTATTCGACGTGGAGATCAATCTATGCATTTAAAGAACATAATAATCGATCCTCAGGTTCTTAAGTCATAAATGGTATAATGGTACTAATCCAATTCTTTTTTACTGGGAGATATATAGCGTTTAAAACATTATTTTTTACAATTTTCCTATCAAACTTATTATTAAATCTAAATAAAAATTGGACTTTATTAAATACCCAAAGAATTTTTGTATAAATTAATGATTTGTTATCAAGCAATTTATATTCTTGCACATTTTAAAGTAACATGTAATCCTGTGGAATGGTTTGAGCGGACCGACTCCCTAAGTTTTAATAGAGAGTCTCCAGTTCCCTGTGTTTTACAAAGCGAACAGTTTTGTTACTTTTAACGATTTGCTTGTCTTTGAACTTGTTTACACGAATTCATCAACTCGGTTTAACTGTGTTCTGTTAGATTTTGATGGTAGATTTTGTGAAATGGGATAGGAATGCTGATTTTTTATAACGAAGTTATTAGTCAACTTATATGTGTTAATGCCTGTTTTCAAATGAATATTAAAGACCATCGAGTTTCATTTTACATTGCCGAACAGAGAACAGAACAAAAAAATATGGATGCTTGTAAATTGTAATTTCTGTGCTATTCCAGGCAAATCAGAAGTTTACCAACTACTATATTATTATAACTAGCTAAACTAATTTAAGTATTTATGTTTCGCCTTTAAGATATACAATACGAAGGCAACATTAAGAACAACATAAAATTATAGTAAAGTAGCTGTGCCCCGCGGTTTCACCCGCGTGAATGACAATACATACACTATCTTTATAAATTATATCTTTTGTGTTATTTTTATATATCAGCTACATTGTTGTTAAGTTTCATTAAAATCCATTCAGTAGTTTTTGCGTGAAAGAGTAACAAACATCCACACATCCATTCTCACAAACTTTCAGATTTATAATATTAGTAGGATACCGATTTGATATGGTGTTTCCATCAATCTTTAAATGATTAACGAAAAGGAAACGTTTAAAAATGGTAGCATCGTAATTCAAAAGCTTTGTTTTGTAGCTGTACTGTTTAAAAATACGACACTTTAAGAGAATGTTTGAAAAACAGAATATTTACGAAATAGCATCATTAAATTTTATTATTACGCACATTTCAAAGTTAAGATGTCATCAAGTGACAGTAAAATACTAACATAAATTGTCGAATAAAACGGTGTAAATAGCAGGAAATCGCCGTTTCTGTTGATGGCACAATGAAAACCATCATATTTATATGATCAGATTTGTTTTTTTGAAGGCGTGTCTAAAGGACCTTTGGCATTAAGTATATTTCGATGTTTGGGAAAGATGATGGTAATTATTTTATTCAATAATATTTTAATATGTACACACATTAGTTTAAAAAATAAAACATAAGTAAGTGGTGTACAAAAGGGGCTGCTTTGTTCTTATTTCATGTTTCATCTTTATCTGTAAAATAAAGTATCTACCCATAAAAGTACATCACAAATATCTTGATACTATTTTTTTATTACTTGTAACTTGCTAGATTGCCTCGTTGGCCTAGTGGTGCTAAGTGCAACTGCTACGCTGGAGGTCTTGGGTTCGATTCCCGAGTCGACCAAGGTGTTATTGGATTTTTCTATGAAATTCTCAGTAGCAGGTCGGAGTTTGGATTTGTGCCCGGTTAGTGGCAATAGGCTCGCTCCCTATTACATGGGACCTAAACATATCGGCGAACTGTGGGTGTACATTGATACACCTCTTTTTTTTTTTTTTGGCAGGTGAAACTCATATATGAGCCAGCCTTGCATCCCCAGGGGGTTGAGGATGCAAGAGTCCGGGCTTCCAGAGCGTTGAGAAAGGCTCCGAATACTCCGGCAAAACACCTGGTGCCATCCTTCGCCTTAGTGGCGGCGTTACGCGTCCAACCGAAGTCTTAAAACCATAACGCCCCCGGCGACTGCCCGCTTAGTGGCGGGCCCGACATGACCTCCGTCCTATGTAGGAGGGAGGACAGCGGGGGCAGTGCATGGCACTACACCACCCCCGCCCAGCAAGGAAGGAGACGCGTGCAATGAAGGCTGAGGGACCCCCGTCCCCGCCCTCTGCATCCCCCTCTGGGCAGGTCTGGCTACGGAGGATCTCGTCCGCGCCCTACCCACTTGCCGTCGGCGGAGCAATGGAGCGGAAGGATCAGCCTCCCGCTTGCGCTCCGAGGCCTCTTTCTGCGAAATGACAATCTCGCAGAAATGAGACACTGCCCGCCAGACGCGATTGTCCGCGAGCATGGCATTGACCACACTCGCGAACGAAAGGTCCGGACCAATAACTGCGCTTAGGACACGGCGCTCCACCTCGAAGGCAGTGCAGACCTCGAGGGTGTGCTGCGCCGTGTCTTCCACCGCGCCACAATGGTGGCACGCAGGGGATTCCTCCCGCCCGATTCGGTACAGGTACGATCCAAAGCACCCGTGGCCGGACAATACATGCACCAGACGGAACGTGAGGAACCCGTGGCGTCGCTCTAGCCATGTCTCCAGGAGTGGACCCACAACTTCAGTGACGCAGCGTCCGTAACGGGCGTTGGCAAGGTCTAACCGCCAACGGAGGACCATTTCATCGCAGGCCTCGCGCCGCACGGCGCCGCGTTCTTCCGGAGACTCGCGCTCCCCGAGCGCTTTCCGGGCCGCTGTCTGATGATATACAGCAGCCAGGACCTTTGCTTCCTGCTCCCAAGGGGGAGTGCCGGCGAGGGCGCATGCAGCTGCGTGACCCACCGTACAGTAGGTCCTCGCAATGCGTTGCGCAATTGCCCGTTGGGGCCTACGCAGGAGGGACACGTTCTCTCTTCTGTGGAGGGCGTCTGCCCATATTGGGGCTCCGTAGAGCGCCATTGAACGCAAGACCCCGGCGTAGAGGCGGCGGCAGCTGACTCGTGGTCCCCCTAAGTTAGGAAGGAGCCACGAGAAGGCGTTAGCCGCTTTGAGAAGCCGTGTCGCAAGGTCCCGAAAGTGGGGGCCGAAATCCCACTTGGCGTCCAGGATTAGGCCCAAGTATTTCATCTGGGCCTTAACATTCACTCTGACGCCCGCCACCACAATGTGCGCGTCAGGGGGCTTCCGCTGACGAGGCCCAGGGAAATACAGGGCCTCTGTCTTTTCCAGGGCCACCCTTAGACCCAGGCGAGCCATTTTGTTGGCAACCAAAGTACCACCGACAGAAGCCAATCGCGCTGCTTCCCCATATGTCTTCCCTCGGGCAGTGACTAGGGTATCGTCTGCATAGCAGAAGATACCCATGCCCGAGAGGAGGGCGCCCCGAAGAACCCAATTGTAACCTATATTCCACAGGAGTGGTCCAAGGACCGACCCCTGTGGAACCCCGGTGGCCACTCGACGGCGCTTGACATTGCCGTCCTTACTTTTAAACAGGACCTCACGGTCCTGTAAGTAGTCGGCCAGGAGCGCCGCCAGGTATTGCGGTACCCTGTGGTACCTCAGGGCCTCTAAAATGACTGCGTGAGGCAGGGAGTTGAACGCGTTAGCGATATCAAAAGAAATCGCCAACACTCCCTGCCCTCCCTGCCCTCTTTCCTTCGCCTCCGCGCACAGGTGTTTTAGGCCATGGATGGCATCGATGGTAGACCGACCCTCTCGGAACCCGAATTGGGCATTAGACAGGTCCGGGCCGATCCTAGCAAGATGATCTTTCAAGCGGGCCGCAATGATCCGCTCGAAGGTCTTCCCCGCCTCATCCAAAAGGACGATTGGCCTATATCCCGACGGGGAGTCGGCTGGGCGCCCATGCTTCCGAAGAAGGACCAAAAGACCCTCCTTCCATGGCTTCGGAAACCTCCCGGTGGAGAAGCACCGGTCAAAAAGGTCCCGAAACCGTTCCTCCAAAACATTGATACACCTCTGCCTAACCCTTTGGGGATACAGGCGTGATGATATAGTATGTTATGTAACTTGTTAGATTTTAAAATTAAAGGTCAAATAATACACTTATACTACACAAAAACCATAAATAAAATACAACTACAAATTAAATGATGTAAAATGACGTCACCTTAAATCAGAATAGCGTTACTAGTAGGAAATTGAAATTCGAACGCGAATGTTCCATTTATGGATCCCGAGCTCTTGTTCCTTTCAATCCGTATTATAATATGGATTTACATGAATAAAAAGTTTCACTTATCGAACTTCTACGTCTGTTCACAGATTAAATTGAAATATTTTATAACGAAATGCTTCCCGAATTTAAAAAGTCGGCAACAGTTGGCGCGGAACATTTAATCTAATCAACGGAAAAATTCAGTTCACTGATTGAATATCTTTACTGAAATTGATATTACATATTTTTCTTATGATATCTAGGAAAGATTTTTAGTGATGGCTTTCTCTTTTAGTAGTGTAGTCGTAGGTTTTCGCTTATATATATTTTACGATTTCATATAGTGTTGGCCTCATGTTTCCATTTAGGTTTATACAAGAGAAGATTGCTAAGGTATTGCTGTCATGAAAAGGTCCTATTGGATCATAAAATCATAACAATACTAATTTTGTCAATGTGATCGGCAACAATTCGGTACAATAATAAAGAACAATACAATTATATATTAGGACATGTACTATCTAAGAAAAGCTTAACGTAAATACATTCTAACAAAGCACGTACTTAAACAACTCAAAACGAAGAAACTTTAATTCCTTCGACTTAGAACTACAAACTGTAGATGGAAGCTAAATAGATATTTTTCTTTTCCTTAATCCGTTTGCACACTTCAAAACCTAGCCGTACCAAAGCAAATCAAATAGGGAACTCGCAATAAATAGCGATTTCGTGTTGCTTTTCAAAATAAAATCTCGTTAGACATTTCCAGTTTCATTCCCGACTACATTCACGACATACTGAGATTATAGTGGATCAAAGAGTTCCCATTTTTCAATTGATAAGTTTTTATTATATCATTCTGATGGAGTCTTGGATAGCGAAAGTATGCTCTACTTTTCATGAGTAGAGTATTTTCTCAGGGTTATGTACTACTTGTGTTATTGCTAGAAATTTTGGAATTTATTTGAGCAAGCTAATATATTTTTTTACAATTACATTTGCCATTTAGTACATTTAAATAATTACAAGCCAATAGTGATCCGGGTCTCTCAATATTATTACACCTATAAGTAATTAAACAATCATGAGGATGATCGACGATGGTCCCAAATGATTAATCAGTTAATGATATCCTAGAATGTCACAAGAGATATAGCGAGGACACCCTGATTCGAAGCGACAATAATTTAGAACATAAGTCAACGTATCAACTTACTGCATGCATCAAAATAATACTAGGTATTTAAACATATATGCGTTTAATTACGATTATCGCACCGCTAAACAGAAACAATAATGTAATAACCAAATACCGATCCACATAGTACATAACATCGCCTATTTAACACAAAAATAACTGCAATAACCACCAAAACACGCCGACAACGTTGAAAACAAATAAATTAATTATAACATTAACAAATTGAGAAAAACACGGCATGCAAATAAAGCGGACCGCACGCTGTTCCGTTATTTTGGACTCATTAAACTGGGCTGATTTTACACACATATCCAGAGAGATAACTTTGCTAGCGTTATGCAGTTAAACGGATTAAATTCGGCCGCAGCTGGATTGTTCGCGTAATGGACACCCTGTACATGAAAACGTTGGGCAAACTTGTTACTGCGTGCCGTGTGTTTTAGCAATTTTTACCCAATTTATTGGATGCTATTGACGTGAAGTCGATAATTTTTGATTTTGGATGTCGTTATTTGTTGTGATTATTTTTTATCGTTCGTTTGACCTTTTCTCTAAGAATACGCTTTAACGTTCGTTAAGTTACCTGCTTAGTACGTCAACCGCCTATTTACGCCTATTTAAACAGCCGACCACAGCTCTGAGTAGTTTTATTTACCTGTAAAATACACAAAAATTGTGTGCATAAGCTTTCCGACCACAATTTACCGAATCTTTAATGTGTCTTTAATCAGCTTGAGCGAATATAGCTCTACCCACTTGGATATCGTCCATGTTAGAAAAAGTAGTCAAGCGCACTTTTTTAGCTGTTCAATCTTGTTCCATGTTTAATTTCATCAAAATCGATTTAGAAGTTAAGCAAAAATACTTAAAACAAACAGACAAACTTTGTTCGCATTTAAAACATTAGTACAGTTTTTTAGCTCTTTGCTCCATGACGTTGTAACTAAAATTAGAGCCGTTATAAACGCAATAATTTGGCTCGTTTACTGGACTGTACAGTGATTTAGTAATACGGTGCCTTTACTGGGACAGCGCAGAAATTCATCACACGATATTATGGGACGTGTAGCTACATTAGGGACACCTATCATGCTATTAAATTTGATCCACGATCCGTGAACTGTGTAAGTACATACGAGATGGAATAATCTGATGTGATGAAAGTTCTAAGTGATGTGAATTAAGGTGTTATTACGTCGGTGTTGTACAAAGTTATTAGTCTAAAATCAATGGCTGAAGACACATCGAGCCCTATATTTTTACAAAATGTTTACTATTAATAGTCTGATAGGGTAAGGTAACATAAGGCATTTTTGGGCACTTTTCGAGGTAAAAATTCCTCAAATAATTAATTTTGCCATGATCAAAATATTGCACACATTGTCCCGTCCTATATTATCTCGTAATAGTTCATAGAATTTTCTCCTTTGTATAAAGTTTCCGAGGGCCTTCCTGCCCGCTCCATAACATTTTTTTCCAATTTCATCGAAATTTAACGCCGTTGGAGGCAATGGGCCCTGGATTATTGAAAGTCGTTCCAATAAATCATACAACAAAGAGTTCCTTTTTACATGAACCCGTTATTGGACGATTTATTTTACGGATATTTAGGAAACCTATTTAACCGAGATACAAGTAAAGCCATAAGCCTTTTTAGCACCTTAATATACTTTTATTTTATTTTTATTGTAGCAACACTGCTTGCTCTCAACGGCGGAACGTAATCCGTAACGATTAGCTTTATATGCCAAGTTCAGCTTCAGTGTCGTAGTAAGTTCCAATTTACAAGTAATTAATGTTTAAAGCTGGAACACACAAGTAATCGTCTAGGCAACAGCCTCGATGTGACGCTGTTTAATTTAATGCGAACACAGCTTAAAAAGTTTTGCTGAGGGGAAAGTAATAAAAGTTGAAGAAATAATTTCCACCTACGTTTAAAGAGGTTCCCGAAAATTTTAGTCATAAAACTTCCCGACGCAGGCACCAGCTACATTAACCAAATTGTACAAAACAAACATATCTAATAATTACGCCGCGGGCACCGAGGCTCGTTTTGTGGAATTATGCGACCGCCTGTAACTTTTTCAATCTGAACTTCGACAATTAAATTTACTCCCAAGTCTGAACATAACGTTTCAATAACGGACACGGATCGGTTGGAGCCCGAGGTTGTGTACAAAAAACTCTTTGTGATTCACGCAATTTTATACTTGATAATCCCCGAATTATGTAGAGTGAAAAACACTTTCGGTTCGACAGTACAATGGAGCCGTATGACTTGATAAATACGATAAGGAATAGCAGTTAGAGAATGGTTTGAAAGAGCGCGTAGCATATATCATTAATCTTCACATTACAAATTCATTCGGTAAGAACTCACTCACTTGAATTAAGCAGAATTATAAATGAAGTGTCACGCGAACTCGCACAAAAAGTGTGAAAGGAGGAAAACCGTTGAATAAAGCGTAGGCTTCGTCAGTTTTTAACTTGGAGAGAATGGTTCCTGCGTACAGAAGAATCTGAGAACCGGGTAATTCTCTAGTTTAAATGCGGGAACGAAATACGGAAACACAAAATCGTACGATTTTGATTGTAAAATCGATATCGATAAGAGTTTATAGGCTGTTCGCGAGTAAACGGTCATCAAAGGTGCTATTTGACGCGAGGCCGTTGGAGATGTTTCATTAAATCTGTTGATGACTCCAGATCATTCGGAGAACGCACGAACTGGCTCTTAAGCAGTTAAAACGAAGCGAAAACCGATAGGTGACTATCCAATTCAAGTTCCATTCTGTAAGTCGTACTGTAGGTTAACTTGACAAATAAACATCTAACAATTTCTTATGTGTACATAAATGATATAACATGAACTAACAAAACACGAGGGTACAAAAATATGACGTCATAAACCCATTTAGAATTCGACTTTCACGTTGCTATTATTCGTTCCTACGTCATTGTAAGTAGGCTTACACTTTTTACTTGGAAACTTCTTAACATCTCGTCGTATCAGATGAAATATATATTTTTTGTAAGCGACACAGCCGTCCAAGTCCATTGAAAGTTTAGTTCTTTTTTATAAAAGTTTGTTCAAATATACTATCAAGAAGTCCTGATGTATTGAATGATAAGTTTGTCGACTAGTGTTGTAACCAATTATTATAAAAAAATACAAAAATGTGATGAAACTAATTACAAAACTAACTTATACTAGTTTCATGACTACAGACAGATATGTATATGTCGCAGACAAATAGTATAATCTGCGTGTTTACATACGGCGTCGTCAGTTTAAAAACGTTTGCGGTTATGTAATATGCCGAAGGCAAAATGTATATTGCCGAGTCACTTTATAATATGCCACAACATTTCATCGAAAATTTAAACACCATATACATAATGCCTAGGCAAATTGAAGTATTTAGTTTTTGAGGTTATCCGGCACGTCAAAAATGCTAAGGTATCCATAAACTCTGGGTCGTGAAGGACTCCTGCGGAGTATTTTTGGTCAAAAAAACATGTATTTGATCGAATATTCAAAAATTCATAGGCCCAGAAATCCATTGCTTGATTAGGTTCGACTTTGTGACAGAGATCAATAGGTTAGGTTAGGTTAGATATTGTGACCTTGCAACAGAGCGAGCGAAGCGAGCGACGACGTATGTAATTCAAAATTTGTCTCGAGATTTTAATGAGCATGGTCACCCTAAAATAACACAAACGTCGCGTTATAACGATTGAATGAGTTGTCATTTTGCCTACGGCATATTACATAGCCGCAAACGTTTTTAAACTGACGACGCCGTATGTAAAATGCCATATTATACTATTTGTCTGCGACATATACATATGTATTATTCATTGTAATCATAAAATAATGACCCGTATGATATGTTGCCTAACTTTGTTCATTTTCTCCATAAGCTCGCTCGAACATTAAGCCACTCGGTTCATTAATTATATTATTATTTTCGCTATTATGTATGTAATGGAAAACTAAATATGATTCATTTTCGTTCAGTTACTTTATTATCACTCTTTGGTAATCCATGATCAATTACATACGTACGTACAAACCAGCTTACAAATTTATGTCCCAGCAATACTAGTAAGAGCTAGCTTCTTACTCGTATGTTAGAACCAACCCTAATAAATTCAATTTGCTCGATCAAGCCTTAACTTTCACATAGATAAGAGCTATTTTTAAATCTGTCTGCGTCTGGTCTGGCTAGACTTGTAGTCTCCATTAACGGCGGCCGCGAATAGCAACCACAATTAGCCTAAGATCAACCACTGTTCGAAGTTAGCCCGACAACGCGACGAACGCTGAATTCGTGCGGACTTCATAGAAAATTCATGTGGACCGCGACTTGTGGCCAACTTGTGGCTTAGTCCTTGTCGTGGTTCGTTGCTCAGTGTGCAGTAACACTTATGGCCAAAACTCTAATGGAACTCAAATTTAGGCTGCGTTTGGCTCGTGTTGTCTCTCTGACCTTAATGTGTGAACAAGTGACGGATGGACATTTAAAAACATCTTAAACCTTTAGTTGTGTGTCAGTAATTGCAGATACACAAACGTATTCCTATATAGTCACAATTATCTTGTAGACAATAAAACAATTAACTAGTACATTTTTAGATCTTAATTGCCTGTTCTGTTTTTATTGCCAATTTTCAGCCAAAGTATTGATTTACATGTTTATACATTATACGTAAGCTATGTTTGGTTTCTTTTTGAATGAACCCGTTCCATAAATAGAAAATTATACGTAATAATTATGTTATAGCGTAATTAGTCGGTAAATAGATTTACTGTGAGAATCAAAATATGCTTGAATCATGATGAGAGTTATTTCTGACTATAATCCTCAAATTAAACTACAATGCCACTAAAAAACGGCTATAAGTAAATGGAACCGTCTCAATCCAGCGGCACGTTAAATTACAATCTGCCATCTTTATTCAAAGGGACGCAAAAACGTCGTCACAAGGAACGCGTCCTTTGTCGCGTGACAACCAGACGCCCACCGCGACTGACAACCACCGCCATCTGTATGTAGATAAAGTGGAAATCTCAGTAATAGAATTTATATAAATAATATATAAGTAGTTTGTAAAACGATTTTCTAGATAAATGTTTATGATTTTCGCAATGGTAAATGGATTAATATACGCATTTTCTTTTTTCGATTTCTGATTGAATTATTTTATATCATTATATGTATTAGTCGAAGGTAACAGTAAGCGTACGAAATACAAATGCTTCATTTAACTCGTAACAAAAAAACAGTAAATGTTTTCAATACGTGACAACAAAATGCTTGAGCGGATTACACGCGCAATGCATTGACCGAAAAACCATTTATTAAAAAACTTAAATATTCACTTGAATCACATAATATAATAAAACAATATATCCAACTTTAATACCAATCAAGCGAGACTGTTTTATAAAAGTAAAAAAACAGCCTAAAATATTGAAAACTAGTACATTTGTAGATTACAAATGTGCATATATGATTAGGCATCATATCGTTTGTTTTATTTATTCTATTCCATAGAATATGCGTTAGCGTAATGTGAATTTGTATTCATCGGCGCTTTGATGTTTTTAGTGTTAAGAATCGTGAAAATGAACTGCTGAAATATGACAAGAGGGTTGACGCTTGACAATGTCTTTTTTTTTCCCCGGTGGAAATCCTCCATGGACTTCCTCCGCCCTGGGGAAAACGGAGGGGTGTGCCGGACTCCTACCGACTAAAACCACCGGAGTGCTTCACCGTTCCCTATTTCCGGGGACCAGGCGGGAACGCATTTCGCAATACTACCGCTGACGCTTGACACTGACACAACACCGGGCTCTTTTGCTCGCGGCCGTCGAATGAAGAGGAATCTGGTGTCTCTGAATTGAAGCAAAACGTGTTCGGTGGAGTGCCGCTGTTCTTAATTCTCCTAGGCGCCTACCCACGATAGCTCTGCGATCGCAATGAACGATGATGATAACAACCAAGTGCCTATATTTTTTTTTAAATAAAGTTTATCAATTCAGAACATTATTATACAATAATTCCTTTTGTTTTAGTTTCTTTGGCGCTATTTATAAATTTATTGTAATATTGACCAGATTCTGCTGATTCTATTTAAGTAAAGGATTTAAAGCGAGTGGGTGTTGCGTTGTATGATATCGTTACCACCACGGAACAGAAAAAACAGGTTACCATGCCTTTAACTTCAGTTGGCTTTATATTTTATATTTAACTTATATAATAAGAGATAGGGGATTTATACAAATACTAAAATAGCGCGAACACATACTTTGAGTTTTTAAACAAAATAATACTTTCAAATTGTAATCAACTAATCATACACTTCTATTATGTATTTAAAACTTGCCAAAAAAAGGCTCTGTAATCAAAACTATACCCAATCACTTGAACCTTTTTTACAAGTCCCAAAATGGCAGATTAAAATTGTACATAACAAACCCACAACATTCATTCTACTAAAACTTTAAATGCCTGCAACTTGACAGGACGTATAACAGCGAGAAAAACTGTAACAAAAATGCTCTTAACAAAATTTAACTCTAAAAGCAGGTGTATTAAAGCCACCACTTTGAAAAACTGAAAATAACAAGATAATTTCAATTCAGTTCGGGCTAACGAGACTGCGACGGGCTAAAATAAAAAAAAAACCGATAGAGCAGGAAAAAGCTATCTGAACTACGCAACAGTCCTTTGATTCATTACAGTTTTCGATTAGCTACCGTTAGTTTGGCTTTAAAAAAATATATCCGCTTTTTGTGTCTGCCCGTTTTTGCACGTTTTCAAGGTATTTTTATTAGGTTGGATGCTGCCTTATTACGTAAACGAAAAGCGAATGAGGCTAATGTCTTTTACCTTTGAGCTTGGTATAAGAGTATTTTAATGTAGGTTTAGAGATGAGAAACTGATTATAATTGTTGGAGGCCTTTGTTTGTGAAGGGAAAATTTTGGATTTATCTGTTGACTGTTATGATTATGATAATAACAGAAATGTTTTTGATATTTTTGTTATAGTTACCACCTGGGCGGTTGCTGGGACTTCGGATTTAGGTCAGCGGCCACTTGGATACGGAATGCTTTGGAATTATTTTTCTTCTGAGGTCAGTAATCCATACTTCCATAAACCATTATTATGTTATAAACGTGGAAATAACTATGTATGTCTGTTTGCCTGATACGCTTTAACGACTCAACCGCATAACCGATTTTGATGAAACTTGGTGTGGGGCAAGCTCAGATCAAGACCTGAAAAAAAATGCTTATACTTTTTACCTCACAGCTAATTAATACATCATAATCTATAAAGATTAGGAATAACTTGTGCGCTAAGAACATAGATACTAGTTACTCAAGATAATATGACAAACAACTGAACAGTGAAAATTTTATCCATTGCCTAGTTTTTGAGGAAAAAAAATTCCTATCGAATTACTAAGAAATCGTTTCAAGGAAATAAAAGTAATATTTGCTTTGTCATGTAGAGACTTTTTGTACTTCTACTAGACGGAAAGATTTTCTTAGAACAAACATTAGCTTAGTAGCTGAGTATCAAAGAGTATCGATACTTGTTAGATTGTACTCAGAAGTACCTCCTGCAATAAATTAGTTTCGTAATAGAATAGCTGAAGTTTGAATACAATGTTAATATTACTACTATTTACAATGTTGAAACGCGAGTCATAGGTTTTTAGTACATTACTGACTTAGTCCCACTAGACTTTCAGTAATTGACTTTTTAGTCTTTGCGGAAAAGGATAATTTGCTTTTTCTTTCGTTCAAATTCGCTTTGGTCAATATTGTCAATGTCTAGTCCAATATGACAACATATTGTCACATACATCATCATCATCATCATCATCAGCCGGAAGACGTCCACTGCTGAACAAAGGCCTCCCCCCTAGAACGCCACAATGAACGACAACTCGCCAATTGCATCCACCGGGTGCCCGCCACTTTGACGATATCGTCAGTCCACCTGGTGGGAGGCCTGCCGACGCTGCGTCTTCCGGTTCGTGGTCGCCACTCGAGAACCTTTCTTCCCCAACGGTTATCGGTTCTTCGAGCGATATGGCCTGCCCATCGCCACTTCAACTTGCATATTCTTCGAGCTATGTCGGTGACTTTAGTTCTTTGGCGAATTTCCGTATTCCGGATCCTGTCGCGCAAAGAAACCCCGAGCATAGCTCTCTCCATAGCTCGTTGAGTGACTCTGAGCTTCTCCAAAAGGCCAACCGTTAGCGACCACGATTCAGCGCCATATGTCATCACTGGCAACACACACTGGTCAAAGACCTGCGTCTTCAGACACTGCGGAATTTTGGACGAAAAGATGTCGCGTAGTTTCCCGAACGCTGCCCATCCGAGTTGGATTCTTCGGGCGACCTCTTTGTCGAAGTTGGACCGGCCTAACTGAACTATCTGTCCAAGATAGACGTAGTGGTCGACAACTTTGAGAGTATCATTCCCAACAATAACCGGTACAGGTGCGACATGGACATTGTACATGATCTTGGTCTTGTCCATGTTCATTTTAAGACCCACCTGTTGGGAAACGATACTGAGGTCGCTGAGCATAGTATTAAGCTCCTCCAGCGACTCTGCCATGATCACTATATCATCGGCAAAACGAAGGTGAGTGATGTATTCGCCATTGATATTGATGCCGAACCCGTTCCAGTCCAAGAGCTTGAAGACGTCCTCCAACGCACTTGTGAACAGTTTCGGAGAAATAACGTCTCCCTGTCTCACACCACGCTGCAGTTGGATTGGCTTCGTGCTCTCGTCCTGTAACCGAATTGACATTGTGGCTTTACTGTACAAACACTTCAACACCTCGATATACCTATAGTCGATATGACATCGCTGAAGGGACTGCAATACAGCCCAGGTTTCGATTGAATCGAAGGCTTTTTCATAGTCCACAAACGCTAAACACAGTGGCCGATTATACTCTTCGGTCTTCTGTATAACCTGGCGGAGCGTGTGAATGTGGTCCATGGTGCTAAAGCCTTTTCGGAAACCAGCTTGTTCGGGAGGCTGGAAGTCATCGAGCCTGCGTTCGAGACGGTTCGTAATGACCCTCGAAAACAACTTATACACATGGCTCAGGAGCGAGATGGGTCTATAATTCTTCAACAAGGTGTTGTCGCCTTTTTTGAAGAAGAGCACCACCACACTCCTGTGCCATGATTCTGGCGTAGTACCCTCGAGTATGACGGAATTGAATAGCCTCTGGAGGACTAAAAGTACCGGTTTTCCACCCGCTCTCAGAAGCTCCGTTGTAATTCCGTCATCACCCGGCGCCTTGTTGTTTTTAAGTTGTTTCAGAGCCACTCTAATCTCGTACAGGCTGATGTCTGGGATATCCTCAGTATAGTGCCGGGTCAGTTTGGCTCTAGCGTCCTGAGCCACACTGACAACGGGTTTACGTGTCGAAGTGTACAGCTGTCCGTAAAACCTCTCGAGCTCCCTCAATATCTCCGGTTTCGATGAGATGATACTGCCATTGTCGATCTTCAGCTTCGTCATTTGGCTTTTCCCAACAGAGGAATTTCTCGCGAACACTTTGGAGCCCTGGTTCCGCTCAATTGCGTCCTTTATACGGGCAGTATTAAAGGAGCGCAGGTCGTGACGCGTGGAGTTAGAAATTCGCCTATTGAGATGACCGTATTCCGACATATCAGCTGAAGATTGCAATCTCATCTCATTCCGGGCTTCCATTAGTTTAATGGTTTTATTGGAGAGCTTCTGAGGTTTTCTTCGGCGTGGGGTCCTAAAGAACTGGGAACCCACTGCTTGGACAGCTTCCACCAACCCGCTGTTTATCTCGTCCGCAGTTTCGCATTCGGCTAGGCACTGGAAGCGATTACGCAGTTCGAGTTGAAAGGTTTCGGGATTCTGGATTTGGGCAGGACCTGGACGGAGCGTGGACTTAATCAGACGAGATCGTTCAAGCTTTACATTGATATTCAGTGTGCCTCTGACAATGCGATGATCGCTGCCGGTTTTCACCCTCCCGATCACAGAGACATCACTGAATATACGCTTCTTGGTCGTCATGATGAAGTCGATCTCATTTTTGGTTGAACCATCGGGGCCAATCCACGTCCACTTCCTGGATGGTCGCTTCTGGAAGAAGGAGTTCATCAAATAGAGTTCCTCCTTCTCCATAAAGTCGACCAGCCGCTGGCCCCTCTGGTTCCGCTGCCCATATCCAAACGACCCTACTCTCAACTCATCGCCATTCTGAGTGCCCACCTTAGCGTTGAAGTCTCCCATAACAACGGTGAAGTAAGATTCGGAGGCATGTATGGCTTCGGAGATCTCCTCATACATAGCCTCTACTTCATCGTCAGGGTGTGTCGAGGTCGGCGCATATACCTGGATGACCTTCAACGAATACCGATCGGTGATTCTGAGTATCAGGTACGCTACCCTGCTTGACACACTATCGACTTTTATCACGTTGTTAATGAGAGACTTACGGACGAGGAACCCGACACCACCCTGGGATTTTCGGTTTCCTTCCCGGAAGAAGAGCATATTGCCGGAATCTAGGATTATCGTATCCTGCCCCTCTCGTCGGATTTCAGATAATCCCATGATGTCCCAACGCAACCTGCTCAATTCTTCCTCCAGCTCGACAATCTTCTCGTCAGTCCGCAGCGTGCGGACGTTGTGCGTTGCCAGGGCCAAAGTCCGGTGGGGGCGGTAGCGCGAAATCCACCGGGGATTCTTAGCACCCCCTGCTCCTCCGTTACCTGACCCGCTACCATAGCCAGGGATAGAGGAGCTGCCGGGTACTGGGGGCCGTCGTGCCGTTTTGTCTGTCATTATGGGGGGGGGGGGGGGGGGGTTGCCATAATCCCCACGCTTGGCAGGCGGCTTGGGGATCGCAGTATTGTTGTGATAGTAACAGAAGACGCTGCTGCCCATCTTCTAGATTTTTCCCTTAGTCGCCTCTTACGACACCCACGGGAGGAGTGGGAGTGGTCAATTCTAAGCCGGATACCACACGGCTTGGTCACATACATATCGTCCTAATTAGTCAGGATAAGGTTACATAACAAATGGGCAAAATAATTATTAATCTAAAAATAAACAGCAGTATCTACTTGTATCTAACGTATAGAATTGGTTCAATCACAGTCAATCAATACACCCCACTCAGCAACATTTTCCTCCGATTGAAAACACATAATTATAATTCCACGTCACTGAGCCAGCCGACCGTGACCAGCCAGATAGGAAGATTAAGATTAACGAGACCGTACAAGACGTGAACGATATGTTCCTCCATTGTACGGCCTGATTGAATGACTTTCCATAAACAATGATACAACATTTCTGTCGGAATCCATATTGATCCCCCGAACTATACGGATAATAAAAGGATATATCGTTTCAGGTAAACGTTTGTGAAATCGGAGCGTAATAGATTTTTGTATCGGCGCTTTATAAAATAACCAATGTGGAAGCTTTGATGTTTTACAAAGTATTCGTAGTTTGGAAACAAGACAAAGGAGGAACCGCGAAGTTGGATTTCAATATTTCCTTTCTTATTTTGTACACGTCACTCATGTTTTTAGTTTAAGATTTTAAGAAATTACTATATAAAATAAGCTGCTTCTATAATTTCTAAACAAGAAAATAAAACGTAATAATACTTTTATAAGTTTTAAACAGGACAGCTCAAAAGCCGCGCGATCTATGTTTACGAAATTTAACAAAAAAATCACTTCGTCAAACAAGTTCCATTAAAAGTTTTTTCCACGTCTCATGCCTTGATGCTGTAAGCTCAAGTTCTGAAATAGAAGGAACGAGGCTCAAGTGTACTCGTGAGAACCTCATTATTCCAAAGCACGGGCCCTTTGTATGACGAAATAAGGTTCTTTAACAAACCTCACATACGAATAGCCTATAACTGGCATAGGCAAGGAAAAGTTTACTTTTCGTTCATGTATGAAATCGGTATACGAAATCTTTTTGTGAATAATAAGGAGACTTGGTCAAGGAAGTGACTTGAAATTTAGAGTCCTGGGCTAAAAATAAACGGAAAAAGCAACAACTGAATCAATTCCTTCAATATTTTCTAACGATATAACTACTATGCTCTATCTACTATATACTTATGTACCTAAAGATATGCTCAAACATTCGTCTTAAAAAAATACGTGCTCTGAAAACACATCAAGTCTAAAATTTAAGTCGCTTAGGGTGGATTCTCGGGTAGCCCATGAAATTGTTATAAACATGCTTCAGTACTGAACGTAACGCAGGGAGCGAGACCAGCCATTTGTTTAAAAGGGCTTTTCCGCTTCGAACCAGCGAATAAATAATGTTTGCACTCGTAAGTTGAGTGATGATTAATGACTACGTAAAATTGATGACAGTAAACTTATCTGACACTAGTTGATTTATTGAGGCAAAGTTGGAATTCAATCAGGTTTTTTGCTGTAGCTAGAATCGTTTGCTTTTTTGTTTGCGACTTAGTAGAGGTAGTTATTTTTTACTAACAAATATCTCTCCTCTTCTTTTTATTTCTCTTTATCGAGTGTCTGTGTATTGGCAGCTTTGCTTCAGAAAAGAATCCTAACGACACCTTTATTAAATTGATACAGACAATTGTGTCTGTTATCAGGTTGATTTCTTACAAAACGGAAGGTACATTTAATAAAAACATACAGATTTTAGGTAAATAAACAAATTATGAACCGCACAAAAACCAAAAACAAAAAGGTGACATAACAGAACAAACCAAACCGTACGTCTAGAGAATCGCGATGAGGTAAAACAATGGCACGCGACAGGACGGGAGGGCCGACGAGTTACTAAATCATTTCGCTGTACGAAATCACTAAGCTCAGTCTTAGCGCCCCTTCACACGTACAGCGGTGTCGCAGACAGCCTCGACCACGGAATTTAATATAACTAGTTCGCTGTTTATAATGTTCACTTAGATTTTACTGATATTTAATCACTGTCATTTTAATGTGTTGCGACTTTATTAGTTACGGATTTCATTATGTTAATCTTTCTTGTTGTCAGACATTTTGGTTTCCGTTTATTTTATACGTTTGGATTTCGATTGGTTTATTTGAAATAATAATATTGAATAATGTATTGTCCAATTATCAGTTTATCCGGCTAATTAAACCCGGAAATCCAATGTCTGCAAGAAACGCTTCTAAATCAAAGAAAATATACATCCATCAAACTTTTTTCCGATCGTTGACTGTACGTCTTGCGTTTCAAGTTATGGAATCGGAAACATTGTTTAGTGAAAGAATGTTCTAAAGTATTAGAACAAAGAAAATATAAATGATTAGAAACGTTTGCATCAGCGTTATAGAAACATACCTCTTTACTAACTTAAGACAGTAAACAAGACGATGCCGAATGCTCGAAGTTTTAACAACTTTATTAATATTTCAAGATTTTAGAATACTGAAGGAAAGTCAACACTGAAGTGCTGTTAAATTGTTTTACGTTACAATATTAACAAGGCACATTACAATTCGTAAACTTTGCCAGAGTTCCGTTTTATAAGATAGCTCGGTTTTGCTAAGCGGACTTTAGCTTGTCAGCATATTATTTGAAGATGTGTATTACATTATGATATAACTTAACCTTGAAATAAGTTGTAGTAATAAAACTAAAACAGCTCGGGAATCCGTCTAACACGCTTTGCATACTAACATGTAATTAAAAACAAAATTGTTTTATATAATCTCTTGAATATCGAATATGAAAAGTTATTTTGCAATACATAAATATCTATGTCACGAAAACAGAATATTGTAGTAAAGAATTCGACTAATAACATTCCCTGGAAAAACTAATATCAATCTTTAATGTAACTTAAATGAAGACAAAATTCCTCTACAAAATAAGCTGCTTAATAAAGTAATTCCGAACTCGAATGCATAAGAATCTCAAATGATATTTTAATCAAGATATTCTTGATTGAAAAGTTTCGTTGGCTACAGCTAACTCTAGATAACAGGGGAAGCAGATAACTGGGGAAAGAATGAACTTGATTAAACTGCAGCGTCCGACTAGATGAGATTTCTGGAGGTTTTACTATCCACGATCATACAATGTTGCTGGATGTATTGCCTCGTAAAGTACACGTGCGTTTTAATTTAGAATACCTTTTCTGTTAACGCGTGAGGCGTTCGTATCTTTTTAAAGGCATTGATCTGTTAGAAGGAAAATGAAAATGTTTTATACTTTCTATTATGTATATTGTTTTGTTTAGTTGGTTAATAGTTCATCATTTTTTAAAGCATTATGCCCAACGTGATACAAGTAGAAGTTAGAAGTCCCTATTATCACGTCCCTAAAGTCCCGACAATTTACTTCATCTCTAATATTTCGAAGTCTTGTCTTTTTTCGTTTGACTAAACTCTCTACACACAGGTACAGACAATGTAATCTAAACATGTGTTTAAAACGTACAAAGTGTGGCAAACATTGTCCCAAGTCAACTGTATTACTGGAGTAAAAAAATAATAACCTTCAATAATGAAGATTACAGAAGCAACAGGTAGTACTTAAGTACAGCGACAGAGAGACTCTAAAGTCCCATATTTTATTTGTTCTTCCAGAAAGCATACTTATATCTGCGTTCTCGTATCCTTTGTAGATCTAAAGTGGATGCTACATACGTACTGCATATACGAGTACCTACTGGTGTTTAACTTGTACAGTATTACATTCTGGCGGACGACCTTTTCAAACATCGCTCCCATCTAAGCGCACTTTCATAAAAGGGTCCGAAAATTAATTATTAACAGCGAAATCCACAAACAATCAACCCAGGATTTGAAACAACAGACGATACAAAACCTTTTTTTTCTCGAAATAACGAGGTACGACACAAAGAATTGCGGAGTTTATATCCCAAAAAATCTAGTGCGGATAGTATGCGTGTACGGATGAAACAATTGTTGGCGTTTGGGTGCGAACAAATATAATACAGTATAAATTTTAAAGGCACATATTTCACTGCGCGAAGCTTACATTTCTAATTTTAACGTGCAGGACCAAATTTATGCGTCGTACATGTGTTGCCATAGAGAAGTAGCTTTAACATTTGCCATTTGATAGCAAACACACAAACATTTATTTAGTCAGTTATCGATACATATTTTCTAATAACTGTTCACTGTTTATGTGTGCTTACTGAGTACATGTAGTATGAATCGATAGAAATATCGATGCTGTTTTAGATATGATTGAAAACAGAGAAAGGCACGTTTTTGTAAAATACACAACTGCATATCCTAGTATACTTTTCCGGTGGCATGTTCATTCTTTTTTATGATAAATATTTTTGCGCTGCCAGAACAAAGACTGAAGTACAGACTCAAAAGCATATTTAACCGTGCAGGGTATCAAACAGTTGAATGCAGAAAATTGACGCGTTGTAATGGGCATGCCGTAGTGTCATAGCTCTCGTCACGTCAAAGTGGTGCTGATAGCACAAATACCTTTCTGAATTCCGCGCGCGTGCGACAGGTGCACGCTATTAGCGTCCAATGGCACCACCAGATTTATAGCACTACGCCACAAAACTAAACGGGGAAATTTATGCACGCTTCTAATAAATTTGAATTTTAGACGGGTTGTACAAAATATACCCACATATTTTAAATACCGCACCAAATTTATAGAGATGAAAATTAGGATTCTGCGAAACTCAAACGAGATTGATTGTGGCCTTGAATAATAATAAAAAAGTTTCGAACAATCTGAAATAAAAAATACATTTCGCAAATCTTAGAATAGCCATTTTCTCCCTTGGGTATAAAGTTGTTTTGTTTATAATTTGAAATATAATTCAATTGGGCCGACAAAAATATACTGGAAAGATTTTGGTCAGAAATTGACAATGCTCGGAGTGTACATATCTTATCTGTGTATCTTAAATGAAATATTTTTTTCATGAAAAATTAGTTAACTAAATAGACATCATAGAGTCTCTTAACATTAATCTGAATGATTTAAGCTTTTTCTTTGCTCGTAACTTGTGGCTCTACCTTTGATCACCTCCACGTAGTTTAGTTTACGGAATTAAAATATAACATCTATATATTAGAGTATAGTAAACTGTAGCCAACTTATAAGTATCCAAAGGCATCTTCTTATATAGAAAGAACAGGCATTGATCGCCACTTTCCTGCGGGTTAGAACATTCCTAATTTGTTCAACTATTGAAATAAAACTAATTTTTACGGATTTTTTCGCGGTTTATATTAAGATTATTCAACTATGTAATCAAGCTATTGTCTTCTTCCTTCAATAAGAAGAACTTTTATCATTTATCAATCAAAAATAATTGCCTTATTTATTTTCTTAATTACATAAACTGCACCTGCGCACATCACAACCGCTCACATAACAAAACAACAAAGATAATTTAGGTGGCTACATCCATTGTGTAGTGTAGCAGCACAATGCATTCCATCAACTAAGATGAGATTCATTTGCATAAATTCTCCTCCAACTGGATCCCAGTTTCCCGGTAAGTTCCAACATCTCATTCGCGTTTCTGTTACGTACTGAAATTTCTTAGTTTATCGTTAGTCTTCGGATTCCACGTGTCTGAATGGCGCTGATGTTAAGTGCAATGTAATGTTTCGCTGTTCTGTTTGCATAATGGTTTGGTAATTGACAGTCAGTTGCGTAATGTATTTATGAGTAGGTGTCTTAAATTTCGTACATTAGTTGATGGTAGGGCGGATAGTGTTTTGTTTTGTACCTTGCAATGTTAATGGAACATAATTACCTACTTGAATAAGCTGAAAACTTTATACGTCAACATCAACAGTTAGGTAATGAAGCAACATTTTCATACATAAATAATTCATAATTATATTAAGTAAAAAGAAAGCAATTGTAAATTAAATACTTTATTTAAAATGTTGACTTCATTTTGAAAAACTCAACTTGTAATCGTCAATACAGGCGGTGTTTTCCCTTAAATTACGAAGTCGTATTTTATGCTGAATAATTTTCTTCAAGTGGCACAGTGCCTACTGTAATTGAAACTCAGGCATTGCGATGGAAGCTTAAAATATTGCATTGAAATAATTCATTACGAACATTTTTTATTCTCATTACAAGAGGCAGGAGGGTTGACAAATCAAGAAAAATGTAAAATTATATCGTAAGCCGGCTGCCGTTCAGGATTCCATTTATTATTTCGGTATCGCGGAGAGGGCGGGGTTCCGTCAAATTTCGTAAGCAACTGATGCCTCCAGGACGATACAAATTTGTCATTCGCAGCGGCCTTTTGTTTTGTTAAAGCAATATTGCGATTCAATTAATGATCCCTATATTTTACTGTCGGCTTGCTCCACCTGACAAATCACGGCTAAAATCTTACTTTGCCTTCATTGCGAGATTTATTTCTATTAGGAATTAAGCTATTTAAAATTTATTTGAATTCCAGAGGAGGCTCTTTTACATAAATTGTAGTCTGGATTTTTGAATATTAAAAATCTTCATTGAATTTTATAATCATTTGAAATTATATTATAATCTTATTACATGAAAAGCTATAAATATCCATAACAAAAATTAAAGTAATATTAAATATCAAATTAATTTTCAAGCTCATTACAGAATAAGATGCTAAGGTTATTTTCGGAAAATTTTAATATATTTTTAATGAATACAACAAGAAAAATCTCGTCTCTTCAAGTGATAAATGTTCGTCTAAAAGGTTAAACGTACAATGTTGAGCTAGATTACTTTGAACATGACACAAATACTGGGTTATACTGTGTTATACTGAGTTACACTGTGTTATCCAGGGTTTAATAAAGGTTTAAGTACGAGCTAGGCTCCTACATAATCTGGCTCTTCTTTAGATCGTTAACGTTATAGAGGCTATGTTGACTGAAGTACTTATTTCTTGAATGGATATTGTTAATGCTACAATGTCGGTTCTTCATCCTGTTAGCTTAACAACCCAATTACTACTGTTTTGTTAATATGACTGCGAAATTCTTTAAGGTTCTATAAGGTTTAATGTTGGAGTACACTTTATTTCGAAAAACATAAATGTTGAACAAAATGGTTCGATCTTTTTAAATATACACGATGTATGAAATGAAATAGTTTATTCTAGCAAGTAGAACTATATAAATCACTTGTACAATGTCTTCCTAAGCTAGATGAAGTCGACATTTAACTGACTATTCAAAAGTTATATTTGTAAATTGCTTATCTAATTAATCACATCACAATTTCTTCGGAAATAGCCAAGCAATTTCAAATCAACCCAGTCTTTATCATAAAAAGTTGTGTCACGAGTCAAACTATCGTAATATAATTATAATCCTAAACCCTATTTTAATTTTCATATTACAAGTAATACAAAATAAAAAAAAACATTCCGAAGAGATAGGTACTTCTTGAAGTAAGTTAATTTCGTAACATCGTTCTTTTGTTTCGAACGCTCGAAAGGAACTTTGGTTGCTGGGTCATAAGAATTAGTTTTTATAACGCAAAGTTGTTTCAAAAGAAAACAAAAGTCTATAGATTTAAGAATACCAAATGAGAATGAAAAAGAGTACTGTTATTTGTTAGGGTTTAATATAATATAAAATTGTTGTTAGGTATACGTGCTAGAACCTTTTTGGGCGTTGTATTTAATATCTGTTCCATCATCATCATATCAGCCTGTTGCAGTCCACTGCTGGACATAGGCCTCCCCTAAGGAACGCCACAGCTCACGATCGCCCCCCCTTTGCATCCAGTCACAGCCAGCTGCCTTCATCAGGTCATCGGTCCATCCAGCCCATATCTGCTTGATTTATAAAAAAAAAATACTATAGAGGATTATAGTTTTGAGTGCTTTTATTTAACGTTACAAGGCTTCTCGGACACGAACAGGTAAAATAGTGAGTCAGTGGCGGACATAGGCAAAATAAAAATAAAAACTCACATCGTACTTCAATATTCGATATCAACATCACTTTAATAAAAAGTTATTTTCAATGAAAATTTCAATAAATCGAATACAAATTTACACATATTCATCTCACAAAAGTAAGTCCATATTAGTTCAGTCAATAAATCACCCATAAGGCGTTGTAGAGTGCGTGAGCAAGGCCCTAAGCAATGACTTCAGAAAATTGTTCAGGGTGCTTAGAGAGTTAACTTACGAAAAGTCCTGACGTCTAGGGGGTGAGGCGGAGTGGGGGGAGGGGTTTAAAGTTCCCATTTTTCAGTTTTTCGCTAATATCTTTTAAACGGTGCGTCATGGAGATAAGAAGTCTTCTACGCAATGAAAGCTTATAAAATTATGTACAACTTTTATCTTAGGCACTTTTTCAAATTCCTACCTATTTTCGAACTACACATTCCGGAAGAGTGAAAATTGAAAAAAAGTTCTTCGATTGATTACTACTTTTTGTATACTACTTCCTTCACGTTAATTGGGGATCTAGACACGCAGCAGCAAGTCAAGCCAAGTTCTAGTAAAAAAACTGGCTAACCAGCACCAAGTGTATCATTACACGAACCACTTGGTGCCACTTTTAACCCTTCTATAACTCAAAACTTCTTTAACGTAAACACATATAACTAAGTGTGTTTAATAATATCTACAAGGACATCTAGAAGCCCAAATTTCATGACGCTAGCTCAAACGGTTGTTAAGATATGTAGTCAAAAAGTCGTAAATTTCAGCACTGACTGACTGACATAATAATATAGTACCTAAACCTAATGTACTTCCAGATGTCCTAGAAGAATGAAATTTGGCATCCAGCTTGGTAATTGTGTGTAAAAGTAGGAAAAAATCTAAAAACAAAAAAAAAGTAAAAATATAGGGGTGTCCCCATACAAAAAAAAATAAAAAAAAATTGTAGCGTTGGAACCGTTACAAGCAGATATTTGAAACTATTCCAATGCATGTATTACTATATTTAGCAAAAATAGTAATAAATATATTGGAATAGTTTATGACTTTTTGACTTTCATATCTTAAAAACCGTTTGAGCTAGCTTCATGAAATTTGGGCTCCTGGATGTCCTTATGGATATCATTAAACACACTTAGTTTTATGTGTTTACGTTAAAGAGGTTTTGAGTTATAGAAGAGTCAAAAGTGGCACCAAGTTGTTCGTGTAATGATACACTCGGTGCTGGTTAGCCAGTCTTTTACTTGAACTTGACTTGACTTGCTGCCGCGTGTCTAGATCCCCAATTAACGTGAAGGAAGTAGTATACAAAAAGTAGTAATCAATCGAAGAACTTTTTTTCAATTTTCACTCTTCCGGAATGTGTAGTTCGAAAATAGGTAGGAATTTGAAAAAGTGCCTAAGATAAAAGTTGTACATAATTTTATAAGCTTTCATTGCGTAGAAGACTTCTTATCTCCATGACGCACCGTTTAAAAGATATTAGCGAAAAACTGAAAAATGGGAACTTTAAACCCCTCCCCCCACTCCGCCTCACCCCCTAGACGTCAGGACTTTTAGTAAGTTAACTCTCTAAGCACCCTGAACAATTTTCTGAAGTCATTGCTTAGGGCCTTGCTCACGCACTCTACAATCTCTTTGTTGACTGGACTAATATGTTGGAAAATAAAAACATTATACCTTAGTTAAGACAAAATTCTAATATGAAATGTCGTGGTAGCCTAGCGGTTCAATGAACGGATTTGTATGCACAAGGTTGCAGGTTCGAACCCAGGCAAGTACCAATGTGGCTTTTTCAAAGTTATATGTACTTTCTTAATTATTCTAAGACACTTCTGACAAACGGTGAAGGAAAACATCGTGAAGAAACCTGGATTCCAAATTTTGGGATCTGAAATCGCCAATCCGCAGAGAGCAAGCGTGGTGATCAATGCTCATGCCTTCTCTATATGGGAAGAGGCCTGTGCCCAGCAGTGGGACGTTTATCAGCTGGATTATTATTATAATTATTTACATTATATTATTATTAACACAAAATTCTGTCTAGGTAGAATTTATTCCTTGCTTTAAGCAGCAATACTTTTTACTATGTACTGGACATACAAAATAAATATTATTAGTTTTATTTGAGTATATAAAGTTTACTTCAAAGCTTTCAATATAGTTGTAGTAACACTGGACTTTTATTAGTCTTAAAAATAACATTGTATTATCTCTTTATACAATGCACTGAACTTTATTTAACTAATAAACTAAAGGAGTGATGGGAAGAGTAGTATAGGTATATGGTTCTCTTATCTTTAGCTGGAAATAAAATGTTAGATCTTAAGCTACCAGAAACAACGCTACAAGAAAATTCTAAATGATATTTTTTTTAAACAGCGAATGTGACCGTATCACAATGATTTATTCGTATTATTAAAGGATTTATTTGATACGCAATATAACACATTATTTTCACGCTTCCTTTACACAATGAACGATAAAAAAAAAAACATATTTAAATTACTTTTCACAAGGTTAAACTTTCTTGAATTTAAAATGTTTTCGTTCCTCTTTTATACAGTAATTAACATTAATTATACGAGACGAAATTAGACAAAGTAAGTAAGATACACGCAAAACCACTCAGTGTAATTGGCCTTCTTAGAATTGTTTGTAAAACTCGGTAACACGAAATTCAAGTATTCGTATGGCATTAGCAACACTGCCTAAGTTTTAACTTAAATAAGTTTGAACACTTAAAAATATAGCTAATATACCTAATTTTGGATTTTAGCTGGATAGAAACTTTTAAAATAGAAATATTGTTTACACACCCACTGGAAAGAATTGGTTGAATTAAGATCAGAATTCCAGAATTCAGATCTTAATTCAAGCAGTTATGACGTGCATAAAATATCTAGAAATTTTAATTTCATAAAGTCATAATGCGTCTCTGGGGTATAAAGTCGGAAACAAGCTTTAGAACTTTTAAGTAGTGTTCAGATGAATTCTTGTAGAAACGGGGTCTGAAAATCAATCATCAATTTAAACCAAAGAACAAAAAACAATTTTAGGGTTATCGTGTACAACAAACGGAAGCGTCCCGTATTTTGTCTAGTACAGAAAGTATCAGGAAAACATAAAGAGAACTTGTAAATCGATGGCCGAATTGGCGTCGGTCCAGACCTCGCTTACCAATACAGAACATTACAAAAATCTGTTGTTGCACCATTTGGCAGGACGGCCGTAGCGAGGGATCACGTACCAACTTTATTTAAAAGATTTTGTATAAACGCCCCTCGAGCTCTGTGACTATTAATTTAACGACAGAAACGCTTAGTGCCTTGGTTATCAGACGTGAGAGAATCGTGGAGTATTAAAGTGAGTAAGTAAACTTATTACGCGAAGGTTCCATTAGAATGTAATTACTGAAGGAATTCTTATATTATACACGGTATAACTCCTGAGAAGCGTATTTTGTTTAGATTTTAACTTTGATTATCTACATATTTCAAAAGCTGTATTTTTTCTGGTAAAATATTTTTCTATCACCTTGAACTAACCGATGCATAGCGCATCATAATCACGAAGAATAAATAAAAACTTCTAGACATGCAAAACTATATAAGACCATCCAAACCATTCACTATATTCATTTCACTTATCAATGTTCATACAAAATTCAGTAGTAGTCACATAAAAGAAGCAATAAAAAAACTGCCAGTACTTTACGCTAACACAAAAAAGGTTAGCAACTAAGAAAAAAAAGTAACAAAACCGCATAAAACAGAATTCATGATGCTCTCACAGACATGCCTACATAAACTGTTCCTCAACGCTACAACTACAAGTAAAAGTCAAATTACGGATAGTCGCACGTCAGTTACATTAGTTTACGATGTCGTAATGTTCCTTCACTGAACCTCGTTCCGTTTTACAACTGGCCACTCATTAATTGAACGTAACCTTCTTGTGCTGGAAGTAGGACACCTGATGATTAATGAATTTTACATAGGATATGCTAGGGTAGGCTATGGTATTTCTATTAAGTTATTTATAAGCTTTATTGTAAGCATAAAGTAGGGATTTATATGCACTTTTATTATGATATTGATTTAAATTTAGATGAAAATGGTTTTTTGTTGTGTAACATACTTGTGAAAAACCCACGGACCAATTGAGAACCTCCTCTTTTGAAATCTTTTGAAAATGAACAACATTTTCATTAAATCACGTTCAAGAACCCTAGTAACAAAAGGGTACAAACAATATTACAGCGAAAATCCATTGCAGACGTTGCAATAAGCGCTAAGTACTAAATTCCCAGTCTGGAGGCCTGAGGCTAATGGTGCGTAGGGAAATTGCATAACTTATAGCAATTTTCCCCTACTTTAGCCCATCGAAGTAACGCATCATTTGGCCAACTCATCGCGTCGTTACGTTCTAAGGCAATTATGAAAGTAGCCAGTCACAGCTTCCAACCTGTAATAAATAATTGATGATACGAGAAAAACCTTCTTGTATTTTTTAGCTTTCGGATAAAAAGATTTGTGTTGTAGTTTTATTAAATTGTTGGCCTCTTTTGTTGGGTACGTGATTTTATTAGTTTTGGTTTGATAGTTTTACTTTGTAATTTAAGAGAGTTACATGTATATCTGCATATATATTTATAAATATAGATAATTTGTAAGTAGAAAATCAAAGATCGGATAACTCGATAGGGTTTACCTTTAACTTAGAGATCGCTAGTACATATTCGTTATGAATGCCATGTGCGCATATCCATTATCAGCTTTTTAGTTAATGCTTGTCTCTCAGTATAAGCTATGTTTCTAGTTTTTGTAGATACTGCATTTAAGATATAAAAAGGTTTTTGGACTACTCAACCTTCTTTATTAACATAAGTTCTACCATTCTACCTATTCGAATTCAAAATAAAATGCATAAACAGTAACATTTAATTACTCAAACAAAGTCTGCTATAAAATAAAGATCTTTTAAGACATCATTAAGACTATCGTTTCAACAAATATAGTCTTGATACGGGCATTTTTATTTTATTAGCCATTTTGATGGACATTCAACTTTAATTTATGGTTTTAAAGCCTTAAAGGCTATAAACAATAGTTTGTTTTATTGAAGTAAAGACGGCAGGTGTTGGAGCCGTGAATAATTAACGACTTAGTGCATGCGAATTGCTCTTTGCTAAACTATGTGACAATGTGAAGAATGTGCTATTATGCTCGTAACGTTGGGGTTGCTTTGTATTTATTAAATAACGATCTAATACTTGGCGAGACAGATTGTACGACTTAAGATTGTGTGTCAATTATTTAATTAATATCTATAGCGAGTATTTTGTAACAAAACAGGAACCTTGTCTATCGAATTTTAAAATAAGTTAATCGATAAATCTTAATCTTATTCAATGCCTTCCTTATTAAATTTATTTGGATTTTTGATTGATTGGTCTATCATGATTTCTAGATAACGTATGTTTTAGTCTAACAGACGAATATACCAATTTATGTAATTCTATCATTGGTTCAATGTTTCTGTTTCGTACTAAAACTTTTACTATACCTAAAACTAAAACTATTCTTCGCATTATTTAAATGTGCATATTATTTATTGTAGTGTTTTCTGCAATAACGGGCAAAGTCACTTACGACATAACAAACAGTGATGGGACATAGATATGTCGATAGATTTTTATTTTTGGCTTACTTTTTAGGAGTCGCTTCTAGCATTCCAGAATTTAATATGCATTAAAAATAAATTGTAGCTAAAATCTACATGTAGGAAAGATACATTGGAATCGAATATCTTAGTAAAATTCAAGCAACTTTTTCTTTAATTTAATTATGAAATATTTAGAATAGTTTTTTTTTTTTTTTTTTTTTATTTTTTATTTATTTAATATTAACACACAAATACAGAATACATTATGTTGGTACAAACATAAACTCATTAGAGTTTTACCGTGCACCAAAGACATCGACCACATAATTTAAACATAAACAAAAAGAAGCGGAACGTCATTTAAACAAATATTAATTATAATATAAGTAACATCGAGGGTATATGTGAAATAACTTAGTATAGTGCGAACATCGGTGACCAAACTGCCATTCATTATGAACAAAAGTAGGTAGTTGAGGAATGCGATACGGCTCGATACAGGACGCTCCCATTCTGTGAATGTTATTAATTTTTATTTTCTTCTAATTATTACTATTTATGTTCAGTGACTGTTAATTAACTATTGTTATTGATATTATATTTATATATATATTTTATTATTATTTTTGTTTATAATTATTTTACATATTAGTTTTTTAATGTTTCTAAGAAATAATGCTTAAGTTTATATTTTATGTTTTTGTTTGTTAGTTTGTTCCTCAATGTGATGGGTAGTTTATTAATAAGATTCGGAATTACATAACTTAATGATCTCTTGCCATGTAAATTTCTGTACGATGGAAGTAACAACTCGGCATTGAGAACACTACGAGTATTAATTTCATTAGTATTGACAATTTTAGTTTTCTTCAGATTTTCGTTAAAAAACTCCTCTTTTAGTAGTGTATATTTAATTTTTTCATGTATAGGTAATATTTTACAGAATTCAAATAATTTCCTGTTATCATGTTTAAACTTTTTCTTAATATTATGCGGGACAATAACTTTTAATATTCTGAGCTGAAGAGCGTAAATCATATCTAGGTGAGACTTATAAGTCCTACCATAGCTGGAAAGGCCATAGGATATTATTGATTCAGCCAGACTAGTGTAAAGCATTAACAGTGTTTTATAAGGTATTTTACTTTTTAATAGAAAGAATTTGGCTAAAATACATCTTAACCTGTCACAGACCCCGTTAATATGATCCTTCCAATTCAGTCGGCTATCAACAGTAAGTCCAAGGTAGGTTTGGCTCTCCACAAGCTCAATCGAGTCACAGTTACAAGGTTTCGCTACCTGACTATCGCAGTTATCATGCAAACACTCATGACAGTGAGCGGTTAGCTTAGGCAAGGAGTGGCTTCTATTTTGACCGGAGCTGATGTACATTAATTTGGTCTTACTAGCATTTAATACTAAACCCGCATCGTGTGACCATTTAGTCAGCAAATCGAAGTCTTCCTGTAATTCCTTTTGGGCTTCACTCACACTCAGTCCGGCCGCTATAAGGCAGGTATCGTCAGCGAATTGATAAACTTCGCACTTTTTTATCACATTAACAAGGCTATCAACATAAGTGAGGTAATGCAGTGGTCCAAGTACCGAGCCTTGCGCTGTTCCTTCCGTTACGATTACAGGTTCACTAATCGCATCACCGACTTTGACCATGTATTTTCTGTTATCAAGGTAGTTATTGCACCAGTCAAGAAGTTTTCCCCTAATCCCGCTGTCATGAAGACACTCAAGTAACCGGTCATGTCTGAGAGTATCGAATGCCTTGCTGTAATCTATAAATACTACTAGAATGTGCTTTTTTTCATCTAAGTGTTTCTGGATACGATCTGTGAACGTTGACAATAACTGTGTGGTATTCTTTTTCGGTTGAAAGCCATATTGTTTTTCTGTAAGTATTTTATTTTTTTCATAGAAATCGTTTATTTCTTTACAGATGAATTTTTCTATTATTTTATCTATTGTAGGTAATATAGTAATAGGTCTATAGTTATTGTAATCCATCCTACTTCCCTTTTTATGAATCGGTCTGACAATTCCAGCTTTAAGTGTAGATGGATACTTGCCAGTTTGTATGCATAAATTGATTAATTTCGAAATCAAAGAGCTGATTGTCGTACACAGCATTTTGATGTCTATCGCTCTGATTCCATCTATTCCCGGAGCTTTATTATTATTCAATGACATGATTATTTTGCTAACTGAGCTAGGTGTCGCAGATTTTATTCGCATCGTAACGTTCGCAGGACGCGTATATTCTGTTTTCTTTAGTAGTGGTTTCGAGCACTTAGGAATAATTAGCTTCACGCTTTTATCAAACGTGTGCGCAAAGTTATTAGCCATGTCTTTAAAAGTTATATTATTTTTATTAAATGAATTCTGGATAGCATCATCAATGGAGGTCTTCACTCTCCCTGTAAGTCTATTTAGAATTTGCCACAGCTGCCTAATGTTACTCTTACTTGATAAGATTTCCGACTTAATATTAATGTTTTTAGTTTTATATATTAATATATTTGCATAATTTCTAGATTTATTGTATTGTTGCTTTAATACAACGTTATTAGGGTCTTTTATCCATTTCATGAATAATTTATCCCGATGTTCACAGGCACTGATAATTTTTTTAGTAACCCATTCATTTTTACTGCGTAATGATCTACCTTTAACTTTAATTTTATATTCAGATTTTTTATAACACTCTTTAAACTGGGAATGCATGAAGTTATATAAGATTATAGGGCATTCAATATCCTCAGATTTATCCCATTGAATTTGATTTAAATATTTACTGAGTTGTTGGTTATTTATGCAAGTTTTAAATTTAGGATCATCCTGTATTCGCGCGCCGGTACATGCGAGCATTATAGCGCGATGGTCCGCCAGTGTGGTACCGAGTGTCGCCGTGTATAGGTCTTGTGAACGGGAACGCACATAAATGTGATCTATACAGGATTTGCTAACCTTGCCGTTACATGTTGCTATTCTAGTGTATTCAGTGATCCCGCACACAAGGCCCATGCTATATAACATGTTACTATATTTATGCCTTACAGGAGTATCCGTTTTTAAATCTATGTTAGTGTCTCCCAATAAGTATAGTTCTGTGTTTTTTGAGAGTTTTTGCAATTTAGTTAGTAGTTCGTCAATAAATAGATTTTTACTTGAGCTTGGCGGTCGGTATACCGCACACAACGTAGCAGTATAGTTCGAATGGGTGGTAATTGTGCAGAATAGGCTTTCAAAATATATAGTTTTAATATTTATGATGTTACTTTTATGTTTATTATTCACATACAATATAATGCCACCACCCCTTCGAGATTTTCGTACGGCTGTGTGCATTCTGTACCCGCTTATTTGATACAGAAGACTAGTGTTCTCTGATATATTACTTTCAGTTAAAATAATGACATCTATACATTTTTTTGAAGTATGAACAATTTGCTCTATCGCGGAGAAGTTTTTGATTATTGAACGAATATTAATATGCATGCACAATAGGTTAAGTTGATTGTTAGGTGTACAATTTATGAAAGTATTAACATTTAGACAGTTATATATCTCATGAACGTCACTATAATAATTAGTCATTATTGGTTATTTGAGACATTTGTATAATGATTTGGATAATAATTTACTTGCGATATAATAATGCCGTTTTACTCCTTGCTGATAGTTAGTCCGTGAACATCATTCAAGTTGCGTAGGATACGAATTTTATGACCGTCGTCCTTACGGGCTTTTACCAGCCCTCTTTTGAACCACACGTACTTGAAGTTGTGATTGACTTTCAGCTCCTGCTTGGCATTCCAGAATAGTTGCTTTTGATGTTTTGTCATTGCTTCTCTTACAAATATGATGGATTTGTTATTTTCTTCGCTAGGCAGTACATCAGAAACGGTCGGCTTCACGCTTTTGGCAGCAGCAATCCAGCGTTCTTGAGCTTCTTCATCGGTGAGCTCCACTAGTATGTTGGCCGACTGTTCTTTCCATCCGTGAAGTCTCCGTGCACTTTTGATCTCTTCTGTCGACTGGTCCAATTTAAGTGCAATATTGTCCACTAAAAGTCTGACATCTTCTTGGGTTTGAGCTGGCACATTTGCGACTTCCACGTATTTTGCAAGCTTTTCTTGTTCCATCTCATGCAAACGTTGTTCAAGGACACCTACACGGGTTTCCAAATTATTGCTTTTATTAATTAATTCCGCATTTTTTCGCTCAAGGGCCTTGATTGTTTGTTTAAAAGCTTCCATAGACTCCATCGCTTCATCTAGTTTATCACTATGAAACTGTAAGGAATTGCTTAGTTGCGACATTTCATGTTTAATAGCTTTTTCGACTTCTTTAGTGATGTTGCTTATTAAACTTTTCGTATTTATTTGAACATCCATTGCATCCTCCTCTTCATTGTCATCTTCGGGTATAACGATCGATGAGTTACGTCTCGGGGATTCCTGGTGACATTCGTGGCATGTCCACTCCAGATTCGGTGCAGCTTTCAATGCAGCAATCTGTTTGTTAGTTAATCCCGTGCACTTTGGGTTTAGATGCACAATCCGCTCACACTTGCTGCATTCTAGCCCCGGTGAAGACTTTGTTAAATTTTTCTTACAAACATCACACTTTGACATTTTTTATAAAATCTGGGGGTATTCGTATGTTTTGTTTAAAGTCCGCGCGTGCGTCACGTCTAGTAGTCCGTCGATGACTGAACAGTAGTAGTAGTTACAAGTGCCTATTAACAATAATTGCCTATTATTCAAATTTTCCGTAACAAATGACTAGGTAAATATTCCACAACTACAAAGTGTAATAGGAACACAATATTGGCACAATTTTTTTAAATAAAAAAGCACAAGTCACATCCCTATCACCGTACGCTTTATCGTTACAGTAACTAGCTGCGCTGCGCTCCGTACAATAAAATGCACGTAATTTGTGCGCGAACTCGCAAACACGTTCCCATTGTCGTTCATTTTGTGCACAGGTGTCGCTGCACGGGAACAAGCCCTCAATTTCTACTAAACCGAAATGGGATATCGATATTAGGTATGTACCTTCCCTGCTTTAGGGCATGGTTAGTTGCAACGATGTTTAGTGTAAAATATACGCCATATGAGTAAAGTATGAATGATAAAATCAAAGCCTTTACAAAAAACTATGTATACGTGTGTATTTAGTACAGTTAGTACTAAATATATTCTAAGTACATACTCGTGCATATAATCACGCCTCTTTCGCGTAGGGGTAGGCGGAGATCACTTCTTTCCATTTGCTTTGGATTCTTAGATACTTGTTACGCATCATCCACTTTCAGTATTCCCTTCATACACTCTCTTTGGTTTGGAGTACTCTGGACCTCTATCTACTAAACATTCCATTATTTAAGTTAAAACTACACTAACTTTACATTGCTCACTATTTTCTGTGAAAATAAGTCAGTTTATAATTAATAACCAATAGTAGTACCTAGTACCAATAGTGGTGTCCCTGCTGACAATATCTACATACACAATATAATGTTTCTAGCTAATTTATGTAATAATCAAAACATTAGTAAATCAAAACAAATTAGATGCAACCTTTTTCCTATCTCTTACTTTTCTATCACAATTTCCGTCGTCTGCTATTCTTCCGTTACATTTTGTAACTAGTTTCAAGATGGGAGAATATAGTTAGAACTCATATTATTTACTATTCCAAAACGTAACAGCTGCATTACCTCTTAGACTCAAAACATGGCGACGCCATTAACTATCGTCATAGCAAGAACCTGAATTATTTAGGAGCATAAAGATACTTTAATAACAAACACGTTTTGACGTACCATATATTTTATTTCACGTTTAGTATGTAGGTATTTTTTTGTAAATTTGGCTACAATACTATTTACATTCCAATTTATTTAATTCATACCAGTATCCGTATTCTTCATCGTTTTCACAGATTGTATACTAACTAGGTAAAAACAATATGAAAAACAAATAAATGAACTGGATGGATAAATAAATAGAAATAAATATCCACTTTAGTTTATGAAGTAAATAACACACAATTTCATATTGACTTTATTGCAATCAGAGCTAAGTAAGCGCGCTTGAAGTAATGAAACTCTTAACGACCCAAATGCACTGCTGTAAACTTATTGATATAACGTCATTCATTTGTTCCATAATCTCCGTGTGAATGCCTTTATTCTTGACATAACACAGTTATACTAATTAGTCGCCAGTGAGAGCCAGGCTTTGTTCATTACGTTTATAGCTAAGCACAGTCGGCGAGTGAGTGCCCGGCTTAAGTCTGATTTGGGGCAAATACCAACGAATGAACAATACTGAACTACTGTTTCTGAATAACTGTTATAGTCTCCGATCGTGCCTTGTGCTTTTAAATATGCTATGAATTTAGATTATCAACTGGAAGTTGTAATTTTCAGTACAAAATTAATTTAAATAAAATTTATTGTTGGTATGTTTGCAAAATGTATGGATTTTATATAAAAGAAACAGTGACCCAAACATTCCGAAACGTTTTACATTGAAAGGTTTGATCTGCACAAATTCATTTTAAGCTTATGCTTTTTCAATTCAACAGTTTCTACTAGAAAACAATCGAAAGAAAAACGTTTATTTCACATTTATTATTCTCGGACTACACTGTCGAAATGAACGTAGAACGTTTATTCGCAATCATTGTATGTCACTACTAAAGCCAGTAGAGAAGCCAGTGGCGCCAATTCGTTAAACAGTTTTTAGGCTATCGGTAGTTTTCCGCTGCCTCGTTGGCCTAGTGGTGCTAAGCGCGACTGCTACGCTAGAGGTCTTGGGTTCAATTCCCAAGTCGACCAAGGTGTTATTGGGTTTTTCTATGAAATTCTCAGTAGCAGGTCGGAGTTTGGATATGTGCCCGGTTAGTGGCAATAGGCTCGCCCCCTATTACATAGGACCTAAACAAATCGGCGAACTGTGGGTGTACATTGGAACACCTCTGCCTAACCCGTCGGGGATACAGGCTTGATGGTATGTTATGTTATGTTTTTATCGCCATCCTCTTCTCACACTCTATATAAGTAAAGGACAGCTTTACTTTTAGTTTTGGTTTAATTCGTGAGCAACAGAATCAGCGCCAATGTTTCACGCGAGGCGGATAATATTTGCTTCTATGGCAGACCGCGCTAGAAACCGGTGTGCGAACATTAATCCTATGATCTATGACTAACAACGGTATACTGCATACATTTATGTATAAACAACGCTAATGCACAGATATCTACGCAATTATACGGTGATTTGTGGTTTAAATTATTTTGAAGTGAACTTGTTTCTAATATTTTTGTAATTTTCAGTTTAAAAATTATATAAATTATTATCTTTGACGGGTAAATCATGAACTTCTATCGCGCTATTGTTAATAAGTCTCAATTGAAACTTATTTTTGTAGAACAAGTATATAAAGAGGGTGCGAGTGAGATCTTATAAATAATTATATCTAGTAGTTTATAATTATTTTCAAGTGTAATTTCTATTATCAAGTTTTTCACTGCAAGGAATTTTGATATGAAAAATGGCTCCCTTTTAAAGTAGGCAATTGCATGGGGTGTGGGCGACGTGCTTAGCACTGTAAATCAATCAATTGTGTGGGGTACCCACGTAATTTGTCATCTAGCTTTAATTTATTAAATGAAAATTTGCATGACTAATGATTAACGACTCTAAACTAACACCTAAAGAATTTTAATTTCAGTACCTTTGATGAAAGACTTAAACAATTTAAACACATAAAGTCAACCTAATTAAAACTGACCAGAAATTCTCAACAAATTAAATAAACAAAATTAAATTAAAATTTTCAAACCCCATAAAGCAGTCTAGACATTAACTGAAAGGTAATGAAAACACGAAAGCTTTTACCCGTTAAAGTTTATTTAGGACTAATCAGCGAGTATACGAGGTTTGATTTAATTAAACTTTATCACACGGTACGCTATCAGCTAGTTACAAATAACGACCTACTTTGGAATCCCCTTTGATTTTATGCGATGACCCATTGTTTCCCAGAGGCCTGGCGCCCAATTCCGCTATTTTAAAGTCAGTGGGTGGCAGGTTATTGAACATTCCAGTGTGTACATAATTTTCGTATTCAGATGATTTTAGTTTAGTGACAAATGTAAACCTACTTGCCACTATTGTCATTGTAGGAGTGCCACTGACTGTTCTTTTTAGGCTTATCTGAATACGAAAATTACTCACAATAACAAGTACACTGGAAAGTTCACTAACCTGCCAGCCACTGACTTTAAAATAGCGGAATCAGGCCCCTGGATGAATTTGCCGCAAGGTTCGTACATTCGAGATTTATACTCATTCATCAAGTCTATAAACCTTTAACGTAGTCAAGAGATAAGTACCAATTTACTAGCAACCACCTCCGTTACGTAGTTTGCATGTACTTTCAACCCAGTAGCCCAGTTATAATTTTAAATAAAATACGGCTGCCGAGGTGTTTATTTTAAAATAACGCGGAAACTTCCAACTTTTCTTTATTAAAGAGAGTGCTTTGTGAATTCTTTATGTCGGTAAATCAATGTGTATACTTTGTTATGATTATGTTATTACTTAAGAATTTCATCTGTGGCTTGGAACTGTTTCGAGATTATTATGAGTTTCTATTTAAATAAAAACAAATAGCTTACTAGTTTTATTAAAATAAAAATGAAATCCAGCTGAATGTATTTATTTTCCAAGTAAAAGAAATATAAATATTCACTTAAAGCACATGGTATTTGCATCCAATATTGGTGAAAATAAAAATATTGTAGCAACAAACCTATAACAATAAGAATGATTAATGATTGTTGTGTCCCATCCAACAACGGCATGACATATGAAATTTTATGAATATTTATCACGCAATATTTCATTAAAAATATCTCAATAAATTTCAAAATGGACAATGCATAAAACTATTCGAAACTGGGATGGAGATTAACTACGTAGGATTAAATGAAAATTCTTGCCAAGGTAAATAATAAAAATAATGAAAAAACCATTTACTTGAGCATTATAGAAGTATTTTCAAGGAAACCCCGGAAGAAGCTTAAGACTCGAGTTCCACGTTTCTCCAAAAGAAACCCGCAAAGCGTCGTTCGCCGTGAAAAACTCTCATCAAAACCTGTTTAAAAATGTATATTTTCCACCAAAACACTCAACTAAACCGAATTTGTGTGCACATACCTCGCGGGAGAAAATTCACGATGTATCTGAGGATCACGACCGCCCCCGACCACAGCCGAGCGCTCCAATAAAGAGCATCTCGTCGGTCTCAACAGCAATTTAATCAGCTTTGTTCTTTATAAATAAGCTACGGTATTCGCCCGACCCAGCCAGCCCATTAAGCTTTGTGTTTTATTTTTTTCGTCCTCAGTCGAAACGTATAAACTTGGCCTTAATAAAACAATGTGCGGTAATGACAAATCTTAGCATATTTGTATTGTGGTACAGATTAATCCAACAATACTAGTCTACCTTAGCTTAAACAAACATTTTGTCAGGAACTAAGAGAGAGACGGTGAAGGCAAGCTTCAAATACTTGCCCAATCCACAGTTGGCGAGCTAACGTGGATATATTTGACAAAATAATCAATCCAAAGTTTGACAGACGGAGTCAGGAAAAGCACGTAGCTCTCGAACGGCTTCGTTATCTCGTTCGAGCGAACTGCACTGCCACCCCCAAAGCGGCACCCTGCATACCATGAACGTGTGCCCGACGTGGAAATACAAATGAATAGACGAGACTTCATACACACCCCCAAAATATATTGACTTCAAAACAATAATTCTAGTAACTGGCACGACATTAGCTATTGCCACTGTATATTTTATTGACATGAATCTCATTCTCATTCTCATACGTAAATCTTGGCAAGTTATCAGATCATAATCCCGGAATGATAATGTTAGAAAATAAAATGGAGTTTTATATCCAGCACTAAAGAATGTCGTGGAATAGTAATGCGTATGAAACGTATCCTTTGACGCAATAATAGCGATGGCCTCAAAGGCACGTCTGCTCATTTCTATGTGCATGATCCGTTGAATATCAGGACGTATTCGATGCAGCACCTGTTCGCCGACAACTCGCTAACTTTGCTTCACAAGTTTGCTTAAAGTATTACGAAATTTGAAGCGGATGCCCGCGTTGCCAACTTGTCCCACATTATGTTTGTAAGCCTGATCAAATTGACGGTCTACAAAACTTTTCACCTCGTTATTATCACTTCAAAATATTAAATTCCATATTTCGAACGGACAATAGAAATAGGTAGTAAAATTCAAAGTTGACCTGCTCGTGGCTATAGTAAGGAAACTTGTTCTCCGCAGTGACTTTTGAAACTATCGGATAGAACCTATTTCACAAGGGGGTCCTTTATAACTTCCAACGCTGAAAGTTGTTGTAGAATTTCCTTCTTTCCAGACTTATTTTGAGTGGTCACTTTGGCCTCTAATGTAATAATAATAGTTAAGACTTTTTAAGTGTATACAGTATACGGGTGTATTTCAACAAATGCCATTTTTCTTATCATATCGGTGAACTTTTACAATTTTCATTTTTTTGTAGATTTTTCAGGTTTTATGTAATCTTAAGGATACAAAATATCCCCAAATTTAATATCATTAACGTATCATTTAAGACTGAGGAGAAAATTCAGTTTGAATTTTGGTTTCCACCGATGTGAAAAACCGGCACCGATTATTTTTTTTGTACACCGATATGATAAGTGTATCCACCGAAATGATGTACGTATCCAGCGATATGATAATCTATTCACCTTTGAACATCAAAAAGGAAATAGTTAGTAGGTACTTAAAGGTGACTTAGAAATGAAGATCTGAACTTAAGGTAGATCACATCCAAAGAGAACTGAGTTCTTAGATATAAAAAAAAAATGTTTTTTTGAAATTATGTACCCACTTTTTAAGTTTTCTAAAGGTACATAAAAATAAAAAAATAATGATTATTTATATTAAATTAAATATGAAAAAAAAAACAAACATCTCATATCTAAGTTTAGCTAAAAGTTTTCTTAAATGCTCCTCTCTTAACACAGAATCGCTTTTGATTTAAGCTTTGCTTATTCTTTCCAGCAACCTATTCCACCTGTTTTTCTCCTCATCTTTAAGTTTTGGCCTCGGCATTCTTAAACAAAATTAAGCTACTATTATGTTTTCTTTTTAGCTATTATTTATTTTGTTATTTATTATTACATACTTACTATTTTTTTAACTAAAAATGTTTTGCCATAGAACCTTTAATACGTTCAATTGCTCCATCTCACCATCATCTCAGCCTACGGACGTATTACCGAATACAGACCTCCCTTAATGATACATTTATTTATACATCTTCTACTACCCAGTGGTATCGTGGTAATGATTTTGGCAGTCTATATAGGTAAACTTGCCTTGTATGTATGTATGTACAAATGTTTGTATTTAGGTATATATGTATGTGTCTGAATGTATGTTTGTATGTGCCATTGTTTCTTTGTATACTTAACGAAATGACACGGGGTCTACCGATATGATATAACGACTCACCGAGATGATAAAATGATCTACCGATATGATAAAGCAATCCACCGATGTGACAAAACTGTGCGTTGATCACGAATCAAAACACCGATATGAGATATATGACACCGATTGATTTTTTCTTATCATTTCGGTGTAAATTATCACATCGGTGGTAAAAAAGACCACCGAATACAGCGATATGAGAACAGCGACATGAGAAAATACACACTTTTTAGAAAATTATAAAAAATGCATAATATCTAGGATAAATTCAATAACAGACAATGAAGCTAATTCACTTACTACCTCTGTTAGAATCAAACAACAATAAAAAAGCTACTCATTACACTAGAAAAATGCCACCACCGATTATATAAAATAATTGTCCGGGAGTAACTGAAATGGCGTTCTTACAGTTTTAGTGGGCATATGCAGCGATTTAACCCACTTCTATCCTGACTACCCACTAGCACACACCAACGAGGGAAATACAATTGGGGTGGGGATGCTGTCCGACTCGTTGATGTAAAGTTATGTTTGAAATACTTTTGTCCAGCGATATGAGAATATTTTTCAGGACAAGTACGTTTGTGCCTCTCAGTAATAATGATCTTTAATTATGTAATAAAATATGCTATATATTAATAAAACAACTAATATTCTATGAAATAGAATAAGTTATATACCTAATTTATTTATTTTTAGTAGTGTATAAGCTGTTTGGTTTGCAAAAAAAGTAGTGGGACAGCACCGATTTGCAAAAAAATAGAGGTTTATGTATTTTATTTCTACCTTTGTAATAGTCCTAGGCAAATCATATTTTTGCCACAACCCAATAACTACCTATTGAATACTAAAAAAAATAATTCAGAACTATATTCCTTTTTTCAAATACTAATTTCAACGAAGACAAAAAAATAAGGCATTTGGGAAATTCACCCATACACTATACAAAGTTAAGTTTGTATAAATTCTTTACCATACAAAATATACTTTGAAAGCAATAAATTGGTTAGACTAGCAAAAGAAAAACGAAAATAGTCACAGATCTTGAATTTTAAATATATCACTTTCGTTACATAAGAAGAATTGGCTTGTAACTTCTATGTATATTTTCCGTAACCTAACTCATCGATTTTGTGTACAATTATATGTTTTAATTATTTATGAATTTTGAACTCGTGCAGTAAATAAGAAAAAAGCAAATCTCAAGCCAAAGATAAGCTAAATATTACGAAAACATTTTATTGCAATAAAATAATTCAGAAAGCAAAATCCCGGGAGTTCCCAAGATTACAAGCATTTTTGCATCTCTAAAGTTTTCAAGGAATACTTACTCCATAGCGCTATTTGAACCGCTTTTTATCTTATATTCTAAGAAAGCAGCTTATTTAAGAACCACATAGCTATTTGAACTCTGTTTCATTCAAGAATTTTAGATAAACAAATCCTTGGAAAACAGACAAAAGAAAATCGAAATGAAACGTCTGTAAGCGTCTGCAGATACGCAGTACATTGCTGCATAGCAACGCGTTATCAATCTAATTACACTTGTATTGCCCGACGACCAATTTAAAAATAACAAGGCACACACAAAATGCATAGGCACAATAAAATAGCGGCTACGTGTCATCGGCTTTGCGAGCTAATCGCGGCGGGGACGGTTGATTGCATGCACCGTATTTTCTTTTTTAGAGACGCGCTCAAACTGGCTTCATTGAACAAAGCAACTATCGCTGAGCTCAGATTATTGAACCAATTTAATTTAAGCGGAATAAGCTTTTTGATGCAGCTCTAATGAAGAAAGAAACGAAATCTCCCTGATTGGGCGTTACGTGCCGGCTGTAGATGGATATCTGAAATGCAATGGAGACGGTATAGCCTTTTAAAGTAGGAAAGTTATTGGAAAATGTTGGAAAATTATAAAGTGATTTTAGAGAAAATAAAGTAACTAGTTAAAGTATTAAGGGGTCCCTAGACGATATATATATAGAACGAAGCTTGATGTGCTTGACAAGCAAACTCGATCCTTGATGAAGCTTGATGAAAAATTATATTTTCTATGGTCACTCTATCCGACAAAATGATGCGAATGCTTGACAAGAATGTTTTTTGATGTCGTGGCCTCGTCACAAATTATGCACAGATAAAACTAGCGCTATTTCATATTATTCATTTGAAAGAGAAAGTTAACTCAAAATGACACCGCCACTTAATTTATTTCTCCAATACCTTTAATTTTGAAAGCAATTACTATCTCTTGTAATATCTATTTGATTATAAAAATGAATATGAATAAGCTATCACGTTGCCAGTGTCTCTTGCATGTAAATTCAGTGGAGACGATTCCGTTCGAAACGAAATTCAACCGGCGAAGTGAATGAACGAATTATTCGACTGATGTTTTATTTATTATTTTGACCGAAATAACGAGATCTTCAGTAAATGTGAAAGTTATCATTCGTATAATTGGAACATTATTCGAATTTTGTATTGTATGCTTGTTTAGTCACTTCAAAACCCTTGTCATGTTTTATATCAAATTCGTTTTTCGAGTTCAGAAAGTAATATTGTTCCAATTGCTATTCGAAAGAGAGGTTTGTTATATTCTTCGAAAATAAGCATCTGTTTTTATAGATTCAACAAATTATTATTGTATTAATAGCTGTACGTTTTTTTGGTTTGTTTTTTTTCCTTATAATTAATCCAATACGCTGTGTGTTCCGCTAGTTTAACTAATGTACTTTTTAATACGTTGTTGCTTTTCACTAAATGGTCATACAAGTAAATAAGCATTTCGAACCGGTTTGAAACATTATAATTTTCGAGTATTTAAGTTAGCGATATTTTACGAATGTCAAATGTAAAAATTACCATGTATATGACAAATGTACGGTTCTACTTCATGTAGCGACATCTTGTGGCGGTTAACGACGCATTGACGAGAAAATCGCAACGGTTACCGTACAGCAATCGATGAATAGCGCTTAATGTGGGGACTCTGATCGATACACCCCTTTTCACTATTTGTAGCCTTTACAACTTACAAGAGATTGAAGACGGAAATACGTTCAAACGTTTTGCTGGTAGCATGACCAGATGTTTTGAGGTTCCGTTTCAAATAAAGACATTGATTAAATTATATACCTACCCACCTAAGTCTTTTAATGATCCGTTTATCAAAATGGTGATTAAACAAATAAATAGTTTTATACAAGGTAAGTTTGAAAAATTATTGATAGACATAATTTTAGTAAAAAAAGGTTTTAGTATCAGCAGCCTTATATCAGGAAATATAAAGTATGTCACTTTATCCGAAGGCCTACCCTTTCAGACGTTACATCACACCACCGTTAATCTCGTAGACCATTGATCGAAAAACGTTTAAGATAAAACGGGGTTTAAAAAATAACAGCTCGCCAGTGACGTCAATAAATCATTGCGGGTCGTTACGCCCCGCGCTCCCCTGTGGGTAGCTCCCAGTGGTACGCGAAAATGCGCAAAAACATCCCAAATCTGTCTGGACCCACCCTTGTAATCGCTAGATAATGGGTGCGGATTGAAAAATCATCCTCGCTATATGTTAAAGGCATGCAGCCCGGTTGCGTCCGTAATTTGTCATTGCGGTTCTGTTTAAAGTTAGCTAAGGTTATTATTAATGACTGCGATCAATTTTGCAATGAAGGTTGCAGATTATGTGAGGATTTTGCCGCGTTTCCCCTATGGCCATCTCGAAAATATTTTTTATTTTATTTTATTGCGTTTTTTTTTAATTAGAATTGACATGACGATTTATGACGACTAATTTAAATTAATTAATTTGTCTGCTATTTACTCAATCAATCAATCAATCAATCAGCCAATCATAGTCCACTGCTGGACATAGGCCTCTCCCAATTTACGCCACAACACCCGGTCCTCCGCCTTCCGCATCCAGTCCCCTCCAGCGACCTTTCTCAGGTCATCGGTCCACCTGGCGGGCGGGCGTCCTACCTTACGGTTGCCGAGCCGCGGTCTCCATTCTAGGACTCGTCTGCTCCAACGGCTATCGGTCCTTCGACAGACATGGCCAGCCCATTGCCACTTCAGCAAGCTAATTCTACGAGCTATGTCGGTTACCTTGGTTCTTTGTCGGATGACCTCATTTCGAATTTTATCCTTCAAAGAGACTCCGAGCATAGCTCGCTCCATAGCCCGCTGTGCAACTTTAAATTTGTGGACTAGTCCAACCGTTAATGTCCACGTTTCGGCACCGTAAGTCATAACAGGTAGGACGCACTGGTTGTACACTTTGGTCTTCAGGCATTGCGGTATAGGCGAAGAAAAGACTCGACGAAGTTTGCTAAACGCTGCCCAGCCCAACTGAATTCTCCGATCGATTTCCCGCTCGAAGTTGTTTCTACCAAGCTTGATGACCTGCCCTAGGTAGATATACTCTTGAACAACTTCGAGCAACGATCCTTCGACATATATCGGTCTCGGCCTGATATGTTCATTGAACATGATCTTTGTTTTATCCAAGTTCATGCCAAGACCGACCATTCGTGAAGCTTCATTTAGGCCATGCAGCATCTCGCTTAGCTGGTCCAGCGACTCTGCTACTATGACGATGTCATCGGCAAATCGAAGGTGCGAGATGTGCTCACCGTTCACATTTATACCCCGTCCAGTCCAATCCAGAGTTTTGAAGACATCCTCGAGCGCGTTGGTGAACAGCTTTGGGGATATAACATCCCCCTGTCTCACCCCCCGACGCAGCTCGATCGGATTCGTCTTACGGTCATGGAGCTGGACAGTCATGGTGGCGGTGTCATATAAGCATCTCAGCACCTCGATGTAGCGCCAGTCAATACGACATCGTTGCAGGGCATCCAGAACCGCCCAAGTTTCGATGGAGTCGAAGGCTTTCTCGTAGTCCACAAAGGCCAAACACAGCGGCTGATTGTACTCTTTGGTTTTCTGCACAATCTGCCGAACAGTATGGATGTGGTCTACGGTGCTAAAGCCTTTTCGAAACCCGGCTTGTTCTGGTGGCTGGAACTCGTCGAGTCTTGTAGCGAGGCGGTTAGTGACTACTCTCGAGAACAACTTGTAAATGTGGCTCAGGAGTGAGATAGGTCTGTAATTCTTCAGCAAGGTTTTGTCTCCTTTCTTGAAGAACAGAACCACCGCACTCCCACTCCACGCTTGTGGTGTTAAGCCTTGGTGAATGACGGAATTAAAGAGACTCGCTAGCTCTTTCAGGACTGTGGTCCCACCGGCCTTAAGGAGCTCGGTCGTAATTCCGTCATCACCCGGCGCCTTGTTGTTCTTTAGTTGTCTGAGAGCTGCCTCTACCTCGCCCGGGTCGACATCCGGGATGTCCTCGGTGTAATGGCGCGTGAGTGGGGCTCTGTGGTCATCTACGCCTTGTCTCGGTGGTTTAGTCGTCCGTGATGCGTATAGGTGTCTATAGAAACTCTCAATTTCCTCCAGAATCTCGAACTTAGAGGTGACGGTCCTGCCATCCCCGGTCCTCAGTTTCGCCAGATGGGGTCTGCCTAATTGCTGAGCGAAGACTTTGGTGCCTCTATTTCGCTCAATCGCAGCCTCGATCTTACGAGTGCTGCAGCGTCGGAGGTCACGTCGCGTCAGTTTCCTGATTTTCAGGTTTAGGGACCGCCTATCTGACGAAGACATCTGGGCATCTGGCGTTTCTCGTCTTTCCTTCATAAGTTCGAGAGTCTCTGGTGAGAGTTTGGACTCCCTTTTACCGCGTTTTCCGGGGAACAACCTTCGAGACACACTCTGTAGCGTTTTGACCACTGTGTCGGTTTTTTCGTCAACATTGTCCGTGGTTTCCAGCAGTGCGAAACGATTTTGGAGTTCCAACTGGAACTTATCGGAACCTAAAGCTATTTGGGGCAGCGTGGGTCGGAGAGTAGGTCTCATCATCCTAACTCTTTCAGCCTTAAGGTTGATATTTAGAGAGCCTCGGACGAGTCTATGATCACTACCGGTATTAAACCTATTGATCACCGAGACGTCTCTAAATATATGCCGCTTGTCCGTGATGATGAAATCTATCTCGTTCCTCGTCACATTATCGGGGCTTCGCCATGTCCACTTTCTGTGGGGCTTCTTCTTAAAGAAGGAATTCATTAAGAAGAGCCCCTGGGACTCTAGAAAGTTTACCAACATTTGGCCCCTGTGATTTCGGCGCCCCACGCCGTTAGGTCCGATTATCGTTTCGCCGCGTTCTTGTACTCCCACCTTGGCATTAAAATCTCCCATAACAACGTTGTAGTGAGCCTTCCTGGTACCATGTAGTGCCTTCGCTATGTCTTCGTACATGGTTTCGGCTATCTCATCAGAGTATGTCGAGGTCGGCGCATATACCTGCACCACCTTCAGGAACTTCCTGTCGGTGATTTTCAATAAGAGGTACGCTACCCTTGTCGACACACTACTGATTTCCACAACGCTGCTTGTGAGACACTTGTTGACCAAGAAACCGACACCACCCTGGGAGGGCCCATCACCTTCTCGGTAGTAGAATAGGTCACCTGAATCAAGGGTTATCGTGTCCTCCCCCTGTCTTCGGACTTCGGATAACCCCAAAATGTGCCAGTTTATGCGACCTAATTCTACTTCGAGTTCGGTGAGGTGTTGGTCCAGCCGTAGACTTCGTCCGTTATACGTCGCCAGGGTCAGTTTTTTGAGGTGGTGGTAGCCTCCCGTAGCCCGGAGATTCTTAGCACCCCCTGTCCCGCCGTTACCGCGACCGCTACCTTGGCCGGGAATAGCGGGACTACCGGGAACTGGGGGCCGTTCTGTGAGGTGTGGCTCCATCAGAGGTTTCTGCTATTTACTGACCAAGTAAATATATTTTTAGGAAATAAAATCATAAGAACTAATGAAAATATAATTACAATAAAAAACAAAGATACTGAGAGAGACAAGCACAGAAACTATTAAACTAGATATACTCTAAAAACGTTAAGTTTCAGACTTTAACAAACCTGCACAATCTACAAGTTTGGTGGTCATAATTATATTAACTGAACATCCGCCAATGAACACGAAGACACACTTGCATAATATTCAATTTACATAATAATATATTCAGTTGAAATATCCAAACATTAAATTAAGCAAAACTCTATTCAAAATCAATTCAATTAAAGCATAAAAATATAAATGGCACGTACAAACGTGTCTCTGTATTTAAACATGTAAATTCCATCACTTATGCACTAAATGTGCCAATTATCGAACACTAGTGTAACAGACATTTCGAATGCTATAACTAAATTATGTATTGTCACGAGTTCCATTTTAAATGAACGTCTGACATATTGTTTGTATTATATTCGGCAATCATTAACTTACATGGAAAGAAGTGTTAATGTAAATAGAACTTAAAGTTGCAGTGGTTATGGTTGAATTTTCTGTGCTGCAGCATTGAAAAAGAATTGTGATGCCCTAATCAGTTGAAAGTACTAATTAAATGCTGGAAAAACATACTTATGTCGCTGTCATTTATAATTACACAATGCACATTACTTTAAATATTTCTGTAGACATGGAACCAGACAATTTGTTGTAAGGTAATTAACTTAAGGGAGCATTGATGTTACTACTACGACAGATTAATACGACTTTACCCAACAATTGTGATATAACTATATGTTACCTAACGAAATATGATATTAGTAATGAATGTAACAACAATAAACATTATCAGAAAACAAATTATGACGACATAATCTTTAAACTTCAAATGTATTAGTAATATCCTAGTATATATTATAATTTTCTTAAGATAATTATGCCATGCAATGACAAACCTTCGTGCTATATTAGCATATGATTTGCAACATATCTATATTCTTATAATAGCATATACAGCGGTCAGTGAGCCTTTTCCCAATGGTATTAATATTTCATCCATATGCGATGAGCTGGTTAATGATTAGTATTGGAACGCTGATGTCAGTGACATACTTTGCTGATTGTAAAGATGTATAAATTGGCCACCACCAGTATAGTCAGGAACAGGTCCAGCGGGCACGGCCACCGCAGGAAGTAGAAGTAGGAGCCTACTGCGGAACCGAAGTAGCCTTAGATGCGGTGGCTGGGCTCGTACCAGAACTCGAACGAGAAGAGAAGAGCACCTCGCATTGATCGCGGGTCTGTTTTAAGTCAGTATTTATCACAAGTGCAATAATTACTTGACGGACCTGGTCCAGTGGTTAGTGACCCTGAATGCTATACCGGACGTCGTGGGTTCGATTCCCACCAGGACAAAAAATTGTGTTATGAGCACGATCATTTCCTATAAGACTTTTTTATCAGATTTCTGGTTACCATAACACAAGTTCTATCTAGCCCGTGTGTGAGTTGTCCCGGAATATAAAAAGTAAGGAACATAAAAGTTACTATTTTAGTTGGTCTGTCAAGTTTACGTACCATTTGTCAGAACACTCTCTCTAACCTATGTGTGGTAGATAGCTAGTAGTCTTCGATCATTCCTTTCGATTTACAGTCTGTCTTCAGTCTTCACCATACTTCATAGTAATTCTAATATTTGGCATGAAGACAAATCCTACAAACGTTAAAATATAAAAATCAATTCACCGTTCCCCCCATAAATAGTGTATTTTTAACTAATTAAACTTAAAGCAGAAACTTTAATTTGACTACTTTAGAATGGCAATTCAATCTAGTAATCAACGCATTAAACACATTACATAAGTTTTCATAAAGTAACTACTTCAAAACTACGTACAAAAATACAATATCGTAATCCCATTTACGTTTATTAAGTTTACATGTCTGGTCATTTATAACCAATGATCCGAGATCTGAAGGCAGCTATCATATGTCAAGCTCCGCACAGACGCATTGTGGGCAGTTGGGTTATTGCCCTTTGGCTATGGTTCGCCTCTCATGCAAACTGAGATCAAGCCTGCGGCCTACCTGTCTTGATATACAACCTCTATTAATATTTACTCTTTATTTATTGGTCTAGTACCTATGTAAGAAATTTTCGCATCAAATTAGGTTCTTTTTCTGTTCGTGTCGTTGATAGATTTATTATTAGTGTCGCAACAAACTGGGTCCCTGTACTGTTTGTTATATGTGTCTTCATAAATAATATCTACCGGTGAAAATAGTAAGGAGAATGCGCTATATGTACACGAATTCCTGAAAGTTATCTATAGTTAAAATAATGGTTACATTATTATTTAATAACAGCATATTTATGAAGTTAGGTAGGATATATTATGATGTAACGTGCGTCGACACCCTTGCACCGTCTCACGTTTTAAGTTCGGCAGCTTCTCCTGGCGCTGCTGCTGGAGCTGCGGAGACTCTTAAGCGGCGGAAGTATAATAACATTGTGGGTAATTATATTTTCGAGCCGTTTGGGGTTGAAACGGTCGGGTCATGGGGTCCAAGTGCACGATTTTTTTTTAAAGAACTTTCCAAACTTTTGGTAGTCTGTACTCTTGATCAGAGGGCTGGTTTGTTCCTTGCACAGAGAATCGGCATTACCATTCAACGTGGCAATGCTGCCAGCCTTCTGGGCACGTTTCCCGCCTTTGACAAGGATGACGATGAGTTCTTTGACGCCTGTTAGATTTTATTTATGTAAGTTTTAATTTTAGTATAGTTTTTATTAAATACGATGTATGAAAACCAACTTTGTTAACTTAATAAAGTACCTAAATAATCTAAATACTACTTCTATTACTCTAGAAGTAAACACACAAGTATTTGTTTCACCGTTATTGGAAATTGGTGAAAACATTCAATAGACGAACAGGAGAAAGCTGGTGCAGCTAACTGGAAAATCCATTAGAATAATAAATGGGCTTTCCATGCGTCGTGAATGTAAAAGTACGTTAAAAACTATTCGCCATTCCTGCTTATGTAATTTACGCCACTGATGCTACATAGATATAGTTTTATGTAAAGAAATGGCATAAAATGTAACGAAGTAAGGAGTAAAATTGATATGAAACCCATTTGTGTCTCGTATCTCGTATAGCCTATGACTCGCGGTACATGAATTATAAATTATTTATACGCACATGACACAGGAAATGTAACGTGAAATACCTACTCAAAGAGAGTTCAGTTAATGTAGTAAACAACGTAACATATAGAACAGGACGAAAAAAGTACTTCTTATATTTAATACATTATGGAAATTTCCTCCTCGAGGGGTTGTTTGTGAGGTTAAGAGATACCCTCCATTCGTGCATTATCATATTCAAGGAAATATGGTACTAATTGGAACTGGTGCGTAAAATATCGGATTACGCAAGCGGCTTGTCGGCGGGCTCCTTGACTGCACCCGCCCCGCGTTACCAAGTCAAATTAAATTTACATAAATAGTCAAATACACAAGGCCCAAAGTAAACCATTCTAAATTCGATGGCCCGAAAGTTGTATCTCTGCAAACACGGACATTCGGAGCGGCAAATGTGACCTGAATTAATATTTGACCGGCATGTTTGTGCTGTACAAGTTGTGCCTTCATTTGGCTTCTGCGGGGACTTTACATTCGGTAATTTTCTATGAACTCTAATTTTAGGAATTAGTAGTCTGACCCGCCTTTAGCATATTTAATTTAAACCGCGTAGGAACGCTGAAATCCGAATTAATTTCGAGACAAGTTAATACACACCTAGAGAAGTTGTAATCGAATTTAAACAACTTATGATCGTAGATACCGCGTTGAGTTTAGTGACGAAGATAAATGGCAGGCTTATGAAACGAAGGCTTAATATAAACCGCCTAATCTAATGACAACTATTCTATCTACTCACTTCTGTGAGTAATTATTTACTGTGACGTCTTTATTTAATCCTAGCAAACTTGATAATTGGCCTGCTAATTATGACATACATTTTATTACACTAATAGTTTAGGATATTCATTTATTTTGAAGCATATTCACCCTTGCAAAACTTTTAATTGCTGTATGTAACTTAAATAGTTTGTGTAGGGATTACAACAAGGGTCAGATAACAGCTGTTCAACTACAACCTTCTTGCTAGAACCTTTTTGCTATCATTGAAGGTAGGCAAAGAGCCTATACCTTATTGGTAATTAACTATTGGTGTACAAAAGTTACGATAGCTTGACTGCAAAATAGTTCCAAGGAAACTAAGGAAATATATTTTCTGATAATTTTCTTTTATATTTGAAAAAAAAAGCTAGTTTGTATTACATGTGTTAATGTTAAATGCTCTGAACAATTTATTTACGGTACGTTCTTCGATTTGCCCCTTTTATCAGAGACAACAATCATCTACAAACGAAGAAGACAACAATGGAAAACAAAAAATATTGTTTTATGCTTAACGTCGAACATACACACATACGTATCTTGTTTTACCAGCGCTATTCAAAACACAAAATACCAACCCGCATTATCTAGGCAAGGAGTATAACTTTAAAAATCCAACATCTACAATCACCTTGTCCAAACACACGTCGTAGATTATAAAGGCACCTGTGTATAAACCGTGTGAGTTTACTTTAAAAATAAACTCGCTTGTTCATTGAAGCGTCTGAAACATGAGCAGCACTCAGCCAGGGTGGCATTAAATATTTCATTTTAGAGAAGTTTTTATTACAGTCGGAGAACGTGTTCGCGATAAACGTTGCGAACGTGACTAGCGAACCTTGCTTAGATCGCCTCGCGCACCTATACTTGTGGAGTTGATTCCACTGGAAGTACCAAGGAAAAAGTTCATTATATTATTATAATTCGCACTGCAGTAGATTGAGAGTCGAGTACCCTTAGGTACAGAATGATTGGAATATTAATGGGGCGCTGATCGCGTTGTTGACTATTGCAGTCGATTCTCTGTTTTGAAGTAAATGAATTTGCAGTTCTTGAGTTACAAGTTGTAATTAGACAGATGCATCTAATTGGCATTGATTAATTTAATTGATTATAAATATGTAAAAAATTGCTTAATAACTTAGTCACGCAATTATTGTACAGATAGCTACTATAATAATAGTTGAAAATCATAACTAAGTAATAGTTTCCCATTTAAAATCATCGGCAGAAGAAATAACATGTTTCATACGAATATTTTTAAAACTTTTTTTCTAAAAGTTTGCTCTAAAACCTGTAAAATAACGGCAGAATTTTCGCCAGCCGTCAACCGAGTTTTCATAGAGAATTAGTTTAGCCGTTGATGTTTCAACGCATACGCAGCCAGAGTGATGTATAGCCTACAGCTAGGTTAACGCAAATCCCTTTGCCATATATTTTATCTGATCGTCGGCCGAAAAAACGTAACACGATGTTACAGGTTTCACAGTTCACTGTGCTATTTCTACATCATTCGATCGAAATACCGCGAAATAAAACCGCATTGCAACGCCTAAAATAAAAACTAAACTCTGTTGGCGTATTTCGCGACATTTTGCGTTGCTTATCTTTACTGAAAGCGGATAGTGGATTAGTTTCTAGTATAAAAAGTAACCCGAGTAATCGTGGTGAACTTCTTGCACCATGTGTAATACGAAGGATAGAATATGCCGAAGCTCTTACTCTTAAGCCGGAAACCCACAGCGGCGCACGGAGAGGCTGTGCACGTGTGTTAAGCTTCGCTTTAGTACAAAATGTATGAGAGCGTTTCCACTGCAGCGCATGGACATGCTACGCAGCAATTGACGTCATAAACACACGCGTAGCTAACTCGAATAGGCGGAACATAGCTCAGCCCACGGTCGTGCGACGCATCCCAGCTGCGTGGGTCGGCCATTTCTCGGCGACCCACGACTATGTACAGTCTCGAGCAAAAATATGTACACACATAATATTGTTAAGAAATTATTATAAGAATAAGCTACTATAAATAAGAGGTACAATTAATGTTCCTAGTATATACATACATTTAAGTTGTGATAAGTATAATTTATGAAAGAACTAAGTTATTTATAATACAAATAAGTAAAACAAATGTTACTAAACAATAGCTAAATTAAATTGTTACTCGGAAGCGCTATTGTCTATATTATATTAATAATATATTGACTTTAAAGTAAAATATTTTTTTTTATTGAAAAAATATTTGAACCATTTTATTTTCAAATGTCATCTGTCAGTTTGCATTGATTGCTAGATGGCAGAAGAGATTCGACAAAAAATCTCATTGATTTCGTTTAACTATTTCGCATATTATTATGTATACATATATTTCTGCGCGTGACTGTACCCCACGCATAGCTATGAGCTGTGTGGGCGACACATCCGTGTCCGTGCGCGGCAGTGGAAATGGAGGATGACGCCGCTGAACTAATGAGCCCACGCAGCAGAGGTGAGCCATGCATCCGTGCACAGCCTGCGCAGCGGTGGGGTTCCGGCTTTACCGAGGTGGTCAGTCATGGTGAACCTATTTATTTACCGGGCTTCCAGCGGAAGACTAAAAGATGAAACGCAATGCAATGTAACGCGACTAAATTATGATTAGCATCGAGTCTTTATAGAATCAGAGATACAGAGCAAGTAGGATTTAGCATCATATCAATATTGATTTCCTCATCATCACATTACATTGCTACAAAAAAATATCAAGATAGCAACTTAAAGATGAGGTTCTTAAATAGAGACTTATGACAACAAAGGTGGTTTTCGCTACAATACGTATGTTTTATATGAATATATTATTATATCTTGTATAAATCAAACTTGTGTATATTCCTTTATATGAAGGACTTAGTTGTATTAAGCATCCGCGTTCGCGATACAATATAGTGGCGCTGCGAACATTTAATTTAGTCGATTCCAGTTAATCCGTGTGTACGTTGGCACCTATCGACCTGCCCCCGCCCGAACTTTGTCTAATACACTTTGCAACGTACATAATCCCATCCTCTGCAGTTACTATAATTAAGATTTTCCCCATAAAAGCTGGAGCTGGAAGTTTAGGTTGAATACGTTCTAGGAAAAGTTTGTTAAATTATTTTCATATTTGATATTTGCAAGAGATATCGAATGATTAAAGTTAAATAAGTATAAAATTCCGATGTGTTTCTTGCATCATATAGGGTAAGATATTTTACACTGGTTAAATAATATGAATGCAATTTTGAGCTCCCAAATCAAGATAAAATATTACTGGAATTGTGTACCTTAAATTCTTACTAGTAATAATAACATTGAGGTTATGGTTAAGTAACTTTGTCTTTTTATAACACCACGTTCAGTGTTCTTTGTAAATTTCAATTCACCTCTTCTATTTTAACCTTCTCATAAATCCGTCATCACCAGATCAGCATTACCGTAGACATACTAATAAAACATAAAACAACTCCAACGTGCGCCGTTATTACATAGTTGTGATTTAACTGCCATAAGCTGCCCCCGACAGGTTTACGATACGAAACTTTGAAAAGAAATAGCCGGAGCTAACTTAATAATACTCCATATTGAAACGGCGACGTCCTGCTCGAACGAAATTAAACTGTTTATTAAAATTTCAATTTCCCTGATTGTAGCTTTGTAGTCTTATGGATTAATGGAATAACAGAGGAGGATAAGGTATGGAGATTTGATGAAGTAAGGCCTCAAATGTACAATGATTTGTATGCAGTTACCTACATAGATAGTAAGTTCATAATACCTAGTATAAGTAAGAGAAGTAGGTACACTTTTATGTTCGATTCCGCATATTATAAGGACAAACATGGGTGTGCATTGTACTTATGTCACAAGTTGTACGTAGTTCTATTTTATTAACGATTTACGGTGAAACATGTCTCAACGTGAATTGGTAATTTTGAAGTCTATCTGTAATTTTTTACCTATGAGACACATGATACTGGGTTAAGGTTGATTTAATAGCGTATAAGATAAATGTTTTATGGACATTATAAATGACATTATTAGTTACATGTGTGTTTTATTAGTAACCAATTTGTGAAATTCAGCTTCAAGTAGGTATAGCTCAATACTTCAATGAAGCTGAATTTCACAAACTGGTTTTAACAACTCAAAGTCAACTTTTATAATACACTGATCTTTAATGTTCGCTCTGCAATAACAGAAGTTGTAGACAACAGGAGCAATTTCATTTAGTAACCAAATCACGATCCTCATTAATGACAGCCATTAGCGCAGGTGTTTAGCGATACGTATGCCAGTTGATACCACAAGCCGGCTAACTGTAGCTATTGCCTATAAACTGCGAACCAGCATTACACAAATCGACGCGGCATTAACACGCCTATTTCAATTGTCGACACGTTATTCTAGACTAATTATGCGTCTGTGCTTTGATGACGTCATATTTTTGATTAGACTAAAGTTTACATTAAGGTTTACTAAAGGATACTAAAGTACCGTAGAAAATGGCACGAAAAAGGGGAGGCCTATGCCAAGCAGTGGAAGGACAAGGGCCGTGGATGATGATGGTGATGAAAGGGTACAAAGTATACCTTGATCATTGTTCTATATCCGCTTAATATATTCAGGGACTGTAGGTCGAGCGAGATCTAGGATCTATCCTAGGTTGGCAATTAGTGATCCCACGCACCGTAGGTGCAAGGTGGTATGAAAGGGACTAGTAATGAAAGGACAATGAAAAATTATATCTATTATAGATTCTAAAAAATCTGAAAAATACACCGTGAAAAGATTCGTTAAACGTAGTTCCATTTCATTGTTTAACGTTCACGTAAACCTAAGCAACCAATATATTATATCTCTTTAAATTGTATGCGATAAGAAGCAAAGAGCTTTTCCATCAATACACTATGGTAAACTAAATAATTGCTCTGACCCTAAAGTAAGTAGCTGAAGCACTTGTGTTATGGATTTCAGAAACAACGAAGGTATCACAAACACCCAGACCCGGGATAATGTAGAAAATTTGGTTTCTACATTGACCCGTCCGGGGATTGAACCCGGACCTCAGAGCTAGCGACACCTTGAAACCGGTGCGTACGCCACTCGACCACGGAGGTCGTCAAAAAGAACCTCTGTCCATCTCTTTGAATAATCCAGTTTTGATTATACTATGATTAGAATATTTTGTTTTACAATCCTATAATTCGGCTTTTGGTAAATCAAGTTTAATCGAATCGAAGTCAAGATTGTCTTTCAATCTTGATTTACGGCTGTACGTTTTATACCTAAGATTTAACTTAAAATAAAACTTTAATTTTAGTTTGTTTTCTAACACTGATTGAATGTCAATGGTTCGCTCACCCGAGTAACCCAAACCCAAATCCAAAACACTAAATATTGAACAATAAAAAGATAAAACTAAAATGAAAATTTTCAGGAATTCTGATCGCATATTTAATGTATTTTTTTTTTCTACTGAGCCATTATAGTTAGCGTACCTTCCTACTCTAGTAAGCATTCCATATTTCTATAGATTTTTAAAAATGTGTTGATTGTGTTGAATGTGTTGTTGATAATAGTTTTAACCAACATTTTCCGCGTATCTCTACAAACTTTTTGCCCAAAAAATTACGAGAAAAAATATTAAGTTTATTATAATTGGGTCTTCTCTACAACAAACTGTTTTGATATTAAATTACATAGTTTATCAAAATGTATATATTTTTTTATAAAAAGCTTTATTAAATATGAGGTTTTATCATTTACCTTAATAACATCTCAGACCGACTTATTAAAATTTATCATAATAGCTTTCAGCTTGATTAAATGAGTGAAATTAAAAATGTTTCATAAATAGCAACATTTTACCCAATGAAGAATAATCTGTTATATTATTTAATTAAAAATTGTAGCAAATTTTATCTCGTTTTGTTGATTATTAGGGACTAATATTACTTATAATTTTGTTCTTATATAAAAGGAAAAATTATTAGATTTATGCTATATTTAAGCAGATGCATTGGAGTTGTCTCCAAGCCTTCGACGCGACGCTCCCCACTAGATATACCCAGCACCCAAGTATATATACTAAAAACAGTAAATCCCGTACTGTAATTACTAGAAACTTATTAGCTTCAGTTCGGGTTTTATATACCAACATACAGCTATACAAATGAATGTTTTTTTATGTTAAAATTTATACATTTACCTACCCAGTTCTAAAGATTATAATTATGAATACTAACTAATTACTTACCTTATCCATACATTTACGTTAACACAACAATGTCTCGGTGTACCAATACAATAAAAATGAAAAATCAGCCGTGGTTAAACCACGCCGTATCTTCAATACCCCGTATCGAATAAACCGAACATTTCTGCGTTCCAATTTCGTGTACGTTGGTACACAAATTTGCTTGAAATAAGTGGCCCGCACGGTAATCGAAAATTCAACGGCACACTGTGAACACCGTGAACACTGTGTATTAAAATGTGTAACATCAATGAATATGAATGGAAAAGGTGGAGTCATTTTGAATAGATTGATGGAATTCAAAGATTAAATATATGTATAGGTTGCTGTTGATGTACAAGTTGAGTTACTTTACATTTTTTTGACTTACTCTTACTCTTCTCCATAGGAATGACACTTTGGAAGCGAGCAACTAGAGAGTCAGTAGATTTTAACGTAACTTTTTAAGCGCCTTTTTGGTTTATGAGAATTAATACATTTTAATTATATTGTTTAAAGAAATGGGTTAAATTACTATAACCTAGCTAAGTCTTAATTGAAATATTTAAATTACTTTTTTTGTAGCTTTTAGGACCCTGTTGACATTATCCTCAGTTTTAGAAACAACAGACGTTTACTGTTTAACGTAACATTGATGGGTTATTTTGTCAGCATGTGGGGGCAAAAGTATATTTTCACAAAACAGATTTCAATACAGGTTTGCTTCGAATTAATCAAGCTCCTTTGAATACGAAAATGATAACGTAATTGAAACTTTCAACTAAATATTATGTCTAACAAAAAATTTCGAGCTAAAATATAAAGATAAAAATTATCCTTTACAGGTTTATTTGAAATTTATGATTATCATAAAGCCTAAAATAAAATGTTCATCCATATGAATATTCATGGTCGTCTGCGAAGTTAAATAATCAGTTTTATAGGCTAACACTAACTAATTAAATAAAATTGTTCTGTATAATATTAATTCTTGATAATTATGCAGATAAATATTTGTAACAGATTTATTAAAATTAATTAAGGATTCTATGAGAATAGAACTTTTCCTAGTTGGCCTAGTGGTTGTAAGCGCGACTGCTACGCCGGAGGTCTTTGGTTCGATTCCCAAGTCGACCAAGGTGTTATTAGGTTTTTCTATAAAATTCTCAGTAGCAGGTAGGAGTTTGGATTTGAACCCTTCGGCGATACAGACATTCTTCATATCATTTTAATAATATAATTAGGGCCTATTCTGTTACCCTTTCCTTATATTTATTGGTAGTTAATACGAGATTCCCACTTATTCTAGCAAACGAGTAAGTTAGGTTAGTGTACAATAATCTTCTACACTTACATTCATTATTCTCATGTTAACATTAAACCAGTCGTACCTCTGTGATGCAAAATCAGTCTCTATCAGTCAACAGGGATCAAGATACGTTTGAAATTGAGCGAGCTGTCCTCTTAGAAAAATATAGTTAAATAATATATAAAATATATTAAATTCCACACTTATTATTATGTCCAGTTAATAAAAATAATACCTTGTGTTCATGTATATAAATTAAACAGCACGGCCGTAACCTTTATCTCCGACCACACTCATTCTTTTTCAACAATAATGAGCATAATTTATGTTATTTTCTACGAATTTTCTGAGCTAAGAGGCCTTTCCCTAGAAAAAGGCCAAATCAGACTAAACCTAACAAAAGTAATACAAAAACTGTAGGTACTTACCTACTTTGTGTCTTTGTTTTTGCTTCGACATTATTTTTATATTTTCCCTGAGTAAATCCGACGTAAAGGTTGCCGATCCCATTTCTTCCCTAAACTATATCTGAATATGGGCACGTATATCTTTATATCTTGGGCGTATATTTGAACGAGGTACAACCGATAAATCATTGTGACGTTTTACTGAGACGTCGACATCGGTCGTTAGTCGCGTCGCCAGCGCCGCCTGCCGATAACACACAAAAACAGGAAAACTGACTACAAAATAGTATGGTTCATAGCTTAAGACAAGTCATGTGGATGTTCTCTATACATGTTTAGAATATGTACTGCTCTAGTTTTTTTTTTACCTAAAATGTAGCGCTAGATGGAAAATGGATTAAGAGACAATATAGGCCGACATAACTATCTAGCGCTAAACCAAAAAGTGTTCGTTAGCTAAGTATTTACTTTTATTGTATTCAATTAAATTCCTTAAAAATCTTGGAGTTACATTGAAATACGTAAATATGTTTCAGTATTTCATACGCAATATAGTTTTACCTCCAAAAGTCACATCGTCGTAACCGTGTCAACCGAACGTTATAAGAAATGTAAATACACGTCGTAATAATATTTTCTCTATCACAAAGGTCCAACAAAGTAGAGTGAAAAATGTTCGGTGAATGGAAACAAAGAGTGTGACAAATATTTGCTGATGGCTGTTCGCAGCAAATCCTTTGAGAGCGTCCTCCGTTGTTATAGATTTACCCTTATATGAGTCCAGTGTGAGTCCAGTGTTAGTTGATTGTTTGCACCAAACAAGGAACATTGAGTTCGATTGATCACCCTACACTTCATTCGTTTGGTTTCAAATTAAGATTTGCAGAAGTTTTTATTGAAACGTGAATTGCTTGACAGTCGACCAATTAGCGGTGGCTTAAGTAGAGGTTTTTGTTGTTTATGATTCTTTGCTAGATCAAATTTTACACAAAGCATCTCAAAATGTATTAGAATTATATTTTCATTGTGTATAATTTTTGAATTAACACGCAATAGACACGTTAAGTCTAGATTATCTTTTATTGAAAACTAAACTAAAAATACTCATAGAGATTTAAACTTTCCATTTAAGTGTTCATCATACCTTTTGAAGAAAATATAGAAATTTAGTTTTTTTGTGATATACATGGATATAATGAAACAAAATAAGTTGTTTTGAATACATCTAAAGATACAACCAGTATCAAGCACATCTATTTATTTTAACCAAGTGTGGGAGGGTAAGCCACGCTTATAATCATTTCTAAATATAGATCTTATGATCGTTCAATGGTACTTGAATCGATATTTCAAAAATTTCCACAAGAAGCGTCGTAAAGAGACACTCCAGTGCGCTTCCCGCGGCCACAGAGAATGTTCAAACTTAACAAAATTCACAACTTTATCCCGATTCATCATGCCTTATAGCGAGGTATATAGCGAGGTAGCTTATAATATCTTCTGGACCATTAAATCTAAATTATTCCCTGTACCACGTTCAAAAGTAGGTAATAGAGTAACTTAAGTGAAATATAAATTACCGCAGACGAAAATCTTTGTGAAATATGGCTTGAAGTCATGTGCTTTTTATGTTTGTAAATTATTGTCTTTCATTTGTTTTCAGTAGTAGAGTGGCCTTCAAGTACCTACATATAATATGTTCTTAGGTTTTGAAGTGTGGAACAACGAACAAATTTGAACAATGCGTAGATGTTTCATAACGATAATAACACTTTTTAGCAACAAGAGTACGTAAAAAAATCTAATAGGTATATTATATCACATTTATATAAAATACTGTTAATCTACAGAACTGAAAATTAAGGCGCTCAAAAAGATTTCAGCAAACCATATAGCCTAATAAATACTCACAGTATTTCCCCCTTGCACGTCACATCTTTATCCCTTCATCGTGGGTGAGAAACAAATGACAAATGCGAAGTGTGTTGAGCCACTACTAAAAATGCGTTGTGTTTATTTAGGGACAAAATCCCGTAGTTTGCTTAGAAGGGTTAGGTACAACGGTTATCGGATGTTTAAGAAAAAGCGCTCGTTATATAACTTATTTTAGGTCCTTAAAACCTGGAACCCCTTAGTTTTCCTACGCAGACCCTTTAAATAATGTGCGAAAATCTGATGACGTGCTCGGCAATCTTTTGAATTATAGTTTTGTATGACTTTTTCACGTTTTCCTATTATGTAAAGCTTATAATACCTATATTCTTCAACAAATGGTGGATAAAGGTCAAGGTATGACGTCACACGGGACGTCGCGTGGGAGTTAAGATGAAGCCTGATATATGATAACTATAAGGAATCGTCAATTGTTTTTATATCTACACGAATCAAATTTTGGCTCGGGTATAATAAAGTAAGTGGTGTCATGAAATCACAAAAAAAAACATGTAGACTAACTGGAAGCGAGCCGAATAATCATTACAAAGGCAAAAGGAAGAGGGAAAACAATAGAACAGACGTAATTAATAATTTCTTTGAACCTTCGATACCTATACATAATACAGTGAATCTAATCTTCGTCTAAAGCAACTGAGGAACAGGGAGGTCTCATTTAGGGCTCCATAGCTTTTGTTCTGCTCCGGAAAATCAAGGAGCAAGGGAATAATGGACCCTATTCATTCCGACAAATACGTATACCTGACCTCGACGAAGGCAATTACAGATACTTTCTTTAAGAATAGATTGTCATTCGCAGCAGGTACGAATATTGTTTGCCTCTTGTAATTTTGAAAACCAAACACTTGCTCCGAGTAAATATGATGCCACCTTTCCTTGGAATTGTAAAGAATTCCTTTATAGCGGCGTAGTGTAAATTAAATTAATAAAGGTCCTGCTGTGATGCTGATTTTAAGAATAGAAAGAAACTCGTGTATTCTTTTATTTGAAACGAATATTTTTCTTTATTACAAGACAGACTTATGTATACCCTATACCTATATTTCAGTATTAGGCAGAGCATTAGTTACCGTTAAAGTTATTCATTTAAATAAGTACATAGCACATAAAGTAGATAGAAAAATAAAAATATTTTTGAATTCTTTACTGCATACTTATTGCTAATGGAAATTACATGTTGAAATATTACAATAGAAAAAAGTAATCTCGAGTAATTTAAAGCGAATTTACACTGCGAACTGCTATAACTCTTCGCAAATATTCGTAGAAAAAGCGAAGACATTATTATTGAAAACCCCTAGTTTTGATAATAATAATATATTTTACTTTGAAAGTTTCTAGGCGACCTTTGTTAGGACGAATATGTCACCTTACAAACACGTGCTTTTCTTTGAGAAACGTTTGATGTGTGAATTTTAACAAGCTCTTATTATTTTTATCGACACAAAGGCATTACTAATTGGCTTGAATTTTAATGAGTCTATAAGGTGCAACGGCCTTTAGCTTTTCAATGTAATATGTTTAATGTTTTGATTTAAAAGTTAAAAGTCAAGTGAGTAATTTCTGATTCTAATTTATATACGCATGTGATATCAAAAGATATTTTAAGTATGGAATAAATGGTTTTATAATTTAAATGGATTATAGTTATTTAACATTGTAAAAGTAACTATTTTCATTAGCAACGCTTTTACGCCTACGTCACTGGTCCGAGTTCGACGAATTTGATACTAAGTACGCTAAACCCAAAGAAATTATATAGGCTAGATACTATATCTGAGCTTTGAGGTTATTTATCTAACATTATGTACTAAACAAAAAAACTACAATGGCGAACTTAAATACCTTAGTCTTTTTAACAGTCAACAGCATATAAAAGTTTGGCAGTTGCAATGACCGCGAATGTGGTTGCAATGTTAAATGTACGCGATATTTATGTGTTTCATTGACTAGTTATAATTACATAACTCACATACGAGGTCATTGCACTGCGTTCGGCTGAGTGTCCATCGAGAACATTTCGCTGACAGGCGCAAACTGGAACGTCGCCCGCGCCCGCTGTTGACGCGCGGCGTATGGAGTCGGGAATGTCACTGACTCGTTAACACTGGCAAACTAGTGATGTACTACTTGTGTATTATGCTGAATACTGTAACGTCAATTAACTTTAGCACGATTTAAATGTTCCTATATAACATCTTAAAAAGTCAGACGGATTTACTGGCCATTGGAGACCGGAATTAAGTCAACTCGAAATTAACTTTTGGTGAAAACCACATTGGTGCTAGCTAACATACTCTGGAAGTGTATATTTAAAATTTCAGATACTTAGTGTTGTGTAAAATTGTTCATAATTTGTACTTGATCTACATTATGTACTTACTTCCAAATACTATTAAAATGGATCCATCAAACACCATAGCTGTGACCTACCGATAGCAAAAAAAAAACAACCAAAAATTATTTACGCAAAGAAGTCCAAAATAACAGCAGCTGTTTACAGTTACTATCTTAAGCATATATATATTAGAGGCAGGTGTGGAATATTGATATAATTTTAATGCAAACGACCGCTTACCGGAAAGGCAGCAAAGAGAACATGTTTACATTGTGCCACAATTTGGCAGGACTCCATAACCACACCTTTGTAATCGTGTCATGATACTACTTAGTACAAATATAGGCAGTGCATTGTTTAGGTATCAAATAACTTAGTAGCGTGAGAAAACCGCAACTTAGCTTTAAAAAAATAATAATATAATAGGGAAAGAAAAATTGATTTCTTTGAACGGCAAAATATACATTCAATAAAGTATTTGTTGGATAATTCTATTATTGCTGTAGCAAAAGTGTTGAAATCAGATTAGATGACAAATATCACTCGATCCCGTAATGAGTTCATAGGAATTGCTCGAAATTCTCGGACTACGCGCTAAGGGCTACGGTACTACGAACGTAGGCTCTACAGTGCTTGCTACGACTTTCGATCTGTCCTTCGCAAGCTTTTAGGGCAAACATATTTCCAAATAGCTTATAGTCAATAATACATCAAAGTATATTTGCTGCACACTATGTACTGTGTATTTATATCCCCGAAACCGCACCAACCAAAAAATAGTTTAAAATACTTCTTATATCATCATATAATTATCATGAATCAGTGATAGCGTTAGTAATTTTTTATAATTAAATTATTAACATGGTTCTAATCATGGTTATTAGTGATAACTAGTTGTCATACTCAATAATAAATTATTGAAATAATTCATAATAAATGATCTGTATAATGTACGAAATTAAACCTAAAAATAACAAAACATCCAGATTATTATTACTCCCGAAAATCATCTCAGTACATAATATTCATAATCCAAAAATGTTTGTTTTTTTTGGTATATTCTCAAAACATAAGGGTACATAAATCATTTTTATATTTGCTGAACAAACTGAAAATCATCCAGGTAAATATATCGAAGCCGAACAACACAAACTCTATCAAAACAGAGTATTGTATGACAATATTGCATTCTAAAACATTTATTCGAGCCCCACAGTGGGGTACAACGAAACTGAAAAGAGACACCTCAAGTGACTCACTTTTTTGCCGACGCACGGGGAGGTATCACAAAAATACAATTCCGTTTGCCTCAGGGTATACAAATAGTATTCTATTGCGAATATTGATCAATCTCACCGAACAGATGGGGCCATGAAATTATATCATATTGAGATATGGTTTTATGACACAGCATTTTTTTATAAGTTTGGTGTTAAAACTAGAAAAAAAGCGCTGGATTTTCGACTGATATATCATTAGACTTTATCTTGATAACCAAAATATTAAATGCGAAGTGTTTAAGCATTCGTAAATAAGCTTACCTACTTAAATAATTACCGCAAATGATTAGTAAACGTAAAAAAATAAAGGTTAAATTAGCTTGATATCAACTTAAATGAAAGAAAAAAGTCTTGGAAACATAAGTTATGTAATTAATACAGAGTACAGTTAGTCATTTAAGCCTTAGCCGCCCCTACTTTTTTAGCCAACTCCATGCATTGTCGCATGAGAGAGACGTAACCAGCCAGTATTGCCCTTTCTGGAACAAAAGAGGTTTGTTACAAATATAGTTCAGACCTCATTTTCTTCATACAAGCTTCTTAAGTTTCATTTTTATACATAGGCTGTTTCATATAAAAAAAAAAAACAAAAGTTAGTTCAAACAATCTGAACACCTATTTAGTATTTTTTAGTATTTAGCAGATGGTGCCAAAATTAATCTTATTGAAAAGTGATGTTAATTTCAATATGTTACCATATGTTCATAAAGTGTTACATACTAGATAATAATAATATTAAAATATTTTCAGGTTGTTATGTTAAATAAAAAATATAAGTCAAATATACAGCATGAAATATGTGTATGATATCTTTTGGGAGTAGATGTGATAGGCAACTGTTTGTATTACATTTCATATTCCCTTTGCGGCATACAAGTAAGTGTTCATAATAATATCTATAAAATTCAAATTCTCCAAATAAAATTATATTTTGAAAGTAAAATATTGAAAAATCTAGAGAAAAAGCAAGGGTTTTCAAGAAATGCCTTATGCTTGCATTTTTTTGTAATATCTCTTTATTCGAAGATCGGATATAGAACATAGGACTTTCCATACTTCATATGCAAACCATTTCATAGGTTATTGTGCTGGCATGAGGCTTACTATGTGTATAATGGGTTAATGGGTTGGGTACTAAGATAATTATAGATATTATTATTCCTAATAATATTTGTGTCTGCAAACTCTATCTCACAAAGAATTAAGAAACACAAAACCTTTTGTTTTAAGTAAATAATCGAGTCGAAATTAATTCAACCTCTTCTAAAGCCTTAACCCTCACTTGGCTGGCTTAACATAAGTACGTGCGGAGTTAGAATAAAACCTTTTCATAGTCTGCTGACGATAATTTTAATACAGTTTCCACTATTCCAAACTTTATTCTTTGAAGGTTTAAAACTATATAACTTTAAGCTTTGTCTTCGGAATATCGAGTGAATGTAAAAGTGCGGCACGTCTGTTAAAGTTTAGATAACGTTTCAGTCTACATGGATCTGACTGAAATATGTGGAAGTTCTTCAAGTTCGTGTACATTTTATAAAATAGATTCAAGTTATTGTTTGTTGAAGTCTCTCGTACAACCACTTATTTATGTTTTTTATTGAGCTTGATACAAATTTATGACTTTGTGATCAAAAAGGTCCCCTCTTTTTAACCTGAATATGAAGTTAAAAAATTCAAAGTTTTAAGTGATTTGAATAAACCCAAGTGAATTTATTTCAACTGACACAGCAAAAATGAAAATCACCGCACTAACTCGACATCCACAAATCGGAATTGATCGCTTCAAAAATCACGCTCTATAAACCACCACAGGAGCCACTGAACAAAAATAGCGATAGGCAAATTTGTAGACATATTCATATTCCAATAATAGTCGATTTCGACACGAAAAGCCGTGACGTTTACGGATGTGGGTAAATCAATTCGGAGACGGGCAAACATTACCCATGTCAGCGTACCGCGAAGGTCCCTACATGCGACTGTTTTGCGAAAAATTGATTTGAACCGTATTCGCAAGGCATAAACACCACACTTCACTCTGCTAGGCTTTCCCGCGAATGTTTCTGCGCGAGAGGCTTAGAGCAGACTGTTGTCAGTGATAACATAACGGCCGGCCCAACGACTCAGGTAAACATTGGCTTTGTCAAATATTATGCGGATGAAATTTCAAGCATTCTTTGTTTCCACCTCATGAACGTCGCTTGGGTATCTGTTATTATTTTTCCTCGTCGTTCTTCCTCTATTATTTTTATTGCATTTTTTTTGTAGTTACATTTTGTTCCATTTACCTTGTTTTATCAAACTATTGGTAGTAGGATTTGAAGTCAGTAAAGGAAACGAACATTTTAATTTAAAGTAGGTAGTCGTATTTGTATGTAAGAATATATTTAATTATTGTTGACAATTGTTATATTATTATCTACATATACGTGTTGGGTAAAGTTCAATACCCTGTTTTTGAGTTGCAGCAAAATATAGGTTTAGTTATTCAACATCACACGCGGCTGATACACTTGAAGATACTGATTCATAACCAGGAAATTGACTTTTGGTTTTCTATATCAGTTTTATGAATACGAAAATGGTTCGGCCAAATCTTTTTGCCTAGATCACCAATGTAAACTTAATTCAAGCTAACGTCTACTGTTATTTTCTTCCACACCAACACAACTTCCGCATTTATAATGATGCAAATGCCACTCCGCCAGTTACCAACCTAGGCAGCTCCTATTAACGGGGTGTGTGATGAGGTGTGGCGAGGGGTAGGCGAGCCCGCGGGTTGCGGGTACGGGGGGGGGGGGCACAGTCCGTCAGTTGATCCGATCGGGACGAGCTGATTGATGACGCCGATTAGTGATGCCCAACCCGCCCACGAATAAATTGTCGACCGATTTTTTGCTTCGTAAACTTAAGTCCGAAACCCGCCTTTTTATGTCGAATTTTCGGATTTAAGGTTGTCTAATGGAAAAAGGATTTATATGTATACATTTTGGCGTTGGAAAATACCTTTGTTAAATATGATATAAAGATACGTGTAATGCAATGCTTGTTTGTTAAAGTTTTAATATGTAATAACCTTTATGCATTTACTTATTTAATTACTCTTTAAGCATAATTCATTGTGTTATTATTACCGTCTGGTGCCCTCGGAGCTATTAACCCCAGTACCTTCGTAGAATAGTCTTATAATATTAGATAAATAACTGATTTAAAGAACGAAATACAACATGAATTACTTATTAAAAACATAAATTTTACTTATTGTATCTGATGACATTATTTATTATATAGTATCGATACCTACTTAATTGTTACCAACAAATCTTAACTGTACAAAGGATTTTTTTCACATAATAATATCTACGAAACCATTTTACCTAAAACGCAACTAAATTTTGTTGCTAAAAAAAATACTTTATCGATAAAAAAAAAACAATATTCCTGGTACTATTGTTCAAACACGACCCTCACAATTGCAGAATCATCATTGGCTACCTCCGTTCCGTTTAAGAGTTGAAATAATTTTAGCTTCACGCTTTATTTATTTTCCATAATGGAGCGTGAGTCAGCACTTTCTCTTCTACAAAGCACACAAATGGTGCCTCTATATACAATACGCGTTGGTCATTAAGAACTTTATTTGCAAGACCTGACTTTGATCATGTTTTTTGTACCTACCAGAATAAAATCATGGTATACAAGAACAGTTATATCAAAATGAAAAGTTCAGGTGCATAAGAGTTTTTCATTGCTACATAATCTGTTTATAATTTTTAATTCGCATTTTTATTTAGTGGAAATTTGGAAATGTTATGTGAAAATATGATCACACATAGTACACCTAAAAATAAAAAAATAGATAGAGGCTCAATTCAAATTAAATCCAATACATTTTTATCAATATTTGTAATATGCATAAATTAAATAAAAAATCAAATCCTAATAAATTGAAACTCGCAAACAAAACCAACAGACAGCAGTAGATACAAGATAGGCAAGATTAAAACAAATTACGTTCATTCTAGCGTAAATGGTTGTTGATTTGCATAGGTTTGCACGCCGAGTGTACTGGTAAGTAACAGTTGCGAAAACTATAAACTATGGCCGACGTGCCCGCGTTGAAGGAGTCGATAATAAATCGCTAACTTGCTGCGGAATTACACTGACCGGGGTCAAAGACTAAATACTGTTAAAAGGACATAATATTAAATTAGGAAGCGCTATGTATGTGGAGGGGGGAGGCCTTTGTTCAGCAGTGGACGTCTTCCGGCTGATGATGCTATATTGTGGACTTTGGTACACTGTTGGACTAGGGAAACACTTGCATTGAAGATTGTGTGATTGTACAATAAAGTTTAAGTGAGTTCATCTGTTTAGCTTGGTCTGTTGATAGGTTACAGGAACAAATATTATGGGGTACCTAGGGTAGTACATGGTACTTCATAATAACATTCTAAATTTGTTTCACTAAATCACTGATGGAAAGCTTGCTTTCTCTCTCTAATTGAGTCAGATTTCCGTTTCATAGCATTATGAGAGTAACAGAACCACGTACCTCAAGTAAATGTTTTTTTTTTCTCATTTCATACTTACTGATCTTCATGTTTAATAACTTACAAAATTAAATAAATATCACCCCTTATTTTAAGTTTCCTACTAGTACAGCTAGGTACAGACTGTCGCATCTGAGCTTAGATAATCAGCGTAACATAAAGACAAGCGCACGTCGGACGCTCCCACCGGACGCGACGCATCTGCACCGTCCGCTCCCGGACCGGGCGCTGGGTATCATAATACACAACTTACAAGTGTCGCCTCTGCAGTTGTGTAATCAATAGTAAATGTAGCTTGTTAACCAACAGCAACATATGCTGGGTCACTCATTACTAGTATGATTATTTCGAAAGGAACTTTACCAGTGGCCGATGAATAAGCTAGCATATAAGAGGAAGTATATAACTCATTTACTCTTTACTAAAGAAATAGCGGCTCTGCTACTGAAATGTTTGATTCCGTAAAAGATCAGGCCCCAAACCCTTTTCAAAAGACTGAAGAAAATCAACTTTTTATCTCTGGTTTTAAAAACAACGAGGGCGTGCGAGAAAAACTGATACCTCGTCACTCTGGACACAAATAAGTGGGACGGGATTGCGAAGCCCATTTTAATCCAGAAGAACATTCAAGGCTGGCAGTAAATACATAATAATAATTAAAAAGCACAAAATAACAACACATTAAAATAATCCTTATCCTTCCTTCATTATAATCCCAACCAGTTTACAGCCAATCAGTAACAAAAGCATTTTCTATTAAGACATGATACGCATTAACCCAACCATGATGTTGACTAGTAACAAACTCCAGAAGAGACAGCAAGCGCACTCGCCGCCACCATCCTCTTGAACGTGCTCTGACCCATTTCTAGAAGTGACATCGCCAGCTTCGTTCCCCTCAACATCCAGGGAATCGTGCTTCTCTTCGCCAACATCACCAATACCTGCACAGTCGACCACGCATCAGTGGAGACACTTAACATTGACAGCTATCTTAAAGCAGTAAGGGTGGTTTTCGAGTTTCGTTGTCTCCAATGACGAGTGGTCGACCGTACGAGGTGAGATGGCAACCGAGACGAGGTGGATTTTCGACCTAATAGTTCACTTAATTAGGAATGAACTTCCGCTAGCAGCGACAAAAGACTGATATAGAAATCGTGTATCGTGAAGGTGGGGTATCTACCCGTAATCTGGTGATGATGTCCTACAATTTGAACTTTTGAGCGAAAAGTAATCATCATACGGATGAGACAGGATAACTACAGAACGGAAATCTGACACGTTTAAGAATATGAGTAATTTCAATGTACTCATAGTTAGGTTTATTAATGGTTTTTTAACGACATTGCATTTATGTTTGAATTCATTAAAATCTTTGTACTGACCTCCGGCGTTGCAGTCAACACATTGCGAGGCTAGCAGTTCGTCCTTATGGCCTGGAGGTAGGTTTTCTTCTCCCCCACCGCCTGCAGCTGCAAATGCTGCAATATAGTTATAAGAACTTACAACGATGTACATATTGTAACTTGTACTATAAAAAATATGGGTAGTAGATGAATTTGTTATTATAGAAAATACTTTTTCCTTTGATTTTCCACTTTTATTGAGAGTGGTAGCAAATTTTGAAACACTATCCATTTTCTAACAATACTTGTAGGAGAGTGTGGGTTGAAATTATCCCTCTTGGCCTAGTACAGATCCCTAATATTGTTGATAATGTGTAACATTTCAAAATCAAAATAAACTAATTATATTTCTATTAATGATTAAATATACAGGGTGCTACCGTATGGGCACTATTCAAAAGGGTGAAGAGAACATCTGTTATGAAGGAGAGGAACTTAAACAGTTGATCTTATGATGGACTGCCTCGTTGGCCTAGTGGTGCTAAGCGCGACTGCTACGGTAGAGGTCTTGGGTTCGATTCCCAAGTCCACTAAGGTGTTGTTGGGTTTTTCTATGAAATTCTCAGTAGCAGGTCGGAGTTTGGATTTGTGCCCGCCGCTTAGTAGTAGGCTCGCCCCCTATTACATGGGAACTAAACATATCTTCGAACTGTGGGTGTACATTGGTATACCTCTGCCTAACCCTTCGGGGATAGAGGCGTGATGATATATTATCCTCTCGTCTGTGGAAAGTCCGATATCGGGACTTTGACAAAAAGTGCGCGTCTGTGTAAAGTCCGATATCGGGACTTTGCTGACGACGCGTGTTTATCGGCCGTTTTGTCGAGTGCTCAAGTGCTCTCGCTATGGTTCGTATTACAAATCGACTAACGATAAACAGGACCTCCTTATCACATAATTCTTGTTAAGTCTGTGGAAATATTTTTTTGTACAATCTTCAATGTAAACAATGACTATTTCAAACCGTGTTTCCCGCCAAAAGTTTGTTTTTGTTGTTTTTTAGTGTTTTTTCCATTATTTTATTATTTTATACATTAGTTTATCAAATACATATGTTATATTTTATGTATAACATAAAATATGCACCTTACATCCACGTTTAATATTATTTTTTATTAATTGAAAAAAAAAAATCAAAATTTTTAAGTAAACAAAAGGACCCCCCTTTTGATTTTCGTAAATAAGCTTTAACGAATTTCAAAATCAAGTGTAGTGTAACAAATTACATAAAGAAACCTATTTGCAATATAAATCCTATTGGAATTTACTATAATTCCAATTGGATTTCGAAAGATACAATGTTTTCTAAATGTTTACCCTAAAAATACCTTGTCTGTGGAAAGTCCGATTTCGGGACCCACAAACGTAAACAATTGTCATTTTGAGATGACACTGGCGAGTTATGTTATGTTATATTATGATGTTTATATTAACGTATACACGATGTATACGAAGTTACTTACAGTCCTTTCCTGAGTCTCCTAAAGTGTTGAATTCTTCTTCAGGTTTCGATATTCCAATAGCATCTACATTTTGTAATTCCTCCATATTAAACACTAGACTTTTATTAGTAGTTTTTAATACTGCTACTAAATTATAAAACTAATATTGTTGTAACAATTAAATAAAACTATAAACCTTATCTATAGCTATTTACTTATTTGTGACATTATTTTTATTATTATTTGATTGTTTATGCGAGAATAACTCTAAAAAGTTTTCTATAGTATTTTGTTCAAGAAGGTTTGATGACTTTTTTTACCATTTCGATTACCACCAACGGTATTCAGTAACCTTAGAGTAATTACTAAAGCAATAACTCTCGCGAGAGTGAAAATGATATAGACTTTCGTAAAAGAGCTGTCGAAACGCAACTTTCGTATTCACTATCGTCTGCATAGAAAAAAGTAATGGACCGTCTGTTTCCAACGAACGTGACGTCATCATGTGACGGTGAATTTGAAGAAGGCAAATATACCATTTTGTAAGTCATTTTTGTTGTATCGATAAAATCAATATTGCGATTCCGTAAGCCTAACTGCTTTCATTTGAAATTTAAAATCATATCTACTAGACACCACATGTATTCACGAAAACAACTACTCAAGGGCCGTTTATCGTTCGCGGAGAAGTGTCAGTGGTGTCAGTGCTTGGTTTTCTCTATGGTCAGTGCGCTTTGCTTTTAATAATTTGCCTATGGCGATTTGTGACTTGTGGTGTGTCATAAACATATTTCTATAATTATTATTATTAGTTTCAATTCATTGCGCATTTTCGTCTAAATAAAGCTGGCTTTCAACAACTATCAGAAGAGCTTCGACCCCATATGCCGCTTATTTACAGGAAAACAGCTGTACAAAATGAACTAAAGGTTAGTATGTTCTTTGTATACTTTTCTACTAATGCTTTTCATTTTTTGGAACATCAATTATTTAATTAGGTAGCTAGATCTTAAGAATTTTGGTTTCAAGTGGGGGTTGGGATCTTCTAGGATTATCCACATATTGTGTATGTGAGAAATGGCATTTTTAGAATTGAGTTTCTATATACAGGGCGTTAAGAAACCCCTGTCCGACCCTTGTGTGTTGTAAAAAAATTAATAAAAATTATAACCTAAAAAGTTTTTTTTTCTTTATGTTGATAGAGGATGTCGGCATCGTCACAGATGCTACCTAATTAACAATCAAAATACCCCCAAAAATACCGATGAAATTGGAGTTGTAGTTTTTGTTTTGATCTCAAATTTAGGGAATATCGGGGCAAAAATGGTCATTTCAAAATCTATTATTATTGTTCCTATCATGATATTCCCAAATTTGATATTTTATTTGGGCATATGATTGCGAACCCTATATCACCCTTTTGGGTTGGACAGGGGTTTCTTAACACCCTGTGTACAGTATACATTAGAAACAACAAGATCATAGTTATGTTCAATTGATAACAACCGAACCTTTGTTTTAAATCATAATTATGCAGCTGATCTAATGTACCTTAATTTAAATAGAAGTATAATATAAAGTAGAGTTATGTTCTGCAGCACTTTAAAAGACATTAGTATAATAAGTAAAATTGGCTTCTAAAAAAAATAAAAAAAAATGGCTTCCGTTTAAATCCTTCATACAATATGATTTGCAGAGGAAGTATGATAATTTATTAACATTTACATCACAAACAATTAAAATGTGTATTTAATATTATATACATATCTTACAGGTCAGCATTGTTTTATGTCGTCGCAAGGGGGTCATGTCAGCGGAGCATGTGTGCCTCATTTTTGAATAATACGTCGCAGCCCACCTGCCCTGGTTATCGATGCACTCATACCTGAGATCCTCTTGAAGCACATAACATTTCCATCGACTATCCAAGAACGGGAATTATTTATGAATGCGTATGCTTTAATTATTGTATTGTAAATAATGTAATTTAATGTAAGTACTAAGCAGAAATGCTGGTTTACATTTTATAATGTTGATATTTTTAGTTCTCATGGTTCATGGAAAAGTTTGGTTTTCCAGGTATTGTTGGATGCATAGATGGCACACATGTGGTTAATTCAACCCCAAGAGCATGAGGGGACTCATTTCAATCAGATACATTACCATTCCTTGAATGTTTTAATAGTAAGCATTTAAAAATGTAACAATTCTACTTTGTCATACCAAACTGTAGTAATTGGCACTTTTATGGAATGTTTTAGGCTTCAAAAAGTATTACAAAAAAATATTGGTGTACACATTATACAATACTTAGTTTATTATATCCAAAATTAGCTTGATATGACTAATGAAGTTTACATTAAACATATTATGAATAATGATAGACTAACAATTTTTATAGAAGAAGGGTGTACGTACCCCAAGCGGCTCAGGTAAGGTGGGAGGAAAATGTATGGTTTGGCTTGTATTATTAAAATTAGTTTGCCTAGCTTGGCTGCAGGGAGACGCGAAAAAAGAACAACAAAACTACATAAATCAACCTAAAATAAAACTTGTGTTTCAGATAATATGTGATGCCGATTTAAATATATTACATGTTGATGCCTCGTTTGGTGGTGCATCATGACTCATATGTCTGGCATCAGTGCAGGATCAAAGCAACGTTAGAGACCCTGCACAGAAATAGAGTGTTGTTGGCTGCTTTGTATGATATGAAGTTATTGACATTGAAACAATAATATCATTTTATTTATTTATAAATGTAAGATAAAATTTTAATATAGCTGTAAGTGTTTGTTCTAGATTTAAGTATTGAATTGTTTTTGTGTTGTTGTATTAGATTTAAGTTATGAAATGTAAATATGCTTCAAATATGATACGTATATCAAATATTTTTGTACAAAAAGTGTTAAGTATTATCCTCCATCTGATATATTGATGTAGTTTTTTTTTTATATTAACCTTAATACGCCCAGCGCCAATGGATGATGACACCCATCATTGGTGCAGCTGTAGGGTCTCCAGATAAATACTACACAAACCTGCATTGTCGAGTCAGTAATACTGTTGAACGGTGTATTGGGGTATTGAAAGCCCGTTGGCGGTGTTTGATAGCACATAAGGTTCTTCTCTACGACCCTGTTACAGCAGAGAAGGTAGTAATGTGGATTGTGCTCCACAACATCGCCAATGGACAAAGCCTTCCAATGCCAGACTATGAGATTTAAACGTAACGATTGTTTAATTTGACATGTAACGTAGTACATCTCTTAAATAAAATGTTGTCTTATCAAGAGTATTACAAAGCTCAAAAAGTGTCACAGAATTAAGGCCGTAAAATATTATGAAATACATGGGAGATTTAAACGTAGCTATTGTTTGTTTTGATATGTAAGGTATTAGAAATTTACAAACCCTCTTAAATGAATCGTTTTCTTATCAATACTATTACAAAGCACAAACAGTGTCACAGAATTAAGCCGTATATTAGTCGATAATAGACCCGAAATAGATACAGAGAAAACGAGTTAGTGAATACCGAAATTTTTACCCGCGGCATCGAAATCTCGGCGGCCTTCGATTGAGCGAAAGCAACTATTTTGTCTATTGACTTAGTGAATACGGCTGCAGCTCATTTTCTAATGTTCGGAGAAACTATTTTTCGTCGCAAAACCTGCGATCATTGATTACCACTTTTTCTCACTGCATAATCATCATTCGAGACTTTTGATTGAATACTAATATACATTTCTATATACTTTTTATATTTTATTGAAATACCTTGTTGACCTCACACATACTGCTGCTATAAAACTCTTAAATCCTAATTAATAAATAGATATTAATTAAGACATAATCCACTTCAATAGCTCTCTACTGAAGTGGATCTATTATAGCGCCAATAAATCACGAACAATGGCACAGTTTTATAGATCAAAGACACAATCAACTTTGATATCGAAATTCGTGTAAACGCCGGTAATAAAAATTAATAAACAGCGCAGGCTTGCCAGCACCGCGGGCGTCCCGTTATTGATGAAATGAAGACCAATTAAAATCTGGTGCTATTTTATATTAAAACAAAGCTGTTTTTGTAATGAATTATTTTTGTTTTGTATTAGTTAATAACGAATTTCCTTGAAAAATGGGAAGTCTATTTTACAAGTTACAGTAAAACATGTTTATACAGTCGAATATATCCTACGCCGTGGTTTTTATTTTATTTGGTTTTAAACTTCCTGACTCATCAAAGTACTAAATGCTTTGGTTATTTCACATAGATATTGGCAATCACTGCACTGCATCTGTTCATAGCCAACAAGAAGAGTAGTGCTAGCCTACACTGTCAGGAACCATACGTCACGAGCGCACTTCGTGACTTCACCATATTTTCCAAGCAGTTACTTTTACACGAACGATTCAAAAATTGAGTCCGTACACGAAGCCAAGTAAGACTATAATATATTGGGTTTAAAGATCGCATCGCTTAACCACACTGACTCGTTTCTCACAGTTAACTGTTACAACTTGAGCACCAAGATAAGTTGCACTTCGTGTTGATACTAGTTCTCGTTGAAATCCAGAGAAATCGCTGTTCGCTTATTTTTAGTTTATAAATAATTATCATTCGCGAAACACCTTTTTGAAAAACCGAGGGGAGGTCTTTTACCCAGCATCCCACTGCTGGGCAAAAACCCCTCCGTCTTTTCCTTTCTTCGTTCTTATGTAGGCTAACAAAAGAAGAAAAACACTAAATTGTTATCATTTATATTATTAATAAAAATGTTTGCAATTCAAGGACTGCAAAAAAAAATGCGTCATACTAATTAATTATTAATATTTCTACAGAAAGAGTAAGTGACGTGTACTATGTTTGATGATATGCTTTTGTCACCTGATATCTTCCTGATAGTGCAGTGTTTTGAATTCAACATGTTACAGCTAACAAAACAGATTGATTTTGTTACCTGCATCACCTATGAAATCATTTTATAAGTGCAAAAACGATAGTCGTTATCAATTTCTTCAATCGAGAGGCCTCATTTAAAAGTCTTTTAAAAATACATAAGTACCTTTGAAAAAAAGCTCTTTTCTTTAAAGGAAGTTACATATATACATATTTTACGTCTCTCAGCAATTACATATTTCAATCGGAGACTTAAAATATAAAATTGGAAAAAAAAACTACGCTTAAATTACTGTAAAAACCAAATCAATTTCAATTTATAACACAATAAGATACGGATATAAATGCAAAATACTTCAGAGATATTAAAATGTCTGACTCCTAACGCCTAAGCTTAAGAAGTTAAATGAAAGAGGCAAGTCCTTTGATCTTCAAATCTTAATTGATTTTAAGAAATTGTAAATATTAATTACGCGGCCACGCCAGTATTCGGATTTTTAATTTAAGACAATAATTATCGTTGTTTGTTATGCAAAAAAAGATTAGTTAATAACATTTTCATGTTTATTTTTATATTTCTATATACTCCTATATTGAGATCATTTATTGGCTCTAGATTATGTAAACTAAAACTTTTTAAAGTTAAATTGAATGCACTAAATTTACACTTAAATATCAGCATACTATTCACAAAGAGTGGTTTTTCAAAAAAGCAATAAACGAACGTTAATAACCTCAGCGCCACTGTTCCCAACTGGTTAAATTTACTCTCGTAATGTAACAGTGGAAACAGCGTGCATATAATTCATCGGAATGTAATATTGCAATATAAAACATCTACATACGTAATCAGGCCCAGAAATAAAGACACATCGGAACACGACAAATATTAAAATAAAGGCGAAAATAAAACGAATATTTACGACACATTTTATGTTTCTCATTTTCCATTAATGAATTTTTTTCATTCGGAATATGAGGGAAATGTTATTTGAGCTGAAATATGACCCACCATATGTTTTCGGCTTTTCGTGTAATTGACTTCACCCTAATGAAACGCCGTTCAGTCACGCCTTTGTGTTTAGCATTTTTGTAAATACTTTTTGTTCCGTGTTTTGGGATTCATTAGACGCATACAATGCCCTAAGAATTTCTATATGCAATTATCCAAATACTGGACAAAGGTTTCTACAGCATATCTGCATCCCTTATGTATAAAGTTCTTTCAAGTGTCGCTTATATTAGCTAGTTGTATCAGCATGCTTGAAAAAAATGCTATTAGCCGGTGTGTTTATGCACAGAAATGTTCCAATAACTTCTTAGATTGACAGCACTGAGAATAAATTAAGTCTCCAAGTGCTCTATACACACGTATCTATCCGTAGGTATACAGCTTCCGTTTTATAAACATCAGAAACCAGCTATACTAGTCCTCGTTAACAATCTATGGCCATCAAGTCTGGACGCAGGCCTTACCCACAAAATATTAAATACACGTCTGCAGGAGACGTTTAAGACAGATTGGTCGACAATGGAACTGCATATCAAATGTGCAGGCCTGAAACAGGCTACGATACATGATTGACAAAACAAAAGACGGTTATTGATGAACATGTTTTATTCATATAATAATAATAATATTCCGGGACATATCACACACGGTTATCTGATCCCAAGCTTGTGTTATGGTAACCAGACAACTGATAAACATACTTATATGTTTCTAAATACATACAAATTATAGATAAATTACACTCAGACCAGAACAAATGATCGTGCTCATCACACAAACATTGTCCTGAGTGGGGATCGAACCCACGACCTCCGGTATACAGTCAGGGTCACTAACCGCTAGACCAACAGGCCCGTCAAATAACTTTCATGTTGTAAATAACAAGTTCACTGAGGCAGTTTTTACTTTACCCGATATCCGATATCGGACTAGATAATGAGACAGAAAAGTACATACATGTTTCATTAATTTACATGCCCAATATTTTATTGGCGATATCGTGTCGGATAATGTGAAAACAGTCGTATCTTTTTTTCAATAAACATTTTGGGCAGCAACTGTTCTAACTCAAAGACTTTAATTAAGTGTAAAACAATGGTCAGTCAATAGACAGAATCTTCAGTACAGTCTACGAGTATTGTAACAAAAGTGTGTATTTTTGTAATTTAGTCTTTGAAGTTGACTCTGATTTCAAGGCACAAAGACATAATATTAATGTAAAACCGGGACAACATTAAAATGTTGTTTCTTTCAACAATCTTTGTCTGTTCCATAATAATAACAAAAGGGCCAGGTGAGAGCTAATAAACAGAATGGCTTTGTCCTCTTAACGAGCTTTCACGGAAAGACTTAGCCGTGCAAATATAAATAAACTGCTATTGTTTCGTGTGCCGGATGAACCTTCGCTTTTAGCGATCCACTGGAAAATACAACGAACGCTATTTATCTTCTTAATTACTGATTAGCCGATACAGACGTTTCCGTTTCTTTGCAGCTCAGATGTTTCGCTTGCTATGTTTCATTAAGTTCTTAATAAAACAACGCAAGAAATTACTCAGTATGTGGAGAATTTCGAATTAGATTTGTGCGGTCTTTAGAAATAGAAATGTGCGGTTATTTTCTCGCGGAGTTCATATTTTCTTTAATAGGTTACGAGGCTACTATTACAAATATTTTCTCAATTCTTCACTGTGGATTAGGTACAAAGTATTTTTAATCCTAACTTAAATAACCGATGTGTTTTCGAAGTATTTATATTACTTTGTTTTATTAAACTCGCTTATTTTTTATTATTGCGTAGGTAGCCTAATAGTCTTCTGTCAAAAATACTACTAGGTGCCTTATCACACTTGAAAATCCACAAAACAGAACAAAATCTGTTGTCCTGCAACTGTAGAATATTTTCAACATTGCAATAATTTATTTTATCTTTGCACGGAACCCAGCACAGTAATGAACCCAAAGCCCCTCGCATCTGACTCTGGCCTTAGCTGGAAGTTTTTGTTTTAATCGTCTTATTTCCTTGTCCGTATATTCGAATGTTCAACTTAAATGGAAAAATCAAAATGTCCTCAAATAAAATGTCTCCCGGAATGTTTTATTCAGAGCCAAAGAATACCGTTTCACAGCTAATTTAATTGCATTGCTTAAAATAACGATCGTTGTATTTAATTTACACTTATATCAGTTCATTTTCATAATAATGTTTTGGGGATTGGTCATTTTTATATTAGCTCATTTGTTATGAAAGTGGCAATTTTATATATCATACTAGCGGCCCGCCCCGGCTTTGCTCGGGTGCAACGCTGATACCAAATATAACACAATCATAAAGTTCTGGGGCCCGAGTCTGCTATTGACAATTGTTTGAATCGTCTGAGTGGGTGGCGTTAGTAGGTCCATTTTACGATAATTAGCATTCTACTAAATGTTAGAAAGTCAAAATTGGCCGTCCCAATGGCCAATTTTGACGTTAAAATTACGTTTTACCTACGTAATTTTCCTAAAATGGACCTACTAACGCCACCCACTCAGACGATTCAAACAATTGTCAATAGCAGACTCGGGCCCCTGTAGGGCGAGCACAGCCTTAGAAGCATTTTTTGGTATAGGCACGCGCCCCCCGGCCCCCGCGCGGCCCCCTGGCCTGTACCGCCGCAACCGCGATGTCCCTGCATTTTAAATCTGTAATATCTTCGAAAATATTCATTTAAATTACATGCTGTAAAAGGCAATATTGATCTATATTACATGCACAATTTTTTGAAGGTACTTAATTGGATAAGGATTAATGCTGTATTGCTTAAAATCGTCTTTTCGTGAATAAGTAATAAATTAAGGATAAAAAATGGTTATTGTGGGTTACCCTCAAGAGATAGACATGTACCATCGCGGACTTTTTTGTAGATCTTTTTAAGGTGCACAGTACTGTACTACATTATTTTGATCTATCTCGTAGGGTTCAGCCAGCGTTTGCAATGAAAGCGCAAAAAATGTGTTGATTTACGACCTGACGTGAAAAATCTCTAAGATTATCCGTGTTTCTCTACTATATTATGCATGTATTATACATATAAACCTTCCTCTTGAATCACTCTATCTATTAAAAAAAACCGCATGAAAATCCGTTGCGTAGTTTTGAAGATTTAAGCATACATAGGGACAGACAGCGGAAAGCGACTTTGTTTTATACTATGTAGTGATGATAGTGATGATTAATATACGTAAGTCTCCATCTATCCTTCTATAAGGATTTTGATAACCTTAACCATTTTTATTTATTAGGTTCTTTATACACGTGGACACGCAATATATACGGAATTTAACCATTTCCCTGTCCCGTGAGTCACATATGAACATTTCCATTGTGTAACAATTGTGACTACTGGCGGGACAGTTAAGGTGTTAAATTATCTGAAAGTAGTATGGACAACAGGTATTTTAAAGATATTTGGATACCTTAGACGCTCAATGACAATCTCGCCTATTTATTTTTAGATATTATGTAAATAGGCGTCAGTAAAAATGTTCATTTACTGTAATATAAAAATTCAAAAGTAATATTCACGTAATATTGACCATATACGCAAACAACCCATTCCCCAGCATTAAGTTATCGTGTGTTCCCAGTACATGGTATATCTATTACGGGGCACGTAAGCCTGGCCCGTTGGGTCCGGCGATAGGGGGCGCTGTCTGTACTGGTTTAGCTCTTAAGTACGTCTTACTGACGCTCTCAGGCTGGAGATAACTGACCCAGTCTAATGTGGGATTGCATGTGGATTGTGGAACTGACAGACTGAGTTGGAGAGCTAGTCAGTTGGTGTTTAGGGAAACATATTTTTGGGCAATTAATATTACATTTAATAATTAAGCCGGAAATGTACATAAACATAACTGATCTCTCGCGCTCTTACCTAGATAATTTAATTAATATATTTTCAAATTAAGACTATAAGTACTATACAAAATAAGTACTATAAGCAAGAAAGAATGTAATCCTTCTTTTTACTTTCGCCGCAGTCGGGCAATAAAATGGTATACCTAACTGCTTTTACACGGACGGTATTTTTGAAGGTTTTTTATCCAGATTCAGTATTATACATTCATGATTCACTACTTACTTCATCACTTAGTAATTGCTCATAAGTTTATTTAAGTTTATTTAACAGAGTAAGAGAATGAACCATCCAATCTATTCTCATCTTGCAGATTTTCTAACACCACTCTCAGTTCATAATCTTCTTGTTACGGAGTCTGAAAACGCATTAACGCGTACGAGACGTAAGGCTAGATGTAATAGCCAGTGAAGTGTGTGTAAAACATAAGTGGGCACTCAGCGGTAACTGCATTGTAAGCAGAGCATCAGACAGTAGCCGAGTAAGCTCAATGGTGATGCGCTGTATGCGTTAGCTAAGCCGAGTCTTGTTATATTCGTTAGTTGTTTACATTCACTTTGTTTTCTAATTAAATTAGTTAAATGGTCTGTTGCCCGGTTGTATATGACATACAAACTTTTGTGTTACATATCCTCAATGTAATAAATATACTGCCTAATATGATACGTAACCCCTATGTAATACATAGTACCGTATATGATACTTACTCCCTCATGATTTACACTGCAGCCACAGAATCTAACCTTTTTATCTCGTTCTTATTTTATTAACAGTATTTTATTATTTTATTAGATAAAAATATGTAACACATCAAGTCATTCTAAACTTAAACACCAAATTGACTGGAAACCAAAACTTTCAATCACCCAACAAATACATCACACCAAACAATAAACATCACAAACCAAACAACTTGAAACAAATGAAATCCTTCACCATATTTCTTTTTTCAATATCAGCTGATAAATCGGAGCTACTTATTTACACAGCAAACTTTATTTCACTGTTCTGGTGTTCGCGAGGAAACTGATGGCGAGATACACATGACTTTGCGTAATACATGGGTGCCTATTATGTCGCTCCGATACCAACATTTCACGTACCCGAGTCGATTTCGAAAAATGCTTCATCAATTTATCTGTTCCCGTTCAATGCTCTGATCGATGACAACGGGCTGATATTTGTCAACGACCCGACGTATAAAATACGTTTAAAACTTTTCACTGTCTCGATGCGTTATTGTTCTGATCATACAATATCTTATTACATGTTCGACTGTTCGATTCAATTTGTGTTTCAATTTAACAACTGTTTCAGCGAATTGGTCTTTTAAGATGATATAAATGGGCATGACTCTGTTTCCTGGTTTTGTTACAAAGTGGAAGATATTAACCTTCTTGTTTAGTACATACATACAAGTTAGAATCCTACAAGTATCTGGTTGGTAACCAATATTCTATTAAAACCGTTATCAAATTAGTTAAATTACGAACGTCACTACCGAATATGTCTAAAATTTCCCCTGTAAAGATAGAGGCATTTATTAGGAGCGTGTTATAATTAAACTAATCTATTGGACGCGTGTGTACCAGGATCAGCCATTTTAATTAGACCTCCGACGCCCCGACTTTTTCGTTTAAGTGTACGTTCTTAGTTGGTTCAGTTGAGACGTGGTGGCTCTAAGTATTCTGGACGTGTGTTGTTGCTTGTCTGATCTCGAAGAGGCGCCTTCTTGTGCTGGCAGCCTCCTTTAATTAATGTCTCTGAAACTACACGAGCCACACGTATCCAATACTTGGTATAAGCATGCAGGAAAATCTAAGTTCAGTACTTTGATTACATCTTGCAAAATATTCTGCATTATAGAAATTCTTTAGCCAACCACAAATTAAGTTCTGTCCTCATTTTATCTCTATAAATTACCTATGCAATTTATATTTTTCATGTTGGTCCCCTTAATATTTTTTTCGCTACAAAACGATACTTCTTTATAACAGGACATGTTATTTCTTTGCTACTATGCGGCCACTACGACAATTAACAAATACAATATATCGTATTATATAATATTTAAATCAAGTTCTATGGCATTTTACTAATTGCTAATAAACGCAGACTCATTTTTAATTAGACAGTAAACTAAACCTATCCTTAATCATACTCCTACGAATACACATAACAAACAGCATCATTAATTACCCAGTAATTCCGATTCTATTTCCAATAAAACGCGAATTGATCGAACGTACTCCATTAATCTGCCAATGCCAAGGACAAATGTGATGGATGAGTGACGTCACATTACGTGGCAAGCGGCGAAATCAATCCCTCATAGCCCGTAGGACCTCAGATATTGACCAACATGACATTCTTATGACTTTTATGGATAGTATTGATTACATTTTCGCTTGACTGACGTTCATTACTTTATTCTTGTGCTTTTTTGTCATGAATTTTTGTGATATTCGTCCTCTTTTTGCACGTCTTTGCTACCATAGTACACAACCACAAGCGGTATGTAGTTCTCCAGGCATGTTTATTTATTTAAATTGTAAATAATGTATTAAAAAACAAATTATGTCAGAAAAGTAAACAGTAACCTGTTTTTAACCGACTTCAGGGAAGTTCCTAATTCGTCAGAATCAATTTATATTATAAAAATCAATTTACAAAGTTGTATGACCTTCTTGACTTCCTTCTATTGAATAGATATTACGGTAATTAACTACCTGAACTAGCTCAACCGCTAGTCTTTCTTTTACGTTAAACGGTAAAAAACTAGAGCTTTAAAAAGTTTTATATCATAATAGAAAATCGAATTTCTTCAGGACAGTAATTTTAAGTGTGTAGTGTTATTGGGTTTTTCTATGAAATTCTCAGTAGCAGGTCGGAGTTTGGATTTGTGCCCGGTTAGTGGCCATAGGCTCGCCCCCAATTACATGGGACCTAAACATATCGGCGAACTGTGGGTGTACATTGGTACACCTCTGCCTAACCCTTCGGGGATACAGGCGTGATGATATGTAAATTTTAAATTTGCAACCAACGCTAGTTTTCTTAAACAATTATTTTCAAGCACGTAGAAAATTGAACGCATATTGTCAACGAGTCGACATAACACACGTAACGATCATAATGTTTACGGGCCAAGTTAACGTGATGGACTATAAAACAAGTAAGAATGAAAGCCACTGGAAACTTTCATATCTTCCAAGTTAACTGAAAGTGCATTATAACTTCCACCTGCGAGAGGTGAGGGCTTAAATAGGGACATGTCTGAAAGCTTTTGAATCTTTTGGAGTTAACGAAATATTATGCAAAATAATGAATTAAATTAGCAACGGTAAGTATCTGCTATTATACTCTGTTAAGCTTGTAAGTTGAGCTAATGTGTGGAGAGTTTTTCTGCCATTTTGTTTTTGGAATAGAGTTTTATATTAAGCAGCTTTTACTCGTAGTTTAGATATACAAATATCAGCTTAAACATTAATTTTATTAATTTTGAATTTCTGTAATGTATCTGTTAAGAATTTAAACATATTTTTTTTACTAAAATGACGAGTTAATTTGGACTGAGTAAACCTTAATTTTCAATTTAAATTACACGATTAAATGACTGGTTTAAAATAAAAATCCCCATAATTTTTGTTTACTAAAAATAAACGTTTTCTAGTTTATTCAATTTAGTAAATCATTTTGCAAATATTAAGACAATAAGTATAAGTTTGTTGGTCTACAAGGGAGTGATCGCCACGCTCGTGTCTTGGCGCTTAAACCGGATTATAAACAAACTACACTGAGGTTTGACAAATGTGTTTGAAAGCTCCTGTGTAGTGTTTGGCAAACACTTGGTTTTCAGGCCGCCACGGCCCGCTGCCCGCTTAGTGTACTGTTGAATACGGTTAGCCGTGACCTCGTGTAGAAAATGCCTGTTTAATAGGATACACATTTGACCTTTATGCCTCCGTTTAGGTCTAGACAAGTAGCATTTGAATTCGATAACGGTAAGAGTAGATTGTGTATAATTTGTTGATTAAGCGTTTTTCCGTAATATAAATGAACATTTTGAATAATTGGGGAATATTTTGATATTTTAACACGGTTTCGTATTATTTTAGGAATATATAATATTACCCTGAATTTTGTACTCGACATTACTTGACCTACTACTGAAGTTAGAAGTGCCTTAAAATTATAAACAACACCGCAATATCCGTGATAAATTCTACCAATTTACACAAGTAATTAAAATAAATAGGCAAGTAACCAAATAGCCTTTCATATTTAACCGTCGTTTATAATGACATTTTCCTGTTCCTACTTGTTAAAAAATTACAAGGTAAAAGATTTTTACTAACATTTACCGGTAATTAATAATTTTAACGAAAACAAGTCATTAAAAATGATGCCGCGTATTTAAAGAATTCGGTTTATTTACTTCGGAACGTTTTATGGAGTGGAAATGCCATCGCAGTTTTTTCTAGACAAATTTAAATATTATAAATGCGAAAGTAATCGGTAAGTAGTCGGTCTGTCTGTTTGGTTAGCTTTTACATATACTAGATTTCGGATTTCGACAAAAGGCATGTAGTTAACTTGGACAATATGTTTTATTTATAAGCGGGGACGCGGGCTTAAACAAGGTACATTTTTTAAATGTCTTTTTCATTTTTAATATTTAACTAGTTGTTAAGAAACTATAATAATACCTATAGACTTTCTTGAAATGTATCGATGAACTCTCGATCAAGATGTAAATAAAAAACACTTTTGGTAAACTTGAACTGAAAAACTTTGAAATAATCTAAACCGATACAGGATAGGTTCCTTAAGCAAAGGTATGTGGAAAAAGGAAGAAGGATAAAGTAAATCAAATCAAATCAAATCAAAAATCTTTTATTTAACTTAGGCTACTAAGTAGCACTTATTAAACGTCATTTTTTTTACAAAAGACAGCACCCTAGGGGTCGGTTCATATCCGGCGGAAAAGGTAGCGCGCAACATCGGCCGCGCAACGCCAGAACGAACAAGCACACAACAAAACATCCAACCTCTCACACCTGACGCACCAAAGCGTCGTCAGGTCAGTGTGAAAGGCCGAACGCTCCGCCATGCGCCCGCCCGCCCCAGCGCCACGCGACCGACAACACGCCACCACCGCCAGATATGAACCGACCCCAAAACGCCCACCCTTCACCGCTTCCTAAGTGCTCTGGCTGAGGAGAAGAAACGGCGCAACAAACTCCCCAGTAGCACGCTGTCATTACGATAATAATAATATAAAATAATAAAAAAAAAAAAAAAAAATAAGGAACCGCGCAAAGTGAACAAGTAGTTAAGGTAGATGGGTATCATAAGATTAAAGAGTAAAAAAATATATTATAATCTACGTGGTGACCAAGGTCAGCAGAACGACCAGTCACCGCAAGCGGCACCCGTTCACGAGTATGACGCAAGGATCAGCCATCCCCTCCCTCGCCATATTAGAGGGAAGGAGGAGACCCGACCCAAGACGCCACCGCAGGCAATGACAACTAAGGGAGCATGACGAAACTGCTGCCGGTTTAAAAAAAAAAAAGGAATTACATTTACAAATTAGAAAAAAAAAAAACAAAACCCCAAGCACTGATTCACTGCACAGTCCCTTATCATAGCGGCATTAAAATAGTACAGCAATGTACATGCGTATAACTGCATTAATAATAAAACAAACTAAACAATATAATGTTGCATACAGAGTGTATGCCAATCAATTTCGAACAATAATAAGATTCGGTAAACTTATATGTCAAGTTAGCAAAGATAATAATATAATAATAATAAAAAATAATTATACAATAGTATAATTATAAAAATAGTAAATATTGTCCCAAGAGTTTTTGCACATACCTTTGCTTTAACAAAATTAAATTCTCTTAGTGGCTCTTAATGAATACACTGCAAAAGTAAAAGAAGAATTATTGCAAGTAATATCACTCACATCTGACATCTTCCACTTATTTTTTCTTTTAAAGGTTCGTGTATAATCGATTCACAAATAAATTATTCATCATGTCCCTGAGCATTAAAGACTGTATCGAATATTCATACTCCCCGTTATTCCTACATATTTTAAGAACTATGTGTATATTGTATAGTAATGAATTGCAGAAAGATACGCGACACTATTTTTAGTAGCTATTCTTGGGTATACCTTCCTTAACTTATTTTGAATGAGGAATGGATAAAACATACTTTTTACTATGAATTTGCAGCATCGTTCAATTGGCTAGCAGGCTAAAGGTAGCTAGAGGTTTATCTACTCCTTACCCAAAAGTATTTTCTATATCTATTAGTAGACAGGAACACACGAATTTTGAAGAAAAAATCTTTGAATTGTACTACAAAAATTTTCTTTAAACTTCTGCGTGAGTGGAATCATTTTCATGTTATCATGTATAGAGACGAAAAATTCAGTTACTCAAAAAGTAATTATTATTTTGTGTCGTCATTTCTGAAGCAATATATGGCCACAGCATCTTTGCAGATGATGGTTGCAGCGCTTGTGGGTTCGTAATTACTTTTTACTGCAGAGCCTCCGGTGGCTGTAAAGCCCTATAGCTGCACGGCATTTGCCGCAGTTATAAGGCAAGCAATAATATCATTGGAAAGTAACACATTTTGTCATTAGTTTAGTCATTACAACCCCTGATCTAACTTTCCGGGAGCACATAGTTAAGATTTGCAAGAAGGCGTACAGAAACCTGGGTTTCGTGCTAAGACAGTCGCAGGGTTTCACCAACATCACCACCCTGAGGGTGCTGTATGACGCATTGGTAAGGAGTCATTTGCAGCACAGTGCGGTGATTTGGGCGCCTCATGAGGCGAAATACAGTGTCATGCTTGAGCGAGTACAAAATAAGTTTACAAGACACTTGTATTTCAAATTGTATGGGGTGTACCCATTTTACCCGCTGATGTATCCTACACTTTTTGTACTTGGTATGGTGGGGTTCAACGAACTCAGAGTGGGCAGGGAATTTACACTCGCGGTGTATGCGCTTAAGCTCTTGCGTGGAGTTGCGCATAACCCGGGTGTGCTGCGTCACCTGCAGCTGTGCGTGCCGGACAGGTACGTTTGGAGGCGGCGGCGGCCGCCGCTGCTGGCCGTGCCGGTAGCCAGAACCAATCTGTTGTCAAAGACATCCCTCACTCGCACAATACGGGTCTTAAACGAAGTGCATGAGAGAGTTGATATTTTTTCGTGCAATTTGAGTGAATTCGCAATAGTGTTGTTGAATATTGTTAGTTATGGCTGAGTAAATATTTATAAATATATATGTTTTATTTGTGTTATCTTTTACATTGTACATTTAAGGTTAAAAATGGTTTAGGTTAATAAGTTATTGTTATATAGTTATAATTATTGAAGTTAGTTTTGTTTTGTTTTTTTTTTTCTTCGTCTTAACTGTAAGTTAAATTTTATTCATATTGTATGTGTATGGCTATGGAAACCACTATTGTATTGGATCACTCTGTAATGATAGTGTGTGTATGTTTATTAAATAAATAAATAAATAAATAAACTTGAAATAAAGATGTTGTTAATTAATTGGAGACCGTGATTCTGTCTGGAGCCATTTATTCAATTACATCGAACAGTGGGACTATTAAATTCATTGTAGTAATTGAGAGCTCCATGTGCCAATAAATTCAACTAGATGTGATTTATCTTGAAAGCTTGACATCCACTTTGTGATACGTCCAACATTCGAAGTTAACTGAGGCAAAAGTACAATGACATTATATGTTACAAAAAGTATAAGTAGTTACTATTATACATTTTTTGACGGTTGGTGTGAGTGTGTTTTCGTTTTAATTTAATATTTAGCAAAGTAACTCTTAACTCAGTTTGCTCCAAAATGTATTTTATTGAAACTGTTATTTATAGGAACTGCCAAGCTTATACCAAAAAACCAAGAGTATTTTTTTAGCTTTTCCGATCAGAAGTTTTCGGCCAACATTTCCTATCTGACTAATCGTATAATAAGACGGTACGTACAATGGTACAAAACACCAATAAATCGAGTTTGGTAGCGATATATCACATCGGTGGCAGTTGAGCTGAGTCGGCAAGAGGTTGCAGATAATGACGTCATCGTTCGCGGCACAGCGTACGTACAATGCCTTCATTATGCCCTAACAGCTTGCTTACCATTGTGCCGACTGTCTGCCGGCTAATGGAAATAGACCCGCCGTTGGTACTGACATCGAGTCCATTCGAGTATTTTTAAGCTTTGTACTGAGATTTCTGTGTGTTGGCTTTAATTTAAGTGGTGTGTTTGAATTGGCTTGTTTTATGTCGGATTTCTGCTGAATAGAGAAAACTTCAAATGACGAGCCCATTTAATACCATGTACTCGCGTTGATTTACTTACCAGTAATTGGCACTTTACTCTTAAACTGAGACACATTTTCTGTAATTTTAATAGGCGTATTTAAACCTACAAAATTCGGACTAAGTACCTAAATTGTCAAAAGATAATTTAGCTCAACTTGCGTAAATTACCGCCGTCCCAAATTTGTTTTAGGTACTAGCGAATACAGTAGCAACAACTAACGTAGAACTGTAATAGATAACATTTGTATACACGAGTACATTCGCGTTCAGCAGTGTTGGCTCATTTTGAGTAATCAGCACTAATTATGGTTATTATCCGTATTCGCAGCATGAAACGGATCCTAATGTATATATGTGTACATTCAACCAATGTTGCCCTACATTACTATTACATGCAGACTAGAATATGCATTGAAATTTGCTTTGAGCTTTCATGTAATTCGTCAAAATACTCAAAGATACTATTTTGTTATGTGTAAAAATATTGTAGATCCAGCATGCCAAACAAATCTCGGAGTTTGGATTTAATTCACAATTTAAGAACTGAAAATAATTTTGATATAACAAAACTTTTAATCAATTACTTTATGCATGGTAAGTTAGTCTGACTCTGAGTCAAACCTACATTGATTTACTTCAACTGTGACCTTGTCTCTACACTTTTTCCGTATCTTCATCGAGTTATGAATTATTGACACAGACAAGTACCTGCTCCATTTCCCAAAACACAAAGTCTATTCGTTTGATATCAAAAACAAAGATACAAGAGTATAAGTATTTATCCTTTTTGGCTGATGTGAAAGGGATTTTTCTGAAGGGTTTGATGGTAAAAAGGTATAATATTCGACCTTTGTTGTCCCTTGAACAATAGAAAGCCAGGCCGCGATTATTGGTCCGGTCGGGGTCGGGCAAGTGAAAGTAAATTACACAGCTTTTTCGTAACAGAACACAAAGTAACGATAAATATTTTTATGTAACTTGAAAAAGGTTTCTTTATTTGTGTACAGTGCATTTATGTAGTTCTGTACGAATATAACAAAACAGAACAATTGTTTCCTAAAGCTATTTATTGCGTTACATAAGAATAGGTATTTTTTTCTGATTTTCTGTTTGTGCTATTCTCTACCATCTTTCTAATACCTATATCAGATGTCCAATGAGTTGAAGAGCTAGATTTTAAAATCCTGGTTTAGTAAAGACTACTTACTCATTCAAACAATAAATTATTTCTGCTTTGTAATGTTTATTAACATTTACATTTTACTGTCACCGAACATTACTTATAAAGGAAAATATTTATCAAGAATAAACTACATAATGGCTTCATTTTTCATAATTAAAGTAGTTTTGAAGAGCATTCAGTAGTGAGTAGTAAGTATAATTTGAGGTTTTTAAAGGTTCTTTCATTTTCACACGATGTCCCGAATTTCTTGCGATGCGCTCAAATTATATACTCTGTATAACTAACTTTGGTAAGCTATTTCTTTAAGTTTTTTTTAGTGGAGTACTTGTTGTGGGCATACAAGATTGTAAAAGCAGGTAAGAAACACAAATATCGTACGCTTACTTCAGACGACACAACACTGACTTGAACTAATAAACCTGCTCGAACAGTTATCCCAAATTCCTCTCGGTATCCAATTGCGGCAACTTCTGCATAATGTTACCGAACAGCTCTTGTATTTTACCAAATTCCGATTTGAACCGCGTGACCAGCCTCTCCACGTCACCAACGAACTTGTCGGTGATAACGTTCTGCCTCTCATTTGCCTTCACCGACATCCCGATGTTAGCCAACACTATCCTCTTCACCTCACTAGCTCTCTTAAACTCCTCACGGATCTTAGCCACGTTATTTTTAAGTGGCTCCACATCTATATCCACCATCACTGACTTGAACGGTCTTCTAATCTTGATTTTGTCATCAATTCTGACCTGTCCTACAAATTTATTTCTCCTATTCCTGTATAGGACATTCAAAAATTTTTCATCGGCTTCATACATTTCAGATGACATCGTTAAAAACGAAATCACATATGATTGTCCTCTAAAGCTCTCAGAAATAATTTTCTGAGGCTTATTATGATTTAGTTAGTAAAAAGTCATCTGAAATGTTATTATATAAAACCGATGAAAAATAATTGATTTATTTTCGCGTGACAGAATAATACAATACAATTCTACTTCTATGACAAGATTTCAAATTGACCGTACCCTCCACAGATGACCACATGTTTTATTTGTCACCCTCCTCATATGGTTAACATCGAGTTAACCATGTGAGAATGCATTTATTTTAATGCTTACTAAATGCCATGCAAATATTCAAGAAACTTAAACAATAAATGAAAATGTTTAATCATTTTCGAAAATGCAATAAAACATGCCATTGACCAAGTTGGCTACCACGACATCTACATAGTAAGTAGCGAACTTGAGTAAAGCTCGGGACACACGTCGCTCTGGAAACAACCCCCATGTTTTGCAAAGAAGCGAACCCCAACATCATTTAGGTAGTAACAAAGCTAGCAGATGGCGTTGTTTTACATTTTTAAAGACAGTGAAGATCGGTTAATGTATTGAATTAGTTAAGAACTTATCTAAAAATAATATATCTAAAAATAACTCGAAAAAAACCGGACGCATAAAAAAATACGTCTGATTATTAGCGAAAGGAAATTCAGTTCTCGATTGTATTTTATCTTAACTCGAGTTAGAATATTAATATTGACTTGAACACATAAATTCTTCAAATTAGTGTGTTAGGAACGTAGTACGTTATCGAAACGAGCATAGCGGGCATAGGTCTACAATGTCAAGCAATTTAAATTTTTATTCCGCAATAATTAGGCTCCTTCAGTGTCCTTATTTACTCCGTGGTCCTTATTTTCTGTTTTAATGCCTTTTTTTTTATTACGTCTAAATCTTTTTTTTACTTTGTTTGTTTTTTTTCATTGCATTTAAACTTGTTTTATAGAATTACTTAATTTAACACTACGTTGTCCTTCTATGGTCGAAGAGCGAATTACAATTACCCTACTTATTATATTTCTCTATGATTACACTAGTTTTAAGTTATCCTAACTTTCGTTTTAGGCCAGTGACATTATTTATACAATATGTGACAGGTCCTGTTGAAAAAGGATGTTTAATAAAAACTTATCGTTATCACTTTAAGAATAAACATGTTGTTAACATTTAGTTAGTGGACAAAGGGGACCTATTGTTCTTATCTGGTACAGTAGATGCCAGATGATGGCGTGCCTTTTTTTTGGGTAAAATAAACAATAATGAAATAATATAGTTTTAGTAAAGTAAGTAAAATAATGTTAATGTTTAGATTTACTGTCATCAAAATTGTATATCTTACACGTATTAATTGGTAAATAAGCACGCAACATTTTCTGATATTATGCGTCCACGTTGACTACGTTTACTACTAAACGTACACGTAACCGAAAAATAAAATTAGTTAAGTAAAATTTGAAAACGAGAAAAACTCTTCTTAATGCAAATAACCGACCGAGAATCCAGTGCAACAGACATTTTACCTAGATAAATGTTCCAGACATTTTATGTAACATGCTTAGATAATGTCAGGGGTGTCAGCGACAGAACCTCACTCTTTTAGACGGTTGCGTAGGCTTAAAGCCTTCGTCCGTGGACTCGTCCGCGCGTAAAGAATTGCCACGGCTTTTCTTATCTTCAACGATGCTATTGTTGATGATTACGTAGTAGGTATGTATGAAGATTATTTTAGATATTTGATTACTCTTTCACGAATATAAATGAATGCTGAGTCGTTTCGTGGGTCTTAAATGTCTAATCAAAGGATAAGCACACGGCCTTCTGATGGTGAAATAGGCAGAACCTATGTTATCTAAACTAACTTATAAATACATGTATATATTTCTAAAGACATGCAAAATTATGATTATCGCTCAAAGATTTGTCCAGGGTAGGAATAGAACTCACACCCTCCAGTTTAGCCGCCAAGAGTCACAAACTACGAGACCAACAGACCAGTTTATCTTTTATACACAAATATTTTGTTTGCCTACCTAAGTCTACAAACACAATTTGTCTCTAACAAAGAATTTACGGCATGACTGAGTACCAACATCCATCTAAACGTCATAACTTTTAAAATGATTTTATATTACTTTATGTATCCACTATCCACTTCATTGAAAAAATGAGAAATAGTTGCCTTACGTCACAACCTGAACGCTGACCATGTCCTATATGGCAATAGAGAAAAGTAAAAAGTAGGGTACTATATATATGGAAACAGTAAAGCAGATTCCTTCGAGATATAATATTTATATTTTAAATGGACATTTAGTTTTTCAACTATAAAGTAAGAACCTCTGGAAAAAACCTCTATTCATTCCTCTAGGACCTAACATAGTTCGGCATGTATCGCACTCAATACTTTGCGACTAAATGACTAAATATTTTCATTGTATTTGCAAAAGTATAGACGATAAAAAAAATGATTTACTGGAATGAAAAAAATCGAGTCTGTTGGAAAACCTTTTCATTCACATCGAGATACTTACGTAATGAAATTCTCTGCAATATTAACATTTGATATGTCTAAAAGATTAAAATACTGAATATGACGACATTTCTCATGAGAAATATTGTTTTTAATAATTATAGAAACTCATTTTGTTTAAAGACCAGTAAAGCAGGTCAGAAGTCAGCAATATATTAGTTTTGAATATTGTTTCTAAGAAATATGATAACATGTTTTTTTATTACAATTTGCCTGTGCAGCCTTATTAGCTAGTTACAATGCACCTACATGTTTTCACACGTTGCTAAAAGTAATACAAACATCAAAACTCGAACGTAGACAAATTCATAACAAGCACGTTATGCATTTGTTTATTGTATGGGTATTTATATCATAAAAAAAATTTTTTCAAGAGCGTGTTCGCAAAATTCTCATACTTTTAAATTTCTTATATTTCTAAATGTTTTTCACTGGTTTATCAGGTTTTCTTTACGCGGGGCCGAAATAAATAAGAAAATCGCCAACAAACCGTTTTGTAGCGACAGCCTCCTTGGTCGAGTGTTGTACACACCAATTCTTAGGATGTCGCCAGACGTGAGGTCATAGATTCCTTAACCGGGCGGGTCAATGTAGAAAATCTCTTTTCTACATTTTCTCGGGTCTGATCATTGTACTCGTATGTGTTGTCTACATTTATTTGTTTATTACTCGTTGGAAAACAAGAACATGGTGACCGAATATTTATTTCGTTTCGCTAATCGTTTCTAACAAGAATACATTACAGGTGCTTACCAACAAAGGCTCCATTAACACTTATACTAATTAGGTAAACTCCAAATGATAAACACGGGCAATTCCAACAAGGCCTTGGAAAGAACCTATTAAAGTAATTTTTACTAATTGGTAAGTATTACCTATTCATTAAAATTACAATGTTTTACGTTGTTCTGGCTCATCGAGAAGCCTATTGTGACCAGCCACAAATATTTTTACATAAAGAATCTATTTTAAAAAAAAATGTAGTTATATAGCATGCGGCACACAAGACCTTTAAACGCTCAGTTTGTAGATGTTGGATTACAACACAAAAATAATGTCCTTTCCCAAACTTCAGAAAATTATATTTAAAACATATTCGATGATATAGAAGAGGCTGCCTTTCTTCTAAATTCAGAGATAATGTTTTTTATTTATAATTCAATACTTAAATCTACAAGAAGAAACACTTATATCTATACTAAAATGTCTAAAATTTAATCCTGTATAAATACATATACAACTAACACGCGTCTAAAAACTCATCGTCTTCCTTGTCAATGGCGGGAAACGTGCCCAGAAGGCTGGCAGCATTTCCACGTTAAATGGCTATGCCGATTCTCTGTGCAAGGACAACCAGCCCTCTGATCACGAGTAGAGGCTACCAAACGTTGTGAAAATTCAGAGATTAATTCTATACAATCATTTATATTAAAGAAGATTAAACAGACAAGTAGGGTTATGAACACTAGAGAGCTATAAATCCTTTGTTTGTAGTGCCTTCAGCGCTGTCCGTTGCAGATGTTCTACGAGAGAAAGGAATACAATTACCACTTGTAGCAATTGTTTTGTTCCTCTTCAGTGCTACTGGAGCATTGTATAAAGTAATATTTTTTACTGGTATATTATTCTGAACAGAAACAGCCCTTGAGAACATAACACCTCTTAATACTTAAAATTCAACATAAACACATACAATGTGTAATCGGAAAATTGTTATTAAAAATATAATGCTTCAAAATTATTTGACCATATCCATTAGTTGATCAAATCTTGAAGCTTAACAAAACTAAATCCAGAATGAAATGACAATCGAAATTGAAATTGTAATCGAAAAAAAAAAATTGTCTAAAATATCTGAGTATATTATGCATTTTATGTTCATAAAATATCTTCACTGGAAGCTCTCAGCGATCTATGAATGCTACGGCGTACTTTCATGTATACATTTTTTTTAAATATCATTATGGCCATAAACATTTGAGGTTGACTGTACATTGCACAATGATACTAAATATTTCTACTCCTTTATACATTGTTACATATTTTGAAATCAGATGACCTGAACATGACGTCTAGATTGTAATTATGAAATGCTGAGTATTCTACTGTGAAGGATCACGTTGCTAAGAGTCATGTTTAATGTGACACCAAAAGTGTTTTGCATAGTAAACATTAAAGTAGGTATTTCTTTGTAATTGAAGTGTAGAATTTTAGTACAGTTAGTAACTACAGGTATTACGAAATAACGAGACGTAAGCAACAGTTGGAAACAATGTAATGTTGTTGCTAAGACTCATGGCTAAATAGAAGCCGTATGTGTCGGTCAATGGAAGGTTAAGCCACGCTTGCCAAGGTTGATCTGCGGATTAATAATCATATTTTTTAGAACGAATTTTTCGTGGCAAGTCGTTTCGTGGTCGAACAAAAGCTCAGATGTTATCTGAAAATACAAAACTTATTGATTGTATTTTTTTTATTCATTCAAAACATAAAAAATCGTATGGTTAAAACAACCGTTTCTAAAGGGATCAGAAATATGCAAGGAACCCTCCAAAAATAAAACTTTACTTGTAAGTATTCTAAGTGATTCATCTTTCGACAAAATGAATTTATTTCAATAGACATCAATACAGTATTGAATGAGAAGCCTTAAGTATCAGCTGCTTGTTATAGAAATAAAGATGGGTCCTTTGAAATCACATAAAAGATCAAACTTACATTTCATCGTTTGGCACAAAACGAAATTATCTCACTGTTCAAAACTCCAATGGGACTAGATGTGGCTTCGCTTGAGTTATGAGAGAATATCAAAATTCTTTGTAATAATAAAAAAAACAATTATTGCCAATAGTACTTCATTATCATATTAATCTGAAATAAAGGCATTACACGTGTAAAATGATTGTAACATGAACTTTCTACATGTTATTTCTTGGCACGGATTGAGCTGTTAGAAGGCTACTACTTTAAAAGCTCTATCTGATTATACAGTATTCCAGTCATTACATTAGATTCGATAAACCACGGACCCTCGCTAAAGAACCCATCTTCCTACCTAGGATGTTTCGCGAGGCTATTGAGATTTAGCTAGAGCACATAATTTCAATAGAGAAGGTGGCTGGAACGTATCACCTACTCGGGAACCAATAAAGGCTAAAGCCATGAGCAGCGCTGCAAGACATAAAGACACAGTGAGCTGATACTGCATAGGTCGGAACTCAAATAATTAGTTCAAATATGAAGGTAGAACGAGAAACATCTACTGTCAAGACGAACGCCATCTCAGTCTGCCCGTGACCATGCCTTGCAAAGGTGTCGAAACGTCGGGACCCAAAATCCAAAAACAAACCTTTCAATACAATAAGTTCTTTAACTCAAAGGTAGCACAGCCCTTTTACTGTACCTATTTCAATAGGTTATCAATGTGATCCGATTAATTCGGGAGCTCAAGCGGTTTACCAATATTCATTGAATGATTTAAATGTTTTTTTTTAATTACCCAATGTTTTGTTTGGCCGTGCTCATGGTAATTAAAATGTTCACCGTTTCGATTAATATATTTTATTTTATTTGAATGCACTAACAAGTAAATAGTTCATATATATATTATTTAGATATGTCGACGAGATAATTAAGGATCATTGCTATCGGATGAGAGAAACTATCGGCAGCATGAAGACAAAACAAATATCCTAAATATCTCTAGACCTTATACTTGTCACCAACGTAATTGTGCTCGTAAAAGTAAATAAAAAGATCTTGCTGCACCTGATCGCAATTATATTATAACTAAAGAATTTTATAAAAGCATATACTTAATGACTTAAAAGTTACGATGACGAAGGTTAATGTTTTATTAACAAAATATTTTTTATAGTCTAGAAGATACCATAAAAAGGACATGATTCTGTCTCACCAATTTTACGTCCTGAAATTGACTTTATGTGCCACATAAATCTTTATTAGACAAGTGACGCATTTGTATACGCAGCACTGTATACCATTTATCTATAAGGTCAGAGCATACTCTGTATCCAATGATCAATCAACCGATGCTCTGGAAAGTGGTTCAAAATGGTGAAAGCAATTACCTTATTCGCACTCTAAAGATGTTAAAAGTCAACGTGAAAAGCTAGTTAAAGTCTCTACAAAAGGAATAACAAATACCAATACTGTTTATTATTTCTAAGAAATGTACGAAGTCTTCAGAATCAACTACGCTATACAACGCAAATTGTCTTCACCCACCTTTTATTTACCGCCTACCTCTGATATTTTACACTATTGTTCGAGTTTCTCCAATTATCAATTTAGATTATTCAATAATATCTTACAATTATTGTTTACACTGCTGATAAAATACAGCTATTTTTCACATAAAGAGTTTATGACAGTACCTGTACCATGAACATTTAGCGCGGGGCTCTTGCCGTTTTGGAAAAGAGACAACGCATTAATCGCGCTTAGTGGCATCTCGCTCTACGACGGTAACGGTCCTACTTTAATCATAGTAAGTGCTCTGGGCCTCAGCATAAGGGAATGGTGAAGCATCGCTGGTATTATTCGGTAGAGTCCAGTACGCCGTCTTCTCTAGAGCGAAGGAATCCCATGAGGATTTCCACTGGATCTTGAGAAGACTATTATACCATTTGCACAGAGCAATTTTTTTTGAATTATAGGATAGTTTTGATCGCCAGGAGACTTACACAAAGGAACAATTGTTCGTCACTGTTTAAAATTTGTATTATTTATTTACTATTACGTTTTCTAAACTAATAAATTAAAATCATAAACCTTAAAAATTTACCTAAAATTTATCTTATCCATACTGTGTAGGACTGGGATAACAATAAAACAAAACAACGAATAAGAACCCCGTTTTAATTGCTATTATTTGGAAACAATACGCCCACATATAAAACAATAATAAACACAGATTTCTTAAAGTCAAGATAGTAAAGGGCTAAATAAATAAGTTAAATAAATAAAACTCGTGTAATCAAAACTTATTCTTGGAAAATAAATATTTATTATACACCTACTAATACATTGTAAAAAAAAACACTTTCAGGCATCATACATGATGTAAGCAGATAAACTCTTAAAATACTTAGGCAGGGTTATTTCAACACTTCTGAGATTACAAACAATTAGTAAAATGCCAAAAAGCACAAAAAAATAAGTAAAACAGCTTGCATTGCTAACGACACAGAATTTGGAACTGTGCCTGTACCATGAACTCCTCAAGTAGGACTGTTGCCATTGTGGAAGCGAGACGCCACTACGCGCCGTGTAAAGCGCTTTCTCATTTCCACAACGACAATAGTCTTGCTTTAACATTCCATGGTGAACGCGCTCGTATCTTCCTTTGAGGTAAACCACAGTAACTTAGTACCTACCGTCTCTAACGTTGATGCTGTACTTGCAAACACGTTCCTGACATAAAACAAAGCCTTAATTGGTGCCGTCTACTTTGTATTTTAATGATGGCTGTAACTCTTGCACTAATGGTCTCAACTCTGAACATGAACGTTGCCAGTCTCATGCTTATTATTTTTAAAGCTTTCACACTTACGCGAAGCATATTCACGTAGGAAAAATTCTATTAACGACACGATTGGCCCAGTTTTACTTATAGGAAAATGTGTATTTTAGTCCAGCTAAAAGGCCAATTAAGGAGTCGAAAATAAAAATAAAAAAGCTACGGCTATTCGATTACTATCATAAACGACATCGTATTTCAAAATGAGTATCTACAGATATTTTTTTATAGAAAAATCATGTAAAAATATTGTTTGATGATTAATTCTCATGTTGGAAATATTACTATTTAATTTCTTACTTTGATAAACATTTTTAACTACGTCAGCAACAGAATCCAAAAGCAAAGTAGAAAAAAATTGGACGTCACCATTTCTTGAATGTTGAATGACTTCCAATTTCAGGAGGGATTCAAAATGACTTCCTAAGAACTAAAGAGAATATCAATTCATGCACTTTGTGGAACAAACTGATTTAATTGCCTACCCTACCGGATGATCACAGGAGTCAGTAGATGTTTGTGTATGTTAATTGAAGGCTGCACAGTGAGACACTTGTTAACGAAACTACATACGAAACTATCGCTAGATTGTTAAATTGTTACTTTGGAAACTGTGCTTATTGTAACGTGCCTAATTAGGCTACCTCGCCATAATTTCGTTTTCGAAAAGTCTGGAAGTCTTTGATTGGATATTGTGCAGCATAAGGAAGTACCTAAAAATTTACGCATTCAATATGTAAATCAAAAAACCTTTCACTTAGCCTCTATGTCAGTAGTCTTTCGGTAAAGGTCTCTTGGAGTAAGTTACCATTTGAGTTATGCCCATACAACTAATCACCGAGTGAAGAAAAAGCGTTATATTGTGAGATTTGTCGCCACATAATGTCACTATAAGTGTCCAAACATGTGGTATAAACAAAAAACAACTTTTTGTGCGTCTGTATTGTTTCGGTCAGAATGTTTTTTTTTTAAGACAAAGCTTTGTGTTTCAGGCAAAAAAAGTTTTAGGTTACTGGGATTTCGAAATAAAAAATCCTGTCGGTAAGAAAAAAACGTGAAGACAATACTTACTGGTTTATCCCTTAAGATTTATACTTAACACAAATTCTTAGGATACTTTTGTTAACTTTGACGTTTCTTTCATTAAAATGTCTAAAGAATCATTTGAAATGTGAGAACTTCAGAAACTTGTTTTAATTTATGTTACAATTTGGATCAAATGGCAACTTTCTTGAATAAAACCTTTAAATGTACTTCTTTGACCTTATAATTCTGGTAAATACATATTTGAAAGTTAAGAAACTTAGACACATGAAACAAATGAGAGAGTTTACATTTGCAGCTAATTTTGTGTACTAAAAGATTATGGTACCATATTGGCGTCGATGAAATATAAAAAAATAGTTGATAAGTAGAACGTTTACGCCTTTATTTTCTTTTTCCATTCGATGAGTGTTATGATGTTATGTCGTTTGAATGTCAACTAATCGGAATATTCTCTTTATGTAAAGGTTCGGGAAGATTATTGCCAATACATGTATATATCAGACAGAATAATGATAAAATAGTCTTAACAAAAAGTAAATACTGTTTAACAGTATCCTGGCAACAGCTCTTTAAATTATCCATTTCTTAGGACATAAAACATTAACATAATTGGTTCTATTATTCGCTTATCATTTTCATTTGCGAAGCCTCAAACATATGTTTTGGATACTGGATACAATAATAATAATATCCAAAATTATCCATCAAAAATAATAACAATATGATGAAGGAAAACACAGTGATTTAATAAATATTTTTATTTGCTATTAAACTAAGACTAGATACAAGTAAATTCGGAGTAAAAATAGAGGAAATTTTCCATTAAGGGGCTTCAGTAACGAACCTTCACTACGCTACGGTGGGCCCGTGCAAGTCGAAGGCCCAAGAGAATAGCTAGGAAAGATACAATATGAAAAAGAAACAACTTCCTTTCGTATTTTTACTTCGATTTTATTTCATTAGGTAACTTAATACTGTGTTATTGCACGTTAATTATGGTAATAAAGTAAATAGCTAGCCGCGAAATAATAAAATACAAGAATTATCTGCCCATTTGTTGCAAATTTGTAATACGGCGGATGTATTATTTATTTTATTAAATATTAAAAATAAATTATGTTGTAAGTTTTACCTTTGAGTCATAACATAAATAGCTTATGAGTGGGTTATTCAAGTAAACACGTACAAATCTAATCACATTCAGAAGTTATGATGTAAGAAAGAAAATGTATCTAATGCAAGAAACTCATACATACAATATGAACCCTAAAAATATATAATTTTTTTAGACATTCGTGTAACAACTTTTTACTAACATTTCTGTTCTAAATTAAAAGCGCTTTCAATATTTATGTACTATCGCTGATCGATTCACTTTCCTAACATAATACAATTAAACCTAACTTTTGATGTTTCAAGGTAATATTGAGGACAGCCAAGGCAATTTGCCCGTGTTTTTAAAAGTCTGCCAGTCATAAAGGAACCGGCCTACAACTAATAGTATTAGCGCTAAAAGTACTAAATTAACAATATTGATTGGACTAATAGGCATGACGTCATCGTCTCCACAGATGTTGCCCAAAGGTATCGTGCTGATCTGAAACAAGGAAGATTAAAATTTCGATTAGTATTATTTTATTTAAATTAAATTTATTTTTTTATATTTATAGGTTTCGTTCTTAATACGTTTTTAAATTGCTAATATACTTAATATATCTAATAAAGCATTGGTTATGAGATAGTGTGGCCACTTTTCGATTCGTCGGTGCTTCAACAGCACAAGCGTTGTCGTGTAGGTCTAAGAACAATGTTAAATCTTACACAATCATGTTCCAATTTTAATTAGTCATATTACAGTACAATCAAATACGCAGATGATTAAAAATGCAGATATTCATTTGGGTATCGGTATGCTCGGTTTACGGTACCTCCCAAAACCCGCACCGAGACATTCAGGAAATGCTCATATATGAGCGCTCGGTATTTTTTCGGAACCGCGTAAACTGAGCACACAAATTCCGCATATCAGTCGCGTCACGCCGACTTATCAGAATCCTATGAATGAGAATGAATGAAGAAGGCGTTTCAAATTCTTTTTTTTAATTCATATAGGTATTACAACTCTCTAGCTCTAGCTTGGAGTATATGTATAAGGAAACATTATTAAATCGTTTATATTTTTTCGCTTGTCTATCGAGAGGGCGCCGTGCGCATAGTTCAGCCTGCTTGAATATGTTCTTCAAATTATATACAAAATTATGATTCCGACTCAAATGACGAACGTTATTTATTTTACGCTTTTGCACGTAATTTGCAACAAATATCCGTCATATTCTTTCTCCTTGATTTTGTATATCAAATTAGGTACTCGTGAACAAAATCAAAATATTTTTATTTTTTATAAACCTAAAAAAAGGCGCTTAAGAAACGTTACGTTAACTCTAGTTGCTCGGTTCCAAAGAGTCATTCCTATAGAGAAGAGCCGGCAAGAAACTCCATAGGTTACTCTTTAAAAAAAAAGGTTAACATCGATGTTATGATTACATGAACCTTGACTTTATACCGTATAGTATCGAAGAGTATAGGTATGTTAAGGCACCTAGATTTAATTGTAATTAATACAGTGACTAGATATGCTTGGTGGAGCACTTTGCTGTTTAATGGCATGAACTTAACTACAAACCTCATAATGCAAGTTGCATGAAAATTAACAATATTACATAACGTAACCTGGCGTTTCGTGCTCTAAATAAATAAATAAATTTTGGACTAACTCACATACACTGCTCCATACCCAATTTAAGTAGGTAAAGACCTTGTGTTATGGAATTCAGTGACAACGAAAGTACCACAAACACCCAGATCCAAGAAAAAGTGGAATAGTAAAATTCTACGTTGTCCCAACCGGGGATCGAACCCAGGACCTCTAAGTAAACAACACCTTGAAAATCGGTGTGTGGCGTACTCGACCACGGAGGTTGTCAAATTACATTACTTTTTCCAATATCTACTACTAATATAAAAATAAGTAGAGTTTATAAGTTCTGTAAAAAACTTGCTCAACTCTTCCGATTTTATTAATCCTTGCACAATATAGAATAAAGTTGCAATCCAGGCTAAGCCGTGGGCAGAAGCTAGTACAATGCAAAAAAGGTAACAACAGATTAAGTCGCTGATTAACGTTTTTATTTATGCCTAGTTGTTTACAAAACATTACGCTGCTAAAAAAAACACATTTTAGAACTATTGAAAATGTGGCTCAATAAAGTATAAAATTTAATTTATCATTCCTTCCTAAAACCTAGTTTAAACTGTTATTTCATTAAGGCCCGGTTTCACCAACATAGAATAAGTCTTAGTACTAGAATAAATCGTTAATTACTCCCAAGTATATCCATTTTACGTTTCACCAACATTTAAACTAAGAATAAAACCTCTATACTATAATTAAGTCATATACCACTGTTTTCGGCCATGTAAGCTGCTATTCTTTGGTTAGTAGTGTCAAAGTCAAGTCAGTTCATAGCATTTAAAAAATGACGCGCCGTTGGATGCATTAATAAAAGAAACCGATAGCGAAGATGACGATTATTTTTGTCCTCATCCACGGTGGATTAAGGAAAGGCCTAATTATTTTGAAGAGTACGACGAACACGATTTCGTGATAAGATTTCGTTTATCCAAGAAGGCAGCATTACACAAACGCACACAGAATTATTCACCCAAGTCAGTGCAGTGTCGGCGACAGAAATGTATAAGAAATACCATTAGAATAGTTTAGATGATAAGTTTACAAATTTTACTAATAAAGTTAACTTAATGCGAGGTATCGCGCTAAACGCCGAACCAGATTAGAATGTAAGGTGCTAACGCAGTGTGGGGTGCCCCGCTGGGCCGCCCACCTATTAGCAATAATTGTTTATTAATTCTTTAAATTTTGATTGTTTAAATATTGTTTTATATTATATTTAGACTTTGTAATGATAAGTAAAGTTAGGAATAGTAAGTAAAGTATAAAGAAACACAATCTCGTAGAAAACACAGATTTGTAAAATTGACACAAAAATTACGTAACTTGAAAATCAAGTTTTTTAATTGTATAGGAAAAACATTATCATGGTGTCTATCATATGGGAAATCGCACAGAAATGCCAAATCCGTTTAAATCATAACAATCGGTTCACGGGTTTAGAAGATATTAACATATTTATTTAGTAAACAAATATAAGGATACAAGTTTGGCATTTCTGGGGCGATAATTAAATAAATAGACAAGAAATAGTGGTTATCAGATCGCTTTCTTTTATTGTTGACCATCATTCAATTATCGGCAATAAAACTAATAACTAAATAGGATGAAAGTATAAGTCAAGACGGTCACTGTTTTAAGGTTATTCTAAACGTCAGGTTTACGTATTATCCAAACAATTTTAGGAAATAGGAAGCGCCATTGCTTGGGCACGGAACAATCTGACTATTTGACTTGGGAGCGTTCAATTGTCATTCCATACATTCGTTCACGGTTACAGAGTAGCTATATGAGATTAAGATATTCGCAGACTAGCATGGTGAAATGAAATTGAAGTTGACCAAAGAGTAAATCGTTAGAATAAATTAGTACTAGGGTAGCTCCTCTCGCATTAATTCAAATTCTAACGATTTACTCTTTGGTCAACTTCAATTTCATTTCACCATGCTAGTCTGCGAATATCTTAATCTCATATAGCTACTCTGTAACCGTGAACGAATGTATGGAATGACATTAGAACGCTCCCAAGTCAAATAGTCAGGTTGTTCCGTGCCTCAGCAATGGCGCTTCCTATTTCCTAAAATTGTTTGGATAATACGTAAACCTGACGTTTAGAATAACCTTAAAACAGCGACCGTCTTGACTTATACTTTCATCCTATTTAGTTATTAGTTTTATTGCCGATAATTGAATGATGGTCAACAATAAAAGAAAGCGATCTGATAACCACCCTTTCTTGTCTATTTATTTAATTATCGCCCCAGAAATGCCAAACTTGTATCCTTATATTTGTTTACTAACTAAATATGTTAATATCTTCTAAACCCGTGAACCGATTGTTATGATTTAAACGGATTTGGCATTTCTGGGCGATTTCCCATATGATAGACACCATGATAATATTTTTCCTATACAATTAAAAAACTTGATTTTCAAGTTACGTAATTTTTGTGTCAATTTTACAAATCTGTGTTTTCTACGAGATTGTGTTTCCTTATACTTTACTTACTATTCCTAACTTTACTTATCATTACAAAGTCTAAATATAATATAAAACAATATATAAACAATCAAAATTTAAAGAATTAATAAAAAAATATTGCTAATAGGTGGGCGGCCCAGCGGGGTACCCCACACTGCGTTAGCACCTTACATTCTAATCTGGTTCGGCGTTTAGCGCGATACCTCGCATTAAGTTAACTTTATTAGTAAAATATGTAAACTTATCATCTAATCTATTCTAATGGTATTTCTTATACATTTCTGTCGCCGACACTATTACTGCACTGACTTGGGTGAATAATTCTGTGTGCGTTTGTGTAATGCTGCCTTCTTGGATAAACGAAATCTTATCACGAAATCGTGTTCGTCGTACTCTTCAAAATAATTAGGCCTTTCCTTAAACCACCGTGGATGAGGACAAAAATAATCGTCATCTTCGCTATCGGTTTCTTTTATTAATGCATACAAACGGCGCGTCATTTTTTAAATGCTATGAACTGACTTGACTTTGACACTACTAACCAAAGAATACCAGCTTACATGGCCGAAAACAGTGGTATATGACTTAATTCTAGCATAGAGGTTTTATTCTTAGTTTAAATGTTGGTGAAACGTAAAATGGATATACTTGGGAGTAATTAACGATTTATTCTAGTACTAAGACTTATTCTATGTTGGTGAAACCGGGCCTAAATGTTAATAAAACACACTTGTAAATTATTGTAGATAAAATAGACAGAAGCTAAATACGCATTGTGCCGACCCCAAATAATTAAAGAATATTATGCAACTAGGGTCCGAAATTGAACGTTTAAAAAGAGCTTAAAAATGCGTACTTGAAATAAAAAGTATGCTATTTACATACCTGTGCTAATGAGGTCTTCTTGTCGCTTGATTTCGAGCACTTAATATCGGGTAGGTCGCGAATCACCCTCCTGTACTTGAGTAACAAGCTCTGGAAGCGAGGGATGTAATGGCAGTCGCAGCGCCACGGGTTGTCGCCCAAGAACACGTGCATCAAATTATTGTTCAATTGGAACGCCTTGTCGAACGCGTACACGGGAATCTAAGGGAAAATGCGTGATTAGTAGGTACCTATTGGAAACTGTAAGGGCTTCAATACGGCTTCAAGACTTACAAGGACGTCGAAATTAATATAATTATTTTATGGTATTCGATATAGATTGTCTTTACTGTTTTCGCCATGTAGACTTCAGTTGATAAAAAGCAAGCTATTTGTGAATGTTTATTATAACGAAACAAAACCTGCCAAAGAGGTAAATCATCAATCTTATCAAAATTCTATGGTGAAATTGAGGCACATAAAAATCAGAAAAATATAGGTAATTTGTGAATTAAAGATTAAAACGGAAAGTGGAGGAAAGCATAAAACTAATTTTATAAAACTAAAATTCTTCAAACATTCCTACGATAGGCACATCGTATCATAAAAGGACAATGAAACCGATACCTCAGTGACAACCCTGCCACAGAAATCGGTAACTCCGTTCAGGCATTCACTTTCAACCGAATGTACACTAAACTAGGTACCATTCGATCATTAAAGTTACAAGCATGTTTCAATCTGACAGCATTTATCGTCATCTCATATAACAATGAACGTATGCATACATACATAACACATTATATTTATAAACTCGATAAGGGTTTCTTAGAAGCGATCGTGTTCTTTTTCACACCTGAATTCTGGTTAAAGCCGATTTATATTAAACGACTGAATGCTCGTTTTATCTCCCACCCTATCAAATTCCTTTAGATTTACAAAGAATTTGATGGAGTGGGGATAGACTGAGCAAGCGCTCGTTTGATGTTAATCGGCCATTATAGAATGTATTGTGTGTATTAGAATAATATATTTAAATTATATATCGTTGCCTAGTAAACTTAAATTGCTTTAAGGCATGTAGTTACAGGCCTATATATTTCGTACGTTTCAGCATCACATACATTGCTCTGAACTTAAAGTAGATAGCTAGAGCACTCGTGTTATGGAATTTAAGCGTAACGAAGGTACGTAACACAACCACCCACAACCTCTACAGTGTTTAAAATTAAACGCTTAAAATAATTATATAGAATCTTACGATTACAGTTGCTAATCATATACCTGTTTAAGATAATTCCCTCGGAGGCTGAGCACGCGAAAGTTGGAGAACCATTCCGTGCCTTCTAACTCCTTGACGGCGGAAATGCTGTTGTTGTCCAGGTACAAGTCCACGAGCACCTTGTACTGTGGGTTGTGGACTATCGCGCGGATAGTGCTCAACTAGAAACAAAATAATGGTGTGGAACTTTGAGCTTTCTTAATGTTGCCTTGTTTCCATGTCAGTTCAATTCGATGAAAAACCACGTAAATAAGCCACAATCTTTGAAAAATGTTAGTCTAAAAGCGTTTATACATCGTTTGTATTCTAAAGATTACCATAAAAAGTTAAGAAAGAGTATCAAAATTAATTTCAAAATATCCAATTGACGATTTGTGAAGAAAAATGGAAATAATAACTAATATAATGTAATGTCATGTCTTATTTTACTACTATTTACTTCTACGAACTTGTGGACAGTACAAAACAAAAAGATCGGAACATAGGATGTACAGGAAATAAATTAAGTTGTTGTTAAATGATAATATTACAAAAGTGTTTGTAACCTACAAAAGTTATACTTGAAATAGGTATAAAAATGTCCCTGTTACAGAAAGCTCGTCACTCTGTGTACACTGTACGTGCCTAGATTTCATCACTCTATAAAGGTCAAGAAAATGATAAAGTACGTCATGCTAAAAGCATAACGCCGTTGGATTCTCCGCACAATGGAAGTGCAAAATATGTAGTCTAATACGTGTAAGACAGACAGACAGACAGAAAGACAGAGAAGACAGACTACGGGGTGATGGCAAAACGAAATTGACAAGAATACAATCAATACACAAATAACAGTTTTTTTTACAGTTTTACATTATATCCACATTGCCACGCATGGAAACTCTTCAAAACAAACATCAAAAACCAGAATCTTAGCACCAATGGAAATTAAAGAACACTTAATCAAAGTTTAACACTCGAGACAAAGAAATCCTTTCTCTTCCAAAGGTACTCTTAGGTCTGCCAATAAATAAGTTTCACTTTGCATAAGAAAAGTTAGTTGTTGAGTTAATTAAGCTGTGAATGTTCGACCTTGTTGCAGCCATATTGAAAAAGCGGGGTAACAATTTCCTGGCAAAACACGTGACATAATTAAACAGAAATTAATTTGCTACAATCTGCTCGTTATACATTGTTTAGTTATCAATATTTATAAGGAGTTACGTAGCTTCTAAAGTTAGCACCATATCTTCTGATCTGGGTGTTTTGTATCAAGTATTTATTATTGCCAATGAAAAGTTTACAGAGGAATAAAAAAAAAAGAAATTTGTTAAATTAAAAACTGTAGCATTTTCATCGAATTCCTTACGGCTTCCAAGCCAAAAATAAAAAATCATTCTTGACTTTAAACTTTAAAGCCTTCGCTACATTCCCTACTCCCCTCACTGGTGCCCCATCCTTAACAAGTTTGCTAATCAACATCACAATTAGCATCTAATTACAGGTTAACAAGTTGTTATACAACTCGTTAACCTGTAATTCACTTGTTTTTGAACAGTATTCAAAAATTTTAAGTCTCATTGCTATGGTGATTGAGTGAAAGAGATGGTGCTAAATGTTTATAGAGCGCCATCCCTGTCTAACACTATAGAAAGCCTCTCTGACCGATTTGTACTGAAAATCAATTACTATACTAACTAAAAGTTTTCGTCATTGTGTCAAGAACATCGCAATAAAATAGATTAGATGTAGTATTATACAAACTGATGTGTAGATCTGTATTTGACTAAGAGCGATATTAAAATCTTTGAAATTTCATTTATGTCATTCCTATTGCCTTTGAGTTATAAAAATGTTTGAGAAACTGCTGTGATTTTAATACTCGCTTCTTTAATTTGAGATTTAGAAAGATTTCTAGTTTAGAATTTAAACTTAAAAACTAAATTGTTTATCCACTAACACCATATTCCAGAAAAAAGGAATAAAATATTAATTATATAAATATTGATAAATGTGATGTGCTAAAATAGCATATTTTTAGTAACAGCGTCAAATAAATAAATATAAGTACATAAGAAAGTATTAAAATTGCATTTGCCCACAAATAATTACAATGCCAACGTTACCTAATGCCATTCTATAAAACTCAGACATCCGTTGTTCCTCTTATCGTGTCAAATAACACCATATAACATAAACAATATCAAGTGTTTGCATTTAAGTGTAACTTGACGAAGTTGTTTATGAAAACGATTCAAGTTTGCAATTCCAAGAGTCGAGTTTTGAAGTATAAGCAATTTGATAACACATTGCGGTGTCAGATCACCAAAAAGGGACATCATTGAGATTTATAGAAAACATCTCAAATAGTCCATAAAAATATTTGGGAATTGAAATCGGCATTTGTTTCTTTAGTAAAAAAGTTTAAGTTATTTAAACTTGGAATTTTATTTACACTCAATACAATTACATAAAATTAATTTATTAGAATTAATTTATTTAGTTTTAGGCTGATTTTGTTTTCTAATTGTGATTGTTTTATTATTGTTAGAACACAAAAGTTGGAGAACCATTTGGTGCCTTTTCCAACTCTTTGACTGCCGAAATGCTGTTTTGTTCAAGGACAATTCGGCGAGTATGCTTGAAATATTTCTAACTTTAGTTATTGGAGAATACGTTCTTTTCAAGGCTTTTCGTTAATTTTCCTGCATTTTTTTTTTCATATTCATTTTGTTTTTCGTATTCATGTCTTAAAATCTATCAGAACCAGTTTAAGATTGCTACTTGCTTAATGTTAATGTAGGTGCTCAAACAAAAATTGTGTCCATACAATATACACATTTAATTCGTTGAATAAAATTATTTCCCAAAATTCAATGCGACCAAAGAGATGATAACTAAACATTCTGTATTATATCTGCATTGAATATGTTATGTGTATCAAGAACCTATTTAAATTAATTTTAGCGCTAAATTAATTTAAAATTAAACTATAATTGTTACTATTTATATCAGTAGATTAATATTAATTACTCACTACTCCTAAAACTTTAATTAACAAGAGCTATACTTAATTTAAAATTTAATTAATCGTGGTTCACTTCAGGAATTACTGAACACGATCGAAAATTACTTAAACTTGAGTGGTTATGTTTATGAAGCCTTGTTAACTAATTATTATGAAACCCGAAACTAATTACCTCCGACTGTTTAGCTTTTATAAACACACCGTGTCATTGACGTCTTGGAAGCAAAAATACATTAATTACTTTAATATCACCCACGATTATGTTGGGCGGAGATAATTAGCTTAAAATCTGTTATCAACGACCATACAGCCCAATGGTCGTTGTCTATTATAGACCAACCAAAAACTATGGCTATATAGACGTTTTGTTTCAGCGCTTTGGCTGGAAAAAGTCCGGTGAAGCAGACAAAGCTTACGCTCAGGCTAAAAGCAAAACTTTCTTCTACAAAAAGTTTTGTATTTGCCTGCCCTGCTAACAATTATAATTATTTGGGCTCGACACGTTGTGTACTTTCGTTATTCCATACTACTCACTTAAGTATTTACTTATCTCCCGAGCCTTTTCCCAACTATGTTGGGGTCGGCTACCAGTCTTACCAGATTCAGCTGAATACCGTATTTTACACGGAGTGACTGCCTATCTGACCTCCACAACCCATTTACTGGCAAACACAGTACCCCATACTAAGACTGGTTGTCAGAATTGACTAAACGACTGCCAAAGATCTATGTATGATAGCCGGGACTTACTGTTTAAATTGCTTTCCGAAACAGGGAGGGGTCTCGGTAAGTTATAAATGGTCACCCATCCACGGACCAGCTTCTGTGAGCGCGGCTTAAACTGTATTATAAGTCAAGCCGTACGGTTTACACTAAGCCACGAGCCCCTCACATAAGTATTTACTATTTTCGGATATTGACTAACTGACATCAGAGGCCGTACCATGATCTCTTAAAGCAGTACTGTCGCAGTTGTGGAAGCGAGACGGCGCACTATACTGCGCATAGCGCTGTCCCGCTTACTCGACCGCAAAAGTCCTGCTTTGAGAGCTCATGGTACGGCCAACGGACTGTGACCTTTTCTGTTCTAAAAGGATGAATGTTTGTCTAGATTGTTTAGACTATTATGCGCCATATACAATATTGGTAACTTGCTTTTACATATATTGTATATTTTGTTCAACCTAGATACTATTAATACCTGAATAATTATACGTTTATTTCCGTTTTCTTTGTGTATTTATATCTTGTGTATGATTTGCACAGCTATTTGGATATTATCGCCAATGTTAAGTACTATAAGGCAAATAAATAAATTATGGCTATTTACGCTCGCAACACACCATGTTTTAACATCTTGGTTAATAAAGTTACGTTGAACTAAATTATTATCGACAGAATTTTAATGGCAAGGCTCGACTCATCCGGGAACCATTTATTTTCTGTATAAATTGCCTGTCCTTAAACATTACTTGTTCATTTTTCACTTGCCTGCATGCCACAGATTCTTGTCTTCAGCGTCTTTTAATCTACTATTATAATAAACATATAGTTGCTAGGAAAACTCACTTTTAATATCCATATCCAGTATGTCTATATTTATTAATATAAATGCGGAAGTGACTGCTTGTCGTTACGTTTTCGCGGCTGAAATTACTGAACAGATTTTGACTAAAATTGGTATGCCGCATTCTTGGATCCTATGGATGAATATTGGCTTTGTTATAACGAATACACGTACAATAAACGATAACTAATACCAAGGCGTGCGGAGTCTCGGGCAACAGCTAATATTTTAATAAACAAATACCTGTAAAAGATATTTGATCCTCTTGATAATAAATTCTATATTAATTAAAAGAGGTTTCATATTTTTGACAACAAATTTAACATCGAGGTAGCTCTGTTTACCGCTCAATTAAATAAACCAAAAGTTTTAAACAACAGTCAGAAACACTTTGAGAGATTAACTTTGAAAAGCAAAAGGTCATGCAATATTAGGAAATATCCAATAAATATAAATCAGATACGTAAAAAAAACTGCTTTAGCCGTTTTAAATCATTTCGTTGCTACTAGCAATGATGGTAAGCAGCTTTTATCAATGATGAAATACAAAGAATGCACATAAAGAAGGACCGACAGTTTTACGTCAAAACTTATGTACTTACATAGGAGGTAATTTTTTTTTAGTAAATATATTTTCAATCAGAGCTCATTAATTTTCGTTGGTTTTTTATCGATCCTCCCTTTAAATATTATGAAAAACAGTGAAGCCCTCCATAAACGAAGCACCGACGACGAAGAAGATGAACGAAGATGAAGATGATTCAAAGAGGTTACATACATATGTGCCATTGGAGACTAAAGTCATCGTGTATCGGACGGAAACTAGCGTTGCTTCATAAATATGAGACAAGTAGTAGACATGAATGGAAGCAATCACTCATTGAATACCCAAAATTAAGAACTGGGAGATGACGGCAGATTTCAGAATCATGTTATCAAAAGTAACTGAGTGGTTCGTTACAATCACAGTTCATGCATGCACTTTATTATTCGAAGCAAACATATAACATCGAAAATGTTCGTACCATTTTACCTTGTTGCCCTCAAGTCGGAGCGTGGTGGTCCCGGGTGGGAGAGCTGGTGGTGGCGTCTCCAGGTCCTTGTAGGAGCAGTCCACGGTGATGAGGGGAATGACCGCGCCAGCAGCGTCGGAGACCACGTGCGTCATCGTGCAAGAGCAGGGCTCTGGACAGGTCTCGCGTATTGTCTGCGAAATAAAACGTGGTGAGAAGGCTGGTAAAACAATATTTTTATGTTGGCAGTATATTTATGTACTGGTAATGTGTGCACTGGCTAAAAGATAAGGACAAGCATCTTGGTTGTATTAGCTGGGCAAGAATAAGCAGCATAGTCCTTTTGGATTTTCGCAGATAATACAGTGAAAATTAAAACATTTTTTAAGTTCGAAGTATATGAATTATATGAAAGTATAGACTGGAAACGTGAAATTACTAAAATATTATTCGAAAAGCTTATGTAGTCACGTAGCGCTAATCCCTGCCAAAACAAAACACATCTAGGATCGATGACTCCTTACACGAAACTCGCTTTCTTTTGTCTTTTGTCCATCTATCAGCTGTCACATTTGAGGCAAATTAGATCGTTAGTCTTCGATAGGGGTCACATGAGTCCACTAAAGCGTCAGTAAGACAACAAATGTACCCTAATGTGGTCAGTGTCCGTTGTTGACGGACCGAGGAGATCATTCGCAGAACCAATGTTAGTGTTTGTGTAGGCCCTTTTGTATTGACGTAACTCTTCGCAATAGAGCAACTACGAACGCCTAAATTAGATTACGAAACGTTGGAGTTACCCGTAAAAGACCTATTTCGACTTTTATATAACTAAAAACGAGTTACGTAAGGAGATCGGATTATATAAAATCTATTGAATCCTTGCTTATAAACTAGGTTATATTTGTGAAAAATAAGTAATTAAATGAGATGTACATATTTAATATACTACGTGTATTAAAAGAGTTGTGTTGCATGGGACAGACATATAATGAGTAGTGGACTGGAACTGATAATGATGATAATAACTATCTTAGAAGTTTGACTTCATTTTTGGTTTCAAAAAGACAGTTATCTAAACTATTCATGACTATCACATTACGAAATGAAGAATATGTCAATGGAAGACCGAAAACTGATAGAATGATTGTGTGAAGCATCATTTAAGGAAGTAAACGCTGAGACGAGTAGTTAGTAGACATGACTGGCATCAATCACTCATTGAATAGACCCAAATTTATTAAAAACTGGGTGATGACGATGGCAGCGTAACATTTTACTTTCATTTTTGCATGTTTTAGAATCATGTTATCAAAAGCAACTGATTTTTTCAACAATGCGATGAATGTGTTTTGGCAATACTATCAATAAAACAAGATTTTACACATCAGATTACCATGTTATCAGAAATCACTGTCTTGAGATAAAAAGTGAACTACATTTTCCGAAACTCAAAGATTATCCTATTTGTCATCGAAAATACCTTAACATTTATTTTTCTTCCTCAATAACTACAACTTAAACAAAACAACATGAATTAGTTAACGTTAACTAATTTATTAAGTAAGTAATTCTTAGTTATTCATAATTAAATCTAATACAAGAACAAACACAACTATATTAAAATTAATTCTTACATAAATAAATAAAACTAACACGGGTCAAAAATCGTCATCCTTGTCAATGACGGGTAACGTTCCCAGGGGCCCGAGGATGCTATTGACAATTGTTTGAATCGTCTGAGTGGGTGGCGTTAGTAGGTCCATTTTAGGATAATTACGTAGGTAAAAAGTCATTTTAACGTCAAAATTGGCCATTGGGACGGCTAATTTTGACGTTCTGACAAATGTCTACTAAATAGTAGAATGCTAATTATCCTACATACCTACTAACGCCACCCTCTCAGACGATTGAAACAATTGTTAATAGCAGACTCGGGCCCTAGAAGGCTGGCAAAATTGCCATTTAACTAGTTAATGTTCTCAGAAAATATAAAGTAATAATAGAAGCTCAGGTACTAACAATGCTGAATATTATCACAACATAGTTTCCTATAAAATGCATTCATAACCTTTTATTACCGGAACAGACAGTTAGAAAGTGCTTTATGAAAAGGGCGAAGTGCAGCGGGGAAGTTATTTATGATATTAGGTTACGAGCAGCATTGTCTGGACGAGACCAGCTTTTATTACGAACTAAAAAGACTTCATTTTTAAAGAAAATCTTCATTTTAGAAATAATACAGCTAGGACCTTGATAGAACAAGACAAGTGTAATGATTTCTTATGATAAGGCTAAACTCTAAAACAAAAACAGTTCAAACACACAGACAATAGTTGTTTAAACAAAAACTCTGAGGGTGGTTAAATAAATAACATGGACAATACACATGCACAACAGCCAATATTTTGGCTATTGAATAGCAATCATGAAAAAAAATCCTTAGATAGGAATGCACAGATGTAACTTAACATCAATGAAATCATTTTATTTGAACCACGTTCCAAATCTATTTCAAACCATCACAGGAAGTAGCTAAATTCATTCAAACAAAATTTAGCTAGAAATTGTACAAATTTACTATCTTGATTACACAAATATAAATTGTTCTTAATAAAATTATATTTCAGGAATTGACCCCAAAATAGGTATCATTGAAAGCACTCGAGTGTGATTTTTCCTGATAAGCAAACACGAGCGGAATAACAAGACAGATATATATTTATCAGGTTTATACAACCATGGTGATTCATTATAACACAGATTTGGTTCATTAACGTATCCACAAGATATTCATTTGAACATCAATATATATATTTTTACCTGCACGCGTAACCAACATCTAAATAGCGAAAATATTACGTATGAACACCAATAGAATACATTTTTTTTAAAACTATTTTATTTACGCCTTTAATTTAATACCTTTCTTTGACAGATGAACGGATTACCTGAAGAAAAATTCAATCTTGTATTAGATCGAAAATATATATTATAATCTGTTTTTATACATTTAAGTTATGTCAAATGCATTTAAAATATACTTAATTGTTTCATACTTAAACGATAGACGAAGTGAAATCGTAATCCTAAAACAATTGATAGTCCAGTCGATCTGCTAAAAAGGTGACGAACGAATTGAACAAACAAAAGCAGAATTCCGAAGCAAGGCAATGTCAATGACGTAATTGTAACACTCGGAACTAAATATTTGTGTTCGGTCATGTGAGCAATAAGCCTTTCGAAGATTGAGAAACTTTATTGACAGATTATGTGATAATAGTGATAGCAATAATAAGCCTAATTATAGAACAAAGCATGCGAGTAATGGCGCCTATAAAACAATTTAACCTGACCGAATATGGCGGGCGTTCCCCAATAAATAGTCATTCAGAATTATCATCATGAAAGATATTACACAGAAATGACAAGTGGATGCAATAAAATCGCAGGTTTAGTTTAATTCACCATATAAAACTTACACTTTTCTCATCATCCTCTTTTTGCATGACAAGACGTAGAAGACGTGGTGTCCTAGCTGTTTAAAGAACGGATTTGTATGCACGAGGTTGCAGGCAATGTTACGTTTCTAATTTATATATACTTTCTAACGGTGACAGAAAACCTGGACCCCAAAATTGGGATCTGAAATCGCCAACCCGCAAATGAACAAGCATGGTGCTCAACGCTTGTGCCGTCTCTGTATGGGAAGAAGCCTACGTTTATAGTCTGGAATTATTTAATATTATTATAAATTATTAAATGACTTACCCGAATAATATCCATAACTTTGTTCAATGGCTTCCCTCGGTACAGCTGCTGATGGCATACAAGATCGTCATAGTCTATTATTTTTCTTCTGATTGTTCCGTTTTCTGGCTCCATTGCCAACCAGTCCAGTCCACCGTCGCTACAATCCCAGCTATTACCTGTGAAAACATCTTTATTTATAACGGTAAACTAACCAAAGTTTAATGAAGTAATCATTATTTCAATGACGCTACCTGAGGCAGCAAATAAGAACAGAAGTGGTTCTTAATTGAGAGTATCAAATAATTATATTTTGGGAAATATTTTGTTACAAATTTTTAGGGCACTTGTAAATATAATTAGATTTATGAATTCTTCCTTTAATGGGTAGATTAGTTTATAATATTAAAACACGGCCAATATAAGTATCTAGTGGCAGTACATTTTCTGCAGTCGTCTCAAAGGCTGTCTATTTAATTCACTTGCTTCGGTTTATAAATATAACATTGTTGATATTTATTTAGCAAAATGTCAGCTCTAAAAGTGTTCTTTTTGACGTACTATTAAATAAACATTTAAGAGTTTCCTAAAATGCGACCCACTCATTTTGGTGGTCGAACCTCCAGGATTCTGTATACGTACTTATATTTAGAAGTCGGTCTCAAATGTTGTTTATTATTGCCCCAACTTTTTTTAATTTCAAAATCGGAGTTTGTACTTGAGATATCGAATTGCAAGTTTATATTAAAAAACTTTTTACATCTATAACTCTTGCGGATTGTATAAGTTTTATGCCTTTTTTTTCTAAGCGGATCTTTTTTATACGTATCGAATTTCAGATCCTTTGTAAACAAAAAGCATTCTTGCAAACTGATGTTTGCCCATAAGATAAATGTGGGCTATTTATAAATAACATCTAAAATTTATTTACGTTATGTAAGCTATTTAGTAAGTGCTCTTTAAACACTGTCAAAAAAAAATTACAATTGCCTCAATAATTCTTACGCATTCATAGTTTACTTATGTTCCTTTAAAGGCTAAAGGGGCTAAGCATAAAACGGTCTGGCAAATACCCTTAAATCTCTCAATTTTACATGGCAAAAACTGCTCGCCGCCTACAAGTTTATTTTTTCACAGATATTTATCTACCTTTGAACTTAAGCCCACAGAGTTCAAAGGCAAGAATTACAGGAACGGTTATAACTGCCTGTTATTTTCTGTTTAAAAGCAGGAATTGAAGTAATTAAGTTCCCCGTAAAGTATAACGAAGGATTCACTTGTTTCCGGTACTGATATTTTTTTCACTGTTCTTACCTTCGATCTTTCATTTTAACTTCTTCGTACTAAAGCTTATCTCTTTCAGAACAGGATGATAGATGCACGTCATTCACTCTGTCACGTCTACATTCAGTCACGTCAAGTATTACTAACAGGGTTCACACGAATGTAATCGTAAGTTAAAAATTTTGTGGCACAAAATTAGGAAATCTAGACTATACTGCCACTGCTGGTCAAAGGCCTTACTTAAATTATTTTTGAATGAAAAATATCAAATAATAAATTCCTAAAAACTTAGTGAGTGAGGAATAAATAAGTGGTATTTTTCCATTAGCTTCCCACACAATTAGATAGTTTCATTGACGAAAATACGATCGTTCACATAAGATTATTCCATACCGATTCCTATGGAACTCATATATTATGAACCCGTCATTTCAATCGCGTAACGAAGAAGATACAAGTATTACTTACAGATAATTATATACATATAATTCTTCAGGGAAATAGCCCCTGCTAATAATGTTCGCGATAGTTCTTAGAGCTACATAATATAAAAATAAATATAATATGAATATAGATATATTTTTGCGAAGGGTTTTGAATAATTATTGTTTAAAAATCCTGTATTATACTTAAGCTATTCATTTTACTTTATTTAATACAAATTACACAAATACACTGTTAGGAACATAAAAGAACGGACTTAATGCCAGAATGCATTTACTATTGATTCTTATAATAAATTATAATTAACCAAGATCAATCTTGTAAGAATAAAAAGAAAAACTATAAACTTTACTTATGACAATAGGAACATTAAGAAAATTACACAGTCATCTAGGTATTGTCTACTTCAAGCACCTATTATTTCGTTAACATCCTTCATGATAACACTAGTCATTGACGCTTAGGAAACTAATTTAGATAGTACGGAAAGCCGTAAACTCTAGTGAGGAAACAAACCTATGTTTACTGATGTAATGTTTCAGTAAAGTGATTCGAATAGCAACAATATTAGTTAATCGCTATGTGTACGTTCCGTATCGGATTATGTCACAACGCTTAGATAAGGTCAATCTTAACATGATAAGCGCATGTAATCTCTGCAGTAACATGTACCATCCTGACCATTGAGTCTGTGAGCAGACAGCACACGATTTTTTCGTCGGGAAATAAAGACTAGGGATGTAGAGTGGGTATACCAAGTGAAAATCTATTTATTTCATAATTATGTAAAAAAAAATAGATAAGATATTGTATTTTTTCTTGCACGAAATGCCACAGTGTCGTCATGCAGCAATTCAATCCAATGTTGGTTATTTTTAACTCCATAAAAAAAGAAGGATTTGGGGGAGGCCTTTGCCCAGCCGTGGGACAGTACAGGCTAAGAAAAAAAAAAAAAAAAGAAAAAGAAATAAAGCACGTGTCATATAACTTTTTTAATATTCTACATCAGACAGACCCTAAATTAATTACTCGACATCCCAATTGGTTGCCAAGCTTCATCGGTTACCGCGTAAGGCCACCAACATTATAGTTCGATTGTTTCTGTGTGGCGGTTTTGTCCGTCTGCTCGCCTCGCAAATACAATTACTCGAATCCGATTCTGAGGCTAAAGTTTAAATAGAACTCAATGTTACGTGAATCAACAGCTAGCTTTACAGAACTGATCAACTAACTTTAGAGTATAATTGAAAACTTGCAAGCTTAACTTACGTTATGAATTTTCTGATTACTAGAGACTTAAGGAAAATGGGACAAGGCCCACGATACAGAAAAAACGGTAGGAGCATAATGGTCCACAAACGTTCTGTTAAGTAAAATCTCTGATACCCACTGTTTAAAAACAGGTATAATATATCTATATATTCTAACTGTTTAATAGGTAATGTAAAATTGAATATAATGTTAATGATGTTTGTTTATTTATTTCTATCTATCTATCCGAAGTAACATAATTGACAACTTGTGCCGCAGAACAATTTACATGTAAAAACTCTTTCTAAAATAAAATATGTGATTTTCGGAAACAAGTAATATTTACCTGCTAAGTAGATACTTTGTAATTTGTTCAGCTTGGACAACAAGGGTTCCTTCATGTGTCGGAGCATGTTTCCCCTCAGGTCCATCTCCCGCAGCGCTTGCATTTCCACCACCACCTCCGGTGGGATCTCCCAAAGGGCATCCAGTCCATGGAACACGAGTTTCTGTTGAGGAAATATAAATATTATTACTATCTAAAATGTAGGTCTAGGAAATTGAATCTGATGAAAACTACTTTTAATAAATTATTCTTATGTTTATTGGATTAGTGCAAACAAGGTCGTATATAAATCAACTAATAGCCAAAACAAAAATGTGGTTATTAAACTATAGGCCCCTACTTGAATAAAAGTGAAAATGTGAAAACTTGAATATTAATGTTGTGAATTTTTGAAATTTTGGAAAGGTTAGGGAATAATTTCGCACGAATTGCTTTAATTAACAATATAAAAGTACTATCATCTATGTGGTAGAATACAATATTTATTTATTGCGCTATCGTACACAAACATAACATCCGTCTTACAAATTTTAGATCAGGTCAGGTGTCCTAACGCGAGTTAATTGTTTTTTACCCGTTAAAAAAAAGGGTTCAACGCAGATAAGAAGTTTACACTTCAAAAATCTAGAAAAAAAATCATCAATAATGCCTCGACTTGACGTTTACAGAAATCCTATTTTCATTTCATTTCACTTTGTAAAAAGGGGCAAGAAGTGTTATAAAGATACAGAAAAAAGTTTCTTTAGGTAAACAAGAACAGTCGTTAAAATGATATTAGGCTACAAATCAATCACTTGTCCTGTGAACCATTTTATAGGTTAGCCGTAAATACTTTCCAAAATACCTATCTACAATCAATTCAACTCGTAAATTATTCGAGTAATTTTTATGGTACATACATCTATGTCTAGCTACAATAGATGACTGGAAATAGAAAAACATTTTAATATCCGTGATTAAAAGACATGAAAGAACAAGTCGTAAATTAATAAAATGATAAATCCGCACGGAAACTGGCATCAATATTAACAAGTACTATATTTATCTTTAGGGCTTGACGGTTCGACACGCCGGTCGAAAGCAGACTGCTTGCCAGCACGGCCTGTGTAACCCGGTCGAAACGTCAAGCCCTAAAGGTATTTATGCAAGTACTATATTTTCTTGAAGTCACAAGTAAGAACTAGTTTGAGTACTATACAATTCAATAAATATATTATATAGTCTCTTCTTATATAGAGAACGGATTTAATCTATCTTGATATAACTGAGATTTACCATAAATATATATAAGATATTCAGAGAAAAGTCCCCAGCTCTCGATCTACAATACATACTATTAAGTTCATGTCATTAACACGGCTATACCATGATGTGGGTTTTTCTTTGAAATACAAACGTTTTATGATCGACTGAGTTTAACAAATGTTTTCTATGTTTTATGATAATAGTCCTTACTAATATTATAAATGCGAAAGTCAATGTCTGTATGTTAAGCAATCACGCTTCAACTATCCATTTAAATAAAGTTTGGTAAACAGATAGTTTAGACCCAGAGAAACGGCTTAGACGATATCCAATACCCACGTGGGCGAAACAACGGGCAACAACTAGCACATAAAGATCGAATAAAAAAATGGACTGGTCTCAAAATTTATACATCAGGTACTTAATATGACGTCATTCATTACGTTGTTTTTTACCCGACTACATCAGTCAGAAGCTATGGTTTTTATGCCAGTGACCCCTGAGGTCACGGTTATTATTCTGTTTCAGGTCAATTAGTGTCGTTCCTTACAAGAGTATCACTTTACGTGACACCCTTTTGTACTTTGGTGTTGATAATCAACTTTGAAAACTTGTTAACAAACTTCTTTTATAAATTTTTCCTTGTCCTTGTTTTTATGTGAATTATAGAGTGATAAATTTGTGAAATCGGTGAATGAGAGTGGAAATGAAAAAAAACACATAATGCGCCGACCTCAATTAAATTGGGAAATGGGCAGGGAAAAGATGTAGAAATAGAAGACTTGTACAAATGGCTTAATTAATAAAATTATCTTATATGATCATTCTAGACGTTTCAAATTCAATTTTAAAACAATTGTTTTCAATGTAATGCTAGATTACCCTGAAGAAATACAAAATAATTAAAAGATGACTCTAATAATTGAACTAAACATCTCATATTCCTTTACGTCCGCGAACATGGACCGAAAGTAATTAAAACTAGGAGAAGCAACTCATTACATAGTTTCTACTGCATCATCAGTTCTTTTTTTTTTTTTTTTTTTTTTTTTTTTTTTTGGTAGAGATCTTTGCAGTTAGCCTGAGCGCAGGCTTTGACTGCTTCACCGGACTTTTGGCGAGGACCTTAAGGCCTCCAGCCAGAGCAATAGGAAAAACTAACTACGTTAGCAACGTCTACTAAGGGCACCCCCTGCGGGGTTCGGACCTCGACTTAGTGCGTTGCTAACAATCTTAATAAAGCAAAACAGCAAGGGATGGCTGGATCAAAATTTTTATTATTTAGGGACATATTTTTATTGCTAGTTTGGCCGGCTCGGGCCAGCTTGATCTAGGGACGGGAGGATAACATTTACGTTATTATTATTTATAATACGCGACGGGCCTCGCCGGCGAGGACGTAATATACGGCGGTTGTGTTTTGTATTGCTACTGCTAGCTAAATCGAATGCTTCTTGGAGAAGCGTTGTTTTATCATCGGGGTAGGAGAGAGTATGTCTGGGGCGTTTAATCTTAGATATTACGGAAGGTACGTATCGCGCGGCCGCTACGATTAGCGGGTTACGGTGGGTTTCGGAGGAGTCGAAAAATCGAATCGCGGCGCGTTTCATGAACTGCTTGATTGTTGGCAGCTTTAAGTCACAGTGCAACTGCAAGTTACGGACGTAACCTGGAGCGCCTGTGGCTCTACGCATGAAACGGTTTTGGAGAGTTTGCATTCGTTTGAGTCGATAATCGGGTACGTGAGAGAATACGACGCTGCCGTAAGTCATGATAGGTCTCACGCACGCAGTGTAAATTCTCTTCTTACAAGTAAGAGAGAGTTTACTGCGCTTGTTCAACATACAATGAAGTCGGCCGAGAGCGAAGGCGGCTCGCGCGCGTGCCGCTTTAATATGAGCTATGAAGGTAAGCTTCCGATCAAGGATTATACCCAGGTATTTGGCTTGCTGTTCCCAAGGGATAGACTTGCCGAAGAGGGTTATAGGTGGAGGGGGAGCGGGAGGCTGCCGTTTCTTGCTAAAGAGCACGGCTGCGCTCTTGGAAGGGTTGACTTCGATTCTCCATTTCGTGAACCACTTCCCGAGGGTCGTGACCGCGGTCTGGAGAGTTCGACCTATCGCTAAGGGGCTGGTGCCTGAATAATAGATGGCCGTATCGTCGGCGTACATAGCTACTTGGGGTTTGCCACCGCGAGGAATGTCGCTAGCGTATAGCGTGAAGAGGAGTGGAGAGAGTACGGAGCCTTGAGGGACTCCGGCCCGGATCGGGTGAGGGGAAGAGAGGGTGCCCTCAACGCGATAGCGAAAGGACCGATTCGACAAAAAGTTTCGGATGATGAGCACGAGACGATCTGGCACCTCGAGTTGGTATAACTTGAAGATCAAGCCATTGTGCCAGACCTTGTCGAAGGCCTTTGCTATATCGAAGAAGAGCACGCCAGTGAGCCTTCCACGCTGAAAACCAGCGCTTATATGCTCGACTATGCGGTGGACTTGTTGGACGCACGAGTGTTGGGTTCTAAAACCGAACTGCTCGTCTGGTATGAGACTCCTGGACTCGGCATAGTCCATAAGACGGGAGTAAATAATTCGCTCGTATAGCTTCCCAAGAACCTTGAGTAAGCTAATTGGGCGATAGCTAGTGGGCTCAGACTTCGGTTTACCGGGTTTGTGGATGCCGATGACTATCGCTTCTTTCCACTGCTGTGGGAAGAGATTGTTGCCTAATGCTGCATTGAAGATGCCTGTCAAGAGGATTACTAATGCTGGGGGGAAGAGTTTGATCACCTTATTGGTGAGTCCGTCTGAGCCAGGGGCTTTACGTGGATGCAGTTCCTTGATCAGAGAGCGTACCTCGTCTACAGTTACCGGCGCGAGTGGGTGTTCCGGATCCTCGGAAGGAGGGAGCGAGGCCTTACGTTCGACTTCAGCGTCAACTCTGGCGAGGTGAGCTTGATCGACCGGAAGGTCGCTAGGCGTACACTGGGCCTCTAAACTGTCTGCTAGGCATTCCGCTTTCTCGTCGTCTTCGAAGGCAGGGCTCTGATTCGGACGGTTCAGCGGGGGCATAGTAACTTCGGTACAACTACGTAGTTTACGTTGGAGATTCCAAAACGCGTGATGGTTGGGCTCTAATTGGTCGAGAAACTTATCCCAGCGTTCGTCACGCAGTATCCTTATGCGTTTTCTAAAAGCACGCTGTAGAGAGCGCATGCGGACGCGATTGGAGTCGCAGGGATAAGCGTCGTAGGCGCGTATAGCCGCGTTCTTCTCCGTCAGTAGGGCACGGGCGTCGTCCGGAAGGAGCCAGCGAGCGTCTTCTGTCAAAGGTACCGACCGTGAACACTCGTTCACCAGGGACTGCACGTGCTCAGTGAGGGAGTCGATCGCGCCTATAGCGTCCATCGCGGATTTTACGTGGTCTGGGATTGAATCGAGATGCGCGGAGTGGACTGACTTAAGGCGAGTCCCAAGCTTCGTCCAGTTCGTAACTATCTTGGTGGGGATGGGCTGACCAGCGTCTGGGGGACCTACACGCGGACCGAAAGACATGATCACTGGTCGGTGGTCAGAATCTAATTCCTGAATAACTTCAATGGACCGAAGCGCTAGGTTAACGTTATTAAGCAAAGCTATATCTAAGATGTCGGGGCGGTGATTTACGTTAGCGGGAAAGTGCGTAGGATTCATAGGCGCGATGATGTCAAAGTTTAACTCGGAGCTAAGAAGGTCTAGGTGTCTACCGCGGATATTACGAGTGTGGCTATTCCACGCTTCGTGTTTTGCATTCAGGTCTCCCGCCAGAAGGACGGAGTCGCCGAGAGCAAGAAGAGCTTGCAGGTCAGGTCGTAAGTCGACCCCCTGAGGTGACGGAGGGATATAAACTGAGACTAAGAACAAAGGTCTATGACCGGTCATGCCTAGCCTACAGACAGAGGCTTCAATGTGCGACAGCGTAGGTGGGTCCATCGGAACACAGTACAGGGACCTTTTGAAGTAAATGAGCGTGCCGCCGCCTGCGGCTCTGGTTCGATCGTTACGGACTAGGTTATAATTCGCGATTCGCGGGTTTCTATGAGACGGTTTAAGAAAGGTCTCCTGTACGAGAAAAACGTCGAGTTGGTGGTCGTGGAGAAACGTTGCGATTTCATCGCGTTTATTATTAATGCTCTTCGCGTTAAAGAAACCTAATTTAAGGGAACGGGGTTTGAGTTTACCGGCGGATGTAGCCATTAGAACGCGGCGGCTTTGTATGCGGCGAATACGTCGCTGAACTGCTCCCTAATGAAAGGTGCGTGCAGAGGCGAGGGGTTGGCTCTAATCGCCTCAGCCATAAGGCGGATACGATTAAAGTCAAACGACTCGTACACCTCGATATAGTTTTTTACCGACGCGGTGATGTCGGCCGAGAACGTCGGGGCCATAAGGGCCGCGGCCGACGGTGATGCGTGCGCGGGTTTCGGTACAGGCGCAGGTTTGAACGCGGCGAGAGGTATGCGTGGGACAGAGGGTCCTTGGAGCGCGGTAATCGATGCTGTCTCCTTCGGAGGAGAGGCGAGGGCCGGGAACGCACGGAGATGCATTTCTCTATTCCAACAAGCCCCGGTTGGGCGTTGCGGACTAAGACGCGGCAGAGCGGTCGCGGGTTTTTGCGCGGGGGCCAGTGCACGGGCGACAGGCCGTTTCGCGACGGTTTTTGGAGCCTTTGGACAGCCTCGGTAGTTTGCTGGGTGACCCTTTTCGCCGCAGAGAACGCAGCTAGGGGGCTCAGCGCACTGGGTGCGGTCCTTGGGCCGGGGACAATCAGGCGTTCCGTGCTCGCCGAGGCACTTCACACAACGAGGGCGCGCGAAACAGTTACGCTGCGAGTGACCGTACAACTGGCAGCGGTGGCACTGACCGATAGTGCCGGTTTTTCGTGGCGGCTCAACTTTTATTCCGGAAAGTTGGCAGACGGATTTAATGTTGAAGATGGACTTACCGTCTGCCGATCTCTCGGTGACGGCAAGGACCATCTCGTATGGCAACTTGCCTCGCGAACGGTACATCCGGTGTACCTCGAGGGCCGGAATGCCCTGCGAACAGAGGTCTTTAAGAATGTCCTCTGAGGACAACTCAACGGGGACTGATTTTATAACTACGCGGAGGACGCGTTCCTCTGGGAGAGTAAAACTATGGTATGGCAGGGCTCTCTCCTGCAGCATACGAGTAAGCGACCGAAAGTCGGCCGCTGTCGGTACAACTATTTTGATGCCGTCCTTGACAGAACGGGCACTAGAGAAATTAATGTGGTGCTGTGTGCACCACGATGACACCTCGGTCCACTTTCCTTTCTCCTGAAGGAAGATTGGAGGAGGGACCGGGCCACCCTTCTTAGGGGCTGACGAGTCGGACTGGGAGGTATTGGTCACCTGAGGGGCAGAACAAGAGGAGGGTGAGGCCGAGAGGGCTGATGGCTGAGAGGCCGAGGCTTCAGCAGAGGAGGGAGAGGCGGCGGTTTTAGCCGCCTTGGAAGGTACCTGTTGGGATTTAGCTTTTCGGGTACGCTTCTTGCCCTTTCCAATGACTTCAATAAAGCCATCAGTCGAGCACGACGAGTCTGATGCGGAAAGAGCATCGATGGAGTAATCGGAGGCGTTGGCCATCTCGGCGTCGACAGGGGACGGAGAAGCAGAGCGGGGGCGGGAAGTGGATGCCGGTGATGCGTCACACGCAGGTGTGCAACTCGGCGAAGTAATTCTCGGAGACGAGACAATAGAAATAGGAACAATAGCGTTCCCAACAATGGGTTTCGACATAGCAGTCGAGACAATGGGCCTTTGGCGGACTTTAATCCCTTTGTCGGCGCCGATAAGAGGGTGCGGGCAATCTAACTCTGAGAGCAAGGAGGGGTTGTGTTTACGGGTCCAAGCCTGGAAGAGGTCTTGGATGACCTGGGAGTTCTTCATCTCCTCGATGAAACGGGGCCAAAGGGCATCCATTTTCTCGAGAAAACGAGAAGTAAAAGGTGAAAACAAATTAAAATTAAAAACCTAACATAGATAATGACGTAGGGGACGCGCCTAGCATCAAACTAACCTAACTAAATCTATCTCCCCGGGTAGGTACGCCCGGGGATGTGTGACCCTCCCTGCTGGGTTTAAGCAGGGAGGTGAGTACCTATGGTGTGCCTTAAGCTGTGATGTACTCGTCGCCAGTCTTAATGTGCGAACGAGGCCCTGACCAGTCTAGCGCGAAGGGTGTAGACACACCCAACCGACACTAGGTGTGTAGCTGAAAAGGAAACCAGATCACCAGGATCGACTAGGAGACCCCCCAAGGCCGATACACTAGGTCCCGTCCAATTGACTGCTTTGCCTTAAAGAGGCTCGGCGGGTGTGATTGGGCACAACACCCCACTCGGTTTCGTTGGCACCGTTAGGATTTCCACCGAGGACCGCGAAACTGCGGTTTTATCCTGAAGGGACAAATGAATTTAATTCGCGAACCAAGAAACAGTGTTGATCTGCCACCGCCTTGAAAAAGGCAGCTTTAGATCTATCGATGTGCGTAGGCGGGCTACGCAGAGCGTTACGCAATCGTAACAGGTAGCAGGACGGGTGACGAGATCGAGCGCGCCACAGAGCGACACGTCCGTTCACGGCGAGCGTCGAGCGGAGAGTGCATCATCAGTTCAGCTCCTGTTATTTTCTCCTAACTTCCTCTAAAATCTAAATTTTCTTTGGATATTAAATTAAGACCTGATAACGAAAGTGCTATATTTATTGCCAATTTATTATCGTAGGATTCATTTAATGTATTGTTTAAACAATTAAATTGCTGGATATATCAATTATTTAAAAATGTATTTGATTTAAAATACATAAACAGAGAAACAAATTTCCGCAAATATATATCCTTAATAATATTATAAATGTGAAATTTTGGGAGAATGGATGTGTGGAATTGTGGATGTTTGTTACTCTTTCACGCAAAAACTACTGAATGTATTTCAATGAAACTTTACAATAATGTAGCTTATACATCGGAATAACACATAGGCTATAATTTATAAAGATAGTGTATGAATTGTCATTCACGTGGGTGAAACCGCGGGATAAAGCTAGTAATATAATATACACAAAAGTAGCACCCAATAAATGTAATTATTATTTCCATCAGGTACGATCAATAAGTCTTATTGGCTTCCCAAAGCTTTTTGTGCATCTGTATGTGCAGTCGATTCTTAGTTTCTTCGCCTTAAAAGCGTCTTTATGTCCAAGGACTAAGATTCAATTTTGTATATTGTTGTAATCCAATAACTACATAAATTCAGAACGCGTAACGAGTTTTTCCATGGCCCAGAATCCGCGCGACGCGACGCATCAATAACTTTCGCGTATCTGTACATTATCAATGGTTAACACTGATAAGATAAACAAATTTAATATTAAACTTGTTATAGGTTGTACAATTTTTTCAATGATAATTTATTTAAGCATCAGCTGGTTATAAAATTTCGGGCACGATTCGTCCCTACAGTCATGTGATATTTTTATGTAAAAAAATATCAATCATGTATTAGGAGATAGATAGAATTTTCTGTATTGTGCACAATTAAAGTAAAACCGTTAAAATAATATTACAATAATAAGTTTACAATAATACAGTGTTGATTCAAATTATTATTAATATCCCGCAGGAACGCAATGGATAATTATAAAAAATAATTCAATAATCACGTCTCGTTCCTCGTGAATGTAAGAGGAGGAATGGATGGTAAGGTGGATGGAGTATGTCAGATGATGGATGTCGAGACAAAAATAAAGAATGGTATGCTGAGATGGTTTGGCTATGTCGAGAGAATAAATAAAAGAACGATTGACGAAAAAGAGTATAAGGCGAGTGTGAATGAAAAAAAAGCCACATCAAGAGCATACCATAAACCGAACAGCATGTATGCAGGGAATAATGAAAGTGGACAAAGCGAAACAAGTGTGTAAGGATCGTAGCAAGCGGAAAGAAGTGGTCTCTGCCTACCCCTACAAGGGAAAGAGGCGTGATTGTATGTATGTATGATTCAAATTGCTTAGCCCAACGCTTCAGTTCTATGGTGAAAACTTCCATAAAAAACAACGTCTTTACGTTTTAACTTTCATCGATTCATTGCAAACATTGGATCAAGTAGGCTGATGAGAAACCTTGCCATTTGCAGACTAACAATTACAATAAAAACTTATTTTTTGTCTCACTGCTGCAGTTAACCCAGCAATGGGCCAGAAAGTTATTACTACTTTTTACGCGTTCTGTTCATACAAAACATAACATATCATCACGCCTGTATCCCCGAAGGTTTAGGCAAAGGTGTACCAATGTACACCCACAGTTCGCCGATATGTTTTAGGTCCCATGTAATAGGGGGCGAGCCTATTGCCACTAACTGGGCACAAATCCAAACTCCGACCTGCTACTGAGAATTTCATAGAAAAACCCAATAACACCTTGGTCGACCTGGGAATCGAACCCAAGACCTCTGGCGTAGCAGTCGCGCCTAGCGCCACTAGGCCAACGAGGCAGTCTAGTCATACAAAACATAACAAGTAAAATGCTCAGCTAGTCATACTTTTATTTATATGATACCGACAGGTAAACATACACGTACTTTCATCATCAGGGTTAATTTTAAACAAAGTTAAATCCTTTGTTTGAATATCTCTTACACAGACAAAGACGAACTTAGTTTGTCTGAGCTTTCTCGCTGAAAACGAGTGAACCGTTTTCAGTTGTTTCTATACAGGGTGCTTAGGAAATGCGCGGACATATTTGTTATGCCGGCCATATAAATGAACATCTTTCTTCATGAAAGTAAAAGTCGATCCAAGAAAAAAATCCCCTCGTTTTTATTTTGATTACCTGATAACAATTTTGTATGGTATTAGACTATGGTTTCTATAAAAAAGTTGTTCATTTTTATAGACACGGTTTTCCGTAGCACAATGTCTATCTAAACAAATACTTAACAAGGTGGATTACACCATTTGTAACTCAACAAAGGTAAGACGAATTTTTACGGCGTTTAATTAATTAGACAAAAAAACTGAATATAAATATGAAAATCTGATAAATGTCTTACGACCTGGGCATGCGAGTAAAAACGCGTGACACTGTTAGCTATTAAAAGAAGAATCACTTGGTATAGTCCTATCATGTACTCAGAAAATAGGCACTAAATATCATCAGTATTATTCATAGAGTTTGAACTAAACTATATAAACAAGCTTTTGGAAGTAATAATTGGTTCTTAGAAATACACTGGAGTGTAACTTTAATTGGGCAAGGCTACTAAAGTTGTCCGGTTTTAATTGTATACTTATTATGAAAATATTGTAGTTCGTCGAGACAGTTGCTATCTAATATTTTATATAAACATGTAACAAGCCTTTTCCTAGCCTTTTCCCAAGTTATCCGGGAATCGGGGAAGGCTTCCAGTCTTACCCGATTCAGCTGAATACTCTATTTTACATGGAGTGACTGGTTATCTTACAAACATGTTACATTGGCAGAAAAGTATTTAAAAAGATATTTTACCCACTTGCTTACAATGTATATGAATTGTTAACTTAAAAATCTCGTGATTTTACGAGAAAAATGTACTTTTTTATATCATTAAACAATAATCTGAATATCATAATTTGAGAAATTCTCGGTCCGAATTTTGATCAACAAACTTTTCTTGATAAAAACTTTAAATATACTTATAAACTTATAATAATAAAAGAATAATCTCATAAAAATCTGAACCCAATTTCTAAATATTAAACCATTTAAATATGGAATTACTTTCAAAATAAAAATTTAAAAATACCAATGTTAATCTAATAATTTATTTCATTACTTCAGACGAGTAGGTCGCAAAACAAAAGAGCACACTTAACAAAGAATTATCTTTCTCTGTACAAACCTCGATCTTGTTGGCAGCGCTGAAGTGGCCCTTAAAACTCCTGAGACTCGTAGAATTGATGAGTTCCAAGGAGATGAGCTCAGGAAAGTGGTATTGGAGGCGGCCGACGTTCAAGCACTCCCCGGACCAATCCACCAACCGTAGATGTGTTATTTCCCGCCTGAAAATAGTATAAAGTTTAGACTGAACTCCTATCCAAGATAACTTGCTGTGTTCGTTTGTTTAGGTCAAATCTAGAGTGCTCAGTTAGCTCAGCTGGCTAAATTAGGACACAATTCTTGACAAGATTGAGATGAAATTTTATATACTTCAGTAAACTTAGGTGAAAATAGAATCGCCTTGTTATCCTAATAGTGCTAAGCACGACTGTTACGCTTAAGGTATTGGGTTCGATTCCCGAGTCGACCAAGGTGTTATTGGGTTTTTCTATGAAATTCTCAGTAGCAGGTCGGAGTTTGGATTTGTGCCCGGTTAGTGGCATTAGGCTCGCCCCCTATTACATGGGACCTAAACATATCGGCGAACTGTGGGTGTACATTGGTACACCTCTGCCTACCCCTTCGGGGATACAGGCGTGATGATATGTATGTTATGAAAATGGAATCTTATTATAATTACGAGCTCTATGGAGCCGGAAGGTGACCATAAGAACTCTTATAACTAAACGAGGATTTTTTTCGTGCTAATGTTCTTTAGATTTGTCTTTACAAGTACTGTGATACTAGGTGATATGAAAGCTTGTGTTATTAATACTTTACATTACATTTTTACATACATACATACATATAATCACGCCTCTTTCCCTTGTAGGGGTAGGCAGAGACCACTTCTTTCCACTTGCTACGATCCTTACACACTTGTTTCGCTTTGTCTACTTTCATTATTCCCTGCATACATGCTGTTCGGTTTATGGTATGCTCTTGATGTGGCCTTTTCTCATTCGCACTCGCCTTATACACTTTTTCGTCAATCGTTCTTTTATTCATTCTCTCGACATAGCCAAACCATCTCAGCATACCATTCTTTATTTTCGTCTCGACATCCATCATCTGACATACTTCATCCACCTTACCATCCATTCCTCCTCTTGCATTCAACGCAGCGAGGCGGCTCTCCGTGGCCCACTTTTCGCCCCCGCGAGGAACGAGACGTGATGGGTGGCGAACCACATCGCCGCCATTTTGGAGAGTTAATTTTTTTTTTTAATTATCCGTTGCGTTCCTGCGGGATAAGGATTTGGGAAAGGATATGTTGGAAAGGATAACAAGGTAGGACGGGTTATAGGATGCTACCATCACGGAGGTACAATGAATGTGACAGTAACAGCTAGGGCAGTCCGGGGTCGCGTACCCGTGGTGGATCTAGCCAACTGTCGGACAGATTACATTTTTCATACTTTTTTTTCGCTCTTTATCGCGTTTCGTTATTTAAATACCGTCACTTTTTAAATTTTTATATAATCCCCACGTTAGTGTAAAAAAAAACTAGAATCAGCAAGATCCTCCGCCTTCTGACGTATACTCAAAGGCCAATCTTCGAACCTTTTATTCGTGCCATTCTCGAACTAAAGTTTGGATCAGAGGCGCGTCACCATCACGTCTTGAATATCCTACTTCTCATCCCATCCTTTTGCTGAGTGAACGGTCTTTTTCAAAGTATCATTTTCAACTTTCGCTTGTTTTCTCGTGGTATCCTGAGAACCCAAGCAGGCACCTTCATATTTTGTAATGGATTTCATCATCGTTGCTACCGCTGACAGTAAACAATCCGGCAATTTTAAATCTAAATTATCCTCTTCGCCTTGCATTTTATCTTTAAATTCTCAGACTATATACAAAAAAAAGACAATGTCACTCTCTCAATTCAAGTTGCTGTAATAACTTTTTTTCTACACTAGTAACATATTTTTTTCTATGAAACTATCTATTCCTTATTACGATGTAAAATATTTTTCACATGCAGCCCTTAGCAACCAATTTTTCTATGTCCAGTTTTAACACGCATCCCTCATCTCCCTTATCTATAAACCTCAACATCCATATATTTTTTCACACGCACCGCCTAGCTACAAATTGTTAAAATAATTTGAAATTATCATAGACAAATTCGGTATTATCAACCTTACAATGTAAAGTCAGTTTTCACACGCATCCCTTATCTCCAAGAGCAGATTATCTATCAGCCTCAACATCCTCTCTCTTACAATGTAAAGTCCATTATCACACGCATCCACTTCCGCCCATGCACCAAGACCCCTGCGTCCATACTATCATCTATGCCACTAGAGCTCAGCTCATAATATACCAGTCCTGGCTCACCATCCCATACATACCCCTACCAAAACAAAACACCAACCACCAAACTTAACTTTACCCTACCTGCAAACTAAAATAGACCTTATTCCTACTGCCATAAAGCTAAAATTACATGTAAATTTTAGTGGTCCAGAACCGGTAATTCTTAGCTACTATGGACAATTCACACAATACGTAAACCTTGAATAAAATATCATTATTAGCCGAAAAGATAAGGAGCTCGTGGCTAAGTGTAAGCCGTAAAGTTTAACCGATAATACAGGTTAAGCCACGCTCGCCGTGGTTGGTCCGTGGATGGGTGACCATTTATAACATACCGAGACCCCTCCGTGTTTCGGAAAGCAACAGTAGGTTCCGGCTGTCATCTTTGGTAGTCGTTAATTCAATTCTGACAACCAGTCTTACTATGATTCCCAGTAAAATGGGTTGTGGAGGTCAGATAGTCAGTCGCTCCATGTAACATACGGTATTCAGCTGAATCCGGTAAGACTGCTAGCTGACCCCAACATAGTTGGGAAAAGGCCTGTCAACCGTACCTCAAAAAATCATTTAGTATGTAGTATTGCGTAATTTAAGTCTAAAAATTTCTAGAGATATTCGGAGGCTCAGATATACAATTCTGACCACGTACTCAATCTTAAGGAATTCGTATTTAGAAAAATAATTATATTTGGGATTAAGGTGCCGTAATAATGCCAAGAAGGTTTTAATGTTGATTGAGACTATTATTTCTGTGTTTTGCAGTTATTTTTCTAGTTTTAACATAATGTATCTTCGTCAATTTTTATTCTTATGCCCTCTATTTATTGGGAGTGGCAGATCATGCTTGTGTATTTAGACCTACATCTTTCATTTTCTGATAAATGCTAACCAGTGATTCCATTAACATATCTAGGCTCATATGTGACCAACAACATACCGAAGGGTCCCACTATACTCTATAACATAAGAAATGTATAATAAAAATCTTCCAAGAAACTTACGAACGTGTCTTATACCTCAATCCTTTATTACACTTCAAGTAATATCTAGACTAATCTAGATAATATAATATATAGGTACTTGAGAATTTAGTCTACATACAAATTCGCCGACAGAATAAGTAGGACTTATAATCGACGTCTTCAGCTATTTATTTATTTATTTATTTAAAGGCTATTGTTGTTAAAATAAAATTACATTAAATTAGAAGTTTACTTAACTCTAAGTTTTAATAAGAAATTGCAGTTTTTACGAGGCAGAAAAGGTTTAGCTAAGTTTAAAAATCTGTTATATCAACCACCCTGTTATAAAGATATTTACAATAAGAAAAATGTGTATATTGATATATAATAACTTGCCAGAAGAATTTAGAAAATTAGCGGAATGACTCCTATCACATTGTTTCTAAAGCATTAAAGAATTTATGGAATATAGAAATAAATAATGTATTATGTTGTTGATAATTAGCATAGTAGGTATAAGTTATGTTTTTTGTTTAATGTAATGTAATAAGTAATATTATTGTACGCCTGCTTGTTGGCAGAATACATTTACATCTAGAATTTAAGATCTCACCTTTATAAAAAACAATGTATTTCTAGAAAATAAACGTTTGAATTTGAAATTGAACATTAAAAATACACTTATTTTTCACATGTTTCTAATGCGAGATCTTGATAAATTAAAAAAAGAATCTTCAATGCTATATACTGCTATATCGAATTTTCTGCCACCAGCTGAAGTATTTTCGCAACAGTGTCATTAAAATTACAGTTAATTACAAATATTTGATCGCGATATAATACGCTCGTTCTGATAAACTAATTTCAATGTACCTTTAACGACGTACTTTGTCATTTTAAGAATATTGTGTCGTATGGTGTCATGTATTTAAATTCCATAAGTAACTAAATAAACAAAAACAACACTTTTTGATTTAATAAAAACATTAACTATAGTTGGATTCAAAGTTAATGTCGACTCTGAATTTAGCTACACGCTGCGCAGTACCTCGCCCCGCACCCCCCCTGGCGCATAAGTTTGTTACTGCGCAGCGATTCGCCTCGTGTTCAGAGCCGCCATTAAGTTTGCACCGTACTGTACTAAGTAAATATCAGCCTGAAATTAACTTGAGACACAATACCTGCTTAATACGAAATCTTTTCCAGTTATTTTTGGAAAGACGACAATCTAAAATAATCTCGGATTCTTTTTCCCCGTAACGAGCATTAAAACATTCCTTTAGAATTATATTGTTTAATGGGCCCCATTTATGAAATTTGCATCTCAATGTGTGTAATGTCTGAAAGGTTAGAAGCATTTTTATAATTCTCTAAGGTTAAAAAACAAAAGGTTTGCTTTGATGTTGTCTCCTATCTCCTGTACCTTATGTATTAATTCTACACGCCACTGCGAAGGTTTAAGGCCTCGTTTACGGAGACGCGGGACGTCGGGCGTTGCGATGAACGGCGCAGTCTGCACTGAATTCAAAAATAGGGAGTTGTATGAGTGCGTTTACGGAGAAGCGATTTTATACGCGTTTGTTTGAAATAGGGCGATTTTTGCGGCGGACCTCGCGGATTGCACCGACGCGTCCCACGCGGCGTTTACCGCGGCGGCGCACGTAGCGGCAATTCTCGATGAAGCTATGCCCGAGGCGGAATCTTCTGTCAGTCTTATTTAGAAATCGCGCAACACTGACGTAGTCACAGTCGAAATGGAGTATGATATTATGATAAAAATCCGACTTGTAGTCGATTTGATCGAGGCGAGCGTGCACCGCCTCTCTATCCGCCTCGCTTCTCTATGAACAACGTCGTATATTGCTATAAGTTTGTGTTTCCGCGTGCGATGATGCGTGCCGCTTCACGCGCTGCCCCTCCGTAAACAGAAAAAACGCCCAACGCGCCGCGAGACGCCACGCCACACGCGACGCGAGACGCCCCGCGTCTCCGTAAATGAGGCCTTACTGATGTGTAGTTAAACACATGTTTGTCAATTTCATAGGTAATTAACTGACGGTAATATAAGAGGAAAAGTGTAATTTTCACATACTAATAAAGTGAAACTTTAAATCCTACCCCAGATAAGAAGAGCGCGTTTCTTTAAAAACAAAGATGTACTTCTTACGCTAACTGTATAATTACAAAAAAAAATACTATCACTGTTAATAAATACAAACGATCGAAAATTCATGCAAACGCTGTTACAAAGATTAATTTTAAAGTTAATGGATAAACAAAAGACGGTTGCGCATTCAGAAGCATTTGAAGCGTAATCCTTTTGGAGCTTCTTAAAGCCCGTCCCATAAATATAACTGACGAAAATGTAACTCTAGTCAACTTCGGATACACTTTTCTGGTCCCCAACATAGTTAAATTATAAAACGCCCAATTACTTATCTAATCGCACAAAGTAGTTGTTCTGGGTTGATTCAATTGCTTAGCTATTTTATATACTTCAAAATAACATATAAATATGATGTCTAGCAATCCAGTAAATATGCATCAATCAAGCCCAAATCAACCACCTACATGACATTGCGTGGCTCATTATAGATAAATTATTTGTAATGAAATTATTATTAATAATTTTTAACTCTCATCATCACACCAGCTCGAAACCATCATGATTTATAGTCACTGAACTCACATAAATAATTACAGTCAATAAACATAAAAAACTGTCTTCAAATAACATAAAACAAACATACACACAAAAGCACAAACATCAATTAATAAATAATAATTTCCTACCTCTTACTTCTTACATAGGTTACAAATCAGTTAAATTGTTTTAAGAAGGGTTTCTAATAAAGATTCCAATAAATAGCATACTCGTATTTACATATTACATAGATTTCATTCATACTTGATATGTTAGCAATATTTAAGTACACAGTTTATTAATTAAGTAAAACAGTTTTTATTTATGTAAGTTTTAATTTTAGTATAGTTAGAGTTTGTTCTTATATTAGATTTAATTGTGTATTAATAAATAGTTAAAAAATTAAGCAAAAACATTTACTTTCCCACGATATCGTATAGGAGTCCGATACTGGTAGCGTGTCAGACCATATGAAAACAGTCTTAGTGCAATTTTAATAGATCTATGTTCAGCTGTGAACCCGGGTTTGCATCATTTTTTTTTTTCGGAAAAAGTTTTCTGGATACATAATCAAAACAATAGAAAAATTACTTACTTAATGCCTCGTAACCAGTAGTTGACCAAGCCAGTTCGGCAATTCAGTTGGTATTGCAGCTGGTCACACTTGGCTTTGGCCGTGAATTCGCCAAGAGAACAGTGCTTACTGACGGATGTGTCCGAGCTGTTTCTACTCCGAAACTGGAACCCAGGAGTCACGACCGACACCACGCTGAATAACACCAAGGCTTCCGATATCACTGAGGACAACAAAGATAGAATTAATAAAAATGTTCAATACAATTAGATGGCAACAGAATAATACTACTTTTTTAAATAAGACCTAGTAATATAATAATGATCCTAATAATATATAAACGTCCCACTGCTGGGCACAGGCCTCTTCCCATATAGGGAAGGCGCGAGCATTGATCACCACGCTTTCTCTCGGCGGATTGACGATTTCAGATCCCTAATTTTTGGAATCCAGGTTTCCTCCTTAAATAGCGGAATGAGGCCCTGGATTAGGATCAATAGGATGTGTACAATTTAAAGCTAAGCACTGGAGTTTTTTTCGCATAGTCAAACAGTGCAATGTAATGTGCTATAAAACCGCATAAATAGCTCTTAAAAACTGGTGCGCCTTTTGATCGCAGAGAAATCGTTAAATATCTTGTAAACATCTACTTGAATTTTCTTCCGCTGCTGTTTTTGCTAAAGTATAGTTTATTTTTAACCAACTGCGCCAGAAGCAGGGTATATCTTTTAAAATGACTTTGATCTAGAATCAAATAAGCTTTTATGTAATGTCTAACTAACAGTACAACATGTTATGAAAAATCAAAGGGAGAATTTTCATCAGATAACTGACCAACATAATTGCTGTTTTGGCTGCATTCGAACTATTAATATGAAGTCGAGCAGCACCAATGACCGACCGATGTTTACTTATAATATTCATATGAAAATGTTATCTTTAAACATTGACTTCGTGGCGAAACAATTAACATGCTATAGATTGAATATAGCATAGGTGACCTTCGGATTGTGTGGTTAACACGACTAAAAATACACCTTCTTTTTGCTCCTATGTAACTAAACTAAAATGAGTTTAACTTATTTGTAACATAAATGTTTATACTCTCTATGGACAACGCTTTTCTTCTGAGCTAACAAATTCTTACTTTTACATAAGTTTATCGGCTGTGCACATGAGCGCCAAACCGAAACAAAATATAAAGCAGGGTGTAAAGTTGCTGTCAGTGGTCAATGCCAGCTTTCTTATTCAACCTATAAACACAGGTTCTTTTTCAAATTGTCTGTCTAATCCTCATTTTTTAAGAAAAAATGGCATTTTGTAGATAAGGTTTCACTATCCCTGTTATCTATGTTGTACTGCTTCGTTGGCCTAGTGGTTCGAAGGGCGACTGCTACGCTAGAGGTCTTGGGTTCGATTCCCAAGTCGACTAAGGTGTTATTGGGTTTTTCCATGAAATTCTCAGTAGCAGGTCGGAGTTTAGATTTGCGCCCGGTTAGTGGCAATAGGCTCGCCCCCTATTACATGGGACCTAAAGATACCGGCGAACTGTGGGTGTACATTGTTACGTCTCTGCCTAACCCTTCGGGGATACAGGCGTGATAGTAATGTATGTTACGGTCGTGTGGCTTGGCGGGAATTTCTAAGGGGCTTACCCCGCTCAAATTCCAAAAACACTGTAACTTTAAAGAAGATTGTAGATGAATCCTCTTGTGCGTTTTCCACATGAAAAATATATGTGATACTTAAGGTTGTCACAAATACATCGTATTGTTTAAAATATTGATAAACTTTCCCAAATTTGGAAGAAAAAATATTTAAATGGTGCCTTTTTCAACGTAAATTGAAAATTTTCTCTATAACGGCTGAATAGTTTGGCGTGAATTTTGTACCATAAAATATGTAGTGACGTATTTTACAATATGTATTGTTTTTTTATTCTTATTTCTTCTCACATTTCTTAATAATGAATAAAAACCCGAATCCTAGCCAGTACCCCGCTGGAGCACCCCCGCTACGGCCTGTGACGCGTACTCGGAACGCGATACAACAGTGTCTCGATGACTCTTGCGACGACCATACGCGCGTTACTTTTTCCAAATAAAAACTAAAACAACTCGTTTTGAATGATTTTTGAATGAAATCATATTGTAAATAGTATAAATATAAATATTTCGTAATAAAACAACAGTAATTACGTTTGTAAATATATAAAAAGTAGTTTGTAATTCCGTTCAGTTTTTTGAACCTATCATAGAGTAAGCCTAACTATGCCTAAATATAAGAATAAATGTAAGGTGAAGCGTGGCCGAGCTCTAGCACCTACCATAAATAGTACATTATTTTCTAGTGATTTTATTTTTTATTGTTTTTGAGTCAATGGAGCATTTCACCTTGATGATTATTTTATTGTGGAGTTATTTTAAAATTGTCATAAAAATATATATATAAGTCGTTATAGGTACTCGATAAGTTCAACAACCTCGCTGCAGCTGTCGGCTGGTACCTATTTTGTACCTATTTGTGTGCGTGCGCGTACTGCCTCATTTATGTGTTTCTATATTGTTACCTATCTAGGTTTCTAAACTTCTTTGGTGGTGGATAGAAAAAAAAATTGTAAAAATATGATCTTCTTTATATTTCGAAACTATTATCGATTCTGGGGGTCTACTCTCTTTCTCCGAAACGAAACTTCGTTTACGAACGAAATTTAAACGAAATTTCGTCAGTGACCTTACTCTATTTCATTTTCGGCCACACATAAGAAGTTCGTAACCATCGACAATTTTCGTGAACGATAATATCGTGTGGGTCTTTTTTTAGTAATATATGGCTTACTATTTGAATTAAATTAAATTAATGTAAATTACCTTCATTAAATTAATTTAATTAAAAAAGGAACATATAAAATATAATATATAATAAAAAATGTAATATAAAAAAATATGGTATTAATTTCGGCGTGCGCATGTTAATTAATTAAATAAAATAAAATTAACTTAATTAATTAATTAAATGAAAATAATAAAATAAAATAAGTAAATAAATAATAATTATATTAATAATTAAATTAAATTATTTTAATAATTAAATTAATTAATTAATTTTTATAAAAAAAATATATTTAATTAAATCCAATTTAATTGATTGAAATTATTAATTAATTTAATTACTTTAAATTATTAATTTATTTAATTAACTTTAATTATTAATTTATTTAATTTATCTAATTTTTTAATTAATTTAATTTGTTAAAATAATAAAATTAGATTAAATTAAATTAATTAAATAAAAATTAAATTAATTTATATAAATATAAAAAAATATGTAAAATAATTTACTACAATTAAATTAAATTAATAAATATTAAATAAATTAATTCATCATTCATCAATCATCTGTCAAATTCAAATATTCGTTCGGAAGATTTCGAATTAGAGTAGGTTTAGAGAATCGTAACGTTAAAAAATGTTCGTTCGTCCGAAATTTCGGAACGAAATGGAACCGTGGTTGGAAAGACGCGAAATTTCGATCGAAACTTCGTTTTTCGTTGAATAAGAGTAGACCCCGAACCGAAAAGTGTGTTTACAAACAAACCCTGCAAAATAAAAATAAGGGTACCTGGTACATATTTTAATATCGAAAATTAAAATACCTACGGGTAAAAATTCAATGTTCAAAAGATCGAAAAATTAAATATCGAAGGAACATATGACCGCCAATGTAAGTTATAATATTGATTTCTTTTGTTTACTTACGAAAGTAAACGAGCAACATCAACCCTCAAGACGAACTCCACCTCAGTATGCCTGTGACCATGATACCTACTTGCAAAGGTGTCGAAACGCCCGGACCCAAAATCTCGATACAAGCCGCGATAAAATCCGTAAAATTAGTTTAATTTCAACGAAAATTATAATTCTTATATTAAAAATCGCTTCGTAATAAGTCTTATATTGATTTCTTATTACTTCAAGTGGTGTGGGAAGCACCAGCTTTGGAATAAAAAAACAATTATCAAAATCGGTTCAGCCTGACGAAAGTTGTACCTACTTAGTTGTAATTTGTAATGCGATGGACACGCGCTCTTGTGTGCGTAACTACAGGCAGGGTTAGCAAGCTTGCTAAAATAACTCTTGGTAAAATAAAATATAAACTTATAAATGTTACAAAATGTATATTTTTATATTTATTTTGTAAATATAACGTTAATTATATTCAACAGTATTCCAAGTCAAATCTAATCAATTTTAATTTTTAACCGACTTCAAAAAACAAGGTAAGTACTCAATGCGATTGTTTTTTTTTAAAGGTCGTTATCACAGAACCTTCGACTGGGTCAACCGATTTTAATGATTCTTCGTTATTTGACTTATATTCGGTTCTTTTTTGTAATCGGTTATATTATTATGGTCATTCGATATTTAGTTTTTCGATGTTTTGAAAATTGACATTTTAAACGTAGGTATTTTAACTTTCGATATACAAATATGTACCCTAATAAACATCAATGATTATTTACCTGAGTATAATATAATATAGATAACTAGCGGCCCGCCCCGGCTTCGCTCGGATGCAACGCTGATAGCAAATATAACTACACAATCATAAAGTTCTGTAGGGCGAAGCACAGCCTTGGACGCACTATTGGTATAGGCACGACCCCCAGCCCCCGCGCGGCCCTCCGGCCGGTACCGCCGCAACCGCTATGTCCCTACATTTTAAATTTGTAATATCTTCGAAAATATTCATTTAAATTACATGCTGTAAAGGGCAATTTGGATCTATATTGCATGCACAATTTATTAAAGGTACTTAAGTGGATAAGGATTAATACTGTATTGCTTTTTCGTAAATAAGTAATAAATTAACGATAAAAATAGTTATTGTGGGTTATCCTCAAGAGATAGACATATGCCATCGTGGACTTTTTTGTAGATCTTTTTAAGGTGCACAATACTGTAGTACATTATTTTGATCTATCTCATAGGGTTCAGCCAGCGTTTGCAATGAAAGCTCAAAAAATGGGTTCATTTACGACCTTACAGTAGAAATCTCTAAAATTATCCGTATTCCTTTACTATATTATGCATGTATTAGACATATAAACCTTCCTCTTGAATCACTCTATCTATTAAAAAAAACCGCATCAAAATCCGTTGCGTAGTTTTAAAGATTTAAGCATACATAGGGACAGACAGCGGGAAGCGACTTTGTTTTATACTATGTAGTGATAATATAACATCGTCAAGTACCATACATACCATACCATACACATATAAATATTTGTAGTGACCCTAGCTACACTAGCTATCGCGCGCCAAAACGGCGCGGCAGGGCTTCAACGCGCGCAAAGGAGGCGCGCGCGCTTCGCTTGCATTGGCAACGGAGGCTCGCGCGACTCGATGTTTTGTGCGCCGACGAGCCGCGCCGCGCCCGCGCGCCCGCGCCCCGTCCCTTTGTTCGTTTCGCAAGTATTACGGAGCCTAAAATTCATGTTTGTATGATTATAGGTATAAAAGTATCTAAATATTTCTTGATATTATGGATGGTTAAATATGTATACGTTTTAAAAACAATATTTTTAGTTATTTATTAAAATAGTTTGGAGATTTCTCATATTATTTTGTTAAAAAACCACCTAAACAAAAATAATCATCAAGATCGGTGATGTTTCTTCATTGACTCCATTAATTAATTATTTTTATAAAATTGATCATGTACTAGCACCCGTGCTCTCAAAGATAAATGTTGAAAGCTAGGTCCTCCTAACTATTCCCGTCACTGAGAACCAATAAGCACTTACCTGGTCATCATCAGACCTTCAGCTTGTATAATTTGTTAGAATGAAAGCTAAGTCAGCAGGCAAAGTGCATCGTGTAGTTCTTATTATATGTATATACATTTTGATTTTGATGTAGGCAGATCCTCGTACAAGACAACAAAAACTATAACATTAGAATAACATTAGATCTCTCAGAGAGCGAATAAAATAGGCAAAAATGATGAAAACTTTGCGACATATCTGCGACACTGCTTAATCTGCACTTTGTTTTATTGTAGTATGATCGTTGGTCGGTAGGTAGGTGGCGCTAGAATAAAAAATACTAGTACAAAGCTCAAATCTTCAAGGTCATTGGGCAAGGTAATACCCAGCATAGCAAGCGCGTGGCACCGCTCCGAAGTTGTCGACAAACGGTGTCTCAGGTCTCTGTTTATCTTTATTCCTCATGTATGTTTTTATCCTGCTCACTCACTGCTTCATATGGCCATAGTCTATACAATGCTTGATTTAACGCACACTTGTTGCACATATTCGTACGGAAGAGGTGAACGCTGTGTTTTATAATACAAAATTAATATTGTTATTATAAATAAACCCCGATATCCAAAGTTTTGTTGAAGTGACTACGTGTATCCCTAAAATTAAAGGTTTTGTGATTACTGAAGGCGGAAATCATAATCTTAAAGACATCTGAAAGGCTGACACAAATAAATAATTAAGTAAGTTTAATTTAAAGTACCCTTAAGTAGTTATAATTATATCATTCAAAGTACCTAACTATTTACTTTTAGATAGTTGAACACGCATAAAATGTAAATAAGAAACGACTTCTAACATTTTTTATGGTTCAAAAACTGGGGCCCGAGTCTGCTATTGACAATTGCTTGAATCGTCTGAGTGGGTGGCGTTAGTAAGTCCATTTTAGGATAATGACGTAGGTAAAACGTCATTTTAACGTCAAAATTGGCCATTGGGACGGCCAATTTTGACGTTCTGACATTTAGTAGAATGCTAATTATCTTAAAATGGACCTACTAACGCCACCCACTCAGACGATTCAAACAATTGTCAATCGCAGACTCGGGCCCCTGAGCCACTACTGAGATATAGCTATAGGTACCCATATATCGCACCCTCCGTCAATTTTTCAGTAGGTACGGCGAAAAAACTGGTTTTATTGAAATATTTACTTCGTCCTTGGTCTAAGAGGAAAGATTCTTATACCAAAAAAAAAGGGAAAAAATAATTACACTGTGTGTTGTTTTTAAATTAGTGCTAATGTTTCCAGTTTATTAGGAATCGTGGAAATAAGTTACTTTGCTATATTTCGTAATTAAAAAGAATATGGTATTTAAAGTATCAGTCGACCGAGGTATTTTTGGGTTTTACTAAGAAATTCTCAGCAGCTGGTCGGAATTTGGATTTGTGCCCGGTTAGTGGTAATAGGCTCGCCCCCTATTACATGGGTCCCAAACATGCCGGCGAACTGTGGGTGTTCATTGGTACACCTCTGCCTAACCCTTCGGGGATTCAGGCGTGATGGTATGTTATGTCAGATCAATAATGTTAAATGAACTAAAAAGTAATTCTTCAGATTAATCAAATACCTCCAAAGGAGACGGGGATTTCTGGGCCAAATTGTAATAAGTTAAGACATGGCTTAAAAAAAAGGCTATATTTTTCTATTTCAAAGTGTGAAAAATCAACTCAATTTACAATCTGGAAAATGAAATATCCAATAATTAAGTTTGGGTTACGAAGTAAATAATCTAAGTAAATACTCTGTTGATGATGACATTAAAATGTCATCATCAACAGAGTTCATACTATTTACGAAAATGCTTTCACTAGATGATTTATTTAATTAAAATAATTAAATCCATTAGAATTAGAGTATTAAGAGATTAAGTATTACATAATTAAGATAAATAGATTCACATTTAATAATCGATTATTGTATTCTTTAATCTGTGCTAACTCTGACTGGACATGCATGACATTGACATCGATCGACATTCGACACTAAACGAGTGTCAAATTATCTACCTTAGAGTATATATTATACAAGAAAGAGCTAAAGAGTGAGCCTATCATCTGGGTATGAATCGTAAGCACTAGTATGAACTAGTTTTGTCGTGATTTTTTTTATAAAGACGGAACGCGCCGTTTTAATCATTCTATCTAAAACACTAATATTATCCTAACAATGTCAAAATCCTGGATATTTTCGTTAATAAGTCGGTCGTAGGGAAGCAATATTAAAATATTATTGTAACTGCATCGTAGGCAAACGGACGGTGGGCTGCTGCGCCCATGTGATGTCAATAATATGGTACCTTAGTTGGGCTAGGTACCAAGATAATATAGTACCACCTGCACAATTCTTAGATGACGTTCTTGTAATAATAGAAGATGAATAAAAATACTAATAAAATTCGATTTTCATTTTTGTGCATCATCTTCCCACTCTACAGAAATATTTAAAATCCTGTCTAAATTATAAGAAAAAAAAAAAACAAAACCATCATAAACCTTGACTGCTAAGCGGACTAAACAAGCCATGATAGAATCACTCTTTAGTTTCTTACCTATACTCTAAGGCAGCAAAGTATAGTTTTTTACTTAAATTTAATCTCTTTTATCTCAGCTCTCAGATTGCCAAAATCGGCCATATTTTCAGTGATTGTTTGTTAATATAGTAGCTATCAATTCACTCCAGTTTCATCTTTTTACATTCTGGCCCAAAATTGTATGAAAGCGGATCCGTCTCCTTTGTAGACTCGGTTACAAAGGAGACAGATACGCTTTCATACATAAAACTATACTTAACTGCCTTAGAGTATAGATAAGAAACTAAAGAGTGAATTTATCATGGTTTGTTTAGTCCGCTTAGCAGTCAAGGTTTATGATGGTTTTGTTTTTTTTTTTTTATAATTTAGACAGGATTTTTAATATTTCTGTAGAGTGGAAAGGAGATGATGTACAAAAATGAAAATCGAATTTTATTAGTATTTTTATTCATCTTCTATTATTACAAGAACGTCATCTGAGAATTGTGCAGGTGGTACTAATTTCTAGTAGAGGTACTTAGCCTAACTAAGGTACCATAATATTGACATCACATGGGCGCAGCAGCCCACAGTCCGTTTGCCTACGATGCAGTTATAATAATATTTTAATATTGCTTCCCTACGGTCGACGTATATACGAAAATATCCATGGTTTTGATATTGTTAGGATAATATTAGTGTTTTAGATAGATTTATTAAAACGGCGCGTTCCATCTTTATAAAAAAATCACGACAAAACTAGTTCATACTAGTGCTTACGATTCATACCCAAATAGGCTCACTCTTTAGTTTCTTGTATAATATATACTCTAAGGTAGATAATTCGACACTCGTTTAGTGTCAAATGTCGATCGATGTCAATGTCATGCATGTCCAGTCAGAGTTAGCACAGATTAAAGAATACAATAATCGATTAGTAAATGTGAATCGGTTTATCTTAATTATGTAAAACTTAATCTCTTAATACTCTAATTCTAATGGATTTAATTATTTTGATTAATTGTATCATCTAGTGAAAGCATTTTCGTAAATAATATGAACTCTGTTGATGATGACATTAAAATGTCATCATCAACAGAGTATTTACTGAGACTATTTACTTCGTAACCCAAACTTAATTATTGGAAATTTCATTTTCCAGATTGTAAATTGAGTTGATTTTTCACACTTTGAAATAGAAAAATATAACCTTTTTTTTCAGCCATGTCTTAACTTATTACAATTTGGCCCAGAAATCCCCGTCTCCTTTCTACAGAATGTTTGGTAATGTGGGGGTATGACATTCGTATCACATAGGTTAACCAAATCTTTAAACAATGCGTTAAAAATAATTAACAATTCAGTATTTGCATGTGGAAGTTCATCAGAGTTCACGATATTAACATTATTCGTTTTACATGTGCACGTTGAAGTACGATTCATCGTATCTAATCCAAAATATTCATTACTTTTGAAATCCTATTTAAATAATAGTTTGTTTGCTGCAGTGGGATTTGTTTAGATTTCTTTAATTTGTGCGATCAATTTTTGTTTGTGGTTACGTGAGATTTAAAGGTGTAAAAGTAATTTTGAGCCTTTTCTTATCACAATTTATTTTCTACTTTTGAGTTCATGATTAATTGATACAGTTGGTCAGGCGAGTACAATGTTGTATTTACTTCTCTATGCAGGCATGCATTGAGTCGCCTTCGTTTTGAGGATGTGCAGTTTGTAAAAATCAATTTTCCACTTCTACGTTAAATACTATCTAATCTAATACCAGTAAAATCTAAGTTTTACCAATACTTAATGGTAAATGTCCGAAAAAGTTTACGATTAGTATTGGTATAATACAGGGGTTCCCAACATTTTTCTGTCTACTGCCCACTTTAAGAATAAATTATTTTTAACGCCCCCCTTTAGGCCTACAGCGCCCAGAAGGGGGCGTTATCACCCACGTTGGGAAAGACTGGTATAATACAATACCAATCTAAAATTTAAAAGGGAATCAATAGAAATTTCACACAGTATATTATTATGTTGAAAAATTAGCCTCCACACAGACGTAGCATAACTTAATTTATTAACGAAAAGCATTCAGCCCAAAAATTTCGTTTATAAAAGGCTCTTTAATAACTTTATTTACTAAGTGCAGTTATTATGTTGTGCATACGTATGTTGAGAATATCCTTTTTTATTTAATTTCGGTTATTATGGTATCATTGCACCCATCGTCGGGCTATGCGACGCCACGCGCCGCCGCGCCGCGCCGCGTCGCAGGATAAAGTTCAAAATGACTAGAAATGCAAAACCAAAATCTATTTCGTCCGTGATTAAGATAACAAATAATATTAGACAAGTAATATGTTTTTGCACTAAATAGTGACGTCATGCGAAACTTCAGAACAATGTGCCTTCAACATCTTTTATAAATCTTTTGAAAGGACACAAAAATAATAAATAATGAAAATATAATCATTTTTTGCTATCCAAACTTTTTTTGTTATTTTTAATTAATAAACATAGCTTCGGTTGACAACTGGAATTAGAAATAAGCCTACTGATGTCCAGTCACGTGGTATGCTTTAAAAAATAAAATACGCAAACCTGAAAATCTACAGAATTGAGAGTTTTTTTTCTAGAAGTGTCCAGAATTTCTGTGAAGTATCATTGGCAGTGTTCTACTTAGATGGTGAAACTGCAAGCATATTGAAAATAAAATTTGAAAAACATTATTTATTCATTTCAATTAAAGTTCAGACAATCTTTTGTGTAAAGTACGATTGAATCCGTTTGAAAGTTAGTTTTATTCTAATATCTGACTATGACATGGAATGCATTATAACTAAGTACCTACATGATTTAATAAAATACCCCTGTATGTGACAATCGATCGAAAAGCCATCGATCATTTTATATTTGTAGTTTTATCGTCCAACACTGATTGGTACCTGTTGCTGCCCGGTGAGAATAGCACACCAACATTTATTTAGTTTTTTCATAAGTATCTCGACAAATAGTCAATATTTTCTTCTCTGATTAAAGTAGTCACGTATCTTGTAGATTTATCGACATATGGCATAAATATACTTGGGGACCTACAATGCATTACATCGATGTCTATTTTAAATCGTCTCTCTAATTGGAAGTCTATTACCATCTACCCGGAACCAACGATGCCGATTACTATTAACAATATACTGAAGAGAATATTGTTCAACAATATTAGTACAGCTCTTATTGTTTTACTCATTGATTTTGCATGGAGTAACGGCCTAAATTTCATATTTCCAATATTTCAGCTGAGATTTTTTCTTTAACAAAACAGTATAACACTGGCTATAAATTTATGTGGTCATTTTTGCAGAGTTACTTTTTACTGTTTTTATACATATGATCCTGTTAGTGACTAAACCTTGACTTGCATTCCACCAAAAACATTTAATGTAACGTAGTGTATAGCAGCATCCGATCATTTACATAATATTCCACCGAGTTTGTGTGTGTGTGTTTGAGTTTGAGTTTCGCTGCAGCGCTAAAAATGGTTATATCGTCTAACCAAACTATGAGAATATGCAGCAGCAGATCGCTTAAAGCTTTTCTAGCGACCAAAACTTCTGCAGTTACGAGTCTTGTAGGTAATGCAAATGCACGGTTCATTGTCATTTTCATTGACATTTTTACGTAGTACATATATATCGATGCATCCGACCAATTACACATCTCCGCCTTTATTACGAGAACGCTCATTAGATGCAAGCGTAGAGCTAGAAATGTGTAGAGGTGGTCGTTGGTTTGGGGTTAAAGTTATTTTTTGACGGATAGAAAAAAAAACAAATTAAATGGCGGTATTTTGTATTTGTTAAGTATTAGTAAGTCTTCAAATAATTTAATAATGGAACTCGCCTCCAATATTGTTTTCTAAAGATATTTCAAATTACTAATGTTCAACCACCTATTTTAAGGGATGAGGGGCACAATGTACTGAATTTGTTTAATTATGTTGCCTGTGCTAATCTTGGCGTCCATAGTAAATTTTAACTCGTCATGTCTTGAGGAGTACGCTAACAGTTTTGCTGATACTTATTTATTAATAGCTAAAAATATCACAAACTACATTACATTTCTATTGAAGAACATATATAAAAATATCTTCTTTGCTCCTCTAGAATACCTTACAGTGAACGTTATAGATAAACATGATAATATATCTACTGCACTTTTAGTCTACTTACCTCTCATTATTATTGTTCTCCAATTTCCTTTATTTTGTAGATTTATTTACACTATGCAATAGCACTTGGTATTTTCAAATATTGTTTAATTAATTTTTAATATTTTATTATGTTATTAGATAGGTCATTAATATATTATGTAATGTTCAAAAACAGCACAGTAAATTTTCTCGGAAAACGGAACTAAAGTTACTAAAATACAAACAAAATGGATAATTATATGATTAACTAACCGAATACGTTAAGCTAAAAAAAAATATTCAGCAAATTCACATCAAAAAGAAAAGTTGTAAATAACAATGGTTAACTTTTACAATATCACGTAGCGTCCGCGGAAAATTGGCGCGCTTTTCCTCAATCGATGAAAACCGTGAGCCGCGCTCGGCGGCCTGACTACGACTGAAAGCCTGAAACATCACACGATAATCTTGATTTTATTAGCAACATCACTCTAACCAATGTTCATACAAAACGATCCAAAACATCTTAATATAGCTAACTTGAACAGTAAATGCTTCCTAAAATATATCTGAATGTTACTTTGACCAGAGATAGGTAAAATATTTTTAGTATTTCGCTCAACGAAATTATAAGTAAAAATATAAAACTCATAGGATCGCGCCTTTCGATAATGTTTAAATTAGGGTAGGTAAGTATATATGCAAAATATTAGATTGATGAGTAAGGGAAAATATGTAGAAGGAGTAAACGAAATATGGTTTGTTTTGCTTTTCGCGCCAAGTAAAAAGTTTTTCGTATCATAACTGAGATATCAATTAGCTGCTGAGCTAATAATCAGTCATCTATTAAATAATTGTTTTTAGTTATAAACAACGTATTTTATCATTAGAGCTCTAATATAATTTCTTTTTTTTTTTCAGGTTATTGTCACACCAAGCTTACAAATATAAAAAAATGGATAATGGTATGTATAAATCTATTTGTTAGAAGTCATTTTTTTATTTATATCCCAGCAACCTTCCGCCATCGTTAAAAGTCCCAGAAAGATATATGTTTGCATTACGACAACCAAAATCCATGATCATAACAGTTTGGTAACAGTCACGTTTAATTAGTAACTATAGTACTTACTGAATAAATAAAATATTAGCTTTTGATGATGATGATGACGATTGTGTGATATTTATTTCAATTTCGTTTAATAAAAATGCACTTTTAATTTATACGTAGCTAACTATGATTTTTTTATTTGTTTTAGCTAACGTGTTGGAACTCATGGCGCAATTTGATTTTATTTCACCTTTTAAAGTTACCCTAATATTTGAAGACAGTGATGATGACCTGGAAATAATAGAAGAAAAGGAACAAAAAGATTCTGATACCGATAATAATTTAAAGGATGCTGCTAAGGGTTATAAAGAAAAAGAGAGTCTTCTAAGTGAAATAGAGATTCCCCAAAGTGAAAACAATTCACAAATTGAAATCAAAGATTCAAACGAAGCCCTACGTTTGAATGTTACTGTAAAAGAACTACAAAGTGATAAGCCATCAGTTGATATAAGCAAACAATCAAATGAAAAAGAAAATGAGCTAAAGAAAAACTCTTCTAATGATGAAGGAGAAATAACCAGCAGTACTTCGATAGAGCCAGGAAACCAGCGTGAAGCCGTTCCTCGTCCTTCTAATAACCATCCCCCACCTGTAACGTCTGAAACTCTGAACGAAGTCAGACAAAGTGAGAAGCAAGTCGCACAACATAATTATCCTCAAGAGCCAGCAGACCTTCTAAAAAATTTACTAAACACTCTGTCTCAATACTTGATAACGATCATGCATGCATATTACCGTTACGGAATGAATAGAAACATATATGATAGACTAGATTATGAGAAAAGGAGAGAAGCATACACTCTAATCAAACACCACTTTTTTGAACTATCCTATAACACAGTGATATCAATAATAGTTCCTCAAGAACAAAACACAAATTTTATCAATTCATTTTTAGAAAACACCGTTAAAATAGCCAATATTAAATCTGTGAAATGGAAATGTCATAAAGGACACTTGGAACCTTTTTTTAATGAAATATTAACATGGACAAGAAATAAAAGAAATGCAATACATCGAGTAAGTTCGGCATTAAGCCCTGATGAAAATTATTATTTTAAGCAACAGTTAAATAATCCATTACAATCTAAAAATCATAATAATCATAGGCAAAACATTTCAAACAACTTGTGCGTTTTCTCTTCTGGACGCTTAGGTGTGGAAATAAATGTAAATCCAGATACATTAATAAATTGCAACAGAAAGGAATATACCCACACTGTTGAATGGCATGGAGTTCAAAACCAAAATAACCAAATAGGGTCAGAAAGCAGAATTATGTCAAAAGCGAGTGAAAACCAAACGAATAACCATAATTCTAAACATCATCGTCGCTTTACTCCCTATAGTGTTGCAGGAAACTCTATAAATAATGAGAATATAGAACACCCGCTTCACGAAATACACGCCAAGAGACGAAATAGTAATATTGTAAACAGTACAACCCAGCAGCAAAGCAACAATCTAAGAATAAGAAATATAAACGCAGTAAATAACAACGTCTACAATAACCAAATGGTAACAATTACGTTATTAACTAAGTCGAAGTATCAAACGCAACTTTTCTTAAAGACTATCTAAAATGCATAATTGTTAATATTTTAAACCTTAAAGTGACATGAGCTTAACAGGGTTGCATTTGATTATTCGGCCACTATTTTACTACATTTTAATTTATTTATACTAATTTGTTTTTATTATTTACAGATTATATTGAACTCACAAACTGCCAATGAAGCAAGCAATATACAAGAAGCGGTACGATTCAACGTCAATTCGTTAAATCCAAACGCGAAGAGCACCGTCGAAAGTAGGTGTTGTGTTTGTGGGAAAACGACATTGATATTGTGTTCAAAATGCAATAAGCCTTCTTACTGCAGCGTGTTATGTCAGGAAATTTCTGCCGCAGTTTGTGGACCCTAGGTATTATATTCGTAGCAGAAGAGTATACCTGTTCTACTTACTTGTGGTAAATAGTACCTACCTACTATCTTTTTAAAGTAGGAACTAACCTGAAAAAAAAACAGCCCTTCGATATTTAACCCTTGTATATAACGGTATCAAAGAGGTTTCTATTTTGTACATTGTGAAAAAATTTATATTAAACGTTTTATAATACTCTTATGAGTACATTAATAAACATAATTATGTATCAGGTACAAAGTGTTTTATTCTTTGCATGTTTTAATTGTATGCCATAAGCATAATAATCATAGCTCTAGCGAACTCTTTCTAGGAACCGAGTTAGCGGAAGAAATAGCTGGGAGTCACGAGTATACTGCCTGGGGCAGGTCTATTGTATTGCTTATACCCTACTCATTACTTTTCTCTATGCCTATGTATGCTTCCCACTAGTGCCCTCCAAATGTGTGGTCCAACATAGACTACGAAACTCCGTTTTCATTTACATCACAATTTTTAAACTAAGTTGTGAGAGATTTTTTATATAGCCTACATCAGATCCCACAGCTGGGCAAAGGCCTCCCCCTCCGTCCTCCAAACTTGTCTGTCCTTTGCGATTCTGGGCACGTGCGTCCTGCATAACTGACTAGATCATCACACCATCTTCGCCGCGGACGACCTCGACGGAGATGTCCTTCCGGCGTCCAGTGGGTGACGATCTTTGCCCATCGGTGAGGCTGCATTTGCGCGACGTGACCAGCCCACTCCCACTTAAGCTTGGCTGTTTAGACTCCCACATCCGCCACTTGAGTTGTAGAACGCAGCGTGGTGTTTCTAACACAGTCTGTTAGTTTAACACCAAGTATACTGCGCTCCATTGATCGCATTGGCAAATCTTGAGCTTGGACTTCTGTTGTTCAGTAAGTGACCAACTCTGAGCACCGTAGATTAGGACAATGCTGAGTTTATTTTTGTATTATTTTTGTTTTGTTATACACGCACTTACGTATTAGTTATAATGCAACTGTAACATCTGGATATTTATAAAAGTAAATTAATTGATTTAAATTATTTTAGATCGTCGTCAAGTCTTTTTTATGAATTAAAACCAAACCTTTAAACCACGGAACAGAAAAAACAAGTTGTTTTTTCTGTTCCGTGCTTTAAACGCTGTGTTTATTATCTGGGCTCAGTCGCAAAATGACCACTTCTCAAAATGACTACAGGTAGCAAAATGTCCCTTTCGCAAAATGTCCCTTTCTCAAAATGTCCCTTTCGCAAAATGACCCCTTCCTCAAACAGACATTAATTACTTTCATCAGTAAAAAATCTGGTCAAGAGCCAGCAGGTGTACAACACAGAGGGGTACTCTACTAATGTTTCATCATTAAAATTAAAATATGTATAATCGAAGTACGCCAGATTCAATGTCAATCAAAATATAAATTTACACAAATAAACAATCAACAAATTAAACTTAACCCAAATAAAAAGAATACATCGTACAATAATTGTAATATTTTTTTTAATATATTTTTTTTTTTTTATATGTATAAAACTTGCAATCTTCGATTGTTATTATTTTAATTTTAGTTTGCATGCAGGCGCATATTTTAATGATGAAAAAGACAGAGGACACAGAGAGAGAGATGTCGAAGGGGACATTTTGCGAAAGGGACATTTTGCTACCTGTAGTCATTTTGAGAAGTGGTCATTTTGCGACTCAGCCTTTACCTGGCAACACAAGTGCCAAAGTGTCATTAATGTCAATTGAAATTGTCAACGTCAAAATTTTGTTTAGTGTTCCTGAGTTTACCGTGGTGTCAGTCATTGTATTTAGTCAGGTTCGTTTCGTTATTCTCGATGTCTATATACAATGAATACTCGAGACGTAATACTTGTTACGAATAAAACAGGTTGAAATATAATGGAATAAGCAAAGCGACTTCTTTAGATCAATTTATAAAAGATACCTGTATAGTTTCAGTTAAAATGTCATTGGAGAAAGTGTTGATTCGCACACTGCATTCTTACGCTTGAAAATGTTATTATTTTTTCATTTATTTCCGCATTACTGTAATCGGTTTCGCAATCTGAGTAATAATTCCAATTATACAATGTGGTATGCCGCCTTGGTGCGATTCATCCGAAGACGACTAGTGTTGGGCATCATATTTGCGTCTTCGCTAACTTACTGTATTGTCAGTTTTCTCAGAGAGGTTAGTACTAATTTAATGATGTATTTGTAATAGTCTTATCGACATTCGTGTGTCTGCCTGTATAATACATAGTCTATTTTGGTTATACAATAAGATTATGAAAAGGTAGACTTTGATTTTGTTATTGTGTTATATGTTTGATCAATGTGCGATAGATCAATCAGACATCAGTTTTCCCTCAAGGAGAAATTACACAGGCACTGCACTCCCCTGTAGTAACATACAAATGCACCAGCAAGTTATGTTTCACTAACCATTTTTGAATGAGAATCCTCTGAACGCTATATATATATACATTGTTTTATGTGTGCACACATAAAACAATGTAAAAAGCATATGTGTTGAATTTAAACATCCTTTTTTTTTTATCACTCACTATTCATATTTAATAAAGTTTTTCTTTTCTTGTAGGGCAGCAGTAGAGGCATGATTTATCAAGATATATCATTTGAAAGAAAGCCGTTTGTTTGGAGAACACTTCAGGAACATAATGATACAATAGATAATATAATATGCAGAAATTCTGTACAAGGAAAGCAATTACTTGTAGATGATAGAGGTAAGCAGAATAACAACTTTTCTTTACCTATTCTAAAACAGTTTATTTATTCATGTCAACAAACAAAAAATAAAACTGTGAAAATAGTTGTATTTGCACCCAATGCATGTTATTAGTTAGCAGTATCCTACCAAACCCTTAACAAACTTCACTTAATTAATTTTAATAATGATAAATTTATCATCTCTCTGCCCTGTTCCCATTTCATTCATTCCATTCCATTCAGCTTTCACTCAATCCATTCATCTCTTTTTCGATCTTCCTCTGTATGTATAGCCATTTTAAAGTCATACTCATTTCAAATTATTAACAGTAAGAAAAGCATTATTTGTGTTGACATCCATCATTAATTTTGTTTAATGTGAGAGTACCTATAACTTGTTTAGTTATGTGACTTACAATGACTAATTAAAATATGAAGATAAAATAATATCTCTACTTTATATACATTAGCAACCATGGATGTGGTGAATCATAGTTGTTTTACTGATAAACAGGTCTACACCAAAAAATTATGAATAATTTAGCAAAATATTTTTTAAGCTAGCGACATGAGACTTACTAGACCTCTTCCTATTTTTTTATGGGCAGGCCTACAATATTTTGTGTCCATTCTATTCAATTAGCTTTCATATTTTCATTCACTGATTTGTCTTTCCTACTATTGTTCTCACAAACAATCAATCTTTTTTTGGCTTTCTTCCTCTTTACACCCAAAAGTATATTTCTTTCATGGACATGCATTTTATCATTTCTCATAATATAATTATGCCCATACTATGACATGAGTTGTCTATAATAATATTATAGAACGGGGATTGGCGCATACATGCATTACCTTTAGGGCTTAACGTTTGACCAGGTTACACCAGCCGTGGTTGCAAGCAGACCATTCTATATAGTTTAAAAGTTATCAGTAGTCTATAAGATTAGAATGTATAATAATAAAACAGTAAATCCTATCTTATTTTGAAACAGTTTAATAATTTCCTATTACAAAATACCCGTTATGTTATTACAGGTTATGTATGTCAAAGAATGGATGTTACAAAGAATGGTTGCTGTGATACCGATGCTGACTTTACTGAAAGATACAGCTGTGAAACTTGTTCAGAAAATAATTGTTGTATCATATATGAATATTGTGTCTCTTGTTGTTTGGATCCCAGTAAGGTATGAACTAATTTAATAATGCACATTTACTCAGTGTTGCGTACCAAATAGGTATTAATAACAAACTGAAGTGGTACAGACAACCTATTCAAAAAATTTATCATAATATAAACTCTATGTCTATACAAATTGCACCCAAATGTCAGTGGTCTTAAAGTTGAATTTAGCTTCAACAGCCACATTCATTGAATATGTTGTACCTTCTACTAAAGATGATTGTTGCGCTGATAAAGAATAATATTTAAGTAAAACAGTGTTCTACATTTGAATGGACTTTCAATCTCTCTCTGTGGTTATATAACATCAAGCAGGTCGCCCTACTTTTTGAGCAAAATATTAACCACTTCATTAAACTTTATTTGAGGCACATTTAAATCTTAGGTTCTATCTGGTCTTATGCCATCTTTTGGCCAGCTATCGCAAAAGACAGAGGTTTAGAAGAATCAAGGAGAGGCCTTTGCCCAGCAGTAGGAAAATTTAGGGTAAAAACTTATTGTTATGACCACTAGAAAATATTGAAAAGTACACCAAATCTCTTTTGTGTCTTAAAAATATAACTAATATAGCATTGTGGTATATTCATTATAAAAGTCGCATATAATAAGACAAGATACTTTTAATAAAAAATGCATGTAGGTACCTGTAAGACGATTAAATGGAGCCACTGACAAACCTTAACAAACAATAGTTATAATTCATTTAATATTTATTTATTCACAGCGGGATATGCTGGAAGTGGTGTTATCTAAACTGTCGACGGAGAAAAACGTATTGTTCCGTTCACTGAGCGATGACTACGAGTTGTGCCTGACTAAGTGTCGCACCAGCTCGCATAGCGTTCTCCACGAGAACTCCTACAAGGACCCTATCAACAAGCATTGCTTCGGCGACGAGTTACCCAAGTCGAGAACACCCGACTAGCGAATACTTATCTTCGTAGCTTAAGTTAGTAATTTTTTTTACGTTTATATTCCTTGAAATGTAGCTAGGATATAATAAAATAGTTTGAATTATATTTATGCACGTTCTGTTTTAATATGAACTGAAAATATAAATTACTTTATCACACATTTGCCGAAGAAAGAAAATCGTGATTACGATAAAATAAAATATTTGTCAAGTAAATCAATCACAGTATTAATATACTGGGTTTGTTGTATTAAGTACTATCAGAATGAAATTCTTTTGTTTTGGAAGATTGCATAATAACTAATAAAATGAAAACAACAGATGCTAGACACAAATGTCAGAAATTTTGCATTAAGTAACAACCTTCGCATCTAGTCCTTTCTTCATCCACATAAAGCTGTTAACATTTCAAATAGCTCAGTGTTCAAATTATAATGTTGACTACAATCTAATGAATGATAGCCATAAGGCAAACTATATTGACTAGGTAATAGTTTTATCATGTGTGTTATACAAAAAACCCTGTATATCCAACACAATGCTATTAACAAGGACCTAAGTCTGCAACAAAGTTGTTATCTGAGTAACAAGGACTTAAAAACATATTATTATAGAACTTTGGACGACAACGATAAGTGTTAGTACAATATGCATATTTTACTAACATTTGATGATTTTTTTTTAAAGGAGTAAAGATAGTAAAGGAGCATTATTTTTAATAGTATAGTGCTATAAAGTCATTTACTTAACTATTTCCCGGATACCGAAATGAGACTTAGAAGTGTCTGTCGCAGTAAGCCACCATAAAGTAAGAGAGACAGCAATAGACTAAACAGAGTATAGAAATTAGTTTCGTTTGTGAATTCGGGTAAATGCCTTAAAATGTGAGATATAATATAGTAGCTCAACGACATATTTGTCGATTATTGTTGATGTACTATAGAATTTATAAAACTACTACTCACTCGTTATTTTTTAAGTAATCATTATTTATGATGAACTAAAAATATATTTTTTAATGAAATCGCAGGTGCCCGTTTTAGTTCACTCTATCCTTCATAGGATTAAATACCATGCCTGGTTGGACCTGGGGCCCGAGTCTGCTATTGACAATTGTTTGAATCGTTTGAGTGGGTGGCGTTATTAGGTCCATTTTAGGATAATTAGCATTCTACTAAATATCAGAACGTCAAAATCAAAAAGGCCGTCCCAATGGCCAATTTTGATGTTAAAATTACGATGGACCTAGTAACGCCACCCACTCAGACGATTCAAACAATTGTCAATAGCAGACTCGGGCCCCTGGACAAAGTGTTATATTAAAGGTTAGTTAGACGGGGTGAAAAACATTGAGCGAGTTGCGGTACATAGCCATATTTGCAGTCTATAGTCGATAACCATAGCCGCGCGGCCTCGTAATATTCCGCCACTTGCACGACATTCTCGTATCGTCTCAATCAAATCTTAAATATTAATCGCAATGACATCGCAAGAAACCAATTATATGTATATTTATCGTCACATCGTGCAAAGGTCGACCGCACTAACAAAAATCCACCTTACTGCTTTGAAATAAGAACTTTATCTACAGTATCACTGTATGCAGTCAACTGTGTCTTTACTTGTCGGGTTGTCCTAGTACGTTTTGTAATCTATTTCACTTTAATCAATTTATTATCGCTAAATTCTTCCTCTACTGATAAGATAGATCAATGATAAAGGTTTATCTTTTTATTGGTAGTGACGTTGAAAGTAAACTTTGAATATAATTACGTCAATCAATGTTAAGCCGTAGATCTAACATTATCTGTAAATTGATTATATTTATTCTTACATCAAATAAGTATAATAACAAACGAAGTTATACTGGATTTTTTATTATTTGTATTGTCTAGCCAGCTTTGATTGCTTCACCACAGTTTAATTACTGTCAAATATAAGTGTACCTATATGATGACACTTATTGACGATTTGTATTTCGAAGTAGGTATCCCTTTAGTACTCGATTCACATTTTAAATTTATTGGTTTAGTTGAAATAAATTTTATTTTAAACGGATTTTGTCATCATGGTATTATGGTACCTGCAAAAGGTCAAAATTGGCCGTCCCAATGGCCAATTTTGACGCTAAATGACGTTTTGACATTTAGTAGAATGCCAATTATCCTAAAATGGAGCTACTGACGCCACCCACTCGGACAATTGAAGCAATTGTCAATAGCAGACTCGGGCCCCTGATTGGTGGTTAAGGGTTGGCCGTTGGTATTTGGAAATATAAGCTAACATAGGAAACGTAAGCTAAATTACCCTTATTTTGACCTATTAGAATTATTTCGAAGGTAAATAAGTATTTCTCCCTGTGATCAGTGGCAATTTGCCCTTACAGTCTCTAGAGACATTTTTTTTAACTGAATAAAGCAGTAAGGAATTTGCAATTGTAAAAATAAATACTTGGATACATACAAGCAAAACAAAATACTTGAAAATAATTAATGTTAAATATAAAAGTTCTGCACAGAACAATAGGATAAATTACTATTCTGTGTTCGTAGCAGAAGTGGCAATTCTTAATTATTGTCTTGAGTGAAGTAGGTAATACTACCTATAATTCACTCATATTTTTTTAGAAAGATAGGTAAAACTCCGTAATGCAAATTTTAATATGTATTAGCATGAGAAAGTTATGGCATCATCGGGGTCAGATGTTCATTCGGGTAACGCGTTGCTAAATTGCCATAATATGGTTGATAGCAATGAGCTCAAGGCAACAACATTTACCTATTCAGCCTCCCGTAAAAAGTTACAATTCGAAACCAAAATTGTACCTTAATACGTAGGTAGTTAGTGTAGGTACCTAATGGGTTTTCTACTTTGTTGTGATTCATAACACCAATTATTATATTCAAAAAGTATTTTCTATTCACTGTACTTATGTATTGTTATAATAATAATAATAATATCCTGGGACATCTCACACACGGTTATCTGATCCCAAGCTAAGCAGAGCTTGTGTTATGGTACCAGACAACTGATAAACATAGGTACTTATATATTTTTAAATACATACATATTATAGATAAATTACACCCAGACGCAGGACAAATGATCGTGCTCATCAGTCATCACACAAACATTTGTCCTGGGTGGGAATCGAACCCACGACCTCAGGTATAGCAGTCAGGATCACTAACCACTAGACCAACAGGCCCGTCGATATAGCACGTATTATTCAAATTAAACCATCATTATGGGACCTAATTTTTTTAATACACAGTTATCCGTTATGTTACAACGGTATCGGATAATATTCTTTAGTTACCTTACCGGATACAGATTACTTTAACTGTTATATGTACCTATCTATTGTATCGAGGCTATCAATAACAAATATTTTTATACATTGGCGTTTTTTATTTACACCCATCGGACTTAGGAGTCATCAGTCAGCAATGAAAAGCAAGTAGAGCGGATGTGTTTGAACCAATAAGGCATGTTTGATTATCTATTGTTTCCTTACCTTTTTATTTCCTCAAACCAATCTTGAAACAGAGCCCTTACACGCTCAGGAGCGCAGATTCTAAAAATAAAATATGGAATAGTTTACGCGTGATGCGATTTTTTTCTCAGCCATTGCGGTCTTACTGCAAGGCAAAAGCCTGTCTACCCTCGTTCCATTTCTCTCTAGTGGCTGTAGTGAACAACTGCTTGTGAAAGGAATTTAGCTCGTCCCGCCATCTTCGTCTGGGCCTACCGCAATTTCTCTTAACATTTAGAAAAACCCTTTGGGTCTTTCGGACCATTCGTCGTAGGCCCATTGTAATTGGTGGTCGGACATGTGACAGAATTGTCCAGCCCAGCTCTATTCTAGCGTGCCAGCTTTCCTAGTGACGTTAGCGATTTTTGTGGTGGAACGCATTAGTATTTTCCTATCCCGGTCTACAAGTTTAAAATCCAGAATACTTCGTTCCATAGCTCTCGATGAAATAGAGATGCGTTTAATACCTGATTAATCCCTGGTATGCATCTGCTAAATACTGCAATATAAAAATATTGCTGTTTGCCAAGTTACTTAGGCCGCACTAAGATGTGCATACGCATTGTATGCACAACTTTTGAACCTTAAATAGATAATAAAGATGTAGTAATGTTTGATGAATAGAGCTGCAAACAGTTAATGACTTGGTATACATCATAAGTCAACTCTAAGAAGTTGATTTAAAAATTGTTGACAAGACTTCTCGCCAAGATAAAACACGTTTTAGGTACATTAATAGGTTGATGCATGGGGGCGTTGCTTATTTAATTGCATTGTAGTTGCAGGTTAAAAATAAACATGAATCTCTTAGGTAATATATGGTTTGACTACTACACTCACTTCAGTGCCACAGAGTAAGTATATAGGTAGATAGCAAACAAAATGCGCAAATAATAGTGCATGCTTGAGGAAATTACTACGATAGGTATTAAGATGAGGTATATTATGTAGAACGAAGGATTAACTACCTATTTAGTCTCAAAACAGGATGCTACGCTTGGGAATGTTACGTGATTTCATGCAAATGGGAAATTCACTTACCTACGTAGAAAAGCAATTACCCACCTACATACAAGTTCACATAGATGACACAGTGCCGATTGTACATAACCACGTCCTGTTTATATAATTGTAGTCTATTTCCCCATACACTTTAAGATAAATTGATAAGTTTTTATTGTGTTTTTTTAACCAATAAATTCCTCGCCCAAATAGCAATAATCACATTTAACACATCACTATCACTACATAGTATAAAACAAAGTCGCTTTCCGCTGTCTGTCCCTATGTATGCTTAAATCTTTAAAACTACGCAACGGATTTTGATGCGGTTTTTTTTTAATAGATAGAGTGATTCAAGAGGAAGGTTTATATGTATAATACATGCATAATATAGTAGAGGAACACGGATAATCTTAGAGATTTCTAATGTAAGGACGTAAATGAACAAATTTTTTGCGCTTTCATTGCAAACGCTGGCTGAACCCTACGAGATAGATCAAAATAATGTACTACAGTTTTGTCCACCTTAAAAAGATCTACAAAAAAGTCCGCTAGGGCATATTTCTATCTCTTGAGGATAACCCACAATAACCATTTTTATCGTTTATTTATTACTTATTTACGAAAAAGCGATTTTAAGCAATACTGTATAAATCCTTATCCAATTAAGTACCTTTAATAAATTGTGCATGCAATATAGGTCAATATTGCCCTTTACAGCATGTAATTTAAATGAATATTTTCGAAGATATTACAAATTTAAAATGTAGGGACATAGCGGTTGCGGCGATACCGGCCGGAGGGCCGTGCAGGGGTCGGGGGTCGTGCCTATACCAAATAGTGCTTCCAAGGCTGTGCTTCGCCCTACAGAACTTGATGATTGTGTAGTTATATTTGGTATCAGCGTTGCACCCGAGCAAAGCCGGGGCGGGCCGCTAGTAGTCTATATTAGATAACTTCTATATAACACTTCTATATTTTATGTGTACAGTCCCTACTCAAAATATGATACTTAACAAAACAATCAGGTATATGACATACCAATACCACCCTCAAATCCATCATAACTAAGCAACCTGGACCTAGCCAACAAAAAGGTCGAATTCTAGTAAAGTTAAGGAACGAAATTACGAAACGCTTCATCTCACGCGTCGATAGTCGATAACTAATCAGTCTTAATCTACGGCAATCATCTGTTTTATCAACAATAAGCCACGCTACTTAAGGTGTAGGATCGCCGACTCATTGTAGGTACGCAATAGAAAAGGAAACGACCGACCTTAAACATTCATGATTTAAACAATTCTGCAATCTGCGCGCCTGAGCAGTTTGTGAGTGACTGTGCTGACGGACTGTCGTTATTGATCATGTGGTGAGATAAATCGTACTTTATTCCTTGAATATAACTCGTAAATGTGGAGTGCTTTTGTATTTTATATCACCTATAGTGTAAAATAAACGTTACACGGTATTCGTTCATTTAAAAAGCAGATGTCGCCGGGTATTGTGCAACTTTCTCTCGGTGAATTAGTTGGGCGCGACATTATGGTCCTTTTATTTATTTATTTACTTGGTGCAAATAGTTTATAAAAAATTATAACATAGAAAAACTTTTTGATAATTACTTAAAATAGGTAAAAATGTTCTAAACTGTATAAATAAATCTTCATAACGATTCTATGTTATTAAAACTATTCAAAACTAATTAAATCCTTAGGTCTACAACTTATGTGTTGCATACTGTTTTCAATATTTATTTGTCAAATAAGTTCATCATTTAGTTTTATTTTATATTGCTCAGAGCTTACTTAGCAACTTTATTCGTTAAATCTTTAGATTTAATTGCGTATATTTTGCGAAAATAATTATTTATTTCTAGAAAAAAGAAACATGTATTCCTCAAACTAGTTCTATGAATTAATTTTATAGTGCCAAACTGTTTATTCTGTTGATACAAGTGTTTGTGTTACAAAGTGACATAACAGCAAAGAGAAAATAAATATATAAACCTGTTCGAAATGTTTTAGGTACCTACGTAAGCTTTCACTTTGTGTTTGATATGATTTTAAAATAATAATGACTAGCACATAGCTTAAATATTTGTCTATTATAATAGGTATTTGATTGAGCTACGGAGAATATTCTTGTGCTTTGGACAAATTAACCTATCGATGTTTATAAACAAAGATTTGTTAAAATCTGCGCAATAAATAATTGACATCGTTTTACATAACATTAGGAAAAATTTGGAGGCTTTGTGGCGCCTTAAATCAATCCAATCATAACAGATTACAAATAAATGAAAGAACAATACTTCAATTAAAAGATGTTACTAACTACTGGATCGATTTTCATGAAATTTATATGAAAACCCATCTGAGTCTACTATTCTATTAATGAAAATAATACATTTTTGAAATCGATCCGCAAATTTAAACAATAAACTTATAAAACACAAACCTACAGACAAATTGAGACGCTCCTTTTTTTGAAGTCGGTTGAAAATAATCATCGCAGGAATGGGTTAATCAATGTAAATATATTATAAAATTAAACGTAAGTATTCCTTTATTGTGTAACTGAAAGTGAAGGTTCCTACCTAACACAATTTCGGCGCAATTGATTAGTTTAACATAATTTATTTAGGTAATGTTTATAAACAAATTCTACTTGTTTGTAGTAGCGCTCACGTTAGAATGTTGTTGAATTTTGTTGTAATATGCGCACCAATTTTCCTTACGAAGACGATAATGACCTAAATGAACTTTTGCCGAGTTGAAACTAATGAACATTTTCGGAAGGACTCTAAGGTTTGCTGAATGTTAAAATACATGCGCAGTAGATCGTTGACACTTCGCGAGTTATTGCGGGTTTTTTTCTTTGCAGTTAGCCTGAGCGCAGGCTTTGACTGCTTCACCGGACTTTATGAGTTATTGCGGGTTCGAGTCCCGCGTGCATTATACTTATGTGTATATTTTTGACGCCCCTGAATTGGAATGCCTCAAGTTTATCGACTCTTTCGTGTGCATCATTGTGTTTATGCAACTACCAAATGCTTAAGCTGACTTTTTTGAGAGCAAGTCATTTCTAAACCCTGACTATGTTGTGGCTAGAGTAGGTTCTAAGGCTATATAATTTTAATTCCAACTTTATTACATACCCGTTTCTGAAAAAAAGGGTTGTTGACTTGATTGACATTGAACTAATACTGTTAGGGTTCCGTCTATTTTTGTGGCTTACCCCTATAAAACTTACTTGCGTCAACAACTTACGAGTCATTCACCTGAAAGGCGGATTCAAAACAGGTCTTAAAACTCGAATTTTTAGTCCTAAATTAGTGTCAATTTACATAAAACGTTCCGTTTACGTACGTTACATTACAAAAATCATTTTCTGCTTTGTTTGTTATAATTTGAATTTTGATTGTTATACTTCATTTTCCTTGCGTACTAGGTAAATCTTCATTTAAAGCAAATTGACGGCATGTTTAATTCTAGGGAAAACCTAAAGAAAACTGGTCACTATAAACTTAGAAATTGTATGACTCTCGTTTCACACGGTTTTTTCTCAGCGAGTCCATATTATAGGCTCTTAGACAACCTACTTTCTAGATAAGGAAAGTCTCTAATACCTAACTCACACACCTCTTATGTGAGTTGTGTAAAAGCTTTTAGAATTTAATTAAAAAGTTATTTTATATGTTTATCTTCGTTACGTTTTACGTTGTTATTTATCAACGACGGTTGCTAAAAGTTATAATTTTTATCTATATGTTCAACATAGCTAAATGATGTTTACCTCACACCGTCTTACTGGCTAATAAAGATATGAATACCTGAATACCCATATAATTATTTAGTAATACCTACATCAATTACATGTCCTTATGAAATCGTAGGTAATTAGCGTAATTATCTTGTTATTAAGGTACATAGCAATAAAGATAGATAGGTGAAACTTGTATGAAAGTAATGCTTATTTCATCGTGTAGTATTTTCTCATTGGACTGAAGAACCATTAACTGCCATTATACTGTAATGACTACCTTCCAAAACACTACTGTCGGTCACGACTGTCATCCGAACTTATAATTCACATATTGCTAAGTATATGTTTTATCGTCATGTCATTACAGTTCTGACAACCGGTTATCAAGCGATTAATGAATTACCCGGTAACATGGTATATGGAGGTCAGATAGGTAGTCGTTCCGTGTAAAACACGGTATTCAACTTAATCCGGTGAAACTGCAAGCCGACCCAACGCAGCTTGGGAGAGGCTTGACTAGAATTGTTAAAATAAATTCTACCATTTTCTCGTCTTGTCCGCCCTAAACAACCATTCAAATGTCTAAATACCCTTTAAACTTCTAAAATTAATTAGTTCAGTCGTCGGATTACCGCAGAACAACAATCGAACCTAGTTGATGAGCGGTCTACGCGCGCAAAACAGGCCAATTTACCAACTTCCTCGATCTAATTTTTCTTTTTAGGCTAAGTAAAAACGTCCGTGTCCTAACAATAAGTACGTAGTAGTCTAAAAGTCAACAATGGTCTAATTTCTGTCAAATTAATTGCGACGTTATTTGGTCTAAGGTTCAATAGTTCACTCTTCGCGACTCTGTAATGTTTGATGACCTTGTCCTAAATATTTTTTGTTCACGTACAATAGATTGCATAATTGAATTATTAGGTAACCGTCTGTGTTGTCAATTAAATTACCTATTTATTTTACTTTCAAGCATCAAAAGTAGCCTCTTTAATGTCTGACAATGGAAATGGTATAATTAAGCTTAATAGAAATCACATCAACAGTTTTGGAGATCAGCTCAAACAATCAGACTGAGACTGAGATTTTATTATGATCTTAGCATGGATTAACGGGTTAGTTGATAAGTTTATAAATAAACCTATATAATTAAAATATTCATAAAGCGCATGATGTGTCAAAAGACCCTTGACCTAGCTACGTAACGAGAAAACATTTGTGGCAAACAAGCCTGTTACGTGCCTCCATCGTACCTTCACCTTGATATCGACGTCACAATCATTACGCGACGTATTGTTTTATTCTCATGCTTTATTTATTTTTTAAATAAGTCCTTTTGAGCATTAACATATCTCAGTAAAATACCTATATCATTATCTGTTTTCCTAATACTTTAACTATATTACTTAAATTATCAGAACGATTTTATGAATTTATTGTAGATGATAATATACTTTTAATATTCTTGTGTAATTAATTAAATAAGCCTAGGCAATATTAATCTACAAGATTGTAACTCCCAAAAGTATAAAAAGATTACTTTACTGAAGTGCTGTTTGAGGGTCTTCTTAGCATGAATAATTACCAAACCTTTACATTTTATGCATATTTTATTTAATATAATAATATTTGTCAATTTTATGTGATTTAATATATATTCTATAATTATTTATGTAAATGATAAAATTTGGAATTCTCAAATTTCAATAAGTACCTGAAGTACCTAAATGAATCTTAATTCGTTTTCGTAAATAAAGTTTAGTACCTAAGTAAATAAATAAATATTATATGAATAGGCTATTTGTATCGCTTCTGTTTCTGGTAAGTATAATGAGAATACTTGGTAGAGTACATTGACTTCGCAGTTTGCGACCTTTTTAACAAAATTTAACCTTATTTAACATTGAAATAAAGTCCTATTTACAAATAATAATAAATATCTTTCTTCAAAACTGTACACTAACATCGATCCTTGTTAACACGATCTAATACTCGTGGATAGAAAATCGAACAATTTGTTAGACGCTACTTGAACGTAGGTATAAGTAATTAACAATTAAGTGGTATAATTGATGACACAATTTAATCTTAGCATCAATGATTATATAATTGATTGCAAATGTAAGAAAACCAACTACACTAACTAAACAAAGCTACTAGATCAATACAGATGAAATTGACATAATATTACTAGATGATTACTAGACTTCATACTGCCTCAATCGAAGGAAAAACCAAAATCGTTTTTTTTTTCTTATCTAATTTCGAGCATTTTCATATTTATTCACCTTACTAAAATTTACCAAATCGGTCCAGCCGTGCTCGAGTTTTAGCGAGACTAACGAACAGCTATTCATTTTTGTATGTATCGATGTTACCACCTCTCAACTGCTATACTATTTAGCTAAAGATACCCTTTCGAGAAGACAGCTCGTAACTCGTAGTGGTCACTTTAAACCACCCTCATCGCGAAAAACAACTTTCCACATAGGGATATTCCTGTTATTAATCTTATAAAACCGTACAAGATGCACTGTGGGAAACGCATAAAGACCACGTAGCAAATTTGACCACAGCGCTTTGTGACAATGCGCAAAACGTTGAAAGCGTATTCACAAGAACCATAACTGAAATTTCCCGAAATGAATGTTTTACAGTGACTACAATGCGTTACGAGGTGGTTTCCCACTTATTTAGTAAGTGCAAATGAGGAATTTTAGCAAGTATAGTAAATTAACTCATTAGTGTATAAATACCTATAAACTATGACCGCTGAATAAGGTAAGCCTGTATTGCAAGAATCAGGGGGACGAACACAAATGGTTGCGTAAGGGTAACCTTAAATAATTATCATATTGAAAATATATATTATTACGTTGTATTCAACAATTAAATTAAACAGCTTAATTTATTTAATTATATTTAAGAATGCTTTTGTTAAATTATAAATATTTATTATTTTTGAGAATTTATTGAATACTAGATATCTGCGCACATGGTTGTATTATAAATTAAGGTTTGAGATTATGTCTAAACCACAGTCCATCGACAGTTGATGTGGTTTAAACAATGACGTTTAAAATTATCTCGTGTTCATTGTGGACATGATGTTAAAGTGACGATAAAAACAACGTCATGCTGTTGAAAGGTAATTTTCAAATTATTTTCATGAAATATTCATGTCACTCTAGAAAAGTATTTCGAGATGTGTTGACACGATCACTTTATTATACTTGCAATAGGTATACCTATGCCTAAAGCCTAGTAGAGGAGAATGCGCTATGTCAGTCTGGTACTCCTTTCTAGTTACTTTTTAAAATTTTCACATGCTTCGAGGTGGCACGAGGTAAGGTTGTATGGAATGAATTGGGGGAGCCTTTGCCCAGCAGTGAGACAGTGTAGACTAAGCAAAAAAAATTGGCATTTTCCACACATAAGTGGAAAAGTCGTTTTCACTTCATTGTAATAAATCATTTTAGAAGATAATATTTATCTAGAAACTGTCTGCACTTGAACCCCTACCACAAATCTTCATGCAAATAAAATATTCTATTCTATTCTAAAATCGAAAGACTTTTACATTTAGAATAATTATTCTAAGTTATTCTATACTTGTACCACAGTGTTAGTACGTATGTATAAGGGTGCGTCCACATCTGAAGAACGAGCATTACTGCAACAGCTGGCGAGCATGCCGCTCGTGTAGATATATCTTCTACTAGTTGAGTCTACTTGTAATAAACTTAAAATGGCATTGATCCGGTTTTTACATCATGAAATTAAAAATATTGATAATATGGGATACGAATAATATGGATAGTTTGCGTTTGTTAGCATTTTATGACACAGGGAAAAACCGTGTATGTAGGTACAAGATTAGTTATTTATTGAACTGCTATAAATTCAATTGATAATTATTTTTTTATTGTGCAGGCACAAGTTCTGATAATAAAAAACATAACATTACCAATTAGACTTCTAGTAACTTATCCCATAATTAGCTTTCTCTAACTTTTTTGTGACTTTTTTACGTCAGTGCTTAAGCCCTGACGTAAAAAAAAGTTTTATCTTGATAAGATTAATTTGTAACGATAATGTGTCATTGTATCTCCTAAATGAGTGAACCGATTTTGATTAAAAATTATTGTTCTTTTTTTAAGAAAGTATTGGGAGCGTTTTTATCTTCAATTTTAAACGACCTATTTGCACAAAAGGCGTAAAGAATTAACTTATAAAAAAATAACATATGCCCAATAAGTATATGTATGTACAGTATCAAGTCCAATCTTTCTTTATCATTTAAATTAGGCAATTAAATGTTTGCGCTTAGAAAACACTAATTAGTAGATAAAAATGGTAATCATAAGCCACTGAAATCTGTCTGACGGATTTACAGGCTTGCGTGAGTGAGTTGCGATTTTTCGTACAATCTCAGATGACAAATAATTTATCAAAATTGTTTAAAGGATTATAATATATTTATTTAGCACTTTTAACAAGATTAAAGCTCATTTGAACTACCGATTATCTTTAGGTCACGACTTGTCAGCATATATTTCCCAACTGCTCGTAACGTAGGTAATCTTTTTAAGTCAATAAGGGTTTAAAATGAAGTTCTTAATGTTTCTCATTCTTCATATTCTTGAGGCAATAGTATGATGATGGTCTTCGTTACTCGCACTTGTAATTCTTCCGAACGTTTACAAACATAAAATATCATCCAAAAAACAAAACACAAATGTTTCCAAATTAAGAAAATATTTACCTTTCCAGGTTCATTATTTTGGTCAATTGTTTAAAGACATTCAACTGTATTTTTTATTTAGAATTCCACACGCTGGCAAGGGTTCGTAACCACTGACTAACTTTCTCTCTGTTCAAGTATAGTTAGTCTAAAGATAGTTTTAGTCAAAAGTGCAATATTTTTATATGCTACTTATTTCATAATTACCTTGTAGATTAGTCAAATACGTTGGTACGTGTTTTATTAGGTAGGAGGTAGGCACTTTGTACCTGGTATTCATATCTTTTGTGTTTAAATACTGATTATAGAAATGTACACACCGCAAATATTTTGTATGTCGATACCTCGTACGTCATCGTTATATACAGTCAAACCGATTATAAGGTTTGTAGGGTATTTGTTTATATCCATTATATTTGTAATGTTTTTAAAAAGACCGAACCATACCATACAGTCTACCTCTACGGGTAGAGATGTAAAAAAAGCTACTATGTTCCCATTATCCATCCATTATTCCACCAATCTTTAAAAGTATTGCAAACTAAATTCATTCTCAGAACACAAAACTTTTTCGTTCAAAATATAAAAAAAATAAATTGCATTGACACCACTGTCATTTTGAGCAGGCAATTCAGTTGTGTTCTATTGGCAAATACTGTAAATTTTTAACAATATTCGTGTATTACAGCAAATTACAAATTAATATTAGGCATCCAAAATTATATGTTTAAAGTAAAATTTATAAATATGCAAAGCAACAGTTTTTGAATGTTAATACGTTAAAAGCTGGTACCCTCGGAGGTAATTACTAGATTAATTTTATAGTTTGAATAAAGATGGTTAATATATACCGAATCAGTTTCCTATATTATTAGGTTTTATCGTGAATTCTACTTAAACATTCGTCAAAAAGACATACTTAGTCGTGTTTGTCGTGTTCAGTAGCGAATTATGGTCACGATATACCACTGGATGGCCACTTTTATACGTATTTAAACTATTCACCACATAAAAATTTTGTAATTGTGACTGACACTTGGTAAAATATATTTTTTACTTATTAGATATGCCAGGTGTTGTTTTGTTTTAAAGCTTTGTTTTAAAATTATATTCTCTACGCTTCATTAGTGAGGATAAAAGTGTTTTGTTATCAAATTATCTGTGTCGTAGTTTACATAGGTACCTGCTTATATCTATTGTATGTTTCAAAAATATTCTATCTTAGCTCTTACAACGGAGCACCAATTTCTAACATCCTTATTCTAGATTGTTATTAAAAAGTAGTTGCTATACGCTAGCTTTCTCTTTTAAATCCAAACTCTTACGTACTACGATATTTGGATGCCTATATAATATGTATCGGAATATGGTATGCTATTCCGTATTAGAACCATGATATTCCTAGTACTTGAGAGGTCATAGATTCTTAGCCCTTAACTTATCGGCCCGTAATTGTCCATCTGCTGGCAAAGACAAGCAAATACCTCGCATATACAAGAGACTTACCTACACGACGTACATGAAACACCCCGCTCTGTCGCCTTTCAGCTATTTCAGTTTTCATATTTTAGATTCCAGGATTCCAATAAACACAATGACAGGTATTGTTTGTTTGTCAGGACTTGCAAGTCACGGCGGCTGTGTTTGCTGGGCAGCGTGTTGGCGGCGCTGGTCGCGGGCGCGCTGGTGGCATTGCTGGTGCTGCAGCCGTGGGCCGGGCCCGATCACCCGCGCTTCCCGCGCGCTGTAGTCGCCGCCAATGGCTACGAATGTGCCTCTATTGGAAGGTATGTTTTATGGATGGTAGGATTCTCTGTAAAAGGCTCCATATTGTCTTTTTTCTTTTCTCTGCCGTTTTCCCAATGATGTCCTTTCTGCGTATGTGTTGGTTTTCTTCTTCCCCACTTGTCACGAAAGTAACGTGAGCGCAGGTTTAGACTGCTTTATCGGACTTTGTACTCATCGCTTATGACGTACTTTTCTTTTTCAACTGTCACCTGCTATAAAAACCAATTGTTCCCTTTATCTTTCGAGATTGTTATAATTATGATATAAAAACAACCCCGAAACTGGATGGTATCTACCATCATAACATCATTATCTTTATTAAATATCTTTGTTATTATTTAATTGCATCAACTTTTGTACACTAATGATGAAATGTACCTATTATTATGATATTGAGGCTTGTTGCCTGGCTATGTATTTAAGCTTTGAATGAGCATGAATGTTTTAGGGAAATCCTGGAACGAAATGGTACGGCTGTGGATGCAGCGATAGCGACATTATTCTGTGAGGGGATCGCTTGCGCACAATGCATGGGACTCGGCGGTGGGTTTCTGGCCACGGTGTACGACGCGGCGTCGGGCCAGGTGCGCGTGATCAACGCCCGCGAGAGAGCGCCCGCCAAAACGCACGAGAACATGTACGTCAACGCTTCATCGACCGTCGGCGGCCTCGCTATCGCCGTCCCCGGAGAACTGCGCGGCTACGGCGAACTCCATCGAGCGTACGGACACCTGCCGTGGGAAGAGCTCGTGAAGCCCACGGCAGACTTGTGCCGCCGCGGACATCGCGTCAACGCCTACATGGCTCGGGTGCTCAGGTCTTACAGCGACAGAATCAAAGCCGAGCCCTCTATGCGGTAACATTGCTTTTATCTTATCTCATTACACGTTTTTACACACCTGAAAACTTCATAATATTTACTTTTGATTTATGTGGAATTAAGGGAGGTGTACGTGAACGCGGCGACTGGCGAGGTGTGGAACGAGGACGACCTTATAACCGAACCGACGTTAGCACGAACCTTGGATATAATCGCCGAGGAGGGCCCACAGGCGATACACAACGGATCCCTTACCTCTCAGCTCGTCCAAGATATCCAGAACTTAGGTGGCATTATTTCAGAAGAAGACCTAATGAATTACAAGTAAGTTTATAACAAGTTCAGAAGTCTAACCTTAGAAAAGTGAATGTTTTAGCGGTTTATATAATTTTTTTTTATATACTAGCTAGGAAGAGATGTCAGGACGATCTACAGTCATACTGCAAGGGTTGGTTCGAGGTGGCACAAGATAGAGACATGTGGAAGGAATTGGGGAAGGCCTTTGCCCAGCAGTGGGACACTATAGGCTAAATAAAAAAAATAAAAAAATACTAGCTAGGTTATATTGGTAGAATTAACGCAAAAATCATTGTAGGGTGGAATGGCAAGAGCCAATCGAGGTGCCGTTGACGGAGGAGTACACGCTGTACTCGGTGCCGCTGCCGGGGTCCGGTTCAGTGCTGGCGTTCATACTGAACATGCTGCGCGACTGGGTGGGCGACGGCACGGACGCGTCGACCGGCTCCAACCTGTACTGGCATCGCGTCGTCGAAACGTTCAAATACGCGTACGCAAAGCGAACCGGCCTCGGCGACCCTTCACGCTATAACCCTACGCTGCATGATATTAGAGAGGTAAGGACTTTCTTCCTACAGTCATTACATGCCACTTTTGACGAGCCCAAAGAGGACCAACTTTAATAAACAACACATCGACATTTTAAAAGGTATTGTCATTCAGAAATTAGTTTGTTTCGCATAACTGTACTGCCAATTATTTCCCTGTTTAATAAAGAAATAAAATAAGGATCATAAAGTAGACATAATGATGAAATGAGGTAATGTAAGCGTCAAGTTTGAGTTCAATAATATAGGGTACCTAAGAGATCCAACACATAAAATCAAAAACGATTTTCTTTAGGTATGCTTTGAGGAAATTAATATGTCTGAGGAAACGCTATGTAATAACTAATAACCCACCATTAATATACATAGGTAGTAGTTTGAAAAATGTGTTTTGCATGACACCCAATGATTAGAAAATTGCAACTGCTGACTTAACGATTTTGACGTTCTGCATTTACTTACTGCTTCTGAAAGAAATTTCATGCATCTAATGAAGGAATCTGAAAATTTTTCTACATAATATCAGCTGCTTAAATTAAGCAATGGCAGTCTTAAAAAATTGTACTTCTTACATTCCTATTTTATTTGCACACTTTCTTATTGCCCAGCAACACCAGTATCATCTCTCAGTCTTGACTGGAGGAAAACAAAAGTTGTATTTTGTTTCTTCTGTTAGCTATTACTAATTGTTTATACATAACTGGTATTTCTAGTTATTTTACGTAACTAGATATAGCTATCTAACTCTTGACGTAAATCAAATTATTGTGTATATATTTCCAGCTGGAGCGCAATCTCTCAGACGCTGCTTGGGCGCGATCTTTCCGAGCGCTGGTGAACGACTCCAAGACTTATTCCGACTGGCAACACTACGGCGCCCTGTTCGAAGGCGCGGACGACCACGGAACTGCTCACATCGTCGTGGTCGGGCCCGACGGCAGTGTGGTCTCAGCCACCAGCACCATTAATTATATGTAAGCTATACTATGTTTACTTTATTTCATAATCATTATACTCATTATCATCATCATCATCATCCACAGCCTTTTTCCTCCCACTGCTGGGCATAGGCCTCCCCTTTTTCGTGCCATAATATACGGTCCTGTGCCAGCCTCATCCAGAGACGACCAGAGACCCGAATTATGTCGTCGACCCATCTTGCTCCCGGACGACCGACGCTTATTTTATATCATTATACTCATTTACCAGTTATTAGGCTAATACCTTGCTTGGAAATTAATCTAGATTGTTCTACTTTTTCCGCCGCCATTAGCACGTTACGGGACTAGTTAAAGTTTATGAAGGTAGTCCATCCATCAACATCTATGTTACCCAAAAATACTGTATTCTGCATAAACAAAGAATGGCATGCCTATTTGTGGCTTAGTCGATCAGTTTTTAATCAAAGTCGTATTCATTTATATATTGTTTTGACTCTATGTATAAATCCTTGATTATACAATGTCTAGATGGAGCGTCGCCCTACATTCATACCAAAGACAACTAGGACGCCATTTGTGTATGTGTGCGTGCAGGCGTCGTTTTACACTATACGTCAATGTCTCTGTGTGCGTAAATAGTGATACCAGCTATTACAAATTCTCCCATAAATCACATTAAATAAAGACGAATTAATTATAATAAAATATTTACTTATTTTAGTTATAGGTATGTTGGTACTTATGTGGTATTATTCAGTTTAATGTATTTTAATAATAATAAAAAAATATTTTTATTTTGTATTTACTTTTTAAATCAATAAAAAAAAGAAATTTGGAGTTGTGTGTTTGAATCGAGTATTAAATCAACTAAGTTAGTATTTGGTACAATATTAAAACATAATGAGGTATAAGTACTTTAACATTGAGTTATTTATTTTTTTACTTTGTAACGATAAACCAACAAAATTACCCACAAAAATGGGAGAATGAAAAACAGAAACTGGCAACACTGATAAAATCTGGCGTGATTTTAATAATCATAAAAATAAAATTAATTATAAAGTTTCTTTAAATAGTGTGTAGTAGTTTCAGTGATAGGTGATGTATCTTGGTATTTTTTAGCCTTCCTTTTTAATTCCAGCACACTTTAGAAGCACATACTATCATTTTATCGCTGTTATGTGGTTATTCCTTAGAGCGCGTAAAACGTAGTGTCACGAAAGCGGCACGATCTGTACTGAAGGCGGGAAAGTACTTAACAACCACTTTTGGTTGTTATTTTTTGACACGTCTGCGCGCACTTGACAGTCCATCTAGACATTATATAATCAAAGGTATAAATATAAAATGCGTGCTAAATAACGATAAAAATAATCCACATTTGAGTGCCAAATGCAAGAAACGAAGTCATCCGGGGTTCCTCACAAACTGTTATTTATTACACACTATATTAGCTGGCTTGTGTCCTACGAACGGCAATTTAAATAATCTTATTCCTGTCCACTGACAGCATATTATTGTGGGTATCGATGAAACCCTGTTAAAGAATCTCTTGCCACAAGGAAGTATGAATCGAAAAAAGAACATATTAAATTGCTTTTATTATTTACAGTTGGGGTTCTCAGAGGCGTTCAACATCCCTTGGTATCATGTTAAACAACGAGATGGATGACTTCGCGATACCTCACCGCGAGTCTGCGTACGGCCTGCCGCCGTCGCCCGCGAACATGCTGGCGCCGGGCCTGCAGCCGCTCAGCTCCATGGTGCCGAGTATTGTGATGAACAGGAACGGCCGCGTCGACCTAGTGCTCGGAGCCGCTGGTGGCACTAAGATCACCACACAAGTCGCACTGGTAAATGTCTTTTTGAACTGCCTTTAGAGATTAAACTGAGATGACTCATCGAGTTTTTTTTTAATAACAGCCGGTTTAAACTGTCTAAAGTTAGATGTGTCTGTTTCTAAATTAGAGCCGTATAGGGAAACAGCATTAAAAATATATGGTGGCTTTCTAACTGTCTCGTTGGCCTAGTGGTGCTAAGCGCGACTGCTACGCTAGAGGTCTTCGATTCCCAAGTCGACCAAGGTTTTGTTAGTGGCAATAGACTCGCCCCCTATTACATGGGATCTAAACACATCGGCGAACTGTGGGTGTACATTGGTACACCTCTGCCTACCCCTTCGGGATATACACGTGATGATATGTTATGTTATGTGGCTTTCTAGTGTGTTATTTTCTGATATCAGGTTGTGCTTCGGAAGTTTTTGTGTTGAAAGTTATGATACCTACAGGGTGTTAAGTAAACCCTGTCCGACCCGAAAGGGTGATTTAGGGCAGTAACAATGAACAATGTTATTTCTGTTTTACAGATGGCGAGACATACAATATTGGAAGGCAGTGATCTACCTGATGCTGTGCAGAGACCACGTCTCCACCATCAGCTGTTACCTATGGAAGTGCAACACGAAGCCGATTTCAACCCGGTACGTATATTTTAATCGCATTTTGATCTTGAACATCATCGCATTTTGATCTTTAAATCAAAGTCACAAGGTTGTTTTCAAGAAATAATTTTCTCACCCATAACCTATGAAGGGAAGTATCTAAGTATGTTTTGTACCCTTGCTTGTTAGTAGATATGCTCAAAATGATCTGTTACATTAACATACAAACCTATCGTTGAACCTAAATACGTAAAGCACCGTTTAAATAAATAACCATGTCAGGAACGTAATGATCCAATCTAGTTACAAGCAAGCGGCCTTGACGCTAATAGTAGTGTTATGCAGGTAGTATAATACTATTTACACGCCTCGATAAAGTTCTAATGAGAATTAGATAATTTACCAAGGTGTATGTACTATAGGAAAATATTTTATGATAGTTACTATCCTGCGTAACTGCAGGCGCGGATCCAGGGGGGTGGTCACGGGGTCATGACCACCCCATGGGATAGGTCCAGGAACTAGGTGGGCTAATTAAATTTGTTCAAAGTTATCTACATATGTCTATAGGGGGCAAAAGGGAGAACAACTGGAGCTCGACAGTAAAAATCCCAAAATAACATCTAGTTATGGAATTATATTGACAAAAATCGCGCTGCTCGGCCAAAATAATGGTGCAAAGGGAAATTAGCTATAGGCTCATTTGCTAACAGCCAGAAAAATGGCAAAAAAAACATTGCCCTAGACCAAAAGCTGGCTACGCCCTTGCTTTTTGAGACCTTACCACGACTTTGTGACCACCCCCTGGTACCAAAGCTGGATCCGCCCTTGCGTAACTGTCGTCACTTAGCTTCATTCATAATACTGTGAGCGAACGGAACCCACATCTACGTATAGGCACATAAGTGCAATAACTATAATTCATTCAAACCGCAGTTTTAGCATAGAATAAAGAACAGCTCGCTTGTCCGCTATCGCATTGATTGCGCAACCTGCGTGACTGACAGGTGTTTAGAACGGTTGACAATAACATACCTACAAGCCGCTTTATGCTGTTCATAATATAACCAATTGTCCGAACGTTTTCAAATAGGAATAGTACAGTGATTCATTCTCTCACTGAAAATGAGAATTAAAACATGAAAATATAAATCTAAGGCCTAAGCCGAGTCTAGTACAATTAGACCGATATCAAAGGTTGAACTGCTCTCGCCGCGGTTGATCCGTGCATGGGTGACCATGAGTTACAATTCTGACAACCAGTCCTTCTACTAGGATACTGTGCCCAATAAAGATTGGTTATAGATGTCAGCGATGCAGTCGCAGACGCGTCGTAAGACCGAAGCCGACCCGTACATGGTTTGGGAAAAAGGATAGGAAGATGGTCTCTAAGTAATAATTACACTTAGGTATTGATGGACATAAGGGTTTTCATAATGATAATGAAATTTGTTAGGGTAAGGTTTTAAATACATTATTACTCCTATATAGGGATAAGGTATGTTTATCTTCTTGACCGACTCGGACGTGATCATTGCACAACGCGTTCGAGATTTTCCTTGATTGCTAAGCTATTATGCAATTGACTCCGATGGTCATAGGTACCCAGGCTAAAGCGTATATAGTTGTGTGTGAATTAACAACTTTATATTTTTCTATTTTTAGGCAATAGTTGCGTCACTTCAGGCGAGGGGGCACGCCACCACCGAGCTGGGCCCAACTGCTGGCTTCGCGGCAATGGTGGCCGCGGCGCGAGACTCCTCTGGCTACTTGATCCCGCAAACAGACCATAGAAGAGTTGGCAGCATTGACGGATTCTAAATTTAAAAATATATTTGAAACTCATAGTGTTAAAACTTCGCAAAGTTATACTTATACAGCCTCATATAACTTTGCAAATCAAAAAAATTGGCAAATAGAAATATATAGGTAAATATACTCAGATGCCGTAGGTTTCTACCCTCTTTACGTAAACCTACTTTTATTTTTGTTGTTACGTTGGATTAAATCCAAATGAAAATCGATTGTGATATTATTATAGAGGTGGGTACTTTCTGGTTGTAAGTATTATTTTGTTATAGATTTGTAATTAAGTTGCTGTGATGTTTAATGTATTATTATTCGTGAAATAAATGGTTTTGATGGTACAAAATAGAACGATTTAATTTATTTAATATTTTTTGTAGTATAACTTATCTACTCTACAGTTATTTTACAAAGAATATAGTAACACGCTCACTAGATGTTACTTATGACTTAACGGTTCATTTAAACAGCGCGGCCAAGTTGACGTCGAGCTCCGCTTTCATCTGTGTTTTCCGCGTCCCGGCTCGGCTGGTCTAGTGAAACATTACGGTAGATATGGCCCTTAGAATAATGAAGATGTGACTGGTCCAGCGATGATAAAATGTTTATGAATAAGGTCTTTCCAAATGAAAATTTTCATTCTAGCCATTGTAAATATATGGGAAATTGTCCAAACAGCGAGGAATTTTATACAACTGTGGGTCCCGTCATATGATACAATATTTGGGCCTTTACTATTTCTCCTGATGATTAATGACATACCTTCTGTACTCAAATATACAAAATGTCTTCTATATGCAGATGACATAAAACTGTACGCTCGAGTCAATACCTTATCAGATTGTCAGGCTATTCAGAAGGATATTGATGCCATTTACGAGTGGGGGGTTACCAATAAAATGGCATTCAATTCCTCTAAATGCTGTGTCATGACTTTCGGTCGGATGCGACATCCATTATATATTATTTTGAATATAACATAAATGGTTCTGCTGTTACAAGATCGAACTCTGTAAAAGATCTGGGGCCCAAGTCTGCTATTTACACTCGGTTCAATGTATTCATAGTGTCGTGCCAGCAGAGCCATTTTTGGAAAATTGGTATTCTACAAAACGTCAAAATTGCGCATTACAATTTGTACCAAATGTATGAACTATTGGTCACAGTCGTTGAACATTGAACCGAATCGTTCCAATGCGCAATTTTGACGTTTTGACGTTTAGTAGAATACCAATTTTCCGAAAATGGCTCTGCTGGCACGACACTATAAAGTCATTGAACCGAGTGTAAATAGCAGACTTGGGCCCCTGGGTGTCGTGTTCGACCAGAAGCCAAAGAGTCTTTCAAAAGGCTGGGGTTTGTTCTGAGAAACGCACGAGACTTTCAAAATATACATGTCGTAAAGTTGCTATACAGTACGCTTGTTAGAAGCAAGTTGGAGGCGAGCTCTTGTGTCTGGAACCCGTATGAGGCAAGTTATGCGCTTTTATTAGAGAAGGTTCAAAAAGCATTTCTAAGATTTCTCTATAAATTCCGTTACGGTTATTATCCATTTTTATACCCATTAAAATTTCTCGTAGGATTTCATATGTTACAAACTAGGAGAGGCTATGACCAGCTGAACATCACGCTTAGAATATGTCGTGGTATAACAGATTTCCCTGATCTGTATAATGAGCTGATTCGCCTCTATGTACCAAACAACTATCTCCGTTGTCGAAAACACCGTCTACTAGCCGTACAGTACCACTACCCGAACAGAGGCCCGCGCCGCAGCCCCTGTTCCTCGCGCCCTGACTGCGCTCAATAACGTCATGGAAGCCAACCCGAACTTAGACCTATTTGCAGACGACCTCAAGACTGTGCTGAGCACCTGTCTTCACTTTTGTGAAAACACATAAATTTACTATTGGTATTGTATATAATATTTCTGTTGTGTCTTTATACCCTACTTTTTGTTTTATTTTTTGTGTAATAGTGTATAGTTTATATTTTTTTTGTTCTCTATGTGTGTTAATGTAATTGGTGTAAAAGCCGTGTTAACATAATTATAATAATATGACGGAATTTTCAAAGTTTTGTTGCTATAGCGATATTCTATATGGCGAAAAACTGATTTGTTTTATAATATTTATAAATCAAATGGAATGATAGGCATTTTTCTAAGGCGTTTAGAAAAAGCCGGGAATTAATGCAAAAGAATCTGCAGATAGAGAACCCTAGAGGCGTAAAATGGAATTAATGGAATGATACATGGACATCCCTCCATAAAATAATAAAAGAAGACGATATCTAAAACTATTATGGCGCTTTCTACTCTACTTATTATATTTCTCTATGGCGCTTTCCCACTATGTCGTAACGATTACTTTTATCGTTGGACGACTGTCATCTTTTTAGATTCCGGGACATCTCACACACGGTTATCTGATCCGAAGCTAAGCAGAGCTTGTGTTATGGTAACCAGACAACTGATGAACATACTATAATAATATATTTCTAAATACATACATATTATAGATAAATTACACTCAGACCAGAACAAATTATCGTGCTCATCACACAAACATTTGTCCTGAGTGGGGATCGAACCCACGACCTCCTGTATAGCAGTCAGGGTCACTAACCACTAAACAAAAAGGCCCGTCAACTGTCTCTCTATCTGTTTCCATTATAACGATTGTTTGTCGTACTAATTTTTTATCATTTTGCGACTATCGTATCTAGCCTTTCCCATTTACGACTGTCGTGCTAGCAAGGCCTTCCCACGCAAACTTTAAATGATAATCGAGAGAAAATGGAAAAAGTACTTAGATGAAGAAAGTAATTAAGAAGAAGCCGAAAATCCGAATTAATTAATTAATCCAATTATAGAAAAAATGAATGGTTCCGATATCAGTAGGGTAATTAATATATTAGGTTTCAAGATAATTAAAGGACTTCAAAATAGGAGGGCTCAATTCGACAGATTTTTTCTAATGTTTGTTATAGCATAACTTTCGACGGGCTGATGCTTCCCTAGTCGCATTTCAATTTGACAGTGGGATCCATAAAAATACCATGTAAGAAATATTTTTAAGTCAGTTTTTATTTGATATTTTTTTTTTATTAAACTTGTTCGATCTGTTTTGATCCGTTTTTTATACGTCCGTTTTCGAAACTAGCTCACATTAGTGCTCACGGTTCATACCTGTACCGTACCTACCCATAGCGCACTCTGTAGTTTCCTATCCTCTAAGACCTGTGGGCTGTCAGTCAACTGTCAGTGCTTTCAGTGTCAACTGTCACATCAGTTTTCGCGCCGGCTTCGTGGGTCGCGGCAACTTTATCTCTGAAATTCTGAGCGGGCTCAATATTTCTTGGGTTGCTTGGTGTTTTTCGTTAATAATCCTTATTTTTGCGTACGGCTGTCATTAAGAGTATAGTGTTTTAAATAAAAGTGAAAAGAACCGGCTTTAAAATGAGCCATCAACTATCCGAAGGCTCTTTGGAGGTAAGATTTAGATTCGATCATGTTTACCAAGTATTTAATACTTGTATTACTTTTATCCTCCGCTCAAATTAAAGCAGATGTTAAAGCTATGAGGAATTAAGTGTTGTATGATAATTTAATGCTAATGTAGTGAGTCACAGTACTCGATGTAAGTACCAACTTAACATCAAACAAGTTTCGACTTGCAATACTTATTTAAAAAACCGTTAAGCTACATGAAACTGTAAAAACGATATAATAATATGTATTATATCTTTGTTTTAACATTTAAAATATTATCGTTAGACACTATCTAATCCGAGTTACTTTAATTTAAATATTTCCTTAAATCTAGACCATCCCTATTTCCTCTTATTTCTCTTTTATATGGTTTTATATTGATAGGTTGTTTATACCAAAAGGGTGTAGTAACTAGATGCATGTCAACACTCTAAGTTAGATATGTAGGTACACCAACATTAATTATACAAGTATAATAAAACCATGTTAGTGTAAACAATGCTTTGTTTCCCCTAACAGTCTTAAATTATTAGAGTATATTTTTAATATGATTGACTACTTCAATTGTTTATCATAATAATCAAGTATAACCATGAAGTACATTGAAAATGATTCATTATGTTTATTGCAGGTCATAATGAATGGTGGACATTACGATAAGCCTATAATGCAAGTATTAGGCAGTAAAAAGATTCAAGGGAGTGGTGCTAATGAAAGGTTTCGCTTACTAGTATCTGATGGCAAGCATTCCCACAGTTTTGCAATGTTAGCGACACAACTCAATGATAAATTAATCTCAGGAGAACTGTCAGATTACTCTGTTGTACAGATTGACCGTTTTGTGACATCACTGCTGAAAAATACTGGCAAAGGGGAGAAGTAAGTTGAATTTTAATTAGGTCTATGCACCTATAGCATCATTATCTACATAATTATATGTTAACAATTTCTGTTATCCTTTATCTTTTTCAATAAAGAGGTTTTCCTATCAGTAAGTTATTTAGTATTAAACCTACAATTTATCAGCATAGTCTCTTGTTCTACTTACAACACAGACACAAATAACTTTCTTTGTTACTAAGTCTGTAAACTTATAATTTAAACTAAGCTGTAATCATGTATTTATTATTAATTTTAGAGACTCTAGTCTTATTAAATTCTATATTATTAGCTGAAGTCTCTTACATAGATCATTTAAAACAGGACTGATGCAGATCAGTTTAGTAATGATTATTCTTTATTCACAGACGCGTTATGATAATACTAGACATAACAATAGTATCCCCTGGGAACACAGTGGGTAAGAAGCTGGGGAACCCTCAGACGTGGACGGAGGAGTCGGCCGCAGCACCTCAGGCGTCCACGTCTTCCGCGCCCCGGCCCGCGCCCCCCTCGCCCATGCACCAGCCCCAGGCAATGCCTACAGCAAACCTGGACTCCAGCATACTCTCCTCACAGATGACTCATCCCATTGCGAGCTTAAGTCCTTACCAAAATAAGTAAGTAAACCTACTCTTATTATTTTCATGCATAAATACTCTGCAAGGTCTGTCCACAAACAGAAATTACTAGTAATGTTGAAAACAACTTGATATTGGGTTTCCAGAGCTAGATGACACTTAAAGATGGTCTAAGGTCTTCATGAATTTATTGTGTTTTTTGGATCTTGTATTCTTCAAATTTTAAACTGATCTTCAAGCACACACACTAGTGAATATTAGTTTTGGGTCATGGTATGTAGTTAGTTCTTAGTCCGTTATCCCGACACTCATGTACGGAAGTGAAAGTTGGGTATGGCAGAAGAAACATGAAAGCAGAATAAATGCAGTTGAGATGAGAGCATTAAGAAGTATGATAGGAGTTAAACTGAGTGACAGAATAAGAAATAGTGAAATAAGAAAACGTTGTGGTCTGAAAGAAGATGTAGTGACAAAAATTGATAAAGGTATGTTGAGATGGTTTGGCCATGTCGAGAGAATGAATGAAGAACGATTGACGAAAAAAGTGTATAAGGCGAGTGTGAATGAAAGTGTTGGGAGGGGTAGACCTAGGCGGACGTTTCAAGACCAAATCGGAGACATCCTGAAAAAAGGCCAGGTCAAGAGTGCCCTAAACCGAAGAGCATGTGTGAAGGGAATTATGACAGTGGATGAAGCAAAACAAGTATGTAAGGATCGTAGCAAGTGGAAAGAAGTGGTCTCTGCCTACCCCTACGGGAAACAGGCGTGATTATATGTATGTATGTATGTATATTTAATAACTTAAAATATTTTGTACAGTAATCTGCACTTTTATGTTGAACAAGATATTAGCGGGAATAATAATGATTGTAGATAATAACAATGTTGTTGAAGTACTTGGTGAGGATGCAATTGCAGTTCACATGTTACTAATGCAATTGCACAGTTGTTAATGCATCTACATATTTCAAAGAATCATGTATTTTCTTATAATAATCAAAATAAAATCTTATTGTTTAAATTATTAAAGGATTTTCAATCACAGCTCTGTAATATCACTAACTAATACATATCAACACCTAACTGTGATTTTCGAACAATTTGTTCTTTGTAAATTGTTAATTACAAAATATATAGTGTAAATTCTGCTAAAGCAGGGCTTTAAACTATTTTAATTCATTTAGCGTATTGTATGCAAATTTAAATGTAAACATACTAGTTGCGTATACACGTATTTTTGTGAACCCATTATTTTGAAACACTACTCGACAGTTTGTTTTATGAAAATGAAAATTTAAAACGCCTACCAATAAGTTTGAAACTGATCTAACGAGACCTACCCGTCAAAATCCATTAAGCCATTTGGAGGATCCGAGGTTGTAAAGAAACTTCCTCTTATAAAAGACGCGTTGAAAAGCATAACCCTTACTTGGCAGTCGGGTTAAAACAGGTAAGTTAAGTTGTTGTGTATGTCCCACATTTCTTTTCTTTATTGTATTATTCGTTCGTAATTTTTCATGCATAGATAAATAGCTTTAATATATTTTTTTTTACGTAGTTAAACTAGTTTTTTCAGCGACTTCCTCCGCGAGAAGAAGACTCACAGGAAAACTCCCGCAGATCCCAAAATACATATTAGTTTACCACACCATATAAGAAAATTATAGTAACACTTACGAGTATGGTGACTCCCAGAATTGTTTTTCAATAATTAGTAATTACCCCTTTTTTACGTTTAATTAATGTGACTTACTTATTTAGCTAGATTTTGATAATATCACGCAGATTAACTATTCTGTGATAAAAGTAACCTATTTAATCCAAATCCACGTAACCGTTCTGGCGGAATGGAGTAAAAAACATTCAGCCATCCAAACTTTTGTATTTTATTTTACTTTGTATTATTATGTATTATAGATCTTCAGCCTCATTTTGCAGATAGCTAATTTCAATCACATGTGTTTGAATATGTATTCCAGAAAATCAAGGATGAATGCCTCGCAAAATCAGGTAGCGGCAATGATAGACTACATATCAGAGCATCCAGAGATGGTCTGTGGACTTGCTAAGACTCCTCAAGGACGTGTCTTAGAACATCAACTATGGGAGCAACTTGCAACACACTTAAATAGTCTTGGTCGTGCTGAAAAAAATGTTAAACAATGGCGGAGGGTAGAAATCATTCTTTACAAGAATAAAATAAAACTGAGCTTTTCTTATGTTGCTTGGTATTCAACACGTTAATATAAAAATTAAGATGTAAACCAATTCAACAAATCCTTTATATTTATAACACAGTTTGATAATTGCAATTAGCCAACCAATAGTTAAGTTTTTCTTTCGACCAAGCAACATAAACTTACTACATTTTTACATTTTTTTTAAAAATATTCTTGTTAATAATTGAAAAATATATAAAAACTGTGGTTTTAAGGTTTGGACTCATAGAGTAAAACTGGCTAAAGACGGAAAATTCTCTGACACGCATTCAGATAAAATTTTGGCTATTTTGAGAAGATTAAACAAGGAACCAGTTGAAGATGAACCAGACTCAGAGGTACTGTATAATATAAATACCAATAAGTAGTTTATGACATATTAGTTATGGTTGGATTCAAACTTAATGACGTACATTGGTTATCGCATAAATATTGAGTAATGGGTAGATGCGAATGAGTAGATGTAATTTTTTTTTAATTTCTTCAGATATGTAAATAAAAATGATGCGTGTTTTTTCTTAGTAACCAAAACTCACGTACCGTTTGAACAAAAGAATGACGTCAGTTTAGCAGTGACGGATTAACCCTTAAACAAAATAAGCAATTGCCTAGGGCACCACGTTTGGGGGGCACCAGAAGAAGCAAAAAAAAATCAGAGCATTACGTCTCACTCTCACGTCATCACCGAAAACTACATGTACCGAAAAAAATATTATAGAGTGTTGATGATAAGTCAGTCAGTAAGTGAGTGACTGACAAAATTAACTAACTTTGACAATTTATAATTCTTAAACTACCGGTTAACTTTTTTTTGTAGTACAAAATGACTATTACCATATACAAACGGATAGGGGGGCCCCACAGACGTGGATTGCTTGGGGCATCAAGTAGTCTTAATCCGTCTCTGCAGTTTACTGAACTTTAATTCGTTTATCTACTTGATGTTTCACTTTTCTGAAAGAAACGAAATAGATTTTGACTTTTCAGACCCAGTCAGATGACTGACACCAATTTTGTTGAACATACACAGACAGATTATTTATTGTAATTGAATTTTTTTAATATTATTTGACTTATTATAAATGGATTAAGTTAAACATACCTTCATTTTACTTTAATGGACATTGTTTGTGTATCTTTGCTCTCTAAACTGTATAAAGTTTCAGGAATCCGCCGAGGAACAAAATATGAGTTGGTCTTCGAGTTATGACCAACAGATGATTGATGCGGTGGACCATCACTCAAAAGCTAATGATGAATCCTTGGATTCTACTTCAATGATTAATGAACATTTTTCAGGTAATAAAACAGTGTCACATATCGCCACAATATTAATTAAGATTGAAATCATTGATAGTAATCGTTCTCGGAATATTTTTAAACTTACAAATAGTGAATCACTAGGTACATCGAACTGTCTTCATTGGACTTGGTCTCCATAGGTGTGTTGTCATGCAAAGCCCTCTTTGCCTTAAATTGCTTTAGACCGTAGTAAAAAAGTCAATTCACGATGTTTCATGATTCTATCATATTCCGAGAATTATTCTTAAGTAAATTTTTGACATTATCCGATGTAAGTAGCTGCATAATGTTTGCATCTTGTTGTTTTTTCTGCTCATCTTCTTTGTCCCTTGCAGATTTAGAGCAATCAAACTCCAGTCCACGCATAAAGAGGGAACGTACTAGTAGTCCAATAATTCAATCGAATCGTAAATCAAGATCATCGATAGCTTCAACAGAGTCGATGGACTATGGTTGTCCTTCTCACCGTTCCCCTTCTTCTTCTTCGAGGCAGACCGTCATAATCGAGATGGAGAAAAAGCCAGTTCTAGAGTGTATTCTGGACGAGCTCAAACAGTTGAACAGCTTAATAAAGACAGCTGTCGAAAAAATGTACACTTAGTTTTTTTATTTTTAATACCGTATCTCACCTGATCAACCCTTGGCTTTTGATACAATGTTGGGGCCAATTTTTGATGGTAACATGCTATCAAATAACAGTACATTAGACTTACAGTCTAACCGATTTAAGAACAAGAAAGTTTTTAAGTCCTAACTTTATTATAGATAGATATCCTTAATAGGCATCTATCTATATATCTTTACATATATAATAATAATAATAATATAATAATTTTCTCACAAAATCGTAGACGGCGGTTAGCTATGTGCTACATTTATATGATAAGGGGTGATACATTAGATTTCCAAAATAATTTTCTTATCTGCAAGCGTAAATTGGCATTATTGACGTAGAAACAAGGAGGTAACCATTGAAGAAGCAGGTAGCCTAAGCAATCAGATATATTCATTTGGTTGAATTTTGGTTGACTTTTTGAAATGTTAATATAAACAGCTCGGTGGTTGTACGACTGAAAATTCAACTCAAGGTGTCTGTTTGTATATTTTTTTGGACTGTCCAAATTTTTAACAGTTAAATTGTTTTGCTACTCCAAGTGCAAATCTCAGTCGAGCTAACTTAGAGTTAACCTTAAAGCTGTAAAGTTTTTTGTGTTATAATAACTAATCTGTAAAAAAAAAAAACAATTTTTACTAAAACACGTGTAAGCAATTTTTGTGATAAAACTCTAGGTTCCACGTCTGATGTGTTCGATCAACACGTTCGTGTGTTTTGTATTTTTTTAAATATATGAAAATACACCAACAGGTAGGTTATTCGTGACCATAGTCAAAATATTTATTCACACGGATCACTAAACAGAACGCGAACAATGTTGCGAGTACAGCTAGTTAGACATGTGCCGAAAGGGGAACAATACCGCCATACATTGTTATGTTGTACCTCAAAGTGCATACGGTAGTGTTCGTTAACCCTACATATAAACCAAATCACTCTCAATCTATTGGTGTAAAACTATGCCGACCGCTTTTGTTCTTTTTCAGCTTATCGCTTTCAAACAGATAATAGCCGCGGCGGTGGTCTTTGTTTTATGATTTGAAATAGATGTAGGATGTAGATAAATGCAATATTTAATCTCAATTACATAAACCAACCGATTTCTAAGTGAATTATACATTTATCAAAGTAATTGCTTCAGTTATCAATAACTCGAATTAAGTCCTATGAACTTAGATAAACTTATGAAAACAGGTAACAAAAAGAGCTTTTCTATTTTTATATTGATTTTTGTGACTCGATTATACGTGCAGTCGCATTTAAGTGTTATGATATCTTTGGTATAACCATTAAAGGAACCACTCAGTACGGAACAACTAATTATTACCCTGTTAAAATTCAACGCATGTTTTCGGATGAATACGTCCTGATGCGTCGAGTTCAGGAGCCCGACTAAGGCTCGGACAATTGAGCTGTTGTATCATATTAATTGCATTCGTTAAAACTCCGGACGCATAAAACTAATCTAATCGTTCGAGTGTGCTTATGATATGACAATCGATACCGCTTACTAATACCTAATGCATATGCACGCTAAATAATAATTTTATAAACTAGTTTATTTCAGATTCTTTTAAGTCTTATACGAAGAACAAGCCACATTAACAAAAAAGATGTAAAATAAAAAGGTTGCTAATGATCTGAATGTTTTATTTCGAACATTTATCCTTGTAACAAACAGAGCATTTTCTTTTAAACCGACTTTAATTTAAGTTGAACATGGATATCTTCCTTATGTCTAGACTTTATTCAAATGACTGTCAAAATTATTCTATACTTAAAACAAACCATTTATGATACGAGTGTTCTATTGTTTCAGATGGGTGATAAAGGCTCGCGTCATGAATAAATCAGACATCAGAACGTGGAACAACGCCCGCGGCGAAGGCAAACTGTTCAGCATGGATCTATGTGACGAGAGCGGGGAAATAAGAGCCACGGCGTTCAAAAACGAATGTGATAAATTCTATGATATGATGCAGGTAAATAAAAAAAAGTTTAAACAAAAAAACACTTCACAAATAAAACGTGATAGTTTCGTTTTGGTCTGAAATTGGACCACAAGGGAAGCACCAGCTTTCAAATAAAAAAGTAATCATCAAAATGGGTTCATCCGATTCAATTGAAAAAATACAGTCGAACTGAAACCGAAATTTTTGATTTTGGTTATGAAAAAGAAATAACTCGAATAGATAAACGATATCGGCCTTTTAAAAAATCTGCCTAAATGAATTGCATTATCGTTTTATTTTCTAATCTTTAACAATAAATAAGATTGTGCTATCGTATAGTCAGATCATAAAGCTATATACTTTCATCAAATTCAACTTTCTGCCATCTAACAGTTTCAATATATTATTATTTGTCTTTAGCTTTTTGATGTTCTAACAATGCTGAGTGACGTCATGTATTCTCCTGATAATGCAGTTCTTGTAGTAAAATTGTGAATTCCCATCAATAAAAATATTAATTTATTCATGAGAATTATAGGCTCTAACTCCATTCTTTATTGCATTTCATGTGTTACCGAGGTGGTAAAACAAGTTAAAGATACAATATGGGTAATACATTTTGTCAGGACCTAAAAAATTTGGACAGAGGAATGGAGGCTTAATATCCAGCAGGATTTTCTACAATGTACACATAATATTTGTTCCAGGTCGACAAGGTATACTACATAAGCCGCTGTCAACTAAAAACAGCTAATAAACAATACACCAGTTTGAAAAACGATTATGAGATGACGTTCACAGCAAATACTGTGGTCGCTGAGTGTATGGAAGACTCGTCCTCAGTCCCCTCAGTCAAATACGACTTCTTGCCCATCAACGAGATAGTCAATAAAGCGACAGACACATTACTTGGTAAGGGATAATAATATGTTATGTTTAATGATACTATTATCCGTTTCAGGGTTTCAACGGAACCCTACTTCTTAAAATCCACTGTCCATCCGTCCTCCTGTCTGTTAGCCGGCAGTATCTCACAAACCATAATATATCGCTTGTATATGTTAACTATGTAATATGTATACTAAAAATAAGTATATATTTAGATATTGTTGGTGTCTGCAAGTCTGCTGCCGACGTCCAAGAACTAACGGCGAAGAGTTCAGGCAAACTACTGAAGAAGAGAGAGGTCACCCTCGTCGACAACTCCGGCGGTGCTGTGAGTAACACTATTCATAATCCTTTATTGGTTTAATAGCATTAGTAGTACTTTGTTTAAACATGAATGTGTTTAGAACAATCTTAGACCTTCAGCAATGTTTTGTATATGATAGGCGATAACTCTGACGTCCCGATATCATTGTAGCAAACCAATTTTCTACATCGTCTCTGATCTAAGTGTTTGTGGTACGTTCGTCATAATTCTCTGACAACAGGTGCTTTAGCGTCTAACGTTGGGTTAAAAGCTATGTTTGTGATGTCCACATTTATTTTTTATTCTCTAAAAGTATTAATAACAATCCCACCCGAAACATACTTAATGCTTAATACTAACACGTATATAAACATTGCAGGTTGCATTGACAATGTGGGGTAAAGAAGCAGAAAACTTTGATGGCTCTGCCAACCCAGTTATAGCAATAAAGGTAAGTGTCCTGTTAAACGTATGTTATAAATTGTTGTACTATTGATTTTGTTATTTATATTAAGTACTATAACACTAACGGCTTTACTTATTTACGGCCCAAAAAAATTCGTCTCACGACACCGGTTTATTGCACCGGTCGGATATAAACTAAGCGGGCAACTTCGATTCTGATTACCTTTTGTAAAACCTATAGTCTTATAAACTATATGTTTTATTACTTTCATTATGTATCTTACATTTGTTGTTTGTTTAGGGCGCCCGTCTATCAGAGTTTCAGGGCAGCAAGTCCCTCTCGTGTCTGGCGAGTACTATGATACGACTGAACCCGGACCTCCCCGAGGCCCACAAGCTAAGGGGCTGGTACGACAACGGCGGTTCTGACATGGAAATAGTCAACATCTCAGCCAGGTAAAAAAGCGTAGCATCTTACTCTAAAGTTGTGAATTTAGAAGGTACATCATTCAAAGGAGCTTTGATAAGTTTCGCTGTAATTTGTAACCATTATTTTTTTTATTTTGCCAGTTGTCCAATTATTTTGAAGAAATTAATTTTAAAGAGTTCGTACACACCATGTTTCGTCTAGCTTGTGATACCATATTTATATCTGTGTCTTTAATTTGGTTGCCCTAAGTATTTTTATGGACACATATTTAACAAACAGCTAGTCATATATTCCTTCGTTGTCAGAGCTGGGGGCTACTCGGGCGGCAGTAGCGAATGGATCAGCTTCTCCGACGCAGAGGCGCGCCAGCTCGGCGCCGGAGAGAAGGGCGACTACTACAGCCTCCTCGGTGTGCTCACCTTCACCTTCGCAGACAATGCTGTGTACAAAGCCTGCCCTCAAGAACAGTGCAACAAGAAACTCGTCGACCAAGAGAACGGACTTTACAGATGCGAAAAATGCAACAGGGAATACCCTAACTATAAATATAGACTTCTTTTGGGGGTAAATATAGTCAATTAAATATTCTCATGTAAAGTTCTGCTATTATTTTGAGCAGATTCTGATGCACTATACATTTTCATGTTCGATAAGTTATTATCCACTCTATGCTACTTCTTTAAAGATAATGTACCTAATTATACTCTCCATATTTTAATCTCTGACTCACGTTACATTTTAACAGGCGAATGTATCAGATCCCACGGGTGACCAGCGTATAACAGCTTTCAACGAGGCGGCGGAAGCCATGCTCGGTAGGAGCGTGGCAGACATCGGACAAATGTACGAGTACGACAAGACGGCGTACACGCAGATGTTCGAGGAAGTCAAATTCAAGACTTTTGTCTTCAAGTTCCGAACTAAGATGGAAACTTATAACGTAAGCAACGCAGTTAATTTTCGAGATACGTAAATTTCCATAATTCGCTCTAATTAAAAATTGAGAGTCTTCAACAAGCTGTTTTTTTTTTGTTAAGAAAGTTGCACTAGTTTTGCCATGTTTTGTGTGTGTTTTGCAATGTGTTTCAGAATCAAAATTCATATGCCTAAAACACCCACACACCCGTTTGTTCGTACTCATTTCTCGCCAAAAAGTGGTGGCTGAATAACATAGCCGAGGGGCATCAGCTATGTTATTCAGGTTCATTAGTTAAGATTATTATTATATTTTACATTGCATATACTTTTTTTTACAGGATGAAGCTCGTCTGAAAACCACAGTCATGAACGTACAGCCCGTAGATTTCAAGGATGCCAATAAAAGATTGATAGCAAGCATAAAGACTATCACAGGAGTAGAAGTGTAATATGTGTTTTGTTTTACTTTTATAATGCAGTAAGTAATAAGTACTGAGGCGGGGAAACTATTTTAATTTCAGTTTTGTTTGTTTTAGTTCGACATGAGTAATAATATTGTAATAGCAAGGTACATTCGATTTCATCATACTGTAAATGCATCCGAAAAACTTCTTTGTTAGTCCTCAGATTGGCAAGAATCTCCTTGGGAATCAAATTATTGTTTAAGTTATAATCCAAACGTTTTTCTCATATCTTCAAGTCTTGTCCCATTGAGCATTGACTCCATTACCTAGTGCTTAACGTAATTTTGTCAAATGTGGTTGATAAAATTGATCATGTAATAATTGTTATTAGTATTATAGAATTATGCTGGCATACTATACAATATCCTAATGCTATATATTTTCAGTAATAAATCTGTTATTTTGTACTTGAAAGTTTTTTCTAGTGCCCCTCTAAATCCTTTGTTTATACCAAGTTTTCCATAAAAGATTTTCATAAACCAAATTAGTTTTTTATATTTTTTGTTTATTGCCTTAAAAGGCAATAAACACGCTTTTTTTTTCATAAATGCAATCGACTCAGGGATGATTAATAATTCATGATAAAAATAACATACACATATTTTTTTACTAGTTACTTTATTCAATCTCATTTGATATGACCCATAATTTGGCTAGGGAAATAGAATTTTTATTACGGATGTACTTGGACAACTGCTATAGTTATTTATACATGATAAATTGTTAGTATAATATTAGTAGTTGTGTAAAAGTAACTCGTAAACACTTGACACGGGTAATATGGATGCATTTGTACGTTAGTTCAAGTTGTTAGTGTCCAAGTACCGTTTGAAGTGCATAAAATTAAGTAGCTATCGTTCAATATCAATTACGAGGTTATTATTACTATGTAAAATACTTACATTAGGAAAATTCAATAATTTAATGTTATTCATTACGACTACAGTAAATTAAATGACTTACAAAGAAAATGTAAGTTAGATACATGGCAGTGTGGTTTATTTTTATTTATAGGACTAATGAGTGCAACCTCTGTTGCTTAACGTCAAGAACTTAAACCTATTTTAGCCTTGTACTTAAATAAATATCAAAAATAAATCTAAGGTAAAGCTTAGTTCATACAAGACATTGGGAAATGAAACAAACAATATTCATATGAGATAGAAAACAAAAAGAAGTCATTATCTTCACATGAATTATTTCTTTGCAACTTAAAATGTAATGACTAAGGGCGAATGTAATATTCATCAGAAGTGAGTATGACATGATATTTGAGTTTGGAGCAAATAATTGAAATTTACAAACACTTCGCCGACTGAAGCTTAATTTGTGCATTTGTAATTATTGATAAGGCGCACAATAAGCGCGCAAGCAAGTGTAGCTCACAACATTAAGACGCGCCTCGACGTAGACAAAGCTCCAATTGACCATCTCCAGCGATTACAAATAGTTGCCACATTATCACAATAAACAGGTAGACGTATTAAAAGCATATACGTAAACAATATTTTCCACAAGGTTTAAAATACATGAACCAGCCAAATAAACATGATCGATTTTTTCCTATTAAAAAAGTTGATTAAATACAATTATTCAATTATAATGCATTACACAAATTAAAGCCATGACCAAGAATATTCAATAATAATAAACACAGTTAGTACAATTTCACAGTTTCAGATCAACACAACAGATGTCATTAAAACAACATCCACAAATATTACAATTACACATATTATCACTATGAATGATTACAATGTTATAGGTAAATCAATTGTTTCTTTACGCTTACATAAATATTAAGAAAATATAATTTTTAAATAATTTTCAATTCCAAATATTTCTGAGATTCACAAAATAGAAAAATCAATACGAGATTCTAGACATCACTAATTAAATCAAATTTATTCTCAAGTACAATTAATCTGTGTACATAGACAGACATAACTATGTTTAATATAATTATTAATAAAATAGTTTTTCAATAATATGAAGTATATCATACTAAAGGGTAACTTTAATCAAAACATATACTTATTTAATTCCTTTAAATATCTCAGTAGTCATAGCCCGATAAAGTCGTGGTCGGTAGGAGTCGAGCGCAGTCGCAGTAGCACAGTCACTAGTGTCTCACTGGGTGCACTCGGCACTACACTACAGTACGTCACAGTCGCGGTCGCGGACAGTCTCGCGCCTGCGCGTGTGCGAGTGTCGCCTGCCCGGCGGTGCGCGTGCCACGCGACCCGCCCCGCCCGCGCTCGCCCGCGCCAACCCGCCCCACCCGCGCTCACCCGCGCCAACCCGCGCCGCCCCGGATGCAACAGAAGTCGTACAACACAGTCTAACCGATATTTACACTCACAACTAACACACAAATAAATTAAAGCGAATAAATAATATTAACGCTCTTTGGAACGGATTGTTAGTATTTTGAGGTACGCCAGTACACAGATATCTGGATGTGTTCCGCTCTTCGCGAGAGCGAGGCGCCAGCTGGCAAAGCGTAGTATCACTCGACTCTACTTAACTCATAAAATCACAATAGTTATCACCGGTACAGGCGATATAAACTCGATTAAGTAGATTCAAATTAAAGTCACATTCTTTTCGATTTGGATTCCTTAATCAAAGAAATAATATAAAAAAATGTTAATCAACACAAAATAATTCATTACCGAGGTATATCTCTCGCAAAATTATAAAAATAACTTAAATAAATCAAATTATTTAGATCTACAAAAGAATCATAGCACTTACACTGGAAATAGCCAAAACAAGTACAATTCATCCTAATATCGTTGCACATACATTTAATATTATAGTAAAACTTCAGTACGACTCGCATATATCGAGATACTATAATTATAATTTTGCTCAGTCCAAGTACTATGATATTTTCGAACAACAAAAACAACCGGACCGTCGCTAATGTTGCGAAATGTCCAAAAACTGCATCAACAGGTCGCTCTCCGGAACCCCACACCGGGGCCGCATTCACCTCGTACACACACTTCAGGATACTACGGCTACATAGACACCACTAAAAACAATCGGTCGAGTCGGACGACATTGATTTTTGAGTCACTTTCTAATTGAGGTATTAACTGCGAGTCACAACATTTAGTCGTGTCTTTGTAACCGCATATAGCAGCTTGTTATGTACTGAGGCCGTTAATTAACGTTTTAAAACCATGATTGTTCCAGTGTCGGAAGAGGACAGAGCTATATAGTAATATAGCGGCATCCCTCAGAGACACGGGAACGATAGTGGTTTTAAGAGGTTGAGAATGCGGCGGTGTGGGGAGGCTCGTATGCGGCGGCGCTAGAGGCTAGCGGGAGAGTGGCGGGCCTTCAGATCCAGCGGGCGCGGACGGGGGCGCGGACGGGGGCGCGCTGGGGGGCGCGCGGCGCGCTAGCCAGCGCCGGCGCCTCACGGCACCAGGTCGGGCAGGCGCGAGCGGCCCTAGGGGCGCGCCCCGCCTTCCGCACTCACCACCTGCCACACACACAAAACATTACATACTTTCGAATAACATCATCTGCTATCTAGTGCACATGCCTAGTGGAGATATACATATAATATAAGGCGAAAAAGCCTTTCAGAACCAGCCAATCATCATTGAACTGAACTATGCTAGGAGACAAAATATTGTAAATCTGTTTTCGGCAAAAGAAACAAAACGTACTTTTCGTTCCTTGTAGTAGAGCTCCTCGCTCTCCTTGTCACACAGCAGCAGCACCACGGCGCCGAACAGGAAGATGGCGGCGCCCCAGCCCACGCCGTAAGCCCAGCCGAACTCCCACACCGACCTGTTACCTACACAACAAAGTATATATTAAAAGAACGGAATGTTTTGGTAAATCCTGTATTATAAACACTTCAGAATCAGATGTAAATCAAATAGGAAGAAAAGCAAGAGGGTGTACTTTATTTGAAAAACAGTTACAATTACTATTTAACAAAATATTTACTTACCCAGGTTTAACTCTGCTGCGAAGCAAACCGGGTAGATGACGAGTGCTATTAAAATGCACATCACTGAAAAAGAAAACGATACATTAAAGTCATTTATTAAATGAATTGGCACGATACGGACGTGCCCCTTAAAAGTTATTTAGTTTTAAATAGAACTCTGCTTTCAAAGAAGAGCTTTAATGAGGAAAGTTTATTAGTAATATTTTTATACATTTTATTATACAATTTGAAGCTCAGATGGGACGCTAGATAATTTATTAGGGCATAAAAGTGTGGATACATACGGGCTAGCGACATGGCGAGCACGGCGAACCGGTAGTAGCGGAACTTGGTGCGGTGGTCGGCGGAGCGCAAGCCGAGCCCCGTCAGGAGCGCGCCGCACACGTCCGCCGCCAGCGTCGCCACGCACAGCCCCGCCGCCGCCCTGGTACAAACACAACAGTTAATACCCACACAAATCATTCACTTTTCTATACCCTATTTTGGATTTGTGCCCGGTTAGTGGCAATAGGCTGCCCCCCCCCCCCTCTATTACATGGGACCTAAACATACCTGATACCGGCGTACTGTGGGTGTACATTGGTACACCTCTGCCTAACCCTTCGGTGATGCAGGCGTGATGGTAAGTTATGTTATGTTTATTTTGGAAACTTATATGAAGGGACCAAAGACCAGGTCATGAAGTTTGAAAACAGTACATAAGGTCAAGGATGTATTTGACGGTTAGTCGCTTCATGTTATGGAAGTGTTATGAAATAGAATTAAAGTCATATTAATTGAGCAATTAATATAACAGCCAAATACCCGAGAACGAAGAAGGAGCGAAAAAATATAATCAGATTGTGTGAAAGATAATAAGAGAAGAGAGTGATGCTAATTCATTTTTTTTATGTAATACTGTAAGTATTTAGATTATTTACGCACGGGTTAAAATAATGAAGGTCGTTTACACTGTTAGCCATAACTGTTGTGAATAAACAACTGCAGTATTTATACAAGCTATTGAGGGTCGCCTGTCAACATACCGTAAACGACGGGATTAAGAAATGTTTATATTGTTAAACATTTTCATTTAAATTACCTTATAGGTTTTGTACGAGAACTTAAATCAATGAATTTTGGTTCTATTGACTATCAGCACGATACGGCATAATGGTAAAACCCATTAACTTAAAGATTTTATGAACTCTATACAAAATTTGCATAACTTTATTGCTTGCCAAAATTTACAATTACTTTAGGACATTCTTGGCAGGCTTTACTTATGTAAGCAGAGGGCACAAAGTACTTGTACATATATAAAATATCTTTAAACATATCCTGGCTAATTAACTACCAAAAGGGCATGGTGCAGACACGTCTGCTGCCCAATTTTAATTTTCTCTTGTCCGTTTACTGGGTGTACGGTCCTAACACATCCCATCCAATGGCGGATCTGGACTGTCGAATTTTTCGTAATATAAAGTAGTTTGTTCATATATTAATAAATACGACGATTGGGAATTGAGATACAGTCATGATGATCTCTATTCCTGCGTTTATATTTGTATTGAGTAGTTGTATTATTATAATGTCTGATTATCAGGATACTTTATGGATACACAAGAGCTAGGTCTTATAACAATTTAACTGGACGTGCAACCTTCGAATTTCCATATCATTTTTATTGTTTGAGGATCCACAGGTAACTAACCAGTCACATAAAGGCATGAACTTACTTAATGTAAGGTGCAGGTCTCGCAGCATAGCATCCAGGCTGCGCCGTAATATCGAAGGGCAGCGGCGTGGGCGCCTCAGGGTCTATGCAGTGCATGAAGAGCCCCTGCCGCCAGCCCGCCGCCATCAGCCAGTCCGCCGACGCCAGCCCCAACACCATCAGTATCACCACCAGCAGCCCGCATATTAGCGCTATCACCTGAAAATGACATATACAACATCAGGTGAGTACGTCTATCTCTTTGCATAATAGAAGCTCTAATATACAATTATCAGGTACATTCTTTATATTATTATATTCTCTCCTAATTAGCTGGTATAATACTAAGAGAAGAATATATCCTAATTATCAGGTACATTCTTTATCTATTTTTTCCGTAGTTTCTTATATTCTGTTTTGTTAACCACAAGGCAATTAACTACTGAGTTTTCTTTCAAAAAGTATGTTTGAATTCCCTCAGAATTTCTCAAGAGAAAGAAAGTTGTAAACAATGTCGTATCACTAATGATAAAATGATTTATATAAAAAAATGGGTAGGTATATAAAGATTTTAATGAAAAGATATGTTTCGCTATGATACCCGATCGATTTTATGTGTTCGTGTACCTATCTGTTAAGGAAATGTAATGGTATGGTAAGGTAATGGTTCTCCATTAAAAGCTACGGCCAACTAAATGTCTCGGTAAACGATGATGAATCAAGTTACTTATCTATTTAACTAGCATTAATTAAATTACTAGTACATAATAGAATATTAACACGTCATCATATCGTAAAGAAAAGGAATCAATAGCCATTCGCACTTAGATGTGTGGTGACTTAATTTGCTACGATCTAAATCTTCTCAACGTCTATCATTTAACTAGTGTTTATCAAAGACACTCAAAGAGTACAATATACACACTACGTTCGTACATATGTACTTAAAAGTTCAGTAAGTATGAACAATAAGTTATACAGCGGCAGCTAACGGGGAGAATTCTTAGACGTAGCGAAGGATAGACGTCTACGTACGGTTGAAGGAAGACAGTGCACCCCACAGAGGAGGCGTGCACAATGCACATATACATGCCTGGAACGTCGTCCTACAGACAGACGAGCACCGCCTTTGTATTAGGGGACGTCTGTGTTTAAGAGGGGAACATGACTTGATTTATTGAAGACATTTTGGTTTGTCTGCTTATTTATGCATCATTTTTATACCACAGATAGTTTTGTTACATCTCTGATGGGCAGTCGCTATATGTAGTCCCGGTAGTCATCTGAATTCAGTAACATACGGAATCCCACTGCAATGCTAAACCCTTCCCTTCCCACATCATACAAACTTTTCCTGGCTAAGCCTTAGACGGTATTTAAAGAAAGCCTTGCTTTTTTATACCCAGCAATAAGATAGCATACCTAAATAAAACAAGGTTACAATTTATAAGGTAACTTTTGTTAAAACGAAGATTCTTAGTCCGGAAAAGTAGATAATTTTGCTAAAAGAAAAGAATCCATACAGGACATATAAAATCGATATGAAAGATGCCAAAATAATGCACCGAAAACATCAAATTGTTCAAACTAACAAATAACACTGCGACAGGCGTGTGAATAATTTAAAATAGCTATAGCTATTTACTTCAAACATACTCCGACACCTAAAGATAAAATATATCGCCCTAAAAAAGTACTTAAAAGGTACAATAATCGAGGCGCGTCGAAATGAAACGCTATAAGTAGAAGTCAAAACACGCGGCATGGGTGAGCGGCGAAGTAGTTACCTACGTACACCTATTTGAAGGAAAGAAAAGCGGGAAAGTGAGACGCACCCGTCTGACGGTGTCTAGAGGTGAGGGGGGCGCGAGGGGGCGCGGGGTGCGGTCATCGATCGCAATCCCCGACGGCGCTCGGGGCCGCGGGGACCGCCATCAGCTGTTAGACACGGCGTCGATCCGCCTCTCGGACTCCCCAAGCACACTTCACGCGACGCTCTTATAACTCCTCTATTGCCTCAAGCATTTTAAACACAAGTACCTATTGCATGCGATACTGACGTAGGTAGCTTCGTAATTTTGTCTGACACTACCTTTTAAGCCGATGAGCACTTTTTGGATGGCTTCCTTCACGAATACAGATTTAAACATCTAAACAAACTAAAATATGAGAGGTAACTAGTAAACATGTAAAGAGGCATAACATCTTAGCATTATACTAGCAAAATCTGTTCAGGAATAGATCCAATTCTTTGATATTCGGCCTATACATTTATTCCAATGATAAATAAAAAACGAGAAACCTTTATTCGTATAGCAACGAAAGCGATTACAAATGAAAAGGGTCAACATGTCCTATTAATCAACTGTTCAAACCAAACGGAAGCATTTGTCATCAAGAGGGATTTCATTCATCAAATTATAAAGGAATAAGTACACACGGTACTTCCGCCCCTAGCAAAGGGGAGAAGAACAAACTAATGTGTAGTTCGGAGCTGCCAGATCACTTCACTTCTAAGTTCTAACACAATCTGAAGAAAATACTTTACTTATTTAAGCAAAATGTAGTTTAAAAGCAGGATACACAAATATTTCCAATAAATAATTCAATTTATTTACTAGTTCAAGTATATAATTAAAGGTTGCTGGTTTCTAAATATTGTTTCATGTGATGAATTTAACAACATTTATTTAAACATTAATGGGCGTTACACCATTTTAGCAGCTAAACGGAGCTTTTTATTACTGGTCAGCAGTTAGCATACACAGTTTGAAATTGGACTTCGCAAATCCAATTTCCGCTCTCAGATGTACAAAGCAAACCAATCGGTCGTTGAGTTTAATTAATACAATTTTAGAATCGATATATATGGATGTCCATATAAAATCACCTGCATCAAATACATTGCATCTAGGTCAGGGTTCAGATCGAAAGTTTACCTTCAACATTTATTTGGCTACTTATTTGGTTATATGATACTGGTTTTTGAGCTCGATTCTTTGAAGGAACATATTGAGAAACAGAAATAATACGTAACTGAATGGCAATCCGTAAAAAAATAAAATCTTCTAGGAAAAATTATATGACGGCGAAGATGCATATCGGTAAACAGGTAATGGAGAATATGCACTTCATAGAGGAATAAAGGAATTTAGGTAGATTGACAACAAGCAGGGAATTGATAAGCCTTATAGTTTTCAAACCTGTGCAATCTGATTGGCAGGCATCTCGTCTTGCTCAGTGGCAAACTGCGGCGGAGGTGGTAAGACTGGCGGCGGGAGGGCGCGCGGGTTTGAGCGGAGCCCGCCCGGGCCTGCGCCCGCGCGCCCCTGCATGCGCTCGCTACCGACCCGCCACCACAGCACGCGATCCCGCGCACAACTCAACACATAACACCACTTCTTCCAATGTTCACAACTTTGCTAGGCTTCACAAGTCGATATTACGTCAACGCCACGGTCAATTATAACTATTAGCTTTAACTGCAGACTTTAACTTAATGCTGTAGTGATTGAGATGGTAATCCTTTGAATTCGACCCGAAACTGTGATTCTGGATAAAAAAAGACTTTAACAAAAACCCGACTGACTTTTTCTGTAGGCAGACAGCCTACAGAAAAAGCCTGTAAAATACCAAATACCCATAAATCACTGACTATTGAGTTGGAGACATTATACGGAAAAATCGTCTGTCCCTGTGGTTAAGTAAACAATTGATTGATTGAGTCAAGGGAAAGAATTGAAAGGGATCGGGCACGATCGTCCGCCAAGTGCTGATTAATGAGTTCGAGCGAATGGAGGCCGGGATGTACAGTAACTTTGATCGTCCCTGTCTCCATTTGCAACATAGTACGTATTTGGATTTAGAGAATACCATTCAGTAGAAAAGTAATAGAATTAACAACACGTTATCTTCATTAACATTGTGCATACAGTGCAAATGATAGTCCTTCCTCATCGCTTTGTCTGTATATAGGTCAGAACACCCACAACCCGTTTTAGGGGGAAGAGTGAGGTGAATGGGGTCGCCTGTAAACGCCAGTGACGTGGGACAACAACATTTCGTATACACTGTCATCATAATCCAAATTATACTACTTATAGTATATTTTAAAACATATCAGAATCGGACATGAGAACTTTTGCAACTATTAGCAAACGTGATTTAAACTGGTTTATTTCGAGATTTTACATTTCTCCACATTGCATTATATTAGCGATTGCATTATGTGCTCTTGATCGAATTTGCGTCAAGGATCGAACGGTTACCATGTAGCTGTACACAAGGCAATAATGTAGCAATGTAAGCACCAATATAAATGGACATTGCTCAAAAAGCCTCATTGGTCTGAGAGATCAGCCAAACAAAATCAGCCAATTTTTATCTCTGACAAGGAAGACGAGAATATCATCTTCATATTTTATTTTCTAATGTACAGAACTGAGAATAGCCTGGACTTTCAGTAACGTGACTTGATAATTAGAGCTTTCGCAAGCATTAATTAGTTAGCAAAGCGTAATAATTAAGTCAATATTCTCAGTCATAATTCGTATCGTCTAATTGTATGTATGTAGTAATGTAATTCCTTATTTTAGTAAAATATAATATATATTCTGTGTGCTTATAAATAACTCGCTTGTTGCTATGGCTGTTGTCTTCTATTTTACTTAGCTGCGCAACTATAACTTGATCTGTCTACAAATAAAAATAATGGGATTCGTCTTTTTTAATATAAATAGAAGTATTGTCAGAGAGTATTTAACTCATACATTATACACTCTTCGATAAAGTTCTACACGAGGGATGTCACGCTGTAGTATTTGCTAAATATATCGATAAATTAAAGTAATTATTTAATTTTAGCATATTAACAAAATCATTTACTTCAATACTAGCGTGGTTAAGAATAGATTAATGGAACCAACGACCATACAGCCCAATGGAACTCATCTCTAAGAGAAAGTAAAGTGGTTTTACAATAATCAAATAATAACACACATTGTGAAATCAAAGATCTCGACACGTTACAACGAGACCAAATGTCATCAGCGACCGCGGAAGTGTAACCGATTACTATTCATAATATTAAATGTCTTTGTATACGTTTCTAGAATTGTAGTCACACAACTCATACATACAAATGTAATAACTGATAAGGGTGACCAAACAGGTGGCTCATCAGCTATAAATAAACTATAAAATAAACATGAATTTAAAAGAAATGCATGCTATCCGTTTATTTATATTCGTAAATCCAAATAATCATTGTCTAGGGCATATGTTTGTTTTTTTAGGTTCCTCCGGAAGCAGTTGGATCAAATATTTCGTCGATAATAAAATTATGATTACGGTATTGTGCTTCGAACCGTTATTGTTTTGTTAAATCGTTATTGATGACTCAAACCTTTCGGTTCATTGTATATAGGTACCATGAGAAATCAAACTTGGAGTTTTGATGTTGGTTCTCACAATAAAGATATTTTTGACGGTGTATTCAGCTTTCGTGTGACTAAATACTTCTGTACCAACTGCTAAGGTTCATCTGATCTCATGTTTGTTAAGTACCTACTGATTAAGAATATTTTAATGCCACATGGCAAAGGCCTCAGTACAGATGTTCATGAAAATTATCCATAATAAAGGATTTGGGATTTGCCTAATTCGAAGCGGGGGAGGGTAATTGAATTACGATGAAAAATGTAGACAATATAAATTAAACCTTAGACTTATAATTTTAAAAGGGGACACCTTCAGAGCTAAGCGTTATCTACGCAACAGAAATCATCCAAAGTGTTTCTAGAATATTGCCATAATTAGATACCATATTCGTTCAACAACTTAATGATCTATTGATACTGATAAATACGTGTTATTCTGCTCTCAGTATATTGTAACGTAGTATATTGTATGCTAATTAAGTCTAGGAATTAATTAATTATGATTTTGTTTATTTCATGAAACATGTGGTACGCACAATGTGGTCATGTAAGTAATTTAAGCCTCATTATACGGAAGGCAATAAAAAGTGATTTAATATTTTACTGATAAAAATATCTATAGATCTACAAAATATTAATTAGATTTTTTCCGTTGCAAATATTTAGTAAAAATACCAAACTACGAATTAGGGAACACTAATAAACTATTTCATCAAAAAGTTAATGAGCAGCTTATAAAAATGGGTGGGTTACGATTTTATAACAAAAAAATACATAAATGATGGAAAGCTCGTTAAATACATAAAACGTAAAAAATCGTCCCAGTTTTCGGTATCATTTGTGAGGTTTGCGCATTGGGTCGCGCCGGTTTCGTGCCTTCGCACAAAAACATCACCTTTTATAAATTTACCACAAACAGTTGCTACCAATTAAAAATATAATCACATTTAACAGTAAAATGGGGTTTGCTTTGGTATATCGGCTATGAACGGAGGACACTATGAGGGCGGGATTCGGTACTTGTGCGGCAAGACCGGGCGTCGTGGCGCCTAACACGGGACTGCCGCCCGCCCAACCTTCCCTTGTTACCCCCTTGCGTCCACCGCCCGCCCGTGCGCCAACAAAACACAGATAATGGTAACACATTTATTAGCCAAAAACTCTACTTAAAACACTATCTTTCTACAAAACGTTCACAAGTATCGCTTAGCGTTCAACTCTAACGTTTTATTATATTTGTCAGTTCTTATATTTTTTTATATTTCCAATGACATAACGCAACAAAGCACTTAGCGAATTATGTCTATAATAATCCGGCTACCAGTGTTCTTCATCACACCTGAGTGATTTGTAGCCGAGGAGGCTGTGGCTGGCGTCTGGGTGGCCGTCGTGGTCGACGCCTACACCACTCGCTAAAAGCTCGAAATCTGCGAGAACACGAAGTGCGCGACGGAACCTTGCACCATCTACTTTTCTTCTCTTCTGCCCCAAAGGTTGTAGTCATTCGATCACCAGGCTTCGGCACATGATATACTATTTTTGGGCTGTCCACGGCCTCAGAACCCGGAGCGACTCGATATTTAACTCCTGATATAGCTTTTTTTAATCCATTAAATGCACGTCGTGCCGAATTTTCTTCTTCTTTTACATCGAAAGTAGTTTCTCTAGGTACGGCAGTTAATCGTCCAGTAGGTGGGCAAGTTGCAGTGATTATCTTGTCTGGCTCGGCCTGCTGGCGTTTCATTAAATGCCTCAGCCTGGTGAGTATTGTCGGAGGCTGTTCAGTATTTGTCCCAACAGTACACACTCGTGGTCTATTGTACTCAGCGTCGGCTGATGTTGTCCCTGAATATATTTGACAAGGGAGTGTCGCTGCCCTTCTAGGTAGAGGCTCATCTTGAAGGTAAGCAATATGGAGTGTACTGATGCTTAACGGCTGCTGTGGGGGTGGCCACAATTCCCTCGTCGGGGGAACCGGAGAGGGTCGCTCTCCTAACATGCGACGAGCGAATTCTCCTGGCTGCCACAGGTAGCTCGCTGTCAAGTTCCCGTGCGTTTGCATCACGATACCAATCTTCACTAACAGCACAAAACTACGCTCGCTAATCCAATACTAGGCTTCGTGCACTTGTCGGCTTTCGCACAGATATGTAGAGTATAGGCATTTTAAATTGGATCAAGGATGGTAAATATTTAATAAGCGTTCGCCACCGGCGAATAATCCACTTTGCAATATTGCAATGCAACAAACTGTTATTTACGCACCTAACATGTGAATACGTTAAATTTATTTAATCGTGTCTGAAGTAGATATGTCCCTGACCGGTAAAGAGGAGCACTTTGGATTTAGCCAGTAAGGGTTCATGAAGCATGGCATTTCGTGAGGTTCCGCCGAGAAAACAGGGGTTTGATCCGCAGAATCTGCCCAAACATAGAATTTGCTCAAAAAGTCTCGCTCTAAACATCCGCCACCACACGAAAGAAATCTGATAGATTGTGTCAGGTAATCCGGAGCTGATCAAGTGAAAGTGAAATATTACTTACAGATTTATACCTGATACATTTATATAAGTTTTTTTGTTACTGTGTTAGGCGACGGAACCAACCACGCTACGAAACGATGACTGTTTTAATTTTGTGAGTCATGTTACTAAAATGTTTTCGATTCGATTAAGTTTAGTGATTTTAACAATGCTACATGCATTTGTTTAAAATATGAATCATATTTTAAATCAGTTGGGAAATATAATGCTGGTTTCTTAATGACAAAGGAAACATTATATGCGGAAACAGGTATGGCAGATACCACAAGAATGTTATATGTATATTATAGAATATAGCAAGGAATATATTATAAAGTAATTGGTAAAGATATTCTGATAATAAGTGAAATAACGTCAATTATTGTTTATACTGCTTTTACTGATCCACAACATGAACAAAGCTTTTCCTCCACTTTTTTAAGGATAGAATAGAATAGAATAGAAATCTTTATTTGCATTGAATGTAGGTAAATATAAGGTGTTACATTTAAATTTGAATCCATATACAATTCTGCCTTAATTAAGCATGCAAATATTATTAACAATGTTTAAATAAAACTTGAAACCAACAATAATCTTAATTAAATTATCTTATCATCTATGAAGTCTTGTACTGAATAATAACATTTATCTAGTAGGAATGATATACATTGTTTTTTAAACTTGGTGTAAGGTAGGTTTTTAATTGGTTCTGGAATTTTGTTAAAAAATTTAGGCGTCATGCACATTACATTTTTCCTTAGCAAAGTAGTTTTGTAAGCTCCTGTGTACAATAAGTTTTGATATTGTGATCGCATGTTTGTACTATGGTTTCTAAAGTCTTTTAAACTAGTAAACAAATGTTTATTGGTGTACACAAATAAAGCTATTTCCAAGATATACAGATACTTTATTTATTTTTCGTATTGTTTTATTTCCTTATTTATCATTTAAAATTAGGTTTAAACATAGATAGTATATTCTGTTTATTAAAAACATATCAACCCACATATTTTCACAAAGCAATAACTAAATGTGTACATTTAATCATAATGAGGCAAATAGCAAGAACTGTGATTGACTGGCTAGCCAGTCTATTTCAGGGTATCAGGAACCCATTGTGCTTGATACAACAGGTGAGAAAAATTGTTATTGAGCTACAAGCTTGGCTCATCACTGGTTTATAATAAGTTAAATTTAATAGAACTAATAATTAAACTCTTGGCCTAGTAGTTAAAGCATGACTGATATGCCTGGTCTTGGGTTCAATTCCCAAGTTAACTGTGTTATTGGGTTTTTCCATGAAATTCTCAGTAGCAGGTCAGAGTTTGGATTTGTGCCAAGTTATAGGCTCACCCTATCTTATATGGGACCTAAGAATGCCGGCGAATTGTGGGTGTACATCAGTACACCTCTGCCTAACCCTTCGCGAATACAGTTATAATGGTATGTTATGTTTTGTAATTAAACTTTTCATATACTTTGTCATCAACTTTGACTTACCTTCTTGGTTTAATCTACATATGAACAAACTCTAACTATACTAAAATTAAAACTTACGTAAATAAAAACTAAACGGCGGTTTGGTTTATATTTTGGAATAAGAATTGAATATTTTATATAGAATAGCAATATGTTAAAATTTATTTCTTACCTTTAGTGGTCTTGTTATTGTCACAGTCTCAATGACTGTAGTCGATGCCATTTTGAATGATGATAAGTTTCCTGAAAGTTTAAACAAATTTGAGAAGGTTGTTTAGACAACATTTTGATAATATTTGAACATGGAGTAGCAAAATTAAACGAAATATTGTGCTACAAACATAAATTTTAAGCAACAAAAAAAACTCATGACTCTTTTCATGAAATAATATATATTACATTATATTAGTGGTGAAATTGATTTAATTATTTCTTATATTAATGTACCAATAGAATTGTTTCTTATTGTTTATACATTCTTCATAGAATGCATAAGTGATTATTTAAATTATATAAAACATATTATGTGTTAAATAGGCTGGCCTCGAACAAGGAATGAATAATTTAGTAATGATTCACTAACATAGTAGGAATCAGTACATACAAGGTCGAAAAATATTGTATAGTGTAAATAGCAATGCCTTGTGTGGTATATCCAATATGGTCATTTATACATAATCTGCAATAACAAGGCTATTGTTACTGTTTATTTATAACAAGGACGTCAGTTATGCAAACTTATTGATATGACACTTGACCTATACTATACGATCGACATCACGAGACAAATATGAATAAAACATTAATAAACAAAACAAACGATCAACAAATAATCATTGTACAACAACACTCACATGAACTAGTTCTATAGAAAAAAGCCCACAAAGTGGGAATTGATGTGTGAATTCACGATTTCTCCTAAAGATGCACTGTGTATGTAAGCTGTCTTAAAATTACTAACTTGTTTAGCTTAAGAAGTAAATTATAACGAAACACTCAATATTCCACAAGGATTACATAAAACTCGGTTAAATGTTTAAATACAATACAAAATAGAATATAAACACTTAGTTAAAGATAAGTTATGCATCATTAGTGACAATAATAGAAACAAAATAACGGCAATTGCAGAAAATACATTCCAGAATAATCATGAAATATGTCACTACCTGTTTACAAATGGCAACACTGAACATATGTTACACAATATTGATACCAAGCTCCGACAATATACAATGAAGGATTTCTGCATTCTCATTATTGGAGAAGAAGATTTCAAAACTACTTATGATTACTTTAATTTAATTTATTATATTAGAGAAACATTGTCAAAAATAAAACATACGAATATTATTATATGTGCACCTACATTTAAGCATGGCTACTACAATAGTTTATATAACTGGAGAGTAGAAAATTTTAATAATCTTCTTTATTTAGATATACTATCCCACGAGCACGCCTATTTTCTTGATTCCAATAAAAACCTTTCATATGACTATGACATGTATAATAATACTACAGGAAAAATTAACGACCGTGGCATGGACATTATATTTAAAGATATATATAATTTAATGTCAGATATAATTAAATATGATCATAATGCGATGCATACCATAAATGATTTTGTAAATATTGATACACCGGACATAAAAAATGATTTTTTTCGTCAATAAATGTCTTACTGTCATGCACCAGAATATTGCGGGTCTGTTTAATAAATCGAATTCACTAACTGTATGCTTAAACGAACTAGCCGAAAATAATTTGGATATAGATATTCTTTGTATAACTGAACACTTCATTATGTCAGGTCATGAACAATATCTGTCAATACCGAACTATACTTTAGCCACTAGTTTTTGTCGTAATGATTCGAAGAGAGGTGGTGCATGTATATTAATAAAACATAAACATCAATGGAAAGAAATTACAAATATCCTTAATTTATCCGTTAGTCATGTTGTAGAATGCTGTGCAATTGAACTTATTCAACATAAAATTGTGATTGTATGTATGTATAGAGTCCCTAATCCAAAAGCATTCAATATATTTTTTGATCGTCTCATTGAAATTGTATCACAAATAAACAAAAAGAAATTAATAATTTGTGGTGACTTCAACATTGATGTTCTAAAAACAACTATACACTCATCTCAGTTACAAGAAATATGTTTAAGTAACAATATTCAGGTTGCAATTCAACAACCTACAAGATTAGCAAGTAGGTCATGTATAGATAATATTCTTCATAACATCAAAGATTGTAAAACATCGGTCATGGAACTTGCCATCTCCGACCATACAGCCCAAATATTACAATTTCCTGTAGATAGAGTTTATGCTTTTGATCATTGGTATGAGTTCAAGCACGATTATTGTGAAGAAAATATTTGTAAATTTGTTAACTATATTTGTCAACTTAGTTTTAAAGAAATTTATGATTCTAATGATGTTAACTATGCTTTTGACAATTTCCATGACATTTTTAAAATGTTTTACGACTTATGTTTTCCAAATTCTAAAATTAAAATTTCTAAATATAAAAGACCTAAATGGCTATCCAGAGGAATAAAAATATGCTCCAAGCGGAAAAGATATCTATTATGGAAATATAGAATAAAGCGAACTTCAGAAAATAAACGAATTTTTCAACAATATGCTAAAAAGGTAAAACTTATTATGAAACTAACGCAGAAGTCCCAAAACATATATGCTATCAAACAGTCTAGAAATAAATCTCGAACCATGTGGAAAATAATAAATCAAAACAAATATAATCAACCAATTGAACATTTAGCAAATATTAAATACAAAAATAAATTGATAAGTAATCCAACAGCCATAGCAACACACTTTAATGATTTTTTTGTAGACCAAGTCTTACCAGTGCAAGATATAAATGTACACTCTTCTTATAAATATCCAATAAATTATGATAAATCTATTTTTATGTCTCCTACCACCCCGGAAGATATTAATACAATCATCCAATCACTAAAAGCAACACGTAGTGTAGGGTACGACGGTATTAACACCTGTATTATAAAAAGAGTAGGTCCCATAATTGCTCCTTTGTTATCACATTTAGTTAACCTATCCATAGAAACAGGAACTTTTCCAAACAAATTAAAAATTTCGATAATAAAGCCCCTACATAAAAAAGGTTCTAAAGAAGACGTAAATAATTATCGGCCAATTGCACTTTTACCAATTTTTTCAAAAATTTTCGAAAAAGTTATTTATAACAGTATTTACAATTATTTTGAGCACCAAAAGTTATTTGCCGAAGAACAAATGGGATTTAGAAAGGGCATGTCTATTAATCTAGCTTTATTTAATTTTTGTGACAAAGTATTAACTAATATGGATAAAAGATGTCCAACGGTTGCATTATTCATGGATATGACGAAGGCATTTGACCACGTCAAACACGACATACTTTTAAATAAATTATATTCATATGGTGTTAGAGGAAATGTACATGAATTGATATCATCATACTTAAATAATAGGCAACAAAGAACTGTTGTATCCAAAATCTGTCCACAAACTAAGACCTTAAATACTTATACGTCTTCCATGAGATATGTTAAATATGGTGTTCCCCAAGGCAGTGTCCTAGGCCCCTTATTATTCCTTATTTATATTAATGATATGCCTTCCATCACAAATAACCCTATTACTCTTTTTGCTGATGACAGTACTATTCTTTTTAACAAATACAATAGAAATGACCTTGTAGAAAATATATGTTTAACTCTAGACAAAACCATTACCTGGCTTAATAGTAATAATCTCAAAATAAATATCAGCAAAACGAAGTGTATTAACTTTCAGCAAAGACAAACATTACAAGCATTGAATGTTAAACAATCTAATAAAGAAATTGATGAAGTAGAGTCAACTAAATTCTTAGGCCTATACATAGACCAAAAAATGACATGGAAACTACATACAGAACATGTTAGTAAAAAAGTAAATAGTTTTTCCTTTGCCCTACGCAACCTTTGTAAAGTGGTTGATATTCCGACATTATTGACTGCATATCATGGACATGTCTCCTCCATTCTGAGATATGGAATCTTATTTTGGGGTAATTCAACTAACATTGATTCTGTATTCAGAGCACAAAAAAGATGTATCAGGGCTATCTGTAACCTAAAACAAGAGGATTCATGTAGGCCACATTTTAAAAATTTGAAAATTCTCACTTTAACGTGCTTATATATCTTTGAGGCAATAATATTCATTAAATTCAATATCCATCTATTCGAACACAGAACCAGAAAACGTCATGAAACTAAATTATGTATTCGTCCCTCTAAAACTGCACTGTTACACAAAAGTATATTTTGCATGGGCCCTAAACTTTATAACAAGCTCCCATTCTACTTACATGAAGAAAAAAATTTTGTAATTTTTAAAAGAAAACTTAGGCAATTACTCATAGAAAAAACGTATTACTCAGTTACTGAATTTATGGAAGATAGTAATATATAGCATAGATAGGCTTCTGTTTTTATATCTATTAATTTGATTGATATGTAAGTTGTTATTATTGTTATTTTAATGTATAAGATTGTTTATTGTTTAGAAATTTTGTGTTTTTTTTTTTTTTTTTTCTTTAGTTTATTGTTATGCATATGGATATTTAACCTTTATTTGATTTTCTCTTTTTAAAACATTGTATGTATGGAACATGTAACATTTGCATGCTGAAAGGCAGAATATGGTGATACCATTTATGTAATATAACATCCTTTTGTAAACCCATAATTCGCAAATAAAGAATTTGAATTTGAATTTGAATTTGAATTTGAATAAATAAAATCGCACTTGACAAACAATCAAACAATGAGTCAATGACAGAACTAGCAAGAGAAGCTGACAGCAAGCGTGCACCACATCGCGGTACAAAGTGAATATCGATTTTCCACACTCGGAATCGAGACCAACTCATCATTTCAAAATCGATTTATTTCTTAAACTGTAATAAATCAGTAGGTACCTATGTGTTATTGTACTTTGAATGCCTAGTTTTGACAAGAAAAATATATACATAATTAACTGATGTTATCTCGTAAGATGGATCATCAAGAAAACTAAATTCTATTAATCTGTTATGATTAAAATTTTATGAACTAAATATCGAAAAATCCTGTAAAACTTGAGTCTTATTTAAGTACAATAATAACGAAAAAGTACGCATCGATGTATTTTTGTGGTGTTTCTACTACCTACTTTATTTGTACATTCAAAACTTACAAACATTAGTGAACATCGTTGAACGTTGATCGTATGTATAAATGGCCATTCTGAAAGCCTGAAAATACTAATGATCATAGTTTTGAATGGCATTCAATTCCTAAATTGACTGTAATGATACAACAATTTGAAATTCTTCTTTTAACATTATTCAGTTGATATAATATGTTCATTTATAAAGAATCGATTCACATCGATGGAAAAACATTGATGTAATCAGGTGATTAAAATATTTTTTGACAACACCATGACTTTTGAACCAAATGTCATTCCCAACTTTACGGTTACATATTTTCTAACCTGTCAACAACTTAGAAAGAAATAATTCTTTCTTGCTTGTGTTCGCCGCTTGGCAGGATATACTTTTTCCAAGGCGCGAAAGATACTGATTTTAACATAAGTGTTATTAAGTCTCAACAATGGCTGTTGTTAAATCTTTGAAGATAAGAGGTATTCGAAGTTTTGGGCCAGACGATGCCGATGAACAGGGTATATCATTTGAAAGTCCTCTAACTTTAATATTGGGGCAAAATGGTTGTGGTAAAACAACTATTATTGAAGCTTTGCGGTATGCCATCACGTCGCAAATGCCACCGGGAATGGGACACAACGATTGTTTTGTACATGACCCTAAAGTAAACAGAACCACTGAAGTTTTGGCACAGATCAAACTTAAGGTAACAAAAATAAGAAGTAAAAGATACACATAAACACATCTCATGAATTAATCTTGTGAATTAATTAATTTATTACAGCAACTTAAAATAAATTGAAGCAACAAGTATTATATAAATGAGTTAGTTACTACAGAACTTGAGAGTAAAATTCCGTAGGCATTTAAATAAATATTTTTTAAATTTTATTCAAGTTGCATTTTAACTTTCCAGCTTCTAAATTCCAAAAGCAGAAACATGGAGGTAACAAGATCTATGAAGGTTGTATTGCAAAAGAAGAAAGCTTCTTTTCGGACTCTAGACTCCTTGCTGTCTATTACTGATGAAAATGGTAAAACCAAGGATATATCTAAAAGGTGTGCTGATTTAGACGCAGTGCTACATGATGAACTTGGTATGTCAATACAATTAAACCAATGATAAAACTATTGTAAGCAGGGATAAGAATAGGTAGAGTATACTAACTTATTTGTAGGAAAGTAGAAACATAAGAGTTGATGATACCTCAAAAAAATAGCATAACATGGTGCCATTTAATTTTATGGCATGGATCAATACTGAGATAAGTTTCAAATTATTTGTTCACCGTAGACCTAGAATATTAAAAACTTTATTATGATAAACTCACATATTATATCTAAAAACACATTTAAAGGAGTGATTTAAAGTACTAACACCTATAGGCTTTAATTAAAGAAAATGTATTCTACCTATTCTAATTACTACTAACACTTCTTTCATTGGCTTATTCATAATTTTTCATTTAGTCACTAGAGTTATTATTAAGTATTATATATGTCTCCAAGCTCTTTATTTTTAAAACACTAGCTAGGCTCTGCAATTTTATTTGCCTTGCTTGCCTTATATTTTCTTTAAGAACGAACTATTAAACAAATAAAGATATATTCAAATCCAACTGGTGGTTTCAAAGAAAAGCAACAAAAAAGGTAAAGCATGTACTAATTTTGCTGCAAATATGTATATATTATTTGTAATGGGGTAGATGACTTTTTAATAGATCATTAAAAAATACTGAACATCATTTATTTATTATTTTATTTCTAAAACCTGTCACCTCTTTCTTATTATAAAGAGAAAAATATGTGTTTAATATTTTCTTTTATCTGAAGAACTTTTTTTTAATAAATATTTTACATACAGCCATCTACCCTATTATATTACTTTCATGGTACATTAACATTCATTCCTTTCATCCCATGCATTACCATGTCTTCAACTCTTCTGGCATCAGATCAAGTATAACTTGCTTATCTGCTTAAAGAAGAAAGGCATAGGACAGGTAACTTACACAATTTTATCCACAATTCATTCTGGCTCAAATAAATCACCTATATAAAACAACTTTATTCAAATTCTTTGTCATTAAAAAAAAATATAATAAATGGAAGGTTATAAAATTGTTAGGAACATAAATAAGTGAAGAATATCTGAACAGATGAAAGTCAGAAACATAATTACTTCCTACAGCACTAATATTCTATCACCATTAAATGCAACTTAATAACTCTTTTAGGTGTATCTAGAGCCATTCTAAATGCTGTGATATTTTGCCATCAAGAAGAATCTGGCTGGCCTTTGGATGAAGGCAAAAAGGTCAAAGAAAGGTTTGATGAAATATTTGATTCAGACAAATATAGTAATTGCTTTGACAAACTTAAGAAAATAAGGAAGGGTTATGCAGTAGAAATTGATAAACTTGGTAAGTATCACTTATATTTAAGGAATTCTGTAGTTTTGCTATTCTATATCGCGATTAAAAGTTTTTATTTTTAGAATACCGAGTAAATCATCTTGAAGAACAAAAAAAGGAATTGGATCATAAGAAAATGGATGTCATCAATACTGAAACTAGAATTTCAGAGACAGAAATTAAAATGTGTGAAATTAAGAAAGATCTAAAACCAATTGAAGAAAAATTAATGAAAATCAAAACTTTGGAAAATGAACTCTCAAAGTATGATTTAGAACTCGAAAAATTAAAATTAAGGTAGGTTTTGGTATAAGACACAAATAGCTAGAAGTCTTTACAGTATATAATGCTGAATTAGTATAATTAAACGTCTATTTTTCAGATTAGAACAAGATCATTCACGAGAACAAGAGCTAAAGAAGGAAATTAAAAATATATTCGAAGGCTCTTTGGCAGAACTGAAAGAAAAAATTCGTAAGATATTTTACAAACTCTGTTTGGTTCTGTTAAATAGAATAGATTGGTCAATAAAAATGTTATTATAAAGTGTATTTTAATTTTAGATAATTACGAAACTAAAGTAAAAGCCAATCAAAAAGAACTTGAATCATCATTCACTAAAATATCATTATTCAACAATGAAGAAGAAAGTGTTGCAAATGAGAAAGATGCTTACAAACTCAAACTTGAAAAGTTTGCTTTGTTGGAGAGCCAAAATGAAAAGAAAATTGAGGAAAGAAATAAAATGGTTGTAGATGTCGCTAAATTAGCCGGTAAGAGCAAATGTATAATTAAAAATATATATAATAAGGTATCCCAAATTTATTTATTATTGCAGTATAATGGATGCATTTTACATACACGAAATAGCTTATACACTAATGACTAAACTCAGAACTAAAATCTGGAAATTACGATATTTCAATTATCTAATTACCTATATTTCTACAGGAGTCGAAGATATATCGGTAGTTACGTCTCATGAAGACGCTAAAAAAGCGATGAGCGCAATTACACAAAAGATAAAAACACTGGAACAAGAACGAAGTGAACTTAAGTTGTTGGCTGACAAAGAAGAGGAACAAAAACAACGATTAGTTGATGAAAGTCGCGTAGCTCTCGTAAGTATTGTGTATTTAACTAACTGTGAATAAAAAAAATAGAATTTCGATATTTTTGAACTTTCCTGTATAATGTACAATTAGACGAAAACTGACGAAGGCTTTGTGGTTTTAGTCACGGCATAATCAACAAATTTCCAGCAAAGAAGCTGACGTTATCAAGAATAAAACTGAAGTAAAAAAATTAGAAAAAGAAATAGCTGCTGCTAATGAGTCAAAAGTACGCTTAGAGGCCGCAGAGAAGAGATTTAAAGCAGCAGAAGAGTAAGTAGCATTATCTCAGAAGTAAAATATTATATTCGGCACATACTCATCTACATAGGACGAATTACAATAATCATTTTTAATTAACACAGGGAATTTGAAAAAACAGAGAAGGAATTAAACACTGAGGAGTTCCAACAGCAAATAAACGAAGATGAAAAAGTACTGGAAAAATACGATCAGGAACTTGATGGAATTGATAAAAAGGTATAAGCGTGGAGAAATATACCATTCATACTACAGTTTACTCTCGAAAAACCTCATAATATACTTTTTGTATCCTGCTAGTTGTTGTTGTTTTATGTCTGTAATCTTCTAAACTACATACAAAACTCATAGCAATAATGTTTTCCCTCTATCTGTCTAAATTATATGTTTTCCGTTTTCAGATTGCTAAATTACAAAAACAAAGCGCCAAATTAAAGGAACGCGATTTAAAAGAAGAAATGCTTAAACAAAAAGAGAAACAGCTAACAGTATTAAAAAATAAGCACAGATCGACTTTGAGTGAACTTTTAGGTAGCATGCCAGAAAAAGATTATGCCCTTTCTCTTAGCAAGTTAGAAGTTGGGTTAAATTCTGAAGTGAACACGTTAAAAAAAGACTTGAATGAAAAGAAGACTGCTGTAAGTTTTAACTTATATTTTTTTACGAAAAGTATTTTGAAACAGTTATATTATGCTCTCGTGATATTCATGTGATGAAAATATTATTATTTGTAAGAGGCATTCGATTAAATTGTTAACGATATATTACTTATTCTGATAGACAATTGTCTGCAAATAGAAGTGGGCTATATCGTCTTTCTATACATTAATCAGAACATTTGGGATCGTGAAAACTACCTCTATTTATATATATATACTAGATCTATACAATTATCGTTTTTGACGGTTCGAGTTTGCAGGGTTCAGTTCTTGCCCCCTCTGTTTTATCAATTATGTTCATGCAACATTAGTCTTCAAAAATATTTTGTTTAAAAAAAATTGAATTACTAAACATCGTTTTATTTGAATTAGCCCATTTAATCTATTAAGTAATATTCCAATGTTTTTGCACAATTTAAAGTTATATGTAATGTTTAGGTAACAAAGCTTGAAGAAGAACGAAAACATGTTCGTAGTACGTTAATGGAACGCAGCAAACAACAAGAGAAAGACGAAGAAAAGATGTATGAAGCTTGTGGCACGCAATCCTATGAAAACACTCTCTCTAAGATCAACGCAACTGTAGAAAAACTACAGGTATATAACTGTTACAGCTAAATTCATAAACGATAAATAAATCGTAAGTAGTCTAGGTAAGGTAATACGCACAAATCGTGATAGTGGCTTTAGCGGTAGAAACAAATGCATACTGAGCTTTTGAGCTATCCGAGCAAACATCAAAGCCGATTATTTAAAATATTATTTGGAAATTTAAAATAATTCAGAAAATCACCAATTGGTTATCAGATATGCTAAGGTGACTTTTATGTATTACAGGATGACCGCAATGTTCTACAATCATCAATGTTTGTCATCAAGAAATACGAATCACAACTCAAATCGAATAGTTGTTGTCCCCTATGTAACCGCGGATTTGACAGTGAGACCGAGGTATGTACCCACTTTTGTAATTGTTTTATGACTCAATATTTTTTGGTGTACAAATCAAGTTTTGTTGTTTATTTTTAGGTTACAGATTTAATTAGTCAACTCAATACTAAAGTCATGAATGTGCCTAGTCAGCTAGAGAAAGTATCGGAACAGCTTCAGATAGAATCGGCTAAGAAAGAAGACCTTCTAAGTATGAAGTCTTTGAATGAGAAGATTAAATCCTTCAAAGAAAATGATAAACCACAAATGGAAAAACGTTTAGCTGATGTTGAAACGGTAAGAACAAATTTATATACAAATTGATATGCTAATAATCGTAAATATTTCAAATGATACCAAATTATGCTTTAAAATTTTCAGAAAATTAATAAACTCGCGGAAGAAATTGACGGACTGTCAATGTCTTTATTAGAACCTGAACAGAAACTGCAGACGGTAAAGCAAGTACAAGGAGATATGCCGCTATTAGACCGATACAACCAAGAAGTTAAAACATATACCAAGGAGGTAAGGCACACATAACCATTAAGATTCACAGTATTTTTGAAACTTGTTGATTCACATAGCAAAGCTTACACAGGTATACGTAAAGGACTTGTCTATAATAATCTCTGTTTCTGACAATACTACTTGTACTTTTCAGTTTGAAGCAATTAAAGAACAATGTTCAGAAGCAGAGTCTGACATAACTTTGGACGAAGCTTCTGTTAAACAAGCTGATCTCAAACAAAAAATATCCACTTTAAAAGCAAAAATCAAAGAAGCTCAGAAAAAACTGAATGTACACAACAAGAAAGTTCAAGAATTAAGTACAAAGAAGAACAAACTCAAAGAAGAATGTCTTAATCTCCAGAAAAAGGTAAAACGAGAGCAGTTGGTTTTTATTTAAAAATTAAAATGTCCAGATTATCAGATATTTTCAATTGCTTGTCCACAGGTTCAAGAAATATATAATCTACAAGAGACAAAAAAGCAGTTGGAATCAGACAGGGAAAAGTTAATTGTGGAAATTAATGAATTAAAAGCTGGTATTGCACCACTTGAAGAAGCGCTTAAAGAAAATGAGCAGGCCAAAGCAGAGGTTGTGAAAAAGAATAGGTATTGTAATACTCAATATGTTTTATATGGTCTAAAAGCAATTTAAAAATTCTAAGCCATTAAAATAAAGACCTGGCTTAGTTATTTTACACAGGAAATTTAATACTAGAATAATTTAGGAAATAATTAGTCAGCCAGGCCTAACAGCCCTAAACAGAGAGAGTGATGAAAGAAAGGTCGAAAAGCATTTGCTCTGCTCTGCATTGAGATAGAAACAGATAAAACAAGATAAAAAAAATACGAATTAATTTTATTAAATTTATGTTATAGGGGTAAAATAGATATTAAAAACAATGAGATTATGAAAGTATCGATTGCGTTCGACAAAGTTAAGTCCATTGATCACGATATAAAACAACATATTGAAAAAAATATTCCCCTTGAAAAGGCGAAGAAAGAAGAAGCAATAAAGAAATGTGAGGACAAACTCAAGCAGATTCAGAGTGACAGACAGGCTACCACGAAGAGAATAGAATGTCTGAAAGATGAGATTACTAAGGAAAAGGTAAGCAGTTTTGCTCCGAATTTTTCTAATCGGTTGGATTTTTTTTAATAAATCTTCGATCTAGCACGACCAGTCACACACTATAAAGATCGTAGTTCAATTGTTCGCTTTGTTTAGGTAATAATACCGACCGGTTTAATGTAGAGAAGAAACAAGCATTGGATAATGATTGACGAATCCTCATTACAAAAGTATATTTTTAGTCTAGTCTTAACATGAATTTAATAATAATTAAAAACTCCAATTACTGTAAAAATGCCTGTTCTCATATTGAGAGAAATATCATATTCGCTAAGGTACAGAATACAAAGCATATACACCACCTTGTTGTACCACCTTTAAAAAAAACTTATTACCTTTCAGATTTACAAACGAGAATTAGAAGACAATTGCAAACTAAGAGACGTACAGAAGAAATTAGCTGATCGTACGAAGGAACAAGAAGAGATTAATGAAAAACTAAGTAAACTTAACAGAGATGATCTGAAGGAAAAGGATTCTTTATTGGTGAAACACAGGAAGCTTTCCAACGAGAAATCTAAAACCGATGGTATATTAGATGAACTGCAGGTTAGTTTCAAGTAGTATATTTAGTTGAGTGTACCTATACGGTGGCAGCAGTTGCTTATTTCGTAGGAAAACAGAAGATGGTATTATGTATGGTTGATTTAATGAAGTCTTTAGTACGTCAATGGCTCGGAAGCTGGTTCGGATTAATTGAATTTATAATATTTAAAATTAGGACAGACACGAGCTATTCATAAGATGTTCTGTATTGGTTAAATTGGATTAGCTCGCACCACTATGATATTCAACGTAAATATGGTTTTCCCAAACCTGCTACTAAATACGCGAATTTTTATCATTAATTCTTAGTCGTGTCAGCAAACAAGCAAAATGTTAACACTTTAATTTGAATTGCAGGAAACTTTGAAAAAATATAAGACAGATCTAAAAACTGCTCTTGGTAAGGATACAGAGAAAAAATATAAAGAGAAATACTATGAGCTGCAAGTCTCAAAAATGCTAGATAAGGATGTAAGGGACTACTCTGTCGCACTAGAAAAATGTTTAATGGAGTATCATAAAAAGAAAATGGAGAGCATTAACCTTATCATCAAGTAAGTATAGCTTAATAACACGATTATAAAAAAAAAGAAATGTAAACCACTTGTGTGTGACATAGTGCCTTATGCTCAAGCTATCGAGGGTCGACAGCGTATAGAGTCAAAATGTAACAAATTTGTTCTGTTTTTCTTCTCCCAGAGAACTTTGGAGTAAAATCTACAGTGGTAACGACATAGATTATATAGCAATTAAGGCTGAAGGCAGCATGGCTATGGAATCAGAACGGCGTAAATATGAATACAGGTAACATTTCTTGTGTCTGCTTAACATGAGAAACTCTAGAAATAAAGTACTTTAAAACGAATATCTTAATTAAACCTGAAACCTAAAACTAACCAGACCTAATGGTAAGCTAATGCGAATAACTAATCAAAATTTGAATTATTTTCAGGGTAGTCCAATGTAAAAATGGAATTGAAATCGACATGCGAGGAAGGTGCAGTGCTGGTCAGAAAGTTCTAGCTTGCCTTATAATAAGACTGGCTCTAGCAGAAACATTTAGCTCTAGGTCAGTAATATATTAATTGTGTATTTCACTTCTAATTTAACATCTTTGGAAGCGATTGTAAATACTAATAAGGATAGAGCTAAACTTGCAGATTTACAAATTCTTTAGTGTTTTTTTATGTCCTTTAGTATAATTACTATTACGGAGTATTTTTTGATTACTTAAATGAATTCTTGATTTCAGATTTGGTGTTCTGGCTTTAGATGAACCAACAACAAATTTAGATCAGGAGAATATTAAAAGCCTGTGTATGGCTCTTGGTGAGATCGTACAAGAACGAATGATGCAGAAAAACTTCATGTTCATTATAATTACACACGATAGAGAATTTATTGAGTCATTAGGTCAAATTGATAAGGTCACACATTTCTTTGAAGTTTCGCGGAATGATGAAGGCAAATCTAGGGTTAAGAGAGTTAAGTTTTGTTAATAAATATTTGTTATTAATTACGATAATTATAACCATTCCTTTATGCTACTCCACTTTATTGTTTCTATAGTTGTTAAGAAGGCCGTGCCTTAAATTCTTTTATACAGTGTAATCACTATCTTTTATAAGAATAAACATTTTTTTTATAATTTTTAATGAAGGTTATTTTATTTCATATAGATTTACATATATATATTTACACTATAATATATTAGTAGTAGTAGTGGTCCTAAGGCACCCCGCTGGTGCAGAGAGCCCCAACAAGTTTTTTCCAGGTCCCGCGCGATTCTTCGACCGTCTTCCCAGTTCATTTCTTCCTTCCTGAGCTCCTTGTCCACCGATCTCCTCCACGTGTGCACTGGCCGTCCGCGTCATCGCCTACCCTCCAGTTGCCACTCAAAGGCTCTATATTGCTTACATATTAATTAACAGCCACGCCTGTTATACAGGTAAGTGGCTCGCAGACAACAGTTTGGTCGACATGTAGAATATTACTCTCTTGTAATACAGTTAACGTTACTCCCAACAGTTCAGCTACTTGTGTGGAAGGAAATGATTGAGAAAGACACTTTGCTATGTATGGAACCAAGTCCTCAGTAAAACAAACACATAATGATACAAAATTCTGTTTCTCAATATCAGTGAAGCTCTGTTGCTCTCTGTAGTAGAATGCCAGCAGAACTTGAACAGCCTTATTGAGTGATTCTCTGAAGGCATTATATACTTCCTTCACAATATTTAATGGGGCTGTCACTCTCATAGAGTTGAGGACTGTAAGCAGACCATTGCAATATTCAGCTAACGGATAATAGTCCAATAGATTTTCCGGAGGTCCCGTCGATACACTTTCATTTATCGGCCTTGGAACATTCTTAATACTGGGAACCTTGTATGACCGCATTTGGTTTTCAAATTGAGAGTCAGCTTTTTCAAGTCCACTATGAAACTGATTCAGGATGTTGTTTCGGAACAACGGTGTCAGCACACATCTCATGTCTGCTCCAACTCTTCCAAATGATAAACAGAGATACATGCACTGATTGAGGAGAGACTCGAAACTAGCTTCATCTTCTTTGGGCAAATCTTGGTTTAATATTTGAGCCAATATTTCAACCTGAAAGTAAAAAATTTTATATTTGAGATAAATTCGTATTTTATACCTATATGTCTTACTAAGTAAATAAGTAGTAATACATTACCTTTAACTTCAACCAGCATGATAATGCACTAGTCCCACTTAATTCATCATCTTTAATTTTGGACTCTTGAGAATCAGACAAAAATATTGACTTGTGTTGTGTCAAAACATTGAATAGATGAATTCTGTGTAGTTCCACAATTCGCCTCAATATTCTTTCCGGGGCTAAAAATGGCATAATTTATGTGAATCAAAACTTTATAAGAAACATTTGTGAAATATTTTAATAGACACCTAATTTATATGGTACATACTTTCTGTATTTTTAGCATCTTCTAAGGCCTTTTCAAACCAAGCATTTCTTGCTTTAAGGAAATGTACATGCAGGCCATCACCAGTTGATTGTGAACTATTAAGTTTTCCACCTGCAGTGTATAAACTGCTTTCATCATCATCTGTCGACCTATATACTGTATTTGCTCTACGAAGATAGCCTAGAATCTAGAACAGAACAATAATAAGTATGTAGCTAGAGGCTTACCAGATTCGAAGTATTTTTTTTTATTGCAAAACAACTTACTTGCAAACATTGAGGCAAAGGTAAATCATACCGCAACTGATTGAAAAGGTGATACAAAGTTTCAAACCAGAGCGTCATTATTTCTGAAGTTGTGTTCTGGAAAACAAATACATTAACATTTACAACAGCTTCTTGATATCATAGTTATTAGTATTTAAACAACAGCATACAATAGTAAAAATAGTACCTGCACTATTGGAATTTCAGAGTATCGTTTTGATAGATTACGGACAAATGTAAAGATGTCCAGTGCACTCTCATAGTCTTCAGCGTTCAAGGCTTCTCTCATAAGTGAAGGCAGTTCCAACAACTCTAACAGCTTATCACTTTGATTCCGGATAGTACTATAGCGGCTGAAAGATGCATGTAACTTTTATGACGATAGAAATTATTTCTACAAACATTTTATTCCCTTTAAAATATTAGATTATATAGAGAAGTAAATAATCTTATATGTAAAAGGGAATATTTGAAACTGCAAAAGCAACTTCATAAAGTAAATATGTTACTGACTGATACCTATTTGAATAGTACATGGAAGTTTTAATTTGAAATTATTTATATCAAAATTCAGAAATGATTGAACTATGTATATTGAGAAAAATATAAAAGAGTCATACCTTTTCTCTTTGACAATGTTCCCTGCAATTTGTGAGAATTTTTCACATTCTTGTAAAAACAGTGGTGTATTTTCAAGAAATAAATTAAGTGATTCTTTAGATTTTGCTAAATCATTAATAATTGTGTGTGAAATCTCAGCAGTCTCAACAAAGGTCTTGTAATTGGTGAAGGCTAGCTCTTGTGTTTGTTCTGTCAACTGTTTCATTTCCTCTGTAAGTCTTTCCGGTTCTTTCCGAATGTGCTCCCAATTCTGGGAACCCAAGTTCTTAATGTAGTCAGTAATTTCATTGAAGTGTTCTGCTGTTTCTGTAAATTTTAAAGGCCATTTTAATAACTGTTAGCATTCAATTTTGTTCTATGTATTTGTAGATTGGTTCCTGAAATAAAAAAAACATGATGTGGTACAAACAAAACATTCATTCCTCTATGTTAAAATGATGTGCATTAAACCTATATCTGTTAACTGAAGAATACCTACAAGTTTGTATGTATGTGCAAAACAAATCTATGTGTGTACTTGCAAAGTACTTCTTCATTTGCAATCCCTAGATTCTTACAGTCAATTGCACTTTAATCGGGTTTGATCGTTGCTGGGCCTGCCAGTTTATTATCAGCCATAATTATATTGTAAATTCAAAAGTAACTCTGTATCGATTTCACGGCCATACCGCTGTGCCGAATTTGATGAAACTTGGTATGGAGCATGTTTTGATCCCAAGATAGAACATAGGCTACAAGCGACACAATGCTGGAAGAGCCGCGTTTAAAAAACTAGTAAAAGCATAAATAAATAAAGTTACCTTCAGTTGAATCTGGGAATAAGAGCTGACAAAGTTCTTTTAATTCCTGAGCCATTTTAACCGTATTTTTATGTTGTTACCAATACAATGTAATGCTAGCACTAAATAAACAGTAAGAATAACAATAAAAAGTACACGAAAGCACAAATTGAAAGATTGATAAATAAATGATAACAAGCAATTTCAATTCAATACGTGTGTCACTGTCAGTCAAACAAACGTCACCCATTTGTCAAATTTACACAAACTTTATGGCAGGATCGTTCTGAAATATCGGAGTAAAAACAGTAACAAAACGAGGACTTTTATACTTTTACATCTACACTACAAGAAGATAAACAGCTATTCAATAGGTAACAGTTGTTTTGAGTTTACATGCTGAGTTGGTGGGCTGTGTGAATATTTTTTTATTGTAACATTTTTAATCGGCTCATCTTATGATTGTAGCAGTGTTGCCAAAACGTTTTTACTTGATTTTAATAAGTACCTACACGAATTTATAAGTTGCTGAAATAAAATTCATGTAATATAATGAATAAATTATTACGTTTTTATACTTTGATAAATTATTTATCGATTTTACTTAACTTTGCTATTGGGCTGGGGACGGGGTGGACGGAGAGCATTTGTTTGTCTATGGTGTGGTTGGAATGGAAATGGAAGATAGCCATTTGTCTGATAACCAAACAATAGAAAATATTTGCTAAATGAGTGTAATTTATAGCATAAAACGTTAAATCTATAAATACGGAACATAACCCAGGTGAGTTCTTTTCAAAAAAATGTAATGACTTTGGTTATATTATTGTTTTCATCGATGATGAACTATCGATAAGTTCTATGATTGCGTCATGTAAACGTATAGATATGTAAAATAGCTACGATTATACTATCGAACGTGATGTTTCTTGCTGTACAAGTGTTAATTTTCACCATCTAAGTATAAATTATGTGATTTTTTAATGATTCTTGTGTCTAACCTTCTACGTTTGACAGGATAACCTAATCTTTTTTTTACATTATATTTACTCCAACTTGACACCATTTTTGTTTCTGCTTTCAGTATTTTATTATTAGATCTACTTTAACATTGTTGAACATTTTATAATTATGTTAGGTCATTTTCTTGAATACTAAAATATAAATATGTAAATCGATGATAAGGTTATGTTGATGTTTTGATTCAAGGATGTTTTATGATGTAGAAATAATGACAGGAATGTAGCAGTCTGTAAATCCTATTACAGCGTGTTGTTTTATGATATAAGTTTTGTACAGGTTTAATTAGTCATATTAATGTTTATAGATTAATGTCCTATGAATATAAAATGTATTCGCTGATAATGTTAATTGCTTTTCCTAGTAAAAAAAAACTTTAAGATTTAATTTCAGAAGATAGGTACAAAATATTTTTTTAACACTTGTACTATTCTTGTTTATTTTTTAAGATTATATCTCTATTTTATTTCTGCCAAGTTGAATTGTTATTGATATAATGCTGTTTTTGCTTAGGTCTCCTGGATAACTACTTAAGTCTCAATGGATTGAAAAAAAAATAAACCATGGACACGGAAGCAGAAGACTTCAACCTCCAATGGGAGGAAGAAGTTGAAGTGAAGGTAAAGCTATGGATCATTCTTTATTTATTTCACACTTTATGCATAGGCTTGTACAACAAACTCATAATTTCAGAAGGCATTCTCCTCCTTGCTGTATCTATGGTTAAACATAAATTATCATCACACATGTATCCCTGAAGGGTTAGGCAGAGGTGTAGTAATGTACACCCACAGTTCGCCAATATGTTTAGGTCCCATGTAATACAAATCCAAACTCCGAACTGCTACTGAGAATTTCATAGAAAAACCCAATAACACCTTGGTCAACTTGGGAATTGAACCTCTAGCGTAGCAGTCGCGCAGGCATTAAAAATTGGTGGCATAAATCCTAATTATAAAGCTTAAAAAACCTCATAATCCTTTTTTTAGGGTCTAACAGTTGACATTATGATGATACACCTTAAAGCTTTTAACTGTTTTCAATTGAAGTGTGTTATTTACATTATTGTATTATCCTTACAATACCCATCATAATGTACATATCTTACATTTCCAGTGTGTTTATTGATACTTTTTAAAGCTGATGTTATTTAAGTAAATAAGTGAAAACACAAAATAAGGATATCTCCAGAATTACTGAAAATGTAACGACACATTTTTCTCTATTATAATAATTCTATTTTTTTATTAAGTGTAGTTTCCTTTTATCTTTTATTTTCTTCTTACATATTTCTTTTGTTTTCTTCAATACTGAAGAAAATATTTGGTTTTCAGCATAGTCCAGCAGCTGAAACGGAGGAGGAAATATCAGGCTTAGATAATGCACAGGTCACGGCATATTCCAACATGGTGAGACAATCCTTATAGACGAGAGATATTTTGTCTGTACATTATTGCAGTTTGAGCTGAATAGAGTAGAAAACAAAAGATGTGGGACATATTTTGTTCTTTGGACCTCAGTTGTAGTATTACGTAAATAGATTGTTTAAAAGAGTAAATTAAATTTTCGTATTTAGATGTAATAGTATGCACTCTACAGTGCTTAATTATGTTTCAATTATTAAAAAGTAAACATGCAAATGAAAATAATTATATTATGTAGAATAGTATTAGAAAGTAGGTAAACTCAGTGGTACATAATATACTAATTTGTATATTTTAATTATATTTCAAGCAATTGGTATCAATAACAGTTAATTGTGTCTTTTATTAAAGTAAAATTTATTTACGATTAGCTCAAGGTTGAGAACCAAATCTACACACAGACATCAGAAGAAATGATGACGAGTACAGACCAAATGGCCGCAGAAAACTTAATGTTCTTAGCACAAGATGTAGTAAGTTATACAGAAACAGCTGAACTGGCGGATGACCCTAATGTGGAGTGTGTCACCGAGGAGGTGATTACTGATGACTGGGTGATACCTGGTGGCCAGGAGAGGTGAGAGATTAAACTATTCTTTAATTATTCCAGCATATAAACGTCCCAATACTGGGCACAGGCCTCTTCCCATATAGAGAAGGCATGAGCATTGATCACCACACTTACTCAATTCAGATCTCAATTTAGGAATCCAGGTTTCCACACAATTTTTTCCTTCACCGTTTGTTAGAAATGTCTTAGAATAATTAAGAAAGTATTAAGTTGCATTGGTACCTGCTTGGTTCGAACCTGCAACCTTGAGCAAATCCATTTATTGAACCGTTAGGCCACCACAAGCATATTCTATACCTTTATTCAACAGATATATAGGTAGGTAGATAGGTCTATGTATATTGTATAGATAGATACAAGACCATCTTTCAAATTGTTTTAGTATTATGTTCAGACTCCTATAAAGCCTGTAGAGCAAGTCCATGTTGTATATAAAACTTTATGACGTCAATGGACTGTCTTGATTTTAAGTATTTTATACTTAATTACATACTATACGATTTTAGTACTCTTCTGTAATATTTAATGTACTTTAGCAACTTCTGCAAATAGCTAATTGGTCCTATTAATAATTTACCATAAAATTATTAAATATACTCAAACTTAATTATTGTTTCAGGGTGGAAGTCCCTATGGAACATCTCACATATCCGGATTTGGTTTTAAAAGAAGAAAATGATGTTGATGTACCTCTACCAACAGATCAAGTAAGTACCACATAGTAATTCATTATTTTTAGGTATCAATTTTGCCATCCAACCCAATATTTGTCCCTTTGCAAGACAAAGACTTCTCATTTTGAGTAATATTCGTTTATTACCAAACCATCTATCTATTCTAATATAAAAATGAATCGCTAAATATGTTGGTAAGCGCATGACTCAATAACGCCTGGACCGATTTAGCTAATTATTTTTTTTGTTGTGTTAGTTATTATCAGGAGAAGGTTCTTATGAAAGAATAAAAATGGAAAATGCGCAATTTTCCATTTTTATGCCTTGTTTTTTTTTTTTATTAAGTAATCGTGACCTTTGTTACGGCACTGATTTGTGGGATTCATCTGCGCCCTGAATAAGATAATGGCACCGGGAACGGGACCTAGGTATTCACGCGGGTAAAACCACGGGCCACAGCTAGTATTACATAAAATGGTTTTGTCTACAAATAAGTTGTTACTCCAGGATGAATACACAGCGATGCGACCATGGCCGTGCGACTTCTGTTCGCGGCGGTTCCGCAAGAAAGCGGCCCTCATGAACCACATGGTCGCGCATCAGAACGACCGGCCGCACGCCTGCAACCTCTGCGGCGTGCGCTACGTGCGCAAGTGTGATCTCATGAACCATCTTAAAGTGCACGCCTATGTGCCAGACAATCCTGATTCCATAGATTATGGTGAGTGTTTTTTTTGCTGTTGTTTTTGCCTGTTTATTGAGGAAGTTACTTATAACGTTTCTTATTTTAGTATATGTGTAAATTAAATCGGTAAATAGCTTTCATAGTAAATACTAGATATAAATAATATATATATAACAATTTTAATTATTTATTGTTACAGAAGACGTTTTAGACAATAACCAAATTGTAAAACCAAAGAAGAAACGAGGTCGGCGGAAAAAGAACCCTGAGCCGGTTGAGGAGGTAAGATTAAGAAACTGTACAAGAGAAGCAGCAAAAAAGAGTTTCACAGTTATATAATTCAACGGATTAAGCACGAGGTAAACAAATAGATACCAACATATCGACGTTTCAACCAGGTAATACAGGCCGTGGTTGTGGGTCATGCATGTCTCGTGCATATACCCGTTGAATCATATTACTGTAAACATGCAGCATAATAGTTAAGGAATCAGTTAAAGAGCTTCAAATCAAATCAGTAGGACTTATAAACTAAAAAAAATCGCTATGTTTAGTCGTTCGGACATACACAAATACTAGCTTAAAAATAGTAAAACTAACATATAAAAATAATACACTTTAACATACAATGTAATATTTAGAACGGCATGTGGGAGAACATGACGTCGGCGCGCACGCAGCAGTGGTCGCGGCGGGGGCGCAGCCCGGCGGCCGCGCCGCGCTCGCCGCCGTCCCCCGCGTGCGCGCCCTCGCCGCCCTCGCCGCCGCCGCCGCCCGCAGACCCCTCGCGCCCCTTCGTCTGTCGCCACTGCGGCGTCGGCTTCGCCAGGGAGAAGGCCTTGCAGTCGCACGCCAGGGTCAGTCATCATGTTTTTTTTAGTAAATATGTATGTGATCAAGAAAAGCTAAGCTATATTTTTAATGACCAGGTGGTGGTGTGGTTCCGAAAAGTCATATATAAAGAACAACTAAAAAAACTTAATATGTACTGAGCGAAATTTCAGGATAAATGAATAGCTCTGCGCAGACTAAGAGTTCCAGTTAAAACAAGATACACTTTTTTACACAAAGCTATTCAAACAAAGGGTTCAAACTGCCATTCATACAAATCCGGGCATAATATACCCGCTTCTTGTACCATACCATGTCTTTTTTATAAAATGTCTAAAATGAATGCGAAAATGTAAAACAGTGGTTTATACGAATGTTTGTCTGTAAAGGTGCACGGCGGCGACTCGCCAGTGGAGTGCAGCTCGTGCAACGAGTTGTGCTGGTCGCGCGAGGCGCTGGCCACGCACATGCAGCAGCGACACCCGCATCTGCCGCCCAAAGCCGAGCAGCCCGACCCGCCCTACGACGACTCCGACTCTGGTAACATACTTATGACATAAATAATATATATTTGACGACCTCCGTGGTCGAGTGGCGTACGCATCGGTTTTCAAGGAGTTAGCTAGCTCTCCCGGGTTCGATCCCCGGACCTATTAATATTTACCACTTTATTTACCCATTTTTCTACATTATCCCTGGTCTGGGTGCTTGTGGTACCTTCGTTGTTTCTGAATTCCAAAAAGTGCTTTATTACAAAATCGAACCAATCTATAGTAGGACCCTTTGTCTACACGCCATCACCACGCTGACGCTCGTGTATAATACGTAAGTTTTGTGATGTAGGTGACGACATGGAGTTCCGTCTGTCGCCGCTGTCGGGCGGCACGAGCGGCGCGGGCGGCGAGCGCGCCGTGTACGACACCATGCGCGGGCCCGAGCTCTTCTGCCAGGACTGCGGCGTGGCCTTCCAGCGAGCCGACCTGCTGCGGAGACACGTCGCCGCCGCGCACAGGTACACCACGCATCTACCGGTGCTTAGGGCTTAGCTGACACCCCGCGCTATGCAGGGACGATATTTTTAGTGCGTTTCGTAAATTTAATTGTTTTGATCCGTTCTTTTACAGTTATAAGCGGCACGACAGCACCAGCAGTACATGGGCGGAGCACACGTGCGAGGTGTGCGGCGAGAGCTTCACGGACGCGCTGCAGCTGCTGGCGCACGCCGAGGGCCACGCCGAGCGCCACCGCGCGCCCGCCGCGCCAAGGTACACACACACCCACAGACACGCACACACACTATCTGTCACACTCATAGTCAAGTGCACCAACATAAAGAAAACGGACTCTGGGACCGGAACGCTCAAACAATTTAACTGCTTTGCGCCGCAGACTCGCTCTATTATCCCACTGTCTTTTAGATTTCGTCAAACAGTTGGTGTGGGTTTTCAAATGCTCATTGGCAGGACGTTGACTGCTCCAGCAGTCCTTATCAGTCTAAACCTACAATAGTCTCAGCATGTTTGCTCATAGAAATTATGTTAAAATATATTTTTTTTTTGCTGCAGGTTAAAAAGAATGACAAGGGGTAGAAATAATACCTCAACCTCAAATAGTTCGCGTCAATTTCCTTGCAGAGTATGTGGTGAGTTTTGGAGTCTGTATAACTGTATATAGCTACTTAATTATTTATATACTATTTATTTATACACAATTTTTATCTTTCAGGCAAGGTGTTTGGATCGCGGAGTTCTCAACAGATTCACATTCGCATCCATACGGGCGAGCGACCCTACGCTTGTCGGTTTTGTTGGAAGGCCTTCGCTGACGGCGGCACGCTGCGGAAACACGAACGGATACACACAGGTAACACGAATATCTGCCGAACTGCATATTAATTATTTGTTTAAATGCCACTTATTTTTTTCTAAAAAAAAACCTTGACCTTCTCAAAGAAAGTAGTAAGTGAAACCTTTAATTAATATCAATAAATGTTACAGGAGAGAAACCTTACGCATGTGCTGTGTGCCCCCGCGCATTTAACCAGCGAGTAGTACTTCGGGAACACGTACGTTCTCATCATTCTGCGCCCGACAGACGCGCCAACGGTATGTTTTTTTATACTTTTGTAATAAAATAAAATGTATTTAGTTTAGGTTAAGTCATATTATAATAAAATGTTATCTGCATCACAGGTGGTCCTGCTTATTGTTGTGTTGTCTGCGGACGCACTCTGCACTCCAGTGCTGAACTTGTGCAGCACTTAATACAGCATTGTGACGCCAACACGGCGCTTAAAAGACAGCCGCAGGTAAATGTTACTTTTTTATTTTGTCAGTTTCTATATATTTTTTTTATCTCTCAGAGCGATACCGAGCTAAACTTGTATGTTAATATGTGATAAAATTGCAGACCGGTCCAAGGAAGTACAAGCGGCGGCGGAAACTGAAGAGCGAGCAGCAGTCGCCCAGCACGCCGCGCGAGTGGGAGCAGGCGTCGGTGTCGCCGGCGGGCGGGTCGCGCTCGGCCTCGCCCGCGTCGTCGGCGTCGGCGGCGTCCGCGCCCTCGCCCACGCCGCGCCGCCGCCGCCGCGCCCCCGCCGCGCGCCCCCGCATGATCCACACGGCGCCGCGCGCGCCCCCCCGCGCCCGCCGCCCGCCGCGCCGGCCCGCCGACGACCTGCGCGCCATGCAGCCGCCGCCCGAGCCCGCCGTGTACAAGTGCGAGATGTGCGCGCTGGAGTTCCCGCGCCGCGACGCGCTGCTGCTGCACGTGCCGGTGCACATCTGACGACGCGCGCGCTAGGCCGCCGCCGCCGCCGCCGCCGCCGCCGGCTGAATCTCCGCTGACGCTGACGCACGACCGTCTCCGTTTACTAGTGAGCCGGACGTTTCTAATCTTTCCGCGTAGTCTGTGACTTATCGGATGGGAAGCCTTTTTTGTATCAGAGAATCATTGAACGTCATTATTGTATTAATATTAATGTGAAGCCATTGCTTAATGTTTATTATAATTAGCTATCTTTGTACACTTGTGATAGTTGAATAATTTGTATGATGGCCATTCATAATACTTATTTCTTAAAACAGTTAAATTTACGATCCATTTTGTGAATAAAAAAAAACATTTTAGATTGTCCGTAACACTAAGAAAATAATATATTCCAAGCTGTGCTTAGAGGCTAAATGAAATAAAAATCTTTATAAATTGTTTTCTTGTCGCTCATGATTATTATTTTCAGTATACATATGAGTAATAAACAACACAATCGCTTCGGATTGAAGAGATTACTAGGCTGTAGTTTAAGCTTATATAAAATTATGACCTAAAATAGTGCTCATCAAATCTTCACAGTTGTAATCTTAAACGCGATCGTGTTGTTTGGCCAGGCTGTGTCTGAAGATAACTGACTGTTTTGTTACATTACCGAGGTGTGTTAGGTATCGAGTGTATCGTTGTATTATACTAATTGACTGATTTATTGATTAGTTCAATGTACAGTTTTATTATGCTAGTGTAATATTATGTACATAAAATATGTATGTAATGGATAACATTTGTGACAGTTTTGACGTTTTCATTGTTTAGTACAAATACCTTATGTTTTGGGGTTTTTACGGTTTATATCCATTTATTGTGATATTGTAGACATAACACATTAATGTAGAATTGTGCCATGTGATGGTTATGAAATGATTTCATGCATTGTTCTGTTAAAAGGCAAAATTTTGAATCTGAAGTTTATCAAATATTATATTCATTGACCTAAAATTAAATGTTTGTGCAGATAATTTCGTAGATGTGAAGTTACGATTAAGCTAGTATTTAAAATATTGTGCAATACATTCCCCAAAATACATGGTAGTCTGTATGCCTTTCTGAAATTTATGTAAGATTTATCTTTGTTTTAAAATGAAGATCATAAAAATTGTACATATACCTACTGGAATAAAATGTTTATGTACTTTGAAACATTCATTTAGCCTTATATAATAACCTTCCTTTGCTAGTAATATAATCCTATAACAAAATTATTGTATACCAGGGGCCCGAGTCTGCTATTGACAATAATTGTTTGAATCGTCCGAGTGGGTGGCGTTAGTTAGGTCCATTTTATGATAATTAGCATTCTACTAGATGTCAGAACGTCAATATTGGCCGTCCCATCGACGTACTATATGCATAGACTGCTACTATCGCTAGGTTCCCCTTGTGCCAAGCGAGAGCAGTTTTTAGTCTGAACCTAGTACATTTCGTTTTTCATTTAAGTTAATTTTCGCGGAACGTGCAACTTATATAAGAAAATATCGATGGTTTTGAAATTTTTAGGATAATATTAGTGTTTTAGATAGATTTTTTAAAACGGCAAGCTCCATCTTCATACATAATTCACGACAACACTTGTGCTTACGGTTTAAACTCTGATAGGGTCACTCTATAGTTTCATATTATGTATACTGTAAGGGCCGTCCCAATGGCCACTTTTGACGTTAAAATGACCTTTTACCTAATTTAATTTACACATACTAAAAATTGCATAAAACTATGATGATGAACCGTAAAAGTAAGTACTGGCTAGAGTGATGACCTGCAGGGTACAAATTACCACAGGTCCCTAAACGATATATTATTAACCCGAAGACGAGCGGTGATCAATTAAAAAATAGCGGTTTAGTCGCATAACGTCAGATTCTACAAATATCGGGCAACTTAAAATGCCCTCATTTTATTAATGTAACATTTTTCTTTTAGTTGCAATTTTCCTAATAAAATTGTATGCTTGTATAAAACTTCGCTAATTTCAAGTTTTTGATGAAAGTTGTTTTTTTTACCTTATTAATTACTTTTCTCTGTGTTTTGCACAATTCTGTAATACAAAAAAATTAAATTAGCTCTTAGATGAGGAAATTTTATAAGTTCTGTCCGTCGTGGGCTCTTAGGCTATAAGGACTAAGGCTTACTAAAAAGCGAGCGGGAATAAAGGAATCACACCGCACATGACGTGCAAGAGAGCGGAGTGCGGACAGCTCGAGCAGTCGTAGGTACATGATGGGCGGCCTAAGCCTGGCAGTTGACCTTTTTTGAGTGAACAAAACTAAAAACACAAAATTTTGACTCTTTGCAAGTGTGTTTTCAATAAAATACTTTTGCTATGGTACATTTTTATTATAATTCCATAAAATTATATACCTATAATATATTCTCTATTTCGGCACCTGATATTCCTGAACGCATATTGATGATTTGTCAACTGTCACTGTCATTCATGTCATTTATGTTTTGCAAGACCATACGAATCCGTATAGAATTCTTGATTTTCTGATGAAATTGGTAAAAACCTTTGTGCAAACAGGACAGCTGTGGTTTTATTGCTTTGAATATACAATAACTGTGACGATAAAGTCTCAACTCTAAGTACTTTTGCAATATATTCTCAGTAATCCAAGTGCAAAGACGTTAGTGTCAATTTTACCTAACTTTGATTCCAAATTAAATATCCGATTAATTATAAATAATCATCAAAACGGCGGGACGAAGCAACATGCGGCGAGCCCGTGACGGGTATAGTTATCAGCCGGTCCCAAGAGTGGCCACAGAAGATGCCATAGAATATGAAAATGAACGAATGGCAGAAGAGCTAAGTGGAAAGATATCTTCTTTGAAAGACATATCTATTGAATTGGGTAACGAAGTGCGGTACCAGGAGAAACTTCTGCGTGGACTTGATGATGATGTGGACAGGAGTTCAGGATTCCTTGGCAAAACAATGGGCCGTGTTTTAAGACTGGGCAAAGGAAATCACAATTATTACATATTTTATTTATTTCTTTTTGCAATTTTTGTATTCTTTTTGCTCTATATTATCCTAAAATTAAGGTGATGTGATAATTTATTAATACCTTTCATAAACAATTCATTCCTGTGTATTTATGTAAAACATCCTTTCCTTGTAAATAAAGATCTTTATCCCCTAAATCAATTATTTTTATATTATTGAAGTTTTATTGAACATCATACACACAAGAACCATTAGTTATTGTAAGAAATAATCTCATTATGTGTTGGATCATAGATGTGGTAGGTATGTTTTTTTACAGTGAAACATGGGAAAAAAATGCAAGATGTAAAAAGTAATTATATTTATTTCATAATTTTAACCATATAAGTCATATAAAACATTACAATATTCTTCACCTGTATGAGCTATAGGTATTGCAACATGTAGCTGGCATGATGTGCTTAACAACTTCGAACATACTTGTGATGTGTTGACTAGGAGAGCTACAACACCACAAGCGTTTTGTAAGTTACTTTTATTACAGTAAGCACTTAAATCATCTAGTATGATAGTTGAAGGTATATTTTGCCAATTGTGTAGTGTTGAAATACTTTCTAATAAGGATTCTAAACTTTTGACATACATAAAAGTGATCATCTTCATATAGTGTTTGTTCAAAGAGGTCAAATCTTGAGATAATTCAGGTAGTTCATTGAGTTCTTCAGATAAAACATACAAAACTTTCCCATTTTTAGCATTTAATAAAGCCACTTCAAAAAGTTTTTTTCGGTTTGTATGTGAATCTTCGAAATAAAAAGTACAATTCGTATTACCTTCTTCCATCTTTAATCCAGTATTTAATCTAATATTTCAATATTATGCTTAGAAAATATACTCATTTAAATTAAATTGTTGTTACTTGTAACAGTTATGTGGTTTCAATGTTCTGAATGTTTACTACAACTTTACTAGAGATGGAATCTTCAATCTTGGTTTGTTTTCGGCTGTGGCAAACTATACCATAGATAATAAATAGCTACAAAAAATAAATACATGGACCTTCCGTACCTACAGATATAGAGTGGATATACGAAAAAGTTAGCAGCTAAGCTGGCCTCCTTTTACAGGCTTTTTTAAATTATTTCAATATTTTTTACGTTTAATGCCGCTCTCGGTAGTCTCTATATAAAGAGTATCGTAGAATTGAGGGCGCGAGCGTCTTTAATTATAGTACATTAATTTATTGTGGAGGATACTGAATATTTTTAAAATTATGTTAGGTCAAACAATGTTTTCAGATGCTGTCTTCATAGTTCACTGTCAGTTTACCTTTATGCCACGAAAGTTCTGTTTCTTCCGACTGCATACAAATCATAATATGGCAATATATGTAGTCCTTCTTCTTTTGCCTGGTTGCGCAGGAAAAAAGGAGAGCTTCTTGAGTTTTAAAGAACCAAATCTATTTTAACATCATTTAATATTTATATTATTACTACTATATATGGCTGTACCCGGCATACTTTGTAATGCAATTTTTTATACCTCGCACCTGCCTGGGGTATGATAGATAGTAGCCGATTCTCAGACCTATTAAATATGCATTTAATATTTCATAAAAATCGGTCAAGCGGCAAGCCGTTTCGGAGGAATATGGTAACTATTATTGTGAGGCTAGAATGTTAATATTTAAGATTTATTAACAAAAATGGACACCGTCAAGTCCGCGCCATCTGATACTACTTTTTTGGAGAATATACAAACACCTCTTGATGTCTTATCTTTTTACCAAACATGTTACACATATAACCAGAATTGTTTCTTTTTTTGTTTTTTGGAAAGAACACTACCCAGTACAATGTAGATATACAAAAAGGACAGTGATGAGGAATCTTTAACGCTTTATGAGTTACACCAATGTTCTTCTTGCAAACATAGGTGAGGTAAATTTTTACAGGGTCCAGAGTAAACAGAGCTTATTAAACTAGACTTTATATTTTATTAAACAAATGCTAGTGTTTCAATAGAATTAAAAATACCATTAATATTAAAGACTATTTAATTATACCATTATATTACAAACTAAAATTGAAAAAAAAAGAAAAATTATATTTAATCTACCTAATTTCTTTCACATACATTCATTCCGATAATATAACAGATGGTAATATTATCAACATTTTTAGAAGGGAACAAGAAAAGCAGATTTCGTTGTTGAGACTATTTACAGTGAAATTTACCAATGAATTGTACACATATAAATTACAAATAGTCAATCTTAGCAAATTTAATGTCATTCTGCATTGATTATTACATAATCTCAAATAACGTTTATGCCAGCGTTTTGAGATGCGAAATAATACTCGATGTTGTATGATTATATTTCATTCAATCGTTAGTCCGGTATTTCAATGTCAAATTCACTATGTATAATTTTATTATGGGTAGCATTCGCTTCAAAGCGAAGAGGAATGACATTAATATTTGTGTTCATTTCAAGTGGTTTGGAGATGCATTTTAGAGTTACGGAATGATAAAACTGTATGCAGTGTAGCAGTGTCAAACTAAAGACGCGGAAAATTTAGATTTAACGTGTTAATTTTACCAGACACACTAGTAATTTCTAAAAAACATTTGCAAACCAATTTCATATACATAGTATAAGTTGTTACATCACATATACATGGTGAACCTATAAATAATTCAATATCAGCTGATAGACTATATTTTATAAAAATACAGGCATGCTATGAGCCTGCTTGAATAATGATAAATCGCATTTGTTCACCACAGTTTTGTTCTAAATTGAGCGGGAAATTAATATTTTATTCAAGTGTCAATGTTTCATACTAGTAATCGAATTGTGATAGAATATTTTAGCTGTGACAGTTTCACTTGTTTTTATACTTTAAATACCCTTCCTCGAGAACTGGGATAACAATCGAAACAGAAAAACAAATCCGATAGGTCGTTTCCGAGATTAGCGCGTTCAAACCCTTAAATTTTATAAAAGTATAAATACAAAATTTTATCTCTGGTAAAAACACAAATGAAAAGGATACTCTCATTTCGAGTTTAAATCGACCACTTCAGTAGGATTAACTCACATCATCAAAATAAAAATATGTCAATTTTACGTCACCTAACTCGATCTATTCAATAGTCCTAATATTACCAATGTCTTGGTACCTAATTAGTAATATTTTTTCAATCTACTTATTTTTGTTATAAGTTATCATAGAAAAGCTATTTCAAGTGTGCCTTGAACAAAAACTTGATACCCGTCAAAAATTTTATTTATTTGTAATCCTGGGCAACATTTTGGAAGAGTTGTCGTTCAGTGTTTTAAAATCATTTAATCTGTCACGTTGGTTGTTATACTAATGAATATAAATAATGTGCGACGGATGCAACTTGGCGAGACTAGCAAGATATCGCCGTCCTGTGTCCACTCACTGTTTGTCGGCACTAGCGATGCACTTAAACGGTCTTGTAGTTCTTTACACACTCGCCAAGTTACATCGGCCGTACTGTATAACAGTGAAAAAATTCGGGTCAATACAGATTCAACTTTAAAATTAATGTATGAAATGCTTTATGGAAACCTGTTTCGATGATTCTTTCAGTCAAAATTTAAGACATCATAAATCTTCTAAATAACCTACCATACTGAACTTCACATAGTGTTATTATAATATTTACAGTGTTGCAACAGTCTTCTTTTAGGCTGAGATACCTGATCCTATAATAGGCAACATTTATACAATGGTACAGATTAACCCCACAGCAAGTTTACAATTACCATTCTTTTCGATTTTATGAACCATATTCACCGAATAAACTTGTGCATTTAATTTTCGTATGAGTTTTTAAGGAACTATAATCGACATTTCATTATGTAACAATAAATTGATAAAAAAGTCCTTAAAACCTTATTGCAAGAGTGGCTTCAAACAGCTACCTAGGATTTCTTTAACTATGACTGAGAATGGTTGATCAAGGCCCCATTAACACGAAAACACATATTCTTTTTATTCGCTGGGGGGTTAAAAAGGCTTGCAAATATATTTAAATATACATTACTATATTTCTCACTCATAACAACCTGCAACTATTTACATTTCTCATCCACGCCATATTATAAATAAAATTAAATATATAAGTATGTACCTACAACAATATAATTGTTAAGTAAAACTAAGCAGCACATTAAACAATATCATCAGATATGAGAAGCCATCTGTATTTGCCCTCAGAACAGAAATGGGCGTTTGGAAAACATCAGTTTGATCCATGTAATATTTTTCTAATAATGACTTATTCCCTTTTATTACACTATTTATGTTACTCTTGAGCTTTGCTGGCTTCTGTTATTGATTCATACTGCTCCTTATCCAGTTCAGTCATTGTCAAACTGCCATCGGGCAACATAAGTACCACTCTTCTCGTACCACCTGTAATTTACAGCATTTGTTAATATAAATGTCAAAAAACTTAATATAGGGGCGGAATCTAGAAAATAATGTAGTGTCGGTAATAGCAAAAAAAAAATGTTTCCTTAGAAAGTGATTATTACGACGGTTTTGGTAAGTTATAATTTTGATTTCTTGATCCTTGAAAAAGGCCCATGCGGGGACTTAGGGCCAACAAGCAACAGGCCTATGAATGATACAGAGGGAGGCATGCGCTGTGCTCCCCTCGCGTCGCTGGCGCACAGGGCGCCGCAACAGGCCGCTCCCAGACCTCAGACCACCCTGAGGCGGGGCCTGCGGGTGACGGGGAGGGCATGTCGTCATCCAATCAGCTGACAGGCCCCGGAGGATACGGGCGCATCGTTCCACGCGTTCGTTTTCAGAAGGAATGAGGGGTGGGCAACTTACACCCACCCCTCTTTTTTAAAAAGAGTCCTTAAAGAACTGCCGTCTGCCAGAGCTGCGCTGAGAATGCTTAGCGATCCCACGGCTCCAGCAAAGGCGAGAAGGGGACCGGGGTGTATTTGGTCGGTGAAAGTCCGACATATCCCCACGTCGTGCCCTCGAGAGTCAAAGCAATTAGTATTCACACCATAAAAAAAAACGAAAGGCCTATTAATATGTGTATGTGTGGTGTGTTACCTGGCGAGGGCAGGTCGGCCTGCAGCAGCTGCGCGATGACCTGCGTGGCGTCCTCGCCGGGCTCGCCCTCCACCTGCACGGCCACCTGCTGCAGCGCCGGAGCCGCCTCGCCGCCCGGCATCAGCTGCGCCAGCTGCGACGTATGTGTGGTGTGTTACCTGGCGAGGGCAGGTCGGCCTGCAGCAGCTGCGCGATGACCTGCGTGGCGTCCTCGCCGGGCTCGCCCTCCACCTGCACGGCCACCTGCTGCAGCGCCGGAGCCGCCTCGCCGCCCGGCATCAGCTGCGCCAGCTGCGACGTATGTGTGGTGTGTTACCTGGCGAGGGCAGGTCGGCCTGCAGCAGCTGCGCGATGACCTGCGTGGCGTCCTCGCCGGGCTCGCCCTCCACCTGCACGGCCACCTGCTGCAGCGCCGGAGCCGCCTCGCCGCCCGGCATCAGCTGCGCCAGCTGCGACGTATGTGTGGTGTGTTACCTGGCGAGGGCAGGTCGGCCTGCAGCAGCTGCGCGATGACCTGCGTGGCGTCCTCGCCGGGCTCGCCCTCCACCTGCACGGCCACCTGCTGCAGCGCCGGAGCCGCCTCGCCGCCCGGCATCAGCTGCGCCAGCTGCGACGTATGTGTGGTGTGTTACCTGGCGAGGGCAGGTCGGCCTGCAGCAGCTGCGCGATGACCTGCGTGGCGTCCTCGCCGGGCTCGCCCTCCACCTGCACGGCCACCTGCTGCAGCGCCGGAGCCGCCTCGCCGCCCGGCATCAGCTGCGCCAGCTGCGACGTATGTGTGGTGTGTTACCTGGCGAGGGCAGGTCGGCCTGCAGCAGCTGCGCGATGACCTGCGTGGCGTCCTCGCCGGGCTCGCCCTCCACCTGCACGGCCACCTGCTGCAGCGCCGGAGCCGCCTCGCCGCCCGGCATCAGCTGCGCCAGCTGCGACGTATGTGTGGTGTGTTACCTGGCGAGGGCAGGTCGGCCTGCAGCAGCTGCGCGATGACCTGCGTGGCGTCCTCGCCGGGCTCGCCCTCCACCTGCACGGCCACCTGCTGCAGCGCCGGAGCCGCCTCGCCGCCCGGCATCAGCTGCGCCAGCTGCGACGTATGTGTGGTGTGTTACCTGGCGAGGGCAGGTCGGCCTGCAGCAGCTGCGCGATGACCTGCGTGGCGTCCTCGCCGGGCTCGCCCTCCACCTGCACGGCCACCTGCTGCAGCGCCGGAGCCGCCTCGCCGCCCGGCATCAGCTGCGCCAGCTGCGACGTATGTGTGGTGTGTTACCTGGCGAGGGCAGGTCGGCCTGCAGCAGCTGCGCGATGACCTGCGTGGCGTCCTCGCCGGGCTCGCCCTCCACCTGCACGGCCACCTGCTGCAGCGCCGGAGCCGCCTCGCCGCCCGGCATCAGCTGCGCCAGCTGCGACGTATGTGTGGTGTGTTACCTGGCGAGGGCAGGTCGGCCTGCAGCAGCTGCGCGATGACCTGCGTGGCGTCCTCGCCGGGCTCGCCCTCCACCTGCACGGCCACCTGCTGCAGCGCCGGAGCCGCCTCGCCGCCCGGCATCAGCTGCGCCAGCTGCGACGTATGTGTGGTGTGTTACCTGGCGAGGGCAGGTCGGCCTGCAGCAGCTGCGCGATGACCTGCGTGGCGTCCTCGCCGGGCTCGCCCTCCACCTGCACGGCCACCTGCTGCAGCGCCGGAGCCGCCTCGCCGCCCGGCATCAGCTGCGCCAGCTGCGACGTATGTGTGGTGTGTTACCTGGCGAGGGCAGGTCGGCCTGCAGCAGCTGCGCGATGACCTGCGTGGCGTCCTCGCCGGGCTCGCCCTCCACCTGCACGGCCACCTGCTGCAGCGCCGGAGCCGCCTCGCCGCCCGGCATCAGCTGCGCCAGCTGCGACGTATGTGTGGTGTGTTACCTGGCGAGGGCAGGTCGGCCTGCAGCAGCTGCGCGATGACCTGCGTGGCGTCCTCGCCGGGCTCGCCCTCCACCTGCACGGCCACCTGCTGCAGCGCCGGAGCCGCCTCGCCGCCCGGCATCAGCTGCGCCAGCTGCGACGTATGTGTGGTGTGTTACCTGGCGAGGGCAGGTCGGCCTGCAGCAGCTGCGCGATGACCTGCGTGGCGTCCTCGCCGGGCTCGCCCTCCACCTGCACGGCCACCTGCTGCAGCGCCGGAGCCGCCTCGCCGCCCGGCATCAGCTGCGCCAGCTGCGACGTATGTGTGGTGTGTTACCTGGCGAGGGCAGGTCGGCCTGCAGCAGCTGCGCGATGACCTGCGTGGCGTCCTCGCCGGGCTCGCCCTCCACCTGCACGGCCACCTGCTGCAGCGCCGGAGCCGCCTCGCCGCCCGGCATCAGCTGCGCCAGCTGCGACGTATGTGTGGTGTGTTACCTGGCGAGGGCAGGTCGGCCTGCAGCAGCTGCGCGATGACCTGCGTGGCGTCCTCGCCGGGCTCGCCCTCCACCTGCACGGCCACCTGCTGCAGCGCCGGAGCCGCCTCGCCGCCCGGCATCAGCTGCGCCAGCTGCGACGTATGTGTGGTGTGTTACCTGGCGAGGGCAGGTCGGCCTGCAGCAGCTGCGCGATGACCTGCGTGGCGTCCTCGCCGGGCTCGCCCTCCACCTGCACGGCCACCTGCTGCAGCGCCGGAGCCGCCTCGCCGCCCGGCATCAGCTGCGCCAGCTGCGACGTATGTGTGGTGTGTTACCTGGCGAGGGCAGGTCGGCCTGCAGCAGCTGCGCGATGACCTGCGTGGCGTCCTCGCCGGGCTCGCCCTCCACCTGCACGGCCACCTGCTGCAGCGCCGGAGCCGCCTCGCCGCCCGGCATCAGCTGCGCCAGCTGCGACGTATGTGTGGTGTGTTACCTGGCGAGGGCAGGTCGGCCTGCAGCAGCTGCGCGATGACCTGCGTGGCGTCCTCGCCGGGCTCGCCCTCCACCTGCACGGCCACCTGCTGCAGCGCCGGAGCCGCCTCGCCGCCCGGCATCAGCTGCGCCAGCTGCGACGTATGTGTGGTGTGTTACCTGGCGAGGGCAGGTCGGCCTGCAGCAGCTGCGCGATGACCTGCGTGGCGTCCTCGCCGGGCTCGCCCTCCACCTGCACGGCCACCTGCTGCAGCGCCGGAGCCGCCTCGCCGCCCGGCATCAGCTGCGCCAGCTGCGACGTATGTGTGGTGTGTTACCTGGCGAGGGCAGGTCGGCCTGCAGCAGCTGCGCGATGACCTGCGTGGCGTCCTCGCCGGGCTCGCCCTCCACCTGCACGGCCACCTGCTGCAGCGCCGGAGCCGCCTCGCCGCCCGGCATCAGCTGCGCCAGCTGCGACGTATGTGTGGTGTGTTACCTGGCGAGGGCAGGTCGGCCTGCAGCAGCTGCGCGATGACCTGCGTGGCGTCCTCGCCGGGCTCGCCCTCCACCTGCACGGCCACCTGCTGCAGCGCCGGAGCCGCCTCGCCGCCCGGCATCAGCTGCGCCAGCTGCGACGTATGTGTGGTGTGTTACCTGGCGAGGGCAGGTCGGCCTGCAGCAGCTGCGCGATGACCTGCGTGGCGTCCTCGCCGGGCTCGCCCTCCACCTGCACGGCCACCTGCTGCAGCGCCGGAGCCGCCTCGCCGCCCGGCATCAGCTGCGCCAGCTGCGACGTATGTGTGGTGTGTTACCTGGCGAGGGCAGGTCGGCCTGCAGCAGCTGCGCGATGACCTGCGTGGCGTCCTCGCCGGGCTCGCCCTCCACCTGCACGGCCACCTGCTGCAGCGCCGGAGCCGCCTCGCCGCCCGGCATCAGCTGCGCCAGCTGCGACGTATGTGTGGTGTGTTACCTGGCGAGGGCAGGTCGGCCTGCAGCAGCTGCGCGATGACCTGCGTGGCGTCCTCGCCGGGCTCGCCCTCCACCTGCACGGCCACCTGCTGCAGCGCCGGAGCCGCCTCGCCGCCCGGCATCAGCTGCGCCAGCTGCGACGTATGTGTGGTGTGTTACCTGGCGAGGGCAGGTCGGCCTGCAGCAGCTGCGCGATGACCTGCGTGGCGTCCTCGCCGGGCTCGCCCTCCACCTGCACGGCCACCTGCTGCAGCGCCGGAGCCGCCTCGCCGCCCGGCATCAGCTGCGCCAGCTGCGACGTATGTGTGGTGTGTTACCTGGCGAGGGCAGGTCGGCCTGCAGCAGCTGCGCGATGACCTGCGTGGCGTCCTCGCCGGGCTCGCCCTCCACCTGCACGGCCACCTGCTGCAGCGCCGGAGCCGCCTCGCCGCCCGGCATCAGCTGCGCCAGCTGCGACGTATGTGTGGTGTGTTACCTGGCGAGGGCAGGTCGGCCTGCAGCAGCTGCGCGATGACCTGCGTGGCGTCCTCGCCGGGCTCGCCCTCCACCTGCACGGCCACCTGCTGCAGCGCCGGAGCCGCCTCGCCGCCCGGCATCAGCTGCGCCAGCTGCGACGTATGTGTGGTGTGTTACCTGGCGAGGGCAGGTCGGCCTGCAGCAGCTGCGCGATGACCTGCGTGGCGTCCTCGCCGGGCTCGCCCTCCACCTGCACGGCCACCTGCTGCAGCGCCGGAGCCGCCTCGCCGCCCGGCATCAGCTGCGCCAGCTGCGACGTATGTGTGGTGTGTTACCTGGCGAGGGCAGGTCGGCCTGCAGCAGCTGCGCGATGACCTGCGTGGCGTCCTCGCCGGGCTCGCCCTCCACCTGCACGGCCACCTGCTGCAGCGCCGGAGCCGCCTCGCCGCCCGGCATCAGCTGCGCCAGCTGCGACGTATGTGTGGTGTGTTACCTGGCGAGGGCAGGTCGGCCTGCAGCAGCTGCGCGATGACCTGCGTGGCGTCCTCGCCGGGCTCGCCCTCCACCTGCACGGCCACCTGCTGCAGCGCCGGAGCCGCCTCGCCGCCCGGCATCAGCTGCGCCAGCTGCGACGTATGTGTGGTGTGTTACCTGGCGAGGGCAGGTCGGCCTGCAGCAGCTGCGCGATGACCTGCGTGGCGTCCTCGCCGGGCTCGCCCTCCACCTGCACGGCCACCTGCTGCAGCGCCGGAGCCGCCTCGCCGCCCGGCATCAGCTGCGCCAGCTGCGACGTATGTGTGGTGTGTTACCTGGCGAGGGCAGGTCGGCCTGCAGCAGCTGCGCGATGACCTGCGTGGCGTCCTCGCCGGGCTCGCCCTCCACCTGCACGGCCACCTGCTGCAGCGCCGGAGCCGCCTCGCCGCCCGGCATCAGCTGCGCCAGCTGCGACGTATGTGTGGTGTGTTACCTGGCGAGGGCAGGTCGGCCTGCAGCAGCTGCGCGATGACCTGCGTGGCGTCCTCGCCGGGCTCGCCCTCCACCTGCACGGCCACCTGCTGCAGCGCCGGAGCCGCCTCGCCGCCCGGCATCAGCTGCGCCAGCTGCGACGTATGTGTGGTGTGTTACCTGGCGAGGGCAGGTCGGCCTGCAGCAGCTGCGCGATGACCTGCGTGGCGTCCTCGCCGGGCTCGCCCTCCACCTGCACGGCCACCTGCTGCAGCGCCGGAGCCGCCTCGCCGCCCGGCATCAGCTGCGCCAGCTGCGACGTATGTGTGGTGTGTTACCTGGCGAGGGCAGGTCGGCCTGCAGCAGCTGCGCGATGACCTGCGTGGCGTCCTCGCCGGGCTCGCCCTCCACCTGCACGGCCACCTGCTGCAGCGCCGGAGCCGCCTCGCCGCCCGGCATCAGCTGCGCCAGCTGCGACGTATGTGTGGTGTGTTACCTGGCGAGGGCAGGTCGGCCTGCAGCAGCTGCGCGATGACCTGCGTGGCGTCCTCGCCGGGCTCGCCCTCCACCTGCACGGCCACCTGCTGCAGCGCCGGAGCCGCCTCGCCGCCCGGCATCAGCTGCGCCAGCTGCGACGTATGTGTGGTGTGTTACCTGGCGAGGGCAGGTCGGCCTGCAGCAGCTGCGCGATGACCTGCGTGGCGTCCTCGCCGGGCTCGCCCTCCACCTGCACGGCCACCTGCTGCAGCGCCGGAGCCGCCTCGCCGCCCGGCATCAGCTGCGCCAGCTGCGACGTATGTGTGGTGTGTTACCTGGCGAGGGCAGGTCGGCCTGCAGCAGCTGCGCGATGACCTGCGTGGCGTCCTCGCCGGGCTCGCCCTCCACCTGCACGGCCACCTGCTGCAGCGCCGGAGCCGCCTCGCCGCCCGGCATCAGCTGCGCCAGCTGCGACGTATGTGTGGTGTGTTACCTGGCGAGGGCAGGTCGGCCTGCAGCAGCTGCGCGATGACCTGCGTGGCGTCCTCGCCGGGCTCGCCCTCCACCTGCACGGCCACCTGCTGCAGCGCCGGAGCCGCCTCGCCGCCCGGCATCAGCTGCGCCAGCTGCGACGTATGTGTGGTGTGTTACCTGGCGAGGGCAGGTCGGCCTGCAGCAGCTGCGCGATGACCTGCGTGGCGTCCTCGCCGGGCTCGCCCTCCACCTGCACGGCCACCTGCTGCAGCGCCGGAGCCGCCTCGCCGCCCGGCATCAGCTGCGCCAGCTGCGACGTATGTGTGGTGTGTTACCTGGCGAGGGCAGGTCGGCCTGCAGCAGCTGCGCGATGACCTGCGTGGCGTCCTCGCCGGGCTCGCCCTCCACCTGCACGGCCACCTGCTGCAGCGCCGGAGCCGCCTCGCCGCCCGGCATCAGCTGCGCCAGCTGCGACGTATGTGTGGTGTGTTACCTGGCGAGGGCAGGTCGGCCTGCAGCAGCTGCGCGATGACCTGCGTGGCGTCCTCGCCGGGCTCGCCCTCCACCTGCACGGCCACCTGCTGCAGCGCCGGAGCCGCCTCGCCGCCCGGCATCAGCTGCGCCAGCTGCGACGTATGTGTGGTGTGTTACCTGGCGAGGGCAGGTCGGCCTGCAGCAGCTGCGCGATGACCTGCGTGGCGTCCTCGCCGGGCTCGCCCTCCACCTGCACGGCCACCTGCTGCAGCGCCGGAGCCGCCTCGCCGCCCGGCATCAGCTGCGCCAGCTGCGACGTATGTGTGGTGTGTTACCTGGCGAGGGCAGGTCGGCCTGCAGCAGCTGCGCGATGACCTGCGTGGCGTCCTCGCCGGGCTCGCCCTCCACCTGCACGGCCACCTGCTGCAGCGCCGGAGCCGCCTCGCCGCCCGGCATCAGCTGCGCCAGCTGCGACGTATGTGTGGTGTGTTACCTGGCGAGGGCAGGTCGGCCTGCAGCAGCTGCGCGATGACCTGCGTGGCGTCCTCGCCGGGCTCGCCCTCCACCTGCACGGCCACCTGCTGCAGCGCCGGAGCCGCCTCGCCGCCCGGCATCAGCTGCGCCAGCTGCGACGTATGTGTGGTGTGTTACCTGGCGAGGGCAGGTCGGCCTGCAGCAGCTGCGCGATGACCTGCGTGGCGTCCTCGCCGGGCTCGCCCTCCACCTGCACGGCCACCTGCTGCAGCGCCGGAGCCGCCTCGCCGCCCGGCATCAGCTGCGCCAGCTGCGACGTATGTGTGGTGTGTTACCTGGCGAGGGCAGGTCGGCCTGCAGCAGCTGCGCGATGACCTGCGTGGCGTCCTCGCCGGGCTCGCCCTCCACCTGCACGGCCACCTGCTGCAGCGCCGGAGCCGCCTCGCCGCCCGGCATCAGCTGCGCCAGCTGCGACGTATGTGTGGTGTGTTACCTGGCGAGGGCAGGTCGGCCTGCAGCAGCTGCGCGATGACCTGCGTGGCGTCCTCGCCGGGCTCGCCCTCCACCTGCACGGCCACCTGCTGCAGCGCCGGAGCCGCCTCGCCGCCCGGCATCAGCTGCGCCAGCTGCGACGTATGTGTGGTGTGTTACCTGGCGAGGGCAGGTCGGCCTGCAGCAGCTGCGCGATGACCTGCGTGGCGTCCTCGCCGGGCTCGCCCTCCACCTGCACGGCCACCTGCTGCAGCGCCGGAGCCGCCTCGCCGCCCGGCATCAGCTGCGCCAGCTGCGACGTATGTGTGGTGTGTTACCTGGCGAGGGCAGGTCGGCCTGCAGCAGCTGCGCGATGACCTGCGTGGCGTCCTCGCCGGGCTCGCCCTCCACCTGCACGGCCACCTGCTGCAGCGCCGGAGCCGCCTCGCCGCCCGGCATCAGCTGCGCCAGCTGCGACGTATGTGTGGTGTGTTACCTGGCGAGGGCAGGTCGGCCTGCAGCAGCTGCGCGATGACCTGCGTGGCGTCCTCGCCGGGCTCGCCCTCCACCTGCACGGCCACCTGCTGCAGCGCCGGAGCCGCCTCGCCGCCCGGCATCAGCTGCGCCAGCTGCGACGTATGTGTGGTGTGTTACCTGGCGAGGGCAGGTCGGCCTGCAGCAGCTGCGCGATGACCTGCGTGGCGTCCTCGCCGGGCTCGCCCTCCACCTGCACGGCCACCTGCTGCAGCGCCGGAGCCGCCTCGCCGCCCGGCATCAGCTGCGCCAGCTGCGACGGGTCGATCGCCAGCACCTGCCACCCAACGCGCACGTTAAAATAACCCGATACACTCTATCCTCACTTACTCCCCGTAAGTAAACCTAGGCTACCCCCAGACAAGTATCAGAAAACATTTTGGAAATGAAAAGATAGACATTATTTTAAACAATTACTACAATGAACAATGCTATGCACATTTACAACACTTTAATCTCCAATCTACGTGACCATTATCAACAAATCTTAATAGATGTTGTATTGGTTACCGACCTGACCATCCTCCCTGGTGACGTACATGACGTCTCCATCTCCTTCGACTGCGCCTTCCACTCCCTCTACAGCACCCTCTACTCCTTCAGTAGCCACTAGTAGGGTTTGGCCATCCTCGTTTTCACCAGCAACCTGTATGAAGTTAAATATTTTTAAGCAAACTCTGTCATATTGATAGGTACTAACTTATTAACTTTTATTAGACCTCAATAAATGTGGTTGTATGTCTGAATAAGTATATTCATAATTTTTTACATAGTAATTGTACCAAAATAATGACAACATTAATTTGCTTACTTGATATAGCACGCCGTCCTCTCCTCGGATCATGATGGGCGTGTGACCGGCATGTAACAGCCCGACCTCGTCGCCGTCGTCTACGCCTCCCTCTAGCAGCTGTTTCACTGCACTGGCTTCCACCTTTACTTCCGTCTGAGATTAAAATTAATCAGTTTCAACAAAAAAACTTTGTCTTCAGCAAGCGGTAATTTTAGAGAAACTAAGAAAAAATTGTAAAGCAATATTGGTACATCTGTAAATAGAACTTACACCATCCTCATCTGTGAGCACCGGGAGTGAGGGTTGAGCACCATCTCCTTGAACCAGCATACCTGTTGTACCTCCAGGGGACATTTCCACCTAGAAATTAATCATAATTATGGTCAAGTCTGATAATCCTTTTTATTAATCAATTAAAAAAGTTAAGAATATTACGATGTACTGCTGGAAATAGGACAATCATATTGCCTACATACAAAAATATGTGATGTCGACTATTGGTGCGGTCAAGCAGCCTGAATGTGGTGGTGGGCTTACCTTCATGAGCATGGTGGCGAGCGGCGGCGAGGGCTGCGGCTCTGGCTGCGGCGGCGTGGGCGGCGGCGAGGGCGTGGGCGGCGGCGTGGGCTCGCCCTCGGCGCGCGCCAGGCGGCGGCCGGAGCGCGGGCACAGCGTGAGCTCGCGCGGCGGCGACGGCGTGGGCAGCGGGCCCAGCGTGGCCGGGTCCGGGAACGGGTCCTCGATGCCGTCCGACGTGTCCGACGACGCGTCCGACTGCGGGACCAGGGCCGTTACCTCTAGAGCCTACCGACCTACTCTATAATCTGCGCGTCGCTCGCGTAAACCTCTATTACAGCCTAAAAATCGCTCATGGTGCGAGAAGAATGTTCCCATTTCGGCAACTAAAAGACCCTACAAAACTAGATAATTGTATGGCGATTGTTTTCTGCGGCGCGGCGACGCGTATATTATGTGAGATTTAGATCATTTTGATGTATCAAGTCATTGTAGGTCTTTGGCTCTAGTGTTTTGTCCACATTTTAATTTACATGCATAACAAAATATTAACATCCGAAAAATCGACCTAAACACATATTATGTTATGTAAACGTATTTGCATAGGTCGATTTTTCTACAAATTGAAGTTCACAAACAAAATGTTTGAGAGCCTAAATAGTCACAAAACATGTATCTAACCTGTTCAAACTCTAAAGCGACGGGTACTTTGTCCCGGATGCGAACGATGTTGCCAGCGGCAGTGGCGACGGAATACCCTCCGCGCCCGCGACCCCGCCCCGACCCGCCGCGTCGCAGTAAACTGTCGCCCTGTACAGTCAATGTGTTTAGTATTCCATTAATTTAGTAAATTACGTTAGTGAAAGCTGTGCATGTTATAAAGCTGTTGTTAGTTTTTTATTAACATTAATTGTAACTTTTTTTTTTGTAAAAATGTAGGCATAATATTTGAACGACTTAACTCGTGAAGTGAATCGGTGTTTACAGGCGAGTCTCCGATTCTACCTCTTGAGTAAGGTCGTTTTGTAATTGTTATCCTAGTTAGTATAAAACTTATTCAAGCTGTATTAATAATGCAATGTTAATTCTAGGAATGTCCAAAATGTGTACCCCTAAAACTATTTAAACATGCTATAAAATAAAGCAACCTTTTGTAAAACAGCAACCCTACTCATGTCAGTGTTTGAAGCTCGAAAAGTTTAAATTAAACCTATGGTTTATTTATTTTGTCTAACAATAGGCAAAAAAAAACAAAATAGCTGAGCAATAACAAAATTAAAAAATACCTAGTGAGTGTCATACCTGAGCTAATTTCTTGTTAAGTATTGTAACGGGTGATTTTCCTTCGGATCCATGTCCTGATGGTCTCTGTATCGTGCGTTGTATTATCTTTTGTCCAGAAGGCGTTATTATAGTCTTCTCCGTCACTTGTTGTCCTCCAGAGCCGTACGTCTTTTTGATCTGAATTACATTAAACAATCATAAATATGCAAAAGTAAATACAGTTTTTCTTTATTACTTGTTGTTAGCCAGTTGATCTCACCTGTGACGTCATTGGCGTGCGTACAGGGGAAGTCTTTTTGGTTTCCTCCAACTTTTTCTGAAATGACGATCGTTAGTTACAGCAATCAAATAGTAAACATTATAAGACCATAGAGAACCACAATAATACCTGCTTGGCTGCTAATATTTGTTTCCGAATCACATCCTGATCTATGTTTAGACCGGGTCCTAATTTGCCTGGCGAATCAATTTTCATAATTCCTGAACTCTTCGACATTATATAGACACCTGTTAGAAAGAGATATATTTTACTACGAGTAAATGTTAACAGCAAAGCCAGCACATACATCGCTGCACACGTTAGTGATTACAACTCATACCAAACAATCAAATACCTGTAGTAAGGTTAGGCATATGTTTAGGGTCAACTTTAATGACACCCTTAATGTTCGGCATGCCTTTCCCACCGAGGCCGAGTGATTTCACCAGCTCAGGGTCCAGAGTGGACTTGGGTGATGATTGTCCATTCAGCAATTTCCTGTCAGCTGAAATATTTACTTACGATATTTATTATTATTGGTACTGGGCCTTGCTATGTGATTCAGGTAGGTACATGATTATAAGAAATGTATAAAACTATAAAATATATACGTATCATAATATATTGAAATAGTATAAGAAGCGCCTAAACTTTCCCAAATACAATTAGTGATGTGCCGGATATCTGAGGGGGAGAAAGATTCGCAGGTATTCATTACTTTTCTCGGGCCTTGTTCTGAGCTTTTACTATTTATATATGTTATTCACAACTAAACTTCTTTGTTGAAATTTTACTATGTTGCCAAGTGGCAAATTAAGCTATTAACAAAATACCCGCGCAAAGCAAGTCGAAAGTAGTCCGGCACTAACAGAGAGCGTCATGTCATTTCAAGGGCACAAAGACTGAGAAAAAAATTTGACATCTGTATTTTCGGATTTATACAACAATGATTATTACACCTTATTAACGACCCGGATATACTTTCTAAACGACCCGGCACATTTCTAATCACAATGACGAACCAACCCAAACATTGAGCAATATTAAAAGTATGTATAAATAATAAGACATGTAACAATGGCTGTGCTAGCTGTATGTACTGTAGTGTGCTACCTTTAGTGGAGTCAGGGTCGGAGTAGTCCTCGTCTTCGCTGGAGAGTTCCTTCTTGACCTTCTTAGCGGCGGGCTCGCCGTCGTCCGCGCCGCACCACGCCTTCACTTGGTCCAGGGCGCGAACCTTGCTTGTGCGTTGGAGCCGACTACAATAACGGTACTTTGGATTACTTTTATTTTTCACTAGATCGTTACTCATAAGCTGGATAAGCTTACTTTGAATCCCAATTGATTCATATCAAAAAGATTATTGCATATGCATAAGTGCTGTCCAGGTTAAAACCTTAGGAATACATGTCCATGTTTGACTATTATTTCAAACAACAACAGCAATTAATAATAAAAACAGATAACATTTTTTTTTTACTTTTTCATAAATAAATGTATAAATCTCTCGCAAAAGTATAATCATTTATTTTACTTTCTCAATTACAGATCTATTTCTCCGAAAGATGACACACAGTATGCTTTTTAAAGCAAGTACAATAGCAACTTCCTATTTAATTATTTACACTCACTTTCTTATTAAAAATAATACATAGACGATGAATAAATTTTTCAACACCAATTTCTTATACATTTTTTCCTTTGTGTCTGTGTTATTTAGGAATACATAAATATAGAAATAAATAACAGTAAGTAGTCTTACCCAGACGGTGTAACAGCAGGACTCTCCTTCTTGACCACTTGCTTGACAACCTGTGGCAATGGTGTACTTATTTGTTTCACCTAGCAAATAAAACCTTCATGTCATAGACAATTTAAAGATTTTTAAAAGGGTTATTCAAAAGAAAGAAACATGAAATATTGTTTATATTCATGAACATATTAAAATTTTACTATTTTGAAAATTAGGAAAATCTAAATCTTTGCTTGATATAGTGTACGGTAATCTTTTAGATTAGACTTGTCTATTTTTGTTAAATTAAGAAATGTTTCAAGTATCATAAAATATTATCCCGCATTTAATGTTTTAATTTGTATTAAAACTATAGTAAGTTATAATTACTTGTACTGGATGCTGCTGCTGTTGCTGAGCTCGGAGCGCCTTCAGCTCTTTCTGGCGCGCTAGCTGCTTCTCAAATGCTTCTAATAGATGTTTACAAGTTTCCATATTTTCTACAGGCTCCCATGTATTCTGTTCACTGCAAAAAAGTCAAAAAAATTAATACAAGATATTAATTTTTTAATTAATTCAATACATGTATGTACAAAATGCAGTTATTTTATGCAATAAGTAGTTACAGTGCTAGTGCTTACTACCAAGCAGTTTGGTTTCCATATTTAACAAAATCATTTTTCAATTGATTGATATGATCCATTGAAAGAATAATGAACATGTAGATTAATGAAAAGTTTAATACTCACTGTGGATATCCCTCCCATTTCAGCAAGTATTCATATTGTTTCCGGCGCGGGTTGAACCGCTTGGCCAGGATCTTCTCCACGACGTACTCGCCAGCCTCAGTGGAGTCGCCTTGTCGCTCCGTACGTCTCGCGATACGCTCTTCAGGAGGCACGCGCTCTTGAGCATTTCTTACTGACTCATTTAACTCCTGTAAACAAATAATTTTATGTCAAATATTTGTTTTAAAGGTAATATGTGTATTTCATTTACAGCCAACCATGAGCCACATGCAAGACCTACAGAGGAACAGTAAGCAACATTTGGGAAAATTCAAGGCAGAAAAGTAGTGATCAAACTTGAGGTGGAATAAGGATTTATAAACCCATTTGATTATTAGAAAGCAGGAGGTCTAAAAAGCTTACAGTAAATTAATATAATGCAAAGTACCTTATTTTTGTTAATGTTTTGGTTTGATATTGGTACTTTATTTAAGCTCTTCAGCCCGGGGCTAGCTTTGACAATATCATCACTTTCTTCCCCTGAGGGCTGAGTTTCAGAATCCTCCTGCAAGATGAGTTAGTAATGAGTTTGAGTAATGGAGTCAAGTCAGTCACCAATGATAGTCCACAATGGTTAATAAACTTACAGGTTTGGGTATCTTCCTTGGTCTGCCACGCTTCTTGACTTCTTGTGGAGCTGGTGTTTGAACAGGAACAAGCTGATCTTCAGTTTTTAATTCCATCTGTATCCAAAAGAGTACATTTTTTTATGGTCTCAAACAAACAGGGTATATATACATACTGTTAATTATTTTGTTAAAGATCTACTATCTTTTAATTGCACTGCACTAAAAGCAGCATTTAGTGTTTATGTAATATACATCTGTAGGATAAAAAGTTACATGTTAACTGAAAAAACCACATAATAAGTACAAAAATGTTACATATAAAAAAAGATAAAAGAAAGAAAACTTACAACTTTAGCATGTGTAAATTTAGACAGGGACTGGACATTCGATCCGGCCGTGATCCAGGCAGTACGCTGGGCTTCAGCCATGCGACACCACTGCTGGTACAGCTTCCAGCTGTTGTCAGTGTTCACAGTGGATCCATCCCGAACTGATGAGCATTTCCATAGGAGGAAAGCCCAGACTTGTGCTTTACTTTCATTCTGTAACAAGAATTATTATCATTATGGTTTTATTATAACCTATAGTCCAAGCTGTATGTATACCAAATTGCATCACAGTTAGTTGCATGGTTAAACCATACATCAGAATAATAGACAGAGGGTTACTTTTGCATCATAATATTAATAATTTCATACTTAAAAATTATATAACTTTCATTAGATACCTGGACATACCAGAAGAATAGGTGTTATTTTATTATACTATTATATTACTACAGTAACATATGATGATACTTACACTATCTCTAACAGGAGACTTCCCAGTGCAGTTATTGGCATCCTTATGTTCTTTAAATTCTTCAACAAAATGGAATGCTGAGTGGCACAGGCCACACACCAAAACATCTAATGTAGCCATTTTCTCATGGGCCTCTGCAAATTTAAAAAGATTGTTATAAAAAATTATGCATATTATTTTGAAATAAATAAGTAGTAATTTTATGGCCTTTTCCAAGGTCAGGATTCAACATGATTAATATTTGTAACAGACTGAATATTCTACTTCTACAAAACATAATCAAACATATGGTTTTAAGGATTAAAAATATTTAAAATAGTGTGTAATGCATAGTTTGTATAAATGTACTAAATTTGAGTCTACTGACAATTGCAACAAACCAATTTTGATTGAATAACACAGCTCGATATTAATTTAAGAACCTTTTAGTCTGATTTCTTTTAAAAACATTTAAATATTATAATGAGTATTTGACCTTTGGAATTATTTAAATTGCCAAAAGTGGTAGAAAATATTGTGTAAAACCAGTTATCAAAGTGCAACAACACATTAGGACACTGACTTTCTTTACATAAAATCTAATATTATATGTGCTAATCTAATGATACATGGATGAGAAACAGAAACCAGCAAAACCATCAAAAATCACTTTTTTTTTATTAAAAAAAAAAACCTTATCATTACTGAGATAATAAACAAACAATGACTGAAGTGATTCATTTGAGGTTATAATTATCTAAACATAGAGAACTGGTAGTTTAGTGATAATATAATGGGCACTAACCTTTTAGAGCAGTTGGGTTTTTAGCCAAATCTTCTGGATTTCCCGCCGGCACCTCCTCAGGCGGCGTCTCGCCTTCTTCCACGGAAGTCATTGTGCTTTATGTAATGCTTCTCACTGTAACAGATATAGTTTTTTCCATAATACACTACACGTCACATTATTTTGTCTAAACAAATCCAATAACCAAATCACTATAAGATAACCTATGTGCACCGGCATATTCCCGCCAACTCACATTCTATAATCAATAAAAAAATATTAACTATTTATAATAGAGTCTGTTTTGCGAAAGATACAGTAGCAACTTTTATAATTGGAAGATTTCGATACTGGGTAAAATTACAATTAAACGAAAATAAGTTATATGAACTCCCATGACTGATGACACAAATCAACGCTCATTGAATTACACAGCCATCGTAGCGATAAATTTAGACGCTTGTGGCCTATTAAATAAGTAAACAAGCAATAATTTAAGATTTTAACAATAATTAATTCACCACTTTTTAAAATAAATTATGAATCAAGACAATGTCACTTACCAAAACAATATTTTTTTCTAAAAATAATGAAACTTTTCAGAGAATACAACGCAAAACGGAACAAATCACATCAACAATCGAATGTTTAATGAGGATAAAAAACCTTTCGCCGACACGCTTGGACCGCCACCTAGTGTTCGCCGACATATCTTGTTCTCTTTGTAAGCATTTTATATTTCAGCCAATCATAGGATAGCGTTTTTACTTTTCAACCAATCAGAAGTTTTCATAAAATTCTGCATACTATAACGTACTTGCAGTTTTGTAGATTGCGCTCCGTTTGGCCGACAAACTTGCTTTACCACCAAATTTCACCGACATTTCTAATTTCTATGTAATTTTCATATTTTAACATAATATCCTTCATTTAAACTATGAACTTTATATAAAGCTTTCATTTTCCAATGTAGGAATGTTGAAAATCAACATAAAATGTTCGTATTCATAGGTCATCAAATCCTTTTTTTTTCAAGAATACGAGAGTTGCATAGGTTTCTCAATTTTACATTACTACTTTGCTTTATTTATTATCCTAGCCGTTTTATTAAATACCATCATGTAATTTAATATAGCTATTTAAATAATTAAATATACAATTATTGTATAATTTAACATAGATCTATCCTGGTTTACCTTAGTACTTCAAGGTAACACCAACTTGTCCCACTCAAAATAATTTATTACATCTGTCTAATATAGTTTTAAAACAGCTACTTACTTATATATTACATTGTAACTACTTAGAAATGTTTTTTTATAATGTAGCGTGATTTGTCTGCCTTGTCCTGCTTTATCATACATGTTTTCAAAATTTTATATCAAAGTAATTCAGCCTGTGAGCTGTTATAAAATTGGAAGATACCGAAAATAAATATCATCTCCAAGTGGCCTAAGTACGGCTGCCGGCTGGCGCACCTCGATCGATCAACCTTACTTCATTGCAGACTGACCATTACAACTCGTGGTAATTTTGATAGTGAACTAAAACGTTAATTTAAATTCGAAGAACTCACGTCTACCTGAACGAATTTATCTTCTGAGCTGCTATAGGTTAATAGGTATAGTGGATCATACATAACTAGAAACTACTTGAAGATTCTGCCTTGCGAGAAAGGCCAATTAAAGTTTTAACCATTTAACTGAATTGTAATATAGTGGGTATGTTTTCATGATGACTTCATGGCCAGACTATTCTTTCTTTGAACAAGAAAGCTGTTGTAATCTTTTTTTATAACGATAACCAATTGTAATTATCTTGCCCTATTGTACGGAACCCTTTGAGTACTAGTCTGACTCGCGCTTGACCGTTTTTCATGTGTTCCTTGCTCTTAGATTGCTAGAAGTACCTACCTACGTAACGTATAAATTCTAGAAAGAATGATGTGTGTGAGCTTAGTTAACATTGATTTCATCTATTTACAACATATACAAATAAAAATTTACATAAACATAACATTAAATTCTGGACCGTGCTAGGCTAACCGTACCAGGTTATTAGCATCATAATAATAATTATGGTTCCCTATGGGGTGTTAGGTAAATATACAAAATTTTAAGAGCATGTGGGTCTTCGATAATAAAATAAGCATCTGGTTGAATACCTAAGTAGTTAGGTGTATGCTTAAATAAAATAATTGTATGTTTAGACTGTTGAGAAAAGGTAAATACTTTGATGGATATTATTATTTAGGAATGAAGCCACTAGCTGGAAATAGTGTGTCGTAACAATAGCGAATGCTGACTATTGACCTTTATTTAAAGGGTGTATAATGAATGTTAAACATTAAGTAGTTATCACCAAGGATTACGCTATATTCCTATACAGTTTATATTGCATTGTCAGTTTCTATACTCCATGAAATAATATTAAAACAGAATTAGAAATTCAGAAACTCCCAGCTTAACTCGGAAACAGAAAGTAAAATAGAGGAACTCCAGTGACAAGTTTAGTCGATTAATTATTTTGAATCCACCAATCGATTTCATAGTATTAAGGAGTATCGAATAATCAGACCTGTAGGCTTATTTGCTACCGCTCGCTGACAACACAATCAATGTTCACTGGATAAAAACAATGGAGAAAACGTAATTTTGTATCGGCTTAAGTCTGTGACCAACTCTCAAATCAAGTAAATCATCGCCGTTACACGATGTGAAATTATTATTTCAATGGTTTTTACAGAGTAATTATCGCTTCTTTTGACAACCGCTATAGTGAATTGCCTTGTACTGAGCATCAAAATTTAATTTTTATACCGTAATGTGCCTAATATTAACAATGTATGTGAATGGTCCCAAATAAAATAATAATAAACCTCTTCCCCATAAAGAAAAGGAGAGAAAGCAGTGATTCTCTGTTGGTCAGTAGTGTCTTAGGGTAATTGATAAAGGACATATAACTTTGAAAAAGCCACAGTGATCTTGCCTGGGTTCGAACCAGCCATAGAACCTTGTGCTTACAAATCCTTTTATTAACCCGCTAGGTCACCAAGCCATTCTAAATGAATTTTATACTATTATCATTAAGAAGGTTCACATGACGCAGTGATTTTCGGGCTGTGAGATTGGAGGTTGGAAGAATATGGAAAGGCTTTCGATTCTTTAAAGAATCGACTAAAACGTTTTTGAAATTCTGAAGGAACCAATTTCGAACTCTAATTTTTAGTTTTCTGTTTTATCTGTAAACTTAATCACTTCGTGGGACGCTTCGCGTCGTATAATTTATTTTTCGTATTATTTCTTTGTATTTATCACTAAAAGGCGAGGATATTTTGTGATTGTGATCAAAGTGTATAAACCAACCAGTTTCTAACAAATTTCGCGTTTTAGTTCGAGATAATGTCTGGTATAGCAAGTGCACGTTTAGCTGAAGAAAGGAAAGCCTGGCGCAAGGACCATCCCTTTGTAAGCGACATGACTTTTGTTATGGGTTTCACCGTTGTTTATATAAAGTAAAGTACGTGACAAAAAATATTTTGTGTTTCAGGGTTTTGTCGCCCGACCTATGAAAAATCCAGATGGATCGTTAAATCTCATGACTTGGGAATGTGCGATTCCTGGAAAAAAGGGGGTTAGTATTTCTAGAACATTATTGCAAATGAATTTTTGTTAGCTGTTAGAGTAACTGTTGAAATCTAATCTTCTGTTATGAAACTGATATAACGTATTTCTTATTCAATTGGTGACAGCAAAGTTCTTACTATTTTCATGTTTTCCAGACGCCCTGGGAAGGAGGTTTATACAAATTGCGTATGATTTTCAAAGATGACTATCCTTCAAGTCCACCTAAATGCAAATTTGAACCTCCACTTTTCCATCCCAATGTGTATCCTTCTGGGACTGTCTGCCTTTCACTATTAGATGAGGAAAAAGATTGGCGTCCAGCAATCACAATAAAACAGATTCTCCTTGGAATTCAAGATCTACTCAATGAACCAAATGTTAAGGATCCAGCACAGGCTGAAGCTTACACAATTTACTGGTTAGTACTTAAAAATACAATATATAGAAACACATATGTAAATTATCTTGTTGAGTGCTTTAACTAAATTACTACATATTTAGAATTCTCGATTTCTAACCTAAGATTTGTCTTAATTTTCAGTCAAAATCGATTAGAATATGACAAAAGAGTTCGAGCGCAGGCGCGTGCGATGGCTGCCACAGAGTGATGCTGTTAAACATCAATACACTCAATTGGACTAACTGCTATGAACATGCAATGTTGCAGAAAGCTACTTGTAAATACTTTGTGCTCGCAGCAGTCTTTATTAAAATGTTATTCCAAAATGGGCAAGCAAGATTCATACTTGTGAATTTGGACTGAGTTAATTCAAATGCTGCCATTGGTATACAATAGCTTTCTACCACATAGCTATGGAGCTAGTTCATAAAGTGATATTGTTGAAATATTCATTGGCTTCAAGTATTATCTATGAATTGACTTTGAATGATTCAACAGTACATCTGATTTTATTAATATAGAGATTCCAATAAACATTAAGCCATTTGTTCTAATTGCTGTTTACATACTAGAATTAATGGTTACTCGTAAGTCTCATTTTATTTATTTGTAAAATATCAGCATTATCTTAACAGAATAAAAGAATGATGATCATTAATGCTTAAGTGAGTGTCAGCCATCTTGTATGAAAATCTCATGATATAAATTGCAATTAAAAAATATTGTAAAAACCTACACTATACTTTAAATATTTTTTTGCATGATTATGTTAGTAAGATACAGTAATAAATTTCTAAAATTAATGTGTAATTTCAAAACTCTTCTATATAACCTATGTAATCAATGAAGTATCACTTCTGCATTAACTTCATGTCATGAACAAACTAAGATTCAAAACTTTTGTACATTGTCTATAAATCATTTTTTAAATACTTTATTGCTTATTTACATCCATAAATTGTGTTTCGAGTTTTAGAAAAGTTTCGTCGCTGGCTAAAACTTAATAAAATCTCATAAAACTGCAATAAATAGGAGCATTAACATGATCTATCATGTCGCAACAGGTTGTTGTCCTTTGGGTTCCAGGAATCAAAATGATGTGGAAGAGGCCTTTGCACAATAAGTGGAAATCATCCATATTATTATATATTATAAGCGAACACAAGTCTGTCTGTTTGTTACGCTTCTACAGCTAAACCACTGAACCGGTTTTGATAAAACTTAGGAAAAGCTTACATTCCAAGACAGGATATAGCCTTCGTTGCTTTAACAGAGATCCACGCGGACGGAGCCGCGGCTGAATGCTAGTAACTTAGCTAGGGTATGAAGAGGCTGATGATTTTGTATTAGTGCTCTTTCATTTTGCGTGAATACTGTTATCGTAGTACTATAACTGTTGGAAATGAGTGACAACAAAGTAAGGAAAATGAGTAAAAAAACTCATAAAAAATCCGCCTCTATTTAGAATTAGTCTAGTAATTTGAATGTTTTATATACCAATATTTAAGTTTAAATAATCAAGATACAAGAAGTCAACAGTACTTAGAGATAAAGTTAATGTGCAATGGTTTCCAGTTAAAGAGTAATATTGTGAATGGTCGTCATTATTCATTCCTATGATTCACATTCACGGGCTATGATTAGAATATTATGCATGTGAGGCCTGTGACACGATAAACAGCAATACAAAGCTGTCCTTAAAAACCCGACCCTTTAATTACCTACTCTATCAGAATTTTAGCATTAATATACAATTTTAAAGCTAAGCATAAGATAATTGACGGGCCTGTTGGTCTAAGGGTTAGTGACCCTGACTGCTGACAGACACAGAGATAGATACAGAGTTCGTGGGTTCGATACCCACCCAGAACAAATGTTTGTGTGTTAAGCCCGACAAAATAAAAACATGAAAAAAGGTAAATAAATATATCATATTCATATGACCCCCAGATGTATCAGTTTAAGGTAGAGAGTAAATAAATCTCTAGGAAAAAATCAATCAATTTTTAAATAGAAGTACCCAAAATCGCTGAAAAATTTGTGATGTGGAATGGTTAGCTTTATGAGCCATAGATAATATGCACTTTTTTATAAGCTATGCAGCGTTGGCTTTGGACCCGTTCTTTGACGTACCTAGTTTTGACGTATTTCCATTTACATGTCACTTTGACACTGACATTTATTTTGTCAACAACTCACAAACGAGATTTGCATCTGTTGAACTGTTTTGGTTCCAAAATAAAGTTATTATAACATAACACCAAACTTATAATTGCATTGAAGCTATCCGACCCTTTACTCTTTAACACAAGTGTCGATAGAAGATTTTTAACTTGTTTAATAAAATGGCTGATGACGAGCAGGATGCTAAAGAGTACCGGTGGGAAACAGGTTATGAAAAGACTTGGTAAGTTTGTTAATGTTAAGATGAAAGTAAATAATATAAGAATAAATTGCTTTAAATTCATTGCTTTATTAAGAGATATGAAATTAGAGTTTAACTAGTGCCAGCTAGTGCAGTATCTTGTCTTTTGCTTTTGTGAAAAAACCTTGGTAGTGATCGGCACCTCCCCTCCAGCACCGCTCGTGTTTCCATTATACATTTCCCTATAGAGTCTAACAACTGTCGGTGTCGTGACCCTAATTGTCGCCGGCGAAATTAGAGTTTAACTAGTGCCAGCTAGTGCAGTATCTTGTCTTTTGCTTTTGTGAAAAAACCTTGGTAGTGATCGGCACCTCCCCTCCAGCACCGCTCGTGTTTTCATTATACATTTCCCTATAGAGTCGTTGATACCAAATGCGAAAAAAAAAGATTTCAAGTACATCGCCGACTGCACGCATAACGCATTGCAAAAACTGGCTATTTAAAGAATTTTCGTGTATATAAATAAATAAGTATATCGTAATGAATCGCGAAAAATTATAAGTCCCTGGTTTATCTACCTTCAACTAGGAATATCCGTTGATTGGTGACCCGTAGCGAAAAAGTGATCAAATTAAAAAGCGATTGCATTTATCAACCCTATTGAGACCGACCCCTACCGAGACAAACGCTTATTGAGACCGATCACTACCGAGACCGACGCCTATTAAGACCGACCCCTATCAAGACCGACGCCTATTGAGACCGACGCCTGCCGAGACCGACCCCTACCAAGACCGACGCCTGCCAAGACCGACGCCTGCCAAGACCGACGCCTGCCAAGACCGACCCCTACCAAGACCGACGCCTATTGACACCGACGCCTGCCGAGACCGACCCCTATTAAGACCGACCCCTATTGAGACCGACCCCTACCGAGACCGACGCCTATTGAGACCGATCACTACCGAGACCGACGCCTATTGAGACCGACCCCTACCAAAACCGACACCTATTAACACCAACGCCTGCCGAGACCCACCCCTACCGAGACCCACCCCTACCGAGACCGACGCCTGCCGAGACCGACCCCTACCAAGACCGACGCCTATTGAGACCAACGCCTGCCGAGACCCACCCCTACCGAGACCGACGCCTATTGAGACCGACCCCTACCAAAACCGACACCTATTAACACCAACGCCTGCCGAGACCCACCCCTACCGAGACCCACCCCTACCGAGACCGACGCCTATTGAGACCGACCCCTACCAAGACCGACGCCTATTGAGACCAACGCCTGCCGAGACCCACCCCTACCGAGACCGACGCCTATTGAGACCGACCCCTACCGAGACCGACGCCTATTGACACCGACGCCTGCCGAGACCGACCCCTACCGAGACCGACGCCTGCCGAGAAAAAAAGTGTCAACCTAAATGCAAAAAAATTACAAGTCCAAGTTTTCAAAACAAGTTTTCAAAACGTATTTTCCGTGAAACCGTTGGTCCTAGACAAAAAGTGTCCAGATGATTTCCGCCTTATTTTTAGGCATACTATACGATATAAATGAAAAACTGGCCATTTATAAGAATTTTCATTTGTTCACCCTAAACGCAAAAAAATTACAAGTCCAAGTTTTCAAAACAAGTTTTCAAAACGTATTTTCCGTGAAACCGTTGGTCCTAGACAAAAAGTGTCCAGATGATTCCCGTCTTAATTTTATTCATTCTATACGATAGAAATGAAAAACTGGCCATTTATAAGAATTTTCATTTCTGATGGAAAAAATTCTAAGTGCTGTATGCTTTGCACAGCCTTTTTCAGGCGAACCGTTGGTTCTAGACAAAAAGTGTCCAGATGATTTCCGTCTTATTTTTAGGCATTCTATACGATAGAAATGAAAAACTGGCCATTTATAAGAATTTTGATCTGCTCACCCTTAAGTAAACGGCCCTAGTCAAATCGTGAAAAAATTACAAGTCCCTGGTTTATCCACCTTCAACTAGGAATATCCGTCGATTGGTGACCCGTAGCGGAAAAGTGATCAAATTAAAAAGCGATTGCAGTTAGGTCTTCTATACAGTGGTATTGAAAAAAAAAACGATTTGAAAAGTATTCAGTTTTAATGTATTTTTTATAAGTCCCTGGCTAACCTTTGACTCGCTGTTGCTGGAGAATGGCTGACGCTAGCCAAAAAGTGATCAGAATGAAAAGAGTTTATTTCCCCCCCCCTCTATACAATAGAAGCACAAAATTTTAAAATTTACAGAAAAAATAAATTTGCTCGAAGAATTTTCTAAGTGTTTTTATATACATCGCAGGATGACCTTCAGTGCTCATTTTCAGGCTAACCTGAAGTCCTAGGCAAGAAGTGCCCAGATGGTTATCGTCTTATTTTTAGGTATTCTATACGATGGAAATGAAAAACTAGGTATTTTCAGAAATTTTCAGTTTTGATGAAAAAAATTCTAAGTCCCAAAAACCTTGCACACCCTTTGCTACACTCCAACCGATATATGACGTATCTGACGTCCTAACGTTCATGTAAATAGGGAGGCCATCAAAGAAGATGAAGATGGTTTGGTGGAAGGATTGGTGGCGGAGTTTGCCCAGAAAGCGGCGCGGAAGGCCGTGGTGGCGCGCCGAGGGCCCGTGAGGTTGGGCATGATGAGGCATGTACTTGTCGCAGTAGATTGTTCAGAGGCTATGAACTCACAGGATCTTAAACCATCTAGGTTTCTTTGTACACTCAAGGTAAGATGGAATCCTGCTAGTAAAAGTTCTTATGCAATTGTAATTGAAGAAATATGTAAAACTGGAAATTTCTATCTAATGAAATTTTGTATTATATCCATGTCTTACAAACCATCTGGAAATCTAATATGTTAATATTTGTGTTATTTAATTCATTGTTTTTATCACATTCTTCAATACTTATTTACATATTGTGTGTATGTTCCTGTTTAATATATGACCAGGACTTAAAAGATAAAAAATAGACAATACTAATCAATCACGGTGCAATAATTAGAAGCACTTATGTGATCTGACATGTCTCAACAGGTTTATAGTTACATCATCATCATCATGTCACCCTGTCTGTTTCACCTGTTACACCATTTAAAAAAAGAAAGGAATCTTAACATTTAGGAAATGTTTTAATGAGACCACATCAGATTATGTCAGAGTAAAATATTTTGAAAGCCTTTTTTTTTATTTCAGCTACTTGAAAAGTTTGTTGAAGAATATTTTGATCAGAACCCTCTAAGTCAACTTGGTTTAATATTAATGAAGAATAAAAGAGCAGAAAAGCTAACTGAACTTTCCGGCAATGTTCGAAAGCATATAAAGTCTTTACAGGGGTATGTACAAAATTAATAAATAATATTAATATTATTTTTTGGGTTAATGCTGAAATTTAATTAAGGTTTTTATTTTAAAGGCTTACGGAGATGGCGTTAACTGGGGAGCCGTCTTTACAGAACACTCTGGAGTTAGCCAACCGTATCCTGAAACCTTTGCCTGCCCATGCTTCAAGGGAACTTCTAGTGTTATTCGCCTCACTTACAACTTGCGACCCTAGCGATATTACAGTTACCATACAAGTAAGCTACATTCATTATAACAGACTAATGTACAGTTAAAAATTATTTTATATATTCATCAATTATATTTTTGTCTTTTAGGCACTGAAAACGGAAGGAATTCGTTGTTCTGTTATCGGTCTAGCAGCAGAAGTAAGAATTTGCAAGAAATTGTGTCAAGACACTGGTGGGGAATATGGGGTATGTATTACTTCTCAAAACGATAATCAATTAATTATTTTTCCTATTTTTATGCAGTCCAACCTAGTTCTTATTAGTTAGTTAGATGTAGTTAGATGTAGTTTGAAAAAAAAAAATATTGGCTTAGGGTTTGTAGGTGTTACATTCGAAGTAGTAAATAATAAGCTAGAACCCTCCATTGCAGTAATCTTGTCTAAGTTTATTGCCAAAAAACAGTCCCTACATAAAGCATCATATCTGTATTGTAAAGGTGGTGTTAGACGACGTGCACTACCGCTCGCTACTGCTGGACTCGACGAGCCCTCCGCCGCGAGCGCGCGCGCTGGACGCCGGCCTCGTCAAGATGGGCTTCCCGCACTCCGCGCCGCAGACCAACCAGACAGACCCCGGCACTAACGCAGACCCACCCATCACTGTGTGCATGTGGTACGCTATGAAATTAATTATTCTAAAACAGGACAAATAGATGTATATTTTGAAGTCTTCTAATACTTGGCGTCTCCTAATACAGGCTTTTTCTTTGCTTAAAAAGATGCTCCAATACTTGCTCTAATTGCCGTGGAGAAAAAAAAAAAAATATATTGAATTTACCTATATTTTTAGGTAGCAATTTTGCAAATATATGGTTAGAATAATTTGAGTTGATATAAAAAGCTATGCCGTGTTGGCAAAGCTACAGACAGAATTATCTGTATCCAGAAAATCTTCTGAGAACTCAAACATTTACCCTGAATCAGAATAAACACCATTGTCACCCTCTTTACCCACGGGATTTTTTTGCACTCTTCTATTTTTCAGAACATCCTATATGAGTCGATTACTAATCTAATATTTAATTAAGGTGATTAGGTTACTGATTCTTGCTTACACAAGTATATATTTCCAGTCATTTAGAGGAAGGCGAGGGTGTCGGCGGCGAGGGGCACTTATGTCCGCAGTGTCGCAGCAAGTACTGCTCGCTGCCGGCTCAGTGTCGCACCTGTGGGTTGACCTTAGCGTCGGCCCCGCATCTTGCCAGGTAACCTACTATTCTATTCCATACATACATACCAAAACGCCTGAATCCCCGAAGGGTTAGGCACAGGTGTTCCAATGTACACCCACAGTTCGCCGGTATGTTTAGGTCCTATGTAATAGGGGGCGAGCCGATTGCCAATAACCGGACACAAATCCATACTCCGACCCGCTACTGTGAATTTCATAGAAAAACCCAATAACATCTTCGTCGACTTGGGAATCGAACCCAAGAACTCTAGCGTAGCAGTCGCGCTTAGAACGAGCCAACAAGGCAGTCTAATAACTAAAGCGATATTCCCGTAGATATCAAAGGTGAGGTCACAAAAGGTTCATTATGAGTTTAATGATCGGTATCGCTCTCTGAAATGTAGGCCTTGTTTTATATTTATTTTAACGTTTACTATTTATTTACTAGATATTTGACTTTTTCCAATTTGGTAGATTATTTTTTTGTTTATTAATTGCTTGATTATAATGCATGTTAATAGAATCCTCTTTTTAATTTTAGGTCATACCATCATTTGTTTCCTGTCGATCCTTATGAGGAAATGCCAAATGAGGGTCAAGCACAGTATTGTTTCGCTTGTCTAAGAAACTTCACCGACCTTGACAAACATGTAAGTATATCAAAATATCCTTTAAGTGTTGGAAAATACAACAAGCAATTTTGTGGATAAAGCATCATCAATCTCTAAAAAGTGATTTTCTTACTGAAGATACCATCTCGGTAGGATTAAAACAATCATGTTTATTTTATATACAGGTATATCGTTGTACCCGCTGCCACGAATTTTACTGCTGGGAGTGCGAGAGCGTGGTGTCCACGACACTACACGTGTGTCCCGGCTGCTCGTCACGACCGCATCTGTACCAGCGACTGCCCGACGCTTCCTGATGACCATAGACAAGGACCATAGACACGAGATGCAGATAGAGTAGGGAAGGTTATAAACAAAAGTTGAAAGACCTTTTTGTATTGATGTTCAGGTGCTCGTTTCGCTGTTGACTGACAGCCTATAAGACCTTTCCACTTCTCCCAGTCCAAATATCTTTTGTCTATGAAGGGCAAGAGCTTGTCAGAAATAAAAAATGGTCGAAAAAGGTGGGAGAATTTTAATAATCTGCGTTTACGGCTACCAATCTTACCGGTTAAGATGAATAACTTTTCAAACCAGATAAAGGATTTTTAAATGAAAAGCAATAATTATTTTTATGTAATTGGTTTATTTATATCACAATTTGGAATTTTCTACGTGGCAATAGAAAAATAACTGACTTAATCTACATGTTTATATATACTTACATTTTAAAACATATCTCGCAGACGTTTGAAAAATTTATATATTATGATGCGGTCGTTATGGTAATTCTATTGTCCACCATCATTGTACATTGAAAACATTATAAGTATCATGTTGAACATTGAACATTACTTAATGCTAATTCTAAAACGTTTGCGAGTACATCATACATAAGCGGTCCTTTACATAAATCACAGATAAAAATCTCTCATTGCTATATTACAATGGTATTTAATACCAACCGCTGTTGTTTTTGGTTTCACTACAAGATTATAAAAATATTATAAAAGGCAATCCTTGTTTGTATACGGAATAACCGTTTGTGTGAGATTTACTTACAGCTACTGGATTTTATTGTATTTGTTTTGTTGAGATAAGTTAACTCGCGCCTCTTAGACACGTGTACCGACTACCGAGTCTCACTTATGTATAATAAATGTATATATAGCGCTATACATGTTGTATCTACTTGTAACAATAGTGTATACTCGTAACAGCAATTTTTTAATAAAAATATGATACAAATGTATGCTTCTCATTTTTTCTTATGGATACTCTAATTTATTATGTCGCTTATTCAATTCGATTGCTTATTGTGTTTAGATATAATTACCTGAAACTATCTACCTAATTGGTAAAATTCTCGTTTTTGGTACTAATGAAATGAATGTTTTATCACAGATAAACAAATTTAACGATTTTATACATAATTTCCAATACCTTGCAGTGGTCATGTTTATAAGAGCTATATCTAAATTTATGGAGAAGGTACTTATCAAAATAGTAGAGATTGTTGCCTTTTTATATCACTCTTCTTCTTCTTTTCGTGTCGATGGTAGATTTTTAAAATTATAGTATATTGGCCCAGAAAGTTGCCACATTAATGGCAGCATCGTTAGCCTGCCTTAAGTCATCCAGAGTGCAGGTGTACGGACACTTTGGGCAATTCAGTAAATGGGGCATGGTTTGGTTGGGAGCTCCACATTCGCATGCGGTATGAAGGTTTTATATCACTAGAGTAGTGCCTACTTGTATACAGCCGCATAACAACATAGCGTCCTCTAAAATGTTAGTCAGACGCTTGCTTAAGTACAACAAAATAATTTAATGAATCACTTCAGACCCTTTGGCTTTCCGTGTTAGTTTTCTTGCGCGATATCCATAATATATTCGGCTTTTGATAATACTGTTCTATTTGAAGAAGAGACTTGCCTTTCGTCTCTGGCAGTAACAGGAATAGAACTACGGTCGCAAGTAGAGAAGAGCAACCGAAAAGAGCGAACACGCCAGCGATGCCTATACTGTTTTTCATGACGGGGTATAGTTTAGTGAAGCCGAAGAGGACCGAGTTGAAGAGGCAGAATATGTATCCGCCGCAGAGTCCGCGGACTTTGGTGGGGAGTAGTTCTCCGATCATGAGTCCGGGGAGGAGGAAGAAGCCGAGCGTGTTGAAGGCGACGTAGCCGAGCACAAGCGCGGGCGGCGTGAGGCCGGAGCCGGGCCCGCTGGCCAGCACGCCCGCCAGCGCCAGCGTGCACAGCGCCGTGCCCGCGCCCGACACCAGCACCAGCGCGCGCCGCGTGATGCGCAGCAGCAAAATGCACGCCAGCACCGTCACGCCCAGACGCACCAGCGCGCTCGCGTTCGCTGCCATCTGATACATATAACATATCCTATATGAGTAAAGTAACAACACACAAAATATATACGCTGATTCAGTTATACAGTACCCTAACTTTTCGGTTGCTCCACGAATTGTGGACAGACTTTAATTAGAGCTGCCAAATTAATTTGAAATAAAATAATTTTTCTTTTACTCGCCGAGATGAGAGTAAGAAAACGAAAAAAATCTTTTTCGTACAATAGAATCAGCGCTATAGCCGAGAACCTATTTTAGATTTTCAAAATATCAATTGAACTAACGAAACTGAAGAGCGCCCAATATAGAATTGAGCGGTGTTTGGGAACTATGTACCTATAGGTAGGTATATGATAAAACGTAAAATACAAAATTGGTAATGTAAAAAAAATATCTATGGAAATAAATAGAAATATATACTCACGGTAGGTTTGAGTGAACCTCCTGTATCCTTAACGATATCAACCGCATAGAATATGACTACGTAGCTGCCGGACAATATCTGCAGTATGTTGAATGCGTTGATCAGCAGAAGAGGTTTTAATACTGGTGCTCGCGTCACCGTCTCCAGAAAGTTTATTTTTTCTTCACCGCGAGCCTTCTCCTTTTCCCGCGCTGATATCAGCTCGTGAAGTTCACGTTGTGCCTGTAAATACACCCACATTATTAACGAATTTTCCTTCAGTTATTTATGATCCGATGATACTGAAGCTTCTTCCAGAAACATTTGTTTCAATCCTAATTAAAGTTGTTCGTCATATAAGTAGACCGAATCGTAGATAGACTGATCGATTAATCTTTCCTAACAAGAAATTGACGTCGCAATCGCATCAATAAATTAGCAACTCCACCGCCATAATTAAGAGTTTTTAACAAGGCGTCAACAAGCTTATTGCTTGAATTTGTTTGTGTCGCACATGTTCGAGAAAATGACATATCAATTGTCGTATGCCTCCTTCCTTGTTGAGCTCATTAAGGGGCCATTTTAAAGGAATGAAATCACATGCGCCTACGAAGCTTTTGACAACAACTTTATAAACATACTTGTTGTGTAATACAAACAAGTTCATCATGAATTATGTTAGTTAAATTTGGGTCATGTAATTTCTGACAATCAAATCATGATTGGTGGCTCTACTATGCTTAACTTATCTCTTTCAACACATAATCAGTGGACCAAAAGTCTAGCAACCAATCATAGCTTGCAGCACGCTTGCCAGGAGTTTCAGAAACCGGAGCTCAGAGTTCTACTTTATTTAATGTTTCAATTTCAATAAACTAAAAAAAACCGTCATCATCAATGTTTCAAAACATAATAATTAACATCTACGAAAATCTTGAACAGTCCGAAGTTACTAGCTCGAGGCAATTTAAGTCGTCAATCGTATTCTGCAGTTATTATGTACCTACGTGCTTCACGGTATTTAAATATAATTCGCTTCTAGCTTCCGAAGCTGGTCAATGAACTATTTTGCTATTCATTTTAAATGAAACTGTTTTGTTGTTCAACTGTTAGCTGTACCTATACGGCTATTTTGTATTGTAAGTATATTCCTTTGGATGAATAGTTGATGAAAAATTATATAGATTTATTTTCAACGCATGTGTCCCTGGATTTGACTGGACCTTGTGAAGAGCATAAAAATGTAGGAACGAGTGATTTTGAAATTTCGTCATCACTGAATGGTTTATTCACAGATATGGGCCTTGTGTCAAATAGTTGTGATAACATCGAGTTGGGCAACCCATACACGCGGCGAAGCCTTGGCTCATCTTCTTATGCCATTGTTTTACATATTTTATTCTTTTGGAACATGACCTTCATATTTCGCTAAAGTGTAACATTTTAAATTTAAACCCATACCTACATATTTACTGCATATCGAAACGAGTTTGATTTATGACGAAATATCCTTTTATTGTTGTGTGTCTGTCGCTCACATTTCACGTTGAGCAACTTGTTGATATTTTAACTGACATGCCATCCGCCCAAAGTTGACATGATGCCTTAAAATATGGTTGGGTTTGTATTTTTATTTGTTCAAGCCATCATATTATTGTTGAAGAATTTAATATGGTGTATTGTGTTATCTGTTAACATAACTTCATTCTTATCGGTCAGTCAAGCGACCTTCGATCAAATATGTGATCAAAGGGAACAAGCATAGTATTTAAAATCTTCATAAGTATAAAATATAAACTTAACAGGAACAGATTTTGAAAAAAAAAGTCCAAAAAGGTCCTTATAAATATAAACCGGTATCAAAATAAAATCTAGATAAACCGATCACATCATGACAATTGTTTCCTTAGTAGATGATGCAAAGTGGCGCTAAACAGTGACGATCAATTTACCGATACCGATATGTATCGACGACGTAACATGACTGTAATCTATAAATGAATTGCGTATCGTTTCAAGTTTCGGGATATTTCGTCATCCACATAGGCAATTCTCTCGATAACGTTGTCTATTGAATCAATAACAGAACATTAATTTTGAATATCATGCTTATACGTTAGACAGGACTAGACTATTATCTACGTTCAATTTACTATCTACAATCGAAACAGGTGCAATAAAGACGCTGATTCATTGATTTGCTTCCGGGATTTGCAATGGATAGATAATGCAATACTCATGCCGATACAGGGAAATGAGATGATAGGAAATCGGTAATTAGACTTACAGTGTCGGGATCACCGCGCAAGCGTGCCATGGCAGCCATGGCGTCGTGGAAGCGCCCGCGTCTCGCCAGCCACGTGGGGCTCTCTGGCGACAGGCACAGCGCCACGAATGCCAGGGCTGGCAGCACCGTGGACAGGTGCGCCACCGACCGCCACGGCAGCGCCCCGCCTAGGGCATACACGTACAACACACCCAGGGAGTAAGCCACGAACGGCGTGCCTATCAGCAACCCCCGCAATCTTGGCTCCGAAATTTCACCTAAGTAAACCTAGAAGGAAAACATGCATTTAAATATATGCAGTAGGTAGGTGCCTACTCTTAACGCTCACATAATTTATGATCTTGTATTAAGTATCTCCATAAATTAATCATGAAACATCTATAAGTATGCTGTAATAGCAGCATCGTAAGATTCGAATCAAGCTTCGCATCGTGTTGACCATGGCCAACGGTTGTTTAATGTAGTTATTTATTTGCAAAATATCGAGATCATTAGGGATAAGCTATATTTGTTGCTGTTGAGTAACATGAGAAACGTGAGGGAAAATAATTGTTGAGCAAACGACTTAAGCTGGTAATGAGTATATTATATTAGTGTATTTCAAATACCTGTGAAGGAGCTGCCATAATGCCTACGGCGAAGCCACACACGATTCTACCAAGTAGAAGTAGCGCGTGATGTGATGCTGTGCCTATTATGATCCAGCCGACGATCAGCGGGAGCGTGCACGCTTGTAACGTGCGCTTTCTTCCGATGGCTTCCATGATGGGCCCCGACAGCATGGAGCCCAGTGGAGTGGCGGCGGAGTGGATACTTGCTGCGAGAAATAAATGATAACGTTATTAATCATTATAGATATATTTTTGAATCAAGGGAAGGTCTATCTCTGGGGCAGTAGCGTCTAAGCTGGCATAGCAGAATACCCTCATAAACAATGGATTTCACATTATCTTAATATCCTGGCTTCGAAAACCAGCCTCATGATTAGAAAAATCACATAACGTTAATCCTAATTCTACGTTATCTACTGTTTACATAATATGTAAATGGGTACTTATATGCGGCCACCACAGATGCCTGGCATTAGAGGTCGCGATTTTGAACTTTGATATTTAATTCCTTGCAGCAGTTAAATCGTGTTAGCAACAAAACGCCTTTCGATTCACAAGCATGTGATTGTAGTCTCAAAAATATTGACTTTATAATTTGGATCACATATTTCACAATCGTGTAGAATCTTGTGTAAGAATTGGTACAAGTGTTAAAACTTGACTCATCTTTTAAACATTTTGAGCTAGAATGAATGATTTTGAGATCTGGAATCTTAATGTAAGCGAATTTCGAATTGCTATGTAAATAAGTTTTAAAAGTAATTGTCTGTAGAATGGTATTTAACATCTCTTACATTAGCATGTAAGAGTTATTACAGAACTCTGACTTTTAGGGAAAAATTATACGGTGGTTATAGCAAAAATCAATTGTTCGGTGTAGTGATAAAAGACCATCTTATGAATAAAATCTGCAAGTCACCATTTGTCGGAGGTTGATGCACACGTGTTCATTCTAATAGTAGCACACATCTTACACAATATTTACTTATGCTCCTATGTGTAGGCTAGGTATTTGTTTATAACCCGGGTGGGCCGTATTTTTGGAATAAAACGGTTGTAGACATATTCATGAATGCAAAAATTCTTGTAAGTATAGATAGTAAGACGTAAACACAAGTTTTTTAATAGTTAAGCAATTAGCATTGATTTGAGCTACAGTAACATTTCAGTTAACAGCTCGATCACGCGATCTTCTGTAGTATCATAGTTTAGCGCACGTCTGCTCGTCACGTATCGTTTAAATGTCGAATGCTCGACTGAGAACCTACTCGTGACGTTCGACTGTGTTTCAACAATTGCAGCTGGTCGTTTATGTTTTCTTGCTTTGTCGAGTATCGTTTATGCCTAAAACATCTCAAATGCTTAAATACCGTATCCTTATCAATCACTGTTTCAGAGGAAAAACAAGAGCGTTTCAAATTCAACTGCATGCAAATTGAAATTCGAATACATTTGACCGCTACACCTTCACTGTTATTTACAGTGATCGATTGCTGTTTTGATTTGAGAGTTTTATTGCTCAACTTATCGGAAAATACCCACGTGGTAATAGTTAATGAAAATTGATCGTCGAGTTGCTACCGAGGCTGTAATTCGAAGCAAGGTTGCAATGCATCTTTATTAATATTGTCACCCATAGTTGTTGGAAACTGTACATCATATTGGCAAAATACAATCATGTTATGTAAATGGATCTTATTCGTGATCATCATGACTGATTGCAGTATGCATACTAATCATTGCAATATGTAGATACAGTATTAACTAAATCATGTACTGTAATGCTTTACATTATTAGAGTTGATCAACCTAACGACAACGATGAGTAGTATGCAAACATTGCATTTTATTTATCTTTCTAGCGTGGGTAAAGTTCATGAGGCAGGTGGTGAGAGTAACATGTGTTTAGGGTCAATGTCGGTGTCAGCATAACATACCCTCCTGCCCTCTAAATCATTTCACCCAGTTGACCTACTATATCCAACGTGATGTTGATAAGCACTTTATTATGGTTCTTGCGTTTTGATACCTACTTGCTATCTATAGATGGGAAAATTTCACGTCTCCTCTAAGGGTCATAATGCATAAACGTGAACATTAACCGCCAAATAGAATATTGTAATGTACCATAAGTTTGTAATTAAGACGAAAGATGAAGTTATTAAACAAAATAAGGGGTTTCCCCGATTGGCCTTTAATATAATTTTGGAAACATGCAGTTGATGCAGTAGGTACATCAGATAATAGTTATCCTTAATCTTTGCTTTAAGTCCACATTGTATGTAGCAGATCAACACAATCAGACAGTAACTTGTGCAGTACACGAGTCACAGTTGACTGTTGACCCTAGTGAAGTCACTGCTTATAGTTATTATATAAGTACCTACAGTGTAAGAGTAGTAGTAATTGATTTTGATGAAAATGACGAACTAATCATTGGGAATTGTTATAACATAGCAGTAACTATGCTGCTGTGGTACATAAGGACATAGGTCTAGTACTGTATTCCGTGGCCGAGTACGGTCATGTAAAATTAAGTTGTTGATTGACACTGTAAAAAATGTAGCATCTACCTACAGCACTAATTTGCATTGAATCATGTAAAAGTATTTCAGGTTTTATTGAAATCATTAGAAGTGGTTTGATATGTTTACAATTGACATAGCTATATCATGTTAAAAAAATGAGTAAAAATCATACAGTAATAGCTCTATACAAAGAGGTAGTAGGTATAGTTTCAAATACTATGTGTTTTTATCATATTTCATATTGTACGTATGTCTGTGACAGTCGACACGTTTTTTCAATATAATCTTAGTTGATTGTTTTTAATGACTGTTAATTGTTTTCTGTCCGCACCAATCTAAATAATATTTGTTTCAATAATCAGTGTTAATTATTTAGCTTTGCACTTGTTTTGATTACGATTTACCACATTACAATAATGTTATATTTATACAAATTATATATAATGGGCCCAAGTATAGTCCCTGGCGAACACCAAGTTATGTGGTAAAGAATGTGATATAATTTCATGACAGTGCGATCTTTTTAATTCGTCGGTAAGTGTTTAATCAGTGTACGCGTTTAATATCCAATGTAGTTCTTTTATAACGCAACGATGTCTTAAAACATTAATCATAGGGCATTGAAAGCTTTGTTTGAATCTCCTTAAGGTAATACAAATTTACACAGTTATTGCAAAATTTGTGTCTTTGAAAACGATGTAATAGATAAGCACTCATTCTTTAACTTAAAGAACTGTAACACTTTCGTCGAGGTACATGTATGTGTAGTTTATAGTTATGACAACCGTATTCAATATTTAATGTTTGTACCTCGCGCCTTGATGTCCATTTCCCAACACCAAACACCAATGAATTGAGGTAAGTGGTTTTACGAGTCGAAAACATGTGCCGCACTTGGCTTTGTTTGTGTAAATAGCTAGCACGTGCCTATATAGTGCACGCGACGAGCACTTTTTCCGGCATTAGCGCATTTCGTGCATAATCATTGTTAGTCTAAGTAATTCTTGTTTTGTCACCTAGGTACTTTGTTGTTCGGCGATTATTTAGCCATGGACATGGATTTCAAGTGCATGGCATACAAATATTTGTTGGTTTTATCTGTCAGATTAGTATTCAAATGACTCGCTTTTTTGTCAATTTGTCAGTTACCCTTGCAAGGGTATTGCTATCACGATAATGGTTAAGTGTGACCACATACTTGCTCATTTTCATGGGAATTCGAGTCGATTTAGTATCTAAGTATTCTCTTTTAAATAAAGAAGTTATCATAAACGACAAACGAGCTTGATTATCACCATCTTCCAATATCTTTATAAATTGCTAATAAGCTGTGCGAATGTAAAAATAACTGTGTGCAGGAAAATAGTTATTAAATGAAGTGTGATTATTCCATTGTACTACGATTATGTAATTCTTCGACTTCTGGTATACAATGAAGTTTATTAGATCTATTCATGGCACGATTCATAATAAAATGAAGATTATATCATCTTAGTAATTGTTATGATATCTAATGTCATCTTTCAGCTAGGATTTGGAAGATTTGGTTTACGTAAAGAATTTAATTTTTTTTCCAACATTTTTTCTGCTGTTCATCCTTTGGAATTCTTATTTTTTTATAAACATAAGCCATTTTTATTACGAGATAGATTAGAAACGTTAATTAGATATGAATGTCAAGAGTGCAGGATTACCTCGTAAGGTCGAGTGGGCAAGCCTTGGCACCGAATTTTTTGCTAATCGTGATCGGGTTCCTTGATTTAAATTAACTGACCCTTAAATCGACTGTAAGAGTAACTAATTAATTATTAACGGAATTTAAAGTGACCGACTCTACTCAGTGGAACAGAAACATTAAATAGATCATTTGTACTTATTTAACTTTATAATTTTTATTTTCTATAAAATATTATACCTATTTGGTTTAGTAAACTTTATTTTAGTGTTTCTAAAGTGATTGTCTATTTTTAGAACAATACATAAGCGAAACACAAAAGTACACATAGTCACAGTCATTAACGATATCTACATATTTTACAGTTTCTCTGCCAAAATCTTACTGACGACACCAGAAGTAAACAAGTCATAGAGAAAAAAAAAACACTTGTTGAATTGGAAACGAGACAGTCGAGACAGTCGGACAGTTGCTTTCTATTTAAATATTGCACAATCGTACATTGAAAAGTTATGTTGATTAGGTAGCTGTTAACGTTTGTTCTTGGGGTTTTTAATGTTAGAACTACAAGAGCGTTATGAACTAGGCTATTTTTAAATTATGAACTAGGCTAGTCTACCTAGACTACTGAAAATGAACTAAGTTCCTGTTTTTGTGTTGGTATAGGTTTTTAAGGTGATTAGGGCTTTATATTAATCTTAGTAGAGTTAAGTTCAGTAATCAGCATTACTTCAGATACCGATTTGATAGTGTGATAAGACAGAGATCTTGTTCCTTATAGCTTTTCACCGTCGTCATTACGATAAATATTTATATTGTTTTGATTTGTCATGCCAAATAAAGCTAATCTATAAAGGAGCAAACTCATTGTGCTGTGATAATCTACTTTGGAAGTTTTTGGATGACGAAGTCGAAAAAGCTTATTGGCAATGACTGTCAACTAGCAAAATAATACTATAATAATATCTAGTTATTGTAGAATTTCGATGACGATAACTACGTCATAACTTGGTCACGTAATCACTAATCAGTGTTCTGAGAACAGGATATGACGATGACTTGCAAATGTTCAAGTCAGACACCGTGTCTTTTTAACTTTGTTTTTAAACGGCTCGATATTGTTTATTTATTTTATTATATGTTATCGTCGTTCATGTGTTTATAGGTAGGTACTGTACCCAGTTTATAAATGTTGTTATATATATCTACTAGTTTTTTAAGCGGCATCGTTTAAGCGTTACAGACACACAATTTCTCATAATATTTCCTAGGTTGATAACAAATATTAATCTTATATTTATTATTTTTATTTTATTCGTTAAACGGCAAATCTTATTCCTTATAAGGTTTTTTTGTCTTGTTATGTCAGAACGTTAGCAAGGTATTTAATAATAATATATAGTTTTTTATTTATATGTCCTTTGAATATGTTATGGGAAGGTTTCATATTATTAATTGCCATAAACCTACATCCTACATGTAAATTACTTAGGTAATCATATATAAGCGAATAGTATTCATTTTTTCTCGTTCTGACATTGTGCGGGTTAATGATTAATATAAATAAATGACAGCCTAGGTTATGTAAAACTGTTACATTATGTTGTGCAATAATAAGAAGCAGAATGGTTTTCTCAACACTATTAAAATGGTTAATGCTAATCCATAGCAAAACTCGTTTAATCTTTAATGTTATCCAACTACTACGGATATAGAAAAACACGTGCGAGGGCCCCTTGCCCCTTTTATATATTTACTTATTGGTTTTAAAAGTAACTTATCAAAATGTACAAATTTTCAATTCCGATACAACGCCGATTTGATGTCTTGCAATAGGTGTTACATAAAAAGTAAAACTCTACATTTAAAAATGTGTCAAAAGTCTCACTCTGAAAATATTACAAGTTAATTATGTAAATCATTAAAAGACTAACTCTTCAAGATTTATTTGAGAACTACTTGAATTATTGTTTTTTTTTATATTTTATGAGTTAATTCTATTTATATTCTGTAGTCAAGCAAAGAACTCCTTTGAACTGCTACACCGGTTTTGTAGGACAAAGTAAGTTATATACAGGGTGTCCGGTAAAGAGTCCGACAAACTGTGGTGGCTGATACCTTAGGTCAGGCCCTATCAAATGAACGCAACATATGTTCGCCGAAAAGTTACAGGTTTCGAGTTACAATCGATTTTCGAAAATTTTAGAATTTTCTACCTTGCATCAGACTTTTCCATTTTTCTTGCTGATACATAGCTTTCGCAATACTTTTTGTGCATCAAATTAATCTTGAATAGTTACTCTATCCTTTGATAAGTCTCATATTTATCTAAAAGAAGAATATAGTGGCGATAACGCCATTTGTTTTTCAATTTTCACTTTCGGTTTTTCTTAGTGCTCAACTTTGAACTGCAGTGGTGAAAAATAAATGTATGTAGGATTTTTGTACAACAATCTTAAAAACTTGCTTGAATATTGATGATTTTGGAAAGGTACAATACTTGCATATTTTCTTTACAAAATTTGACAAAATAAGCTGCTGAAGTACACCCGGGCCTATGTTTTGAAATTTTACTAATGTAAATCTGAGTAGAAATGCGACGTAACTTAACGCGGATCGTTATGATCCAGTGAAATAAGTTATTTTTTTCTAGCGATTAACTAGTGACACGAAATAATTGTGGTCAATTTCAATTTGGAAAATATAAAAAAAAATGCTCGTTTAAATTTTTACAATGATACGGAACCCGTTAAGTGCAGATGAATTGGGCGTCTAAAACCAGCTATTTCAGTGTTGTTGCATGAAAAAAAGGTGTTATAAAATCGATTTATCTAGTAAGAAAATACTGAAGGTTATGGTAACTTTACACTAAAACATGTTTTAATCTGGCACAGAGAGTTAATGGCGAGAAGAAAATACCTCATTTAATAGTACAATGACGATCATGGTTAAGTTACGTATCATTTTTACTCAGATTTACATTAGTAATATTTCAAAAAATAGTCCCGGGTATACTTCAGCTGCTTATTTTGTCAAATTTTGTAAAGAAAATATGCAAGTATTGTACCTGCCCAAAATCATCAATATTCAAGCAAGTTTTTAAGATTGTTGTACAAAAATCCTACATACATTTATTTTTCACCACTGCAGTTCAAAGTTGAGCACTAAGAAAAACCGAAAGCGAAAATTGAAAAACAAATGGCGTTATCGCCACTATATTCTTCTTTTAGATAAATATGAGACATATCAAAGGATAGAGTAACTATTCAAGATTAATTTGATGCACAAAAAGTATTGCGAAAGCTATGTATCAGCAAGAAAAATGGAAAAGTCTGATGCAAGGTAGAAAATTCTAAAATTTCCGAAAATCGATTGTAACTCGAAACCTGTAACTTTTCGGTGAACATATGTTGCGTTCATTTGATAGGGCCTGACCTAAGGTATCAGCCACCACAGTTTGTCGGATTATTTACCGGACACCCTGTATATGTAGGTAAAAAGCCTCTTCTCGTAATATAGAGGTGGCACGAGCATTGATCACCAAGCTTGCTCCCTGCGGATGGGCGATTTCAGATCCCAAATTTGAGATCAAGATTTACTCACGACGTTTCCTACATCATCGTGAAACCTAAATCATCATCTCCCGAGCCTTTTTCTCAGCTGAATACCGTATTTTATACGGAGCGACTGCCCATCTGACCTCCAAAACCCATTTTACTGGGAAACACAGTATCCCATAGTAAGACTGGTTGTCATAATTGATGATAATTAACTTAACGACTTGCAAAGATCTATACATGTATAACAGCCGGGACCTAGTGCTTAGCTTTGCTTTCCGAAACACGGAGGGGTCTCGGTATGTAATAAATGGTCACCCATCCACAGACCAACCGCGTAAACCTAAAGTAATTAGTAAGTAGTAAATTGACTCACCGATCCAGGAGCCCATTTCGTCGTCTATCCTCATGGTGGAGTTCTCAACCCTGAGCTGCGGCAGAGCTACGGCGGAGAAGCCAATGGGGTGGCCAGCGCCGGCCGCCAGGATTAGTACCGCACATGTTATGAGGCACTGGAACAAAATTACTGGTAAGTTACGAGTAACTGATATGTAAGCATTTTTCGGGGTGTTTTGTTACTGAATGTAAGCAGATAAAAAAGAAAGAACTTGTCGTTGGAGAGACTCTCTGTACTAGTTTTAATTTGAGAATTTGGTCCTAAGAATTAGACATTTTCATCGTGCTATAAATTGTAGAAAAATACATATTTAGATATAAAATGATTGGCTGAATTATTCAAAATCTGTGTAAGAAGCGAATATAAATACAGCTAAGAATATAAATAAAGCTTAGACCTTAACACTCCTAAAATTTCCAGCTATATGGAATTCTGAAGAAACGTCAGAATTAGACGTCATTCTTATATCTACTTACTAGGTAAACCTAAACATAAGTGTGCTGACACGTCCAAAATATGACGACTTCCCTTACTCATCGTTTATCTTACGTCGAATTGGAGTTTGTTTTATCTGTCGGATAGATTTTCAGATTATTCAGAAATTAATGCCTTCCTACAATGTTTTAAATATTATCTTAAGTTTCTTGTCTAATCAATGTATGCAACGTAAATTTTTCCGGGTTGATAAGATAATTACTTCCGATAAGCGATTTGATCGTACTGATTTAACGTTGCTCAATACATGTATCTGTTGTCATCGTGTTATGTGACGCTGCGAGTTACAATTGTAAAAGAAAACCTGTTTACAGAAACAGGCAATATAGACTTGTTGGTATGTAGTGTTTATGTCTTTCGTTATAACATAATGATGTGATGATGAATCATCCAAGGAAGAGTGGCTATGGTTACTTGCAAACAAAGCTTGAAAATAGAACTGTCCTCAAAAATTGAACACCGAGTTAGCTATTTTTTTTTTCATGTCTTTTTGGCACTAAACGAAGTCAAGATCATTTTCTTTTAGCTATTTATATACTTGATGAATTATGGCATTGACTCTCTCTACCTTTTATCAGCTCTGAGTTTTTAAGAGTAATCACCACGATAATGATCCCGACGAAGAATAAGCATGTGCCAAAATTATTTTGAGCTTTGAACGTTTTTAGTCAGTGGTTACCTAAAACTTGTTCTATGCAGACATATGGACACGAATAGACTGACCGTGCGATTACAAAAAAAAATGATATCAAAATGGTGGGTGTCATAATGGTATGGTAACTTATTAAAATACTTTAATGACTTTATTTTCATCGACTAATTTCTTTTGATAATGAGACGGATAAAATTGGATAATGTTAGACATTCTGTGGTGCCACTGATATAGTGAGGCAAGCTAAGCACTACTAAGTACTACACTTAGTAGTGCTTAGCTTAGGTCTGTTATTGGTTATTAAAAGTACCTTTATGGCAAGTTTACATAAGAGTAGAGTTTGAATTTTTATACGAACTGTCATTGATCTCTTTATCCAAAGATTTTTATAACACTTTATTTATTAGCAAAGATAACACATATGTGTCAGTTATGTGTTTCGTCTATAGTTTTAATAATTCAGTCATTTTTAACGTTTTGGGTACACCAATGGCTTTATAGCAGACAAATATTAACCTAAAGCAAGTAGACAGCCATAAAGCGAACTCTAGAGTTAAGGAGCCAAAGGAGCTTTTTTAAACATAATGATTATTATATTTATTATGCAAAGTCATCAATCATTCGACTTAGATTAAAATGTTATGTTGAAATTAAACTGTAATTCTGGTATCACGTTTATCATGTCATGAATCCTTAGTCTGCCACTAATGCCCTTGTCAGCATGTAACGTATAATGACATATAATATGATCCATGTCAATTACGGGGCCTTTTACATTGGAAGGTAATTGTGTAGAATGTGTGTTTGTACACTTAGTACGTATATATGATCAAGTATCCTCAGGTGGTGGTCGCAATACTTATAGCTGCCGCTTTCAGTTCTTGTTACTTATTGGTAATTTCCTCGTAACAAGCAATTTATTTAATTGGGAAGAAAATGGAGTTCGCAGACATTGGCTCATCCGCGTCGATAAATGGCAAAAGTTGAAGAAGGTTTTCTAATTAAACTAATAGCTCGAATGTAGGTCATCTGTCAACACGCTTCCGCAGTGTGTTAGCTTGTTGTTGTCCTACAAACATCACAATCTGTGTACATTCTATTGGGATTGTGTAAGTTATTTAATCCGCAAATAATTAAAAGATTTTTAATTATTTGTTTGTTATTTTCACAAAGAACAATAAACGATTTTAATATATTAAATAATAATACGTGCTTGCATAGTATGAATTGTTGTGAATACAGCGTTCAAGTTTGGTAGCACAAAACTCAGTAAATATTATCAGTAAGTGATGAGCCATACTTATTGATGGGAATAAGAAATAACATTGCACAAGATTGCGACAAAAAGCCATAAAATCTGAAAGATATACATTTTATAAGTGATGTTTGTACAGATGTTCGCAAACTGTGATTATACACGGGTTTTTGGAATTAACACGGTTTGAAGCCGCGTTCGATACGCATGCCTACTTAGCGTGGCTTCTATAGACACATTCTCGTTGAATGTCACTCGCCATGTCGTTGGCGGGAAGTAGGCACAATTAAGTCGGATTTATCCGCATAGCGCCACCAGCCATGGCCACTTTGAAAGAAACAAGGAATAGAATTATAGGTCAGTTTCATTAAATAACGCCGAAATAAGAACTTTATTGGAAACTTGCTTAGATTTACCTACCTGTCTTTTAATTTGTTTGCATTGAACTGGGGTCTTATTTTGACATAACAAACTAATAATTAATATTCAAAACAAAGATCGCGCTATCTGTACCTAAAACTATCTTCCTGTATTATTTACTGGAAAATTATTTATTAAACCAAAGGAATTTATTTATTGCACACGTATGGCTGCATCGATCAAAACCTATTCTAGTGTAGGTCACCTTATTCTTCAGTCACGCGATCTTATTTAAACAAAGGGTATGGAAATTAAGTTCAAACGTTTGTTCGATAGTAAATATTATTATTTGTTACTGACACTGAAGTTTTTCTCCAAGACTTTTTATTACTCTATCATACTTACGTGACAAAGAGGAATATTTACGTGATATTTACTTAACCCAAAAATACACAATCTATTTTACGTGTGTTGTCCGGTAATTTTGTTTATACTACTCTCTGACTTCCAAAACTTTGATTACGATCACTAATTATAAACAAACATATCATCGTGAATTGTAATAAATATTTAGTAATGGAATATTAAAAATATGTTATGCATGCATATGCATAGATGATTAAATATATCATCAAAGGGAATTGTAAACACACACACACGTGTTTTTAACACATAACTGAAAGTTAAAACCACAGAAAACGGATTTTCTTCAAATTGGCTGAAATTATTCGCAATAATGCGACGATGTACACAAAGTGACAAAAATGGTATGATATTTGAAAGAAGAAATAGATAAGCTTTTTATAGATTAAGTAAAAACATACATATACCTACTCCATGTAACATCCTATTGCAACGCAGTGGTAGGGAGGGCTAAGTAAGTCTCTGTTTCATTATTAAGGCAAGAATTAACAATATTTAAATAAGTAGATTTAAATTTGTGTGTCGATACCAAATTAAACAATATGCACTTACTCGTCCCGCCCATAACGTGCTTTAAGGTTACAGATCTAATTATGATCTAATTAGCGAGATAAGAGTACGTAATTTTGAAAAGTAACGTAACATACCATTCTTTTTTGATTGCTATTTGTTGTTCGATCCTGTTACCATTGCAAAGTATGTCAGTGTCAAAAGACTGGTTAATATTCGCTTGTGTTGTAATGCCTGGCTTAGTGAATTAGGATAGTTCTGTATAGATATGCAAATAAAGTAATCTGAGGTCACCCGTCCAGAGGTCACCGACCAACGTGTATTTAGGATTAGCATAGCGAGTGTGGTAATACTGACAGCGGCTCTGACTTTGACAGTTCCGGACTTTGGACCTGACCAATCGATAGTGGTATCCAATATCGCTTAATCTATTTATAAATAAACGATTTCAACTAAACTTAATTTTGAACTTTGGTCCATTGTTTCTTTCCAGTACCTAATCATCCACGTTTTTATGGCATGGTCCAGATTGAGTGAGGAATAAGTACTATCTGGGCGAATGTTTAAAAAGAAGACGAAGACACTGGTGAAGAAGAAGAAGACAGGAAGTGTAGAGCGTAGGACCGAGTGTTGTAGCGCTACTATATAGAGGCTTATGCCCATAAGTACCTATATCGAGATAGATTGACTTAAAGGTTCTTACCTGATTGAACACCCCTCTTGTGGAGGAGTACGTCTCGCCCTTGACGTAGGGCGGCAGCGTGGCAGTCGAGCTGATGCTGCGCAGGAAGCTCTGCAGGGCTTCGTACTCGTCCGCCTTCTTCGTCTCCTTGCTGACGATCTGGGGCACCTGGCCCTCCGCCAGCATAGCCTCGTGGGCTCCATCACTGTTACAACAAAATTAAGGCTGTAGAAAAGCATTTGAGTGATATTTCAAAAGACTGCTCTCTTTTTGGAGAGATTAAGAAAGTCACAAATGTCATCCGTACAACTTAACGTACTTACCAATGAACTAAAAGTGTGAATGTTATTTAAAAGAACAAAGGTAGTTATCTGATGTATTCAGGGAATCCCAACTGGTCCCTCTTAATACAGTAATGGACCTCTGGAACACGTATATCCAACTAATATTATTTCGGTAGCTTATAGGAGCAATTACATAAACAAAACATAATAATTTTAAACGTTTTTGTTTTAATAAATTTTTTTCTGAATATTATAAAGGAGCACAATGATTTAAATTATTTTGCATTTACACGGCAGGAAAATATACATGACAGAGCGATTTAAGTAATGAAGATCAGTTGTAACTTTGAGAGTTGTTATTTTTTAATTTTGTATTTTTTTAATGGTTGGTAATAAATTATAATATAATTTTTAACGATTTAAAGAACAGCGGTTAACCTAATGGGTGCGAACGTGTTCTCATTATAATTGACGATATGACGGCAGTCGCACGTGGTCACTGGCAAACCTATTGGTTCTAAATCGTTAATTAAAACTGTAATCCTTACCACTGTTATATTTTTGTATAATTAAAATGGAGAACAGTCAACGCTACTGCCTATTTATTTCAACGTTTAATGAAGTTTATCATCTATATGAGATTACCGTGCTGACGACCTCACGAAACAGCAATTACATGCAACAATGCCCACCCCAGTCATACCGATATGATGACGACACATATATGACAGATAGATAGATATATGTCCCGTCATACATAATATTTAGGCCAAATTTAAATTACTGACATTTACGCCCCTATCCATAGACAGATTTCTCTCGTGAATAAAAGTGGGCGTTGTATTGAACAGCTAGTCAGCATCGTCATTCTCACTTATTAAGAGTGCATTTTCTTTTCTGCTTGGGAATCTTTCCACCAAGAGGGTTACATATACCATGGAAAAAAGGTCAGGACATATTTTAACGGTTCTTGTCATGTTAAATACTTCTTTTCTACATTCGAAATCAATTTAGATATCAGTCAGTGGTGAGCAAAATATTCGAAACTAATTGATTGTAACGGGTAATCACGTTATCGATACGCCACTCTTACAAATTACAAAATTGTTATTCTTCGTAGTAATTATAATGCATATAATTAATTATATTGGAATCATTGAAACAACAAATCAGGTGAATGGGTTAATATAACTTATTGGGTTGAAGTTCGAACAGAACCCCTTGTATCCAAGTCATTGATTCGACCATGTGATTGAACCGATGACTTGTAATAACAATATTCTTATATTTACCCAACTACAGCACGACAAACAAGTATGACATCAAACAAGACCAGTTTCAATGTATTACAAACGAAGTCTTTCTTACAACTATCAATAATATCAAATAAAACTGAGGACATTGGAAATCATTGCTGTTTACAACGCATTTATCAAAGCTTTCATATATTATGATGTGTATTCTTTACTCAATGAATAAAGCACCCTATGTTGGTTAATAATGAGTACATATCACAATGTATGATGTAATAAAATCGATATACATTCCCAAAATAGCTGATATTTAGAATTGCGACATAAACTCACCTCTGTATTTTAACGACCCTGAACTTTCGTTTGTAGTGAATGGAATAGCCACAAATGGTGATAGCCATTTAACGAACACGCGTAGGGCACAGCCCTTCGACTTAACGTCTTTAGTCCCGTTGGAGTTTGTTGAGACTGGCGCGATGTAAATAAATACATTGTAATCAAAGTAACCCTTAACCTTGTCAGTTGCTAGCTGCGTTGTATCCTAAGTTATGAAGTTATGTGCATTCGTGACGTATGCACACAGGACGTAATCAATATTTACGGCATTCATTATATACACTAAGACTCAATGCCTGTAGTCTTCCTGGGTGACATAATTATATACTACCTACATATTTATGGGTAAATCGGTACAGCCTACAGTTAACTTTTATGATGTGTTTGTTCCTGTTACGATCTTTCGTAATTGTTTTTAACTTAAAAATCATAGCAAAAAAAGTAGAGTCACAAGGATTATAAAAAAAACATTCATTGTATTGAATGACATAATTGTAACTTGTTTATTAAAGCTATTATTTATGTATTCTTATACTATGTATATCTCAATAAATTATTAATTATAGAACCGCAATTCCAAATAAGGTTTATGATACCTAAAAAGTTTATTATTATGGTTATTATTGTTTATGTTCTGCTATAAATAAATATAATCCACTACTGTAAGAGACCTATTATAAAATTTATTATGGTATAAATAAATCAGAAAATACTTTCATAATTTATTATAAGGTAGTTATTACCTTGAAGAGGTTCATTTGACAAATACCTTGACGTCGACTATTCGTTTAGTTATTGATCAATATCGACCCAGGTCAATTGTTACTTGTGATTAAGTGATTGCACGTAAATGTAGTAAAACTGCCTTAAGTAAACAGTCAAAATTTCACGAAAACGGATCGGTTTTCGTGAAATTTGCATGGACCTGGTCTGAGGTATATAAACCCCGTCGATGAAAACAAACATCCAAACGAATAAAACTTCCTCTTTTTGTTGTAATGTTCTGTGTTCTATACAAAATAAAAATTTGCTCTAACACGATACAGGTATCTTTTGCAAAATTTATTCTTTTGTTTCCAAAACATTTTTAGTTAGTTACTCTCTATTATACACAAGGTCAACATCGAGTAAAACTCACAATTATGAAGTATTTTTAGTTGAGTAGGTAAACAATATTTCTAATTAACTAGGTACTACATTAGGTGTTTGTAATGGAGAGAATTTCACACACTTGATATTTAATTTTCAATTCCACGTTAGTAAAAACGACGATATCAATAAAGTGGTAACGTAACATTTCTTTAAAACTTCTGACTATTGAATAAGTAAGATGACGTCACATTTAAGCTGACCTTAAAAAGATTAACATGTGAGTTCTGTAATAACTAAATAATAAGAAACATGCTCTATTAAAAAGGACTACATAAAGGATCCTAAAGTTACTTATAGTCTCTACATTATTTAAAACTGAAGTGCCAAAAAACTACAATTTACGGAAAGACTTTACCATGTACTTGTGGATGGTACTTTACGGCTTATTGAACTAGCTTTCCCCCACCGACTTAATCGGTGTGTTTAAGTTTCATGACGTTTTCATTTTTTGCGCGGAAATCAGGATAGCTGAAGTAACCTCTTAAAAAAAACTTAAGCCACTGATTTCTGATGCATAATATATCTGTCTTAACACAAAGTTTGTTGTCGTAAGTATTTCTAAGATTTGAGTTTTGATTTTAAACTAAACTATAGTAATATTTTTATCTTAGTGGTGCAGGTGCTACAAATAAATATTAAAACCAAAACTAAGCTAAGCCATGAAAGTTTTATAAGCAAACTTGAAGGACTAGCAACGATACAGTTATTTGAACTCCATGTAAAATTAATAAGAGATTCAATAGATATAAGTATGTATTATGGATGTGAGGATGGAGGACTAATGTATATTACATTATTGCAAGAAAACGTGTCTAACGATAATCTGTACTGGCATTACTGGCAGGCTATCGATTTTACCGCCAAACCGCGCAATAAAATTTTCTCATTAACTTTTATATGAGCTGTAACAATATATAGGTACGTTTTGGGTTTAGCGACTGTAGCCACATTGTTGGATTCATTTGATTTGAATACCACCAAACCAATCGCGCGATGCCTGATTGCCGGGTTACGTAATAGGGTACAAAGAGGTTTACAATAACATGGCTGTGACGTCTATGGTGATAATAATCTATTGTAATTTTTAATTAGATTGGTTTCTATTCAATAGGTTCCATATAGTCACAACTATTTGGGTCATCGTAGATATTTGAAGAAATGTAAAATCAGTAAACGAATGTACTAGGTTCAGACTAAAAACTGCTCTTGCTTGGCACAAGGGGAAACTAGCGATAGTAGCAGTCTATGTATATTAATTGTTTAGTCCATGTGTAAAACACTTATCTAGAGTCATCAATCAAATATTTGCAAAGTGCATGAAAAAGTTAATTTTCTCTACCCTGAAGAGCAGACTTTTCTATATACATACATGTATATGAATTCGGATGCGGCCATTAATATCATAAGTTGTATGCGTATCTTATCTAACTTAAAAACTGGTAAGCTTAATTCCGTGTGCACAAATCTAAATTAAAACTATCCGGACGAATTGATAACGTGCCTATTTTTGAGGTCGGTTCAAATACCGGAAACCTTGATAAGCGTCAACTTTTAATGACCTTTAATCTATATTAATGTTTCGTCTAGTTTTGCGAATTATTATTATTTGTTGGTGCTACACATTATGTACTACAGCTGTGTATTGTATTTTGTGTAGGTTTGTACTTACATAAAATACGACGTTTACTTAAACGTTGTATTGCTTTGTTACATGTAAGAAGCATGCCGTCATTCCTCTTGTTTCATAAACAGCAAAAAGTTTACAAACAATATCCGAGTATTAACTCGCTCCGGTTTTTGTGCATTTTGTCGTGTCCACAAGGTTAAATAAGTGCGATGTTTTTCAAATTAATTATAATATTCTGCCGGTACAAAATGGATTTAAGGATGTGCTTTTTATTTCATATTCTCTAAAAAAGTAGTTACCTCGGTAACTGATGAGTAACGTTAATTATTTAAATAGAAATAAAATCATAGAATAAAAACTAAACATCAATCAATTAGTTTTTATTTAAATATGGTAGGTATATAAGAATATATTTATCGCATCATAATGTTAAGACTAATTTTATCTTTGATAAAAAAATCTTATAATTCTGCTATAATCAGTGCCTGATCATTAGTAGGGATCTATTTCCTGAATCATACTATTTTTATGGGTAGTGAACTATCTAGACATTCTATATACTTGCATATCATGTAAAATTGTACTTTTAGATGGGTACCTAATAGCTATGACGAAACATAAATAAATAAACAGTTTCGGAAGTGGAGAGAGATTAGAGAGGCCTTAGCCCTGCTGTTGGCGAAAATGACCAACAATAAAAATTTGTAAAATACTACGTACCAACTAATCTACTTAACCACCTTTGCTAATCTGTTATATAATTCAATACAAAAAAATATATCCTTATGTATTATCTAATCGACAGTGACATAGCGAATACTTTTAACAGAATATGCTGTTTACATTTCCGCATTACCTTTCCTTACGACCGATATTTAATATGTTCCTATACCTTATATACTAAAGCAATGCTTACAGTAAAACATGGAAAAGCAAGAAGAAGAACTGTTAAAAATTTAAGTGAGCAACTATTGAATTATTCTCAGCTAACTGAGGTTTCTACTCTTCGTTTAGGCAGATCCTATAGAAAGCACTTCCTTATCTACATTAAGTGAACATCAGTCCAATACGAGGGTAACGTTACATTTCAATGATCGATTAATTAATTCAAGGGGGAAAAATTGTAGAGACATAAACATTTTAGGTCAATATGCGACTGGCGCCAAAATTTAGGATATAGCGACCGTATTTTCGTAGATGACGACACTTTATGTAGGAAAATGGGAAATTCCTTGATATTTGACACTACAAACTCATATACCAGTTTGTAAATGTACTTGTTTATCTGAATAAACATTAGCAAGAGCAAAAAAATCGACAAAAGGTATAAAAGTAATTAAATTGAAATAGTAAAAGTTATACGTAAGACCTTGAAATCCCAATTAACGGAAAATAATGAAATTTAATCACTGAAGATAAAATTCTTCGAATATCACTATCAAGATATGATATTTACGCACGGATTTACCAAATCGGATTGTTTGGTGTCTAATCTAACGTACAAACATGTGATCTGACTCACAAAAACATTCGATTATCCACGTGTTGTATGCAACATGCAATAATCTACCTACGTAATTACTATCATCTTTTTGATGTACCCTAATCTATTACAATTACGAACTAAGGCCTTAGCTGACAAAATCGTTTAAATCTCAGTTGCGTCACTTAAGAGAATTCCGCATAGAACTAGGTAGGTATTCTAAGGAATAAATATTGGGTAAAAACAAACTTCAGTATTTACTTTTATCAGGAAAGAACCTAATTACTCTAGTTGTCAGATGGGAACTCTATTTTTTCTAAATCTATATTATAATTTAGACGGTAAGAATACAATTGTGACAGATTTCCTCAGTAGGAATAGTTTAGTTAAGGTTTTGAGTAGGCACTACTGGCTTATATAGTCGTAGTCTAATAATAATATCTTGTCTAAAATTAAAACCGATTCGTACAGAACAATAGTACGCGCACGGCTAGGTGCGGTCGTTACAATGATATTACTATATACGCTGTACTACCTATGTAGGTACCTACTTACTATTCAGTCTTACTAGCATACATTTATCATGTTCAGTTTCAATACTGAGACTTGGGTGGTCGATTAAAATTAATTTTAACGCGTTCAGTCTGTATTAGAAATCTAAACAAAGTACCGAATTAAAATCGTATTTTTTTCCTAAACACATGGTGCACACCTACCTATATGTGTATCTACTTATTACATATTATTACACACAATGGGAGGCTGGGATCTTTGTTTGGTTAAAATTTACCTGCTCCCGCCATTCTGGAACCAGAAAACCAGAATTGGAGAGCCAGACGCTACCGATTTTTTCATTTTGTATCAATCATCGTTCAAAAATATTTCATTGGAAACATTCGTATCTAACTACCAAATTTATGTGTTTCCTAATCGTAATTTCATTGAATTAATTTAAAAACATGATTAAACTGATTTTATGTGCGTTTACCAGATGATAAGACTATTACAGAAGTACGGTTTTAACTAGTTTTAGCGCTAAGCTTACGTAATTCATGCCAAGTTTTATCTAAATCGGTTCAGCCGTTTAGTTGTGAAAGAGTTGCAGACAGACATTTATTTTCTTTAGAATTTATAATATTAAGTATGATAGGTTAGTTTGTATGTATAACTATTGAAAAAAAATATGGAATAATACAAAAGAAGGATCGAGTTCCATTACTAAAGTATGTGTTAAAAGGGACAATTAGCTATTGTTGGCGTCAGTCAATGAAACATGTAATGTATACAAATATAGAGACTCTTGGGTAAATATCCAAGTACCTATAACCGTTCCAAAGTAATATTTTGTTATTTGATTTTTCAGTCTCCCATCTAGATCTATTTAGCTTTCAAACAATACATTAAGTATTCATTTAGATCAGTCCATTCAGACAGAAAGGAGCAGTATTGTCACAGAAATATATGCGAAACTTACAGCACCCCTCTTTTCTGCGTCGGGGTTCATAAAAGAAAGCATTACATGTTCTATTGAATACGAATAAAAGAATACGTACTTTTTGAAATTTCTAACGACTCTATTTTAAAAAGAAAAAGTATAAGCGTGAATGTCGCGTGCATGTTTAGTATTACTTGGCACTGGCTGTAATTGCTGCTAAGTGTAAATAAGTGTTGGTCAAGCAACTCATACAAATATTCAAAAACAGCCTCATTAACAGAAATTGCAAGTCCTAGACCTATTGAATAACTAATGAGGTGCTAACCTACTTTTGGGAATTTTTCATGAACATTATTACGTATATTATTGTTTGATCAGTTTTATTTGAATTGATTATGACAGTTGTTCTTCTCAGAAGTTAACTTTAATTTGTTTCTTTATTTAAGCACCTCAGTTTCCATCTACTAGGAACAAAAATATCCTTTATAGTTTTAAGTAAGTATTCACAAATGAAATCTACGACTAGAAAGTAACTATGTAAGTAGGTACCCAGAGACCTGACCAATTAATAAAACTAATTAAACGCTTTGACTTGAATATGAATTAAGAAAGAGCCAAACAACGACACTGTTATTGTGATGAAAGTTTTACGACTCTGTGCTAGCAACTGTGTTTCACTTTTTTTGTCAACATTCAAAGCACTTGCAAAACCGTTCGAACCTTTGCTTTAAACTTATTAGCGTACTGCTGCTGCTGACAGCTTTTGAGGTTAAATTACCACATTCATCCAAACATAAATAAATAAAACACCGACTTCCACTTTCACCTAACATAACCTTACTTAAGTAACTACTAAAGTCCAAAAAGTAAACTTACCTTTTTTTCTTATTATCCTTCATGTTGAAATTTTATTCACAAACAACAAAAAACTTCTATAAAATATTATTGTTCTAAATTGTCCTTAATTAATCACTTCAAACGAGATGATTTGTTAATAAATATATTTTATTGTCTCTTAAAAACCATTATTTACGTTAAAAGTATAGCACCAAAAAGGCCGGTTTGTTTCGTGAAGTTATGATAGTTCATAACATTGTGAATGAAAGGCGATCAATATTGCGTGCGTAACTGTAGAGCGTGGGCAGTTGTGTCGCGACGACCGACGACTTGTAGCGGGCGAAGCGCCGACCGACTGACGTGTGCGAGCTCGTGCCTCCGTGCCTTAGCGCCTCGCGGTCGGCAGGCGGCTCCAGTGCGCTCGAGTGCCGCTTGCCCCTTCAGCCCACACTTACGTCAACATCAATCAATGAACACCGTGAGCCTTGAATAGGCGGACCAAGCGGTCAGAAGCCTCAATGTAGGGAATCTGAACACATTGATAGTCGAAATAATCGGTACATATAATATTGAGATGAAGGAATTAAAGGAAATTAGGCTTAGATTCATTTTACATAATAATTATAACTCAAGATGTAAATTGCTCATTATCATAAAGGTATTCACAATTAATTTGCAAAAAAGGACGATGAAGGCAATGTACAGACTTTACGATTTTGAGAAGGAGAGAGATCTTAGACTAAAGAATTTCAGGCGAAGATAAACGGATTCATATATTGTAATGAATCGTATGCTAGCGACATCTTATAACAGAGACTGTCATGTAGAAGTAAGAAGATCGGAGTATGTCACGCAGCCTCTTTTTAGTTCATCCTTTTCTTTGGCAGATGTCGCCAGTGTATCATAGATAGGCGACCAATTTGCAAAACAATATTTGGCTCATATTTGCGGTTTACACTACCAGCAATACGTATACTTAGTTGGTATAGCGCGCAAGTAAACCACTAGGTCGTATTTTTTTTGTAGGTCAGCACTTTCTTCTCAATTAAAAGCATTTTTTTTTTATTTCAGGCAATGTAGAGTTACGTTTCTTGTTTAGACACGAACGTAATCCTTTTTCATAAGTTGAAGAAGATAACTCGTATTATAGTCATGTTTTTCACATAGCTAGCTAAAAGTTTTCCGGAGATCGTTTTAAACAGCTTGCAGCGTTCAACGATTTTCCCAAACATTTTTTAACAAGTTATAGCTACCTAAAAATGTAATGATCTTTAAAGGTGGTAACTGCATCAATGCCAAAAAGGAAAAAAAAAATGGATAGTCGAGCATTTTTATATGGTAAGCTCTGAAAGGAGAGCACGCTCTACCTCATTGTATAACGTCACAATGTAATAAATGTCTTCATTCTCGATTCCACAATGGAGGGGTAAAGGTAGGCAAAGGTTCTGTCAATGCCTTAGTCAATCAATAACTACTTACATTATTAATTAATAAATAAAGCTATATGATGTGATGTAGCTCTACCGCGGCGCTTTGTTCGATTTTAGAGGAGGCCGGTAAGCGAAACATATTTAAACAAAGAATCTGATTGATTTAGTAATTAGTTAACTTTTAATCAGAGGTATTTAGGTAATGCCTTTAATTCTAAGACCGAAGAATTCAAGCAATGGAATGCATTAGAGTTCCTAATGTAGGTACCTAATTAAGCATGTTGTTTTATTTCTAATTAGAAAGTTTCAGATTTCAGTTCTTGTACGAAAAAAGTTTTTCTTAATATTATTTACCAAAAACTTCAAGCTATGGGAGAAGTCAAAATATTTGTCTTTGACTAAAAGAAACAACGATTCAAATATACATAAAAAGCATGAACAATATGTACCTACTCCTAGGATACGGATATACATGGTAAGAATGTAACTGTATTTATGTCACAACGAGGAAATAATTATTTTATCTTTACATGAGTGTGAAATCCAAGCTATGCCCACAATTTTCTTCCTCTACAATTACCGTTTCTTTGGACTATTAACAAGATTAAATATGAAACAATTTAGCTAAAATTATAATCCGAAAACCCTACGTAGTATCTTGGGTACTTTTTTAAAATTAAACAAGAAATAAGTAGATTACTGGATTGAGATAAAATTAAGGTCCACAACCAACTTAAGGACAATAAGCAAAATGTGAAGGTTGAATCAATTTCCTTCCTTTTAAATATGCAGTAAAAAATTCCGTACACAAAAAGTTTAGACAAATGGAGTAAACGACCTTATTTCGTACAATGTAAATCAAGGCTGCATATTTTCACACATGCTTTGTTTACATTTACCTATAATCACCTTTTTACGCTACTATCTTCAAAGGCAACTGCGAAGATATTCGAATTCCCTACGATATTTGGATTGATAATATTAGTACCATATTCATCGTTTTCTATAGAATAACATTTTTACAGCTACTGTAAGAATATTTTGACCCTCAGGTTTCATAGAATTTCTTACCTATTGCTTTTCAGAAGATTAAGTTCAGAACCGGGGAAATGCACCTTTGAAAGATGTGCGCTATCTCGCGTACGACTACCTTAGGAAACGTCATAATGTGCAAGTAAGCTTCGGCAAGTTAAACTTAGGGATTCTGGCTGGAAGAATTTCGCCTTGCCAGAAAAATGGCTTCGGTTGAAGGGATCAATTCAGATATTTTAAATGCATGTCAGTGGTTGGTCAATGTACTTGTCATTGTGCCTAATTTTCGTAGTTAGATAAGCCTACAATAAAATCTCATTAAACCGTCAAAGAGAATGATCGTAGTGACCAATTAATGTCACTACGATCATTCGTAGTGACATTAATTATACTTACACTTATTATATACAATAATTATACTAATACACTTAGTAGAATGTCAATTATCGTAAAAATTACCAAATGAAGCAGGTCATTCAGTCAATTCAACTAACTCTTAAATAGCTGAATCGAGGCCCTATGTATTGTCACTGAAACCTTTATTCAGAGTCTGTGATTCATCGGGTGCTTGAATTACAATGTACGAGTGTTCTTTATATAAGTTTTAGATAAAGTTCTATTTTCCTGTTGGTTATTCTTAGGCAAATAAATATGTCACAAGACTATATTTAAATGTTTACGCCATAATTTTACTGTAAATACGTAAACTATTTAAAATGCCCATTTAAATTATGTTTGTTTATAAACAAATAGACAGGAGTATTCTACACGACTAAAAGCTTCATATCAACAACTTTTATGGAGAAATTATTGAAATTTAAAATACATACGAGTATGTTGTTTGTGATGTGTTTTATGGTTGTTTATACTGCGTCATGACCTAATGATTCACGGCCAATGACAATGACTGATATGTAAACCGATGTGTTCAAATTCATAGTGCGTTACATTACATTAATAATTAAATATCATGCTCGTTTGCGATAAATACCACCATGACAGATTATTATTTTAAACTGATTAGATATCAACAAATTTAGTATCTTCTATCTAGCGTTTAGCCATACCTAAACGCTAGATAGAAGATAGGTACTAAATATGGACTTAAATATGAAACAATTCTGCCAGACATGTGCATAGTTGCCACTCCTGTGAGTTAGGACTAACAATGATTACCAATGGATGAAAGTTCGGTGTTCCAGGGAAACAATTGACTTCCTGGACACCGCACTTGACGCAATGAACTGAATAACAAAAAGCATATAGGTGAAGTAGCCTTTAGGTATACTATTGTAGGATCAGATATCCATTTCACACAACGTAGGTGGTTATTACCATCTTTTATTCCTTATCAATTTTATTTCCGTACTAACCCAAGGTTAATATGTAATCGTAATGCGAATTATCTGTCACTGACGGGCAGTTGACGAAGTTGTTGTTGAACGAACTTCTTGAATAAAGATTCATGTAAAGTTTACTGGATCCATTTACGTTGAAACCACTCCCTATGACGTTAACTATGTTTACAATCGTATAACTGAACCGGTTAAGTACGTAGAACATTGATTCAAATTTTAATTATTCATGTATTTACATAATAGTATCAGATATTACATTAAATGCTTTTTTGTTATTATATGAGAATGACAACAATACTTAAATCATTGTTGAATTTAGTAAACTGTGTCAAACGCTGATGATAGCCCATTGTAATGTAGTGTGTTTGTTATATGATTAATTTTGACCGGCTTTCTTGTTTGTTTAGACTGAATATGTGAATGTTTTTAAATAAATATATTACGCGAATGTGTAAAACGAGTGAATCATTGATTAAATAGGTTTGTTATATCCGTTACGAAAATGTAGGTCTTACTGTCGTGCACCAGCCTATGAATGTGAGTCGAGGACGTGATAATTGGAAGCGGCCGAATGACCCGTTATATTTCCTAAAACACCTCCGTATGGTAAACAGATGCACCAGATGTGTGTCATCCGATGTTAATTAACATCCCTATAAAACACGAACGCTCAGTCAACGTTGGATATAAAGGGATTAGCCATCGCTGCATCAGTCAGCCTCCGAACCTTCTTAAACCGATTTAAATACTAACGTTTAAAATGTTCAGTTGCAGGATCTTTTGTATATTCCTACTAACTGTTACATTTATAATTATATCTGAAACGAAGCCTTTTGAAGTTTCAAAGGGCAGTGGAAATCAGATAGGCGCAACTGCGGTAGACGCTAGCGAAATGATGGAGACGGCGGAATCTCAGAATCCATTTCTACCACGATTTGCTATGAGGAAACTGAGAGAGCGCAATGAAGCAAGAAGGGCTCAGAGGAGAAATAATCCTGTGCAGAATAGAGTGCATAAGCCGCAATGGAACCCTTGCCCTCAAAGATATTATGTAAGTACCTACTCCGATTAACTAAGTCCCATTCATTAAACCAACAATGTCGATATTTTTGTAAAATCTGAATTTCAACAATCCATTATTTATCCAAATAATAATAATCCCTGATGATGTAATAACTTTTAGAATCCTTAAAAAACCAATCTCGTTAAATTTTTTGCGTTTTTAAGTATTCCGAAAGTTTCTGTCTTATAATATTTTATTGACAAAACTTATTAGGACGTTACCATACACCTTTCTTTGACCTGGATTTTCTATAATATAAGTCTATACGTTACTAACATAATTTCACATTTTAACTCGTGTTTGAGACTGATACTAAGAGCACAATATTGTTTCAGAAAAAATGAAGAAGCCTATAGTATTATTTCTAATAGTAGGTATAAGTTGTGTGACTGCAAAATCTGTTGAACAAAATACAATTTCTGGGGAAAATCAAGAATCGTCATTGCCCGTAAATACGGACCAAAAATCACAAGAAGAAACCACGAAAATTGGACTGCTAGAAAATGAAAGAGAAGCAAATGAAGAGTTTGCACCCGCTATCGACACTGTTGAAGATATCAAAAGCTATGGCAATGAAGATGTCGACATTGTAATAGAAGAAGAAATATCGCCCTTAGAAGACGTAAATTTAGACTCACAGAATGACGTCAAAATCGACGATGAGGATTATTTATCTGGCGACAGATATCTTGACAACCTCCTAGGCAATAGAATTAAAGACGAAATTATGGAAACAGCCGCAGGTTTTGCACCAATTCCACTTATATTTAGGAAAAGACAAAAAGCACCGCCAAGGCGTCGTTTTGCTATCCGCAGACAATACCAGAGGTACCCATTTTCGCCGTACAGAAGATATCACAACTTTTACCCCTACTACTCGTTTTATCGGCCAAGCTCTCTTAGATTCTATTGATAGGTAATCAGAAAGTGTAACTTATTGTAAATTATGTTATTTATTAAATAAAAATACAAAAATAGTGATCGATTTTCATTATATTTATTTCTACAAAATCTATAAGCACAAATGCCTTACCAACAAGATTATTTCAGTATCATTTAAGGTATTAATTTAATTATTTACAATAACGGTAATCTGTTACAGTCTATAACTGATTAACTTAAATTAGGAAAAAATATTGTACACTAAATTGTATTATACTCATGGCAGTTGTGTCAAGTGATACCTTCGTTAACAACAATAGATGGACTTATAAATCATTTAATACATATTCATGTAAATCATGACACAAACATAATATTGAAATATTTTGAATCAAATATACTCCCTTACTCGTTATAATAATATCTGAGGTCATTAATAATAATAGAACTCATTTTACAACTAGTTTTACAATAAAATACAAATAGAGAGAAAGATTAATAATAATTTACTTGATAAATAAATTGATGAAAAAATTACAAAGGAAGTCGTATGATAACTTGTTTCGTTGAATATAATTATTCGTAGGCTGTTATAAATTCGTGATTTCACAACGGCCATCGATGCACGCACGGCGTACTTGTACTTATTTGCCGGGGCCCACGAGAGCTTCGTCCATGAGCTCGTCGTCGGTGATGCAGGGCGAGTTGGAGTGCGGGGAGGGCGCCACGAGCGGCGAGGGCGCGGGGCTCTTGGCCAGCTGCAGCGCCAGCGCCGGCGACGAGGGGTACACGGGCCGCACCGCCACCATGCCCGACACCTTGCTGCCCGACGACGACGAAAAATCCAGTAACATCTCCGCGGCCTCCTGCGGTGTTGTGGCTCCGCTGCGTGCCACCGAGCCGCTCGCGGGGGGTTTCATGCAGGAATCAGCGCCTTTTCTGTCTTCCGAGCTGCCTTTTGGAGCGGCGAACCCCTTTGCCATTTCAGTTTTGAAGTCCAAAGGCAAGATAGGAAATGATGCTGGGTAACCATCTTTTAAGTCGTCCTTATTTCGTTGTGGGCTTTCCCCTTTTGATATACTCTCGGCCATGGCTTTAGAAAATTCTAGAGGCCTATCGGACTGCTCATTTTTAACGGGAGGGATTGTTTTAGGACTCATGCTGCCCATGTTAAGTAATGGCTTAGGCACGTTAAGAGGATATGCTGACTTTTGCAGGGAATCACCCGGTCTGGCATTAGGATTGTCAAAGTGTTGGAACTGATACTTGCTTTGTTCTAGTGACCGAGCAAAATCGTTGACTAACGATCGATTGTCATATTGAGCCGCTGGGCTGTTTTTGTCAGGGGTATTTTGGTTTTTTAACTTGGGTATTTGAAACTTGCTAGTATCCAGAGGCTTAATTAGACCTTCTACAAGAAAGTTTGCATCCTTGGAACTTTTAAACCTGTCACCGTCTAATTCGTCCCTAGACCCGCTTGGGCTAGAGTGACGTTCTGATTTAGAAGAAAAAATTGACTTCTCTGAATTACTCATAAGTTTGGTTCTGGCTTTTTCTCGTTCCCTATCTCTCATTATTTTAGCTAGATCCGTGCTGCTGCTTTTTGGAGAGCCAGAACTAGATTTAGAAGCAGATTTTGATAGATTGATACCTGTACTACTTGTGCTTGATGATTTAGAATAAGGCACTTTCGGCATATTAGGATTACTAGAGCCGGACGAATCAGAAGGGCTCATATTTGCTTTAGGGGGCGTTGAACCTGACGTAGCATTGCTTGATTTAGAAGATTGCATAACTTGAGTTTTTTTAGAAGCAGGTCCACTTATGACTCCTGGTTTTAAACCAGTGTGGGTTTTGGGAGAGCCCTGGCTCGGTGGAGTGAGTTGGGGCGACGATTGTTTCGAGCTTGAACTACTATAATTCAGTTTGGAACTACTGCTCGAGGAATCTTTTGTTCGGGTCTTATTAATTGTTATCTTCATGCCGTCGGAGCTCGGCTTGACCATATATTCTTGATTTTTGCTATCGTTAAGTTTTCCACTGCTGCCGGTCATACTTTGTTTTGGATCTGAAAACTTAGCATTACTGGAAGAGCTACTGGATTTTGAACTTATTTCAGAATCTGTGCCGCAGTGCTGGGCAGACTTTAGTTTATCTATCACAGCGCTAAGAGAACCTTTCCTATTGCGAGCCTGACTGGGCGCATTCGATTTGTTTACTTCTATATTGGGAGGGGATATTAACGGCTCAGTTACAGGACTATCACAAGTAATGGGGGTAATTTCTAACTGTTTAAGTTTGATCGGGTTTTTTAATTTGGGACTACTCCTATCTGAACTAGAAAAAGACAAGCTGGAATGTTTCTTTTCTTTATCTCTGGAAGTCATTGAGCTAGAACCGTAACTGTCTTTTGATATCTTTTTAGTAAGATCGTACCCTGTTGTTCCAGATTTACCTGAGGGAGAACCACTCGTTGCTGATTTTAATGCTGACATGCTAGGCTTTCCCGACCCCGAAGAACTATGCTTAGGGGACGAGATGCTGTGGTTTTTTGGACTCGAGTAACCGGGTAAATGTTTAGGACTATTTTGAACGGGTGAATGCCTTGGGCTACTATGGTGACTAGAAGTCCCCGACGGTTTACCCATACCTTTTACAGTGCTAGGACTTGGCGATTTGGTAATTGATACCGACCTACCATGTGTTGGGCTAGGACTAAATTTTCTAATAAGTGAGTTTGGGGAAGTAGAGCGTAAAGGGGACCCATCAGTGGGCTTAATACTGACTGAAACTGGTTTGGTGAGGGGATCTTGTTTAGGAGGGACTTTTTCAGGGGGACCCATTGAATCATCTCTCCTGCGCTTTTTCTTTTTCTCCTTACTGCGCTCTTCCCCCGACTTACTCGACTTCTTCTCCGACCTGATCCTGTCGTCTATGGTTTTCATTTGTGATGTCGTTATCGGAGTTATTGTTATGGAGCTGGGCAAGGCAGCGGGTGCAGTTGAAGTAATGGGGATTATTTCAATACCCGGCCGCCTATCCAGGCATAACATGGAAGTAATACTGGAGCCGGCACCTGCATTCGGAGGATTCGCTGTACTACCTATTGGAGTAATGCTTACCGATGACGGCATATAAGCCTTCCCTTCCGTTAGGTCCAATAGAAGGGACGAGCCCCTGCTCGTACGTAATTCGGAATCTTTACTTTTAAGTTTTTGCCTTTTGTGATCAGACTTCTGAAAAGAATTCCTGTAACAAGAATAAAAAATCATTACAATTATTTATTAAAGTGCATTTAAATTAATAAAAATCATTCAAAGTACAGTACATACAGTTCAGCAGGTAAATATTTGACAAAGGAGTACATACCGGATAATATCGTCGACGTCTCCATCGTTCGAGTTGTCCATGTCGGACGAGGTTCTATTGTCGTTGGCCCCGAGCGCGTCTGTCGCGTCCATCGCGGACAGCTCCATGTCCGACGCAAACTCGTTCTGCGACACCGACGACTCCCGCCCTTCGATATCGTCATTCGTAGAATTACTATTTACAGTGTTCTCATCTTCATTAACATATTCATCAGAATTATCACTCTCGCTATCAGTGTCCATCATTTCTGTGATACCCTGTTTCCCTTTTTTCTGACTTGAAGACCAAACATCGTCTGATTTTCGTTTTTTCGATTTCCGCTCCTCTGGTTGCGGTTTGGTTTCACTGGCGTTGGGATCTTGACACATCACTGACAGATGGTGTTGTTGCTCAGAAAGGTAAGCCCCTGTATGCACGAAAAACAAACATTCTTATCATGCTGGTTATAACTTTACCGATTTTGTGGAGTCAGGAAATTCGGCCACTTTTCTTTTCTTAAGTAGGAACCAGAATATTAGACGGGGTATTGAACTGTTACTGATATTCAAATACGACTAGACTGCGTTATATACTTTTATAATAATTATAAGTATTCTCTTATATATATTTGTAATTTTTGTAGTTTGCTGATCTTACCGCCTTGGTGCGGATGGTTGACACTTGACGGGAACATGGGGCGCGAGTGCATTGACCCCGGCTCTTGCTTCACGTGGTCACCGCCCGGGTCGAGCCCTCCGAGCCCACAGCTAAAATTTGGCTCGAGAGCCGAGTAACCTCCGTTTAACTGCTTGCTAGCTGCTTCTCTTTCCCATATTTTGATGAGTGATCTGTTATCAGAATAATTTGGAATTTCATACCAATATAGAAATATATCACAAAATTACCTAAGCTTACGATTTACTTATCATTTAATAATAATGTTTTCATGCCACACTCGAAATCCTATGGTTCATGGTAATTTTAACCCAGTTTCTTTCAAAACCGTCAAAGTTTGAATATCGGATAAACATGTCCGCCGTTGATCTACTGGTCGGCCAGATCAAGTATCAAGATCAAGATCTGCGCAGCTGATAGTTTTTTAGTTGGCGGTCGAATGTCGGTATTGTAGTCGGCTATTCGGCTATGTAGTGACCTGAGCGTGATGGGTATGGAGTGCGTCTTCTGCAGCACGCGCGTGATGTAGTCGTCGATGTGTTCCTGCGGCGGCGCGGAGAGCGTGCAGAGCGAGGCGCGCGGCGCGGCGGGCTCGGCCAGCTCCAGCTCCACCGTGGCCATGCTCTCGTCGCCCGGGTGCTCCAGCGACACCGAGATGTGCTGCCACGACAACGCGCTCACCTCGAACATCAGCACGCTCTCCAGCTCCACGACTACAAAGATAACGCATCATTTATTTAATTTTACAATTCAGTAGCGCCGGTTCGTGAGTCCGAGTATGAAAATCGGCGCGCATTTGCGAATCGGCGTTGTCAAGTTGAGGAACGAACTTTCGACGGATATACCGATGGTATCGTACGATTTGACGGTACCCATAATACACATAAAACTTTCAAAAAAACTAGTTAGTCTGGATACTCTGGATCGTCTTCGTGATCATATATCGGATTTCTCCTATAACCTATAAAAACATTTGCAAAAAACAACTAACACTGCTTCGACTGCATGCGGACGCAGCTGGCGATGAGCGTGTTGAAGAGCGCTTGCTGGCGCAGACAGGCGAGCAGCGGCGCCACGTGCGAGGGGTGCGAGAAGGGCACGCTAGTCACCAGGCAGCCCTCCAGCCCGCGCGTCTCGCACGGGAAGTAGCACTGCGTCTGCTCCGGCAGGTACTGGACAAAACATACCGGTTATAATATTTAATACAATAACGTGTTGTATAGTTGTGCTATTGCTTCATTTATAGTCTTCATTGACATGTTTAATTTGTATACAGAACTTATGTCACGATCACATACTTATGTATGTATACTATTATGTCCGTTTAATGATACTTACTATTTAGAGCATATATTTTGTGGCTGATAATATTTTTTTATTGATATTAAAAGAGCAAGTAGCGACTTGTGTTATGTGTTTGTACAATGCACAGTAAAAAAATATTTTTAAAAACAATGTCTTTATGTTCCTAATGTTTTGTGATAATAAATATTGTTAAATACTCACCACAAACAGTCCTTTGCTGAGATTCAACTCAATTACTTTTCCGGGGGTAAGTTTATTGTATGCTTGTTGAGCTACCAAACCCAACATAGGCTTTGCATTCGCCCAATCACCAGCCACTTCAATCTAAAAAGAAAATAAGGATTATAAAGGAGAAAATAACTTTTTAACTGAAAATACATAATATTCAATTTTTTTTTCTTAAGGTTAGGTAAAAAACTATCGTCATATGTTTTTTATTATTCCTGATTTTAGGTACTTACCTAGGGAAGGGAGCTTTTTTTTTTAATAAGTGAGAATTTTTTACTTAGTTGTATTAGAATAGGTGTGTACTTACGTCAGTAGTGGCTTGAATGAGTTTGGCGAGTCCGGCACACAGCGGTGTGGGTTGCGATAGCTTCAGAGTAAAGCAAGCGGGCAGCATCGCACTGTTCTGAGGCACCAGTTGGGCGTACACAGGGTTACTGTACAAACAAAACAATCAAGGTAGAATCTCCCATCTCCTTGGTTATACTGTTTTCAGAGCCATACAACCAGTGTAAGGACCAATATTTTGAACCACTCAAATAATTGACAGTTGAGGGGGACTGTCTTTGTAATCAGTTATATTTCTATTAATTTGTTGAATTTGTACTAGGCCAGATTACAAGTTATCGAAAGGTACACAGAGTAGGTACAAGGCCTTACCCCTTTCCAGGTCTCTGTCCACCAGTTATAATAGGCGACAACTGCAGCTTATTAGGTGCGGAACCTTCTAGAAGCACGGTTGCTGAATGTCCGATTGATGTGTAAGATGGAGTGACCAGTGACGCGAGGCCGCTCGACGCGGACGGCCTGCCTAATGTCAGGAGTTCCGCCGTCAGTGGCTGTAGACCTTTGTCCTTGTCTAGGAGCTCGTATGGAGATACGAAATATGTGAGTCGCATGGCGTGACCTTAAAAAGGGAATTTTATTAGTTGCATTTATATATATGAACTTTATGGATAGGAATGTTCTCGTTTATGTAGCAGCTAGTGTTTTTGACGATGAATTTCAATTATTTATTATATCCGAAGACCTACAAGTACTTACCTCCTCTTCTCTTCTGCAGAAATCCAATAGGACTTTTGTGGACTTGCGCCCACGGATCTTTGATGAAACTTTGAAGATGTCTCATAGTACATAAGTCCTCTTCTAAGCTCTGCAGAGCACTAAATGCTTTGCATTTTATCTGTAAAACACAGGATATAAAAACATCTTGTCATGACTGACTAAGTTATGAATACCAAAAGCCGTCTGCAGGATGTGTAACGTTAGCACTGCCAAGGCAATGTGGGATATGAAAAATAAAAAAATAAATGAAAAAAAAAAAATGGTATGAAGAAAACCAACACTGCCCGGGCAGTGCTCACTCTACACACCCTGCGGACATCACCGATAACAGGAATTGATGGAGTGGATACTTTTTTTTCAGCATTAAGTTGATAGACAGCTGTCAACCCCTCCAGTTGTGCTGTGAAATCAGCAAAGTCCCCACGAGATATACAAGTCACCAGCTCTTCACAACTCTGTTGCTCAATCTGTTAAACACGTAATAAAACATATTTAATGATAAGTCAGTTATAAAAGCTAAAGAATATAAAAAACGATACCTTTTCCCCATATATTAGTTGTACTCACTTTTCCTTCATGATGAATTTTAACATCTTTTACAGCCCCAGATGATTCAACTAAAATTTCTAAATAAAACATATCCGATGATATAAATAGGTTTACTCCAGATGTACCCACTACGAATTTGAGTCTGAAAATAAGAAAAAATACTGTTTCTTTAAACTTTGAAAACCTCTACATCAAAAATGGTCTAAACATTTAAAGATCAGCTAAGGTATTCCCAACAATACAATATTATTATTAAACTACATATTATCTACACTACACAATATTCCTTTATTCAAACCAGACTCACCACATACATGGTTATTTCAATTAAATATCTCACAAGTAAAAATATAAATAAAAAACAGATCAAATATATTTAGTTTTTTTTTCACAAAGGCTTATTTATTAATTAAAAACATAATCATATAAAAGTTTCTGCCTAGCTGTTTCCCAAGCTATATTGGGGGTAGGCTTCCACTCTTACCAGATTCAACCGAGTATTGTATTTTACACTGAGCTAGTGTTCTCTGAACTTTACAACCTATTTTAATAAGACACGGTATAGGTCGCGTCACGTAAAAAGAACGCTAGCTGTCAAGATGCGCAGAACGCGATTTATCGGTCTGTTTGGTGGTATGAAGTGCGGGGGGTCACGAGCCGCATGTTTGCCGGTGCGCTATTGGTTCGTAGGACGACCTTCGCCTGCCGAATTGTATACTCATGCGCAAAAGTACCCCCCCCCACCTTCCGCCAGCGTTCTTTTTACCTGACGCGACCTATACCTCATGGTTTTTAGAATTGTAATAACTGAATTTAAATAACTCTGCATTAATATAAAAATAAATGTGTAATAATAAGTTTCATATGATACAATCATAGGATGCTCTGCAGGTCTTCTTTGATTTTATTGTTTTTAAAAATAAGTAGCTATTCTAAATATAATTTTAATTTCATGGTTTAAAAAATAAGTCTGAAATTTATTTAAATAATCTGTTTTATGTATGCATTTTCAGGTGAACTGCAATTTTAAGACCAAAATAAAATTTTATCACACGTTATAAATCAATAAATTACGTTTAGCAAAACAAACCTTAACAAATATTTTGTTATTTACACTTAGTAGGATTCTGAGTATCTTAAAGTTGATTCTTTACTGTTCTGAGTGAATTAGCTTCTGGCTTGTGATTAGTGTAAACATTCCTGAAAAGGTCTAAACTAGAAAGTTGAGAATCAGGTGCATATCATACAACAAATTTACACCATAGCCGATTTTGTGGCTAAAAAGGTAAATAAGTATATTTAAGTAAGTAATTTTAGTATTTTTTGTGCCAATTTACATGCACTTATGTTGAATAACATCTTAAACTTCTTTTCGAGTCAATAGTAATCTAATTTATTAAATTGCAGCATCATTGGTGAGGTACAAGTCATCCAAAGTGCAGGTGCCCGGACACTTTGGGCATTCTAGTAGTTGTGACATTGTTTGCTTAAATAAATATACATACCCCAATTGGCGGGACAAGCACTCCAGCCTCTCAATGAGACTCTGTAGGGAAGTAATTTTTATACAGTGCTGTAAACTGTCCAGGCATCTCTGTAATATCATTCGATCAGTACTGTCTATGCCCCATCTCTTATCCTGAAATATGAAATAAATGTTTGTATTGATTTATTGTTTACCAATCCTAAAGTTCTCCAGTGGGTTAAATGATGGAGTGGGGTGAATATATCCAAGATCGTGTTATTCCATGAATTGCAATCTTACTAAAGATAGTAGTTTATTATGGTATATATGAGCAAAGGTGTTTGGCCTGCAGTTTGACAGGATGTGATTATAATGCCAGTCAGAAAGTAAGTAGAAGGATTATAGTTCAGTTTTTTTATACCCATCATACTTCTCTGCCCTAGATCCTAATTATTTCGTATCTGCATACTTCCTATATTCAAATTAAGCTCATATTGTATGTAAACTATACTTATTACTTTATACTTTTGCTGTTAATGTTTGATGGTTTTATGTGGTTAGATGTTAAGATTTATTCTGATTTATGGTCAACTTTAGTTTTGGTATAAGTGCAGTTATAGTTCTTGTACCCTAATCATAGTAGGCAGTGTTATATATTACAAACTATACATATTTATTTGTGAATAGGGGTTATGTGTTACCTGCACATGTTATCATCACATTGTTATTCTGTTTAGCTGTTAACCTGATTACAAAATGTTCTGGCTATTGTTATGCGTTATATTGGTGACAACATTTTCAGAATGGATATTTACATAACTTAAGTATTAATTAATAAATATTAGTTGACGTGTTTGTACCTATATGATTACAGTATTTGTAAAGGTAGATGTGAAATGTATACATACAACATATTTACAAAGTGTTCTATGTGAGAAACACATTCTGGTAGTTTTGAATACTCAAATATATACCCTTGTATCACCTAGCAAACCTTTGTGATTTAAATATTATAATCACATAATAAGTATTATTTATAAAGTAAACGTACAGAACTGCCTCGTTGGCCTAGTGGTGCTAAGCGCGCCTGCTACGCTAGAGGTCTTGGGTTCGATTCCCGAGTCGACCAAGGTGTTATTGGGTTTTTCTATGAAATTCTCAGTAGCAGGTCGGAGTTTGGATTTGTGCCTGGTTAGTGGCAATAGGCTCGCCCCCTATTACATGGGACCTAAACATATCGGCGAACTGTGGGTGTACATTGGTACACCTCTGCCTACCCCTTCGGGGATACAGGCGTGATGATATGTATGTATGTATGTATAAAGTAAAAAAGATTTCTTTGAAGTAAGTAATAGAATTTAAGCATGCAGTACAACCATTTCATGTTGATTATAAAGCTGTCTAATAATTATAGATTTAAGATACTGTGACAATCAGTTCCCATATTGCACAGTACTTATATAGCCCCAAAATAAAAAAAGCCTATCAATCCATGTATGTATGTACATATTTACACTAGCTAATACAAATTGCAGATTGTTACGAACTAGCAACCTAGCAAATATTTTTCTATAATAAGCATGTTTCATACATAATAACTTTTTTTTTAATAACTATATCTATTGCTAATAAAACCTGCACTGAAATCTTATGAGTACTTTAAAAGATCTATGGGAACAGATAGTGGAGCGACTTCATTTTATATTATGTAAAGACATTGACTCCATGGTTTATTTTAAAAAGTATCGATACATTGTAATTAATTGTACAAAATTGCTATGAGGCTTTACATAAAAGTATTTTTCTATAAAATATTGCTGTAATTCAATAGAGTGGAGCCATGCTTGAGAAATGTGGTAACCAGCTGTATAGTTAATTTAAGGTCATTTGTGTAGTTTACATAGAAAATTTATAAAAATAATAAAAGCTACAAACCAGTAAAGCCAATCGCACGCCTTTGGATGTTTCTGTTAGGTTTTTAAACAGTGATGTTTTGGACCTCAGCTTTTCCATAAGAATCTCCTTTTGGAGTTCTTTGGATTTGTCTACTAAATTATTAGACGAAGCCATGACCAAAGGAATACTGTCCGTCATTTTTACACTTTTTGCTGCACTTATAACAACATACACAAAATAATGATAACACAAGACCAATCACAGAACATCTGATGGATGAGAACCAGCTTTTTTTCTTGTTCAGTATAAATTTGATAAGCACTTTCTTTAATAGTTAATTAACAATTATTGGTTTAATTTATATACATATCAAAATATTGGAACAGTACTATTAATTATTTCAATAAAAATAATTTTATCGTTCACAGCACAAGCTGTCATTTTCACGCGATGCCATTTGCTATAACACGACCAAATTTAATAAGTACATTATTAGCAACTTGGCATAAGTTTTTGCTTTTAGTGGCGCTACTGGTATTCATTTTTGTGTAGGACAGAAAGAGAGGCTCAAATGTTTAATGCACCTATCGCATGCTTTTCTTATATAGTTGGTTTATTCGGTTAAATGCCAAATGCCAACTTTGTTTGCGTTCGGAAATAGTATTTAACAAATCCATACAGGAATTTTCTGACTCTAACGCCATCTGGTACGCAAATTTAAATTTATTAAGGTTCACTTTATGACATGAAGATGTCCTCCCATACGAAACGCAAGTATCGTTATTTTCTTTTGTGTCTTTTGGGACACACAATTTCGAATGATTTAATTTTTTTAATATTACTATCCGTTTTTTAAAGTAATTATGTAAAGGAATAAAAGGCGCACAGAGCGCACTGACAAAAGCATCAAAAAGCTTAAAGTAACATTACCTAATTCACATTAAAGAGGCACCTATATGTAGTAATAATCAATAACAAATATGTATAAAAATATACGGCGGGTGTTAGGGAGACGAGTTAAACAGACGAGACATGATGAAATAAAGAGTGAGTAACATGCCCCAGCCTTAATGACATCTCTTGTTTTTTTTTACAGATCTAGTCCATTCGTTACAGACTTTATCACTTCACTCCTATGCGCTTCGTTTGATCTATCTCTGGATTTTACTAATACCTGCCACCTATTAGGTATATTAGATCAACTGCGCTGAGAATGTTAGGCAATCCCGTGGAATCCGGAATCCCCCCACCAAAGGCGAGGACGAGACTGGGTTGTTTTTGGTGATTTGGTCAGTGCAAGTCCGACAAATCTCTCTTTATGTCGACGTGGGTTGAAGTATTTAGATTTGAACCCCGCAAAAAATGTTAGTCAATTGCAAATAGGTTCAAAGCCAAATAAGTATTGTAATGTTCAATCAATCAATCAGCCAATCATAGTCCACTGCTGGACATAGGCCTCTCCCAATTTACGCCACAACACCCGGTCCTCCGCCTTCCGCATCCAGTCCCCTCCAGCGACCTTTCTCAGGTCATCGGTCCACCTGGCGGGCGGGCGTCCTACCTTACGGTTGCCGAGCCCGCGGTCTCCATTCTAGGACTCGTCTGCTCCAACGTAATTGTAATGTTCGTTTTTTAGTTATTACCCAATAATAAAGATTGAAATTTCAAAGTAGTGCGCGAACCAGAAGTTTGTGTTATATTTGAAATAATAAATTTCGAGGATTTCTGGGGCTCATAATACTCGTACTAGAGAGCTTTGTGCTACGTTTGTACCTAGGTAGGTACACATATAAATATTTTTTTGATCTTTGTACACTCTTAACTTTACAGAGGTAGCGAAGTAACTACGAAAACAGGCAGCGTATTGTTGACATCGCTAACTAAAACTGAAAGTGGTTAAATTTTGGCAATTAATTATAGCAGGTAAATAGGGGGAGCTCTGAGTTGAAATTATTCTGAGTGATTACATGAACTTGCTGGGTTTGTTGGCTATAATCAATTTAACTGTTTCCCTTGGTCGCCGGCTGCTCAATTATTTAGGAATTGCCACACATGTGCTGAAGTTTCTTGACCTTCACGAAAATATTCTCTTATTGTGCGCTTGTTTGGTACAATAAACTTTTTTAATAATGTTGTTCGATGCTGAATGTCTATTACTCTTATATTGGTTGTACAAGACTTTATTGGTCAATTTAACTGTTTATAGCACCGCCAGCAACATGGCCATTTCAAAATCAATTGATAATGTTTATTCGATCTTTTATTTTACGGCTGCCAAATTGTAATAGCTAATTTTTTATAGTATGATCAAAACGTAGTTAGGTATTATGTTTTTTACACACTTAAGCAAATCTGCAATATGTGTGCAATTAAAATTCGTCAATTAAGTACCTGCCTATTTAGGTTTCACTTTTTGGTTACGACTATTCAAGGCAATTGGTTGTACCTACGAACATGCACTCTAAAAATCAAACCTCGAAATACATACTTAGATACTAAACTCTACGTAGGCTCGTTTTTTGTACCCATTTATTTACCTTACCAAGAAAGCGGCGGGATAGGTTTAAAGTTTCTCATTTTAGGAACTATCGCTGCATCATTTGCCACAACTTCTATAGGCATAGGCACCAAAAGATAATCTCATTTATAATTTTGCTACGACATTTTATTGCTGCACTCATTCTATTTTCCAATGCAAACTATTAAGCCTGCCTTAGGTTCATAAATTTCCTTCTACGTAGAGCCACATCCTGTCGATACATAATCAAGTTATCCCTGAGTTGATATCAGGCAAACTTTATACCTAGGTACCTTTGTAGTGTGGGACCACAGAATTAATCTAGTAATGCAAGTGTTGCAACTTATTGAAAAGCATGTATTTATGATCTAAAACGATGTTTGCTTTCATTAAATTTATTAATGTTTCATGAAACTTATGCAGGTCTACTTATATGGCATTTATTTCAGTGTTGTAGTAATAGGCATTGGCATTGTTAAATTTTCTAAATAAGCACGTCATAAGTGTATTAATTAGTGGTATTTTAATTCAAAAGGTACCAAGCTTGTATTCTATTTACTTGTGCTTGATAAAATTAACCATGTAAATTGCAACATAACGACGAACAGGGACAACAACTTGATTGGCATTTTGTCCCTTGAATTTGAAAACATTATTCGTAAGTATATCCCTCTCACGTATACTAAACTTAAGGGATCGAAGCTTCGAACGCTACCATGAGTGAGAAGAACTCTAATAAATAAAATTAAGGGTGCTTTCGACTCCAAGGAATACTTTAACATAATAAATTCACATCTTATTCGGTTGTTTGTTGTCGTACCCATATTTTTACCTGTAAATATTTATAAACTGGAGATGTAGATGTTCTGGCAAAATATGCGTGTTTTGTTTTCTACGAATGTGACAAACATTGTACTGTTTCTTCAGCTGTGAAATTCCATGTTTTATCAGCTTTTTGTGATATCTTGATCAAATATGTTAGAGCTAATATTTTGTGCGTATAACATGAAAAAGACGATTCAAAGTAGGGTTTGTTCGATTGAATTCATTGGGACGGAATAGAATAAAAAAATGACGTGGTAGCCTGTGGGTTTATAGCATGTTCTATTCGCATCCCTGCACTTGTCCGGAACAACAAGTTACAAGTGGTTGAATCCTCTCAAGCATGTACAAGATCTAGAAAAGACATTACCCAAGTAAGAGTATCTATCTATAGACAAAAAAAAAATAGCCCTGAAAGGCACTTCAGTGTTAAACGTTGAAGCATAATGTTCGATGAAAAATTAACCTTCGTAAAAATAAATTTACTTGTTGGGTTGGGATTAGGCCATTTCCTTACATAACATTAACTGATAGGGTAGTGAAAATAAACAGCATTTTGATTGAGTCCACATTTATTAAAAGTAGAGCGACACGTATTTACTTAGGTATATGTACGAGTACTATCAAATAAGAGATGTATTTTTGTGTAGATGGATTCCTTGTGCAGCCTTCCTAATAATTTTACGGGATAGGCACACACCTATCCTTTAAAATTTTAATTATCTGGAGAGGTCAGTTAAGGAGGTTTGCAATAGGTAGGTAAATAATTTAGGACAAAATGTTTAAAATATTTTAATTGCTGTTTAATTTTACTAGTCCTTTCACATCTTGCTACTTTATATCTCTGCCCATTGCTACAGTCGTAACAAGGTAACAAGCATAGCCTGCAGTTGACACGTTTAAAAATGCAATTTTTTGCTTTGTCTTCGTGTGGAACATTTCTGTGTGTCACCCTGTGTCCGAGGTAGTGTGAAACTACGTCATACTGATCGGGTGGAGATAGATTGCTATGCAATGGAATTATTCCCACGCTTTTCTCATCGGTAAAGTGTCAAAATTGCAGAAAAACTAGTAGCTATTTTTACTTTTTCTAGTACAATTTAAAACTCTTCGTACCTATGTACTGTAGTTTTGATGATACTATTTTATGAGTTGTGACTATGTACTAATCTATGTAAAAAGTTAATTCTGAGTTATGTTTTGTAGGTAAGAGCAGCAATAGCGCAGGCAGACATCTTACTTTTTTTTTTCAATTCCTCTGTCACCAGTAAGTGTTCTATTGAGTTACCGGCAACCCTGATTACTTTACATTTCTTGTAACACAATGTAAACTTTGTTAAGAAAATTAATTAAATTTTGAACAAAGGTAAACCTTTTCAAATGTACAAAACCTCTTTCCAATCCAATACACTGAACGTGACAAAAATCTTGGTTGAATTAATTTTTAATTTAGGACTTATACAAACCAATTATTACAGAAAGGCTTTTATAAAATTATTTGCAATATGTACTTAGGTATGATTTTTTAATTGTAAATAATGCCAAGCTGTAAACGGTACCTGGACCGGATTGGATGCGCCGGGCAGAGCAGGAGCGAAAACTTGTAGCCGCTGTCCACCTGTATAATATACCTACCTACTGCCGTGGTTCTACTATGTATGCTTAATGTATAACAACACCATAATGCACACAACATTATGATAAACAAAACCACAAGTCACGAGACAAAGACATGAGGAGTGACTTAGTTTTCTCTTTGCATTTGTCTAATGAGTCGCAAAATGTAGGTCAATGCGTCTCTAGTTAGCCTCCCTTGTGCTTTAATATGTAATGTGGACACTAGTAAGTAAGTTATACAACTACTCAAAACTTTGTAAGAACTTGGAATCCCTTGCTATAGTAAGTACAAGTTCATCTTATATTAGTTGAGTGGTATCCTTGAAATACCAGAAATGAGGATGCTTGTCTTCATATGTTGCGGTGTCTTTAAAGGCTTTTACCAACTGTGACTTTATTAGGGCATTCCCTGTATATGAAAACATTAGAATAAAGAAGTTGCTACCTATGGAATAAAGGTCATAATTTACCTGTTCTTGATGGATGCTACGAATTGAATGCAAGTAACTTTATTCGCTGAAATAGTGAATGGGAATGACATAGAATAGATTTACTCACAAAGAATTTAGGTACTCGTAATGCTGTCCTCGTCACATCTGGCATTCCGTAGGTCAAGAAAATCCTTTGACATTCAATAAAAGGAGTGAACGAATGCATTTTGCTTTTGAAATCTAAAATTAGTTTTTTGTTGACTGGTCTAAGTTATAGGGGTTGTAAAGTTGTTGCATCCATGAATTGCGAGATCAACCTTAGTACTTATGTAGTTAACCACTGGAAATGCCTTAATGTTACCACATATAAGAATCAGACTGTACCAAGTCAGCTGTTGCAATTGTTGCAAACCATTTAGGTACATTTTCGTCAGAAATAAGGCAACAGGACTTAGTATTAATAAAAGCAAGTCTAGATAAAACAGTTTTGTTGAGATTAAAGTAAGTTTAGCTAGGTATATAACCGTGCATGAATCTAGTATACATGCTTATAATCAAATTCGAAAATAAATATACTGTGGATTAATAACATATCATAGACAAGACACCAATCTCTAACCACATAATTAATATATTAACCAAATAATTAATTTAGTAATGCGAACTGCTTTAACATAATGGGAATTAATTCAATATTCTTAATACTTAGTTTAATTAATTGTGAGTTTAGTTATAATAAAATTACGTTAGCTCAAATACAGGGTAGTTTTGAAAATATTTCTAAGTAGAATACAATTTTCATTCATTTTCCTTTGAATTTTGTTTATCTAGAAATGTGTTGTAACATTAAACATTTTCTTGGCAGCTGTAATTAAAACCACACTTATACCTTCTCACCGCTGCTACATACCTACCTTACCATTTAATGCTGTAACAAGACGCTCATTAAAAGTATAATTATGTTTATACATTGAGAGATGGTAAATGAAAAGATGTCGGTTTTGGATCACTGAGTTTTTTTTACTTCTTCTTCATTTTTTTTACGATAAAATAACATTAGTATTTGTTTTTTGTTACGTTCTTGGCTACTGATAAAAGGCAGATCTTGACTCAGTAAAATATACAAGTATTGGCTATTGTATTTTTTTCTAAATAAGTAGCGAAGCGACGTAGCGCTTGCGTTGATTTTCAAACTGAACCGCATTACTTTGAAATATGTGGTGCACTGAATGCCTCTTATATTCATTCTAATATTAGCACAAAAGACAAATCATTTAAGCTTCAGCTATGAGGTTCTAATTATGATAGTTTACAAGGCGTAAACACATTGAATTCGAGTTGTGTATTGAGATCGAACAACAATTACGTATTACAGACGATTTAACATCTAATACTCAATGCGTCACAGTGACAATGCATCGGCGATATTCACCAAGCTATATCGGTATCGCAGCTAACTGTGTAGAAACGCTTATAGGCGACTGACGGTGCATATAATTGAAAACAATTGAGTAACGCCTCGATTATATCGAACATTACGCTCGCTTCAGTTGCCTGTAACTTGACCATGGAGATTAATTAATAATTATCAGTTAAGTCTATTAATTTAATACATCTCTGATGATGGAATGTATAAGAAGGTAGTAAGGATTAAGTAAGAAGATTGTATACGCGCACAGAGTAGATAAAGTGCGTTTGTAAATGAAAGAGGTTACAGTAGAGGTACCTACATATTATCAAGAATAGGCTATGCGTAAAAAAATCTTAAACTAACACATAAAAAAAGTATATTATACGTAACTAAATATTGATTCTAGTAAATAATTAAAGTATGCCAAAAATAGGAATCAAAAGTATGTTGCGCTAGACTAAAAGTTTAATCCAATAACATTATTTTACTATCTAAAGTTTAAAAGGAAAAGTTTTTAAAAGAAACGATTATACAGAGAGAATTTTATATGAATGTGTACCGGAGCGTGACTAGGACGAAACAGTTCAATGTGAACATCTTAAAATGAAAATGGAAACATTGAAATCTCAGCAGAGTGAATCATAATCCATTGTCATTTACGTTGTAAAGCTCTTTCTTAACAAACCTTGGCCTATGAGAGAACGTAATATTTAGGAATTCGTATTTACTTATTTGAATTTTTTTGTACAATTAATAGGCCCTGTGTAACGCTTTTTAGAATGTTCATAAGTGTTCATAGCCGGTGTCAGTTTTGTTAGACAACTATTCTCTTCAAGCCTACTGAATTATGTTGTTGATGTTTGTAAGATGAGGTTTCTATCCTACTGAACACTGATTTCATCGAATCTTAGGTCACGAATACCTGAAATATTTCGGGGAAAAGTGACAAAATCTTTCAGAAAATACATTACCTGACAACGACCCTTTTGTAATCAAAAGGGCCATCTAGTATCAAATCTTGCTTTTATCTATTTTTCAGAAGACAATGTAATATTTTATTTAGTATTTGAGTAAAAATTGAAGTCAACAAAAATTGCTACAATAGACGGACTTATGTCTTATTGCAAACAGCAATCTCTTAGTGTCAACTTTAGAAGTAAAATAACGAGAATATTATTTTTGAAAGATAGATATTACGAAGATTTTAGAAGAATATCATTTCTTGAAATGGGTAAATATTTGTGTGCTGGATGGTATGTTTTTGCCATCCTAAAGTCATGGCAAACATCAATGGAAGTATGTGTTGCAAATGTAATAACAACCACTCATGGCATACGTGCATGAAAGGACCCTCCCATAACTTGATTTTCTCTAACAAGCCTTTTATTTACCCAGAACTCTTGTATGTGAGTGATGTCCAAGTTGCCCTCGTTTTTTACTCTGTATTTAGAATTGCTTTTACCAAAATTGACACTATATATATAGTGTTAACAAAATCAACTAACGTTTAACGAATAAAATAACAACATCCAATCACAGCACTGTCATAACATTGCACAGATATATAGCCCAAATTCTTTAAACCATCAACTTCGGTTCGTGTCACTCCATTGCTGGCTTAAGCTCACCCCTACTAGTTCCTGCCTGCTATCTACGAATTTCGTTTGTTTTATTATCATGGTATAATTTTTAGCTATTCATTCGCGATGAAGAGAAAATTGAGTAAATAAAACAACAATTATCACAAAAAAAATATAATATGGGACTAGCAATCTCTGTCTTATAAGCGATAGAGTTTTAAAACAGTCTTAATAAGTAATCGTTTATAAATAAATGTCGCGATTACCTAAACATTACACGAACGATTAGGATTTTCATTTGCTGTTAATGTTTGGAAGTGTGCAAGATTACGGTGAGCGAGGCGAATCAGATTAAGTACCAGTTATTAACTAGTAGCCACATAGAACAATTATTGTGTATGATAGATATAGCACTACCTCGCGGTTTTACTCGCATAAGTAGTTTTTGTCCCTGTGAATTTGGTGGGATGACAACTTTTAGCGTGGTTTTCGTCGACTTATCGGAATAAAAACTATTTAATGTGATAAACCAGGTTAAAAGTTAACTTTACCCTTTTTCAATCTACTTTGTAGTATTTCCGTTAAAGAGGAACAAACTCTTGCATGATATAATAAGAAAGGATGAAGTGCAAAAAAATATAAGGTCGGCTAGTAACACTGGCACAAATATCTATCCAAGTGTGTAATGTCTCTGTTAAGAATAGAGCCTGGCCTGCCTCCCAGAACCTTCATAAAAGGTCCCACATGTGTTAGTTAAAACTTAGAAAACAATGACATGTGTGAAATATGAATAGGTACCGTACGAACGTACGAAGTGCAAGTAATACTTTTTACTGTACATAGATATCGCAACATATATTTTCATATCTTAGAAAAAAATACTAATGAAATTTTACCATATCATTTCTAAACTTTGAAGTGTCTTATCCATATATTTTAAAACATCACACCCATTCTGATCCAAAAGGTTTTCTACACAATGCAACATGAGTAAATATATTTTAGTGATTCTTGTTGGTTCACAACACGAAGCACTTTTCAAAGCTAACGTTGGTAATAGAAAGGGTACAAAACGTAGCACAAACCGCAAGAAGGTTGTGCCGGTTGGAATTACATCCTGAAAAAAATAACAATACTTGCTAGTAGTTTTTGTTGCATTATTTGTTTATGAATCAACGAATTCTTGTATTTTTAGAAGCCTGCTAGATTAGTTTGCATTTAATAGTATTGGATTACTTTACTAATTCGTGATTTGACGTTTGAAAATATATCAGATTTTTATAAGTGTTTCGTGCAATGTTCATTGTTTCATTGATTTTAGCTAAACATTTCCCGGCTTTTGGATAAGTTATGTAAAAAAAAAAAACCGTAGCCCAAACCCATGTACTGTTTGATGTAGTTCTTAATATAAACCTGACGTTAGGCAATAACTTCGGTTTTTTAAAAACATTTCAACTTCGTAGTTTTATAACCTAGAACCAATTAAATGGATCCGTCCATAGCAAGCCATGACTATAGACTACTCGTGTCGTTTGCTTCAAAATTTCGCGTTTGCATTCGACATTTCCATTGAAAGTTGAAGGCTCTACACGTATTGTTAAATAAAGTTTAGTAAAGTCGAGGGGTAGGCAATTTGTCGTCCTTATTTATGCGGGCGTAAATCCAATCTATCCGAATTTATGATTGATAGCGAAAGATCATATCGCCAGTCTTTTGAAACAACTTGGAATTTAAGATGCATATTAAGTAGCTTGTAACAGCTATTTTATGTTTATTAACTTTTGCTACTCCATATTTTTTTAATCAATGATGTGTCTTTGCAAACCCAGTATTGTCAGAGTGTAGTAAATGAATTATGAAAGCAAACGTGGTTAGTATCATGTGGCTCGTCGCAATCATCCCTACCATGACTACCTACCTGATTGTAACGTAAAACTTTATAGCGAATATCTACCATATTACACAGTTTTTCTTGAAAGAACCTATCCACAGAACTTTAGCAAATCCATTTAGTAAATATTGCAATGTTTATAGCAGTTTGAGGTTTGTCATGCCTTTTGTGATAAAAAGCAAGGTATATAAATATACAGAACATGTATAAAAGTATAATATCAGACCAGTCCTACCATACGTACCTAACCTCGAGGACCTGTATTTGTCTCTACCATCTGAATTCTGATTTAAAACGTTACTGCATTACAACAAATTATTTATGCTTCTCAACAGTAAATAATTTAATGTTCAAAGGTTCACGAAACAGACACTTGCACCAATGCCTTCAGGCAATAAATAAATACATCTTTGCAAAGAAATGATTTTTTCCATCCCTATAAGAATTCTGGTTCAATGAGCGTATTGAAAATGTATTTGCATTACACCTACCTACGACGAATAAGCAGATTTGTAAATAAAGTTATCAGTAAAGATAACAATGTTTACAATATAACAAGATTCGCGTATCTAATGATGTTTAGATAATGGGATCAAACGCATCCAGAGCAACGTAGCATGCCGGGCCATCTCGAGTGGTATTTGGAGGTCACATACCTATAGGTATATTAAGGAAATTGCTTTCAGTATGACGCGTATAAAATGAATATTCATAAAGACTATGCCTTTAGCAAGCACCAGACAATTAGGTAAATTAAAAGAAAAAAAAATAAAGAAAAAATAAAATTCTTACTTATCAAAACAAAATAACCTTAGCAGCTACGAAACCGCTACGACAAGGCTACGCTTGTATCTTATAAAAAATAATTTAATTTGTCTATTTAGTATTTTTATTGTATTGTAATGTCTAACTGCCTCGTTGACCTAGTGGCGCTAAGCGCGACTGCTAAGCTAGAGGTCTTGGGTTCGATTCCCAAGTGTCCAAGGTGTTATTGGGTTTTTCTATGAAATTCTCAGTAGCAGGTCGGAGTTTGGATTTGTGCCCGGTTAGTGGGAATAGGCTCGCCCCCAATTACATGGGACCTATGCATATCGGCGAACTGTGGGTGTACATTGGTACACCTCTGCATAAACCTTCGGGAATACAGACGTGATGATATGTGTAATGTCTTCGGTCATCAGAATTTAAAATTGTTTTAAACGGCCGGTAGTGTTCGTGAAGAAGGTCATGATGAATCCGGAATGCCAGAAATGCTTGAGCATACTCGTTCTACTTAAATAATCTATTGGAAATTTAAATAACAACAGAAAAAAAATTGTTTGACAGCATTATTTATTGCATGTTTTTTAATCATTCATTAATTCTCATGATATATTGTGGAACTTTCAACCGGAGTGAAAACCGGGTATGTTAGCCAAGTCTAGTAGTTTGGTAGATCGTCTTGTCGATAGGAAAAGTTTGAACTGCAACGTGAAATTATTAACATGAGCTAATTAAAAGGTAATTTCTATTTTACTAAGGTTAAAAAAAAATGTAATAAACTAGTGAACAGATGGAGAGAACGAGAACGTTTGTATGGAGAAAAGATCACTCAAGTTTCCTCATAAGAGCGTTTTCACTTGTTCCCGATATCGAATCAGTGTCCGGTAAGGATATTGAATCGAATATTAAGTAAGCGCTTTATCGATATATCTAATCGGTCTTATACTCTTACCCTGCTTGATGAAACCCAGGAATGTTAGACAAGTCTATTTCGTCAAAGGGATGCTCCCCCGCGGGTCCGTCTTGTCGAAACGTAATGAAATCTGTAAATAAATAGTCACATAATAATAAAAATAACATATGAATGACTACATTTATCTAGCACAAGGCTGTGCCAGACAAACGGATGAAAACAAGTCTGATCCTAAAAGGGCTGTGTTTTTTCCTGAATTACGGTACTGAATTACGGTACCGAAACTGTTTTATATTTAACCACTTCCCTGTCCCGTGAGTCACATATCAACATTTCCGTTAAGTTGATAAAATACCCATTCCTATTTTGTTGTTTCGTTGAAGAATCCAAAACGACCTTGAATAAAAAAAAATACAAAATAATTTTCTGCTTGGTCTCGCGAGTACTCGCACCACAAACGCCTTAAAGTTAACGTTGCCGCGCGACTCCAGCTCCTGCACTCTCAGCAAGTAATTCAACGTCTGGCGCACGTACTTGACAATACACTCTTTCTTGACAGAGTGATGTAGGCGGGAGATGTAGACTGGCGTGTTCGGCTGTGCTGCACGCACTAGTCCATTGGGATTCAATAGAGCTTTGCCGTAGCGGTTCTTGACACGTATGGGACGGCGCTTCTTCCTCTGCACCATCTCAAAACCGTCTTAATCCCGTTCAGGCTCGGGCACAGAAGGCGCGGGAAGCGGCGCGGGGCACGGCGTGCGTGCGGCACGTGTAGGAGCGCTCTGGGAAGCCGGTGCATCGCACTTTACTGCAATTGGTGACGCATCACACCCCGCCAATGCAAAACTGCACACGGAGGCATTTTGCGCCCCGCGACGCATGTTCACCTTAGACGCCTCGTCAGGTGACCTACTTACAGAAATAGTGTTACGAAATAACACTACTTCGGCATGCAAATCTTGAATAGTCCTGTCCGAGACCTCTAATTTGGACTGCACTTCTGTCAGGCTCGTCTTCAGGAAGATGATGTCCTCCACGAGCCTGGTGACGTCGACGTGGTCGAAAGTGACGGGGGGCAGCTTGTGCAGCGCCTTCGCCACGAAAGTCGGCATGTCTTCAGGGTCGGTCACCTTTAACAAGGTGATGATGTCCTGGACGATCTTCTCTGTACCGTCCCTTCGTCGAGACGGCATCTGGTGGAGTTTGTCCAGACTCGTGTACAGCAGCCTCTTGCCACTGCCAATCTCTTCTTCCTTGAAGTTAGTCTTACATATTTGTAAGATGCTAACTTCATCCATTGTATCGATGGCATTTTGTATGAATGCCAACAATTCGTTAGCTGTGAGTGTTGAGCTCATAGCAACAGAGGAGGGCAGCGGCATATAGCCGCGCTGTTCGCGAATTAAAAATCTATACGATGCACTTTGTAAGGCACGTCCGTATAGAACTGCAAATAACATTTCAAAGGAATAGATTATCAGATCTTATAAAATATTTAAGAAGTAGTTTATAATGCTAGTTGTGTATTGTTTGTGTGTAAGACTCCAAAAATCGTTATTATGTGGTAAACTTAGGTGGTAAAAGAATGTAATGTCAATTTAAATTATAGAAGAAGGCTTACCATCAAATCCGTCGCTGATGATATCAATCTGAAAAACATTTTATTTTTACTTTATACAGTTGAAAAAAAAACAAGCAGTGATGATGAAACATAGACCAAAAACCAAGTTCTGATCGAGCACTTTACGAAGAATTACAAATTGAACTTCCTTAAAAGTCCTATTAAAATTAATTGGTTTGACGCAGACAGTATTGCAAGGAAATAAATTTCACAATACAGATACATACTAGTGTTTCATAATATAAGTTCTACTTTAAAACGCGAAATTGAAAGCACACTTGGAAATATTATGTGTACAACCTTTATCTCTTTCATATGGTATTTATCACAGATATATTGTTTGGAAGTGATCGTCCACTTCGTACGATTGAGTCAAATAAATAAATACGTTCAGAAGACATTTATTATACTATTTATACGTAAGCAAACAAATTGAATCCCTTAGAAGTACGCTGCAGTACGTGATATGTGACAGATAGCACCATCTCGTCAAACTAATGTAGGTAAGGTATATTATTGGCCATGATAGTATGATATCCTTATAGTACCGCTACAGTATGTGAATCTTTGGGAACTAAAATCCAAATGAATCACGATTTATGTATTATTGTGCATATATATACCTATGTCTTAAATTCGCGTAAACTTACCGGTGGAATCCTGGCACTACAGCAGACAAATAGCACCGCGAGGGCGACCGCCGTGGCTAATGTGAAACCGCGCATTTTTGTAAATAAACACCTAACACAGGTAAAGGCTGCTGTGAATTTCGATGCCAGAAGTACCTCATTTATATGAAAGTAGAATTAAATCTTAATCAGTAAGTATGACAAATCTCATATTGCCGTTTCCGCAGCTAAAGGTTACATTTTACGGTTAGTTATCGAATTAGATAAAAATAATAATCGAGTACGATATTTTTAATTAATACCTGGGCGAAAACTCTTGCTTTTTTATTAAAAGTTGCATTTGGGAGTCCAAATTATGGTCATTCAACCAAATGTATTTTATAAGCATTACTCAAACGTCGTGTAGCCTAATATTAAGATAGGTGGGCTTAAAAAATATCTTAAAAAAATCAATAGTATAATTTTAATATCCCCACTTTCTAACTTTTTGGATGGTATTTATTAATTCACTAAATCTTTGAGCAGGATCTTTACAGTGCTCATAATGTAATTAAAATAATCGTTGTAAATTGAAAATATTCAGGTAAATTGAAGAAATACGAATATAGAGCTGATTAAAATCTGACAAAAAAAACTGAAATTGTCTGTTCATATCATGATTTCTGTCTCTATTTTTTTTATTGTATTTTATATTTATATATAATTGTATTTTTTAGTTGCTGTAAATTAGAAGAAAGTCTATAAACTGAACGGGTTCAGTCTGAACATGTTTTACTATTCTCAGTTCCAATTTTCATGGCATTCTATGGCATTATATTCTTTTCCTTGTATCGGCTATGATTATGTTAGCTGAAGGTAATAGGCTTTAGACTGACATGTCTTACAGGAGTTAATTGCATGTTCTCCGTGTAAAGCTGCGTCGAAGTGAAATATAATGCATTTAAGGACGCTTCCTGCAAACCGGGTTAGCTAGACAGTATTAGTTTAGTAAATATTAAAAAAAAAAATAAGCTTGTCCTCACTGACTTTAAAATTTTGATTAATTTGCATAACGAACTGTGTAAAATACAAATCAAATTTAATTCGTTTCAGATATTAGACCACGAGTTCCAGTAATTGATGAAAAAAACACGATTCATATTATTTTAACTTTTTCATAATCATTCATACTCAAGAAAAACTAAAGTTAAACACTTAATGCAGTATACAATACTAATAAGAAAATGACTGTTATTAGTACCCATTGTATATTCATTGTAAAATGTTCAACTGTTAAAAATGTGTATATTCCTCTAATGAAAATTCTTCAACCAAAAACCTTTATCTAACTTTCCCACCGGCATGATTCAGTTGCAATGGCTCAGAAATGCGGTTTATAGAAGTCAAAAATAACAAATTTTAACTTCTATAAAAAAAATAGACCAACCTAACCTCAACATAAACCTCAGTTTAACATATTACTTTATAAAACGAATATTTATTTGGTCTATTCCGATTTATCATAACGAGGTCGCACTTTATAAGATTTAGGTAAATATCTATATCACCTCCCCTTTAAAATGTAATATTAAGTTTGTAAGGTTGTATAATATCAGAATAATATACAATATCAAATACATAATTTAACGGCTTGTAAATGCGATAATTACTCTATATATTACCAGGAGATCACTTTAAGTTTGGTCAATCGAACTTCTGCTACTATTGAAATCATTATAGCATTAGGCTGTGTAAACATGACTGAATGTTTTAAAGTACGAAAGACACCAAGGAAATATTCAGATGTTCTTAAACATGGAAGTTCAAGCAGTGAGGACAGAATGTCACCAATTCTAAACCAGCATAAAATTTCAGTAAGTCAGTCAGTGAAGAGTAAGAAAAGTAAGAGGAAGAAGGTCGTAAGTCCAATTCAGTAAGTTGTGACGCCTGTATCGCTCGAGGACAGCAAGTTAACTTTTGATTCGATAAGTACCAAGTGATTGTGGATCAGGGAAAAATAACAAAGTAAATTTTAGAAAATTATTGCAGAAAATTAAAGATTTTGAAGTCAGAGAGTGACTTAGGAAGCAAACTCACTGTAATCTAAGCTTGTAAACTTGTTTATTATGAGCTTTGAGAGTATGGATGTTCTGATGCAGTTCCTGGGTTTCGTTACAAATGGCTAGTAATTTAAATGTGAAAACTAAAAATGCTAACATTTTACAGTGGATAGCCTTTGTCCTAAAATTTATGACTTCGAATGTTTGTTGCTTACAGGAAACGTACACATTGCTTTTTATGATTCGAGGCCATTCTTGGGGGGGGGGGGGGGTGCTCCGTGGCGATGTGTATAGTGGTGGGGTTGTTAACATTTTGCTTGGGAGGCCTTTTTCGGAACAGAGTATTAACATTTATAAATTAGTGAGTTGAGTGTTTTCAAGGAGGAATACGTTATTTTTTTTTACTTTTTATTTGTACTTAAGGTCTGGTAGCTGACCTGGTAGAAGGCGCCACATTCCAACGGGGTGTCTAGTTTTAAGTTATCTTTAAGTCTTAGGGTTAGGTTATTTTTACTTTTGTAAATTTATTGTTCTCATCTATTATTGTGGTGCCTTACGAGGCTGTCTTGGCGCACCAGCGCAAAATGCCTCAACAAATCATTGATTTAAAAAAAATAAGTACGAAAGACCCTTCGTTGTAATGAGATGTAGTTGTTAGTACAGGGAGACTCGGTAAGAGGTCAACCAATGCTTACTGATGACTGCTTCGAGGAGTGATCGATCTCGACGAAGAAGTTCGAAGTCAGAGAAAGTTCACGGACGAAGAAAGAAGTCGGCGGCCAAACACTTATTTGAGACACTTCATATGGGTTCAATGTCAGATCGTTGACTCATACAACAACTTTCCCAATTCATAACACTTAACAATCTATTATGGTGGATCCAGCTTTGGTACCATTTGTCGCACAGTCGTCATCAAGTCACAAGCATTAATAATTTGTTTATTATAATCATATGCGACGCTCAAACCAACATCCTAATTCGTTAGATAAATGTTTCTATGTGGTCTCCTTGTGGGTCTACTATAAATTATACCTAAATATTGTTAAGGTATATAGATGTGGAACCTAAAGTTAAATCATAAAGATTTTTAGACGTTTTGAAATAAATCTTAGTATAAATTAAGTAACCATTATCACAAAACTATTGTGTATTATTATTGTACATGACCGGTTCCACTGAACCCTGTAAGGATTGGCTTGGATGACTATGTGTTTGAGATTGTTCGATGACACTCAGAAGAGAAATTCCAAAAATCAACATAAAAGTGAGCTTGCGTATTAGTTGTCCGCTGTGCAAAATGTGTGTTCACCTGGCGCTGTTTTGAATTTACGCAAGCCTTTCTAAAACTGTCTGTCTAGCAAATAAATAAATTATTTCTGTCTTTTTCATCTTCATGTAAAATATTGTTGTGATCCAACTACCAAAAGGTTATCACACAGCACAATATTTTAATGTATTTCTTTTCTCTTTCTATTTTTGTTTTATTCCATTGTTATTGGTTGATCATGTTACATTACGTCTACTGACAGTGCCAACTCCGGGTTAAAGTGAGAGGAGCGGTCGTCCTAGGCGACCTTAAAACCAAATGTGTAAAATATTCCACAACACCGCCTAACTTCCTGGCAGAGCAATAGGTAAAACTAACTAACTACTTGGGGCTTTGAGGGACTTGGCGAAGTCCCCGCCCCCTATCCGATGGACCCGAGGCGAAGGCGCGCGCGGGTGTCGGCGCGCGCCTCTGAGGCGGGAGCGGGCGGAGCACGGGGACGTGGTAGCCTTACTCCTCACTACCCCGTGCAGGAGATGGGCCCGGACAACCGGGCCAGCACCATTGTGGGGCTGTGGAAGAATTTGGATGCCCGCCGCCCCACGTGCACGTGCGAGGAGGAGACACCGGGGGGATTTAGCCGGTAAGAGTCCGGCATGCCCCTCCGCCTCTCCCCAGGCGGAGGAAGTCCAAGAGGATTTCCCCCCGAAAAAAAAAAACAAAGTGTATGTGACCCAACATTATGAAAGTAGAAGAATATGTTTGCACAATACGTAGCTAGCTGTTAATAATCTTACCAGCTCAAACCTAATATACGCCCTGTCTGCATTGTGTTTTTCTAGAATGAATATTTAATTACCGAATCAGGCTAAAAATATAATAGTTGCAATACACAGGTTTCAATAATACGAGTTTCTAATGCAAAGTATTTATTTGAAAATGGAAATCGAATGAAAGACAATTAAAACTTAAACACTGGAAAAAAAAATTAAATGGGTTCAGTGATTAAGAAGATGTTTGATAGGAATTAGACGCTGTTTGGGCCCCCTATGGTGTCCAGTTGACGGCCAAATGTGTGTGAGAAGCTGCTCCTTCGCGGAGGACTAGAGCGCAGTAGCCCAACGGGATAGCCTCCTCGAGGCAAATAATTCCTGCTTTCACCTCCTAAAAAAAAAACATAATTTGACGCTTCACCTTTGCCATACTAGAATAACAAGGACATCTTATAAGTGTGTTTTGGTAACCAATATTTTTTATTTTAATTATGTTCCCAATATATTTATTAACATTATAGGGAGGTGGAAATCCCTGCACTGCAATGTTGAGTTTACTACTTCTGAATAATTTCGTTGAGAGTTCTAAAAATCAGACACTCCGATCTAAAGTATCTCTAAATTTTTGCCTCTGTAATGACTCGTCTATTTTCACTAATAAGTAGGGGCTCGTCTATTTTCACCTTTTTCCAAATTAACTTTAAAACACTTTATCCTTAAGTAAGAAAAAAATGTTTGAGTTTGGATTGTTTATTAACACTATAGAAGAAGGACAGCTTACCATAAGAATCAGCAAGAGGAACGAGGCTTCTGAATAAAACCTGAAAAAAAAAAGTTTAATTATGTTCAGTGTGAGAAAAAGCCAGGGTTTACGAAATAAGTATCAAAATCAAAGAAACAAGTGCACCAGTCTATAGTCTTTTTGTATTACGAAAGACATCGACATTCATCATTGATGGTGTGATTCTCCTAAGTACTGGGCTACAAATCCTATTAAAAAGAGTGGTTTTTGTTTTATTTTGATTTAGACAAACAGATTTAAAATGAATTTCGTCGTTTGACGAGTACTTACTAGTGTTAGATTAAATATAACCTCTACTTTAACCATAACCCTGTCCCTCGAGTCACATATAAACATTTCCATTGTTTACTCGCAGGACAGTTAAGTTAACGGTACGGTAAGTATATGCGAAATTGAGCACCATGAAATATTATGACTTTGTTAGAAGTGAAAAATATATTAGAGAAATTTGTATGTAGAAAAGCTAAAAATTACATTTACAAAGTGTTTATCAGAATTTTAACCTAAATTATAATATACGATGTTCAATAAGACTACGTAGGCATTATGGCCCATGATAATGTGACATCTTAATAGTACCGCGATAGCTTAGATAGAAAAGTAAGTATGTACATTGTGAAGGAGTTATACAAGTGTTATAAGGATCATGATGATAGCTTACCGGTTGAACAGAGGCACTGCCGCAGACAAATAGCATCGCGAGGGCGACCGCCGTGGCTAATGTAAAACCGCGCATTTTTGCAAATAAACACCTAACACAGGTAAAGGCTGCTGTGAATTTCGATGCCAGAAGTACCCCTTTTATATGAAAGTAGAATTATATCTTAATCAGTAACTATGACAAATCATATATTGCCGTTTCCAAAGGCAAAAGTGGAAAATTTTACGGTTACTTATCAGATTGTATATTAAAAAAAAAACAGAGTGAAATTCCAATTTTAAATTAAGAGATATTTTTATCACTCTATATATTACCAGGAGATCACTAATTTTGGTCAATCGAACTTCTGTTACTATTGAAATCATTATCGCATTAGGCTGTGTAAACATGACTGAAAGTTTTAAAAGTACGAAAGACACCAAGGAAATATTCAGATGTTCTTAAACATGGAAGTTCAAACAGTGATAATAATATAATAATATATTCCGGGACATCTCACACGCGGTTGTCTGATCCCAAGCTAAGCAGAACTTGTGTTATGGTAACCAGACAACTGATAAACATTCTTATATATTTCTAAATACATACATATTATAGATAAATTACACCCAGACACCTAACAAATGAGCGTGCCACGTGCGTGAACCCACGACCTCCGGTATAGCAGTCAGGGTCTCTAACCGCTAGAACAACAAGCCCGTCAAATGATGAGGACAGAATGTCACCAATTCTAAACCAGCATAAAATTTCAGTAAGTCAGTCAGTGAAGAGTAAGAAAAGTAAGAGGAAGAAGGTCGTAAGTCCAATTCAGGAAGTTGTGACGCCTGTATCGCTCGAGGAAAACAAGTTAACTTTTGATTCGATACCAAGTGATTCTGGATCAGGGAAAAATAAGAAGTTAATTTTAGAAAATTATTGCAGAAAATTAAAGATTTTGAATTCAGAGGGTGACTTAGGAAGCAAACTCACTGTAATCATGAAACATGTTTTGGCTGAAGTTAAGTTGTTTATTATGAGCTTTGTGAGTATGGATGTTCTGATGCAGTTTCTGGGTTTCGTTACTAATGGCTAGTAATTTTATTGTGAAAACTGGAAATGCTAACATTTTACAGTGGAATGCAGATAGCCTTTGTCCTAAAATTTATGACTTCGAATGTTTGTTGCTTACAGGAAACGTACACATTGCTTTTGATGATTCGAGGCCATTCTTGGGGGGGGGGGGGGCTCCGTGGCGATGTGTATAGTGGTGGGGTAAACATTTTGCTTGGGAGGCCTTTTCCGGAACAGAGTATTAACATTTATAAATTAGTAAGTTGAGTGTTTTCAAGGAGGAATACGTTATTTTTTTTTACTTTTTATTTGTACTTAAGGTCTGGTAGCTGACCTGGTAGAAGTCGCCACATTCCAACGGGGTGTCTAGTTTTAAGTTATCTTTAAGTCTTAGGGTTAGGTTATTTTTACTTTTGTAAATTTATTGTTCTCATCTATTTTTGTGGTGCCTTACGAGGCTGTCTTGGCGCACCAGCGCAAAATGCCTCAACAAATCATTGATTTAAAAAAAAAAGTACGAAAGACCCTTCGTTGTAATGAGATGTAGTTGTTAGTACAGGGAGACTCGGTAAGAGGTCAACCAATGCTTACTGATGGCTGCTTCGAGGAGTGATCGATCTCGACGAAGAAGTTCGAAGTCAGAGAAAGTTCACGGACGAAGAAAGAAGTCGGCGGCCAAACACTTATTTGGGACACTTCATATGGGTTCAATGTCAGATCGTTGACTCATACAACAACTTTCCCAATTCATAACACTTAACAATCTATTATGGTGGATCCAGCTTTGGTACCATTTGTCGCACAGTCGTCATCAAGTCACAAGCATTAATAATTTATTTATTATAATCATATGCGACGCTCAAACCAACATCCTAATTCGTTAAATAAATGTTTCTATGTGGTCTCCTTGTGGGTCTACTATAAATTATACCTAAATATTGTTAAGGTATATAGATGTGGAACCTAAAGTTAAATCATAAAGATTTTTAGACGTTTTGAAATAAATCTTAGTATAAATTAAGTAACCATTGTCATAAAACTATTGTGTATTATTATTGTACATGACAGGTTCCACTAAACCTTGTAAGGATTGGCTTGGATGACAATGTGTTTGAGATTGAGAAAATCCAAAAATCAACATAAAAGTGAGCTTGCGTATTAGTTGTCCCCTGTGCAAAATGTGTGTTCACCTGGCGCTGTTTTGAAAACAAAGTGTATGTAACCCAACATTATGAAAGTAGAAGAATATGTTTGCACAATACGTAGCTAGCTGTTAATAATCTTACCAGCTCAAACCTAATATACGCCCTGTCTGCATTGTGTTTTTCTTGAATGAATATTTAATTACCGAATTAGGCTAAAAATATATTAGTTGCAATACATAGGTTTCAATAATACGAGTTTCTAATGCAAAGTATTTATTTGAAAATGGAAATCGAATGAAAGACAAGTAAAATTTAAACACTGGAAAAAAAAAAAAAATGGGTTCAGTGATTAAGAAGATGTTTGATAGGAATTAGACGCTGTTTGGGCCCCCTATGGTGTCCAGTTGACGGCCAAATGTGTGTGAGAAGCTGCTCCTTCGCGGAGGACTAGAGCGCAGTAGCCCAACGGGATAGCCTCCTCGAGGCAAATAATTCCTGCTTTCACCTACTAAAAAAAAAAACATAATTTGACGCTTCGCCTTTGCCATACTAGAATAACAAGGACATCTTATAAGTGTGTTTTGGTAACCAATATTTTTTATTTTAATTATGTTCCCAATATATTTATTAACATTATAGGGAGGTGGAAATCCCTGCACTGCAATGTTGAGTTTACTACTTCTGAATAATTTCGTTGAGAGTTCTAAAAATCAGACACTCCGATCTAAAGTATCTCTAAATTTTAGCCTCTGTAATGACTCGTCTATTTTCACTAATAAGTAAGGGCTCGTCTATTTTCACCTTTTTCCAAATTAACTTTAAAACACTTTATCCTTAAGTAAGAAAAAAATATATAAAATAAATAAATAATAAAAAGTCTTTATTTTCTCATCATTTCTTACATATACATAATTTTTATACACGTTAAATAGAGACTGGTGTCTGTAGTAGGTGAAACCTGTGAGACAGATCACCAGGCCATCCCTCCGTTAGCTCGGTAAATCAGTAAAACATAATCTACTAACAATTTTCTTTAACATTAAAATAAAGTACAAAATAGCATAAAATGAAATTAAATTCAAATTACAGAATTAAAATAATAACATATTTTTAAAGTAAAATTATAAGTTATAACAATGGTAGGTAACATTTTGTGTGTGTGTGTGTGTGTTTGTGTGTTTGTGTGTGTGTGTGTGTGTGTGTGTGTGTGTATCAGTGTGAGCATTTTATTATTTTATTTTATTGGTTTGAGCAGACTTTCCGTTGCATCATAATCCAAACCTTGGAGCCACATACAAACTTTCTTTTTACATTTAGATTTTGTCAGTGGATAAATCAATAACTGCTTATTTAAATTATTATATAAATATGGGCCTAGAAAAAGATAGAAATTTTGAGATAAGCTATACGTAAATCTAGTGATAGTGCAAACTGCTGTGCCTCTTCTTCCATACTTTGCCACTTCAGAATCAAAAGGCAATTCAGAGTGCTTCTTGACAATAGTCCCTAAGATAAATAGCTGTCTTACTGTTAATACCTTGCAGTGCTGGTATACATCATAAGTAGGGTAACGTATAGGGAAGAAGCAGCCAACTTTTAACACCGCTCTTTGAGCCCTTTCTAGATTTATTAAATATGTTTTAGCTGCTCCACCCCACGACGTTATACAGTATGACAGCAATGATTGACACAGAGCGAAATACACCGATCGTATCAATGTTATGTCTGCAATATGGCGAAGGGATTTAAATAAATATATGAGTTTACGAATTCTGGGAACAAGGCTGTCAATATGTTCTTGAAATTTAAGTTGATCGTCTATAATAATACCTAAATACTTAATAGAATTAACTCTCGATAGGGAAGGGCACGTACATAAAAGATTCGGACTGGAACTGCAAGTGTGGGCAATAATAGGTATGTCAGGTGGATCCTGTTTCTTAACTGAATACGTCATAAACTTAGTTTTTTCTGCATTTAGGGTCAGAATGTTTTTAGATAGCCATGTAGATGCTTTATCGAAGCCTATCTGACCATAGCTATAAAGCTCTTCCCAGGAGTCACCGTGGAAGACTAAAGCCGTGTCATCAGCGAATGTTAAAATTTTTCCATTTGTTAGGTTGGTGTCACACAAGTTATTAATATAAACTAAGAATAGGGTTGGCCCTAAAATACTTCCTTGTGGAACTCCATATTCTATTGGTAACTCATCACTTATCAATTCATTCAGCCTAACAACCTGAGTTCTGTTTTTGAGGTAATCTGAGAAAAGCTTCAATGGTAAACCTCTCACTCCCAAGTGCTCTAGTTTGTTTATTAGTAGGGGGATAGATACTGTATCGAATGCTTTGGCTAGGTCTAGGTATATGGCTAGAACCTTTTTTTTATCATCTAGTTTTGACACTATATATTCAGTTAATTGATGAACAGCGTCTGACGTGGATTTTTGTTTGCGAAAACCATATTGACTGGGAGATAAAAGTTTATTGGATTCTAGAAATTGTACTAGTCTGCTGTTCATAAGACGTTCGAGTATTTTAGATATTGTGGGCAAAATAGAAATCGGTCTATAGTTATTAATATTTAATCTATCCCCACTTTTGAATACAGGAACTATTTGTGATTTCTTGTATGCGAAGGGAAAAACCCCTGTGGTGAAAGATAGGTTGCATATAAAAGTAAGTGGCGGAGCTATTACGTCTATGAATTCTTTTAGGAATTCTCCTGATATACCGTCATGACCCACCGCGCAATCACTTTTCAAATTTGAAATTAAAGATTTTATTTCGCGTTCATTTGTTGGTAAGAGCACTATAGATTCACGGAAGGAATTGGAATCATTTGCGTCGTTTACATTGCATGGAGGATCTTTGCCTGATATTATTTTTTCTGCCAGCGTCTTACCAACACCAGCAAAAAATGAATTTATGGCATTAACAGAAGAGTTTGGGTTGTTAGTATTAATTAACTGAGTGGTTTTGTGCTTTGTCTTTGACGTATAAGTTACCTCCTTAATGATTTGCCACAGTTTTTTATTATTTTTGCCGGCTTTCTTAATAGCTTCTCTTTCATAATTTATCTTGACTTTCTTTAAAATATTGTTGCAAAAATTCCTGTACCTCTTGTATGTGCGCTGAATTATATCATTATCTGCATTTCTCTTAGTCTTTATATATAATTTGTCCCGGTTACGCATGCATCTAAGGAGGCCTGGTGTTATCCATGGCTTTAAAGTTCTTTTGCGGCTATTTAATGGGAGTACTTTAGTATTATTTTTAATTGCTATTGAGAGCACTTCTGTAAAAAACTGCGTAGCTACGTTAACATCAGTTAAGTTATATAAAGGCTCAAAGTCAATACTTTTTACACTTTCACGTAACCCTATACGGTCAATGTACCGGAAAGACTTTTTAATTGGCTGACTGATTTTGACGTTCATGAAGAGTAATATAGTATCATGATCTGTTATTGACGTATTTGCGACATAGCAATGAGCAGGAAGTCGCGTTTTTAGAAGTACGTGGTCAAGACATGTACGACCATGAGTAGGAATTGTGTGTGCCGGAAGCATTCCGTGAAATGCAATCATATCCAGATATTTTGCAGCATTGCGGTCTTGTGTGCCAGGTGCAATATCAATATTTATATCGCCAACCAGGATTATATCCTTAAAAGAGGAAAGATTGCATATACAATTATTGAGGGAATTTAAAAAGTTATCGAGATTTTTGTAACTGGGTGGACGGTAAATGGCTATAATTACTGTATTATTTGATACTTTAAAAGTAAGTATGTTTGCGTCTAGAAAGTCTGGTTCATCAACATTTGCAAGACCGGCGATCTTACAGTATATCACAACGCCTTCATTTTGTGTCTTATTTCTGGTAGTGGAGAAAGACGTGTAGCCCTCGATAATAGGCACAGAAGAATTACGTGTCAACCAGCACTCTGTTAGCACTATAACATCCCATTCTACCTTTGACCTAACTAATAATGTTTGCAGATTTGAGATATTACAGTGTATACTACGTATGTTTTGTGTGAGAATTCTTAGATAAGTTTTCGTATCCCGAGTCAATTTCTGGCAATCTTCGATTTCGCATGTCGCTGATTGGGCCACAGAAATATCGTCCAGTTCACTATTTAGATTTATATTAAATTCACCCATATTCAAGTTTATGATATAACAATGTGCACTTCAATAACATTCTAATATTAACTAGCGTAATCTTATTCATTTTTAGGAAATACTTGGCAACATTCTCAATATATATTACTGTCAAACAATTAAATAAAATATAAAATTGTAAAAATGTATGAATTGTGTTGTGTGTTTTGTAAGTGTAAGTGATGGTTCGTGTAAGTGTTGAGTTGGTGTGTAAATTATACAGTGTATTATAGGAACATTCGTTTCGATAAACTAATAAAATTAAAATAATATAAAAGAAAAATAAGAGATCAAAAATATTACATTCTAAGCTAATGCTAATAATAACAGACATAGTAATAGACTTTGCAATTAGTCAGATTCTCAGTTCACCTTTTAACTTATCCAAGTCCGTCTCTGTATTAATACGTAAAGCACGATCACCATCTTTCTTGCGCAGGTAGATCTTGCCACCAGCTGTCCAACAATATTTGTACTCATGAGAGTTCGCGAAGTCCCGGCCGAGGAAAAACAGTCTTCTAGTTTTAGGAGTTAGGTGTTCGGAGATGTAAATGTTCTTCGTAGGGCCACTTATATGTAGGTGAGCGGTGTTAAGTTTGTTTTCTTTATGTTGGTTGTTGAACTTTTTGCAGTGTTCTATAACACTTTCTTTGGTGATAATTGACGTAAAATCTACAATGATAGGCTTATTTTCTTCTGTTTTAGTATTAATACGATAAATATCTCTAATGTTATGTGTTTGAATAGGTATGTTGAGAGTACTGCCCACCTGAGTTATTAAGTTCAGGAGATCTTGCTTTGACTCTTTTTGCCGCGGTGGAATATTTTTTATTTCAATAGAAGAAAGCTTTTGCGTCTTTTCGAGGATTTCAATCTTGCTTTCCAAGACCTGGGTGTATTCTAAATTATCCTTTCTCTCTTTATCCATATCTTCAAGTTTTAGCTTGAGTTTCTTGTTCTCATCTGACAGGAGCTCAATAGAGTCTATAAGCCCATCATTCTGCTTTCTGATGTCGTTTATTATCGCCTGTAATGCGTCCAATTTAACATTTTGCTCCTCTTTTAATTCGGATAACATCTTTCTTATTTCTAACATAGAGCTGGATAATTCGTCATCTTGAGTTCGTTTCCTGGACCGTGTTGTTGTTGTTGTTGAGCTTAAATCAACACTTGGCGGAGACCGATTAAGTGGCATGGTGACTTTGGTTTTTCTTTAAAACAGGCAACTCGGGGCGGCAGACTTAGGGTATGCTTATAAACAGTTTCGGAAATGTTAGAATATTAAAACTTAATAATGTTTATTATTACGGTATTTTTTCTCGTAAATGCTCAGAGAAATACGCAGTAAATTTGTTGTAAATATTAAAGTATATCCAAAAATGAAATTTATTTTCAAGATTTGAACTTAGACCTGTCACTGACAAGAGCCGTGTTACTACGCGCTCGGCCAAATTGACATATACTTTCTTTGTGAAAATTTAGTTCGTATTATTAGCGTTGACGCTAACGCAAACAGCAGTTGACCTTTCTATTGTGTTTGAAAGTCACGGATCACGGTTCACAACACAGCTTTTATGAGCGTCTTATTTTAAAATGAAATAAAATGACCGTTTTTTATTTGTTTCACTCACTTTTTTGTCAATAACTTTTATTTTCATAAGATTTTTAACACAGATTTTTACCAGATTGTTTATCACTCACTTACGGATAGTTTGTTACAAATTAGAGTCATTTAGTTAAATAAAAACATTTTTGAACAATAAATTTACGGACGTTAGCAAAAAATACGTGTGCTCGCGACGGCGTCTATGCGGGGGGGGCCAAATGTTTGAGTTTGGATTGTTTATTAACACTGTAGAAGAAGGACAGCTTACCATAAGAATCAGCAAGAGGAACGAGGCTTCTGAATAAAACCTGAAAAAAAAAAGTTTAATTATGTTCAGTGTGAGAAAAAGCCAGGGTTTACGAAATATATATACATGTTTTATGCAAATAAATACATTTATTATTATTAATATTATTATAATAAGTATCAAAATCAAAGAAACAAGTGCACCAGTCGATAGTCTTTTTGTATTACGAAAGACATCGACATTCATCATTGATGGTGTGATTCTCCTAAGTTACTAATACTGGGCTTGTTTTTGTTTTATTTTGATTTAGACAGACAGATTTAAAATTAATTTCGTCGTTTGACGAGTACTCATTAGTGTTAGATTAAATATAACTCTACTTTAACCATAACCTGTCCCTTGAGTCACATATAAACATTTCCATTGTTTACTCGCAGGACAGTTAAGTTAACGGTACGGTAAGTATATGCGAAATTGAGCACTATGAAATAAGTATTATGACTTTGTTAGAAGTGAAAAATATATTAGAGAAGTTTGTATGTAGAAAAGCTAACAATTACATTTACAAAGTGTTTATCAGAATTTTAAGCTAAATTATAATATACTATGTTCAATAAGACTACGTAGACATTATGGCCCACGATAATGTGACATCTTAATAGTACCGCGATAGCTTAGATAGAAAAGTAAGTATGTACATTGTGAAGGAGTTATACAAGTGTTATAAGGATCATGATGATAGCTTACCGGTTGAACAGAGGCACTGCCGCAGACAAATAGCATCGCGAGGGCGACCGCCGTGGCTAATGTAAAACCGCGCATTTTTGCAAATAAACACCTAACACAGGTAAAGGCTGCTGTGAATTTCGATGCCAGAAGTACCCCTTTTATATGAACGTAGAATTATATCTTAATCAGTAACTATGACAAATCATATATTGCCGTTTCCAAAGGTAAAAGTGGAAAATTTTACGGTTACTTATCGGATTGTATATTAAAAAAAAACAGAGTGAAATTCCAATTTTAAATTAAAAGAGATATTTTTATCACTCTATATATTACCAGGAGATCACTAATTTTGGTCAATCGAACTTCTGTTACTATTGAAATCATTATCGCATTAGGCTGTGTTGCTGGCACATGACTGAAAGTTTTAAAAGTACGAAAGACACCAAGGAAATATTCAGATGTTCTTAAACATGGAAGTTCAAACAGTGATAATAATATAATAATATATTCCGGGACATCTCACACGCGGTTGTCTGATCCCAAGCTAAGCAGAACTTGTGTTATGGTAACCAGACAACTGATAAACATACTTATATATTTCTAAATACATACATATTATAGATAAATTACACCCCGACACCGAACAAATGAGCGTGCTCATCACACCAACATTTGTCCCGGGTGGGAATCGAACCCACGACCTCCGGTATAGCAGTCAGGGTCTCTAACCGCTAGACCAACAAGCCCGTCAAATGATGAGGACAGAATGTCACCAATTCTAAACCAGCATAAAATTTCAGTAAGTCAGTCAGTGAAGAGTAAGAAAGAGGAAGAAGGTCGTAAGTCCAATTCAGTAAGTTGTGACGCCTGTATCGCTCGATTAAAACAAGTTAACTTTTCATTCGATACCAAGTGATTCTGGATCAGGGAAAAATAACAAAAACATTTTAGAAAATTATTGCAGCAAATTAAAGATTTTGAAGTCAGAGGGTGACTTAGGAAGCAAATTCACTGTAATCATGAAACATGTTTTGGCTGAAGTTAAGTTGTTTATTATGAGCTTTGTGAGTATGGATGTTCTGATGCAGTTTCTGGGTTTCGTTGCAAATGGCTAGTAATTTTATTGTGAAAACTGGAAATGCTAACATTTTACAGTGGAATGCAGATAGCCTTTGTCCTAAAATTTATGACTTCGAATGTTTGTTGCTTACAGGAAACGTACACATTGCTTTTAATGATTCGAGGCCATTCTTGGGGGGGGGGGGGGGGGGCTCCGTGTCGATGTGTATAGTGGTGGGGTTAACATTTTGCTTGGGAGGCCTTTTCCGTAACAGAGTATTAACATTTATAAATTAGTAAGTTGAGTGTTTTCAAGGAGGAATACGTTATTTTTTTTTTTAGTTTTTATTTGTACTTAAGGTCTGGTAGCTGACCTGGTAGAAGTCGCCACATTCCAACGGGGTGTCTAGTTTTAAGTTATCTTTAAGTCTTAGGGTTAGGTTATTTTTACTTTTGTAAATTTATTATTCTCATCTATTATTGTGGTGCCTTACGAGGTTGTCTTGGCGCACCAGCGCAACTTGCCTCAACAAATCAAAATTTTAAAAAAATAAGTACGAAAGACCCTTCGTTGTAATGAGATGTTGTTGTTAGTACAGGGAGACTCGGTAAGAGGTCAACCAATGCTTACTGATGGCTGTTTCGAGGAGTGATCGATCTCGACGAAGAAGTTCGAAGTCAGAGAAAGTTCACGGACGAAGAAAGAAGTCGGCGGCCAAACACTTATTTGGGACACTTCATATGGGTTCAATGTCAGATCGTTGACTCATACAACAACTTTCCCAATTCATAACACTTAACAATCTATTATGGTGGATCCAGCTTTGGGACCATTTGTCGCACAGTCGTCATCAAGTCACAAGAATTAATAATTTGTTTCTTATAATCATATGCGACGCTCAAACCAACATCCTAATTCGTTAGATAAATGTTTCTATGTGGTCTCCTTGTGGGTCTACTATAAATTATACCTAAATATTGTTAAGGTATATAGATGTGGAACCTAAAGTTAAATCATAAAGATTTTTAGACGTTTTGAAATAAATCTTAGTATAAATTAAGTAACCATTGTCATAAAACTATTGTGTATTATTATTGTACATGACAGGTTCCACTAAACCTTGTAAGGATTGGCTTGGATGACAATGTGTTTGAGATTGTTCGATGACACTCAGAAGAGAAATTCCAAAAATCGGAAGTGAGAAAAGTGAGCGTGCGTATTAGTTGTCCCCTGTGCAACTGGCGCTGTTTTGAATTTACGCAAGCCTTTCTAAAACTGTCTGTCAAGCAAATAAATAAATTATTTCTGTCTTTTTCATCTTCATGTAAAATATTGTTCTCATCCAACTACCAAAAGGTTATCACACAGCACAATATTTTAATGTATTTCTTTTCTCTTTCTATTTTTGTTTTACCCCATTGTTATTGGTTGATCATGTTACATTACGTCCACTGACAGTGCCAACTCCGGGTTAAAGTGAGAGGAGCGGTCGTCCTAGGCGACCTTAAAACCAAATGTGTAAAATATTCCACAACACCGCCTAACTTCCTGGCAGAGCAATAGGTAAAACTAACTAACTACTTGGGGCTTTGAGGGACTTGGGGAAGTCCCCGCCCCCTATCCGATGGACCCGAGGCGAAGGCGCGCGCGGGTGTCGGCGCGCGCCTCTGAGGCGGGAGCGGGCGGAGCACGGGGACGTGGTAGCCTTACTCCTCACTACCCCGTGCAGGAGATGGGCCCGGACAACCGGGCCAGCACCATTGTGGGGCTGTGGAAGAATTTGGATTCCCGCCGCCCCACGTGCACGTGCGAGGAGGAGACATCGGGGGGATTTAGCCGGTAAGAGTCCGGCATGCCCCTCCGCCTCTCCCCAGGCGGAGGAAGTCCAAGAGGATTTCCCCCCGAAAAAAAAAAAACAAAGTGTATGTGACCCAACATTATGAAAGTAGAAGAATATGTTTGCACAATACGTAGCTAGCTGTTAATAATCTTACCAGCTCAAACCTAATATACGCCATGTCTGCATTGTGTTTTTCTTGAATGAATATTTAATTACCGAATCAGGTTAAAAATATAATAGTTGCAATACACAGGTTTCAATAATACGAGTTTCTAATGCAAATTATTTATTTGAAAATGGAAATCGAATGAAAGACAATTAAAACTTAAACACTGGAAAAAAAATATTAAATGGGTTCAGTGATTAAGAAGATGTTTGATAGGAATTAGACGCTGTTTGGGCCCCCTATGGTGTCCAGTTGACGGCCAAATGTGTGTGAGAAGCTGCTCCTTCGCGGAGGACTAGAGCGCAGTAGCCCAACGGGATAGCCTCCTCGAGGCAAATAATTCCTGCTTTCACCTCCTAAAAAAAAACATAATTTGACGCTTCGCCTTTGCCATACTAGAATAACAAGGACATCTTATAAGTGTGTTTCGGTAACCAATATTTTTTATTTTAATTATGTTCCCAATATATTGATTAACATTATAGGGAGGTGGAAATCCCTGCACTGCAATGTTGAGTTTACTACTTCTGAATAATTTCGTTGAGAGTTCTAAAAATCAGACACTCCGATCTAAAGTATCTCTAAATTTTAGCCTCTGTAATGACTCGTCTATTTTCACTAATAAGTAAGGGCTCGTCTATTTTCACCTTTTTCCAAATTAACTTTAAAACACTTTATCCTTAAGTAAGAAAAAAATGTTTGAGTTTGGATTGTTTATTAACACTGTAGAAGAAGGACAGCTTACCATAAGAATCAGCAAGAGGAACGAGGCTTCTGAATAAAACCTGAAAAAAAAAAGTTTAATTATGTTCAGTGTGAGAAAAAGCCAGGGTTTACGAAATAAGTATCAAAATCAAAGAAACAAGTGCACCAGTCTATAGTCTTTTTGTATTACGAAAGACATCGACATTCATCATTGATGGTGTGATTATCCTAAGTACTGGGCTACAAATGGCCTATTAAAAAGAGTGGTTTTTGTTTTATTTTGATTCAGACAGACAGATTTAAAATGAATTTCGTCGTTTGACGAGTACTTAGATACTAGTGTTAGATTAAATATAACCTCTACTTTAACCATAACCCTGTCCCTCGAGTCACATATAAACATTTCCATTGTTTACTCACAGGACAGTTAAGTTAACGGTACGGTAAGTATATGCGAAATTGAGCACTATGAAATAAGTATAATGACTTTGTTAGAAGTGAAAAATATATTAGAGAAGTTTGTATGTAGAAAAGCTAACAATTACATTTACAAAGTGTTTATCAGAATTTTAACCTAAATTATAATATACTATGTTCAATAAGACTACGTAGGCATTAGGGCCCACGATAATGTGACATCTTAATAGTACCGCGATAGCTTAGATAGAAAAGTAAGTATGTACATTGTGAAGGAGTTATACAAGTGTTATAAGGATCATGATGATAGCTTACCGGTTGAACAGAGGCACTGCCGCAGACAAATAGCATCGCGAGGGCGACCGCCGTGGCTAATGTAAAACCGCGCATTTTTGCAAATAAACACCTAACACAGGTAAAGGCTGCTGTGAATTTCGATGCCAGAAGTACCCCTTTTATATGAACGTAGAATTATATCTTAATCAGTAACTATGACAAATCATATATTGCCGTTTCCAAAGGCAAAAGTGGAAAATTTTACGGTTACTTATCGGATTGTACTTATATTTAAAAAAAAAAACAAAGTTTAATTCCAATTTTAAATTAAAAGAGATATTTTTAGGTCCTTTTAAAACCTCTTGGAAATCCATTTCATCTAATACATTCATGGTGATGCCACCAAATGTATGGTACTAGAACTCGCTTCACTAAAAAAAGTTTTACACACACAGTTTAATGCGCCTTTCGAAAACCAGGTATATTTTAGGGGAGCTCAATATACGGATGGATAGGGTCTTGTTAAAATACTTACATGATTATCCCGAAGGACAATAGACTAAGCTTGTCTTTAAGAAGAATCAGTGGCCCGGCTTTCAATTTTTTGGACGGTAGTTACATATTCACTAAATCCTAAGGTAGCATCATTACTTCGTTCATAATGTTTTTAAAAGATTTCTTCAAATACCTAATTTCGTAAACTTCAAACGGTTCATTGTCACGTACAGGGTGTTACAAAACCCCTGTCCGATCCGTTAAGGGGTTGTTAGGTATCGATGTCTGATTACATTAATGTAGAAAATAAATAAAAAATCTCTAAATGGATAGTGAGAGTGACGGCATCGTCACAGGTTGTGCCAAATGATCACACAAAAGGCCACCATTAATACCGACGAAAATGGTCGTGTAGTTTTTTATTTATCGTCAAATTTACGGAATTTGTCTGCTACTTCAAAGTTCTATATTATTATTATTATTATCATGAAAATTCCAAATTTAACATTTTATTTGGGCATGTGATGGTGAACCCTATATCCTCCTTTCGGGCCGGACAAGGGTTTTGTAACTGTATATATGCAACTAGATTGTGTACGAATACCTATACCGCCAAATCGCGTTTTCGTCAAGTTTTAAATCGAATGGGGCCAGAGTGGTTATTTGTCACAGTTTAGATTGTTTAGTTGGATTGCGTTTCAACACATCGCAACTTTAATTACTTAGAAACGTTAGTCATCAGCCATTTGTAGTCGCAATCTTACCACACCTCTATTTTATGAGCTGCGTCCTCTAAGCTTTGATTCACTTAATCTACTTGTGTGATATTTTCGATAGCTGTGTCTATTTACATATAGGTCTAATTAGTCGTAACACACTAATGTTATTACTAGCCTTTAAGCCGCGGTAAGACAAACTTTTACCTTAATTCCAATTAAAATTCTTGTTAATTAATCTTATTGTTTATCTTCCTAACACTTTCCTATGTTAAATGTGTATATGTATCAGGTATGTATCTGATGTTATGATTTATATTTCTTCAAGAATTCTAGTGTTCTGTATGAAGCGGCTTTTTATTTGATCCTATACTGTTCAGTTATAGACTGATCATGTTTTTATTACCGTCTTTGCTTATATTAAGGCCATCTTATCGACAAGTAAGGACTAAAGCAGTGAATGATAAGGTTAGCTAGGTAATACATGTTAGACTGACATGTCTTACAGGAGTTAATTGCATGTTCTCCGTACAAAGTTACGTCGAAGTGAAATATAATGCATTTACAACGCTTCTTGCATGCAAACAAAGTTAGCTAGACAGTTTCAGTTGAGAGAGTATTTTTAAAATGTTTCTTCAATCATGTCGCAGAAGCGAAGTGAATTTGTATAACGAACTGTGTAAACTAAAACATAAATTTAATTCGTTTCAGTTAATTGAACACGAGTTCCAGATGAAAAAAACAAAACTGATTAACATTCATAATATTTTATTTATTCCATAATCATTAATACTCAAGACGAACTAAAGTTAGTACATACTTAATACATTATACGATACTAATAGAAACATAATTCACAGGTAAAATTTTATTTAACTTTATAGTCTAAAAGATTTTCAATAATACTGATATAACATTTAGATAAGGATCTAAACCTCTCCCTCCTTAAAATTTAATATTAAGTATCTAAGATTGTATAATATCAGAGAAATGTACAATATCAAATAAATTAATAAAAGGTTTTTAAATGAGATATTTATATACTAGCATGAGATCTTATCAAGCGTAAGAGATATCAAGTTTGGTCAACCGAACTTTCGTTAAAATTCTTTGTGATCTCGTTAAAACTTTTTTAGACAAAAAAATAACTAAAGATTCGTGGAAAGTTAAAGAGAAGACAATTACTGTAACATCGAACGAAATGTTTTATTAGGCAATTACAGAGTTCCGGAGAATTCTATTACATGAGGTTGTTGGGACGGTTGGATTCAGTTGTTTAAAATAGATTGCGGGGGAGCAGAGGGTAGCTGTCCTGTGACCGCTTGGAGCCAAGGGGCAGGTGGGACAGGTCGATCTCATCCATGGGGTAGTCCTGTCGGTACCTCTTCTTATCCAAGCTCGAACTGGAATAACACACACATTAGTATTCATCACTATTGTATACCCAAATAGTTTGTGACAAAATTTTGAAAGATTGTATATTAGATCTTTTAAAATCAATCTGTGTTGGTTTAAACTGTGTAAACATGACTATAACTTATCAAAGTATCAGAGTTTTGTATTGTAATGTTTTTAGTACAGTGAGACTCAGTGAGTAGTCTGTGATCACTGCTTACACAGAGGTATCTAGGTCAAGGTAGTTGGTTCCGTACAGGTGGTAGAAGCGCTTGGTGGCGAAGGGGAACGGCATCGAGGAGCGGTCGATCTCGTCGAAGTTGCGCTTCTTCACGAACGTGTCCAGGCCAGACCTACACACAAAGTACATCTATAAAATTCTTGTATTAAAAAAAACGGTAGGGCCGAACTCCACCATAACAAAATAGTAGCTCAGCGGAGAAGTTGTTGAATAACCAATACGAATTAGTTGTTTAGGCCCGGCTACATTGCGAAGTTTGAATAACGAATTTCTCAATCTCTGCTCCGCTCTGATCGTTTCAGCTGTCGTGGAGTCTGGCCCTAAATGTTCGAGTGGATTCAAGTCAAATCGTATTTTTCAATCACTCTATTCTAACCGTGATAAATTATTTGTGTATGTGAGTATTTTGTACAAAGATTAAGAACAACCTAAGAAGTCCTGAAACGTTAAATATTGTTTGATTTGTTGCCTTATATTTGAAAAACGTTTGGCTTATTTGTATTTTTTCGTCAACAGCTATATTTACATAGCTGAGTACGTCCGATAGCGGGAGTAATTACAAAGCCTGCTTTTGAGACTTGTACAAAATGAAATGTCTACAACAGTCCCACTTTATCTCATTTTAAGAAAATGAAATAGGTCTAATGAAAGCGGTCAGTGCTGGGATATGTCTTGTTTTACCGCGAAGTATTTACTGATGCAAATTAGTTTTTTTAATAGCTTATTAAAGAAAATTTTCTTGGAAAATTAATTAAGAAGCCTGTTTAACTTCAGAAACATATTTAGTATCACACTATGTCTAGTATTCCAATTTCTATCTTTAATAATAAATGTCATAATATTAAATAATTTCTAAACACGGCCTAATTCGTTTACTTTAGTATATAAGTAAGAATATTGTGTTATTTTAAATAAAGTCTTGTTTAGACCCCTTAGTAGAGGAAAATAAAAATGTTATAGCAATTTAAACTCGATCATCAATGTAACGGAATTCGCAGCCTACGCTTTTTGTACTTTATGGTTCAAACAGTTACAGCTCAACAGATTTACATAAAGTATTGTTTGAAATGATTTATATCGTATTGACCCTACATAGCACAATTACGTGAAGGAATTTGCATAAACTCCACTCAGACAAAAGAACAGCGCATATAGCACATAGGCTTATAAGTTTCATAAAGAGGGTGGCTATTTCAGTTAAGTACACAAACAAGTAAATAAACCTAATTTTCAATTATTATTAAACAAACATTGAATATTAAATGTATTTAGGTTCAGCATAAACAATAAGAGATTACGTCGAGTAACCTGCGCAAATTTAAACACATCCGGATTTAGTTTTAATAACTAACGCTCCGGCTAAACTGTCTACCAAAGCCTTGTGTACAAAGTTAGAGTAATAAATGTAGGAATGTCTGCCTTACCGGTCGATTTCATCGAAATTGCGCTTAGGGAGTCCATCTCCGTAATATCCGGCGAACTCGATGGGCGCCAGCGGCCACGGCTCGCGCTTGCCTCCGTACGGACTGCGCCCAAACAGTTACTTGAGACACTTCACATACATTATTAATACATGCCTATTATACCCTAATACATTACAAACAAGTCGTAAGTAAGGAATGTAGCGGATCGCGCTTATTTAGTGTCAGTTTAGATTATTGTTGGTATGTGTTTGAAATGCATATCGATTGTTTTTAAATGTAAATGATGAGATCAACACAAAATTCAACCAATCAGGTTCTGAGAATTCCTTAGTATTGTACATGATGTACATGATGAGCTTTTTGTGATCGAGCAACATTATCGTGTGACACCAAAGAAAATCTCTAAAATTCAGCATTTAATGTCTCTTGCTTGAAATGCATATTATGAAACAGCTAACACAAATTATCTGTGTATTCAGAACATTTTGTAGACAGTATTTATGTCGAGGAATCGATGTAGTTACGCCAATAATGAAGTTCTTATTCTCGTGCACCCCATAACGCTAGTCTATGCATCGCCACGGGGTGTCTCCTGCTCCCTTCTAATTGGCCATTGACTCTCATAATGTCTGCGTGATTTGTTACATAATACAGAATATTCCTTTCTTATTATGTCATCTCGATGGCTCAATGGAAGTTACTGGACTATATTTAATTAAAAGAAGTAGATATATATATTCTAAATATGTATTAAAATTAAATTCATAATAAGCTGAAATGTGTTAAAACAAGTGCTTGTTGTGACCACGCTTTATCTAGCAGCAACTTCAGTTTATAAACTGTGAAGAAAAATACCAACATAGGATAATATTAAGGATTATTTTTACTGACCTGGCGTAATCAAATCTCCTGGAGATGAGGTAGGGCACGTATCCAGTGTGTCGAATCTCTCGCGCTTCGCGGACTAAGTTGCCGCCGCCGACCGCGTCCAGAGCGCTCTTGTGGGCTATGCGTATGTGACCCAACATTATGGAAGTAGAAATCATGTTAAAGAAAATGCTAACGTAATATGTAGCTGTTAGTAATCTTACCTGCTCAAATCAAATATACGCCCAGTATGCACAGTGTGTTTTCTATGAGTTGTTTTTTTGCTAAGCAGTTACCGAATAAAATTTTCCCGAAAATCAGCGTCTTCAACACACGGGTTACAAAGATACAAGTTTCTAAGTTGCAAAGTATTTATTTGAAAACATCAACACCGAATGATAAATCATGACAATTTTTCAATAAATAAAAATTTACTCAGAGGTATCACAATTTATACGTTGTATGAGAAAACATTACAAGGGTACAATGACTAAGATAGAGATAGGCGTTTAGACGAAGTTCGAGCCTCCTATGGTGTCCAGCTCACGGACGAAGTTCCCGCCTCCGATGGAGTCGAGGTTGCGGACGAAGTTGCCTCCGCCCAAGGAGTCCAGATTCCTCTTCACGAGGTTGGGCCCTCCCAGCTGGTCGAGGTTCTTCTTCACGAAGTTGCTGCCTCCAATGGAATCCAAGTTCCTCACAAAATTCCCTCCACCAAGAGAGTCCAAGTTACGAACAAAGTTACTGCCGCCCAGGGAGTCGACGAATCTTTTGTTCTCTTCAATGTTTCTGCCTAGAAGTGTGGAGCCACCAATGCCGTTTAGGGTACTTCTGCCTAAGAGGGTTGATCCTCCAATTCCGTGGGTGTTCCTACCGTGGCTGCCATATCTTAAGTCTCTACCGAGTAGGGAGCTGCCACCGAGGTTGCCAAGGTTTCTGCCCAAGAGGGAGCTGCCGCCGAGACCGTTGGTGTTCCTACCAAGCAGAGTATTGCCTCCAATACCGTTCAAGTTGCGTTCCGCGTAGCTGTTTTCATATTGCAGGAGGAAGCGTATGTAATCTTCGAGATCTTCTTTTTGCTTATATTCTGTAACAATGTCAAGCAATGTAAACGAAGCGCAATGTTGTATCGCGGATAGATAAACATACATAAATACATATATTATGTGCATTTACGAAAAATAGTACTTACCATTAATGTGCAGTAAAAAGTATGCACCGTGTAAAAAGCGTCGTGATCAACGTTGTGCAGACGAACTGAATGGTTGGTGCTACGTCCCATCACCTGAATGGTACTGGTGCACATAAAGGGTTTATATACAAACTAAGTGCATTTCGACGTACTGTACAATTTAGTACTTTGGGTGGTTGATAAACGTAACTGTGCAGGGATTTTTAGTGCATGTGAAACGTCTTTTGATTAGGGTGCTAATCCTGTCATATCAAATCAGACGTAGGACGGTACAGAAAATAATACTTAATATATAAAAAGGGTGTGGTTTATGTGAACATCGTGTAGATTTCTAAGTTGCGATTTGATATGATGATAGTGCAAAAACATGTGTGTGAATATTAGTAAGTGTGCTATAACACAATCAATATATGGATCACCATCCTTTCAATGTAATTTGACTTTCATGTATGAATGTAATTTTCAGTCATTAGGTGGGTGTATGAGAGATGTTAGTCCAATATTAATTGTGTTCCTTTCAAGTCTCTTGTGGTTGTTGAAGTTTGCTCTGTGCCAGGTCGAATCACCGTGTTAGCATACTGTGTGCGTACAAATAGAATATTAATTGACATTGTGGAATGATCTGACTTACCGTTGGCGTCGTAACGTTCAGCAGAATTGTGGTCGGCGCCACTGACATCCTGATCCTGTAGGAATAGTTATTTGATTTAACACAGAACATTACTAAGAAATACCTTACTCGACTAAATGGGAGTCTGAACTTCGTGTTTGAATCAACAGTGCGCTTGTACTCTGTTTATTTAACCCGAGGCACTAACTGGCATATGTAAATGAATGACCCTGATAATTAAGACGTGTTGATGCTTCTTAAAACTAGTGAATAGTCTAACTAAGGCATGATGAACTTGTATTAAAGAAGTCAGGGAAATAGTAGACCAGTTTCCGTCTTCCAAAAGTACTTAAGAAATAATCATAATGTTTTAATTACACGGGAACCTTCGGCTTAAGATTGAGTATACCTTTAGTAAATAATATAACGTATGTTAAGGTTCAAATAAAGTGCTTATTCTGGATGTTGAATATATATTTCAATACTGACGTTTATAGACATCAGAATAATGGAAACTTGGAATGATGTAAACATTCCGAAATATTCGAGGTGTTCTCTAGAGACTGGTAATATTGATGCCTGATTTTAATCGAAATTTATGTAAATTGTAAGTACACATACGCATTCAGTTGTTTATAAAAAAGGGCTATTTGATAAGGAGGAATTCAAAATCAAAGTAATAAATAAATTAAGAACGTCTAGCTTACATAGTTTTCTTAATAGGTTCTCTAAGTAACTATTAAGTTTTTAACTAGTTTAAGCAACGCCTATGATTAAAGTGCCTTCAGGCATTAAGTCGGCCGATCTACAGTAAATAGTCGATATATTCCCGGCTTCTGACGCTGTAGACAAATAACGAAATTCTCTTTTTGGAAAATATTTTAGAGTTACTGATTACGGAACGATTAGTGTAAAATTGGAAGCTTAAGTAGTTATTAAATTTTCTTGTTACGAAGCAGCCAATCAGATCTTGTCAATTTATATTCCGCTGCTGTAATTGTGGGATTATATAGTTAAATTCTGGATTCGAGTCCAGAATTCCGTTCAACGAACGAAATTGACAAGAGTAATTTGTCCGATTTTAACATTTCTGTAAAATTTCGATAAATTGCGATATTTATAACGGGTCGCTGGACTGACTCAACTGCCTTAAGTAACAGCTTAAAAGCTCTAATAAAGATTCAGTGAGGCTTTCGATATCTTTAAAATGAAAGCAATGACTTTTTGGTATTGAATTTTCTAGATAGCAATAATGTATTAAATATGATTATGTAGTAAGTATTGACAAGAACATCACAGGTTTTTAAAGAAGACCTAAAAATTAAGGTTACATAGGTACCTAATGTAAAAAGGTGTTTTGGTTAGATTCTACCTTTTACATTAATTATTAGAAACCTACAAGTTCTTTTACACCCTTGTAGCTTTTACATTTATTATTCTTAAACATATATTTTTTTGAAGTGGTTAAAAAGGTACTAATTACAAGCCTACGTGCTCATATTTAAAGGTATAATTAAAAGTACGACCACAGCCTTATAGGTCAAAACACAATACTTCTAGAAAATTAAACCATAAGTAGCAAGCTTTTAAAGAATAAATAAATAAATAAAGTGCCAATATTGACACCTTCTCCTTTCGCAGGTCTGCTGGCAGAAATTTCTTAAGAAATAAGCAGTACCTTTGTACATAATTTTTAAATATTAAATATTATCTATTAATGTGTTGTGTGTACATAAATTATTAAATAAAATAAATAAATAATTTGGTTTTCCACCAACTGTCGGTAAATAATGAGTCGTTCAATATATGGAAATGAAAACATGACATGATTGGAAAAAAATCAAGTATATTATTGTATCTATTATCGGTACACCAGCGTCCAAACCTTATCTCTTTCATATGATTTTTGTCCACAGAGATTGTTTCGAACCGATCGCCAATTTCGATACGATTGTGTAACGAAAATTATAAATAAACCGGACCTCTGTATTATATTTATTTGTATGTGTATTTATTGTGTACCTGTTCGATTCGAGAGTATATTGTCCAGATGATTTAAAAAAAACCTTTCGTACTGAGCCAATGTGGCGAAATAACCCTTCCAATGATGGCGACGTGTCAACATGGGTAAGTTGTGACGTCATTCTCGGATAAATTAGCTTGTTTCACGTAAATGTATGCTTAAAACACATCTGTTGTTATAGAGCTCATTAGTGAAAAAAAGACTGTTGTTTGAAATAAATTGGTAGATGAGGGTTAAATAGAGTCGTTTAAGGGTTAAATATGACTTACCTGGTGAGGATCAGCGCTGCAGCAGACAAGCAGAGCTGCGACGGCAACAGCCAACGCTCCTCCGGCACCTCGCATCATTGCAACTGATCTACAACAATAGACACAATTTTATTGTTAAGACTATAGACAACAATAGCAGATTAAACCTCCTTTGTCAAATATTTGAAATCAGACCGAATTCTAATTTTAAGTCATACCAAAAGTACAGAGTGCGCGGCGTGCGTACATAAATGTTGATACTTTTGTTTTAAAGTTTATTTGAGGAAAACAATGTAATTATAATGACCGTAGTTCTCAAGACGTTATTTGAACAACCAATATTTCAAAAAGGAAAATGTCCTCTTAATATATCAATTGTGTACCAACATTGACTCAGATCTGACTGAATACATGTGTGTATACATATAGCACACTAGTTACCGACAATTAAGAATGTTCAGTCCAAAGTTCAGGAGGTTTAATTTTATGTAATACATAACCAAGTATTGTGGTATTATGTAATATGTCGATGTCTTTAAATAATATTTCGTCTTCCTGTTATTTTGCGAAACTGTTATTTTAAGACGCAGTAGTCAATACCTACTACACATGTTTCTTAAGGAAATTCATCGTATTTATTTTAGAAAATGTAAGGAAGGAATTTAGTTGGTTTGTTTTCAATTACTGTTTCTTGTAAACAACTTTGGTTTAATCTTGAAATGTTACGAAACTTGGAAAGTTTTTAAAGTTTTAGTCCTTTCTCCAGTATAAGGTTATTTGGTTTAATTGTGGTATTAGAAATAATAATGATACGTTTGATATAGATATTATAATGTGTCAGTAGTATAAAGTATCATCTGGCCTGCCCGTCCTGCACCACCACCGTTGCCCTTAAGGACCTAATGGAGACCAACGACAAAACCATTCTGGCGGCAACTTTCTGGTCAAACAGAGTTTAGATCATTGACTCGAGAAGAAGAAGAAGTAGTATAAAGAATAAGTATTATAGTCAAGGTAGATGTAAAACTGCTTTAAGATAATATGATTTTATAAAAGGCTCGCTTTAAAACCATCTGTATGCAATAGATTACCCCACTAGACGCTTTAAAGGCTCATATTACAATAAATATACATAAAAGTCTTATTTTTTCTTTTATCTACAAATAATATAAATGAAGCGAGCGGTTAATTCAAATTACGTACTTAATTAAAGCTGGAAAAGGTAGCGGCTTATAAAAATGTACCGCTAACATATATTTTCTCTCTGGCATATTTTGCTTTGCGTGTTAAAAACATTAATGCTTATCTTGCACATTTTATAGTGATTAAAAAAAGATTTTGGTATAACTGTTTTTGTAATTATAATTAACTTTAGAGTTTGTATATTAAATATTGTTAAAAGACAACTTAATCTTAATTAGATTTAAAACCTTAAATTGCTATTATTTTCCATTGAATTTATCTATATATATTTTTAAACAAAACCTTGTTATTATAAAGACATCAACGCACGGCCTACAATTAATCATGTAAAGTGGATTATCAGATGTAAAAAACATTTTCGATATTAAACTGTTTTCCAAGACACATAACACGTATTATAAAACTGAACTGTCAGTTTGCACATATCGATACATAAATGCCAGTTTTTATTGCGAGAATATATCTTCATCTATGACACGCAGGCTATGAAAAGGATAGAATCAATCAAACTGTCTTTTATTTAATTCCACATGAGTTTTGATCGAGTTTCGCTTAAGCTGGTCACGCTGTTGTGGGAAAATGTTACACGTGCAAGTAATCAGCCTTCGATTGGGTTGAACCAATTTTTAATCCAAATATAGAAATGTGTACGAATTATAGCCGCATTCTCTGCGAAATAGATGTGAGGGCGGTATATTATTAGACTGAAAGTACTTAATAAGATATATCTATACTGTTCGTTATATTTTGCCTGATATTTTTTGTGTCAGGTACCAAGAAACATTCCTTATTTATTTGGAAATACGCTTTTGTTTTAACAAACAAAACGAATTTTCAGTTGGCAATATTTTAACGTCTCGAAAATCATTTCCATTTTATCCAATATTGTTGTAGCTAATATTTTTTGAAATCCCTGTCATAGAAAATATTGCATGGTCCGATGGCTTTGCACAATTCTAAGACTACAGGTAAGTCAGCCGGGTGTGCCCGAGAGACTGAAATAAAACGAAAGATAACACCTTCTTTGACCGCCTCACGACCCATTCATGAGGGTGAAAGAAGGATGTATTGAAGCTAATGATATCGGGAATTAGACGGGTATTAGTTTTTACAGAAAGTAAAGACTAATAATCTCTTCACAATTAAGGACATGTACCTAGTTATAGGAGGATTATACTTCTGTACCTAATGAAGGCGTTCTAATCCGCTTTAGAAAAAGGAATAAGAATACTGATATATTTATTTAAGTTTAACTACCTACTCGTATATCAGGAATATACACAGTTTTGTAAAGAGCTTTATATCAATTTTCGAGTAAAACATTAAATATTTCGTACTGGGAATAAACTTTTTAGTTTAAAATACGAGAAAAATAAAGTTAGTGATCCCAAAAATACCCTGGATCGTGGCTATCAATTGTTATTTGTTACAAGACAGCATATTTTATTTACCAACTTCAAAACTTGAACGTTTATTTTCTGACGTGACTATGAATTTCACATATAATTGAATACAGACAAGTAAGTTTAGATGCTATTTATTGCCTTCAAACGTTATTTAAAACTTGCTTTTTATACAAAACGGAATGAAAACTGTCCGTCGGAGTATTTTAATTATATCCTACAGCGTATGCAAGGGGTAAGGGGGTGTCATTATAAAATGGAACGATAGCCATAAAGCAACGGATATGAGAGCAATATCTCCACGAATGGTAGTTTAACAATGTGGAAGGAATCACTGATATATGTATCGAATATTACTGCGTATTTATGCAGTTTTGTTACCTGTTCCATAACTGTTACGTAACCGCGAATATAGTAATTTTAATAATAGGTTATAGGTTGTAATAACTGTATAAAATACGTTTGTTAAAAAGAAAGGGGTAGTTGATCGACACTGTTTAAAATTTGTAAAAGTTACTTCTGTTATTTTTTCTTAATTACGAGTAATTGAAATACATTATTTCTATGTTAAATTTACACCGTGGGTTTAAGTTAATATTGCGTAATAAGTCGAATATTGAGAGAAGTAAAAGCGGTAAAATACTATTTTTTTTTGTTTTACTTTCATTTTAACAATGATTTAATAGTATTGTAAATATTAAAATATTATTCTTTTACAGTGCGTTAAATAAGTTCTAAAAGTTTCAATCAACACTCTCAAACTTTTTGCACAACTGTTATGTATTAAAAAACAAAAGAAGATTAGATGTTAGATTTAATACTTCTTTGAAACTTAAATAAAATATTTGGTTATGGTTATGTTGGAAAATATTATTTAAGCTATTCACTTGTGTAAAAAAATATATACTTATGTAAAACAATTTTATAGTTTATCATAACTGTTTTTAATTTAGTAGACTATATGAAGAAGTGAGTTTATTAATAATATTTAATATGATTTTTTTATGAAATAATTAAATTAAACATTTAAAATAAATGCAATGAATAAATAAAATAAAAATATAAAATATGAGTATTACGAACCTGTGATATCGTCGGGGGATGGGAGAGCTCGTGATCGTCGGTGGTTGTGTTGCGTTGTGCCGCTGAAGGCCCGAGCGAGCCTTATATACCCGCGAGAGCCTCCTGGGCGGAGTGATGGGCGGGCGGGCGGGCGCTGCAATAACTGTCCACCTTAACATAACTAACTCCAAATATGCAGTTATGTGTCCCACCTATGGTATTTGCGGTTTTGTTTCTATTTACTTCCTAAATGTGTTTTTTTAACAAAATTATATCATTTACATAAAATTTATACTAAAATAAGCCAAGCACATTTAAAAGCAAGTGAATAGCTTTTTTTCAATATTAATACGAAATGGCATTTATCTTAATTGCTTATTGAAATAAATGGTGTATATAATAATATTTCGGCTACTTATTTGCCACGACTGCCATTAAAAATAAGGCCTACCTAGAAGGCACCTAAAGCCTATTACACTGTTTTGGATAAACTTGCTAAAATTAAAGAAACTAAAAATTACTTGTATCGTTTTAAAATCTTTCTTTACTAGTTTTTTCACACTAGAGGATAATTTGCGAATTTCTTTATGTAAAAGCTACTTCATTTCAAAATCTTTCAAATATTTTAAAGGCAACTCTTCCTATTTACCTATTCCATAACTGACGTTTAGTTTTAATTGAGCATCATTAATAATTCTAATATTGTTAATACGACCCAATACACAAATGGTTGACACATTACGTGTACATTATTCGTACCCTACAGGGCGCAAGTCTACGAAAACTTGATTACTAAAGGTAGAGTTAAGTTAACATTCGTATCATGTAGGGGTATCTGACTGATCATGTATAAGTTATCGGGCCTCTGCCAATCGAACATCACTTCCCTTTGAACTAAGCGGTTTCTGACAACTATTTCAACAAAAAGTGTGGGCTTGTAGACTTTTTAACTGTTTTTTTATTTGACCCAGAAGGTGAAACGGACTTACGTGTTTTGAGTTCAGTATGTGTTTGTTTATGTAAGTATATAGCAAGACTACACCACTGACGTTAAAGCAGAACTGCAATATACTTATTCTTTTGCTAAATAGCTGCATAATTTACACAAAAAGATCTATGACCTAGGAACCCTAAATTGAATTTGATCTTATGTGTTTTCTGTTCAAGTAACCAAATAAAAATGTCTGCTTTAAAAAAAATATATAATATTTATAGTCTTCATAATCATAGATATCGTCTCTACAAAGATTATTATTTGACCCGCCCCAGCTTAACCCGGGTGAACAGATCCAAGTTGAGTACAATTTGTGAACACGAATTACGTGTCATTCATTCCTTAGCTGGCACAAATAAGTCCACTATTATCCATAGGGAAAAACGTGGTACGCTGAGGTCAAACTGCAAAACAATGTTTTAGGGAAAACTATACTCGTGTTATATTCTGTTTATAATTCACAGTATTTACTTTAACAGGGAACTTAAACTGAGCAATCCGTTCGGACAATCACTCGAGCCGGTTTAACCCATGAACTTGTTACCGTAGTCTATAAGGTTTCTTCCTATTTACGCCAATGTAGGTATTTACCACACATAAATATCATAACAAGAATTGCATTTGATACGTACCTAAATACGATTGTCATCCTTAATATTGTTTATATTGACTAATTATAATCAAGACTTGATTTTGCATTGTTTACATTTCCGAAGTCCCATTGAATATATTTTATTTCTGATCTACCTTTTCCCTGTCACACCTATTTTAGGCGCAAAGGAAAGAGTCATGCCAGGAATATCCGCGTCAAGACAAAGTGAATTAATTTTTATTTATGTTGTTTAACTAAGTTCGGGAGGCATTGTTTTATTATACTCATTTCCTTGACTATATGATGTTTTATACTTCATTCTTTGTGTTTTATTATTGCCAGGTGAAATCATGGTAGTGCGTTTAGAAATTATTTTGGTCCATTCTTTTAACATTTTGAGTGTAATGCACAGGAAATATTTTAGGTATTAATTAATAATAGGGCAGAAAAAAGGCAATGGTTTAGTTTACGTATAATATAGTGGGCACTCTAAGTTTTTCATTATTCTATTTAATATATCATCATTACAGTACAAACCATCTACTACACAGGAAAGTTATTTATTCTGTTTTACAAAAAATGCTAGTATAATGACTTTTCATTCCGACTTCGATCTCATTATCAACGGTCAGTCCGTTGTTAACGAGGCTGATAAAGCAGAAAAATCATGTAAACCGAAAAGAAAGTGTCTTCGAGGCATTAATTAAAAAAGTCCTGGTATGGTCAGGAAGTTCACCGCTTCCGTTTTGTTTCGATCTTTTTATTAGCCAGTATAAATTAATGTCAGTTTTCAACGCCTGTTGTTAAAATAATATTCGTTGCTGATTTTTAATAGGTACCAGAAGTAGAATTTAATCAAACAAAATAATAGGTGGAACTTATATCTTTAAATGTTTAAAGGAAAAACCATCTAAAAACACGTTTCTTGGTCACTTTCGTATCATGAAGTTCGACAAAAGTTCAATAATCAACTTCATTCTATCCATCATCATCAAGCCTCTTTGGAACACCACCTGTTTCCTTTGCGCTACGCACATTGGTATTTTCTAAGCATTATATTTACGGCTTACAAGTCATACAGATAAAGTCAGACATTAGCAGGCAAGAAGCGCTTTTATTACGTCAGACTAAAGTTTAGAACAGTTCAATTGAATTTAGTAGTATGTAAAGACGTTTTACAGTAGATAAGTTTAACGGAAACTTTCTGAATACTTAGCCTCCCGTTGTCATCTCAAGTAGAATAAGCGCGTATGACTAAATTGAGCTGAAAATTAGTTTTTCAAAATGTGGTGGACTTTTATGTAACACACTTCTCTTGATCTTAAGGATTTTCTAAACATTACTTTTTTCTTAACTACTTTCTCGGAAATAAGTCCTTTACCTAATGGGTTGGTAGTAAACCAACTATTAATATCATAAAAAAATACTTGTAGCCTCAATCAATACAGTGCCTATAATTTTTTTATTGTTTATGCTATATATATATTAAAAGGGTTTCGTAAAGGCTTTTAATATTTTTGTTATGTCTAAAGACGTGAAATTTCAATATTTCAATTGAAATAACATGTGAACTTCAAAGCTAAATATTAATATTTGTTTTACTATTTTTATATTTCTATTTAAGAATTAAAATTGTGTTCTTGATGTTACAATATTCATGTAAAACAGTATTTCAGTTTAAAATAATAAATTTCCTTAGTTATTGGAAAGTCGAAGTTAATAAATTATATTGTTTGGAAGTATCTAGTCCTGGTCGAGATTTATAAAAGTTCGGGTTGTGTTTTTAGGAATATTTTTTGTGAAACTTTTGGGCCTTAAGAATATTATATAAATCTTATTTTAGTCTGAACATCGCCTATAGGCTTGTCTTGGGTTAGTAGTAGCCTAAACAATTTTATTAATAGTATCAGGTATTATAGGTACAAAACGAGCAGATCGTTCAACACTTAAACCGAAAATGATAAGTTTCTCATGACATTATCGTCAACCAGATTGATGCTTGTTATTTAATAGATACAAAGCAACAATACAGTTAATATTTAATTAAAAACTTTGATTAGTTAATTATTTTGTCCTTTATAACCACCAAAAACTTTCCAGTCTTGCAGGTTATCTTCAGTTTCTCTCAAAGTTTGTCGTCTCATGTAGGTGTAGTTATTTATTCATAGAATATTCATTCTTTTGTGACGTCATAATATCTCCTAGGACATTAAATTTCTGCATAATACGAGCTCAAAGTATTAATATGAGCGTAGTTTAACGTCCTCTGCCAACAAAGTCACTACCCGTATGCCTTTAAACTAAGCGTATTTTGTAAAAGTTAGGTACCTTACCAAGCTGTAACCTATCTATCTTTATGTTAATAACATATCATCACGCCTGTATCCCCGAAGGGGTAGGCGTACCAATGTACACCCACAGTTCGCCGATATGTTTTAGGTCTCATGTAATAGGGGGCGAGCCTATTGCCACTAACCGGGCACAAATCCAAACTCCGACCTGCTGCTGAGAATTTCATAGAAAAACCCAATAACACCTTGGTCGACCCGGGAATCGAACCCAAGACCTCTAGCGTAGCAGGCGCGCTTAGCACCACTAGGGCAACGAGGCAGCTTTATATTAATGTTCTTTTTAAATATTGTACTCCCCTTGGTCTCGTTTTATAAAATGACAGATAAAATGGAAATATCTTTCTAAACCTTCAAATTATTTATAAAGGTTAGGTTGTAATTTCTTTACTTTCTTTTCAACAAAAGGACATCTTGAAATATGAATTTCTGAAATATTTAGAAAACGTTATTTTAAAGCATATTAAATATACTTATGTAATTGAATATGTAAACAGTTTTCCAGGTGTGATTTTACTAATAGAACTTACTAACTTTAGATGTCATTTAGTTCATCATTTTACATAACATAACATTTCATCACGCCTGTATCCCCGAAGGGTTAGGCAGAGGTGTACTAATGTACACCCACAGTTCGCTGATATGTTTTGGTCCCATGTAATAGGGGGCGAGCCTATTGCCACTAACCGGGCACAAATTCAATAACACCTTGGTCGACTTGGGAATCGAACCCAAGACCTCTAGTGTAGCAGTCGCACTTAGTACCACTAGGCTAACGAGGCAGCCATCATTTTAATACTTAAAAACCAAGTACGTACTAAGTTTTAGTTCATCTTTCCCCTATTTCGGAACAATTTGGTGACACTTAATCATACTTATATTATCTATATATAAACGTTAAAATAAGCACCAGGAAGGTCTTGTAAAAGCTCTTTCGGTAAGTAGTCCATTTCCGATTTAGGTAAGAGTGGCGACTTTGAAGGGAATCAACTGATACATTGTTTTAAAGTGTATAGTCACAGTCTATAAAACTACAACGGTTTTTTATAATAAATTTGTAATTACTTATTTTAGTTCATCATTATCATTTCAGCCGTAGGACGTTCACTGCTGGACATAGGCTTCCCCCAAAACATACAATAAACACATACACACAAAATGGTCAAATACAAAATGGAGAAAGGAGATTTTTTACTAGCTTTCTGTTCAGTTTGTATTCTACGTCACAAGCAATTATGACGCTGTGTTTAGCATTTTTGCGGCTCCCTAATCTGTCACGTATAAAATTAAGCGGGAGTTCGTGTGAAATTTGTATATTTTACATCGTCGGTCACTTGTTATTTTGTGAACATTAGCAAGTCTTTGAGTGTCCGCGAGTATGCGAGGCACGGACGCCTCATCTTTATTAACAACTGCGATATTTTTCTTTAATATTTATATCACGGTGTGTCCGTCGGCGTAATTGTCGGTTTGGCGCCTGACGAACGCTGTCTCCCTAATGACTGCGTTGAGCTCGCCACGTTCACTCGAACATACCTCACGTGCTTTACAAACACGTCAACGAACATCGTTATAGAAGACATTTTCATTTGATTTTTCCTTTATACACATCTCTTTAGTGTTCATCTAGAAAATTAAAAAAAGAACTTTAAAATACGCAGGTTTTTGAGGTAAAAATGTAACGAAATAATATTGTTAATTAATTAAGACCGTATAATTAAGTTATCTTAATTAAGGGTATTATGTTCAAACTTAAGGCGCTATATTCTTTTTTTATACTAGTCTACCATCTAGGTTTGCCTATTTTGGTGATATTCACAAAATCATTTAGTGATCTCATCAATTTGAAACTGATAACTGAAACTCTTTTTTTATATAAGTACTGAGCTCTTATTACCGACGCAACGCATTAATTTATTTAATTTTGCTAATAAAACATCCAACGTAGTGATTAGAGCGTGGGTAAGGACAATATATCAAAGGTTTTTTCAACCAATTATTTATTAATCGGTGGCATCTGTTACAAGATTTTCATAAGCGTAACTGATATGATGTAGGTTTCATACGTGATTGTTTTCTGCATAATATCCTCTAATATAACGTTTCCGTACACTTAAAAAATATATATGGTACTTAATTTTGAGATAACATAGAGATGCTGGCTACATCGGGATTGTAACTTTCAATGTCAAATAATCACTGAAATCATGCAGTTTCTTGGTTTGCAATGGCAAACGTAGTAACCGTACCTAAGTTAGAACATCATAATTATCAATTTAAAATTTTGCAAAGATTTAATTTTGCTACTTGAAGTGAAATGGGTTAGAAAGTTTCTGAGAAGTTGAATAGTAGATCAAGCATGTAGTTCCTGTTTTGTTTTTGGTATAAATTGTTTTCAAGAGATTCAAGTACGTACTTAATAGTAAGTGTAGTGTAGGTGCATATGAGTGGGCTTACTGTATATTTGATAAAGTGCCATTCAATTGCGTTGATACAGGTAGCGTAATCAATAAAATTGAGAAGGTCATCGATAACAATTCATGGTGTGTCGATGACGAACGCATGCGTTTTGAGGCAATTCCATTATCTAGAGTGCTCTCGAGAGTTAATAACTCCACTCGAGGGTGAATGAAGTGCGGACGATACAAATCTCCGGCCGCTACCGAGTGATGTCACACAATATTGCGTCAACACTAACAGACTATTCGAGTGCTGCCAGTCGTATAACTGCTCCCCTTTTCGCTGTTTCAGGAAATACGTGTTGTCTTTACGCTCGAGTTATTGTAGTTCTGAAGCCTATATTTCTTCATGATTCTTGTGTACTTATACATAATCCCTCTAGATATATATAAAATACTAAGTAATATAATTAAATAATAAAAAATTAAGGCCAGTAGCTTTCAATAATTTCTAGATACCAGAGCATCTAGACGTGCCGTGTTTGCGACGCATTAGCTTTGCTGTGTACATCTCGGTGACATACAAGTTTGTTGCATGTGCGAATCGAACCCCTGGCATGTCGCGCATCCCTGGTGTGATAACTCTATATACCACACTGACATTAATCTATGTACCTAGCCATATTTATGTACTACCAACATCTACACAAACCAGAATATATGACTCTTATAGATACAGAAATACTGTATATCGTAGATAGTAATTTAATTTTCACCTTTCAATGAAAGAGCACAAAAGATTAACCGAATGTTATAAAGTTTATTTTTACAAAGAAGAAATTTACATACAATACACAATTTAACAACACAAGGCCGTTTTATTGTTGATTGAACGTCAGAAATAAGTAGAGCTATAGTTAAAAATTCCTCGCTTGTTTGTACAACAGCGTTCGTAGGCAGTAAATACCGGTAGGTAAATGCCACAGGCCATTTTAATAAAATCCCCAATTCAATTTGTAGCAATCCTATATATCCAATCAAGAGCAGATACAATGGATACCCTAGAACAATGGATTTTATCTCCTTATTCCGAATTGTTTCGTTAACATTTATTGAAAAAATATTATTTCTTATTACATTGAGTATTTCACGAACGTACCGTATGAAACATTATCCATCTAATGTTATATAGCTTTGGCTTTTGTACAAATGATTTTGTTAGAAAAACACTTTGAGCATGTGCTCACAAGAATAAGAAACAAAAGCCAGTTAAGGGTAAGTTTGACGAATGTTCTAAAGTCTCCTCACTTTGTCGAGGAAAGTTGAGTCAAGATAATAGTATGCGCATAGTCTTTACAGCTGTAGATGTATTCATAATTAGATAAATGATAAAAATATTCTATAAAATAAACACTGAGTAATATAAGACGAACTAATAAAAACAGGCGATGGAAAACTTTTTCAAATCCACATTTTTTCATATCCATTTAAACAAGCACATTTAGTATACCTAGTTGAGTAATTAGTTATTTAGTAGATAGATTATGCTGATTTCCAGGGTTCTACCCGATCTATGAGTTAGGTATGTATGGTCAGAAATGCAAATGGGAGGCAAACTTAAATTGGCTCTTGAATGTATAATCTTGACACACATAGCACTCCATGATGTAGTACCTATGTACCTACATACAACTACTGGTTTTAGATGTTACATACGAGAATTGAACAATAACTTTATGAGAATGTTTACCGAGACGTTTTATCAGCAGAAAAAGTTCATGAGTCAAAAATATCATATCTTTTCGCTTCAAATCATTTGCCCTTAACCTTAATTATTCTACTTACTAGACTACACTTTATTTTTAGTAAATCTTTTAAAAGGCAGCATTATTTAAATTTAGGTAAAAAAAAAGATAAATGACACTGTCAGAGATATTCTATACGTAAAGAAAGCGATACAATTGTAAAATGCTTTTATCATGAGTGACTGTAAATTGAACGTTTACGCGTGACATGTGATGTGTGAGGTATCGGAAACACTCTCACGAGGATTCAACAAAATGAAATAAGTAATACTAGGTAATGTTCCCAAAAAATACAAATATTTATCACCTTTATAAACTTGGTCGTAATTTATTTGAACGTCATCTGCCATTAAAAATGAAAGTGTGCCTGTTTCAATTAATTTAATGTTGGTAAAGGAAATATCAATGTCGCGATGAGAAACAATTCGAGACAGTTTTAAAAAAGTATTTAAATATTTATTTCTATATTTTTCAGTGTGCTTGATATACCCCGCGAGCATGCGAATCGGGCTACAATCAATTAGCAAATGGTATTTTGATGTATTCAGTAAAAAACTAAAAACCGAATGGTGTTTGTTTAATCTGCTATCCATTTCAAACTTAAATACACAGATAAATGAATTGTTTGACCTAAATAGATTTTATGTTTAATAAACCTTGGATTATGGATTTGATTCGAAGACGGTAAATCGTAATTAAGTTGGTAAAGTCAGTTTTAAGCAAATAAGTAAATCCAAGTATTTACCTCATTGTAATTTCTTGGGCATTTCATTTCTCTTTTAATACTTTTTGAAATAATGTACAATTTAATACGTAGAGACATAACGACTACTATACTTAGTTATGCACTGAACATTGCTGTATAGACAGTGCAGAAACTTAAAACGCAGAACTCACATTCGAATTAAGTTGAGGAGGGTTTTTCGCAAATCTTATTGATAACAAAGATAAATTCCTTCGAAATTGGAAAAGTTGATTAATGAATCCCCATTGTGGCTGTCACAACATCTGCGAGGAGATTGGCCCTCCCAAGACAGACCATCGGCGTCGGCCGCTCTTAGCGACGAACCAAGAGTTTTATAAGTAGGCGTACTTTCACTTGACGCATCAAAATTACGCTTTATCAATATCTGTCATCGAATTATTGTTATAAATTAAAATATTCTTGAAAAAAATATTCGTTATTTTGCATAGGTATATATAAGACCTTTACAGAAATTCTTTTACGATACACATTTGTGTTCTCCGTTTGAGATAATAACTTTGAAAAACACACGGAAAGGAGAATAAAATAAACACCAAATAAATATTTAGAAGCAGTTTTATTATTTCATGCGGTTGTAAACCATACGCTAACCTAGTTTCAACCACATTTTTGTGTTCTACAGTTTAATTTTTGGATCGCTGAATTCAGTGCTGGAGCCAATTAGGGAAGTAAAGCTATGTCTATTTAGTGATGTGTTGCCTAACAATCTACAATTGAAAATATACCTTATTGTTATTAGTAATTAGGTGGTTATTTGAGGGTCCTTTGGTAGCGAGATCTTGAACTGCAGCAAGACGATCAGGTAGATCGCTATCATGCTGATAGCCTGTGAATAAAAAGCATATTTTTATTTTTACAATAAAACATCCTTACTAATATAATAGCTGTGAAAGTTTGTGAGAATGGATGTGTGGATGTTTGTTACTCTTTCACGCAAAAACTACTGAATCTATTTAAACTTTACAATAATGTAGCTTATACATCGGTATAACACATAGGCTATAATTTATAAAGATAGTGTATGAATTGTCATTCACGCAGGTGAAACCGCGGGACACAGCTAGTATTGTTTAGATAAGAAATTATCAAAAATCTAGAAACAGATGAACAAACAATCTCTTTTTATTATTAGATTTTTTTATAAATATGCGTTTTTTTTTAAAGAAAACTACTTTCTATGGATTTTATGCGTTATTAGTGATGAGTGTGACGAAGCGATGATAGAAATAACTTACTGAACTTTTAACTCCGCTATTAATGTCATTCATAAACGGATATTTACATGATGCTAGTAATAATAGATAGTAGTAATAGTATTCAATGTGACAGCTCGCCATCGGCCACGAAGTCACAAATACGTGGAAATAAGTAACATCATGCCAGTTACGCAGGGAACATCTTACTACGAACCATCTCTCAGTAAGCAATTTTAGTGATCTTGACAAACTGAGCTTTTATTCTTCCGTTTTTCGCACAAGACTCAATTACCCACGGACGGGGCCGTTTCCATTAACGAGTAATTCAACTAAATTGAGGTGCAAATTACATTACTAAAGTAATCATTAATAGCATTTTAACCGTGGTATTTACAACGAAATTTTCGCTAATCTTATTGACACTTCAAGTTTGACCTATATTACTTAGATTTAAAGTGTTGAAGCTAATTGTTTTCTAATTTACTTAATAGTTTGTCGTCACAATTATTGCCTTCTAATGATAAGAAAAAGGGTGAATATTTCTTAAATTGTCTTCAATGTTAATATACAGATAAATATTTAGAAAATTAGAACATGCATAATAGAGTGCGACATTTCTCTCCTTTAAGACGTTTGGGGACACTATTGATTAAATTCTTTTTACAAATACTGCCTTCTAAAACTACTATAAATCAACTCAAAGAAATTTCTCTTTAGAAATGTAATTTAAAAGACAAATAATTTCCTTCTTTTAGCGTTTTAGTATCTACTAAGTAAATACTTTGTACCTCATTATAATTCTGTTGGCCAGTGGGAAATGATAGAATCGACGTTTATATGTTCACAACTCTTTCCAATTCATTTTATAAAAACAGTTTTTTTATTGATATTCGTTCGGTCGATATGATCGAAACCTAGGAGTTGAGTAGTATGACACTAATAAGATGTATCTGAAAGTTTTGCAACATTCTAAAGGAGAGTCTGAACTTATAACCTTTTACAAACCGTTTCATTCATATTCGATATTATCTTACATTTATATTCAATATTAAACAAAAAGCTGCTACGTTGAAGTGGAAATGGGCTGGACATGTTTGTCGCATGCCAATACAACAATGGGCTAAAATTACCACCGAATGGTTCCCAACACACATAAAGCGTCAGCGAGGCAGACCCAGGCGAAGATGGCGGGATGACCTACATTCGTTTTTACCAAACTGGTCAATCGCGGCTCTTGAGAGAGATAAATGGAGGGACAGTGGGGAGGCCTTTGCCCAGCAGTGGGACATTGCAGGCTCTTAATAATAATAATTATTATTAAACGAAACAAGTATAATATAGTAAGTTAATATTAAAAAAAATTCAGATCCTTGTGGATTTTAATCTGAATATTTTGCAGGAACACTTCTACTCGTAGATTTCGACTGCTTGTCACTTCTGATATTATGGTCGGTTCTAAGTCACCAAGTAATAAAACCATTGAATTTTATTTATTGGGTGCTATTGTTGAACCACAATTTATCGCATTCACGATTTTTTGGACACAATTACGTCAAATATTTGGTTGTAAAAATTCTGAACAGTAATAAAACCTATTTCGAGCCTACCGCATGTAGTGCATTATCAAACACCTGCTTATGAGCCTACTCGCGCTCTACTGCCTCTTTTAAAACTGAATGAACTTGAGTCGTAACTTTGAGATTGGATCCACTGAATTAAATATACTAACTTCTGAACCTTAGATTGAGTTGTACCAAACTAGTGTTTACTTACTTTATGTCAAATTTCAAAGACTTTTTATAACAAATTGAGAGTTTATCATCAATGTTTTAGTTTTTCTCGTCTTATAACAATTAAGTTTTGATTTCGTTGGCCTTTTGTCCATCGAAAGTACCTGTTGCATTTTCCCGTAGCGGATGAAATAACCACTTTATGTTTGTGTTTTATTGGTAAAGATATTTAGAGGTATTTATGGAAGAAACTTCTTTTATTTCAGGAAGTGATACTACTGACCGATGTGAGCAGTTCTCTGTTGACGTGAGCGTATCCTTTCAGGCTGACGACAGCTGGGTTCATCTCGATGGCTTGGATGAAATGATCAATCTGGAAATATAGTTATTCTCATCAAGTAAAAAAAAATTTGTAGATACCTGTATGTACGCCTATTGTTTGCTCAAAAGAGCTACGCGACTTTACAATAGCTTTCGAACCAAATCACGCTTTTAATGTTTTTTTTTTTACCAAAAAATTTGAAAAAGAAATTGTGACGAAAGAAAATAATGTTATAAAACCACAAGTAATGCTGTTCACCCCTTTTTCTTTTGGTGTTTTAACTAACCCTTTAGCGGCCCACAAAAGTAAAAGCCTAAGTTTAAATATTATTTTAATTAGCAAGGGATTCGAAGTTCTGAACTTTTGCCGAGACACGCCAATCATAATTGGATCGGTTTTTATCGTTTACCCTTATTGATCGTAGCTATACCTAGATACAGGGGTGAAGTAGAAAATGTTTACTTAAAAAATTGATAAATAAAAATGAACATTTTTTAAATTATTATCTTTAGTTTTCGGAATTCATTGGGGTACTTACCTCTTTCTGCGTCGGCCTATCCACTGCCAAGACATCTATGGACAGCAGAGTGTCTTGGACGCCGGCGGCAACCTAAGTAATTCAAAGTCATCAATTCCAAACGGTTAACAAAATCTTTCGCAACAAACATTTTTTTTTTGTACAGCGAAATGAAGCTTTCCAACAGTGATTTCTAGTTTAAAAAAGTTTTGTTATCTAAAATTTTAGCTTTTCAGTTCAATTAAGTAGAATGTTTTACGATTGTGATAGAATATCACAATCGTAAAACAAAGTTACCTACCAATAATGATATTATTTAATCTAGGTGCTTAACAAAATATTTGTGCTTCAACAGTACAGACAGGTCTGCCCACAGGGTAAAATGACATGAACACGATAAGTTTGTATTATAATCATGGACGGCAAAAAAACGTATTTTACTTTTAGAACACTAATTTATTAAATTATTTACTAGTTTTAATTTATGTTCTAAAAAAAGGTACTTCTGTGTGTGGGTGACTAGTGACTGATTAAATGAATTAATGTAGAGTTGCGAAATGAGGACCAACCTCGCGTAGCTCTTATTTTTGTGCGGCTATGTGAGGTATATTTGTGTACACCGTTTGAAATCTTCCATATATATAAAAACCTACGAAATATTATACCATAAAACATTCAAACATTTCTTTACTCCATGACTCCGAGATTCTTTAACTCGTTTATTGGAAGAATCCATTCTTCTAATCTTGAATTACTTATGTGCAGAAAACGCAGACTTTACCGTCAAGGTCGACTTATGTGAGCAGTCTACGAATATGAAGAGCAGCGTGGAGCAGTAGGCAGCATCCACGAACAGGCCCATCTCCTTGAAGCTAAAGCCAAAGCCGTGGTCCACGATCTCCGATAGCGCGCCGTACACAGCTATCGTTATGTTGGCAAACCTGGTAATCATTATATGTAAGTAAACACGATCATTATGCATATACATGTAAACTTTGGCAAGTACATAATATAGTCTAGTATCGGTACAGAATAATGCTATGCACCTAGCGTGAATCAGTTTTTGCGTCCACATTTTGTTTCAATAATACACCCTGCGCAATCGGTAAGATATAATAATGTATGACCATAAAATTTACGACTGTTAGAGATACCATTTTATGTACTTAATAGTGGGCTTTGGTTTCATCAAGCCAATTTGAATAAAATCGCAAGCATTACAATGATTCAAATACTTTGTCTTTGGTTTATGATCAAAAGATGTCTTTGCCTCAATTTTAAAATCGACAAAGACTGCAAACTTCATCGGTCATAGGCTGCAAGACTGATAAAATATCTTCATTTAAATTTATTAAATTTTAATTACGACTAAAATGATTTTAATTTTAACGTTGGTTGTTTTTTTTAAACAGCTACAGTCTAATAGGCTGGCGAACGGTAGAATGAAGTTAAATTATTATTCTTGTTAATTACACTTACTAATTAATTACGTTAAATAATCTTTAGCTATGGGAAGAAAAACAATTATTTAATGTAATAACGTTTATGAAATACATTTTGCTACTGCTATGTAACGTTTCGAACTCTTTAAAATATATCTATAGTCAACATACAAAGTCCGATACTAGCCAAAAATTTTTCCCTAGCCCTTTCTGTCCTGCAAGCCCTTTCCACCTCTCCGGTTGACAGATCAAAGCTGACTTGCACATAGGACACTTAGATACTAAAGTATTGTTTTGTTAAGTGAGCTTGTACTTACATGAAAAGACAGTAAGTAGAGTAGGTTCGGGCGTACGCGTTTCCCAGAGACTGGAGTTGTTCGGACAGGTTCAACCACAGGTAGCGGTACCGGGATATCAGCTTAGCTGAACATTCTATTTCCACATCCTGGTAATATACACTTTCATTATTTATTAGTTAACTTAATAACAAACATGCGACAATTGCCAATAACGATCTCGCTGATATATTTTCAACCCCTAGAAATGCTTAATTCCTGGTTTTCTGATTCCTTTAAAATAACTCTATTTAGCTAAGTACTTTTAAATTGACGCATATTTATAGGTTAATAATGATTGATTTGATACAGCTTAAAAAAATGGCATTCGCAGAAAAAAAAAAATCCAGCCCATAATCGTCCCACTGCTGGGCACAGGCCTCTTCCCATATAGAGAAGGCACGAGCATTGATCACCACGCTTGCTCTCTGCGGGTTGGCGATTTCAGATCCCAAATGTTGGAATCCAGGTTTCCTCACGATGTTTTCCTTCACCGTTTGTCAGAAGTGTCTTAGAATAATTAAGAAAGTACATATAACTTTTGAAAAGTTACATTGGTACTTGCCCGGGTTCGAACTTGCAACCTCGTGCATACAAATCCGTTCATTGGACCGCTAGGCCACCACTACAAGAATAGAAATACATTATAGATACGATGAATATATTATAGAAAAAAAAATAACTACGTATTAATTAAGAAGATGAAATTAAATTACCCGTCGGAAGCATTCGGAGAGACTTTGCGAAGCTATTTTAATGCCTTTACAGTTGATGTACCACAGAGCACAATTCATGTTGATCATCGTTATGATATGATAATACGCTGTGGTGTGTCGCAGCAGGAACCCATCCAGCAAGATGCAGAGGCTCAGGAGGAAACAGACAGCCAGTAACAAGCACCCAACACTTATGATGACAATCGTCGTCTTTAAGTTAGGGAACTTCAGGTTTTCACCAGTTACGCGGTAGTACCTCACCTACAAATGAAATTGATTAAATCGGCTTAAAGTATCTGAAAAGCATTTACATATGTATCAGTATAAGCAAAATTCATTTCAATCAGTAATCCTCATACACGATGGGGAACAGATATATCCAAGAAATGGAAATAACGAATCTTGAAATTTAAATTTTGTCGGAATCGCATTGTTTTACGCGGAAGGTCTTACGTACCTAAATGCTCCTCGGGGAAAATGTTAGCAAGAAAACGCGTTATCATAAAATAAGCTTCCGTTCTCAAGTTTTGATTATTACAAACATGTTTGAACATAAACGAAACTAATTATGACTGTGGCTGTGGGTCAAGTTCATGTAACTATAAGTTCTGAACTTAGATCTTAAAACAAGCCTCGTAAAGCCTCGTAAATAGTAATACTAAACATTTCTTTATAAATTATTAATATAAGCCAGCAACCTTTCAAGAAAAAACAGCGCCACAATCGGTTCATTCGTATAGGAGCTACCATGCCATATACAGACACACAGTTTCACACAGACGTGTCAAAATTATGACACCCTGTCGTTTTTGCAACGGGAGTTAAAAACTAGTTCTGCATAAACTTACCTGAAACTTTCCCCAGTTGGTTTTATAAATGGCGACTTGATGAGCAACACCCCACCCTACGAACGGTATCCAGAAATGTGGAACCAGGAATATTACGAAGAGGATGGCATAGATGTAGTCGTCGAAACGCCGAATGGATCGCAGTATCATGATGCGCTCGTAACCCACTATCAGCACGACTACTGTAGCTGCGATGTAGAAGCATACAGCATACATTGTAGCTGTGGATTTCCAGCTAAATGTGATTGTGCCTGGAAAAGGAAAGGTAAATAAGTAACGGCTAGGTGGCACATTAGGTACACGTACCTTCATTATTAAATTGGTAATAAGGTTAAATGTAGGCATTGGAAATATAACAATGTGGTAGGAACTAATGCATTCATGACTGCTTATAGATGTTTTATTGAACTATATGCCTTGTACAATGCAATCAATATCAAATATAAATGTCCGTAACAATCGGTGCATTTAAGCAAGAATTGGCACAAACTAGGGGTTAACAAGTCAATAACGGGCTTACGTACTCGCTCGCGCAAGCAAACATTGACATCACTGGATGCGTCAACTACACAATACCGTATCCTATACATAAGTGAGAAGATAGGAATTCTATAAGGTACACCGAAAAACGGGCTTGTTACCAGCAATGGGCTCTAGTATCTATGAGCTACCTTCTACTTTTACTGAGTACGATTATATTAATACAACAATATTATAACAATAACCAACAATTAATGTAATTCTAAGTACCTTCCACACTCCGGCCCTCAAGATACAAGCTTAGGCTTAGTTGGGAAACCACTATTATCTTCTACCTATGTTAAAATAGATCTAAATCTAAACTTCTAATTTGTCCCAGTCTAAGATTTTAAATTGATTCTATTATATCTAAGGTCAGTGAATATGAGGGGAACCTGGTCGTGAGCGTGTGATGGGCATTACGGCGAGTGCTCTGAACAGCACGAGCAGCAGCTTGTGGTCCCGGTAGAACTGGTCGTGCACCTTGCACGTGTCGCCATCTTGTTCATCTAAAGTGAATATGAAGGGAACCTGGTCGTGAGCGTGTGATGGGCATGACGGCGAGCGCTCTGAACAGCACGAGCAGCAGCTTGTGGTCCCGGTAGAACTGGTCGTGCACCTCGCACGTGTCGCCATCTTGTTCATCTAAAGTGAATATGAAGGGAACCTGGTCGTGAGCGTGTGATGGGCATGACGGCGAGCGCTCTGAACAGCACGAGCAGCAGCTTGTGGTCCCGGTAGAACTGGTCGTGCACCTCGCACGTGTCGCCATCTTGTTCATCTAAAGTGAATATGAAGGGAACCTGGTCGTGAGCGTGTGATGGGCATGACGGCGAGCGCTCTGAACAGCACGAGCAGCATCTTGTGGTCCCGGTAGAACTGGTCACCTCGCACGTGTCGCCATCTTGTTCATCTAAAGTGAATATGAAGGGAACCTGGTCGTGAGCGTGTGATGGGCATGACGGCGAGCGCTCTGAACAGCACGAGCAGCAGCTTGTGGTCCCGGTAGAACTGGTCGTGCACCTCGCACGTGTCGCCATCTTGTGACGACAACAGATCGCGTTGTTCTTGCTCCTAAATATAAATAGTTTAGGTCAATATAAACAATAATCGCGAGAAAATATGCATTTTTTTTTGTTTTAAATTAAACTTTTCAACTGTATTAAATATCTTATTCGTAAGCTAAATAAAGATCAAACTGGGACCCCTTTACATTGAAATTTACACTTTTATATAACACTTAAGAAAATAGCATAGAGATTTTGAACTAGCTTTTCAACGAACATAGTTTTAGGAGAAAGATATCTAAGCCACCCTACTCGAGTGATGTTTCCGATAAAGAACAATTTCAGATAATTCTAAATCATTAGGTAATAATCTTTAAGGTACTTACATAATCCCTCTGAGTTCTCTCGTAAACTGTTTTGTTTTGCTGCACGTGTCTCATATCATGGTGCAGCAAGGTATTGTTGATGCCTTCGTCAAAAAGATGGTCCGGTATCGTCATTTTCTCTCAGCTAGAAAAGGACTCTCTAATAAAACTTTTCTAACAAAAATGTGACGAGAAATTACTGTTAGACCAACGTGACGTTATCGAATAGTAAACAAACTGAGTAAATTTAATTAAATTTTAAAGTAAATGGCTGTCGCTCTTTGCATATCAATGGCGCGGTCAACCCTATTCAGCTTACCTTAAGGAATAGGTAAGTGTGTCGCCGTCACCCTTGTTCCAAGGTCCGATTAAATATTCAGTAAAGACCTAAACGTTTTTATAAGGCCCTTCGTACATAGGGCTACGCAAGTCTCCGATTCCCGACGACTTTGAGTCTTCAACAACGCTTGCCTTTATACGAATGTTTATTTTTTGCGATTTATATTTAGATTTTAGGTCCCGACTTTTCGACGCCTTTGCAGGTATCATGGTCACGGGCAGACTGAGATGGCGTTCGTCTTGACAGTTATATGTTTTTATGGCGGTTGGGGATTATAATCGTCGTTGTCGAAGGCTGCACGTAGCGTCGTGTACGAAGGCCCTAATACTATTACATCGGGTAATAAGCACCTGTCGTGCGCTATGCAGTCAATTAGTAAGCCGATAATACGCTCATATATCTACTTGCCTATAGTTTGTATTCTGATGCATAATTTCAAGTATTTTCAAGACTAATATAAGTTACCCGGTTATCGATATTTTAGAAAAGTAAGAGTAAGCGACATCACAAGATAACTTTGATGATGATAATGCATTTCCATTTAGCAATACTTAGATAATTGCTACAATATAGTATTGCTCCTGAAGGCCGCCGAACATTAAGACGATTCCAATCCAACATTTTTCCTTCAAATAGTGGAAAATATGGTAAAACTGACAGCATCTTAATATAAGAGCAATAAGGTTGACATTCGCACTTCGTTTCCAAGGATTTCCTTCCAAACTTCCTTGTTATTAGGGGTATGTTACGATAAATAAAAATAACAAGTTTTCTCGTATCGTATAATATAAAAATATCACAGATTTATTTTCACATTATAGGTACGTAGACAATTTATGATAAAACAACATAACATTAGATCATTGGACGTATTTGTTTATATTATATCGCAATAGTGCTGTAATATTATATCTTATTTGAAAGTAAGTATTTAGTAGCGTAATGACGCAAACAGGAAGACATTTTAGATAATAATCTATAGTAAAGAAATATAAGTCAGTGTTACCACAGTATAAAATTTTACCCTTGTTATCTTTACTTCGCGTAGGCAGTTCGAACTTAACCTGTTAGAAAATTTCGTTTTTTTTTTTCTGATTTTAATATTTATTGTCTTTTTTGTACAAGTCACATAATTTATTATTTATTCAATAGTGAAATAATGCAGAGGTGCTGGCATTATATTTGGATGCAAATAACTAACTCGTTCGAGAAGGGACCAAAAGTTGGATTCTGGTAAAGGCAAAGTTGGATTCTTTTGCGATCTTTGAAATACACATATTTTACAAATATATTACCTAGAAGCTATTACTAAAATATTCACAATCCATTCCCAAGCTTAAATATTTAAGATTTAAATATGAATAATATGTAGCGCATTGCAAAACGCATGTTTATATTTACGATCATACTATATTTTGAAATCAATTTTAAACTAACAAAAGTTTAAAGCAGTATATTTACACAAATGTTACCATACAGATCATGTCCAACATTAGAATTGGTAAATAAATTATGATGTAATTCGAGTGCTGGTATAAACTAGCCTATAATTATCTAATATAATAAATACTAGCCTAGGACTTCAGCCTAGCTAGCTGTTCCATGAGCTCTTTGTCTGCGTCTTTGGTAGATTCGCCAATCTTGTTGCGTGCAACTGAGGGAGCACCAGCCATCTAAAAATAAATTAAATATATAATATTATAATTATTTAAAAATATCTAATTAATAATCCCAAGCTAAGCAGAGCTTGTGTTATGGTAAACAGACAAATGATAAATATACTTATATACTCCTAAATACATACATATTATAGATGAATTACACCCAGACACAGAACAAATTATCATGCCGATCACACAACATTTGTCCTGGGTGGGAATCGAACCAACGACCTCCGGTATAGCAGTCAGGGTCACTAGCCACTTGACCAACAGGTCCTTTAAATAGCAGATTATACCGTGAATTGATAATTTATTTCAAGTTATCTGGGGTTTTTCTTATGTTTATAACTTAATAATATGTTTATTGAAAGAATTCTGTTTGTATCTTGTCTCATTTTGGAAAATCCATAGATAAGTTAATTGACCAAGTGACCACAAGAATTCATTACATTGAACTTTGACGCAATGTTTTCAGAGTAAACAGAGCATGGAATGTGTAACAATGCCGCTAAGATCAAATGCCAAAAGTAAAGGTAAATAGCTAACGCATTCCATCATGTTATTCATTGACACAATCATGAGTTTGGATCATTTGGATCATTCAAGTTGCGACTTTTTGGTCAAACAGAGTATGGAGATCATTGACTCAAGGAGAAGAAGAATTGACACGATAAGCTTAATTAAAGGCCGGTTCATATCTGACGGAAAATCCGTCACATATTATTGATAAAACAAACACATAAAACATTAAACCTTTCAATAAAAACAAATGCGTTAGTGCATCACGAAAGGTTGAATGACAATATGACATGTGTAGAATAAAAAAGTAATAATGCTGTATTCTTACCTTTCCACTGATTTCAATGCCAATCTCATCGAGTACTTGGTTGACGATTCCTTCAGATTCCTCTTCATCACCAGGCTCGTCCATGATATCATCAAGTGTCTCTGAAACTATACAAACCAATATTTGAAAAACCAGAATTTGTTTTCATTATAAAACATTCAAAACAAGTTTGCACTGATCTTGACTGGTTGTGATAGAATATAAATTCTAGTGTTATTTTTGATAGAAACATAGAAACATTAAAATATATGTTTTAGGTTGCTTTGACTATGGACTGCTTGCTGAAAAAAAAACCTTCCCTTTTTGACACCATATACAATATGTAACTACCTGAGCATTTAGTGAACTTAATATTGCACCACAGAACAGATAAAAGAGGTTAGAAGGGCCTTGTGGGCGGGGCAGGCGCGCCGCACTTTTGAGCAGACGCTCAAAAGTCAACCGAAATTTGAATCACCGGTCAACAGTCGCGCTATTGTTGTGACAGCGTTCGAAACTCCGCGGAAAAAAAGAATTATGCCGTCTTGCGCTATTATAACGTGTCGGAAAAGAAGTCAGGAGTGTAATGTGGCCCGAGGAGGGATTTCTTTTCACCGGTAAGTCCAAAAACCTTAAAATACGAGTGATATTTGTAATTATTACAAAAGTATTATGTAGTTTGTAGACAAAAACGATAAAATCGCATTCAGATGCAAAATTATACATTGCTTGCAATACATGGGTACGATCTTGTACGACGTGAGCGGTCGCGCAATGTATTGCGTTCACTGCGAACGTCTCGTTCGTCGAGCCAAAGCTTCAATTCAGGGAAATCTATGCGCGTCGATAGTGTTGTACCAAATTGTAAACAATGTCGATATTAAGTACGTGGATACGAATGATTATTTTCAGTAATGTTACAATTAACTTTGTTTTATTAAAACCAGTTATTGTATAATGTGAATTATTAATTTAGTTTCTTACGATGAAATTTTTTTTTTTTTAGTTTTCCAAAAGATCCAGTTATAAGAAAACTGTGGATTGAGGCAACTGGTAGAATTGAATGGATACCTACTAAATGTAGCACAATTTGTTCGCAACATTTTGCAGAAAATGATTATGTAACAAAACAGTCAGGGAAAAGATACTTAAAATCAGGAGCTACTCCGCACAAAAATATCGTTATGCCTTTTTCAGTAAGTAGTATATAATTTCTATTTTATAAAACTTTATTGGTGTTTTTTGAGTAGCGTACCTAATTTTACCTTAAAATGACGTCACCTAGATCATCTTTTGTAGTTTGGTTTTATTATGTTTATACAACCAAAAATGAAAATCCATGGTTTTATTCTATAGAGTTTAAAAATTATGCTTTTTTCGTTACGTTTATACTTTTCTGATTACTGACAAAATTAATTTCGGTTTTTTTTACAGTCATTATCAGCATCTACTAGCGATATCATAACACAAGCTGCAACTACCAGCGACATAACACAGGCTGCATCTACCCTAGATGAAGAAACAAGTCAAAACAACGTAATAAAATCTTGGATTATTCATCCTAATCCTATACGTAAATTGGTCATAAGAATAAATTAAGAAAAATGTCATTCATCAAAGAATAGTCAGTGTGAAATAATCACAATATGACTTTCCTTTATAACAGATTTTTTTTCTAAATTACAGCCGATTGTGAATGCAAGCAATTCAACTCCATCTACACCACGAACAGATAAGTCCGTGAGCAGACGAAACATACAGGTGAATTACTTTTGTTTTTTGCATTATGCTGTAATTAATTTATTTATTTAAACACATTGGGGCATAATATAATCTTAAGTATACTATTGACATTAAAATATAACAAGGGCACCAGTATCTCTTGTGGTATAAAGAATAATGTTAAAGTTGGATGAGCCAACACGGTTACAAAATAATATTAGTTTTTATTTTTATTTACAGCAAAAGTTATTGTCACCTTCAATAGCCTTAACACCTAGAAAGAGAAAACTGCAAAACATCATTAACACAAAGGAAAGTATAATTAAGAGGCAGAGATTACAAATAAAAAGAATACAAGCTCATAATAGAAGATTGAAAAGAAAAATTAATAAAATAGAAGACATATTAATAAATATTCAAGAAAAGTTTTGTTTGAAAGATGAAGATACGAATATTCTAAAAAATATAAATTTACAGGTATAACTTAACTCTTGCACTATCAGTTGTCGTGTTTTGTGTTTCGTAAGTTGTCGATCGTTGTCTTGCTTTCCTTCAATATTAGAAAGTGTTACTAATGTTTTTTTATTATTAATCACAGGCTCAAGAACTGACACAACGCATGATAATGAAAAAGTCTGGAGGAAAATCGAAACAAAAATATAGCCCAGCGCTTCGAACCTTTGCGCTGACGCTACATTATTATTCACCAAAGGCCTATGAATACGTACGTAAAACGTTCGATACTTGTCTGCCAGAAAAGCGTACCCTTAGAAAGTGGTATGAAAAAATCGGAGGGGACCCAGGCTTTACTAAAGAATCCTTGGAAGCGTTGAAGCAGAAAGCTAAAAATACAAATTATACCATCGTTGCGGGGTTAACTATTGACGAAATGGCTATACGCCGACGTATAGAATATGATGGTGAAAAATTAGTTGGGCACGTTGACATTGGCACTGGCGTAGAGGGAGATCATGTTGAAGAAGCCAAAGAGGCTCTAGTTTTTTTGGTGACAAGCGTGAACTGTAATTTTAAAGTCCCCGTTGGTTATTTCCTTGTGGATGGTATAACAGGACGACAGCGTGCTGACTTAATGTTACAATGTTTAGAACTAATTGAAGAAACTGGCCTAAGAATTATATCGTTGACTTTCGATGGATGCGCTGCAAACATAGCAATGGTGAAATGTTTGGGTTGTTCTATAGAAGACCGGAAAATTACTTTTAACCATCCTATTACAAAAGATCCCATTTTGGTTATGTTAGATCCATCTCACATGATTAAATTATTGCGGAACGCTTTCCAATGCTATAGAACTTTTATAGATCCAGATGGAAATAAGATCCAATGGAATTTTTTGGAGGAACTGAATAAACTTCAAGAAAGAGAAAATTTTCATTTAGCAAACAAGTTACGTTACCGGCACATTCATTTTCAAAACCAAAAGATGAAAGTAAAGCTTGCAACACAATTGTTCAGCCTTAGTGTTGCAGATGCAATAGACTTTTGCTGCAATGAACTTAAACTACCTGCCTTTAAAAATAGTGAAGCAACATCGAGATTTTTGAGGATAATTAATAATATGTTTGATATATTCAATTCCCGAAGCTCGTTTCAGTATAAATTTAAGAAGGCACTTACTGAAACCAATTCAACGCAGCTTTTAGGATTCCTAGACACGGCAGTTCATTACTTATCCCAACTAAAATGCCAGGATGACAGACTTTTAATTCAAAGCCCGCGAAAAACAGGCTTTATTGGCTTTATTGGTTGCGCTGAAGCAGTTAAACATTTGTATAACCATATAATTCGTACTAAAGTACTTGTATATATGCCGATGTATAAAATTAGCCAAGACCACCTCGAGATGCTCTTTGGAAATATACGGTCACATGGCGGAGCCAACAACAACCCTACGGCACGCCAATTTAAGGCAGCTTATAAAAAACTGCTGGTGCATATCGAATTAAAGGCTCTCGAAAGTGGGAATTGCACGGCTCTCGAACATATCTCTATTCTCAATTGCGCATCAACACCTATTGAACGCATAAACAGAACGACTAATAATGGTTTAGTCGAAGACAATGTTCAAATGGTTTCCGAAAATGATGATGATGAAGACATACATTTGTTTTTTCAAAATTTTTCCGATTTCAGTAAACAGATAATTAGCCACATCGCTGGATACATAGCACACATTTTAATAAAGAAAATTGATTGTGACATTTGTGTTGGAGCACTGTTATCAAGTGAAATAAATTCGGACCATAAATTTATCGTAGCAAAAGACAAAGGGGGTCTTTTGTATCCTTCAAAAGAACTGATACTGATTTGTACAACGTCCGAAGCAGTTATTAAAATGTACACCGACAATCTACGGAACATTAATAAACAGATGTTGACAACGAAGATTTTGCGCAACTTCGTCGGAACCGAATTATTTAGCAACATTAGCAATCATCAGGTTGGATTATATCCTACTGCGAGCCATGTTACAGACCTAACTAAAGCTATAATCGGAAAATATATTAATGTAAGGTTGCATTTTATTTTGAAAAATTCGAATTTAAAAGATAGCAAGCGCATGTTACTTAATAAATACGTATTATTTCAGGGACAATAATAAAATTTGCGTTGAAATTGAGTCTAAATTATTGTACAATATTAAAATATTCTTGTATTTTTACTTGTGTCATTTATTTGCTTACTTACTAACTTTAGCCCATGTCTTTGTTCGCTTGAATGACGTTAATCCCGGACAGGCAGCCCAGAAGGTCAATTCTTGTAATTAAAAACGTTCAAAATCTAGTCGCAGTTTCATCTCAACGTACAAAAAATTACAAAAACTGGTCAGAAACGTAGGGAAATTAAAGCTGTTTTTGACAGATTGAGACCGAGATCAGACTGTGAACGTTCATTGCCCCTCTTAATTAATCCTTATCCAAATAAATACTTTACTTACGTTACTCATCACAAAATTGCCCTTGACATCATTGGATTTCAATGAATATCTTAGGAGATATCATGGTTTTAAAATAACTCCGCAAGGCGGCCGGTAATTTGCTTCCTATTGTAATGTACTAAGTGATAATCGAAAGTAATACTCTTAAAGTAATGGAATATATTATTTTAGTAGGTTTTTTCCTCAAATTAACGCGGGTGAAACCGGCGGGCACAGCTATTATTAATAAATTAACATGATACAGTTAATAGATACATTTTTCACAGAGTAGGTAATTCACAATAAATGATTTAGATGATATTATGTTAATTCGACTTAGCATTCGATATGGCCGTGAAATTATAAACTTCTTTTTGGTTTTTTGCAAATTGTAGCTTTGTTTTACGTTTTATGTTATTCAAAATTCTATTTTTCTTTCTTTCTATTATTATGACATAAAACAGAACTGCAACTAGCATAAAAAGAAAAAAAAATCGCGGCAGTATCGGATGTTCCCCCTTCATTTGACTTTGATTTAATTTAATTTATATGTAATTAGGAAATCCACATTATTCGTACCGTACCCGCAACTTAAAAAATCGCAAACCTTTAATTAACTAAATTACAGTAATTTTATCGATATGATTAATCGACCTTTTGGTCGCCGTAACATATATGAGAAATAAATTGCTTATACGCGTGTGTGAGTGTACGTCCAGTGCAGTATTTGCGTTAGTGTGACAACCAATAGCAAACACGCGATCTAAGTGCGTGTGGTTTATTTGTGTGCGTAATGCGCGTACGAATTGATCTCTTGCTTGTAGTGGAGAGACAGAGTGGGAGACATGCGGCGACACGCGTTCTAATACAAATCAGGAATTATGTCCTTTCTAACCTCTTTTATCTGTTCTGTGTATTGCACCATATTCATAGTACACAGTTGCACTTGTGATCTTAAGTTTACAATTAAACTTACTCATTTCATCGGTCATATCCATCTTGGCATTTGCCTGTCGGAAGGCCTCCATATCTTTAGCAATCTGTTGTGGGTTCATGACCTTGTTCATATTGCCCATAGTTTTGGCAGTAGTGCCCATCGCTCCAGCAATTGCTATGTTTGCACCCATCGCCTTGTTTTGGATTTGGACACTGGAAATCTGTTATAAGAGGAATGTTATTAGAATTTGTATATGGATAAGTGACAGTATTTGTACATAATAGGATGTTTTATAAAGATGTACTGACTCAATGCCATTTGTTGCAGAGAATTGAGATTGATCATAAATATGCTAATGTTGCTTGCCAGCATAATGCTTTTAGATTGTTATCATTTAAATAGGTACCCAAACAGAGTTATCAAACTTTAATTACTGTGTGTTTTGTGACTATTGTGTATAATGTTATCTCTAGATTAGAATAGTCTATAAAAATGGGTTCACCAATCACTTTATTAGGAATAGATAGAAAGTAATTATCTTACCTTACTGTTTGCTGTGTAAATTCGAGTCTTTTGTTTCCTCAGCTGCACTAGTTGTTTTGCTAATATCTTACAACCCTCATTGTTTCCTTCTTTAGCCATTTTCTTGATTTCCATTTCCTGATGAAAAAAATTGTTTATTTTTCTATGACTCACACACTATTAAACCAATATAATGATGAAGGCATAATAATGTCATATTGTGGCTATATTAGGCATTTAAAAGTAGTAAACATAAAAATAATAATAATTGGAGATTACTAAGTTTATTTTTACTTACTAGTTTCTTTTCTTCTCTTTCCAAAGCTGCCTTGTCCCGTTCCAAGTCTCTCGTTGCCTTCCGAAGTTCACGATCATTTTGGCGTTGTTGTTCTAATTTAAAACAATATAAATCAGTTAGTGTAGTTGCCTATTAGTACACACATTTCCCTATTTAGTATGCTATAATAAGCCTTTAATAATTACTTGCTAGAATGGCCATAAAGGTAAATACAAAAAGTTTTAAACAAGTATTTTCTCTTACCTTTAACAGTGGGTTGCTTCCCAAAAAAGAAGTCCATTATGAAATATGTTGACTATAATCGCTTCTACGATGGAAATATAAAGGCCACTTGATCGTAATTGAGACTTTAGAAAATTTAGGATAGCAAAACAAACTTTAAAATAAGTAGTGACAAATTCATTGACAATCAGATGACTCACAGGTCGCACATAATTGACAGAACTTTGTTGATGTTGCCATGTGTTAAAAATGTTTACGCTAAATAAGGGCTTCAACAAACTTGAAAATACGCGATAATGCGCGACGTGCGACTTGGGAAACGTGAGCTGCTTTCCGTAGATTAGAAAAGTACAGTGACTACACATGAATTCTATGTTGGACTTAGGGAATCACAAAGTTTACGATCATTTATCACGTGTATATTATCATGCCAAAATAACTACAATTTGATAAAAGTCACTTAACATCAATAAAACAAAGAACAAATTGTATTAATTTACCTTTGTGGTTCATCATAATTATGGGTGCATAATATTACAATCAAAAAACTAATTTGGTTTGGAATTTTGATGCAGGTGAGATTTTCAAAACATTATCTTTCAAACTGACAATCTGCTACGACACAGATTGAAATATATTTAGCTACTACAAAATGTAAAAAGTATTTACCCATTTTGTTTGTTTCTATTATTAAGTGTAGTTATTTTTGTTTATACATAGTAGCAAGTGGCGTGGTTGCGAAGATTAACGTACCTATGTTTGTTGTACTTACTTAATAAGTGAAGGCAAATCCAGGGAGTACCTAATAATTGCAGCATAGTGAAAAAAATATCTGTTTGAATTCAACGACAGACGAATGTTCATTTCATAATGTACGTATAATTTAACAATCCTTTTTGTATTATTATCTTGTATCTCTTAGTTCAAGGGTTATCCTCAGTATGAGAGAGAATACCCAGTCCTTTGGAAGGCTTACATGGGGACACAGGTCCAACGCGCAGTGGCCTTGTTGAGAACTTCACTCCATTATTATGAAACTATACGTAACATTATGAAATTGGCTCGCTTGGTAAAAATATGTTCACCAATTAATGGCTAAAGAACGCTGCTTGCAATTTCAGGTAAGGATAATTATTAACTTATAAATTATAGAAATAATGAATAAGAAAATAATCGTAGGTATATAATGGAAACATTTATTTTCGAGAGCAAAATCGAATATTGCATATAAGTCACTTCATTTTTATTAAACAATCATTATTAAATTCAAATAGTTGAGTGTCATTTTATCATCCTTTCAGATGCAAAATGGTACAAAAATATATTGAATAAATATAAAATATGTAAGTATATAAAATCAAGTAAGTACATATTCAAGTACAAGTCCTTTAGTAAATATAAAGTTATGACATAACTTTGGAGGTATAAATTTCATTACAGTCCAATCCATTCTTCATCGAAGTCACAATAAGTAAAATCTAAGCTTCTGGTTTAGACACAGAAACGACAGGTAATCACTAATTCGTCTAAAACACATATACAAACGAACATTAATGGTACGAACATAAACCCAATAAATAATCTTAACGTTAACATTGAAATAAAATTACAATCTGAGCTTGGTTTAAGACAATTCATCAAATTCTTAAATCGACTAATTTTCGGGATTGTAGGCCGTCTTTTCTATTCACTTTACTTCATTGCCAATATTGGATCGTGCAAATTGTATTTTTCTGTTATTTAACAAAATTACCATAAGCTTTTAATGCGCCTAGTACGATTATAACATTCTTATGATTAAGTACTATTCGGAAGTGATGAACCAACGCTTAAAATTAAATTAAAACAAATTATTATGAGAAATATGATGACTTGGAGATTCACCACGTCCATTTAGGCGCGTATAGTTCAAAAGCCCATCTATCCGGGAGACCTTCGTGTGTTGAATTTACGAAAGCGCTCTCTGACCAGTCGAACGGTTTGATAGAATTTCTGTTGAGAAGCTCCAGTTTATCCTCTTCAGCCTTCTCTTGTTCGTGTAGGACGAGATCCCTTATTTCTAATCCATTGATGTCGGGATTATCATTTAGTAGTTTAGTATAGATAGGTGCAACATTTCCCTTGTTGAGTAATGTTTTAGTCACGTTTGGTTGGATTTCTGTAAATGGTGGACCGGACACTGCGAAAAATTCCAAGTTTGTTTCGTTGAGGGCTCCTGAAAACAAAAATTGTCTTATTAGAGTGTTGGTCGTAGCATGGAATCAGATTACTTTTTTTAAAACAGTACTGAAATTTTAAGATAGATTCATAAGTTTTACCCACCAGAGACGACTTTAGTATCGATAACTCCGTAGGCTTCTCTGTGGATGCTTACAATGTCACCCCTGACTCCTACAACGGACCAATAGCCTTCCTCGCTAAGAATACAGTTCACGTCGCTAGCACAGTTGTCATCTGCAGTGCTGTTCGATTCAGTCAGGTTGTTTTGTCTCATTAACACCAAAATGTTCTCCAAAGTGGTAGCGTTCTTAAAACCTTGCTTGAATAGCATCGCTCTTGGAGATGCTGACTCAGAAAACATGTTGCCATAAAGCTCTTCCATTCTGTTAACGTGTGTGATTTCAGTAATATCCTGAAAAATGGTATAAATTATCATTATTACTAGCGGATACTTTACTTCATGTTCTCGAAATTCAAACATGACCAATTTAGGACCATCTGAAGGGTACAATATTCTTTAAATATTATTGGGATATAAATCGCTTTACATTTCTTCTAACATCGACACGCTAAGAAGAAGATTTCTTCTACAAAAGAACTTAATTGAGAAAACTTATGAACATTTTGCTTATTTATACGTACTTTGAAAAATGGCAATCCATACGTAGCCCAATAGCCTTGTTTCAAGAAGGCATCAGACAGATCAGCTGAGTGTGTCAGTCCTGGAACTTGCTCGACCAGGGCCACTAAGCCCTTGGAATGTCCGTTGCTGTTGCGGTGCACCACAATGTGTCTCACATCCCTGTAAAAGACAATCGTAATATTGATCAGAAAAATCGTGGATATCTTTTTGTTCCAGCTGAAATTCTTTTACCCACGCCCAAAACAAAACATACGTACACACAAAGCTTCCAAAGACATAAAGTAACTTAATACAGTGTTTTGAGTTTTCGTTCACGCTGCGTACCTAAAGACGAGTACATGGTCAGTTACTGCAATAAGCTGAATTTGAATCCACTTCGTTTTGTTCAGCCGTTTCTGGGAAAAATGTATAGTCCGGTCAGAAAGTACTTTCCACCTCAATACTTCGAATATTTGCCTCGTAATACCACTAATTTGTAAATCTTTTGAATGTAAATAACTTACTTGTCTACAGTGCTCTCGGTAACGACTTCGTTCTGCACTGGTTTGTCTTCTTCAAGTCGGGGTGTATTAAGATGGTCAAATCTGTTAAAGTCAACGATTAGCCATTGCTTGCTCGCTGTTCCAGAGTTGCTGCTAGCCAGGATATGGCCCCAGGCGCTTACGTTGGACGCTAGATGGTTTGCGGCACACACTCGAGGACCCACAGGAACCTGGAAACATTTGCAAAATCCATAAGTTATTTATTAAGTTGATATACATCGTAATATAACGCAAAAATGCAATTCCCAAGAGATATTATTATCAGTCACGTAGTGGGTAACTGTATACGACGACGAATGTTTGTGTAATAATGTACTGTAATTGACTATATTGTCTCGCATAGAAAATTTTATTCCCATATTTGTTGATTAGCTAATTCAGTTGAAAACGTTTATGACTTATTTTGATTAGTAACTTACTTGTTCCGTGATGTTGACTTCCTTCCATAGCTTGTTGTTATAGTTCCTAAGGGCAGTGCCTGTGACTACCATCCTATGCTCCTCGCCCTTCACTATATAGAACTCGTCTTGGCTGGTGATGGAGCCAGGGTAGCCAGAGAAGTGGACTGCAGTACCGGGGACCAATTGGGCGTCGTTTGCTGTCACGTGGTAGTTCAGTTTATACTTCTTTAGAATGCGAGTCATTGATGAGTAACTGAAATGATAAATATTTAATAAGTTAAAAAGAAAATCTTATACTTTACCAAAATACATTTATTCAGTTGAGATTCAGCTTTCTTGATAGTATAATTTACGATGGCAAAGAACGTATTTCTTACCTCCCAGCAGCGTTTTGCGAAACATACAGCTTTTTTGTTGGAGTTCCATCATGAGTGATGTCGTCAACAACTCTCAAAAAGGCGCTGGATAAATGAGGAACTGTCCCAATTGACTCATCTTCTAAAGTTAAGTTCATTTTGCGTTGGATTTCAAGTGCTTCGGCAATGGAGTTCAACCAGTATAAGTCTGAAATTTTAGTTACATACTCTTTCATGCTGCGGCCGACTCCATGCTTCCATCCGGTAAATATTCCACTTATTTGTGTGTAGTACAAAGATACCTGGGGGAAGGAAAATAGACGATGTTATTTATGTAACTTTATGACAGCAAAATGTACAGAATGTGTTTACTAGATATATGTAATTACTGTTGTTTGAATGATTTATGAGCCTTAGTTAAAGCGTAATTACTTCCTGGAAAATAACAGGAAAGTTATCTGCTTCTTTCTGCAGGTGCTCAATTAGTATGCTACATTACGATTCGGTCACTCTGGTTGACTATCATTTCCTTTAGGTCTTCGAAAGAAATAACTTTAGATGTGAAAATATTGGGATTCATCTGAAATACTGCATACTATCATATAAATAGCTTACATGATGCCAAAACGGATCTTCCCCGCCTCGCTCAGCGGCAAATGCCTTCCAGATATCCACAGATTTATCTAATGCATTTCTGAATTTTTCGCATTGTTTCATTGTGTTAGGATCTTCATCGCATTTCGCTCGGATGGTGTTGTCTAAATGCGAGTGGATTAGGGACCATGTCAAGGCACCCTCGACGATGCCTGCCGCATATGCTTGGTGTTCATCAGAATACGATGGGTCGGTTTCAATTTCCAATAGAGACCAACTGTAAAAAATATTAATTTAACGCTTAGGAATACATTTAAATAAAGCTAGTAATGTATATTAATTTAGAGGGATTTCATCTTTAGAGGATTCAGAAGTGATTAAAACCATTTTTCTTGAAATTTCCTGCCGAAATTTTGTAACAAAAAATTTCCGCTTACCCTGTTGTATCGATGTCCATTCTGAAGTAAGCCCGAGCTACCCCTCTTGGTATATCTTTAAGTTCGTTGCTTTGTCCCCAATATTCAATACGATATCCGGTTTTGTTTGAAAAGAATACAGTAGCTGCGTAATTTCCATCTTCCTGAATTCTGGAAAGTAATAATTTTATTTTAAAACACCTATGTAGAACTGATCAATCAAAACACTTATGTAAGTTTTAAAACTTGTCGTTACTATGAATTAAATGTGTATTATCCCCATATACTTAAATTAATGTTTATAGGTACTATTTAAATATAATCATGTTGATCTCATTATGATTGAAGAATACATTACGGTTAGAGCGTAATGGCCCATTTGTAGCAATTTGTCGAGGATTGTTTTACTAGAATCTAGATTGTTGGGTAATCGCTAACGACCACTACTTAGCTTAATACGTTTCCTGTGTTTAGAAATAAATGATTACTGTACTAACCTTTCGATTTGTCCAACAAATAAGGCCAAGATTGAGAGAAGGCCAAGAATCCCGAGGATGTAAGAGCTGATTTTCGTCTGGAGCCATGAGGCCCCGACGACTTTTAGAATCTTGCTCATAGTCAAATTGATAACAAGTTGATATATAAAATAGATAGATAGACTACAAAATAAAGAAAATGTTTAGAAACTTAATAATAATGAAGTGACAGTGCGTGTAGATAATTTTCTCCAGCGGGAGGGTGACCATCAAAACAGTGATGGGGCGTACGGGTGTTCACGGCACGACAGACGATGCTCCGGTTGCTGTGCTCGGAGTCGGCATTGATTATACCTCGTCGACCAATTATTTTTGAGGTGTACTTTGGCACCACCTTTTCAATTAACTTCCCTTTTTAGTCTGTAACAATAAAAAAAACAGCTGTAGAAAAATCTTTTGTCGCTGTCATATACTCAACTATCGAGGTAACCAACCAACGAATTTATAAACATAAGAGGTAGAGTAGCATTTTAATGCATAGTCAAGATCTAATTTGGATAGTTCATATTCATATTGATCTCATATTCATGTTTCCTTTCGAATATTATATAGCGATGATATATTATTATGTATTTGCTTTCTACCGAGTTACAACTTACATACACGTATTATTACGATAGCAATAATGGTTACAACTGCAGTTAACTGTTTAAGGACCGAAAGCGTGACAATCACGAATTTTAAGCCATGACCGTCATGGTAAAAAATATTTTAGCCAAAAATATATAAAACCTACTATCCACGAAACAACAAAATATAGAGTTCTGACGCTTTTGAGGAACCATCTCGTCTTGAGCATATTTTAATAAATTAATTAAAAACTATTGTTTGTGTAAAAGGGAGGACACTTAAAAAATACAAAACGACAGTTAGCTACTTATGTACATTCTAGTTAATATTCGTATATATTGGGAAACGATTTTTGACGGTTCCTCAGAATTAGTGATTGGAGAGTGAGAGGTGAGATGAGAGAATAAACAGTAACAGAACTACTATTGTAAACAGAACTATCAAACAACATACAATTGTGTTCACCCGCTAATTATATTAGAGAACGTAATAATAGTAAACGGCCAAGTAATTTCTCATTTCACCCAACGCAAAATCGTACACAAAGCATACAGTTAGATAAAGTAAGTGGTTCGGGTCATAGATCGATGCACCTAACTTATCTTAGAAACACATGCCGTTAATATGTTCAATTTATATAATACAATGGAAAATATCGTTAATGCAATTAGTTTCATTGAAGCTTTATGACACAATCGCTCGCTTATCAGCAATAATAAAAACAATTATTCTTTCGTTTGTGCCAACTCGGTCACCAAACTATAAGTATTCTAGCGTTTTCTCAGATACTAATCCTTTCAAAATAATATCGCTCTACTTATAACTACGTTGTGTATATAAAGTTTGCTAGATTATGGATGGACCTAATGTTATTCCGTCTAAAGCAATGTTTAACAAACAATACCACGCCAGTCTTTACGCATACAAACAGTACTGATAATGTATGAGAAATTTCCGTAGGGACCGATACGGTGCCATTACACATCGACAACATAATCTACTAATATCCTACTTACGAGAGCTATTTCCTACGTGTTTCTATGATCCTGTAGGGGCGTGACTGTTTTGTGAATGCCTGTAACACTTCACTTCACTTGGGTCTGTTAGTCCATAGATTCTCCTGTCACGACTGGATTGTGAACATCAGTAGTCAGGTAGATATACCTTGTTATCATTGTATCAATACGAGATACTCTAATGTATACCGATTGCGCTCTCGCGTTATCTATAACACTGTATAATTACTAAAACTGGAATATTAGACAAATAACATTGGTTTGCGTCGCGTGAACTCTGAAAAAATAGCTTTGTTTATGACTGATTAAGGGGATTAACTTGAAGTGCTACAATAGAAAATAGTTTCTTAATTTTCATTTTACTTTATATATTGACAGGCCTGTTGGTCTAGTGGTTAGTGACCCTGACTGCTATACCGGAGGTCGTGGGTTCGATTCCCACTCAGGACAAATGTTTGTGTGAAGAGCACGATCATTTGTTCTGGTCTGGGTGCAATTTATCTATAATATGTATGTATTTAGAAATATATATGTATGTTTATCAGTTGTCTGGTTACCATAACACAAGTTCTCTTAGAGCTTAGCTTGGGATCAGATTACCGCGTGTGAAAAAAAAATATGGGATTCCCTGAGCCTTAGTTTTTCTTATAAAAGAAGGATATCTTGGAATTGCTGACACGCGTCAATATTATACGCAGGTAGGCAATCAATACACTTGATCTAGTTTTGCTACAAAAGCTTGTCCCACATATTATTATGTACAACGAGCGTCATTTACCACACTTTAGGACTAACATTTGTTTTTGTTTTATATCATCATTCCATTGTTAAAATTGTTTAGAATACAGAACAGAATATAAGTCTTGTTTTTCATTACAACTTTTAAGTACACAATTTGAGAAGGGATTTGAATCCTACTTAGTTGAAAAGTCCATCATATATCGTCATATATTTGAACAATATGATAAACGTCTTTACAAAAATATACCATAAATATATTTTATGTACTTACAGTTTAAATTAAGCACTCATATCGCGTCTTGTCGTTCTGGAATTATATCACAATTTATATACGTATTCACCATTAGCTATAAGCTTTAATTATTAAGGGGCTATCCAATTACGCGTATCGTGTGATAAATTCGTAACATTGGAAGATTGTCACGGTGATATAAAAATAAAAATAAATGTGTTTATAAAGTAGGTAAAACAGAAGGTTCACTGTCGAGGATATCTCGACGGCTCAAGTGCACTCGCAACAATGGACCGAACCTGAAATCATACACTACCTACTCTACACGTGGAGTAAGTTAGACAAACGCCTAATAATAACCCGACGATAACTACCTATCTAAGTAATATAGGTAACGCTATGTTTTATATAACGAATCAGTTTTCGCGAGCAAAAAACGCTTTATATTAGCTTCTCAAACGGCGGCGGTTTAAAGAGCTTTTTTGCTTTCTTTGTGACATTATTTATTACTCTCTATGTGAACTTACAGATATTGGGTTTATTTACACATTACTAAAAAAATTACATTAAGTGCCTCTGCTACAACTTTATCCCCATAATTTTGGCCCTGAACGATGTGTCGTTATATATTTGAAACTGCGATGAAAATATATTGAGGGAATATCTCCCGGAGTGAGCGTTCTATTGATATCCTTTGCGACAAAACTCTAAATAGGCACATCATGGGGCATCCCACTGCAATTCTGATTTTTTTAATTCAAAGAGTTTCAAGTTTCAAATGTTATCGTAGAATTAATCAAAAAGCTAAAACTTTAAAGCATTAATAGGTTCAAACCTACGGTTGTCTGAACTTTATCATTGAGCCAGCACAAAGTAGCCTAGCAGAATAATATGAGAAATGACATTAGTGTAATAAGAATATTTTTTTCTTGAACTTTATGTTCTTACGTGACATGGTCTGTCATGATGTACCGTCAGCAATAACGTGATCCGTTGGTAACAGCTGCGACGCGACAAACACGCGCAGCGCCGTCACTAGATATATTTTTTCAGGGCAAACAAAGTTTTCAAAGATGTATTGACGCAACTGAACAAATTTTATCTCAGTTACAGCAAAATTTTAATAATCATATCTTTAACTGGATGTGGGGTTTCAGTGTTGCGATTCCCATGGTTTTACTTTACCCAGGGGATGATGCAGAAATAGATAAATAAATACTTAGATAGAATATTCTTTATTTTACACCATTAAAGAATATGGATATATGGTATGTACAAGTTTAACCCTGCGACTCTTCTGAGTGTTTCTCCATTCCCTTTACTGGAGATTTTCCTACTCATTCTCCATTTTGAATTTAGTAAATTTTATTTTTGTAAGAGCCATAAGTCCGAATAACATGCGCATAATTTTTGATCATGTAGAGCTTTTCGAAAATTATTCTAATAACTGAAAAAGTTTCGTCACTTGAATTCTCAATTGTTTATGTGTTAGGTTAGGTTAGGTTTTGATCTAGTAGCTAATGCAATTATTTTTTTCAGGATTACAAAAATATAATCAATCGTTAATATTTTATAGGAATATTGTCTTTGTCGGTAAATGTTTAGAAGTCCGTAGTGAACGCAAATTTCCTTCACTCACAATGAACAATCGATGTAACTATGGAATCGTGTACCGGTTGGAGCAGTCATACAATGCATGTATTATAAAATCAGTTTCGCACAAAACCTTTTCAAGATTACAATGGTATGGTCCACTAACACCAGTTCTAACAATGAATTACAAAAAGCAATCTTATTCAGTTGTAATAAAGCCGGCGATCGCCTGCATCCGTGGGAGATTCAGCGGAGAGCATGCTGAATTCAAACCTTTTTCAATTGTGTTAAAAAAAGATTTGACCTAATTTAACTTTACAGCAAAAAAAGCGCCATGAATTATGTACCATAACAGATTTTATGACCACTTTAAGTAGGGACCGATTTGCAGGTTTATATACAAGTAAATATTTGTACAGAAACCTGCGTAACGCAAACTATGGAATTGTATTCCACTCAATATTTCAAAAATAATAACACGTTTAAAAGAGGATTCATTAAAACGCAAACTATTACTTTGCGACATTAGAACTGTCGCACTGTACAGCCCTGAGCAAAGTGCACTAAGTTTAATGTTTACGGTAAAAGTGATTACAAAGCAACGTGGGTGCAAACACACGGACACAAGCACGGGCCGCTCGAAGCCAGTGCTTCCGTACTTTGTCCTTATCGTGCAACCCGAGCGGTCTCGTCTGTCACCTCTGCCAGTACCACCGCCTTAGCAACTAGGCCACGGCTCCTATTCCACCGCACTTCCTATTACAACATTACACAGATCATACAATCCCTTAGAGACAAAGAACGCGTCGTTTGCTCTAAGGAAACGTAAGCTGACAAATTTCTAAACAATCATCTAAGTTATCTATCCACTTACCCGAGATCCGTGAGAGGACACCAGCCTACTCGTAATACGATGCTCACGGCCAAGGAAATATAAATAATTTCCTTACTAGCAAATTGGAAATAGGATTGCAACTTCGCAAGCTGTGTTAAACTGTAAAGATTGTACAGAAATAAGAGGAGCACCTAATCGTAGACGAGTTATTCTGGTAGCACTCGCAGAATTTATGTTACTTTATTATAAATATTAGAACCGAATTTGCAGAAGTACGTTCGGCGAAAACGTAAACATATCTAAAGTAAATCAATACGGTCGGCTGGTACAGAATATACATTCGCTTTTATGAATTTTATGATGATGCTCTAGTATATATTTATGCTCACACGTGTCTTTGACTGACTCCAAGGTAAGTATCTGACCGTCAAAGTTATTGTGAGGCTCGCCTGCTCGGAGATAGCTCTACGCGTGAACACTATAAAACATACTTGTAAAGGTTTACTCATTATTTGCAGAGATATTAATTAATAATCTTAGATATTTTTATCTATGCTGTGACGTCTATGAAGATGCGCACGCATGTCTTGAAATTCAAACCGCAGTTTTCACCTGTCGCAGCGTCAACGAAATCCTATGCTGCTTCGCTATGACTTAATTTTTACAGATTTACGTACAATCATCAAAAATAAAAGACTAACATGCATCGATTTATTTGCTGACTACACTTCTGCTGTTGCAATAACGTTACAGAAATATTATTTTGCGTCATAGAATGATACCTAATGCTCACAATCGATCATGGAATATGGTTGGGATCAATGTGTGCACACCTAGGCAAACTAAAGGCGCGCTATTTCTGGCAGCAAAAATACATGTACTGTATATAGGTATAGGTGTGGTATTTGTATATAACAAACACTACACTTACGTAGGTTTATGACTGAGCTCAGATAAATGCGCCCTTGGCATTCGATGCTAAATTCAGTAGATATTTTAAATATTTGATCCGTGTTTTCCTGCACGATAGGCACGTTCGAAGTGTTGCGAAGCCACGTACGACATCGGTATCGGTCCAACATTGTGACGTGCGGAGATATCTTGCGACATCGTTGTGAAAGTAAGACAATTATTGTTGACATTGTTTTTTATACATGATAATGGTTTCAGGTAAATCATGATGGAGGAAGGTAAACAGTCTTTAATGAATTCATGGATAAGATACTTTTTGCAAATTTATTTATCCTCGAGCAGATTAATGCTAGGTTAAGATAAAGCTGTTTGCATTAAAACTGCAACAATTTTTTTGCAAATTCGAGATACCTATATAGATAGAGGTATCTCGAATTTGCATGTTGGTTTTGGGTCTTACTTACTCGAAAATTTTACATAGAGAAACCGGAAGAATTTTCTTCGTCTTCCGATCTCTATAAGGATTAATATAATGTATCTATAAGGCTAATTCAACCTCATTCGACCCCGTAGGGACTTCGCACACGACCGGAAATTCCTGTCTGGATGAAAAAAGGTATGTCTGTGGAGAAGCGAGACCTGTTTGTTGAAAGAACAATACAATTTTTTATTTACCATCTGTCGAGCCGAGCCGAGTTCACCCGAGTTTAAACGAACCATCGCATAATTCCTACAAGACCATAGCTCTGTTCACCGCTTTCTCTCAAGATAATTATCATCTAACGTGCCATTTTGTTGAAATGTTAAGCTAACTAGTTCTGTTGGCTTGTTTTACCGGAGCAAAGTGTCTCCATATGTTTCATTTTTAAAGAGAGTTAATGAAATGTAAATATTTTAACACTGAGTCCATTGAAGTATTCTGCATGTTTAAAAAATGCTCCCCTCAAATTTATATGTAGTTTACGGAGCTACTAAAACAAATTTAATCTGATTCGGAAACGATTTGCTTTGCTTGTAATAAATTACTGTATGATTGACTTACTCATAAAATGCTAATTTATAACATCAATAAATCTAATGTCAAAACATGTTTAGTAGTGAATACTGATACAGTAGGCTTATGAGAGAGAATTTATTATTATTTTGTTGAGCCTGAACGTGCAAAGCTTAGGTTAATTGCCCTTTCATATTTCCACTGTTTATGTTCGACCGAAAATAAGATAAAATCTTCGTGAATAATTCGCATTTCGTTAAATAAAAAAGGACAGAATTGCTACCTAATTGGGTCGGCGAATGCACTCACAGTGCATGTGTCGACGCTTGCAGTTTACAGTGAATGGATCAGTACAGCCGGGCAATGACCTCGTGTGGTTGACCATACCGCCATCTGCCTAGGGGTACCCCATCGTACGACACGTCTGCACCCGACAATGACTTCATATGAACCATGGAGTTCATACATACGTAGTAGACATAGAGTTCAAATTAACTGAAACTGTATTTAATGTGTAGTATATATATTCTTTAATAAATATATCACCTTATTATAGTTGCACAGATATAGTACGCTTGTTTATATACTACGCTAACATACTAACCAACTTTGAAATCTAAATGTAAGTTTCTTTAATTTCCTTAATTAGACAGCTATGCGGAAACGTCACTCTATAGTTAAAATCAATCAGTTAAAATCGTTCATATAATAAGACGCTTACAAAGCCGACAAACGCTATCATCTAATTGTAAATTAATTCAAATTAATTGGTTAACGTTCTCTAACATTTAATATACGAGGGTAAATATTAAAAAAGTCCAGGTAGCGAAAAGAGCAGGTAGCGAAACCTACAGAAACCTGATGTTGATCATTGGTTGAACTATTCAGTCTAAACTAGAAGATTCGCTATAATCCATACGTTTAACTTATATAAAACCTATCCTAACCTACTCTACATCGACGAAAACAAAAATAATATCCTTATTTCGCAACCAAACTTCGGTAAGGTAAACATAATATGAAAAATTATATCTACTAACAATACACTCAATACAAAGTACATTATAATATCTGAATAGATCAATTTATAAAAAGAGGAGCAACAACATAAATGTATCGTTCCTTGGTAACCGTATTTCCACATTTTCTAACAAACATTTTCAGGAAATAGGCCAAATATCCGTGTGAACTAAAACTTATATAATTTCAATTTTCAATTCAATATATGGGGATTCGTAGTATTACTTTAATCTAAATTCCTTTAGATTATGGCGCTCTTCATCATTTGCTTTTTGTTTGTTTTAGGTATCTATGATAACGTTTATTAAGTAGCTCTACCATGAGTATTCAGAATGGTGTTAGAACAAAGAAAAATCATAAAACAAAAAGAGAACCGCCCTTACCCGAATACTTAAACTCCCCTTAAATTGAAGTCGCCCTTAAATTGTCACGTTGTCTCTGTCACTTGGCTATACAGGGCTTCGATTCAGCTATTTAAGAGTTGCTTGAATTGACCGAATGACCTGCTTCATATGGTAATTTTTAAGATGATTGGCATTCTGCTAACTGTCATTACGATCATTAATTGGTCATTACGACCATTTCTTCGAGAGTTCAATGAGATTTTACAGTAGTCTGAAAATTAGGCACCTTGACAAGTACACTGAAAGAAATCCATTTAAAATAACTGAATCGAGGCCCAGTAGTGACTGGTCGATGTTGAGACCGTCTTAAAACTAAGTTGCATTTAAGTCTTCGTTGGTAAGGATATAAGGTGTACTTACAGCGTGAGTGGTGTGACCACTATCACAAGACGTCGGCGTTCTCAACCCATCGGGATGGACCACTGCGGTAGACTGTGGGAGACGGTCGATATGATCTAGACCGCAATTGATCTGCAACAACACAAACATACACTCAACACTTGGATTTTATAATCATTACTCAATATTCCATGTAGTGATGACACATGTACTGACTTCTCACTCTTTTCGTCTTTTAAAATTCTCGTTAATCGTCCAAAACTACATGCTGATTCTTCCTTGGAATGAATTACTCGACGATATCAGTCAGAGTTATTTAATTACGATAGATACTTTTTTATTACATTAAAAGTAATAAATGGTTATTTTTTAATCAATTTAGGGATTTCATTTAATCCCAGTCATGTCGAAACGTAATTCAGTAATAAATAAAAAGTAATTCATCATGAACATCATCTGTTTTCTGTAACAGTAAATAAATGAAGGCGCAAGAATCGGTGTCGTCAAACAGTCGGTAATATCGCCATAGTGTTGATAAATACCGTGATGATTGACAAGAGAACAATGTCAAGACATAGTCAAACGAATCTAAATACAATACGCTACTATTCCGACTTTAAACAACAATTGTTACCTTTGAACTTGTAACTCGTATTAATATCCACCTAACTGTTGAGAGCAGAGTTTAATCAAGCCCCTTGTACCCTCAATGAATATAATCCTATTCAATAGAGTATCTTAAATGTAGAGTCCATTAAAACACAATTTCCAGTATCACGGTCTGCGCCTCCGATCTTATTATATTAAGTTTGATTTAACTAATTCAATAGTGGATAATTTTCAATAATTTTACCTCATAAAGAAAATTACTATAAAACACAATTCAAGATCGCTTAATTTTCCTATTGTCTTAATCGATATTTCTAAAATAACGTCAAATAATTCTACAAACTCTTAGAGCCCTCTTGACGGACAAATTTGTTTATCCAACTTCACGTTTCAAACGCGACAAACACGTAGATTGTTTGTCAAACGCCTCAAACATAGCTGTACACTAGCAAATAATTTGACAAACACGTAAAATTTGACAAAAAAATTGATCTTTTATAGGGCACTTTAAAGAAATCTGTTACATTAGTGTGTGCAAGCCCTAACACTGATAATAATAACGAGTAGGTAGAAACAGCGGCGCGGGCGACGGACATACGACACTGAAACAATTAGCGATGGCTGATCACCTGCAGCCGCCATAAACCGTCTGAGAGTCGACTCGAGATGACGATTAACGACGCGGGGATACTTCGTGGTGGCCACCAACGTACTTGCTCAATGTAAACATACTTACATTACATATACATCACCCAGATAAAGTTGCCGAATGAGTTCAATAGCGAACTTGTCGTTGTGCCATTGAACTGTACCGACTAGCAATTAAGTTTTGTTAAGTTTAAGGTCTGCTTCCGATTAAGTTGAAGTTTTGATTTTATAATGACTTGATTTTTTGGTCATTTTATTTTTCTTCTATAATCTAGGCCTTCATAACCTTAGCATCAGGGATCAATATCAAAGGTATTAATATCAATATCATTATTAGCTATAAAGGTATGTTATCTGCAGCAGAGCAAGTCTGGTTGTCCGACAAGATATCGACTGAGGTGTTTTCAATATCATTTACTGTGACAATATTTGGCAATGTGAACGACTCGCTCCTCAGAATATGAATTAAAGAACATTAACAATACGTCAACCTTTCATTTGGCATCCGCCAGGCGAATATTTGTAAAAATACTTTTTTCGAGCGTCATTTGTCTTGGATGATGTAATAATTACGTGTAGAATGGAACGACGGAACTTACTTGATTTTAAATACTGACAGTCGGAAGGTAAAACTCAAGTTTGATACGGATATAACATGAGAGGAATAATTAGTGTCTGTTTCTAATTCAACAGTAAGCCGGTTTATATGTAAATTCATTGGATCTTATTTTAATAGCAGTTTGTGATCATGATTGTGGCATAAAGGAACAGCAGCCTTCTTGTCTGCTTCGATAAAACAATTATTAAGATTTGTTGATAGTAACTCGGATTTCTAATTACCAACTGAATGGTTGCTAGGGTACCCAATTGAAATATTATTAATGGAATATAACGGACGAAAATCCTAGTGGAGAAACCTAGTAGGATAAATACATAAATATTTTCTAGTATTTCACCGATGATTATCAACATCTTTAAGTTTTCTTTAACGGTACTTAACACTATAATAATATCTGCGTAATCTTTCTCGGTACCTACTATAAAAAACATGAACTCTATCTATACATCAAGGTAATCTAAAAGAAAGTTGATAAGAAATATTTAAAATTCATACACGTTTTTTAACTAAAATTGAAAAAGTTACATTTTGTTGCATAAAGACTTCTATAAATTAGCAATCAGATTACTAAGAACGACTGTATTATTCATGTATTCGTGAAATAAAAAACTGGAGCACTATTTAATATTGAAGATCTATCGAATGATTAAATTATTTTAGTCACGTCAAATGACCTACCGGGGATAATTTATTTAACGATTAAGTTGATGGATATTTCCACAGTATATAATAGTCATGAGTAATTTAAAGGCCGAATATTTAAACAAAACTCAATTTAATATCGCTTTCAAATCTTATACGGTCTTTCCATAAAAAATGATCATCTGCTGTTTAGTATATCTAAGAGGTTTAATGTTAGCTTACATAGAAAAAATCATAATATGCAAGGGAAAAAGAAAATTGACTGTATAGTCAATAAATACAAAAAAAATCTCTTGCAACTATGTTAAACAAACACTTTTGGCATCGAAAATCCGTCGTAAATCCAATTTATGTGAAAGGATTTTTGCTACGATCGATATATCAATAAAATCTAGAAGAAGTACTCAAAAGATTACAAGCTCTTTGTTATGACCGTTTTTATAAACGCTTCTCCTAGATTCCACGCATCGACAACCTACTTGTTTAAAGGAGGTTAATAACAGTTCTAATGTTTGTTATTATATTCTAGTTATTGTTGAGAGCTATGTTCTAGAAAGTTATGAGAGAATCAGTCCTTAGAAATTGTTGAAAAAAAGTAGCGCCTTTAAAACGGTTGTATACTTCCGATTAGTAAAGCATCTACTTATCCAAAGTAACGCATGAACATACTCCATGTAATATTCAATTACTCTTAATAATATTCAATATTACACTTCTTCTTAGCGTGTCGATAAATGGCAATACTAGATTTTCCTGGACCAGTACTCAGCTACGAGGATAGAATTATCAGTAGCATTGTACAGGTCCTCGCGTGTACAAGTGATAGGACACGATGGGCACCTCAACAAGTGAGCCATGGTTTGGAGAGAGATACCACACTCACAAATATAACACTAATTATTATTTTTGATACCAGTGACGATCAGTGAAGAAAACATCAGGAGGAAACTTGGATTCGGAAAACGGATTTTGAAATCTCCGCAAGTGAGCAACCGTGGTTTTCAGAGATTGGTCCTTCTCTATATGGGAAGAGGACGTATACAGACCGGCATTATTTAGTATTAATTAGTGGGTATAAAACACGGTAGATACTCATGGGCAAAGTTACCTTATAGAGCTAAATATGTCGCAATATCTGCGCGTTGTAGCGTGTTTGCATTGCGATCTTTTCAATCAGTTTTCAGACATGTTTGTAAAGGAAACTTATTTTTTAAAGACTTTATGACGTTTTAGAACCTTGATTGTACAGACAGTCAATATCTATTACACCATCTTTTCAATAGTGGAAAATTCAAGGCTTTAAAATTTAATATCGTATTGGTTCTTTTATGTAAACGTGTAGTTACAATTTAGTCGCAATTGTGGTATTTCCACCGGTACCATTCACACGCTCTTTATACTAACATGTTTTGTCAATATTCCTTCATTCATAGTTACGTGCTGGTTCTAACTAATGCTTAAGCTGTTTGGAGCTCTATAAATCTTTTTTCTTTTTTCACTCTACTTTTTCCTATGATTTTAACTTTAATTCATCTTGTTTTCATTTAAGAAAACGCTTATAAAAACGGTAGAACTTAAAACTATTTATTGTTCCAGATGTTGGATATTATTATAAAGTATATGTAATTTTCTAAATGTATAAACAAAAGACAGCTCGGGTAAAAAAAGCATTGCTAAAATGGAAAATATTATTGCAAGTACCGAATGTATCAACATAAAATAATACTATAAAAACTTTATCGTATGATGTAAGTTTAGTCGTAGTATAGTCTTCCTATTTTCACAGTGAACGTACAAAACAATATTTTAGTGACGTGCCAATGACTAAGATAATTCACAACAATATTCATAACAAAACAATTTTAATATAAAACTGGTGTTTCATAAAATAGATACAATTGTAGGTTTAATATTTATTTCTATTATATAAAACAAGGGTTCGAATTAGTTTTGCGGTATACGTCATAAGCGATTGCTATTTTAGGAGTTTCCCGTTACTGAAAATGAAAGATAAGATAAGACGGAAACTAAGAATTATGCAATGAGTAATATACACGTCAGTAGGATACCTATATGTGCCTTCAGCGATCCTAAAGTTTCACTAGTAAAAAGTAAATAATTTGTTATCAATACAGTGCAATAAATGAACCATTATGTAAATCATAACAAACTCTTTTTGGTGAAACTTGGAAACTAGCCTTTCAAGGGATTTTAACCAATTGGCAATTACTATGCATATAGTCAACTTTGACTTTACAGACGAGGACAATGTATGATTTTTTAATATTATTTCTGTTTTAATGTACTTTTCACGTTCATAGCGAATCTTATCACAGCGCAGGAAATCAATTGTACTAACCGAAACAATTTCCCTCATTGTACTTGCAGTTTACGTTGCGTTATAAATAAACCACAAGTACGTGCATATTGTTGGTTTACAAAACGTTCCTATAATATTATGAACAATGTACATCCACAGCCCTATGACTGGCAATAGGATGTTTGGGAACTATTTTAGCAAGAGAATTCAAACGTTCAACATATTTCTAACTAGTTCGTAATAAGAACTAATAGTAATAACGTGAATAATTCTCAGTCTCGTGTAAGCATTTATCATGCAAGTGATACGTGCCTAATGACTAATGTTATCCTTAGTGCTTCATACATTGCATATAATGGTACAATTATCATTTATCAGTAAACCATTCTTTAACTCAGAAAATCAGTATGTTACATTGTTCCTGGAGTTTACCATTCATGTTTTTTTCAGAAATCCTTAGTTTTGTTAGCTTCATGAGTCATTGAAATGTTATCAACGAGCCCAATCTTATCGCTTAGCAACAGAATTGATATACCAAAACGTACATTATAGTAAAATATTGCGGTTTAATCGTGCCGTAACTCTGGCGCCTAATTAGTAAGTAGGTACCGTTAACAAACACTCGTACAAGGCGTTTTACTTAATTCAAGGCAGACGCAGATAAATAGTTTCCTGAACGCGTATTGCTGTGTTTGCTAATGAAATTCGTTGAATCGTATTTAGTATTGACCTCAAAATCGTGAAGTTTTTTACTTGGTAATATTTCTGTTTAGCAGTTTTGTCGACGGGTTTCTACTGCCTGCTGAGTGCCACTTCACAGCGTGGTCTATATTTAACAACCACGTGCAAGTTTAGGGGACATTGTTCGCAGCTATTCGGTTCATAAACTGATTTGGGGTCAGATGCCGTGCGTCTAGACTCCATTGTGACACAAATATCTCGTCCCATTACACTGCCATCTCGCTATTTATGAATGGCTTTTGATTAGGGTGACGTTTTAGGAACTTCTATTGGGTGTAATTCACAAATTCGATACAGATTTCAAGTGTTCACTGGTTCTCACGAATTAAAGGTCGCAGTGAAGTTTCATATTAAAGAGAAAGTGACAAAGAATCATTTTGAATGTCTTAAACACAACCGACATAAGTACAACATTTCATCATTTTCCCAGAGAAGCAGTTTTACTGAAAACTGTATAAATTGTGCAATATGTTTTCAAAGACTTTGTGATAAATAATGTGAATAATTAAGTTTGTACTTACGATTGCATCGATTTTCCTCTCGAAGTTCAGATATAAAGCCTTTGCGCTGAACAACACCAAAGGACTACATTTGAAAAGGCACTATTAAGGGCTTTCGTGTGAACTACAATGAGCCCTGTAGCGACACGACTGCTCGTTATTACATCGAAATGACGAGTGGCTGGGCGGTGTGGCTCGCGAGTCGTGACGCCGCGGGCGACAGCGACAAGCGTAAGCGCCGCCTGCACACGTGCTGCGCGACAAACGCTCCTATTGACCAATCTTAAACATCAAACCATTCTAATAATCCAATGGAAAACATTCATTAACAACCAAACTATCCCAACAACAGCTGATCTTACAAAATGTTCCCACTCTTAACATCTGAATATCGCCATCTTAAATCATTATTAGTTAGATCACGCTTGCGTGGAATTTTTATTGTATAGGCACCTATATGGAATATTTCTGAAAGGTTAAATACAAAATCCATTATTATTAGCGTACATCATCAAGACCCGAAGCGACATCTGTGTTACATTAATGTTACTACAACGTTATGAGGGATCCATAACATCGAGAGGCAACGTTGCCTCCCAGTATAACCGCACTTTATACAACTCTTTTACTAAAACAACAGATGTCGCCACCTCTGCCCATTGTGACAAATATTAAAATAGAATTACAAAGGTAAATAAATCACATCTTCAAGGTTTGAACGAGGTTGCCTAATATCAATCTGTCCTCCTTGAACTACAGCTTTGCTAACTCATTCTCTAAACTTCCTAGCATGCTAATGCTAGATGGTCCCTTTCTACATGGCGGTCGACCTAGACGGTGATAACCCCTATCAACATCAGGCGAACATTAGACTTGTCTATGTATCATTCGTTAACTGAGGTAGTTTGTAAACAGAATCTACGCCACGAATTTCAGCAAGAAGCGTTCGACGGAACATTCCGTTGGACACGCGAGGTAAGTTGGACTTGGAACTAAAAGTAAAGATGGACAAATGGACAATAAACGGCGGACATAAGATCAATTAGTTGTCAATCAACTTTTTTTCTTGCGTGTTAATACTACAATGCTAGCTACATAAACAGTTGAAGCGAGAGTGTTCGTGTCACCATGCCGCAATCCTCACTGGAGTTTAGAACCGGAATAATTACGTAGTTTAATTATTCAAGTGAATGTATTCTACTTTAATAAATCATTTCAATTTGGGTTAGGTCAATAGAAGAGATGTTATCATTACATATTACATTTGATTTAACAGTAGGAGCCTATATACAAATATGATATTTACGAAGCCGTAGCCTAATTTTGTTATTGTATATGACGCTATTTTGAAAAATGATATAACGTCCCATCCTTTCTCTCCAATCTAATTAGGTACATTCATTTGGAATAATTCAGAGTCTAATTGTTTATAAATGATCCACTAGTATGTTAGGTAACCGTATATGATATTATTTAGCTTTAAAAGTAAAGACATCATCGAAAAGGAAAAAAATGGAAAAAGTAAAACTTTCCATGGCATTAATAACCTCATGGCAGTTAAAACCATAGCACCTTATCCTGAACCGTGAAACAATCATTGTTCCGTTTTGAAATGAGACGGAGATATATCTATGTATAGCTCTATTCCTCTCTCACTAGTACAATCATAATAATAGCGTCATAATAGGTGAGGCCGGGTAAATAATGGTATTGTTTATTTTTATTGAATGTCGTCGGCCTAATAGGCAATTTAATTAACCATTAATAATCATTTTTAATGACAGCATTTATTATAAGCTGCTTACAAACCTGTTTACTGCCATTCTAAGACTTTGATGACCATGGTGATAGTAAACAAATGTTCAGTTTGTAATAAGCCAAAAAATATATTCTTATCCAAGTTAAAAAAATATCCTTTAGTATTTAAATATTCGCTTTTGAAATGAAAGGTTTAATAGAGGTTTCTAAACGATTCGATACCCATTCCATTTAGCTAGTGAGGAAATTATTAGGCTAAACTAAAATTATAATCACAAACATTACTAAAAAAAGAACAAATTATAAGGTTAACATAAACACAATAACGATGACGAAGGCTAATAAAAAACAACATTATTTGATATTCACCACACAAATTATATACTATGCATTAATTAAATAGTAGATATACATTAGAATAACAATTAAATTGAGTGCTTATGTACATTAGAATGTGATTTACTTAAATATTTACTTTGCAGTAATTCCTATAGTCATCTTTTGTTATATTATTATAATTCGTAATGGTTTATTATACACTTTGAAAGGTAGTAAGACATAGATGAGATATTTGCATCGTTGGTTCCCTGGTGATAATGCTTACTTACTGGAAACCTCAGAAAAGTTCAAAAAGATCGTCCCAATCACACTACAGTGAAGAATTAGCTAAGTGTTCCTTACCACCATGATAAGGGCGAAGAAAGTCTAGATACACGAACAATATTAATATGACATGGTTATAGCACTAAGTAGTACTTGCCTGTACCAATTTCATAATTTATTTTTGGTTACGTCCCATTCAGTCATTGCCAAAAAAGTACCTACGTCATAACATAATCAAGCTTGGATAATTTAATTGTCTATATGCGACTAGGCCAAGAGTAATTTCAATTTGTGGAGGTTTGCTAAAAGTGAATGGGAAAAATATACATGGAGCTGTCACGTGCGTGCTGTAAGAGTAATGAGAGCAAAGAGTTTCGTGTGTTCTGTTAGGTATTGTGTGTCAAGTTGATGAGACCTTGGGTGTTACGTGGCGATGTCGAGTGTTCCCCGACCGCGACCTGCCCCACCGATGTGATGGCTCATCGTCACACTTGTGCGGGTCGATGAACTCACGCTATACCCATTTACCAAGCGGCTGTTTCCTGTCTGAGGCGGCAACCAAATTTATATCACGCAGACACAGACTATCGTAAAAACGTACGGGTAGGTAGGTATATCTGTTTCTGTTTAACACGTCACAGCACAGTATCTATGGTTATATAATATCCGTTTTGTAACTAAGGCTCACCAAGTTTTCCTTTTACCTAGTTCATATTTCAAAATATTTATAAATGGTTTCAGAAAACAAAATGGTATGAATCCTCCATTTGTATAAACGTCGTTAACATGAAGGTATTTACAGCGCTATTGTACCTATTTCTAAAGACCCTTTTTATTATTACGTTCAGCAATTACGTTATAATAAACCAGTTCCAACTACCTACGACAATGCTAAAAATAATACAACCTCCTTGTCAATTATAATAAATTATCAGTAACCATGTTATCTTCATTTAAAAGGATTCTTTCAGCTATATTTTTTGTGGAGGTACAGTATAGAAATGACACAAAAAAAATATTGAAACAAAATTACTTACACGTATAGCGCCTTCAACATATTATTTGATGTTTTCAATCCAGGTGCTGAGTATTATGAAGCGCACCTGTCCAGCTATTTATATTTTTCTAATGGTGCCCTCAAGTACCCTGAGTTACGAGCTTCTCCCATTTAATTAAGTACATAAACTAAGCTTACCCATATGAGCAAATTCGAAAGTAAATAAACTATCCTACAAACCTATCCTACCTACAGTTACTACGGCGATAATTCATATCCATATCAGATAATTATTATTTATTTATGCACACCATGTCTAGGATTGTTCTAGAAGCCTGTAATTATATTATAAGTGTATAAATGCTAGCCATGGTATGTGCATAGTACGTTCAATTACGTAATCTGCTAATGAGGAGGACCACACAGAGTGCAGAAACTGATTCTGAGATAAGTCGGTCTATTTAAGATCAGAACTAAGAATACTGGTCACTGTTTTTTTTCCCTATTATTGTTTTTTTACTTAACTGTTTTTTGTTATCACTTATGTAAGCCCCACAGGCTATCATAGTCTGTCTTTGTGTAAGTCATATATAATAAGGATAAGAAAATCCAGAATAGGATTAATCGAACAAATAATGTAACTACATGTAATTTTGTACATACACGATGGGAAATCATATTGGGTATTAAAAAATACCTTATATATTATCCTTAAAGTTGTAAGAATGTTTGATTGTTTTATACAAATGCATTAATTATAGTGAAGAATGACAATAATGTACATTAGATTTCTGTATATCAGAAACACATTTTTTACAAAAACACATAATTACAAAACATTTTCATGCTGATTGGACATATTGTCCACATTGATAGATTTTGTTTGTTGTCAAAGTGATGTTAACAGCTTTGTAACTTAATAACGTAATGACAGTAATAATGGAAGAAGTAAATACATTTAAACTAAAACGTTCGTTATTTTATAAATGTTATTTTAGATTCATAAACGCGTCGTCGTCAAGGGAAGCACAATATACCAATCATGGGAATACCTTTACTTATTCATAATACATTACTTAAGTAACTTTCACATTTTATTTATAGCTATATCGGAGTTATTATGTAATACTTTTGTGCTTGTTTTTTTTATTTACATGAACCGTTGTGTCATAGATGTCAGTCATGACGCACGGACTAGACTAGTTTTGAGCAAACCGACCTCAAAGGAAACGACCTTACTTTCGCATGGTCCCACTTTTGGCATAACTAGTGCGTACAGGACTTGTATGGTGCCTCTCTGGAATTTGACCTAAATGCCACCATACTACTATAGGGACGGACAACAAGCCCTGCAAAGTCACATCAGGGGCAACACTTCGTAATCGATTGCATGTTGTTTTCAAAATATTCTCCAATATGCTCCGAACATAAACGATTTTAAATAACAATAGCCCAGAAATATGAGGACACAATCTTCTCATGGAGATATCTATGTATTTAATAGATATTATATAATCAAAGATTTAATATTATGCTAGCGTTTATTATGTTTTTAACCAGGTCCGTAGAACACAAATTATCAAATCCTTTCACCGTGAACTATGCTTAGGGATCCCCTTATGCTAATCAGTGACGGATTAAGACTACTTGATGCCCTAAGCAATCCACGTCTGTGGTGCCCCTCTATCCGTTTGTCAACTATAGGTCCTACAGTCATTTGGTCGTCGAAAATGAATACGACGTGTTCTTTTCGAGTTTTCACTTTGTCACCTGGTATCTTTGCCACTTACGTGGGGAAAATGGCGCTTAAAAACAGTTTTTTGACAACAATTCCTTTCCAGATTAATTTTATGAGATAAATAGTGATGTAATAAATTAAACAACAAAAACATCCTACAATATACAATATGTATTGAACTTCTTTTGTAGAATCAATAGTTTTAGCGTATGAGCGCTACAAAGTCCACTTCTACACGCTTTTGGCCAAATACCTAATTGCCCCACTACTATGAGATGGAGTAAGTTGCGCGTTTTGCTTGTGATACTCAAGTAGACCTAATCAGCGAGCAGCAGTCCTCTCACCCAGTCGAGCCAAGATTGAATTTGATTGAAGAAGATTTTTTTCGAGCCCCTTTAACTTAGTTGTGCATAAAACTAGAAGCCTGAACTTTCAATAACCAAGCAGGCAAGGGCGGATATAGCTTTGGTGCCAGGGGTGGTCACAAAGTCGTGGTAAAATTTCAAGAAGCAGCGACGTGGGGGCGAACAGATTTTTTAATGCCATTTGACCCGAACAAAATAATTTTTAAACTTTTGTTGTCAAAGTCTAACCATTTTTAACGAATTGTAGAGTCAATAAACCCATAAAACAGGCAACATTTTTAAATTCTTAGAAACAGCACTGATTTTGATGATTTTCCTTTGATTTGGTTTATATTTTAATACTGTTTAAAATCAGAAATACCCGGAAGAGGAAAAAAAAAATTAGTTCCGTATAATTAGTCCAGTCAACAAAGATATTGTAGAGTGCGTGAGCAAGGCCCTAAGCAATTACTTCAGAAAATTGTTCAGAGTGCTTAGAGAGTTAACATACTAAAAGTCCTGACGTCTAGGCGGAGTGGGGGGAGGGGTTTAAAGTTCCCATTTTTCAGTTTTTCGCTAATATCTTTTAAACAGTGCGTCATGGAGATAAGAAGTCTTCTACGCAATGAAAGCTTATAAAATTATGTACAACTTTTATCTTGTTCATTTTTTCAAATTCCTACCTATTTTCGAACTACACATTCCGGAAGAGTGAAAATTGAAAAAAACTTCTTCGATTAAATACTACTTTTTGTATACTACTTCCTTCACGTTATTTGGGGATCTAGAACGCGGCAGCGAGTCAACCCAAGTTCAAGTAAAAGAACTGGCTAGCCAGCGCCAAGTGTATCATTACACGAACCACTTGGTGCCACTTTTGACCCTTCTATAACTTAAAACCTCTTTAACCTAAACATATAAAACTAAGTGTGTTTAATGATATCCATAAGGACATCTAGGAGCCCAAATTTCATGAAGCTCAAACAGTTATTAAGATATGAAAGTGAAGCCCCTATTACTTCGTTGTGGATAACATTTGCCTAAACTTGCGTTAACCAAACAGGCATTATTTAAATACGGTATACTTCAAATTTCATTCAATTTGAACCAGCAGTTTACCTTTAATTTGACCTTGTTAAAGTTAGTTCATTTTGCCAGTGACTCACTGACTGGCCGATCATCAAAACACTAAGACACAATCATTTTTTCGGTGTAGTTTTAAGTGACGTGAGAGTGAGACGTTATGCCCTAAGGAGGGATTTTCTTTTGCTTCTTCTTCTGGTGCCCCCCCAGACGTGGTGCCCTAGGCAATTGCTTAATTTGTTTAAGGGTTAATCCGTCACTGATGCTAATTATCATGATGCTAAAACAACAAACTTAGATATAGCTCTAGACATAGACCTAGGTAGGTACCTTATATTCTTCTGGTTCTAACCATCAGATTGTTTAAAGTTTAGTTGGTAAATTAATTACTTTTGCTGCGGGTAAAATGAGGCCCGCTATGAAGTTATTGCTTAGCAACAGTAAACACTACGGGACCCTAAGGCGAATCGATTCGCCGATCAACAGATTGCCACTCAGTTATTTTAATCAAATGATTTGACTCGTTTTAATATAATGCAATTATATGGAATGGCTTGTACCGTTGTAGAATTTGCCATTCATCTGGATTATAACGGACTTGGCAGTTCAGAGAATTTAACTTGCTTTGTTAGGTTGAGATTGTGATAGTCAAATTGGTTTCCTAGAATAGGAATTTAATAAAAAAATATGTGAAAAAGAATAGTTGGAAATGTTATGGGATTTAGTTGCAAGTCGATGTTGACTTGTTTGTTATCTTTTCTTTTTAACCGACGAAAAAAGAGGAGGTTCTCAATTCGACGCGTATATTTTTTTTTTTTTTATGTATGATCACGCAGAACTTTTTACTGAATTGTCCGATTTTGATGATTCTTTTTTTATTGGAAAGGGTATACTCCAAAGTTGGTCCCATATAAATTTTGAATAAGAATTCTTACCCTAAGGGTGGGAAAACAGGGGTTAATTGATTGTTCACGCACTGATCGTAATGCATTACCACGCGTAACTTTTTACAGAATAGTTCGATTTTGATAATTCTTTTTTTATTGAGTAGGCTATACCTAGAAGTTGGTCCCATATAAATTTGGAATAAAAATTCCTACCCTAAGGGTGGGAAAACAGGGGTTAATTGATTGTTCACGCACTGATCGTAATGCATTACCACGCGTAACTTTTTACAGAATAGTTCGATTTTGATAATTCTTTTTTTATTGAGTAGGCTATACCTAGAAGTTGGTCCCATATAAATTTGGAATAAATATTCCAATCCTAAGGGTAGAAAAACAGGGATATATTGATTGTTCACTAACTGATTGTAATATATGACCACGCGTAACTTATTACAGAATAGTCCGATTTTGATAATTCTTTTTTTATTAGATACCTAAAAGCTGGTCTCATACAATCTAACCCGAAGGGTGGGAAAATAGGGGTGGTTTATTGTTCACTCACAGATTTGAATACTAAAATAAGGTAGTTAGCTATTTTAAAAATAATAAAAAAATCAGCATGTAGCAATTAGTATATTATAGCCACAAAAAAATATAAAATAAAAACTTTTTAACAAAAAAATAAAACCGCCGAAAAACTGAAAAGCAAAAAATAAGAAACCTTTTTTTATTTAATATTAATAACTAAGTTCTTAAACGAATGTGAGTATACCTAAATAATTTTGAGGCGGCGCCAAACAATCAATGAACAAATATCACAAAATTACCTTAAATTTAAAGAAACAACCAAATCAAAAACGATGTACTATATATTCTTTACTTCCCACTTACTAATACCATTGTGGAAAGCAAATAAAAGTTTTGAGTGTGAGTTTGAACAGGAGTTTGAGTTCGAATCAACTTAACAATGCAATGAAATCTCCAGCGACGAACATTAAAATTTCAAAAAAAAATTAAGTACCTATATATTGTAATTAATTAATTTGCCTGTTTGGCGCCGACTCGAAATTACTTAGGTATACTCACATTCGTTTAAGAACTTAGTTATTAAGATTAAATAAAAAAAGGTTTCTTATTTTTTGCTTTTCAGTTTTTCGGCGGTTTTATTTTTTTGTTAAAAAGTTTTTATTCAGGTACCAAATTAACCTATGAAGAAAATTCAATTCATTTCTCTCCGGTTTAGCTACTTTACAACAAACGGCGGAAGCAATCCCATTAAATTATTCTAAGCTAAATTATCACAACTCATTTATTAAACATACGAATGGAATTACTTTACATACGCACAACTTAATGTTTGTTTCTTAAATTTCGGATAACATAAGGACAACTTGTAGAAGTAAGTAGGTACCTTATTAATGAGGTCGTATTATCAATAATAATATCAAAATGTACCTACACAGATACGGCCAGTCATTGATTCGACTTACGCATGCCACAGTTCTAATTTCAGAGGAGTTATTTTGAGCATGTTTTGAGTATCGGAAATTGGTCCAATTTGCTCGTATTGTCATAGTATAAAAAGAAAAATGGGAACCTCCACCCAAGCTCCTTACCAGAGATATTTCTTTGCCCACTCGTGCATGTAGGGCTGTCACAGTTTTAATATACTTATTAATGTAAAGATTTTGGTTAATCTCCTTTTTATTTTATATTTATTGAACCTAGTAACCCAATTGAGTAGTGTTCGTGCTTATCTACCAGCCATTTTTATCTAATTCGCTGGCAAAGTGCATGCTGCAAGTTGATTACATAACCCCATTTTTTATACAGATAATTTTTTTGCCAAATTTTTGGTACCAACATATACCAAATTACCTGCTGACGGTATGTACTTAATAGCCTTATTTAATATTTATCGTGGGCTGTTTTTATCGACCTGTTTCACATACGTTTTTCACTTGATATTCCTGGAAATTCTTTACCGTGACCTCAAGTATGAGTATCTACTTAAACGATTATACTTTGTTGCGGATCGCTCCAAATACGTTTTAATTTAAGCTACTTCATTTAATCAGTCATAATTTTCCATTACCCTATCCACTTATAAAAGAATCAATCCCCCACTTGTTACCTGAAAGGAAAACATCGTAATGTGTAATAAATCAATACCGGGCTCGTGGAAATTCTGTGGGAGCGACGGTCGGTGAGCCACCTGTTAGCCCTTCAGTGAGGACCCACCCTGACGCGTGTAGCTTTCCAAATGTACAAGGACGAACTCAAAGTCAGAGTATAAGTAGAATACTTGATTAGACACTCAACAGTGAGAGGTTACATAAAGGTTTCATACCTATTACTGAAGAGGAATATACAAAATCATCCAAGACAAACAACTGGTCTAAATTATTCTACGAAACCCATTTTATAAAGTTACATAATAAATTCAGTTAATAAATATAAAGTTAAAGAATAATGAAAGAGTTTAATAAGGTTTAAACATTTTATTAAAAAAAGATTTACAAAAGTAAATTTTCAGAGCTGTTCAGGGAATTCAGCGAGTCTGAAACAGAAAACGTTTATTAAGAACCTAGTTTTATAATTGACTCTATTGTTAACAAAGAAAAATTATAATTATACACTTAGTATTGCGTAATTATGATCAGTTCTCTAGAAACCTTTGCTTGTTTTTCTATGCGAAGAGCGTTTACGTTTGTTCGACTAATTAAATTTCTGCTGATTTTATGCTCAGTTTATTATTTACTACTTATCATTTATAATGCTTATGACTAAGTGTTTACGTTTTTAGTTGATTATGTTGTTATGCAAGAATAATGTAAAGTCATTGAAAGCCAAGGACGACGAGAAGCTTCCAGACAGAAGTCATAGACTTTCAATTCTCATCTAAAGTTTTATCAAAATGGCCTCCAGTTGAAACTAGTTTAACAGAACATTGCAACAAACAGTCAAAGTTTACGAAACATTATGTTGCAGCAGTTAAAATATAATATGTAGGTATACATATTGCATTTAATGTTGTTTGTATATTATGTATTGATTTACGCTGTTTACTGCAAACACCAACGATTACATTATGTAGGTATTAAACAATGTCTATAATTATTTATAATGTATAGGCAAATTGCATAATGAATAGAAATTATAACAACACGACTGAAGTACTATTTATAATCATTAGTTCCGACTCTGGCAAATTTCTTAATTATAGCAATTTATGCGGCAATTTTGGACAATCAAGTTTTCGGCATCCCTATAGCGGTATCAGTTATAAAACACCGTTAGGATAGAACAGGATTTATTTTTACACATTCTTGATATATTATCTAATTCCTAAAATATCGATGCTCTAAAAAAAATTTACTAATTAAGTTTTTTTTTCCAGTCCAGTAAGTAGCATCCAATGTATTTTGGAAGTCCTGTTGCTCTGTATTACAATTGGATTATTAGATGTTTTTACATGAGATGAAACAGATAGAAGACTATAATCAACTTATATAAGTTAGAATCGATTTTACTCGGCGACAGTTTACCTTGTATAGGTAGTTTTACGTAGTCATTATAAGTTATGAATATTTAACTAACCTCTAAGTAGGTCTGGACAGTACTTGATGGTGTGAGCTCTGTCGCCGGTGGCGCCACAGCGCGGGCAGCGGAAGCCGCGTAAAACTGGGCAGCGCACCCGGCCGCGGCCGTCCTTTAGCGCATGCGAAGTGTACCACAATACCGGCTTACCATTGTTCTTGCAAAATGCACACCCCTGCACACAAAATACTTTTATTCATCTGCACAAATTATACTAAAGCTTTCAAACAAAACACTTTGTTTTTTTGTTGTGGATAAGGTTCGATCCAACGAGACGAAGTGGGCGTTGGTTTCTAAAGATAAAACTTAGGATGATAAAGCTGATCCCAGACGGGTTATCAATATCTGTAAACTGTTTTAAATATTCAAGCTCATTTCATCCCATTGGTATTGATCTTAAAATAAACTGAACCAAGAGTTGTCGTATCGACTTTTTCTTAAACTTGGATATATGTACCGTTAATTGTCTTTGGTTGTTCGTTCTTTGCCTTCGGAGTGTGCTAACGTAGTCCATCAGCAGTTCCAGTTGATTTGGCGGCAGAGACAGCAGCTCTGCCTCATGCTGCAGCATCATGTCCGAAAACCCTTTGGCTTGTGGTGACGCGGGCGGTGCATCTCTCTCTAAAACTATGAACTAGATTTAGACAAATGTCATCATGGAAAGTTGTTTATTTCACTGAATTTAGCTAAACTTGTTTTCTTTTTTATAAATAACTTTAAAAGATATTTCACTAAAACTCATTCAATCAAATTATGCTAAGAATTGCTTACACGTGTAAGCCAGCGATAAGAGTGCATCAAAATACGAGTTTTTATTGTTGTATATTCTATTAGTATACTCTACTTATGAGTTATTATTAGCTTAGGCTTAGATCCATCCAAAAGGGCTAAAAGAAATAAATAGATGTTTGCTTTCTATCGATTTTAGGCAATCATCCAGCGCAGGCAAATTTGAGGCATGCATATATTTGTTTCCCGTTTCCTAACAGTGCCTGTGTTGCGCCCGTCGTGACCTAGTAGTCGCAAAACTTTTAGAGCTATTTGAGAACAAGTAACAAAATAAAGGTCACGGACGCCAGACAGGTCTCAGTTCTCACCCGGCGTTGCCATAGCAACATTCAACGCTCCTTTTTTGGTGTCAATGATGTTTCTACTTTCGTCTCCGCTCACATTTCCTTTTTCTGTGGAATGTACCGTCACCTGAGCCTCTAATACGGCAGGATCGAGTTTGACTGCTTCCAGCGCATCTGTAACATCAAATATAATATAATAACTTTCACTTGAATATATTTGCTTTTGTTAATTAGTCTTAATGTTTGCTCTTGTATCTTGACTCAGAGTTTAAATATCTAATACCACATACACATACTATGAAAGGAATTCTGTTGGTACTCGTAAAAAAGTATTCTTTATATTATTTTCATTTGAGGTATTTTCATGTTTTAATGGACAGAATGTTGTTATCTACGTGTCCCTTGAGGCGATCATACCCTAACGTAGTCATGATCGTCAAATATTACTTGTTCCTACCATGGGTTTGTATACCGAAGTAGTTTTATTTCAAAGAGGCTATTATATTTATTTTCTTTATTTGTGTATTTGTTTTGTTTTGGTTACAATTCGTAGCAAAATGGCTACTTCATTTTAATTTTGTATGGGGCTCAAACTCAGAGCAAAATTGTATTTCGGATCGAGACATCTGAAAAGCTTTCCACGTGCAAGTTTATATTACCGATTTATTAAAAATAAGCTTGATAAAGTCCTAAAACAACTCACCCTGTTTACAGTTGCTAACAGTCGGGCCATCCTTTATATTAAATAAATCCTGAAAGCAAGGAAATCATTTCGAATAATAAGTATTCACCGAGGAAACAAGTATACGAGTTTAGATTAATATTAAATAAGTAATTAATAGATTCTCTTAATGAGATTTGGCATCGTGTTACTAGATTACCTAATGAGATTTGTTTGAAACTTGGTTGGTTTAAGGCGATAGGATACCCCAACGTCCTTGAGCATTGAACGTGAAATAAGCGGCCAGCGCTGACCGCCCCGCGCGCCCGCGTATTCCCCCGCACGTCAAAGAGTATCACCGGACGCAGATGCGTTCGAAGCATTTTTGTCGCTACCTATTAGCTTTTACTAGTATTACAATAATCGATTGAATGTGTATTTTGAGAACAAAATATTCTTTAGTGAATTCTGTTATTGTAGTTAAAGTGAATCAAAATATAGATTTCAATTAGTTATTTTGTAAAGAAATAATAACGCTTTTATAAATGTGCTTACACAAATAAAAAAGGTCCAAGTGCGAGCCGGACTCACCCATGAAGGGTTCCGTAGTAGCATTAGCAAGCAAAGTTTTGCTTTTAACTTTGTTTTTCATAGTGTGTGTATAAATGAAAAGAATAATTTGCGGTTTTTGAACATGTCCTATATCTAGAAAACTTATGGCTACGTCTCGTTTTAATGTAGTTATCTAAATAGTATAAATATATTTATATTTAACGTCTACTCGCAAACAAAACTTAATACCTATTTACTAATAGTTTATGCACTACTAAAAATAACACTAAAACAACAACAAAACTTAAACTAAATATTCACAAACGTCCAAGCGCAGACAAAATGTCCGATTCCGAAGATCAACCGTACTATTGTACCAAACTTACTATCTGCATTGTGTTCTCTTTGACTGACTTTGACGCAATTTTTATAATGCGGAGAGCGCTAACATGCGACACAGCCTTCCCGTGCGAACGCTAGGGTGAGACTGGCCCTCGCATCTAGTGACCGCGACGGGCTTGAATATTATGGTATTTTTTATTTTACGGCACGTAAGTAATAATTTTGTAAAATTTTGAACTTAAATTTTATAAAGCATTAAATTGTTTATGATTGTGTGAAAAAAATATTCAATTCGCTTCAGTTGTTTGAGAGCAGTAAGCAAATTATTGAAAATTTAAAGAGGATTTATTCGATTTTTTTACGACAAAAGTATGAAAAATAATAAAAAAACTAAACTTAAAATTTAAAGTCAAACATGTTATGCGTATAAAGGTATTTTTTTTAATGTATTTGGTCCATCCGTCTAGTAGTAATAGTCCTTCAAAGAGAGGTCTATTTTGTAGTTTGGCCTACCCTTTCGCCTTAAGCAATAAGTAAATTTGACGGGCCTGTTGGTCTAGTGGTTAGTGACCCTGACTGCTATACCGGAGGTCGTGGGTTCGATTCCCACTCAGGACAAATGTTTGTGTGATGAGCACGATCATTTGTTCTGGTCTGGGTGTCATTTATCTATAATATGTATGTATTTAGAAATATATAAGTATGTATATCAGTTGTCTGGTTACCATAACACAAGCTCTCTTAGAGCTTAGCTTGGGATCAGATTACCGTGTGTGAATTGTCCAGGAATATTAAAAAAAAAAAAATGCCAAGATGTGAAATTATAATGGTGAATGGCGGTACCTCTATAAAGATTTTTAACTAAGTATTTCTTGCTCAAAAGACAACAGAACATATTACCTTAAAATTAGTATGAATATAATTGATATACATCACTTGCTTTTAATCAGATTTGTTACCGGTTTCAGTCGAATAACAGTATTCTACGTGGAACAACTGTCAATCTGACCTCCACAAACCATCGGAATTGTAATTCAGACTTACGATTGTCAAAGATCAAAGTATGATAGCCACTAACAAGGATTTAAGAACTTACGTAAAAATCCTTCAACTACGTAGGCATACATTTATCTAATATACTTATCCTATACCGTAGTTAATACAGAATATAATGATTAGAGATGGTAATTTAAAGCACCGTTTGTGGTTAATTACTTAGTTTTGTATTTTTTGTTTATAATTTAAAGCCTTATTATGCAAATTAAAATATTGACGTTTACATTGTCTAAACAGCGCGTGTAAAGTTTACCACATGATAATTCGTTTCAATTAAAACCAATATGCCGAATAATTTACAGATTCTACTTACTTTTAGATAACAGCATTGATTTTCCTGGTCCCTTTGAGCGAAGTTATGTAAACAGGAGGTCACTGATTGCATATCCATTTTTATAAGAAAAATATTAAATCTTAAAAACAAATAAATCTGCACTAAACTTACTTAACAGATGATCAACGTTCAACTAATAAAACCGCAGTGTTAATAACGAAGGTAGATATATACATATTTTTCTTAAGTGGGTATGTGAAAATAATGTAATGTTGCCCTTTAACAAAACTAGAATAGGTACACGGTTTAGACTAATGTCTTCTCCTGTTTAACCATTTCCCAAGCTCTGTTAGGTCGACTTTTAGCCTTCCAGATTCAGCTGAATATCGTAATATATTTATATACATAGAGCCTCAGACTATCTGACCTTCACAGTTAACAAACCATTTTAAAGTGTATTAAAGTTACCCATAGTATAAGAAAGACTGGTCTTCACATTTGTAATGACTCATCTGTCAAAGACCAACGCGCTTTTCCGCGCTTTTCGAGGCACAGACAGTTGTCGGTATGTTATCAAATGATGACCCATCCACGGCTCAACCGCGGCGAGCGCGACTTAACCTTCAACATCGGTCAATGCATGAGTCTCTCTAACACTTAAACGTAACGTAACAAAAAATACCCAAATGACCAAAAACCATTTTAATCTTAGTTGAAAAAAACATAATGGTCATCTACAAAAAGTTACACTCGACTATTTTTAAAACTTCGTGGTATAATGTATTAATTATTCTGGTTACTGCGATAAAGGACACAACAAGATACCGTCACATCAACTGTATTGTTCGCTGTGGTCTTTAACTGTCATTTATCAGTCGAGTTCAAAGTGTGGTTCAGTTTTATTTAATCTCTGGTATTTGCGTCGGTAACAACTGCTACGACCTTGTAGAATTTCCGGTCTGACAAGTCGACACGTCGCTTTAACCATGAATTAAATTACAATTACTATTTTTAAACAAACTGATTTGATTTCTAATTAGCAAAACTGTTGAAAATATGCTTATGTTAGTAATTTAAAACTAAGCTACATCTCAAAGTCGAACTAACTATAGAAAATCTGGTTTATAATTAAGTATAAAGTTCAGAAGGAAAAAACAACATAACATTTTTTTTTGTTATTTGAGTAAATGTTTCCACTAGTCAACTTGTTTTCGTTGTCAACAAAAAATTAAAACTACTTACTTATGTCCACTTTACAAGCTCGATACAAGCTTTTTTATCGTGTGCAGAACCTACCTTTTAAAATATGTATCTAAGTGTGTATATGTGTTTTCAGAGGCACATCGTGCAAGCTAAATAACATTTGAGATCCGATGGAACTGAAAAGTATGTCTACAATGACAATGCCTAATTAGTACCTAATTATGTTACTGTCAATCTGGTGAGAGAAATAATTACAAACTTGTTACTTAAATATTTAAAGCCAATGATCCTTGCAATGCATGGCCTGATGTGTCTGTTATGTCTAGTCTTTAACAAAAAAATAATACAATGGATATAAACAACTTATTAGAAATCTCTCTTTTTTCTGTAGCCCTGCAAAAACTTATTTAGGACGATGGAAGCCTTAACCTAAGATATAAACTAAAATCATTCTCTTGTAGTACCATGAACATTCCCATCCGAAAGACAATGTTTATTTTTGTATATTTTTGACTACACCCTTTTCTTAGATTAATTATTGTAGATATTTTTATACTGATTATTATTTGTCAAAAGAATAGCAGGAACTTTTATCACATTATTATTCTAACTCAGTTATTTTTTGTTACTTTTATTATTATTTCTTTTGTTTTGTCTCCCGTCTCGGCTGTCACCGCATGTTTCACGTACGCGCCCCAATTAGATTCAAAGGAACACGGGGACATGTTTCTGCCATTTTTGCTTACATTAGAATGTGGATCTGCTTACCTGCTTACCGATACGGTTTTTTTAACCTCGTTCTGATATATCAATTGCGATTAAAATTTACATAATGTTACGGTTTGTACAGTTTCAGGAACCGAAACAAAAGACGAAATGTTCTTGGTCTATTAAATATTATTTACTAATGTAATACATACATACATATCATCACGCCTGTATCCCCTAAGAATTAGGCAGAGGTGTACCAATGTACACCCACAGTTCGCCGATATGTTTAGGTCCCATGTAATAGGAGGCGAGCCGATTGCCACTAACCGGGCACAAATCCAAACTCCGACCTGCTACTGAGAATTTCATAGAAAAACCCTATAACACCTTGGTCGACCTGGGAATCGAACCCAAGACATCTAGCGTAGCAGGCGCGCTTAGCACCACTAGGTCAACGAGGCAGTCTACTAATGTAATAAAACTAGACATATTTCGTAAACAAAGCCGGACAAAATTAAATGCTTTTTTTAACTGATAATAGAATTGCACACTGGGGTTAGAATGAACTCTGTTTACGATAACACGGGGTCAATGACATCAGAAAATGCGTAGCCATGGATGAGTTTAGCAAAGGATCGAGTAAATAACTCAAAAAGAGGTCTACACTGAAAAACCAAGATAACAGAGGTCGCCGAAATGTCACAAGCCATAGTTTGTTGGTGGGATACGAGAATTTATTTAATAAGAGTATAATATTGCGCACATATTCCAATACTTCTGATTACTGTAGAAAATAATTATAAAAGTTGCGGGTCAATGACTGTCAGTGCTTTAAAAAACGAGTTATGAAAAAGCGGAGCAAAATATTCAGCGGCTTGAAAGAACAGCTAATTCTGACTGGCTCGTTTACTATTTACAAACATATTTCGTCGAAATTACGCCTATGGTGCTAAGGTATCAAATATAACTTTGTTTTCGCGCCCATAGAAACAAAATTTTAAAGTAAATTTAATTAAGTAAGTACCAAATAACTCATCCAGATAATAGATAAATCCAAATTTAGTCGAATATTTGTCTATTTACTTGACTTACCTATTTATTGTTTTTATATTCGTCACACAAAACCTAAATTGTAAAGATTCGGTTAGCAACATTATATGCATATCACTGTTTAGTGAGACGCAGGCCCGAGTGCAAGTGACGTATACCGCCAGCTAAGTCCGTGTGATATAACTCGCTTGTTTTTATTGCATCTACGTCTTCGAGTGCCGATAAGAGCATGCATTTGCCGTTTGCGTCTAGCGTTACGTTTCATTATGAAACCAGTAGTAATGTAGTAGTAATGCGAGTATTGTAGTAGGTACATACGTACCACTAACGTAGGTGACATTAATTTAACTTAATATGCCCACGTGCATATGAGTTTTACGATTTTCTATTTACACTTATCTTATTTAGGGGTCAATCTGAAATGAAATACTGAAACTAGTGAGAACGTACAAAGCATTGGACTAAGCAGCTCTCTGCAGAACCTCAAGTTCAACACAAAACTGGGAAGTAGGACGTTTAATAGGAGCTATTTAAAAAGTGAGTTTTACAGGTTTTTGGTTGGGACGTATCTAACGGATAAAGATAATTAAGAATTCACATTACTATTCGATCTTTAATTGTATTCGGACAACGTTCTATAAACTAGACTATTAAACAAAATAAAAATATTTTATTTCATAAATCTGTCAATGTGATGTGATAAATGACGTGGAAAGCAAACAATTTAAAATGTGGAAATGTCTAAAATAAATCTTTTAAATAACTTTGCACATAAATACAAATCCTAATCCATAAATTATTAATGCCAATATGTATAAAAAATAACCGAGTTATATACGAATACTGTATAACGCTAATGAAATTAAATATTACATCAACCTCCTAATGTAGATCGAAGTTGCCCTTGCCGTGTTTGATGAATAATTCACAAGTTAAGACCAATTTGATACCTCAACCGACGACTGGGTTGCTATATTTAGAACAATAAAACAGAGAATTGGTTATAAACAAGAAACTTAAAAACACAACCAATAGGTAGGCCTGTTAAATCTAAACCGTGTGGTAAATAAAGAAAAAAACTTGGAATAATAAAATTCAAAGGAATTTCTTCAAATAGGTACAACGTTTTGCTGAATTCACGTATGATAAAAACCTCAAGTGATTGTTATTTTACAGATGCATTGAATGTACAAAGATAATGCACGACTGCTTTTGTATACCAATTTTTATTTAAAAATAATGATGCAACGATTGACAAATATATAAAAGACATAAATGTGTGAGCAAGCATGATGAAAGTGATCTTCCACGAACCAAATATGAACTCTGCACTGCTTCTGAATAGATATCTTGAAAATAGTTCCTTAAAAAGTAGTTAACAACCACCAGCTATCTACATTACTACTTTGATATTTTTGACATCCAATCGTAAGGTATTAATTAAAGCGAAGTACAAAATGGGATCATTATAACTAATCTGTATATATTTCCCTATTGAGTACCTTAGTAATAAATCAACAATTATCAATTAAAGTCGTTTAGGATTACGAGTTACCACCATATAAAAAACGAGTAACAAAGCAATCCCGTGCATGTTATTTGATTTAATTATTCGTATCAATTGTACCTACCCATATTTGGTATCTGAACAGTTGTCGCTATCACACGGAATAAGTGTGATATCAAGGTCTCGTTGATAACAACTGTTACAATAATATCTATATTTAGTAGTTATATCTTCCTATTGTGTAGAATAGATTATGTATTAAGGTAGGTCGCCTGCTTCATCACGTTCAACGTCCGGCCCTAGAAGAATATGTGCAATCCTGCCAATATTGTAAGGTGAACGTTTCAGGAGTTCTTTGTTAGTCTTTCACGCAACATTTACTGAAATGCAGGTACTGAGAAAATTTCGCAGTTTTAGGGAAGAAACGTAGGCAGCTGCAGTTTGTGTTTAACGCAGACGTAGTTTCGCGTTCAGTTAGCTAGTTTGAGATAGATGAGAAAAGTCGATATGCTCTGTCGCGTGTAGTTAGCAAGCTCCTTTGTAGAGGGCTCGGAGTACTGCAATGGTAATATAACAAAATCGCGTTATTTGGAATCGTGCCCGATATGTTTATCGGCACAATTCCAAACTTAGGTCGACTTCTGAGAATTTCACATGAAATCAGATTAAGCTTTTCTTAAAATCGCTCTAACTACCAGTACTTCGGGGGATAAACATAAAAAGTATAATTTTAATTTAAGTATTTAGCATAAGAGGGTTAACAAAAACAGACTTATTCAAAAGCTTCTAGGAAGACCATCAAAGAGATTAATAAAAAAGCTCATTATAACATTAAGTTGATGGATTCGCATCAAGACTAACCTGTAAGTTATTGTATTGGTGATCTCTTTCGTGCACCGTTAGGTACAACGAACGGACAGAAGTTGCGGTATCCCAATATTGATTGAAAAAAAGTTAAAAGCTACCCATTCACTGTTGTGATTGTCTGAAATAGTCGCGGACAGTTCGAGAGCCATGATACTTATCATTGATTCTTGCAATCCTTTTATGATAGAAAAGTTATTTGCTTTTTTAGTTTGCTTTTGTATTTTGGTCTAACTGTGGATGTATCACGCAACTGATTGTCATAATAGAGATTGAAATAAGCTCAGGGTTTTTTACAGCATCCAATTGCAAAAGCCTACTAAAATGAAAAATAAATCGTCGTTCTAAGATTGGCATTAAGAAGGTATACACTTGCTTCTATAATAATAATATCTAATAAAAATTTATACCTATTGATATAAAATATATGTATAATTAGGGATATTACGTTTGCAGAACCCCTTCTGCAAAAGTCAGACTCTTAGCGACTAAAAGGTTGTTTATGTTATAATTATCAATATGTTATTATTTATTCCAGACCATTGTGTTCATTTTGTTAAGTTCATGAAATGACTTTATTTACTTACATCTGAGACTCCTTAGTTACGCTACGTATTACAATTGCTCACAAAAGTGAAATCATAGGATTCCGTATCGCAAGGCACAAGACGGAAATATAATTTACTGATAAATGCAACATTGTAACAATATGTGAATACAAATACTCTGCCAAATTTCCTTTGACTATTGGCAAGTGTTTTAACGTTCAAGGACATTGTAATAAAACGAGCATTATGTTATTATTAGTATACAATGCGTGTTTAGTTTAGCGATTGAATGCCAAGTTTAAATAAAACTGTTAATGCAACGAATTCATGTAAATGATTCTACTAATTATAAGTGTTTAACTGTTCTGCGATTGATGACAGGTATTCGCAGAGACAGAAATATAATTATCATTAAATTAACCTCTCATTAAACGAAGGTTCGTGTACGGTAAAGATTATGACCCATTTTTTTTTTCATCTTATCGAGGCCTCATTAACCTCGTCGCAAGACGCCCACGCAATTTCAGAAGTAAAGACTTGTTTAATTACAAAGACGAACAAAAACTTGATAATCAATTCTGAAAAAAGGAGAATAAAGCAGTTTTAAACTTTTAATATGGGTAGAGTAAACCCTTAGTTACCGTCAACGGCCCGGTCACATTATTAAAACTTTTAGTACCGACAGATTCTTCAAAAACGGAAGGAAAAAAAATACATAATAAATAAACGAGAAAAACACATTTCCATATTTTTCCATCTACGAAGATGTCTTCCCACATCGTGGCATCCGTGTAAATTTGTGAAACAGAACAGTAGAAAAAATATTACATAAAGAATTTGCACCCCCTAATGAGGTAATGTGATACTTCCTGACAAGTAAAACTTTGTTTTTGTCTGAGATACAAATATACGGATTATCAGATATAACCACGCGTACAAAGCAAAGAAGGGTCGTTAGTATAATCAATACATTTCACTTGTTTACGAGTATCCAATAAGCCAATTAAGCCAAATTAATTCCATTCACTCAACTGCCTCACATACTACGAACCCTTGACCTCGCCTTGTGTTTGGGATTTTCTACCTATTACGGTTAAAAAATTAAATAAATTGATGTACTGGTTTTAAAATAATTAGACACGACATTATAACTATGTCGGCTAGGTACTACAACCTTTTTGCTGATAAAAGCTTTCGGGAAAAGCCGTAAAACTGTAATATGGGTAAAATAAGCCTAACAATAGTTATTATAGAAGTTTTTAAGCCACCTCAAATTATCACTTCTGAAGGTAATAGGGATTATAGCCTTTTCACTAACACCTACTTACTTAAGTCTTTCTACATTACAGATTCGAAATATAAAATATTACGTAACGCGCTACAGAAATAACTTACTGAGACAGCAACATGGAAAAGACATGAATACAAAAGAAAGGCTGTGACGACTGACTGACAGACAGTGAGATCTCAAAAGAAGAAAATAAATAACGCAAGCGGTTTATTTATTTCTCCAGCGTATTTGCATTACTTTGATGTCCAGCGTTTGACGTTCAGCGATCCTATAGGAATCTAAATCTCTAGGAGGCACTTAGTTACAACTTAAACCCTTTCCTTGCGTTGATGAACTTAACACTTTCTGTAGACCGTAAAAATGTATCCATGTGAATAGTTACTGTACGAAAGTAAACGTAATGAACAGCCAAGCAGTCGGTGTCAGCCGCACGAGAGCACGAGTGATATCGCCGCGATAAGCTGAGGAATATACAAAAAATTCTACGTCATTGTAACTGCGTCGACGTTCTGTAATCGTGGAGACTCGTGCGTGTATGGTCAACGTTATCGAAGGTAACTAATACATACGTTACGCATTAGTTACCTACGATAAAGAGTTACCAGCAAAGAAATGACCAAATAAATCAGTAGCTACTCGTCACTGATAACGTTGAACGTACACAATGCAATTCTTCAAGGCTGTTATCGCGAGTACTAGTATCGTTATTTTCTTTGTTTTTCTTTAGAACTAGTAAATTTTTATTCACTTTGACTGGTTTACTATTATGTGACATGCATAACACACAGTGAAATCAGGGGCCCGAGTCTGCTATTGACAATTGTTTGAATCGTCTGAGTGGGTGGCGTTAGTAGGTCCATTTTAGGATATTTGGCATTTTTGGCAAAATTGGCCGTCCCAATGGCCAATTTTGACGTTAAAATGACGTTTTACCTACGTAATTAACCTTGATTCAAACAATTGTTAATAGTAGACTCGGGCCCCAGGTTTTTTTACAAAAATTCTCCTTCCTATCACTGAAGAGCATGACATATGTGCAGTTAGTTAGTTAGTAGATATCGTTCAGAAATATTAGTTGGTGTATTAAATACTCGTAGTTGATAGGAAAACAGTTATTAATCTTAAGAGCATCGTAAATACTCGTAGATGGTGATCTGATTTAAATAATCGTAGATTTGCTTTTCCTTTTTCCATTTTAGAAGTCACTACAGTACAGTTCAAACTACTGCAGGAAACATTTTAAGGACTAGGCCAAGTAATAACTACAAGTGGCTTTCGGATTGATTGTTTCAAAATGTAGGTCAATTTACCTTGATCTTTCCGGAAGTATGCGTAGGGATCGTTATTATTATCCATGAGTACTCCCTTTACAGTCAACAGCTGACGACGCTCTTAATTTTGCTTTGTTAAGCTACAAATAAATTACCGGAACAGTGGATAAGACGAGATTTGATCTCAAAGAGCTGGTTTTTGAGATGGAGTTTGACGTAGCCTTATAATTACCCTACAATAGCAGCCAGGGAATTTTAGCACCAAATCGTAGGACGACGGACAATTAACGGACACAGAATCACAAAACTCAACTCTAGTACATTGAAATAAAGCCGTTGTTTAAATCAAACTGATATGAACACGATAAATACTTTCCTCTATGTTTTTATTTCTAAACTTGTTTGTTTTTATAGTATGTTGACAGTGTGTTAATTAACAAGAAAGTTTGTATAGCAAGGACGGCGCGTGCGAGAACGTGGGTGAAATCTGAAAAACCTCATTTCAGAGAGAAAACTCAAATACGATCAAACCCACTTTCATAATTTATGTTAAATTTCCCTAGTTTCTAAAAAGCTCTTAAAATATAAAATGACAAAGCTAAAGAGATTTTTGTTTAAAACTGGTTACCGTAAAATTAAAGTAATTGTATTGGATAGCCAATTATTATTATCCATTTATAGGCTATTCGTTGCCTGGGAAAGCGTGTGATACCGCAGGGCCCGCTAGTTTCTTATAAGTCCCTACCCACTTATTAGCATTTTATTCATAGTTTCTAAGTCTATTTTTCAAGTAAGTAACTAAATTATTACGTAATAAAAATTATAAATTTATTAAAAATAAAACTAGAATAAATAAAACAAATATTAGTCGTGGAGTCTTCACGAATAAGTAGCAAAATCTTTTGAAACAATTCTCGAAGCAAAACCTTTTTTCTTTTAAATGAACCTTGTTCCTGGGAATATTGAAGGTTACTTGTTAGATAACAAATTTAAACCTCTCCTCGTCGGCACGTGTTGCCGCAACGTCCTTATAACCGTACAACTAATTATTTTACTTTAAATTAATTTAATTTTTTGTGAGAAATCGTCTCATAATATAACTAAAATACTTTAAGTGAACTGTAAATATTTTGCATGTATTATGTAAATGTTTATTTCTATAGCAAAAAAATACTTAGATACATCGCTTACGAGATTAATAAGTAAACCTCTTTTTTTCCTTTTTTCCTTTTCAGCATTTAGTAGAGGGCTGCTATCACTGAAGTACGCCAGACAGCGACGCAGTACTTAATATAACTACCTATATACGCTGCGGCGGTTATTCAGTTTCAACTATTGATCCAAACTTCTCGATTCCACATTTTGTCTTCCGCTGACCTTATTCCCTATCCCTACTCTTTCGACTGACATTTGACATTTAATATGACGTTCAACCGATTGGCTGCCAGGCAGAAAACTTCAAAGTCCAATAATAGTAATGGAAGTGTTATTCAGTAAGTTGAATTCTTATTATTTTATCTGTCGGTCAATGTCCAAAATTTGCATGAATTAATTGACGTATTAGTGACGAAATTTATGCAATTAAAGCATAGGCCGCTACATAGTAATACCGCATTACGAACCTAGAAACGATCCGTGACTGAGAGTTCTTCGTTTTCTTTAACCGACTTCCAAAATGGAGAAGGTTCAATGCTCAAATGTATGTTATTATCCTAGTGTAGAGCTGTATCTATCATATTTTTTGCGATCAAAACTGATCCCATAGTTAAACAGATATTTTTACAGTGTTCAGTGAGATTCAGTTCTACTACTTTTATTAAATGGTAATATATCGAGACAGCGCTCAGTCGCGTCGCCGTCGGACCTCGGTCACATGCATAATACATTATTTTGCTGCAATCTACCGATATCACACGAATGGGTACTATTTTTAAAATCGCTCGATATTTTGTTTGCTGAGCAACAGTTAACACAGATTGTAGAAGTAGGTTCCGTAACTACATTTATTGATTCGCTTTACCTATATATTATGGATATCTTTAGATATTTGTCTTTAGAAAACATTGAATACGTGTTAGTTGGTACCTGTAATTTTTTTACCTGCCCTTATAATAACTAAAAATGTTGATAATATTTCCTACGGAATAAACTTAGCTATTTAAATATTATGAGAATAAGTCGACATAGCCAGGCTACTTTTATGCCCAGACGGGCGAAGCCACGAGCGTTAACTTTTATTCGCTTAATGTCAAGTCAAAATATATTTTTTATCAGTAAAGATGTGTTTTTTAAAACATTTTTAAAAAATCGTAAAAATTAGTTACCCTCTTATCTTATCAAAAGTGATTCTGTTTATTATTTAAATGATGTCAATTGTCGCATGATTGCAAATCTAGTAGGTAAGTAACACACGAATCGGTAAGTACTTTAGTAAAAAAAAAACAAGTTGTATAGATGCCACGCTGTGGCCGCAAATATTTTAATTTCTTTTTTTTTCAATTGTTATCGATTGACAAATAGAGCGATCTAAAAATAGTGATATTAGTCTAGAATTTGATAGAATGTAAATTGGTTACAACAGGTGCTTACTACCATCTAACGGTAGACAATATATGTACATATAGGAACGATGTTTTGTTACAGGTTTTTACGACTAACCGCGATGTAGGAAACTCAAGGTTTCAGCCTGACCAGATGTTGTAGAGTACCACAATTCGCACGGTGACGACAATCTAACCTTGGCAACCCCATAGAGTATTCTCATTGCAATAAATAACAACATTTTATGTTCTATAATTAACATTGTATTTAGAAATATATAAGTATGTTTATCAGTTGTCTGGTTACAATAGTACAAGCTCTGCTTAGTTTAGGATTCAGATGGCCGCGTGTGAGTTGTCCCAATGTATTATTATATTTATTACCTTATGTGATGAATATTTGTCACTCAACGATGGTTTATGGTTAATTTGTAACAATTTTAGTGATATTAATCGCGAGTTTTGATCTACTAAGTGAATTAAATGTTCTTTGTCCGCTTTTCCTCACTATTCCCTTCGAAGGTAACCTGGCCGAGTCGGAAATTGGCGGCATCTAACTATAATAAAAAACTAATCAGTAATATTGCAGTAGTTGGCACTGTTCCCCAATTAAGCGACGTTTTATTAAATTCACAAATATTACGACGTCTAGAACCATACCAACCGTCTTTTAAACATTGATGGTCCCACATCAGTTATAATAATCATTTATTATGTTAGTACCATGAACCTGTTAGATAGCACCTAGATGATAATCATCATAAACGTTAACTACCCCAGTTTCAATGGTTAAACATAAAGCAGGTACTATGCACGCCTGATCGAATGGAACTAAACAGAATGACACATTTTAGGCGCAATGCCAATTCACATTTGAAATCACAACTGCAACTAGCTAAGACATAAATCTTCAAAATAGTAGATAAACAAACCTAGTTAGGTATGTAGGTAACAAAAAAAATATAGTTTTTTTAGTGAAATGGTGTATTGTAACAATTATGGTGACTCTACATTATTTACATTACATACATTACATAACATTTTTATGAAGAATCCATGAAGTTATAATTTAGAAAAGATTTAGGAAGAAATTATATGCATATAAAAGTATAGAAACGCGTCGGATAAAACTAGCTGAAATCTTATAGATCAAAATTGCGTAAACATAATAATATTAGTAAGCTCTATACGCTAAACGCTATCGCAGTTAATTTGTTACTAATAGGTTTTGTTATTGAACTAAATCGAAGTCCTGATATAATATGATCACATGTGTACACATAAGATGACGCACGCCAGTTCCCGAACATTCTTAAATGCGTGTCAAACGTTATTAGGTGATGTAGATATCCGAACTCAGCGCATCACATTGCAGTACTAGTTGCAAATGAAGGACGTTACGTCACGATACCAATCCTCACTAAATACTCATGATTCAAATTGAACTATAACTTTTACCTCTACTGGTATTATTAGAAACTTCTAATCGAATGCACTGACTTGCTATACGAAATGTACCTGAAGATAAAACATACAGGCAAATAACAAAATAGAAATAGACGATCCATAAGTCCCAAAAATTAAAAAGTAAGCACTTTGAAAATCAACTTTGTTTTTATCTTGTAGCTTCAAAGAGGACGGTAGATCCAGATTTAACAAAACACTTGGGTACCTCAGGGGTGTTTTTTTAAGTTTTTAAACACTTTCTGAAATCAATTATCGACATGTCAAGATCGCAATTATATTAACAACGTTCCAAATTAAATAATACAACAAGGCCTTAGTGGTCCTTTATTATAAGCTAAGCTTGCGCAGATGGACTGATGGACTACGATGCGCGTGGACGGCAACGTGACAAAGCGATTAATTAAATTGTCACTACGCGTAGTACACAAGCATTCTATACTATGAGTTATAGACACATAAACACTAGAAGTTAGTACTCGATGCGACAGCCATAGGTATTGTGGCTAAGTAGTGAGTCATCCCCAGTTTAACGATCACCTAAAAGCAGCAGATCACCGGGAATCGTAACCTTCAGTTTAATGCAGTCTGACACAATTGACATGGTTTAAGCAAAGAGCTTTTTATTTTCATTTTTATTTTGTTTGTCCAATGTAGTACTTCACTGCGACGAAATTCCTCTTTTTTAAATAGTAGCTTCCTTTCTGTATTAGTTTTCACAACTACAAATTACTTCGTAACAAAAATATAATCGGACTATTATAAAGTCATACATTAGAAATGATATAAGGGTTGTTCTACAGTCAGTTCTAAACGCTAGAACTTTCAATAAGGTAGGATATTATATGCTGTAAACCTTCATTCGTGTGAAGCACCAACTGACGCCCTGAAGAAGGCAGGCTGTATGAAGTCGCACTAAAATCATAGTTAATCCTTAAAGACGGAATCCTTGAAGAATGTGTACCGAGGTGGTGGATTGAATCAAGAATTCGAGCTGTGGTAGGAAAATAAATGTTAAGTAAAATCTACTTTGATAGGTGTCGGTTATTTACTAACAGACATCATTAAAAGCAAGCAGTCAATCCAATTAAAAGTTCTATCCCGCTGTAAATACCACGTGAGAGAACAATATTTTAAAACTTGCAACTAAATTCTCAAATCCATCGTTACTTTATTTTTTTGTTTGTATTTTCGTTCGTGTAATTCCGACAATGTAGAGTAGGGCGTGTCTCAGTTAGTGCAGCGTGCAACATTTCCTACGGAAATGTGAGCTATGTGTTATATGTAGATAAGGCATGTAGGTAGGTACGTACATAGATACAGTCTGTATAAATTGGCCCCTAAGAACTTAGGTGAGTGACAGAGTGAGTAAGACGCAATGTTCAATAATAACAAGGAAGAAAGGGTAGCATTATGGTGTTGCAGCACTTATAGCCAACTTCAGGGGGGTTTGGTTATACCGGTTGTATTGCAGTGACAAGGTACGTAGAGGTCACAGAGCACTTTGTCCGGAGGGCTTGGGATGGGGTGCAGCCTGCAGGGCCCGAAGCGGGTGGTCCCCTGCGAACAGGATGCAGTTAATGGAATTAAATCATACATGTTTACCGTACCTATATTACCCACATGTTTCCTATTTGTAGATTATTCGAGAATAATATCCTATGGAATACCCGCACTTAGGTACAGGTTTTTTTATTTTGATTCTTTATCTACTTTGGAATTTCTAAAGAAAAGAAAATGATGTCTTTATACTTAATATGAGCTTTCTAAAAGCCAAAAGATAGACACAATTATATCAAGAGACATCTGACTAAGCTGTACAATTTTGATTATATTTTTAACCAGGATCAAAGATAAGGAGTAAAATCTTGGATAAATAAACTACTTCATGTCTAAAATAAAAGATAATCTATCGACCGACGTACAAGGATATGTCAAGGATAGGTACTTCATTAGCCACAAAGAAATAACGTTTGTTTCCAACTGTATTGATGTACCGTAGTTGCGCGTGTAAGTATATTCGAATATCAAATGGTAGCAAAATTGCGAAAAGTCGGAACAAGGTCACCGACTTACCACGCGTCACCCGGGCGACTGGGAGCGCGGGCCAAGGGCGCTGTGGACTCACCTACCAGCTACTGACACTCGCTCTCAAACTCACTTCCCCATATTTACAATTCAATTATAAAATAGAGGTATATGTTACACTAACTTTCCCGCTGTATTCTAAATCCACTATCGAGGTAAGTCTGGTTTCGATTAACAACCCGTTGATACAATAACTTACAATTAAAACCCCTTTCATATAACTGTTTAACATAATTGTTTCGATGGTTCATGTGAGAATATAATGAGTTATCGTAGTAGAGTATGATAGCACTCGCCGGGAGACGGTTGCCGAGCAACCGCGCGGTTTGCCCAGCCACTCCAGCAGCCCTCCCCAGCTGGCTGCATTCATCGATTTCAATTCTCGGCGACCTAACTGTGGGCGTTACGACAATACGAGCCAAACAACTATGTACCCTACACTCACAAAGATACGGATCAATTCACATTGCGCTTCATAGTATCCTACTACTGTTTATTATACTCGCGTACCTGTTGAAGGAAAATCTGTTTTCCGTTGTCTGTATATAGATCATTTTCCATAAATTCAGAGAAGCCTCAACATTGTTGTTTTATTAGTAATGTTAGATAGGTGCAACAATGTTGTCAATACAATGAGTACGTGGCAATAAGTTGTGTAATTTTCTAGATTATTCCAAGTTTAATGAGACTGTAAAGTGATGGAAACTTTTAGCGTTTATAGATAGATTTATTTGTTTACCTTTGTCCTACATCGTCTAACCCTATGGTGTAGACATGTAGTTCTAACATTCCCTTTAGGAAACGTTGTATAATGTGAAATAATGTTTCATTTTCCGTAGCTTGTTACATTATAAATTTTCCACGAGCGTCTAGCTCCTGACCTTTAGAACCTTTACAGCTAGCTAAGGTATAGTTACATCTACTAAACGTTAGCTGACTGTGAGTATGTAAGAGACCCCTCATCCCTCATCTATTATTAAAATGACTTGCAGACGCGCCTACTAAAAAAAGTATAAGTATGGGCACTAAATAAACTGAATTTTCAAGAACAGATTTAGTTTGTAATTGTAAGTAATTGTAGCTGCATTTTAGTTCTATAGTTTAAATATATAATAAATTTCAGCTACAGACGCTACAGTGTAATTTTCATAGCAACCGACCATTTTAATACCAAATTAAAGAATGTATCTAATTAATCAATACCTTTTAATAATATCCTAAATACATCATGATTATTCTCAAAAATCGTTATTTTTATTACACCTAGATACACGTAAGCATGATTAGTCAATATTTTGTCGAGCAATCAATGTCTTTGTTTGAATGAAAATAACAGATTATATATCTTTAGATATTCCAAAGATAATTTTAGATTTTTATTTATTTAGATTATTAGACGAGATTATATTTATTATAAGTACATAATAATATACATAGTAACAACTGTCAACGTGCATCGTATCATGAAGGGGAAAATGTATCATCCTATTAACCTTGTTACGGCTTCGCAGATACCATTAAAACGATTGCATTCTCACGCACTGCAATGATTCCTGTTTACAATCACATGTGACACACGTGATGTATAGACACCTGTTGTAATAACATCATCATCATGACTAACTGTGCCCCGCGGTTTCATCTACTTTTACTTGGCTCCCAAAAGTCATGCGACTGTAAAAAAAAACATTCTTACCAGGTCTATAAATTTTATTTTTAATCAAAATATTATTACTGCTATTTTTATTTTTTTTATTTTTAAACTTAGTATTTCCCAGCAAAGTACTACTGCATAACTGGACGTGTACATATAGATTTGACGTGCACCAAAATGAAGTCATTGACCCTTAATGGGTTGATGACGCCAGTGAATGCTCTTACCGGGACGTTAAAGTTCGGTGGTGGCAACGTCTGGCATTTAATGAGTTTTATTTTGTCGATCGTTTTATGTCGTGCTGCATTTAGATAAACGGAGGCATGACACCGGCAACAAAGAAATAGACCTTTGAAATAAAGATGACTCGACATTCAAAAGACATGATGATAAAGTTAATCCGGTGAGGGTGGTGATTCTATCTTGATTTAGGTTTGTAGTTTTGAACCCCTGACGGTGATAAGCAAGAATCGCAAATAATGATAAAATATATTTATTATAAGTAGGTATATAGGTTTATAGCTTTAAGATTTTCCTCTTGTAATAATGGTTCTTGTGTTTTTTTTATGTTGTATGGAAATTAGGTAACTCAAAAAGTCTTGTAAGCACTGTAATAGATATGTCGTTCTTAAAAAATGAAAAATGCTTTAGCGTTTTTGACTTTAACTTTTACATTGAAGTAACTAAGACCATTTTTTCCCATGAAAGGAATCTCTCAGAATAAATTGCTAACAATTATAATAAGTTCACTAAAATAAAATAAAATCTTATACTTAAATTTCATGGACATGTACAAAAATGTATGTGGTTCAAACAATCTATCCAATTCAGGTTAGTTACACAATTTGTCACTCATGAAGTAGACTTCTTTTTTTTATTAATGTAGATATGTACATTGAGTTTGTCTTCATAAAATATCTAAACACCAAAAAATCCCAAAAATGTATGTCCTTGGAACCAGGATCCGTTTACGCTGATAAAACCGCGGGGGCACGCTATTTTTATATAACATCCAAACTTTAAGCCGTTGATCCAATCAGACTGATATCCTTGAAACATACAAATCAAGATGGACGTAGAGCATTAGAACGAAGTCGGCTCGCCTACCTGGCGGGTGACTCGACCGTATTTAATATGAAAGACCTTGACTCCACTGCATCGACCGTCAATGGGTTGAGCTCAACGAGTCTGACTAACCTACAAAGACAAAACACCTAACCTTTTAGATACTACCTAAACAATGAGCTGATACTAGAGCTGAAAATAAGAAATAATTCCAATAATAATTACAGCAATATACTTACAAACTAAACGTAAAACTTAAAATCATAAGGTAACAAAACAAACATCCACATATTGAATGGCAATGCTTTAAATACTCTATCGAAGGTAGAAGCGAGCCCTGTGGTAACACGAAATGTCAACCAGTATCTGATGTTCATGATTTCTGCAATCTATGGCTGATATACGAACTACGAGCGATGCTGCTGACCAGGGGCCCAAGTCTGCTATTTTAATTCAGTGAGTGGTGGGTTTAAAACGTTCCAGTGCACTTTTTATTGTGCCTAATTACCGTAAACACAAAAATATTGTCAGAATTTGGCACACTTATAGTTTATAACCTGGAAAAAGCTTATTTTATAGATAAATTCATAGGAACGGGAACTACACGGATTAAACAGGTTGCTGGTCTCCATCAGAATATTTATTATAATAAAGCAGTTTGAGTTAAAACATGTCGACCATTCTAGGTCATCAGTTGGGACTCCATGACTTCATAAAGTTACATGATATAATAATATTATTACGAGCTGTGCCTCGCGGATTATCTCGCCTGCCTTTTTCCCCCTATATACGTAACATGTACTCAATTAACCTACCTCGATAATTGGCCTACCAAACATTTTTTCAATCAGTCAAGTACCTACCTAGGTAATTTAAGAGAATAACGCATTCAAAAATAACAATATTTGACTTATCCTGTGTTTAGTATTATAGCTTTATTATCTACACTTATTATATGTAGGTGTAGAAGTATTATATTATATAGTAGCCGTTAGAATCGCCGTTTTCAAGGTTTACTCATTTCGTATCTATTTGTTTAAATTATTGTACGGATATGCAAACGAAAATCCTTCAAGGTTTGATCACTAATAGATTATAGGTATGGTAATAGTAATAAAACCAAAATTAAATATTTTGTGGAAGTGCCTGTCCTATATTCGGCTGTGTAAACATATCTATTCTTAATATTTAAATCAACATATCAACGCGACTATCTGTAGATACCTACAGCTACGTTAATTTCAACCACTTAGCCCGAATGCAGATTTATAAATATACTTTGGATGGATGCCAAGGAAGTGTAGTTTTATCATGACTAGAGATAGTTTTATTTATTTTCCGTACTACAATAAATAATATCTAATTTCTTAACATTAACAGAGAGATGTATTTGTTATATCTAATACCTGTCTTCAAGTTAGTTAGATTATCTTAAAGTATTATAACTAAGAAACCAGTAGGGTAATATTTTAGAAGACCAACAACGGTATCCTACATAAAATGTATACCTAATGCATCTTCCTTAGAAACAAAAGCCGAACGGTTTTTGGGTCAACGACTGAGCAATGTCACCTTTACTGCCTAATGACGAGATAAACCTCGTCTCCCCCTTGCCAGCGACACAAGCAGGCACCCGCGATGCCCTCTTATCAACTTATATTGAATGTATATAATATTCTTACAATATTTTAATATACCTATGTTGTACAAATGCAGTATGCTTATCTAGAATGCACACGAAGTATTGTTGATAAAGAATCAGCGTAGCAATTTGAATTAGAATGATATCATGTAGCACACATCAACAACACATTTTATTTATTTCGAATAGGTCCGTCAGAGGAATTACGTAATAAAATTATCTGCATGTACGGACATTATAATAAGTTAATGCGACAGTTGATCTAATGACAACCAGTTCGTGAATATTATGTCGGTAGCAGTTCCGTACCAGTTTAAAGATGATACATCGGTGTACCTAGCAGTAAGTTAACAAAACATTGTATACGCGTCTACCTACGTACCTACATAGATTGTTACGAACACCGGCATTGTGACCGCATTCAATTTGGGAGGGCACCTTCAAACGATGCCGTTGACCGTGGTCAGGGACAAGCGGGCCCTGACCGTGAGACGCCGCGCCATTCGCCGAAACATTCCGCGCTTGGCCTAAATCGTAGTGACGTAACGATGCCGCTTACAATTCATACCATGCTTACTAAGAGCGTAGAAACCCAGTCCAAATATGAGAAATTTCAAGAAACATAAATCTACTGGTTTTCGCCCTTATTTTATTCTAAAGGATTAGTGACCAAATTTTCACCAGGAAGGTAGTAGTAGATATAGCTAGTTACTTTTTTAATGTTGCCAAGAAAATTACGGGTGTGCTTATTAGACGGAACGAACGCTTTAAAATAGGTAAAACTAATCGAAAGTAGAAATTTAGGTCCTGTGGTCTACTACTGTAACTTCTGTAGCTACATTAAAAGACTGCCATGTTATGGGTTAGAAACAGGACCCTTACTCGTTAATTAAGGGTTAAGAATATTAAAAAAAAACAATGCACTCGTCTCAAGACTGGCTTCTTTTATACTCACTAACCTTAGGCAATATGGCGGACCAAAACGGTTGGTTCCAACCGTGCACATGCACCACATGAATGATGGCAAAATATTTTTGGGGTTCGTTTCGAGCTCCGTACGTCGTGAGGAAAAAAAAGCCCTCGTGGGTTATATTATACAAACTGTCTTTCAATATTTTATTCGTAGTATTTTATTTCATTTATTATCAATCAGGTCTACGAACTTTTGATGCAATAAATTATTACAGCTTATACGTGAAAACGATTTAAAAAAAAATGAGACGGTTATGTCGTTTTTCCCAACATTTCAGAAATACTAAAAACGTATTCTTTTCTTCCGGTCGACATACAATAACGAAATTTGGCATATAGCTTACGCTATAAAAAGCTAAGCTTTAGCGAATACAATCCTATATTGACAGTTGGAAAGATAAGTATGAGACATCGATATATACCAAAACAGCCTTTTGTGTTTGGTATGTCAGAAACTTTGTACGGAATCCTCAGTGCGCGAGTCAGACTCGCGTTTTTTTGTTTCTAACCAACTGCCAGTTTTGGAGTTGTTTTTAACACGCACGCTATAAAACGTAACTTCACTGAAAAAATGATTTTAAATATTCTGTAGGGTAAAACTTGAGCATGGTTTAATGCCTAAAGAGGTAATGATGTGTAAGTAATTAACTCTAACGCCAACAGCTGAATGCAACTGTCTTTTGACTGACCGGCAGATGTCAGGATATCCGACCAACGCAAGTGACATACATTCTTTTTTTACACTTTAATATTAAAAGTTCTTTTACCGGTACCTACTTAAGTGCTACGAAAAGATCAGCTTAGTAGCTAGGGCCAAAACTATAGAGTACTGACATGGTACGGTTCACAGATAACCGAGTGTCTTTTTAATGCGTATTGTTATCCAAAATTAATCAATCATAAATCTCTTAATTTGAATGCCTGTTATAACACTTTTTTCCACCAAATTAGATGCAGATATAACTTCAAGAAAATCAAGTCGTTTTACGCTCCTGCCTCTGGTTACTGCGTTTAACCTACTTGTTACAATTCTATGGAAAATAGAGGTATGTATTAGATTGGATACGTTAGGATTGATAGGTTGAAGGTTTCATACCAAATAGGTAATTCAATAAAATAACAATAATACAGTTTATTTTTTATTACATCAAGTAATATCAATGTAACATTAACTCCTTTTTACACAAAAACTAGTAAAGTTAATCATTGTAAAACGCACCCCACAATAATTTTGTTCAAGTTAAAAACCCTCATTCTAATTGAGTTCAAGTAGAAACAAACAGCGTTCATCTACAACAGATTATGTACCGGACTTATTTTTGTATCATACTACACAATACACATATAGTTACCAATTATACTTCTAGTAACAATCAATTTATCATTTGGGATGCATTCTGCAGATCAAAGCACAGACAAAATATATTTCTCTTACCATATGTTAGTCTGAATAATTCGTTATGTAGGTAGGTACACTTGACTACATTCATAAATTCCAAAAGTTCGTTCTATCTAGTATGTCACAACCCTTATAGTCATTCATTTTACACTTTTTATATTATTCTACACATCTTACTTCATTTACAAAAGACTACATACTCGAATTAAGCCTACCCCAGAAGCGGCTTAGTAAACTATGTAACTTAAAATTAAATATGTACATAAAAAGTTTTATTGAAAGTCTGCTTACTGCTCCACGACAAACGTTTCCTATGATATTAGACGCTCCAGAACAGACACAGGTCATTTGACAGAGATTTAATTTTATGATTAGATTCGCAGAATATATGATTACACATTACCTAATATTTATTTATATCATTAATTAGGTACCCTGTTTAGTTTAGTGACGAGTGTACTTCGTAAAAAATCTTCTGCACAATGACCACCTTACTATTCTTCAGTCAAATTTCCTACGTTATTTTGAATCGCAAATATTATTTTGGCTTTTACGAGAAAAAAAAAATTAATACCACATTCCATGTTACTTATGATAAAAAAAAATCGATAAAATCATTTATAGACCTATCTACATAATAATATTTTAATTTATAGGTTCAATTCATATGTAGATTTTGACAACTTCAAAGACATCAATACGCTCAATAGCAGAATATGCTATAATATCAATAACATTATACATTGATTATATGAAGATTTCAAACAATATATGGATTTTTACTATGTACATGCACCAACGATGTTTTGCAACAATGTGTGGACTTTTTCACTGCACTACAACTATGAATAAAATGCGGCTACCATGTGCAATGTGCATGACAGTAACCATAATATAAATTTTATACTTAACACTTAAACTCCGCACATTATTCAGACATACATAATAATTATAAACTATTAACTTGAACAAATCACACTTATTATGTTAACAATGTACACAACAAAGAGATCACGTTACATGTTATGAAATATAGGTACTTAATTACATCTAACAAAGTCTGGAGAAATTTAAGCATGTAATGATAAAGTATACAATCCACGCTTTAAATCGTATGGTGTTCTGAATATAAGCATACATAGCAACATTCATTTTGATATATACAAAATACAATTGATGAGATTTTGAATGAGTAGGTAATGGACTCATTTAACTATACACGCGAGATTACTTCATGCAAACAATTTTCTCAAACAGACTTACTTCAACCTACCTCGAACCATTACCGTTATTTAAATTTTAAATCCTAAACCGTTTGGTTTGATGGTACGTCAGTAAGGCATCTATTTCTATGACCGTCTCGCGATCGGAACATAACGCATGATGGATAAATAGATGGGTTGGTTGCATGCACAAGTATTGTTTGAGGTGTTGTATAAATTGTCCAGGATAAATCAAACCTTACATGAATATAGATAAAAATATATAGATAATAATGTTCGGTATTTTCATTTTAAATTTAACTATGAAGTAATAAAGACGATACAATTAATTGATAATTATTTCAATAAGCACTAAAGTGTTTCGATTCATTTTGTTTGTTATTAAACGATTTAATTAAAACACTCAATTATTTATTTCGTCAATCAAAGACTAAAAGTATTTAGTGCCAGAATTAATATAAAACCTTTTATATTACGTATACACAAGTTACTTAATGATTTAATAATTAAATCTTACTACATGGTTTATCTACTAAAGCTGTAAACCTAAAATTAGGATACTCACTTCAGACCAGTTTTATACAGTGTAGGTAGGTTTGACGCTATGTAACATTTCAAAGACCACGTGAAATTACCCCTAAGAGTATCTCATTAATTTACAATAAATCAGGTAGATATACAATTACTATGTCAAAATTGTTTTAACACCGATACAAGAAACATTTAGCACTACACATTTAATTATTTAGAAACAACATTATGATCTATTGAAAGAAAATATTATAGTGTTTATTGAAACGGCAAGGACCAGTGAATATACACGTATAAAGTAATATCTATTAGAAAGTACATAGAAATACATAATTACCTAATAATGCACGAATGCATTGGTTACATGATATTATAAGTACCAACCGTTATTTCATAAATCGGATACTAAATATTCGTAAACTACTAGAGTTACTCAAGTTCAGTAATTTTTTTGCCCAAATTAGCATTACTGTGAAGGTACAATGGGACGTTCAAAAAATAATGCAAGTAGCTTTAAAGGTAGATTAATGGTGAATTGTAAGTAGTAAAACACCATTCTTACGCAGTCCGTACAGTCTGTGGCATTCTTCCTATTGACACAGCTGAACCTTACACAGCTATTGAAGTAAACTTGTCTGGCCATTGGTAAAAAATCTTAGGTAATTTCAAGTCATTTATTTTATATGGTACTAGCCGCATAGTTTTTTTACAATAACAGTCAAGAATACTAAAGCCTACATTATGTCTTTAACTTGGTCAATCTCGGCACTTCATCGATGGTTGTGATTACTCTTCAGTTTGTACCATACCTTTACACTAATCAGTTACCTATCATTTATTACCCTGCTTACAAGCACGATTTTGGTATTTCCAAATATATTTTTTACGGATACATGACTATTTTGATAGATATTTAGTTCTTAACGAATATATTGTTATTTATTTAATTCGCGACCGTGACTCATGTCAATCCTAATGCCTGCAAATAGCTAAGATTTAAAGTGATTTAGCAGTAACCAAAAAAATGCATATACGCCAAAAGCATAGCATAAGAGTATTGCCCACTTTATTAAAAATAATATCCGATCCCACAATAAAAACATACTTGTTACAACCTACCAATCGCTTTAGCTGCACCAGCATGATTTAGCGTATAAAAGGGTTATTAAACATTATTGCTAACAAATAAGGATTATTATCACGCAGTTTGCCGGAAGTAATAGTTATGTACGACAAGTTAGCTTTTGACAGAGTAGCTGCTGTTACTGTGTTAATGAATTACGAAGCCAGTGTGCTAGGCCTAAAATCCCAGGCATCGTTATTTTGAATTTGTATATTGATATTTTACTCAACTACTTATACAATTTTTAGCCCAATCAATATAGTGTTGCAAAGAACATGGCTATAAGTGTTTTACTATGAGGTCAAGTAAGATTTGGGACACAATCTAAAAATGCTTTCCTAATTTTAGTTGGCTACATCATATCACAACTGACATTGATATCTGGCTACCTGCTTTTCTACGAGCACCGCAATAACACATTCGCTTAGGTAACTGCTTTTCACAGAATTTCGTTGTCCTTTTCATTTCAATAATTATCACATCCCAGCTTTAAACATGCTGCGTTAGCTTAGGATAAACAGCCTATTTAAGTTTCATACAAACATACGCTGAAGATAAAAAAATAATTTGTTTGTTTTAACAATACAAGAAATGACCTCCCATGTTTTGGTTTGTGTCGTATGGGACTATTTTGTAAAGAAATTAAATATTTTTCAACAGCGAGGAAACATTTGCCTCCGACAGCTTGCTTAAGGAGTCTTAGTTCCATCTATGGTAGCTAATTAAATTTAACTAATAAAACGAAAATACCTTCCAAAAGCCCTATAACAACGAAAGGAATATTTAAAAAAATAATAAGCTGGATTAAAATTTTTCGTTCACGATACGGAAAAAAGAACTACCCAAAAGATTGCTGATTATGCCGTGGGTCTCATCACTGTTATATATAGTACTGAAAAAGTGGGACCAGGTCTAATACAATTTAGTTATTAAATTTATTTTTGGAAACATTTAAAGCTAAGAGAAATATTATTGTATCACACAACGCAGTATTAACTGCCCGGCAGTGACTACTAAAACTGCTGCGCAAGATCTTATTATGATATCACATCGATCAAAGATGTTTTGATAAATTCTAAGATCATAACTCTTTGATCATCTTTGTTTCTCCTCTCCCATGCAAAGCTAACCTAGCTTTGCATATATTCGCATATACATGTTAAAATATTGTAACTAAGAGTCGGTTTTTTACAATCAAAAGGCTGAATGCATAGGCTTAAGGAAACTTAGGAAAAGACAAGCGCTACACTAGTTTAGACCGTATCTGCTAGCAGGTCCTAATCTTCCAATTTATTGACTTGTACACAAAAACCCGACGCAAATTACAGTTAGTTCCATGTCAATATGTATAAATATAAAGGGCGATGGCCGCTCGAGTAAATCAGTGGCGTTCTTAGTATTTCCGAGGCAAATATGAGTTTGACAACACTTTGGTATTACCAATGTACTTCACGGGTATGGCCTCATATGATAATCGAGTAGTGAGATGAGCTTGATCAAACCAGTTAAACAAATTTCCTTTTTCTAGAAGTTTCCATATAAGTTCTTTTCGGATCAACAAATTAGGTAGGTACCTACAACACTAATGTTACAAATCTTATTAAATTATGTAAGTTCTGATTTCACTTTAGGCCACTTACTGTCTATTTAAATTTGTATGATAACATTTTGCTAAATCTTCCGACTTTTTTAAAGTTATTCTAATCGATATGCATATCCGAGACTAAAGAATTATAAATTGACAGTGACACTAATAAATAATTAAATTATATAAATACAAATGCAAGCGATTATCAATCAAATATATAATCGAGTAGGCGTTGAATACATAGACGCATTACAAAAGAAAAAAAAATGTTTAATTAAACTCTTTATAAAAGCTAGCTTATTACAATATTGTGAAAAAGTATTTTCATTTGAATCTAAACGTTTTTATTTTTTTGCCGGCCCACTTGTAATACCTACTTTACAATATTATTTAATTGGCATCATATTAACTATGTGTTGCAATATTAAAATGTCAGTATAATACATAGCATCAATGGCATATATATAATATGTTTTAGACCTAATATTTTTTTAACAAGAAACAATTGAGCTTTATCCTGACATGGTCCCTCCTAGATCTTATTCGTCTTTACCTCATACAAACATACCTTACTTTGATGAATGCTATCATTTGAGCAAATTCGAATTGGCCTTTGTCTGTTTCACGTGGACAACAATTTATTATTCAGTTTTTTAACAAGGATGTTTGCTATGCATTAAATATTAAATTGAAAGTATTGGATATAATATGTTATTAAATACTTTATTTAAGTACAATAAAAATTAGCTGCAGTTTGTGTATATTGATTCAATCCTGGGATGCAGATGACACCATGGTCACACCTTAAGAGGAATTGTTTGGTAACAAGATTTTTTTGTAATATCAAATATGTATATTTCATGGTTAAATAAGTATGAAGTGAAATATTTACATTGCATTTGTTAATATTGTATTTCAACTTGCCTGGTTAGGTACAGTACAGTCTTTCTTTCCTTTTATTGTAGGTAATAGTCTTAGCCATACAGTAAGACTCAACCTTACAGCTTGCAGGCTTCAGTTATTACTATCATTAAAACTACAATAATAATGTTCCATGTTGAACATTTGGTCAGCTATACCATCTACTTACGTAAATAATAACCATTTTGGAAACTAAACTAATCATCTTAGGAACAGACATCACAAAAGTTATTCACAAGCTACAGATCCACATTAACATCTTGAAGTCCACTGTGTCTTTTCAAATATTCACTACTATCATCACAGTCAATTTTTCTCCTCTTCCTTGAGTCAAATCGTACACCAGTTTCTTGAACTACCTTTTCGCTGTTCTGAATTGCAGAAATAATATTTTCTTTAGATGGTGGCACTAGTTTTAACTCATCAATGTTTTCATTGACTGATGGCTCAACAAGGTGCATGACAATACGTTCTAATCGTTTTGGATGCTCTACTGGAGCATCATCACTGGCAGCAATCTCATTTTGTTGCTTTTCTACATCAATAATGACAGAATATTTCCTTTTCATTTCCTCCATCATTCTAAGTCCATAATCTTCTCCGATAACACTATTTACACATACAAAACTTTGGACCTTTTTAGTTTTTCTGTCAATCTCTAGAAATCCCCTTGTCCTCATGTATATGAAATGTCCGGAACGTGACATCAGCCTGTAGTAAGACTCACCAAATTCTCTGCTCTCATCATACATTTGTCGCAGTACACAGATTACCCAGCGAACATCATCTTTGTGCATAAATACAAATGCTGAGGTCCCAGTGACTTCTTCTGTCATGTAACCTATAGCTAAAGAGATACTTAGATCACACTGAACTATACGGCCATCTATCAAATGCCTTGTCCAATACTCAGAATAAGCTGTTGGTGGTAAGATTCGTGCTGGCATAGCACTGGACAGTACATGAATCATACCAATAAAAACCACATCATTTCCACTTGATGAAAATGTTCTGTTGGTTCGAACTCTTTGCCGTCTAATTATCTGTTCATCTTGTACACCATTTGAAGTCGCTTTGTCAGAACGTCTCAGTATACCATCAATACGGCACCGCTCATACCTTGCAGGATCTGAACGGGCACCTGCCCTCGTAATACGGACATGAAAGTTGTGATGATGTTCAAAAAGCCGACTATCACAACTTGTTTGTAATTCTTGAGGATAAATGTGATGGCGAAGAATTTCTTTATCATCTGGATGAATATAGTTATACATGTCTTGTCCAAGTAAATCAATATGACAGTATCCCAATTTTTCTTGAACATTTGGAGATACAATAAATAAACGACCACGGCATGTTACACCAAACATAATGCCACCAAAAAGGTCGAAAAACTTTAAAAACGATGATGACCAAGTCTCTAAATGACCACACTTGATTGTATTGCCAAACACATGCTCGTTACGGAGCTTGTTAGCGGCAAGTCTCAAAACACTCGTCTTATCTACTTTGCGTTGCGAGTGCACTATATCAGACAACAGCGACATAATAAGACTTATTTGCGAGTTATATTGGCTCCGTCTTTGTTTTTCAGCTATAATACGGGACTCTCGATCACTTGCTTTTGCGGTAGGCATACCTGGTGAATGTGAATCTGATGAAGAATCACCACTATTAGGTGCTTGCATGTCATGTCCCATTGCTGGCGCTGGCACACCCACCGTTAATCCAAATTCCGTCGCAGGGCTAGCAAGCCCTAACTGGCTAGCCATAGCCGAATGCATTCCAAGATGTGTACTCGCTCCGCCTGAAGACGTCATATCGCCGACCGATACTGCTGCTCACAAACTACGTCCTTGTTGGTATCATTACAATCCAATAACCTTACGTAGATAGTGAAACCGTAAATATACATATAAAAACATGCTGCCAAGTATGTTTTCGTACGGCAATTACAATAGTATTTCAATATAACACTGTCACGTCACAATAAACAAGTCTTTTTCTATATTACACAGATTTAGAGTATTTAGTTAAGCTCACACTGTGCGTGCTACGACTGGACTTGGGACCACCAAATCGACTAATCAATCTGTATGATTCTGTCTGCCTGTGTATGTCCGCAAGGCAGGAACGCGCCGATTATTATCCAAGCAGTGTTACCAGCAGTTAAACTCGATAGATTTTTATGGCCTTCCCGTCAAACTTTCCACAGACTTTTTTTTAATAAAGCTGCCAGAACAAATTATGTGTCACTCGGAAATCGTCTTTCTATTTTTAGTCGATGATAGTAACAAGGAGTTTAGACTTATGTTATAGCAATTAATTGAATGTCATTAATTTCTTCAAAATATTGGTGATTTATTGGAGAAGTTAGTTTAAAACATTTTATTAAATATATATGAAGTCGCGCTGTAAACCGCCTATATATGTTTTAAGCCTAAGACTTGTCAAACGGTTTTTACGTCAACATCAAATTACCAGAAACGTCAAAAAATTCAAAATCTTGCTTATTTTGGTACCTATTTCTTGGCATTATGAACTTTGCTGCAGCTTAGTAATAACTTTGTCGCTTAGCGTTAACCGGTTTGATTTAAAAATAAATAGGTACGTCAATCTATTTATTTCTTAGTGATGATTTAATCAGAAGAATAGGTTGTGAATATTTTGTAATTCTGTTGTTAGTTAAAAACTTTTTTCGCTTGAGGAAAAGTTTTTAGATTTATTAGAAACCGGTTTTGAAGATTACTTGTGCTATCGAGATAGAAATAATATTTGTTTTTGGTGTAATTAGCTGACAACAATGTGGATAAAGCGGCTGATAGTATTAAATATAATATTAATACATCTAGCGATATCAGAAGATGGTAAGTTTTAAAAATATTATTTTAATTTTTGATAATTTCAATATTTATTACAAATGTTGCACTGCTGCTATAACTTGTGTATCATATAACTATTATAGCTGTTATCAGTGCTTAGACCTTCAATTAGTCCGAATGACTTTATACTTATCCATAATTATTTTGTAACATATAAACATGTTGATTACACACATCCATAAAATAATAAGAAGTAATAACCTAAAGATAATATTTTACAAGAAGATTAACACTTAATTAATGTTTAAAAGCTTAATTTTCTGTAAAACAACACCTATTAATGTAAATGAAATTACACAGCTAAATTGGAAATGTATTCAATTACTTTTTTAATGATCAATAATGTCAATTGATTTCACGGTGACAATTATTGATGTGTTTGGAATATTTATAGTTGGTGAGCGCTGTATGACAAATGACCAAACATTGGAAGGCACATGCGCTTTGGTCTCCAAGTGTGAAGCTGCTGTTTTGTAAGTGGTCACCAAAATTAGTTGCACTCAAAGTAATTTGCTTAACAAATATTAATGCATTCAAATCATGCTTTTGTTGTAAGATAAATAGATCTAATCAATAAATTGAAGTAAATAGGTATCTAATTTATACATTAAATAAATTTGGGATTATGTTTACAATAACGGTATAGATAGGTAGTTATGTTTAAAATAGAAAAGAATAGAATTTATTTATTGTCTTGAAATATGGTCTTTACAGGTCTTACAAATTGTAAATTTCACTTATAGTATGGTAGCAAATTTATAATGAATTTCTTAGGATTTAATAAAAAAAAAAATATATTAGTGGTCTACTTACACATTAGTTAAATACTTTCATTTTTAGCATTTATAAAGTATTCCTGATATATGTCCATATAAAAAATAAGTAATTTTTTTTTAAACTGTTTTAAGAAGTTGAATTTAAAGTAATTTCTATTTTATTTGACAAACAGATACTACATAGCATATAATACGAACATAGTAAACGATACATAATCCAAAACAGTTTCCACATTAAAAGATTAAACTAAAAGGTTATACTAAAATTATGAAGATTTGATTCTAAATGTGGTGTTGAATCTTTTTCTACTTAAAACTACCCAAAAAGAACAATCATAATATTATTTATGTAATATGTATACCTGTCAAAGAAAAAAACTGGGTTAGATAGAAGAAATGGAAGACGCCTTTGATAAGCACTGGAAGTGCCATAGTTACCAATTCCAGATTTAACCATTCTACTTAACATATACCTACCCATAGCATAAATTGCTTTTACCATCACAATTCGCAATAGTTGTGTACCGTGGGCCGTTCATGTCTATTCTTCCATTGCTCATTGGACGTGTGTCCCCACAAAGCCTCTTAAAGGACTGGGTATTCTCATTTCAATAGGTATAAACTCGTAGGATGACCCTTAACAGTATATCTAATCAGTTCACTTTTAAAGCTTTTTATTTTTAACCTCTTCAGACACCATCTACAATTATCTTGATAGCTTAAGGTCTGTCTTAGCCTGCGATAAATGTTGTGCGAGTTGTGGCATATTTCCGGGGTGCGTGGGTATGGTATTGCAAGTGATCAATCTCAGAATATATAATACAGCTATATTGCCATGCCCTGGAACTGCCTGGAACTGGGACGTTATTTATCGCGCTTTCTAAATAGTTTTAAATAACAAATCAATTATTTGCAGAGCAATAAGAAATAAAAAGTTTCATCAATTTGAAAGATGTGGCTTTAAGGGATTTGAAGAAATAGTGTGTTGCCCTCGTACTGCAAATAAATTTGGTATGACTGACTCAATTATTTCATTTTGTGAGTCTGTGATTTGTATTTGTAACTTCTTTTCATAAATATTTTTATTATAATATTTTAGGCGGAAATTTCGAGACGAAAACGAATGCACAAAGGATAGCAGATAGAGGTAAACTTTAAATTTAATTACACCCTTAATATAATATAATACTCGGCGTTATGGGCAAACTAATATGCTTTGTTAATTTCCAGAATGTCAGAAAATAATAGCTGCAAGCATACCTGCTTTAGACTTACATATATTGGGTGGAGAAACAGCATCACTTGGGGAATTTCCTCATATGGTAATAATCATACTATTATTTTCCTTATATTTTGTTGAGTGCAATTAACTTTTGTTTACTAACTATCGTTATCTGCTTGAACTTATTGTTAAGACAACATGTTATAATATTATACTCACTGCTCAGAAAATAATAATGCTGTGGTATGTACCTACATACTAATATCTAAGTACTTGGAAGTTTCTCTTCAATCTGTTGAGAAATCTTCAAACGAATTAGTCATACAACATTGACTATGTACACATCAATTTTATAGTATTTATTACCTAATAAGAAAGATCCATTAACTGCCAACCTATTTGAATGCACCCAAGAACTCACTAAACGTCATTCATAATTTAATCTGATCTATTAAAATCAGGCTTAGAGACTGAAAACAAGGTTAAGCTACGTACCTACCAGTGTTTAACATGATGCGAAAGCACATCAGTTTTATACTGGTCATTAAGAAAAAAGTTATTTTTTTATTCCCGGTTGAAACAGGACTTCTCTCTGTGTCAAAATATTTCTGGTTTGTCACTCAAAAACAAAACAATACCTGCTTGTCGGCGGTCTGTAAAATCCCCATGTGTATTTAATTGTCTATCAAAACCGCAATGTGTAGCAGAAGTAGGTAGGTACTTAGGAACCTAATTAAAAAGCCATTCATTTTTTCTACAGAAATTCCTTTTGAGTCACCATAGTTCGTCATCATTATTTATGTGTAGATAGTGTTAATAACACTTTGACATTCACAGTATTTAATAAATAAAACCGTACAATTCGATTTTCGTAAAACATCGTTATCTTTACCATGTCATGCGGTGGACGGTACCTGAATAGAACCGTACTTATAGGTAAGTACCTACCTAAATGCTATCTATATATTTGGTAAAAAACGGTTCGCCAGCAGCCTAGTGTACATGAGATCATATCAATAATTTGGTTACATGACTTCGATTTAAACTAATACTATACTTAGGTATACCTACCAATAACAGGTATACTAGCATTTACAATTAAAAAAGTGATGGAATTAAATATTCACATATATTTTAATTCCATCACTTTAAATAATAAAAGAAAAGCTTAAATTTAGGGTTATACACAATTAGGGCTTATAAAAATATTCATTAAGAAAAAGTACACAAAAAGTATCATAATACAGGGTGAGTTTTTAATGACCGTGTAAATTTTAAAAGCTGGTTCGATCGGAAAATTAAATATAAATTTAAATCGATAATAGATTCTAAATCTATACATATAATAAAATTGTAGAAAAGTGGTGTCTGTACAATGGAAATATAAACAAAAAAAGTAGCAAGGGTTGTTATAATATGGATGCCGAACCTGAAATTATAATTATTATTTTTTTTGTCTGTTTGTCGGTTTGTCTGTTTGTCTGTGTGTTTGTGCACGCTAATCTCAGAAACGGCTTACTCGATTAAGATGCGGTTTTCACGAATATATTGGTGTAAGCTTCACTTAACATTTAGTGGTTATTTCATGTCAATCGGTACATAAATAAAAAAGTTATGTCAATTTGAAAAATCATCATCTATACATATAATAAAATTGTAGAAAAGTGGTGTCTGTACAATGGAAATATAAACAAAAAAAGTAGCAAGGGTTGTTATAATATGGATGCCGAACCTGAAATTATAATTATTAATTTTTTTGTCTGTTTGTCGGTTTGTCTGTTTGTCTGTTTGTCTGTGTGTTTGTGCACTTTAATCTCAGAAACGGCTTACTCGATTAAGATGCGGTTTTCACGAATATATTGGTGTAAGCTTCACTTAACATTTAGTGGTTATTTCATGTCAATCGGTACATAAATAAAAAAGTTATGTCAATTTGAAAAATCATCTATCTATACATATAATAAAAATGTAGAAAAGTGGTGTCTGTACAATGGAAATATAAACAAAAAAAGTAGCAAGGGTTGTTATAATATGGATGCCGAACCTGAAATTATAATTATTAATTTTTTTTGTCTGTTTGTCTGTTTGTCTGTGTGTTTGTGCACGCTAATCTCAGAAACGGCTTACTCGATTAAGATGCGGTTTTCACGAATATATTGTAGTAAGCTTCACGTAACATTTAGTGTTTATTTCATGTCAATCGGTACATAAATAAATCCATAGAAATACATAGAAAAATCGTATACAGAGAAGCATCTGTAAAGTAAATTTATAGCCACCCAAGCGAAAGTATATGTATAAAAACCTAATTCTAAATATGCTGCCCGAAAAGTAACTATTCCACGCGGACGAAGTCGCGGGCACAGCTAGTAATGAATAAAAATAGAGCCTGTTCTCCGCGTAAAATCCGCTGTATACTACAACAGCACAAATCAGTGCTGCAACTTAAATAGGTAGCAAAAACACAAAAATGTCGCAGTACGCGCGCGCAAACATACTAATACATCATGTACGCATGTATACTAATTCACAATCAGTATCAGTAATTATTATACATGATATTAGCACTAATGTCAGCGCGAACGAGGTCGTTGAACATATTCTTTGAGTGTTTAACAATTTAGGATTTTATTCAGACATTTTAAAATTAATTAAATTTACTTTCACTTAAAGATACTTTTTCTTTATTCAAAACTTCCGCTATGGTTATAGGCAGTGCATATATTAGTAAGAGTTATCCAAACGTACTTTCCATCCATACATTGACAGACGAAAAAACGTCCAGGCATTGCTAGGTACTGCAGAGCATTGCAAAACCGAAAAAATACTAAAAAATACTTTTATCAAAAAACGTGTTTGATTCAGAACGTTCACATACGTGTATCCGTGTAGGCACCTACTGTGAAATTGATAAAATTCCACTTCTACCATTGCAAGTAAATTTAATGCTTAACGTATACCGTGCTGTAGATACGTGAAGCGTGTGTTATTTAAAGCCAATGTTTACTATTTAATCTGGCATTTGTAGTAGACTTACGCACCCGGATACTCTTCTCTGTGGCTAATTTGATACGGAACAAATAGGGAAGAGAATAATAACAGGACCTACTAAATGTTATGTTAATGAAAGGTATACCTTTATATACCATACGTATAAGGTTTAAATATACCTTTCGTTAAAAAAAGGGTAAATAAAAGACGAAACTCATAAAAAAAACAAAACAAATAAAATGTGGTGGGTATAGTAGTAGTTGTGTGCATAGTAGGATAGGTATAGATAGACATGAAATATATTGATTGAGGAGACACTCCTAATGGTTACCGACCTAAGTCGAGTAGATTTATCTCAAACCATTGATGGTTTGAGATAAATCTACTCGACTTAGGTCCGAACAACATACAGGGTGTCCGGTAAATAGTCCGACAAACTGTGGTGGCTGATACCTTAGGTCAGGCCCTATCAAATGAACGCAACATATGTTCGCCGAAAAGTAACAGGTTTCGAGTTACAATCGATTTTCGAAAATTTTAGAATTTTCTGCCTTGCGTCAGACTTTTCCATTTTTCTTGCTGATACATAGCTTTCGTAATACTTTTTGTGCATCAAATTAATCTTGAATAGTTACTCTATCCTTTGATAAGTCTCATATTTATCTAAAAGAAGAATATATTGGCGATAGCGCCATTTGTTTTACAATTTTCACTTTTGGTTTTTCTTAGTGCTCAACTTTGATCTGCAGTGGTGAAAAATAAATGTATGTAGGATTTTTGTACAACAATATTAAAAACTTGCTTGAATATTGGTGATTTTGGGAAGGTAGAATACTTGCATATTTTCTTTACAAAATTGGACAAAATAAGCAGCTGAAGTACACGCGGGCCTATTTTTTGAAATATTACTAATCTAAATCAGAGTAAAAATGATACGTAACTTAACGCTGATCGTCATTGTATAATTAAATGAGGTATTTTCTTCTCGCCATTAACTCTCTATGCCAGATTAAAACATGTTTTAGTGTAAAGTTACCTTAACCTTCAGTATTTTCTTACTAGATAAATCGATTTTATAACACCTTATTTTTCATGCAACAACACTGAAATAGCTGGTTTTAGACGCCCAGTTCATCTGCTCTTAACGGGTTCCGTATCATTGTAAAATTTTAAACGAGCATTTTTTTTTTAATATTTTCCAAATTGAAATTGACCGCAATTATTTCGTGTCACTAGTTAATGGCTAGAAAAAAATAACTTATTTCACTGGACCATAATGATCCGCGTTAAGTTACGTCGCATTTTAACTCAGATTTACATTAGTAATATTTCAAAAAATAGGCCCAGGTGTACTTCAGCAGCTTATTTTGTCAAAGTTTGTAAAGAAAATATGCAAGTATTGTACCTTCCCAAAATCACCAATATTCAAGCAAGTTTTTAAGATTATTGTACAAAAATCCTACATACATTTATTTTTCACCACTGCAGTTCAAAGTTGAGCACTAAGAAAAACCGAAAGTGAAAATTGTAAAACAAATGGCGCTTTCGCCACTATATTCTTCTTTTCGATAAATATGAGACTTATCAAAGGATAGAGTAACTATTCAAGATTAATTTGATGCACAAAAAGTATTACGAAAGCTATGTGTCAGCAAGAAAAATGGAAAAGTCTGATTCAAGGTAGAAAATTCTAAAATTTTCGAAAATCGATTGTAACTCGAAACCTGTAACTTTTCGGCGAACATATGTTGCGTTCATTTGATAGGGCCTGACCTAAGGTATCAGCCACCACAGTTTGTCGGATTATTTACCGGACACCCTGTATGTATTTTTGTTACAACTTTTGAAAGTTGTAACAAAAATACATATGTTGTTCGGACTAAATCAATCAATTTTAGACTTGTATTTCTGCATCGCCAAGAACAGAGAGGTTTGGAAGAAGAAAGGGGATTCCTTTGCCCAGCAGTGGGATCTAATTTAGGCCAAATAAAAAAAAATCTGCATCTAAATTCCCTGCCTAGCAGTACTACAATTCCATAAGTGAGTATAATATTTGTCGTCTATTTAATTGCAGGTCGCCTTAGGATATGACCGAGGGGACGGTTATGAGTTTGACTGCGGTGGTTCGGTCTTGTCACATACGTACGTCCTAAGCGCTGCGCATTGTGTCGACACTCTAGACAGGTACCTAACAAACCACATTCATTTCATCACTCATTATAATGATCAAGCCTACACCTGTGTAAAACTCGAAGATGGAATAAACCGTGTCTTTAGAGCTTATTTTAAGCGCATTGATAATTTGAGAATTCATCAATAGGTGTTTATCGCAAGGTGAATCTTTTTCCCGGATGTTGACTTAATTAAAATAAACAAAATATTGTGACCTTATGTTTCAATACTACTTTCTTATTACTTCTCTGAATGTATTGTATGAGTGAAATTGATCATAGCTATAGATCAGATCATAGCATAGGACTTTACAAAAAATCTGTGAATCTTTTTATGAATAATGACTTATTTCATAAAATTAAAGGATACAGCCTACAGTAGTACGTGGAGGAATTGTGGAAATAGGAGGCAAGACGTTTAATCCAGAAACCGATGACAGAATAGCTCAAATTATTATGAATCCAAGGTACACAAGACGGGAGAAATACCACGATTTAGCACTATTGAGGTAAGTGTGTGTTACATTTACATTTTCATGTCATATCTCAACCATTAATTCTTAATTTTATTTAACGTAGATGTAAACTTTCACCTCCTTTTTTAATGAATTTATTGAAATCAAATTGCCAATTCTCAATTCGTAGGAAAGTTAAGAGATAGTAAGTTACAATGAAAAATACTAGCGCTTGTTTCTAGGCCATGGAAGATGACTTGAGTTTTTTTTTTTAAATAATGCGTTAGTGTTGTGTCAACAAATGTTCCAAATAAAACATTTTATCATTAAATGTGTTTCTGCATAGATGTATTCTAAAATCCTTGCGCAAATGAATTCAGTCCGCTAAACTCAGGGCCATTACCAAATTAGAATACATAAAATTAAATGATTTAGCTTACTTAAACATAACTAAATTGTTATATTGCTTTTAGGTTGGAGAGACCTTTGCAATTCTCTAGCAATTTGAATGCAGTGTGTCTTGAGACAAGTGACGCAGATCCAAAAATACCGCTTACTATAACCGGCTGGGGAAAAACTAGTAATACCAGTATGTATTCTTATTAGAACTTATTTTTTGTACATTTCGACATATATACAATATCTAAAAATTGAAACATAATAAGTAAAGTTTACCATCAATTCCAAATGGAGTAACATAGAATACCAACATAATCACATTAATGACTTTTCCTGCATTCCTTGTTATTGCTCTCAGAAATCGTCGTTATTTTAGTAGGTTTTTACTAAATTTTGGAGGTTAACCTACAACGAGTTTGGATGAGTTTATTTTACTTTATTATTATACAGTTATTTAACATTACTACGCACTAAAAACCAAATCACCCATCTTACCGAAAAAGCTGCTAAACTCTTATGGGACTGGCCCGGTCATGTCTGTCGCATGTCAGATGAGCTGTGGGCGTAAACAACCACTACTGGGTCTCTATATTTTTATAGATAATCATTTTCAGGAATTAATGTTTTTAAAGTCAATTTCATTATCAACTCAAAATAAATATAAGAAGATTTCTCTCGATCTTATTTTTTTAAGTCTTCACCCTATGTACTTAAGGAATATATTCGTGACGTTGCAGGGGATACGAGAAGCAACACGTTATTGAAAGCTAACGTGACGACTGTTTCTCGGGACAAGTGTGGCGAGTCTTACACGAACTGGCGCAAACTGCCCGACGGGATCGCGCCCGAGCAGATGTGCGCTGGCGACCCTGAAGGCATCAGGGATACTTGCCAGGTAAACATCTGATTTCAACCGACTCCAAAAGGAGGATGCTCTTAATTCGTTTTTTGTAACTTTTTAGGATATTTTTTTACCTAATACAGCGGCAATATTTATGTCATCGTGTATTATAGAGTGTATTCAGATGTAGTCCCATATTTTTTTTTTATAAATATGTAATAGAATATTAAATGGCATGAAAGGATTTCCTTGTTAGAAAAGTTTTCATGTACTTGCCACCTTAAGACATTGTGCTTGCCAACTTCATGTTATGACAATTTGGGTGACAATACAATGTTATGGTGGCTCTAGAATCTATGTAACGATTCGAATGCGACATAATTTTTGATGCTCAAGTGTATCACAAGGTCGTGCTTTTTACTGGGTACTCCGTTCCCATACATATACAACTGTCGTCCATTTTACAATCGCTATTCTATTAGCAAAATTAAAATATTTGTAACTAACATAATTTATGACAGTATTTGTTTACATTATTCGAAATTACTGTTTTAAATATAAAGTAAAACGAAGGCAAATACCAAATACAAATTTAAATGTTTTATTCTGCAAACGTCGTGGTGGCCTAGCGGTTCAATTAACGGAATTTTGTATGCACAAGTTTGCAGGTTCGAACCCAGGCGAATGTGGCTTTTTCAAAGTTATATGTACTTTCTTAATAATTCTAAGACACTTCTGACAAACGGTAAAGGAAATCATCGTGAGGAAAACTGGATTCCAAATTGGGATCTGAAGTCGCCAATCCGGAGAGAGCAAGCGTGGTGATCAATGCTCGTGCCTTCTCTATATGGGAAGAGGCCTGTGCCCGGCAGTGGGACGTTTATAGGCTGGATTATTATTATTATTCTGCAATTTGTGTTAATATGATTGGCTTGGTCCTTAGGGCGACTCGGGCGGGCCGTTGCAGAGCATTAACGCGGACGGGCTCAGCCGGCTGGTGGGCGTGACGTCATTCGGGCGCGGCTGCGGCTCGCCCGTGCCCGGCGTCTACACCCGCGTCAGTCGCTACCTCGACTGGATAGAAAGTGTTGTTTGGCCGAAATAAATAAATCGTCTCAAATTAACTCCCGTGTGTTTCTTTATAGTTAGGCCCTTGCATGCTCACTTTAAATTAAAGTATTCATCACCACTTGAAGAGTTCTTAACCTATTGAACGACAGATCTAATGGTTTAGTGGTTACTGACTGACAGGAACGTTTAACTGATTCGTGGGTTTGATTTGATATGGTATAGATTGGGTTCCCACTCAGGACAGGACGTGCACTCGCTATGTGCCTACTGTGTGCACCCAATTTTTAATAAATATCATTGTTATTTTATTGTCTCTTACCCATATTATTTAGGTAATATGGGCAAGAGACGATAACATACTAGTAGACAATAGAATAAAAATCAATGAGAAATTAAAAACCAACTTATATCATGACTCATTCTTTATTTTTATGAAACACAAATTCTAATAATATTGATTAATTAATAAACAGCAATGATAATTGCTTTGTTAATGTTAATTATAAGAGAATTGTTATACGAAACGAAATCTCTACTGTGTACCTCCATATAACAGTCCTAGAAAGGGTCTTAATTTATATAACAAACATTAAAAAGGCATAAAAAGGAATTCTTTATGAGTTTTTATTACATAATTGCTAAATGGTAAGATTTACTACAAAACTGACTGCCTACTTTAGACTCAAGGCGGGGTAGGGGCAGGCTTGACCATGCTAAATATAATGAATCTGATTTTATGTGACTCACAGATACACGCTATATTGGTAATTATTATATGTATAGATTGAATAACGGAATGATGACTAAAATCTTTTATCATTTAGCAATTATATCGCCAGATCAAAATTAAATTTACATACTTTCATATGTGAATAAAATTGTATATGTAAAAAAAATAGAAATAAAAGAATAGTAAATCCAGAGACGTACTCGGAACTTTTAAATCATAAAATTATTTAAATTATTTCTCTCAGACCATGCAGGATATTGGGAGCCATCCATTTCCGGGGCATGGGCGTTGTCACTAAGGAGAGCATGATTCTGCCCTCCGACCCGTGATCCACAGTCTGGACATGTGCCCACTTGCATGGCACCACCGCATTCACCAATGCAATAAAAATGACCATTAGGACATTTGTACCAGTGTCCCGCATTTAAATTCATCGCTTTTACTATCATTTGGCGCTCATGTTTACTTATTAAGCCGCAGGATTTAATAATATCTTGTAAGGCTTTAAGGCACTCTATAGTTTGGTCCTCATTAAATATGGACAGTGTAAACACAGCTGCTTTAGTCATTTCAATTTGGTTTTTCGCTTTTGGATCTTGAATCGAAGATCCTTTGGTCGCTGCATCTAGTATTTCAGCAAACTGCACAATTGCATTGAGACGTTTAATCTCATTTCCGATATCGGTTTGTTGTTGTTCGCTCAACTTTATTGCGATCTTAGATGCTTTGTTAACTTTAAGCTTGGCGAGCAATGGTTTAGTATATTTCTGTAACTCTTCCAATAATGTAAAATTATGCATTTTTGCCTTTGTCAGATATTTTTGCCAACATTCTACGATCATTTCAAAAACGTTCAAGTATATCAATTGCATCTCAATATGCAAGAGAGATACTCTCTTTTGGTACGATACAACAAGCTTGAAATTTATAAAGCTGTTTTTTAAACTTTTATTTTCTGAAAAGGAAGAAACACTTGTTATTTTGTATAAGTTATTTCCCAAATAAAAAACTGGATATTATTGTAGTTTTAGTGTATTCTACTCACCTTCCAAAACAACTTTGTACTTTTGAATAAAGCCAGCCACTTTACTATTTAATTCGTCCTTCTTAAGTTCAATATTCCATTTTGTCCCATAAACCTTAATCTTAATTGGGTTAATTTCATTCTTAAACTTGTTATTTACGAAATCCTTATATCTGTAAGTATTAATTATAGGTTTGCGACACTTCGGGCAAGTGCGTATTTTAACTGTGTCTTGTTGTCCATGTTTTATCCATCCATCCATATCTTCTATGGAAAATATGTGACCGCAGTCTTGTAGAACAATTAGCCTGGAAAATTGCAACATTTTAAATATTGCTTGGGTAAAATACATTACTAAGTAACTCATTGAAATTATATTATCTTATGTTTTATATAAGTTTGCCAAGGAGCTAAAACCCCCCAAAGCAGTTTGGTTTTACCGTAACAAATCGTGAAGTGGAGGTCAAACATTTTGTTTTGTGTTTACTTAGCTAGAGTATACCCTCAGCAGGTCTAAACTTCAATAATCCGCCACTAATTTGGCTGATAGATCATTCGTAGCATTGAAAGTGCCTAAACAGCTTTAAACTTTTTTAAACGTCTCTCTTACTAAGCCACTTAAACTTCCCGTTCCTTTTACCTCTCATAGTCAAATGGGACGGCAGACCGAAACGAACGCAATAACATAAAGGTAGCATGAATAGGTATTTTAGCTAACTGACTTATCGTCGTCGTCATAGGGGTCGCCGTTGAAATCTTCAGGGTAGTCCTGTGGGCGGCAAAGGCGGCAGGCGGCGGGGCAGGGCTCGCCGCACAGGCCGCGGCAGGCGTGGCCGCACGCCAGCGCGCGCGCGCACGCCTCGGAGCACGCGTCGCGCGAGCACGCGTCGCCGCAGCGCTGCTTGCACGCGCCGTGCGGGCACGCGCGGCTGCAAGGCTCCTAACACAAAATTCCAAGCTTTATAGTAAAACATGACTGTACTTAATCCACAATATTAATACTGTAAAAGGAACCCTTATTATATCTATTTTAACAAAATGACATAATAGTAGGTAAGGGTGACGAGGGACGGATGATATAGATTTCACAGTCCCATGCTCAAATAAAATAGTAAATTTGAAATTTTTGTGATAGTATCTAATAATATTCATCAATTTTAAAATAGCATTTTTTGTCGCGAAATTCCTAAAGGCCCATATATCGGCCTAAATGTACGAAGCCTGAGAAAGTCCGGTGAAGCAGTCAAAGCCTGCGCTCAGGCTAACTGCAAAGATCCCTACCAAAAAAAAAAAAAATACGAAGCCTGGGCTCACCCATCAACAGAGCTTATAAAGCTGAATATAAAGATATGGACTAATTTTTGTGAAGAATTCATGGGGTTATTTTGCTATAAATATTTTTCGTTTGACATCTTATAATTACTTGTTTTAATTCCAGGTGCACAAAATACAGAAAAAAATAGTTGTAGAAGACTGTTGTAAATCAAACGGGCGCAGGCGCATCTATATATCTATAGTACCTACATACATATAATCACGCCTCGTTCCCGTAGGGGTAGGCAGAGATCACTTTTTTCCACTTGCTACAATCCTTACATACATGCACTTCGGTTTAGGGTACTTTTGACCTGGCCTATTTCAAGACGTCTCCGTCTGGTAAATTTGGTCTCGAAACGTCGATTGAAGGTGGTGCCGATAGAAACAATTTAAGTACGAACAAAATCCTTTACCATATATGCTATAAATATGTTGGAAACTGAGCCCAATTTGACTCATGGTCCTTTAAAACGAAAATAACAACACGATTTTTGTCGATATTATTGCGGCGACCTTTTGGTTAATCATTTGGCAGCACCTGTGACGACGCCGACTCTCTCTCTTGCCTTTTGAGAAGTTTTTTTTTTAAGTTATAATTCCTTTTTTTCTGTTTTTTTTTTTTCATACATTAAATGATTCAGATTTCTATACCTAATAATACCTTCACGGATCGGACAGGCTTTTCTTAACACCATATATGACACGACATCATGTGGTTAAAAATGAGTTGAGCTAAAAGTTTTGCCAGTAGCTATATAGGTCGAACTTCATATAATGTGTCACGAGTTCGTACTATACTAGAGTCACTGTACTACACTGTGCCACTTAAAGTCCTACAAAACCGACAAAGCCTACGCTAGGCTAACTGCAGTGTCTGCAGTAGAATACTTCGAAACAAAAATAGACCTCTTAGTTGGCGATCTAAGAAAGACTGTATCTGTGTGATTTCTGGGTTTTATGTCGAAATGAATATGAATTAATGGTCCAAATCTATAACTTATTTACCTGACAGGGTACACAAGGTTCGCAGCATAACTTCTTGCATTGTGAGTGTGGGCACTTTACTTCGCATGGCATTTTGCATGGCAGGCAGACCTGGTTACATGGCTCCTGGCATCTAAAAAAATCAATTTCAACTTATGGGTATGTACTTATTTAATTAATTCTAAATACTTTGGGTAAGCACTATCGCGGCTTGGAGTAAAGTATCTATCTACCTTTTTAAAACAGGAAACCAAATTGATTTGTCTTAACTAATACTAATAAACAAGTAGGTATAAATATTAAATATTTGAGATCGATATTTAATAAAGCAGGTACCTATCTAACGATCATTATAGCCAGATAGACCGGGATAGATACCGACCTAGGCACTTACCTACACAAGATCGCCACGATCTAAGTAGGTAGGTCCTTCGTCCTACTACAATTATTTTCTTTTCTTCTAATTATTTAAGGAACTTAAATCGGTTAATGATTGTTTAAGACGTCTAATGTGTAATCTTACTCGTGTCCGCAAATATTTTCTCGCTGACATGGTTTTTTGCAGGGCTCGTGAAGCCGGCCCTGGTGGCACAGCGCGCACGAGCCGCCGCACGGGTGTCCGCACGCCAACATCTGACCACAGTCCACTCGGCAGTACTCCATCAACTGCTCCGAAGGCACATCGCCTTCATCAAACATTCGGTAAGTAACTCGTTAACACATTAAAATAACATCGGCCGCAACTAGAACTTCGCTAAAGATAGTTTCGTACAATATTGAGTCTTTTTATCTCCATTTATCTCGAAGAGTATAACTGGTTAGCCGATGCACTTTTACGTAGATACTCCCTTGTACGAAACGCAATAAAAAGGAACGCAAGGAACTTGACTACTAATGTCTTACATTATTTATATACCTACTGCGAATCAACAAACTGCAATTATTTATTCAAACTTGCTAATTCTAAAAACCCAGCGCGCGATCTCTGCTTTGCCGGAGTTCCGGGATTCTTACCTTTTTTATATGCAGCCAACACATTGCATGGCAGCCTGACGCTGTGGCCGCAAGGAGACTTGACCTCTGATGACGTAAGCTCTATGCAGCGAGCCGGATCACACTCTTCCCGACACTTTTCCTTACACGGATGGCCACATTTAAGAATCCGAGTGCATTGTTTTGTGCAATGCTCTCTAGCAGGTATCTTCATGCATTCTATTTTAACGCTGTGATTACATTCCGGTATTTCTTTAGTTACCTAAAAGTAGATTTAAATATCAAGTATTTTATCTGTATGTAAAATTAAGATTTACCTATTGTAGATTGAACAGCAAATTCACATTTAGGCAGTAGAATGGAAGTAGTTTTTGTTATCCGTGTTTCTTGGTGTAAGTACGAAGCTTAGTGGGAGGCGAGTCGCCGCTTTGTGACAAACTCATGCGCCGGTGGGGTGAGGGGAGGTTCTGCGCTAAGTGTAGCGCACTCCACAGCCGCCAAGAAGTTTGTTCAGCAAAACCACACAAAAACAGAAGTCGTCTGCCAAACTGCTATAGGTACTTTTTGTCGGCAGTATTCTCGTGGATACATTTTATCGCTATTTTAATGCTATGTGACTGTACTTCTTCTACACTGTCCCTACACAAATAAAATGAGATCAACGAATCGCACCATTGTGTAGCTGCATAGAACGATTCAAGAACATCTATCTAGGGTAAATTCAGTTTGTTTAATTTACTGTCAGATCAAACTTACTAAACGGTATAAGCAAGTAGGTAGATAACTTTTAAGTTTATGTTACAAAAAGTAATACTTATCTAAGTTTACTTTTTGTAACTTTAGAAAATTTTATTAAAATGTAGCTATGCCTTACCATTTCTGTACATTTGCCGCACTCTTCATAACATTTCAATTTACAATAATGGCCACAAGCCATAACACGTGAGCATTTCTTTTGACAAGGAATCTCGTCAACGTTTTTACAGCATGCTGTAGACTCTGTGTGCTTGCAGTTTGATCTTTTTTTCTTAACCTGAATAAAGAAAGAGAAAATAAATAGTACCTAGCTACCTACATTTATTTTGATAAGCTTCTCGTGTTGTTGTAAACTATTCATTGTACATCTACTGTAAAAGAACAAAATATAAAATTAGTCGTAAGTTCTTGACTTCAGTTAGAAATTCATAAACACCCATTATTCATAAACAGCCATTAGACACTTTCACCTCCGAGCATATAGGTATAGCGACCCCTCTCTAGCCAGCCAGATAAGGCCAGAAAAACTTAGGAACCCTTACTACTATTATATACAGCCGCTGAATTATCCCACACTACTGGGCAAAAGTCACCGGCAACGGACCCTAGGTATTCAAGCGAGTGAAACCGCTGGCCACAGCTAGTATGTATAATACGCGCATATTATAGTACTGAAAAGAATAAAGATACGAAATTCCCGATACCTTGCGGGGGTGGGTCGCAAGCATTAAATAAAAAAACATGGATGTTAATAAAAACTCACCTGAACATGACAATCGTCGCACTTCTTATAACATTCCTTAGGGCATTGATGCTCGCCACGGTCTCCTATTAATCCCGCTGAACACCCATTTTTGGCTCGAGCACAAGGTTGAGTACATTTATACTGCAACAATAGAAATATTAAACTGTCTATGTTATTAACAGTCAGAGTCGATAAGAAAAAATATAGTAACGAAGATCTAAGATGAATAATAATTGTCCACATAGCATTCTCCATCTATTCGTCATTCTTAAGTATTAAAAGTGTTTTAGACTACTGTCTAATGTAATGGTCATCTGTTGATTAAAGGAATAGGAAGCTTCTTAATTGTTATGAATACACAATAATTGTTCGTTCAACTATACCTTATCTGCCCTCACTTAGAGTTATCGATGATAGCTAAAAGCAAATAGGTAGTAGGATCACCCACCATCAATCTCTTAGTATCTACTTTAAGTCCACAGAAGCGAAACTAAAAGAGATTTTTTCTAAAAGGAAAGTAGATGACAACTTACTTTCTCATGATCAGGATCATTCGTCACATGACATTTTTGACGGCAAACGTGGCCGCATTCTTCCAAGCGGTAAACACAAGCCTCTTGGCATGGTACTATATCGATGGCTACAAAGCAACATTTTTGCGCCTGTAATGTGAATCATTTCGTATTTATATACCACATATAATTTAAGATATTTTACAGAAGCGTCTTGTTTTACAATTATATATATACCTTATTAGGTATATACATAGGTATATAACTGTACCCAGTTACAAAAAATAATGTTATTCAGAGTTTTCATTGTGAGAGATGAGCGTGTTACCTTATGACCACAATGAGGTAAAGTGACGTCTACTATAGTCAGACACTTGTTCTCCGGGTCGTCGGGTTCGCGGTGACAATACACGTCCATATCGTGGCCGCAAGGTAGGCTCTTCAATACTTTAACCTCGCATGGCTTACATTTTTCCCGACACTTCAAAGGGCAAACGTGTCCAAGCTCGCATATTATTCTAAAAACAAAAAGAAGTTACTGAATTATTGAAAAATTTTACCCCATAGGTTTGTAACAGATATCAATAGGTTAGGTTGCCTTTGCAACAGAGCGAGCGACGGCATCTGTTATTCATAGGTTAAATGACGCTACATAAAAATAATATTATACATATTGAAGATTATATAAAATAAATGACACACTTTTTATAACTCCATGTTATATATGCATATGAAAATTATATCACATGATCGTTATTCGAATTGAAATTAGAATATTTATTAATTATACCAAACATTACACACTCGAAAATTTTATATTAAAGGAATTCTTTACGCATCTTTATAGTTTAAAAAGTAGTTACATTAATCAGCCACCGTGCTAGCTAACCCCTAAGAGTGTACTAACATGGCAGGTGTAACCCGGTCGAAACGTCACGCACAAAAAAGCATGTATGCGCTTATTCTCGTTAAATGAAAATACTATAAAAATATATTTATATATAGAGGTCTGTCAGTGTTTACCTTTCACATTTTTGCGTACATTCCAAGGCGAGATGCTGACGGTCATACCCATGACAGTACAGTTGGCATACGTGCCCGCAAATATATTGATGAGTGCATTTTTCAAAACATCCTCCTTCGGGAGGTAAATTATTAAAATCCTCAAGAGTGGTAATCTGCAAGAGATTGGTAAATGTATCTATCAGTCTAAAAATCGTAAAGCTCATTAACGAAAACGCTTTTAACTCTTTTGCCAGAGTTTTTAGGGAACCAAACTTAGTTTGAGATAATGTGTCGCCTTTGATGGCTCCTGAAGAATCATTATACGAGAAACTTCAGTACCCCTTCTTAAGAATGGTTGTTAGATATGTATAGATAGTTTGAGAGGCCAAGAAGGGTAACAGTAGGTATGTATCAATAGGTACCTACATCGAACACCCACATAGAAGAATGAGAAATAGAAAATATGTTTAGGTTATGATTTCATTCCCTAACTTTATATGCTACTCTCGTTCCCCTTCTTAATGTTACGAATTTGTTTACATTAGTTATATTTAATAAAAGGGAATTACTACCAGCTAATAGATACTCACCGTCCTCACTTGTTCAGGATGATTTTGACACTTTATCGTCAACGCTTCTCCTAACGAACCATTATTTTCCAAAGTAATCGCAATTTTCTTCCAAAGTTCCGATTTCTCTTTCAACATTTCGATATTACCGAAAATATAAAATCCTAAAACAAATATGAATAACGGGAATACGAATATTAGATTATACGTAATTAAAATAATCGACGATCTTTTTCAAATGAGTACCTACTTCACCATAAAAAATATAATGCCTACTTAAGAGCGTTGCCTGCGTTTGTCAGATTTTGTATACTATGTTTTACATTTGGCGCCTTTCCACATAACAAATACTATCGAGCAGCAAGTAAAATTACGGCGTAGACCTTAATGAAGATCGGCTTGAAAATAATATTTCTGGCGCCGAGCTAAACCACGTCGCATCAGGCTCGCAGCCAACACGGGATTCCCGGATGCGAGCATGCAGTCCCACTCTTATGACAAGATGGCGACAGCTTGCCTCAAGCCTACCAAAATTAAGCAGCAACCGGGCATTTGTGGGTGAGCCCTGTGCTAAATAGATTCGGGTGAAATTGCAAAAATCGAATTATTAAATTTGATAAACGAACCTTCCTTTGCTCGCGATAACGCGACGCAAATTCTATTTTCCGTCCCAAGAAATCCAATCTTGTTCTCAGAGTTATTTCTCACAAGGGACAAAATAATTATTTTAGACTCCTCCCCTTGGTAATTATCGACTACCGTTATTTTTACTTGTGATAAAGATGCGTACTTAGATCGTTCCTGAAAAAACACAAAATAAAGAAATCACTATTGTTTCATGATCTCAATATTTAAAGCAGGTTTGTTAGCATAAGTAGGCATGTACTTTTCTCATGTAAAACATTTGTCCAGAATATGCGGCCAGTATCGTCACTTCTTCAGCTTTGTAGCCCTGTTGCATGAGATAATTCGCTAAAGCGAGTGTCATGTCAGCTTCCTTGTTATTAGAACGACTATTGCTTTCATGCGACTCCTGGAAATATAAAGTACAAAACCAGAATAAATTTTAACTTCAGAATTCAAAGTAAACAAAACAATCTCTCTTGAATTTACGAGTATAATGACAGTAATACCTCTTCCGGATGGCTATGCGTGAAAAAGAACAAGTTGTTTTCCATCCCAAGTACGTTATCAAACCTTTCGACGGATGGATGATTAGCTAAATCTGAGTATATGTTTGGGGATATGAGTTCGGCAATCTCTGGACGCATCCGGTGTTGCACGTCCAGTCGCCGGCTATGGATCCCATTCGTTATCATGCGCTCAAACAGCGACACTTCAATCCCATAATGCCTTGCTAGCTTAATATGAGACGCTGAAGGGCGCAACTGTTGATGATCGCCTAGAAATAACAACAGGCTATTATATTAAGTATTATATTTAATAGGCAAACTCTTCAACCATGTATAAAGTGCAGAAAACCGCATGACTTGAAAGACTGAACTTGTAGTTTTTTAGTCTCATAGCAATTCGATTCTTTTTAGGGTTCCGTAGCCAAAAGGTAAAAACGGAACCATTATAGATTCGTCATGCCAGTCTGCAATGTATATCCGTCCGTATGTCACAACCACTTTTTTTCCAAAACTATAAGAACTATATTATTAAAACTTGGTAACAAGATGTATTCTGTGAACCGCATAAAGATTTTCAGTTTCACTTTTAGAATTAATTACATACCGATGAGAATAAGGTGTTGGCAATCTCTTGTTAGCGCCGTAATAATATGTTGCTCCAAAACTTCTGCAGCCTCTTCCACTATTACTGCAACAATTATATATTTACTTATACTTGAGCAAAATTCGATAAAGATTAGAGGTAAACAAACTGTTGCTAGGCAACGACTTGTTTACTTCTAAAAGGCAGATGCTAACTACCTTTTCTAGATTAATGATTTTAATTTCTTTTCTTTAATTTAATTTCTTTTTCAGACAAATAATAACCCTACTTCCTACTAATGTATAAACTTTAAGTTTAGGATTTCTATAGTGAAAATCTTAATCGATTTGAATGAAAAATAACTGACACACATGTAAACTAATTTCCTAATAGAATTAAGTTTTCTCACGTGTTTATACTTACTTCTCCGCTCCTAGGTACCATAGCGTCATGTTCTATAGCCTTTCCCAATAAACGAAGTATTACATGGAAAAATAATTTTAGAAATCGGACTAGTAGATCCAGATTTTACAAACTATTCAGCTCTATAATATTAAAGTATTAGTTTCCGCCAGCGGATTCACCCGTGGCCAATGGTAACTACTTCGGCCGCGATGAAAATTTGCCTCAACCCCAACTTTATTTTTTGTATAAACTAAATTTGCAAATAGTGTTTTATCTCTGGATTTTATCCATGTTTCTTTTTTGTTAGGGCTATCGCGTAAAGTTCATGTCGACTTTATTTTGGATTTTCGAAATTACTTTTCGAGATTTCTTAATAAATAGTTAGCGTGAAAAAGGAAATAATCATGTTAATTACAGTTAAAAACTGTTTGTTTACCTGTATTCTTTATTGAATTTGGCTCAAGTATAGTCACAGTTTTGTATGTATTTTTTTACATTTCATGATCTTATACCATTACTTCTTGTACTACTGTATTTCGCAAGTTTGTCCAGATATAAGTATATTGAGTTCTGATATCTCATCTGAGGGAGCTCACCTCAGTCCTCTCTATATTAAATGTTATTTACTTTGTCTATTTGGTATTGCATGTTGTCTATTCTTTGTTGGAGATCCATAAATAAAAATATAGTTTAAACATTTACAAAAATGAAATATTCCGGTATTGAAAACAAAGGAGATAATAATTGACGAATTAGATAAATGACGGGCCTGCTGGTCTAGTGGTAAGTGACCCTGACTGCTATACCGGAGATCGTGGGTTCGATCCAGGACAAGTCTATTACCACAGAGCACGATCATTTGTTCTGTGTCTGGGTGTAATTCATATATAATATGTGTGTATTTAGAAACATATAAGTATGTTTATCAGTTGTCTGGTCACCATGGTACAAGATCTGCTTGTTTTGGGGTCGGATGACCGGGTGTAAGTTGCCCCAGGATATTTTATTTATTAATTGTAAACTTTTTAGGCTTCTGCTTACCAATCTTTGGAGCGACTGCTGATATTAGTTTTCGCATTTTGGCTGCTCCGCTCGTCGTCATGCCTACAACTTTGACGCCAATATCTTCCATGATTTCGACATCCATCATTAACCTTGTTTCTTCATATGCTTCAAGCATTGGTGGTAATGAAGTCTGAAACATGTATACCATGTGGAGTGCAATGAATCTTGACGTATTGAGTATTTATATGCGGTCGCCCAGTCTACTTTTGTCTAATTAGCACCAGCTGGTAGGAAGCAAGGACTTTCTTTTATAATTACAATACTATAATATTATATTTTATCCTAACACAAGTAATTAAATAAAATTGGTAGAAAGGAAACTTGAACGTCAGGCGAGACTCGAACCCGCGACTGCTGAGTAGCCGCACTAGCTACTTCCACAATCTCCCTAACCTAGATCAGTGGACTACCTGAACCCTGTGGAATTTTTGAGTGTGGACTAATCATAATCGTAACCATCATAGCAGGTCAATGAAGGATAAGGAAGGACATTAGGTTTAAAGAGAACATTTTCTCTTTAAACCTAATGTAGCCTTACGACCCTACAGAAAAGTGTGATTATATTACATATACCAAATCTTTACCTCTAAATACTGTACTTGCTCCTGTACTTGATCCAATTTGTGTTTCACCCACGTGAAATACATAGACCATCGATTTTGCATTGAGATTGCAGAAAAATTGGTCATCGAATGAACATTAAATCTTACTTCACGGTGACGATTGGCTGCCATATCCTTAATTAACATAAAAATATTTACAATTACAACGAAAACAAATCTTGGCATTTTAAATAAGTAGATAATTAATAAAAAAATAAACTTACAGAAAATAAAAGTATCTGAGAATGAAGATTTTGTATTGCCAACTGTAACAAATACTTTTCTTGATAGTTTTGTTGTTTCTCGTAATCACTAATTAACTTCCTGATTTGTATTTTAACATCAGAGACTGAAAATGACGCAAAAGTTTTTCTTAAACTATCCAACTTCCCTTTTCTGTCCTGCGAATTATCTTCATCCAAAATTATTTCTTTTCTGTTCCTATCGACATCGTCTTCATTGTTTGCCATAGGTTGATATTCTAATAAGCAATCCTCGATACTTGCACTATAATATACTAAATGGTTTTCAAACAACCAATAGTTTAAAGGATCCTTAACGAAAATCTCATTTCTTCTATAATATGCTGCAAGTAGTCTTAATTCTGGAACATTATCTTGAAGAGACCTGTAACTAACTACTCCGTTGTTTAAAATATCGAGCTCTGCTAAAGCTTCCTGAAGACTGTCCATTGATTTAGCTAAATTAAATCTTTGTTCATTATAAAATCTTGTATTGATTGTATGCTTTCGGCGTAAGTTTATTATATTAAATTCTTCTATTGCCTTATTGCGAGATTGACCGCCGATGCGAACTATTGAAGTGGTTATTTTTGATATTGCTTCAAGGAATTGATCTAAAGCATGATTGGTATAACATATAATCAGCAAAAGGCCGCTGTTATCTGATTTCACATTTTGCAACAGCGCTTTAGCAACTTGTATACCAATGAAGGTTTTTCCTGTGCCCGGTGGTCCCTGTATAACCGCGAATTCATGTGTGAGTGCCAAACGATACGCTTCATACTGACTCTCATTAAACTTAAGTTCTTCTTTCGTAGGCCACGTCTCAGGTTGCAAAACCGTGAATGCAATCCTTTCAGCACCGTATTCTAATATATCATCATCTTCTGTAACATCTCTGACTACAAATTCTTGGTCAGGAGTCAAATACTGCGGATGTTTCGTTTCAGGCTGAAAATAATTCTTAATATTAGAATTCCGTGGGAAGGAAGTAGACAACTAATTACAAGGAAGTTACGTTTTTTATCAGTAATAATTAAATGGAAAAAGAACATCGCAATTTTTTATAATTAAATTAATATATTAAAAGGAAAGCTGGCTCATATGTAATAGACATAAGATTCTACATTTACTACTACGTTACGTCTTAATTATTCTACTGAGAAACGATGATCTAGAGTTAGTTGGATATCGTGAAGGCGTTGTACAATGCTCGTAGGTACCTTCCCTATATGGGAAGAGGCCTGTACCCAGCTGTGAGAGTTTATAGGCCTGTATTGTTTTCTTATTAATTGGAAATACCTGTATGAAATTACTTACGACAACTTTGACAATGTACTGGTCCATAACCAAATGTCTTGGAAATGAGGTTTCTTGCAAAGCTTTTAGTACTCGGAAATAAGGTTCAAAATAAACTTCACTTTCGATCATAGTATAAGTTCCTTCGGTGTAGATACTATTATCCATGCGTGTATCAATTAATGAAACAGGCAACTGCAAGCAAATAAATGGATAGTAAAGCCCTAGGTACCCATAGCTAGTGCTAGAATCAAAGTAGACCGTGGTACCGTCCCCGCTATGAACTCTCTGTGACTTTTCGTTATTTTCAATATAAGATTATTTATACAGGGTGTCTAGTAAATAGTCCGACAAACTGTGGTGGCTGAGCCCTTAGGTCAGGCCCTATCAAATGAACACAACATATGTTTCCCGAAAAGTTACAGGTTTCGAGTTACAATCGATTTTCGGAAATTTTAGAATTTTCTACCTTGCTTCACATTCTCAGTCACATTCATTAGACCACGACGAAGCGCGTCAATTTAAGTTACGTCTCATTTTTCCTCAGATTTACATTAGAAATAATATATAATAATATTAAAAAATAGGTGTACTTCAGCAGCTTGTTTTGTCAAAGTTGTGAGGAAAATACGCAAGTATTATACCTTCCCAAAATCACCAATATTCGCGAAAGTTTTGAAGATTGTTGTACAAAACTCCTACATACATTTATTTTTAACCACTACAGTTCAAAGTTGAGCAGTAAGAAAAATAGAAAGTGAAAATTGTTAAACGAATGGAAGGAATGAAGGCGTTTTCATCAATATATTCTTCTTTTAGATAAATATGAGACTTATTAAAGCGTAGTAGTAATTATTCAAGATTAATTTGATGTACAAAAAGTATTACGAAAGCTATTAAAGTAAAGTATCAAGAAAAATGGAAAAGCATGATGCAAGGTAGAACATTCTAAAATTTCCGAAAATCGATTGTAACTCGAAACCTGTAACTTTTCGTGGAACATAAGTTCATTCAACATACTGTTCATTTGATAGGGCCTGACGTAAGGTATCAGCCACTACAGTTTGCCGGACTATTTACCGGACACCCTGTATAAAATGAGGACATGGTAGGCTAGAAAGTTTGTCTTGTGCTGTTGGAAATCGTATGCAATACAGTTTACTATTCGTTTGACTTGCTGTAATTAATCGGGGACGGTGTCGCTATATTCCCTTCCCAAAGATGACGACAATAAAAACAACCAACCTTGCCACAGGAAAGAAGATTTACGTCACGATCTACTATTGTAGCGGCAAATAAGCTTTTGCAGTTATCTTTCGTAAATAAAACAATTGACCCGAAAAGGAACCTTTTATTGTCGGCCCAATTAATTCTTGTAAAATTTCTATTCGTTTTTAAATCAATTTGCACGACGACCCCCATTTTTAAATTGGCCACGTAAGGACAAATAAATTTCACATTCTGAAATATTCTGAAAGAGAAAGAATACATTTATCAAACTTTAATAATGCAGAAATATTCAATTCAAACAAAAGTAATGGCATTTGTTTTTAGACCATGTTATTTTTATGTTTTTACAATAGATAATATTAAAACATTACACACGTATTTTATTATTTTACGTAGGCAAAATCTCACGAGGAGACGCATGGTTTGAAAAGTCGCATTACATTGCAATTAGGGCTATTGTTATTATTATATCTACAGGCATTCACCGTCCGTCGTCATCGACCCTATTAGAGGTTGTGGGTATCCTACGCTTGCGACTTTCCGATTCCCTAATATATTTTGACATTGTTTTATTTGAAGCTTCTAAATTTTTATAATGGATTTTCATTAAAGGACCAATTACTTATTAAATGTAGATGAAAACTTACCGAACGTGATCGTATTTCTTTTTAGTCGGTTCTCTCAAATATTGTTCTGTAATCAAAAAACATTTATTGACATACAAAAAAACAAATCGCAATTCTTTTTTTAATAATTTTTAAACTATCGCGCTGCATGATTATATAGTTAGTAATATTATAGAACGTATTTTCTTTCTAAAAGTCATTAATGACGTGCAAGAGGCATATCCGGCCATATAGTAAAATTCATCACGATTTGATTAATTCTTTTTTGATTTGGCTTAACCATATTGAGATGGTTACTTTATGAAATGGCCAAGATCCAGGTACCAATGTTTAAAAAAATGGAAATGGTTTTTATTATTTTTCCATAAATGACTTTCTCAACATAAACATTGGATAAGTTCACAGAACAAGGAAAAAATATATATAGTTCATGGTCTCAGACTACGAGCGTGAGCACTTAAATGAACTCTGCAAGCTTCGTCGGAAAAATAGTACCAACACAGCGCACCGATTTAATAACAATATTCATAACCATATAATTTACCCTAAAATATCAGTACCATCGATATTTTCGCATAAACGTCCGTCGCATAAATGTACTACATACAGCCAAAAAATGTTCACGCCCGAGCGTAAGCATAATTAATAGCCCATGATGCCGAGTCACTTAGTGGGCTTTTGCGATGCTCGCTCTCTAGTTTAACTTTTTTTCATTACATAATGGTTATTTATAATGAAACAAAATCTTGAAAAGAAAATGCCTTAGCACTTACTTATGCCATCCCTAATTGGTCCAAAACAGTCTTCTCTGAGTAGCCGAAACTGCACGTCTAAATAATGCTCCACGTCGTTATACGCGCCCTGGACAATATTAGGGCGCACGAAAGGCGTCGAATCCAATAGGTCATCTCGAGTAGGCACAACGCTTAGCATTCGGAAGTTTTCTGGAGGCTGCATGTCCTGTCCTAAAGGTGCTGCACTGTGTCTTATCCCTTGGACTTGAGCCTGATATAACAAGGACGGTAAATTTAATTAGTCTATAAGTAATCTATAATTAAGCAGTTTTACAAAACAAGTACAAAATAACACCTGATATTTGTTACTAAAAGAAGTCATTTCATTCCGTATTTCTTCCAGTTTTATTGCATATTCCTGAGATAACTCAAATGCGTGATTTTGTTTCAAATATTCTAGACACGTTTTGGATACGCTGTCAACAAGAGCTCTGCATTTTTTTAAAGCTATAGATGGAGCTATTTCTACTAGGTCTCCAAAAAATATAATGAAGTTTTTCCAAAATTCACTTTGATCATTCCAGTACAAGTTATTTATTTTTTTGTTGTCAACATACGGTAAATCCGTTAAATAATTCCGTAAGTTAGAAATGAAATTAGAATTGCAGACGTCCAAAATCAATTTGGATTTCAGTTCCACAAACGGGGACAAGGATACTTTCGATAATATTTCGATAACCAATACAAAAACGTCATGTTTGTCTATGGGTGACTCAACGATCTTCATAAATGCTTCTCTTCGTTGGTTTATTTTTTGTAGAACTTCTTTTTGGTCACCGCGTGCTATCTCTTCTAATATTTTAAATCCAATGTACTTGGATCGTTCCTTATAATTTCCTCGCCTCGAATCACTGTCTGTGTCTGTCCTGTCATATCTACGCCCAAAAGGTTGTCTGGGTCCTGAACCTAGCCCAGGACGGTTTTGTCTGTTAGGACCTAAAACAATAATACCTCAGAGTTATACAAAACTTGGAATGTAGAAAAAAAAACTATTCTTTAACATAACTTGGTTAGGCATACCTATATGTGCTTCAGAGCCATTTCTGTTATTTTGTTGATTATGGTGCAAGTTATGAAGAACGCCCCGACGAAATTGAGCCCGTACTCGATTATTGTTATTAATCGGATTTGAAACTTGTCTCGTGTTCGAAATACTTAACCTATTCTGGTTAAGCCTTGTTCTCCAATTCGAGGGCCCTGAAATATTATAATAAAAAAAGACTGGTATAACAAAAATCCTATAATTTAAATGGAACCAAGCACTTATTCTCTGCGGCACCGCCCTTTTAGCTGACAGTAAACGTGCAAAACATAACTGTCTTTATATGCGCCTCATGCTCTCTTACTAGACTACTGTTACGCTTCAAGGACATAACCACTGAACTGACTTTGATAAAACTTGGTACCTATAATATGGATACCAAATTTCATCTAAATCAGTACAGCGGTTTAGTCGGAAATGCGTAAGTCACAAACAGTCAGATACTTTCGCATTTATAATAATCATGCTTATGAACTAGTTGGTTGTACGATGTGGCACGGTAGATTCTCTTGGCATACCTGGTTCGGGATTTTCATCCTCCATACTTGTTGCTTATGGTCCTGTAACATATTACCCATATTTTATTACATTAAACAAGCTCCCAAGGTTTGGCCTTTCTTGGGGTTTAGGTGTACCTTACTAAGTTTTATTAAGATCGGCCCATTCGTTTGGCCTTTAGTCGAGCGCCGCAAAGGAAAACAGATTATACAAAGATTGATAAACACATTAGCGAACGCTCTCAGATAGAACCTTCAAAATAATGTCGGAAGTACTGAGATGGAAAATGTGCTACGCAGATGTGTATATCTGTAAGATTCAGTACATATATTTTTACTGTTATGTAGAATACATAGAAATGTATTTAGATATGTAATCTACAGAAAAAGACATTTGTTATAGCAGAAAAAGTTATCCCGAATTCCCTTCGTCAAGCTGCTACTTCCGAGCGACTGCACCAAATCAGATAATTATTTTTGTTATGATTCTTATTGCAAGGACAAGATTTACACTATACACAGTACAACTTCGATAAAACAAAACTGAAGAGTACAAGTAAATAATATTGTAATATCAAGTAATTTGTTATTAAGGTTGCACTGTAGGTATTTGAAAATCTTACAACGCCGCGCCGGTGCAAATCGAGGGCGGGGTGCTAGTAGGTAATCGATTCACAATGGGAATGGGAATGTAAATGGGCTATTGTTGAACAAACTTTGTTACCGAATAAATCTTTTCATTTTTTAATTTTTTATTTAATTATGAGAAACGAAGCGGCTGATAAAGTGTATGGAAATTGGTAAGGTACTTCACTCTTTCACGCTGGGTGGGTTTATTCACAACTCCTTATACACGACTAAACCGCCTAAATGCGGAGTGAGCCTCTCGTTATTAATACCACACATCCTCACAAACAACACTTGATTCATGATTATTTATACTCGCAACAAAGTAACTAGGCATAGGAAATAGGTATAGGCTTATATACAATAAGAGTTGGCTGAGTAGGCATTTGTTTGAGTTATTATCTACTATCCCGTTAATTCGTCATAGTTCTTGCAACATAATCTATATGTAGTATTATGATATAAGATAGATATATAGTGAGTGTAACGACACCAGTTAAGTTAGACAAAGAATCCAATTTTAAGGAATCTATGTTTAATCTCAGGATTAGTCAGGATCCGACTATAAATGGTATTAATAACTGGACGTTTTTTTATATACCTAGCTACTTATGTGAAAAGAATAACGTTACACTCACTATATACTATATACTCGTATGTATATGTCCCTCACAAACAGGTGTTTAATTTCGATGTGAGAGCAAGAGTCGTCTATAGATGCGTGTTGCGGACTACAGCCTTCATTTGAGCTTATTTTCCTGCTTGGAATAGATAGGTTCTTATTAGGAAATAAATATGGTAATTAAAAAAGCCGTTTATGTTATATGCGACCTAGGTATCAAGTATATTTAAATATGTGGTGGCCAAACATGACGTAACCGTCAATTTTATAAAATGGGTGCTTTTCATAAAATGCTTTGATTATATAATGTCTAGATGGAGCGTGGCCCTACATTCATACCAAAAAAAACTAGGACGCCATTTGTGTATGTGTGCGTGCAGGCGTCGTTTTACACTATACGTCAATGTCTCTGTGTGCGTAAATAGTGATACCAGCTATTACAAATTCTCCCATAAATCACATTAAATAAAGACGAATGAATTATAATAAAATATTTACTTATTTTAGTTATATGTTGGTACTTATGTGGTATTATTCAGTTTAAGTGTATTTTAATACTAATATTTTTTTTTTAATAAGTATTTACTTTTTAAATCAATAAAAAAAAGAAGTTTGGAGTTGTGTGTACAATATTAAAACATAATGAGGTATAGGTACTTTAACATTGAGTTATTTTTTTTTACTTTTTTTTTATTTGAAATAGTACATCAGCACTATTTTATAAACGTAACGATAAACCAACAAAATTACCCACAAAAATGGGAGAATGAAAAACAGAAACTGGCAACACTGATGAAATATGGCGTGATTTTAATAAACATAAAAATAAAATTAATTATAAAGTTTCTTTAAATCGTGTGTAGTAGTTTTAGTGATAGGTGATGTGTGTTGGTATTTTTTAGCCTTCCTTTTTAATTCCAGCACACTTTAGAAGCACATACTATCATTTTATCGCTGTTATGTGGTTATTCCTTAGAGCGCGTAAAACGTAGTGTCACGAAAGCGGCACGATCTGTACTGGTGGCGGGAAAGTACTTAACAACCACTTTTGGTTGTTATTTTTTGACACGTCTGCGCGCACTTGACAGTCCATCTAGACATTATATAATCAAAGATAAAATGGTCGCCCCACAAATTAATAGCTAATCACTTCAAATTACAAGATCAACGTAACCAAACTAGAATGAGATTCAATGGTTAAAGATATAAAGGGACTTACCTCTCCTCTGCTTCTTTTAAAGTCCTAAATAGGCAGTGTAACACTCTTTGATAGTATTTACTTGAAAATTGTTAGGTAAAGAAACTCAATATGCAGGAATATATGTGCGTGCACTTCCCAATACTGCAGCTAACTGAGTACTCGGCACACTAGTGACTAACACACATATCATAAGCACTTATTACTTTCCTCTGTGCTAGCACATTGTACACTCTTCGATAAAGTTCTACACGAGGGATGTCACACTCTAGTATTTGCTAAATATATCGATAACACTATTATCATTTTGTCCTCCACTGTTATACATGATAAAAATAATTTCTTTTTTCCCCATTATTTTCATTTTTTCTTTTAATACGATATTTTTAAAATCTTATAGTTTTCTTTCGCAATGTACTTCATCTGACTAGCGTTTGCAATAGACTTATTTTTTAAAGCGAAACACTCCACGGTATTGTAGATCAGCACCAATCTAATCAAATCAGAACCAACACTACACTTCCTAAAGAAACGGATAACCCAAGAGCTGTTTTTGTCATGACCGGCGATTCGATCCCAAGACCCTTTGCTGAACTTTCGTGCTTACGAGTTACGACCGTTTGGCCAAAAAGCATCATATATTTAGGAAGCTACATCATTATTTAGTCAACTTTCAAGTGCTAAAACAAAGTATTTAATAAGGAGCATCGAATTCACCCTATTCCTATTTCCCATCACTATTCTCATTAGTTATCGCAACAGCGCGCTTTGCATCTCCCTCCGACTATCGTCACTACATTTCTCGGTAAAGCCCCAAGTTAGGTTAAGAGTTGCCATACTAACTAAGTAAAAAACTACCATATTATCGAAGGATCACAAAAAAGTAGGTAATTGCACTCTTGTTATGTGTATTCACACACCCCTAAAGAATGCCAGAATATTGTTCATAGTAACAGCAAAGAAATAATAGCAATTTATCAACCTCCCAACTTTCAACCCATTCGTTGTTTGTGAACTTTTATAAGAATTATTATGCATTTGAAATAGATTTTTTATTTCTCATGTGAAAGATCACATGTATTACAAGTGGCAGCATTACTACAGGGGCCCAAGTCTGCTATTTACACTCGGTTCAATGTCTTCATAGTGGCGTGCCAGCAGAGCCATTTTCGGAAAATTGGTATTCTACTAAACGTCAAAACGTCAAAATTGCGCATTGGAACGATTCGGTTCAATGTTCAACGACTGTGACCAATAGTTCATACATTTGGTACAAATTGTAATTCGCAATTTTGACGTTTTGACGTTTAGTAGAATACCAATTTTCCGAAAATGGCTCTGCTGGCACGCCACTATGAAGACATTGAACCGAGTGTAAATAGCAGACTTGGGCCCCTGATTACATTACAATGGTTTTCTACATATTTTGCAAATTCCATAAGGAATATCATACTTTTCAAGTAAGAAATGTTTTAGAATTAAAAAAAAACTTGGTTTTGTTTCGTAGCTTTTGTTGCTCAACTACTGGCAAGACTGGTCAGTCGTCTGTGTTGCCAACATGGGAGACTTTCGCTAAATTTAGGCAGAAAAAGTATTAAAAGGGGGATTTTCAGGGATTTCATCAAATAAATCAATTATATTGTTTACTGTGGAACATAGGTAGATACAAAAACACAGATGGTATTGCGGTATAAAGATCAGCTATGCCTAGAAGGCAGGACGCCTTCTAGGCATACAATAATTAAGTTAAGGTACAAAAAATATACTTAAGTATGCAAAAAGATAAATTTATGATTGTATAATTGATTGTAAAATATCTCTTATACCACATCGTTTTTGCAGTATTTTTTTTACATTCTTCAAGTATATATCATCTTTATAAAAAAACGCGATTCTGGGTAAATTTTGGCCAACTCCTTTTACTTTAGAATTCAACTGTGTGTTGTATTGTCATTTTAATATATCTTGTTGGGAATTTCAATCAATGTTGGCAACACTGAGAAGTGAGAGCGGTCTGTCCATAGACTTTACATATACATAGACCGCTACTAACGCTAGTTTCCCTTTGTGCCAAGCGACAGCACTTTTTAGTCTGTACCTATCTAGAACATTCGTTTACTGATTTAAGCTATTTTTCGCGTAACGAGAAATTCATATACGAAAATATCGATGGTTTTGACATTGTTAGGATAATATTAGTGTTTAAGATAGATTTTTTAAAACGGCAAGCTCCATCTTCTTACATACCTAATTCACGACAAAACCATTTCACACTAGTCCTTACGTTCAAACTCTGATATGCTCACTCTAGTTCCTTATGGATACTCTAAGGTCCTAAGAAACAATGTCAAAACCATCGATATTTTCTTATATAAGTTTCTCGTTGCGCAAAAATTAACTTAAACGAAAAACGAAATGTACTAGGATCAGACTAAAAACTGCTCTCGCTTGGCACAATGGGGAACCTAGCGATAGTAGCAGTCTATGCATATCATACGTCGATGCCAACGAGGTTGCATTTGAAACTATAGAGTGAGCCTATCAGAGTTTAAACCGTAAGCACTAGTGTGAACAAGTGTTGTCGTGAATTATGTATGAAGATGGAGCTTGCCGTTTTAAAAAATCTATCTTAAACACTAATATTATCCTAAAAATGTCAAAACCATCGATATTTTCTTATATAAGTTTCTCGTTGCGCGAAAATTAACTTAAATGAAAAACGAAATGTACTAGGATCAGACTAAAAACTGCTCTCGCTTGGCACAAGGGGAACCTAGCGATAGTAGCAGTCTATGCATATCATACGTCGATGGTCGATGCCTAAGAGTCTGTCACTCTGCTGTCATTGCTGTCAATTCCGTCAATGGTCTTGAATGAAGCTAATAAAAAATAGTAAGTGGTTATTGTTGCATGTCCATGTTGCGCTAAAAAAAAACATAACTTCGCAGCGTGCATAGTCTTAGAATTAGACAATACAATACACCATGCATAACCAGGATATGGAAGAAGAGAAGCAAGTTACAGGCCCCGTGGATAATGCTTGGGCTATGAAAATACCTAAATTTACATCGGAAGACAACCCACATGGTCTTTTGGAAGAAAGTAAATTTGCAACTTTATTTCCAAAGTATAGAGAACAGTACTTGAAAGAATGTTGGCCATTAGTACAAAAGGTATTAAAGGAACACTTTATTGTCGCTGAACTTGACCTTATTGAAGGCAGTATAACCGTAAAAACAACAAGAAAAACATGGGACCCCTATATAATTATAAAAGCAAGAGATTTGATGAAATTATTATCACGAAGTGTTCCATTCGAGCAAGCTGTTAGAGTCTTAGACGATGAAATAGGGTGTGATATCATTAAGATTAATTCATTTGTTAGTAAAAAAGAAACTTTCCTTAAAAGGCGACAACGCCTAATTGGTCCCAATGGAGTTACTTTGAAATCTGTAGAATTATTAACTGAGTGCTATGTATTGGTACAAGGGAACACAGTTTCTGCAGTAGGCCCATATAAAGGTCTTGTGCAGGTAAGACGAATTGTAGAAGATACAATGAAAAACATTCACCCAATGTATAATATTAAGAGTTTAATGATCAAGAGAGAACTTATGAAAGACCCAAGACTAAAAAATGAAAGCTGGGAAAGGTTTTTACCCACATTTAAAAGTAAAAATGTACCAAGAAAACAACCTAAAAAGAAAGTTGAGAAGAAACCCTACACACCTTTCCCACCTCCTCAACAAGAGAGCAAAATTGACCGTGAGCTTGCTACTGGAGAATACTTCCTCAAAGATGAGCAGAAAAAAGCAAAGCACCGGCACGAAAAGGACGAAAAGCAGTCCCAAGTTAAACGCTCTAAACAGGAGCAGCGGCAGAAAGACTTCATACCACCTGAAGAGAAAACGAACACTGATACTGCTAATACATCAACAGAGACAACAATTGACCTCAACAAGTTTAAGTCGAAAATGAAAAAACTGTCTAAACAGCAGAAAGGTTTGAAACAGAAAAATCCTTGAAGTTCATATTTCAATAATCCAGGGTCTTTCAATTCTATAATTGGGAATAGTTACTCTTGTTTTAGTTACTGTACATAAAGTCATTGTTTCAGATAGCATATTGATTAAACCGTTACACTCAGTATAATAATAATCATGTATTGTAAATTCTTGTGTCTAAATTAAACTTACTATGTTCTATTTAATACAAGCTATTTGTTGAACTTATAAGGTGTTCCTTAACTTGAAATAAAATAAATAGATAATAAATAAACAGTTATTTCTTTATTTTTGTTAATTTAAGTTCTGGCACTAAATTATTTTTCATAATATATTTTTTCCCATTCATGTAAGGTTGCAATACTTCTGGTATATAAATTTTTCCTTTAGGATCTTGATGAGATTCTAGTAGTGCTATTAACACTCTTGGAATAGCACAAGCAGTGCCATTTAATGTGTGGACGTAACTCTTCTGATCACCGTGGGCATATTTAATGTTCAGCCTCCTTGACTGATAATCTGTGCAGTTGCTGCAGCTAGATACTTCCCCATAATTATTACGGCCGGGCATCCATGCTTCTATGTCGTATTTCCTGCAACACATTACAGTCTTAACGAAAACCAGTCAAAGTCAAATCTATAAAATTTTATTTTTTTACAAAAAAAATTGCTACCTATAAGCAGGAGCACCTAGTTCATGTGGTGGCATGTCAAGTACTCTCATATTGAAACCCAAAGGTTTAAATAGCTCCTGTTGTGTTGTCCTCAAATATTCCAGCATGTCTTCTGACTGTGCAGGTGTAGCTACCACAAACATTTCCACTTTAGTGAATTGATGTACTCTGTAAATAATTTCAATCAGTAACATGTTATAAACAAGGTTGATAGTTTAAATCCAGGACTATACATTTTATACATATTCTATTTATGTATGATTGAATGGAACCATGGATGATTAACAGACTGAGACAATATACACAGATACAGCCAAAATTTGGTGCTAATGACTCAAATGATGTGGTTTCATAAAATATGAATTCTATTAGAATACATCTGTATCATTATTTTTTCTAGATATGAGTGTCTAAGGTATGTGGCAATATCTATTGAACTGTAAATGTGTTGGTAAGCGCATAACTCCATAATGCCTGGACCGATTTCGCTAATTCATTTTTTGTTGTGTTAGTTATTATCAGGAGAAGGTTCTTATGAAGAAAAAAAATTAGAAAATTGAACGGTTTTTTTTTAAGTAATCATGACCTTTGTTACGATAGTGATTTGTTGGATTCATCTGCGCCCTGAATAACATAAAGGGAACGGGAACTATGTATTCATTCAGGTGAAACCGCAGGGCACAGCTAGTTATATATAATTATGTGCCAGGGTTAAGAAGGTATAGGAAATTACTTTATCGTCAGTATTATTTACACCAATGACTTTGAAATTTAGTAATGACAATATTAGTTCATTTCGTATTTTTTTTTAACATCTATAAGAAGATGCTGAAGTGAAAATTTAAGCACTAGTCAATTTCTGCCAGTCACCTGTAGTGTGAAAATTTTGGGAATTGTAATGACAGAGTAGGCCCTGATCTATGTTAGTGCCCTCCGTATCTAAATGCGACCACTGATGTGTGATCTCAAGAGGATATTACCTGTATATTCCTCTCTCCTCTATTATGTTGGAAGTTTCTGCCCTGTAACATCTGCTCACCGCTGCAAGTTTAATGGGCAAGATTTCTTCTGTATGTACTGAATTCATCAAGAGTCCAGCCAAGGACATTTCAGCTGTTCCTGACAAGTACAAATCAGGGCCATGGTGAACTGGATCCAAAGAATATATCTTTAATATAAAAGAGAACATGTTAATAAGACATTTAGAGAAATAACTAGTTTCAGAAGTATGCATACATTTCCTGCAATTTTTTTTTTTGTGATATATATTTTTTAACTCAGGGGAAAAAAACTTTATTGCATAAGCTTACATAATATATTATGTCAATATAATCCTGTTTATTGCTGAGTATGTGGAATAAAAAACCAAAAAGAGGGATTTACCTGTGTTCGGTCATTATTAATAGCCATCCCACAACTTTCTATAACCTGACTTGGTAAAATATCAGGTACTGAGACCAGTTGAAAGTTCTCCTCTATAAGTTTATTGACAGTGTACTTAATTAATGCTTCTTCTAATTCAGCAAGTTCACCTAAGAAATAATAGCTCTTGTGTCCACATGTATGTCCTAATTTATCAGTTCTTAATAAATTCAAACGTCTAGTAATTTCGCTAAATTCAAGAGGAACATGTTGGTGGAAATCTCTTTTTTTATTTATTTCTAAAACAACTTTAGGATCCACATATCCTACCACACAAGGGTGTGTTTTATTTGGTAAACAAACAAGTTCTTTATATAAATCATTCTTGACATTGCTATATGAATTATCTGTTATTGGAGTATTATTTACAATTTCATACATCTTTAAAACATTATATACGTCACCTACACCTTTTCTCAATTTTATATTATTCTCAATTTCTGGAGCATTGTGAGGACTGCAATAATAGCTTGTATCAATATCTGGCACATGCACTGAAGAACTGGAAATATACCTACAATACTTAATAGTAGATGTTACATGATTTATAAGTAGATGTCGTGACATCATATTGGTTTAATAAGCAAAACTGGTGCTGAGAAACGCTATCAAAACTTTATTGTTAGTTTTTACAGTTTTTGTAAGTAATGTTTTACAAAAGAACGAATAAAAATAAAAACGATGAAATTGGAACGTATTCATTCATTTCATGTTATTATTCTGTCATCATGCTGTCATTTAGTTGACGTATTGGCATATTTGGTAGGTATTGCCATTAATTTTAGAGTATACATATGAAACTATAGAGTGAGCCTATCAGATTTTAAACCGTAAGCACTAGTGTGAACAAGTGTTGTCGTGAATTATGTATGAAGATGGAGCTTGCAGTTTTACAAAATCTATCTAAAACACTAATATTATCCTAACAATGTCAAAACCATCGATATTTTCTTATATAAGTTTCTAGTTGCGCGAAAATTAACTTAAATGAAAAACGAAATGTACTAGGATCAGACTAAAAACTGCTCTCGCTTGGCACTAGGGGAACCTGGCGATGGTAGCAGTCTATGTATATAGTAGGTACGTCGTTGCAGTTCACTAATTTATCTGTGACCCAGACGTCAAAATACCGTTGATAGAATCTGTATAAAATCATAAAGTCATAATCCCAATCCTAGAACTTTTCGCGCCTTTTACTTAAGGGGCATTTACACGGGTAGATTTTCGCCGTGCGGCTAGTCGCTTCATAAATTGCCTCACCAAGCCGCATCGCTAGCCCATTTACACAGGTTACTAAAATCGCATGCGGCTCTGTCATTTCCATCGAAAATGTTGAGCAGAATAGCCGTTTGTGCCATAGTAAATAAATACACGTGCGTGCGCGAAACACCTTCATGCGGCGGGCGATCGCCTGCAACTGATCGTTTACACGGTCGATTTTAGTCACCAGTCGCATGCGGCCGGTTGCCGCGCGGCCAAAGTCGGATGCTACCCAACTTTGGGGCTTGCGGCTTTAGTCACTTGCAACTTAGCCGAATTGCCATTTAGATGGTCGATTTACGCCGCGCGGCAAAAATCGTGCGGCTTTAGTCACCCGTGTAAACCCCCCATTACCTAACTAAAGCTGAAATTCATCAGTGAGACAGATCTTCCATTTCACAAATACATTAAACATTTTATAATAAAATTCGTCATCTAAAGCTAAAGGTTTATTTGTTCCTTCAAATGGACTTCCATTACCTCGGAATCAATTAGAACAACGTTAACAAAATTACTGAAAATGTTATTAATATGTTGAGAGAATTGTGCTAGTGAACCTATATTACAATATGCCTGTTAAAAATCGTAGTATTCATGTGACTGAAGCAAGTGCTGAAGGAAAGGATTTACAGGATACTGCTGAGGCACCTAGACATATGTAAGCATTCTTAATTTCAAAATTCAACCAAATATGATAATATTCTTTTTGGTTTGGTAAGAGTCTTCTTGATGAATTTGTTTCAAGCTATTATTCTATTTAAACGAGTGCAGAGATATGTTAAGCTTAACTATATAAATACAAATGTCTCAGGTTTTAAATATTATTAGTATTTAAATATTATATAGTATTACACTTTCCAAGTATCAACTAATTACATAATGTTTATTGAATTCCAGGTCCAAAAGGAGTTCCCCTCGCAACAATAATCAGTTAAAAATAACTAATATGTTCACATCCAAACGGAATAGGAGCCCAAAAGATGAAAATACGATTAATCCAGTAAGTTTAACCTGACTGAGGTTTAACCTGACTAATAATGATTCGCTATACATTTAACAGGGTTAATTATTATAATAATATTCCAGGACAACTCACACACGGTTATCTGATCCCAAGCTAAGCAGAGCTTGTGTTATGGTAACCAGACAACTGATAACCATACTTATATATTTCTAAATACATACATATTATAGATAAATTACAACCAGACTCATAATCAGCATGATCATTTGTTCTGTACAAATGATTGTGCTCATCACACAAACATTTGTCCAGAGTGGGAAAACGTCCAGTATAGCAGTGAGGGTTACTAACCACTAGACCAACAGGCCTGTCAAATGAATGAAAAGTAAAAACCTATTTACATTTTGACCATCAGTTAGATACTAAGAATATACTTTTAAACACCACACACATACTTACACATGTTTTTATAATAAGCATACAGTTCATTCCCGTCTCCTGAACTTAAATAGTTATTTGATAACATAATCCCATAACATATCCCAGAAGGGTTAGGCAGAGGTGTACCAATGTACACTCACAGTTTGTCAGTATGTTTTAGGTCCCATGTAATTGGGTGTGAGCCTAAACAGAGTGTAGCATATTTCAAAGCCGCCATTAGGTTTGAATCCCACTTTACCTAATATAAAAATTGCATGTAAAATCCTCTTAAGCAACCTTTTTGTAGATTAATATCATACAATATTTATTTTAATTACTTTTGTTTTAGAAAAAACTTAAATTAGAAGATGAAAAAAATAATATGGATTTAATTGATAAGAATAGTAGCAGCAGTAGTACAGACACTGAAAACATTCAAGCAGCAAGTGAAAACTACATTAGTGAGGATGCAACTAATGATGATGTAAATATTGAGAAAAGTAATGAGCTGGTAACAAGTGTAGAAGCTAATAATAAGGAAGAAACTATAGAAAATCATGAAGATACTTGTAGTTCTAGGAATCAAAATAATGAAATTAAAAGACATGTTGAGGTTGAAATAAAAAAAAACATTCCAGACAATGAAAAATGTGATATATGTGGTCAATTTTTAAACAATTCAGATATAATTTATTATCAAGGACACCCACAGGATGCTGTGGAAGAGTACATAGCATTGACAAATGAAAAACTTGTATTAGCCTCAGGTGAGTAAGACTAATATCAAAATTTATATAGTAACATACGAAACAATGGTGAATAACTGTTGTGGTGTTTACTTTTTAGGTGATGATGGAGATATAACGGAGCGACCACAAACTAATATAACAAGTTTCTCCATATTTGATGCTCATGGACATCTTTGCCCAATTGATGGTGGTCTGGTTGAAAATGATGTAAGAATCTATATGTCCGGATATTTGAAATCCATTTGTTCTGATTCACATGAAATTGATGAAGATTCTGTACCTGTGAAAGATGTAGGCCCTATTATTGAATGGTAAGTATAATTGAAATTAATTTAATGATGAATCAGTAGTTAAAAAATCTTGCCCACTCATAGTTAAAGTCTATAGCATTTTTTTAAGTTAGACCAGAACAAATTATTGCACATAATCAACGGTGACTCAGCAATATCCATTCTGTTTAATATATCATTGATTTTTTACTGCGGGTTAAATTGTGTTGTGGAGTAAGTAATAAGGGTATCTAACCCATTCAGTACAACAGTATTGTCAATGTCGGATTAAGACCTAAATATTAAACAGCTAAGCGATTTTGTTATGTTATGGCATCGTAATGTATTACAGGTTCATCCATGGGTTTGATGGTGGTGACAGAAATTGTATAACATTATCAACTGAATTTGGAGAATACAATTTGTTGAAGCCTAGCGAACAATATACACCTCTTATGAATAATCTGTATGAAAAGATATGTCTAAGCAAAGTTGTTGTTGAGTATTTAGAAGAGTACCACTATCTCCAACCGACCTATGAGGACCTTCTAGAAGTAATTAGAGAATCTACAATCCCAGAGTTGAATGACATGAAATTGACAGAAGAAATGCTTCACAAGCATGCCCAGTTTGTATGTGATCAAGTAGTCAGTTTAGAAGCAGCGGATGAAGATGACGAACCTTTAATAACTTTACCTTGTATGAGAGAATTAATAAAACTTATGGGTATTAAATTTGGCAAGCGAAAATTCCGTACTAAAATAGATTACAAAAAAGTTGACAAAAAGGCCTGGACTAAGGCAACCACAACTCCACTTGTAAGAAAAACATTTGAAAGTTTCTTTAGTAATCAGTTAGATAAAACTAATCATGAGTTAGTATTAAGAAGAAAAAGGTGTGGTGTGTGTGAAGCTTGTCAACTTCCCGACTGTGGAGAATGCAACGCTTGTCGTGCGATGGCTAAATTTGGCGGACACGGGCGAACTAAAAAAGCTTGTGTGAGACGATTTTGTCCCAACATGGCTGTCGATCAAGCTGAAGATTCAGAACCGGATGATGAAGAAGAGTACCAGCAAATGGCTGAGAAGAAACAACACGACAAGATCGAGGATGCAGTGCCTGTCAAATTAACTGGGTTTAGTGATCGCAAAATAAAATGGATTGGTGAACCTATTAAAGCTGATGCTACCAAAGTGTATTATGAGAAAGTTGAAATTGATGGCTCAGAACTCTGTAAAGGTGATTTTGTGATGGTAGAAACATCTCAATCAAATATTCCTGCACTGGTTGCTAAAGTAGTGTACATTTGGAGAGAGACTATAAATAGTAAAGCTGGTTATTTCCATGCAGAAGTCTTTATTAGAGCTTCAGATACGGTGCTGGGTGAGGTCGGTGACCCAAGAGAGATATTTTTAGGAGACAGGTGCTGTCATGGTGCACCTCTTTCTTCGATACTGAGAAAGGCATGTGTTAAAAAAGGTGAAACTCCTGTAGATTGGTTCAAACTTGGTGGTAAAGAAGTAGACGAAAAACATTTCGAAGATGACGGTAAAACATACTTTTACAATAAGTATTACGAAAGATTTACAGCACGATTTGAAGATTTACCCAAAGATCCAGTTTGCCCGAATGCATTAAGGGAACACAGATTTTGTCCATCATGCGAAAGAAAGACAAAGAGAGATGGTAAAAATATACCTAAAGTTTCTGGAAAACTGACTGAAAAGTCCAGTTTGATTACAGAGTCCAATAGAAGCGAATGGTCGTTAGTGAGGTGGCAAGACCATGATTACAAAAAAGGTTGTGGTGTATTTCTTAAGCCAGGAACCTTCAAGTTTAAAAACACTTTTACAAATTTAAATAATACTGTTAAACCTAAGTTAGAAAAGGTTGACGAGGACATTTACCCTGAGTACTATAGAAAAAGTGATAATAATTTGCGAGGGTCAAATGTAGATACTGGTGAACCATTTTGTGTTGGCTATATTGCTGCTGTGACAGCTGTAGGCGACGGACCGCTGATTGTGCCGCAAGATATTTACCTTAAAGTGAATGTTCTCTATAGACCTGAGAATACAAGCAGTCGATTCCCTCAACATGAAGATGTTAATGTTGTGTACTGGAGTGAAGAAATCCGAGATGTGTCATTCTCTGCAGTTGTCGGACCATGCCATTTAATTTATGAACAAAATGTACCACAACCATATTCTTTACTAGAATGGCTGGAGAGAGACCCCAACAGGTTCTATTTTAGATCAGCATTTGATAAAACATCTGGTCAGTTTATTGATGTACCACATCATGCTGTCAACATTGGACGAACTGAGAGAGCCAAGGACAAAGGGAAAGGCAAAGGGAAATCCAGCAAACCCGCAGAAACAACGAATAATAAGTTAGATAGTGTTTCCGTACGCCCTTTGAGAACGTTAGATGTGTTCGCAGGCTGTGGTGGGTTATCAGAAGGCTTGCACCAAGCCGGCATTGCCGAGTGCAGGTGGGCTATCGAGAACTTAGAGGCTGCAGCACATGCATATGCAAATAACAATAAAAATTGTATTGTTTTCAACGAAGACTGTAATGCGTTACTGAAGCAAGCTATGTCAGGAGCTACACACAGTGCTGGTGGCTTGCGACTTCCGATGCAGGGTGAAGTGGAACTGCTATGTGGCGGTCCGCCGTGTCAAGGCTTTTCCGGCATGAACAGATTTAATTCAAGAGAGTATTCTAATTTCAAAAATTCCTTAGTAGCTTCTTACTTGTCCTATTGTGATTATTATAGGCCGAAATATTTTATACTAGAAAACGTAAGAAACTTCGTGGCATTTAAAAAGGGCATGGTTTTAAAACTAACCTTGAGAGCGTTATTGGATATGGGTTACCAGTGTACATTCGGGATATTACAGGCCGGTAATTATGGAGTGCCACAAACGAGAAGAAGGCTGATTATCTTGGCAGCAGCCCCCGGCTATACTTTACCTTTCTATCCCGAACCGACGCATGTGTTCAGTAGGCGAGCGTGTTCCTTAACCACAACCATAGATGGAAAACGATTCGTGACAAACATTCATTGGGACGAATCAGCTCCAAGGAGAACTTGCACCATCCGAGACGCTATGAGCGATCTCCCACGAATTTGCAATGGTGCCAACAAAATAGAAATTGAATATGGTTCCATGCCAGAGAGTCATTTCCAACGGCTAGTTAGAAGCAAGGACGAAAATGCAAAACTGCGGGACCATATTTGTAAGAACATGGCGCCTTTAATACAAGCCAGGATATGTAGAGTACCCACCGCGCCTGGATCAGATTGGAGAGATTTGCCAAATACATCTGTCACACTGTCAGATGGAACTAAATGCAAGGTGTGTAGATGAGTCATAACATGATTCTTTTTCGTATTGAATAGATTTTACTAGGGTTTTTTTTATGTTGTAGGTATTGCAATATAGATACGATGACAAACGAAACGGTCGGTCTCCAAGCGGGGCGCTGCGCGGCGTGTGCGCGTGCGCGGCGGGCGGGGCGTGCTCGCCGGCCGACAAGCAGGAGAACACGCTCATCCCCTGGTGTCTGCCGCACACCGGCAACCGACACAACAACTGGGCGGGGCTCTACGGTAATACCCTACACATACTATTCTAACTCAATTAGGAAAACCCGCTCATACCCTCACAATCACTTAGTGAACATACAACATTTTATAAATACCCTCACTTCATGTTTCATGCTCGCGTATAGTTTGTGAAAGAAATAACGAATCTATATATTGTTACGAATGCAGGACGAGTTTGTTGGGATGGCTACTTCAGTACAACAGTGACGGACCCTGAACCGATGGGCAAGCAAGGCCGCGTGTTGCACCCTGAACAGAATCGCGTCGTGTCTGTTCGCGAGTGTGCTCGATCGCAGGGATTCCGGGACACGTACATGTTTGCTGGCTCAGTACAAGATAAGCACAGACAGGTAATTAATTATCGAACGGTTATGTTTTGAAATAGAATCGATTTTAAATAGCTTTTCGATATAATGTAAAATAGCGCACAAATTACTATCCATGAGAAAATGTATTGCTCCAGCTCCAGCAATATAGAAAAATATTCATGTGTGTGTATCTGTTTGGTGCATAACATCACCCGCTTTCTTTTACTAATGCTGATAAATTCCGGATGCTTCTAATCCAAATTCTAAGATGTATGGTAAATCCTATACTGCTTTAATGTTTTATCCTAACGTTTTTGGTTATTTTGCAGGTGGGTAATGCAGTGCCACCTCCTCTGGGTGCAGCTTTAGGGCGAGAAATTAAGATAGCCCTGGCAGCAAGTATAACACTCTGAAGTTGCACAAAACTATCAAAAAACAAAACAACGCTATTTTTAAGTACAGTCGCCATCAGATATATCGTAGCGGACAAGGTGACCAAATAAATCTGAACATTTTAAAATGTCAATAAGTTCTAGTCGCTACAAGTGACCATTAATATCTGAACATTTATTACCTCGTTAATATCTGAGCAGATGCTTGTCAATAATTTCTATACAAACTACAAACCAAAAATATCTGAACACTCAAAACGTCAAGTCAGTCAGTCAAACGCTGAGCTCACCTAGTTCGTTATAGTGTGATATAAAGGAGGAATCAAAAATAAATATAAGTATTTTGTGTAATCTCCTTTTGCATTAAATACGTCTTGTAACCGTTTCCGCATGGAACCAACAACGTTTTCACAAACACGTTGTGAGTGTTCAGATTTTTTGGTTTGTAGTTTGTATAGAAATTATTGACAAGCATCTGCTCAGATATTAACGAGGTAATAAATGTTCAGATATTAATGGTCACTTGTAGCGACTAGAACTTATTGACATTTTAAAATGTTCAGATTTATTTGGTCACCTTGTCCGCTACGATATATCTGATGGCGACTGTACATAGTTATGTAGGAAAGTAATGATGTGGAACTGTTTACTTTTAAGTTTGACATTAAACATAATCAGTATAATTATGACTTATTTAAATAGGACAAAATAATAAAAAATAACATTAAGTATCGGATTTTATTTGTTCAATACATTTTTTGTTTTCCTTTTTACATTCTTTACTAAAAGACTTAGTTCAGCTTCTTCTTTAGATCTTTTGGGCAGTTGAACTTCAGCTGGCAGGTCGGTTGGTCGTCGTTTTAATTTTTCTTGTATGAGCCTATCCATATTCTTCGTCTTCTTGAAATTAGGATCACTTGGATCAATATTGTATAAATGCGAGTTATATAAAGCCGAAAATCTATCATCGTTGACATTGATTTCAAAATCTGGTAAAGCCTGTTTTTGTTCATTCATTTTCGCCTTTAACTTCTTTTTCCTTTTAGATTTTTTAGTACTTTCCGCGTCTTGGATTTTCTTTAGACTAAAGTGTGCTTTACCATCGTCATCATCCAAAAGCAATTCCAATTCGGCTCTTTCCTTTTCATCTTCTGGATTGGCGGGGCTGTCGGTACCTTTTTTACTTTGGTTTCTTACCTTACTTTTTTTAAATTCTGGTTTATTGAATTCCTCGGCAAAGTATGGGTCATTCATATCGATATCGGAAGGCACATCGTCTGACATTGGGTCACTTTCGGATTCAGCACTTGCATGGTCTACTTTTTCTTTATTTTTCAGTTTCTTTTGCTTCTTCTTTTCTTTGCGTTTTTGAAGTAGCTGTTCAAATGGCGTTAAATCTTTCACTACTGGAAATAAAATTACATAATTAATAAAGTTGATATCATTATCATTGGAATTTCAATTGAGCCCATATCTAATAACTTACCCTCGCTTTGTTTCTTTTTCACCAGTTCCTCTGCTTTATCTTTAATTCCTATTCCCCAACTTATTTCCATTTCCATGTCTTTGTTACTTTTCTTTTCGTCTTTTTTCTCAATATCTTCAAGTAACTTCTTATATCTTTGTATTGGATCATCGTCCTCATTCTCTGGCCCAGCTTCATTCTCTGAATCTTTCTGGCCATCATCTAAAAATAAAAAAGATATTTAATCAAGAGCGTCTGTAGAAAGAGAACCGTCGTAAAATTGTGAGAGCTGGTGTGTTTAACCATCGCATATGAAATGTTGAGGACAGTTGCGTAATACTACGACTTTAAAACAAATGGATTTTATAAATTTAAATTACAACGTAATACTTTCATTTTTTTTTTTTTGAGAATGATAATTTTATCGATGTTAAGCTATGACGGATCTCTTACCGCACAGACATTGGATTTTTTCGCCTATAGTATGCACACTAAGGAATACAAAAAAAAACCCTGCCTTACGGATCTATCACGGTATAAAAACTACTTAGGAAGTTCAATGCAAAGAAACAATGAAAGCCAATGGAAAAATAGTATAGAGATTGCTTGAAACATGTTAAATTAATTATAAATAATATAGTCTCCTTAATATTTAGAATTTTAAAGTCGTGGAGGCCTAGTGGTTCAATGAACGGATTTGTATGCACAAGGTTGCAGGTTCGAACCCGGGCAAGTACCAATGTAACTTTTTAAAGTTATATGTACTTTCTTAATTATTCTAAGACACTTCTGACAAACGGTGAAGGAAAACATCGTGAGGAAACCTGGATTCCAAAATTTGGGATCTGAAATCGCCAATCCGCAGTGAGCAAGCGTGGTGATCAATGCTCGTGCCTTCTCTATATGAGAAGAGGCCCGTGCCCAGCAGTGGGACGTTTATAGGCTGGATTATTGACAACCTCCGTGGTCGAGTGGCGTACTCACCGGTTTTCAAGGTGTCGCTAGCTCTGACCTCCCCGGGGTTCGATCCCCGGACGGGTTAATGTAGAAAATCACTTTTCTACATTGTCTCGGGTCTGGGTGTTTGTGGTACCTTCGTTGTTTCTGAATTCCATAACACAAGTGCTTACAGCTACTTACTTTGGGTTCAGAGTATGTGATGTTGTCCGCATTTATTTATTATTATTATTTAATATTTAGAATGGTTGAATTTAACTATCTTATGATTTTACAAGAATTCATATTGTATTTTACTTTCATACCATCACTCTCGCTACTTGATGCCAAATAGTCTTTCAGATCTAGATCATCAATCTTGCCGTCTAGAGCACTTTTGATAGTTTCGGTACGGTTCGGGTTGGTGGCATCCCACGTGAGTTCAACTTTCGCTTGCTGCAGCGCCGTCGTGGTGAACAAACGGGGTTTATATTTTGTCATATCAGGTAGCTTCGTGCATTCTTCGCGGGGTTCCTGTCAAAGAAATTATCATATATAACTCTATGCAGAAGGTTGTAAGTTACCAATATGATATCTTTGATTAACAAGAGTAAATTCTGCTAGAAAAAAATTACGGAAATCATGATATTCTGACTAATGCAATACACATACCTGATCAAAAGTGACGTCATCGGGAATGAATCTCATATCAAGTCGAGTAGCACTGCTTTCATACTCCATACCATCACATTCGCTGTACAACTTGTCGGCACTCGCCACTGAATCACATTCAACCACTGCATAGTAATACTTTAGCCTATTCAGCTGATATCGACGAAGCTTTTCCATGTGATATGCAGAACCTGGAATATGACACAATATTACTATCACAAACACTAGATACTTAGGCTTTTGTTAACTTTTAAACTAACGCGCTGCATGTTTATAGTAATATAATTCACGGGAATGAGCACATACATGCATAAATACCTTTTTTGGGCTTGATGTTTCGACCGGGGTACACCGGCCTTTATTTTACAGACTAGCCTACATATACTATAATATGTATTTATATTACATTTATTATATTAAAATACAAACCCTCTTCATTGCCCTCATTTTCCGATAAATCTTCTTCTTTCTCTGCTGTTAATTCTATAGGACCTCGAACTTCCTCCTCTTTCATGCGTTTTAGGCCATATTCCGATGGGTATATCTAAAAAAGTGACAATATATAGAAAAAAAATCAAATATGATGCGTATCATATGCTGCCTATAATAGTCCAGTCAAAATAGACAAAAAAACTTTGCAAGTTGGCATTAATTCGCATAGAGCCAAAAATTGGTGTAGGGCTCAAGTACACCATTACAAAAGAAATATCAAAAGTCCCCAAAAATCCGACTTGTGCTAAAAAAGTTAAACAAGGTCAAAGGTCAAAAATATCATTTTTTCACATTTATCTCATAAATGGCAAGTATTATCGCATAAATAGGTTTGACAAAAGTTGTAGATCATGCAATTATCTACAAAATTGTCTCATACTTTTTCCCTAAGGATCACCAATTTTTGTCTCTATGCAAATGAATGCAAACTGAAATGTCTATTTTGACTGGACTATAAGTTTAGATATCAATAATGAGAATGGCACAGGCATAGCTAGGACAATTAATCATTAATTTTTAATGAATATGTGATTAGTGTCATGTGGCCCAGGACAGAAAAGCCTGGATTCAGACAGCGGAGACCTTTGCCCAGCAGTGGGACACAAAGCAGGTTACATAAAAAAAGGATGTTTTTTGTGACTTACTGTAATCTTCTTTATTATCCCTCCAGGTGGCAAGAATGAGTTGAGTAGAACCATAAGATCTGCAGCCTTTATGTTATCCCAATCCATGTTGCAGATTGCAATCCTACATTTCCAGAATTGTGTGTTAATAACCATTACATTAATTACTTGGGACATTTATTAAATAATCTCTAAGTAAATTAAAAGTTTAGGTTTAAATTCATTATTCTTTGAAACATACCTGTTGGTGGAGTCTTCAGTGGTGCCTGCGTCAGCGTCCAGCTCACCCCACTCATGCTCCAACTCACTGTCGTCTTCAGCTTCACTACTGTCCTCTTCAGAGGAACTGTCTGTTTGTAGAACACCTGCAATTTTGAAGAAATACAGTTATACTAGGTCTAACCAGTTGCACACGCTGTGCTGTTTCCACAATACCTGATGATAAATTACACAGAGTGTTTTCTGAACACGATTTTTAAGTAAACATTTAAAATAAAAGTCTAATACATAATTTTACTAACCTTCACCACGGGCATAATCAATATCCAAATCCAGTAACCTGTTTTTAACTTTCTTATCTAATTTCCCTCGAATTAATTTGTCGTTCACACTTTTAGTTTCTGTTTCATCGTCACTTGGCGGACGTAAAACAAATCGACCTGTTGTAGATCTATCGTCTGACCCATCTTTGTCATCTTTTGAAACTTCTTCATCAACTTCATCAGAAGAGCTACTAGCGTCTGAATCCTCTACTTCATAGTACTTGCGTAAATTCTCCGTAGAAGTTTCATTAACCGGCCGACCACGTTTATCAACTGTATACTTTACTTTGAACTTTTCATCCTTAAACATTGACTGAAATCGTTTATCAATCTTTACTTTCCTTTCATGTTTAGGAATTTGTCTGTATTTAGGATCATTCAGATATTTTGTAAAACGACTATCTTTCAATATGTCACCCATGTTGTTAAAAAACAACTCACTTATTACACATAAATAAACTGAATTGCCGAATGAGTAATAGTATTTAGTACATTTAGAGGTTATCTTTCAGCAGCTGATACAGAGACGGCGTGAAATTTGACACACACACACAGACTATACTAACTATCTATATCTTATTGAGTTTGGCATGAAGGACCACAGAGTATACAGACTGTAGGTACTGTAGCAACATAAAGTCCCTGCTTCAAAAGTTAAAAGTTCACCTCACAGGAAACTAAAAATAAAATTGTGGCCGCTTATTAAATTAAGGAGCGAGTTGACAATAATTGACAGATAGATCTGACGCAAGCCTAGCGATCCTAGGAAATCACTGATTTAATTTTCGGTAACCATTTCCAAGAAAATTCGGTAAAATAGACGTTGTGTTGCAATAATTCAATTAAAATTCTGACAACATTATCTTGAAGCTGTCAGTATCAGTTGTCATTTGTCATAATAACGTTATGTCATTACCACTTGTCTTGCTAAGTTGCTCTTGGGAAGTTAAACTTAGGTACGCCTTGCTTGTTACATGAAAGTAAAGCATCTTCATCGAGTAGAAAAAAAGGAACTTGAATAGTTGTTGGTGAATAGAAATACACCAATACAATGAATAGCATTGGAGAAGAATGCACCGAACTAAAGAAAAAATATGACGACTGCTTTAATAGTTGGTTTTCCGAAAGATTTTTAAAAGGAGACCACGATGATTCAATTTGTGCTGGTATCTTTAAAGTTTACCAGGATTGTGTAAAGGTAAATGTATGTTGTGGTGATTTATGTATGATGATATGTTAATTACTGTTTTAACTGATACTTTTAATACATTATATTATTTTGCTGCATGATTAGATACTATCTTATCAGGTTTCGATATTGGCACCATTTAAAAAAAGTTTGAATAAAATATTTTTGATAAGCCTATAAACTGCTTAATTCAGCTCTCTACAAGAATCCGACTCTTTCTTATGCTGTAATAAACAAGAATTTACAAGATGATGTAAATGAATTCATAATTTTCGTCACCTTGAACACACACACTTAAACCTTTTTCTTTTTTTCAGAATGCAATAAAGCAGCAGAATATAGACTTTAAAGAAATTGATAAGGATGTACTTGGCACTGACAGTGAATTCAAAGCTCCTCCTTCAGGTGGTAGTTGACAGAATATCATCTTCTGCACATTGAAACTGACAACATGCTAGAAACTGCAACACCCAAGTCAAAGAAACATCGCCCTGTACCTTTACACAAACAGAATATAAATAAAGACAGAATTATTTTAATGTTAAGATATAGAAGTTGATTGTTGTTACTGCTCTCTTGTTGAATGTCAATGCAGTTAATGAACTAGTGTTATGTGTTGTCTGAAAACATTCTGGCATTTATTACAGTTCCAATGAAGATGTATGTAGAATAAATAGTTAATTTATGTATTTGTGTAAGTTATGTTGTATAGATATTTAGTAAAATATTTTTTCTTTAGATGTTTGATTGTTTTTATTTCCCAATTTAATAGGAATTCTTCAAATATTATACTTTACTTTTAATTGCCTTAGTTCCAAGGCTTATATAATAGTTGCACGGCTACTATAAGTATTGAGGAATGTGGAAAGTTACGGATTAAATTCTTAATTTAAACTCCTAAAATGTTAATAACAAAATTAATACAAATTAAAATAAGACGTATCATATTTAATATAATTATTTAATAATAAGTGAGTAGAGTAGAATTATCTTTGACTGGTGTCCCTGGGTCTGTAAACATAGCCGCGGCTCTTCATTTCTCTGATCACACCAGCTGGTAATCTACCGGACACTGATATGGCATAAACTCCTTTACAGAATCGACCTGTGAACAAGCATTTCTTGATTAAATTAACGAAATTAAGTGATTTTTACTATTAACAACTTATAGTAGTTCTAATTTAAATGTAAAAATATTGTTTTTGTAATATTATATTGTATGCTGAAACAAGTAGATTGAAGAAGAAGGTATCGGCCTGCATATTTTAAAGCAGTATAATCTTTCAATGGTATGCTGAAAAACGAGAATCAAAATGTGTTTTAAACTGAGACTGAGACATAAAAAGAAATGAAAATTTGAAAAATATTATAATGATGCATTAATATAATAATAATCCATCCTATAAACGTCCCACTGCTGGGCACAGGCCTCTTCCCATATAGAGAAGGCACAAGCATTTGATCATGATGCATTAATCTAATTAAATTGAGTTTCAGACTGGAAGTCCCACTGCAGAGGAGTCTTTGAACCAAAAAATATTTAGCTTTGATCAATAAGATTTGCTTACTTACTAATAACAAAAAATCCCAACATTGTTTTACTTTACCATCTATAATGGTAAATTATAAAAAGGGTTTCTCTACAATACTGCTTCTATTATCATATCATCATCATCATCATCAGCCGGAAGATGTCCACTGCTGAACAAAGGCCTCCCCCTAATTATCATATGTGGGATGACTGTTTCACAATTAAATTGATTCATAAAGGACTTACTTATTCGTTGCCACTTGCACACCCAACTGTCTTCAGGACTCATGACAGCTATCATTCTATAAAAAAAACAATAACTCAACTACAGTTAAGCACTTTAAGCTAGATTCCTAGTATGAAAAAGTAATGATGTAAAATTAACCAAAATGAAATAATGCAAAGGTTCTTTAGGTTTTACCAACCTCAATTATATTTATTTTATATATTAGCTATTATCTTCTCTAATAAATAAATATTTATTCCTTTATTGTACATAGGTGAAACACAAAATAGAATATAGAAGAAACATGTGCAAAAGCCCTTATTGCACCTGACAGTCTCTTCCAGGGAACCCAAGCTATACCCTACCAAGGTACAGTAACAAAATGAATTATAAAAATAAACTAAAAGTATTTTTAACTATACACATTATTCTTATACATGAAGATTGCATGACATACATACCAAATCAAACTATCAAAATATACATCTAAATTCAAAAACAACTTACATAGTAAATTTCAGTTTGGTACACAAACATCATGCGCTAACATTTAGGGCCCTGAAAGTGTCTGAAACATGTTACTGCATCCTGAACTTACTTACAGTCAGTATAGCCATTTAAAGAAAACAATGTGTGTATTTTTATTGCTATAGGTACAGGAATAAAGGAGGACCCAGGACAGGTTCTGCAAACTGTGTACAAATAATGTAATAATATCATAGCTTACCCATCAAAATTATTACTAGTACAGTCATAAACATTATCCTTATTGTTCTTCATTCTCAAAAATTCATCGCAATTGTCGCAGCCATCATATTCAAACTGATCGAACGTCTGAAATACAGTATGATAAGTAATGAAAATAACTTTTTTTTAGGAAGGAAGAGTATAATAATATGTAAACAAATATATTTGATAATGGTTATGATACACACGGTACATATGGCAAGGAAGATTGTAATAATTAATACCTTTATTAACGAGCAAACTAAACAAGCCCGGAGTCCTCGGAGATCTTTTGGCACGGTTTCCAACGACATTCTGTTTTACTTTCAAATACTCTTAGATACTTCGATAATTGGCTTTGTGTTCTTAGTTTGTTTTTTGGCTCATTTCAATTGAAATTTTAATTATCGTCGATGCTCAAATGAAACTCGAAAGTACAAAATAAGTCAATATACAATGTAATAACCAAGCAAGTCACAACAGAACAACGTCTACCAGCTACCAAAGAATGACATTAAAGTGACATTGATTGACACTGACAAATCGTAGGCAATCATAGACTAAATATGTACATAGACTGCTACTATCCCTAGTTTCCCCTTGTGCAAAGCGAGAGCAGTTTTTAGTCTGTATCTAGTACATTCGTTTACTGATTTAAGGTAATTTTCGCGCAACGAGAAACTTATACAGAGTGTGTGGTAAATAGTACGACAAACTGTGGTGGCTGATATCTTAGTTCAGGCCCTATCAAATTAACGCAACATAAATATGTTCCCCGAAAAGTTACAGGTTTCGAGTTACAATCGATTTACGGAAATTTTAGAATTTTCTACCTTGCATCAGACTTTTCCATTTTGCTTGCTGATTATTAGTTTTCGTAATGCTTTTTGTACATCAAATTAATCTTGAATAGGTACTCTACGATTTAATAAGTCTAAAAGAAGAATATATTGGCGAAAACGCCTTCCGTTGAACAATTTTCACTTTCCGTTTTTCTTAGTGCTCAACTTTGAACTGTAGTGGTGAAAAATAAATGTATGTAGGATTTTTGTACAAGAATCTTAAAAACTTGCTTGAATATTGGTGATTTTGGGAAGGTAAAATACTTGCATATTTTCATTACAAAACTTGACAAACCAAGCTGCTGAAGTACACACGGGCCTATTTTTTGATATATTACTAATGTACTGAGGAAAAATAAGACGTAGCTTAACGCGGATCGTCATGGTCCAGTGAAATAAGGTAATTTCTTCAAGCGATTAACTAATTACACGAAATAAATGTGGCCAATTTCAATTTGGAAAATATGAAAAAAAAATGCTCTTTAATTTTTTTGAAATGATACGGAACCCGTTTAGTGCAGATGAATTGGTCGTCAAAAACCAGCTATTTCATTGTTGTTGCATGAAAAATAAGGTGTTTTATAATCGATTTATCTAGTAAGAAAGTACTGAAGGTTAACTTTACACTAAAACATGTTTTAATCTGGCATGAAGAGTTTATGGCAAAAAGAAAATACCTAATTTCACTGGACCATGACATTGAACGCACTAAGTCGGACGTTGGACGTGGACGTTGCTGTGGTAGTTAGTTTTTCCCATTGCTCTGGCTGGCGGCCTTAAGGTCCTCGCCGGTGAAGCAGTTAAAGCCTGTGCTTAAGCTAACTGCAAATATCTCTACCAAGAAAAATCTAGACTAAAGGAAATCATCCATTCTCTATACAGTTTTGGTCGAAAGTGGCCAACCAAAAAAATTTTATATTCCGATAGAGCTTGTCCTCCTTAGCATTTCTTTATATGGCACCTAAGCTCTAGCACCACCGCACGAGATTTTATCCAGGGTTGAAAATTCAAAATTTCCATAAATTTTTCGATGTCATGCCACGATATTTTGGATTAAATTACTTTCTAAAAAGGCAGAACTTGTCCTCCTAAGCATTTCTTAAAATGGCACCAAAGCTGCGGCACCGCTGCGCGTGATTTTATCCAGGGTTAAAAATTCTGAATTCCCATACAATTTTTCGATTACATACTACGATATTATCGATAAAATGAATTACTAGGAGGACAGAGTGACAGAGCTTATCCTGTTTATATTTATTCCTCCTGTTTTATATATAAATATATATAGAATAATAATTTCATACCTATTCGCAAAAATGTTGGCTAACAACAGCCATTAAAACTTCTTGAAAAAATAAAAAAAAATGCAAAAATTTGACATTGACATTAAAATTAAAGGTCCTTTTCATAATCAATATCTATTATAAACAACACCTGCCAAGTGCGAGTCGGACTCGCGCACCGAGGGTTCCGTACAAACCTGTAGGTATTTATTTCTTGTGATTGCGTTGACAGTTTGACTTTGTTACAGCTTAAAGGTATTATAGACCTGAGTATTTGATATGAATTTCAATTTAATACCTCTACGCGTTCATGAGAACAGTAGTAGTAACTTTAAAATTCTCAACAATATTTTTTATTCTGCGAAAACTGAAAATTTACAGTTTTCGCAATTTTTCCTCTATTTGTATTATAAGAAGTTACTTTGTACCAAATTTCAACATTCTAAGTTCACAGGAAAGAAAGGAAGGAAAAAAGAAAAAAAGGAAGAAAATTTGCGGCTTAGAAGTTTGACTGCTTTGCCTTAGAAGTTTGATTTTTTCATAGCTCCAAGGGACAGTAGACTTGAGTATTAGATATAAATTTCAGTTTGATACCTCCACGCATTCCTGAGAAAAACGAATTGACAGACGGATGGACGGACGGACATCGAAGTGATCCTATAATGGTTCCGTTTTTTCCTTCTGAGGTACGGAACCCTAAAAAAATAAAAAACTTGTTATAAAGCTACTTATTTTAACATTTACCGCTTTTGGAAAAAGTCGATAAAATTATTCGGTCCACGTTAACGTCCATTTTCAACGTAACGTTGGATGACCGAGCCTGGACCCAAGCCACGCTGCCGATCCGATTTGGTGGGCTAGGTGTACGTTAAGTTTCCAGTTTAGGCTTACCATTACCAGCATTTTTGTCATCTGTCCACAGCACTGAAAAGTTGACCAGGCAAATCTTAGGGTCTTCTCTGGTTGATGAGGCAGTAAATAGTTGGGAAATGTCCTGCCCGGGCACAGATCTACCCGAGCAACGTTCTTCTCAGAGGCAGTGGGACGAGCCGCTTTGCAGTTTGATACGGAAAGAATTGATCAATACGTCAATCGACACTGCAGAGCGTGCGCGTCTCCTGGCTGTGGGAGAATGGGAATCGGGCCTCTGGTTACAGGCACTTCCATCATCCACTCTTGGTACCATTTTGGATAATAATACTTTTCGGCTCGCCATGAGTTTACGTTTAGGTATACCCTGTGTCGGATGTCATCGTTGTCAATGCGGTGAGACAGTCGACAACCTCGGTCACCATTGTCTGTCCTGCAGCAGGAGCGCAGGGCGTATATCTCGCCACTCAAATTTGAATGACATAATTCGTCGTGCTCTTGTCACCGCCGGTGTACCAGCTGTTTTGGAACCCAATGGTTTGGTGCGCGGCGATGGCAAGAGACCTGACGGTATGTCATTGCTGCCATGGAAATTGGGTCGGCCTTTGGTGTGGGACGCAACGTGCGTCGACACCCTTGCGTCGTCCCACGTTCTAAGTTCAGCAGCCTCTCCTGGCGCTGCTGCTGGAGTTGCGGAGACCCTTAAGCGGCGGAAGTATAATAACATTGTGGGTGATTATATTTTCGAGCCGTTTGGGGTTGAAACGCTCGGGTCATGGGGTCCGAGCGCACGAAATCTTTTCAAAGAACTTTCCAAACGTTTGGTAGAATCTACTCGTGATCAGAGGGCTGGTTTGTTCCTTGCACAGAGAATCGGCATAGCCATTCAACGTGGCAATGCAGCCTTCTGGGGCCCAAGTCTGCTATTTACACTCGGTTCAATGTCTTCATAGTGGCGTGCCAGCAGAGCCATTTTCGGAAAATTGGTATTCTACTAAACGTCAAAACGTCAAAATTGCGCATTGGAACGATTCGGTTCAATGTTCAACGACTGTGACCAATAGTTCATACATTTGGTACAAATTGTAATGCGCAATTTTGACGTTTTGACGTTTAGTAGAATACCAATTTTCCGAAAATGGCTCTGCTGGCACGCCACTATGAAGACATTGAACCGAGTGTAAATAGCAGACTTGGGCCCCTGGGCACGTTCCCCGCCATTGACAAGGATGACGATGAGCTCTTTGACGCCGTTTAGTTTTTATTTTTGTAAGTTTTAATTTTAGTATAGTTAGAGTTTGTTCTTATGTTAGATTTAATTGTGTATTAATAAATAAAGAATTATAGCTTTAAATAGAATGAAAAAATCTGTCAATAAGATAAAATCAATGCGGAGCATAATAAATGAGCGTACAAATAAAAAAACTAAAAAGTGAAAAAGTCAATATAGAACTAAAAATAAACAATACTGACATAACAGATCCAAAACTAATCGCAAACACCTTCAACACTTTCCTTGCGGATTGTAGGCTAAAATCACGAATCAGGAGAAAGCCTACGCAATAGCACCGGTGTCCTTCAGCCCACTGAAAATACAATGTTCCTTCGACCAGTAGAACCTCAAGAAGTGTATACCTAATAAAAGCCTAAATAGTAAAAAGAGTTGCGGTATTGACGAACTACCACCACTTCCAATTAGACAGTGTGCAAAAGAACTAACCCTGCCATTTACCTATTGATAAATAAATCTTTTGAGGAAGGGACTTTCCTTGACATGTTAAAAAAAGCAATTGTTAAATCAATTTATAAAAAAAAAAAACATAAACAGATCCCAACAACTACCGACCAATTAAATAGCTCTTTTACCAACAGCATCCAAAATATTTGAAAAAGCAATGTGCAATAGAGTTTACTCTTTTTGTGAAAAACAAAACATTTAATGAATCACAAAAGGGGTTTAGGAAAAATAGGTCTACAACATTAGAAGTCTATAAATACGAGTATATGCAAAAGGTCCTTAATACCATAAATAACAACGAATATGCAATCGGCATATTAGTTTTTGCCTTCGACATATAGATATGACGAAAGCATACGATAGAGTGGGTACAATACAATATACTATTATGTAAATTATATAGAAACTTATTTAAATAATAGGGAACATCGAGTTGAAATTGAATTCTTTAATTTATGTAAGATTTAATTTTAGTATAGTTAGAGTTTGTTCTTAAATTAGATATAATTGAGTATAAATAAAGTTAATTACATTCTTTAATAATAATAGTAAAGAAATACAAAATATTCGTTCTGATGGTACCTATATTTGCGCATAAAAATGTCTCTATCTTTATCTGCTGTAGAAATCATTAATACGTCAATACCACAGCGTCATAGGGTGCGTACTATTTCTCGTTTATCTCCCAATTTTTATTCAGGAACATTGTGCTTTTTTTACTGATGATATTTCCCTCTTAGTTAGCTGTAAAAATAACTTAAATGAAAAATTAGAAAACCTATTAGATAAAACAACAGTCTGGATAAATGAACACAACTTAGAAATTTTATGAAATAACTAATTGACAATTTATTAATACACAATTAAATCTAATATAAGAACAAACTCTAACTATACTAAAATTAAAACTTACATAAATAAAAACTAAACGGCGTCAAAGAACTCATCGTCATCCTTGTCAATGGCGGGGAACGTGCCCAGGGGCCCGAGTCTGCTATTGACAATTGTTTGATTCCTCTGAGTGGGTGGCGTTAGTAGGTCCATTTTAGGATAATTACGTAGATAAAACGTTATTTTAACGTCAAAATTGGCGATTGGGACGGCCAATTTTGACTTTCTGACATTTAGTAGAATGCCAATTATCCTAAAATGGACCTACTGACGCCACCCACTCGGACGATTGAAGCAATTGTCAATAGCAGACTCGGGCCCCAGAAGGCTGGCAGCATTGCCACGTTGAATGGCTATGCCGATTCTCTGTGCAAGGAACTGCGGACACCCTTAAGCGGCGGAAGTATAATAACATTGTGGGTGATTATATTTTCGAGCCGTTTGGGGTTGAAACGCTCGGGTCATGGGGTCCGAGCGCACGAAATCTTTTCAAAGAACTTTCCAAACATTTGGTAGAATCTACTCGTGATCAGAGGGCTGGTTTGTTCCTTGCACTTAAAAATTAACTATACAAAAATTAAATTCATGGCATTCCACTCACCACAAAATGCCCACTCACTTTAAACTTTGTATATAAAAACACAAAAATATAAATGGTTGAAGAATTCACTCTGCTGCTTGGCTTAAATATGGATAACCACCTTAACTGGAAATCTCACAGAGCTACAGAAAATTAAAACTAAATTATCGAAATTCTCATACGCATAAAGACCACTAATTTCAAACCGCGCTTACAACATAATATGATGCTTATGCCTCCGCATGGCTAAATGATGGTATCACTCTATGGGGAAACAGCACAGACGCCCCCACTATGTTTACTCTGCAACAGAAATTGATAATCCAAGTAAACATTAAAAATACTGAAACACGCAAGCCTCATTTCCAACAGCTTAAAATATTAACACTCCCCAGTTTATGCATCCTAGAAACTTGTAAATTAGTAAGAAAACATAAAGATTTTTACACAAAAAGAGAAGAAATAAAAACTAGATACACTCTTAGGCATAAAAACTGATTAAAACTACCTAGCTAAGTAGCTTAAAAATGAAAATGATGATGAATTGAATTTTTGATACTATTTTATTTTAACGACGAAACTAGTAGTAGATGTCTCACGGTTCATACCCTGATATGCCTTCTCAGTATAACGACAGAGACATGTCTATCCTTTGAGCAAAAATACTACAGGTCACGGTGTGTAGTCTTCTTCTTTTGGATTCGATAGTAATATTAAATATTAAATGCAGTGCGCCCAGTAGGTTGTTGACCACTTTAACTGCAGCGTCATCGGCGAGCGTAAAATCTTCCAAAGTGCAGATTTCCGGACAGTTTGGGCACTCTAGCAGGTGTTGCAATGTCTGGTCGGTAAAACCGCACTCACACCGGATATCTGAGCGGTCTATGATCCTCCATTTTGCCAGATTGTGTTTGCAGCGACCTACCTGGGTTCGCAGTCGACTGAGTGCTTTCCAGACAGGCCACTGTATGTTGCCTCCGGGCGGCAAATGTTCGTGAGGCGGTATACAGTCGCCTGGTCGTGGGTTCTGTTCTTCCCAGATCTTGCATCGTGCTCTTCATGAGGTTTATTTGGTGGCTTGTGTGCTCCGGAGAAAACCTTTTCGGCTTTTAAGTCTACCCGGGTTTGTTGTGTGTTTATAGAGAGGGTGTCGGGCAGTAATACCAGCCAGCGGGTTGGTTTTAAGCAGCGCGACATTGTACGGCACGTCTCGTTAAGCCGGCTACGTAGACTACGTTGACTATGTTAAGTATAATGATCATAACATCAGACTATCGATGCCCAATATTATACATAGGCCTCCCCCAAAGAGTGATAACCATCTCTATCTTGGATAGTCCTCATTCATCAACATAGTATAGCTACACGCAGCTAACTGATTGCACATCACACGGATTGACCGATATCATAGGTCAAACCGGACTTCCCCTAGCTGGTTTTTGAACTTGACAGTAAACCTATACATCCTTGCCTTTAAGTGGCTACACAATCTTGATTTTAAAATTGTAGAATGAAGACGCAATTCGGTTTTTTGAAGTATCATCTAAATACAGCAAAATCATGATTTATTCTCCTTAAACATGGTAAACAGCTACTCAAACTTTGGACGATGTTTTATAACTGCGCATAATGTTGATTAACATTTTACTACGCAGTATCGGATTTCCACGGAGAAACGCGTCTACCGCACAGCTGCTTACATGACGTCAACAATGAGGGCCCTCTGACCTATCACCCATTCATAGATCTACACACTAATCGAATAATAACCCTTGAGCAATGGTTATCACAATGAGTAGAAAACGTAGTGATAACAATGTTAGGGCCAACAGACGTGTGACACATAGGACACTTAGTTGTAGTCCTCCTGGTGTGTTGCTTTAGGTACGAACTTACATAATTATTACAGCGATATATATATATTATGGATTGCAAAAGTTTTCACTTCGCCTTCGTCTGCGGTAAAGGGAAGGGAGATGCACTGATGTAAAAAGCTGGTAAGAGTGTTTCCTCCCCAGAGGCAGTTCATGTGGTAATATGTGTCCTCTTTAACGAATTTCGATCAAGGCAGTTCCTCTAACAGATATTAGACAGTTTACCAACCCAGCACCATTGCACCAGCGTGAATGCAATCAGATGCACTCTTTATTCTCCGGAGGGCGGTCACTTCAGGAGAAAGATGCTACCTCCTGTACTATTTCTTATTAAAAACACACAAAAACAATATTTTACCCAACTCTAAATTCCACCCTGAAAATGCTAGGCCAGTTCCAAAGTATCTTATTAATTATTTGTATGAAGCCATACCGGTCTAGTAGACCTAATATTTACGTATTATTAGGTGCAAACCAAAACAGAACAGTACCTAAGTAATAAAGAATATTATTATTATCTAATAAGTTTTATTTTATTGTCATTTCATTACACGTGGAGAATAAATTGATAAAGCCAAATACTATTTCCGTTAGAAGTCACGCCATTCTCATGAAAAATACATGATTTCCGATTAAATTGAATAAGTAGGTAGGCAGATAAATCAGAACAGTAGAAAATTTAATATTAAAACTTTGTTCTATATTCAGCTAACATCAAAATATTTTTCAATATGTTTTAAAATATTACAACTTACTTTAAAAGGTAAAATAGATTTTGAATTTCAAATGTGTGTTGTTTACCGCATATGGATGTGTACAGTTCAACGCAGTTAGGCGTAGATAACACTTTGACTATCGTCTTTATTAATTTAATGCGGTAAAGTTGATTTTCTTTGGGTACAAAGAAAAGGCCACGTTTTCGTTTTGTACGTTTTGAATGCCTAAGCTGAAACTTTTTGAAAGTAATTGTGTTGTGTCATATCGACATGGTTTCATACCATTTTTTCGTACAATGTTCGTATATGTCAATGTAGTAATTTTTTTTTTTTACAAGGATCAGTCTGCTCCTAGCGAGGACCGTAGCAAAGAAATGGCTTAACCTCATTGTCATCAACGCACTTCTGTCCTGAACAAATAAATTAAACATAGAGAAAATTAAGTATTGGAGAAGTACATAGGCAGCTACTTTCACAAGAGTAAAATAATTATTATATTGCTTTGCCTGCAAAACGCTAGGTTCTAAGCTAACAACTTATTTTGTTTTAGGCCCCGACGCAAAAAATTTGGTGTTATAAGTTTAAAGTGTCTGTAGCTTACGAAACGATAAAAACATACAATTATTATAAAACAATTATAATGTAACCTGCATTAGATTGGGTACCTCGGTAGGATTGTCATCTAGGACAAATATTTATGTGACGATTATGATTGATGTATTTTAATTACTTTAAATAGGTATAATATATCGTTATAAGGATACTTTTATAACATCTTATGTACACTTATATAGTATTATATAGTAGGTATGCAATAAAACTTTATTTTTGACTTTGAATATTATTTTAAAAGTAAACTGGTTATTTTGGATCTGACTCGTTTAGGACCTTGACCTTGTGTTATTTCAAGATATTATAATTATTTCCTTTTTTAATTTATTATCATAAATTTGAATAAAACTAAATTTGAATATGTAGGTAGCTACGTAAAAGATATTAAATAAGTGAACCACAGCACTGAACCTTGCACAGGGTCCAAGCTGCCGGTGGTTAGAGCTCCAGAGAGAGGAACCTCCTCGCGAATACTCACGATACCCGCCGTGTCGAGAAGTACCGCTTTCTGAATCAAGCCCTTTACCCATATGCGTAACAAAAGCCTCTTGGGATGCTTGTCGTCGAGACTCTTGGCTATCAAATTAAGTAGTTTGGTTCTGTTTTCGTGTTACATAGCTATGAAGTGTAGTAAATATTAGCCGTAGTGTCCAATTGTGAGCTAACGGAATTGACCATTAACAACTAGGGTGCTAAAGCTAACACAATTAATGCATGCGGAATCAATTGTTAATATAACAAATAATGTTAAGTGTAGCAGATATGTATTTGTACTATAAATACTTATTGACTTATGATGGGTATAAGAGTATAGAGGCAGCCGAGGCAGGTAGCCCATTCACAGCGCTCGCTGAGGAGTATCATGCGGTTGCGGTCGCCGCCGCGCCGCCCCGCAGTCTGCGATCGTTTTACAGGCGACACGTAAACCTAGCTCTAGTTTGAAAACCACAAACTAATATCTACCTTCACGAAAAGTTATATAACAACTTCACAGTTTCAAAATCAAAACTAAAAATGTAGGTACACTGCAAATATCCGTCTTATTAAATTTATTTCAGACGTTTGTAAACATATTTTTTTTAGGTGTTCCTGTAAAATTTTGTAACAAATATTTTTCTGGGTGTCGCATGTCGGTACCTAATATTTGTCATAGGACGGAAATACTGGCCTGTTTTTAAAACCTATTCTGAGTTTCTGTATCTCATGTCATGGCATATTAAATGAACGAGGCCCAGATATTGGTAAACAGAAAATCTATGTTGTTTTGATGTGTTTAGGTGGATATACAGTTCTACTAAAAGTTAAGAAATTACTAAAAAACAAATGAAAGTAATTGAGATTATTTTCCTCATAAGTTTCGTGGAACAATATAGTTTCGACGTCAGCACGAGACAGTCGCGGTCCAGACGTATCTAAATAACTCATTATGTAAGCGGTAATTATACCGTCCAAAATTGTTGATCTTGTTTTGATAGAGCGTTGAACCCCGCCCTACGGTGTAAACTGCCAAGCCAACTGTTTCTGGGTCGAGAGTGTGATGTGTTTGCCAGACAAACTTTTAGACATCGCGTCAAGATATTTCGTCATTTGTTTTGTTAGCTAAGACTTCAGCCAATTGACATAATAGATAATTATGTTTCGAAGACTTCAATCACGTTGTCATGTTATTTTTTGTGTATAATTATGCTGTTTGATTGCTCTTCCTTTTTTTTTGGCATTGTGAAGGGCTGGATGAAAAACTAATTAAAAATAAATCCCTTTTTCTATACAGGATCCCACCATCGGGTCCTCACCTACCTATGATCCTTGGACTGCTTAATACCCTGAAAAAAAGAAATGGTTTTTGTTTGAAAGGTCAAACAAAAACCATTTCTTTTTTTCAATATTTCTTTCAAACTGTGTCTTGGAATAATCAGAGAGCATACAAAAAAAAACATATTCCGAAGAATTTAAAATCTACTCCTTTATAGTTGGAAGAGATATATGTAGTTTATATTCAAATTCCATTAAAATTAACCTAAATCTAACTAAACAGGAGTCATTAGTTAATAACATTTGACAAACATCCTTTATAAGTCAATACGGAGTTTAATTTGTTGCAGAATACTTTTAATAGAATATTTTAACAATGTGTATGCAACAAATATCTACATACATATATACCGAAAAGGTTTAACAACCAATGTTAAGTACAGAAGTCTATTGCTGTATTGTGTAGACATTTATGGCCTTTACTCATGGTATTGCTTACACTTTCAGAACGAGCTTGTTGCTGGGCGCTAATTTGCAAAACACTCGACTTATCGTTAAAATGTATTTCATTATACAAAAGAGAAATGTTTTTTTTTTTTACCATATGCCGACAACATCACATACTTTGCTCTGAACCCAAAGTAAGTAGCTGTTAAGGACATGTGTTATGGAATTCAGAAACAACGAAGGTACCAAGAACACCCAGACCCGAGACAACATAGAATAGTGACTTTCCACATTGACCCGTCCGGGGAAACCGGGACCTCAGAGCTAGCGACACCTGGAAAACCAGTGCGTACGCCACTCGACCACGGAGGTCGTCAAAATTACAAGTCACTTTTACAAGATTATCAGGATTATCTGGTTATCAGGATCTGATTACCAGATTAACTGTCTGTAAACAGAATCTAAGTTTTTTCGATACCAAGTTTAACTATAATCTGTTTAGCAGATTATGCGTTTAGCTTTGAAAGCATATCAGACAGACAGACAAACAAGAAGTCAAACAGGAAGAGTTCTTTTTGTATTTATAATGTTAGTATACCTAGGTTAGTATAAATATTTAGGATTTCGGCCACTACTTGCATGCTTGGAAAGAGTTTTAACTTTTGGAAAAATGTGTTGTTTATTTAAAAAAAAAAACTGAACTTCATGACACTGCATGTTCGATATTTTATTACAAGACACTATTACTGTGCAACACCTTATGTAGGTACAATATTTTTAGTAAGTAAAGTTTTTTTTTTTAATTTCAGATAGCAGGGTTGTTAATAAAATTAAGAAAATAAAGGTTTAACCTCACTAAGTGAAAATTACACATTTTCTTGTTTTGGTTAATGCCATTTAATAAAAAAATATCTTTGAAGTTTATAATCTGCCTGCAACGGTGTGTACATAGGGCGAAGACATCAATCATTTTCATAAAGTCATACAAAACACAAAAACCTGCAATTGTTTCTAGGAATTCGCACTACTTGTCATGTTTGTCATAATTCTATCCACTAGAAATATAAATTGCTTCTTAGGATTGTAAGCTAACTGTGGTATTTTGAGAATTCTTTAGTACCGCCAACAAAACGAGCACTTACACTAAAGTTAGTACCTATTTAAGAACCTAGTGTTGTATACTATTGGTAGAAATGTACTTTTAGGTTTTTGTTAGATCCGTAAAAGGTCTTAAGCGCAACACTTGCAAGTCCTTTACAGCAAAATTAATATTTCTTTATCATGAGTAAGTTATAATTGCTTTATACTACATCTTTATGTGCATGGCTAATACCACGTTCTACTACTTAGAAAAACATAACATGAAGTAACATGTTCTCCAACATAGATATGATAGTAATTTTTAGGAGGAAGCGCGCGTTGTAGGTGTATCAACCTGGGACCGCTTCTCTACCAATACAGGTATATAAACTATATAGCTACTTTTGTTTTTAGAGCGTATATACACTATCCTACAGCCGGGCGAGTACTGGATCAACGTGGGCTCGCTTCTCATCTATATAATATATAATATACTAATAAACTGGATGCAGCTCATCGTCGGCGTCGGAGCGCTGACTCACACTGGCCGATCACAGACGGTTGAACAGACAGACAGACATAACTCACTTGTTTTACTATCTTATTGTTGTTTGTGAAACACGCCGCGACTCGTAATGTTCGGTTTTTTGTTGAGTCGTAAGTTCGTCATTCTTGGATTTGTTTGGGTGCGTTTTCGAAAGACCGTGCCACAGATTAACTCGACGCCTGGCATCAATCCAACATCTACCGTGTTCTCCGCAAGACATCACTCTCAATGGGACCAAGTCGTTGGCAGCGAGTCCATCGGTGCCTAGCCCCCGAGTAGCTTCCAACAATTTCTTTTTAACACAGAGATGTAATAGTCGTTTGTGAAAGATCGTTAGCTATTTCAAAAATGAACTTTTAACCTGTAGCAGTAGTCACGGCGAGACACGGTGGCACCGTGCTCACACGCACGTGTAGATAGTATTTGCTTTGATATTGCCAGAATGCTAATATCGGCAACGTGAATGATACTCTAATCAACTAATTAGGTGTGGATTATTAACCTTCACGGATGAGAGATGTACATTTAACTGGTACTGCGTCAACAAAATCGGATGCGGGTTCTTTCTGGTTCCTTAATTTCTGTAAATAGTGTTATCTCTCTTATTAGATTTATATTTATAGTTTTAGTTATAAGCAGCCGGCGCGGGCGTCAGTAAGGTGTGCACTCCAGTGCACTCGATTACATCACGGGCACCTGAGTGCATTAGCTATTCTTGGAATAGACTATTCACGGGGTATTGGATTTTCATGGTCATGGCGCAAAAGATCCGTCGTAACTCCTCACGATTTATAAAAAATAATAATTAAGTACTAACATACTTATCAAATGCAAAATTAAATATTATTTTTTTAAGCGGAACTTATATACGGAATTTAGAAAATGCGGTATTTTTTTTACTTAGATTTTTTTTTTGATTACTTTCTTTTTAAAAGAGCGCAATAATTCAGAATCGCAGTCTCTAAAGGCGGTCTACTGTTGCCGCACACTACGCAACCGCCTTACACCATTGCGTCAGACACCAACTATTGACTTTGGCCCTTTTCAAACTGGACAACCATAACACATACTTTAAAACTAACGCGCTGCTTGTTAATAGTAATATAATTCACGGGAATAAGCGCGTACATGCATAAATACCTTTTTTGGGCTTGACGTTTCGACCGGGTTACACCGGCCGTGGTCGCAAGCAGACTGGCCATAATAAAGAATAAACATAGAATAAAGGCTTTTTCTTCTCTGCCCGGGAGACCTTGATCTATAGAGGGTGAGTTACAGTCACAAGCTATAATCATTAGCACCTTTTAAGTCCTGTACATATAATCAGAGGCTACCTTTGCCTTCGGAAAGTCAAAGAGCACTCTAGAATTTTACCGGATTCCCAATCCACCATCCGAAAGCTAGCAAAAATTTTAAATTTAATTGTCCAACAATATTCTGCTTAGTCTAAAACGTGACAAGTAAACAATGTTTATGTTTACCACATAAAAGTGCCTCGTTATGTGTAAAGTTCCATGAAGTCATAAGGTCACAAAAAGTTCCGCAACGAAAAGTTTAACAATAGTGAATCATGGTTTGATAAAGCATGGCGTGATCCAAATCTGTTATCTTATCGAATTCATAGAAGTCTTCTATCAAATTCCTCGTATGACGCAGTAGCAGGCAGTATTTTATGTCCATGGCTTATTTATAATAAATTATACCATGGTTGTTATTTGTGTTTAGCACTAGCTAAATTATTTTTAACACTACGTAGTCTAGAAGTAGCACATCTTTTTTTGTTACCGATTCCCGTAATACCGTATAGTCATTAATTGGATTCTGTAATCATTCTTATTCCTGCACCCTTTAGCTTGCACTGAAATGGTAATTGTAACGATTGGAATTAATCTATGTTTAGGAACATCTAAGCAGCTTCTAGGAAAGTTTAAGGAATAAAAAAGCTTTCTATGTAAAAGTATTTTTCTGTGTTCATTTCAAATTTGACGGAAGTGGCACACAATAATTTCTAGAACCAAGGGAAAAAGTAAATAAAATAATCCGAGTCTCATCAGCTAGCGCTTCATTTAAGACTTTCTTTTAAACCTGTTTTTTTTTTAATAACAAAGCACAATTCCATGAACTTATTTTCAAGCAACTTTATACTAAATATGCCAAGCGTTTGCCTTAGACTTGCTTTTCTCCCAAGTAAGTAAAATTATGTTCTAAAGCTTAATATTTCTTTCTTCGAGATAAATGAAAATTTCTCATGATAAAAGTATCAGTTTGTGCGTTCAAACAAAATCTTTTTAGCTTATTGTAGAGTGCATTGTGTGGTACGTATTAGAAGTAAGAATAGTATGACAACGGAATACGTTTTATTTTCAAACTTTTCTTAGATATTTTTGTAATAAGGTTAACAATAGAACAAAACATGTTGACCATGTATAAATTTATTAGAAAAAATACAAGCTGCGCAAGTACTATGGAAATTAGAAATGACACACTTAGTTAAATGTAAATAGAATGCGTAAACGATGCGTAGTAAAACCTTTTTAGTTGAAACAAACATGGGCTGGGACAATGACGTACTTCATAATTAATAAAATATGGCATGCTTATTAAAAAAAGTTTATTATATTCATTTCCAACAAGTAAAAGAAGAGAAAAAAGGTCGCCTATTTCTTAAATTGATATTTAGATAATGTTGGATGAGTTTATTTATTAAAGCCATTCTAAATAATAATGATAATATTAGACATGTAAAGCCAGTCACCATAATTTCCCGTCTATATTAGATATTATTTCAGATCTATAGTGTGGACCTAAACTCTGATGAAAATTGCCTATTTTTCTTTAATTACCCTGAGATCCTTGTGGCTGACGACGTCAGTATTTTTTCTTTTAATTAGTCATGTGTCCATTAAGTTTTGAAAATAGGATTGAAATAAGCTTACCGTACTAATTACTGTACCTAGCTACATAGCTCAAATGAGTTATCCTTGACTAAACTTTCTTTAAAGTGGAGATGATCTAGTGTGCTTTCTATTCTTCTATAAAGATTTAGGAACACCTAGTCAGTCTTGAAACATGATGAACTCTTTAAAAATACAACGAATCCTGTAATACTTTTCTAATTTGGATGTAAAATTTTATAATACGCAAAAATACGGTGCCCTACAAATGATAAGCAGTTATAACTTGTAAGCCAATCGTAACGTGATTCATGAATGTCATTTTAATCTTAATGAAGTTCATAATACGTTATCTCTAGTCCTCTATTTAAGAGTAGGTACTGTTTGAACTTAACCGTGCATCAATGTAATAACAAAACAATATTTATTAGGTGACGGAGTGCGTGTCGTTGGCTTATCGCTATCGCCACTACAATAGGCTCGTCCATTCATGGCAGTTAAACTACAAACAATAATAAAGATAAATATCGTCGTATCGTAGTAGTAGTGGTGATTTCGTGAGGAAAATCAGTGTCGGCGGCGGTGGTGCGACGGGGGCCTCTTGACAGTGGCAGCGTACGTACTTATATCGGCGCTCCCACCCGCAGTCGCCACTCCGGCACGCTCCGTCACCGCGCGCGCCAAACATACTTTTTTGCAAGTTCTCTGTCCGCGAGACGCGAAGTGACCATGAAGCGAGGGCTGCTGGTATTGCTTGCGATGTGTTCCTTAGCCTCCGCCATGGTTCCTAGGGAAAGGGTGAGTGGCTTTTTAACCGACGAAAACAGAGGAGGTTCTCAATTCGACGCGTATATTTTTTTTTTTTTTATGTATGATCACGCATATCTTTTTATTGAGTAGTCCGATTTTGATAATTCTTTTTTTATTGGAAAGGGTATACTCCAAAGTTGGTCCCATATAAATTTGAAAAAAGAATTCCTACCCTAAGGGTGGAAAAACAGGGGTTAATTGATTGTTCACGCACTGATCGTAATGTATTACCACGCGTAACTTTTTACAGAGTAGTTCTATTTTGATAATTCTTTTTTTATTGAGTAGGCTATACCTAGAAGTTGGTCCCATATAAATTTGGAAAAAATATTCCAATCCTAAGGGTAGAAAAACAGGGATATATTGATTGTTCACTAACTGATTTTAATATATGACCACTAGTAACTTATTACAGAACAGTCTGATTTTGATAAATCTTTTTTTATTAGATAGGGGGCTATACCTTGAAGCTGGTCCCATATAATTTTACTCTAAGGTTGGGAAAATAGCGGTGATTTATTGTTCACTCACAGATTTGAATACGAAAATAAGGTAGTTAGCTATTTTAAAAATAATAAATAATTCAGCATGTAGCAATTAGTATATAATAGCCACAAAAAAGTATAAAATAAAAACTTTTTAACAAAAAAATTAAACCGCCGAAAACACTGAAAAGCAAAAAATAAGAAACCTTTTTTTATTTAATCTTAATAACTAAGTTCTTAAACGAATGTGAGTATACCTAAATAATTTTGAGGCGGCGCCAAACTATCAATTAACAAAGATCACAAAATTACCTTAAAAATAAAGAAACAACCAAATCAAAAACGCTATATAATATACTATAATTATATTCTTTACTTAACACCTACTAATTCCATTGTGGAAAGCAAATAAAAGTTTTGAGTTTGAGTTTGAATCAACTTAACAATGCAATGAAATCTCCAGCGACAACCATTAAAATTTCTAAAAAAATTAAGTACATATAGGTACTTAATTTTTTTCGTAATCGTAATTAATTAATTTGCCTGTTTGGCGCCGACTCGAAATTAGTTAGGTATACTCACATTCGTTTAAGAACTTAGTTATTAAGATTAAATAAAAAAAGGTTTCTTATTTTTTGCTTTTCAGTGTTTTCGGCGGTTTAATTTTTTTGTTAAAAAGTTTTTATTAGTACCGCCATCAGGATATACTGGCAGCTTATCAAACTACACAACAAACGTAACGTCAATTAAAGCTATTTTAAACCACTGAGCTGATTTACGTTCAATAGTATTTAGATATTTTTGGGTAGAATAAGAAAAAAAAATGTTCTTAAAGAAGTTCAGTTAATTTAGAAGAAACAGTCAAAATAACAATTTTGTTACCTGAAGAGGCTGTAGCCTTTGTTTATCGATATAGGCATTATTTTCCATACTTTTATTTTAATAAGTTTTGAAAATGATTCTGGTAACTGGAAACTGTTTAGACTATCTTGTATTTTAGTTTTAGAAAGTGTGAAGAATGGAGGGTGGTTAAATACATTTATTAGTCCCTGGTTAACCAAAGCGAGTAAAATAGTGTGTGTAAATGTGCATATTGATTTTTGACGTATAATTTTATAGAGGCATAAAAAATAAGCTCGTAACTTTCTAGAATTGAGGGTGCATTTATATGCATAGGGCAAAAACACTGGCGTATAATTTATATTTAAGGAAAATAATGCATATTCAATATTAATAGGTAATATATATTTATTAGGCTTCGTGCCCAAAGGATGCTATAGGGACCATTAATGCTAGAGTGTGTATTTCTAATTTAGGATAAAAACTAATACCAAAATACAAATACATTCAATAGATATTAAAAAATGCGCTTATCTAAGTAGTACGAACGTAACTTTTTCGCCGCTTTTGTTAGATCTTTGTATTGGCAACAGGTAGGCACTTGAAAAGCTAAAAGTTGTTGTTGCGAAGTTCGGAAAATAAATATTTAAAGTTAAATGAGGGTTTCCAAATACGGGACGTGGTTTTGAAGATATTTTTGCTCGAGGGGATATGTTCTTTGCGATACGTACGTACCTGCGGATCTTTTCATGCGCAGATCTTACTCGCACTTGGCTGGGTTTTTATTTAACGTTATTTACTGTCAAGTGGATTAGCAATAATTATATATGTAGAAAAAAAATAACGAATGATTCAATAACCTTAAGTTTTCTTTTCAGCAGATATAAAATGATGTTCTGTTTGACCTAGTGTTTATAGTTTCATAGTCGTAGGGATCTTTTCATTCATCAATTCCACAAACTTTAAAAAAAACTAATTGTCATAAATTATAACTGAAAACCATCACATCAGTTTTGAAACGATAATACCATCCTCCACGCGTCATGATCGGTCCATTCGTTTACGAGTTACGATGCACAGACATACACATTATATTAGTTGTTCTTTATAGGTAATCTCTGATTTGACATCATCCTTATTTTGATGAAACTTAGTCATCATATAAGTTAAATATGCAAGAACGCAAAGCAAAACATAATACACATACGTAAGTAATATTTATTGCGCAGTTTATTAATTTCATTATTGATCTTGATCACTGACTGTTTATAGTTAGTACTTATACAAGATCTCTATAAACTATGCATTACTTAACAACATTCAATTACAATAAGCGAAAAATTATGCTGTTTATGAACGCACATTGTAGAACATTATAATTGTGATTTAAGACGTACTTAACGTGTTGATAATGGAATCTTGTTTGTACTGGCTCCCATTCGGTTCATTGGTTATGCCGATAAAGATGAAGATCAATATGAGAGTATGTAGATAGGCACCCACCCACTATGTTACATTCACTTACTAAAGCTAGATAAAAAAAGGAAAAAATCGTACTTAGTTGAGTGGTCAAAGGTTGTTCAATGTTAATCACACACATGTAGTACGTGTATAAAAGGTTCTTTTTAATATATTTAATGGTTATTTTTAAAGAAACAGGTAACCTGTAAATTAACTCAAACATCTGGGCCCTCTGCAATTAGAAATTTACAATTGACATCAAATATTTCGTTATTCGACTGAGCAGGTACTTGTGTGTTTGTGAACCAGGTTCTTCTATTTACGGATTGTGACTATGTTCCCGAATATCAATGGTAGGCCCGGCGGGCGGTCGGCGTGTGATCATTCAAAACAACGGTGATCTTGAGACAGACGAACTCTTTTTCATAGAAAATGTTTCTCGTAAACACTGACTCATGCGCTACTCTTGTGACTTTGAAAGCCCTTTTAAAAATAAACGTACTAGTACTTTGGGCTTGTTTGGGCAGTCTGTAACATCGGCTAATATTATACTTAGAGAGTTGTAGCAGCTATCGATCAGGAACAACAAGTCTGCAAGTCCAGTTAGAGCTAATATTATTATGATGACACGCTGTTAATAAAACAGTGCTAACCTATGGCTACATTTCAGTAGTTGCGGTAGTTCTCAGTAATTACGCAATGATAGACATTTATAATTGCCCTCTTGACATAATTTACTTATAGATGACTACGCTTTGAATCTAGATTACACATGCCTTATGATTTTCTCTATCCATTAATTAACTCTACTCTTTACAATTCACTGCATTTTATTTTCAAATGTGGTATTTGATATATTTTTAATTTTAAGCTTTTTGCTATGAATTTTGGTACTTATTGATATAAGTTCTAAAGTAACTTTATTTTGAGGATATAAAGATAAATATATATAGGCCTAAGGCCTTTTGGTTCTTGGGAGCATTGTTCAAAGCACTTGTTCATTCACCTATCGAAAATGTATTATTTACTAGCATGATGTCATTTTTTATCGATAGTTAGTTGCGTATTTAATATAGGCAAGTCATAGTTCCTTCAGTGTTGATTTTACTTTCACAGGACTATACCTCGTGATTTGTGAAGTACCCACCTATTGGTTACTAGCTGGGTTCCATGGTTTGGTCGTATTTTACATGAATATCGGGCAAACTTGTAGAAAAATCAGGAAAAAGAGTGATGCTTTTCATGTCTTCGTCCAAATTTCATCTAGTTTTAAAATACCACACTGTCTCAAATTGTCATGTTTAAGATATAAGCTCAGAATAATAGACAAGAAGTTAAAAATTTTAAAGTCCATAACTATATTTAATTTAATAAATGGTTGGTTACACCATGTATAATTCAAGAACGGGTAGGCTGATTTTTTATTGTTTAGGTTCGCTTTTGCCCCATAGCAACTCTGCTATGGGGCAAAAGCGTCAGTCAGAACATAGAAAAAGGTTTGTTAAGGAAACGGCGAATACTTACGAGGGGTACGTCGGTACAAAACACAAAAAAATATTAGCTACTCGATAGAAACCCTACTTTATTTTTTATCCTAAGAGTCGATTTTCTTCTGTAAGTTTTGTGAAATTTTTGCTGAAACGGACGGACGGCCGTCTGTCTTGTTTGAATCTTCCAAGATATAATTACATGACATAATTATTTAAAACCCATGTAGATGATGCTAGATGCCTAAACACATACATAGGGCATAAGATACCTGGCAAGTCATGTATGTATGCTGTAGGTTCCTACTCAGTCTACTCACTTGTCACTATAGTATCCATGAAGAGCAGTATGAGAAGTATTTAGCGTAGGTGTCGTCTCCGAATTTTGACCTGACAGACTTATTACAGACTTACTTATATTGCGGACAGACCTAGTGTCCTTCATCTTCCTGCCCTATTTCCATTCAATGATTAAGAGAGAAGACCTAGTTTTTTGTGTCTTGTGTACCGCAGATTGTTGAAAAGGACGTATCGTACATTTAAAACTTTTGAACAATCAATAACGGGATGTTAGGAATTGAGATCATTAGTAATAGAATTAGAAAATAGACTTTAGAATGTTTCAGTGCTAAAAGCTTTTATTGATGGATCTTAATCTTATTTTTAATACTGTAAAATTAAACTATACAATTACACAACAATTGGTGATTGACAGGCGTTGTTTATTACTAAAAAACTTAGTATCAATTAGGTAATTCGGTCAATATATTACGGGGTCTTGTTATTAAACGCAATAGATGGCATCAATGTCAATAAGGAAAACGATAACATATTGTATCATAATCATAAATATTCCTATGAGTATATACTCTAAATAAATTACTTTAAAAGTATTAGACAACAAATAGCCTTCGATCATTGTTAGTGATTTTGCCTTTCAACATCTTTTGAAAGCTTTCACTTCACATAAGTTTTGTTTCTGTTTGTCATAAAATCCCACATTTTTGCTTCTCATTGCAAATATTTTTGGTGCGCCTTGCCATCTACTCGCTGCGACCGATACCCTTTCTGCGTTTACGAAGTGTTCATGATGATAGAAATCGCGCATTTCATAACGATTAGTTAACCTGCAGTACTTGTCACCTCCATATTGAACTAGTTGATCAGCGTTAACTCTTGTAGAAATGTTATTTGAATATAGGGGCTTATCCGGCGCCATAATTTAGTAAGACAATCAGCGGTCAACGTAAAATTTGGCTATAAGTATATGTACTTCTGAAATGATTTGATGGGCTGACAAAAAAAAACAGGGTTCAAAAAAAAAATCTAACGCCATTAATTACAGTAATGATACTGTAAAACAGTGTAACCACGAGAAACTGATACACCTAAGTGCAAAAAGCACTAAGGCACCGAATAAGGAGGTACTGTGCGCGGTGCTACTGCACTTATGACCTTTGACTGTACATCAAATAAAGTGGATCCAAAATAGGGTTGTACCCATTCAATACCACATATTGAATGGGTACCTACCTAAATGCTTAATTAGTTACTTGTACATATACATATGGACAATAAGGGATTTAGTGACTACTATTGTCGAAGTTTTTTTTTTATTTAGAATTGTGTACAGTTTTTGTCAATCAGTGAATAAATTAAATCACAACAACAGCTAATCGCTAATTTATTTAAATAAAATTATAGGAAAAAAGCCTATTAATATTCTAATGTTCATCAAAACAACATTTCAAAACAATTAAATCAGGATTACCATTACTTGAATTGGAGCATTAGTGGTTCTCACTAAACGGTGTAGTGTAAACAATATTATAGTAAGTCAACGACCTGCATGTCGCATACCTAAAGCCGAATGTTGTTTCCTGTTTACGTGTTATGCGAGCGCGGCTCCACGTGACAGGTCCATCGTATTAGTCATTCACGAAGCATTCCGTTCATTCATGGTTCGTGGTGAGTGGTGAGCGCCGCAGGACGCGACGGACGCGGGATACGCTCAAGGGCGCTCCGCGTACAAATCGTACGACCGCGACGTGACGCACTATGACACGACGTTTTCTGATATCAAGTAGGTACTTCCACTCGTAAATTGGGGCGTATGTTTATTTGGACATATCACTTTTGTGACCGAGATAATTAATCTGTTCTTATATTAAGCTGACAAGTATTTTTTTAAGTTTTATAATACTTACGCTACATTTGGCTTGATGAATTACTTACAAGAAAGTTCAAACACTTTTTTACACTAGAGACTCTTAGGTACGTTTGCAATTCTACATTTACCTATAGTGCTTTCTACTGAAAGCCGTATGTTCAACTATAAATATGTAAGAAAAAAAACTATTTAGATGACAGTGATTGCGAACAGCAATCACAACTCTGTGATGCACGCTGTTGTAGAGCATTTTGTTTTGAGTCATAAACAGTTTACGTTTGACGCACGTAGGTTTTCGATAACTTAGTTGCCCTTTGAGACAATGTTATCAATTACTTGGCAAGATAAAAAATTACTACCGTCCGTTAGAGAATTACTTTTTCTTGGTGTTTACTATCTTTTATATTTATGGCATTCATCAATCAAACTAGAATAATCTCGTTTACAGCAGTCAATCATGTAATTTATCGTCCTGTTATATTATTTTCTTTTAATCTCCAATACGCACCGTCGCCAAACTGCCCGCCCGCGTCGCCAGTATATTCCACAGATTTCCACATTCTTCATCTGGGTGATATGACCCAGGTGAATAAGGAAGATTTTAGTGTCTCCTCATTTTACTTTGAAAACATAATGCCCAGGTGAATTATTCTGTTCGTTAAAGTTAGTACCTATCAAGTAAAAATTTTTGCTATTTATTGACTCTTGAACGTCTAGATCTAGACGATTGACTATCTAATATTTAATATCGAAATAAAAAAGGTGTCGCGGAATAAATATTTAAAAATAAGTTTAGGAACATAACAGCAGTTTCATTTGGTGCGTTACTTTAATCTGAGAACACAACGAAAAATACAAATTAGCAGATAAATAAATGACTTTATGTGTATTTTTGCAGAGAGCTGTACACACGGAAGCGGGACCAGCGCCAGGGAAGACGATACAACGTTGCGCCCACCACACGCCCTGCGCCTGGACGGTGTACCAGAGTGTGACCAAGCTGTCCGAGATGACGATCGTCAATACATAGTTAGTAGTTTAGATGTTTAATATACAAATAACTATTTACCCACCACTGCCCTCCACTAAGGGTAGCATTCACTTTTCTATTTCTTCATGCCCAAGCATATATACTGTACCTTCTGACCATGAGTCTTATAAACAATTTTGCACGGTACCTGATGCAAAGGTCTTTAAACAGATTTGGGTGTAGTTTTGGATGATGATATTAAACCAACAGTGAAACCTACACCATGACATAAGCTAGCAGCTTTCCAAACGAACTATGCATTTAACTTTTTAATATGGGCCAAAGAAAGTATTTTCTCACGTAAAAAAACTTGTATTCATTAGTCATTTTCTATTTACAGTTGTATTTGCGAAGATCACATGGAATGCCAGGTAGACGAGGACGATTCAGCAAACAGCGCGTATGTGCACCGCTGCCGGGTGCCGGGCAGTAAGATGGAGAAGAGCTAGCCCGGCCCGGGCCGACGTGCGCACGACCCGTGCGACTCTACGGCGACGTGCCCGCGTGTCACACACATCGCTTGCCTCGCACGCGCTGACTCCACCGCATAAAACAACCTTAATATAGTCGCTCAGTTCCTAAACAGTTTACTTACTTTTAATTAATAATGACAGTTTTCATTCTAAGAACTGTCGCAATAGTCGTTGACTAAAAATATATTTTCATTTATTTGTATCCTAAACTTGAAAGTGGTAAACCAAGTTTGTCATCGTGTAACACTGTTGAGTCCGCCTCAATAACTAAATTATAAATGTTGTGTTAAGTAGTAATTTTCAATTAATATTTTTATACTAATTATTGATATAAGATGGTACACTTTGTGGTGAAAATTCGACAAAAAGAGTAGGTGATATCTTTTCGGAATAAAATAACGAATAATTTTAACGGTTTTTTAACAATTTTATAAATTATGATTTCGGCGCTTCTTTAGCTTTAAAATGGTTATGTAGTCGGTGTTGGGCAGTCTTCTATTCACCACACTGCAAAATATAGGGACAAGTTAACGAAAATAAGTTCCTACCTACGTATTCAATGAGCTTTACTTACAAAAAATCTATACGGTCGGCTCATCTCCATTTCCGCTGTTTCTTAACAAATTAATTACAATAAAAGTACTTACTAGGTGTAGTTGATTTTATTTTTAATAATGTAATGATATGTTAATATTTTTTTGACGGATACGACGATGTCACGTTATAAATAAATCTTCCATCCATCTCTCTGGCCATCTAAATGATGAATGGTCACATACACACCGAATACTGTATGAGGTAAAAACGTTGAATATTGCCAATAATCTCTGAATGTTAGCGGAGGTCAAGTTGTTTTGTACGGACTTTTATAGAATGTACAAAGGTAGGCACCTCACTTTTACTTCAGCTAATTACTTCATACCTTATTCTCTTGCATTTTATAGGGTTTAGTACACAGTAATAAGACTTTCAAGCGACTCCATCGGACTTAACACCCGAAGCCGGGGCCTTGACCACCAATGTTAGACCTGAAACATACGAAAAAACATCTGTAAAAGTAGAACCAAATCGGTTCAGTACTTTTTAAGATTACGTTAAGCATACAAACAAACACTTCCGTCTCTTTATGTTCTAGTATAACTTTAGACAAAATAACATTAAGTGATAAGTTGTTAACAGATTTTATAACGCCAATAGTTGGTTTATAAAATTATGACATAATAAAGTTGTAGGTATTATTAGATTAGAATAATTTTGTAAAATCTTTTGGCGAAATAAATGGTAAATAACTAAACGACGTTTGATTTTTATTTTATCCCAATCTATAGCATATTTTCACCGTAATTGAACAAATACAAGGACAAGAACTAGAAATACGAACCTAGAAAGAGTACAAGACATAAGAGGGCAAGCGTAGTCGTGGAGAACAAGTCGAGTACGATTTTCTTAAGCGAGAAACATAGAGGTGCAAAATTCAAGCTGCCCGTGGGTACCAAGTCATTAAGCTAGGAGTTACAAAAATGCTTAGTGAAACCCAAACTAAAATATTGAGGCAAAGCGGGCTTGATAAATTAGTTACTATTACCAAATTCGGAAGTTATCCGCGAACTTTTTCGAAGAATACTTATGGTTTTACTTTTAGAAAAAGCTATGACCGAAAAGGGTCTCGAATGCCTTAATTTATGTGATCTCCAAGGTTGTTACCACCCCCGCTTTCTGCCAAAGTGGAATGAACCTAGCACTTATTTTTTTGCCACAGTATCGTACCACATATTGCTAGGTTTCATTATGTCTTAAACACAATAGTAATGGCTTTGATTAATTCAAAGTACTTTAACATTTCCATGTTGAATCTGGTAAAATACCGGAAAAATATCTATATTTACTGAAAAAAAAGTGGGAACTTATAGATTTAATTAATTAGTAAACCGTGGTCTTAGACTGTTCCCGTAGGCATACAAATCGATGTAAAAAGTATTGTTCTTTTATATTTACCAGATACGTACTTTTGTGCAAATGTTTTGTGTTAATTGTTCCCTAATGTGTTTTACATAAGAAGTAGGATAGGATACCAGCAGGCATTATAAAATCAGTCTGAATTCATAAATAAACGTCGTAGATTTCCGAATGGCAGACTTGTAAAAATTGGAGATAGGGATTGTTTCAGTATTTAGGCGGGCCTATAGGTCTAGTGCTTAGTGACCCTGACTGCTACACCGGAGGTCGTGGGATCAATTGCCATCGACGACACCACCCAGGGCAAATATTTTGAGATGAGATCGATCATTTGTAGAAATTTATAAGTATGTTTATCAGATGTCTGGTTACTTTAACACCAGCTAAGCTTAGCTTGGGATCAGATAACCGTGTGTTGGTTGTTCCGGCACATTATTATTATTACTCCTTGTAGATCCCAATAAATACCAGAAAGTGACATGGCGCAGACAAAGATGGGGCGTATCACTCTCTTTGCCAAAGTTCTCATCCTAGGACCAAGAAATGAGAGTAAAGAACATGAAGTTTAAAAAATAAAAACTTTATTGTTTCTGTCCAGAGGAACCAGAGATAAGCAGGTACTGGGATAATTTAATGCGGAGCTCTTTGCTTTTTCTAAATAATGCGTGATTCAATCTACACAAAAAATAGAACCAGCCTAAAAAAATCCACTCTTAATAAGAGATTCCACAAACTTCTTTCGTCATATAAACAGCTCAATATAATTTTTCTGTGCAAAATACAGTCTCCAAAAGCTCATTATTCTTTACTAAATAAATACTACTTTACTCTTGTGAATATTTGTGGCGCATGGCAAAGAAACGTGACATTAGAAATATCTATCAATATGTGACTATAGCTCACAACCTTTCTATAAGTCGACAACAACTCAAAAGCGAGATAAGACATTTTTTCCAACTACCTTCCAACTAAAATTTATTGGAAATAATAGTCAAAAAACCGCTACATGTATGCAACGATATGTCACTTTGTTAATCATGTTCAATTGGTAGACAGAAATATGTAAAACCAAATTTGGCATCTGAATGAGAGATAAATGTTTCATTTTTTCAGTTGAGGGTAATGCTAGTTACTGTGCTTAAACAAGTTTCCGTGTAACTATGTATGGTTATGTAAATGTAATGCAAAAAGTATAAATAGTGGATCTGCGGTTCCAAAGGAGTTTTCGTTCGCAAGTGTTTGACGGGTAGCATTATAGAATCCGTTTAAATTCCTCGTCATTTATTTGGTCTTTCGGAAACATATTCTGTGAAATGGATTCGGTGTCAGTCAGTTTTAATAGCAGAGAGGAACAGAAACCTTCTTTTACTCTAGCCAACGGTCCAGACACTACTACCAGCATCGTAAGTTTTGTTGATTTAGATTAAGACCATAATTCATCTGGGGACTATTCCATACTTTTTTTTTATTCGACACACCATACGTGCTATGTTCAGCATAAGCAAAGCTATATGGGTATGTATCATATGTATGTTTGACCCAAGTCTTGTGCAAGGATCAAAAAAACGTTATCCGAACAAACGTAAACAAAATGCGTGGCGTTAGGAGGTCCATTTTAGGATAATTAGCATTCTACTAAATGTCAGAACGTCAAAATTGGCCGTCCCAATGGCCAATTTTGACGTTAAAATCACGTTTTACCTACGTAATTATTCTAAAATGGACCTACTAACGCCACCCACTCAGACGATTCAAACAATTATTATTGTCAATAGCAGACTCGGGCCCCTGATCTATATTTGTGAACACATTCCACGAAAGTGGATAAGGCAGTTTCGAATTTTCTCAAAACTACCTGCATTCCTATTTCTTGGTTTGACTAAATCTTCTATTGCGATGGCTTTCTATTTTCCATACTATTATATCTAGCATCAATCCACAAGTTAGCAATCAAATAAAATCGTTATTGAGAAGCAAACCATTGTTTACTAGATCTGTACCACCTTTTTAGAATATTTTTTTTTTTACGTTTTGTGAGTAATACTTACTAATAAATATTTAATAGAAATTGCAGGACAGCTTTGGATTTTCGGATAGCAGAAACTCTGGCATCAACGAGGGTATTATGTCCAATATGACTCCGCTGATGCACAATCTTACAAGCAACGAGCTCTTACACATGTTGGCGCAACAAGAACCTAGGGTTGCCGATTCAGGTAAACAAGCTGTTATTTACTCTTCTGAAGTTTTATTCTACAAAAATATTTAGATTTCTACATTGGAGTGTGTTTTTTTAGCACCGTCTGTGGCTGACATAGATATGTTTTCGAATGTTCGTTACAATGAATCGGAAGTATTGAATGACGATGCCAGTCTCAACAGCAACTACTTTTCAGGTATTCTACTGTGTTTTTTTGTCCCATTAATATCAATTTTGTATCAACGACACGTGCTAAGAGTTTTATTGCTGCAGGTTATAGCTGCTCTGAGGCTACAACTTCAGACGTTTGGCCAGATAATACTAATATGCAGAACTCTAGAAGCAACGACATGAGTGATACTTTCGAGTTTCTTGTTAAGAGTGAGTATACTTTGAAATAAAATCTTGGTATGGTCTAAATATTGTCATTTTTTTTGTTGTATGTTACAGCGTTTCCTAATTTGGAGCAATTTATATTTATCGTGTTCTGGTCACAGGTATTTCGTCGGCAAACAACTACCTGTCGATGTTAACTCGAGAGCAGCTTTCTGTGCTGCGATCGATTCGCCCCAGCCTTCTGTACGAGTTCTTGCAAGAGATCGCTAAAGCCCGCAGTGACAGGCGCATGCGCCGTCCATTTCCGAACGTGAGTACAACGCTTTTAATTATGTTTCACTTTTAAACGGCTGGACATAGATAGATTTTTTTTGTTTTCTTATCTGAAAATCTTCAAAGACTTCTTCTACCTTGGCGAATTCATTATATCTCTTTATTAGGTAAAACGAGCAACCTGATGACCTATTCCTTCTTCCAGGGGCTATGCGGGAAACTAACCACTAACTACTAAGACTAAGGACTAAGCTAGGCCTCTACCAAGTTCCGCCTTCAGTTTGATCCAGCTTTTTTGCAACTTGCAACAATTATTTTTCTCTAGTTTCTAAAATATTTATATGAACAGGAATGTGCCTTCTGCAAGAACAACGGTGAGAACGAGGAGTGCTACTCGTCGCACGTGCTGAAGGACGGGCGCGGGCGCGTGCTGTGCCCGGTGCTGCGCGCCTTCCGCTGCCCGCGGTGTGGCGCCACCGGCGACAGAGCTCACACCATCAAGTACTGTCAGGAGGGCTCCGAATCAGGTCACTAACTTTACACTATCGTGAGATATATACTCGTATGGACTATGAAAACCAGCACGTAAAAGAAAGAAAAAACGTTTATTGGCACACACCACATATTCACACAGTTTTATTTGTTACAAAACTTATAGCTAAACAATTATTAAATGCTCGTGGCTATTAATGTTTAAAAATTTATAGGCTTTGGACGATTGGACATCCTTAATACATTACAATTAAAATACATTGTCATTAGATATCCTGGAAAAAAAGTTGCTGCTTTATCATTTTATTTTATTTGAACATACTTATTTTGATAGTGAACGCTTTCGGGTCGGACAGGGTTTTCTCAACAACCTGTATATTTTAGTAATATAGGCTACGGTCCCCAGGTTCTCGGCGCCGCATGCCGCCGTCGGGGCTGCTGCTGAGCGGCGCGGGCTTCGGGCCGGCCGCGCCCGCCGCCTCGCCGGTGCCCACCACTCCCAACTCTTCCCTCCCATATAACTGGTCCAACTTCACTCTTAATTAAACTTTATAGCAGAAAAAAGTTATCGGTTGAAAGCGGCTAGTTATGATATCTTATATTTCAGTGTATTGCGAACATTTACCGTGTGTACAAATATTACTATGAGGCTTGAGCGCTGGTTGACGCGGGCAGCTTACTGCGACAACTAATGAATTATTGTGGTCGTCGCCCGGAACCCAGCAACTAAAATTCTAACGCATAGGTATACATCTTTCAATTTCCAAACAGACCATCATTAATTTTGCGCAGCGCTTTTAACAACCCTTAACTTCTTAGAACAAATTTATCATTATTCTTTCTTGATAGTTTTATTTTTTTAACTATTTGAAGCAATTGTTTTTTTTTAAGTTCATTATAATGTAGATTTCTGTTATAAATTACTGTTAGTATTTTTTAACACGAAAATTGCATTAAAGGCTAAGTTCGTTCATTTTTCTACTTTATGAGTAGAAAAATGAACTGAGATAATAGAATATTGGTTCTATTCCAAATATTAGAGTATGCGGGTCGTACCTCCTTAAATAAACATCTCCAAAACTAGTGCTTCCGATAAACTATCTATGTAACGTTTCTTTTTATTCCTTTTTCATCGTTATAAAAAATATTTTCACTAATATAGAATTCCCAGTTAATTAAAATAAATAATAATAATACATTGTAAATTTCTTTCTAAATTATTATAAAATTATTGTCAATATGAGTAACTCAAAACCTTAATATAATACCATAATACAGCTTACAATTTAATGAAATTTACTCTCGTAATGTATTTTATAACCTGTTAGTGAAAAAAATATTTTGTATCACTATTCTTTATAAAATGTTTTATTTACTGAAATTACTTCCAAAAAACTGCGGATGTTTTATTTTTCTTTATTCAAATAAACTTGTTTCTTTGCATTTCTCTGTTATTTATTTCTCCCTTTCCAACGATATTTTAAAAAAGTTAATGAATAAGTAAATATAACTGGCAGCTCACACGTATTTTTAAATGATTTAAAAAAGGAAGATATGAATTATAAATATACTTTAGGAATACTTTTCAAATAAAATGCATTTTTCTCTCAATTATTTTATTCAAATACAACTATAATAATCGATGATACATTAACAGTGTAACAGAGTATTTTTATGTGGTAGATTATTTTTCTAACAATAATTATAGCAAGGCTTGTCGCCCACTTAACACATAAATGTAAATTCGTAGTATCTAATTGAATCAAATTGAAATAGTGTTTATTTTCAGAGCAGTAAAGTTCAATATGGTAATTCGTTACTACCACTACGAGCTTATATATTAAGTCCATATTTTTCATTTGAGTCGTGCTGCTGCGATTTCTTTCTACAGACATATTCGTACTCTTTTTTATATTTGCGTATGAGTTAAGTGGGCGATAATCCCGACAATTTTTAAATGGGCATGCCTACGTCATGGCACTAATTTTTTTGGTTACATTAGACAAGACCGACACGGTATTATTTAGGCAATATCGGTCGTAAACCAAAACTACACACAATAGAAACGTTTTAGGAGATTAAATTCGTTATACATTCGTTTTTCATTGGGTTAACCCATTTAACTGGTATTCGATACATGACATATAATTTCGTAACATCATATTACAAGTTCGCAAACATTTAATAGGAATAACATCTAACAAGCAAACATTAAAGTAGGTAAAGTTCTTAAACTACATAAGTAAATTCATCAAAATAGTAATAAGGGAATTGTTGGAATATCGCATTTACATTTTACATCAGGAGCAGTTTATTGGCTTGTTGGATAGAAACTTCAGTCCCTTAAGTCAAGTTAAGATCTATTAGACCTACTTAAAAAACATGTAAAAGATTAAGATAAATTTCATGAAATGAGGTTTTTAAGGTATGCAGTTAATAGTGCCTCGTAAAACTATACAACTTTAACAAATTTAACTTTTTAATGTATCACACACATGGAAAATATCTCGTTTTGTCGCAATTCTTTAACTTCTGCAACAAAGAATGCATATGTTCAGATGGCAGATTTGGAACCTGACTGAAGATAGTTGGTATGATACAATTTACATATGTGCCTGATATACCAGTTTTTGCAAGAAGCGTCTCTTGTGATTCACTCATGTATCGTATAAGACGAAAGGCAAGTTGATGATATTGCAACAATTTGGCAAGTGTTCCATTACATACTAAATTACACGTAAAAATATAAAAATTAATAGCTAACAAAATATGCTTAGATTGAGATTCATATCTGAGCCGAATTCGTAAAAAAAGGTTATTTAAATGCGATACTTTTTGGAATGATTTGTTAGTTAATTTAAAACAGGAATGTTATAAACGCATTCTCATTTCAAGCAATTTCATTCATCATCCAATAACCATATCATTATAATTACATAGTAGAGTTGAGTACGCCAAAAAGTAACATAAATCTCATAATTTTCAACAATTTGTTTTACAAAAAATAATAAAACCAATACTAAATCTTTGGTTTATTAAAACTAAATCACACCACCCTTTGAATTATGGCCTACAACTTATTAATTGGGTTTCTATAGGCTGATAAAATATCAAATATATAATAATATTTTTTAAGTTAATATACAGAGTAACACGGAATGCGAGGACATAATATTTAAAATACTGCTTCTGCATGACCATTTCTACATAGGATAGCCAAAGCCCAAAAAAAGAAAGGTTTTGGAATAAATAGACTGTTACTTTTTCTTTTAAAGTTGTTTATTTATATGGGCAGAATCAATATTTCAATTATGGCAACGCATTTCCGTGTCTCCTGTATAATTAATTCATTAGCAAGGTCGATTGTTCTGAAATCGTACGAATACTGGGTCTGGTTAATGGTGTAACAATGTGTAATACAGTTAATTTATTTAGTGTCTTAACAGTCGTACTATAGCTAGTTAGCTTTCGATACAGACAACAAACCACACTTAAAACGTTAACATTTAAAGCTTACATGTCACTGTCACCCCCATGTGTAACTACTGCATAAGTAACATTATTCGTTATAATATTGATTATTATGTACACCCAGCTTAACGAGACAGGAAGAGAGAATGTTAGACCCATAGTTATCACTAGATAATACCTAACTGACGTCATTCAATATAGAATACATTTACAAAAGTGATTTGTTGAGTTGTTTGTTGAGTGTTTGGCAGCAATAGTTTAGAATTTTAGATTACTTTCATAAAAGCCTCTTACAAAATTTTCAGAGATCACATATCCACCGCTGGCCTAATAAGCATTTTATTATGATTATATTATTATTCATTGTCATATTTATGATATTTTATTTTAATTTCAATACATAATGTTTCGATGGTCTATAGTCAAAATTAACACACGATTTAAACAATAAAAATAGCAAAGCTAATATCACTTTAATTTCTAACTCGTATATCGTAGAAGAAAACATAAAACAAGATTCAAACCACCGTTACAGCCTTAGAAGTGTACTTAGCACATTGCGTCGGCGCTGTGTGTATAGAACTGTGGAATCATTTGCAACACCGCACCTTGCAGGTCACTAAATATGTATGTCGTACTTGAGTACGATGTAGGAATGTTCTCTACATAGCTTTGTAGTGACGTCATCTGTACCTTATTACGTGTCTGCTGGTGTCGCCCGCGGACGCCTGCAGTCACGGCGTTACCACAGCCATCGTCGACGACTGCCTCTCTGATTGCGTCATTCATTCGGCTCACCTGGACAAGTATTAGAAACATATACTTAAACGCACATGCAGTCACAGTTAATGTGAGAGTAAATTTTAATAACGCTGTTCTCGGTTCAGGGTTCAAAGGCTTAAAAACTTCTTAAAAAACACTTGTCACATATGTATATTGGGAATACCGCAAATTAAAACAAAACGAGGATATATATAAAAAAAAATCGTGTCTAAAAATAATATCGTGTCATTGAAGAATCAACCTAAATCCTTCGTCTTAAGGTGTAGTTTGGTTTACCTTCGTTGTTGTTGTGTTTGGCGCGCACGAGCCGCTCGGGGTGCGAGTGCGCGAGCTGCGTGTAGTCGCGGAACACTTCGTTGTACGTGTCATCGTTAGACGACATCTCGCTCTCTCGCATTTCTTCGTTCAGCTTCGTCAATCTTAACCTGAGTAAGAAACAGTTGAATAAATTAAATAAATGAATAAAAATACATAAAAATCACTAAAATGCGGCTATTTTGTATTTTTTTAAGGAATTGCATAATTATACTGTATAAATTTTTGTACAGACTAATCAGTGGTTATCTAAGGCACTTTCAATTTAAAATGACTGATCGTTATGTTACAAAAATTACTGTTAAATTCGCGATTACAAATAACTTAAAAAAAAAAAAACAAGTAAGTAAGAAAATCAAGTATGCAATAAAGCTTTCGAACATGCTAGGTAGTTTTTTTTATAGGGTTCCTCATATTTTTTTAAGCGTATGCAACATTGCATTAATTTTCATAGGTCTTGTTCAGTGTTATTATTATACTCACAGTGTGACTATATCCGCGTTAGCATTATTCACGGCGATGTCGAGAGGCGTCTGACCATCTTTGTCCGCTATCGACTGGTCCGCGCGGTACCGCAGTAGGAGACAAACCTGCCGAACACAATTGAGTATTGGAATTTGTGTCATTTCAGTGTAAGCTGTGTGTGTGTTTAACATTTTTTTGGTGCATTTTTTTTTTGTTAGATGCCGATTTGTCGTCAAGATAAGCATCTTGTTAATTATTATAAATACATACAACTTAATATTAAGTTGTTACCTGGCCAGTATGTCCAGCTTCCGTGGCGAGATGAAGCGGAGTCTTTCCGTCTTCGTCCTGCACGTTAAGCTTGCTGCCGTTCAGCAGGAGGAACGAGCACGCCATTACTGAACCCTGAAATATGATAGGTACACTTAGTGAGATAATTTGTAGGTATTTTAATTGTAGACTTATTGCAATGCTGTGTTTGTTAGGTCGCAGCCATGTGCTTTCTAACCAAATTCTTGATAATCAATATAGTAATATAAGTTTTATGCTCGGATGAACAATTGGACATATCATAACGCCGCCACGCCGCACACGTCGGCGCCGGCCGCCAGCGCGCCGCGCATCACCGCCACGTTGTGCTCGCACCAGCCCTACACCCTCCTGCAGCTACTCACGCTGAGCACGGCGGCGTGCAGCGGCGTGCGGCCGCGCTGCCCCGCGCCGCCCACGTCGGCGCCGGCCGCCAGCGCGCCGCGCATCACCGCCACGTTGTGCTCGCACCAGCCCTACACCCTCCTGCAGCTACTCACGCTGAGCACGGCGGCGTGCAGCGGCGTGCGGCCGCGCTGCCCCGCGCCGCACACGTCGGCGCCGGCCGCCAGCGCGCCGCGCATCACCGCCACGTTGTGCTCGCACCAGCCCTACACCCTCCTGCAGCTACTCACGCTGAGCACGGCGGCGTGCAGCGGCGTGCGGCCGCGCTGCCCCGCGCCGCACACGTCGGCGCCGGCCGCCAGCGCGCCGCGCATCACCGCCACGTTGTGCTCGCACCAGCCCTACACCCTCCTGCAGCTACTCACGCTGAGCACGGCGGCGTGCAGCGGCGTGCGGCCGCGCTGCCCCGCGCCGCACACGTCGGCGCCGGCCGCCAGCGCGCCGCGCATCACCGCCACGTTGTGCTCGCACCAGCCCTACACCCTCCTGCAGCTACTCACGCTGAGCACGGCGGCGTGCAGCGGCGTGCGGCCGCGCTGCCCCGCGCCGCACACGTCGGCGCCGGCCGCCAGCGCGCCGCGCATCACCGCCACGTTGTGCTCGCACCAGCCCTACACCCTCCTGCAGCTACTCACGCTGAGCACGGCGGCGTGCAGCGGCGTGCGGCCGCGCTGCCCCGCGCCGCACACGTCGGCGCCGGCCGCCAGCGCGCCGCGCATCACCGCCACGTTGTGCTCGCACCAGCCCTACACCCTCCTGCAGCTACTCACGCTGAGCACGGCGGCGTGCAGCGGCGTGCGGCCGCGCTGCCCCGCGCCGCACACGTCGGCGCCGGCCGCCAGCGCGCCGCGCATCACCGCCACGTTGTGCTCGCACCAGCCCTACACCCTCCTGCAGCTACTCACGCTGAGCACGGCGGCGTGCAGCGGCGTGCGGCCGCGCTGCCCCGCGCCGCACACGTCGGCGCCGGCCGCCAGCGCGCCGCGCATCACCGCCACGTTGTGCTCGCACCAGCCCTACACCCTCCTGCAGCTACTCACGCTGAGCACGGCGGCGTGCAGCGGCGTGCGGCCGCGCTGCCCCGCGCCGCACACGTCGGCGCCGGCCGCCAGCGCGCCGCGCATCACCGCCACGTTGTGCTCGCACCAGCCCTACACCCTCCTGCAGCTACTCACGCTGAGCACGGCGGCGTGCAGCGGCGTGCGGCCGCGCTGCCCCGCGCCGCACACGTCGGCGCCGGCCGCCAGCGCGCCGCGCATCACCGCCACGTTGTGCTCGCACCAGCCCTACACCCTCCTGCAGCTACTCACGCTGAGCACGGCGGCGTGCAGCGGCGTGCGGCCGCGCTGCCCCGCGCCGCACACGTCGGCGCCGGCCGCCAGCGCGCCGCGCATCACCGCCACGTTGTGCTCGCACCAGCCCTACACCCTCCTGCAGCTACTCACGCTGAGCACGGCGGCGTGCAGCGGCGTGCGGCTGCGCTGCCCCGCGCCGCACACGTCGGCGCCGGCCGCCAGCGCGCCGCGCATCACCGCCACGTTGTGCGCGCGAGCAGCTCGCACCAGCACTGCTCCCGGTGATAGTCGGCTCATGTCCTCCGCCGCTAATAATAAACATCACATGTTTTTACTAAATACTTTCCGCAGGTTTGTATGAATATAGTCTGAGAATTATAATAACCATGGTTCAAATATGAGCGTGCTTTTAATATTTGAGCGCAAATAGGAAGCGATCACGTCGCATGATTTGCACAGCCATGCATTGCCCTTAGCGGCCGCATCTCGGCGGCGCCGCGCGAGGTGCTCATAACGACCGGCGCGCACCCGCTCGCGTCCTTCTGCGCGGTATAATGCTCACTGATCGCACGAGCAAGGTTTGCTTACGTCGCTATTCAGACAATACAGGACAGTGCTGTTCGACTGACGGGACAAACGGTCTGATTTCTAATTTGATATTGGATTAACTTAAAACAAACACAAACAGTTAAATATTTTTTTTGTATTGAAAGTATATAAACATTATTTTTAAAACTTTACCTAATTCATCGCTATCTTCGCCTTCAGTGGAGTCGTGGTCTGACGGCAAGCTGAGATCGACGCCGCGATCGCTCGCGAGCTCCGTGCCGATCAGGAACACTGGGCTACCCTCAGATTTGCTCGAGCTTTCGGATACTGAAAAACAAATTACATGAAACAAAAACGTCGTAATTAGTTTGTAAATTTTAATTTCTTCAGCATTTTGCTGCTTAGATTGCGCTAGTCCCAATACTTACCACTCGTACTGTTAGCATCGCTTTTTTCATCCCGAATCGTTTCAGGCACTGAAGGCTGGGTGCGAACTCTGGTAAAAAAATATTTAAGTTGCTTTATATTTTTTTTTTATGAAATTGTCACATTAATAAATGTTAAGGAATAATCATATTTATGCTAGAATAGGAATCATTATTGAGTTTCTCTTTAGCGTGGACATACTGGGTATACATCCCATACTTAGGTACCCTACCTTTACCGATAATACCAAGTTAATTCTGTAAAGTAGTTGTGTAGTACCTGCGTCGAGCCCTCCTGACGGACCAGCGGCGGCCGGCCCTGAGCGGGCTCTCGCCGGCCGCCAGCGCCGCGCTCCCGCCCACGAGGTCCTTCACAAACACCAGCGACACGTACTTAGCGCGGATCCACGCTTCCCGCACGCAACTGACGTCACAAAAACACACATTTATAATAACAATATTACTTCTTCTTCCGAGTCTTTTCCCAACTATGTTGGGATCAGCTACCAGTCTTACCGGATTCAACTGAATACCGCATTTTACATGGAGCGACTGATGAAGCTTATCTGACCTCCACAACCCATTTTACTGGGAAACACAGTATCCCATAGTAAGACTGGTCGTCAGAATTGACTTAACGACTGCCCAAGATCTATGTGTGACAGCCGGGTGTCCTACTGTTTAAGGTGCTTTCCGAAACACGGAGGGGTCCCGGTATGTTATAAATTGTCACCCATCTACGGACCAACCGCGGCGATCGCGGCTTAACAATAAAGTTGACTGGTAAATGTTGGAGATTATAAAAAAATATGATATAGCCGCTGAGAAAATACGTTATTGACAGGTAGTAAATGGGAAGTTAACATTATAAACATAAATTACTATCACTTATTTGTCCTTTAAACAAATAATTTCGTTCAATATGCATTGGCATAAATTTGGTTGGAATGAATAACATAACACGATCTTTTATTGCCACCTACAAAACAATGCCAATTGACATGTGTCAGGAACACATTCTTTTAGCGGCTGGACTATAGGTCACTTTTAATGTCTCATGTCGTCTCTGTTCACCTTCAAGTAGAAGGTGAAAGTCGCGGTAGGTAGACATGTATTATCATTAAAAGCAAGTATTATTAACAACTTAACGTAAAATGGAAATGTTCATATGTGACTCACGGGACAGGGAAATGGTTAATATTACTTTATTGTTGGTGGTATCATAATGAAAACACACAAATTAACTTCTAACAAAAATTCTTCGAACCTATTTAGAAGATTATTTGTAAAAAGTCGGATTTTATATTTATAGTTTGCTTACGTTTCGCAGTCAGGAGTAGCTCGCGCGATGGTCGTTCCTTCAGTGTTGGCTTCATATATTAAATTTACTATTTTATTTCCAAGCTCTGCCATGACCTAAAAATAAATATAAAATTTAAAATAAACAATAAACCGCGTCATTGCCAATGATCATGGTCAACGATATTTTTTTACATTTTTTTTTTTTTGCGATTCTCATATTAATAGCACTCAATAAAATAACTAAGTTAAGAAATATACATTACTATAAAATAGTTTTATTTCAATATGAACTTTCCCTTAATTTCCTTACATATCATTTTATAATTGTTGTATTTCATACCTTTATGATATCAGGCTCCCAGTCATCTAAAGTAAGAGACCTCACTTTGCTGACGTGAACACCCAAAGAGCGATGAATCCCAGAACATTCTAAAATAAATAAAAAGTAGTTGAAATATCAACCTTCAAGATATTACCATAAAATTTCATATACGTTGTCCCAAAAAGTTCGATCAAGTGAGCGTCCAGAGGTAGTAGTCACTTAGAAGTAGGTAACAAATTACCTACATTTATTTTAACAAGGAACATAGCCAGCTAGTTTGTTTGGTAGCCGCTCGAAACAGTTTAAATGCAATTAATGCATGAAATACTATAGTTTACCATCCAGTCGCAGAATGAAGCAGATGGTACTGACTGCTTGAAGCAGTCTTTATATGGCCGGTGTAACTAAAGCACATTTTACTCAACCTAACCAATTGTGTAGTCTTACGCACGAAGTAATCACTATAAGTACCTAGTAAACATACCATCACGCCTGTATCCCCGAAGGGTTAGACAGAGGCGTATCAATGTACACCCACAGTTCGCCGGTATGTTTAGGTCCCATGTAATAGGGGGCGAGCCTATTTCCACTAACCGGACACACATCCAAACTCCGACCTGCCACTGAGCATTTCATAGAAAAACCCAATAACACCATGGTCGACTTGGGAATCAAACCCAAGAGCTCTAGCGCAGCAGTCCGCTTAGAACCACTAGGCCAACGAGGCAGTCTTACCTAGTAACCAACAGAATATAAGCTGCTTACCTATACAAAGAGTGATGCCTAGATTAATGCTCGCCCAGCGCGGGTTGGGACTGCCGCAGTCACAACAGTAGTTGTTGCCAGGAATGCTTAGAAGTTGCTCCCATATCCTAAAAAGAAAAAAGAGGATATATATATAAACTTGCTTGTGTATATGCGCTTTATTATTTCTTCGATGTAACTCTATTTAACTCTTCGCTAGTCATAAAAAAAACAGTTCGACGTAAGAATGTAACCATCGACTTTACACATAATGATATAAGTTGTTGTTACTTTACGAAACTATACGCTAATCATACTTTTGCTATCCGAATTTAGTCTTTATCAACAAGTTAATAAGGTTTAAAATAGCTGTTTTCCTCATCTTCCTTATACCGCGCACGTTGGCGACTCTATGCCTGTTATCTGACGGTCTTTCATCGGGCACTTGTATTAGCTGAGTATCAGTAAATATCGCCTTTATAGTTATACATGTAAGGTTCTAAATAGCTGGATACCTGATCTTCCGCATACCGCGCACATAGCAACACTATAAGCGCGACCTACTTTTGGTATTGGAATTTAGACTTTATCTACAAGAATATAAGGTTTAAATTGGGTATTTACCTGATCTTCCTCATGCCGCGAACATTGGCGACGCTATGCCTGTTGTCTGAAGGCCTATCGTCGGGCACTAGTATCAGCTGGGTGTCGGGGTTCTCTCGGCTCTGGCCTTGCTGGATCGCTGAACGAATTCCATTCTGCAGCGCTGTTATCCAGCAGGTCAGCATGTCTTCCGAATCTGCTTGGAGCATGTGACTTCTGTAACAGATAATAAGGATCAAAATAAAAAAAGCTTTTTAGAAACATGATTGTTATTGTGACGGAGTCATTTGAGACTACTCAATGTGGCCCAGAAACTGTTAGTCCAAGAGAACTGCTTATTATTATTAGATTTATTATATGCAGGAGTAAACAAAGCAAATAAAGGCTTTTAAAACATATAACCCTCAATCAACATTATTCCGTTCTCTAAAGGACAATGTTAGCGATATGTTCACGGAACTATAATCAACCAGTATGTGTACATATGAGGTCTAAAATATGATCTAAAAACAAATTGAATCAACTTACTTTGACGGCGACAGTACTTCGAAGCAGTATCGCCTTTCGCCATCGTGCACCGGCTTCACAGTACACAATCTTAGATCCTCCTCCATCACCGTTACATTTAGTTCACCCGTCCTTTTCCTAAAACCAATTAAACGATAAATTATTTAATTCTAGTAATATGTACGTTTACTAACAAAAAAACATTGTACCAATTTAGAACAAAATTATCAGATCATATCGCACAAATAAACATCAAAGATAACGACAGAACGATTAAATAATCCTGAATTCCTGACGTCACCATTCGACCTACATAACAAATCTGCAATCAAAACTATTCACTTACCTATAAACTAGACGATTGTCGTACAAATAGAACCATCTTCGGTTCCAAGTTTTGAAGGCATTCGACGTCCTTTTGAATAGATAGCCTTGCATTCTCGGCAAGTTTTTTAGGCAAGGAGTACTTAATAGGCCATCTTTGCAATCACCTTCGGCCTCATTGGCCTTACAACTAGGTAACACCGTGTCTTTACTGTTGACTATCGTATGGCGGTTTTCCATCTCCTTGTCAAGTATTTTTGTGTCGTTACGCATTACTGCGATCTGAAAATGTGATAATTAACGTTGAATAGCCGACGTGCTTGAATATTTCCTATAACGAACATGACGTGCTGATTTGTTATTTGTATACCACGGTCAATTGAACCTGTTATTAATTTTAAATCGATTTTTTATTCTGACTGCTGCAGTGTAGAGCAATGTTGTACATAATGTCGGTAAATATTTACGTGTATTTCTTTATTAGTTATATCAATCAACAAGTAAAGCCCTAAAACTATTTTAACAAAATTAAACAATTTGTTAGTTTTTAAGTGGTTTTTAGCGTGCAACCTCTATTATTTTTTATTTTATTTTATTTGTTAGGGAAAACAAACAATTACACACTTAGCATGATTATAAACAACATATAAAATAGATATATCAGTGCGTAACTAACTACGTTATCCACAAATTACATATTCAGATTGAAATGAAATTGGGAAGAGTACGATTACAATATTGTTAATGATTATGTGAATCCTAAAAATGAATACATCTACTATATACATCTATACAAAGAAAGGCATGGTTAATTATCTATTTCCTCAATCATTTTAAGTAGATCAAATCTTATTTTATAAGCTGAAGATGAGAATAATTCCAGTTCTGAAAAAAGGGCATTGTAATTTTTTGCTAAACGTCGTAGAGGGGCACGGGCACCCGCGTTTGTACGACAAGAGGTCACTGCAAATAGCGGGCGTCCGCGCACTCCACGCCGAATAACAGTTCTAGGTACTATATAACACAATTTATTTGTTAAATCTGAGCAGTCGTATTTGTCATTACACAGGTCATAGAGAAACTTAATTTCTAAAAATATGCGTCTATTACTTAAAGTTGTAAGTTTATAATATTTCAGTAAATTATCATAGGAGGTTTTTCGACGGAAGCAACGATAATGGGTGGCTTTCAGGAATTTATATTGAACATTTTCAAGATTAGATGTGTATTTTTTGTACAAGGGGTTCCATACCATTACAGCATACTCTAATTGGGATCTTACCAAAGATTTGTATAAATGAATGTACGTGTGAGAACGTTTAAAATCAGTCATGCATCGCATCACAAATCCATACATGCGAAACGCTTTACTAATCACGTTATCAATGTGTTGATCCAGGTGAAGCTTACCATCAAGAAGTATCCCAAGGTCCCTGATGACAGTGACTCTATGCAATGGGCTTTTATTTAGGTTGTAAGAGTGAGTTATGACGTTTTTATTTTTTGTGAACGTTATCGATGAACACTTTAGTATGTTTAACTTTAACTTGTTTTTAGCACAATATGCTGAGAATCTATCCAAATCATCTTGAAGTAAAATACAATCAGTTTTATTATTAATCGTCCTATAAATTTTAAGGTCATCAGCGTATAGGAGAAATTTTGAATATCTGAAACATTGATTTATGTCATTAATAAAAAGAATAAATAAAAGAGGTCCTAAAATGGAACCTTGGGGTACCCCAGATGTGACATGTATGGATGTGGACTCAAAACCTTTGATAACTACTTTCTGAGTTCGATTTGTCACATATGATGCAAACCAGCGTAGCAAATCACCTCGTATACCGTTGAATGCTATCTTTGTTAGAAGCATTTCGTGATCCACCTTGTCAAAAGCCTTCTGAAAATCAGTATAAACAGCATCTATTTGCAATTGTTGGTCCATGTTATTAAATAAACAATCTGTAAATACCAATAAGTTTGTAACAGTAGACCTTTTTTTAACAAATCCATGCTGTTGCTTAATTATTAGGTTGTGTAACGTAGGGTAGAGCTCGTCGTGAACCAACCTTTCAAAAAGCTTCGACAAGGCAGATAATATGGAAATGGGACGGTAGTTCTCAATACTATTTTTTGATCCTGATTTGTGTACGGGCGTTATATTTGCTCTTTTCCATATTTCAGGAAAATAACCCTCAAAAATGCACTTATTGTAAATTATATGTAGGGGTGTACATATGTTATATGCAGTTTTTTTTAGATAATACGGTGGTATCCCATCAGGCCCAGGACCTTTCGTAGTGTCAAGTGATTTTAATAGTTTAAGAATTTTTTCACGACTAAAAACAACTCTATTGATAAGAATACTATTTTCACTATACTCTCGAGGAGGCAACCAATTATTTATATCAAACGTAGAATCTTCGTAAACTGAATGAAAGAATTCGGAGAATAGATTACAAATTTCAGTGGGGTTACTAGAGCAGCAATTTTTATAAGACATTGTGGAAGGTATGCTAGTATTTGCTTTACGATTAGAGATATAACTCCACAAGTATTTAACATTTTTTAAAATATTTTCTTCGACTGAGTCAATATACTTATTATAACAGATTTTACACTCTGCTTGAAATCTTCGCCTTAATAAAGAAAATTGTTCGTAATCAGAAATATTATGATATACCTTCCATTTTATCCAAGCTCTATTCTTGTTCCTGAAAATACGTGTTAAAGGCCTAGAGAACCAAAAGGGGAATTTCAATGAGCGTGCGGAGGCTTTAGGTGTATGATCTTTTACAGTGCGGTAAATAATATCATAAAAAATATTAACAGAATCATCAGCTGACTTGTGTCTTAGGGCACTAACCCATTCAACCTTACTCAACTCCTGGTTAATTAATTCGTAGTCAGCTTTATAAAAATTATATTTAGATACTTTCGCGGGCGGAAAATTTAATTCTGTTTTATAACAAAAAGTGGAACAGAACGGGGGGTGATAATTATCTATTGGAAGTAATATGGAGGATGCTGGGTAAACATGGCAATTGTGATTACTTATTATTAAATCTAGAATGCGTCCTTTATTGTTTTTTAAATTATTAAATTGGCAAGCATTAAGTACCGACATAAAATTATCTAAATGTCTACAAAGAGATGAAGTGCCATGACAATATAGTGCATTTGATGTGTCGTTTTCACTGGGTAGCCACTCAATATTAGAAAGGTTGTAATCGCCAAATAAATAAAATTTACTGTGACCTAAAACGCCCAGTGTGGCTTGAAGACTATTAAAGTGAACAAGATAGGTTTCTTCAGAGGAATTTGGAGGAATGTATGTAGCACCAATGTGATATCTGACGTTACCGTGACCGGGAATTTGCACAAGTACGTGCTCAATATGGGGATATGTTGAATGCGGTATGCACAGAGCATTCAGCTTTTTTTTAACAGCCACGAGAACTCCGCCACCTTCTTTTTTATTTGTTGCTGTGCGATTACGATCGCATCTAAAAACTACATAACGCTCGTCAACATATTCGTGGTCAAATATATGAGGAGTGAGCCAGGTCTCAATAAGAATAATTATATCGTAACAGTTACTTAAAATATTCATATAAAGTATATTGAGTTTCGTACGTAATCCCCTGCAGTTCTGATAATAGACTGTTAAATTATCTATCACTGAGTAAATATTGCTTTAAAAAGTATGTACTAAATAAATAAGGAAATAAGTTGCTTCTGTAAAGGGTGTGAAAAACATCTCCTTGATTGCACTTAAGAATAAAAAATAAAAAAACAAAATTATTTTATAGCGTAATAACAAACACTTCTGCTCCCATGAAAACCTGTAGGCCAAGGCCATGACAACATACCTGATTATATTCACAACTACTACCAACATTATAAATAAATTATGAGTTGTTATGATATTATATAAAATATAAATAAAATTAAAAAATTTAGCGATTGCATTACTGTGACTGTGACATATTATTTTCAGAGTGCTGATTATTTTTACCGATGATAGAGCGAGTACCGGGCTTAATCTTTTTGATATCTTCTGACGATCGTATTGCCAGCGCTGAAGAGGAGTCAGTTTCGCGGACGAGAATTGTAGCGTGCTTGATCCAAACGTACTTAAAGTTATATTTTTTAGCTGCATCTCGGGTTTCACGAAATAATTGTTTCTTTTTTAAAGTTAGATGTTCATGCATGTAGATACGTTGCGAATTTCCTGAGAATCCCAGTTGATCAGAGGTGATACCTTTTGCCAGTCGAAAAGAACTTAGTAAATTATCCCTTAGTGTACGCGAGCTTAACTTTACAATAACATTTTTAGGTTTATTATTATCCTGATGGGCGTGCGGGACGCGATGTATGGCAATTATGTCTCTTTGAGACAGTGAACAATTGATATTGGAACTGATATTCTCCATTAGGGTAATCAAGTTCTCATTGCGCTTTTCCGGTACGTTGCATAATTCTAGATTACAGCACCTCGCCTGTTGCTCCAACGAATCGATTTTTGATTCTAAAACTGCCACTGCATTGTTTATAACACCAGCCTGCACTGTTTGCGTACAAATAGAAGCAATTTGACTTTTCAAATTTTCTTGATCGTCGGAAGAATGCTGCAGGGAGCCTTTCAAATGCGATATCTCTTCCATTGCAATTCTATGATTAGCATCTAAGTTAGATACTCGCTTCTCCAAGCTTATGTGGTCAGATCGGAGAGAGTTAAGCTCAGTTTTTATCTCTGATGTCAATAGAGTAATGGCAGCAAGGTCAGATTGAATTTTGGTAACGTTGGCTGATATTGTACTAATAGACACATCAATACTATTTCGGAACTCATCTAGCTTCTTGTTTAACTCCAATGAGAGCGCATTAATAGCCTCCTTAATCTCGGATTCAGGTTGTTTCCGCTTCCTCTGCGTAACATTTTCCAAGGCAACCTTAGTGCCCGCAAGATCTGTCTCCGAGCGACATTTAGTGGGTGAGCGTTGCATTGTGCTAATATACCAAGACAGATATTACGTAAACCAAATGACAATACTGGTCAAGTAATTCGGGCCGAGCGACTCACGTATTGCTGGTCTAGTGGTTAACTATCCGGACCGCGACCGCCGCGCACGGCGCGTCGGGCGTTCGAATCCCGCCAAACACACGATGCCTTTTTCCAAGTTCGCTGCAACCTGCAAGAACTCCCACCCTCTGTCCGATGAGCGAGACGGCGCAACACACGATCAAAGATGGCGACGGTCGTTCATGGGCACCTCCACAAGATGGTAAGAGAGGCACCGAGTCAAACGCGAAGCTCAAACCAACGTTGAGAAACAAAAATTAGGATAAATAAAATCAAGTTGTAAATAAGAATCACTAACGTGCACTCTCGTCAACTTCCCAGAAAGAACTCTAGATTAGGATACAAAAGAATGGCTCGGAGACTCCAATTCAAAATTTTGTACATTAAATTTCTATTGAATAATATGATATTTTGTATCATTATTGATACAAAAGTAATTAACATGATAAGTCTTACATCGTCGGCGGTCGTCTTCAGGAAGGGTTCCAAATCTTCCGATAGATCGGCACCTTGGTGGTAATATGTGCAGCACGCTTGCAGATACGACAGGAACTAGAATAGATAAACAACTTCATATAGCCACAAGACACGCTAACCTGCTTACAATCACGAGACGTTTGCTTGACAAGTACCTACATAAGATAAATGAGGACTGAAATAAGTTTTCAGGGGTATCTTTTTCTTTTATATGCACTGGCGAGTTAAAATTTAAAGAAAAATAATAGGCAGAAGAACCAATCTATGAAAAATACCCATTCACTTCTCATGTTTTTTTTTTATTTTAGTATTGTAATATCTAATTTTTTATAAAATTATTTATTTGGACAAGCAACTTGTATAACTCTGCCAGATTCCGTAAATTAGTTCTTAAACTAAAACTTAAATCATAGAAAGTTAAGTGTTCGGTCGTGAGCGTGACCTGTCGCTTTAGTTTTTATTTATACGACAAACCCTGAGTGAGACAGTGAAAGTCACGATCGAACATAATGATATTGGCGGGCAAGCTTTCTAGACATCTTGCACTTTGAAATTACCATATACATACACCTTATGCAAAAATATTAGCTTTTCTTCGCGATTTTGTCAAAATAGACTTTTTATTTAAACGACACCAGCACTAAGTTCTTTAATAATGAATGAACTAATTTTTACATACTAAGCATTTAGTCCCAAAATGCTTAGTTTTTCTGCTTTAGAATCCAAGATTTTTGGGTCACTCAAATGTTTGTCACATGCAGGGATCGAACCCGCAGCACGATGCGCTGTGGTAGTCGGTGTGGTGACCTATAACCACTGTCCATCCATAGAGACTGATGTTCAGTTTTAATAAAAAATGTATATTGTATCTCATCCCTAATTTCGAAGTTTGTATATAGTTTATTCCAGCTGTTATTAAAATAAATAAATGTAAAGATGTTTGAAATAGGTATTGATTACTGTCTTAGACTATCGTCGGTCATTCTTACGACGGACCACGGAAATATAATCTACGTGCGTAACGGAACAGTTGTATAATCAGATTACCTTTACCTACAGCACAAATAGACGTCCAGTAAGTAATAAAATACATGTATGACGTCAAACATCCACGCCCCCAGTTGTATGTACCTAGGTATCACAAGTATTGATTCATTCACGTAGATTTATCTATTGAAATCTGATATACAATGTATATTATCTAAATTCTTAAAGCACAACTAAGGAGCATTTCAGAAACGATCATAATACAAGTTTCATTAAGGAATGTTTAAGGCGCTGTGTATAGTAAAAATGGGCTTTTTCAAACGGTTTTTTAGCAAACTGTATAAATGTCAGAGCAGCTAAAAAAATATATGTTAATCTTCATCATTTTTGTGAGATAACCTTTATTTCCAAAACACGATTTCATAAATTTTTCTCGATAAAAAAAATTCGTAAACATACCTCTAAAATAGATTTTCAAAAAAGTTTTCCGGTATTACTGATGAACCAATGTTGATAAATTTTTCAACAGAAACGTAATAACTAATAATGCAGATAACCTTTATTTTAGTTTTTTAATTAAGGTAGTATTTTTCCAAATATTCAGATATTTAATGAAAAATAACACATTCCTGATAAACTAAATATGGCGTTTTGTTCGCTTCTCTTTCATTCCTACGCGAACAGACAGTGTGCGCTGAGGCGCGGTGCTAGACGGACCTGTGTCACTTTTTTTCTGATTGACAGATCTAAAATACATGACAAATCGAAAATAATTTAATGAAATCTGTCAAACAATGACACATAATGGAATTTGTAAAGTAATTACTTCCTGCTTTTTGCACATCTAATCTCTTTTCTATTGATCCTCTATAGAAGCGTAATTTGAAAATTTATGATGTAGCTACATTGGTCTAGCGGACGCGTGCTTATATAAATTTGCGATGCGATGGCTGACCGCAGGTTCGAACCTAGCAATAGAAATTTATTATTTTTTTATTTTATAAATGTATTTTTTTTACTTTTTGTGTAATTTTTAATAAATTGTTCAATTTTAATGATAAAAAAGCCAATTAGTAATTATTGATTTCTAATAAGATGCATATTTTTTTCATTTTCATTCATGACAACTTTTTCATGACTAAGCTTATACATGGTGTACAATATTTCAGTAACTAGTAATACCAAAAGATGTAATTGAACGCAATATCTTTTGTATTAATTACAATAATGAAGTAAATTGCTGTTTTTTAATTAATGTAAGATATTTGTGAGGAGTTATTTATTTAATGAAAAATCTTTCGGATCTGACAAATTCAGTATATGTATGGCGTCTTGTGGAAAGACGACGAAAAGTGTGCGCGCAGACAGAGCAAAGTATTTTTTTTTTTTGGTAGAGATCTTTACCGTTAGCCTGAGCGTAAACTTTGACTGCTTCACCGGACTTATGGCGAGGACCTTAAGGCCTCCAGCCAGAGCAATCAAAAGGATTGAGAGGAGGAAGGAAGTAGAAAAGGAAAAAACTAATTACGTCAGCAACGTCCACTAAGGGCACCCCCTGCGGGGTTCGGGCCTCGACTTAGTGCGTTGCTAACAATCTTAATAAAGCAAAACAACAAGGGATGGCTGGATCTAAGTTTTTATTATTTAGGGAGATATTTTTGCTTTTTATTGCTAGTTTGGAAGGCTCGGGCCAGCTTGGTCTAGGGACAGGAGGATGACATTTACGTTACTATTATTAATAATACGCGACGGGCCTCGCCGGCGAGGACGTAATATACGGCGGTTGTGTTTTGTAATGCTGCTGCTAGCTAAATCGAATGCTTCTTGGAGAAGCGTTCTTTTATCGTCGAGGTAAGAGAGAGTAAGTGTGGGGCGTTTAGTCTTAGATATTACGGAAGGTACGTATCGCGCGGCCGCTACGATTAGCGGATTACGGTGGGTTTCGGAAGAGTCGAAAAATAGAATCGCAGGGACTTTTATGAACTGCTTTATTGTTGGCAGCTTTAAGTCACAGTGCAACTGGAAGTTACGGACGTAACCTGGAGCGCCAGTGGCCCTACGCATGAAACGGTTTTGGAGAGTTTGTATTCGTTTGAGTCGATAATCGGGTACGTGAGAGAATACGACGCTGCCGTAAGTCATGATAGGTGTCACGCACGCAGTGTAGATCCTCTTCTTATAAGTACAGTAAGAATAAGAGTTTACTGCGCTTGCTCAACATACAATTAAGTCGGCCGAGAGCGAAGGCGGCTCGCGCGCGTGCCGCTTTAATATGAGCTATGAAGGTAAGCTTCCGATCAAGGATTACACCCAGGTGTTTGGCTTGCTGCTCCCAAGGAATAGGCTTGCCGAAGAGGGTAATAGGTGGAGGGGTAGCGGGAGGCTGCCGTTCCTTGCTGAAGACCACGGCTGCGCTCTTGGTAGAATTGACTTCGATTCTCCATTACGTGGACCACTTCCCGAGGATCGTGACCGCGGTCTGGAGAGTTCGACCTATCGCTAAGGGGCTAGTGCCTGAATAATAGATGGCCGTATCGTCGGCATACATTTGGGGTTTGCCACCGTGGGGAATGTCGCTAACGTTAGTGTGAAGAAAAGTGGAGAGGGAACGGAGCCCTGAGGGACTGCGGCGCGGATCGGGTGAGGGTCAACGCGATAGCGAAAGGACCGATTCAACAAAAAGTTTCGGAAGATGTGCACGAGACGATCTGGCACCTCGAGTTGGTAAAGCTTGAAGATCAAGCCATTGTGCCAGACCTTGTCGAAAGCCTTTGCTGTATCGAAGAAGAGCACGCCAGTGAGCCTTCCACGCTGAAAACCAGCGCTCATATGCTCGACTATGCGATGGACTTGTTGGACGCATGAGTGTTGGGTTCTAAAACCGAACTGCTCGTCTGGTATGAGACTCCTAGACTCGGCACAATCCATAAGACGGGAATAAATTATTCGCTCGTATAGCTTCCCAAGAACTTTGAGTAAGCTAATGGGGCGATAATTAGTGGGCTCAGACTTCGGTTTACCGGGTTTGTGGATGAAGATGACTATTGCCTCTTTGTACATCCCTGGGAAGAGATTGTTGTTCAAGAGGAGTACGCCGTAGGCTCTCGGCGTGAAAGCTAAACTTTTTTATTGGAAATGTCATTTACAATTTCAAATTCTAACAACTGTCAAAATCCTCATTCAACTATGAGAGAGATAGCTGCCGAACTCTCTGTATCTCACAAGTCTATCAGTACCATTTTAACTAATCATTTGGGGACGCCACATGTTACCGGTCGGCTAGTCCCAAAAGAAATGAATTTACTCCAACAACTCAATCGTATGAGAGTCGCTGAGGGCATGCTAGAACGAGTCAATTCCGACCCAACCGACTGTTGACATTATGGCAGGACCCTCTCCTACGACCCTCTCCCACGACCTTCTCCCACGACCCTCACCAAACTCCCTTCCCCTGACATCTTTGGAAAGGGGCTCGGCTTTGTTGCTTCCGCTTAGGGGGATAATGCCCTGTTAGGAGTGTACTTCTCTTCAAATCGCACACCGTTGGAATTCGAGCGATTTCTGGCTGCCCTCTCGGGGGTCTTGTTGCATTTAGCGTAGAAGCATGTGGTCGTCCTCGGTAATTTTAATGCAAAGTCACTGGCGTGTTGTAATCCATCGAACGAAGCACAAGGCCATGCTTTGGAGGCGTGGGTGGTTTCACCTACCTCTCCCTCCTTAATAGAGGGACGACGCATATGTGCGGGTGGCTGCACGGAGGGTCCGTGGTTGATTTAACCTTCACCACCCCAGCACTTGCCGCCACCGTTGCGTATAGGCAGGTCGAGCTCGCGGAGAACCTATCCGATCACCGATACATAGGGTTCTCCTCTCAGTTAGCACAGGATACGCAAGGGTGCTCACCGTTCTCGAGGTGGTCCATTACCTACTTGGACCTCCAGCTAGGAAGGCGGTTCACTGCTTTTCTGCAGAGCTGACCGATCTACGACGTGCCTGCTCGGCATATCTCTCATAGCACACATTCGAGGTGTGCACTGCCTTTGAAGCTAAGCGCCGTGTCCTACGTGGAGTTCTTTGCCCGGACCTTTCGCTCGTGGGTGTGGTCAACGCCTTGCTCGCAGACGACTCGTCTGCCTTAGTGTCTTATTTCTGCAAGCTCGTTATTTCTCAGAAAGAGATCTTGGAGCGCGAGAGGGAGGCTGACCCTTTCGTTCCATTGCTCCGCCGATGGCCGATGGTGGGCAGTGCGGACGAGAATCCCTGTAGCCAGACCTGCCCTGGGGAGGACGCAGAGGGCGGGGACGGGGGTCCCTCAGCCTTCATTGCACATATCTACTTGGGCGGGGGTGGTGTAGTGGCATGTACTGCCCCCGTTGTCTTCTCTCCTTCATATCCAGCACTAAGGCAAATTATGGCACCAGGTGTTTTGTCAGATTAGACAGAGCCTTTTTCAGGGCTCTCTCTCGGACTCTTGCATCCTCACCCCCTTGGACATGCAAGGCTGGCTCATAAATGAGTTTCACGTGAATAATAAAAAAAATAAAAGAGGTTTATCAATTTACCCTTTCGTACACAAAGAAAAAACCTATAAATATACAAGTTTTACAGGTGAGTGTTTGGACTATCTGCAGTGTGAGGACTTCATACCACAAAAGTTATTTACAAAAAAAATAATTATTTTCGTTACTATTCGAAACACGCTGTATCTCCAGACTCAACCATCAAGCGTAGTGTACTTTTTTTATATTTTACTCTTGATGCTGAAGAAAAATATAGATTGTCATAAAACATGTTGTTCAGGTTTTCAATTATATTTTTTTTTTTTTTTCAGAAAATCGGAATAGGTATTTGAAAAATTATTCTATAAATAAATCAACAACATTAAATGCTTGTTTTAAAAGTAAAAACACGATAATATGCAGTAGGTGCATAATACTTTAAAAATAATAATCCAAAAATTTATGATTTTATCGGGATTCGAACCTACTGTTCGCCACGAAAGCGCAGCTCAAAAGTAAACATAGTCAAGCAGGGCTAAACTTACATCTAAATAATCAGCGAAATAAAGTTTCAATATTATAACACCGTTACGCATCGGACGAATTCGGAAAAAACGAGTAGCGGGGTCGGAGCTACTTCGTCCCGCACCTGCCCGCTTCACCCCTTCAATAACATCAATGCTGGCTATACACAGCGCCTTAAGAGGATTACCGCATTTCACCTGAGCACATGCTCTGACTGCTTCACCCGGCTTTTATCATGACGAAAAATTTGGTATGTATGTATAATTACAAATTAAATAATCAAAGGGATAATCCTCAAGTTTGTCATGGGCCCTATTGTATAATTGGAACAGTTGCATTTGCCATTTTTTCTAAACGTAATCTGATTACTTAACCTCTGATCGTAAAGATGAGTTACATTCTCTGACGTACATTTTATTTATGTCTGTTAAGCACGCAGTCACGCACATTTATGTTTGCCACGAATGCAGCTTACATAGTCCCTAGACTCCTACTAATAGTTAACTATTTTCAAATACTCAAAAGAAGATTTTTATATACGTAATACATGACATTAGAATCTAAGACATCGTCAAGGACGCGGGTCTGGTGGATCTAAACGGCAAGCGGTCTTTCATTACGAGGTACTATGAGGAAGATGAAGGCCTTTGTTCACCAGTGGATGTCTCCCGACTGATGATAATGATAGTGTAGTTCTTTCAGTTAAAGACATCTAAACTTATTTTTGGGCAGCACAATTTAACGACACATCGTGGTCGTCTTATGGTTCATTGAACGATTTTTTATGCACAAGGTTGAATGTTCAAAACAAAGCAAATAAGTCACATGATTTTCTTAGTTATTCTAGATAGTGTTACCAGTTTAATTTATGCACGTTACATACCAATTAGGTTCACAGATATTTCATTTGTAATTCCTCAACTGACTGGTGCAGTGGGCAATAGAAGACTAGCTTCTACAAACCCTTTCGGGAACACTTGCTTGTTTGCATAATACACACAATCTTAATGCTAATATACCTTACCGGTACGATTTACTTATGAATCACTATACAAACTTAGTTACCTTCTCAGAACGGAGTGACTCAAATGTTATGCTAATTATCTATATTGCTGAACGATAAAGGTATTCTAGTATACATTTCCGCTATATTCGAGTACTGCGCACGTTGTTTTCACAATTTACAGGTAAGGCATTTTCTCCGCTATGACCTAGTTTCTGTATTAGACACCTGTATATTTAGGAAATTTCATGTAATCCTGTTCAGCAGTTTTGTGAAAATGCAACAAACAAACGGACATAGATTATAAGACAATTAGTTGGGATTTTAAAAATCTAAGGCGTAAGGGCTTCCTAACCTAAGAGGCTTGATCACTACCAGCCTTCGCACCTATTAAGCCGTCTATTTTTACTTGATGGGATCTAATTCAATTCACTGCGCACTTGTGCTTTAATCAGCTTAGTGGACACGCCTGTTATACGTACTTAGTTCTCAAAAAGTAAATCGTTTAGTTTATACAAGAACATACATTGCGTGAAGCGAGAGGTCGTAGTTTAGGTAAAAAAAGATAATTCAGTGAAAAAAAGCATATTTTCTGTTATCCAAAATGTATATTTATATGCCTCGATACTCAAGCTATGTGTATCAGTCAGTACCCGAAAAAAAAACTAACGAAATTGCTATCATTACAAAACGCAATTACCTGTAACTTCCAATTTCATTTAACAAAGCTGTTCACTGAACTCCGGAACTAGTAGAGTATAAACACTGTTATTTATGACAAAAAACACTGGTCACAACACAATACATAACTGTCTTCTAAAGACGCTACCTCCGGATTAGTCAAGCAGTCGCCGAGACTCGCAAACTAGACGTCTGCTCAAACGACTGTTGAAACTGATAACTGTCAATATACTGCTAATGAGCAACACTTTTAGACGCTAAAACGGTTATCAAAGTGTGCTTGATAAACATTTAGGTAATACCTGAACTCCAGATTGTTTCAGATAGGCTAAATACTGAAAACACTTTCCTTAACTTATCAACGCAAATTACACAGAAATTTATTTTCTGTATGCAACACAATTGATAAAGATTATTTATCAACAACTTCAACTACACTCGATTAGTTATGGGTTGCACTTTCGAGTCCCAACTCAAGTCAGTGATGTTTTACCAACAAGGTTGCATAACGGAGTACTTAATAAAATTCTAAGCCGCAATTATATTTTCTAAAACGCGACCTTATACAATAGCGTCACGTTATGTGATGTAAACAAAACGAATGAGTCATGATTTTTTTTATTATTATGCGCGATAAACAACGCTCGAGCGCAGTAAGCAGTCAATCCTACGAAGCAATCGTTTTATATAATTCGAACACTTGATGGTACCATACGAATATTACCTTGATGGCTGTAATTAGATATAGCTATATCATAATTTAAACGTGTAGCCAGAGGATCTAAAAGTATGTATTGTTTTATGGCAGAATCACGCTTCACTGCCTTGTCCTTGATTTTATACCTCGTATAGCATGTTCGCATCGGCATCGTAAGTAACTTATAGCAAAACATGATTATGCTAGCTAAGTATTAATACTTGGCTATTAGTGAAAACAAGTTAGAAACCTGTAAGCGGATTATTACTTAGACTCGGGGAAATGAGGAATCTAGGACAGACTACGTATAATAAATCATTCCACTTTCGTGTACATCGATCCCCTAAGAGACTTGACACAAAACCATGGACTGATAAACAAGGTCAGGTGAGGTCATTGGTTTAAATTATCCTCGTTGATGTATTCCGGTAATTTCAATAGTTCCCCAAGAACATGGGCGAGTGTCGCTCAATAAGTAGCATTTTGCACGCGACGTAACATTAATACATCAACAGCGTATTATTAACTGACTGGTGGTGTATCGCCATACCTATTTATGTAAAGAATTGGATGTGTCTAAATAAGAACTAAGCATTTTTTAGGCAGGCACAAAGAAGCACAAAGAAAACTTGATCATATTCTTCTATTAAGGCAAAATGGAACTGATAACATTGAGTCGGTTATAGTCAGCTCATAGTAAGCTTTATTTAAAAACCTAACCATGGCAATTTAACCTTCACGCAGACCCTTTATAACCAAAAATGGCGACATCACATTTGATTCACCACGTGAATTTCTCTGAAACACGCAAACAATATAAAAGAGAGGGAAAGTAGGTGTGTTTGAAAAAATTGTTGATGCAGACATTGTAAGGACAGCACACCGACCCGGCCGACCATGACGTTGTTAGAATTAGGCATTGGGGGCAGCAGACCAGCTATGAATAGCGCGAACCTCGCTACTTACGGTTATTAACCCATTGTCCCAGCGTGGAGCGTGATTATTGTCTTCCTATTGTTGAAACACATTGAGTAAACAATCTACCTTTACTTATACAAAAGCATTTTATTATAAATGCAGTTTCTACTTTCTTCGATTTTTTGTTTGTTTTCCGCGGCACAAAGCTGGTCTTGGGCCAAATTCTGGATAGTCGACTAATTATACATCGATCAAAATATTTATCGAGCTTCCACTTGGTGAAGAGCGTCTAATAAAACATAACATCGTGTGCCGTGTTTATTTTGAAGACAAATCGTTCAGCGAGGACTCTCGTCAGCGTAGACCTTTACACTAAAAGTCTATTGTTATGAAATGTGCCGGTTTCATTTATTTAAAAGCGTCTCAATGTCAAAAAAACTGATACCTTGGCCCATTTAAATGTAGAGTATCTACAGTTCTATTGTTAAAATTATAAAATTTTTCATACATGAGATTGGCGAAATTGGCGTAATATAATCAAAATTGAAATGTTTGGAGTGCATCTAAGTTCCGCAGTAAATGTAAAGGGTTCGAGGCCGGCCCGGTATTTACTGCCGCTATTGTTTATACAAGAATAGTGTGAACGTATGTGTATTATCATCACGCATGTGCGGTTTTTATTCATTGTGTACTCGTACCGTAAATATTACACCAAATACAGTAAAAAACATGCTATATCTCGTTCTCGTTTAATTAACTGACATTTTGTTCCGATAAGAAATATTAAAGAATTTTTGAGTTAGTAATATTTTGATAGTTTACATAGAGTATCATACGTTGACCTTGCACTTACATTCTATTCAAGTAGATTGTTTAATGTAGAAAAACTGTCTAAACAGTTTGTCTGTATGTTGCGTTTTCGCAGTTGAACAGATATTATAAAAAAAATAAGGAGTCACTTTTTTACTGTATGGTTTAATTAAAAACATTTTCATTAAAATAATTTAATTTAATGTTTATTTTTAACCAGCATACATTGTCATAAGCCTGTATTCTGCCTGTTACGATGTTGTGCTTAAACCGGATAGCACACATGTCGATAGGAGACACGTGTGAACATAATTGTGCCCCTATAACTAACATTCTTGAAATTTTTGCTTTTTTATTTATACAACACGTCGACTTATAATGTGCACGTACGCATAATAATCTATAATAAATTTAAAATACTAGTTTTAATATACAGTGGGAATAAACAACAACCAGATGTATTTAAATTGAATGGTAAACGAATGCCTGCGATGTTGATGAATTAGTTACTAAAAATACATAATAATATCATTGATCTAAGTAAAACGTTATAAGTGATCTTCGACACTACTGATGTAAATTAATAAACGAGCTTCGGCTAGGCTTCAAATAAAAAATCATATTCATTTGAGGAAAACCACAGGCAAAATCTAGATACCTTAGTATAAAAACATCTGGGCAGAGTCAATAAATCATTGTATAGTAAATATCCATGGGTATAATTTACTGTCTGGGAGCCTTGGAAAAGCTAGAGGCCTTTGTCCAGCAGTGGGACAATTCAGACTAAATCTGTATATATAAAAATGAATCCCTATTTCCCTTGGTCACAGCACCACGCGTGAACGGCTGGACCGATTTCGCTTATTCTTTTTTTGCTGTGTTCATTATTGTCAGAAGAAGGTTCTTATAAAAGAAAAAATATGGAAAATTGCCACTATATAAAATTATTTCTAATCTAACCTAAACTTTTTAATGACACCATACGACGTTTGACATAGAATTGACAGAATTCAATTGAAAACAGAATTCATGGTTAAGACAGGACAACGTCTGTCGGGCCAGCTAGTCTATCTATATATAAAAATGAATCGCTAAATGTGTTGCTAAGCGCATAACTCAATAACGCCTGGACCGAATTTGCTAATTCTTTTTTTGTTGCGTTATTAAGTCATCCTGACCTTTGTTACAATAGTGATTTGTTGGCTTCATCTGCGTCCTGAATAACATAAAGGCACCGGGAACGGGACCTAGGTATTCATGCGGGTGAAACCACAGGGCACAGCAAGTATAATAATAAAAATAACTTACTGTGGCCAATATTTCATGTCGTTTCCTTGCCTGCAGCATCGTTATCTTCTGGACATGGTCGAGAGCTGTGTGACGGAAGCACGATCGTGTCGCCAGTAAGAGATTCATCACCTCCTCAACTTCGGCCAGTTTGTGGCGGGACACCTTCAGAAATTATAACAACCGTTAAGAGGCATCCAAGACATTGATTTGAAAAAACAACCGTTTATCCAAATTGCTTTAGATTGTTATGTCACTGGAAATTACGATTAACGATATACATCCTTAAGTATTTAATTTAGAAAAGAGGGGTGTTATAACTGTGCATATTTGTTTGTGGCATCTAGCTTGCTAAAGAAAGGACTGGTTATGACGCGTGTTTGAAAGGTATTGCAATAGAAGATGGTTCTCCTGTAATTCAATTAATAAAAGAAGTATGGTAAAATAAATGAATACTAAGTTGTTGTCACTTACCTGCGAATTTCGATTCAGTGCGGTATCTAGATCATTTGAGATTTTTTCAAAGTGATTTTTACTCTCTTTTACACCTTTGATATCTCTAAAACAAAAAACAAAAGCTGTTCAATGTTCAAAAGGATGTTGGGTGGCAGCATTACTATCAATCAATTGTGTGATTCATCAATTGTTTCACATGTTGGTATATCATTCCAATATCACATAAATCGTTTTATAGGCACACAATTTCGTGGGTTTGCACAACAAAACACATTCACATTCATTAAAAGGAACTGGTCAGTTAGATGTGCAAAAAAATATAATTATTTCAATTCCAGAGCCAATTCATCATATCACATAACCATCAACCTTAAGTAATTAATTTAATTTTTGTAAATAAAGTTTATTTTAGACTGACTAGTTCTGTTGAAAAAGGTCATAAAAAATATTAAGTTTTACTGTAAACTAAACCTTATGTATAAGAATTATACTTTTTCTTCCAAAAAGTTTATTTGACATTGAAATTACTAACACAATATACTTATACTGTCTCAGGTCTCAAAAGTCTACCAGTTTTGGGCCATTGTTTTAATTTGTAACACTAATGTTATCTGGTCATAACAATCAGTATATTTATTCTTGTAATTTGTGCCTTTGTTCAAAGCACAGTACAGTACTAGTGATTAGAATAGAAATAATTTCTCATCCATTATGTTTACAAGTCAAAGCAAAAGTAAACAGCATTCCTAAAATAACATTATGAGCACCATCTTACATGAACAGGCATAAATCAATGAACTTTAACATAAATATTATTCTTTTTATAGCAACTAAAAACAAAACAACATTTTCCTGAAGAATTATTTATCAACATGCAATGGACCAAACAGGAAATTAACTAGATTTCAAAGTCTACATGTGTTTCAATGTAGGTATTGAAATTAAAACTTTAAACATTCACATTTAGAGTTTCATTTATAATTGGAAATTAAATTTGATTCAGTCTATGAGTTACTATGGTAAAATAATGCCATCTAACTATTTACTTAAACTTTCTGTAAATTCTTAAAATATCTAGGTATATTGATGTATACTATGAAAATTTACAAATATATATATATATATTATACAATAAACTATTGAATATTGAACTATTGACTTACACTTTAATAAATGCAGTGAGATTCTTAAGCACAGTCCTGGAGACCTGGTCAAGTAGGATTGAGTGGAATTTGTTCATTTCTTGCAAGGCATGGATCATTCTGTTCAGGGTAGCCATTACCTCGGAATCTTCTGAGAAGCTGCCCGTTAGGTCCCATAGGGCATTCGTAAAAGTGCTAAAATAACAACATATGTTACATAAACTGGTTTTAATAGTGAATTAAAAAACTACTATCCTTTGAGTAAATTAAGAGACATCATAAGTTAATTCCACATTTTTTTTTATTACAAGCACTCCAAAAAAAATATGTTTCTATAACTTTTTGGTTCACATACTTTACTGTATTTATATAAAAAGTAATAAGTTTAATTCTGTGAGGATAAATTGTATAAATTCTTACAGTAACAAATAATATAATGCTGTTGAACAATGTTCAAAGACAACATTAATAATATAAGATAATTAAAATAATAATCCCTCTTTTTATATTACAAATGAATAAGGAAATAATAATTTGAAATTAGTTGACATTATAATGAAGATCTTTCTACAACTTGATGTAATATTTATTATACCCATGTTATTTTTAACTCACATTTATTATTGATATTAAATTTCAGAGTTATCAGTTTTTTTTTATTAATAAAAAAATAAAGTAAGACTGATAAAATGTTTTGATTACAAAGTAATAATAATAACAATCAGAAAACATGAAAACCCATATAATGATTAACACCTATAATGTTATCTGATTAATGTTATCAAAACAAGAATATTGTTTTAATTTTAATTAAAAACTGGGACACAGCTGTACTTAAAAACAGGACATATCATTATATAGTTTACAAGTGAGTAACTTCAATCCCCAATGTATCAAGTAATTACGGTTATACAATATTCGATGAGAAAAGTTAAACAAATAAAAAAGAAAGGAACACAATCCTCACCCTCTATGACTCATGTAGATTTTACCAGAGTCAATCATAACAGAACATGCCTTCAGAACTTTGTCAAGCTTTTGTTCTAACGAGTCGATGCTGGCTTCTTCAGTTTCCAGCTGCTCCCTACAATAACAAACAGGATCACTTATACAACAATTACCAAGCACAACACGTATAAAATTTCACTTTCCATGTATAACTTTCATTGATTAAGATCTATATAATACCTAAACTTAGGAGAATCCCTGAGACACTCATCAAAATCTATTAACGGCTTCATGTTTACTAAAACTTGGATTTACTGGAGGGTTTGCACAAATAATTTATATCATTTCCAGCTTTGAACACAAAAAACTTCATACAGACACTTCCTTCGGGCTCTATTGACCTGACAATTGGCTGATTGGCTGTCAGTGTCATTCTGATAAAATAGGGATGTGAAATGTAATTTGTCAACAAGTCCCGAGATTTTTAGGCGAGTTTAATTTTTTATTTATTCATAAAACAGTTATTGCAAGAATATATTTCCGTTAAGTCATAAAGCGTTGTAAAGGATGCTAGTTTTGAATAAAAATTACTGGATTTTCTCGACTTTGTTTACTGACAATTGGCTGATTGGCTGTCAGTGTCATTCTGATAAAATAGGGATGTGAAATGTAATTTGTCAACAAGTCCCGAGATTTTTAGGCGAGTTTAATTTTTTATTTATTCATAAAACAGTTATTGCAAGAATATATTTCCGTTAAGTCATAAAGCGTTGTAAAGGATGCTAGTTTTGAATAAAAATTACTGGATTTTCTCGACTTTGTTTACTAAATTGAAGTAGGTACCTACCTAGGTAGGTATTCCAAGAACACTAACAATTCAAATCGGCTTTTGTACATCACTAGCATCAAGAACAAAACTGTCAATTTGATAGTATTCAATGACGTTTAATGACGTTTCTTTATAAAGTTGGTTGGTTCTTGAAGTGCGAAGCCGAAAAGTAAATAGGTTGCTGTGAATCGTGTAATATAACAGCCGGCGTAACTTTCTCTTGCAATAAAACTCAGACATAAATATGTAGTTTGGATCTGACAACAAGTAGCATTTTATCTACAACTTTGGAACCTATACCTCGCGTTTATTAAAGTTTTTCTATTTAAAATGGCTCAAAATAACAAACTTTTTAAAGATGAACATTTAATAACTGTTTTGCTATGTGCTCTCGCAATACCCTTGTCGATGTCAATGTGGATCATAAATTTAGTGTATTCAAAGTTTATAACGATGAACGAAGGATTTGATGGTACCTAACTTAATTCATTTAAAGGTTTACTTATCTTTAACGGCGAACTTTGAACTTTATTAATCCAGTGATTAGTTATTGCAGTAATTATTACTTTTATTAATGTATAAAGTTCATTTCAGAACCGGTTGTAATATCACCTGGAAGATGGCTGGCATCTTGTTTAATCCCACTTATTCTAGCAGTGCATGGGTACAGGAAGAAGAGCATTACTTTCAATGGAGCTGTCCTTGGTTGTGCAATAGCATTTATATTAACACTTAGCAACTATTCTTTCCTGGCATGCTTGATGACATTCTTCCTATCATCATCAAAAGCTACGAAAATTCGTCCACATATTAAAAAGAAGTTTGAAGATGATTTCAAAGAAGGTATGTTTTTAATACTTATTTTTTTTTCTTTACAGTGTTAAATTATTGAGAATTCCTAACAACTTTGCACACTGACAACATACAAAAGCTACAACAACAGAAATATGGCTCCATTCTATGATTCTTTCAATAAAAGACTCTGTGATAAAAAGTAATGGTGATGCTTATCTTTTAGGTGGGCAAAGGAATTGGATTCAAGTTCTTTGCAATTCAGGCATGGCTGCTCAACTAGCACTCCTGTATTTGTTGGATGTGGGAGCATCTGAAAGACCCGTTGATTTTGTTGGTGATTACAGAGCATCCTGGCTTTCCATTGGAATACTTGGTATGTAACTGTTAATTTATTTTCTACCCAAATAGAAAAGTTTTGTTTGATTAAAATTATAAATATACCATCATTGCCACAAGACATCACAAGTTGCTAATATAACTTAACTTTTGAAATATATAATAAAATTGGCTATCAGCCTCACATCATTGCTGTGTTAAATATTATTTTAAGCTAGGGAAGAAACATTTATTGTTATCTAGCCTAATATATAATCTAGATAACAATAAATGTTTCTTCCCTAGCTTAAACAGTGTTAAGTCACACTGACCTAATTTAGGAGTTATTATAAATTAAATACAAATGAGGTTTATCTATTTTGCAGGTGTATTTTCTTGCTGTAATGGAGACACTTGGGCATCAGAACTTGGAACTGTTTTCTCAAATTCTGACCCATATTTAATCACTACCTTCAAAAAAGTGCCAAAAGGAACAAATGGTGGAGTTAGTGTAATAGGGACTATCTTCAGTACAATAGGAGGTCTTGCTATTGGGATATCACAATATTTTACTATTTACTATTTCTCTGAACAAATGTTATGGGAAAATGCACCTCCTCAATGGCCAATCATCTTCTTTGGAGCTCTTGCTGGATTTCTAGGGAGTCTTGTGGATTCCTTGATGGGTGCAACAGTGCAATATTCAGGTACATAATGTTTTCAGAAAGATTAAATATTCTGGAATTCAAGGAGTTCCTGAACTAATATGCTTTAGTTTTGTTTTTTATGCAGCTTTCTCTTATAGCTAAGCCTAAAACTCTAGAGTCAGCAACCTTGGAATAAAAACACCTATGAAGAAAATAGCCTCAAGTATATAAAATACTTTCTTATCATTTCAGGTCTGGACAAAGATGGAAAAATTGTCTCACACTCTAGTCTTACAGTAAAACATATCAGTGGGAGAAATATTTTGGACAACCACAGTGTGAATCTCATATCAACAGTTATCATGGGACTGTTGATGCCAACATTATGCAAGAGTGTGTGGCCTTCCTTCTGAGTCTTAGCATTTTAATGTTGATGTAAATAATTGATGGGTGTCATTGTAAATTTGAATTTTTTATATGGTATTTCATATATATTTTATTAATGTAATTTATGTCCAAATTTTTAAGTGCGAATTTTTAGGTGGTGATTCTTGATGTGAATTAATTTATTATGTGTAGAGTCATTGCATTAGATTATATTAGTCAGTCATTAAATTGTACTTATTTGGCATGTGTGGGTAATAATCAATAGTAGTTATAATATATTATTTATATTGTCATGTTAGTTTTAAAATGTTAATAAGGTTATAAATATTTTGTTAGAAATACCTCTTTTATTTTTTTCAAAAAAAAAATTCCTTAGAGAAATCTTAAATTTTAATTAAATGCCTATCGATGTGACATAATAAAGAAGAATTGATTTGGTATGTTTATTTGGGCAAAAACTGTTCTAAGTTAACCATAATATTTATTTTGGTCATTCTATGATTCAAAGCCTGAAGTAGGTTCAATGTCGGCCTTTATCGTAGACGGCTTGTTTTGGTCGGCTAGTCAGATATATTGTTATTGACAATTTAAAAGAATTTAATTACTATTTACTGATCTTTACTGTATAGTAATTGGTTATCCGAAGGATGTTACATTAAGTTTTTTCTTTGAGTATTTATGCGTGAATAGATATTAGTTCTTACGTTACGCATAGTACGTAAATACAATTGATTGTTTCCTTCCATCTACCATATTATTATTATATTTGATCAAAACTTTGTGTTTAATTACAAGATTTAGTCATATAATCTGGCAGTTGAATCATTAATGCTTTGGCTTTGTAGGCAACATTTTCACTTTAATATTATATTGTGAACGCAACTTTTTCGAATTAAAATTAAGAAAAACCTGTGTAATACTGTCAGTGTCGTGTCACTGTCACTGTCAATTTTCAAGTGTCAGGTTCCGAATCCGATGTGCTTGTTGCTCGCCTCTTTGTTTACGAACAAATTAAATAACAGAACAAAAAGTCTATCGTGACTCATACTAAAAGTGCAGTGCTACACTGCTACAGATTTGTTAACGTAAATTAACGTTACTTGATTTCCCTTTTTCTTCTATTGTGTTGTTAATATCAAGTTCAATGTTATATAGCCAATAAGTAACTTATACTGCGGAATGGTGTTATGTTTATAATTTGAAAATTAGAATGTCATCGTCAGTAGAAGAAACTCCGATAATAAATTCGGATATAGAACATGATGTTACAAGCAGTCGTCGAAACTTGGTTGAAGATGAACAAGGTATTTTTTCATTTTGTAAAATATATTTAGTTCTCAATACTATTTAACAACCTAGATGTTTTGAGGTCACTTGCTTAGTTCTCTAAACTTCGATGTGTTAGACTAAAGCTAAAAACTTATGCACTCGATTGTAAATCTGCTCAATATAGATAATAGAATATAGTTAACACCTTAGAAAGTATAATGTAATTAAAAATGCAAGTTGTACTTAGCAAAGATTACAAATATGTTACATTATCAAATATCCTTTGTAGCATTGAGTAGATAATGATTACATTTGCCATGTTTAAAAGAAAACAAAAGGCTGAGTAGGTGAATAAAATCAAGCGAAAGAGTTTCTAATGAAGTTTTTATTAGGACCTTGGGCAATACATAACAAAACATAAATTCCCTTGTCAAAAAGTTATCTAAATAAGTATAACATGTAAGTATGTATTTTAGTGGAGGAGACAACAGGATGGATCAAATGTCGGACTGTGCTTGGCATTATGGGCTTCCTGGGCTTTGCCAGTGTGTACGCCATGAGAGTGAACTTGTCTGTGGCTATAGTAGCTATGGTCAACTCCACTACCCCTGCACCTTCAAACACTTCAATAGATGTATGTCCTGCAAGCCCAGCTAGTAACAGTTCAGTGCCACAGGTAAGAAAAAAAACATTCTTTTTTTTAAAATTGTCACATGATAGGGGATAATTTCACACATATCTACATATATATCAAAATCAATGAACACACAAACTTGGTTAATACATGGTGGTGAAGATTAACATTTGCACATTATTTCATGGTAGTTTGTTTTGTTGTGCTTTACATAACTGTATACTCTGTTTTTATACAGCAAATGGGAGGCCTTTAGGTCATTCACCTGATTGTAAAATATATACAGCTTTTTCTGTATGATGTAATTTAAATATGTACAAAAGTTATAAATAAATGGTATACAAATGCTCTAATGCTTATAAATATATGCCAACTGGGTATATGTTTACTTTCTTGTATACAGTACACACCTGTTTTAAAGTTGAAAGTCTGTGTTCTGAAAATGTAACATGATATTAGGTAAGTCTGAAACTGTAATTTAAAGGTCAAAAAGACCAAAGAAGAAAATCAAAACCAAAAATTTCCATTTCCTTTATGATATCACCATTTAAATTTATGAGTGCTGAAGAATTTATAATAAATGCCATATTTCTACTTCTTCCTTGTCGGGATCACTCGTGACAGAGTGGTCATGTTCATCACTTCAGGTGTTGGTGGCAAGCTTGACCAAATAAACGCGGCAGTAAATGGCTCATCATCACTACATGAATGCACAAGCGGCCATCAGAAAAGAGTGGCAGTGTGTTGTGAAGCTTTCCACCTTATTTCTTATAGTTTTTATTTTACAATATGTATTGTATTTTGTTATAGAGGCCTGGAGACTTCAACTGGACAGTAGAACAACAAAGTATAGTTTTAGGATCATTTTTCTATGGATATGTATTAACACAGGTAAGAGTAATAAGATTATTTGTTAAGTATGCATAATGTGGTCTGGGGTTTGATAATACATGTTTCAATATATTATAATAAAAAATATGTGTGAGTTGCAATGTCCAGACTGGGTCCTTCTCTTGTAGCAGTTTAATACTCGAGAACAAATAGCCCTGATACTGATTACAAATATTTCTTCTAAGTGTAAACATGGTATCTGATTTAATGTTGTAGTTTGAATTGTACATACAGTCTAATATATCTTAGTTGCATCCTACAGATTACGCATGTGTTGCGTATGTGCGCAATACTGATCTGACGTAAACAACAGTGTTCTATGCCTCATGTAACATTATTTTTTCAGATCCCTGGTGGAAGAATAGCAGAAATGTATGGAGGCAAACTCGTGTATGGTTTAGGAATATTTTTCACAGCAGTATTCACAATACTTAGTCCAATTGCAGCGTATACAAATATATCGTTTTTCATTGCTGTCCGAGCACTAGCAGGCCTAGCGGAAGGTGTAACATACCCAGCAATGCATGCAATGTTAGCGAGATGGATCCCGCCACTAGAGAGATCTAAGTTTGCGGCTTATGTTTATGCGGGTTTGTATTTGTTTATATTTTAAATCTATCTAATTATGTATTAATATGTATGGTAATATTATTCTGTCTTGAGTTTTAGTGCAAGTCAAGCTCCTCACTCTATTTGTTATTTATGTCAATAACTGTATTAATATACAATGATTACTACTTTCAAGAGCATTGGGATACCTTCTATGATAATTGCTCTAGTCCCTGTTCAACTAAAGATGTTTTCACAAAACTTATAAAATATTGTTACATCTGTACCTATCCAAATTTTTATAAATTTACTTATAAAAAGTAACCCTTTAAGAAATTTTAGGAACATTGATACGATAAATTCCATTTAATTTCAGGATCAAACATAGGTACAGTAATCACTCTGCCTATATCAGGATGGCTGTGTACCCTCGAGTGGGGCGGCGGCTGGCCTCTCTGCTTCTACATATTCGGCGGTATTGGAGTCGTGTGGTTCATATTCTGGCTCCTCCTAGTCTATGATACGCCCCAAAGACACCCGAGGATTTGTCCCAAAGAGATCGAATACATAACAAGGAGTATTGGCCCTCAGGTAATAATCACTTTTTAATTGAGTATACACACGTAAGTAGTACATAAAACGTAGTCGCTTTACGCGTTTGCCTTTCTACCGCTAACTTTTAAGTCCTAAGCCATATTTTGAAACAGACTTTTCAGGCGTCGTGTAAAGTAAGGAAGGTTTATATTGTAAAATGTCTATACAGTAAGGTTAACGAATGGTAATCGTGCGAAGCCGAGGCTGATCGCTCGTATTACACATAAACATGTATGAAGGAGGTTATATAAAAGCTGATGATTTATGCCGTATTAGCAGTTATGCCGTCGCCATATATATATTTGTTTTTATGAACCATTGTCACCAGTAGGTGCATGGTTATAGAATTTCATTGCATTTTCGAAATCATTCACAACTCTACAAGTAATATGTGTCTTATATGGGCATATTCCTTAAACAGTTCAATATTTTACTACTAAGTATATAACGTGTAATTGACCTATGATCTTTTAAATCGTAGTATTAACACCCAATATACACTGAGTCTTCATAGTAGTTTAAAATAGTAAATAGTCTTGCAAGGGCCATATTATATTTAATTTAATCAATAAATATACTACTTTCGCATGTAAATATTATTGAGGTAGGATAAAGCGTAATATCGCTAAACTGTTAATTGAATTTAGTAATTGTATGAAGTGTTTAATATTATTGCTTAATGTAGATTACATTTATACTATAGGTACCTATCTGTATTGGTTTGCTTAGTTATCAGAATGTGGGCCGCGTGACTCACGGTATGACCTAACAGATGTTTTCATGTTTCGTTCGCATCAAGTATATTGTACATATATCTTCTACGCAATGATGCTTGCAATATTTTAGAAAAAAAACATGCGCAACCATTAAAGTTAACTAAATTTTCAAAGAATTTTGAGTAATGTAGCATTCAAATAACACAAGATGAAGATGAAATTACCTAAAAAGAGGTAGGTACAATAAAAAGTAAGAAGTATATGTATTTATTGATGACACTAGCAAAAATACACTTTGCTACTTTTAATTAAAGTATAGTATATACTGATGCGCCTAAACAAATTATAGCTTATAATGCCATTAATCTGTTAGGCCGACTGACATCTAACGATTCAAAAAGAAGTTGATGGAGTGATCATTCGTCTGTTTAATGACAATCGGCCTTGATAAAATCTCATAACATGACATACACAACGTTAGGCACAGGTGTACCAATGTACACCAACACTTTGGCGTTATGTTTAGGTCCTATGTAACATTGCCAGCCTATTGCCACTTACCGGGCACAAATCCAAACTCCGACCTACTAATGAGAATTTCATAGAAAAAACCCAATAACGCCTTGATCGACTTGGGAATCGAACCCGAGACCTCTAGCATAGCAAGTGGGCTTAGAACCACAAGGCCAAAGAGGCAGTCACATTATACACAATTCAATCACAGATATTTTTTTATTTATATATTTATTTTATTATTAATTATATAATTTATTTTAGGAGGACAAACCGAGCATGGCGATACCGTGGCTGAAGTTCTTGACGTGCGTCCCTCTGTGGGCCATCCTCATAGCGCAGTGCGGGCAAGCGTGGGTCTTCTACACGCAGTTCACCGAGCTACCCTCCTACATGAACAATATATTACATTTCGATATTGTTTCCGTAAGTATATACCTACTGAGATATTTGAATAGATAGAAAGGTCGATTGATAATTTTTACTTGTAAGATGTGCAAATAAGTAAAAAGCTTGACATAGTCACATTGTTCAAAGTCCGGTGAAGAAGCAGACAAAGCCGGCACTCAGGTTAACTACAAAGATCTCTACAAGAAAAAAAAATAGTCAGATTTTCGATTTATCCTCCATAGATCTGGAATTTTCTTTTCTTAATTTTAAATCAATATTAAAAGCTAACTAAAGATGCTTAAAACAAAACATTCAAATAAATATGATTAAAAAAAGTCATTTCCAAGTTATTCCGTTACTTTATATCGACCTCTTCAATTACATAATTTCGCATTTAAATTTTCTCAACTATTCTATTAGCATTCAAGATTATTATTATTACTTATCTTTTCTACATTGTCTCGGGTCTGGGTGCTTGTGGTACCTTCGTTGTTTCTGAATTCCATAACACAAGTGCTTCAGCTACTTACTTTTGGTTCAGAGCAATAATATGTGGTGTTGTCAACATTTATCTATTTTATTTATTTACTTATTTTCCAGAATGCAAGATTAAGTGCTCTCCCGTACTTAACGGCTTGGTTTGGTGGCATACTGCTGTGTATTGTCGCTGACTGGACGCTGGCCAAAGGATGGATATCGCGGCTCAATAGCATGAAGCTTTGGAACACAGTCTGTAAGTCTTTATTATAACTATAGTCATAGTGTATACGATTAGCAACTCTACTGCTTTGTATTAAAGATTTACTTTAGTTATCAGAGTTGTTATATAACTTGCTATGGTCTTAAAATTCTCTTTTATCTAACTACAGTCTTTCAATGTTTAAGTTCTATAGGTAGTTACCTTCTTTATTATTGTTTAAATAATCGTTTGCTAGTGTTTAATAATAATATAATAATAATATCCCGGGACATCTCACACACCCAGACACCGAAAAAATGATCGTACTCATCACACAAACATTTGTCCTGAGTGGGAATCGAACCCATCGTGGGTTCGATTCCCACTCAGTATAGCAGTCAGGGTCACTAACCACTAGACCAACAGGCCCGTCATTTTTATACGTAAACGAAACAATAAAAAAATGCCTCTTAATATTTGTGTCAAAGATGAAGATCTAGTTAATGTAGGTTATCTAAAACACCCGATGCCTATTAAAATCAATAATAATATTTGTGATTATCACGACCTATCTTAAGTCTTCATAGCAGCGCAGATTGTTTGACCGTTTGACCCGCCATTCTAGTGAATTTTGTGAGATGTTTAGTTTGGCCGTAGTTCGGCCATCTACCTATTTATTATAAATACGTGATTCATTTAGGAGGGGAGGTACATTCCGTTTGTATTTCTTTTATATTTTCACTAGAAACAATAATATATTATTTGACTTTATATATACATACTTTGTCATTTACTTGTGGTGTGCTGTGTATATTGCGAATATTTAGAGATATTTTTGGCTTTAGAAAAGGACCCAATCGATGTAATCGATCCTAAAATTATAGTTGGCACGCATTCCTATAATAATCACATCAATAAAGATATTGTCTTTTATTTACGACTAGAGAAGCCTTTATTCTTAAATAGGACAGAAACAGGCTGGGATAGGGCTTTTCAATATGTTTGGCGGCTGTGGAGTGCACTACACTTAGCGCAGTACATCGCCCCGCACCCCCGCTGGCGCATGAATTTGTTACACAGCAGCGATTCGCCTCGAGTCAGACCCACCATCAGGCACCTGCCCAATTACGGGCGAACAGCGAGTAACGAGTAGAGCCAGTATAGTTTTGAAAGTTCTTTTCGCCTTAACAAACACATGCTGATAGAGTTCTCTCCGGCCAGTGTGAAAAGTCAGCGAGGAACTATTTATCCATGCATCTCTTTCTATCACACAGAATCTATATCTTGTTGTACGTCTCTTGAGCGATGACATAGTCGATAGGTGCTCGTTGTCCCGCTCGTAATGGGAAAAGAGCCCCAAGTTTGAATCCCACTATATTACCTTATGAGCAATTATTGAAGCGCGCAACTCAACTTACCAAATGTATTTCGTATTATTTATTTATTTGTTGTTTTATAGCGGCGTTTATCCCAGCGTTTGGTTTGTTGGGCATCGCGTGGGCTGGCTGTGATCGTGTTTCCGTCATCCTACTGCTATGTATCGCATCGGCCTTTGGCGGTGCCGCATATGCGGGTAAGTTTCTAATACGTATTTATAAAAAAGGCAAAAAATATATACAATAAAAAAAAACTCAGGAGTGACATTTTGTGTAAAAAATTGGAGTTGGTATTTAGTACTTTTAGTGATAGTGATTTTGAGTTTCAGACAAATATTGTGTGAATCACACCGTGTTTATATAAGGTCTGTATTTATCTTTAGCCTTGTAACTGCTTAACTAAATGTTATATACATTTGCGATAAATCCAAAATTCTAGGTATCTACGGAGATTTCCTTATAATTTACATGTACTTTGAATTTTAAGATACAACAAAATCAAGGGTAACAATACAAGCACTATCGTACGCACTTATGCGTGACACAATACGCAAAGACCGTTGCTCATGACCTTGCCACGGTTGCGGATGTTCCGCTACATTCCAATTTCCTTATTTAAAAGATGTCTTCTTTTAAAACAAAGTAGAGTTTCACTTTTATGTACGTGCTTACGTTATTATCAATCTTGAAATTGTTACAATATAAAAATCAGACAGAGAAGTGACGACCTTCAATTATCACGCTTGCTCAGCTGCCGGTCGGCGCTTTCATCATCATCATATCAACCCGGAATACCCCACTGCTGTTTATAGGCTTCCATCTCTGCCATTGTTTTACGTCTTGCGTGTCTCTCATACAGGAGGTTCCTGTTAACATTGCTATGTTATTAACCCACTATGCTCTCAGCGATTTCAGATCATTATCATCCACAGCCCTTGTCCTCCCGCTGCTGGGCATAGCATCCCTTTTTTGGTGCTATTTTATAAGGTCCTGTGCAAGCGTCATCCAGACTCGACCCAAGACTTTAATATGCGTAGACCCATCTTGCTCCCAGATGACTGACACTTCTTTTGTCTTTCCTCGGCGACCATTCCGTCACCGCCTGGGCCCACCGACAATTCGTTGGGCCAAGTGGCCTGCCATTTCATCCTCGTTATTGTGGTACCGACGACTCGAACTTTGGTTCGTTTTCGGATATCCACAAATTAAAACTTATGTACCTACATGTACTTTTTAAATTTACCTTCGTTGTTGTTTTGTCCAGGTAACCAGATGAACCACATCGACCTGTCGCCTCAGTTCGCGGGCACCATGTACGGCATCACGAACGCCGCCAGCAACATCTGCGGCTTCATGGCGCCCTACGTCGTCGGACACATCATCAAGGCTGAACAGGTACTTTATTCTCAATCAAAATAAGACGCGTCAAAAAATTATCCTCATCCTTGTCAATGGCGGGAAACGTGCCCAGAAGGCTGGCAGCATTGCCACGTTGTATGGCTATGCCGATTTCTGTGCAAAGAGCAAACCAGCCCTCTGATCACGAGTATAGTCTACCAAACATTGACAGTTCCTTAAAAAGATTTCGTGCCCCGAGCGTTTCAACCCAAAACGGCTCGAAAGTGAAAAAAGACAAGTATTGATTGTATGTAAAATGTTCTAGCAAACGCTGGGCCAATGGCGCGAGGTGTTCTACTTGGCGGCAGCCATCGACCTCGGCACCAATCTCTTCTATCTATTCTTTGCCAGTACAGAGGAACAGGTAATCTACGTTTTTTAAATAATTAGGCACTTAATCAGGCTTTCTTATATTGCACTTCCGTTTTGTGATATACAATTACGTGTTTTAGCCAAGTAGTCAAGATTTGACGACTATCTACATTTTTATCATTTCCCGAGACTTTTCCCAACTATGTTGGGGTCGGCTGCCAGTCTTACCGGATTCATGTGAATACCGTATTTTACATGGAGCGACTACCTATTTGACCTCCACAAACCATTTTACTGGGAAACACAGTATCCCATAGTAAGACTGGTTGTCAGAGATGACTTAACGACTTCCAAAGATCTATGTATGACAGCTGGGACCTACTGTTTAACGTGCTTTCCGAAACACGACTATCTACATTATACAGACAAAAATAATAAATAAATACCAACCTTAAAAACGTCCCACTGCTTGCAACGGTCCATGGCCCTAAAGATGGTTACTAAAATTTATTCAACACTTATTTAACTATATTTTTTCTCAGGACTGGTCTCGCCCCGACAACGATGACATGACTGCGCCCGCGCCGGTCGAAAGCATTCTCTACCCGGAGTCGTAGAAGTCACAAACAAACGGAAACAATTAATGACGTCATTCAATGTCAATTCACAAACTTAGTCAAGTTGGTAACACTGAATTAGTATTTTGTTAGTGGCAACATTATTTAAGAATAAACTAACATATAATGGAAATTAAAGAAATAAAACTAGTGAACTTCAAAATTATTTATTTTGTATCAATTGAAATATTTTTGGTAATTACCCTTGACTGCTAATTTCAAGCCAGATAAAGTAAAATAACAACTAAATTTTTTGTCTTAGGCTTCTGAAAGGCTGATGATCTCTCAAACCTCAAGTCAAGCGCTCTGATTGGTTGTTAGTCTTATTGGCCAACCAATCGCAGTCGAGATCACATTTGACAAAATATCAAATGATCAGCCTTTCAAAATCTAGACTAGCTACCGGAAATAAACACCTTTTAGATGAATGGCCAAATTAGAATCTTTATCAAAATTACCTTGGGTTTGCAAAGATAATTTGTAATTAAGATAAACTGTGCGAATTGATCAAAGAAACTTAATGTAAACATATTTATGATATAATGCTTATGAAAGTTTGTTGCCGCGATTATTATGCATTGAAAAAAAAACTACTCACGCACAAACTATGTATTTGTTGCAATTCTTATTTTGTATATTTATATCATTATATAACTGAGACCTAATTATTTTTTAAAGCGTATAGTTGGATTCAAAGTTAATGGTAGCTCTGAAGTTAGCCAAACGCTGCGCAGTACCTCGCCCCGCACCCCCGCTGGCGCTTAAGTTTGTTACTGCGCAGCGACTCGCCTCGTGTTCAGAGCCGCCATTAAGTTTGCACCGTACTTAACAGAGTAGTTTTATCTCAATGCTTAATACACGTCTTATTTAAATTAAAATATTCTTTGATTCTGTCGCTTTTATGTTAAAATTAATTGTTTTTAATATGTATTGCTTGATATAACTCATTGTCTAGTTTTTAATGTAAATAATGCTTTCAAATGCAATTTAGTTAAAATATTTTATTGTAATACACCTTTATTATGCAAATTATATCTAATTGAATTATTATTTTATTAGTTATATATAATTTCGACGTGCGGCTGTGTAACGTTAGCTCTCTTTTAATCAATTAGTTATTATATATATTGGGTTTCCGAAAAGAGCTACAAGATAGTGCAAGTGGGAGAGAGAATACAAAAAACGGTGCACGGGACAGGGACGGTGATATCTTCTGTCTTTATTTAGGCGTACCTTAAATTCTGACTGTAGTCACATTAAACGGAAAAAAGGAGGTACGCGTTTGCAAATCAATAAATTGTTTATTGGTTTCTTAGGTTTACGCGAATGTTAGACATTGAAATAAAACTACTTTTTACGGATTTTTTCGCGGAAATCTAAATATAAACAAATAATGTATTCTAAATGTATTTATAATTTACGTAAATATTGTATCACGGATTAAGTTTTATAAACATACCTAAGTACTAGTCTGTGATATGATAAATATTTTGGGGTGATAACACTAACAACCAAAGTAATTGAATTGGTAGGCTGTTATAATGGACTAAGACATTCCTAGTTAAAAAGTATTTATGGATAATTGTGATATCCTACGAGTGTATAAACCACTTAACGTCCCTTAATTACATATTTACATGATTCACTTAAGGATTAAAACGAAAGAGAAAAAAAAAAGTTCTGAAAAGTATTTATCTGCCAAAAAATATTAGAAGAGCTTAATAATAAATAAATGTAATTAAATATGATTGTGACCTTATTATTGCGTCCTTTAAAGTACACAGTACATAAAACATTGACTGTAATACTTTCACGATAAAAGGCGATTTTTTTCTAAAAATAAAAATATTTAATGTTAATTAAAAATTGCCAAATAAATGGCCAATCCATCTGATATACTTACTTTGAAAAATATTGCTAAAGATATTTAAAGCATTAGAAAAAATAATATTAAGATTATTTCGACTTAAAGTTTGCAAACTTAGTTTGGGCCAATCGCCTTTAACCTTGACCTAGCAATTTTAACCTTTATAAACTTGCTCACATATTACAGAGTATGGATTTTTAATATTTACAGCTACTATAGTACAGCTGCTGAGAGAATGCGTTCTGACATGTCGTGGTCAACTGAAAGATGTAAAAGAATTATTATACCCAGCAAATAACTTGGCAAGATTTTGACGTAGTGGGGATAAACACGCGCATACTCGATCTAACTCACCAATCTCTAATCAACTCGGTCGACTAACGCACCAATCACGCGCTCCGAGCGGAGCTATTACACCAATCGCGCGCTCGGATCGCGCTACCCCGCGTCCCGCTTGACCACCAAATAGATCTAAAAAGCGATTTCTTGCAGCTAACGACTCTTGCCAACTTACGTGCCGGCAATTAATGAATTGCTATCACTTATTTGTCCTATAAACGAATAATGACATTCAAACTAGATAATTATGCCAGGTTACAATTAATAATATGACACTTTTTTTCTGCATTTATCAAGACCAACTGGCATGTGACAGGACACACAAACCCAATAACACCTTGGTCGACTCAGGAATCGAACCCAAGACCTCTAGCGTAGCAGTCGCGCTTAGCGCCACTAGGCTAACGAGGCAGCTTCAATATTGTAATAATTTAGTAGCTTATCATTTATAAAAATAGTTCATTTTTAGCCAATTTTATGTATAAAACAGGCTGTAAGACAAAGCTCAATTATCATAAGCCAATATAAAATGACACCTTTTTATTTATTTAATCGGTTTATTCCAAGTATATGATATCAAATAAAACAAAAAATTAGAGAATAAATAAATGTAATTATTGTTATATGAACAATAAATATACAAAACCGAAATAGCAATTTTGATAATTTAGCACAAAATACTGTTTACAACGAGAAAGCATTGGTTATGTATAAAATTTAATGGCTGATATATTAATTATATAAAATTATAAATAAGTGGGTGCTGTGTATATATATGTATTGTATGTATTTATAAGACTTTTATGATCTAAGTTTATTTGTAGACATTCTGCACAAGCTTTCGCCAGTCATCTTCATTAATTAAACCTAGTTTAATTAAATTATATATTAAAAAACAATACTAATAATATACAGAATTTAAATAAAAAAACTTAACCTCGGGCGCCGCTGTTAAAATCATCATTATCGTTGTTGCATTGTGGAAACGAGATAGTGTTGTCTGCCTACATAACTCTGTCCCTTTCTGTCACTGTAGTTTAAAAATTTGGCCTTAAAAGTTAGTAAAATAAACAGGACTTGTCTTCTCAAAATCAGTGCTTCATCATCATTATCATCATCAGCCTATAGCAGTCCACTGCTGGACATAGGCCTCTCCAAATATAATATTTATAATTAGTTGATTCTTCTAATTTTATTCCTGACTTATTTATCGTACGTCCATGTTTTGTATACTTTAGCAAAACTAGTTACCTACTTCAACTCACCATGTATTTTTTTTTTCGATAATTTTTATCGTGTGTTCTTAAGCACAAAATAATTCCATAGAGCCTATCGTCCACCGATAGCTGAGTTACTTTAGCCGGCGGTGGATGATTAGCTTTACCATCCCTAACACACTTTATCATAGTTTTTTTTTTTAATTTTTACTTAATGATTTAACTATTTAAGTTACTAATAGTTCAACTGTAAGCAAAAAGCAGTATTCAATATGTGATGAACTTCTTTCAAATGTTACAAAAATACTTTATTACGATGTTATTTTTGTTTAATCTGGTAACTAATTTTATGTTATATTCCATTAATTTTTATGTAAATCTTTAGATTTATTGAAATACTTATGTTATTTTAGAATCTCTATTAGATGTTTGTCTTCTAATATAAAATTCATTAAATTAATTATTATTTGGCAATCAATGTAATTTGCTGTATATATGCATATATAAAAATGTTAAAAAGTAAAAATGTAAATGACGTAGGTATATATTTTTTTAGCAACAGTAAATACATTTTTCAACATAATAATCTTTTATTGTAATCTACAATTTGTAAATTTTACAAACTTTATAAATAAGTCCATGTCGTGTAGCATTAGTTTTTTGTGGGTGCTAACCTAATTGATTTACGTATACTGCCAAAAATTATAAGCTACGTGTAGCGTGAGCGGCGACAAGGGAAAGGAAAACTAAAATTACCATAATTTTTAATCCATTGACCGTTTCACTCAGGTGTATTTTGTACACTGTGTGCGAATGACGCATTGGATTGTGAAGATATGTTTAGGTCTAAACATCGTAAAGGCTTTTTGTATGGAGGAAGGATGCTGTCGAAATTCACGCGTAATTTCCACACTATGGCTGAGGCGTTTGCCCGTGGCCGAACCCAGCATAATAACAGAGTGCGAGCGTCCAGGCGTCAATACCAATATTTGTTTACGCCCCGAAGTGAGGCTCCGCTTGGTATGCGACCATTTATCTTATAACAAGCTGTATTTTACGTATAATTATGACAGTCGTCAATTTTAAAGTGATTGCTGAGAAAACGGCAGGTGCCAAATTAATTTCGGCGCGTGATTATACCTCACTTCAATATTAGAATTTTAATGACGTCCAACTTTTTTTGCATTTCGTCTTCGTCGACGTTTTTGAGTTACAGACAAAAAAAAGAAATTCTAAATAACTTATAAATATTTTGGTTATTATTTTACAACATTACACCCTAAAGTAATGGCTAAAAATTACCGTTAAAAAGCGGGTCTTACAATAATAAATGCTTTTGCGACTGTAAACTTATAGTAAATAAAAGAGTTGCAAACAAAGGCGCGGTTATTGGCAAACCCTTGCAATTAACTGTTAACAAAGTATTATTGTTGAACGCGTGTTTGCCAACATTTCGGTATTATTGTTCTTTTGTCGATTTCGCTTCAACCCGTCAATTTCGGCGTGCGAATGGTCGAAAGGACCTCGATGGGCCGACCTGTGATGTTTAAGAAAACTTTACAAGCCGCCAAAGACGGGTAACAAATACAAGTAACAAAACGGCCGATGTGTTTATGATGGTGGATTGTTTGAATACTTTTTTTTTGTATTTGAAACTGCAAACAATAGTTGCGTTTTTGTTTTTTAGGTAAAACATAACGGTGGTTTCATGCTTTGTTGTTTGGCGAGCCTCATGACAACACCTATTGAGCTATTAACGCTCAATAAAGGTGCCGGTTCGATAGCCGCTTTTACTGAAGATAGCGAACAATCATAACGTCTTTTTATGGTTTTAAATTGTTTGCAAATAATAGCATTATACAGTAGGTACATTAAATCATCATCATTTGAGCCTTTTACCAAAGGAGAATACGACATAAAAATTGCACTAAACACTACCTTCCGTTTAGTAAAAGCAAAATACCGATATGACATAAAAAGAAAAACATAATTACCTTTGTACTTATAATAATCTGCAGACGTAACAATAATGCATCGCTTGCGTCAGCAATGACAGTTTTTGAGCGCACGCAAATCAACATTAATTTAGATAGGTACGAAACCGCGTGCGACCCCATTTCGTTGTTACGCAATGCCGATGTGCCTTCTCAGTGCATTTGATGAGACAGTTCACCATTCCACTTACATCCATAAACTTTGGCAAAAGTAAGTAAATCGGGCTTAACTGAATTAATTGAATGGTAAGGTTCTCTACCTTTTAATTGAACCTGATAAATGGATGGAACTGCCTCGTTGGCCTAGTGGTGCTAAGCGCGACTGCTACGCTAGAGGTCTTGGGTTCGATTCCCGAGTCGACCAAGGTGTTATTGGGTTTTTCTATAAAATTCTCAGTAGCAGGTCGGAGTTTGGATTTGTGCCCGGTTAGTGGCAATAGGCAGGCTCGACCCCTATTACATGGGACCTAAACATATCGGCGAACCGTGGGTGTACATTGGCACACCTCTGCCTACCCCTTCGGGGATACAGGCGTGATGGTATGTGATGTTATGTTTTTTTTATATATGGATGAAAAAAGCACTCTACCTAACTGCCTTTCGCTAACAGATAGACTGAAAGTCCATGAGAAAGTATACGCAGAGAGAAGTGTTGTAAATAGCTGTTGATATGTCAATAAGTAACCTTATAGTAAATTAATACCTAATCATGAAAAATAATATACAATATTTCTCCTTACAATGCCTATAATGTATTTCATTATTGCGCGCAGAGAAAGCATGGGCACCTCGCTAGTTTATCACAAAGCATCAAGAGATTCGGTACGGTGGTAAATTAAAGTGCACCAAACGAGATTTTCTACAGAAAAGTAATTAAAGCGCGGTTCCGAAAAGCGGTTTTGGTTTCGGTAGCAATAAAACTTGCGTTGTCAGCGACAAAAGGGTTTGTTTTGGGCCCATTCGAACCTTCTTCGAACAGCGGGAGCCGAACAAATAAACGGTTGGTGTAAACGAACGTAGGTATTCGTCGACCGGAGCTAATAACGTGTCGTCTGACATAATAGGCGCGACAACGAAAGACGATGCTCATAATGAGCCCGCACCGAGCTTTGTTCTGCACTGAATGGGCTCGAAATGTCACCGAGATAGGTTTATTTACATCAGAAAGTTGTACGTCACCAAGTATTGAGTGAGCAGTCGAACCGTACTAAATTACTTTTATGATGTTTATGAAAAGAAGTATTTGAGGTAAAGGCAATTTTTTTACGACGAAGATTTTGATTCGTGCCAATGTTGGTTCAATTATATTGCGTGTTACTTCTAATCGATGTATAGAAGTTCTAGGTAATATGTTGGTAACTATAGTAAAGGCTTAAGCCATTATTTTATTCTGCTTGTTAATATAGTACTACATGAATATCTGTACATAAATGCATATCATTAGCAACCGCGAAAAGACAGCAGCAAGTGCAAATTAAAAGAAATGCAGAAGATGGTAATTTCTACACCGTTTAGGTAATGCTTTACCTAAGCAAGATGACCGGACTTATGTGAAGAAACTCTTGAATAACTTTCTGTATCGGGAAACCTCATTTGGTTTAAATACCTACCTAATTTGGTAAATAAAAATCAGTCTGGTTGCAGATTTTTATTTGGAAGTTGCGTTTGCACCCGGTAGCTATGTAAGTAAATACCACATTCATAAGGGAAAGTTAATTTAATTTACAATTCAAAGACTGGCTATTTATAGTTAACATCAAAACGTCAGTAACAAGAATGTTACTGTAAAAATTGGGTAATTTATTATTGAAAGCAAAACTGCTATGGGTAACGGTCAACAATGTAAAAAATAGAAGCAATAAAAAAACAAAACTATCGATGCAAGACACAAATATAAAAGAATGCTCTATTTTTAGACCCATAAAAATTATTTAAAATAGAGCAAGTCTTTTGTCTAAAAAGGTTTTATGGGTGTGGCAGAGCAGTCTCATCAAAAGATCGTCGCGTCGTCGTAAAAAATATTTTGTCCGTTAAATTGTAACAGTTGTTGTTTTTATTCCTACCGAAAATACCGCACTGTTACAATTATGTGAAACTGTTACTTTCTAAGAAATTAAAAAATGATGTTTCGACGAATTGTAGAACTGTATTCTTCCTGGACCGGCTCTAAACAATGGTATCATTGGTCCTAAAATAAATAACAATCTACGTCGAAGATATCTAAGTTAGTATCTTGTTTTTCTAACTCAATCAAACTAAGTAATATTTTATAGGCATATCTAAAACGAGATGAGGGCGTCATCTTGAAAGTTACGACTAAACTCCTTCCGCGCCTAGATTTACTAGCTGGTAGTACATTAACCGCTTAATAGGTGTTGGAATGAAATCACTAGAATGTTGATTAAGCTAAACTGTAGAGGTAGATTTAAACCTACATCTTAAAAAGATTCGATAAATAGCTATGTCAAATATGTTAATCACGCAGCCTTACAGACGATTCTACAGGTGTCTACTAAGATAAAGGATTAAAACGATTAAAAACATGCATATGTAGCGTATTAGTTGCAATCCACATTAAATTCTATGCACTAGGTATCAAAAGTAAAGCGGAGGGTCCAATACTTTATTCATATACTAATCGAGTCGCGATTATAAGATATACTTTACTCGTGTCAATGCAATTCGCAGATACGATCTCTGCACAGAAAGTGTCTCATATGATTACATCACTATGTAGATATGACATTTCTTAGGTCCTAATTAGTTGCGTTCGATACAATAGAGAATTTGAATAAAGATCTCAAGCATGTGGAACAATGCTGGCGGGTGGGCCAACCTGAACCTTTGCATATGCAAAACAGAGGCTGTATCGGCGTCACTGCGTCAGGCGGCGGCTTTGATGTCGGTCGGTAGACGCGAACAAATTTATGCTCAGTGTCAATACATTAGAGGAGAGAGGCGCGCGGCGTCGCGACTGATGTCAGCCTCGGCTGTGTTTGAATAATAAGTGCGCCTCTCCATTGTACGATAACGTGACCTGTGACGGCTGTGACGGGCGGAGCTAGTGCGCGCTACACCTACCCCGCATTTTCAATGATTACAGTATACATTCGAATATTTATGTTGTTTTTTTTTTTACTAATACATTGTTTACGTAGATACATACTTGAAGCTATGAACTGTAACGGTCTATCTAGAAATAAATATACGTTTGTTAAAACTTGATTATTCAACGATGAGAATTAAGTGTTTAATCAGTAGACTTCGAATGGTCTATTTACTACTGCATTACAAATATTCAGTTTATTAAACTACCGAAATAAGATTATTGGTATTGGTTTCTTAGGTTTACCCGAATGTTAGACATTGAAATAAAACTACTTTTTACGGATTTTTTAGGTATCATCAGGTATCATGGTCACGGGCAGACTCTGCCCGTGACCATGATACCTGCAAAGGTGTCGAAACGTCGGGACTTAAAATCTTAATTTAAACCGCGAAAAAATCCGTAAAAAGTAGTTTTATTTCAAAGATGATTGGTAATAAAATCCAGCATGTACCTGTATACATGTTAGTTGTATATGTGTTAGACGATGTAGAATATGCGGGTGCAAAATTACCCAACTCAACCATAAGTCACTAATCTAACCAAAAAAACAATACGTGACGTACGATAATGGAGCTCGGTATAATAACGCGGAGGCACGCGAGACGCCTTGCGCCGCGCCCGCGCCGCGTGCACCGCGCGCGTGCCCGCGTGCGACGCGCGACAACCGCTCGCCGGCGCGCCGCGGCGTGCCCAGCCGCCCGCTGCCGCCCGCTGCCGCCCGCACGCTCGCTCAGTCGCGCGACGACCGCGAGCCGAGACACCCGCATGCACGCTCCACAAATCATGCTGTGATTGCTCTTACGTACGACACGTTTATTTGGATGTTTTTTGAGTGAAGTGCTAATTAGTAACTATGGTGACGGGTATTGCCGGCAGCCCGCAGCAGGCCGCCTCTAACCCAGTGGTGGTGAACATGAGCTCTCCAGGGGCGCAGGTTGAGCAGAAGAAGAATAGTGATAATAGAAGGGTGAGTGTTTTTGTTTTGATTTTTATTTTTATAGTTTATTTTGCATGACCGCAGTTATTAATACCATAAACAGGGTCATTAAATAGAGACATCAACGCGTTTATTTACTGGTTTTTATTAGTTAATCATTGGTTCACTTTCTCACATGTTTGTTTGGGTATAAATGCAGTTTATTTTTTCCTAAAATTAAAATAATGATTGTATATTTCCAATGCATATACAATTTTTATAAAAATAAATTTACAGATTTTGAACTCAACACTTATTTAGCTCCACATAACACACAATAAATTGTACCTGACATACCTACATGCATGCGTGCTGTATGGTGCAAAAAAATATAATAAAGCCTTATGTGGATAAGGCAAGTTCAAACAGTTTCAGGCGGTAGGTTGTGCAGTAGGTACTCAAAGATATCGTACGTAAGAGTAGGTACATCACGCGCACATTAGCAAGACGATGCGAACTGCTTAGCTCGCACGAATTCGCGACTTGTGACCTGTAGCCACTGTCTATTACATTATAATACCGATAGAGGTCTATGACAACCATATAGTTAGTAAATAAAATAGGACTCTACAAAAAGAGCATTAGTCTCAAAGAGATGCTGCAATTGCTTCATAAAGGGAAGCCTAAAAGTTGCGAATAAGGAGAGTCGACTGTGACGGCTATTACCGCAACGGCGTATGCATTTAACAGACACATATATACATATATATCAACAATATAGATTTATCGTATAGATAACACAAATAATTACCACTTTTTAGTAAAATGACTATATCTACATTCTTAGTTACGAACTTGTCTGATTGAATTTATAGGAACCGAACATTGATAGTAACTACCTATACATACATACATATAATCACGCCTGTTTCCCGTCGGGGTAGGCAGAGACCACTTCTTTCCACTTGCTACGATCCTTACATACTTGTTTCGCTTCATCCACTGTCATAATTCCCTTCATACATGCTCTTCGGTTTAGGGTACTCTTGACCTGGCCTTTTTTCAAGACGTCTAACTACCTATTAGTTGTTATATTCATGACTGAAGGCTTTACGGGGTTGACTTCATTTTTTTTTTTGTTATCTGATCTTGAGGTCTGTTTGGACAAGGCATTAATTATGAAAACAGACAAATACATTCATGTATACCTATATATTATTAGGTATTTATATTTCTAAATAGGTACATACACACCTATAAGTTTAAAATAAATTTAATGCAGAGACAGGACAAGTCTAATTATCATGCTCATCACAAAAATAAATCGAACTTACAACCTTCGCTTAATCAGTCTCTCACTAACCACTAGACCGACGGACCAGGTACATAAATAAACAAGTAAACAAACATTTTTATTAAACTAAGTATTCAGCGGTTGTTCCCACGCAGCGGCAACGATTTGTTAATCCGAGGATCCGCGTTAACACCAAATAATGCAACAGTAGGTACCGGCGCCACCCACATCGCATCCCTCTTATCTTGCGAACCACTCGCTGAGACTTACAGCAGGGTTATCACACTTATTCATAAAGATAGTTTAGTTTACGTAATAAGTATGGAAAGTAATAAGGATGGATAAATGCGAAAGTAATTTACACTAAAGTTTATAGTAAAAAAATGTCTATTTGTTACGATTTCACGGCACATCCACACAGGCCGATTTTGATAGAAATTGTTTTGCAGCTACAGTATAGGAATGTTGCAAAAAGGAATGGAGTTGTTTTTAGTTCAGGAAAGGCTGAAAGGTTGTTCACATGTAGCTATCAACTATATAGGTGCTTACCTAGGTACGTATAGTTTGTAGCCAAAACAATGTTCAATCTGCGTAAGCTGAAAATATGAAGCTACAGTGTGCCTTTGATCATTATCAGATTTTTGAATGAAGTGTATGCGTTTTGTTATTCTAAGATTAAATAGTATAGAATGAATTGTCGGTAGGTACTCTAAATTTCTATGTAGGTATGACATTACATTATAAACATGATTCTAAAAGTTTGTTTAGGTCCACAATAAAAATATTTATCTACCTATCTATGTACAAATAAGTAATTAGAAATAACGTTCTTTGAATAAGAGCCAAATGCTATTAAGATCGACTTGAATACGAGAAGTCACTTTCACTATTGTTTTATTAAATCCGTTCTGTTCTTACACTCGTGTACATTTATGTATATAGGTACGTACTGTACCTAATAGATTATATAATATATTTGTAAATTACGTTTTAATAATGAATATTTATCCAGTCCAGCATCTCAATATTATCTGCCTGTAGGTTTGGTGCAATGTTTACAAGGTCGACGGCTGGCTATCGCTCTCCCGTGGCCGCGCGCCGATACAGAACTCTTTAAAATATCTAAAAGATGCCAGAATCCATAAATCGTGGATTATCTGTTGCCAGCCCTCGCTCGCGCCATCCAGACGGTAGGAGCGTGAGTCAGTGGTCGGGCGTGGGCGTCCGCGTGGGTGACGCGCCGTGGGCTAATTGTCGTGGGAACGTGCCCTCCCCCCTCCTGCCCCCTATATGTCCCTCGCCTACACCAGGACGCGTCTAGAATGCGTCATAGGATAGTATAATGAATGAGATGCGCCGCCCCAGACCTGTCAACGTAGTTTTTATGTGCGTCACATGAAAACTAATACAAAAACTGTAGACTTTCCGAATTCTATAGTTTTTCTTCTGTTGTTGCGTAGACTCTCCTCTTACTTCAGACCGTCTTATACGTAGGCATAGTAACTATCATTCACTGTCGTCATCAATCCTGAAGCCAACGAGCTGATTACTCGTACTAGTACAATCCATTTTGTATCCGAGCTGTACTCAGATCACATCAAACAAGGGAGATTTGCTATCCTTGTAATTTTAGTATGCGTACCCGATGTCGCCACTTTTCACACATTTATATTTGTACACGCCCAAACGAATATCTCAACAGCGCACACACAAACATAAAAGTCAACGTGATTTGCTGCAAACACAACAATATCATTGTTACTGTTAACTCACACAACTCACTGCTCCAATCACGGCATTTTTCACACACGCTAATGATGGGAAAAATTGGTCGATAAAATATTTATCGATGAAACAGACGACAAAATATGGTTCATCAAATAAATAAAAAAAATATTATATTGTCGGTATTATTCGGTATTGATATATCTATTTGACTTGAAAAATTAAACAAATGAGTAGGTAGATTACTCTACACTTATATTTATTATATTTGAGTGGTCGGTTACAATATGTACTAATGTACCTTCGCCTAAACGTAACAAATATTTTTCTGAAAACCATACTAAAATTGGTTTAGCCGATCACGAGATAATCTCGCAATAACATACAGATAATAATAATAATAATCCATATTTCAGGCATCAAGGCCCATATAAATATAAACAATACTCTACTTAACACAACTTAATAATACTATAAATACTTACTACATAATTAACTAATACTAATGTACACGAAGTGTCGGCGTCGTGTTTCGCTGACTGGCATATATACATACGGGTCGAACTGAGAACCACTTTTTTTGAAGACCGTTAAAGACATATTTCTATACCTTCTGTAAGCTAAATAAACAACTAAAACATTAAAACACACGCTTTAACACTATATCGATACATTGTTTTATCATTACTCGTGAAACTGCATCACTATTCTACGGCCGGGTACAGCGGAGGTACCACGCGACTGTCATTACATTTTGAATTTGTGAGTATTGGTGACGCACGCATCCATTGCGCCATGAAGCGCAACGAATAATTTAATGATTCTTACTTAGCAAGCAATGTATTTTATTATTACGCTAAGGATGAATTGTCACTTAATGTCATTTATGTTATAATTAATTTCTATTTTTGTGGTTTTATAGAAGAAATATGTAAATATTGTAATACTAACACATGAAATGAGATTCCATCTTTCTCGTAGTTCACTTTTTTGCTTGTATTTTTGCAAACAACAACAGAACAACTCGGCATTTTGGCAAAAACCGAGAGACGTGACGCGAGCGCGTAGTTACTGCCGACTGTCGGCAAAAGTCGGTATCAAGTGCAAATTGAGCCAGATGCGTTCGCACGTGCCGGGGCGCTATAACATATCTCCTATGTTTGATGTGATCTGAGGAGCTGTACAAACAGAGAACCGCGATAGTACCTGTAGATAGGAGGATACTTATTTTACTATAAATAGAATTTAAAAGGCAGCCTCTTCACAACATATCAGATCTACAAAGATTGTTACGAACGTACTTAGCAACAATATTAATCACGCTACACGACACGTAACAGACAGTAGATGGATGCTGACGCGTAATTACATGCGTCTCGTCTGGCGGACGAGTGACTGGAGGAAGCTATTAGGCTGGCGGCAATCCATCATGAGATGATAAACATCATAGCTGCCGTGAGATAAGCCGTCGGCGCGTCGCGTGTGACCGGCCTAACGCCCACGCGTCCCGAGTACCGACCCGTACCGCCTACACCGACCTACCGGCGCTAGATAAGGCCTCGATTGTATCGTACTCACACAACTCGTGGGCTTCGAATATGCCTTTTACGGGAATGTTTTGAATTTAATTCACTGGAGATAAGCGTTCATGACTGAAGTAATCTATTAATTCTGAATCTATCACGTTATAGAAACGAAAGTGAATTCTTACCCTAGCACGAATGTAGAACGCATTAGAGAAAATACAATGACCTTTTAACCATCGCCTTTGTATATAATAGACTTGATTTGAAAGACGCAAAAAGAGCACGCCGTAGCATATCCAGACGTCTGGGCTGTAATAGAGACGGTGGCGGAAGTGCGGCGTCCGCTCCCACGCTTGGCACGCGACCGACGCTGGCGCGTGTCCCGCGGCCCGCTGCCCGCCGCCCGTGCCAAGCCGCCAACACGCCGCGAATACAAAAGCACCACATCTAATGTTCTACTATCCTTCTTCGAGTCGGTATAGTAGTATTGTACGTGTTGGCTTGTTTAATGGTTATACAAAAAGAAGAGAAATAGCTCCAGTGGAGTATATATGGAACATACATGGTAGCTACTAGTAGTTAGGCATTAGAGACGGACTTAGGAACTTTTGGATTGGTAAAGGACTATTATTTAACATTTTATCTTTTCCTACTTTCATTTCAACCAAGTATTTGTTTTATGACGTAGATTACCAATCTACGTGACATTTCATATGTTCAAGCGTTTTCTTTTAATATTAGCGATTGGAAAAATATAAATTTGCCCCCCTCGCGCTTCGCCACACCTCTTTTATCTTTATTTTCACCGATAGTGATGGCACACGCCTCGAGGGTGACGGTCTTTATCAAAGCCGTGGCCGCTGATTACACACGCCTTCAAAGCACACAAATATCGTGCACCTATATGCCGAATAACACGCAGTAACGTGATCACATAATGTTGACCTAATGTGCGATATAAGCTTAAGTGATAAACAACGTTAATCGGCAAATTAGATTATAATTTATAACATAATGTTTTTAGTGTCGGATTTCACCTTCTGTTTACGTTTTGTAACCCCGAGTATTCTGCACGCCGATATTTTGAGGATTCTACGAATCCAGCGATTGACTAACGCCTTTTAATTAAACGCTATATAACCCTCTTAGATAACAGCGCAATATTAATCACCTAACATCAAAGATACACGTTCATTAATCTTGTAGAGCCAACATCACGCGTTAATGATAGAGGCGGCGCAATTGATGTTCATTGTCTACGTCTGCGTAAACCACTGAGTTTAATTCCTTTTCCTTATAGCTGGCGATGTGTTCAATTTAATTATGATTAGTTGCATTGAATTGAAATAATTAGTTATTTGTTATTAAGTTAGTGCGTAATAAATACTAATGACTTTAATTTTATAGATTATACATGTTGGTACATGAAGGATTATTATGAGTAGAATAAATACGTTACTGAATTCAAATATACCTACATGCTTGATGATGGTTGGATAACCCGATTGCGACAAGAAGGTCGCATTGTGTCGCGTCGGCGCGGCGCGGTGCGGCGGGCGTCTTGCTTGTGGATCGCATCGCTATTTACCGCGTGCATTAGCACGAGCCTGTCAAATGTGGAGATTTAGGCGATACGAATGTGTAATGTCCACTGGGTGGCTGCCAGACGCCAGACGGTGCGAAATAACCGACTTTAATAGGGGTGCTCAACCTGAAGCTCTCAGCCAAATATATGCACCCACTGTCTGAAGATAACAAAAAGATAATAGCTAAACTAACTAAAAGATTAAAAAAGTAACAGATATTTGTGCTTCACTAGAGCAAGGTCTGTCTTCGCACTTCCCGGTGTAACAAACACTTCCGTGGTATTATCTCAGTTTTAATTTATTAGTATTTACAAGTAGGTATTTACAGCTTAGATACTACATAATGCTTCTAGAAAACCTTGTCTTGTTAAGAATTACAACTTCAAATAAAAATGTAATGTAAATATTGTTGTATCACTGATCTAAGTGCCACCTCACACCAGCACGAAAAGTATTGTCTACATGTCAGTGACAGCGTTTAGTAGTTATAACATTGAGCTTGTGTGATGTGATCCTAATAGTCTACTAAAGTGCCAGTGGTACTTTTCGAGTGAACATCGCGTGACTCAGCTGCTCCTAGCAAATAGAAATTGACGACTTGATCATGTCGTTCGTCTCGTTCGCTTTTCGTTAATATCAATTGGGATTCCGACGGGGACTTTAATGATGCGATGCAGGCCAATAGACAGTTATAAAGATGGTTAAATTAAAACACGCTTCTTTAAATATGTTAATATTTATAGATTGATAACGATTCTCGTTGACCGATGCGTGAAAAAGGAATGATTTATACGGTTTATTTATTTTTTTAGGAAACTGTTAATTTCACTATTTAAACAAAAGTTCTTTATCTGGACTTGAGAACAAAACGTGATATTTGATTAAACACGGGTAGCGTTTCGCTTGTCACCAATTCGAGTCTTCGTTTCAAAATTAGACTAAAGGTACAGGTGAATGGTTAGCACTAACCAGCACTTCATCTATCAATTATCGAAGAACAAAAGTAAAGCCGGAACCCCACCGCTGCGCAGGCTGTGCACGGATGCGTGGCTCACCTCTGCTGCGTGGGCTCATTAGTTCGGCGGCGTCGGCCTCCGTTTCCACTGCGGCGCACGGACACGGATGTGTCGCCCACACAGCTCATAGCTATGCGTGGGGTACAGTCACGAGCAAAAATATGTATACATAATAATATGCGAAATTGTTAAACGAAATTAGTGAGATTTTTTGTCGAATCCCTTCTGCCATCTAGCAATCAATGCATACTGACAGATGACACTTGAAAATACAATGGTTCAAAGATTTTTTTTAATAAAAAAAAAATTTACTCAAAGTCAATATATTATTTTTATAATATAGACAATAGCTCTTCCAAGTAACAATATAATTTAGCTATTGTGTAGTAACATCTGTTTTACTTATTTGTATTATAAATTACTTAGTTCTTACATAAATTATACTTATCACAACTTAAATGTATGTATATACATTTAAGTTGTGATATATTTAATAATAATTAATTGTACCTCTTATTTACATTAGCTTATTCTTATAATAATGCTTCAACAATATTATGTGTGTACATATTTTTGCTCGTGACTGTACATAGTCGTGGGTCGCAGAGAAATGGCCGACCCACGCAGCTCGGATGCGTCGCACGGCCGTGGGTTGAGCTACGTTCGTGTGTTTATGACGTCATTTGCTGCGTAGCATGTCCGTGCGCTGCGGTGGAAACGCTCTCATACATTTTGTACTAAAGCGAAGCTGAACACACGTGCACAGCCTCTCCGTGCGCCGCTGTGGGGTTCCGGCTTAACACCGGCTTTCATCAGTTCGTGTGATCTAAATGGCACGAATACCGGATCGCAGTCGCCGCGTCTCAGTCGGTCGTAGACAGTTGATAACCCTGGCGCGGGCGGCACGTGCGCGGCGCCTCGCGACTAAATCCATTCGGCATGGAGAGCCAAGCGTTACGTAAGTGACACAGATAGCCCAGAAGTACCACTCCACTATGAATTTAATGGCTAGAAGACCTAGCGAAAAATGCGGACGATAGGAAATAGAGGCCATTTCTTTGCGTATTTATTGAAGGAAAAAAAGATTGTATGTTACTTGAAGTTAAAGACTATAATAAAAAACGGTATTGTGTTATAAAATGTATCGAAACTGGTTATATTTCCTGGCTATACATATTCCATTTAGTTAGATCCTAATAAAATCGATCGTAACATTTGCTCACGTTCGTATCAAGGTAAACGCCTGATTATGATTACAACTATAATTATTTTTTCCCAACTAAACAACTTTACTTCAAGAGTTCCAAAGGTTCAAATATTGCGGATTCACCCAAACCGTTATACTTTGGTATCAAGTGAGTAACGCGGCAAAGCTTATCCACCTGTAATCTGGAACTATCAGCTGACATCAGCGGGTCAACGCTTAGTGAAGCGGGCGTGATAGATAACACATTGGTGTTCGGTCACCGACACAACTTATCTTTTGATTACGCTTTGACACTCCTCCATTCCGCTAGTTTATACATGATCAATGTAGGTACTTATATTTATAAAGGTTGTTGCTCCTTTCCTTCATATTTGGTTAATACAAAAAGCTTAACTTCACCGCGATATAGGCATCATGTAACCCCATTGTATAGCTAATAGATGTGAACGAGTGACAAGTCACAAGTATTTTGTTAGATGTAAATGTATTCAGAAATACACGTGGTAACTGAAATGGCGCGCATGTAATTCTCATGGCGGCAGTAAAATGACTGGTAGGTGTGGACAGACATACACATATACATGTATGTACGTGAAGTAGGTGTGTTGTGCTCGTGTAATGTTTGTCGGCTATATCGAGGCGTCTGAATGCGACGCGCCGCGGCGCCCGCTGGCCACGTGCCGCGTCTAACGCAGCGAGTAGCACTAAGGGAAACTAGACGACTTTGCTTTACTAGATTGACATGCGTATATTAATTAAAATTTATTTAATATTAATGTACATATTTTAGAAATTATTCTTCCGTAATGTCACTCTGCATTTTAAGACGGCTGACCACATACAATTATGAGAAGTAACATCAGAGAAATATACATAATTTTGATTTATGTTGATACTAATATAAAAATAAGGTTGCATTTTTTAGCACATTATCAGGCTACAGATAAGTGTCGTATAAAATCACGCTTGTTTAGTACACGGAACATGCAATTAGTATCAGATATATAAAAGGCTTGTCATTGTTCTATACTTAAAGTTGTTGTGAAAATTATTGGCAGTCATATTTTTTATAGAAGATAGTATCGTGCAATTGATTACTATTTCCTCATGCCGAGTTTATATCGTGTCCACACTGTGATACTTCTCTATCTGGGAAACACACAATTTCAGGCCACATTCTCAATAGGAGACAAGCCTCAAAATATGCCTCGTGACTTATATTGGGTGCATGTAAATTATATAACAATATGCTGTCAAATTAATACATATAAGCGTATCTCGTTCTAATAAATATAATAGGAACAAGCCGTGTTGTCGATACGACAAAGCAAAAGTGATTGACATGTTTCGATACATGTATCGATAAAAGTATCAGCACGTCAAATCGGTAACTAATACCCATTTATTCTGTGGAACCTATGTTATGATAGTGATGTACCCTAAACCGGGTGATTAATACATGGCCATAAATATGAGGGGTCTTTTATCCTCGCGTTGGTGCGGAAGCGGGGTCTCGTGCGGAAGGCGCCGAGAATTTCCCTTTGCCATCGGCCACCGCCTCCGCCGTGTTATACTCGCATTGTATGATAATATGGCGCGCTGCATCCGCCTGACATTGGCGTATCGGTCAGATGGTGTTTGCGAAAGCTAATTTTAAAACAGCCGTGACGTGCATTCGGAAGTTGTTTACTAATGAATTCCTAGGAGATTCCTATGTTATGACAGCGATGAACAAAGTCGGTTTCAGTCGAAACTGGTTAAATTTTGCAACGTTTTCAGTATACGTAATTAATTGAACTTTTATATTGGTCTCGAGCCAACGACTCAGGCGATGTCGCTTTTTGTTGATTAGGCACGAACTAAGCAATTATCACTTTGGTGTTAAAGAGATGGGACGTGTTACAAATTAGTGAAGATCGTTTGGTCGTCACGTGGTGCGGGCACGCGTGATTCAGCGTCACGGCGCGCGCGCAGCCAATCACGACACGGGCGACCTTCACCTTGAGGCAGTCGCACGCGCCGTCAGCGGCGTGTAACCAGAGATTAATGGGGCTTTTTGTCACGCGCCTTACATGGTGTCACTCGACGATAAACCGATAACAATGTTGTTTATACACAGAATAAATAATTGAATAGCATTACAATACGTGTACCATGAACTGGTGTTGCTGTGTTGCTGATAAGTGTATTCGTTACGTGTTGTATGCATGCTAGGTTTGCGTCACGTGAGAAAATAATGAAAATCTTGAGATGCCTCATAAATATATAAAATTATTATGTGCCGACCACCAACACTGAACTGTGAAGTAGACACTGGACAGCCTTAACCTTGCGACTAACATTTAATTCCTACCTACACGTGTGGATAATAGATGCAAATGCGCCGCGTTGACGCAAGGATAGCTGCTTATTATCAAGTTAATGTTTGAAACTAGTTCCGTTGAATTTATGTGGATGTTCTTTTGTTGCAGAGTAACAAGCCGATCATGGAGAAGAGGAGGAGAGCGCGCATCAACAACTGCCTCAACGAGCTGAAGGCGTTGATTTTGGATGCCATGAAAAAAGACGTAAGTAAATAATTACTTAACCAACCTATCTACATACTTTTGTCCTTTGTACTAGGCAGCTACCTACTTTAGAGCTTGTGTAATACAAGCGTTAGAAGAGTTGGTTGTGCTGTAGTTTTCTCGATTTGATGTGGACACACATTGTCATGTGTTAGTTCTGCTAAAGCTAGTTGTTCCGCGACTGGGGGTTTATGACTTCTAGAATCCTCAATTAAGTTTACTTGTTTTGTTACAGCCAGCAAGACACTCAAAACTAGAAAAGGCTGACATATTAGAAATGACTGTGAAGCATTTAGAGGGTCTGCGATCCGAAGGCGCGGGGTCCCCGGACCGTTTCCGTGCCGGGTACAGGCACTGCGTGTCCGAGGTGGCGAAGTTCCAGGGCATAGAGCCGACGTTAAGGCGGCGGCTGGTGAGGCACCTGGAGGGTTGCGTAACGTCACCGGGCTCCAGGCCAGCCTCAGCGCCCACGCCGCCGTCCGATGCCGAGGATGCCCCCCAGACACAACATTCTACTATTTTCATTTCTGGTAAGTGGGATTGTATATCCGTTTACTAGTTTACAAATAGATAACAATAATAGAATATCATAATGGCTCAGTTCAAAAGTTGTTTTAGTTTCAGTACAATGTTTCTAACAAATTATTTTTATTTCAGCTGGTCCCGGTTCAGGCGTCCGTCTGGTGCCAACCAGGTTGTCTAACGGAGACATCGCGCTGGTCTTACCTGCGGGAGTGAACGCTAGCACCCTGGGCGCCCTTCCGACCCTGGTGCCGCTATCCCCACGGGACGCCTCCTCCTCTACTTCATCAGAACCAAGATGTTACTCCCCTGCGAGTTCAGGCTGGGGCTCTCCCCCACCTCCGAACGAGGACTCCGCCCCTCTCGCCCTCGTCACAAGAAAACAACCCTCGGAAGAGAAGCCCTGGAGGCCTTGGTGACCCACCCTCCATTCCTTACATAATCCTGTGATATATTATAGCTGTACATAGTATGTCTACCGACAGAATATAGTTCCTAGAGTTAGGTCAAATGTTTACGGCATTACTTGAGTTGTTTGGTCAGTTTGAATGTGTGATAGATTTTATAGAGATTAATTTGTATTCAAGAGTTTGTATGATTAATTATCTTTCTGTTTAACGAAAGGATTATTATAAGTTATAGATAATATCGTGTACATTCGCAGATGACATCTGAGGCAGTATTTCATGTATCATTATGTAACGTAACGTAAGTTTGTTTCGTTATATTCATTACATAGTTTAATTAATAGTGCCATTAATTAATTTTCTTTATATTACAATTAGTTTGCTTAAAGCTTTTGTAAATATATTAGTTTTTATTAATAGTGAGTACTTTGCATTCAATGTTTGAATATATTCGATATAACATAAAGAATTCTGTGTGCCTTATACAGCAAAATCGTATTAGTCTTCCATTGTCGGCGTAAGCTGAGTATAGAAATATTTTACGTGTAATATAATACTTATTATATAGTTAATTACTTTATTTGTCGATATTACGCTCAATACTTCACTTAGTTTTGTTACCGGGACACACCAGTAGTCATTATAGTCTTCCCATACCAGTTACCGACGAGGACAGTTTATTTTATAACTTATAAGTAAATGTAATAAATAAATAAGTTTGTAGTATATTTGTACGAGTGAAAGATAAAACCTATGTTAAACTTTTTTTTGACAAATGTGTGTGCATATTATTTGAATGACTTTATGAATGATGCGCGAACAATTTACTTAGTATATTTTAATTGTAAACAATTATAACAATTTGCCGTCTCAATGTAAATGATTAAGAGAATAACGTGATATTATTTAAGATTATGTGTAGATAATATAAGAAGATGTACCTAAAAGAAATATGCCATTAATTTAGAAATAAAAGTATGAAAAGCAGTAACAACACGTTTTATTTGACATATCCGTACAAGACCTGCACAAACGAAAGAATAAAGTAGTAGGTAGGTAGGTATAGTGTGACCAAAACAAACGCCACACGTTTCCTATCGATGACCTTCCTGATATGAAACATCAACTCATAGCCTTGAGTCTTGTCTAATTTTAACCGTGGGAGAAAATACTTACCTGTGCATCTTTGTTGCTAAACATACTTAGAGATACTTTAGACGAGACTACCCATAAAAACAGGAAAGACTTTAAGGTTAACTTATAGTATGGAAGGCAAACTCCGCTAGAATCTGAAATAATAAAACATAAGGCTCAAATTACGTATCCTCAAACAAAAAACTAAATAAACAACCTCCGTGGTCAAACGGCGAACATGACGGTTTTCATTGTTAAGTTCCAAGGTCGCTTTTTCGATTCCCGGACGGGTATATGAAGATAACCACTCCTTACATAAGCCTGACTATCATCTATGTACCTATCATGCTGTGCTGTGTAAACATGCACATTTTGCAATTTGCACGATACCATATAGGTAGTTGGCGGTCTAACTTGCCAGTATTCTATTGGGATCTGACAAAAGTCCTTTCTGAACTCATGCTAGCCAAAGGAAAATTCGAGTTCTTAAAAAAACACTTAAATAAACTATCACTTTAAAATTATTCGATGAAACAGTCAGGAATATTACTAATGCACGCGTTTTCAACTTATGAATAATTCATGTAGGCGCTAGTAATTTGTTCGGTTCATGCGTCACTACCACTTAGGTTCATCTCACTGCAAATATTGTGCTATCACGTTTTCGTAAAGAATTCGTACATCGTGTAGTTATCATAAACCTCTTTGTAAATTACTAGGAATTGTACCTGGGTTTTCCGTAGCGACGGTACCTAAATATGGAGAGATAACGTAAATTTCTGTCTATTTAGAAGACCACATGATTCTTATATTTGTTTTATATAACTTGGTAACAGCAGTAATAAGAACAATAACATCTTGTTAAATAGACCGCAACTTAAGATCAATAATTTCAGATAGAGAAAAAACTTAGGTTTTTAAATCTATTGAAGAAACATATTTAAACTATATCTCCGTTTTGTGTAAAGTATAGTTTTCCTTCTTCTATTGAAATGAAGTAATAAAAATTCCGCCACAATTCTAAAATAAACAACAATCGAGAAACAAAACAGAAGCGACTCCTTTATTTGTAATATGAGCGGAGCCACCAAGGCAGCGTTCCACGGTGGTCGGCTAATTCGTCAATACATTCAATTATAAGCGTTTGTTTGCACTGTCCCGACACTAATGACCGCTCTCTGAGAGTTATTGCACCTGCGGCTGTAATTTACCACAATCCCGACCACTCTAATTATTTACACAATTTTCATGTCTACGAAAGTAAGCAAGGGATATTTTTCGACAATACAGATACACTATATGAACGTGCTCAGAAAGTTAATCAAATATTGGCAATTACTGCAAGAAATTACAAAAGCTTTTTTTATTTATTGATCGATGAGTTCAATTATAATTTTGTGTCAATTCAAAAAAATAAATTAACATAGATGAAATAGCGTACTTATCTGTTGAGTTAGATGAATGTAAAGTAGAATTACGTAGAAAGAAGTATCAATACTATTGGGTGTCTTGAAAAAAAAAAACGGAAATTTAAAGGTAATCTACTCTTTCTTCTTTGACTTTTCCACGAACCCTTTTACAGCAACCTAGTTTAACACCTAACACAGTACACCTGCGTCTGAAGAATGTGTTCAGATCATTTACTCCATTTACGTTTTCGTAAAAACGGGAGGTTACTTTTTATTACCCTATTGTAACAGTAGATCAGCGATCCAGGTGATAACATTCATTGCCTATCTTATCCAGAACTTACGTTGTATAAAGAGTTATATGTATGTTTGTATACATTATAACAAACCAGCATCAGTTTCAGGGGTAGGCAGAGGCACATTGTATACTAAGGTTTCAAATTTTATGAATATAATCTTGCTCTCGGAACACTAACTTGACATGTTTTAGTCAAGGCAGGAGCAAAAGCACACCTAGTGTTATATAAAACTAGATGCAATCGGTAACGAACCAGCAGACTGTGATATTTTTAAGAGCAACCAGAATACTCATCCCGAGCTTTGATTTTTATATCAATCTATTTATTGCAAGAATGTTTACGAGAAACTAACACTAGCGCGTTATTTATTTCAGTGATAACTAACATTTAATGAGTCTCATCAATTTTATACCAAACGTCTGCAGAATTTCGCAAAAATAAATAACGGATCGTCCGTTGTCGCCAAGTGCGTCATTATTATTTTAGAAAGTGGTAACCCGATACTGCAGTCGGTAAATATTTTCCAACACAATTCGAGCTCTCAGTCGCATCCGATCACTTTCATTACGTATCTCATTAAAATTCATAAGACGATGTGTTTACATGTAATGCCCATAATATCGTCCTCTAACGATGGTAGTAATTGAAATGTGATTTTTTATGAATCTGCACAACATCTGCGAAGCCACCCAAGTCGTGGCAGTCTCCGGGCCCTGTTTGCTAACTACTGTCCTGCTATATCGATACCCGTGTAATTTTCTCCCAATACTACCAGATTCCGAATATATTAATTCAACAAGCTCATCGATTACTCGTTTAATGAGCACAAGATATAAATTCGCATTAAGATTCGCATCCAAGAGGGATGTACGAATGCTACTTTATAGTAATGTTTTTGAAAATTATTCGGTGATAATTCCGATCGGTATCGGGCCGTGACTTTATTACCTATCATTCAAGTGGGGAACGAGTGTAGGCATCGAGTTGCATATAAATTGAACTTGTCAAGTGTATGGCTGGCTCGTACGCCTGAGTGACGGCTCCTCGTTACCGAAAGGTCGTTGCTTGCTTGTCATTGTTTTTTACATCTCTTTGTATTCGTATCAAGCGTCGGAGGCCAATTAATCAGTGTTATGACGCGTGACACGACCTAATGAGCAGAGAGGACGGCGGCCGCATGCAAATTGCCATATTACCAGCGATTATTGTGTTTTCTCCAGTGTTGATTGAAGCGGTAATATACAAGACGGTTTAAGGAATTTAGATTGAATATGCAGCGTTAATTTTAATGTAAACTGTTTGTTGTTGATAAAGTTTAAATTTAAGGCTCGTACGAAATAATACATTACCAGACATTATTCAGCAAGATATCCAATTCTGGAATTGAGGTTGCATCTCCTTGGCACGTATTTCTTGTAAATATGGTTAGAACAGTATTTACTGTCCTCAAAGAAAATTAGTATGTAAGTCACTACTATTCTAATAAGTTATTAACCAAATGAAATTGCATTAAAATATGTAAGTTAATATGAATAGATGAAAGTCTTATATTTCTAAAGTTTTGGCTGGCCGTCTTTCGATATTGCATTGTTGATGACAAATTACTGTCTTAATAATAAACATTTACTAAACCTTATTCCTATGCCCAATCCACGTAGGTAGAGGCCCAAAGACAGACTTTAAAAAATAACTATTACGAAATCTTCAATAAGGATTAGTGGATCATTTTATTAGTCTTTTTGTGAGGTCGCTTAGTGAAGCCGAATCGGTTTTTTGTAGAGGAATTTGTTGATCTGCTGTAAGTCTAGGTGGTCAAATGCACTCTGGTGGTCGGAGCCGAATTTTGATCAAAGTTAGGCCCACCCGGCTCAAAGTATCTGTAGCATTTACTCAGGTATTCTTCGGTAGATTGCGGTTCATTTTTTACAAGGACTATCATAAAAGGATATGCGAAATCCATGTCTGATCAATCGTTTAGATTGTGTTGAAACCATTCAAGCGTAATTAGTATAACGTTAATGACGTTAATCGTGATTGTATGCCTAAAAGTTTAAGAAAAGTTATTTTAAGTATCCAGTCTTTAAATTATATTAAAAAGCTGTATTTAAAAAAAAAATAAGGCCAGTTTTTACTTTTCGTATGAGTTGTATAAACCTTATTTCTAATACATAAGGTACTAAAATACCTTTGTCTTAATACACAGCTATTCAGCTTCTGTACTTACTAAATACTACCAGTTTCAAAAGTCACTTTCACAAACCGACTTGATTGAATGTTAATGTATTATTTATCAGCGTGTAATTGTTGTTTGTCTTCAGTTTCTTACCGAGCCATGTTCTTACAATTTCACCTGTAATTAGATATCGGTAGCAGGTATACCCTGACTGTCGTCAGTGGCGCCGCAGGTGCACCATAATGACGAGTTAGACAGCTTTGTTTTAACTAACTTTTTGTATTTTTTCGGTTTTTAATAAAGCAATTGCCTTAAATACAGTTTTGAGCTATCTGGGTGGGCCATTTGTGGGCTTTTAATAATGGCAATTTGAACAAAACCCAAAATTGAGAATCTCCGGTTCGAAGTTGTAATTTCTGTAAATATGAGACGAAAGGCGTACAGCGCAGGTTTCAACAGACGTACCCAAGGAGCAAATTTTCTCATCCTTCACATAAAATGGTAATGAGTACTGATTTATTCGTCATATTTACATAATTTACAGACCTAATAAGCTATACTTTAACTTGAGCAGTCGTTACTTATAAATCAATTGATTGGTGCTGCAGTTAAATAACTTCTTTACATTATATTACAAGTAGTTAGCCTTGATTACTTGATAGAATTTTTTGCCTAATATTTTAGATCTATAAATAATTGGTGAAATGATCAAGCTTAACTTTTGATTTTATCAACTTAAAGTTACTAAGTTAAGCAATACATTTAATAAATAAGCCCATTTACCTAGTTCATAGAAATAAAACGAATTAGTTTGTTTTTAAATCTAATGCACCACCCAAAAAGTATTAGCCAGATTTAGGCTGTATATGCCGGTGGTCTGCCTCAGGGCTGTTTACATGGTCATTACGTGTCGTTAGATAAAAAAAAAATGCGAAAAAACAAAGAGGGTCCACCACCCACGGCGGCTGCGCGGGCGCACGTGGTCACGTCCCTTTGACAACACTCACTTCCAACTGTCATCTGACGTAATTATTAGCTGTCATTCTTTTGGGACGCGAATAAAAATTTACGAAATTCTTGCGGTGTAGGAGGTATGTTATTTCTGAGTTGTATTTAGTGAATGAGTATTGTTAAACATAACAAAATATTCCATTTTGTTTTTTGTAAATATTGTACAGAGCATGTTGTCACATAATTATGAATAAGGTAATTTAATTAAAGTATAAGGGTATCATCAATTCCCGATAGCAGAGCTTGATAATGATAACAAAACTATAGATAACGCCGTGGTATAATAAACTTTATACTACATAATAAAACAACATAAGCTCGACTAATGAAGCACTATAACCTTGGTACTAGTCTCTAGATTTTATCCAACCTCAACAAAGCGTAGGTAGTTAGTTTTCAGTGGGATTCATTCCGAACATGCCTTTAATATGTCCGATCTCGATATAAAGAAAGAATGGCTCATTCGAACCGTACATTAATCGTTCCAATTACTGCGCTTCGTCGATCGCTCGGTAGCTATCCCTTCAAATTAATTGAATTGATTAACCAATTGAATTTAGCGCAATTGAGTTTTTGTTCGCATCGCGTCGTGCGCGCAGCTACAAGCGTGTACAAACGGTAGAATACCTGGGATTACTCTAGTCGGGGACACTTGCCGTGCTTTCATTATACGCTCGCATTGTTTGCTAATTTCTAAATGATTGAGGTATTTTTAAAGGTTTCATGTTCTTTACAGCCGAAGAATCAATCGAATCTTGTAGGAAGCTATGGTAGTAATTAATACAGAAAAAAAACATATATGAAAATATAGTAACATCACCCTAAGCTATATGAGTAAGTTTCAGACTGTTAGTCAGTTTCAGACTATGTTCTGAATCTGTACCTACCTCAATATGTATAGATTCAGAAATTATATCTTATAAACAATGTTCCATACCATATATTATGTATAATACCAGGCGATATCATCCTCATTTGTAAACTATTTCGTGCCTACTGTATTCCTCAAACAGCTTTCTTACCTATTTCTTTGAACAAAGACTATAAAAACTGTTTAATCAAAAATCTAATAATATCTTCCTTAATATCCTTACGATTGGAAGCTTAACACAGCATGTATGATATAAAACCTGCAGATAATGAGGCAAATTGTTTTGCGGTGATTATTTAGAACGACGCCTCTCAAGTACCTACTCTCAACAGGGACATTTTGGTGCTTAATTACCCTCGCTGTTAAATCGCGACTTAAAATAAACGAGAAGGGAATTTTATCGAGTTGTCTGCAGCAACCTTCATGGGACCGGCGCAGGCGCAGCGTCGTGAAAAAACAAAGACTTGTTTACTTTCGGTGCTTCAGAGTAATTTTGCCGCATTTTAATTATCTTACATGAGGTGTTTTTAAGCGGAACCGACGCACGTTGTTGGCTTTTCTCATTTTCATTTAATAAAGTTGGTTTTAAATAGAGGTTACAGAAGGTTTTGACGATATTCAAAATAGTTAAGTATGATGCGACACCTTTTTAGGGTTCCCACACAAAACTGCGATTTTGCATCGCATCGCAAGTAACTGCGAGCTCGCGTTCCATTTTGAACTTTATTTAAGAAGTAATTGCTGCTATACGGCTTCGCATCGCAACCAATCGCATCGCATCGCAGTTTTGTGTGGGAGCCCTTATTCCTAGAATGGACCCAACCATTCTAAGGATAAAAAGGTAAAAGGTGTGCGTCATGAACATAAGTTATTGTTTATAAATATTAGTCACATTTTTATAATTTTGGGATAGAGCCGCTTTATCTATCACAAAATATATCTTTACACGACTCACCTTCAAAGTACTCAATAAATTATAACAAAAAATGAGTTTTAAATAACTTTTATGTTGCAAAAAGTAAACAATTGGTAATTAAACGCTATATAAGTACTTTAATACTTTGTAATTTAAGGCTTAAGCTGAAAAATGTGGATCGTTAAATAAATTATTATAAAAATAGGGTAGATGTTTTAAATGTCAAATGTGATATCAAGGTCATTGGCTCAATTAAACCCAGAATCCTAATTTATGAGCAGGTTTATGGCTTTATTGAAACCTAAAAATAGTTTTTATTATAACCAAAAACAATATAGTAATGGCTATACAAAGTAAATTATGAGCAATAAGCAATAAGTAAAGTAAAAATGGCTAATAAAAGCTATATTGCTTTTTACTTGATTTACGTGATGTTAATACCAAATTAAATTATTTTTTAATCATAGTGTTTTAACTTGTATCCGCAGTTGACCAAAACCTCATTTACCAAAGCCCTATTAGCTATATACTTTTACTGCATATAGGAAATTTGGAACGAAGTGGCCTTACGAGACTTTTTTTGTTTAAAAACCAATTATATTAAGAGGTAGTCAACTCGTTACTTATTGTTTTAAGTATTTTGTAATTTATAGCAATTTTAATCCTAAATTATAGAATGAAATAAACAAATTATATTATAATTTTAATACATCGAAAAGACACTAATATAAAAAAATCTAATTTCATTTGTCAGTCCGTTTTATATAGTCCTTCAAAATAAAAGATGATACACATTTATGTATGTAATCTAAACCTACTTTTTCAGTGGTTGACATGAAAACTAAGTCTAATTTATAGGTTTTGCTTTATTTACTTAGGATTTGCTTTATTTCTTTCTATGTCACTTACGTCTAAAACCGAGTGAAAACTTGCCCTTATTATGGAATATGGGCTCATGGTTCATTCGCTAAACACATTGGAAGATCATAATTATAGAAATTGAACTTAACCTACTAGTCAACTTAAACAAAAAAATAAGTTCACCTCAAGATCTGTGGTTCATCGCTGACTATGGTTCTTTCAATGTTCATTAGCCTTCATCATTATCATCATCTGCCTAGCCTTGGCTACCAGTCTTGCCAGATTCAGCTGAAAACCGTATAACTATAATCATAATAACAACCAACCATATCTATGTAAACGTGGAGCCATGTGCCTATGTGTTCATTGACCCTGCCCATAGTATTTTTTTAGGCAGTTGCTCCATGAAAAGTACGGTATTCAGCTGAATCCGAAAAAACTGAAAGCCGACCCCGTCATATCAAAACAAATCAAAAAGCTTTTTCATCCTAATTCTGTAGGATTAAAGTACCGTACCTATTATATAAATTTAAATACAGATAATACACTATTATTATAGTCCTTTGCCATAAGTTTCCGAGTTGCCGTTAGGTACAATATTGACCTTAATAATTTTCGCTCGGCGCGCGTGCGCAGCCCAGCCGCCCGGAGGACGGGCTTGTCACGAATCTGTGACTGCATTGTGGACGGTTCACATCATTATGCGCGGTTTATGTGGAAATACATGGACTTACGTGTATTTAAAAAACATGTAAGTACAGGGTGAAAATTGGAAGCTTTTGAGGTAACCTAAATACTTAAATTTCTTACAAATAAAACCGACTTCATAATAAGTCTTATAAGGTGGGCCTACATGGGAAGAACCAGCTTTCAAACAAGAAAAAAATCATCAAAATCGTATATGATAATGAATTCCGATTCTAAGTTCTATCCAAACTCTTGAAAATTACACCTAATTTCAGCATTTTCCAAGCTACTGTGGTCAGCTCCAGCTGTTTACTGCCTTTTACGTAAAGCCACTAATTATCTAACCTTCACAACCAATTTCTCTGGCTAATTCAGCATGCCAAAGAAGTCTAGGTGTCAGCAGTTATGCGGTAACAAACCATAAAAAAATACGTTCGAATTGAAAACCTCCTCCTTTTTAGAGACTGTAAAAAGTGGAGAATATGTAGTATCGAAATTTAGCTAAGTTTATGTAAGTTGAAGTTCATAATAAAGGTTTAGTTACAAAAAATAACAAAGAGCCGCACTGCCTTTAGTTTTCACAATATTACACATAAGCCAGTGCAAAGCTCATCGTATCTTTTCAGTACGAGAACTTTGTTCAAATCTCAATAACAGAAGGAATGTTATAAAATATGATACTTTTATTAAAGCGCTCTGCATTTTTCTTAGAATCCATGCTATACGTGACCTCCGACTTACTCAGAGGATTTTATATTAAATTAAACATGTTTACAACCTCTGACTGCTCCTGAGTTATAGTTAGATCAAGTTACAATGTACAACTTTATTTATTAACGAGTGGAAGGGTTTACTTCTGGATAGGACTGACTTCAGTGTCATGTTTGTAAACGTATTCATTTATGTACCTACTAAAAACAGTTAAGGAAAACTATTTTATATACTAAATAAGAAAATAGTACGAGTATGTACAATTTACTTAACTTATTCTAACACTCTATTAATTTAAAAATTGGAGATCGGTAAGTAGTGTAGTTGAAAAAAAAAACAAAATGGTGCATTTCTGAAATTCGACAAATATTTCTCCAAAGCTGCCTCCATTTTTAAATTCTTATCAAAGTAACTAATGATAAATATCTAAGAGCAGAGTGAGTAGATAGAAATAGAATTTCTCTATAAAATAGAACCATAATACAAAGATGACACAGATATAAGCATATTTAGTGTCGGCGGTCTATTTAAGTGTGCATTAAATAAGCGTTGTGGCCGTTGTGGGTCTTGGTTGCGCGCGTAGGTGCTATTTAGCCCTCAAGGTGGCCGGAGCGACGTCGTGACTTACCGCGCCGCCGCGTGCGCCGCCAATAAGAAATAAACACCCACGCCGACTTAAAAATGTTAAAATAAATAAAATGCGCACGTCCCGGCTTATCTCAGAGCATAGTCGAGGACAGCAAAGGGCGCGCGCCTACTGAGCGACGCAACTTATTAACCAGACAACTGATAAACATACTTATATATTTGCAAATACATACATATTAGAGATAAATTACAGTCAGACACAATAATAGAAGGGGTAACTTGTCATGTTTTGTATTAAGATTATGAATGAGGATTCTTTATCTCTGATAAGTGATAACCTAGGCTAGTTTGGGATACTGAACTGATAGGCCAGAGAAATTGGTTGTGAATGAAAAATTGGTTGTGTCTTTGTGTAAAAGGCAGTAACCACTTGGAGCTGACCACAACATAGCTTGGTTATGAAATTAAGAATAGGTTTATTTTCAAGAGTTTAGTTAGAACTTGGAATCAGAATTGGAATCTTGGAATCTTTAATACACACACGATTACGTATGATATAAAGTCAACACATAAACAAATATACATACATATTTAGGTAGCCTCAGTCGGTATTGGATTTTGGTAAATATAAAACTCATAAGACTCAATATTTTTAATCATGATTAAAAATGCACAACCTAATGAGCCTGTCATAATTTAATTATCTGTTTGATTGATTGCAGTAATAACCAGAAGCTCTACGCCTCTACTTTGATAAATAGCTAGTGTTTAATGTGAACAACTTTAATGTTGATTGCTATACGGCACTAATGAACTAGTAATAAAAAAATGGATTAATTAGAAGAAAAATTTAGCGGTTGAAATAATACTACTTTCTACGGATTTAATCGCGGTTTAATTTTAGATTTTAGGTCCCGGCGTTTCAACACCTTTGCAGGTATAACAAAATCGATAATAAGTAATTTTATTTCAATGTCTAACATTCGCGTAAACCTAAGAAACCAAAAGTTTTGCGGTAAAGCTAAAATACTGGCTATGAAGACACAACTGAAATTTTATAAGACTTCCTCTACATTTTTCATATAGCATAAAAAATATATACTTTAGTAGTGACGTATATAGTTTCGCTGCCTTATTGCACAGAAATGTTTTCAAAGTATTTTTCTGTCTACTGTAATGGAAGATTTCTTCATTCGGTGTAAGATCCCTAAAAGCCTCAAATCCTTCGCCTATTAAACAAAAAAACAACACTTCTTTGGAAAATACACATTAAAAAAACAAATGCTCCCAACAATTAGTGGCCACTTTTCCGGCCAGTATGCGTCGCGCCCTCGTGGCGTGTGCCCGGGGCAGGTGCGTACGCGCCGACCGCCGACCGGTCCGCGCAATACCGCTCCGTACTTACCGAGCGTTACCTACAGACGCTATTAACAATTTAACTTAGGACTTGTTTTTTATATATACTTATTGTACTACTGAGAACAAAGTCGATAAAGATTTAAGACGATTGTTAGTTTTCAGTACTGTACGAGTATGTTCGTTTTCTGTGATTACGGTCTTGCTATTTTTTGTTAAGTTTAAAGGCCAAAGTACTTATTGAGAATATTATTAAAAAGGTTACGATATGTTAGTATGCTACTAAAAATACTTAATGTTCCAAATTATTATTGTTGCGAATCAAAACAACACCTTATCAAGGATTTAATAAATGAAATAGGTACCTATTTTATTTTCCTTATCCCCGATCATCTTTTTCTCCATACAAGCTGACGAATATAAGATTAATCATTAATTATCTCTACTATTTTAGCATTCCAAGGCAACTAAGAAAATAGACATAGGTAAAAAAAAACATTATTTCACAAAAGTCTTCTATACAAGGAGAGTATTTTCTTATTAAGTAAATAAAAAAATAAAAAAAATACTAATTTAGTAAGAAACTTCTACAAATGATAGCAAAAAGTAACAGTTTTAGAAATCGTTATTTCAAATAATAGGATTGTACTACTTACATCCGATTTCAGTCCTATATGATCCGATCTGATATACCGCGTTTGTATGAACGTCCACATAAGAAGCTACTCGAAGCCATTCCCGTACCAAGCAGTAAATTTCAAGCAAGCAATTATGTTACTGCAACAAAGCATTTACTATATAGAATAGCGGTTGTCTTTCATCGCTGTCTCACAAATCAGTTCATGGTAGAGGTAATGTAGGGTGCGTTCGATTGCAGTGACTTGCATTTGCTTTTAGTGCTCACCTTTATAAGAAAGGACTACAAAAAGTATTCAATATATAACGGTTTTGTTGTGCATTTAGCCCCCACAGATCAACACGATATAAGCAATACATATTCAAATAGATTATAAGATTAAAATGATATTAATCGTTACGATCCAACAGACAAACTATCCAAATATAGTTTTGTTGGACTTTTTGTATGTCATAAAATGTACCTTGTGCCTTATTAAATAAATAAATAATAAAGAATATTATCAGTGCAATATTTTTAGTCGAAAATCCTGTTCTAAATTTCTGGATGTGCGTCAAAAGTGACTGAAAAATATTCCATTTACCTACGAACATAATTAGCAAACCAAACGAGGAAGTATTTTACTTATTTAATAAAGATGTACTACAAAAAATGAACCTTTCATTTTAAGATCCTCTTTCACATTTGCATTTTTACCCTTCACATTACGATAACGGTTGGCGCTCTTACTCTTAAATTACAATCTGTTAAAGGATCTGAAATACATGACACACATCCCGATAAAATACTTGATATGATGTTCATAAACTTGAGTAAGTTCTTTTTAATATTCCATTAAAGGGTGAGCTAATATTTGTTTTTAATCTGTTCTTTATTTTAACGTCCTCGCCGAATGAAGTATGATGAACAATTAATGGATGCTTCAACAGTTATTTTTACGTGGACTGGACCATTTACCGCGGCACTTTGCCGGCTGTCTAATAATTACTGTATGGTTAAATTAATTTCAACGACGATTATTAGTGTCACGATAAAAACTCTCATTAAAAATAAAAAGTGACATAAAGTGTGGCCTAAGACGTCGCCGACTGTGGTTCGCTTAAATCCGCCAATCCGGTTTCAGAAACGTCGACCTCTCGGCCCCGTTTGTTTTTTCATTCGCAAAACTGTCTTATTTACGTTAATTAAGTGAAGTATAAGTTCGTGACTAGTACTGTGGGAGATTCGAAGGAAGACGACGAGAAACGTGACGGCTCACACTGTTGCTCTTTGTCATAAGAGTGTTTTATTTTAACCACACAATGCGGAGCTGGTCCGAGGGCGACTGCGAACCTATTTAATACAAGACACTCGTTATTTCCACCGATAATGAAGCTGTTACTTTCTTCATTATGTACGTCCCTTTCAGCTCGTAATTCTATGATATTTTGACAGCTATTTAATGAGAATAAAGCGAAAACTTGTCCCCAGCCTGAACATATTATTTGTTTTACAGCCTTCGGTATGCTATTAGCTACGTCGAGGGACATTTTGAGTTAGTTGCTAAATTGCGCTTTGTTAACATACATACAATAGTGACAGCATTCCTTTGGCTGACTTATTTATGACGAGATTTTTAACGATTAAAATGCCATAATCTTGTATAATTTTCTTTTATAATAGTCCACATTTTGATATCGTTTAAGGATGAAATAATTCTGAAAACCACGTTCGACATCTCGCGAGTGAATTAAAAAATATTTCATGTGCAGTTACTAAGTTCTTATAGTAATGAGGGCTCCGTTTTACAGCGAGCCGATGTGACTTATGGTGGCCGCGGCATGTCTTATTACTGTTATTATGTGCCCGAGGCTCACACGAATTATAGAATAACAGGTCCGAGAAACGAACGCGCTTTTTGTTTCGTTTTTTTTCCATCGATACTGTGTTACCCCAAGGGAAGTTACATATATCATGCATTGTTCGTGCTCGGTACAACAGAAAATAATGGCGTTATTTTTTACAATGTAACTTACGTGTAAGTTATAAGTACAGCGTTTTAATAGGCCCTCATTCTTCAGCTGTCATTACACTAGGTTACAAGTTTTGTAAAAAGTTGTTAAGCGTTCAATTTAGAGCGAGATGGCGAGAGAAAAAAGAGAGTGTCGTATAGGTGTGTCCTTTTTTATTATTTTGCTCTACATTTTTGAGTGCTCGTTTTATGAGAATATTGATGAGCATTGGTATCGTTTTGTTTCTATTATTATGCGGTGTGCATATAGTTGAGTAATTGGCATAATATTTAGCAGTTCTTGTTTAATGTTCGTAAACTCAGGTAACTAGTTATGAAAACCTATTAATCTATGTTTTTACATAGTGTGTAATATAAAATACATGCTTCTTTTATCATTCAAATACTGTTGAAAATGATAATCAGTATCAAAATGTACCAAAAGGTTTTCTATTAACTATTACCTTAACTTTTGATTCCTCGGTTTATTTAAATAATTTAGTTTTATTCTTAGTTCCTTAGTCTGTAACATAGACAAACAACTTTTCCTTGATTTGCAAGAGAGGCTTATTCTTATAGTTTTACACTTTCAACTTCACAATATCGCTAAAGATATCTTCTACCGCTATACTTATAACAGGCGGAACGTTATAAACTGCATGCAGTTGTCCCTTCTGTCTGAAGACAATGTCATAATTGAGACTTACAGATAAACATCATCCAGGGTTATACTTGTATCGATAACTTGTCAAGGGACTTATGTAAAGTGCCAGGATTAATCAATAACATGTTAATTAGAATATTTTATTGTAACATATTTTGAAGAGTTGGTTTTGTTACTTGCAAGTATATTATAGAAAGCTGAAACTACTTTTCATTTCTCAACTAGTTTTTTTTTTTTAAACTACTAGATATAAAGCTTACAATAGTTACAATTCAAAATTTTTAAACATATACAAGAAGAAAAATATGGTCTATGCTATTTATGCTTCTGTATACGAAAAAGAATAATAGTAATATTCTGGGACATCTAACAAGCGGTGGTCTGATCCCAAGCTAAGCAAAGCTTGTGTTATGGTAACCAGACAACTGATATATGTATTTGATAGAAAGACCTTTTGCCGTCTATGAAGATATCGCTGGATGGAAACCCTAAGCCGAGGTTTCACTTTCGAAGATGAGAGACATTAATTTAAGATACATCTTCCGTCGTATATGCATTAAGTATTATATTTATTGCGAACAGTACAGTCTGCCACTTAAGCGAATAAATAAATAAATTGTGATTATTTTCTAAAACGTCTAATAATAATATAATATTCCGGGACAATTCACACACGGTTATCTGATCCCAAGCTAAGCAGAGCTTGTGTTGTGGTAACCAGACAACTGATAAACATACTTGTTTATTTCTAAATACATACATATTATAGATAAATTACACCCAGACGCAGTACAAATGATCGAGCTCATCACACAAACATGTGTCCTGGGTGGGAATCGAACCCACGACCTCCGGTATAGCAGTCAGGGTCACTAACCACTAGACCAACAGGCCCGTCAAATATAATGTCTATATTTTCATATAATAAGGCACAAACTTATAAAATAAAAAAGGTTGTACATTTTGTGTTTATTGTTTTATACTTAAAAGTATTCTAATAGTAAGTCTGATATTTTATATTGACTTTTTATGTTGACTCTACTTACAAGTTATAAGGAAATTATTGAGACAACTTCGTAATTGTTACATGAAGGTATGATACACAGTTTCTCTTATTTAATTAATAGTTTTCAAGTAATTTGTACTTTACGAAAATATGTTAGTAGGTAACTATTTTCATCAAATTCTGCTACATTTTTATCACGTCTATAAGTGTGGCATAGACCAAACGTTTTATTTTCGAGGCACAATCTTAGTAGGTTTCGAAAGTTCCCTAAATTTGACATTTATGCGTTTTCTATTGCGTGCTGGCGAATTAAACGCTACATGCAGCCTCCCAAAGGGTATACAGTAACCAATTGTAAATGAACAAATGTGAATACAGCAGACGAAGGCTGGTAGCCACCCTGAGAACCTCAAAATTAAAGGCATCGTCGGTAATTAGGAACCCTCTCACTTCCACATTTTATGTGCGATCACGTTAATACGCTGAGATAGGTCGCAATCATATTATTTCGAAATTATTGTTTCGTAACATTTGCTTGTGATATTGAAATTAATCGGCAGTTGGCATTTACAACCTGGGTGGTCTGACGGGACTCTTTGTTGAGCGTTTATTTCATTTATTATATCGTTTACAGTACAATTATCGACTTTATCAGTTGTAAACTTATCAGGTATGGTAGCTGTGGAACGAATTTATGCTCGCTTCCACTCTTCGTTTTATCACAAACTGAGCAGTTTTAAAAAATAAGTTATAGCCCTTTTGATAAAAATGCGTTAAACGTTTGAAGGGAGAATTGCAGAAAGATGTGACTAAGTGTAATTAGGCTTCGCAACTCGAAGCTTATTAACCTAAACAGAAAATATTTAAAATAATTGTAACACGAAATATTAGCGCATAATAAACTATTATTTCTGGAATTTCTTCACACTGCCGGCATCCTTAGTGTTTATCGAAATTACATGACAACTATTGCGATTGGCGGCCTGTCTAGCTATCAGTTACGCCTCGCAATTCGCTTGCACAACATCCACCGATCACAAAATTATACTCGTCGACAAAAACTTCAAGGAAATACGACAAATGATAGATGGTAGTCAGTGTTTCGAACATGTTTTATATTTTAACAAGGGTTTCAGTTGGTGAATTTCATGAAAGGTAAGATAGTCAAGAGAATCTATGCTTGTATTACCGGCCTATTAATATCCCAAAGCTGCACAAAAGCCTTTTTTAATAAAGAGATGGAATGAGCATTTAATCATTATACATAAAGCTATTGTTTTTTTGGATAAAAACAAAGTCGTTTGCTCACCGAAGATGTCTACAGCAACCCATAAAGCAATTGAACATTTTCAAAAGCCTAAAAGCTACCTACTACATATACATACATATATAGTAGGTACAGGGTTACTCGAAATTAATTTAATGTAATGCGAAATATAAAGAAAACGTAAAGCTTCGTCATCCAATATAACAAGTAATGTTCTCGTAATTATGTCTCGATGGATATAATTCGAAAATCCGCATATGCACAGTCACAGAATCTGCTCAATAATTTAGCGCAGTAATAAGCGGGTGCATACTTCGTAACTACGGAACTTCTATCCCTTTTGTGATTTGGGTTGCCAGCTTATCGTTTTTAATTCCCAGTTAGATGGTCTTAAGCTTAGTTAGACTTTCCAAATATTATGTGTATTTTTAAATTTAATGTGTTCTCTAGTTTAAATATAGCTTTTTGACCTGATTTTATATAATGTGCCTTATAGTAAATTAGAGTTTTTTTTCTAATTATGTATTTCTTTTGACAAATTCTTGCAAATACTCTGCCTACCGTTTAAACTATAAGCCTTTATTTCCATATTTCCTCACCATCAAATATTTTGTAAGATGGCAACTCAGAAGTCGTGGCGCATGCGCTCTGGCTACTGGAATTAGTTAGCGGTCGGTATCTCGATTCGAGCTTAATTCTACAGGAGATACAAATTGAAACCTTAACCCAGCGAGAGGATTTCACCTTTGGATAATTTTATGCCTTCTACATGAAGGAATTTTACTTTTAAGAAAGATTGCATCGGCATGAAAAATAAATTGAATTGACGATTACCTTCTTAAAAATGAAAACAATATTTTTAAGTATATTATAACTGAGACACACACAAAAGTAAAATTGCAGACGACTATTCAACGACACTATTTACCCAATAGAAAACTTCAACAACCGTCTAAGAATAGAGATACCGTCTCCACAAAGCCCGATACCGAATAAAGCATATCACACAAAACACACACACTTTACAACGTTTACTCAAACACATCAATCAGCTTACTAAAGTCATCTCAAACTTAGCTATAGTAAGTATGAAGCGTAACTGAAACGTCCTCACGCACCGCCACACGTGGGATCATCTTTGTAACACCATCCATCATAAAAAGATCGGGTTTTACATCACACTGTCAGCTCCTTAAAGATCAATCTTAATTGGTGATCATGGTAAGAGAGGATCTAATTCTCGGCTGAGTCTCCGTGTCACGATTCAGGGATGCAACGCATAATATTAGTGAGATAAAAGCACGATCAATTTGTTGCTATATATTTCAAGTTATGTATGCAAGGATGACCGTCACAAAGTAGTTAAAATACTTGGTAACTTATAAAATATTTTGGAGTACAACTGTTTCGGCACTTCAATCTAGGGTCTTTATGAGACGTTGAAAATTACGCCTATGCCACCTATGTTTCTTGTGAATCTACGAGTATTAAGAATAAAATATGTTTATTTACTGCAGTCCTCACTACCAAAACAGGTATATACAGCGATTGACATGTCAGTAGCAGAAGGAAGCTGCACATAACTACCAGTATAGCACATAGTAGGTAGTGCAGCAGCCCTCGTGGCGGTGCGCGTGCGTCGCGGGGCGGCTGCGCCTGCGCTCGCGGTAGGCGCGCTGCGCACGACCGCGCATAAATTAGAAATGACGTCCGTCTCGTCCGTGACTGCTCAGTGTTGAGAAATAACATGTCGAAGTGAGCTGCAGCGAAATTAAAGGGAAACATTAATGCCTTATGAATATGACTATGGTTTGAAGATGAATTGAGTGTTCGCCACCATATTCAATTCTCAAGGTTTAGCTGCCGTGCGTTACATTATTGCATAGCACGTAAGGGTTGTTCGTTCAGAAGGTAATATGGAAAGAAAATATTGAACGTAAATAAAAATAATAAAGTCTGGCTTGAAAAAATCTCTATAAACTATTCGTAGGCTTGAGTGAAGAAGTTTAGCTTCATACAAAATCTACTCAGGTAAACTCAACAAGACGCCTTTAGCAACGCATAATATCTGTAGTATACAGATATTCTGCATCTCAATCTTTCGCAAGTCAGCCATCCTAAACATATAACTCACGTACGGCGAGCAATTTTCAGTGGTATCTCGGCTCGTTACAAGGTGGATGCCTTGGGTCTCAGACTCTCGGTACCGAGAGGTATTCACGTAGCGCGGTCTACTGGGCCTCGGTTAAGCTTCTTTCAATGCATGTCAGTGGTCGGTCAGTGTACTTGTCATTGTGCCTAATTCTCGAAGTTAGATAAGCCTACAATAAAATCTCATTTAATTCGAAGAGAATGATCGTAATGACCAATTAATGTTTGTAATGATAGCAGAATGCCAATTATCGTAAAATGACCAAATGAAGTAGATCGTTCGGTCAATTCAAGCAACTCTTGAATAGCGGAATCCAGGCCCTGGCTAGTGTCGGTCCCACGGCGGCGGCGGCGAGTGCGACCGCGGCGACCCCGACTCCCAACTCAGATTCAATGCACACCTGAATGACATTGTGGTTGGACGATGGATAATTAATATTTTTTTTTTATTCTAACCCATTGGGATCGATCTAGACCTACAATTTATAACATAGATGTAGATAAAGCTAAGCGTTTTAATGTCAGTCATTCAGTTGTCCGTCTTCCGATTATGTTTCACGAGAGTTTGCATTTTGGTTCATGAAAACACTTTTAGTGTTTACCAAATTCCGTTACTATCACCAATGAGTTTTTAATTGTCCATGTTCTCATTTCATCAAAAACATCTTTCCATCCAATTAATTTCGGACGATTTTAGATAAAATATGTATGAAAAAATTAGTTTTTATCATCCATGTCAATTGTAGCCTCCCAATATACATCGATACTTAATGAGACAAAACCTCCAACAATGTATCTCAAGACATCAAGCTACCTCTAGAAACAAATGAAACCACAGGCATGTGATGTGAGCACAATGCCTGCAGCGGGCGTGCGCTGGTCGCGCGCGCGCTCGCCCGGCGCGTGGCTGGGAACTCGACGCGCGCGCACGTTCTCACGGCCCCTCTGACCTGCGCCTTCCCTCATACCCCCCCCCCCTGCCCCTTTCCCCCCTCGCCACACCGAAACTGCCTTTCCTTACGCCTCATCTGTGTGAGTAACCGCCTCCTAACGCCGAACACTCACGACCAACCATTAATTTGTTGAGCCGAAGATTGAACGGTTGGCAAACAAAATCTTAAATTGGAAATGAGTGAGAGAGATTTTATAAGGTTAATCGTTTATTTCTTTTATTGTACTGCTAGTTACATGAAAGGAGAAAACTTATCATTATATTCTGTTTATTAAAAATGTTTCTGAATACTCGCATAATATACATTCGATATGTACTTACGGATTGCATTTTTTAAGGTTCGACCACAGCTAGTCTAAACGAAGACCTACATTACTTAAGTGCACTATAAAGGTTATCCTATAACCTATGTAGTTTTAAATTTCATTTCAAGTGGCATTTAATAGCACTATGTGAGCTATATCCGCAGCAATTATCTTGAAGTAATAATTTACCTTGTGAGAGTACCAGGAAGGCTGGCATCACTCGTATTAAGTAATTGCGCACAATAACGCACGATAAAGGTTTCTTTGTGTTGAGATAAAGTATCTCATCATCGTTCGCTCAGTTCTACATGATCTGGACGTGTAACTTATAATCATTACGCTATATAGCACCAGCCGTCTGTCTGTCTTTTCCGTCATCACAAAAAGGCTAAATAAGAGTGGTAGGAACTTATACAACTATTCTCAATTTGCTGTTGACCTATCAATGTATGCTTTATATGTAGATAGATTCGATCGATTCGAATTTCTATTTTTGTACTAAATATTTGTGTTTTTTTAGCGTTGAGTTATCACTCAGTTTATCACACATATTATAACTAGACAGAAATGATGGTCTAAGAAAGATAATTATATTCTTTTATTAACCTTGTCGCTAGTGGTCCATAGTGGCTAAACCTTCAAATGAAAGCAGTCTACGAAACAACATCTAGTACAAAAATCTAAGAGCATATTATTTTAAATCGAGCAAGAAATCCAAAAAAGAATGTAACGTAGTTTCCCACGGGCCTCGGGTGTGTATTACCGGCTAATAGCTACAAGAGCCAGCGCCCCGAGGGTCTTGCTGTTACACAATAAGCCCAGTTACTGCCACATCATGCTTCATCACCATTACCCGGATGACCACGTCAAGTGTTGCTGAAACGAAACTGAACTGTATGTATATTCTGTAAATAATTTCGGTATCGAGCTTCACCTAAGTGACAATAAAGCTCATTTCAAAAGTGAACCCAATTGTCCTTGATTTACAATTCAAATTCGAGATCGATATTTGACATCTCACCGCGGATTCCGCTGTCGAGATATGAAAATAATGTTACAGAATAGCGCTACTGTTTATGGTAATGAAGGAGAGGCTGAAACACTTGTGGTGATGATTAGTGATGATAGTTGGCGTTTTCTTTAATGTGTTAAATTATGGGTACATTTTCTAAGCATAAGTAATGCGAAATAAAGGAAATATAAAATAATAGCATAAGGTATAATGACAATCCATTAATAAACTTTTTTACGTGAAGAATTTAACGTATTTTCAACTTCATATATTATATTGTGATCAACATCCGAAGAGGCTCTCTACTTGCTTTCCAAAAAAATATGCAATTTATATTTTCTTAAGAAGATCAAACAAAGTTTGTCCAAGCTGTGGTGTGTTTTATATACTTAGGTATCGAAGCAATGAACAAATCTTAAAGTAATTGTCACTTTGTCAGTGTCAGTTAGAAATAATCGCTAAGGATATAAGCTCTGTTGCCTTTATGATTGTCTCACATCCGGTGTTACATTGTAACTTCGATCAGCCTTCTATGACCTTGAGGATGCGGTATTGTTTTGATATGAACAACAGGAAAATCGGGAATGCGATAAAGTACATTTTTTAATCTAAAGTTACCAATTAGCGCTACCGCCAAGGTGACAATTTAAATTGTCCTATTTTCTTTACTACTCCTCCAATCTACTTCATATACTGAACTAACATTGTACATCGCTTTATACTGTGATTTAACATCGTATAGCTTCGATAATGGTGCACAACAAAGAGTTTTCTGAGATAATGCTAACATTGGCCAGATTACATTAAGCTCACATCCTCCCAGAAAGCGATTATATTAAACAACGTTAGTAGCTTCAATAAACTTGGCGGCAAAAACTGCGCGATGAATAAACACGAATAGAGAAACAAAACGTTTCAAAGTGGGCCGACCGACGCGACCGACGCGACGCGGCGACTTATAGTACGGGTAATAGAACTTGGCGGGTCTAAAAAGAGGTAAAAGATAGTTTTAGCGAAATGCGACATACATTCCCAGTGTGTGAGACAGCGATAGCGATATACTGTTGCTCTTTCTAGACGTGCCAAGTAACGTTGGCCGCACTGCACTACAGGGTCTGCTGTAATCCAGGGTCATGGCGAACGTATCTTAAAGGCACGTTAAGGTGCGCGCCTCTACGTGATCCTGCGCATCTCAAGCTTCTAGGGTTGACAAAAACACACAACAATTTTTGTATCCAAATATTGATGTAAATAGTGGGATTAAGGACATTCCCAAAATTAAGTCAATGTACTTGAGGATGGTAGCTTGCGTAAACATAATTCAGATTATCTCTTGCAGCTGTAAACTGTTTTTGTGTTCGGCGGCTTCACCAAAAAGCAACAATTTTACGAAACGAAAAAAATATAAAACCCTTTTGTCACGAAATGAAAGGATTTATCACACGGCTCAGTGGGACATGCTCGACGCTCGCCGTGAACGGACGTGTCGCTCTGTGGCGCGCTCGCTCTCGTCACCCGTCCTGCTACCTGTTACGATTGCGTAACGCTCTGCGTAGCCCGCCTACGGACATCGATAGATCTAAAGCTGCCTTTTTCAAGGCGGTGGCAGATCAACACTGTTTCTTGGTTCGCGGATTAAATTAATTTGTCCCTTCAGGATAAAACCGCAGTTTCGCGGTCCTCGGTGGATATCCTAACGGTGCCAACGAAACCGAGTGGGGTGTTGTGCCCAATCACACCCGCCGAGCCTCTTTAAGGCAAAGCAGTCAATTGGACGGGACCTAGTGTATCGGCCTTGGGGGGTCTCCTAGTCGATCCTGGTGATCTGGTTTCCTTTTCAGCTACTCACCTAGTGTCGGTTGGGTGTGTCTACACCCTTCGCGCTAGACTGGTCAGGGCCTCGTTCGCACATTAAGACTGGCGACGAGTACATCACAGCTTAAGGCACACCATAGGTACTCACCTCCCTGCTTATACCCAGCAGGGAGGGTCACACATCCCCGGGCGTACCTACCCGGGGAGTTAGATTTAGTTAGGTTAGTTTTGATGCTAGGCGCGCCCCTTTCGTCATTATCTATGTTAGGTTTTTAATTTTAATTTGTTTTAACCTTTTACTTCTCGTTTCCTCGAGAAAATGGACGCCCTTTGGCCCCGTTTCATCGAGGAGATGAAGAACTCACAGGTCATCCAAGACCTCTTCCAGGCTTGGACCCGTAAACATAACCCCTCCTTGTTCTCAGAGTTAGATTGCCCGCGCTCTCTTATCGGCGCCGACAAAGGGATTAAAGTCCGTCAAAGGCCCATTGTCTCGACTGCTATGTCGAAACCTATTGTTGGGAACGCTATTGTTCCTATTTCTATTGTCTCGTCTCCGAGAATTACTTCGCCGAGTTGCACACCTGCGTGTGACGCATCACCGGCATCCACATCCCGCCCCCGCTCTGCTTCTCCGTCCCCTGTCGACGCCGAGATGGCTAACGCCTCCGACTACTCGATCGATGCTCTTTCCGCATCCGACTCTTCGTGCTCAACTGATGGCTTTACTGAAGTCATTGGAAAGGGCAAGAAACGTACCCGAAAGGCTAAATCCCAACAGGTACCTTCCAAGGCGGCTAAAACCGCCGCCTCTCCCTCCTCTGCTGAAGCCTCGGCGTCTCAGCCAGCAGCCCTCTCAGCATCACCCTCATCGCATACTGCCCCTCTGGCGACCAATACCTCCGACTCGTCAGCCCCTAAGAAGGGTGGCCCGGTCCCTCCTCCAATCTTCCTTCAGGAGAAAGGAAAGTGGACCGAGGTGTCATCGTGGTGCACACAGCACCATATAAATTTCTCTAGTGCACGTTCTGTCAAGGACGGCATCAAAATAGTTGTACCGACAGCGGCCGACTTTCGGTCGCTTACTCGTATGCTGCAGGAGAGAGCCCTGCCATACCATAGTTTTACTCTCCCAGAGGAACGCGTCCTCCGCGTAGTTATAAAGTCAGTCCCCGTTGAGTTGTCCTCAGAGGACATTCTTAAAGACCTCTGTTCGCAGGGCATTCCGGCCCTCGAGGTACACCGGATGTACCGTTCGCGAGGCAAGTTGCCATACGAGATGGTCCTTGCCGTCACCGAGAGATCGGCAGACGGTAAGTCCATCTTCAACATTAAATCCGTCTGCCAACTTTCCGGAATAAAAGTTGAGCCGCCACGTAAAACCGGCACTATCGGTCAGTGCCACCGCTGCCAGTTGTACGGTCACTCGCAGCGTAACTGTTTCGCGCGCCCTCGTTGTGTGAAGTGCCTCGGCGAGCACGGAACGCCTGATTGTCCCCGGCCCAAGGACCGCACCCAGTGCGCTGAGCCCCCTAGCTGCGTTCTCTGCGGCGAAAAGGGTCACCCAGCAAACTACCGAGGCTGTCCAAAGGCTCCAAAAACCGTCGCGAAACGGCCTGTCGCCCGTGCACTGGCCCCCGCGCAAAAACCCGCGACCGCTCTGCCGCGTCTTAGTCCGCAACGCCCAACCGGGGCTTGTTGGAATAGAGAAATGCATCTCCGTGCGTTCCCGACCCTCGCCTCTCCTCCGAAGGAGACAGCATCGATTACCGCGCTCCAAGGACCCTCTGTCCCACGCATACCTCTCGCCGCGTTCAAACCTGCGCCTGTACCGAAACCCGCGCACGCATCACCGTCGGCCGCGGCCCTTATGGCCCCGACGTTCTCGGCCGACATCACCGCGTCGGTAAAAAACTATATCGAGGTGTACGAGTCGTTTGACTTTAATCGTATCCGCCTTATGGCTGAGGCGATTAGAGCCAACCCCTCGCCTCTGCACGCACCTTTCATTAGGGAGCAGTTCAGCGACGTATTCGCCGCATACAAAGCCGCCGCGTTCTAATGGCTACATCCGCCGGTAAACTCAAACCCCGTTCCCTTAAATTAGGTTTCTTTAACGCGCAAAGCATTAATAATAAACGCGATGAAATCGCAACGTTTCTCCGCGACCACCAACTCGACGTTTTTCTTGTACAGGAGACCTTTCTTAAACCGTCTCATAGAAACCCGCGAATCGCGAATTATAACCTAGTCCGTAACGATCGAACCAGAGCCGCAGGCGGCGGCACGCTCATTTACTTCAAAAGGTCCCTGTACTGTGTTCCGATGGACCCACCTACGCTGTCGCACATTGAAGCCTCTGTCTGTAGGCTAGGCATGACCGGTCATAGACCTTTGTTCTTAGTCTCAGTTTATATCCCTCCGTCACCTCAGGGGGTCGACTTACGACCTGACCTGCAAGCTCTTCTTGCTCTCGGCGACTCCGTCCTTCTGGCGGGAGACCTGAATGCAAAACACGAAGCGTGGAATAGCCACACTCGTAACATCCGTGGTAGACACCTAGACCTTCTTAGCTCCGAGCTAAACTTTGACATCATCGCGCCTATGAATCCAACGCACTTTCCCGCTAACGTAAATCACCGCCCCGACATCTTAGATATAGCTTTGCTTAATAACGTTAACCTAGCGCTTCGGTCCATTGAAGTTATTCAAGAATTAGATTCTGACCATCGACCAGTGATCATGTCTTTCGGTCCGCGTGTAGGTCCCCCAGACGCTGGTCAGCCCATCCCCACCAAGATAGTTACGAACTGGACGAAGCTTGGGACTCGCCTTAAGTCAGTCCACTCCGCGCATCTCGATTCAATCCCAGACCACGTAAAATCCGCGATGGACGCTATAGGCGCGATCGACTCCCTCACTGAGCACGTGCAGTCCCTGGTGAACGAGTGTTCACGGTCGGTACCTTTGACAGAAGACGCTCGCTGGCTCCTTCCGGACGACGCCCGTGCCCTACTGACGGAGAAGAACGCGGCTATACGCGCCTACGACGCTTTTCCCTGCGACTCCAATCGCGTCCGCATGCGCTCTCTACAGCGTGCTTTTAGAAAGCGCATAAGGATACTGCGTGACGAACGCTGGGATAAGTTTCTCGACCAATTAGAGCCCAACCATCACGCGTTTTGGAATCTCCAACGTAAACTACGTAGTTGTACCGAAGTTACTATGCCCCCGCTGAACCGTTCGAATCAGAGCCCTGCCTTCGAAGACGACGAGAAAGCGGAATGCCTAGCAGACAGCTTAGAGGCCCAGTGTACGCCTAGCGACCTTCCGGTCGATCAAGCTCACCTCGCCAGAGTTGACGCTGAAGTCGAACGTAAGGCCTCGCTCCCTCCTTCCGAGGATCCGGAACACCCACTCGCGCCGGTAACTGTAGACGAGGTACGCTCTCTGATCAAGGAACTGCATCCACGTAAAGCCCCTGGCTCAGACGGACTCACCAATAAGGTGATCAAACTCTTCCCCCCAGCATTAGTAATCCTCTTGACAGGCATCTTCAATGCAGCATTAGGCAACAATCTCTTCCCACAGCAGTGGAAAGAAGCGATAGTCATCGGCATCCACAAACCCGGTAAACCGAAGTCTGAGCCCACTAGCTATCGTCCAATTAGCTTACTCAAGGTTCTTGGGAAGCTATACGAGCGAATTATTTACTCCCGTCTTATGGACTATGCCGAGTCCAGGAGTCTCATACCAGACGAGCAGTTCGGTTTTAGAACCCAACACTCGTGCGTCCAACAAGTCCACCGCATAGTCGAGCATATAAGCGCTAGTTTTCAGCGTGGAAGGCTCACTGGCGTGCTCTTCTTCGATATAGCGAAAGCCTTCGACAAGGTCTGGCACAATGGCTTGATCTTCAAGTTATACCAACTCGAGGTGCCAGATCGTCTCGTGCTCATCATCCGAAACTTTTTGTCGAATCGGTCCTTTCGCTATCGCGTTGAGGGCACCCTCTCTTCCCCTCACCCGATCCGGGCCGGAGTCCCTCAAGGCTCCGTACTCTCTCCACTCCTCTTCACGCTATACGCTAGCGACATTCCTCGCGGTGGCAAACCCCAAGTAGCTATGTACGCCGACGATACGGCCATCTATTATTCAGGCACCAGCCCCTTAGCGATAGGTCGAACTCTCCAGACCGCGGTCACGACCCTCGGGAAGTGGTTCACGAAATGGAGAATCGAAGTCAACCCTACCAAGAGCGCAGCCGTGCTCTTTAGCAAGAAACGGCAGCCTCCCGCTCCCCCTCCACCTATAACCCTCTTCGGCAAGTCTATCCCTTGGGAACAGCAAGCCAAATACCTGGGTGTAATCCTTGATCGGAAGCTTACCTTCATAGCTCATATTAAAGCGGCACGCGCGCGAGCCGCCTTCGCTCTCGGCCGACTTCATTGTATGTTGAACAAGCGCTGTAAACTCTCTCTTACTTGTAAGAAGAGAATTTACACTGCGTGCGTGAGACCTATCATGACTTACGGCAGCGTCGTATTCTCTCACGTACCCGATTATCGACTCAAACGAATGCAAACTCTCCAAAACCGTTTCATGCGTAGAGCCACAGGCGCTCCAGGTTACGTCCGTAACTTGCAGTTGCACTGTGACTTAAAGCTGCCAACAATCAAGCAGTTCATGAAACGCGCCGCGATCCGATTTTTCGACTCCTCCGAAACCCACCGTAACCCGCTAATCGTAGCGGCCGCGCGATACGTACCTTCCGTAATATCTAAGATTAAACGCCCCAGACATACTCTCTCCTACCCCGATGATAAAACAACGCTTCTCCAAGAAGCATTCGATTTAGCTAGCAGTAGCAATACAAAACACAACCGCCGTATATTACGTCCTCGCCGGCGAGGCCCGTCGCGTATTATAAATAATAATAACGTAAATGTTATCCTCCCTTCCCTAGATCAAGCTGGCCCGAGCCGGCCAAACTAGCAATAAAAATATGTCCCTAAATAATAAAAATTTAGATCCAGCCATCCCTTGCTGTTTTGCTTTATTAAGGTTGGTAGCAACGCACTAAGTCGAGGTCCGAACCCCGCAGGGGGTGCCCTTAGTAGACGTTGCTAACGTAGTTAGTTTTTCCTATTGCTCTGGCTGGAGGCCTTAAGGTCCTCGCCAAAAGTCCGGTGAAGCAGTCAAAGCCTGCGCTCAGGCTAACTGCAAAGATCTCTACCAAAAAAAAAAAAAAAAAAAAAAAAAAACACGGCTCAGTGATTCCATAGATGACACGGGTTTGCCGATACTCGCGCTCAGACAGTGCATAGATGCAATCTGTTTGCTTTATGAGAGCCGCTTGCTTCATAGATTGCATGCTAAGCAGAGGCGACTCGCATCCCGATGTGTTCACACATAGCTCGCAACTCGGGTAGACTTGTAATGCACGCCTGCAGTTTCTTAACTTCCCCTTGAATTTGTGTAAATGAGCATCTACAGTAGCGTTCCTCTACGTATTAGGTAGTTGAGTGTTATATCTTTATTAAATTCCAAAACTAAGCCTTTAAAGAAACAAAGCTTGGTTCAAGCACAGCTTGGGTAGTAACAATATCCGATACCATCATATAATATCATAATTATTAAATTTTAAGATTGTAGTTTAAAACAAACTAGTGCGTGTGTCCGTTTTGATTATCATCTAGAAAGTTCTTGACAAAGATTCTCAAATAGTTTTTAGATGAAGGGGTCAAAAACTAAAGCAGTTCAGCTAGAGGATATTTTTTTAAATTTTATAAGCTCTTACATCTAGATATATTATTTCGTTAGTGAATAATCACTTACGAAACTGACGCAATACACTCTTTGGTATTGTCTTATACCAGGCATGTAAAGCCGCGGGCTATTGTACACAACAAAATGTTCTTATCCCATCCAATAATAATTTACTCGCAGCATAACATTAAGTCTGTGTGTCTCTAGTTTATTGGTATGGCGGTGAATTAAAGCTAGGTACATATATTGTGTCGTGTCGTGAGTAAGGAACAATATGTTGGCACGAACGAGCGGTCAGCAGTCCGCGCACGTTCGCCGTCTTCATCTGCATCGAAACAGCTGCTAAAGCTTGAGCACACAGAAAGCGAAGGATGTAATATAAAGCATTGATGCTGACGTGACATTTTTAAACTCTACCTGGATATCGGCGGAAAAACTCATCAAAAAGAGACAACCATTTAATTCCGAATTCAATTTTATATGTAGTAACTTACATCCGTTCGCTTTATATTTAGATACTGAACTGTCATTAAACCTGAAGAAGCCTATTGTTTCATGAAAACCTATATGAACTAAAAGTGATGACTTCTAAAGGTCTGCATGAACAGACGATCCGTCAAGATGAGGAAGGACCCTTAAACGAAAAACATATCCAAATTCAGCGATTTTAAAGCATAACTTATTTTGGTAGTTATCCCTAGAACCCAAAGTGTTAACACATTTTACTACACTCCCTGCAATCGCCCTGGGGCCCGAGTCTGCTATTGACAATTGTTTAAATCGTCTTGAGTGGGTGGCGTTAGTAGGTCCATTTTAAGATAATTACGTAGGTAAAACGTCATTTTAACATCAAAATTGGCCATTGGGACAGCCAGTTTTGACGTTCTGACACTTAGTAGAATGCTAATTATCCTAAAATGGACCTACTAACGCCACCCACTCAGACGATTCAAACAATTGTCAATAGCAGACTCGGGCCCCTGCTCTTGCTTTCAGTGTGGTCGAGCCTTTAATTGGCTCGCGATCCGGCACGATGCGTCTCGTGCGCCGGACTAATTCCTTATAGTGATTTATTTGTTCCTCTCAACATAAATTCATTTTCACGTGTTAATAAAATTGTGTGCCCATCTCTATTTCGCGATTGCTCGGCGTGTTGGTGTTACATTTAATATATTTTTTAAGGTTTATTGCTGTGCATGTTGTAATTGCTTGTATTCTTTTATAAGTTATATGCTAGAACTTGGATCAAAACATGGCAAGTTATTTTAATATCGTAGTGAAATAAAATGAAAATTTTGTTATTTATGATTTAATCGTTAATTGTATTTTAATAAGTACTAGAAAATAATATAATAGGAGCACAATAAGACGCATTAAAACTACTATATACAACACACATACTTTGTTCCAAGAAAAAGTGCGTCTCTCTGTGTTATATTAAAGTCTACATAGTATAGATGCGAAAATACCAGAAATTACATGTTCTCTGATATACCTTAGTTTCTGACCGCCATGTTATATTATGCTTATAACAATTTTCCTTAGCACAAACAGTCAGAGTTTCACATATACATTCAAAATAATATGACCCTAGCCGACAGTGTCGCATGTATTCGCACTGCGTGTAGAGCGTGTACAACTAATTTACACGTTCAATTTGTCAAGTCACGTGGCACTCCCGCGCGAGGTCATCATATACCGTCAAACGGGGTGAATAGGAATCGAGGGGTGAATAGGGAAAAAATCGGGATTGAAATAAACGTGGTAATAACTCTGAAAATCTACTTACCAATGCTTATAAAATGGCAAGAATGTATGGTAGAATAGTTTATTTTAGAAATGGTAACACCTATTTGACACAAAGTTAAAAATAAATTGTCAAAACAACGTTTTGAAGTTGCTTGTTCAAATTACCCGTTATTAGAGTGCCTTTAACTTTATTAAATTAGATTGTTTTAGTGGTTAATTTGTGTCAAGACAACTATCTGCGAGTATCGTGTTTATTCTGGAATCTGGAGAACGTAATGTAAGTACAATTTAAAGTCTTTTTAACTCACAAAAGTATATTTTATTATGAATACTATTTTTTTACAAAGTAAGAGGTTATTCGAAACGCGTCGGAGGTTTTTAGGTACGGCTGGGGGGTCAATAGGGACGAGATATTTAATAAATAGGGACGATGCAGTATGTCAAGGGACAGTAAAGGGACTAAAGGGACAGGGTTGTCACTAGATTTATGAAGTAATTTGAATTAATTATTCCCGATGTAGGTAGGTTAACATTTTTTTTATTGCACCGACGCAGAAGTATCGTGTTAAATATTTAAAGCTCAAAACACGAATAATATGCATAACATTGATTTATTTGAATTTTTTGTCTGTTTCATTGTTGCTCCCAAGTAGATGGACCGATTTCTATGCGTTAGGTAGGTACCATCGGACGTTTTAAAGGTCTATCGCAGCTTTTTCGTAATGGGTGAAAGAATTTAGTGTGCCGGGGGATACTTACGATTGTTGAAAATTTCATTAGGCTTATTTCATTTCAGATCCCAAACTTCCGATAATGCCGAGAACGTACAAACCAAGCCGTGAAAAAAATTATAAAAAATATGACGAGCTATTAATTGAACAAGCACTTAATGAGTACAATAGTACGAAACAATCTTTGTTGGAAATTGCACAAAAATATAAGATATCTAAATCAGTCCTTCACAGACACAACACTTTTATAATGAAAAAGCAAGGTGGCCAAACAGCTTTAACTCCAGATATAGAGGAATACCTCATACAATATATAAATGTCTGTTCCGAATGGGGATATCCTCTTGAAACAATAGACTTTAGATTATTAATAAAGGGATACTTAGACAATTTAGGAGTAGAAATAAAAAGATTCAAAAACAATATGCCTGGTCCAGACTATATTAAATGCTTTTTGAACAGAAACAAGTCTAAAATTACAACCAGATTAAGCCAAAATATCAAACGTTCAAGAGCAGCAGTCTCTCCCGAGGTGATTAAGGCATATTTTGATGAATTAGAAGTATCACTACAAGACATTCCTTTAAGTAATATCATCAACTATGATGAAACTAATTTGGTTGATGATCCAGGCAGAAAAAGAGTTTTAGTTAAAAGGAGTGTCAAATATCCAGAAAGAATAATGAACCACACAAAAGGTGCAACCTCTATTATGATGGCTGCTGCTGCAAATGGAACCTTACTACCACCATATGTGGTATATAAGGCACAACATGTCTATGACACATGGAGACAAAATGGGCCGAAAGGTTGCCGTTATAATAGTACCAGTTCTGGCTGGTTTGATGGAATAACTTTTGAAGATTGGGTGAAGACTATTGTTTTCAACTATTTTGAAGATAAAACTGGCACAAAAATTCTTATAGGCGATAATCTCGCCTCTCATCTTTCAATAGATATAATAAGCGAGTGTGAAAAACGTAATATTCGGTTCATTTTTTTACCGGCAAACTCTACGCACCTTACCCAGCCTTTAGACGTATCTTTCTTCAGGCCTCTTAAAATTGCTTGGCGGCACATACTCTATAATTGGAAAAAGACCGACGGAAGAATGCAAGCTTCTATACCCAAAAATATATTTCCGTCGCTTCTTAAAAAGCTTATGAAAGAAATTGAATGCAACGTTCATAAAAATATTATATCTGGGTTTGAGAAGTGCGGCATTAGCCCGATGAATAGAAATAAGGTTTTAGATAGACTGCCAAGTACAAATCTAGAATCTAGAAATGAAAACTTTAAAGAAGCAATTGATGAAACAGTTCTTTCTATGCTTAAAGAAATGAGGTATGGCACAGGTAGCTTTAAACCATCAAGCAAAAAAAGGAAAATCGAAGTTATTCCAGGAAGAAGCGTAGAAAATATGATCACGACAGTAGAATCAGAAGATCTTGATGAAACACGAGAATTAAGTGATGATGAGAGTAATACTGAAGAAGTTCAGGATAATAATCTAAACAGTTATAATTTAAATGTGAAAGAACCTGGCCCCAGCAAACAAGCTGATAATAAATTCATGAAGACTAAACAAAATAAAATGACACAAAAAATATGTATAAACCAAAAAGAAAAAACTTGTTTTAGAAACAAAGTATTTAGCACAGAAATTGAAAACGAAAGAGCCTTAAGTCAAACATCGAAGAACCAAAAAGGAAAAGGAAAAAAAACCAACAATCCGTCGCTTATTAAAAAAACTACAACTGAGATCAAAAAAGAAAACAAAGGTATACCTATAGATCTGGATATAAGTAGCCTACCGATAGTTTTCGATAACTTTTTCACGGTAAACGAAGAAGTTGAAATATCTTCGTTAACAACGATAAATGCAGAGAAGAATGAAGAAAACATTAACTTGAAAAAAATACAGATAAAAAAGAAGACAGACTCTGCAAAAAGAAAAATAAAGATAATATCAGATGAAATTTTAACTGTTAGTAAGCCTAAGATTTATAAAAATGAAACTGAAATATTGCAGGATCTCATGGATGAGACTTTATAATTCATTTATGGATGCATATTTCATGCATACATGGATGAGGTTTCACATTTTTTTATTCAATGTTTCTGTTGTTATTTTTTTATAAGTAATATAATATATATTTTTTGCATAATTTAATTAATACGCGAGGCGAGAACTGATTATAGACTAAGTTTATAAAAATTACCTAAGGGATAAAAAACATAATTACACAATGTTAAATGAGTGCAAAAGGTTAGGGTGCGTCCACATGTGACGAACGAGCATTACACGAGCAGCTCGCGAGCCATTCGCGAGCATGCCGCGAACGCACTAGTGTCAATTACGCCGTCTGACAGACGTGCGCGTGCCGCTCGCGGGCAGCGGTTCGCGAACGGCTCGCGAGCTGCTCGTGTAATGCTCGTTCGTCAGATGTGGACGCACCCTTACACCTTTTTTATGATTAATTTTTATTGTAGTTGATTTTTAAATTTTATTTTTTATTTTTTGCAATTTGATTATTGTAAGAGGCTGTTTTTAGTTAAAATTAAAAAAAGAACTGATTATTTGATTTAATGTTATATTTCATTGTAATAAAAATGTTATTTCTAAATATAAAGTTTAAGTTCATAAAATACAAGTTTTTACCTAAAGTATACTGACCTTACCTACACTACATATCTACTTACCTTAATTCCCTTATTAATTTTAATGCCTACCTAGGTACCTACCTACTTACTTTTCCCGCGAAGGTGTGACAGCCCTAACGGTTTTTCCCTATAGTGGCTATCACCGTCCTTATTAACCCCATTTCATGTTTAAATAGGGACGACCTATAATTTGAAGAAATATGTAAAACTGGTTGCATTACATGATTTATTGTTAAATCCTTAAGAATCTTCAGGTTGAGACTCAACTTTTGAGACCAAAATCAATATAATATTTTCAGTCACAATTACTGATAAATTTACCCAAAGTTCAATTCTGTGCCTATTCACCCCGTTTGACGGTAAACAAAAAACAACTCCCGGTTCAGATTAGGCGAGAGGGACCTGCAAAAACCAGCTACCTGCGCCCCCGTCATTTTGGGAGCTTATTACAAGGATGCCGCCTCCGCCGCGTCTAAAATGATGAAGCCGCTTTAGAAAGAGATGAACTATACACAACTATTGATGAGAGAAAGAAAGAATACATCTCCTCTAATTTAAGGGTTATGTCAAAGGCGGTTGGTAGCCGAAACAAGTTATTTAAATTCGGCTCTTGTCTCGGGACCGCTACGCCTACGTCGACCACAGGCAGACTGGACGCTGACGTTCTTTTTTTACATCTAAATGCAATGAAGCCGAATAGAAATAAATTGGCAACAAAATGCTTCTCGTGATAGCGGGGTATGCGTGTGACCAATAAAGTAATCATCAAGACGGCCGGACCAATTACGGCACAGCAGACTCATTCGTTGGCGATCGAAAATTAAAATTTAATTGATGGCACTCCGCAGCCGTTACTCGCGGAGCGTGCGCCCGCGCACTCGACCCGCTGCACCGACACACCAGACCCATCTCTCATAGCGTTTATTTAAAATGGTGATTCAATTTACGCTTTCAAACACCAATTTGGTAAGTAATTAAGCTTCGAACAAATTCCCGGGCTGCTTGTATATTAATCGCTGTTACTCCTACATTTAGTTTCAGACGATAGCTTTCTCCTCCTGACAACTACCGTATTGTATAGGCGTCGTTTACTTATTCACGTACTAGCAGACTGGACAATCGTCGTTTGTTCCGGACTAAGGATTCCCATATAACGACAAGTTAAGTGGCCGAAGTCGTGGTTATCCTATAAATGGATATGCAAATGCAACTTTTCAAACGAGCTATTTCGCGACAATGATTGACTTTTAAATGGGGATAAACACCGGGAGTATCGGCGTATCTCACGGCACCGCGGCGCAGCCGGCGCAGGCGCGTCACGTACTCCTCCGCCTTGTCCTCAATTACTCATATAGCCGACTTAAAAAACGCGCGACACGTCGGTTTTTTACCGAAAAAGGATCGGCTCGTTCCATTTTCCCGAAGAGAAGGCTCTGGTTAAGGCAATTTGTTTTGGATTGTGCGGCGCGGATGAATGGCTCCGGCGACGGTGGCATGCGGCTGCCCCGCGCATACTGATGAGCCGCGGCCGACTCTAGCCGCAGACAGGAGGTCCCAATTATTTCTGTCGTCTCTCATCTATTGTAGCTCCACTGTATCCAATACAGTGTTTTTTGGATCGTTTGTCGTATTTTACGAGCTTCTTATACGAACTCTAGCAGTGCTTTTAGTTAAGCTAAACCACTTGACATGATTATATATGTTATTGATTAATCGTTAATTGCTTTTAAAAGCTCGTCCTTCGTATCTGCCCACCATACGTGTTTATGATTGCACCACAACATTGAACTGTGCAATTTAGTCTTATTGAGCTCTGAGATTATTTAATACGTCCGGTTTTGAGAGGTGAAAAATAAGAATGGAGTGGGCATTTTCAAAAATCGATTAAGAGAGACATGATTAAGTACCGAAGTTTTTGTGCTCGTACGTTTCTCTCGTGGCGCGATTGTAGTCGGTGCATTGAGTTAAAATGTTTGCATATGCGGCTATAAAGCAATCGCTCGGTAAATAATTACGTTAGCGCGGTCCCTTTTTGTTGGTCACCGTAACGCCATAATTATTTCCATTCAACTCTACTGTCAAGCAATGTATAACTACAAGATATCTCGCACAATATAATGGTATGCCTGGACGTCAGTGCACATGAGATTAATGCTCTGAACAATATTTTAAAAGATGGCTTGTGCCGAGATAACCTTTAAAGTTTACTCTTTCGTAATGGCTTAATTGAAAAAGTCAACAAACATCGCTAAAAATCCGCCATAAAGATAATTCATGCGAGCGAGTTCGTACGCAACACGCCCACCGACGCGATTTAATTACAAAATCAATAATCGAATTGCGGAGGCGAGTTAATTGATTGTCTCTCGATACGACGCGCGCTATCGATGTGCGTGCATCGAGAGTTTCGAATAAAAATAACGTAACGTTCAGTGATACCTACCGAGCGGGGATAGGTGGCACGGCCGTATCACTTGTACCGCGCTAAAGTGTAGCTGTATCTTCACGATATATTTTCAAAGTAATTACGATTGACGACCGAGGATTGAGTGCGTTTGGCACGTGCATAACTGTGCCTGTAATTTAACATAAAACTTACTGGACGTGTTTTTAATATTATATGAATTATTGCGAGTGCAATTATGTACCGCATTCTTACTCCAGAATGCCCATTTAAATGGTTACTACGGATTCGGATTCTTTTAATTACTGATCCTTAACATTTTCTGCGAATACTTTCTGGCTACGAAGTACTGAAAATTAAAACGAAATTTTGTGACACTAATCAGGCATTTACCTGAAGGAATATAAAGTAATTTTTGACAATTAGTACCTGTATATTTCTGCCGATAAAATAGCAAACTCAAAGAATCGCAGGTTACTTTTCATCTAGATTATTTGTCCTTGGTTTCCAGCGCCAAGTACCAAAAGCCATGGTATTTCAATCAGCAACAACCGCTTGTTCCCCCGACCATTAACAGTAACTGTTTGGTCATTATGAACGCTCACAAAAACGCGTCCGTTCGTCGTCTCGCGGTCATTAAAAAGGCATCAGCGTCAAATAAATTATTTTATTAAATGTCGATTCACACCTTTGCCCCAGAGCTTGGCGGTGAGGCCTTGCCCGTGTTATACTTGTGTGTAGGTTTTGAAATATAAAAGCCTCGATATCGCCGATTTTAAATAAGTTAGGTATTTACTAGATAAACATACAACATGTTTGTCTATGTCACATATTGGGTGCTTTTAGGCTCTATACTAGTTCAGTTTCGCCAAAGGTGGTGACTGCATCGCTAAAAACAGCAAGCAGCCGTTACAATTTTCCCACAAACAATTGCAACTGATTTCCTCCAAAAAAATATTTTTGATGGGCATTTAGCGCATAACTTTTAGAGGAATGCTTGCCATTTCAATATTACAAGTTCCTGGAAAATTATTAACAAGCATGTTAGATACTATGTAGTTGAAAATGTTATTCGTATCTGAAAAACAAAACACGCAAACTTTTTACATGCAGCAGCCTGTACCTATATGATAACTAAAGGAAAGGTGCATCTAACTTATTATCACGAACATCGGCCATACAAAAGTTATTTTCGTCTAACATTTTGAAATTAACGATAATTTTATAATTAATCTTTAAAGCGATAAATCTCTAAAGATTATTATGAGCAGAGACGAGCAAGTAAAAATAAATGAATAGCGATTACTCGAGGGGCGCGCGCGTGTAATGTTATCGTCAATTTAATTAGCAGATAGTTAAGCGCGCTTTATGAACTGGTCCTAATGTATTACCTGGATCACTTCCAATTCTAGCAAATAATATTTTAAATTTTATGACAGTTTTACGCGACAGTCGCTAGAGTGCATAGTTAAGTTGAAATTAACTTTTTGCACTTTTGGCTATCCGATCGATTACCATTAAAACACAAATTAGTTCATTTATATGCATCCAATGCTATTTGTTAATGTACCTTAAATATTTGTTAGCTTATAGAAAAACATTATTTCGGTAACTGTCTATAGAACAACTTTATAGAAACCGTATGATACAGAATACAGCTTGAGAATTTTTGCATTTTCTTTCTTTATTTATAAAGCACCTAGAAGCTTAAAATAAATTCCTAATGTATTACGTGAATAGGTCCATATTATCTGTTGTAAATAAGGATTTTTCTTTTACATTATAAAAAGAAATGACATTCAGGAATATCTGCGACATAACACGTTACCGACTATACTTTTTATTCCATAACTCGAAGAAACACTAATTCAAAATATAAGTGAGTGTGCACTAACACTAGTGTCGGTTATCACGTTACAGCCGGCAAAGTTACACTCACCGGCGACATTCTCACTCGATACCATCTCGATTGAGCCCCACTCTAATTCACGCAAATTTCATCTTTGATTTCTATCTCGTTAATTGAATGCTGCGTTTCAGGTGTCGATTATTATCACAGAACTTAATATCTCCGCCACTGGAACTTAACGTAAATCAGTTTGTATTTTTCATTTTAATTTTATATGTATTTCTTGGGATGTATACCTACACGGTAGGGTAAGGTAAGGTACATATGTTTTACATATACGTCTTGGTTAGTGTACTCTGCCTGCTACTTGAACTTGAGTTTTAACTTGAACATTTGTCAGGAAAAAATATATGACGTTTTCACCTCTATGTCGTCCTTGTAATACGCAATAGTACGCAAACTTTTTTGCCACCTAAATGGTTATTTAATTATTGCAAGAACATTTTGTAAATAGATAACCAACTAGTGGAAGAAATGTAATTATATTACTAAAAGAAATGCAGAAACGAAAATTATAGTGGACTTGATTATAATATAATTTCTATTATAATTAAGTCCACTATTATTTTTTGTTTAAGAAAGATAATTTAAGACGTACTCATCGAATTGTTTCCTTACAAACGAAATACAAGACCATCACAGACAATGCAATTTAATCATACATTACGTTGAAGATACAATAAAATGTAATTACAATTATGTTTCACAGAATAGATTGCTTAATCAATGCGTTCGAAATTAAGAGCTATGTCAATTGAGTACAAACTTAATTATTGTGGTAATTACTATTGGAAATTATGTTATTAAGCTTAATGAAGTGGTGCGGCTTCGTGGCATTACAAAGGGTACACAATTACCATATGGCTTTCTCAACGCTTGCTCTCTGTTACCCGAGTTATTCCAAATAGTCAGTTGTTTATGGTAATTTATTTCACTTACAATTAGATAAGACTGTAATTACACGAGAACTAACTGGTTTTGTATGCCGTGAATTAATTCGGTTCAGCTATGTAGCTCACAATCAGACTGTTATGCTAGGATTGAGTGCTTTAAGGATGTTTCAGTAGAATACAAGCCCGCAAGATAGATAACTTTTTAAGTAATTATTTATTTGTTTGTAACTTGAAAAAATGTTGTATATTTTAGCTTTTTAATATTCCGACCAATCAATTCAAGCAAATAAATGTAATAAGTACCCCATAAGTATTTGCGGGGTGAATATTACGTTTTTTTTTATCAAGGTGCAACTGTTTGCTTATATATTTGTCAGTTATTATGGAACTAAATACACGATATTTGAATGTATGTAATTAATTTGTCTTTACATCTTAAAATAGTACAATTTAGACAATTTTATATAAGTACATAAAATGCTTAAATAGGGTATGATGTTTTCTGATAGCTATTCAATTACATTCCGATATGTGTTGTTGTTCACGTTTACTTATTTCTTAATGTAAGTATTATATCAAATCGCGTTTCACGGTGAAGCATAAACGATATAAGTGTTTTCTTATGTTAGTTTGCGAGCTATCAACCTGATGGGCTGCGTGTAATAGTGGCGGCACGCTAGGATGCGCGGGCGCCGCTCGCCGTGACAGATTCGATTTGTCCATTGTCCGGCAGCGGTAACCATTCGTTACGAAGCCTGATGCCACCAAACGAAGGTTAAACATTACTCACATTAGTTTTGCAAGATTTACGCAATCTAATCATAAGGTTTTAAATTGAGGAAGTTGTTTATTGAATGTTTTGTGAGCTTTTGTAATCGTAGAGCCTAAATTACATACATAATGATCTACATTAGATACTTTTATACGAGTACATAATAGTGTTATTCAAGCAATCAAGGTTACATTTTATTTGACTTTGTATTAAATTCTTCTCATAAATCTTTACCTTTAATTACGTCAGTCGTATACGTAATGATTAGTTAAAAACTAAGTAATCAAATACATAAGTTTTATTCTAGTTAAAAGAAGGCACTAAATTACGCAGCAACTTAAAAAGAAAAATTATGATCCTGTGCTCATCAGATGAAACTATTACAGTTTCAGTTCCACGGTAAAACATTGCAAATACATAAGCTAAACTACAATCAGACGCAGCTATAAAGCAAGTTAACTGACACCGGTGCAGCGGTGCAGCTCGCCGCAAGCGCCACGCAATCTATCAGTGGCATCGATTCAATTAGCGGCAAAACAATAGAATTGCCGCCGCGTCCGGCCCGAGCCGAACTCCGCCGACACCGCCCGACGTCGCCCGACCGTAACCGAACACATTTTATAACCAAATCCTATTGTTTCAAAGTACAAACAAATAACGTTTGCTGAAGCTCACGGATCAGTGTGCTCTTGTTTTTTTTTTTTTAATATATTCCTGGACAATTCACACACGGTAATCTGATCCCAAGCTAAGCTCTAAGAGAGCTTGTGTTATGGTAACCAGACAACTGATATACATACTTATATATTTCTAAATACATACATATTATAGATAAATAACACCCAGACAAGAACAAATGATCGTGCTCATCACACAAACATTTGTCCTGAGTGGGAATCGAACCCACGACCTCCGGTATAGCAGTCAGGGTCACTAACCACTAGACCAACAGGCCCGTCAAATCAGTCAGTCAGTCGTCAGTGTTCCCCGTTAGTTTACTACATCATTAAGTTTTATATCTAAAGTTAGTAATGTATTGCGGAATCAGTTTAGTTCAGAGTCTTCTTGATTTATAAACCACAATGATTCGTGCCCGTTAATATATTAACATTGGTTATTGCTAAACTCTATTTTGCAAGGCGAGTTTAGCACACTGATCTACGTAGAATTTCGGTTTCTGTCGGTCCTTATTATGTATAGTTTAGAAATTGGATCAGCTTTATACGGGCCAGATTCCTATAATTATAACACCTACAGGACGAGCACAATTCTTCGAAACATACAAATAATACAGGACATTAAAGTTCGTAAATCGAAAGGCTTGCCGCGATCGTAAATCGGTTGAAATGAGTCTTATTTCAAATGTCGGCTGAGAGGAGCACGGCGATCAATAAGCCGCGCCGGATTTATCACCGCGCGGTAACGCTGCGATGTTTTAATCGCGGCGCGTGGGCCGAACCTTTAAGCTCACATTAAGTTTCGTCAACAAGTAAGTATCGCCGGTAATGAGTGTCAGTCGCCGATCGCGAACGATAAAGCCTGGACAACAGGCAGCTCATTTCTCTTCGTGTATCTACATCAACGACTAACGTGAGGTTATTTCTGTAAGCTTAAGGCCTTTACAAATCAAATCAAATCAAATCAAATCAAATCAAATTCATTTATTTGCTAAATACAGGTACTTGTGCAAATACACAGATGGTAAAATAATAATAATTGTGAAACACTGTATTTGACCATTGCAATGGTGTGCAAATGTTCTACTGATGGAACTTAAAATTACATGTTATTATTAATCACACATTATGGATTATTAACTGCACATTATTACTAATTAAATATTATTATCAATTACACATTACTATTAATTACACCTATACTCATTATTACTAATTAGCTAGTTACTTATTGTTATTCATTGCATATTATTACTTATTATATATTATTATTAATGACATTGTTTTGGGCTATACATTATTATTTATAACACATTATTTTCTTTTATACATTTATTACATCATAGGGATCATTAATCTAATTATATATATGAAGTGACATAAAATATACGGTCAGTTACAGCTAGCAAGACATGTGTACTAAATACTTGTAAAATATTATAATTTATCATTTAAGTATTCATTTATAGAATAATATGACTTTTCTAATAAAAAAGAAAGTAGTTTGTTTTTAAGAAGGTGTAGTTCAGGTATTGTTTTAATATTATTTGGTAACTTGTTATAGACTCTACTAGCCATAACCAGAATACTTTGGTTCATAAATGTAGTTTTATTTATTGGTATTGTTAGTCTAGTGGGATCCCGTTTGCTTGGCCCTCTCTTCTCAAATAGAGTAGGATTTGTGACTATAAATATTGTCAGTTCATAAATATACAATGAAGGCATAGTCATAATTTTTAAAGTTTTGAAATGTGGTCTGCAGGAATCCGTTACTTTTAAATTACAAATTGCTCTAATACAACGTTTTTGACATTTAAATGCACACTCTTTTTCTGTGCAGTTACCCCAGAAGATGATTCCATATCGGAGAATAGATCCCACATTTGCATGATATGCCATAATAACTGTTTTCTGGTTGACAACCTTGGTTAATTTATACAAAAGATACGACTGTTGGTTCATCCTTTTACAGATATGGTCAATGTGGGCTTTCCATGTTAAATTGCAGTCTATATGTAAACCTAAGAATTTAGTGTTGTTAACTTCTTCTACTTGTTGATTTGAGTGATTTATATTTAGTTTTATAGTATTTTTCTGGTGTAAATTCCTAAATCGCATTATTTTAGTTTTATTTAAGTTTAAAATTAGATTATTATCCTTCATCCATTGTACAATGTTGTTTAAAGATTTATTAATTATTGAATCATAATTTATTTGGTTTTTCCTGATGTGTACCACTGTACTATCATCAGCAAACAAAACTACTGGCTCATTAATTACTTTTGGCAGGTCATTAATATAGATAAGAAATAGAAGCGGACCAAGGACGCTTCCCTGTGGTACTCCATAAGAAACCAATCTAGTATTTGACAATATTTTATCTTCAATACAAGTTTTGGGATCAATCCTAGTTATTTTTGTCATTTGTCTTCTATCTGATAAATAAGAGTTAATCAGGTCTAGGGCCTTACCTCTTACTCCGTATTTAGATAATTTATATGATAGAGCTTTATGGTCAACGTGATCAAATGCTTTGGTCATATCCATGTATAACGCAGTTACAAGCATTTTTTTATCAACAGCAGTAATTACTTTATTAAGAAAATTGTAAATGGCAAGATTTATGTTTTTATTTTTTCTAAACCCTACTTGTTCATCTATTAATAGTTTATTCTTCTCTAAGTAAATGTACAAATTATTATATATTACCTTCTCAAATATTTTTGAAAAAATCGGTATTAGTGCTACTGGTCTGTAACAAGACATATTTTCTTTATCTTCCTTTTTGAATAGAGGTACAATAACCGAAATCTTTAGTTTATCAGGAAAACAACCATGTTCTATACATTTGTTAATAATGTCGCATAATATTGGTGCAATTATAGGGTTCACTTCTTTAACTATGGTCGTACATATGTCATCATAGCCTGTACTATTTGTGTTTTTCAATTCCTTAATTATTCTATAAATATCGTAAGGCGTAGCAGGATTCATGAATAATGACTTTACATTAGTACTATTAAGTGACATCTTTGTCTTACCTTTATGTTCTTGAATTTGATCAATAAAAAAATTGTTGAATGCATTTGCTATATTGAAGGCATTTTGTTCATAACGATCTTGTAGTTTAATTTGTTTTATATTTTCTTTAGGGTAGTTTATTTTGCAATTATTTATTATTTTCCACGCTGTTTTACATTTGTTTGACGAAGTATTAATCAAATAATTATTTTGTGATTTTTTTGTTAAGTTTATGATTTTTTTAAACTTGAGAGAATATTGTTTAAGTTTTATTTTATTAAGTTGAGTACTAGATTTTCTATAATTCCAAAGAAGCATTCTCTTACGTTTACTGCATAGTATTATTCCGTTGGATACCCATTTCGGACGCTTATTTACTGGAATTCTAATTCTCACAATGGGAAAACAAAGGTCATAAAATAATTTAAATAAACTATAAAATTCTTCATAAGCGCAGTTTGGATTATCATTTGTGTACACTTCTGTAAATGTAAGTCTTTTGAGACAATCTACAAATTTTTGCTTATTTTCTGTACAAAAATCTCTTTTGTAACTGTACCAGAATGGTTTCAAACAGGTAGTTTTTACAGGTATTTTTAAAACTTGTGCAGTATGGTCAGACAAAGCTAATTCCATAACTTCTGCTGTAGCCCTATTGCAGTTATGTATGAATTGATCTATACATGTTCCACTACTGATACGAGTTGGTTGTCGGATGGCAAGTTTTAAATTATATGAACAGATCAATTGCTTTAGTTCTGATGAATATTTTGTATTTTTAAGTGTATCTATGTTTAGGTCTCCACAAATGATTATTTTCATATTTTTACATATTAATAAATCTAGAATATAAATGAGTTTTTCAAAAAATGTGTTCAATATAGGTAATTTGTTGTTTGGTACTCTATAAATGTTTATTATAATAATTTTATGTTCCAGTAGCTCAACAGAAGAAAATTCAACGACATTTGATATACTTTGGCTTTCAATACTGCTCATAGTTTTAAACTTTAAACTATTTTTTACTAATATGCAAGAACCACCTTTTCGATTAGTACGACAGAACATCGATGCAAGATTATAATTAGGAAAACAGAGAAAATGGGAATCCTCCAGCAACATATTGTGTTCTGTAATACATATTATATCTATTGGTTTATCTTTACGTGCCATATTTTCTAAATGTACATAAAGTAAGTCACATTTGTTTAATAACCCACTTATATTCTGATGTAGTATTGACAGGTGGTTATACACGAAAAAACCCTTCTGGTTGTTCAGAATCAGGATTCTTAGGACTGACATTAGTTATTTCAGTTGAAATTTGAGTCAATTTAGAACCTTTATTTGTGTTTTCTTTTGATAGACATTTATTTATTAGCAATGTTAGGTCTGTTTGTGAACTGGTATCTATCAAATTAGACATATTCTTATTACTATTTATTATTTTCTTATCTACCTTGGGAGATTTAAAAATATCTTGACAAGACAATTGGCCAGAGTTAGGTTGTGAGGTAACAGTAATATCATAATTATAATTTTTTATCTCTGTAATGAGATTCAGGACATCATTTAAAATTGTAAAAACACCATTGTTACTAATAGATCCTGACCGTTTGTGAAACATATTATAATCACATTTTAGATTTAAATTAGAGTCTACTACATAAGCATAATCATGGGACATGACATCTAAGCAAAGTAAGGTATTAAAATTTTCGATCCTGCAGTTAAACATATTGGTTAGCTCATTACATTTGTAGGTAGGGAGACATATAATAACATTCGTATTTTTTATATCTTTGATGCTGTTTCTAATATATACAACAATAACTTCATCGACTCCTTAATTAAGAATCGTTAACCGTATATCTTTAAACATATGTCATGATTAAAATGGCTTTTACATAAAGTTTATACACTTGTAGAAACCGAAAAAAAATGCATTGAAATTTTATTGTCAATAAAAATGTATGAAAATTACCTAATTTTCATACATTTTCAGTGTCAACAAAACTCACTATCCACTTTTAAATTAGACCTATGTGGACCAATTATTTAACTATTGCATCATTTATCGAACTTTTTAGAATAAAATGCTACCTATATAAAAACATATGGTTGAATATAATGGCACCATATTTCCACCTGTTTACAACTCAAAAATACCAGTGGGCTATCAAGAAGGCAAGTTGAATTTATTGCACGGGTAACACATGGCTATTAAAAACGGCGCGTGCGCGTAGGCGTTCAGCTTTAAATTAAGAACACATTCGGTTTCGTCAAGTTATAAGCTATTGCATATTATATATAATAGCTGTTTATGTTAGTACTTTTAGTTTTTATTAGGCATGTGCATACCTGCATTCTTTCATATGTATAGTAATTAATAACATCTATGAACTTATAAAAAGTTCTATTTTGTAGTAGCGATATAAAAATATATACAGCTATACCTATATTAAATGCTAACATCATTTCACTTTTTACCCCAAAAAACCGTGTTTGTAAAAAAGTAAAAAAAACTTTTAATAGTAACTTAAACAGATGCTTTTTTCTGCAATAAATGTTTAGTAAGAAGTGATTTAAACTCTTATTTTCCATCTAACCGCTACACTTACATCACAATCTTTATAACTTAATTTATTTTATACAATACGCCAATATAACAGAACCATCACAACTACAAGCACTTTTTAGCAATTAACTTATAATTACCTGAATGATTGGTTTGCTCTAAACAGGGTATAACAGATTGATGGCTTGTTCTGGATAAAGCCACGTAAGGGTGTACTGAGCCGTCAGAGCACTACAAACAGCGCTGATTAAGTGACTCGAGTGATTAATCGATCGCTAATAACGACAACACATATTAACGCATAAGAACATTAATAATTGCGTGCCATTGTGTAGGGGACTGTGAAATGTATTGCGTTATTTAGATTACAACATTGACCGCAAGTTGTGAAGCTATGGTTATATGAACATAAAACTATTGGTTTTCACAATACTATATGGTGGTGTTTAAAGTTTGGTTACTTCATGGTTTTGCGGTAAGGGAAGGTTCTAAAGGAAAGATATATAGTGTACCTACTAGCTAATGATATGCATCGACTTGCTAACAAACCATTTATATCTATTTTTTACATGCGAAAGTAATAATCTTCGCCCTCTTTACTATTTGTTACGCTTTTGCGTTTGAACTTCTGAACCTATTTTGATGAAACTTGGCATAGGCAACATCCAAGCACGTGGAGGAGCGGTCAAAAGATGGCCGTCTAAAATAAAGCGAGCCTACGTAGCTACTGTAAAAATGACAGTCGTGTCACCAGTCTATTAATAACACATCGTACATAATTATACAAAAATAATAACCAACGAAAGATAAGTAAACTCGCTAAGTGGGCAACACTAAAGCGTTCTCAAGAGCGCGTAATGTGTCATTACACTCATTAAGCTACCGGTGTTGTCAAAAAGATAAAACTAAGTATAATCGGCGGCGGACATTAACGTGTGCGTCGTTATCGAAGTAGCTTAACATTTCAATTAAAGCCACGATTAAGAAATTAAAGGTAATAAGTGGATGGAACCCGCGGCCTTATTACGTATCTTGCAAAAGTAAAGTGTGCACAAAATTTTAACAATGATCGCAGTCTACTTACTTATTCTTACAAACTCATCGCGATAACGACAGTGAAATTAGTAATATGACAGCAGCAATTGAACAATTTTCGCAGTCAATTGCTGTAGCTTTTGCATGATACGTAATAACTCCGCCGGTTAGGTGGCGATTACAGCTACAGGATTTACGATGCAAACGGCTCGAGTAATTGGCAACATTTAGAGAACGAACGTGTCATTTAGTTGGTAGTAGTGTTCGATGTTTGATTTTGTATTTATTTTTTTGTTTAAATAAATATTGTGGCGTGAAATCGTAATGATACCGGCCAGTACTGGTCCATAATACCAGCCTATTACTGGCTGTGAAGACGGATACTTATTTGCGGAATAAAGAAAAAATAACAAATGAAAAAAGGAATAAACAGAAAACAAAATGCAGTGTTACACAAATGATAGATCACCTCTCAGACACACCCTGTAGCCGTTAATGATATAAGTAGGTATGTAATTAAATCCTTTTTGGACCTCCCAAAACTATGTTTGGGCATAACTACATTTACTTATTTTAGTAGATAGTAAATGTACAAGAAATTGTCCTTCACTTATGACACCTGCACAAATTTTATGATTGTTCGAATAAATTTATTGTCGCCATATTTTATAGAAACAAGTGTAAAATTTTATGATAAGTGAAGAAGTGATTTCCGTCATAAATAAAAAGTTTATTGATTTGTCCAACTTTAATTAGATATACATATGAGCCTTTGAAAATACGCCTAAATAATACAATAAAATGTATGTCGTTATTTCAACATCTGTAATTACCTAATTCTATTATAGTTATATCAAAAAGAAATCCCTAGCAAAAAGTTAACAACATAATGTTCAAAATAACTGCAGAAAGAAAAACCACAAAATAGAAAACACTTAGTCCTATTTCAGGTCTCCCAAAGGTAATACATAAAGAGTTTGTATCATAAATAAGTGTGCGAGCGATGCTTTATGTAGAGGACTACATCAGTTACTTATATACGCACGTCTCATTAAAGTGACATGAAAACAGTAGGTAAGTATCTCAACCTACGTTTACGGCAACTGCTACAAGGAGACGACAGTGTCCAGGTATATTGTAGAAGTCCCAAATAATTCACAAATACTTAAACTAGGTATACATATTATCCCCCCATTCCTAGTCCATGCTGGTCCGAGCCGGCCAAGCTAGTAATAAAAATATGTCCATAAAAAAACTTAGATTCAGTCATCCCTTGCTGTTTTGCCTTATTAAGATTGTTAGCAACGCACTAAGTCGAGGTCCGAATCCCACAGGGGGTGCCCTTAGTAGACGTTGCTGACGTAGTAGTTTTTTCCTATAGTCTTTTAGTTCTAGTTTTTTCCTATTTCGTACTGGTTTTTCCTATTGCTCTGGCTGGAGGCCTTAAGGTAATTGCGAAAAGTTCGAGGAAGCAGTCACACATAAAAAAAACTTAGACTATACAAGAATTCTACAGCTAAGCATAACCACCTCCAATCTCGGAAAACGTCATAGGATGGATAACGGTTTTATTTATATTCTACCCTTTAGCTTCCAGCGAGTCTGCTGCAGTGCGCCTGCGCAGTGCGGGCGCTCTGTTATGCATTGTTCGACATCGGTGCGGCGCGCGGCCTCGTCTCCATACGCACCGCCGCCACCACTCGGTAATTGGAACTCGCTAGCTTATCGAAAGCACTAAGAGGGTGCCTTTCGACTCGCTTTCGACAGGTACGATTGTACTCAAAGTAAATGCTATTTTTCGGAGTTACTAAGAAAAAAAGACCTTATTAATTTTTTACATGCTTTTGACTAATTACTTAAAAGTAAACTGGCGAAAATAAAAGATATTTAAAGTACCTTCATGTATTCGATATATTCTTACCTCTTTAACCGAGGCATACTTTTATGAGCCGCACCGAACTGTAATATTTTTACCATAAATTATGGTAATCACCTATTTAAGCAGTCAGCAAGCTCGTTGTCGAGAAATCACCTCGGAAATATGATTATGCACTTGGAGGTGATTAACAGTGAGTGATTGGTCATTCCCGTGATATATCTGGCCCCGATGTGTCGGTGTCGGCGACGATACGTGGTCGATCGTCGATATCGCTCGAGGCCTTGTTCCGATCTCTCTATATGGATATTCACCAAAAACCGTTGCAAAAACTCGCGCAAGTGCGTATGTAAGGCGGGCGAGCCTTACAGGATGACAGCGCGCTTGCGTCGAACAAAGAATGATACAAGAAATAATTACGCCCATTGATCGGAGCTCATTAAAATGGACCAATGGGCGTCGGCGCGGCAACTACTACAAAAGGAAAACGGCACGGGTAGGCACAATTTGCCGCGGCGCCGCCGCTGCCTTTTCTTATTGAAATAATCCAACTTATTCAATTAGCTACAAAGCCGTTACTCCTGGGAATTGGTCGATTAAACGAAGCCTCTGTGGAGGTCGACTTGCTCGTTAGACTCAACTCTAAGCGTGAACGCAACCTTCAATCTGATGAGCGGCTTTAAGTAGCTTTAAGTACCTGCCTACACGTTAAAACTCGAACTCAAATGCTTGGCGTTATATGTAGGGCAGGTAATCAGTGGGTGAAGAAAATTTTGAAGGACTCAGTAATTACATTCAATCTAAATGAATAAATAACATACAATGTCATGCGGTAGAACATTAAAACAAAATATACGTCCGGCATGGCTCGTCACGACTTCTCACTCGGTCGATGAGCGCGTTGATGTCTTTTATAGGGCTCGAGATTCGAATTAGTTTATTTCATTAATTTTGCTCATATATGTCTATTTTGGCGTGCGTATTCGGCTTACTATACTGATTTCTTCTGTTTAGCCTTTTCTCAATCTAAATTCAGGACGGCTTACAGGATTCAGCAGAATACCGTTTTAGACAAAGCGGCTGCCTACCTACTCTCTATTTCCCAACTCCCTCTATTGCATGTAATTTGCGATCTCCTAAACTACTCCATCAAACACACAAGCTAAAAATATATATTTTTATATGCACTTACCTTCGTCGTGCAACAGCTGTGGCCGGCGCGTGCGCAGCTCCGACGCACGCGACGCGCAAATTGGCGCGCGGCAAGATGGCGACCGCTGCATAATAACGGAGTTAATGAGACACAGCCTCCGAATATGCTGTCAGTGCGTAACGAGAAAAGGAGATGAAGGAAGATTTGCAGATTTTAATCAATGTATGATGTATGCTGGTAAGTTAACTGTCTCTTTAAAGTCCCCTTTGGGAAGTGGCAGACAATGTGCTGAGGTAGTTCTCCATTTTTAGAAGTAACAATAGGTATGCCTATTGTTGATAATGTTAAGTACGAATCTTACAAACCTTAATCTTACTCACTGGTCTTATAAATATAGTGAAATCGTCTTAATGTCACTAGAATACATAATACGCACATGTACCTACTTACGTGAAAACTTTTAAACTATATATGTTTTTGAAAAATTCCCACCGCTTACAACCTACTCCTGTAGATACTCCAACCGTCTTTCCGGATGAGCCAATCTTCAAAATATGTTGTAACATATTAAAAATGAGCTAGTGCAAGAAGATTTTCAATACAGTGATTTAAATCCTTTAATTTAATTAAATTTTAATTAATAAAATATATACAGATGCCAGCTTGACAAATATTTGCTCAAAACCTTTGTAAATGTGTGAATGCCTTATACTTAGTACAGGAGTGCGTTTTATATTATTCGTGGTATTTATTAATTATAGGGTTTTTGCCCCGCAATCGGACACTTGCTCCGATATTATTATTTTAAATTTTATAACTCGCCAAAAACCATCAAATCACTAATGATCCAAACAGTCGCGACATTTTATAGCAAATAATTTGGGTAACAGCCTCGGTCACCTTTACAATACACTTCAAACTAATTAGTACCAAACTATAAAACATTTGTTCATAAAGTCGCAATCAGCATAAATACTTTAATTATTTATAACTGGCATAAATAAAGGTGATATTTCCAAGAGATGGTAGCCATCTTGTTTTTATTATGTTATGTTTTTAATTTATAAAAGTGTTAAAGTAACATCAGCTGCTTGTTTTCAACACTTAAATAAATTCGTAAATGTACATGTTCTTCAATCAAGCGTCTTGTATCAACACTTTTATCTTTGAATCAACTAACATAATAAACGGGAAAGTAATTCGCCCGTGTATGACATTTTTATGGCTTAAACTGCTGATACGATATCGATGCAATTTATTGCAAGTATGCCTTTAAGACAGGCGTCTATTTCAATATGTATATTTTTATTGTTTTGTTATGGGATACAAAGAGTTTGTTTTTGACCTTTCGAATTATTTAAAGAATTATCTGTCGGAAGCGCAGTGAAGTAAAACTTTCTGCTTCCTCATTACACTATAATTCCTGTTTACACATCTTCAAGCTTCAGATAAAGTGCAAAATAGTACGACGAGCAGAAGCAATTGGAAATCGAACACGATCTATAAAGGTATCTAAGAAGTTAGGAAAATATCTTTGAAAAGCTTTAAGTGCACATTACATATATTCGATCTACACATATGAAGGTAGGTTAAACTAGTTACAGACAAACCTGCAGAAAACAGTTTGTTATATTATCCACCATTTATATATCTGACTTGTATAATCTAGACAAACAAAATAAAAAGACAATGCGTACGTTCGTTTAATTTCCACCTACAAATAACTGCTCTCGGATACCAACCAGCAATTGTATATCGCATTAAATATTCACGTCGCTAAAACAAAAACAGATCACGTCCTTGTCGAAACGAGAACAAAAAGTGGCAATGTTAGTTAGTTTCGCGTACATGAGCAGCGACCAGTTTTTGTGTGTGTTCGTATCAATGGAGAGCTGAATGGTTGGCTGCCAGCAAAAAGCGATGCGCCGCGTGTCGCTATTAGTATGTGCGGTGGCGTCCGCAAGTGAGCATTAATTTATTGATAATATTGTATTGAATAATGCACGCATCGGAACGCAGCAGTACGGAGCACGCGCTCGCTTCCTGCCGCGGATCGCCGGATTTCGGTAGCGGTACAATACGTGCCGATTTTATTAGCACACATTACGGTGACAATCACTGGTTTCCTGGTGTTTTCACTTTTTTTTTCCTTTGTGATTCGCTTGTAAAAAGCTCTTTCTTTTAAGAGAACCGGACAATGCCGTTACGAACGTGACTTTATGTCGCTGGTTTTGGGTTAGGACATTAAAATGCAATCAAAGGATAATTGGGTTTATAAAGTTTAATATTCGTATACTTTATGAGGTATAAAGTAACATGTCGACGCTATCGTAAATTTAATTTAACATTGCGGTAGGACCAATTAAAATTTGTGTACCAATTTAATTAAACACTAACTGCACTTCAGCTCTTAGGACTTTAAATAAAAGGCCAATAATAAAGAAAAGTAATTTACATCGAAGGTATGTGATACACCACCAATACTTAAAAACAAAAAACACACTCTCTAATTAGCAATACACACATTCTGATACATACAGATACGTTGCCCAGATTTATAAAGCTCGAAGTAAGTATTTATGGAACTCATTGTAATACGGAGACCACAAAAGTTGCCGATAAGAGAAGCCAAGAAAACCTTAATCAGCGAAATGAACTGGAAATTTATGTACCCCTGGTGTGGCATTAATTAAAATACTTTGCGGCCATTGCGCGGCCATCGGGCATACCGCAATCTGTCCCGGGCATTTGTTAAAAGGCAAGTTTTAATAAAAACACCGATTGCCACGATTTTTCCGAATAAACAAAATGTTCGGTCGAAATAAAAGGTTAATACCGACCGATAAATCTTTGTCCACCTTTTTGTTGTTGGATATGTTGAACATAAAAGTCATATTAAGTTTTTATTAAAATCCTTTTTAGATGTCCCAAATTGAATCTGTTTTAAATCGTTTATTGCTCGAAAATATTTGTCGGCCATCAGCATTTAAAAAGTTTTTGTTATTCAGAATTATTTGAAGTCATAATGTTTGAGGAGCAAACAGTCGCCCGCTATGTACAATTTATTCTGATCAAATTCACGTGTCGATAACGGCTCTTTTTACTTGTAAATAACGTCGATGGCGATCGCCAATAATTATTGTTTATCTGTAATTCTTTTTTGTTAAAACCGTGAACATACTTATCAACGTCCAGAGAACAACGCGAAACTAATTTGAATATTCAAATGCATTAAAAATCACTCGCTACACAGTTTGGTTCTTTTATTTAATGAAATCCAAATTAGAGCAACAGAAAGGTTTACAAAAAGAGTTCGATACCGGAGCCCTCGTACATTGCGAGGCGTGTTTTGCATGCGAGCCCGCTCAGGCGGCCAGCGACAGCCGATTGACATCCACGACTCATTAAAGTCAACCAGATCGATCTCCAGCCAGATCAAATTTCAGACTGACTTGCTGAACACGTATAACTTAATGTTAAGTGAATCTTTACGCAGGTAATAACAATGACAAAAACTTTTGCATGCATGACGTTTTGAATACAGGAGATTGGTAACGACCGCGCTGTTGGCTGGTTTATTTTTTAACGATCTGCCTGCATGTTGTAAAGTGAACAAATATTCATCGGATAGAATTGCAGAGTGTATATAAACAGCGCTTTAATGTAAAGAACTCCGAGCTGGACGGAGAACCGTTGCATAAAGCGTTGTATTTACCTAATGAGTTGAGAATAGCGAGGAGCGGTACATTACACCTAAAAGGATAGTGAGTAGCGCTCGCCTAATGAAACAGCTTCACATTCAAATCGATGGCACACTATTCATCATGGAAGGCACGCACAAGGCTCACCATTTAGACTGACCAAATGAGCCGACCAGCTCGAGCGCCTCTGGACTGATATGACAATGATTTATACATTGTCAAGTGGAGTCCGGCGCGGCGAGCGTTACTTTCTACATTGTAACGACCTGACGCGCATCCAGACGCAACAAACTACGATTAATATCTGTCTCAAACACGTCCCGTTGTGTCGATACATAACTTTATTACAATGCCTTTTAAGCATCGTTTGTTTCGATAAGATTTATTGTTTCGTTACTCAAGAATAAGGTGCACGGAATGTTGTATGCTAATTTGATGAAGTTTTTATTTCAACGGTGAAAAAGATCTGCTCTGGAGTCAATAAAGTAGCTTGTATATCGTGTAAAAAATACACCGATCAAACTTAAAATTCTTTTATGCAAGTGTCACTTGAAATAGTATTAAAAAACAAGAGGTTTTTTTACTAGTATACCATGCTGCCCTGGATACGTAAATCTATTTAAAACTTTCGCTTTCATACGTCGAGTGCGCTCAGTTTATGGTATGAAATACATATTTAACCATCCTCTGGAATGAGATCCCGGGAGGTCAGTTAGCCTTTTTATTCAGTAGAATGATTTATTAATTTTACATTACGAGCGTAGGTACAGTCGAGTAAAAATAAACGAGAGGCCGTCATGCAAAGAAACAGGTAGGCTACGACTACGAGTTGGTGCGTATAGTTCGGCCTTTGTACAAGGCACTTTCTTGCGACGCATTCACCGGGACAATTACACGAGATCGGAATACCGACAGCATCTTCTTATATTTATTCAGGCAATAAAGCGAGGGACCCGGAATCCGCGGCATCGGGCAGCCTCGCCGCGCCTGCGCAGCAAAAACCCGCGCACACATACGCTGACCAGTTATTTGTCAAAAATAAAATTATGTTCTGATTATTATTTCAAGCAAGACGCGGCATCCGCCGGCCAGAGGGTGCTCTCTGCTCGATGCAGGCGATAAAGCGACAATAAAATATATAAATAATTCATATCGCGGACCCGAGTATTGATTCGCAAGAACGTGTTTCAAATGTTTTATTGTCAGTGGTATTAATAAATGGGGCAGATGTATGGCCCGTTGTTGTTCCAGTCACATGATTGCTCTGCTTGGCAGTTCAATTAATAAAAATCAAATTTGTTACTTTTGATGCGATGACCAGATACGATTATTTTAAATTCGTTTTGTAAATCGGATTTACACTGTTTGTAAACACGTTATTTAAAGAAGCTCAGTTACAACTTTGCACATTCACTTCAAAGACTTAATGCTACGGCAGACGGTTAAAAATATTTTTTATTGAAAACTTTTAATGTGGATTATCTTACATATACGATTTTAAGGCAGCCTCAGTATTTTTAAACACTTAAAAAGGGTATTCTTATTACCAGACACTTTACTGCAAGAAATCTTTTAAAGAAGCCCTATTATCATAAATAGCTTTAAAAGTACCATGGCTTAAAAAATCAAGATACCAATATCAAGAACATGTATTTCAAGAGCTCGCTATTTCAGGGTCATTACGATCAGAATTCATTACTTTATTACACTTAGGTACTTAAATATGGAATAAAAAGCAACCCATCGACAAGTCTTACAATCGATCATGATCGGCAATGGCCATTCATTTATACATCCTTCAATAAAAACAACAAAATTGTCATTACAATTCTGCTTCGACTTAACGCGACATACCGATCTTGTAATTACTACTGAAAAACTACAGAATATTTAATCTTTATCTATAATTTATTATATGTATGTACTGGCAGACCAATGGGCTGATAGATTTAAGGTCAGGTTCGAAGGTAGGCGGAACCAAGCAGGTGCATCAAGGTTTTAAAACTCATTTGCAGCACGTACAACCTTATTATACATACAAAATGTTTTTGTTATCATTGTTAACTGTTACTAGGAACATACAAGTCTGATATATTTATAGAGCTAAAGTAGTACAGCCCTTGGGCTTTTTCAAAATAAGAATCGTCTGTGAAACTTTGTAGTTACTTATTTTTATTTAAAGCTTTCTTTTTATTCATATGGCCAGGAAAGGAACTTGTTTTCTTGTAAATAAAAAATAGGTACATCTTACTATTTACTACGTAAGCCTAGCTGGTAGTTTCCGACCATTTCACTTAGAAAAAGTCGCTGAAAATAGTGGTACGATACGCACTAAGTAGGTACCTAAATATATTTATTTTTTTGCTTGATTGGTGATAGCTTAAGGAGTGACACGAGAAACAAGATCCTAGCCCATTACATAGTAGGATGTTTGGCTTATTTTTTATCCTATGTTGTGTACTTTCAGGTACTTAGCTTTTAATTAGAACTTATAATATACTTCAATAAACCTTTAAAACGTCTCTCAGTGAAATTTAAACGTTCAAGAAAAAAGTTCAAATAGTCCAATTACATTGCTTATTTACAAAACGTATGAGGCGTACATCAAAATTAAATAATACAGTGGTTGGGATCAAAGGGGCCGCGGAATGAAGATTTGCCCCACAAAATGTCAACGAGACACGGTGTGCCGACAAAGGCGAGCCAAGGTTGTCACCTGACACGCGTCCTGAGCAATCAGGATTGACGCACGAGAAAAAGTAGGCAGGCTAGCCATTTTTCGTGGAGCTAAAATTCTTTTACTTTCATTTAAGGTTTACAGGAAAAATAAATTCGTCAGCAGTCTTTGACCTCATTTTATGTAAACGTGATGCCAGCCATAAACATAGATTATTATATTACCTTTCATATGAAATGAAAAATATATAACACATTTATCCGCCTTCTTCTCGAAATAAGTCACGAAATCTGGCTAATAGTTTCGGGAACAAGAAGTTCAAACAAACCAACTCTTCACTTTTATAGCAAAAGAGTATTCATAATCTAACCTTATGAGTAACACCTCTACACTAATAATAAATATCAATCATATCAAAGCGTGACTAGAAGTGCACTCCACCGTATAACGCGTATCTTTATTTCTTATTTAGTGTTGCCAGCCCTGGCTTTATTCCAGGGGTCGGGCATCCTTGGCCCGCCACGCTTATTCCGCAGTAATCGGTTAATTGTAATTGTACACCCTTAACGAGTGCTCGACTATCGGCCGAGCCTCAACAGTCACTGAGTCACCACACTTACAACTGAGACGAACATTCATCGTACGAAACGAATTTAGCTGCCCTAGTTAGTGTCATATATCTTTTAACTGTCTTGGGCCTGGTTATAAACAACTGGAGGTCAATGTCAAAGGCTAGGTTTTTCAAGGAGAATACTGTGTTTTCTAGAAAATTATGTTGTCAGAAGTAGTCTTACAGAGCTCTTCCAATAAGAAACCATAAATTTTTCACCAATCAAGTAAACAAAATTTATATATACGAATACATTTTTTTTTATTATATGAAAGATTCGTCGTCACTTGTATAAATAAACACTTTATAACATATCCATTAAAACAACATGGGTATCGCAGGCAATCAGGGAATATATCCGTCCCAAGTACTACTAAGCAAGCAATATAATGCTCGAAGCCAGAGTGCGATAAAGCACGTTCCCTCTATTCTGTGTATAAAGCACTCACATATATGTATCAGTGTGTTTATTAAACATTTCGGCCTCATATCATATTGCGATAATTAAGAAAGTGCACTTATGGCATTTAAGGCGACCTGCGCCTCTTGTGACTTACTGTTTACAAGTTTTAAAACGTGAATTAACAGAAGATTCGGTTTCGTGTATTTCCTATATTTTAAACATATCTTCTTAGTTAAAATAGGTGCCTAGATAAAATACTACAGTAGTGTAGTAGATCACAACAATCACTATATCATGCTGTGTTTATTCTTCTCGGCACAGAAGTTTACTGAAAAATATAAAGTGAAGTGAATTTTATTTCTAAAACCCAATTGTATTTCAAAATATTATTAGATTATGATCTTAAAATCTCATCAAAATAATCATAACGAATCTATATGTTGGAAACATTCTTTCCTATAGGTGATAAATAAAACTGTTGCGAGGTTAAAGAAAATGGAAAATCAAACATAATATCACAAAATAAAACTTAAATTCATGCGTTTAAGTTAAAAGACTCCACAAATGCAGGACCATTCTAAATCAATAACTTCCACTTAATAAGTATTTTGCATAACCGCATATCTTAGTGGCGCAATGAGTTCACATTTGTTGATAAATATTGAAATTTGCGTTGATTTCCATTACGGACCACACACGTTGTTTGTCGTTCACGAGCGCGATATTTTAACGGTTTAGTGCACAACTCTCTGCACATATTAATACGTATGAGATGACGACGGATCTTTTATCTGTTCAACAAAGAATTCGATTAATCCTTGATTAAAATAATTAGCCATTCGCTACGGGCGCGCGGGCGCAGTGAACTGTCTGTTATCAGCGCCCACCGACGGGCGACGGCCAATGAAAAGCGATTTGAATCGCTGCGAGGGTTCCGCATTATCCGTGACTCTCGACTCTTAACGTATATCCTCAGAATCTTGACGTTATTATTAAGCTTGAAATATTTAGAGCGACTTAAGAGAAACTGATTGATGGAAAGTGTTGAGAAATGAGACAGGTCCTGTAAAATAGGAAGCAGATAGGTCTGTGATCTATTAAAACTTTATAGTACCTTAGTAATTCAATCTGGTTGAAGGTATTAGTATACCTCGTGTTTTATATAACTAAAATAGCGTTATGTAGATAAAAACAACTAAGTTCTTTTTTAGTCTACCCAGTGAGGTTTTTTTAATTAGAGAAAATAACGATCTCTGTATTAAAAATATTTATATTTATTGTTATCATTATTAAAATCTCAATCTATATTCTTAACTATATTTTTAAACGGACAGCATTTGGCTGTACCTTGGTCAATGACGGAACTATTTAGCATATTATGTAGAGGATTCGCTCAATAATATGGGCCCAACCGGTAGCAATATAATGCGATGAAATACTGTTAAAACTTCACATAAATACTTATTAAGAACATAACCATTAGCAGGCGCGTCACGAGTTAAACATAATTAACCATCGTTTAAGATTCACAGATAAAGGCTTAAGCGGTTTAAAACGCTTTAAAATTATAATGTTAATGGTCCTACCTGTGGGCTTGACCACGTATGTGGAAACCATTGGAAACATTGAATAAAATCGAATACTCTCTACTCTAATACTTTGAAATAATTGCTCTATAGTTTCAAGCTGTAGCAGCATTATAATAGGCTGTGGATAATATCGTTAAGGTACAAAGCCTAACAAAGCATATAATATTTTTTTTGGATTGTTTCTTGTTCCTTGTGCCTTGACAGATTTAAAAAAGGAAACTAGGTGTTTTCCTTTCAAAGCAGTAAAATTATGTTTGATAAATAATTTGTCACCTATTTAAATAGTTCACGTCGAGTAAACATTCTAATATTACAGCAGATAGTTCTGTCTCGTTAGTTTTATCCTTCTACTTAGCATTATACTTTGCAAACGGTCACCGCACACAGACCCAAGCTACAGGCAGACACCAAACAACACTGAGAGAATAGAGTGACTCCGTCACAAAATGTGCGAAACTTTTAAATGCACTTTAAATGCAGTAACTTAACATTATCTGTCTTGCTACTGCCGTGTGTGTGACGACCCTTAACTGCACTTTCAGTTTTATTTATTTCAAGAACGTGAGTCTTTATGCTATTATGATGACAGGAAGTTGTCGAGCGTTCTCTTCGAAAATCGATTGTCAATGTCATATATTGTCGATTCAGTATCTTAAGCTTTTTTATTCTCTCTCGAATGATTTAAGATGACTGCACAGTATAACTGTATTTTATATACGGACAACCCGAATCTTGTACCTACATATTTATAAGCATGTACTTTTGTCGAATAAAATAAATCCTTTTGTTGATTAAACATAGAACGTAATAAATGGGCATGAATGTCTTGGTCATGGGCCTTGTCTTATGATGTTCAGTGAACAGTGTCCGTAACTGGACTTGAAATGAAAATTCTCTATGTAAAAATGTGCTTCAATATGATATAGATACAAATCGACGGTTCCTACGTACATAAGGTCAAGTCAAAAACCGAGGTTTACAGGAGAGCAATATTTGTGTTCAACACGCCCTAGAAATAATTCCATGACCAATAATAAATATTTTTTTTCTACAAATTTTTAACAGTTTTAAGAGCTTTATAATGCTATTTACACATATTTTATTTTTTTACGTTTTCTTGGAAAAACTGACGGATGACCGTTTCTACGCCGATAATAAAATAGAAGTATGTAAGTCATGTCTATGATACCTTTTTATACGCAGGAAACAAAAATACAGTGTCTGATATATTATTTAGATAAAATGTCTTATGAAAATGTCGGATCATGTTACTATTTTTAAATCAATACGTTAAACATCCTGAATTTGTCACCCATGGATATAAAAAGTACTTCAATGAAGACATATCACTTTATACGTGGTTTTAGTCATTCGGGGTAGGACTATAGTTCTTGTAATGTAAATAAAGACATGTCTTTTAAAATAATCAGGTTTGTGTTTTATTAATTAAACAAGGTTTATAAATTCAACATTATCTATTATTAAAAAACAATCATCTTAGCATCTAAATAATAGGTACCTATAGACTCACTGAAGTATGAACTAAACATAAAAAATCACTGTTGTCTAATATTAGTAATTAACAATTTTAATTTTAAGCATGTGCCTCATCCTGATCATGTCTAGCAATGCAATTTGTACCTAGTATTTAATTATCATCACAGTTTTATGAAGTAGGTACCTCAGCTTAATTAACTACCTATCGACTTATTAATTAGTAAAATTTAATAATCATCACAGCATTGTTTGAGTATGTGCCTCATCTTTAACACCTAATTGGTAACTTTTAAAAATCATCACAGGTTTATTCAGACTGATTCATCTTATTACTAATAAAGTTTCCTTAGCAGTTAAATAACAAAACAAAATGTATAAAAAGTAAAGATAAATTTAGCAATCTTCGTCGTCATTGCCCTGTTCTTGCTCACTATGCTTAAGGCTTCTATAAAAGTCATGATACTTATTAGGAATAATCAAAGTATCGCATAAACTAAGCAAGTCTTTATATTTGACTTCTGTGATAGGAATAGGATTATTGTACACCTTCTCTTGAATTAGTTCTTGTTCCTTCTTTTTCCTCCCTCTAGTCAATTTCGATTGATTGCTACAGTTAAGTTTTCTATAATTTTCTTCAGAAAAGTCGTATTTAAATTCTATTATGTCTGGATTATTTCCTTGCACTTTTACTTCTCTTACCTTATTCCAAGAAATTTTCTCTGAATTTGTCTCTTTTGCCCAGTTTTTTGTATGCAGCCAAGCTTTAAAATCCAAGACCAAGTCTTGGTCTACTTCTACAACTGTATATGGTGGACTATTCTGTTTAGCCCAACGAACCAGTGTGTACCATTCACCTGGTGAGTAAATTAGTTTATTTTTTGCTGTTCGCTCTATTAATGCGTGAACGCTATCCGCCTCATTTTGGGTGTGGCCCTTTTCTAGGAATCGATGGGACACATTTACTTTAAATCTATCGCTCGCATATAAGTACATAAAAAAACAATGCGATTGCGGTTCTGACCAGCACAGTTGTCTGACCAGAATCTAAAATCTTTGACTCCAGCTTTAACCTTGTTGTCAACGAAAGAAAACAAACAACTAGCCACTTCATTGGCGCCACGTTTAGCAATTGTTTCATCCCACATGTAACACGTAGCTTTCTTTAATCCGGCGTCAAAAACAGTGAAATTATATACTGATAATTTTCTTTTATAATACAGCACACTAATTTCGCCATGTGGAGTGTTATTTATTTTTTGGAAGTCAAACATCGCTGTGCAAATTGGAAGGATTCGATTGAGCTTCAATTTTATCAAAATTTTTCAACAGTAAGTAACCGTAAATAATAACAAATCCATAAAAATATTAAGAGTTACGCGTAAAAACAAACATGTAAAACATAACTTCATTTACTTTGATAACAATAAGAAGTTATTTTCTTTGTAACAATTATTTAGAAAAGCATATTTGAAAGAAGCATACAATTTATTATTGTTATTTGTGAAAAAAAAATGACGCAATTACTAAGTCATAGTATAAGCGGACATGTCTGATATGACCGCGTTCGCACCGAGTGGCGCGCATTTTAAAACACCGTACAAAAAGATATGTATAGATGTCCGCATCTACGACACTTATTCGTTGTATTTATAATACTTGTTCTTTTATACGATTTGTAAAACAAGGTAAATAAAAAAAATAAAAATAAAAATCGTACATCAGTATGTGCGCATAGATAATCTAAAGCCAATGATACAATAAAAAAAAAATGCCAATTTCGACATGTCTTTTTATACGTAGGGACCGTCGAAATGTTTGTTACGTACAAAAAATATAATGACAATAAATTACTTTAGTTGCAGTATAACTGTACTTTAACATTTGTATTACGCAATACTTTCTACTATACCTAAGGCGCTGGGAAAATGTGTAAATATAATGTAATCCTAAAAGGAGCGAAAGTGCGAAGGTATTTTAAATCGCAGTATAATTCCCAGGGACCGGCGCACTTGCTTAGCGATCGCATTTCTCCCACGCTTACGTTTAAGGCGAAGTTGGCTCACTGTGATTAGAATTATAACATCTTTTTTTCATTTGGCATAGCATGATGCTAAATGTTGATGATCATGACTGATTTATGTATCATCAATTAAATAAAATTTACTTGCTATTTTCCCCTGACTTTTCATATGATACCATTTAAGAAACTGGGAAACGCCAAGACGTTACTAAAAATCTCATATTACAAGTACCCCTTCGAATTTACGGAATTCTTACCATGAGATTAAAAACTATAGGCCAAACTGTCAAATATTTAATGACAATCACCTTCTTCCATTTAAACGATTACCCTTTCTAAATAATAATTCATGAATGTACTTCCCCTTAAGTCAACACCACTGGCGTCGATTGCAGCCGCAAGGCAGCAAAAACTGCTCATTGATTGATTCTTTCACTCCGTTAGCTATGCTCTGATCCCCACAAAAAACATCAACATCGCTACATGGCAATCAAGTTTTGAAAGATTTGCTCCGGACATAATGCAGAATTTATAACATAATACAGAATAGATGGCCACTTAAAGCCCTTTTTGAAATACGTATAGTTAATCTAAATATATGAAAAGCTTCCAATATAATAGGTTTAGAGCAGGACTTTAGAAAAGACGATAGAGAGAAGTAACTAGTAATAATGTGTAATGCTATAGGTGTAATTAATAGTAATGTGTAATTGATAATAATATTTAATTAGTAATAATGTGAACTCAATAATCCATAATGTGTGATTAATAATAACATGTAATTTTAAGTTACATCAGTAGAACATTTGTACACGATTGCAATGGATGATATTGCAATGAGAAAAGCTGTATTTGAATACAGCTTTTCTCATTTTTTTTTTTACCATCTGTGTATTTGCACAAGTAAGTACCTGTATTTAGCAAATAAATGAATTTTATTTGATTTGACACCTAATCAAGTTTAGGCGTATAATTCCGGTTACATTAGGTTCTTTTTAAAAAACTAAACTAAATTGAAATAGGTACGTAATGCCTGAATAAATTACAGCGATTTGTTAGATACCTACCTAATTTTACCGTTGGCCAATAACGAGCCTACTAATAGCATTGTTTTAATATGTTCTAATATTAGTACTGATGTATACACGTATATTCCCATAGTAGGTGAAGTTCATTCATGGCATGGTCTCAAATAAAAACCGCACATGAAATGCCTTCAAAACGCAAAAATGAAGTCGTCAAGCCGAACAATGGGATGACAGATGGAAGATCTTGGTTGGCATTGTAGTATTCCGTGATTTGTTGGAGTTTGAAGGTGGGCAGGACGAGTGGACCAGCTTATTATGACCGTGAGAGGATCGCCCACAAGCCTTTTACCGTGGGAACATAAAAATTATTGGCTCTTGTAATCGAGCCGCTTCTTGGAATTCATATTTATAATTTATTTTTCTGATGTTTCACCCGAAGTTTAGCATCATAGATTTAGTACATCAAAAGGTAAGTAACTAGGCGCTATATACCCGGGAAATTTAACGTAATTAACTACATAGATAGTTGATTCCTGTGCTGCTTTTGCGATCCCGTCTCCGATTTTTTTAGATAACAAAGCTAAAGCATCCAAATAACAACCGCTCTTTGAAGTCAGTTAAAAATAACTTGAAAATTCAAGAGTCAACATCAGTATTAAATACTTTTTTTGGAGACGATTTAAGGAGAGGAATTATCCGTCTGTTTTTTCATAACGCACAAACGCAGGTGTCGTGCAAATAACCCTTCCTATTGCCTCTATTCTTTGTAGTGTTGCGATTAATGATAACGCCATGACTCGGCTAAAGGTCAAGATCAAAGCCAATATCAATCCATAATAAATTGTAGTTTTTGAATATTCATGACTTTAAAAAATATTGACAGGAATCAATGTCTATTGTTCTTTTATGAAATAGGTGAAGGGTTATGTATAATATAAAATATTTGAATAGCATTTTTTGCAAGTAACATGTTCACTATTACGGATCGAAGCGTGTTTCTTACGGTCTATTAATATGATGTGAATATTCATAGCTTGAGCATGAATTAGCAATTTTGAATAGATTGGCACTATTCATTAAACATCAATAGGTAGGTACATACTGGGCACGTGCTAAAATAATAATATCACTTAGGTGGTAGACTGACTGTGGATCTGAATAAAAGAAAATTGTGCATCATGCATATGCAGCGTACCATTAATTATCTGCATTACATTTTAAACATTAGTGTTTTTTTATAAGAGTGTCTTATTAAATAGGGAGTTAGCGGAATCGTTAACAATATTGTCATGGTGTAGGTTTAGGTGCCTACATCAAATCAAGCTCATTGATATCCTCTATAAAAAGCGCTGAGTGTTATTTCATAGAATTTTAAATAGCTTCATATAAGTATTGACAAGTGTTTTTTGCCAAAACACCTACTTATCTAGGAGGGATTCGTTGATCGTCATGCTAAGTTGTATGTTTAGTAACTTGCCTATCGTATCATGCGTTACTCGTGATGACAAGGTAAATATATAATTTGATTACAAGATCACTTTAAATGGCTTCAATACACATAGGTACAATACCAACCTAATGTTTGTGTTGACGCTACACCTACAAATCTTTATTTGCCGCAGTGTACCTGCTCTTTAAAGGTACTCGTCCGAGATAATTACGGTACATTACTCAAGTACGGCAATGACTCAACAATGTTGTCTCATTAATGACGACACAAACAATTTCCAATTTTGTGAAAAAGTCGAAATATTGATCAAAGTGAGTGTGCCGGCGACGCGACGCTGTCGTTAAAGACAGGACCTTGCCACGGCGCGTTCCTACCCTTTTATAATGGATGCTATTTCTCGAATGAATGATAATGCCTCGTGCTTTGTAAATAACATGTCCAGTAATGAAGGCGGAGTCTCCTTAACGTTGTGAAGGGCTAGATGAGCACGTTATAGGCATTTTAACGACTGTTTCGATGACGGACGACTGTGTTTTAACTATTATGCTTTTTAAAGAAATAGGCATGTTGTTTAGATATGCTTAATTTATTTATTGACGTATGAGGATTTTCCTGAGGATGAGGATCAGTAATTTATTTAGTATGTAGATAATTGACACAGTGAGCAAAAAAGATAGGCGCAAGACAGCGCTGTCTGGGTGTCGGGTTCGATTCAAACACCTTTGAGATCTGCTATTTGATTTTTCAAAACCAGTTGTTTGCTTACGGCATTTACCTACTTATCTACCACCTAAACATTTTCTTTTTCAAATCCTTCCTAGTTTTAGACAACTGAATGAAAAGTATATAGACCGCAGACATATTTCAATAGATTGAAATTAGATTAACCTAGGTACGTACTTACCTATTTACTTAAAGAATATGTAAGTACCTATCTATGTAGGTAAGTACATACAGCCTACCAAACGATAAACACCTGCAGAATTACCAACATACTGTCATTAGCTTCGGAATCGGTACGTAATACCAGTGCATATTCACTTACCAAAAAAGTAAAGTGATGGTCGCTATTAAATTAAATTATGATTACGCTCATCAAGCGGAATGAAGACACCAATATAAAATCTCCTCGTAAGTGTACCTACTCACTTATTTTTGATCATTACTACGTTCAGGACTTGTAAATGGTTTAAGGTAGCTTCAAAATACGCTTTTGTCTACCATTATATATAATTATAGTACTTACATAAAAATATTTACTTTGGCCTTACTGAATGTAGATCATAGGCACCTAAAGGAAGTAGTAGTCCAAGTTTAAGACGCCGATTTACATCGAAGGCCTGCACTACACGAACTGCTTAGAACAGTATCGACCGTTATAAGGCACACTTAAAATATACTATAATTATGTCATTGTATAAAGCAAGCCAGCGCAGGTGAGTGGTCGAGAGCTCAAGCTGACCGCGTTCGATGATCTGGCTTTTGAGAAGTCCGTGTATGGGCGGCCTTAGGATATAGTGAGACTCTTGCTATGCTACTATTGAACAATAATGGTCCCTAATTTGCTTTTTATCGAGATACTCGACATGTATGGTTTAGTCGTAAAGTTAGGGTAAACCTGTGTAGCAGGAATCATCAGTAAAAAAACATATTTTACTAAAAAATCAGTCAAGCTTTATTCATAAAAAACTCTTGACAATCACAAAATTTCAACAGTACATACTCATAAAATGCACATTTCTTCGAGATACAAAGATAGATTAAGACAAAACATTGTATAAATTCGATGTTTTCAACATCATTGCATAACAAACATTATAATTACTCTCTTAATACATTCAAAATCACAAGGTTCCTCACATACACTAGAAATGCAAAAATGACTTTATAGTTAAATGGAAAGCAGCATCATTAAATCAAGCAATACAAATGTTTATAAAAGAAATAAAAAAGTCCATGTTCAGTTCACAATACCATTTTGTAGTTTATGTAAATTACTTTCACTGTGAAAAAATATCACAGTTGTTTGGGAGTATAAGGTGAAAAGCCTCGAAAGTTATTTGCCTACTACTAAAATTTAGAGATCCAATCTTGCAAGATTTTGATGTCGGCCGGCGTGTCGTCGTCGCCAGTGTTTGCCGAGCTCTCGGCGATGTCGATGCGGTTGTTGAGGTGCGAGAACTCGAAGTCCTTGCCGACCTTGCCAATGTATGTGGAGTTGTTGCGCTGAGATGGGTCCACTGACTGCAGCTGGCTGGATTTCGTGACACGGACGAGGTTCCTGAAAATAAAATGTGTTCATCATTATAGAGAAATGGAAAAAATAATTACATAACTAAAGGTATGTCAAGTGGAATTTAACAAATAACAAACAAAACTTAGCGTATTTTCTTTCAAAGTAGCAGATTTTTCTTATGCATGTATTTTTACAATATATAACAATATTTTGTCACCACTGACGTAATAGAGTATTTACTTAGTTTCCGAAAATACCACAACCAATTTGTGCCAATTATAGGTATATGACATTGTGCTCACTCATGCAAGGTTCATTTATTCAGTGTTCAATATTATGGGTGCTAAAAGTACACCTCTGCTTACAGATGATATGAGTAGATGAAGTATAAACCCAATACTCACAGCTCTTTCTCCAACAGACTCTTGATGACCTGACTACCCTTGGCCAGCGGCTGGTCTTGTTTGTTGCACAGGATCAGGAATGGAGGGCTGTTGCTCTGGGTTGTAGGGTCCGACAGCACAGTGTATAAGTACCTACAACAAACATCAATCATTAGCAATAGGCACATAATAAGTTAACTTATCAATAGTTACCATCAAGTCATACTAATTTGTTTGACAATTTAGATACAGCCAATCATAATGAACAACGGTAGTAATCAGTACTTGTTCCTTCTCTATATGGGAAGATGCCTGTACCCAGCAGTGGGACATTTATGGGCAAGATTAATTTTATTTATATTTTTTTTTTAAGATAATCATCTAATACACCTCAAGAGTGCTGTTTGAATATATGGAAATTAAATATTTATTTACATAAAACTAAAATAAAACAAGTAAAGTTCAACAACACAAAAGTACAAGTTCATAAAGAATAATATTAAGAAATGTGGATGTTAAACAGTCAATAAGATAACAATGAGGAGATTGCCCTTATTATAGGTCAATAAATTCATTACACTTGTACTCAGATACATTGTTTACTGTTATTGCTGATAAGACAGCTGTGAATATAGTCTCAATAGTTGTTATTGTTATTGCAATGTCTGAAACTTTGTCCTTGGTATTGGCAAAAATGGTTTTTCTTCATTTAAAAGTAGTTTCTTTCTGTACTGCCAAAGAACTACAATAGTCATCACATTCGTTAGTCTTTGTACTAACAGTACATAAAAAACATGCTATTTATCCGAAATGGTAAAGGAATTTACTTACTCAGCCACATCTCTGATCTCCTTCTGAATGGTAACAGAGTCAATAACGAATACAATGGCCTTAGCACTGCCTTTGTACTGGTCAAAGAACTTGTTCCTCAGTCTCTCTTGGCCCGGCAAGTCTACTAACTTTAGAGTATTCTGAAAACATAATATTACAAAATTACTAAGTAGGTCAGATAATACACAATTTTGTAAAAATGTTTGAAATTGTAATTTTTAATTTGAATCATTCAGTTAATAATGTACATATTAGTACACTATAAAAGATATACCTAAAGAAAAAAAAGTATGTTAAGTTACAGTCCAAAACAACAAAAAAAGTCTGTATTACAAACTGAACTTCAAATTTTCTGTCCATTTAAAATTGACAACAAGATTCACAATATATACTTACACTGGAAGTAAGGTATTCTTCAACATTCTCCTTCATAGAGGTAAATGTCTGTCTGTACTGAGAGTAAGCAAGCCTCACAAACAGCAGTGTTTTACCCGAATCAGACAGACCCATCAACAACACGGCATTGCGCTGTTGACGCCTCCTCGAGAAAAACCACCAAAAAACTGGAACAATACGCATTAATTATTTATCGGCTTTGTACGGTACATCTGACAATATGGTGCCGTGAAGCACGATTTAGATTATTCAAATTAAACATGCTTTCTACCAAAGAGAAACAGTTTTTTGACGGTGACGAAAATACAAGAATGAAATGTTATTATACATGTTAATTAGCCTGTTTTCAGTTAACAAATTAAATTAATATGAAATTAACTTACCTAGTGTGAAGAGAAGAACTATTACACTGAGTAAGGTTATATACCGCGGATCATTTAATATCGGTTCTGTATGGATCTTTTCCTTGATTACTTCGGACTCCATGATAAAAAAATGTTGTTAAAAATAATATATTTTAAACGAGACGTAAAATAAAAATAATCGCACTTTTCAACAATGCTCCAACTGGCTCCAACTATCTCCAACACAGCAAAACAACAGGAATGGAATCATAGACTATGCCACAGTTTATAAATAACAGACGCATGAATAATCAGTAATCACAGAGCACGGAACATCACAGAGGATGTACCTAGTAAAAGACCTCAATTATTCCAAACTGTAGTAATATAAGCTTAAAATTGCTATAATTATATAGCTAGTAAATAGCCCAAGAATAAGTAGATACATAGTTCTGACTGTAGCATTTATATACTATATAGTTATAGGGTTGATAGGCAGACACTTTCATCATTTCAACACCATGAAAACTTCATGGAAAACGTATTGTTCCGCAAAAAGTAACTTAAACAAATACTTGTATACATTAAAATAATATCGAGGAAAAGCTTCTTAGTATCATAGTTTCTTTTTTTGCGAAATATAGCCTTAGAACTATTAACTAGATATAATATTATTTATTATTATACGTTCTAAGAATATGGCCAAAACCCAAAAGCGTGTCACCAATATTTCACTCATTCATTTCATTCAACTGTTATCTAATCTAATCACTAAACAATGTCAATTTGTCAAAATTCAAGTCATTAATTCATTGCCGGTGAAATATTCGTGCATGTTTCTAACTTCATAATAATTAATTTTCAACTATTGTCTATTTGTTAACGTTGAATCTCATTGGATAAACACTAATGTGACTCGAGATAAAACTGAAAGTAACATGTTTAATAATTAAATAGTGGAGTAGTATTCATCGACAGTAATAGTAAAGAATTCTCTAGAAATTCTTGTATGGGTTCAAGGCGACTAATTAATTTATTGTATTGTAGTAGTCTAAGTTTAAAAAATCCTAGAAACATGAGTATTGATATTGGAGGTAAGTTGTTATTTAATTATTTTGAAATGTGTTGTTTTGGATATTCAAATAGTGATAAAAGGCATAATATGAATCAATATGAACCTATATGAATCAATTTCACGACATAATAAACTTATATAAAATATAAATTTCCTTAAAAATTCCTAAATATTTTAAATCATGTATTTACCTACAGTGTAGTGAAATGTAGGTAAAACTAATTTTAGTTTTTTTACAGTACCTAATTTAGTTTCGTTGCGGTTTTTCTTTATCCTTGCCAAATAGTAGCAAAATATATTACTAATAACTAAAAATATTTATTTTGAAGGTATGAGAATTAAATACAAAGACAAAGATGAGACCTTCTTGGAAAAGCATTTGGTATCAAAAGAACCCTTTGGACAATTCAAAGCATGGTTTGAAGAAGCCTGTGCAAGAAAGGAGATTCTAGAACCCAATGCTATGTGCCTGGCAACTGTTTCCAAGTAAGTATATGTGAATACTCTTAATTCAACAAACATTGTAAAGAAACACATCAAATTGTATCTTAATTTCTTATAGTAAAGTCACTCATCTAAGACTTTAACTTTCATTTCATTATCAAAATTGCTAATATTCTGTATTAGTATGACCTCTAAATTTTTACCCGACTGCCAAGAAGGGTTATTTGTCTATAATATTTCTATTACATAGATTTATATTGCTTTAATGTGCTTCCAGGGAGGGGTTCCCTTCAGCAAGATTTGTATTGTGTAAAGGTTACGGAAAAGATGGTTACAAATTCTTTACTAACTATGACAGCAGGAAAGCTAGAGAATTGGTATACTTTTTATTTTCATATATGATGACATGACAAAGTATTACTATTCATTTTTGTGGGACTAACCCATTGCATTATATTTTAGGAAGCTAACCCAAATGTAGCGGCAACATTCTACTGGGAAGTTCTGAATAGATCAGTAAGGATTGAAGGGCAAGTGGAGAAATTGTCTGAAGAGGAATCTACCAATTACTTCCACTCACGACCAGTTCCGAGCCAGATAGCAGCTTGCACCAGTTTCCAAAGCACTCCTATTGCATCCAGAGACATTTTGTGTGAAAGAGAATTGGTCCTTGAAGCAGAATACATGATTCCTGGGAAAGAAGTTCCAAAACCAACATTTTGGTAATTATAACTTGAATAATTTTTGTTTTGGATTATTACTTACAGTATAGTTTAAATACATGTCTATAATTTGCTTTTAACACTCTGTTATCTTATCAATGAATGGAGTTTTTATGTAGTCAATAAAAGATAAGAAATAAGTATAATAATTATTGTGTAACTCGAAGATATTTTCTCTATAGTTCTATTGTAACTGCCTGCAGATAAGTGATGCATTTTCATACCCTAAAATTGTGTAAATTGTGCATCCTGAATGATTTTTATTGTAGTTGATGGGTAAATGTTGCACCATATGACACAGATTGTTTAAACTAATGTTTTGAAATGGTTGTCATTTTGTTTGCTTGTTACTTTGACCCCTAATAGAACGCTAAGGTTGTCAGAATATTTGTTATCTTATAATAAAGCCTACATGTTGCAGCAGTTTTATAAATATTGCTACATTACTGTATGCAGATATTGTTTTCACAAATTCTTGTTCTTATTTCAGGGGAGGGTATATAATCCGTCCTAGGGCTGTGGAGTTCTGGCAAGGTCAGAGAGACAGGCTGCATGACCGCATCAAATTCAGGAAGCCCAAGGAAGGAGAAGTTCCCGATGGAACACTATTGCATCAAGGGGAAGATGGGTGGGTGTATGAAAGACTGTCTCCATAAAATATGTATGATTTAATAAATCCTAAAGTCTTCCATTATGATTAAGATAACACAATTTTGTTGCAAATGTTAGTACAAACATTATTTATTAAAGGCTATTCTGGTTTATTGATTGTTATTTTTAATATTTCTCTTTGTATACCTCCTGTACTTTTCCAACATACTTCACTTTTCAGATGGCCATTTTCTTGTATTCTTTGTTCAAATTGCCTTACTCCTCCTCCCACACCAAAGTAATATGTTTTAGCAGCTACATAAGCAGCACCATCTTTGCTTAGTCTATCCTTGAATAAATTAATTAGTTTATCATAGTTGCATTCATTGTAGATGGTTTCGGATGTCAGTATAACATCAAAAACATCAGTACTAGCCAGATTTTTGTTAAATGAATCCCAATCTCCTGAGAAAAACTTGCATTTATGTATTTCCTTTTCTCTATTTTCTTCTTCCTCAATATTCAATAAAACATTGGGTATTGTTACATGCTCCAGAACTTCTTTATTCTGCAAAATTATTAACACAATATATTCAATAATGAAAATAGATGAATTTAAATAAATGTTAACAATAAATAATTGAACAAGTTATAGCTACACCTACATAATCTTGGAATACAACATTGGCCCCATTCAGAAAGGCGTATATTCCTAAAATTCCAGCACCACATCCTAGATCTAAAACCTTGCTTGCTTCAAATGTGATATTTGTTTGATTCTCTGTTAGATATTGTATTAAGTCATAAGTGCACTCCCAAATTTTAAGGCCACCTGAAAAATATGATAAAATATAATATTTAAAATACAGGTAAATTAAAATATGAAAAAATACAAGAGATACAATATACACTTGCCTTCATATTTGCCAGCTATAAGATCACTGTGCTCCTTTTCTGCCAATTCCACAGCATTTTTAAATCCACTCACTTCTATGTTACTTACTGCTGAGCTTGCAACTACATGACCAATTTCTACATCGCCGCAAGCAAACATTTTAGCATGGGTTACTATTTCATCAAGATTTTTTATTTGTTTATCTGGGATAACTTCTTCACTATCTAACCATTGAATGGTCTCCTTTATTTCAGCTGAAATATATCTTTAAATTAGTGATTGCAACAAGATCTTAGAACACAAATAAACAGTAAATTTGTTTATTACCTTCTTGTTTATCATTGTCCCCCTCGCTAGAAAAGTTAAACCTAAAGGTAGACATGGCTTGTATCTATCAATTCAGATAAGAACCTCAATATAAAGGACAATATACCCAATATCCTTTTGGGTAAGTTTATTTTACTTTCAATTGAATTTCTTTCATATAACTTAAATAGAATCAATGCCGATTCTAGAGAGCGATAACCTTAACATGCCACATGTATTTGTTTACAACTTCCACATCCAGAAAATTTACATGTGAAATTTATTTATTGTCATAATAGATTTAGGATCTTAACTGAGTACAATTAAGTACACTTTTGCTTGTTCTCTCTGTCAAACGAAAACCTTGCTCCGTATTTTATATCTCACCACAGGCTATAAAGAGTCTGAGAACTGCAATTAGTAACCATGAATTCGCCCTTTTTACTAAACGTGAGGGGGAAAATAAGAAGAAAAAAATATGTTACAGAAAAAATTAAAAAGTTAGTAATGTCATACGCCATAACGTAGCAAAAATATTGTAATAATTTATAATGGAAACAAATACTACTGTTAATGAACATCACAAGAAATTGGTATTGACGTGTTTGTAATTTTTTAGCTAGTAACTTATATTCACGTACAACATCGAATGAACGCAACCAACCAAAGTATATAACAAAATTCATTTCATTCATTCATACACACGAGTTGTTAGCGTAAAAAGTTGTGTGGAATTGTGCAGTATTGTTATTACAAAGGATAATAATTGCTAAAGATAATCACTTAAAAATTAACATTAGGAAAATGACAGACGTTGCGAAAAAGGTAAACCCATTATTAAATTTCGTGATACGCCGCTTTGTTTGACACGAGTAACGTACTTTGATTAGTGTGTGTGTGTGACCTCACAGCTCTCAGTTCAGTTATTGCCTTCGAATATTTGTGTCGTGGTACTTTTGTAACGTGGATTTCACGATTCTCTTTATAAATTCATAAGAAGTAATACCCGATTACTATAATGGGCGCGGTAGGTCCTGTGTATAAGATAACATAACCTCAATGAGTGTGCAACCGTGAGTCTAGGCGTAGCACCGCGCCGCAGCGTTGAAGCGGCGTAATGGCTGTTGTTAAGAGGCTCAAATAGTAGTGTATATTTTCAGGTACAGGACTACAAGGATTCCCTCAAGCAGAAGGCTGAGCATCTAATAATAAAAGGATTTCCAGAGAAAATAGTGAAATTAAATGAACTTCTAGAGACATCAAATTTCCAGAATCGTGATTTATCTGATGTACATCAGGTAAGCTAATCGTGTGTTTTTATTTATTTCTTTACCATTTAGAATGTTTAAACACTTCTAGAGACTGATTCTTTAATTATTACACATTTAATTTTTATACAATGGAACTAAGGTTCTTACTTATGCCATAAACAAATCTAGAGTTTAGTACTGTGATCTGTGATTTAATATTTGATCCTATCTGTAATTTTTTTCATTGTTTGAGAGGATTATCTAGAGATGTGATCTTTTTTCAGGACTTAAACATTCCAGTGCCACCTCCTGCATCAGCTGCCAATGAGCCCAATGCTAAACGCCAGCGGATGGACTCTTCGGAGGTGTCAAGCAACACTACCACTGAGGGCTCCCGAGTGTATGCTTTGCCAAATGGCACGGTGCCATGCAACAAGCCACTAAGCGACCTCATCCACCTTGTCAAACCACACATCAGGGAACTGGTCGAGGACTCCAACTTGGTAAGTAGTTTTGAATTACCTTAAAATACCAAGAAAGTAGTATGACAATCCTTAATCTTTTCTCTGAAGTGATATAAAGTATTGATTCTGACAACTGAATTAATAAATCAATATAAGGCTGTTTGATGGCTTAGACTGCACAATTCACTAGGGTTCAAACCCTTTAAATATGATGTGACTTAAACACCTTGCATTTGGTCATATACACTTCAATGATGTACTTGATAAATGACAACAAAGATCATTCCCTATTAATTTTGACTACTTATGAATGCAGATGTACAAACATTAATTAATGAACAGGAAAATATATGGTAGAGGAAATTGTAAAGCCATGATATCACTAATAATTTACCATTCTTGCCTAATGTTATTTAATAGAAAACAAACCTGAACATATGGCAGTTTAACAGTTTTGATGTTCAACATATATATTAAAGCAAGCCTTTTTGATAAGTATCATATAAACATATATATTGAGTATTAATATATAGCTGTTTAATAAAAAATACTAATATTAATTGGCTGTGTCGTCCACTGAGTAGTAAGCAAATGGAGTGATAATGTGCGGGCGAACAGCGCGATCGACATCTGCACAAATACTACGTATATTGCTGCGACCAATCGACACTACGACGACATAAAACATGACGCCCGCACCAGCAATCTTCCAATGATAGACGTTCACACCTCACGACATGGGTGAGTTATATTCTAACGAGAAATATGTGTTTTGGCTCTCCACTTGTTTACTACTCTGTGGGTGGGTAAAGTCATGGTAAAATTAGGCCACCCATTGATGCTCTTTCTCACTGGTTTTTTTTTGAAGGAGGGGGTAGCACAAGTAATTGCACTTCATCAAGATTAGTTATTGTAGCAGTTTTGGGTTGCCTTCATATACACGAATTGAAATTACACATTCTCTTCATATAGAATTCCTCTGAATTGGCGTGTATGACATTTCTTGGCAAAAACTTGCCAAATTATTTTTTTGGGTTGTCCTCTTTCCCCAAGTCCATTGGACCATATTATATAAAAGGTATTCCTGTATCCATACATAGAATCCATGTGATTCTTACTCAGTGTATCCCAGAGGCAAAAGTTTTATTATATAACTTGTCAACACGGTCCTTTACTTTTCCTTCTATTTTTGTTTAGTTCTTATCCCGCTTCATTTACATATAGCACGCAGATCTACGTAGCTACCTTCTATTTGTTAACATTTTCAATACCAACGACGCCATTTGCGTACAATGGTTATTAAAGATCTCTCCAATTTATGTAAGTAATTTAGGAGTAAAAGTTGTTCCATAGCTAACATGGTATCCAAGTTTAGTTGGGTTACTCGGGCCTTCTAAAACATATTATGTATTGTTACAGCTGAAGATGTGGATTTCATTCATGATTCCCAAGATTGAGGATGGTAACAACTTCGGTGTATCAATACAAGAGGACACACTGGCTGAGATCCAGTCGGTGGAGTCGGAGGCTGCGGCATTCTTTGACCAAATCTCACGGTACTTCATATCGCGGGCAAAGATCGTGTCCAAGGTTGCAAAGTACCCACATATTGATGACTACAGAAGAGCAGTTCGAGTGAGTACCGTATTACTAAGTTATTTAAATACACTGAAAGAGTACTGAATCGTCCTAAAACACGACAAACTGCATTAGTTAAATGCTATATAACGTTTAAAACCCTTTTTATAGTAACTGTCGATTTCGATCGAACGTTTCTGTGCAATGCTTATCTTTCAATAGAAAATTTGTCACGCAATTTCTATTCGAGTCTGAAGCGGCGATTAATTCATTAGATTGGACGATTTTTATTGTTTTAGGTGAGTTTTGTAGAACTGGTACTACTTTATTTGCGTTAAACGTTCACGAACCTTAAAATAAGTACATAATTATTATGTCTGGGTTCTGCCTTTCTCATTTTTTATAATTTAATTTTTGTGTACTTACATATTTGAAATTATTTTAAAAAACCTAAAAGAGTATGTCACTTGATTAAAATTGTATGTCATTCTGACAAATACTACACAGGTTTTCAGGTTGTTACAATAAAACATTTTGAACACGAATTTAGACTTAGCAAAAATACAAGCTGTATTACAATTAAAACATGTTCAATGTACAGTGAATTTTACTTATTCTTGGCTACTTACTAGGAAGGCGACAAAGAGCAAAACGGCTCTACCACATAATAGACATGTCCTATTGTACGATGCATACATATAAAATTTCATTGACTGTCTTGTTTTATTGCTTGATCAGTATTTATTAAATAGTCTTAAAGAACACATGTAATTTGCTTCCAAAGACTACACATTTCCCATAAGGCGCTCAAAAAGTTCGGAACTTCAGCCAACCGTATATCAATAAAAAATTACAATTAATATCGATCTTATTTTGAAATAAGACTACTTTTTACCGATTTTGTTTCGGTTTATTTTAGATCTTACTTATTATTAATCACTGTAAACGTTTTCCCTCAGGAATTGGACGAGAAAGAATACCTGTCGCTGTGGCTAGTGATGTGCGAGATCCGCAACCGCTACTGCTCGCTCCACGACATCGTCATCAAGAACCTCGAGAAAATAAAAAAGCCACGCTCCTCGAACGCGGAGTCTTTATATTAGGCACTATCTTAATCTCAATTAGTATCTCTTTAGTCACATGCAACTGTAAGAATACATTGTGGATCTAAGAGTAAAACTGTTTTTGTTTTACATCTATTTTTTATTCACTACAAATAAGTCTCTGTAAATAATAGCACACAGACTTAAATTGACGTAAAATTATATTGCAACACCAAATCCAATTGACTAGACATTTCGGGTACTCTTTGAATTCATTTATATTTCCATTCTACTGATTTGCTGGTGAATAAAAAATAGATGTTAGTTTTCGTATTGTGGTTTTATAGCAAGGCAGCGAGGCTGACGTATTATCATGTGAGACTGACTGCTGTGTTGTAACACAATATTGTATTTCAATTCTTGACTGTGAAATATCCAATTAGATGACAAACATGACTTGATTAATAATTAGATGGTAGTTGAAATGACAACTTGCTATGAAACTACAGTTAATTAAATAATCTACCGTCAATAGTTCCAAAACTGATCATCAATAGGTATTATTAAGCTAAAATATTATGTTGTTACTTAATGATACACTAAAGCTCTAGATTTGACTTCTAAAATGGAAACTAAAAATTTTGGTTATAATTGCGTAAAAATATTTCAGGATTATCATCATGAAAAGTGATATGATTGACTAATAGTCAATACTTAATTATTTAACTATGTACCCAATGTCGATAAAAATGGAAACATTTATGAATGTATCTGTTGTTTTATTTTCTAGTTAAGTACCTGCAACATAGCTTTACCAAAAACAATTAGAGCTGTTACACACGAGCGGCATGTTGCCACCGGCTGAGGTAACTGAAGCCGGCGGGAACCGTCGACCCGCCAAAGACAGTCGTCGGCATTTCAAGTTCGCTGATCTTCGAAATTGATATTTCGACGGCTGCGGCCAAAGTCGTTAACTACATTCAGCTCGTGTGTAAGAGCTCTTACTTTATTTAAAGTCACTGTATTTTCCAACTTTCAAACGAGTACAAATCAGAAAAGACCCACAACGATAACTTTACAGGCAGCTGTTTTTGCAAATAGCTGCTTTCGCAAGAAACTATTCTACACATTTAGTTTTATGGCATGGAAACGGTGGTGTTTCTAGGATAGTACATCAATGTCAACACACTGAATGACAAAGCCATTAATTGATTTCCACTTATTATACTGCAATGAAGTTAATTGCTTTCGGGGAAAACGATTTATTGGAATGACTGCTGTTTATAAATTAACAACAAGATTACAATGTAGCAAAGTATAGTATCAGTCTGCTATGCTGCTACTATCCGCAGGGCGTTCCACTATGACACATCACACTAAGGGAAACTACCATTAGTAGATAGGTACCTAATGAAATAATTAAATTATGTCTAGAAAAGTGTGGTAGGAAACGTGAGAAAAAAATACACGTATAATTTCACTAAACCGATGATAAGTATTTATCGTATACATTATATTTTTCGAAATTTTAAAATCTATTATTATAAGTCAAATTTTCTATCTACTTACAGTATTAAAGCTCGATACGAACTTTGCTGTCAATAGTCAGTAGGTATAAATAAAATACATAAAATTTTATGAAATTCGACGTGTATTGCTAAGCAATACAATCTTTATCTGCTAGATATCAGATGATAAGCTGAATGTTTAACGTGTAATGATTAATAATGCTTTATGAATGTACCTACCTAAGTAATAAAGCTCTGGCTAGTGGAGTACACCATTTCAAAGCTAAGGATTTAATTTATTTGCCTTGCGATTTATTAATTCAATTCCCTATCCACTGCGTCCAATCATTATTTATACGTGAATTGGGGAAAAGTTATTAGTCATAATACACTGGATACTGGACACTAAGAAATGACAAGTAGTTTCGTTTTCAGAATCATCCATATTTTGACGTAACGTTCTTTTAGGGTAAGACATTTTGACAGTCTACTTCTACAACTTATATTTTTATATTTCTTTTGCATCGTCCTTATTTTGTATTTTAGAATTATTGATTTATTTAATTATGGTAATAAATTGTTAAAGGGATTTGAGGTAATGGCGAGCGACATCGACAAAGGAAACTTTGGCGACAGCGCCCGTAACACAACGGTGTATGAATTGAAATCGAAAAACTCCAATCATATTTTTGATGGTGCTGGCGAAAATATACAATACCACAGTGATTCGGAATCCATTGCGTCGAGGAAGAGTAAAACACGTTACATAAACCCGGCTATTTACATTGAACCAGTGGAGTCTACGCATTCTGTGACATCTCTGCAGACAGACTCCTATATCTCTGACATTACCCCGCATCCACACAGTAGCTATAGGAGTAACTCAACCCCTTTACTGAGCGGTCGAGATTCCAGTTTATCATCTGGCAGTGTGAAGAGAAAGTCGTGTCGACTGACAGGTCCGGGGAACTTGCAAGATTTAGGTAGAGACGAGGAAACACCGCGGTTCGACCGCACCTACCGTGAGGATGGACCCGATACGTTTAGGTTATCAGTGGCGTCCGTGTCCACCACGACCACAGCGAAGGAAGAACGGGAGCGAAATGAAAAGAAAAAGCAGGAAGCATTTAAGGCATGGGTTGCAAGGAAAGACCAAGAGGTAAATTAGGCTGAGTAGATTATTTTGTAGAACTTTGAAATGTCTCTTCATAAATATAAACAGCGCTCACATTTCCACAAGAACCATAATCAATAGAGGGGTCTGCCTGACATGACGTATGTATCATGTTTCATACTCGATTATTTATCAAACTTGTAAAAGACCTTTTTTCTAATAACTTTTTTCTACATCCCGCTTTACTATGTATTTAGTTACGTTAATTTGGTATGCTGCCGCTTTAGGCAGAGGTTCCCACACCGTAATCTTTTAACGAAATTCTTAGAAACGCGATAAGGCCCGACTTGAGAAGATGAAGCGGCAAAATGGGCCTTCAACGTCACAGGAGCAACGTGAGGAATCGTATCGTAGGTGGCTGGAGCGAAAGCGAACGCAGACGGAGCGGCAGCGGGCCGAAGACATCATGCGGCAGTACCGCCACAACGAACAGCTGGAGCGCGAGAGAAACAAGCGCGAGAGAGACAAGGAAGAGAAACTAGCAGAATGGATACGTAGGAAGGAGGAGGAGATGAAACGTAAAGCTTACAACTTACAATATGTTTTTGAACTTTGAAATTTGGGACCAATTAGTAGATGAAAATACCAACGTAACAAATTTTTGATTTTTTTTTGCGTTTCTATGAATCTTCAATACCGTATATTTATTTATGTAGGATTTTAACTTATGATTTTTAAAACACATCAGTAATGAAAACTCGCGAGGAGCGTAGAGCGGCGCGGGCGTCGATCGACGAAGAGCGCAGGCGCGCGAATGGCGAGCGAGCGTACCGGGACTGGTTGCGTACGAGCAAGAATAAGCCTCTACCAGTGCCCCTCAATCAAGGAGAACTAAGTAAGTCTTAAGAGATTTTTTCACTATCTACTTTAAAAGGTTTAAGTTTGAATAGAAGTTCCACCATGCACACAACATTCCCCATGAAATGCATCTGTGGAACTTCTAATTACAATATTGTGTTCTTTTTGCTTTGCAATTTTCTGCCTCAGCTAACTGATATCCTCATATTAAGCGAATTTTGAGCTCTTAGCGACAACATTGTTCAAACGAATTTCTTGCAACTAGAAATATCTTCACCAATGAACTTCAATGAAAATCAATAAAGATTATCTTGAATGTCAAGACTATAACATTTTAAGCTGTATTTGATATTGACTTTGTAGACTGCTGTGGTGTTCGCATTATTCTGTTCATTATAATTATACATACAGTTTTATTTCTCTTACACCTTAGACTTATGTGATCCCGTCGTTTCTAGGTATGCGTGGTTCCGTGTCACAAATGTATATAAATCCCATACCTTGGCAGTTCCCCACATGAACATCTAAGAAGATATCGTTGTAATTAATTGTAGGTACTTTTAAAATTAACTGATTATGATCGTTATTATTTGTGCGCACGTCAAAATCAGAATTTTGTGTAATATACCAAACTGTTGTAATGATTGTTCTTATTATTTAGTAATCAATGTACTTCATTTTAGAATAAATTTTCAATTTTTAGATTAACCTTTTGTTGTAGTCGCATTGTTTACTTTATCAGGGTTATTGTTGAGATGAAATATAACAGACAAGCTGATCGCTCGTTTAAATAAAACAAGATTGATTTCGACATATAGTTTTATTTTAGTATTATTTCCATAGTACTTATATTAGGGTCCCGTCAAGTAAACTTACCTACATAAATGTACCATAGAAAATTCACAGATATCTACTATTCGGCACGCGATAATTCTTCCTAAGATTAACTACGATTTGAACATAAAGTTTGCAAATTGCGATATGTGCGTAAGAAGAAGCGACTAATTAATTCCTACTATACCTATCTAGAGAACTTCACATAAAGTTTTTCGAACAAGCCACAGCCAACTTTGATGAAGAAAGAATGAAAACTTTATTAATTTGATCGAGAGTCTGCTGTACCAAAGTACCAAACACTTTGGTACAGCAGACTCTACTACACCTAACTTGACTTCTGGTGAAATGCTGAAAGATTGCGATCGTACCGCGATCAGACTAATAAGAGTACCAGACTTTCTGTTCTTCGAATATATTGTTATACATGATTGAAACGTTTATCAGTAGACTTCCTCCTCTTCTTTGAGTCGCAATATTTCTGACTTGTTCATGAAGTAGTACGTGGGCTGGCGGCCCTTGAGGTCCTTCAGGACTCTCTTAGCCCCAGCTCTGATGAGCACCCGACTCAATGACTCGATCTTTTCCACTCCCATCGCGTAATGCAACGGTGTACGCTCCAACTGGAAAACAAATGAACATATTATGTTTCTAGAATCACATGATAGCACGGGATAAAGTTCTGAAAAATGTTATAAATTAAAATATTTCAAATCAAATTATTTTATTTGTATATTTAATTTTGTTCTATTAGAGAGATTACATTGGGATATCCGCATGTGTTCTTAGACATAATTAGGTATTCTTAGTATTATGTCCTAATAAATATGTATAAGTTGGACGATGACAACTCAGCAGTTATTTTCGTCCTTGACCTCGGTTACCGTCCACTACCATTAATGGACTTATTGAGCCGATTATTATTCTCATTCATTATTCATGGGACTTGACCTGTGATTTATGTTACTTACGTTATCCCCGACACGCAACAGTTCGGGGTAGGTTTGCGCGAGGTAGGCCACGACCTCCTCGTTCTGCGCCAGGACTGCTACGTGGAGGGACGTCCTGCCGAAGGAGTTCTGGCAGCGGGCGAGGGTCCGCGCGCCCTCTCCTGAGAGGGAGCTCTCGACGGCAGCCAGGTCACCGCGCCTTACTGCAGCGTGTAACGACTCTCGTGATTCCTGTGGAAATAAACCTTTATTATTTGGCTTGAAATTCGAAGAAAGATTTTTTTATACGGAGGGACGGAGAGAAATATTAATTTTCTTATTTAAGTATACTAGTTTCATATAAATCTGAACTAAAGCTTCAACAAGACGCTAAATATGATCTATTGCAATAAAATTTTACGATAAACTAAACTGTGGATGCCAAATACCTCAAACGCGGGTATAGAAGCTAGCAAGCTGCTCATGTCGTTGTCGCCGCGCTGAGCGATGACGTCAGTGATGGAGACTCCATCCTCGTCTACTACGTCTAAGATGTGATCGTATCCTTCCAGAAGCAACTCCATTATCTTCTCGGTGTTTCCTAAAGAAGAATACCAGCTTTACATAACGAAAACCTCTAATATTTTCATATGATATCACAAGACGTCCGTTCTAGTGGTCGGTATCTCCTACCTAAAGAACAAGCTTTTATGGAACTACGGACGTAAAAACCGCGTGGGCCAAACAATTAACAAGGACTCACCGAGAACGAGATTTTTTTGAGATCCACAAGATACAAAATCTGCTTACTTTGTGGCTTAAGAAAATGTTTATCTTAGTATTTTTTTTGGATTATATATATAATAATTTGTCTGTAAATGGCCACAGGAAAAATAGAAAAGAGAGATAAAAAGTGTACAAAATCTTGTGTAATTACCTCGAGCAGCGAGATGTAGCACCCATTTGTCGATCTCCACAGTGTTTTCCGGCACGTTGGCTTGTATAGAAACGTCTCGAGCGGTTCGGTATAACTCGTCTCTGAAGCCTAAGCTTATGTCGGACTCCTGCAGAAGTTGGAACAACGCGTTGCGAGCGTGTGTGCGTGCTGCGGCGAAGTGCAGCATCGACTGGCCGTGTTCATCCTACGAGAGAAAATAATTACACTTATATACTTCAAACTAGACCTTCGATTGATCTGAAGACTGGTAACTAATGTCATAATTCTGCAATAATAAGTTATTAGGCGAAATTATTTATCATTTAGTATCTAATATTTAATTTTGCTTTTTGTTATTTATTCCTGAAAAAGTAGTTTATTTACAAATCATAACCATTTTGCATTTTCGTTTCGTTCAACTTGATAAGATATTTATGTATGTTACAACATTACACTGCTTCCCAGAATAGTAGCAATAAATTCTCACCCTAGTAGCGCTGCTGAAAGCCGACTCGGGTGCATCGGGGCTGGTTACAGGCTGCGGATCCACCGTGACCACTTCAATAGGCCGGTGGGTCTTGGTGGCTGTGCGAGAGTTCCTTACAGCATTAGACGCGATTGCCTTCAGCGGGTCGGCAGCCAGCTGCTTTTGTTCTTCCTTCGCTACTTCCTCTGCTTGAGTAACTGGCATGTTTGCTCCCTGTTTAATAAATACTATGATTGTGCATTTTTTTTCAATGACTGTTAGTGGCTTATTGCCTAATGGTAGATTTATGATTATATCAATGAAGGTTCTTCTTCTCTATTTGAGAAACTCACTACTACACCAGAAATACAGAGAGCTTAATTACTGAAAACTTCATAAATGATGATACTCCTCGATATATTATGTAATATAAGTAACAAAACAATGTAAATAAATGAAATATTTGCTCACCTGCGTACCTAAATTTGTTTTCTCCTGTTCAGGAAAGTTATGAAGGAAACTTGCCAGAAACGCGACTGGATCTTTAGGCTTTACGTTAGCCACCTCGGTTAGACCTTTGATCAAAGGATCGCCGAGAGCTGTAAACACATCGTCCATATAAACGTCTCTATTTTCATTCACTATTTCCATTGTTATTGATTAAATTAGAATATTTTAAAACTTTGTTTGTAGCTTACACTTAGCAAGATATCTGCCCTCGTCGGTCCGAAAGATGGGAATGTCCATGTGGCCATTATCGGCGTGGCTTGTGCCTGAAACCGATCAATTATTCAATGTCGGCCTTCGATGTGTTTGCGTGGTAGGGGTAAGGGGGTGTGAGAATACATCAAACACGTGTATTTTTACGCGAACGTGAACACCCGGTGGGCAGTGGGAGGCAAACGTTAATAGTTGGTGGTGGTGGGAACTGGACAGAATGCTTCTATTAGCACTCGCCGGACATAATTGATATGACCTATTATTATCGATCGACTGTTATATAAAAAACAAGCTGACTTTATCACCGTTTATAAATATAACATGATATATTTTCAGTAATCTCTAAAAAAAATTAGACAATTATTAAGATTTGTTTAACTCCCTCTGTAGCGCTGTGTGACAGAAAAGCACAGGTACAAGGACAACACATTTTCGACGCCACAAAATATCTAATGTTGGAAAGACAAGAATGGTTGATGAGCGTGCAGTTAGAACCAAAGCATTGTTCGTTGATTTGTGTGCAAGCGTGACGTTGCAATGATTTCACTTTGGTGTAAGACTCACACGAACACGCCTCACAAGGATATTAACAAATATATATAGTACTGACCTAAAACTTTAAGGATGTATTTAGGTATCTATGTGTTGCTCTGCTACAACCATACATTGGTACTTTTTCGGTACCTACAATCTTTCCAACATTCGATAAAATTAATTGTGATAAGTGAACGCTTGCGTAAAGGTGACAAAAATATTAGCAGCTATATTTCCATTTTTATAATTTTTCTTTCTTCTCTGGACTGTCTTGGCCAGTCAAACTACTTCTTTTTCTTCGGAATATATTTGTCAGCATTGTTGCGATATGTGCTGAGTTTTGCATCGATAAATCTTTCTCCAAATGAAGTAAATTAGACGCCGCAGTTGCGAAATCGTTGAAACAGGCTGTTTCAGTGACACCTAAACACTGATAGTTACTGATTCTTGCTATGTCAGTACTTAAACTTTCACGGTACTGAAGTCCTCTCATGGCACACAGGTGTTTCATGTTATCAGGATCCTTTGACAATCCGGGAAAGTTCGCAATGAGACTAAAACGAATACTAGCTCCTAGAAATGTGGGCCTAGACGACAAATAACCAAGTCTGGGATCCCAAACAAAGTCAAGCTTTTCGTGAAGATACGTCATGATGTATGATAGCTTACTAAATGGCAAGCCAATTTCGGCCGGAGATTCTTGGGATGAAGACACCAGAACTCGAACATGATCGTGAACGTTTATCCAGACTGCCAAAGTTCTGTCATCAGTTAGGAATACTCCACGACCGTAAGGCCAATGCTTTCCGTGTAATCTTGTGCTGTCATCAATTTCATCTCTGTCACAAAGTGCTATCAATAAGCCATTTGACGCTAAAGTGGCACAGATTTCTGAAGGTTTTTCTAAAACTTCATTCATTGTGTAATAAGTGCCTCCTTTTTGACCAGTTTCCGAAGTAGAATCTTCGTTAAATTTTGAGAAATCTTCTTTCATCAGTAGTGTTGTTACAACTCTTTCTATTGTTTCTAATTTTCCTACTTTAAGGTTCAGTGGTAATTCGAATCCTTCTAAATTTCGTGAACATTCTATTACTCCAGAAAGTACGAATTCATCATTTGGATCGATATTTAATTCGACAAGTGGTTCCGAATATAGTTTTGCAGATGAAGTACCAACAAAATTAGATCTTGGATGCTTTGGTAACTCCGATTTTATATTTATGTTGTGAAGATCTTTTACTAAAGGTATTAAGAACTCATGAAATACGTCGTATACATAATAATCGGGTGCTGTTACTCCGCCAGGGAAATCTTCTTCTACAGTTTGAATAATATTTCTGCTCTCTGGAAGTTTTTTCACAGCGGGCCAAATTACATCAAAGAGGTCATGGTCCAGTTTTGTGACTCTATATTTGAGAACATCAAATATGGGCTTTTTCAGAAATCTAGCCAATACTACTGGTGGCGTGGCTCTATTTGAAGATGCTGACAAAGGTGTACGAGTCATTCTAGCTGATGCCAAAAGTCGGTAGCATCGGTCTAAGGTATCCAAAGCATCAGGCGCATCCAATACACGACGAGACGATACTTGATCCTCTGGCACTAGACATACTCGAATTAAAACATGTGTAATAATATTGTAAAAAATATTGGTGTACCTCAACATTTACGGTGCGAATTATATTTTCATTAAAATGATTCTTGCTTCTGCTGTTACATACCTTTATCGTTGAACATGCTCTGTGCTGTCTCCTCGTCTATACCGTACTCTGATACCAACTGACCAAAGGATAGAAGAGATGGATTCTTTAGATATTCCTCAGCAGACTTTCCATTCTGAAAATAAATTACTTTTTGTAAACATAAACATTCTACAGTTAGAAAGTGGTTAGCCACGGTTTGTTCATACATCATCTAAATCTTTCGAATTGGCGCCAAGTTGTTGTAGCAAATTGTAATAATGCCCATTATCTGGCAACACCGCCGCATAATGTAATGCTGTCCTTCCTTCAAAATCTACTGCCGATAGAGTTTCAGGAAATCTGCAAAAAGATATATTTATGCCGTCTGATCGTGTATTGTTTAATTCAGACAGCTATTTTCAATGTACTTACCGTCCACCTAAATACTTAATGATATTTGTTTTGCCAAATATTGTGGCCACATGTAAGGGGGTAGCTCCGTTCGGCGAGATAGGATCCCGAGCTATCGCGAATTTTCGTCTATCGAGTGCAGCCTGGAGGTCTCTTATATTTCCTTCTCTTGCTGCTAAATGGACTTTATTTATTTTTTGCTGAAACAAATATGAAAAAATTACTGTCGGATGCTATTTTACATAAACAATTATGCTAGTAACGACCATTTACCATGTATGTTGGAACATTTTCCAGGAAAGCTTGTAGTTCAGAGTTTCTTGAATGCCTTCCAATGAGCCTCGAACCTTCGCCATTTAAAACTAGTGTGGCCAACATTTCCATGTTCGCATTGTTAATTAGATCTGTTACTTCCGGATCTATTTCATTGTCCTGTGAAATTACAAATATCGTATGAGTAAAAGAACTAACATGGTTAATGTCTACCAACGCTCACTAATTGTACATACTGGTAAGAAAGTACACATAACTAAGAAGCTGGCAAATCAATTCATGACAGTGGTGTTACGAGGTGTCTGTGAGAAGTACACAGTGCTACAATGATGCTTCTACTCTAATGAACACCACAATCAACTAATTAATTTACTTTTTACCTTCTTTAGTCGGTCGATTGTCTTACTTGACGGTACAAGTTAGAAATATACTTACAACAATGAGAACTTCTCCGTGAACTGAGCCTTCTCTCTGCGCTATACTCGCATCCTGTGAATCTAATTCGGGTTCACCATTCACAACTCCTTCTATAAGACTTTCCTGTGTACTTCGGCCGTCGGTGACGTTTCCTTAATTAGCAAAATAATCAAAAATATTGAACTTGTCAGGGACCCTCTTATAATTTATTAAAATTACGAGGACTATATTTTGATTGTTTCGTGTGTAGTGCCAGAAGAGATTTCGGTTTTACCTCTCTTGGCACTTCCCAAGTCAGACAGTTCTGCAGTGCTTTTGAGATTCGATTCACTATACTCAGAATGCGTTTCTCCTTGCACTTGTACGTCATCGTCATCTTCGCTGTGCCCACCATTAGTATTACCTTCGTTTCCTGCTGCACCGAATTCCTTCGCATCTTCATTTGTTTCATCTTCGTTATTATGATTAGATTCTGTATCATTTGCATTACTTTCAGTATTATTTTTCGCTAATTCCTTTTCAATTTCATTAGTTTCACGTTCATTTTCAATTACATTAGCTTCATGTTCATTTTCATTATTATTTTCGTTTGTTTCGTCATCATCTGAACCTTCTTTAGCTTCATTTGTATCATCAACGTTTTGTTCTTCATCCTTACTTTCTTTTTTTTCTTCTTCATCGGGAGTTTCATTTTGTTCAATGTCCTTAATATCCTCACCATCGTTATTAGTTTCTGGTTCGTTTTCTATTGTCTCTTCGCCATTGCTTTTGTCTGTAGTATCTTTCTCATCTTGATGTATTTCCTCTGCATGATCTTCTTCAGCTACCTCATCAACATCTTCTGTAGCCTCCTCGTTGTGTGCTCCATCAGTTGCCTCATCTTCCTTTGCCTCGATTTCTTCTCCATTTTCTGATGGTTCTTTAGCATCATCAGGAGTTTCTTCATCAGCATTGTCAGCTTCAGTTTCAGCTACCTCGTTGCCATCATGGTCTTCCTCATGTTCTTCCTCATTTTCAGCCACATTTTGTTCGGTAACGTTTTCTTCTTCTTCTTTTTGATCGTGATTTTCTTCATCTACTTCCGATTCCTAAAATACATAAAATAAGAATTCATGCAGATGTTTATAAAAAGCAACGCAAATTAACTTTAACAGCATTCCGTGAAAATAACATGCATTGCTCACCTTATTACTTTCTAAATTTGCAATGTGATTATCAATATCATCTTTAGTTTGTTTTGCGTCATCTAATTCAGGCAAACTATTGATATGCTCATGCGTACTACTGCCTTTCATTACACCGATACGATTGTCAGTGCTTTCAGAGGTGGTGTTGGTATTTGTATCTTTTGACGAGATGTTTTCGTTAGATGCCTTGTGATTCCTCCTTCTAGATTTTTTATGTAGTTCAGATATGACTTCGGTGTCTAACAACTTCCAATCCCAATTATTGGGGTAAGCACTCGACGGAGTCCTAGGTGCTTCGGGTAGTGTTTTGAACAGGCTTTTGTCTATCTCTTGAGGCCTATTCACGTAATAAGCTGGTGTTTTATTTTTCTAAAAAATATTTTGTAGTTAGAATAAAAGTTGTGGAGTTCAATATTAAGATAAGATTGTGAGAATTTTAAGTTTTCAGTAATGCTGTGTAAGATTTTGTAAAAATGTTTGGTTTATGTAGTTGACTCACGTTGTCGACAATGCTTTCGTCAGCGCCCAGGCCGACGAGCGTGTTGTAAGTGTGCTGGTCGTCCCTCATGGCTGCTGCGTAATGCAGAGGAGTACGACCGTCGTTATCCACATCGTTTATACCTTGCGGATATCTGTCTGCTATGTACTTGAGGATTCCACCGTGTCCTAAGCCTGCGGCCTAAACAAATGATCATTAACTTTGTAGATATTTATATCGACCAATATCAAACAAGAAGTTACCAAACTTAATATAAATATCATGACACCATGGAAAAAGGCCGAATGAACGAGGGGAAAATATAGATCAAACTATATAAAAAAGTTTCACCGGGACTGGGTTATCCCATTGAAGGGCTCCTTTAATAACGATGATCTTTAATTCGCCTTGCCTTCCACATATGTTTACACTAGTTAATTTTAAGTATAACATGGTCTTCACCAAACAAAATATAAAGACTAAGGTAATATAAATATACTCAATAATGCTGCGAACCTTATGCATGACTGTCATATTGTTAACATCCCTGCTGGACAGGGCTTGTGGCGGCACGGGATCGCCCGAGTGCTTCATCAGGCCTTCCAGGTCATTCTGCACGACAGACGTGTGGATGTCCTTTATGGTATTCTGGAAATTAAACAAAGAAGAATTTATATAATTACTGTGACATTTCTCTCCCTCTCATTTCTTTGGGAAATTGCTCGAATCGATCCCTAAGCACTAGGTCCAATTATAAACCCTCAAAATACAGTAGTTGATTTTGATCCAACTTTTCGTATTTAATGCCTGCATCGTTCTAAGGTGGTCTAGTAGATAACCTTTAAGAGATTCAGTCAGTTTCAATAAAATATTTGCACTTCGGAGGACTTAAACCTTGCCAATGACCCTGCAGTGTGGCCAACTACTAGGCCCAACGTATTTAAACATTAATGACTTGAAAATATGAAGACGAATGCAATATTGAAGTGTTATGAAGCTCACCATGATGTAAGGCACAGCTTCGAGGAACTTCTTGACGACGGGCTGGTTGGAGACCTCGCTGAGCAGGCGCGCGCCGTGCCCTACCCACACGACGCGCTGCAGCCGCGCCATGTCGCAGTCGTGGCACCATATCCGGATGTTGTGTCGCTTGATTACCAGGAGACCTGCGAATAGAAGTTGATGTTTCAATATAAGATGCTACGCATATGCTTTGTTTAGGAGTCTACATAAATAACATTGGTGATTTTAAGCGCGACTGCTAAGCTAGAGGCCTTGGGTTCGATTCCCAAGTCGACCAAGGTCACTAAAAGAGAAAAGAGAGGAACTGCAAGTGTCAGCTAAGGAGGAGTGGCGGTTAGAGTTACTAAATCCCTCTGCTGGGCAAGACATCATAGCCGCAATCTCGCCTGTCTTCTGGGAATGGGTGGAGAGGCGGCACGGAGACCTCACGTACCGACTGACACAGGTGCTTACCGGTCATGGCTGTTTCGGGAAGTACCTGTGCCGAATCGGACGTGAAATCACGAAGGCGTGCCACCATTGCGCGGCCCCAGAAGACAGTGCTCTGCACACTTTGCTGGACTGCCCAGCTTGGGATTCGGAGAGGCGCGAGTTGGTCACGCAAATAGGAGGGCAGACGCTCTCGCTCCGGGCTGTGATATCATCCATGGTCGGGAGCGAGAGCGTCTGGCAGGCGGTGGTCGCTTTCTGCGACACTGTCATGACCGCCAAAGAGGCAGCAGAAAGACTAAGGGAGGCGACGAGCCAGCTCCCTTCTCGCCGCAGACGCCATCGCCGCCGCAACACTGTGGTGCCCTTGGCACGCAACGACCTCAGACTAGATTTCTAAGGGGTAGGGCAAAGAGAATAGCTGAACAACATAAGGAGTGCGCCACCAATTAGATTGAATTAGGTATGTTGTTTGTCAGGAAGTAATTATCTCGTTACTCTTACAATTATACTTTAAAGGCTGGCTTGTTATAACTAATGTTGAATTAGGACGAGTTCTGTGTCTAATGTGAAGATATCCCTGAAGACATTCATTCTTAATTCAATACGTGCTTTTACTCATGAATTCATAAATATAAAAAAAACACTTCTAAACTCAACACATAATTATGTAATCGATTTATTAAAAATAATTATTATTCATTATGTTACGTCTAAGAAAAGAATATTTAATTAAAATCTCAAAATTAAACCGAGATGTTACGTAAGACCTGAAACATTTTATCGTATGCCAACAATTCTAATTCCAATTCCACACATCGTTTTCCTGAAGTAGCATGCAAGATAACGCCGTATCGTACAACACTCACATTAGTTTAAAGCACCGTCAAATATGTGGCACCGGTTGTACGAGGAATTGCAATCGATGCCAAAGTTCAAGGTAAACGCCATTCAGAAAAATCGAGGAAAGTATTTTGAAAAAAAAAACTGGAATTCATTAACTTATTGTTAACGCTTATTGGACCACGTTTCACGCGAGGAACGCGTACCAATGACGTACAGTTTTGTATAAGAAATTATGTTTTGAACAGGCAGTTTATTGTGTCAAGATTAATGTTTCTGATAAAGTATAAAGTATATTATGTAATAAGACCTTTTAAGCAAAATTAGTGTTGCTCTCTCATTTTTGATAACATTTTAAAGGAATTAGCTAAGTAAGAGATTTTAAAAGTTGGAACCGAGTTTTGACGAAGTTTGTTTATTTGTCCATTTACTGATGATATCAAGTAACTAAGAACTTAGTTACTACCTATGGTTACTAATATTGGAACCGTCAATAAATATGACAAATGTGTTGTTGATTACAGTCTCTACTAGATAGGTACCATAATTAGAATCTATTTTTAAATGCGTTCTAAACCTATGGTCCTAATTTTCGTTTTTTTTTCGTTTCTAATTCCGTGGAATGTTTCTCAACACTATGTTACTGGCTGTTTTTTAAAAAGTTTAATGGGTTCGATTAACGAGGTGCGTGCAATCAAACTGATTTGAATCAATCGAATGTCGATTGAGTGCCAGCAAATAATTAAGTACGGAACAACTAGTTTCCAGTAATGAGTTCCATTAAAATGAGTTTTATAAATAGTCTGACATTGTCGGTTATTGATTTCGAAGTTCAAAGTTTGAAATTGGAAATTGTGTTAATGTTACTTGAACTTTGTTTTCTTTTAATTTAATAAAGTGGAGTAGGTCTATTCTGAATAATCAATATCGATGACATATTTACTCGGTTTAATATATTAATACGTTGAAGTTTTAGGGATATATTATACAAATAACTTTAATAAGTGATGATATGAAAACATTTTAAAGATAAATTTAAACTGTAACAAAATTAAATCGTACCCAGATACATTTCGTGCTACCAACAATTTCATAAATAAACCGGACTACAAGACACACACGAAAGAAAATTGAGGTAAGTAGACAATCATAGATAAACGATCGCCTTGAAATGTAAACTAAGTCGGCAATACATATTACATGAATACCTTTAAAGCCGGAATTCAAAGTAAATATGTCCGTTATAGTTGTGGGGCTAGTGTCAAGGACATGCTGTATTATTCAGGCTGAAACTCAGACAGATAGGTTTTAATGTTTAATGACTTGGCCATCGATCGATCACACACACCTGTCGGCCGAATGCCCTTCGGTACTTCTTTTCAATGTGGGACAATCATCGTACTGAATATTCTTTTGTATAGTTTATTGGGTTTTTGTATCTATGCGTTAAAAAATATTTTTTGATAAAAAGAGGCATAAGTATTCTCAAAAAACATTTATGAACCTCAAAAAGCAATTTAAAACGAAGTAAATCAAAATACTTGGAATATGACTACTATTCATATAGAAAATTAGAAAATAAGTAAATAGTGAAAAAAAAAACAAATAATGTTGCAAAATTCTAAAAAGAAACATAAATGAGAAGATTCTTGTCAATTCTCGATAAAATAAACAAACAATCTGAGACAATTTGATTGGCACAATAAAAAAACAATGTACTTTAATCCATGTAACACAATCTCAAACACGATTCTCAGCTTTTCAGCGCACTATCCTTATAAACCTCACTAAAGTAGGCATAATAAATCAGTTCAGTAATCAAAAGCCTTCAAAACGTGTCTAGATTTATGATTTACGAATTGTTGAGCCGCAAAATTGGCGAAGCAACAAGTTTGCGTGTTGCGTCAACCGAGATTAACATAAAATGGAATCAACAAAACATTCAAACACAAGCTAGATTGTACGCATGATATGGCTAATTAGGAAATACTGTAAGTTCCAAGTGTTAGTTGTTGTAAAGCGTGCTTTAAATGGTGTTACGCGGAATGTAGTAGTGTGGTTAAATGAGTTTTATGGGATAATTAGCATTGTTTTACTTGTTCACTGCGTGATTTAAAATTCGATGACTTATGTCGTTATTTATGTGGCTTTTCAGTATTTTTTCCAGCTTTTTTATAATTTTATTATAAGGTATAGTCACAATATACAGATTTTAGAAAATCAAATGTTGGCTTTGATAATAGTTGTCTATAATTTCTAATTAATTATAATAAACGTGGTATTTTTCTAGACAGATAAGAACCTAATCATTTAAATACGCAAAAAAGAACTAATTATGTAACCGTTGCGTAAAATTCCCAAAAATAAAGTGAAACTCATCGATGACCTCCACAGATTAGTGCTGGCAACACCGACCGATCGTTTCGGACATAAATAGAGTGTAATAAAAGGGGTGCGCCTTCGGGCAGAAAGGCTTCCATAAAAATAAATATTCATGACCACGCAACATCAGGCTCGAAGGCTCGGCCTTTCGCACGATAATTAATATACAATCGACCACACGTATTTAGGGAACGCTTTTCTATCTTTTCTTCTATTATAACCTTTATTCTGTCACATTAAGATTGATAATCGCACTTCTCTGTCTGTTCAAAGGTGCTAATGTACAGTGTATCTGATATCGGGACAGACAGCCGCTGACAGTGCCGTGACGTGCGATAATTATTTGGATATAGAACTATATAAATATTACATATAAGACTAATGGTCTCAAGGAATATTTTTCGATATAGTATGCTATTGGTGAACGGTGACGAAATTTTGTAAGAAAAGTTCTTGTATAAGTTTCGTGACCAAACAACAGTTCGAGATAATGCAATAGTAAAACCGAAGGCATTTGTGTACCTACTTGGTTAAATAAAACCTGTCGCATATCCATCTCATAAAACAACGGCTTCATTAGTCAGATAAATACACCAATAACTACTAACTGAACCATCTGGTAATAAAAAGCACATTAGTACAGGTGCCCGAGTCTGCTATTGACAATTGTTGGTAGTGGGTGGCGTTAGTAGGTCCATTTTAGGATAATTACGTTCTGACATTTAGTAGAATGCTAATTATCCTAAAATGGACCTACTAACGCCACCCACTCTAACGATTCAAACAATTGTCAATAGCAGACTCGGGCCCCAGGTATGAAATGTCATTAAATAAATATAAACTACCGGATTTCAGAAAAAAAAACTAAATTATATTTTAAAATTCACACCTAGTTTTACCCGTGGTTTTACTCTCATTAATTGTTTTTAAATAATAAAGAATTGACAAAAATGAGGGGTGTTGTTTTGCTTCTAATTAAAAAAAATAATACTATAAGTTATTGTACATGTATAAATATGTAAACAGTATATTCGTATAACATATACATACGATAACTAGTACTACGAACATGTTCTTATACCTATGTTATTTATTAAGACCCAGCGTGATATACTCAACAAGGATCTAGACATCTTGAGTGACACATCGCTCAGACGTGGAGTCGAGGACCTACTTACTGCAATGTTTTGTTTTGTCACGAATGGATTTTTGTTGGGTGTTTACTTAATGATTTGATGTTGGTGATGACAAGACTTGTCGGTGTATTTAAGTAAATATATGTGCCTTGCGGTTGCCTTATCCTCCGGTCATTGAAGTCCGTAACATAATGTTTATAAATATGTAATAAAACAGCCTAAATCTTTCCAGAATTTCATATTCAAATGAGAAAATCATTTTTTTTTAAAGATACATCTAAGCAATATGAAATGAATATACTTTTCACTCTAGTTAGTTATTTTTTTTTTAATGTAAAGGCGTGTAGAATTTACTTTAAAAAAAATACTTAAAATACATAGTAACTTGAAAGTCTTTTCAGCAAACCACCTTATATAAACTAAACAGTTACCTTCCAAAGCATTATGCAGATAGGTAAAGTTAAAACACATGCGGTTTTCAAGTAGATACATAAATCTAGGTGTGAATTTCGACCAACATAAACATGTCGAGATTATCCGTTAACATGTCTTCAACATTTAAATACCTCTGCGTCATGGCCGGCTAGTAACCTAAACTAGTAGGTACCGTCACGAGCACACATATATTTACATGTAGTGAAAGTGGAAACCAAAGAAGAATAATAATAATAATCCAGCCTATAAACGTGTGCTTGGCGCTGGCATCTTCCCGTATAGAGAAGGCATGAGCATTGATCACCACGCTTGCTCTCTTTGGATTGGCGATTTCAGATCCCAAATGTGGAAACCAAAATGAGCTAGGCATATTTGTTTAAAAAAGCAAAATGTATACATGATTTGTGAATAGTTTTAAGTAATTATGATGGTATACCAGTCATTTATTATGTCATAGTATTTAAGAGAAAAACAAAAGTTACGAAGTGTATACGCCCTTTTGCGGATGATTGTACCTAGTCTTTAGCCGGAGTTTAGGAACTGCTATTTAAAATTATAAGTAGGTTGTGATATGGGTACGATTTTGAATGCAAAGCATGTAATAATATTACAAACACAAAGGTGAAAGTTTCTCTGTTGCGATTTCACGGCTAAGACTGAACTGAAGTGATTTTGATGAAACTTGTTTTAAAGTAAGCTTGGATTCCAAGAATGGGTTAAGGTTGCATTTTGCAAAGCGCGGACGGACCTACGGGCTATAACTAGTTTGTAATAAATATGAGTTCATGAATTGCAATAATTGGTTTAAAAGAAAGAAAATATTACAGGGAATTTCCAAAATGGCTTTGGTGTGTGGTGTTAAATATTCTGAACTGAAATGGTGTTAAACTTTCGTGGTGTTAAATACTAATAATACAGTAATTGGACTGTCATTAAATTACCTGTATGGAATAGAGTTTTTAACTAGAAATAGATACAAAAACAGCCATATTTACTAGAAACCTATTTGAGTATATAGCACACCTATATCCATGCTGTCCGTACATGCAACCTTAATTTAAAAGTAACAAATACTTTCTGAATGCAATCAGCTTCACGTGTCATTGAAAACTGTACTTTATGACTTCAGCTTTAGAGTTTTAAGTAGGTTTTTTGATACTGTTTGTCGTTGATGTATTGTTTGTTTGGTTCGTATGGGTAGGTAATTGCAGGCTACATTCGTGGTGTCACCAATAGCCACGTGAACTTTCAGACTATAATCAATATGATAACATCTGTCAGTGGACGGAAGTTAATATAGTTCTAGTCGTATCGATTTTTATGTTGCTTTAGCTTTGTTATTTAATTAGAATTGTATTATGGTAAGTAGATTATATGCGCTATGGAAATAAAAAAAATAATAACAGTTCAATTGTCCTTATTATATTATTTTATATTATATTGTTATATACGGACACTCACTAATCATGTGGCTAATATTTCAAAAAATATACAAGATCTCGTTGGTTACGCTGTTCAAGTCAATTTATTTATTATTTAATTTAAGACTTCTTAGATATTTTAATAAAAAATGATTTAATGCATATTATAACTCTAAAAGTCTCATAGAACATGCGCTTAGGAAATATGTCATAAATATTATCGCGTCTAATATTCAAAGAAGTTTAATATAACATTGACGAACAATGACTATAGTCTATAGACTATATTTGATAAAGGTAGACAATGCTTACGCGAGTCATTCGTGAATTATCGATTACCGTGTGTCCCCAACAAAATGTTTCATTCAAAAGAATAGCTTTATAACTTGCTAGTTGGCTAGTTCTTCTATTAAATGACTATCCGTGAGCTTCGTCCACCGCATCTGTGGTCGCATTATCTACATTTTAAGAGGAGCTATATGACTCTAGAGCGCTTATTTAAAATCAACTTGAAAAAAAAAAATGCCGCATAAAGTATAATTTTATACTCGTTTCGCGGATTTAAAAGTTCGGTAGATCGGATTCGTAGTTCTCGTTAGTCGTTAGTATCTTCATTCAAGAGAGCTAAAGGCAGGGAAATATTAATTCCTACTTATTTTACGAAAGTGAAGTAAACTGATACATTTTGAATGGACGTATTTTGTAACCATATTTCGAGCCAAGAAATTAATTCAGTACCGCAGTACTTGAACGACATCGCAGTGGTCAAAAGGTTTTGTCACCGGATTTGATTTGTATGCACAAGGTCGCGGGTTCGAACCCTGGTAAAAACCAAAGGGTTGCTTTTTACGACAGAATTAGATACTACTGACAATAGGCCAAGGAAAACATGGGGCTAAAAATTCAATTTAATAATTGTGTAATAACCAACCCAGATTCATTAAAAAAACTGTGTTACTCTATTAGTTTATTTTTCCTCTGTAAAAGATAATTTTTCATTTGATTTCAATAAGCTTTTGCCGTGAAAAGTGATATTTATATACCGGTGGCATTGCTAAAAACTTGACTCAAACTTTATATTTATTGGCGAAAGAAAAACGTTATTTTCCTACTAATGGTCAACTAAAGAGTTAATGGGTGGTGGTCGAGTTTCGCCATTAGTAACAGTCAAGTTAAAGAAATGACTTGTTCTATTGTTTGTGGGTGATAAAGTGTCGTTTCATAAGTTAGTAAGGTACTTATTGCAATAAATAATGTATGTTTACTGTACAGTTTACTCTTTTGAATATTTGAAGACAAGTTTATCAAATTTCTAAGCTTTTACTCAGGAAAGAGATTACAATGAAGAATAAAATAAAGAAAAAAAACAACAAAGAATAGTTGCAATGCTAAACTTTAAATTCATCTAAAATCTGACAAATCAAGCTTTTAAACGTATTTCATTTTCTAGCTACATTTTTGACTTTAAATTCATATAAAATCAAACTTGTCAAGCTTTTAACGTATTTAATTATCTTTTAACATTATTCGCAATTCTTATGTCGTTCGGAAAACACTTATAAGCTTTAAAATACCATATATCGAGCTTTAAATTCTGTTTACAGTTTGCGGCATTTACGTGATCCCCTAAATATATTGTGCAACTTCCTCTGCCGTGACTTACGACGGCTTTGAAGGAGTTCGACTGCAATATGTGTTGTTTTTTATTCCGATTCCGTTTCAAAATAGAGCTGTATGCTTAGGCAACGATTTGAGGTTGTTTAAACCTCTTTGGATAGTGTTCAATTACTTTTAAAAGAGCATTTTTTAAGTTGGCATACATGTTTTTATTTTTTTTTGATATATTCGCAATACTAACATTTCTCACATTTTTAGGAGTTAAACGTAATATTTTTTTTAAAGGCTTGACAACAGTTGTTACTGGACTTTATCAGGAAATTAAGTTTATAGTACCGGACAAAGGAAAATGGAAGCTTTTAATTACATGTAATCATACCATTAGTTGTCACTCAAACTGAATAACATAATTATAGTCGAATTAAATCCACAATTATAATAATCCGTAGGCACACGTAACGGAGTATTTAATTCAGGTATTCACTTTCGTTTTTATAATTTCTGACCCAATTTTAGGTTTATATTCGATGCATGGTCAAGTTAATAAAGTCATGAAAGATTATGGTGCCCTGTTAAAGGCTTTTTAAGTTTATTGTAGAGTGCACTTAAGTATACTTGTGCTAACTACATTATAGTTTTGTACTCTCATAAAATATTACGATATAATAATGTTACAAATATGCTAAACGAACCTATGCAATTTTATTATTGAGATGATTTCATAGTTTAAAATATTTTACCGATTGATTATTTAATCTTCACTATGGGTCTCAAATTAATGTCACAAAACAGACCAAATACTTTAAACTTTTTCAAAGTGATATAATTAAAATTTGATGAATAATTTGACATGCCACTAACTTTAATAAAGTTAATAAGAAAATTAAACTTTTGCAGTTTTCACAATTTAAAACAGTTAAGCATACGATTACTAGCCCAAACTTATTGTAACTTTACGATTGAAAGACAAAAATTTGTTCAAGTTAAAAAAACATTTTTGAAATAAAGGTGTTAGCCAACTGACCTGGTGCGTTCTTGTTGTCGCGCGCCATAGCGTCGGGTAGCGCGAGCAGCTCGCGCGCGGGTCCGCGGTAGTGTGCGGGCGTGCGGCCGGCGGCGTCGCGCGCCCCCCGCGCCGCGCCCGCGCCCTCCAGCAGCGCGGACAGCGAGGCAGAGTCGCGGGACAGCGGTGTGTAGTGGAGAGGTGTGCGCCCTTCCTATGTCATACATGACATCACCCATGAGGACACACACGATATCTACAGAATCTGGGAATCGAACCTGCACCAAACCTCGCTGTGTTCTTTAGAACACAGTTTAGTTGGGTTTAAAGATAGTTTATATATGCTAAAGGAAAATATATTTTGTCACTTAGAGAATAAATAGATAATTATGGTAAGGTATAGTCCAGTAGTTTTGCAAACTTAATGTGGGTAAGTACGATGTCGACATAATTCGTCAATTTAATAGTTTTGTATTGTTTGTGACGTACTGCTTGAGTTTAGTTTTACTAAAATTAACTGGCGATGTGTTCCTGATATTTATTTTATATAATTCTTCATATAAATATTGCTTTAGTTAGCTATTGTTTTAGTTAGACGTTGATGTAAAACTACTTTTTACGGATTCAATTTTAGCTTTCGACTTTCAATATCTTTGCAGGTGTGCAAATCTGCCCGTGACCACGAAGTTCCAACACCTGCACAGATGTTGGAACTTCATTTTAATATTCATATAAAACTATGATAAACAAATACTATTTACATCTAAAACTTACAGAATCTTTCTGATGCACCAGCTGCGGATAGTTTTTCACGAGGTACTCGGCGATGTCCATGTAGTCGTAGAACACAGCCTTATGCAGCAAGCCTACACCGGCCTCGTCACGACACATCACGTATTTACGACGGTTGTAGTCGCTCTCCAGCATCTCCTGAACGGTACAAACATTCAAGAGGAATTCCTGAACTCTACTTAACGAGATTACGCTACGAGACTACGAGAGAGCTACGGCGTAGCACGGTACGATGTAAGACCGATTTGTGTGGACGTTTTTAGTATTTTAGATCTTGTGTTTTTTGGTGTTGTATGATACTTTATATTTTTAAGTAAATTATAATTACAACAACAGTGGAATACATACAACTGATAATGTTGTTGAAACAAACAACTATTTTGTTATATTTTATTCAGGTGATTCTAGCTTGATATTTACCTCAAGGCTTGTCTATTAATCTATTAATACCTCAATATTTTCCATAGAATTGGAAGTATAAACATATATATCTACCAGTTGTATTATTTTACAGTTCTTTTGTGAGTTATAGCCTTGTACAGTATACACTATTTACAATGATGTTTCGTGAAGCTACGCGCTACGATATTTGCGTAGCACTTGTATTTGTGCCTTCAAATATGTATGCGGAAGAGTCATTGAGGTAACATTAAGTAAATTACTTCAAATATGTACACTATGTTATATCATGTTGTAGTCGAAAATATGATGGTGTATATTGACGGTATGTGTATGTTATGTATACCGTATCGTAATATAAGCAAATAAAACTCGGCTTACCACATATTATCTTGATCTGTTTGTATGTCAATAATTAAGTGGTGTAAAACAAAGAATGCATCACAATTTTGCGAATGGCACACACACCGAAGCTTTACCCTTTATCTATCTCCTGTACCCTTTATCTATGCATCAGTGATGCAGTGAAATGTCTTTTCCACAAATGACCGCCAGGTGGCTTGATTGGACGAGAACCTCGGCCCTGGCCAGCAGACACCCTGGACAACGTATTTTCAACTACTCCCGACAACTCTTATGAAGTGTTAGTATATTACCAGTAGTACCTGCAGCTCTAGTAGCGAGCCCTTCTCGACGGCGGCGTGTAGGGCGTCGCACTTGGCGACGAGGGCCGGCAGGTGGCTGGACAGGGCCAGGGCCTCGGCCTCGGCCAGCAGGCGCCGGCCCTGCCCCGCCAGCACGGCGCGCTCCAGCCTGCTCTCCTCACCGCCACGCGCCCACGCACGGAGCTGGGCAGCTGATACGACGCCCACCACTATACCAGACAAAAATTACAAAATTTTATCGTATGAAAATTTTGTTACATTTTTTACAATTTGTTGAAAAAAGACACAACTTTTTCAAATAAATTCGCGGCGTTTCCTAATCCATGTGATTTAGAAAAAAGGCTAGTTATACAAATCAAGTAGTAGGTTAAATGTGCAGTGTAGTAGAGTGTAGTGGAGTTGGTCATATATCAAATATGGGGCTAAAAAGAGAGTAGTTGGGAAGGAAATGGCGCTTCGGTTGCGTGTTTTTTTATATATGCGGACAGTGTGTTCTTATTAAGTGGTTTTCTTAAAACGGGGACGTAATTTCAATTTGAGATTTTCGCAACACAAAAAACAATTCCAGTTTTTACCTTGTTACACTTATACTAGTAAAACAACACACAAGTTCTCTGTACACAGAGTAAACGAAACTCTTTTCTTAACAATGCAATGGACCAGCACAAAGACTTCTGTTTGACTCTACAAGCTTAATGAGACTAAAATTAAATAACTCATTACGTTCAAGGCAAAGGTAGAGTTCTTTCAAAAAGATGGCGTTGGTTTGTACTTAGCATCTAATTATAATGTCGTGTAATCACTTGAGTGGATTTAAGCTTAGGTTATGAAATACGTACTAAAGTTAATATGCTTTTTACTGCTCGTGGGGTAAACAGTCGTATTAAAGAGTTTTAGAGAAAATGATTTTAGTAATGATAAAAGTGTAGCGTTTCAGGTATTAAATTATAAAGTTGGTTACATAAATTATGAGATGCTATTTATTTAACATCCCAAGCGATTTATTCGTTTGAATTTATTAATTTAAGTGCTTTTTTTAAATTAAGTTACGCTATAACACTAGCCAAGTGATTTAGCTATTAAAGTAAAATACACATACGGAAATCTCACTCAATGAAAGCGATTTTTCTTAAATGTAGATGTTTAGTTCGTTACTTTAAAAAGAGACTAGAGGCTGACCTTTTTTTATTATGCTCAATTTACACAATAACAATATTACAATGTGTTTTGCTGAACGTTATTTCAGCCTAAACCTCCGTTCCACATTGGTTGCGCCTCCAGACATCACTTTAATATTAAAGACATACCATTAGCGATCTACACAAACACGAAGCTTTTAGGCTGTATCCAATATATAATATGCCTTCAAAAGTTCAAACCTACCTAAAGGTTTCACATCGATCTGAATTATACTTTTGTAGAACTCTATCTTTGTACTCTATTGTGAAAAAATGTTTTGGTAAGTAAAGAATTAAAGTCACTTTGAACTGAATAAGTAAAGTATATAGGACTTAAGTATATAACTTAAGTATCTACAAGTATCTAGTTCGGTAAAGCGTAGCAGCTTAGGCGATACCGTTAGCAAACTGAATGCGTTGTCGTAGCGCGTCGTAGCGACGTAGCGACTTCGTAGCATTTCTAGCAATCGTCTTCAGTTATATTGCTAGCTGTGATTTATTGACTCACTTCATACAGAGTGTTTAAGTTCACAATACGATATTTTTTAATATGAATTCCAATCAAACACTATTTACGGTTTTGTGTTGTAATCTTTGAATATTATTGATGCAGTTAAAGCTATTCTGGTGTCATTCATAAAACTTAATATAATGTTATGCACCATTATCTAAACATAAGAAGGTACTGTTTACCACGAATTAACGATGCCTTTATGTACATTATAATGACGTAGGCATGTATCTTAAACAATAAATAATCGTGTGTTAAGTTTGTGTTTCTATTACAACAGCATGTATTTCAAATGACATGATCGTCATAATGATGTAGCATTCACGTAGCATCGTCGTAGCAAAATTTTAAAGAGCAACGTAGCGCTACGAATTCTCAGAACGCTCTACAACTTTAATTCTTGAATACAGTCGTTACTATGTGCGATGAACATTCAATACTCAATGTTCTTAGTTACTATGTTATAGTTTATTATAGATTTTAGTAAGAACTAGAATAAATAATCTGACATTCGAGGTAGTTTTAGGAAAAGGCTCTTTCAAAAGGTCGTGCATTTTAAATTTTTCAGGAACTTCTATTTATAGAATTTGTTTAAATTTTATCAACATATACATTTTACTCATATTTTAGGAAATCATTTTTATATAATATCTTATCTATCTTGCAACTAGCATTGAAAAATATCAAATCATTCTTGCGCAATTACTTCTGTACGGTACATTTTGACTACCAAATTAAAAACTAAAACACATGTACTCAAATATTCAAAACAAACATTTGTCGTCTATAAAATAATTAAACACAATTAAAACTAGGTCTCTTACAATTACATGTAAAACTCTAGAATACTTCGTCCTTGAGTTAATAGGGTTAGTATAAATATGTAATGCGAATCAATAGCGATATATTTTTATATAGCCGTGACTGCAATAGAAACATCCTGTTTGAAGGCGTTTATTTCTGGTGTTAGATTACAGGATTTATGTGCTAACAGCGAGTTATCGCGACATCGAGTGACCTTACGTCCTTAGGGCTGATACGTACAAAGTTGATACAAACATTAATTCATCTGCATATCTATTTATATTTAAATAGTGTGATAGAATAGTGCTTTTTTATGTTGAAGAATAAAAAAACTCAAACCTATATGTACTTTCTTAATTATTCTAAGACACTTTTGACAAATGGTGAAGGTAAATATCGTGAGGAAACCTGGATTCCAAAATTGGGATCTGAAATCGCCAATAAGTATATAAGCAAGCGTGGTGATCAATGCTCGTGCCTTGTTTATTTGGGAAGAGGCCTGTGCCCAGCAGTGAGACGTTTATAGGCTGGTATTATTATTACAGCCTTGTATGAAACATAATCAAATAATTAAATATACGTATATTTAATTATTTAAAAACTCATTTAATTTGGCTTGGCCCCTAAATTATCTTTTTAATAATAGCGGTGTTTCTTTTCCATAGTCCGATTATGTTGGAAGCATTTGCACTAACACGCAAAACTGGACAATTGTGCGTGTACATACATTACATAACTGCAAAAGTTTTTAAACTGACGACGCCACATGTAAACGGTGGAATTAATTTATTTGTCTGCGACATATACAAGTGATCTACTTAGTTATCTAGTTAGATAGATGAACTACGTAAATATTATCTAGTTCTCTCTCACTTCTTGTGTTTATACGTATGTGTCCTTATATTATTTTAGCTTAATCACTTGTTTGTGTTTAACTCGAACACGTCAAACAGTCCGCCATAATGATATGCGACGTTCATGCGAAAATTATGTGCCATTAAAAGTGGGTTAATTAATATTAAATGTTTTAATTAGTTTATAATTGAAAAGTGCTTTATGGTGTTAGTAATTCCTAATTTGGTAATGGCTTATTGCGCATGTACGCAAAATAAAATTTTTGATTTTCTCTCGCATAACTTATTTTTATGAGTAGGTAATTTTTTAAGCTGAATTGATTATTAATTAACTAAAATATTTTTATTCAGATAAAAGGTATGGTAGCAAATACTTAAAACAAGATCTTGTTAGAAGTTTCAATACAAAACGAATGAAATATATGACAACAAATTAACTAAACTGCATCTATCATACTTCTTCTTCATTCTTCTTCATCTACTTACTTGCAATAGAGCATATGAGCAATATGATATCCTAAACATAATGTAATACTTATATCTCGTTAAAATATCCAGTTTGTTGACACATTTAGTAGGTCGTTAAGGTGAATAGCCGCGAGCGATCGAAGCCCATCAATATTCTGCCTATAGGTACATGCCTGCCCTGTTTAAACGACTAATTTGTGATACATCGCCGCGCAAACACCAGTAATTATAGGCTCGCGTTGCATTTAGAACGCAATGTAGCGTTACTTTTTTGTTTTGTTGTAATTATCGTATGACAGATACATTGACGCGCTTTCAGCGAATTATGTGTGCGTGTTGTTTTATATGTGATGGGAAAAATGCATTTTTATGCTACATTGTCTCCTAATCTTGCACGCAATAAAATTGATATGCTCGTAATAATAGCTGAGGAGGAATTGTATGTTCTGTGTGCAGATGGTAATTGCGCTTCGTTTGAATAAAAAATGTATTATTTACTACAAAAATTATATTAAGCACTGGTCATTTTCAAGCTGAGATAGCTCTATGTTTGGGTGTTAAAAAGGCGTGAAAAGGCTAGGTGGATAATAATAAAAATCACACCACTGTCTGCTTCCAGGGTTCGAAATATTCTGAGATTATCATTTCTCTGTATTAAATAAAAACTTCAACGTCAAATAGAATTATGTGAATTCTTTAAATATGTGTTTTGCATAAATAATATATTGTAGGTGGGGTATGTCGAGCTATTGCAATAATGACATTTACTGCAAAAACCTAGTTCTCACGGCATCACGCTAAGGTCGCGAGTAACCAGCACTTGTTGAAATTAATTATAATAACCATATTTCTGTCACGTTCAAACATAAATGCTTAAGTATGGTTTTGCTGTTAACAGAAGAAAACAAGTTTATACCTATATACCGAAAGGTAACTTATTCCTAAGCCGTTTTTAGAAGTTTATAAGTAACTTTACGTTTCTGGAGCCTTTCACAGGTTTACTGTTAGTAACTAAAAATATTTTATCATATTCAAATTTTAATTTATCTGTTGGTAATATCATCTGATACCTATCTTAATCTAATATCTAAATAAAAAATCACAACTACGATTCTAGAATACATAAAAAGCTGTAACTATAAGTATCTAATTTTCTAAGCAATTGTAAAAGAGAAAATTCTTTTACCATTATTTTATTCATTAACTATTTGCATAACCCTTTCCTTCAAATACCCTTCTAAATAAATCCTACAAATTCCAAGCTAAAAATGCTTTCAGGTTTATATGTCCATTTGGTCAGTTTACATTCGTTTGATTGAGCGCCGGCAGGGGGCGCGGGCGTACGTTCCTGCCGCACGCGAGCAGACAGAGTCTAGTCAAAGCCAACACGAACATAGTCATACGAGTCATTATTATAATGTTTTTTGTACTTTATACAGTATTTTTTGGGATTGTATGTGTTATAGTTTAGATTTGAAGCCTAAATTAGCTCGGTAGGTTAATTATATTAATTACTAGCTGTCCCGGCAGACTTCGTGCTGCCTCAATCGAGGAATAAAAGCCTAAACGTTTGTATCAAATAAACTTAAAACATTTTTTTAATTTAATTACCAAAATTTTCATATTTATTCTACAAATAATTCAATCAAAAAGCCAAAATCGTGACCAAAATGAGCCAAATCTGTCCAGCCTTTCTCGAGTTTTAGCCAGACTAACGAACAGCGATTATTTTTTATAAATATAGATATGTTATGGACCAAGTGATGAATTGAGCAGTATACATAATGCCCGGTCATTATGAAAAATGCCCAATACGAGAGCGCATTTTGATAATAATTATTCAAATAATCAAATTGATCGGGCACTATACATATTGCCTATGACCTTTTGGGCAGAGTAATACAAACATATTTTATTAATATTTTTTTATTGTTACTGTCATTTAACTTAAAATTAAAAAGATTATCTTTTTTGTAGGTTAGTTTGAAAAAAAGTACGCAATCGTTAAGTAAGACTAATTTTGAATTACATAAATCGTCGCTCGCTTCGCTCGCTCTATTGCAAGGTCACAATATCTAACCTAACCTAACCTATTGATCTCTGACACAAAGTCGAACCTAACCAAGCAATGGATTTAATTAACTCAAGTAAAACTCATTCGCGTCCGTTTGAAGTCCGCCACACGAGCCGAATGGCGGTCTCTGATTGGTCAAAGCGTGTCACGCTATGAGTACAACCCTCCCCGCCCTTGCACCGCGTGAAATATAGCTTTATTATCAAATTGCCCAACTATCATGTAGCAATATAATAATGACCGTGCAATATGATAAATAATAAAGTTAAGATAGTAAATAATCACTTAGCCCGATAGAGCTAGACATTATTCATAATGCTCGTGCAATATGAATAATGCCTGTATTAATCACCTGGTCCATAACAGATACACTGATTGCCTATTGCAAATAGATGTGAACAAATTCACATACATTTATCTGAATCCAAAATGCAGAAAAGTGGTTTCCTACATTGACCCGTCCGGGGATCGAACCGAAGTTGTACAAGCTTAGACAAATAATTAATTTTATTTTGAATTTAAATAACTATTATTGTCTGTATTTAAGACAGGCATAATAAACTAGGTTAGATACTGACTACATACAGACAGACACGTCATTCGTGACCGTCATAAAACGAGTTCATATTTATAATAAATTCTTTTTTAACGAGAATTTATTTTATAATTATGTGAAACCATAACTAATCATAATAAAAATGTTTATCACACTTAATGAAAGGTCATATTACCTTGAATTATAACATAACATATCATCACGCCTGTATCCCCGAAGGGGTAGGCAGAGGTGTACCAATGTACACCCACAGTTCACCGATATGTTTAGGTCCCATGTAATAGGGGGCCAGCCTTGCCAATCCAAACTCCGACCTGCTACTGAGAATTTCATAGAAAAACCCAATAACACCTTGGTCGACTCGGGAATCGAACCCAAGACCTCTAGCGTAGCAGACCTTGAATTATGTATGAATAAAAAAAAATAAAGAATCTAATAGGCAGTTAAGTAGGTACTTATTTCCATAGACAAAATTACAATTCACCTATCGCAACCTTTATTTCTAAACTTTACAATAAGCTTAATTGACAAGTATATATTGGAATGCAGTCTGGTCAAGAATCATTAATAATTTAGTCCTTTGAATTTCTTTAAGTAGCATGTGTTGTCATAAATGCTCAATTAAAGTAAATATGTTAAAGTATCGGTACTTACATTTCGGTGGGCTGTAGTGTACGTACATGCCGTTTTTCTTGGCATTTCGCTCCGTTAACCACTTTTTTACTCCTTCCATGATGGTTTACTTCTTCACTTCATATTTTTGTTCGATCGGAATGAAATCTTTGGTACATTATAGTGTAACTAACACAAAGCAATATTTTTTTTTATCGCACTTGTCTTTTCAATACCCAACTACCTATGCAAGAACAACTTTTTAACTTTTTTTCAACTTCAATGAATCTTTTTAATAAGACGACTAATAAAAGTACATCGACAATGAATATAATAACTTTGTTAGTTCTTATAAAGATATAGGTTATATACTGTTCTGATGTTAAAGTTTCAATAACAACAAATTCATAAATGTCACGGACATATAATAAAGCTATCGGCAATCGATAGCGAGCTGTTGTGGCCGATCGAAAACGTTCCTTATAAAATATTTACCGGCGCCCGACTAACACTGTTTGCAGGCCATCCAACGAAAATTACCTTTAGCACTATATTCTAAAGAAAACAGGTAAGACGATGAAACAACGAGCAAGAAAGGAAGGTTCAATGAACTCGATTAAACACGGTTAAAAACATAAAATATTTACGTTTAAACTAGAACTTTGAAATTACCGGTTAAAATATTTAGTTAAATTAGTTAAAGGTTAACAACAAGAAACTTAGCCTAAAATAGAACACTTATTTTTCAGTCTATTATTCGGATGACGTCAACGGTAGTTACACGAATTATATACTTAGTTGTAATTGATTCTAAGTTTAGTATCACTTTAAACAATCGATATAGTACAGGAGTGATGGGTCGCTTATTATAAACTGGCCTGCCTTGTCGATTGTCGATACACCTAAGAAGCGATATCTAGCGAAACAACAATATGTACACCTGACAACACAAGTTTCGTTTTAAAGACATTAGGAAGTAAAACTTTCATTTCGCGAAATTTTCTTAGTATAATATAATATTATATATATTGAGTTATATATCCCTGTAAATTAGGTATATATTTATTGAGATTAAATGTCTCTTTTTACATAATTTAAATGTAACTCTTCGGCTGTTCCTTATAAATTTTGTACAAGAAGTAACCCAAACCCTTATATAGGGCTATTGAGGCCCTAAGGAAAAATCTGTTCGGCTATATTTTAATGGTTAAAGTCTCTAAAAGCAGCTGTACTGTGCCTACAAATATTCAGAGGTCAATTAAACTATTTTCTTTCCTAGAATTAATGATGTTTTTAAAATTATGTCGGTCTAAAGCAGTATTTAGCCTTGTTAGCTAATTTAATACTTGTCAAGTGACAGATTACTACCACACATATTTTTTGCAAGAGTCAACACTATCTTTGCTAATTAGTATCGAAACTTGTGTGTACCGCCGTATATGATTCAGCGATAAAAAATATATAATGCGAGGTCACAATAGCAGCTGCCACTGATATTAATGATCACACCACGACGCCCTTTCTCCGTCTTGATGTACTTCTTCAAGTAATCCGTTTTAACTTAATTGGGACACGCTAGCTTCATTTGAATGACTCTATCTTATTAAGAAATATTTGATTAACTAATATAATACTATAGACGTTTCATTTTCCTTTTGTTTTTACAATTAATAAGTGGGTTGGGTAGAAATCTATTATTTAAAGATATCTTTAACAGCGATAATGTTTTTTGTTTTAACAATAAGATAGATTAAGATCATAATTTAGTTATCTTATGTACTTAGCTTCTGCCAAACTAGAATATCGTATTTTTGATACAAATAATAATGGTGATTAAAGCCCTGTAATTATCATACGTATATGAAGGGCAGCCATATTGTTCTAGAGTAAGTACCACATACAACACCGGCTGTGATAGTTCTCTAAAGCGACCTCATTCTATTTATAAATAATTAACAACAACGGATTATACCAAAGATTACTATATTTAAAAAATCTTTAAATTACATATAAATACTATATGAAAATTTTACTATTTCGTAATCTTGTAGATGACACGCCTTGATATAAGAACTTTAGTTATTCGTTTAATTGCTCCGAGCTATTGGATAAAGTGATGTTGAAATTCAGGCCGACGTCTTTCTTAGTTGGAGTCTGTGATGTACTCGCGTGATCCGATTCAGGGTCCACAGTATTGTTTTGTACTGAAAAATATTAAAAACATGTAAAAACATAAATACATCCGAATATCAGTTGACTGTTAAAGCATACATACCGTTGTTTAATTGGACGTTTAAAATGCGATGGTACAACTCATTAAATTTCTTTTGTCGCTTCATGTTAGACGGCGTACGTACAACCAGCGTCGGCAGCAATATGTAATGTTCGAGATTGGGCTCATCCTTGGCGTGGTACTTGCGATGCGACGCTACTTTTTTGACGACCAGCCGAGGATTCCTCGGCTTGCAAGTGGAACTGCTGCCGCTGGTCAGCTCGCGACTGCCGTTGCGACGCTTCCGCCGCATATCGCTGCGCCTGTCCGACTTCACCGGGCTCGACGTCTGGTAGCAACACGTTGGCTCTCTACTCGGCGGCGACCTATTTGCTGCGTAACTTGGACCCGGAACACAGTCCTCGTACCCATGCCTGCGCTCCAAAGAATGGCGATTAGGACGTGTGTCCATCCCCAACCGGTCATGACTTCGTGGTGTTCTCCGTACACTAGCGTCGTCCCATCGCCTTTCGGCCATCATGGCACTCGTAGCATTGTGATCACTTATAGCGACTTCCTCGCCCTGCCTATTTTTGTGGCTCGCAACAATGATGTCCCCAGTCTTACCCATCGGTCTGCAACTCTCATGACGATGGTTTAATTTAACTATTCTGTAGTGACGTCTCCTCCTTCGCTCCACGTGGGCGACTCGTTCTCTTAGAAGGCTGTCTATCAGTCGCTGTAGCTCACATCTTGTGCTGCATCTCTCCGAGTGAGCCACTCGTCGTCCGAGCCGAGCGTTAGGCCAGTGTGTGCGACATACATCTTCCCAAATAATGTCGCTAAGGACACCTTCTCGAGATGGTGTTAGTTTTATTCCATCGTCACGCGGAGCAAATTCGCCTTGAGCTAAATAATGGACCGTGTCCATCAGACGATAATCACGAACTGGATTGAGTTTGTGTCGAATTTTGTGCACTCGTTCGGCGGCCATTTTTGGTATATCGTCCCGTTTGCAGGGAACTGACGCACACTGTCGCCGGCCACGCGCCGTTATACCGTCGTAAGCGGTGAAGTCTCGACCATACTGCTCAGAATTATGTTCCTTTTCTAAAGTGGTAGCTTTGCTAGGCGACAGTGGTGCGGCTTGCTGTGCGTAGCGCTGGAACGCCGAAGTTTCAGGAACGTGGCTATACTGCTGAATGTAGCTACAACCAGGCCTCCCGGTCCCAGAAGTAGTCCTCATAATGTTACCTTTAGGTTCTTCATCTGACGAAGACAGAGGTATGTTAGGATCTATAGAACGGAAAACCATTTCTTGTCTTAAAATTTTACGCTCCAAATGATCTATTCTTTTATTCAAATTATTAATTGTGGTTACAGAGGGTGGCGCTGAATCTTCAGAAGATGTGTTCGTTATTATTAATGTGGCAATATCAACTTTGTTGGGATTTAATGACTTTTTATCTGCTTTGGCATCGACTTTAGGAAGGTTCATATTTATTTGCGGTTGTGTATAAACATAGCATTTTTCTGCGGACCTTCGTTTCGCATTATATACATTTACCTTGTTAGGCGTGCTGTCAGTGTGAGAACATTTCGAAACTATTGCTGAGCTCTCTACCTGAATTGTTAGCGAGGAAACCTTCTCCGTTCCGCTTTTCGTATAAGGCTGCTCCGTACCACAAGCGATTGAATTTATACCATTTGAATCATCCTTATTGAAATCTATAATAATGGAAGCCAGGTCTAAATGTGACAAACACAATTAAATTTAAATAAAGATAAACGGATCACAATTGCACTTACGAGTAGTGAAAGAAGAATGGTCTCCTATACCAAGACGTGAACCCGACTTGTCTGATCCCTGAAACAATACGCGAGTGAATACATTAAGAACAACTCAGAGCTCGCCATTCCGAACGGATTCTTACTGAAGTACCTTTTTGGATTGGAAACGGCTCTTTTCTGCAACGTATAAAGTTTTGATGGCGGGCGCTCTCGGTTTGATGGATACGAGTACTCTTTGTGAAGCCGGCCGGTGCGTTGGTCTCTTCTGAAGTATCTCTAAATCTGTCATTTTAAACATAATTATATTTACTGAAAGCGCTTCTTTAAGAATATTCTGTGGTTACAAGGCCTAGCCTACCCAGAAGAAGTTGTTTCTTATGCAGGCGGGCGGAACCTCCCGCGAGTGAATCGTAATCAACCTCTCGTATCAACTTCTCTTCTTGGATGGACAGTAACTTCTTCTTGGATGGAGACTGTTTATTTTCCATCACATTTTATTTTCCTCTTCCCATGCATAGTTCTAATATCAACCCGCCTGAACTATAATGATATGTGGCAAAAACAATAATTTAATTTAACAGTAAAAGAAAATTTTACATTATTCTGACAGATGCTTTGACTAGAAATGTTTTTCTTCTTTCGTAGGTACTTAGCAGGAAGTATTTATGGTAATTAAGCATTAAGTTTGTATACCTATTTTAGGTGTAAGATGATGTACCTAGACCTTGATATAAAAATAAATGTAATTAAGGATATTTTAAATTTATAGGCCTTCCTCTTCATCATCATGATTATTCTCAACATAAAGCTTTGAAATTAAAAATTAAATTCGATTTTTTTATCGGATGACGATGATCGCTATATCTTCTTTTATGACAACGTGCTTACTAAGCGGTAAGGTTAATCAGCTTGGTTCAAGCCGTCACTTAAACCAGGCTTAACCACGCTGCCGTGCCGCGCTAGAGTTAAAATTAAGCAAAGTAAAGACACAAAGTAAACGAAACACAGTTTAAAATTTGAAAAAAAAATTACTTGTGAATTAAACTAATGATAATAGACAACGGTACCTTAGATTCCGTACCTTAGAATCATAACAGTGAACTAAACTTAAAAAAAATATTAGATAAAAAAAACTAATTGATTTTGGAGGGGGGAGGGGTTGAGCTGCTTACCCATGGATCCGCTAATGCCAAAGTAATTATTAAAACTTTTTCATGTAGATTCACTAAGTCATTTCGAAAATGGAAGACAAAAAACAAGAAAGTTAGCTGTCAAAATTTACAAAGCGTGACGTTTCACCCATTTGTGGTTTTCTAAAAATTGTTAGCCAATTTTCTGGTGACAAAATAATAAGAATTCAGGGTACATATAACGTATGGATGCTTGAATTGTCGTAAAGGATGTCTGATCAAGAGAAAAAGACCGGTGGAGCCGCCGCCGGTGGGTCGCCGGTAGTGGTGGTGGAACAGTCGGCGACCAGCAGACACAAGCAGCCGTACCGCCCCACGGACTTGCAGAACGAGGCGCCGCCCGACCCGCACCACAAGCGTTCGCGCGCGCCCGCAGTGCCAAGTATGACATACTATCCTCTCACACAGCACGACACACAGTACTCGTTCTCTACTTTGTGTCACTATCAATCAATCATAAATATAACTAATTACTTATTTTACTTTTTATTTACTATATTTATATTTTTTGACAATTGTGTTTATAAATATTATCCTATCAGCAGCTGTAGCTGAAGAGTTTAAAGATACCGTCGAGAACACTGATATCAAAGGAAAGGAAATCGATCACGGTGAGGCAATAATATTTAATAAATTCATAAATGATTTATGACTAATAATCTGTCTAATCTCTAATCAATTACTACATGAATGTTATTTTATTTGTTAGCTGTGTCGTCCGAAAAGCACAAGCATGGCGTCGCGAAGAAATTATCTTCGACAAACAAGAGACGAGAGACATCACCTGAGCCAACCATGGCGACACCAATAGCGCCTGGTGCAGCGCCGCCAATAGAATTGGAGCTGAAGGTGGGGTCAATGATTCTCGTGCACTACTGTCATGCCCTCGCCATCGCCCCTCATTAATACCCTTCTATCACGCCACTATAGTGTGATAACGTGATTCATTTCTGTGCATGGTCATTTAAAAGCATCGTTGACGATTAGCCATTAGAAACATTCACGCAACATTCAGATGCAGTGGCTAAACAGCAGGGCTTTTATAACTTGTATTATTTACGTTACAGAAAACTGAGAACATAACTCCGACCGTAGCGGTTCTGCCCGCACAGCCCATACCAGCGCCGGTGGGTCCGGCTTCCGCCGCTATTGAAATTGCTGAGAAATTGCAAGCGGATAGAAAGAGCGATGAGGACAGCATAACGGAGGAAATCGCTGAGTTGCGGACCCCCGAGCCTCTCAAAAAATCCGGTGAATGGGTACGAATACTGTTATTTCCTTTAAGTTACTTAGTTATTTTATTTATTATGACATTTTGTTAGTTAGTAGAAATATTTTAATTCAATGTCAAAATTCTCAATATGTATTGACAATGTAACAACGTACTTCTTCTTAACATCAGTCATAATGATTACGCGGCAGCCCGCACGCTACGTAGCCGCCGCACTGTGCTTAACCCTTCAAAATTGTGATCACCTAAGTAAGCAGCTCTCGCGACTGCGACTGCTCTCCAATCGTGAAGCCGGGTGCAATGATTGCGGCGGCGCGTATGGTGCGCGGCGCCGGTAACCTATTGTTGTGGTTGTAGTCGGACGATGAGGAGGCGAGCGGGCTGCCGCGCAGCGACTCGCGCGCGTCGCGCATGTCGCGCGCGGTGCGCCAGCTGTTCTGTTGCGGCGTGCCCTACGAGGCCCCCTCCGAGGAAGACGTGGCTTCTCCGCGTCACGGCGTCTCCGACGGCATTTAAACCTGCCTCTACACTCGTACTATACCATGCACACCCTGCGATGTGTACGCGATCCTCTATTTTACGTAAGCTGGCCATTTTCGACCGTCGCACTCCTATCTTAGTGTGTCGTTTAGCGATTAAGCTGTAAATGTTTAGTCAACCCCGTAAGTGATGTGATGAGCACAGTTGTTCAGCGGCTAGATCATAATGTCCACCCGAGGCGCTAGTGAGTCTGTCGGTGACGGCGGTCGAGGATGGCCAGCTGAACAAATAGAAAACTTATTCATGTAAACATTGCGCGTGTCTTTAACTGTGTATATAAAATTACTAACAAATATGTTTTTATTCCCTATGAGAGTCTGGGCGCTTATGTGATTGGCCAACACACTTCATCTCACTCATCTGTATTTAGTGTGATATTTAGAAAAATATTTTTTATTCATGTTATCTGATTTTCCGTTAATATATTATGATTATATACCTCTTGTTGATTTAACCCAAAAGGCTTAAACATACCATATATTACCTAAGAATAACATGCAGTACCTAGTATTTATATTCCTGTACGTTGAATACAAATTAAAGTTTCGATTTCCAAACAAAAAGATGTTTTAATTAATATCGACAGTAAGCTTCCCTCATATTAGGATAATGATGTTGTGGAGAGTAACAGCAACTGGGATTGTTTTAGGATACTGAAAATTGTGGTCAGAAATATGATCCTGAAATAAGGGAGACTGGCGACGTAGTTCCATTGCAAAGAAAATTAGCGAATGAGATTATTGTTGAAACCGTAAGTAAAGCGTGTAATATTGGCCTTTCCTTTAACGTAAAGCCTGCTTCCTGCTTATAAGAATTAGGAAGGTTAGAGATATAGGTATATGTATAACAATATCAGAAATCAATAAGACAGGTTGTCAATTTAGAAATGCTGTATGTACCTCCTGTGCAAACAAAATACTCGGATAATCTGATAATAATATAAAAAAGAATAATAAATTGAGAGTAACGAAACTAAAACGATTTTTCTCTTATTAAAATAAATGACAGGGACTTATTTTACTACTGCTGTAGCCAAGCTAAAATTTTATTTGTAATCAAACATCAGGCATAATTCTGGTTGACCTTGATCACAGTCAGCATCGACTTTTTATTGAAAAGTTCAAGATTAAACTTTAACAATATTGTTATTTATTATAGAATAAAACCGAACATAAGGATGCTGAAAAAGAACAAGAAGTAGAGAGTGATACGGTGCCGCTACAGCGGAAGTTAGGCAGTGAGATCATTAACGATGGTGTAAGTTTTATTCACCTTTAACCGACTTCATTACCCGATTGTAAAAAGAGGAGGTTCTCTATTCAATTGTCATTATTCAAATATGTATAATTGATATTTGTTAAGTATGAGAGCATGTTTCAAATATACATTTAAATCGGTTCTTTTTATATTCATGAGAATCAATTATCATTAAAATATTCTAAACTGAAATACACGTTGTTATGTAGGGTGTAAGTATTATATGTCACAGGTAGCAAATAAGGTTAGTAAATATTTGATGAAAGTCATACATTATGTCACCAACTTGTATCAATATTTCCGCTTAATAAATAATCATTTCTACGAATAAGATCCTTTAAATACTTCTCCTGCATTTAAAGACATTAATGGTTACTCAAGGAATTTATTATTTTAGACTTAATTAAATTATTTTTTTTCGTCACTGACTGAAGAGTTTATATTATAATCATGATACAAATTATTATGTTTTTCAGATTACAAGTTCACATCAATTAAAGAAAAAGGAAATCTCGTGGAGTGATGCCACATACTTGAATAAAGTACCTTTGGAGGTTTCAGAAATTACATTTATTTTAAAATAAACTCGTAGACGAATAAAAATCTTACAAATGTTTATATACTTATAGTTATGTAGCTAGTTTTTAAAACACATTGTTTTTTAAATTAGGGTCCAGTATGACCCTAGAAATCATGATTTTAACCGGGTAAAATAGCTGAGGTTCCTCCTTTCCCTTATTAGGATTCGTTTAGGTGCCGATTGCTACTTGCGCAAACCTCATTAAAGGATTTTTTTAACCTCTAAAATACATCTTATATTTCATGTTTTAGAATTTGTCTGCAAAAAGTGCTTCGTGGATGTTGGAGAGAAAAACATCGGTTGGACCTTGTTACAGAAAAACTATGCCTTATGGAGAACCTTCAGGAATCACTATTTGCTTGCCAAAGGTTCACATAACAGAACTAATAAGATATACTATTATTATCCGTCAATATATTGTCTTCAATTCTATATCCTTTTGTTGAACTTCATACTTAATCTTGTGTTTCAGAAGTCATTCAAAAGTTTAAGTGAAATAGTCAATCCGAAAAAATCTGGAATTAGTATTACTGTTTCGAAGGTATTTCAATATTCCATACCTCTTATGGTCTTGTTGGTCTTCCTGGATTATGTAATCAATATATTTCAACAATTGAATTTATTAATAACTAATTAAATTATGTTTTAGCGAAGTATCGATAACAACTGCGGCTCACCAAGTTATGAAATGAATGCTCATATCCGCCATGCGAAGGAGAAAGAAGTTGAATTGAAAGTAAATAGTATTTTATTAATAATTAGTTTATCTTGTTATGAAGGGTGTACTATGCCAAATCGAATAACAAATAATCGAATATAAATTGATCGACCACTATAAATCGAACGTCTAAATACTCGAACGTTCATAATATCGAATTCGATTATATATTATCGATTATTTGTCATTCGATTTGGCATAGTACACCCTGTTATGAAACTTGAGTGTATGTGATCAAGGACTTCTTTAAAGTGTGAAGCTAATATAGCTTTAGCTGTAAGGTAACCCTATGTTTTATAAACTGAAGTGGGTTCACACCTTTGAACTTTAACACAGTAACAAAGTCCTAGGAAGCATTTCAAAACTCCCACAGCTTTAAATCCCCAGCAGTTCGGCTGTGATCATCATGACTGCTCGAAACGATAAACTACTTCAAATAACCCTTGTAATAAGGACTTATGTATCTATGTCTGTAAGTATATCGTGGTATTGGCCTAGAGGTTGAATGAACGGATTTGTAAGTACAAGGTTGCGGGTTCGAACCATAGAGAAAAGAAATGTTCGAACCCTACAACCTTAATAATTATTCTAATACACTTCTGACAAACGGTGAAGGAAAACATCGTAAGGAAATCTGAATTCCAAAATTTGGGATCCGAAATCGCCAATCCGCAGAAAGCAAGCGTGGTTATCAATGCTCGTGCCCTCATTATATGGGAAGAGTATTATTCTATCTATGTCTAATTTATTGTTTCTAGATTGAAGATGGCCCTTACGTTAACTTCTTTGAGAGTTTCAAAGGGAAAGTTGACAACTTGTGCGGCAAGATAAAACATGTCATGCACTTATAAAGATCCGATTTGTCCCCAACAGTTCAAACATCTTAGTTATTTTGTCCAGCATTATTATTTTAATATTTATAAAGAAAATGTCTGTTTTGTTTATAATGTTTTTATTATTTTACTCATAAATAAACAGTTTAGACCTAAAAACACGTTATTTATTACATTTGCTTAAAAAAAGGACTAAACTAGTAAGTCATCTTTTTTTATAATCGAACGACATTATACTCGACAAATTTTCATCTTAATCACATTCCGAGAAGTCACATAATACTGACAATGGTTTCTTAACAATTTATTTCACAATCAACTCTTTTTAAGATTTAATTTCATTATGAATACTTTATAAAACTTCACTACATATTTACAAATTGATATATACGTTAGTAAAATAAGAACCCTGTGCCTAATTTGTTTGATGTGGTATGATCGTCATTTTTTTCGCAAATTATACTAGAGGACAAAGAATGTTTTGTCAGCGGCAGCCATTGAATGTCACCGGCGACTGTACAATCGTCGAACCCTTTTAATAAGTTTAATAAGTAAAAAACTTATGATAACGACAAACGCCACCTGGCGACAACACTGATTTTCAATAAGGCTTCTAAAACCTTATTTATTTCACTGCCCAATTCCGAAAAGATCGACTAATCACTATACAAACACAGATAACATTACACAGCATATTACTTAAAACTGTTATCATACATGTGAAACAATACTCGGGATATAATAATCCGTGATAGCTCTTTAAATGCGAAGATACTTTGGCACTTTATTAAGGGCGCTTATTATTCGGCCGTTGAGAGAAAACGTTCCTTTCCTGACAGATTTTCCTTTAATTAGCGAAGAATTATCGACAAAAAATTGCTCTCACACATTTGTCCTATAAAACCGACCAACTTCATTCAAAACCATATCATAATGTCAGGTTATTAATATAACAGGGTTATTTTTCTTTCCTGATCAAGATCAACGGCCATGATCAGTCAGGCAAGCATTCTCTCAACGGCGGTAATAAGTGCAGCGTTCTGTCAGAGTGTATATAACTTTTTATATCTATAGGTTGGTGAAGCGCGAGTCCCGTGCCTTCTGCCGGATCTCCTGCTCGATGCGCACGCTCCGGGGCACGCGGTTGCCGCAGGAGGGGCCCTTGGAAGGGATCTGGTGCGTCAGGTTGGCCGCCCGCGCCGCGTCGTAGTCCACCTCGCGGGGACGCCAGCATAGGTCCGTGCCGCCGCATTTGCATGTCATGTCGCGACAGATCTGAAATTTGACAAAACCTTCCACCACCAATGATGCACTGAATCCTTCTTATCGTTACTTATCTTCCTTTTAACAGTCCCTAAACTATTTGAATTCCATCCCCTAACAAATACCCACCAATGATCCTTACTTATCTTCCTTTTAACATCCCCTGACCTATTTGGATCCCATCCCCTAAAAAATACCCACCAATGATCCTTACTTATCTTCCTTTTAACATCCCCTGACCTATTTGGATCCCATCCCCTAACAAATACCCACCAATGATCCTGACTTATCTTCCTTTTAAAAGCCCCTAACTTATTTGAATCCCATCCGCTAACGAATATGCATGAGTAGACTGTTAGACGCTTTAGCTCACGCAAAAAACTACTGATTCCAAGACGGTAAATCATTCCATTAGATACCCCAAGCATACATAATTGTATAGTCCTGTACTATTTAGTTGCAGTCCGTTTTTGAGATCATTTTCTGCAGTCTATAAATATTCATAATTCCTATTAGAAATCATCAACTAAAAACTATTTTAGTTCTCTACTCCACATGGCCTTTCCCAAGTTTCCGTATATAACACCAGCTCTATTACCTACATCCTTCATATAATCAAAAGTCATGTATCCTTAGATACTAACCGACGCGAGATACTCGTCCCGGCAGGCGTCCGGACAGTCGCAGGTCCAGGTGGTGGGCGGCACGCACGGCACCACCGGCGGCGTGTAGCACGTGCACGGGTGCGCGCAGCACGTTGCGCAGCAGCACTGCTGGCACATCGTGTATACCTGGAACCCAAGAGTTTTATTTTGTAGAAATATCTTAGGACAACACGACGCGACGGTGAAAAATTCACTAATTAGGTCCGAAACTAATTCTCATCGCTTATTTTTTGGGGTTTTAGTAATTATCTCGGCAGCAAATCCCTAATTTTGAAGTCCCCAAGTTGTGAAATTCACTTGAAATGTTCTTCGGTGAAGAACTCAATAAAACAAAACACAATCTACAAGACTTTTTCAAATTCTGAAATTTTGATCTGCAATACAGACAAAAACACTAATGTGTTCTTGTCTATATATATAATTGTTGTTTTAAGTTTTTCATCTATCTTCAAAAGAACACTAGGCATTATCTTTACGCACATGAGACTGCGTCCATCAAAAGCTAAGTACAGTACAAGTTACTTACCAGCCACACAGCTCGTGCGATCTCATTCCTGATGTACGGGAGACAGTTACACAGAAGACAGTTCTCAAATTTGGACAGTTCCGGTATACCCAAGTTCCTCTCTACCCCTGACGGACCAAGTATTACCTGAAATATGGTATAAGGAGTTTTATGTGAGTAAATTTGACAGCGAAGACATTTTTGGATGGGACTTGGCCAGTTGGCATGGATATGTGGAATATATGACACTTACATCGCTGGCAAAGAACTGGCACTCTGGCGCGCAGGTGTTGAGGCTGTCGACGTAGGCGCACTGCGTGATCTTCTTGCCCTGCAGTCCCTTCACCACGTTGATGGTGTTGCGAGCGATCGCGTAGGCTCCGGCCAGACACGCTGTGGCCGTCGCGCAGCCCTTTGCCGCGCACACCGCCTCGTTGCCGCTCATAATACATGATGTAACGCATTCAATCTAATGATGAGAGATTTATTTGTTTTTATTTTGTTGTTCTCATTGAGTAAAACCCTTAAAGCAACGAGGAAAAATAGAAGTTTGTGCCAGCTAAACTACCCGATTTATTCAATGGCACCAATCCATTTTGGCCAACCAGCTACAAAAATGCGTCATAAACTATCATCAGTCTATCAAAATATTTTTCTCAACCATTTTTGGTATGTCATTGAATTGTAAATATATGACTAAATTTGTGTGTATTAAGTTGCAGATACGAAACCGGGCTAGTGGTATTGTGAGTTCATCAAAGTTATGTGTGCTTACCTACTCTCTTATTTACTCAGACTTTCTGATATCTACCTGTTCTTGTGTCATAACGCAGGGATGTACGGCTGCAGACAGCACCGGCACCATGGTGCAGGCAGTGGCCCCGCCTATGACGGGGACCCTGACGGCTTCGGGGGGGACCCTCAGGAAGTCCGCCAGCACCGTGTTGGCGCGCACACAGTTCAGCTCCACGCAGCCGAGGAGCGAGCGAGGGTTGTACACCCCGCGGAGACGCTGGATCTCTGCCACTAACGGCACCATGCTTTCTACTGGCTCTGTTGCTACTATCGTAAATGCCTGTCGAAATTCAATCGGTGAATTCAGAAAAATGGACTCAAATGTCATTAAGGACTAGCTATAAGATAATTTATGAAGATGTAGATGAAAATGATTAAAACAAAGAATTTAATAATTACATGCAATATATTTAAGTACAGGCAAAACTACAATTACAAAAAAAAAAACGCAACAAAATAAATGAACGAAATAGATACGGAACACTTACCGAGGGGCACGTGTTACAAATCTGTAGCGCAATTTCAGACACAACGGGCGCGCTTTGTTCGAACGTGTCCACCTGGTTCCGAGCCACGAGGATTACTACCTTCGCGCCCTAAAACCATAAACAGTCGAACACATTTACTAGTTAATAGCTAGGTCAGCACTCACTACTATTAGTGATTTTATGCGCTTTTAACACAGAACATAGAATATTTTAGTAGTGTTGATGTACGATACAGAATATAGAATGTAGAGAGTTAAAGGTGTTATCATATTGAATGCCTGATTTTTCGGTCTGTAAGTAAAAAAATCTTTACAAGACCAATGTTTTTATGATCCGACCGACGGCGTATTCATGACATGAACCTATGTAATATCTGTTGCACATCTGCCTATTCCGACACGAGCACATAGCGATCACGACCGCTCTGACAAGAGCGTACCGAATAAGAAGAAGAAGAAGAATATCTGTTTTTCTTCTTAAAACGCGTCAGTAGCATAGGCTGCAATGTTAGGACGCGCATGGTGAAAAAAATAACCTTCTCTGCCCGTGTCCCGGTTATCAATGAAAACGTGTCATTTTACGTACTTGCAGTGCGTCGCAGAGCATATGTCGTCCGGAGAAGGAAGACACCTTGCACTTGGTGTCGACATGGCTCAGCTCCATGCCGTAGCCGCAAGTGGCGCACATGTCGTAGAGCGCTATCTCGTCCAGCAACGGACACTGCTTCAGTAGCAGGGCTAGCGGCTGGCCTGCATGAAAATGGAAGTAGAGTTATTTGTAAGCAATGTCAGGGCTTAAAATTTTGCATCTTTTTCGATTTGAAATTACGGCAAATAGAAAATTATTTGTAAAATTTCTGATTGAGACGGACTTCTGTATTTACCCAATTCGACTAAGTAGTCAAACTTTTTTTCATACAACAGTGTCAGGTTACATACCCGTGCAGCCGGCAGCCCCGCAGATGGTGACCTTCATCCCGGCCGGACAAGTGCTGTATTTTCGTTTGACATGTCGACCGTAAAATTTGTCGTTACATAATGTCGTGAAAGGTGCATCCAATAATTGCCGCCCACCCAAACGGCCCACGCTGAGAAAGGATCTAAAAATTTTCATATTTTTTTGGTCCTTTTTAAGGATCTTATAAAATAACCATAATTTTACATGACTTAAAATTTCGATCTCTAATGTCTAATTGTTTTATTTTAGATTCTTCCGTCTATGACCAAAATGTAGATAAAAAGTCTCTTCCAGATTTGGTTGCCTATGAAATCATCTAAAGAGATTGTATTGCTGCTATCACAAAACAATGTCAAATTATCAATAGGCAGTTTGAATTAAGATGATCCACTCTTTAAGAGGGACTCTCTTGGTGATCAATGTGGCCAACGGTTCACGTGTAGGAACTTATATCAAGCTTAAAAAAATTGTAACTCTTTTTGAGCGCGCCAGGAAACAATATCTATATCTTGTTTCGTTATTATTTATACCAAATACTCGTATGTCAATTATGTAAATAGCGCAATTTCTTTAAAAGGTTATTAAAAAATGTTTATTAAGCAATCGTTCATTCTAAAACTTGATCTATTTTTATAACCGACATATATAGTAGATGCTAGAACGCAGAAGAAAGTGAGCAGGCAGACGTTTTTCAGTTTTAATTGTCACCTGCAGCGTTATTATTTTTGTACACTATGATTTGCTTACCATTAAATAACAGATTTCAGATTACTACGCAATCAGCGAAAATGATAGTATCGCTGATAGACATTTAATACTACGTTATGCTTCAGACATGAACTCTTACTGAATAAATAATGGCCAAAGATGTTATCACTTCACTTTTTACCATAGTAATTGTGTTTTATAATAACTTATATTGTTGGCACCTAGCCGTCGCACTGTCATGCAAGGTGCTAGCAGTGGAGTGTCACAACAACAACTCGTTCCATTAAAACAGAATGATACAATGTTATCGAAAGTTAAAAAACATTGCTTTGTACATCCTAACGAACCAATCACGATTGCCCAATTAATTAAACCTCTGTACATCATACTTTCAGTATTCGGTCTTTTCCCTTACAGCGTCAAATTTCAGAGTAAGAAGGGGTTGACGATAATCAAGAAGTCGATATACCTTAATTCCCTGTGTGCTGTGTCACATATACTGTTTCTGACCAGTTTCTTAGCGGTGCACATTCGGTACGTTTATGACTCCTTGGGCGACACCGCCATGACGAGGGAAGTGCTAACACAAATGAACTATATTTTAGAACTAATTGCTTTTCAATTGTTTTGCTTTACTGCATATTTCTGTGCGTTTACTAACCGAAGCACTTACGTCAAAATAATAAACAAAATAACGAAGTTCCTTGAACCACCGAATATGAAGATGGATAAAGAAGTGAAGCGTTGTCGATATCAAGTGAATATAATTCTGGTTTTCCTTGTAACTGTGTTCATACTACAAATATGTGTGAACTTCTCTAGGGATTCCTCGTTCTGGAAGACCATTCTAGTCTGTATATCGTTCTTACTGCCTCAGATGATACAGTTCACAGTGATAGCATTTTACTACGTGCTCGTTCTGATGCTTATTGTGTTACTAACAAATGTCAAGATGCACATAGTTAATTTAGTGAAGAATGACATCAAAATTATGGATTATTTTGTGAAGGCGGAATCGAAAATCACGACACTGCAATACGTGGAATCCTTGTATTCAAAAGCTTTTGAGATAAAGAGAGAAATTAATGAAGCTTTCCAGGCGCCCTTGTTGATCACAACGCTGCAATGCTTTCATGCCATTGTAAGCGAGGCCCACATCATATACCATGGTCTCGTCGTTGAAAGGGACTTTTCACTACATTCCATTTTCAATTGTTCCATATGGATAATTTATCAGAGTATCAAAATTTACATTATTTCTAGATCAGGGAGTTTATTAAAGCGAGAGGTCAGTATTACCTAGATACTACATATTTAAAAGACGATGATTCTTAAGCAGTGTTTAATATAAACCTTTTTCCAGGTGAAGAGAATTGGTCAGGCTCTGCACGATATTCCAACGGAGAAACATGACATAAGATTGTTGTTAGAGGTAACTGTAATCCCAATTTAACCCAAATATCCTTCTAAAATCTAAACAATTCAACAGTTTAACCCATTTTCGTATAGGTAGGTAAAACTGTTTTGCTTTTCCAGATCCAACATTTTACATCGTTAATGGCGTATCAAGGTGACGATATGACGGCATACGGGTTGGTTAACTTCGACGCGGCTTTATTGTCAAAGGTGAGAAGAGGAATTAATTCTCAGCTACATCTACCGGTATTCCTTTATTGGTTCCAAAACCCAAATAGTCTTAAAAGTTACTAAAATACATTACTTAAGAACCGCAAAATTCTTGACTTTTTTCTTGGGTCTTTCCGTAGGGTACAAGAACCCTTTCTTAAACGAATTGCCAAGGAATATAAGCTATTAATTTAATAATCAAAGATTTTTAGTAAATTAATAGAAATCAAATTATTATAAATCCATGATGGAAAGTAGAACAAGTCGTTAAGCAGTTACCTAAAAACAATACGTAAACATGTGGAAACTAAATGGCAGCAAGCTAAACTAGGCTCGCGAAATGCGCAAAAGTAAGTTCATGTGCCAGCGGGGGTGCGGGGTGAGGTAATCCGCAGCGTGTAGCGCAATTCACAACCGCTATTTTGTTTTAAACGCACTATTAGATATTTTATACCTAAGTACTACAATCGCCTTTTTAATTACAGATTACTGCATCTTCAGCGATGTACTTGACGATACTGGTTCAGTTTGATAAAAAATAATAAAATAACAAATAGAAGTCGGAAACTCTAAAATATCCAAACTTGCTGTTGTACATGTAGATAAATAAGTATCAACCATCATTCGCAACCAATAATTTCATTTATATCCAATGTCTGTTATCTGCAGAGGCACTGTAATGACTACGGCCAATTTATTTTTAGAAAATGTTTATTGATTATTTCGATGTCTATTATAGTCTCTTAAATAAACACATGTAACCCATGATACCTTAATATTATTATTATACCCAAACCATTTTTTAATCTGATTTTGTTTGTTTTGATAAGGAATGACGAAGAAAGTTTATTTTTAAGCTGATTTTCAAATTAGTCATTATCATGTGGCACCAAACAGAAATGTCTGGAGTCAGACGGGGAAGAGCTTTGCCCAGCAGTGGGACACAAAACAGGTTACATAAAAAAAATATATTAATCAATTATTTTTTTCATTGAATTAATATGCGACAGCAATATCGCCCGATGTATATGAATCATCATGGATTCTCTGTATCATAATTTTATCTCCTTATCTTACCCATGGAATATAGATAAGAAAGTTTATGAGTAGTCTACAGCGGTAATCTGCCTTTAGAAAAAGGGAGGGGGGGGGGAATTCAAGGTTTTTCTTCAATTAATTCTTATAGACTAACTTCTGAGCATAAAATGCGAACCTGTTATTAATATATGATGAACCTATTTACGATAAGTACTAAAATCATTTTGATTTGTTCACCTAAGAAACTGCAAATTAAATCTTATATTTCATTCTAGGCTACAAACTATCTAGATGCTAATAATATAATTATAAAATAATGAATTTTATAAACGTTTTCTGCACAAGTTTACACGTATAATTATTAATTTAATATATTAATAAGTGGCGTGTCACTCAACTATGTTCTCCGTCAGTGATGTAGATTTAGGTACATTGTACCTACACGTTTGAACTAAGCGTTTGAATTATCCGCTGTCTTCCTGAAGTTTCCGGTGCAGCCATTAAAGAAAAATATATAACGTTACCTGTTACATTCTTTAAAAATACTTTTTATTTTTAGTTTCGGATTCATTAATTCTGTGGCTTAATAAAATGCCTTTTATTTTTATGATTCTGAAAATTATGTATTGAAATGTTGCTATATGATTCTTTGTCTATTCCACGTCGCGAGTTGCCACGCTTCTAAAGATTCCATTTATTTAGGGTGACGCAAACACCATTATCTTGCGTCTTGCGCTTATAGCTTTTATCTAATAAATAAAAATGCTTTGTTAATCGTAATACCTACTGTTATATTTTAATAGGTAGCTACTAAGTTTAATTTTACCGTTCTGGATATTTTGGCAAAGTGACATTGATAAATAAGGTCATAGTAAGTGGTAGTTTTCGTAGCTGGTAAATAAACTAGGCGGTTTAAAGATAATTATTTCACAATGTATTTTGGAACAATTTTATGGGTTAATCTGTATATGTACGGCTCATAGTGATAAGCTGAATAATTTAGGGTCTGAAGTATTAAAACAACTTTTAATCATCACAGCACTTTTTACTCTTTGTTTTGAAAAGTAAAAAATGTATGTGAGGTTTTATTCACAGCGATGGTACCTATTGTGTCAGTATAAATTATATCTTTTGTTTCTATTTTTAAGCTGTCAGATGACTTTGGCATTGGCGAACTTTGTTGGCGAAGGGAGTATTAAATTTTCACTCTGACAACCGGTTTATCTAATTCCAATATTGTATAAAGTTGAAGCAGCTAAGTTAAGGCAGCTTTCTTTGGTTAGTATGTTTTATTTGTCTTCATAATTTAATTAGAGTGAATTTGTAAGTGATTCAGTACATAAGTAATCGTATAATCGAATCCTTTCAGTGTTGTTTTCACTCGCAGTTTCTCCGGAACAGGAAACTTGCAAAATGGTAAGTTTAATAAAGGAAATACTTCCTATCTCTAATATATTTAATCATAATTTGATGATATTTATCGTTACTAACGTAAAAGTAAATTTTACTTTGTGCAATAAACCATGTGTATCAGAATTGACTTTGTTATGTATAGTTGCCGGATGCCGGCATGCGGTGTAGCCATTTTGAGTTACTGTAGTAATGGCTGGCGGCCGCCATGTCACAGAAGTAAAATCACACCTAGCTAGCTTCCTAGTGCAATTCTAATCGATCCAGTGTATTCTTGCCCACCAGTATATAGTTACTGTGTAGTGTTTAGTGAGTTTGTACTTCAAGTAAGCCTATATTAGTTTAAATCAGTGCCATCGAACAGGCAGTAGTGTCGGTGATTCTACATCAATTCAATTTTGTGAACTATGTATGTTCTTAGGACGCAGGTACGACTTCATTACAATCTAGACTTAGCTTATAATCTAATTATATGATAGGTCACGTCACGTTGCAAACTGACAATATTTCGTACCTAATTGTTTCGTAAATAAAACAGCTGATTTACCTAAATAGACATTCTAATTTCTGTTGTAATTAGAGTTCTAGGAATTATACGAGTGATTACTGTTTTTGTGGGTAGATGGATGGCAACGTAGTTCACCCGCACCCTGGCGTGGTACCGGGTGGGATCCCGGGCGTAGTCCACGGGATGGCTGTGCATGGAGCGGGTCCTGACGGCGAGCATGCCCCGCACGGCCCTCGTCGCCGGTACCAGAACCGGCCAAAGCCTCCTAGTAACTTGGAACGTTTGCCACTGGATGAAGCAGCTAAAAGGGTAGGTTTATTTTGTACCTCTAACATGAATACCCAGATGTTGTTACTTGTTACTTCTTATTGGAAAAAGCTTAGAAATAAATAAGCAATATTTTTGGTTTAATGACCACTTCATATGACTTATTTTTATTTTCGGCATCTGAAATACAAAATATCCTGCAGAAATTTAAAGTTTTTGAGACATTAAACTTGTATTTCGAAACTGCATGTAATTTGACCCAAGATAACATTAAAAATATAACACTTAGGTGGTTTAATTGCCTAATGCACTACCCAGAACATAAAGACAGGAGTTTTCCACCACCAATAACTAAAGTTGAGGTACCACTACTCAGACCACCCAACATCGTTAACAGGGGCTCGAGTGTGAGCAAATAAGGGTTATGTAGGGTAGGTAGATTTTTAACCCAACTGTTGATTGACCATAGACATAGTGTTTTACTTTTAAAGAGGTCATTTACCTAAATCAGGTCAGTGACCTGTAATTTCACTTTTTTGTCAAATTTTGAAATGACCTTTTATATGTTTGACCTTGATCTTTAAAAGATCACTGAACTTCTGATCACTTGAACCAATTTTAGCTCTTTCGGTGACCCTCACCACTTGCATATAGTATCAAGTTCTAGGGATGAAATTAATCAGTTAATTATTTTTGCAAAATTTTAATACTCACAATTGCATAAAACATCTAATATTACAGGAAATGGAGTCCTTGCCGCTGAAAACACCTGTATCTGTTTTGCAAGAGTTACTGGCTCGACGTGGGACGGTTCCCAAGTATGAGCTAGTACAAATAGAGGGCATGATACATGAACCAACTTTCCGTTACCGAGTAACTGTTGCTGATATGGTTGGTAAGTACTTGGAAGTGTGACATACTATACATTCACATTTACAACAATGTAAAAACAGATGTATTTACAGCTATGGGTACTGGACGCTCCAAGAAAGAAGCTAAGCATTCAGCAGCTAAGGCTCTTCTTGATAAGCTGACTGGTGCTGCACCTGCTGATCAATCTACCAATGGCAATGTACCAGAAACGTAAGGGTTTTTGGATAATAAGTAGTTAGGCAGATTCATAAATTGTCGATGAACTTTTAAGTCTGGAACTTCTTAGGGCTTTTAAATGACATAATAATGTTAAATTTCATTTTTAATCCTATGTTTAAAACCAAAATGTATTTGTAAAAAGCATTAAACAGTCACATGTTGGAACAACACATGGCCATCTGATCCATTATGTGTAGCTTGTAATAAATAGTACAGAACAAAAGCTTCATCAGTTACCTGGTTACCATAGGGTAACCAAGCAACTGATGAACATACATAGGTATATAATATACATTTTTAAATCCATACATAATTATACATAGATTACACCCAGACACAAACTAAATGATCAAGTTTGCCACACAATGTTTCATTCTGGGTGAGAAGCAAACCAACTAGCTCAGGTTTAGCATTCAGGGTCAGTGTTCAACAAACCAATTAAAAAATATTTCTCCTCAAACTATGCACACTAGTGTTTTTTCTGTCTACAAATAACATGCTAAAATGCAATCAACTCATCTAATGATTTCAGCCCTAATACACCTAAGTATGACCTAATACCCGCTGATAATCAGCACAGACAAACAAAAGTATGACCTAATACCCGCTGATAATCAGCACAGACAAACAAAAGAGTTAATTTTAATGGCAATGCAAATACCTGATCTATCCATATAACTTTATAATTATTTATTTATTACGCTCACAGAGGCACTGTAGTATCATCATTTGAAGATAAATTGATGGGCAACCCTGTTGGCTGGCTGCAAGAGCTTTGCATGTCCCGATTTTGGCCACCACCTTCTTACCATGCCGAAAATGATGACAATGTTAACAGGCGTAAGTAACTAACCTATTGTTTTTTCTGTATTAGTATTTATGTTGATTTCTTTGAGAAAAACCTAATTGCTTTTATTTATTGTAGGTCTGCCTCATGAGCGTCAGTTCACTATTGTGTGCACTTTGCTGAAACGTCGTGAAGTAGGGACTGGCAAGTCTAAAAAACTCGCTAAGAGACAGGCAGCTTACAAGATGTGGCAAGCTCTTCAGGACAACCCTCCGGAATCATTCCAGCCAGAAGATGAGGTACCATAAATTGAGTATATGTTGAAAACCTATATAAAACAATGGCATCCTTAAGGCCTGGAATGGTTCTAATCAGATGTTTATTAACTTTTGTACTTGAAAGGTAATTTAAACTGATGTAACTAGTTTTATAATGTCAATAAACATTGTGTCTCCTCACACTTATTATTTTCTCCTCCATTTATTAGCAGAAATAGCAGATCACTAGACTAGCATCAGCCATCTGAGTGGCTCTTTTGTATCATTCCCTGTGAGGGTTGTACGCACTTGGCCAGGTGTTTTACTATCTTTCGGTCGGCTTTTGCAGGCATGAAAGGACAGAAGGGTCACTCGCGTTTAAATTACTTGATTTTGTATTTCGTGTTATGTTCTAGGGCGGAGTCGCGGCCCGTTATGCCGACTTGAAAGATAGTAAAATCTCCACTCTGACTACAAGTCACAGCCACAAGGTGTCGCAGTTTCACAAACATCTCAAACAGTCTGTCGGCCCTAACCTGGCCAAGTTGCAGGTATGCTATTCTTTGAATTATTATGCATGGATGTGTACTTTATGGTGGAAATAATATTATGTGGTAATGGTTTGTTCAAGTGACGCTTTGGGTGCATGAAAATTGATTAATATGTGTAGTGTTTGGTAGATAGTAAGTCTCTGAAATACAATTGATAAAATATACTTAATATAGCAATAACGGTTTTTTTTTGTAACAGGTCACGCCGCTGAATAATAAGGACTTCAATTTCGTCCAATTTCTGCAAGAGATCGCTTCTGAGCAGTCTTTTGAAGTCACTTATGTGGATATTGAAGAAAAGTCAATGACTGGACGTTGTCAATGCCTTGTCCAGCTGTCTACGTTGCCAGTGGCTGTTTGCTATGGATCGGGACTCACTAGCAAGGATGCTCAGTCCTCGGCAGCTCAGAATGCTCTTGAGTACCTCAAGATCATGACTAAAAAGTGAATGGTCACATCATCTTGCGACATCAACTTTTAATGCTGAGTGCCCCACAGTATTACTATCAATTAAAAAGTTATTCTTGGTGATAACTTATTAGTGGTGAACACATGGCACTTGAGCTGGGGATTGATGTCGTTAGGTTTTGAGCCTATACTTATCTTTATCACCACTTCCCATTTGAATATGGCATTTTGCCTATGTGCCAACAGCACTTCGGGCTATGCTTTATAACTGGCATGTTTGCAGTATCTTACTTGTGATTTTTTTCTCCATTATTTTTTATTTGCACTTGTCCATCTTCTCAGTGCATTGAGTCAAGTACTATTTATTTTAGTTTCTTTTTACACTTTATCAAACATCAGCAAGTGAGTTCTCACTTGTACTACTACTGCCAACGTGCGAGGGTAAATTGCATAGCCCGTAAATTTTAATGAAACAAAGTATGGAGTGGTTACACAACAAAATACAAGCTATACTTTGCATAGAATTAGTGTAATTTTCCCAGCGTGGAAATTACTTAATAAATAGAAATAATAATAAAAAAACAAAAAAAATATAAAAATATACAAAATGTAAAAAAAAAGTGTGGATATTTCCAGTTTAATATTCAGCATTATATAGGCATGATTTTTGCATTCATATTAATAAAATGTATACTTATCAGACAAAAGTTAAAGTCTTAGCTTTTAATGTATAATTATTATAATCATGGCATAGCCAGTCATATTTTTCCATTTTGTTTATCCAGATATTATATACCTATATTACATAAATTTAGTTAAGTGTCGTGTGTTAAGAAGCTATCTAACATGCTGAGCATTAAACGGAAAAAAAACTATTCTCAGCTAGTATTGTCTTGTTGACGAACTGCCCGACCTTTGCTTTGTAACAAGCTCCAACATTGCGATAAACTTGAACCTAAAATGAATTTTTGCCAAACGCAAGGGTTGGAATTTGTAAATGAATCATGTGAGGCAGGATTGCAGAGTGTTTTTATTTAAATTTGAACCAGTGAGTCTAGGTTTTCTTTTGAATACAAGATGGATAACTTTGCAGGGAAGCTGAGAACTACGTGCTAGAGTGAAATATCACTGGAATTAGTGGTTGCGAAGTTAGGATCCCTTGCCTGTGAAAATGGGCATTATTTTAATGCAAAGTATAGAGGTTGTAACAATTTCTAACTGTACAGTGTCGTCGTCAGTGCTTTGCCTTCACTTGCCGGGCAAAGACGAGGATCCTGCACGCACCAAGTTTCTTTTAAATTGAATGGTGTGAGTTCAACCTGCCCTTGTAAAACATCGCACTGTTCAAGTTAGAAAAGACTACTCGAGTAAAGGATTGGAGTTCCGTTCAACCAAGACCAACTAAATAAAATTATAAATGTCCGACTGTCGCGGCATTGAAAGTTCATGTATTATTTTTATGTTTAGTGAGTCTTGGTTTTACAAGTTCTTGTGATTTATCTCAAGATAGTAAAATAAAATAAATTGTAGATTATTGTCATCTATGTGAACCTATCACACTTCTCACCTATTTATGTGAAACGGTTTTTCTAACGTATAATGGTAAACTAACTTAATTTTTTTGCTATGAATTATTTCTGCGCTATTTTAAATATAAATTTGATGTTGCTTAGAATGGTATTTTTATTTTATACCTGGTGACCCTGTTTTTGATAAGCCTGATTTAACTGTTGTATGTGTGACGAGCTCCGTGGTCGAGTGGCGTACGCACCGGTTTCAAGGTGTCGCTAGCTCTGAGGTCCCGGGTTCGATCCCCGGACGGGTCAATGTAAAAAATGACATTTCTACATTGTCTCGTGTCTGGGTGTTAGTGGTACCTGTTGTATCTGAATTCCATAACACAAGTGCTCTTGCAACTTTGGGTTTAGAACAATGTATATGATGTCCGCATTTTTTATTTAGAAATGTGTTGAAAATTAAAACCAAATTACTAATTAGATATGTGCAAAGTGCAATTCAAAGCTTTTAACCTATGTCGTTACATCATGTCATGCTCTACCGCGGAGTCACCATCTCAGAAACCGATCGATCGATTATGTCCTAAAATGATGTAGGTACGTAAAACGTAGGTACACAATGTACGTAAATCGTTGTCGCTGTACGTGCACTAGGCAATGAGAAAAAAGACATTAAAAGTGGGTTCGCGGGAGAGCATACTCCCTCGCGGAGCGACCACAGAAAATGTGCTCAGGAAAGATAAACGCTATTAGACAGTGGTTTTATTTATTTTACCTTTTTAAAAGTTTCATAGAAAGCGCCTGGTTATTTTGTGTCAGCAAAAGGTTGTTATGCAGCATTTGTCATTAGGCGCTCAACTATAAGAGGCCTAAAGCACTTTAAAAAGGTAAAATAAATAAAACCACTGTCTAATACCGATATTTTTCAACACGTACACAATACACTATTCGTACAACAGTTTTCATCAAAAAAACACTAACGTTTATCTTTCCTGAGCACATTTTCTGTGGTGGCTCCGCGAGGGAGTATGCTCTCCCGCGGAGCCACTTTCAATGTCTATTTTCTCATTACCAAATGCACGTAGAGTGACAACGATTTACGTACATTGTGTACGTTTTAAGTACCTACATCATTTTAGAACATAATCGATGGGTTTCTGAGATGGTGGCTCCGCGGCAGAGCATGACAAGTTACATCGTAGGTCTTCGAGCTTTGACTGAACTTATTTTCTTTGGCCGCTCACACGGGCTGCGTGGCAAGCAGTTAGATAAAAAAATGATTATCCATAATAACAAGTACATATTAATTTAGAGAAATTAAATGTTCTGCAGGTACTTAGGTAGTTAATAAATATAATATTTCTGTTGAATTTGACTATAATGTTGAAGCCGGGCCTTCTAGATATGTTTACTTGACTACGAAATGAAACCATTACTTATTGAGCCCACAAACGTCTATTTTTTCATTTTCAGTTTGATTTTTTTATTAAACACGAATTTACCTAGTTTGTCACGCCTGGAAGTTACGCTGCTTCTTGAAATATTATTCATAGTATTTTTACGCATCATTGTGAAGGATTTAACTGGACTTGAATTAAACGAAGAATCCCAACTGTCATTTCTAGATAAGTTCCACGTTTCTATTTCTCTGGAAGGAGTCAAGTTGGTGGCATCAGGATCCTCGAATATGCTCTCGTTATTTCTTACTTCTTGGAGATACTTGCCAAACAAAGGGTCGTTGACACACTGGAAGTTATCTGCGATGGTAAAATTAGCACTGCCACATCCAGGTGAATCAGTGTCGCCGCTGCAAAACTCTGGAGGCGGGGGAATTATTTCATCGCTGTTTTCATCAACTACACATTTTAAAAGAGTTTTCGGATCAAACATTGATTGATCAATTTTAAAGTCTTGTGAAGGGTCTAAATCTACATCTGGCGGTAAATATGGGTCTAAATCTGTTTCTGAAATAGATTCTTCTTCAGAGTTAGCATTTTCTATTTCGCTGATTTGAGTATTCCGTAAGGATTGATTTATGTTCATTTGTTGCCTTTCGTGAATTATAAGATCATCAGAAGCGATTGTGTTTCTTTTTGTCTTTCCCTCGGCTGCCGGTTTATGATCATCTGTAATAGTACTCGGTATTGTCGCATGTAATTTGTGAATATCGCTTATCTTATACGGCATTATATTTTTTGTTTTTGTTAATTTATTTTCTTTAACCCTTTCATTATGGCTCAAACCGTTCAACGGCAAGTTCTTGTTGACATTTTTTCTGAAAAAAGAAAAACAAGTAGTTAAGTATTCCTTACAAGGGCAGCCTGATACGTCCACAATATAAAGACTGAGTGTAATGAGATCTGCTGATGGATAAGTACCTACCAAACAATGTTCCACAAGCGTGAGCTATGAAAAAAATAAACTTACCCTAGTATCCTGCCGTATTTTTGTAATATATTATTCACACTATGTTCACTTGTTGTAGGAGTATGTAATTTGTTTTCGTTTCCATTGTCATCTGTTTTTCTACCTGCATCAATATCTAAAATACTAGAATTTAGTTTTTCATCGCTATTTATCACAGCTTGAATTTCTACTGTAGGGGTTTCCGTTGACTTCCACGTTCCAATGTTGTCGTTAGATAATGCTATTGGATTATTTTTAACATCAATTTGTTTTCTTTGCGCCATTATGTCAACATTTGAATCATCTCCGCTGAGCATTTGAATTGGTTCATTGCTGACTTTTGGTCTGACTCGAGTGTTATTTAAATTAATTTCGCGATTATCAATATATCTAGATTCAACCAGAGAACCATTTCTGTCATGTACCATAGTTTCTCTACTACTTTTAACTGCTTCGTCATAATTTGATTTGATATTCTGATCAGAATTTGGTTTCCGAGTAACAATTTCCGTTACATCCATGTCTAGTCTCACTCTTTTTATAACTTGTACGCTGTATTCAGGAGTATGTTTAACACAAGTATCTATTTTGCTTGTGGAATAATAATAATTTTTAACGTATTCGGTTTTGGGTTCAGATTCGTGTGTTTTTGTTGATCTACTTTGACTATTACTTTTATTTATTACATCCCAAGAAGATAACTTTATTTCTGGAGTGTAGGGATTACTATTTTTATTACTCAGAGACTGATCTATTTGAGTGTTATTACCAATATCATCTATTATCGACTTATTACTTTGAATCAATCTGTTATTTCCATACAATGTATTTCTTCTATGTATATCGGAATACGTATTAACGTGATTAAGCTTCTCGGGGTTCATAAAACCGTTGTAGCTAAGCGGAATGCACTTTGGATTACTGTTTTCGGTAGGAATTACACAAGAATTATTTCCATGACATTGTGTCCTTACACTCATCGGAGTAGCAATCTGTAAACTAGATATATCTAGATTTAATAGATTGCATTCATTTTCATCAGTTATTTGTGCAGCTTCAGAAATATTATTTTCGGACGGAACTGCGAGAGCCATAGCACTTTTGTTTTCTACTAATGGTATTTCATTTATTGTGGCTGGACCTGATTCTATTTGATTATCCATCAATGTTTTTGAATTATTTTCTTGCACAATACAGTCTTTATTATTATTGTCGTTCAAACCATCATCATTCAGCACATGGATATTATCATTATAATTTTTAATGTCGCCATCAGCTAAGTGTGTTTTTTGAGACATTTTTTGTGCATCTTCATAAGTAATAAATTCATATTTTTGTTTCACCATGTAATTGCTTTGTGCGGCGCAATCATTGTTACCTAAAATTTCTTTTATTTCATATCGGGGGTACTGGCTATACGTTGGACTTGCAGGTATTTCATCATCTATTGGATTTTCTTGAAAACTTTCTCGTTGATCTTTTATTGAAACATCCTGTGTGTTGCTAGTTGAGTTTAGCAAAAGTTCCACTTTATCTGGCAATTTAGCTGCACTATCCTTCGTTTTAGTTAAATATTTTTGTATATGACTTTTAATAGTCTCTGAAAATCCATTATCTTTGTGCGAAGTATTAATATCATTCTCCTCATCGCCTAATGTTGAATTCTTTTCTAATAATTCGATGAATGTGTAGTTGGATTTCGGATTAATTGGTTTGCGCTTTTTAGTTTCACGAATTGGTTTAGATATGTTATTTTTATGTTGACCAGAATACCAATTGTTATTTGCAGGTGCATAAGTGTTGACTGAGCTGCTTTTCGGTTTGTTCATTTCAGTCTCAATCTCACTTAGTATGCTGTCAAACTTATCATCGTCTATGAATTCATTATCATCAATGTCTTCATTGAAATGGTTTTGGTCGGCCAATGTATTGAAGTTCTCATCGACTAAATTATTTGATACCGTCGGAAGATTGTTTCTTGTATCATTACATGGAACCATATTTGTGTCTACTGCTTTAGTTGTCAATACTTCAACATCTTTACTTGATACAAGCGGGCTTCTTTTGATATTTTTTGATGCCGCTTCAAATGATTTTTTCAAATGTTTAAAGTTTTCTACAATAGCACTTTCGCGTTTCTTTTTTTCTTTTGACTGTGTTTTGTCTATAGCGTCTACGTTTTTCCTTTTGCGTTCTTTGAAAGTGTCGGTTATACAAGTTTGCCTCTCTGTACATTTTTTTACCGGTATACCTGTTTTAGGTGTCTCAGGCCAAGGCATACCTTGACGCTGTTCTATATCATTGAACAAGTATTCTGACTGTACATCGATGCCAACTGAAATGCAAAACAACGTTAGTTACTACTGTTAAAGAAACTTCAATATTCTATGACTTTGAACTAAGACTATAGCAACACACTTAACTAAATATAATTATGCACTAACCAAAACTGGAGCTAATACAATGAGCAATTATTTTGTGTTCAAAATTATGTTTTCGTCTCACTTCATGAGTTATAGTGCCATTAAATACACTTATTAAATCTCTATCCCTGGAACAAAATAAAAGTAATTTCTTAAAATTATTACAGGTTACTTTATTTATTATTATATAAATATGTATAGGTACTGCTTCTGACTTACTTGTAAGTAGCTAGCAGCAAGAGATGGTTGCTAGAATCTCCCACAATGACGTAAAACTTATGACTGTCTCCAGCCGTCAAGTTATCCATATTTTCAGACAGGAAAGCTTGGTTTAGTAACACTAGTTGTATGTTAACAACTTTGTCGTCTATCGGTATCATGGTTAGCTGGTATTTTGGAAGCAAACTTATCTGTTTGCGGAGTATATTACCGGCTGGAGCACCTTTGTTCATTATCTGGAGATATTCAAATGTGTTATGCAAGTGAAGTAGTCAAGTGGAAAGGTAGAGTATGCTCTCCTTTATGATGTAGGTAGGTAAGTTAGTCAAGACTAGTCGTAGGTACTGATGGTTAAATGCATCAAAGAGAGTACTAATCTTAGGCATTCTTGTAAACAATATAAGAACATAACTAAAAGCCCGGTTATATGACATAAAACATTCCTTACCCTTTCTAAGTCTCTTGGATGGCTCTCCTCAAGTAACATAAAGTTAACTTTCCCAGCTGTTGCGAGTAACGTACTGAAAGTCGGTCCGATCCCCTTCAGTTGCTTACTAACGTACAGCGAGTTCTCCCAAAGATGCGCTGATACACACTTCGCTAGGACAATAGAGTTTAGTACGGCTGAGTAGAACTGAGGTTGAATGGTTTTTAAGTCTGGACGAGTGATGTATGTTACTAAACCTTCAAACAAATAAATGATTGTTACTTTTAAGAATTTAATATTGACATTAACACGATATTATTGTTATTTAATTAATTAGCAATTAAAAGTTGTAGTTAAAGTAATAATAAAATACTAACATTTACAAACTCTGTCAGTTATCCTCATAATTTTCATAGCCTCTTGATTAAGAGAAGGGTCAGGGATTGATAGGCACCCGAGGACAGCTTGTATTACACTGTACACAAAAGTATTAAATACATTAACAACTACTTTATTGTAATCATGAAAAACAACATAGATTTTATCGTATTTAATTTAATCAGCTGACAACCTGTATGAGAATTGAATACCCTTTATTTTATTAACAATTAAAATTTGATGTGCAATAGTTATTAGAACCTACTTAATTAATAGTAAAGTTTATTAACACATTTAATATTGCTTTAAGTCTAATCGAATAGGCTTACAACTTACCAATTAAGCTTCATTTGTCGCGTACTGATCTTGCCCTTCATTGGGAACCGTATAGTAGCTGCGGCGTTGTTCCTGTTGAGTGTGTTTAGACATCGACGCTCGTCGACTCGTAAATGCATGTCGGCTAATTCATGGCTCTCGCATATGATAGCGAGTAGACGCTCTAAAGATTCCGAGCCTTCTATCTGATAAGTTATAAAGTAGTGATTAACGGTAAGATCAATCAAAAAAGATCCAATGATAGCAAATATTGATGCCATAAACTATTCTACTATATAAAAATAAATCGGGCGTTCCTTCCTGACGCTATAACTCTAGAACGCAAGAACCGATTTCCACGATTTTACATTCGTTGGAAAGGTCTGGGGCTCCGTGAGGTTTATAGCAAAGAAAGTTCAGGAAAACAAAAAAAAATCTTCATCTTTTAATCACCAAACGAAATGTTACATAAAACGAAGTCTGGTGGCGAAACGGAGTTAGCCGGGTTTGCTAGTTGACTATATAATAAAAATACAACCATGTATGTAGAATGGTATAAAGCATAAGTGTATGCTGTTGTAACCTATCAAGGATCATGAGTTCTTTGTCACGGTCTACTTTTGTAAATATTATAATTGTCCATACAGTAAAATGAAACTGTTCAGAATTAAGTTTAGCTAGGAATTTGCCTTAGGTAGATACAACTTGACTTTTCCAATGCCGGTTTTTTACATTGTTCGCTAAACATAGCCTTTCAGCAAAAAGTTGCGTATCTCGTCTTATTGCTAGGCACTTCATTATTCTTCAATTAAGCCCAAGAACTCATTTCGACCTTTTGCAAAAAGGTCAATTAAACTTACTTACACATGATGACACTTCTAACACTGAACTTTACAGAATATAGATAGGTACGTAATATGATTCTGTGTTACCTTAGGAAGGTACATTAAATTATTTTATTAATGGTATATTTGTGGTCCACTGTCCAAATATGGCCTTAGCTGGGTGCAGCTTAATGATATCTTTACTAAACCTTTTATGTTAGTAAGCTTTTGGATTACGTTTTGGATTTACGGTGAGCTTTTACGAACTTCAGTTATCGATACTCGTAGCATTAAGTAGGTTCCTATTCTAATTCCTATAAGTACTTATTGGCATTTAAGAAGTTATGACATACTTAAGCATGGCTTCAAGAGACCTCGATTTAGCAATTTGTTACCTACCTTCATAATATTTTTCATAGTTTCCAAATCCAAATAAAATATGGACATAAGGCGGCCTGCTTCAGTTGACTCTATACAACTCGCTTCATCCATAGTTATGAGTCCCGAAGAAGCTAAGCCATTCATCGCCTTTACACACAGTTCTGTAAAACAAAAACGGTGATATTTGCACAGGATTGCGATCTGGTGCCTTGATAACATTGTATGTAAGAGGCATGATATGGCACCGAGAAAACTTTGTGTATTTATTCCAAGCCAGTATTTAAATAAGTTTTATAACAATTTGGTATATATAGATTAGTCATTTAAGTATGTAAACATGTGATGCTTTAGTAAAAGTTCAATTGCCAAGTACATTAGTCACGATATAATTAAATGTTACATCCGACAAACGTATCTGCGCATATATAGGTTAAGAGATCCACAATATGTATATGGTGCGAAGATGCATCATGCGCCTTTCAACTTTTCCAGATAAGGACATCGGCGAATAATAACAGCGTGGATATGGAGAATAAGATACAATCAAGGGTCGATAAAGCAATTATTATAACTAAAGTGAAGATGAATAAACATAATTGCCATTCCAATGACGTGATATTTACAAGCGTTTACTACAATTTAGCACAAACACACACACATTAAGTATCTTCGACGACATCAGAAATAGCTTTATGTTTAAAGGGCATTTACCAACTATGTATAAGTTAGAAGCTTTCTGCGTAAGTTGCCGTGCGATGATTTACCATGATAAATATTAGTTTTTGATAATTTTGATGAGTATGGCCAAAATACATGGCTATCTCATCAAAGCCCTAACTGAATTCAACATTTTCAAACTACCTGATTTCTTACGCGAATTAAAAAGCTTCAATAATGTATAAAATTACAGCTATAAAATGAAAAAAGTGAAAAAGCTTCGTCGGTCATGGTGGTAACCAAAGTAAGGACGAATTAAAAACAAGAGAATCCCAAAAGCACCTTTTCCTTGACATAGAGGTGCTTTCACGGACAAAATGTTACTAAACAACCTACTACTGATCGGTCGATTGATCAGCGAGTAAATCAGAAATCTATTTAAAACGCATATTTTCTTCTCTTGCGCCAAGAAGAGGATCGCGTGCATCGACAAATGCTAAGGATCACCGCGTGTCGACAAGACCCATCCATCAATCATGATCCGGAACTCAAGCGAGGCCGCTAAGGACCGGGGATAGCGAACTTAACGTGTCACGCCATTGATAGCAGATTAACTTAATGACAGATTATAAAAAATAGGTTTCAAGGTCGACCATGTAGAACATAAACAAATCGCATATAAAGTAGTTGGGTTGGTAGATTCCAGCAGCTAATATAATGGGTTTACCGTTTATAGGGTTAGTAATATAGGCTGGTTTACCCGTTTAACAGCAGTAGGCTGCAAATCTGAAACTAGTTTTTACATGTTGGATGCAATAAAGATTTTTAGGAAGAAGTTTCAGCATAAGCTTTTACTAGTAGGAAAAAGACAAGTAGGTAGCAAACAATATTAACCGCAAGTTTGGCATGGCAGTGGGTAGGATACTTAGCCCGTAAAAATGGTTCGTAGAAAAAAACAGTCCTTGTATGGAGGCCTTATTCTAAGATGAGAAGGGAAGAGGCTAAGAGGTAGACCACAAATACTGTGGAAGACTGCAGGAATAAATGTAATGGAAATAGTGTACATTATTTCCATGATCTGAGACAGAGACTAATGTAAACAGGCGTACATTTTAATTGAAAGAGCGAGTTTCTTCTAAATATTATTCTCAATACCCATTGGACTTATATAGGTAATATAGAATACAATCAAATAATACTTCAAGAAGCACATAAATATCTAAATTGTTAAACATGTTGCGACCATTTAATTAGTTAGTTTGTTGCAGCATATGATTAGATATGGTGAAATGCTTTTGATACGCATGGGTTTGAAACACCATTTAAATGTGTAATTAAAAACTTAATAACTGTATACATAGATAGGTATAGTAGATAATTGAAGGCTGTATAGATTATAGTATTTAAAGTATTATTAATTAGTGGACCCGACCCAACCATAGAAATATTTATGTTTAGGTATACAGTATTTAGTTGTCGGTCATTACGTTTATCTGGGACATGTTCTGTCTTTTGATAAGGAGCATCCTGACAAAGAAACAACAAGAAGAGTACAGCTAGGGTGGGCAGCATTCGGCAAATTAGAATTCATTTTTAAATCCAAGAAGATTCCTCAGTGCCTTAAAACCCGCCTTTTCAACCAATGTGTCTTGCCCACATTAACCTACGGTGCCGAAACTTGGACGCTGACAAAGGAGACTGTGCACCGAATACGAGTAGCACAAAGGGCCATGGAGCGAGCCATGCTCGGCATCAATCTGTTAGACCGAGTTCGTAACACTGAAATCCGACGTCGCACAAAAGTGTTCGACGTCGGGGACCGGGCGATACGACTCAAATGGAGTTGGGCAGGACACCTAGCTAGACGTACTGACAACCGATGGAGTAGGGTTCTGACTGAATGGTGGCCAAGGACAGGGCGAAGAAGTCAGGGACGACCGAGAGCACGTTGGGTTGATGACATAGCTAAGGTAATGGGAACCACCTGGATGAGGGACGCGCAAGACAGGCAACAATGGCGGAAAAAGGGGAGGCCTATACCCAGCAGTGGGTGATTCCGGACTGATATGATGATGATGATGATGATAATACAGTATCCAACTATCCGTGTAAATTTATTTATTGTAGGGAAACTTAATGGATAAAGAGATAAGTTTAATAAATGTGTGATTTGACCTAACCATATTATATGATGCAATTATAAGCAATCTTTATTTTTTCTGATAATAAAATGTAATAATTTTCCAGCGATGATTATATCACTAGATTGTTGCAGCTTATTGTATAAGTAGATTATGAATTTATTACAATTATAGATAATACAGATAGATAAGGTAAATAATGAATATTTCATAAGTTCATCTCTATTAAATACTAAGAGTAAATTATTGCTACAATATAATTAATTGACCATACATTTTAATTACTGATGCGTAGGTGCTGTAATGTTTTTTTCTTGTAAACAAGTTAAACTAAACGTTCAATATTTTTTTAGTTAATTTACCTTTTTTACGCAATAAAGATTGTTACCGTAACAATTATTTTCATGGATTCTCCTTTGATCTTTGAGTTCTTATAAACAAATAGTTTGTAACTTGTCGTAAACAAAGAAGTATCTCGTAGGATAAATATATCGAATCAAAACCTATGTACGATACGAACAACGTTCGAGAAAAAATAAAATAATCGGTTATTAAAAAAAATACCCGTGGCCTTAGGTTGCATAGGTTCTATAGAATTAAACATTTTTTATTCATCGAATTTGTTTACGTGATAGTTTTTTTTTTCCTTACAATAAACGACTAAAATAATTATCGTATTGGATTAATAGGTTGAGTTATTATGCTTAATTTCGATAAATTATATTTTAAAATTGTTACTCGACTGTTAAAAATCCGTGTAGGTTGGTACCATAGTCCATCGGTATTTAAAATTACCACGTCAAATATATTTATTTTTGGCTTTCATGCGGACAAAAAAGTATCTAAAAGCAATTACAATTTACCAAATATTTATTGGCGAAACATTTAATTAAATGATCGGAAAAACAACAGGCAGTCTCTGTCTTCTGATGTGCAAAATAAAGTTAAATAATTAAATTTATTATTCCTAGAAAATTTAATAAAATACTGTGTCTCACGTTTTCGGTCCTATCAAGATGTATGTAAAGACAACAAAATAATTAAATGCTGTTTATAAAATGAGGTAGAACGAGTAGCAAGATTTATGGGAGGAGCTAGGTAATGTAATGTTTTGAAATCTATTAGGAATAAAAATAATTAAAAACTCACCCTCAATTTTCTTAGATATAAGATGCTGCGGGGAATTTTGTGGCAATCCTAGATACCTGTTAAAGAAACAGAAGGTTATTTATTATTTACTATGCCATCTATTGACTCTACAAGTTGGAAAACTGTAAACCTTTAATTCAGTCATAAAAAAATCGACGGGTTCAATTGAATTGTGTGTCTCTAGGTAGGTCGCTAAGAAGCAAAGGATATCAAGAAAGCTACCACAAAGATATCAAGCAAGCTATTACGATGATATCAAGCAAGCTATTAAGATGATATCAAGTACTAAGATATCATATAATATAATGCTTACTTTTTAGGATCTCTCGCAGCACGAATATAGAGGAAGGTGGAGCGCAGCCACTGCACGCACTGGGCAACATCGCCCACAGTTCCTAACGCCGCTTCACTGTTCAGATTCTCTGCCAAGCGTTTATGTAAAAAGCTCTGTAATGGCTCACAACCACCCACCAAGGCTTGATAACGGGGCTGTAATAAATAATTTACAAATTAATCTATAATGTAGGGTGCATTTTAGAGAACAACAATAAGCTTTCCTCTCACATATTATTAGTTTTGTCATTTTTATAATTAAATCTCATGATAGTATAAAGTATGACCTAGTTTATTAAAAAAAATTACATCTATAGCATTGGCCGGAATTTTTTAAACCTGTTGTTTTTATTTGTATTGGCGTGTGGCGTCATTAATTTTCATAAGACAAAATAACTGTCATTTTGTCATATCTTATTTAGATCTTTATAAATTATAAATAAATAGTAAATTGCGAAAATGGTGTTGACTAAAGAAGAGAAAAAAGCCAAAAAGGAGGCAAAAAAGCTAGAAAAATTACAACAGGAGGTTGAAGCTCGGAAACAGCTAAAACGTGAAGAGCTTAACCGTGAGATTGCTGCACAAGCCTTAAGACGCGGTGAACTTGATAAGACATGGCGCGCAATGATGCTTAGAATAAAAGAACCTGTTTTCAGGCAGGACATTGAAGTAATGTGGCATGTCTTCGAAAGAGTGTATGACAAAAAAGACTTCATAATCGGCCATACGATGAGACTCATGGACGTAGCTGATGACCAATTTCAACGAACAGTTGCAAGCTTCTGTGATACAATCGATAGGATGATTAACAAATTCTTATCTGATTTGGAGGAAATGTCCAAAGAAAATGATCGTAGAACATATGATCTATTAAAACGGTCTGACGATGAGACAACCCATATCATGCGTGATCATACTGCAGCCGAGACGCATTTACAATTGCTACTGTATCATGCATATACTACAGCTGACACTCTGGCATGGACGACAAGAGGAGAGAATATGGTCAAAGCAGATGAAGAGCGTAACAAATATGCCGATGAACGTGAAAATTTACGTTCGTTTCTCGAAAATAATTATAATGCTATGTGGGATGAGTACAAAGCAGTTTTAAAAGCTTACGTAATAGGTACTGCAGAAAACCAAAAAGCAGTACGTAAACTGCGCCGCAAAGAAAATTTAATGGCCGATATAATCGCGTCACAAGGCAAAAAAATAGCTAATAGTGATGGGCTCCTTAGACGATTACGTACAGAATTGGCTGCTTATGAATCTGGCACAAAACAGGCTGCTTTTCGTGACCGTCGTAACAGACACCGAGACGCTTGTTACAGGCTTAAAAATCAGATGTATAATGGAGTTGCTACAGATGTAAAACAGTTAGCGGCCTTAGTAAAAGTGTCTGATGATGCTGTAGAATGGTTACAAGCAGCTTACACAAAAGTAGATAGAATTCTTCGTATGGCTGGCCTTTGTCGAAAGTTTGAGACGCAACGAGAGAAAGTTCTACCCTATGGTTCGTGTGTGCCTCATTCCCCAACCCAAGCTAAGATAAATATTCGGAAACAGCAATCTGATGATTCACTTGTATTGAATGCTATTTCATCTACGAGTGGTTTGACTAGATTATGGCATAGAATATCTAAGGCTGAATTGACAAAAAGAGCTTTATTACGTGAAAAGCAGTTGCTAGAAGAGGAAAACGCGCTCATCTTAAGCAAGGTGCAAGAATACAATGAGAATAAAATTACTATGGATCCACAAAAATGTATATGTACTAAAACTTCCTCGGAACATAGGCTTAGTCAGCAAAAATCTTCTACGGTTCACCCAGTTGCTATAGATGGTGTTGCTGAATTTAGCAAATTCAACCTTCAATCCAATATACGCTTTTAGTGAATAATGTTGGCAGGTAGGTATATTATTCAATTTAACAATATAACCATTTTTCTTTAAATTGCGTTTTGCTTTCGTGTTGATGCATCACGATGCTCATTATAACTCTTCCGTCGTTTGTAAATTGTGACATAACATTTTGCAGTTTCACAGGGGTCCTATGTGACGTTTGGGTTTATTTCGTCGATCACGGCGCGGATCGCGCGAGCGTCGCACGCGCATGGCGCAATGACACAAGACCCCTGCGAGGCGCAAACGATGACACTTTGACATTACCCACATCTTATATTGTGGTACTTGCTGAATAGTTGAGCGGAAACGTTCTCAATTGAATACAATACTGGGTTATACATCAACGTGTAAATAATACTACATAATACCAATTAACAATAAATATACATTTTGGTGCAACTTGCTAATAACTGCCTCAACACGTATAGTAAACCTCGGTACCGTCTTGTCTGTATGATATAGTCTAGTTTATGAAGATGGTAAACTATTAAAACGACCCTGTGCACTGAACCCGGTCAATGAAAATTCATTTTAGCATATAGTTCGGTTAAATTCTCTTATGACTTGGCCCAACTTGTCGGACGCTGTAACTCATACTGTTTTTGTTTTTGTCATTTCTTTGGGTCAAATTTTTTGGTATTTAATTGTTTACTATTTCGACCTTGCACTTCGTATTTATTCATGTGAGTAAGAGAACTATACGTCTATTGTAATAAAGAATAACTTTCGCACGTTATTTAAAAAATAAACTGTTTCGTAACCATATTTAAATGTAGATACATTAAATTATGTCGTTACCAGTATCTTGGCATAAAACAAAAGTCATTGTAGGTATTATACTGAAGTATATAAATGAATGAAAGAGCAATCTCAAATCATAGAGCAATAAATTAAACCTACCTAAATTATTTAGGTAGGTTTTATATTTGATTATGTATTGATCTCGTACACCAGTCGTATTGCGATTGTCCCAAGTTGCGTGAATAAATTAAGTCCTGCGCTTTCATTATGCCGCTATTGTATGACAGTATCGAGAATCAAGAGTAAGTACCTATTGAAACAATAAAATGATCATCGATTCATATTATTTGACTGTTGATTACTATTCTCGATTAAGCAATTTTGACACATATTCCGTAAGAAGAGTTAAACGCAAATAACAGTTTAATGTTTATTTAAAACAGAAATAAATATCACAATCTAATGATGTCTTAGTAACACCTATTTCGATACACGTGGTTAACTTTTACGTTTATTATGTTACTCTTGCGTTTATTTGATAACTGTGTCGGTGACTCTACTTTAGATGTGACATTAAGCATGTAGAGATTACAGTAAGTTTATAAAGGCACAAAAATATGTAGAAATACTACCTACGTATGATCCATTTCCTTGTCATGACCGTTTGACGCTTTCACCGTTTGATGCATCAAGGATAGCTACAAGGAAGAAGCTTTGCTCTACTTAATATAATGAACTATATTGTACTCCTTTGACATAACGTTCATGAGATGTATTGTAAACCGTACTAAGCTGTATTTCCACCATTTTACAACTGCATAATACGGCGAGTTAGGATTGTTACGAACAACGACACGTCTTGTGATACAAAGATTGAATGATAGATGTTACAGGGGTTTCCTTGTTACGGAGTAGATATCATCAAAAGAATGAGACATGGCTTCTGGTTTTGCCTACTTAAATAAGATATACATTATTATTTACTGATGTCATTTTCTGCTCGTTAGATTTTTTTAATTAATTAAGTAAGTACTTAATGTACTTAATGCATTGCAGATAGGATAAAGCATAATACCGTAGTATCCACAAACCGGTCTAATACATTATAGCAATAATAATAATTATGTATTCTTTTTTGAGGGAGTCAAACATTGACTCTTTCAATAAAGACAATACGAGAAGGAAGAAGGCACTTGATTTACGCGAACAATAACTAAACGAGGACTCATTACAAATGCAATAGAGCCTTACGATAATTAAAATAAAGGTTCACGGTCACTAAATTCGGTATTTTAATTGGTTTATAACTGAGAAGCAGACACAAAAGTCATCACATTATGAAATAATTACCGGTACAATGCCAACTAAACGCAAAAATACACGTGTTACGAAAACTTAACGTTTGGTGAAGTTTGATCACGCGATGTAATGAAGCTCATTGATGCTTGGATTAACAGGGTGTTTGTTGTACGAGCTCATTAACCAGCAATGTACGAGTGGCATGTTAGTAAGAATTTGTGGAGAAGATTGGGTGGAAACGTTGATATTTAGTCACGGCTATCGACGTACTATCAGAGGTAAGATCCGTACGTACTGGGGACATCCATCACGATAGGGCGACATTGCGGCATCTTCGCTGCGTCGGGGAGTCGTGGGGTGCGTATATAAGACGCGGACGAGGCCGGGGCGCGCCACCAGTCAGCTTTGCACGCTAAACAACGATCATTGTCACCGGTACCGATTGTTACAAGTTGTGTGCAGTGTCGTGCTATTTGTGTGAACGTGACTTCTAAGGTGAGCTTGAATCGATGCGTTAAGCATGTGCCTAAGACCATTAAACTATACTTCTGGTCCTAGACGTAATAAATAATATAAGGTGAAAAAGGAATTTTGGGTGAAATATAATTATGTCTGAATGTGCTGAAATTTTTAGTTGCAATTCAGAAAATTTTATATATATATTTTTTATTTGTTGGTGTAGCTTAGGAACTTACACTTATATTTCACCTTCGTATCAGAAAAAAATGCTGAAATATTACTCAAATGAAAGGAAACAAAAAGGTTTTTCAAGAGAACAGTTAAGATCATAATCCCAACAAGTACATCTGCATGTAAAATAGGATTTAGCAATAGATGCAAAAAAAAAACATACAATGGACTACTTTAACACTTGAACAAAAAAGTAACACTAAATCGGAACTTAAAATTACTCCATTCATAAACACGTTGTCAATCAACCATAATTACATAGATCGAGTATCGACTTATCTTAGAACGTTATCAGTTGCGCATGGGCACAAAAATCAATTGTTTACAAGTAAAAACCGTGTGAGTTTATATATGTATTACAATATTGATTTATTGCATACCATTACCATTGGTAATGGAGCAAGTAACTGCGAAAAGGCAATGTCGTCACCTTTGCCATTTCTTCCGAACACAGAGGCTGGAAGGCACTGATACAGTAGCATTTCCCACGGTGAAACCAGATCATAAAGTGCGTTAAACACACAAAAAGTGTAGCTGACAGCTGACGGATAGACAACTAAAGATTTAGATTAACGTTGTAACTGAAGGTAGTTTATCAATCGAAAACGCTGTCTTTTATAAACAATGACGCTAACATACATAAAGACTTAATTGATGCAGTTCAAGTTTTTCTATGGAGGAATGGTCAAAAATATAAAGACAAACCGATTTCTTCCGTAAAAATAAAAGTCATAATTAATTAACAGCCAATCAAAGCAATTAAATAAAGTTGACTTAATGTACGGATCTCAAATTTGCCCCCTTTGCGAATCGAGGTGATTTACAGAAAGTCATCTCAAAAGTTCCTCAAATGCTTTTCTGGCCAATCCATCTTGGCTTGGAAAAGTTATTCTCGTGCATAGCTTAAATTTTTCCTTTACTAACTCCAGGCCATTCGTCATTCTCTAGAAATTGCACATTGGCTCTAGTTAAGTTTGGTCCCTAATGCATAGCGTAGAAGTGTAAATTAATGCTCATGGTAAATTATAGTGTGGCTTACCAAATAGTTAGCTAAAATTACTTGAAAAGCGTTGTAAACGATTTCGCACGCGTTGTTGAACTGGCCATCGTAAACCTAGAAACAGTGAGAATGACATTTGTTTGTCGCCATCGACCGATTACACACGTGATAACAGTAGATTCTAGTTCATGGGATTTTTACTAATATTGTTGTTTTGAGAGCAAGGACTACATTAATACAGTTACTTAGACCAAGTATGAGAATATTTTTAAGAATTTTTTAAACAACTTTGAAATGGAATTTTTATGAGTATGAGATTCACGACTTTAGAGGACGTGAAATATAAGCGATTTACTTACAAGATAAAGAGCAAGTAAATTTCTGCTAGATGTCTTTTATTTTTGTCTCGGATTTTTTTAGTATGAAAATGCTCAAAAATTGGCATGCCTACAGCTACATACAAACTTACTGAATAGTAAAAAGCAGATGACATAATGGGTACTTGTTTTTTTACTTCCGTAATTTTAATCTCTTGTTCATTAGTTTATTATTACCATACAGATACTCTTGCCTAAGAGAAAATACATAGAACTTGAAAATTCCCATAGTATAGTCTACAAAATAAATCATTCACACATTAAATTATCTCAGCAAAGGAAATTCTCAAACTCGTACGTAGTATGTTTTCCTTGGCTTTTCATCTATAAAAACTGCCGAATAAGTGCGCAATCACACGTCCGCAAGCGAGATTGCGAAGCGACAAGACAAAGCAATTCCCCACAGGAATCGATCACGCGAGGCCAGACAAATCTCAATTATTGGCATACCTGCGCCAATGTTTTATGCAGATTGCTGCCAATGTTCCCTATCAGGTATTGTTTATGATAATTAGCTTTTTTGTCAGTGCCTAATTACGGGTTTATTAAAATGAAGTGAAATTATTTTATATCTCAGTCAATATTGCAAGCGATCGTAGTTGAGAACTTGAAACTTTATTGTTTACTTAAGTTAGCAATAATGAAATAGTTTTTTACTGACAGCAACTATATATTCTATTTTTATTGAAGAAAATGTTACATACTTACATTAAAAAAGAAATGAAACTTATGCTGTGGTCATTTATGATTCTTTTGATTAACTTAAATATATTGCAAAACTTACATCTAACTTAGTCTCGATCAAGATATTTATTTTTGGAGCAAGTGAGAAATCATTTGCTTCTTATATATAATCATCGTTACTTACTGAAAATATCAATAAACGTCCGACTAAAAAAGTGTGTTTTTCCCTAAAGGATACATAATAGAATATAAAGCAAAATCAATTAGCAATTTAATTTAATTTATAAGTAGCTAAAGTCCTTACTTAATGCTTACAAGTTGACAGTGTGAGAAAAGCCGCATGTTAAGCGTGCGTGATACAAAAACATAAAACTGAAGATAATTACAGTAATTGTCACTCCATAGCTGTATCGATAATGAGGCAGTTATTCTTTAGCTATTATACTAATCATTTCTCAATGACTTGTTTCTATCCCTATGTAGCCAGCCTGTTTATTTTATATAGGTTGGATTGAACTTACAACCCGAAGTGACTTCCTCTACTTCTTTGTTTATTTACTCTACTTTGACTATAAAATACAATGACTAATCAGCAAATTGCTATTTTATAAGTTAAAAATAATGATTAAATAGGAATATAAGCCCTGGGATACATTCTAGATAAGTAATATTAAGGAAGGGATTAAAAAAAAAAATCATATTGTTTGAGATTGTCGGTTCATCATAATAAATAATTGTTTCAAAAGATTACTTGAGACGTAAATTGATGACAAGGATTTGAATAAAATTGACCAATTAACTTGTGCATATAATCCGTAAGATAAGCCTATAATGTCCTTGTTACTAGCTGTTACATCAATGTTTACACAATCCTTATATCTTAAAATACATCACGACAGATTTATGTTCTAAGGATTAAACTCTGACATTCTTTACCCACATTAACTTATTAATTACTTATTGTTTTGATTGAAGAAGAATCCACGGAAATGATAAACGCTCATGAAACTGAACATCGTACAAATAATTAAAATTAATTAGAATATTTAAATAATAAATACCCGTTACACGACTGTAACGGCAATTATAGTACTTAGAGCAAATGATTTAATTTGTGCGGCGTTAATTATAGACAAGATGGTATGGTGGATGTGTTAATTTTGATGACGCGATTTGTACATGGCAAAAAGGCTTCAAATTATACTATTATTTTATTCAAATATGCTAATCTCGTTCTAGCATCGGCCACTCTCCACAGAAAAACCCTCTGATGCTGGGTGAAATACTTTTATCCACAACATTATTAAAATCTACTACCTACTGGTTATGAAAATTAGCAGGCAATAAAGGGAGAAGCTATTTCCAGAGTTACCTGGAACCGTCAACTTATTTATTTAGTCGTGTGCCCCAAAAATACTAAAAATTCACAAAGCAAACTTGAATTTATTTAAGACATTTTGACAACTTGACAATGTTTTGTATAGGTATAAACTTAAAAAAAGCAAATAAAAAATAATAAAGCTTCCATAAACGACAATTTTTTTGGGATTTATTTGGATTAAAAAAACTGAAACTAAAATACTTACTAGAAACATAAATATTGTTAAAACTGGTTGAAATACCCACTGAACAGATTTATGGCCGCATTAGCATTAGATTAAGCAGGGTTTCAAAATGTTTTATTTTGGGACAAAACATACAACTCACAAATAATGGTCTTTGGCCACAAACGCATAAATTGTTTAACATGCTTACAACAAAAGTATGGGGATCAAGTTTCCTTGGTCGTTATAAAAATAATAAATAAGCTTAACGCAAAAGTCATGTAATAATGTAGTCTCAAAGATACAATTTGCAGAACTAAAAAAGGAGTAACTTTCAAGATATGCATCGCCAAAACGTGTCGTGGGTTTGAACCTCGCATGAGACAAATACAACTATAATCTGTTAATGTATATGTATCTAAAGTATGTACATAAATATAAGAATCGGTTTTCATGTATGTGACAAGAGTAAACTATCGAGCTTAAACTATCGAGCTGCATGTTTATAATAATATTATAGAACGGGGATTAGCGTGCACTTGCTTAAATATCTATAGGGCTTGACGTTTCGACCGGGTTACACAGGCCGTGGTCGCAAGCAGACATATATACTTCAGCATGTACGCGCTAATCCCCGTTCTATAATATGACTATGTGACAAGAGTGTTCAGGAGAACTTATTTAAATATTAATATTATAGAACGGGGATTAGCGCGAACATGCATAAATACCTTTAGGGCTTGACGTTTCGACCAGGTTACACCGGCCGTCTGTTTGCGACCACGGCCGGTGTAATTAATATTAATATAAACATGCAGCGCGATAGTTTAAAAGTTATTATTTAAATATGTTTTGTTAATTAGCTTTTTTTCTCTTAGATGACTTCAACAAAGTGGATGGTATGTGCGCTCGTGGTGGTGTGCGTGAGCATGCGGCATGTGTCCGCTGCCCCTGCGCCACAGGAGCAAGAGTACCCGCCAATGCCAGTAAGTTCAATAAGCTACCTTATTAATTGTAAATTGAAGAAGAATATATTATCATGACCTTGAATACAAGTGTATATGTATGTGTGTTACCAAGGAATCTAAATAGCTCAACCTTTTGAATGGCCTCTAAAAAGGAATCTCTTGTTTTATGCTCTTTTTATTCCATCCTTTCAGAGCAACAATTCCAGCTAGGTGTGTTTAAATCGTGTTTTAATTCGGAGTATTTTAATGGCATTTCGCAGATGACGCCTACATATTCATCATATAAATTCTATTCAAGTTAATACGCTCATATATGGGATAGCCTAACAAATACTTCTCCAAATGTAGAACAAACGTGTGCAGATGTTACGACCTTTAATTGCTCCACAATACTACATATAGGTAATACATGGAACTTTAATTGTTATTATTCGTATGTTCCATACATATACCGCGCCCTTTAACATAACAATGCAAGAACATCTCTACATTTTAAAGCTATTTATAGGATTGATGTCCTAGATGATTCTTACAGTGTTGTTACGACTTAAATAAACATTTATATTTTAAAGGTGCAGTTATGATAAATTTTTATAAGGTAAAAATATGTACATTAGTACTTGTTTGAAAAAAGAAAACACTTCGTATTCCATAACGTCTTGATAAATATTATAATTTAACAAAGAATTTTAGAACAGCCATCAAATCCGAAGATAAAATTGTCTATAAGCTTCATCTCAACCTTTAGATTTTCTTTAATGTAACCGAAAGCCATATAACCATGCAATTATCTCAAGGGGTCAGAGGCCAAATGATGCGTAAACATCTGAAATCTTGACACCATCTATCTAGAATCCGTCAAGCAGCTTCTTACCGCGTAATTAAAATATGTCATTATAGCAACATTAACATACTATAATAGTTGTTTTTACAACTAAAAGTTGTCTGCCTTAACATATAAGCGAGACGATGCAAGGATGCTTGTACGTTGGCAATAATTTAAACAAAACGTGAATACCTTTGACCTACGGCATTACGGCTATGGCAAGTTTAACTCCGGTAGATGTTAAATTACGACATATTGAAGCTAACAATAAAATCTAAATAACATGAAGGATGCGTCTGTGTAAGGTATTTAGCGACTTACATTGACATAGGATTTAATAGCTATTGGGTGTGTTTTACCTAAAGACAATTTCATTATTTTTAACAATTCAAAAGGAGAAGGTTCCCTCCCAATGGTTCTCGATTCGAGGGTACCTATGTTTCTTTATGTTACTCGTTATCTACGTTAATAGATTACAAAAAAAAAAATCTCTTAAATAGGGCCTCAGAGGTAGTCCCATACTAATTTAGTTGAATTTTGGTTTTTTATTTATGTGTTTAATCAATTATGTTTTAACAATTTATGTATTGTATAGTGATGCATATTTGTATCAACAAAAAAGGAGTACCTTAATTTATTTTCAGTTTAGTTAGAAAATAAAATCACCGAAGTAGTGAATGTTATATATAAAGTGTTGAATGGCAACGGAAAAACCGTTTAACAGGGAAAATGATAATTTAATCACGCATAACTTGATGAAGGGGCAATAACTCTTATAAAACAATACCTGTCAAAAGTTCATTGTTAGATAAAGGGGCATTAGCATGATTAAGTCGATTTAATTGATAAACGCCGCATATTTATCGAGAAACACTCTTTTAGTTACTCGGTGTTATAAAACGTACATAGGTAAGTATTAAAAATTATGCTTTTTAAGAGTAGTAGCCAGAAGTAGCTTTGTTTAATTAAACAAACTAACTAATTAGTTAGTTTTAAAATAAGTGTATGTCGATATTCCAAAACTGTGATCCAAATACTAAAATTTTTAGTGCATGTGAATAGTTCCAACGGGACTCTATGCCTAGATAGTAGATATGTGTACGAAAACATACGTATTCAAGTAAGACTCGCACTTGGCCAGTTTTAACCTAGGCTAGGCGGGTGTAATCGCTGAATTTTATATAAACCATCTGTATCGATATAGTGATCGATAAAGTTAAATGCCACATTACAAAACGAAATCTGAAGAAATAAATGTAAATCCTTAGATCAGATCTTTGCGACAAAAATAAAGAGCTGTAATTATAAGTGGCTGCAGACAATTTGACAAAAAATATTTAAATGCGTGTATGTTTTTTTAAAAGATGTTATTTTTTACCTACATTAACGTTCAAATTTAGGTTTTCAAGGACTCTAAACGTAATGATAGCGTCAAGATCGTTATAATGATACTTTTTTGTTCATGTTCGCATGGGTGAAACTGTTTTTAATCGTTCAGTTTTACGTGATTTTATAGCTTGTTAGATATTATCCGTAATTGTTTATGACTTACCATAAACATGTTCATGAAACAAATTAGATACTTGTTTGGTTTATTATGTGTCTGGGTTCGAACCCGCTCTGCACTTGAATGTGCCCCTATCGCAAATTAACGAGCTTTGTAATTTTACTTAACTATTATTTTAATTGTTTTTCAAAGAAAAGTCTAAGATTGTTACAAAACTTAATGTTTTCGTAATATTTGACCTCGTTCCCCGGCGACCATGACTTGACATAATTTGAATATCATTTCAGTAATTTACTGTTTGCATCTTATTTGCTGAATCGTATCATAATTCTACACGACCTGTGTTATTTTATGTTTATTCTTGCATTATTAGTAAATAATAACTATAATCGCTAAATTGAACATCAAAACAGCCAAGTCAATATTTGCTCGTGCCATTCAGGTTGAGGTCTCTAAGTACATAATAAACATGTGCCCTTATCCTATCAATATAGTATTGTTCGTTAGCAGTGAAGTATGTACTAGCACATCCGTGCATTATCGGATGCATCTTGCCAACGATTATGTTAACGATGTGAACATTTGCAACGCAAACTCTACTAATTGGACGCAATTGCGTTTAACCGTCTTTGTGAGCGTTATACTGCTTATCTCGATTAATTGCAAACACTACACAATAAAAACCTAATTGAATCACATGTATAAACTTAGAATAATGCAAACACAAATTCAAATATTTAAATTTTATTCTCATAATAGTAATTGTGTCTACTACTAAGTTTAATTATTTCATATTTCAAGCGCTTTGTCTTTGCATAAGTATGAAGCTTGTTGCAAAACGACTTATGCTATGTCATGCTCGGTCAAAGATGGACGTGGTGAAATTTATTTTGCATAAATACTTAATAAGCATTTTGTAACTTATTTTTTAAAGGGAGTCTTAACGATGTTGTTTTGTTAAAGTGTTAATGTTATTTCGAAATTTGGGAAACACCTAACAATAAAATATAAATTTTTATGAATATTCACGTCTCATTACCACATAAATTATGCATAGAAATAATATAAAGACCGGCTTAACTTAATAAACGAAAGGTCATATTTGAAGCTAGCAACAACACTTACGTTGTCATGTGTGTTTTGAGAACCCATGTGAACAATGTAATCACATTTGTTTAATAAAAGTGACATCTATTATCCTGTTAGTTGAATCTTCAACATAGGATTTAAATGATGATCAGATAGACATTTTGTGGTTTATAAACATGTGTTTTCGAGAATATGAAACAGTCTGTAATCAAAAAGAAGACAAAAAGACTAAACACGACTATCTTTACTAACTGATTACTTTCCGCAGTACGAATACAAATACGACGTGGAAGACCAAGAGAAAGCTCTTTACTTCGGCGCTAACGAGTCAGGAGATGCCCAAGGCAAGGTTATCGGAGGATACAAGGTCCTACTTCCCGACGGCCGTCTCATGACCGTCGAGTACACCGTCGAGGGCGACAGCGGCTTCGTACCCAAGATCAGCTTCGAAGACAACGCCAGCCCCTTCGGCAAAGGAAAGTAAACCCTATTCCGATACCCACAAGACTGGTCCCGCGATCAATTTGGTAAATAGCAAATACTAACAGACCTTGACTCTTGAATTTCATGATGTAAAATTTTCGTTCTTTTTATTTCGGTTCGCTTAAAAGTAAATTTTCCCATTTATGAAGTTTCGTAAAAGGTGAAAATTTATCTTTTTTATATTTTCGTTTTTATTTTATTTGTTTTGGGGACATGGAATTCAAAAGTCGATTTAGTTATACCTACTTGGAAGAAAGTTACTTAAATAGCAAAATAGGAAGGTTACTCTCCATCTATAGTAAGTAAAGAGGAGGATTTCTGTATAGAGATATTGTTGGGAATGTCGGGATTGGATCGTTGATAGCTAGTAACTTTCTTTACCGTCATAACATTTCTTCGTATTATACCTTTGTATCTTAATACTAAACTAGTATACTCTATAATTAATCTAGATGTAATCAAAACTCATTTGCCAATAAGATTATGTACAGTCAGCGATCTCTGCGTTAATTGGTGTACCGCAAATATCGAGTTACCGATACTGTGATCAATTAGAACGATTTTAATATAGGCCATGTTCGACAATTTTAACATAATGAAATTGTAATGTAGATTATAATTTTGTATTGTATCGATTAGTACTTAATTCCATGTAGTTTTTGATAAAAATAATTTTGATAAATATTTTTGTATTGAAATCTTGTTTTATTACGAACCCTTCTTTTATATTATTTTACTTATACTAAAATTAACGACCACCTATAAACGTCTCCTAAAATGAAAGTATGTTTTGCGAATACTAAAGCAAGTACTTTGAGAGATCATTAAATCATTAACTACCTAGTTCTCTACAAAAGCCTAAAAATGCAATGATGTAACTACCTATATAATCAGAATTATTCAGAATATTTCGAATTTCACTGAACATTAGTAACGTTTTTTAACAAGGATGCGGCAGTGTTATAACATTACGTTATATTTAAATAGTGGCCTTGTGTACGCGGCGTGTCATTATGACTGCGATCACTGCAGTCTTTCATAAATTAAATAAATTCTCTTATGATCTTACCGCATACTGTAGCAATGTAAATAGAATATTCTTTCTTTGTAATGATAGCGAGAACAAACTTTAGCTCGTTGAACGAATCTCAACCTACATAAGTCCACTGCTGGATATTCAGGCCTTGACATCATTATTATGATCTAAAAGCTCTTGTTCCAAGTGGAATATTAAGGAATTACTGGGCTTATAAGACTAGCACACTGAATAAGGCCTTAGCTTTCCGTATATAATAATAATATTCCGTGACAACTCACACACGGTTATCTGATCCCAAGCTAAGCAGAGCTTGTGTTATGGTAACTAGACTAACTAACTAAGATAAATCACACCCAGACGCAGAACAAATGATCGTGCTCATCACACAAAGATTTGCCCTGAGTGGGAATCGCACCCACGACCTCCGGTATAGCAGTCAGGGTCACTAACCACTAGACCAACAGGCCCGTCAAAAGTCCTCCCGTATATAGCCTTTCGTGATCAATAAGCAAGTGCATCTTCACCTTAAACACTCATAAATATTCCCGAGAGTGCTGACCATGACGGTTGATCGTGTCCGAGCCACGGAGGCGTCACGCCATATAAAAAATAGTCATCTATCATAGACTCAGGTTATCAGCCTTTAAGGCTGCGAATACATTGGAGATTGCTGAAATACGCGGTACGGTGTTCAGGGAATATTTGGAACCGTGTCTTTTTTAACTAGTTTGCGAGAAAAGAAAGAGTGCATGGTTCGTTAGCGAAAATATATGACGTTGTGACCTTTTCTACCTGACATGTGTGAGGAAGCAGAGGGTTTGAAAATAAGTAGTTGAGCTATAGAACAGTGTTTAGGCTAGGTGACTGGGTGTTGAATACCAAGGTTAATGATAACCCAGTAGATGATTATTCCTTAGTCGCTGGGCCTAATCATTCCCTTAGTGCCCTCGCAGACATCACGCATACTTATCTCGCTTTTTTGTTAATGTTAGAGAAGAATCACTTACTGCATGTACTTAGTGCTACAGGTACTTAGTGCATGCTACCACGGGGATACAGTCGAGTTATTTATTCATCTGCTCTACCCCACACATATCAGGTGGCTACACAGCCTTACTACATTACACAATACTTCCCGTATATATTACGTTATATTAAAATAGACTGGCCTTGTCGACGAGCCGTGTCATGATGACCGCGGTCGCTTCAGTGTCGAACTGCGGTCGGCCGGCGCGACCCACCATCTGTAGCACTGTGCTTATGCTGTATTCCTGGATGAACAAATATAGTTCAATTGGAATAATAATTTAGAAAATAATAGTAATCTATTAACGTCCAACTGCTGGGCACAGGCCTCTTCCCATATAAAGAAGGCACGAGCATTGATCACCACGCTTGCTGTAGAAAATAATTCTAACACAATAAACCGATTTCAAAATAAGTCTTATATTTATTTCTTATGGACCCCATTGTCAGAACTAAACCGAAATGAAATAGGACACGGGAAACACTAGCTTTCAAATAAAAATAATTATCAACATCGGTTTACCAAGTCAGAAGTTCTGTGGTAACAAACATAAAAAAAATACGGTCGAATTTAGTACCTCCTCCTATTATAATGTCGGTTAACAAGGGGAAATATGTTGTTAATTTAGTTACCTGATAAGCGCCATTCACGTATTGCTGAGTATTTTTGACGATAACCAGATGAGCTGGAAGGTTGACGCCCATTGCTGAAAAATAATTCTCATGAAATTGCGTAATTGGTACAATATGTATGTACCTACAATTATAAATTTTCAGCGTTCTCCACTTTTGTGTTGTTACTTAATAAATGCAAAAAGGGACTGGTGATTATCAGGATTGGTTCAGATAATCATTTGTCTTTCTCTTCTCATTTTTATTTTCTTGGAAAACTCACACGATTATTTGTGATCTGAACCCAAACTAAGCAGAACTCGTACTATGGTAACCATACAACTGATAAACACACATTATATATTTCTGAATACATTAATAGTATGAATAACTTAGAAAAAGTTTTTAATTAGGAAGTTCTTACCCAGGGTAGTGGTAGTAATCAGAATCGGCAAGTCCCTGTTCCTGAAGGCAAGCTCAATATTCTGTCGCTCTTCGTACAACAAGCCGGCGTGGTGGCATCCTACACCACTCATTACTAATGCCTTAAGATCAAGGAAACAGGAAGAAAATGGTATTAGACTACAATAAAGTAGAGTTATATTAGTATGTAAGTTGTAGGTCAGAGGAGAAATTCGTACATATAAAAAATGGGAAGTATTGTAAAAATAAAAAAGGGTTCTAAGCTGATTCAATAAAACTTAGGGAAAATGCTTGACAGTTGATGAAAAAGGTAGAGTTAAATTTAAAAAACAAAAGCTTTTATATGTTAGATTTATGTTTCGAGACCAATGTAGAATTCACGTGATAAAGTAAGTAAAGTAACATTAAAATATACTAAATACTAATCTAGCTTATTAAGGTACCCGCCTTTGTAGATAATATCTAGATACTTTTCCATAGCAGCACATAAAAAATTTAAATGTACCTGCAATTTCTTGTTCTTAATGGAAGATGCTAATGCAGTTAGTTTGGCTCTCTGTTCAGCGTTGAAACTAATTGTTAGCTCTCGAGACAAAGTCTCCGCCGTTAGTATTACACTTTTGCGAGTGTTGCAGAATATCTACAAAATAAATAACACTTAAAAGTATTTATTCTTTGGTCCATCAGCTATCATTGATATAGGTTTCTTCATTATGCACGATTATGAAAGATTCTATGCCTGAAACCAGAGTCTTGAAACTTTTCGAAGATCTTGGATATCAGTCAATACTTATAAATGTATCAATCATAAAAACAAAAGCAACGTTTGTTGTACATTTAAATGAAATAGGGACAAAACTTCGCGACTCTACATTTTAAAACAATTGTTTATTGAAAATAAACTATACTGACGATGTAAGTGATATTTTGGGTGGACTTACAAGGGTAGGTTTTCCAGAATGGTACTTCTGTATGACCGGCCACAGTTTGTAGTTGAGAATGATGTCAAACTTAAATATACTGGATCCCTCTGGACAGGGGTAGCCTTCTACAATGCGCTTCAGCTTTACTGGACGACACTCGTCGCCAAACCTATATTATAAAATATGTTTGTGTATATAGTTAAGTTTGAATGTTAAGGTTTATTGTTATAAAATTAATACACTGTAAGCTAAAATAATGATTATAATTTAAAGAATAAAGACATAATTGTCTAGACACGATTTAAGCACACCTTGTCTCTACTAGTTAAACGTGGAATGAGAGGACCGCGACTTTTATGAAGAATATTTTCGTTTGCATTAGCCCCCTGCTAATGCAATAGATGGATAAGTACCATACATTATTAGGGATTTCATACATTCTACGGTTTACTATTACAAACGGTCCGGCAGCATGAGAGAATTCGTTTCTGACACATGTAAGTTGGTATTGATTTGTACGCGTAATTAAAGTCGGTTATAAATAAGTGATAGTAATGTATCTTCAGTAAATTATTCGCACCGTTATAGTTATATGTTCCTGTAGACCACCATCTGTCAGGAACGCATTCTTTCAATGGCCGGAGTATAATCAACTTACTTGTAAAATACAGCAGGTTTGTCACTAGAGCCGAGCCAGCTAGCCACATCATCAGGGTTGCTAACTGTGGCCGATACCGCAATGAACCTTATTCTTGGCGGTGACTTGTTGGATGCCACTTCACCTTTAAGTTCCTTTTGTAGATGTTCTATACGATGAACTGATTGGGCTGAACTCTAAGAAATAGGGAAAACAAAAAGAGATATAGGTATATGGCATTATGCTATACGATGAAAAACTGTTTGGAAGAATATTGTTATGGGGTGCAGGATTGGGGAACAAAAAAAAATCCATTTGGAGGGATATAAACAACATTATTTACGAGGGTTTCGAAATATCAGGCACAAACTTCTACTCTTCAAAATAACTCAGAGGTACTTAACAAAAAAAAAAACAGATCCATCAAAATTTCAAGATCCCTAATGATCGACAGTTGATAAATGTTTGCTTGTGACCTTAGATTGCAATTATTTTCCTGGACCCTAAACAAATGGACGAAAAATATCAAAAAATTTATAATCAAACAGTATACCTCAATAGTCTTCATCCTACTGACTACGGCTTCCAGCACAGGTCCTCGGAGCTCATCGTTCAGGATATGCACTTCGTCTATCAAGAACAACTTGATGACTTCCACCAGACCTCTGTGGTCGCGCCAACGACGAGTCAACATGTCCCATTTCTCAGGCGTCGTTATTATTATTCTAGAGAAATTAGATTTTTGTTGGTAATAGAAATAAAATAAAAGACGGAACAGAATTTACTTATTCTTAGAAACATCTCGTCTTAAACTCTAGTCAAGTCCTATACTTACAACAAAATGGACTTTTCATCAGATTTCAGGGTTCGTAGAGATCTACTCTTTACGATAACTCTGTCTACCTTACTTATTCTCAATCTTTAGTACTCTAAAATATGTTTTTATAACTTGATAGCTTTGTAAATATAGAAGAGGGCTCTTATTTATGCTGAACTTATAGTAAGGAATACGTGAAAAATAAATTAATATTTTTTTTACTTGTAAGGCTTCAACTGCGTGAAATCAACATCAGTATCGCCCGTCACCTCGATACATAGCAATCCTAGTTTAGTAAACTTTGGATACCATTCGGTCAATCTTTCGGTGCAGAGAGCTTTTACGGGAGCCACTGAAACGGAAATATAAACTTAAGAACGTCTATGTAAATGATTAAAAATATGTATTTATTTAAATTTATGTAGGGTACATACAATAGTTTATATAAGACACAACAATAGGAGAGTGAAGAACAAAGGTGCTACTAATCTTATATACTTATAAAAATGAATCGCTAATTGTGTTGGTAATCGCATAACTCAATAACGCCTGGACCGATTTCGCTAATTCTTTTTTTGTTGTATTTGTTATTGTCAAGAGAAGGTTTTTATGAAAAAAAAATGATAGTGATTTGTTGGATTCGGGAGCGGGACTTATGGATTCACGCGGGTGAAACCGCGGGGCACAGCTAGTTTCATATAAATGTATTCCAGTAGGAAGAAATTTACTTGCTGAAGGAAAACACGTAACATGTGGTTGATATACCTACTTAGTCATTTCGCATGTAAAATAAATTGATAAATTATGTTCTCAATTAAATAAGTTACACACGCCAGATATATTATAAACAGCATAATACTTACTGTAAATAATTTTAAAATCCTCATTGTACTGTTTTTCTTCTAGCTCCATCAGCAGTTGCACTATAGCCATTTCAAAAACTACCGTCTTTCCCGATCCCGTTGGCGCACATACGACAATAGATTTATCTACGAAATAAAGTCGGTATTCGTACAATAATTTCAATTTGGTTAAAATCTAAGCTCAGCTGGATATCGAACTGGGCCTCGTTTCAGCACACACTAAGGATGATAAAATGCCTAGCCAAATCAACTAGGTATAGGTGCCTAATAATGTTTTACTTGAAGAACGGTTTTAAAAGTAATGTAGGTAGTTAAGTAAATAGGTCCTACCGAATGGTTAATGGCCGAATATAAAAATGTAACTACCTTAACGTAAGTAGGCAGTAAGTCTAGGAAGTAGTAAGGACCCACATTTACCTATTAATGATTATAATACAGACCTGAATAAATTGCATCTTCAATTACATTTGATTGAACTACGTTGAAGTACTTGTATGTGAATACATTTCGATATTTTGGATCTGAAATCATTAGAAGTATGAGTAGGTATATCGACTTACATTGTACCTATTGGCGCAAAAGTAAAAACGGTAGTAAAGAATTATAGAGTTCCATTTTCGTAATTAGGTAGTACCCAGATATAAATAGTTTAATCACAACATCCACTAACAAATTGACTAGGTACTAACCTATTTCCTCAATACATCGAAGCTGTCCACGTTGTCCAGTGCCTTTCGGCGGACGTACAATGACTCTTGGTCTTGTAGGAGAACATCTCGCTTCACTCACTGGCACACACTCAGACCTGTCTCCTGAAGAAGGTAGAGACATTGGTTGGGAGTTGCAAATTTCATCACCGAGAACATCTGTGAAGTTTGCTCTGAAACAATAAAGATTAACTCACAGTAAGCTTTCGTACGCTAGAATAGAATAGAATATTTTATTTGCATGAAGTATGGTAAAAAATACAGGTGATAGTTACCTAATAAAAATATAGTTTCACATACATCGCCTACTATTTTCTGCATGCAAAATTATAGGTAGGTAGGAACGTTACACTTATGCTACGCTAAGGACCAATGTAAGTCCCCACTTGACTATATATTTCGAGGTTCATCAAACTTAAATAACTTAAATTCATGCTCATTCACAGAAAACACAATACAAAAAAAATATATAAATTGGAAAAGTTTGTGTTTAGCAACTATTTGGAATAACGATATAGGCACATATTTCATCCAAAACTTAATCTTAACATCACAAGGTCTCTTTAAGAGATAGTATGTTTAATACTTACAGGTTAGGATTCATTTCATTAGTTAATTTTAAGGATTAAATTTATTTCTTCGTATGGAGATCCTTTTCGCATGTTAATCTTTAAGTTTTAACTATCCCGCCAAAAGTAGTTCGCCAATCACCAGTTTTAATTTTGCCACAGATAATAAAATTCCTTTATATTTTTATTTTCTACTTCAATCCACGTAGTGTTATAAATTATGCGTCCATGTTAAAAATACTTAAGGCGGTCAATAACTTTCATCCAGCATCAAAAATATTAAAATGTTACAATATTTTGTCGAATTAATTAAAATCTTTATTTCTTTAACGCAGTACTTTAAGATATGACCTCTACTATATTAAGGAAAAGTTGGCAATAAAAATACCAGAGCTGTCAGAAAAATAACACGAAAACAAGTTGATGTTTTCATTCATCGATAGAATCTTGCGCATGACAAGGTTGTCAGATGTTTTGGATTTCACAAATCTAAGGGTTTTCCCAAATAACTTACTCATTGTTACGATGCGGTGATAATAATAGTGTGGTGAATTAAATAAGTCATTAGTGTAAAAGTTATAAATTTAGATTTAACTAAAATGTAAGGTTTGATGTTGATGGCGTGTACATTATCAGCTGTTTATCAATTCTTAGAAATGTAATGGTCTTTATCCTTGTTCATTATTTTAATTTTACAGGGAGTTTTTAAAGGACTATGAGGATGCGGACACTATTAGTGTGGATACACTGGCTTTAGAACAAATGGTTCTAAAGGAAAGAGCTAAAGAAATAACAGAACTAAATGAATTGAGCAAAAAAGTGAGATTTCTTCACACGGACTTGGTATATTATAGACATCTAAAATCAGAAATGGGATCAGCATGTTATTTATTATGGAAAAATATGATTAAAAAAGTTGGGGGAACTCCTAATGGATGGAGAGACCTTGGCAGTTCTTTGGGTATATCACAGGATGATTTAGATGTAAGTGAAAATATGATTATTTCTTTAAATTATTGTGATTGTTTTTGATTATATACAACAAATTTCCCTTCTATTAATAACATATTTCTGCATTTCAGTACATAATGCACTCAGTAAAGGATGATCCAGTTGACATGGTGTTAAAGGTATTCAGGCAGAATGAAAACGCTACAATTGACAAAATAGTAGATGTCTTCATAAAACTGAAGCGCTATGACATACTCAAATCAATAGAAGAGCCACTATGTAAAATAGCTCAGTATTTTAATAAGGATGACAGTGGTTATCAGAGCAAGAGCTCCGAGCAAAGGGGCATAGTAAGTCTTAAGAATCTGCCCAATGATTTGCCAGCAGCTTTAAACAAAAATATTGTGAAAGATAAAGGTCCTAACAAGCCCAAACAACCATCATTAAGGCCTCCGGCAACTACAAATGAGTCAGTAGAAAATGATAGCCCAGTTTTATTCTTGACTTATACCTATGATGGATTACCAACTGCTATAAATATTCAAGAGTATGTCGAGAACTGGATTGATGTACCTAATGTTAAAGTTATCACATTAAATAATAAAAAGGATGAGTTATATCAGAACCCAGAGAAATACATAAGAGAATATTTTGAAAGTGTAAGTAAATTATTAACTTTTGGTTAATTTCTGTTCACACAACATTTACATATATTTTTTTTATTTAATTATAAATTTATTTGTTGCAGGCTGATATTATCATACCAATAATAACTACCGGTTATCTGGATGAAATTAAGTCACATAATCCTACTGTTCCCAATACCTCTGATAATTTGGATCACAAATATGCTAATTTTATTTATAACTTGATAGTTAATCACTATATTTATGCTACTGGGTGTCTTAACAAAAAAGTCAGAAGTGTTTTACCCCAGAATGCAAATGTTGACTTATTTCGTCGCATAGTATTGTATCCAGATTTGATGCCATGGACCTATGAAACTAACTTTGATGAACAATTCAAAGCGTTCTTGAAAAAATAGTACATACATTTCGTTTATTTTTTAACAATGGCCATTAGGAAATTATATTATGAACTTTTTTATATTGCCGTCTATAAATGCCTGTACCTGAATAATTGGTGAAAATAAATAACATTTTATGACAATTAAAACCTTTTTATTACATTTTTATAATATTCAAATAATAAAAGAGAGACAAAAGGTACAAAAATTATATTAAACTTCATCCTAAGCAAGCAATGCTTGTGGTTATGTTTATAACAAAATTATTAGATCAATATTTTCATTTAGAAAACATTGATTCACAATAAATAAAATAGAAAAGTTAAATGACAAAGAATTTGATCAGACATTATGATTAAATAAGGCAGTTAAACAGCTATTGCAAATATAGACATGAACTTAAACCCTTTATTGCAATGAATGTTTATGCTAATTAAGAAGTCTTAAGATTTTTTATCATTTATTAATAAAGAAAATAGTTATGAAAATATATTAGAATTAATAATTATGAAAGCTTGTTCTCTAATTGCATTACAAGCGAAGTTTTTACACAAAAACTAATTAGCTAACTTTGGGAGATGGTAAATGTGACAAACATAGCTACAATACTCCAGTCTCTTAGGCTTAATTGACATTAGTTATAGCTAGGCCTTAAAAACCACTGTAAATATTTTGCTGCAGCCCAAAAAAGGTCACATTTACCTATTTGATGATCCATAAGAGGTATGAAAAGCATTTGGTATGTTTTATCTTACATAATACTAAAAGATTATGCCTAATGTACTTTAAACTTTGGGTCAGGGCACATTACTCATTTGTTATATCACATATAAATACTGAAATATTGATTGAGTTTTAAATCTCTGTTAAATATTGATGAGTAAGTGCCAATCGCGGTCTTGAGAGAGATAAATGGAGGGAGATTGGGGAGGCCTTTGCCCAGCAGTGGGACATTGCAGGCTCTTAATAATAATAATAAGTGCAACAAAATTAAATGTGCTCTGATCCAATAGTATTATATAATTTAGTCTTGCTTTTCAGTCTTGGTATTATCTTCAGTAATTTCCTCAGCAGTCTCGTCTGCAGTGCTGACATCATTTACATCTATACCAGTATCATTGTTGCTACTGTTTGCCAGCTCCTCCTGTAACAAAACATAATAATGATATATCTATATTAGTTTACTAGGTTTTGTATCTAAAACTACAAGTAAAAAAACTTTTATTTAGCAAGTTCAGCATAGCCCTGTTCTGGCAAACAGTGATAGAAAACTTGGCATTATATTATTTAAAAAAAAAAAAGCTAGTAAGAAAGAATAAGTAGGAATATTTAACTAATTTAGTCATTTAATAATGAAATTATTTGGCCATACTTAAACTAAATTAAAAGTAGTTTGATCCAAGTTGGAAGTGTAAAAAAGTTCTATAATAGTTATTCTCATACAACTGTGAAATACAATGATAATAATAATATCCTGGGAAAACTCACACACAGTATCTGATCCCAAGCTAAGCAGAACTTGTGTTATGGTAACCACACAACTGATAAACATACTTATATATTTCTAAATACATACATATTATAAATATATTAAACCCAGACACAGAATAATCATGTTCATCACACAAAAATTTGTCCTAGGTGGGAATCAAACCCACAACCTCTGGTATAGCAATCAGGGTCACTAATCACTAGACCAACAGGCCTGTCAATGATAGTCATTTACAAATGAATAAATCTATAATAACACTTGCCTTGATAACTTCAACAAAACTGTTAGCTTCATCCAACATTTGCTTGAACAAAACATTCTCTTCTTTGAGATCTTCAATTATTTTTCGAAGCTTTTCGTTTTCCTCTAGAGCATCTTGTAAGGCAACTCTGTAATTGATTAATACAATTTAAGTTTCAGGCATATTAGAATTACAAACCTCTGTGCTTGATCTTATCTCTTTCATTTATCTCATTGACCATAAAATTAATTAAACACTTTTAACTTTTATTTATGTTTTCATTACTTTTCTATACATAAGATTTGCTTATTAGAATTGACGGTACTTTGGAACCCTGTGCAATAATTCAGTTAGTGTTAACTGTCTGATAGATGGCATGTAAGTGATAGCGAAACATAATGGTAACAATAATCTTTGATTTGTTATTAAAGTTATAGTATATACAATTAAAGTTTTACACCCTTAATACTGTCATCTTCTAAGAAATTTAGCCCTTTGGAATATGTTACAAATAGAATTTTAGTATTGCATAATTGAATTGTGATAATTACTTACTGGCGTTTCTCGGCTAGAACTTGCCAATACTTCTCAGATGCTCCTTCAGGATTAGTAAGATCGTCAACAGTGATCTTTGTATCAAGATTTGCTTGAGTTTCTTTGGTTGACAAATTCTTCCTTTTAACCTCAATATCACTAAAATTAAACAAACGTTACATAAATTTATATCCATCCAAATGATAACCGCAAAATATAGATGTTAGTTACAAACATTGGGGACTCCTGGCTTAGTTGGTGCTTCAAACTTTTTGAGGGTCTACCCACTAAATTTTCTCGGTCGGAGGCTGTATGTTGAAGGGTTTTAAGAGACTTCCGTGTCACTCTTGTGGATTCCTACAACAGTGCAAAAGCAATAGTTAAAACCAATCCACGATTGTTGTATTATTACGAGAACAGGCAGACACCATCAAACGCAAGGGACGCTTCTGTGTTTTACCTGAAGATCTTGACTCATGGTGACGTTTAGTCGAGTTATCGACTTGCAAAGTAAATAATTAACTTTCGATTGATATTATCAAACAAACTTGCTAAGTTTAGGTAGGTAACCACCAAACTTTTGCTTGGAAAGTTCACTCAGCGCGACGATTGACTGACAGTTAATTTGACAACGACTAGAACAACTTGTCGTGATTTCCCGCCAAGCTGTGTTCTAGTTTTTACAAATGGCATAGAGAAGACATTGCTTTGGCTTCAGGGAAATTGTTATTGGATGATGTTCAATGTTACCAGTAAACATATATTTGCAAGTAGTCTATGGCGTAAGTTGAAAATGACAGTGACAGTTGTAACTGTTGTCTGTCATTGCTGACTGTCAGTAAGAATTGCGTTCTGTAGGATACTGAGTTGTTCTTGTGATAGTGATTTTTAAATTAATAACATTTCCATAACAATATTAAAAAAACTGAAATCTCTTATGATTCAATATATACTAGATCAATATTGATCTCATGTACCAAGATGGTAAAATTTAATTATCATCTGTCGTGCTATGTATTTTTGTGCAACTAAATAACATACCTAATTCTTTCATATCTTATCTTCTCACCTAAGTACAATTTTATCACGTTTATCTATTGTGTTAGTGTATTGATTCCCATCAAGACTTAGCTGGGTTTATTTCAAGAATGGATACTCTAAGGTACGTACGGAAAAACTTACAGGTACAAAGTTACTTATAGGTACATTATAGTAAATAGTAATTGCGTCAAAAGGAGTCAAGGTTAAATTAAATTATTTATTATGGTGGTGTGATCTTATAAATATTCTGATTTTATTTTAGGTTTTATTTTGTGACATGGAATGTGGCGACAAAAAATCCAGGGCAAGATCTGAATGCCCTGTTGGATTTTCCATCGCAATTCAACAAAAATAAGCCATTGCCAGATTTTTATGTGATTGGGTAAGTTTTGCGTTAATATGAGTACTTGCATAATGTGTGCTGAATCCTAGTTATTTTCTAGGTCAATGTGATTAAGTAGATGTGAAAACAAGTTTTATCTTTAAGTTTCTGTATTTATTCGTATTTTGCTGGTTTTTAATTTTGATTTTTAATATTATTTATGTAAGGTATTGTTGTTTCCTGTACCTAAATATAAATATTACAACTATGGGCAAAATGCAAATAATGTTGCACTTTCCTTAATATAGAACTTATTAATTAAAAAAACATACCTATTATAAGCTTGCTTTACAATAACAACGAACAAACATCTAATTAGATTATACAATAAGAAATACAATTTTTTGTCAAAGTACTCATTCGTAAAACTTTAAATTTTATTAATATTCTACAAATAAAAGATTTTCCATTTATTTATAACTTATACCATGATACATTGTTATATCAGTAATTTGTATACTATACAGCCTTCATTTGTAACAAAAAGTTGTGTAAAGAAAAATATTGTTTAACATTATGCCACATAATACAATGACATGTTAAACTTTAAATAAATGTATTGCATCACATGCACTAACATAGATATTACTCAACATTTTGTTTTAACAATATCTGTGCCAATATTATAAAAGCAAACTTTCATGTATAAACAATACAACCAATTTGTAGGTGTAAAGAATTAGCTTGAACTCCAAAAAGGATTTAATGTAATTCAAAATGTCTCCTTGATTAAATCTTCAATTTTTAGAATTAGTTAGAACGCCAAAAAGGTTTAATTTAATTTAATGTTTCTCCTTGATAAAATCTTCATTTAATACTAGCAGAGTCACAGGCAATATCAATTATTTTAAGATTGTTTATTTAATATTTTTTTCAGCTTACAAGAAGTAAAGTCCCAGCCACAGAACATGTTAATGGATTCCCTATTCACTGATGCGTGGCAGTCATCCTTCAACAAAATACTTTGCCGACAAGGGTACATCATTGCCAAGTGTACTCGGCTGCAGGGCATCTTACTGCTGGTGTATACTCAGATGAAACATGTCACACATTTAAGGGATATCGAGGCACAGTATACTAAGACTGGATTGGGAGGGATGTGGGTAAGTTATCTATTATTATTTAATGGATATAGCGGGATAATGTGTTATGGAAGGAATACGGGGAGGCCTATGCCAAGCTGTGGGACAATATAGGATAACAAAAGTGTCAGAATTGTCCCACAGCAGGATGAATTCTGCTTTTCTTCTTTCCATAGGTTTCTATTTCTTGCTACTTATTTTTGTATGCATTCAGTTCACCTTATATATCTACATCATTATTTTTTATTAGCTTTAAAAGTCTAGAGTAAACAGTCTACAATACAAGGTTTTATGGAATCGAGTTTTTATGTCTATTAAAATGTGTATGACAGGTTTATTGCAGAGGAACATAAAAACTTTTCCTATAATATTCAATGACCATACAAATAAGTATGTATTTTTCCTAAGTTGCATTTATATATAATGATCAGGATCCTAAATATTTTTTTCCTTTATTTAATGTTGGTAAATGAGGTCTTAATACGCGCAAATGAAGAACTAAATGTCGAATATCTAATTGACATTAAATGTTATAATCAAGAAGTTAGGTCCACATAAATCACGGCTTGTGAAAGTAGTCACGATCGCAAGTTCAATTCTAAATTTAGTATCAAAGAACATTCTTTGTTCGACCTTGTGAACATGTCATCGATTTTCCCCACGGCAGTCGTTCCGACTAGAAAACCAATGAGGCAGTTATATAACTACACCATAATTAAAGAAACACTTAACGAGACTTTGTAACGTGATACTTACATTTTTGTGACCTCTAATCTTGACTAAACGTTTGACCTATTACCTAATGAATTGAAGAAATTAATTTGTAAACAAATATGAGAACTGGCGCTGTTTACGGCCCTGCTTTTAATGTTCTTTTATGTAATAAATAAGACATTTGTCACACGGAAATGCTGAATGCTTCTGCCATAGATACAAGAGACGTAGAATATCAATTTAATCTCTAAGAAGGGTAAGTTTGCCTTTCATGTGTGCCGCAAATACTTGGGTATCGTATCTATTTGAAGAGGCTATATAAACGTTTGTATACCCACTGTATTATGTACGAGTAATCTGTTGATATTCGGAAATGTACTGAAATAGCCAGGTTTTCAGACCGTCTACCACACTTAAAACGACGCCTAAATGTCGCGACTGAAATAATATTCAGCTTCATAAAATACGAACGTTCATGCTTTCGTTTTAATGCAGTGGAAACGCTTAATCACTCCATTTCACGACGATCTGTCTCATTATTTATCATACGCTGCATTTATATCAGTCAAATCAACTGATTTTCATTTTGACGCAAGTAAATTATTTTAATTGTATAATGTCGACTCACGTTTTTGCTACTGGTTTTAATACAATACTCGAATCGCCAATTGGTAAATTTATTTAGTTTTTAGATGAGTTACGATGATTAATATCATATATCACTGATAATAGACATATGTGATTATTGATTATCATGTTACGAAGCCGGTATTAGTTCAGCCGTCATAAAGTTTATTGTAATGCGTGTAAGATTGGGGAAGCCCGTGTAAATGCAAAAGAATTCTTATTCAAAGACTTAAAGCCTTTTGCCTTATCTTAAGTGAAAAAGTAAACAATGAATGCCTTTCAAGTAATGATGTAACTAAAGAAAATTGTATCAAGGAAGAAAATAAATCGAGATATTTTACGTCAAAACTGGTATAAAAATTTAATAGTGTTTAGTAAGTACTTGAATTGCGTCAAGAACATTCCATGATTTCTTAGTGTTAACGTTTTTATTGACTGAAACAACGATTTGTCAAGCTTAGTGATTATTATAGAAGTATTTTCTCACGATTGCTTATTATAAAAGGTTTCTATATTATAATTGATCGTGAGAATATAACTGCTGAACATTGGACATGTGATGGAAACATACCTACCATGTTTTTTCCATTCTGTTCCTATATACAGTTAATTTGTATTAGTAGTCCAATGTTTGTTCTTTTTATCGTGGTTCAAAAAGTTGTTAAATAACATAGCATACCATCACGCCTGTATCCCCAAAAGGTTAGGCAGAGGTGTACCAATGTTAAATAAGAAAAATAAAAATATCCTTAAACTCTATACATTTGTAGTATTACTACAGTACGTAGTACGGTGTAATCATATCGCATTTGTCATACGTAAGAAAATACTAAATCGCGTAGGTGACCGTAAACTACGCGCATTACAAATGGGCGTAGTTATGCAGAAAACCCAGTCGCACGTAGAGGAAATTTGTAACGGCAAAGTTAATAAGAAAATGTGTAATAATGTAATTCCCTCCATCTTATACCTACAGCACAGACTAACTTACCAATTGCCTAAAGTTAAAAGATTTTTGAGTTTTATGCTTGGGAAAAAGTTGTGAAAACATACCGGTGAACTGTGGGTGTACATTGGTACACCTCTGCCTAACCCTTTCGGGGATACAGGCGTGATAGTATGTTATGTTTATGTGTATGAAAAGTTGTCCCTCATGTTAAGGATCTGTTAATCTATTCGTGTTTTGTTTTTCTCTTGGCATACGAAACCAAGTATATAAATAGACTTTGCTTTATAATAGAGATTACAGTACATCTTTTGATCTTTGTTGATTGCTGTGCTTTGATCGAGAGTTATAGTGTCAACGCAATTATGCCGACGCGCTCACGACACTTAAGTGTACTCGATTAAGCAAATTGACCATGGAGTAACTTGCCATACATAGTATGAGGACTTCCGACTATTTTCTTGTGAAAAGCAAGCGCTTATTTAAATGTTATAGGTTAATCCGTTTGTGGATTCGCAGCTTCCAAATAATAGAAGTTTTGTTCGTTTGGAACGGATAACTTACCAGCTAAATACGGTTTAATTTCTTAATGCCAATCCTTTTTGGCTTTTTTTTCACAAAAATGCAACCGTTTAAGCTTATCCTTTGACATGGGAATTATTATTTCTTCAGAATTCTAGCTTCTAGATGTTTTAGCTTTTCATTATCTTCTTATTGATGGCAACTCATCTAAAACTGACGTAAACCATTACAGCTATAGACGTTTATGACGATGACGTGTTTGGCGTAATTCCTGCATGCTCATATTTATGGCCTAGACCAAGACTTACGTCCTACTGCTGGGCAAAGGCCTCTGACATCCTTATAAAAGATTCATAATGTATGGGAATATATTTTCGTCCAGCCATTGTGGTATTTCGGTCATAAATCAATTGACCTACTTTTTCTTAATCCGCTTCCGTATTGAATTATCTCAAGTTACGAGGCCACACTAAATAGACAATCTTATTAGATCGCTGATATTCGTAACTAAATCTCTGTGATTTTATGCAAAAATACCTCAAAAAAATCCTGTAACTATTATCATTTTAGCTGGACTGCATCCAGGACTGCGTTATCTCTATTTTCCTTCCCTTGTCTGTCTTTTCTCTTTTCTCTTTTTTTGCAAATAATCAATCCAGCTAATAAAAATATTTTTTATTAGCTGGATTGACCAGCTCATTTATTAATACTCAATTATAACTCGAATGGCTGATATGAACGTAAGTCATTCACTGTTAGTTACAATGTCACGGGAAGATAAAAAGTCGATAGTAAAACAAATATGTTTGTTCATCGCTCGAGACTGTCGTACGTGTTATTTACACGGCAATCAATAAATGGCACCGACGGCTATCATTTATTAATTCATGCTTAAAGGCACAAAAACGAATACTGCAATATACATAGCAAAAATCTATCAAGTCATTGACTTTATTCATTGATACATGATTTTTATCCCATTACAACACTTTTTAGACTGCTTTTTTTAATTTATATTTTTTAAAGATTTTTGTCTACATAGACACGCCAGCCTCATCGATTTTTTAGCCTGGTTGTGATTGTAAAAACGATCTAGAACTACATTATCGCAGCTTTTTAATTTCTTCCAGAAGGAGTGGATGTGACTAGTACCTCCATATCTAGTTTATCATTTAAAACACGAATTATATACAAACTCTACAAGGGAGGTCAACTGCTTGCAAATTAGAGCTCGCTGCCCCAAAATATGAATAATTTAAACTTACATTTTCCTTTCATGCCGTAGTACATTATTATACATTATACATTTTTTGTCTTGAACCAACTATGTTGTGGATGACTGACCCAATTTACTCGTACTCTGCTCTAATAAATGCTATCTAATGATATCGTCAAAGTTGCGGGCACCCGGTGGATGCAATTGGCGAGTTGCGAGTGGTTCAGCAGTGGACGTCTTCCGGCTGATGATGATGATGATGAATAAATGCTATAGTGCTTAATTAAGAGCAATTTCAAACCGTACTTTTGTTGCAGGGTAACAAAGGCGCTGTTAGCATAAGGTTCAATATCTACGGCTGTTCTGTGTGCCTTGTTAATTGCCACCTGACGGCCCACGAGCATTTGTTGGCGGACCGCATCAACGACTACAACACCATCATAAAACAACACCAGTACCATGTTAGTGAGACCACCAACATTCTGTATCACGAGTAAGTATTGAACATATTTTTTATATGTATATGAGAAAGGGAGGCCTTGGCCCTGCAGTGGGACGACCATGGCTGAAAATAAATAATAATACTAATTTGAGAAAATCTGAACCCTCTCGTTTGACTGTATCCTCCTTTCGGAAGACCGAGGGATATCATGACTCTACCGCTCAACACTACAGGGGTTGGCTCTATATCGGGCCAACCCACCACAGTAGAGAAGTTTTTCATTGCAGTACGAATATACAGGATTCTGAATTAGTCCATACGACCGAGAACTAGACAGGAATACATAACATGCTACCGCAAAGCGATCAATATTCAAATGCCTTTTTTTACCTCTCAAGTCTGGATAGTTGTTTTTAATTTTGGTTGTATGGCATTTGATTTTACAAAGAATAATTTGGAAACTGGGAGGATGTTATACTTTATCATATTCATAGATAGTGCGTGCTTTATCAGATAATATGTATTATAGAAATATCGTGTTGAAATAACCGTGTGTGGATCGATATCAAACAGTCAATAGAATTTGTTTATTTTTATCCGCTTTGATAAGCGGATAATCGAACTCATCTTTCCCTTAAATCTAATATTTAACAAGCGTATTTAGAATAATTTCGGTATAAAATTCTGATAAAATTGCTAAACCTTTACTGTCAAATTGACAATTAATAATAGGTTTTTTTTTTATGTAACCTTTTTTGTGTCCCACTGCTGGGCAGAGGTACTCCCGTCTGCTTCCAGACTTTTCGAACACGTATTTAAAACGCTTACGACATCTTGGGCGAATAAAGGCATTAAAATCGGTGAAAGAGGGCTCACACAATAATAATATTATTATAATAATAATAATATAATATTCCTGAACAATTCACACACGGTAATCTGATCCCAAGCTAAGCTCTAAGAGAGCTTGTGTTATGGTAACCAGACAACTGATAAACATACATATTTCTAAATACATACATATTATAAATAAATTACACCCAGACCAGAACAAGTGATCGTGCTCATCACACAAACATTTGTCCTGAGTGGGAATCGAACCCACGACCTCCGGTATAGCAGTCAAGGTCACTAACCGCTAGACCAACAGGCCCGTCAAAATAAATTCAAAATAATTTTAATAAATGAAAATATAGTTAAAACATCAAGTTTACACGACTGTTAAACCTGATACGATCTTAAGTTTAGTTGATAAGGACTAAACCCCCGTTGGCTTATCGTTGATAATAATATATTTGTTTTACTTCTTAATAAATAATCTATTTTTCCTTATACGTTTTATAGTAAGAAAAAACAACTATAGTAGTACAATAATAGATTGACAATTATTTAACAAAAGAATTGCTTAAGGGTAATTAAAACTTAATTTTATTTTGTTACGCATCTTGTGGTAATAAAATAGCTTATTTAGCTATGTAGGTATTCATCTTTAATTATGCTAAGTTAAACTTAAGTTTTAAATCCTAAATGTATGATCATAAAAAAGTCGCATCGCATGGCTACTAACGATCACTGATGTTTATTTTATAATAAATAATAAAAAAAAATCATTTTAAAGATTAATCTTCGTCAGCCAAAAGATCAGAGAGAGAGAGAAACATCTATAACAATAAAAGAATATTGTGATTATTCATATTAATTAAATTAATTATTTCTATATTACTAATTATAAGTTATACTCATTTTATCTTGAAAATCAAAACCAACAAAAATATAACCTTGCAATATTATTAGCCAAAACACATTTAATTTCCATGGCAATATAACGGGACGCATAATTCTAGGTAACTGTATGTTTACATAATTATCTATGGTTGATAAGAGAGCAGATATGATAACTTTTTGCGGCATGTTACACGCTTATCATAGAGCTTCATGGTGTTCAAGTATTCTGAAAAGCTACAATTAGTATTATCCTTATTATGATACAAATAAGGAAAATCACAACTAAAACAATATGGAAAAAGATAATGTTGAAATATTTTATAACTATACGTCCGGTGAAGTAGTAAATGCCTGCGCTTAAGTTAACTGCGGCAGACTTCATTAGAAATCCCCTAGAATTATAATTGATAAATAATTAAGCTGTTAGTTTGTATTTCTATTTATCTCAACTGTAGTTAATACCCTTGATTTCTTTAGCTTAAAAATAAAAAAAGAAAGAAAGAAAAGAAAAGAAAGAAAATACATTTATTTAAACAATATGAATTTACGATTACAAAAACGATATGAATTTTTGATGCAATATTAACACTAGGTCAATATACACACTATACATCATAAACTTAATGCATCACATATAATGTAAGTTTGTGAGAAATTTGAGGTTTGAGATAATTGCAACATGCGCAGCATGAATAGTCCATTTTGTGTTACATACCATAGTAATAATATTCAAGTCCAAACAGTACTTTTGATGTTGGTAAAATGTTATAAGTAATTTAACCAATATAAAACCTCTTTGCAGCTACGTAATATGGATCGGCGACCTAAACTTCCGTACCGACCACCCAACGGGCGGTAGTCCAACGTCAGAAGAGATAGTCGCCACGCTACAGAAGATTGAGAAGGACAAGTACGCGACACTACTCAAACACGATCAGCTGATCGCTGTCATGGACTCCGGCGACGCTTTCTCAGAGTTCACGGAACAGGATATACGGTTCCCGCCGACGTATAAGTTCGGTATCGGCACTGATGAGTATGATTTAAAGTAAGTATCATAAAAAGTCTACTTAGTTTTTGAGTACCTAGGTTTAACTAAAAAAGTTTGAATAATGAACCTTTATGGTTGGGAATAAGGTTGTCAATACGTTATGTGAAGTGTTGACGACCTAACTAGAAAAATGGCTTTGTGAGTTTTGGTTTGTGGGTAAGTTATACGGTTCTCACTGACGTATAAGTTCGGTATAGGCACTGATGAGTATGATTTGAAGTACGAGTAAGTATCACAAAAAGTCTCCGTACTTCTTAAAAGTTGAACTGTTCTATGTAAAAGTTTAGGTGCGAATTTGAACCTTATCGTTTTTTAATAAAGTTGTCAAAGTCTATGTTATGATGTTGAGTAAACGGCCACCAAAGTGGGAAAATGGCTTCCTGGGTTTTGGTTTGTGGGTAAGATATACGGCCTACGGATATTCCCGCCGACGTATAAGTTCGATATCGGCACTGATGAGTATGATTTTAAGCATGCAACTTAAAATATCTACTTTGTTTTTGAGTACCTAGGTTGAAGTATGTTACATAGTCGAAGTAATTAGGTAGGAAAATGAACCTTATTGCTTGGGAATAGAGTTGTCAATGTCGTTGTTATCATGTAGTAAAGTGTTGACGAACTACTCGAAAAATGGCTTCCTGTATTTTGATTCTGTGGATTGGATACTTGCACTTGAAAATAAACTATAGACTTATAGAATTGTTAGGAGTCTGCAGCTAACTAGTTTTTTTTTTTATTTTTATAAATAGACAGTGCACATTAAATTTACTTGTGTAATAAAGATGTTAAAAGAATATTAATGTGGTTATACATGAAATAAATACATTTCTTACATTGTATTGCAGTATTGCAGCAAGATTTACGTTCTGTAAAACAAGCCTACGTATCAATGACTAATTTACGCAAGTTTACCTAAGATGAGGTTACTGGCGCATAACGTGCTCTCGACGCGTTCTAAATAAGCGTTACAAAATAACTAGTTAAATGTTTGTAACTAACGTAACTTAGTTACACGTTGATAACGACTAGTTATTTGGCTGTTTACATTTAGCTATTTTAAACGTTATTCTTGAGTTCGGCTAATAGCTAAATGTGTCGCCACATATTACAAGGTACTTAAAAAGTTGTCGGTTTCCTTTATCAGAATGATGTGCCAAAATGTGATAAGTTTTATTTCAAAATAAAGGTACAATCGGCGTTATTATGTGAATGTTATAATGCCGAATATAATACTTTATGAATATTTAACAAGATAAACGTTATTAATGAGTTTACGCACGTAATTCATCTTACACGCATATTATTTGACCCTTTAGCCTTGGTTCTATTGTATTTTTTGTGCTTACAATACATCTTCTAAATATTGTGTGTTTTGCTTTACCGGTATTTTACAGAACATAATTAGTCGTTCGTTTTTTAAAATTCATAGTGTCAATTTTATTTGCTATTTAAACTCATCTGCCAGTCGTTTTTAAACAACCAATGTTGCCATACCAAAATACAACAATGACATGATTTTTTATTTTATTTTAGGCGAAAACCATCATGGACCGACAGGATTTTATACAAAGTGAACGCCAATAACTACGAGAATGTGACATTGAGGGCAGAAGTGGTGTCGTATAACCACATACCCCACTACACAGTCAGTGACCACAAGCCCGTGGTCGCACTCGTCAATATAAAGGTCAGTGTGTCAAACTGTTCGTAGTAGTGCATGATATCTTTAATTAATTGTTGGTTTTAACTCATTAGTTGCATTGGCCTAATTTTATAGCTAGTAGTAATTAGAACTTAGGTTTGTTGGTATTTTATGTAGAAAATGGATTGAAATGGTGCTATTAGGTGTCTTAGTTTTTTTAACGGACTTGTCCTATTTGTCACTGGTGTATGTAATTTATAATTATTTAAAAAATTTGACGGGTCACTAAAGCGATTAAGAGATGCGCGAATAAATTTCATCATAAGGCGCCATTTTATTACGGGCTTCTAAAAAACAAATTGGTTATGGTTGCACACTCGCACGTTTCATAACTCAATGGGCATTTAGGCCTAATTCTCAGTCCGTTTCCTATGTCTATGGTATATAGAAACACACACTTATTGTGGCTGTATAAATTAGTTGCCTTCGCTTTGTCCAAAACAAATTCTAAAAGAAACCTTAAATAGCCAAATTATTCAAACAAACTTAACTTTTTTCTTTTATTTGATGCTGGTATACGGAAATTTGATGCATTCAAAATAAATTATCGCCGTATTGACGCTAGTACTTGACGTAATATTATCTCATTGCCTTCAAAAATGTAAAGTCAATTCGACAGTTACTATGAAGACTTGTTAGTATAGAATAGTGATCTCCTAATTTATTTCACAGACCAATGATAATTGACTGTTTGTTTTGGTTTGTTCCATTCAAATGTTTCACTAAAGAAACAGGTGTATCCCGATATTTCTATTGTAGATCTATAAATAAATTGATGGTAACTTTGATGTTTAGTAAATAATACAACTCACGAATTCACACCTTTGCCCCATAGGTGCAAACAATAATATACCATGTAAATTGTTACGTCATTTTAACGGCTTACAAAATTAGTTGTTGTACATAATTTATTTCTCATTTACATATTTTAAATTTAATATCTTATATTTACATAACTACGGTCAAAAGTAACAAAAAATGCAAAAAAGCATGTACATGTTTTATAAGTGAGGTCATTAAACTTGATTTGAGGGTTCGATAAAAGTTGGATATTTACAATACATTTATTTCCTCTGCAATGTTAGAACAATTTCTATCAAGTACCTAAGAATTACGACAGATAATATTATTCCACACAAGCGATATCTATCTTACTAACAACAGCGAAGAAATTAATTTAATACTAGTCGTACAGGCGTGATAGCTTTTCGATCTAATGATGATCGATGACTTCTTAATCGATAAAACAATCGATTCGAATATTAAGCTTAACAACAAATATTAATTACCCAATCGATTCTTATAATGTCTTGAAAGCTGAAATTCGAAATCAATTGTTTTACTGTGAATATATAGCTTCCGCCACATACACATATTATTTAGTAGAAACTCCAGCAAGTGCACCTTATCGCAACCTTAACCTTACTTTGCACGCTTGCATGCTAGATCCGTCACGGCTTCACTCGCTCGATAGTGGCCGACGCGCCGTCCGTGGTCAAAGCCAGCGGGATCCGTATGCGGTCAATGATGATCCCTCCCCCTGGCTTAGAAGGGGATCATAACGCCGAAGCTTTGCCTAAGATAGGCGATGGCGTTTGTGACAGCGAGGATGTTATAACTAGCGATGTTTTGGTGACTGCGCCTGAAACGCTGACGGATGAGGTTAGTAGCTTGGGTATTGAGCTATTTGGAGATATTTGGAATTTGAATTATAACGAATTAAAAAAAAAAACATTTTATCCATGCATTTATTTTAACATTATGTAACTGGTTTCATCCTTTGAATTCCAAATACCTCCATTTTCGCTTTATTTAATTAAAATGCGTTTTTGGCATGGCATGGTAGTTAGCTAACTTCTAATATAAGTATTTTTCTAAAATGTGTATTTAAGAATTGTGTGGCGATTTGATTTTTTTAATTATTTGCAAGGTAATAATTTATGAACAATTTAACTAAGAAGTAAGAGTTTGAAAATGAAGATATGTTTGTAACTAAACTTTGCATAACACCAAATTTTCGCATTTAACATTACCTACCCTCAATTTTCATTCGTGTGCAATTTTATACAATATGGAGATACATAAATAACCTTATTATATTCTCCAGGCATTCTCCAACTACACAGAGAAGACTGTTGAGTTCGCCCCGATCTCCAGAATTTGGTACATCGGCGATGCTGACTTCAGAACCCAGTGTACGCTTACACCCGATATCGAGGTCAACGCGAACGACTGGATTGGTATTTATGATGTAAGTAGTAAGGTTCATTTTTGAATGGCAGTTAATGTGTCGTGCCAGTTGTCAGATTTTTGGCATTAATTGTATCCTTGTGAATAATATCATGTTACTATTCTAATAAAAGCAGAATATTATGTCTTATTATGTGTAGTGTATAGCGAAGTAAGTGTTACATATAAAGCAACATCTATTGTTGATAGATAGTACATGTTCTTGAAGTATAAATACATTACCTACCTTGATATACAGTCGTACGTAAAAATATCGTGTCGATTGCAAAACCGAAAAAAAATATATTGTAGTAGTGTAACTTCAATCCTTTGCCCACAAGCAATATAAGAAACTGATGAAAGTGAACTGAGCTTACGCTAAACCTATATCTACCCTCATTGGCTACTTTTCTTTACTCCATTCCCAATTTATAAGACCGCGCATTATACCAGCTATTGAAACGGTGCTTTTATAAACTCATGACTTTACAATGTATTAATTTGTTCCAGGCCAACTTCCACAACCTAGACGACTACATAGCGTACGAGTACCTCGCCAAGGTGAGCCTGGCCGAGGGCCCGACGGCGTCCGGCCAGCCGCGCACCATCACGCTCAGCTTCCCCGTCGGCAGCGGCGTGCGGACGCCCGGCTTCTACAGGTTCATATACTTCAGCCAGCCGAATAATGATGTTAGGAGTGTTCTGGGTGAGTTTTTTTTTTGTATTTAGTTGTTAATTAGTGGGATAAAGGTGGAAGGACTTTAAGAGAGCTTTGATCAGTAGTAATTTGTAAAAATAAAATTTCCCACACTTTGACTATAGTATTGAATAAAACTACTTTTTACGGATTTTTTCGCGGTTTTAATTTTAGATTTAGGTCCCGACGTTTCGACACCTTTGCAGGTATCATGGTCACGGGCAGACTCTGACTATAGTATTTACGTTTAAAACGTGTTTTTGGTACACGGTATGTTTTTTTTTTACTCTGAACTGCAATTCAGCTTAGAGTGTAAATGATCGCATCGCTGGGAAATTACGCTAAATAGTTACATTAGCGTAATTTCCCAGCGATGATTACATTAAAAAACCTAGTCAAGTTCTCTTCTGGTATTCCACCGACGTGCTTTCTAGCAGACAGGCTTCTCTTTTAAATATTTACATTATGTCACAGATCATTCAAAACCAATCTTTATACCTACAAACTAAAACCTTCTTTCCTTCGCAGGCATTTCCGAACCATTTGAAGTAAGCAGCAAGGAGGACCAACTAGTCGCTCTAGACACGAACCAAGCGTCGAGCAGCACTTCACCCGGCCGTTCAAAACCCAGTACAGCAACCACAGATATCTTCACAGACTTCACTGGACTGGATGTGGCTAAGCTTTCGCGGCATTTCTCCAACGACCTTAGTATCGACTGACTAAGGACCTACCTGCCTGGCTCCCCGGCTAACGTCAGGAAGCAAAACGGTGTTTAGATAGTAATATGGACTATTAGTAGATAATTTAGTGTAAACTTAACTTTTTTGTTGTGAAATCTTAATATGGATTTGTATAGTCACAAAGTAACTTGCACGTTGTGTTGCTAGTTCGAGCGTAAATGTTTACAGTAAAATATAACATGGTGTAAAACATAACAATTGATTCTATTAGTGATAACATCTTTTCTCTGGTTTTAGTATGTATTAAAAATCAGTTTTTATTACACTAAAATCACATTTCAAAGCCCATTTGCAAAACACACTGTATTTATTTACTTACGCGCGCTTTTTTAATGTCAAATCAGCAATGTCATCCTACTAGCTCCATCTAGCGGTTTAAGCTAATACTATTATTGTTTTTGGAATTGTGATTTTAGTATAACATAATAGTTTAATGGTGTAAGTTGTAACGGTATTCATCTAGCTTTAAGTATATCTATTACGGTACGAATGAACTTTAATTAAAAATTGAACAATAACACGCAATACGCGCTAAAATTGTCACAAAAACTATTGAGAAGATTGCTTACGGTCGACCGCTCACGACACATGAAAATCAATCTTACTTCCTTGAAATAAATGCGATATTCGGTCAGCAGTACTTATATTGAATTCGATTTTAATTATCAAAAAATATATCATAATTTTTTGTTTCATGTATTAATTACATATAAGTATTCTTTGAATAATTTAAAATTAAGGTGTTATTCTGAGCTATTGGTAAACTAGGTATATGTGATAATAATTGTCGTAAACTGCATTTGTTTATAACTTGCATTGTCTAGTCACCAATAAAGGTGAAATAGAGCATTTTAGTTTTGCTCTCTAATAAAAAAATGTTGCACTTATTGCCATGATTGTTGTTCAAAATATTAAATATTGCATTTTATGGTAGTTGAATACAAATAACCAAATATTTATAGAATCGTGGATAACTGTGTAAGTAGAGATAAAGTTGTTTATTAGGAGTAATAATTTTCAGGCCTATATTGTATGAATTCTATACTTTTTGGTAGTATTATGATTGGGCATAATTTTGCTTTTTAAAACTCTTAACTATGGTATATCAGGAAAGTAAAATTTCACTAAAATTTTAAGTATTATTTGGTAAAAAAAACGAGATTTTTAACTAATTTGCGGTATAAAATATGTTTCCTTGCATACTAGGCCTATTTTACCATATATTTTACGCATGTTAAGTATTATTGTGTGTAATTATATAAAAATATAGTAAATAAATAAGATATGCCCATCTCATAAAATGTGAAATAACTACGAGTGGCGAAAACTGGCGGTAAGCGACCAATTATAATACAAACATAATATAATACGTATCAGGAATTGATATATAATGTATATGATAAGAGCTTTTTTGTTGAATGATTATATTAGTACAATTTGTAATTATGTAGAATTGTAAATAGTGTTCCATGGGTAATCGTTTCTGTAACATAATAATTATAACCACACCGGTCACCGATTAATTAAATACTAATATTACTTAATATGAAGGGTTTTAAAGCTCAGGTCCCGGGTTCGAACCCCGGGCGGTTCAGTATAGAAAGCCATACCAATATAGATAGTCACATTGCCTCTGGTCTGGGTGTTTTTGTTACCTTCGTTGTCTCTATACCTTAAGTGCATACATACTTTCCGATGTGGCATATATCAAAAAGAAATTTAAAAAAACCTGAGCAATTTACGGAAAAACACCAAACTAATTAAACGTTTAAAATCTAATGACAACAGCGATTTCTTAAAAAACAACAACTATAATAAACTATATATATTCTAATCACATTACTTAAGGTTTGACAGTTGTCAAGTCAGCCATTTTGAAAGTCAAAGTTAATAATTAAGCTTTATAGTTAGTTACATTTGCGATTACTGGACCAATAGTGGGTAGCATAATATATCAATAGAAACTGCAGTGTATTGGGATTATTAGGAATTTAGGTGTTCAGTCTAGTAATATTATTAAGGTTAGTAAATAATACGCAACTGTACGTATGTATCCATGACTCTGCTTTACATTGCTTCCTCAATAATTAAACATTCCCTCTGTAATTGCTTAGTTAACAATGATTTTAATTTCTTTTTCTGCATACTGCTGCGTCTTTGCATTTTTAATTAAACGTTTTATCAGCAAATAAAAACCTTAGTCCTTTTCCCGGGACCCAAAATTAGCAATAACGGGAATAGTTCCGGAAAATGAAAAACAAATATTATAATTTCTACCTTAAAATAGTGTTTTTTTTTTCAAATTTCATAAGTACTTTACTTAAATCTACTATATAAAAAATATTTATGGTATCTGGAATTGTAAAATAATTTTGCTATTCGAAATTCGACGTTATATGAAACTATTAGGGCTCAATATTAGCTCAGTCTAAAGTGACAATAAGCTTGCTAGTTTAAGTGTTGTGATCCATATATTGCCATTTTGTTCTTGTAGACCCCGTCCCTATATTATTGCAGTTTTTTAGCTTGCTCAATAAAAATTTACATAATTTTAAGTGTGTTCAAAAATGTAAATAAAATATCTACAATACTTTTCGATGTGATTGTACTAAGAAAATATTTTTTTTTCTGTAAAACTTTGTTTGGAAAGTCACTTATGCTTGCAATAAAAATCGTTTTGAAGCTTTTATTACTATTAATATTAAATTAGATTTCCGAACTTAGTATTTACTCGGGCGTTGCAATCCAAATATTATATTATCCTATAATGTGTTAGATAAAATAATAAACAATAACATACTTAAATAACTTGCGTAAGTACCACCGATTTTTAATCACAAATGAAATAACTATTTCTATAAAGGCATTTGAAAAGTTTTGTAACCCATTTATAAATATTCCGTAGAAAAATGTATTTAGAAATTATTGGAACACATTTAATAACATGTCTATATTAAAATATATACACGATGGAGTAATTACTAAAAACTGGCCTATTTTTTATATACAGAACTTATGGGGCCGTATGTAGTGGGATTTTGCATATAAACAAATACATAACTAATTAATAACATCAAAGTCAGGGCTGTCGCAACTAGTTTTTTTACCCCATATCATGACGTAGTGGTGTCGCGCGATAGTAGTATGGATTCAATAAAGTTTATCTATAAGCTTTGTAAACATATATTGAATAATTTTAAATAAGCATAGTTCCTCAATATTGTAAATACAATTAGGTACTCATAATAAGGGTTAGTACGAATCAAAAATTCGCTAGGGTCGCTTTTCGCGCCTCAGGGCCTCGATTCAGCTATTTAAGAGTTGCCTGAATTGACCGAATTACCTGCTTCATTTGCTAATTTTACGAAAATTGGTATTCTGCTAACTGTCATTACGATCATTAATTGGTTATTACGATCATTCTCTTCGAGAGTTCAATGAGATTTTATTGTAGGCTTATCTGAAAACAAAAATTAGGCACAATGACAAGTACACTGACCGACCACTGACATGCATTTAAAAGAGCTGAATCGAGGCCTAGGTCTATCAATTTCGACCAATCACAGGCCAGTAGCTCGTCTCTCATTGGTGGAAATTAATATACCTGGTGCGACACTAACCACCCTAGCTGATTACAAACACGGTTTTTTTACATGCTTTGTTCAATAATTATACATACTTTAAGTTAAATGGGTTATAAAATAATTCTAAAGCTAATGTTTTCTTTATTTGCCTTCCGATCACTTGCCATTTAAATATTTTGGTTGGAAGTACTTATTAGGTCAGTTACTTCGTAGTGATAAAAGTGCTAAATGCTAAATGTTATGTTAATACTGTTGAAGTTAGAAATACGCAGGAGCAAGAAAAAACATCTTATTTTGCAAGAAAACGGAAAACATCTTAAAATAAAATAAACTTATACAAGTTACAGTAAATCGTAGCTCTTGGTTTAACTTAACTAACTTTTCCTCGCGGTAACACCCACCTATTTTTGTAGAAAGAGGTAGAAATATTATAATAACTCAATATTTTCCTATTTCTAAATAAAAAGTTCTGAATGTAATCTGTTTCAATTATCGTCCTGATTTTTTTATCTCTATTATTGAATTGTTAACATATAGAGTTAACCTAATTATCCACGATATTTAAAACTTAGCAGTGTTGCAATAAAGCTCTAGAGTGAGATGCGTACGAAAATTACGATCGGTTCTCGAAATTTATATTGTCTCTAATTTCTGATTGTTCATTAGTAGGGACTTATACGCTATTTCTGGCTTCAATAGTATGGTAATGTTAGTCACTATATGGTTTCTATATATACGTTAATTAGTGCCGGTATATTACTTACGATTCTAGTAATGGTTTTAAAGGATGTAAAATATCAAATGTTTATGTTAAGCTAAGTATCTGTATAAATATGAAGCTAGCTACAAACGTACTAATAACCTTAATGGAACTGTTTAAACTCATTTGTTTTATTCAAAGGATCACAGATTGTTATCAATTTCGATCATGAGAGCTGTCAAGTGTCATTTTAATTGATGAGCGAGTGTGGCAGTTGGCCCGCGATCTATTGTCACGAGAGCAGCGCTCCAATGAAACTGTAATCGTGCTATTGTAAAGGCAACGCTTAATTTTAAAATAATGTAACACTAATTGATACGTACACCTAACAATCTGCTGCTTCCACCTTTATTGTTCCGCAATAATACTAGAATACGATGAAATTCACGTGATTGTTATGTTATAAGTTTGTTACCCAATTTTCCGTATAAATGTGTCGTGATTCACTGCATTTCAAATGCTATTAAGATTGTAGTACAAAATGATTAATTTGTAGTTGTCACAACAATTGTGTTAAATTATGGTAATAGAATTTATTTAGTTGGAACGATTTGTTTTATTTACTCGTTTCTTTGGTAATTGCGTGTCGTAATCGCTGTCAGGTTGCGACGCGATAGGTGTAATGTTTGCCCTTATCAAATTAATCACATCGCGATAAAGTCTACACGATACGTAGTGAGCGAGGCGCGGAGGCGCGGCGTTGATGTCGAATGCGTGCAGCGCGTAGTACTTGGCTCGTAGCGTTATCGGGAAAGCGCGGGAAAATCGCGGCGACGAGCGCTCGCTTCAGTAGGCTCGCGGCCGCCGACAGACATGGACGGGTCCGCGCGCGCGATCGTTCTCGCACTCGCGCTCTACGCGTTCGCGTCCGCGCGCGCCCACATACCATCTCATGATAACATCCTCAGGATACAATTGTGGGACGCGGAGGGTCTCAGCCGGGACCCCATCACCACGCCGGCGCCCACCACCACGCTGGCTCCGCGCACCACCAGGCGCCACAAGTTGAAAGTGAACTTGGACTTGCTGTACGACGCTATGCTGGAGGAAGGGCACGGCGGAGGGTTCGGCAGGTTCACCCGGCACAAGGTGCGGCACAAGCGGCGCCGGCCCCGGCAGACCGGCACCGACCTGCCGTGGCGGTTCCACGCCGGCGACCGCGTCGTGAACGTGGCCGTGTACGACGACGACGTGCCGTGGGAAGCCATCGAGGCTGACAATGCCGGGACGATGGTGAATGTCAGTGCAGTGAGTGAGAGTTCGAGTGCCAGTTCCCCAGTGAATGGGTCGCGGGACGTGGGGCCCCCTATGCTGCTGCGTCAGCCCGAGGACGAGGTAATGAGTGAGAGCAAACACCGTATACATTAATGTAACGCCGCCTTTCATCGTTATCGTCGCCCCGAGGTGGTTAATAGCCATTCACAGAACTGATAGCCTGCCGGCGTTGCCGTAGGGATTTCTATTCACCGCTCCTTTTCAGGCATAACCCCTCGGGCGACGATGCGTTGATAAAAGTGAATGCCCTTCATTGTTTTTAAAATATTTTCTCGCTGGCTGTATGTAGATCGTATCATGTCGCGTGGACGCGAGCAAAAAATAATTTTCAAGGGGAGATTGGCTCACGCACCTTATCAGTAAGATATATTTTGCGGATTATCTGTTTGTTGTCGTCGATGTTTACGTTCCCCAACCTACTGATAATACTTATCTGCCTATTTATAATACAATTCACGAAATACACTCTTTATCAGAGGCTTGTTTTCTCCGTTTTCTGTTACTTGAGTGTAGGTTATTGGGTAACTGGACCAGAAGTGCCATTACAATGACTTAATTGCCTTTCTAGTTAGCCTGTCCGTAATCTAGTTGGGTGGGTTACACATAAGGTGTGTAATTGTTGGCAATATGGCATTGCGAGCCAGTGTCCGTACTAGCTTGCCTTAACTGTTCCGTTGGTTGTCGACTTAATACAAAGTTTCAAACATTCACGGAATTCAAGTTTGAGGTGTTAAAGTTAGGAGATACTTACCATGCCAATACTTGAGGTTTACGACTTGTTCATAGGGAAATAAAACGTCAATGTTACTTTTTAATGGGGTCCTTAAACTATCCCTAGAGGAATAAATTAAGGGCTATACGTGACTGGTTTTTAGTGTTCGACCTTTGGATTGTTGACCTTTCGCGACTGACCGCGAGCCATGCAATCTGTAAAGGGTGGCTTCACCCGCCATTATACTTTCGCATTTATTCACTCGCATCCTGTTTTAAAATGAACACTCCATTTAACCGTGTACGCTTAATTTCATTGTTACGGGTAGTTTACGTTATTTAATTTTCATAAGCCTCGCATAGCGCGTCCGGGATACGCTCGACTATTTTTGGATACATACACAAACGGATTTAAGTGCGAAATCCCTAAAGTGCTGACTTACATTAAGTATTATTAACATGTACTTCATATTCAAGGCAAATCAGTGCCGACACAAATCTCGATAGGTACTACGTACGCTGATTTTTTAGAAAGAATTCTAAAAGGCTCGAAAAAAGTCTGCAACTACTGCTCTACATAATGAAATACCTACCACTTAATGACACCAAAATCATACCTCATAAAAAAAACGGACCTTTAATTAAGAGACTTCAATCGATACATACATATATCGATTACGATTTCCAATCAGTCTATCGAATAGGATGTTATCTAGTTTCGTGTGAGTTAACAGCTCACGTGTGCTTTACAGTCTGACCGCGTGTACGCCTTCTGCCCGCAGCCTAACCGGCGCCAATCACCCGGAAATTAGGCACAAATCAATAATTTCCCACTCGATACTGCCCACTATACGATGCTAATAGAGTCTGATTGATTCGTCTAGCGTCGATTCACTCGAGTGACGCGAAATTTCAATTAGCACCTTGTATAAGTTGATTGACAATTTCAATATGTTCAACATTTAGAATGTTTACTCCCAAAGAACGCAGGTATCAACTAACTAAGCGACATTTTACTATAAACATTGGATTGTTTTTATTTGGTATGCCGCATAATTTAAATTCCGCTACTGGTTTCGACCAGACTCTTGATTGCAGGTATAATAACGTCTCAATTACGGACTCAACGGATTGCTTATTATCACAATATATTAATTAGTAATCTGATGTGTGTAAAATGATATAATACCTAGAGTAAATTTATCTAGTGTTACAACACATTAAACCGTATTATTATAATAACGGGAAAATCCTGACACATATTTCTTGGAATTTACACTTATCATTCTGTTTCGGTGTTAGTCATATTCTGATATAAATTCATCACTCAAGTTTAATTAATTTATAAAATAGGGATCAGGTGTGTAATTAAGTACACCGCATTGCACCTCACGGACACATTCGGGCCCCACATATTATTGTGCCTCGTTCACTCACCCTCCGTCTTCATTACTCTACAATACGAATTTGATACTTGCCGAGTTTAATTCCTTCGCGTAACCGGGTACTAAAACACTTAATGCGAACAGAACGAATGAAGAAAGTATGCGTGATTATAATAATAAAAACTTTTTTCATTAAATTTAACGTAATTTCAGCATGTTCATCATTAGAATTCAGTCTTACCGGTGTCTTTAAAACATAACGAGCCATAGAACACGTTTAAAAGTTAATTATCCTCCTTAAATTTATTATTCCTATAAAAATCTTTATGAAACGTAGACAGTAAGAAAACCGTAACAAAAAGTAATAATAATGACGTTCCCCTTTGTGACGGTGTTATAAAAAGGGAAGATATAATTCCTTAGTGAATCAAACATCTGTTTTTGAAATATTGTCAGTCGTCAACCAAAATAATTATCTGTTCTCCCCTGATCGTTAAGTGCGATGAGGCGAGTACTTTAACGAAAATCGATGGTAAAAGTTTCGTGTGTACGTAAAGGGACTCACACTTGCACCTGCGACAATACGTAAACATGTTTTTTGAGTAAGAACAATATCGTAAGAGCCCAATGATTCACAACCTGACAGGAAATAAGCGCAGAAAAGTTTTACGTAGGTATTTTCTCAGCGAAAGGAAAAGGTGAAAAATATCTTTCATAAACTATAAATAGTAACAAAACTAATGGAAGGAAGCGCTATTTTATTGCCATGATGTAATGTACTAAAACAACTGTATAAATATTTGAGGGATAACTTATTTGCACCCTAACCAGACTCTACTATTTGTAAATCCAAAGCAATAACTACCCTAACCATCTTGGTTGTGTTTCGATAGTGTTACATAAAAACACACCTTTTATAATCTGCCTAACATCGATGAGCTGGCCACCTGTCCTAATTCCGTCAATCTCAGTCCTTACACTCCTTACTATCCACTAGTTAGATAATTATGCATGTCACTGTTTCCCAACTACTCCGAGAGAGATAAGTTCCTTGTTTTTATTATCAATTAGCGCTAGCCAGCTTTCGGACGTTGATCGATAGATTAACAGATAAACGACCACTGATTGAAAGGTTCCGAGATCTGGAACCACATTTTGCACTCAACAGCTTAACGAGGATCCGTAGTTTAGAAGTAAAACTGCGGAATAATGTTAATTTATTTGGAAAGCGTTTTTAATTATATTCTGAGAAGGAAAACTGGTCCGTTTGAGCAGTTTGCAGGGTTTTTGCGAACACTGAGTAGCCTAAATGTATCTGAAGTTTATGTAAAAGGCTAAAGGGAAAAATTGTTCTTTCAACAAATGATCTCAACGTCTTTTCTAGAGCAATTTTTAGATATTATATCAAGTAATTTAATGTTCAATAGAGCGCGTTAATATTAAAGTAATTACTTGTTTTGCATAACAAGTAATTACTTTAACTCATTGTAAATGAGCGATGTCATTATCATAAGCAACATAATTAGCAGTTGGCAAGTAACTGACTGCTCTGCATAGGTAAGCCTCCTCAAAAACCACTTCATAAAATTGTGAATAAATCTACACATGTATCTAATTTATTCTGGCGTCTCAAAATCAGATGATGAAATCATAAGTATGAGAGAAATGAGTAAGGTTTAATACAAAAAGCAATATGACGATAGATCCAAGCTATCACTTTATCAGAATTAGTGATGCTCATTGCTTGTATCGTAAATCAGGGCGATGACGTTTATCGCTTAATTTATCTTTATCCAATACGTTCCGGCGACCGTTATGGTAACAAAAAGGAAACTTATTTTGGCCGCTGATATTCGATTTTATTCGCTTTTCCTACGAAATGTAAGGAGTGTCCGTAATCATTTTTATGAAGAGCGGAATTGCAGTTTTTATATTGATATCGGAATTCCCGTTCTTATCGTCAAATATAAGGACGCGATAAATCTGTTATGTTCAGTCGTTTAGATTCTTTGATCATCTCAAAGGCGTTGAGCATTTTGATCGCTACATATTTGGGAACTTTTGACAAAAAATAAAACCTTACGTTAAATAATGTTTTGACAAATAATTGATTATAATCAGTGTTATATATTATTAGAGTATCTCTTATGTTTATAAAAAGATCATAATATCATAACATAAATATTCTGAATAACAGGTAATGTTTTACTGGTATAACACAGTCTACGAAGCCAAAAATATCACTCAATAAAACATCGTATTTTTAGCTTTCATCTCCGATATTGCATACGATAACATCTCTAGGGGCTGCTTACATACCTATACATAATAATATGTAGGTACATATACACTTACGAATTAGATACAGTATGAGATAAAAGGCAATATATAATTTCAAAGCATCGAGTCGTATTTGATGAAACTGTCTACTACACGTTTGGGGATTACCGCCGAAGACAGCTAATATTACCAAGCTGGCTCAAAGGAATTTATTTTCAATGTTTTTTCTAGGACGTTTTCTATTTAATTCCTAGGTTTTTACCTCATATCCTTTACTTCCTAGGGCTTTACACGACTAAACTACTAAACGATAGTTAATAAATTATACAATTCTAAATTCATATACTTACAAATTAAAAAAAAAACTCCTTATGGTAGCGTAAAATCGAAAATATTTAGAAACTGAAGTTATGGGAATATGACAATGAATAAATATTTTATTTATAAACAATTATTATAAGTGAAATACTTACTTAAGTAATATTTCTTAAGTTAGTATGACTTAAGTAATTAGTTTCATCAATAAAACCACAGGAATGGCATTATTCTAATTGATTTTGAGCGCAACTAATGTAATAGATAATTAATTATGTACTAAATGAGACAGTTTTAACGGCAACTTCATTTTAGAATAAATTACATTTCTTACTAGTTTGTGTCGTGGGTGTCGGTTTACGCGGCAAAAAGTTGCCTATATGCTTTAATGGGAGCTAAGCTCCTAAGCTCCATACCAAGCTGTTTCCGCCTTTGACGCCAAGAAAAATCACATTTACTTACCAAGAAATAATAATCCTCCATTTTAATATTTTTGAAGTTCAATAGTATCTACGATATCTAAAGCATTTACTATTTAGTAAAGTAGCAAAAGGCTCCCTCGAGTATTTACTTTTGACAACAACTAACCAAAACAGAATCGCTTAAGTTATTCAAATTTGTTTATTCTAAAATTCACGATTTATTTAAAACAAAACAAGACCACACAAGGGAAAAAGAACGACGTTAAGTGAAATACTTTGTTATTTGTCTACACTTAGTGTGGAGAGTATAAATGTATAAAATATCTCTCCACTTTAATGTCTCTATCAGCCGGCCATGTGGGAGTCATAGCGGCCGTGTTAACACGGTACAAACAATGGCCGATGCCCACGCATTCATGTAATGTGAATTTTAATAGAATACCGTACTTTATTGTTGCATGCTGCCAGCATGACATTCTTTTTTTAAACTTTGTCTTTTTTAATTGGTTTATAAGGCAACGGAATATTATTTTTTATTTAAGAATAGACTCGGTTCGAATTCGTTTTTTAATAGTCTTTCTTTTTTTAATTTGATATTATGTTGCATTGAAATTAATGAACGCTATGATTTTACACGTTTATTAATAACATCAATTTGTTACACTATTAAGTTACATTTAACTATTAAGTTAAGTGTTTTAATTTAAAGATAAATGATAGAGTTATTAAAAAGTGAGGAACAAGTAATATCGGGACCTGTTCTGGAAATGACGCGTTTACAGGTAATATAAGTCTTGTCTCTAGCAGGGTTGCCAGGAAATTAAAAAATAACTATGTAAATAAGCTCTTAAATAACACCTGCTAGCAAGTTTTACCTGAATACTAACATTTTCTTATTTATGAGTAGGTACATAATTTTATTATTTGTTATTATGATTATTGTCTTTTTAAAAGTGAAGCATGAAGCTAACCACTAGGTATTTCTGTGTTTTATTGCAGCTGTCAATGAAAGTATATTTACATGATAGTATTTAAATTATTTTAGTAGGTACTTGAAGTTTACAAGCTTAAAGGTTTCATATTATAAGTATTTATAAGGGGACATCAGATATCTCTAAACTATGTAGGTATATTAGATTCGATATACCAGCAATATGCCTAGTACATATTATATGTAACATCACTAACTAACACTAGGCAATAGAGTAGTGAAAATAGGCCAAATATCGGCCATAACTACAAATATTTATTAGTTGGGCAGTCAATAACTATTGGCTAATGTGCCTGTTGTTACACTAGCATACATTAAAGGCTATTGAAGTTCGCTGAAATAGGCCCGACCAGAGAGTAAAATAAACGCGGGCTAAAATAAATAGGCTATATTGATTTTATCATAGAAGTGTTATAATTATAGGAGTTTTGGATACTTCAGGCCTTTGCCTGGCTTTTAATAATGCTATAATTCTACCGCTAAGAGAATGCGTTTCTGACAGATGGCGGTCAACTGGAAGATACATTTTAAATCTCGCTAAGAATTTACACAAACGAATAATATCACGAAACATTATTAATTTTGCCAGGTTATAATGAATAATATAACACGGATTTCATTTTTCCATACACATCAAGACTAACTGACATGTGTCAGCAAAGCATTCCCTTAACGGACGCATAATAAATATTTTCAAATAGGTTTCCCTATCAAGCCAGAATTTACAGAATGCCACATAAAAGAAGAAAAAGTAATCGACAACCAAGGATAGAAAAAAAATCTAAAGATGTAGTTAATTAGTTATTGTTATATATTCTTACATTTTGTGCAAAAAGTACCATTACATAATGGTGACAAAGCATCTAAAACATTATGGCTATTTCTGTGCTTACAATGTTTAAAACATCAAGTAACTCGAGTTTATCGATGTTCATAAACATTGGTTATTATAAGTAGGTACGGTCACGAACAAAAAGCGTTGTACCTTTAAGGAGTGGTTAATGTTTCTTTTTTCATTGGCCCTTTAATGTTTGTTATCGTATTGTATAAATAATAATATACTTAACATGTACCTAAATAAGATTCGTGAACTGACGTGACAAGTCAAGACACTATCATTATTTTTATAATAATACCAGAAAATAGTTGTATTTACTTTATTGTGTACTTTCCAGTTGAATTTAGGTACTTTTCAGAAGGTTTAATGCAAGTAAATTCTATACACGAAAAAATACATAACTAGCACAATCACTTGTTTTTGAACTTGACTATCCTAACACAAGCTTCCTTATTCGTTACAAACCTTTAACATAACTCAAACGTATGTAAAGTAAAGACAATATATTAACTTTACAACGCAGTTTAGCTATAAACAATCGTATTTATGTATTAGCTTATCAAGACCACTTACAATATTCTGACTATATTTTCAATAACAGATAGCTATCTGACACTAAGATTCAGATTACTTGAGTAAAGCACATCCGAGAATTTGTTGAATCATCTCCAATTTCGTCGACAACTCTACGGTTTTAAATATACGAACCTATTTATTTATAGATATGTAGTAATACTTATATAAAATTGAATTTTAAAGAAGATAACTGCATCTTACTATAAAGTTAACTGAAGCTTGAAGTAAATCTCAAAAAGGAAGAGCAATTTTGTAATTTTAGATCGTGAGAAAATGTTTGTTTGTACCTAGTTAGCAGTTTATTTATTTATAATATGGATAAAGGCGAATAGAGTCCGAGACTAAGTGATCTCAAAAGAAATCAGAAATGGCTGGAAAAAGAGTCACGCGTTATAACAAGTTTTCATATTACACTCATTTAGTCCTTTCGATGCAAGTATCTAATATTAACTTTTAAATATTTAGTTATCAACGCCAGTAATGATTTATCAAACAAAAAGAATCTTCAAAGTCGACCGATATTAACAGAAAATGAAGGCAATCAAAACATTGATCTGGCAACCCTGATTATGTGTGAGATTAGCGCACGTAAATGAGGGAGTCAGTTAATACCGCTCATAAGGCTCAGGTCCTACCGTTCACGAGTAGCGATTCATGTTTCAAAAATGGATTAAAATTTACATTAATTTATTTCGTCACTTAAAATAAATGAGGGATGGTGGAATTTTTATAATAAGTGAGTAGGTTAGTAAAACCGTGTTATCAATTCAAATCGAGCGGTCGCTAATAATGATTAGCTATATCTATAATTTTTAATAAATATTTTCAATTACTTTCAATACTCAATACTCAATTCTTTATTATAGCATTCCATAGTGTTAAATACAAATGTTACATTTATAAGATAGGTACAATTATGGACCCAGTAGGGCACAGCTTAAAGAAGTTGGAGAGTTATACAATAGCTTATTACTAAAACTATATTTTTTATATCTATAATACTTTTAAAGACTTTCATACTAATTTTAAACTTAGTCAAATCAATGTATTCGATCCATAAGTTTTTTTTTAAAAAGTCCGTCACAAGTGTCTATTCTTCACGCAATGGGACCACAGCCTTACCAAGATTGAGATCTGCGGAGAAATAATGTTGAAGGAGCCAGTTTCGGTAGATATTATCTAAGGCCATGCTTAATAATTGAGCAGTTCTTACAAGTATCAACGTTTGTAATAACAGTGCATTCTCTATAATTTCTTTAACCGTTTTCTATTTGCATTTTATAAGCATTGGCTCTAATGCTAGTAAATCCGGTTGCAGAATTTGCATATTTAATCATTGAATATTGTAACCTATTATAATGAAACGCATTATACTTTCTTATTTGCGGGTAAAAATAGTAAAATATCTGTGCCTTGTAAGACGTATAATTATATATATTTTTATGTAAGTACTTATAAACTGCCCCATTGTTGGCCTCATGTGACAAAGGGGTCAGTACGAGCTCAAAAAAAAAATCTTTATTTTTCTCGACTAGGTAAGTTCAGTAGCTAATAACTATTTATAAAATAGTGAATAATACAATGAGTTAACGTTTTATCCATCCACATTCGGTACTTAAAAGAAATTGTCACACAATACAAGTGCGGCACGTTTTGACTTACAAACTCCGCGGTAATAACGAGATAAGATAATAACTTTAAAATGAAATTTCCTCATTTCAGCTTATTATCTTAACAATGTCTGTCTCGTAATCATAGCGAAGAAAGATACACATATTTAATACTGAGATGCTTTAGATAAGGATTAATACAACATAACATTGCCCATTCATTTACAATTTAAAACCTGCTTTGTAATTTCCAAAGTAGTTTTAAAATCATAGACAATAATCCCGTTATATAAGGATGGCAACATTTTACACTGACGTACCATAAACATGTGAATTAACTTTCTTTTATTTTATGTTTGGAAAACGTCCTTATCGTTGAAATGTCAGAAGTCCTGACATTTCAATCGCGGTCTGTTTCCGCAACATGCTACACTTAGTGGCTGTCTAGTTACATATTAATACAGAGTATTGTTGATTACTCGTCATTAATTTACTTTTGACACTATCACTTCCATAGAAAACAAACCTCTTAACAAGTTTATTGAAAAATATTTGACTAATAAAAAACTTTTAATAAGAAACTCTTGAAAAACAATCCAAGAAAAACAATTTTTTTTTCAAGCTATACTTAAACTTTTCTTATTTTATTCTAATTAGTCTAAAGTCCGCATATTCTTGTTAATTTTTATGCATGTTAACAAATTATGATAACACGTAGGAAGCCCTTTCTACAAAGTAATTTAACAGTACCGGCAGACAGTAAAACTCAGCTCAAACATTTAAAATACATGCATAAATATACGTAGAATTAAGAGGACGCATGTAATTTAAACTTAAGTTATAATTTAACTGGAAGATAAACTGTCTCCAAGTACGTAACTCCGAGCCTATAAATTACCGGCGTCATCCCACCTTACTTGATAGGTACGTACTAATTATACGATATCAGTTTACTCATTACAAGATTTATCTTTATACTGATATCGTAAATAATTTGATATAAATATAAATTTACTAAATGTCGTGGTGGTCTAGCGGTTCAATGAACGGTTTTGTATGCACAAGGTTGCAGGTTCGAACCCAGGCAAGTACCAATGTGGCTTTTTCAAAGTTATATGTACTTTCATAATTATTCTAAGACACTTCTGACAAACGGTGAAGGAAAACATCGTGAGGAAACCTGGATTCCAATATTTGGGATCTGAAATCGCCAATCCGCAGAGAGCAAGCGTGGTGATCAATGCTCATGCCTTCTCTATATGGGAAGAGGCCTGTGCCCAGCAGTGGGACGATTATAGGCTGGATTATTATTTTTATTTATTATATTATAAATTTACTTTCACCGGTAATATGTTAGAGGTGTAGTGATAAATGGTTGTTACATAATTATTTGTATTTCATTTGATTGCGGCTCGTTCATCTTGTCGGGGATAGTTATCGACAGTTGTTTCTATACTATACTTTATAGTGCACAATCAGAATCGTCTGTCAGACAATAAATAACATTCAGGGACTCGTTGAGAAGCAACTAATTAAGTTCTTGTGAGTTCGGACGTGCGTGGGCGACTGATATCCCATCTTAACGATCCCGGAATTTATTGACAACGACATTAAAAACTTTATTACAATACGCATAAGAGTCTTAATCGTTTGTTGGATGGGGAACTTATAAATTTCTTATGCAAATTCATAATATTTAGTTGGTGGATGCTGACTCTATTTTAATAATTGATAATGCTAATGAAAAGTCTTGAATGAAATTTATGTTGTTTAATGATGTCGTGTGTACGGCCATACATTGTAGTGTTTGATTTGTTGTCGTTGTTTCTAAAAGCGAACATATGTTGTTGGTTCATTGATCGAAATGATTTATATGACAGTATCGCGTTTACAATGGTTGGTCTAAGTATTTTCTATTAATAAAATGATTCAAATAATGTTTTACAAGTTTTCTTTTCATCAGAAATAATTGAAAAATATTAGTATGAATATTTATTTGCAAATAATACGAAGAAAGACCAACATACATTTTAAAGTAAAGACTCTACAAAATTTAAAATGGCTTTCCTTCAATTTTCTGCACATTGAATATTCTTATTTACGTGCACCACACAATATCTTGAGACCTATACTTTATGAAACTGCATTAGATATCGGACCTCCACGGAGCTTGCACTAACGATCTTAAATCATAGTGCTTGATTCATACGGCCGGGATGCGAGAGCACTGCCCCATATTCTTATTAAATAATATTGAGACAGAACTTTAAGTATACATTGCAAATACGATCAAATAACAACAAACAAGACTAAGGACAATAATTTTTATCATTTCATTTTTAATCTGTGCAAAGCAGACAAAATTATTTATAAAAGTAATATTCGAAAAGACTAATTTAAATGAAGAACCAATTTTAAAAATTCGTAATTTTGTTTTTAACCTTCCATATTCGAAATGTGCGACAGTATTTTATTCTGTAAGAAGGTTATGTGCTAGGCAACCTATAATTATCTAGATTAAATGGTAATGCAGTAGTACTGTTAACTATCTAAACGACTGCTCGTTATTTTTAGCCACAGGCCTCATAGGTAGCCAGCTGGCCCAAAATTACTTTTAAATTGGTAGCTACTTAATAGGATTTTGTAACTTCAAATTTTTATCGATCGAGTTATCATTTTAAGTGCCCGAATTTATAGGAAACAATTTTTATTTTCTAATATTTATAAAATTAGAATATGATTTTGTGAACGTATTATTTGTCGTTGTAAAATGTTTTGAGGTTCTTTAAGACTATCTATTTTATGGGTAAAGCATATACAAACAAACATCAAAACTACCGTGCCTTGTTAGTACCAGTAGCTCACGATAAACCCCACTCAATACCATCAACAGCACTCAAAGGTGGGTGTTATCCATTACTCTTCTATCATAAACGAACTTAATTACCGGACCCCCAGCATGCGCATCTCAAATCACAGTGATCAATTCCCGACTACAGACAATGTACACCCGTCCGCACTATTTTGTTACCAAACAATGCGCTGAGCGAACAATTTGTCAAACTTGTGTTCTTACCTGTCCCGTTACCGTTGTTTACTTGCTACGATTTATGTATGAAATATGCCGGTCATCCACTATGTGTGCACTGTGCTGTGACAAGAATTATTTATATTTCGATTTTCAATAGCTATAGTGGTGTAGGCGATATGTAACATAGTAAGTATATGCTTGTTGAAGTTGATCTTAAACTCTTAGTAGCTAAATAGGTTAGCAAACACTTTATCTTGCCATCGATACTGTAAATGACTTGGCGTTTTAACTGAAAAGCATTACATGAGTAAGGAAATATGAGGTTGCATATTCACGATAATAAACTTTATTCTAGAGCTCTGTCATTTTTAGATTAGGTTTAACCACACTTTAATAATAGTATTATGTATAGAAGGTTCACTTCGGAAAAAGCACATAAATAGCGACTCTAGCTGCGATGACACAAAGTGCAATTAAAATCGTATACTGCCTTTCGCAATATTAACGTAAATATTGCCTCTCTTCTCTATCTCATAACTCAGTCTAGCACTGTGTCGTAGACGTCTCGCTGGAGACAACACAGTTATTAAGAGCTCAGTTTAACAGTCGATCATACCTATACAAAAAAAAAAGAATTTATCGGTCAGTGGCTAGCGGCATCCTTCTTTTAGTCGATTGCTCGGTAGGCCCACTGGATCAGAATACTGACACGGAGTGAAACCAAGTTAAACTAAACAGAGAGTTATCATTATACACTTCTCATCAAAAAAATCGAAACACTTTCGTTTTTATTATTTTTGTCCTAATTTTTTAAAAAAGAGAATTAATTCCATGAAAAAAAAAACATTATTGTGTAGCTGGCAGTTTGGTCATTACAGTAAGAAGAAAAAATCAAAATTCGAAATTAGAATTTCACTTGTTTATCCTATAAATGAAATTAATCACTGTTTTGAGACAAATGTGTATTTAGGGTTGCAGTACGTTTCTCGTTTAAAAACTAAAAATTAGCGCTTGTCTTTAAACTTTTTGTTTCTTATTTCATTTACTGTGACTTTGGGACGTTTGAAAAAACTTTTTTTTCTAAAACATATGGATACTTCGCCCTCTGCAGAAGCCGCCCAAGTGGTGGCATTGCTGGATTATTGACTTAGTCAGCGTGTTGTGGCTGCAAGATTGCATCTAAGCTTATCATCTGTTCATAGAGTCTACAAACGCTATCGGGAGACTGGTTCGTTCACGCGCCGTTCAGGATCTGGCAGGAATCGGGTCACTTCTGAGCGAGATGATCGATTTATTGTAACAACTTCTTTACGAAATCGACGCCTTAATGCTTTTCAACTGCAGCAGCAGCTTCTCGTTGTACGAAGAGTAGCTGTAAGTGATTCTACAATAAGAAGAAGGTTGAAGGAACGCGGATTGGCACCGCATAAGCCAGCGAATGGGCCGAAATTAACTGCAGACCATCGAAGAGCGCGCCTTAACTTTGCACGCGAGCACCTAACTTGGTCATACCTTCAGTGGAGCAAAGTACTGTTTTCTGATGAGTGTAAAATTATGCTGTATGGTAACGACGGAAGGAACAAGGTCTACAGAAGAGATGGAGAACGCTTTGCACAATGCTGCATTGAAGAAAAGATCAGCTATGGTGGCAGTTCGTGGACGGTTTGGGGAGGAATCAGCGCCGACGGTAAGACAGAACTTGCCTTTGTGTCTGGGACACGGCTGCCTGCACTAAACTCTCATCGGTACATCGAACAGTGTCTTGAACCTCATGTGATGCCCTATGCCTCATTTTATTGGCAACGACTTCATATTCATGCACGACAATGCTAGAGCTCACACCGCGGGCGTCGTACGAGATTATCTTACCGAAGTCGGTATCTCCATTATGGTATGGCCAGCAAGAAGCCCAGACATTAATCCTATTGAACATCTATGGGATGAATTATAGAGACGAATTCGAGCAAGAGATCCGGCCCCAGAAACACTTAGCCGGCTGCAAAATGCAATCCAAGAGGAATGGGATAATATACCACAACATGTGATCGTGACTCTCATCCGATCGATGAAGAACCGTATGGAAGCAGTAATAAGAGCTCGCGGAGGGAATACAAGTTATTAAATAAACGTTTCTTACATTTTTTTTTCATTTACGCGTGTTGTTTTACCCATTTCCTTCATATTCCATACAGGGTATAAAATTACTCATTATACAAAATACGAAACCTATGAAGACTTAATTTGAATTTAGAACATTAACATTAGGATTTAAAAACCTCATACTACTCACTATTAAATGTAATTTTACATTTATTCCTAAATATACACATTTTTCTGATAATCCTTATCAAATCATAAACTACGAGGTGTTTCGATTTTTTTGATGAGAAGTGTATAACTCGAACAAAAGGCAAAGCACATAACAGAAATCCCATTTATCATCTTCGTTACATAAACCTGAGCTTTAATGGACAAGATGTAGATTAAAATGATGTCGTTTGTATTCACTATTGTTTCGAATAATAGGAACAAGGTGACGCAACCTACCGATAATGATTTATTATTCGATTTCAAATGGTCCCCTCTCTAATGATATGACGTAAAAAATGGTTTACCCATAGACAAACAAGCGATACCAAATCTTATCTTTAGGAATAAAGGGGTAGAGTTTATATTAATTGAATTAGGAGCTTCTTTTAAATCAATTTTGGAAACTAATATTTATGTCTTATAAAAAAGTACAAATTAAAAAACCACCGTCTTCGGAAGTGATTCCAAAAAATCTTATTTCTAATATTTTTTATTAAAGCGCACGACAATGATATTATAATAAACAGATATGTTGTTAGCGCGCAATCGTGAAGACTCGAAAACGTCCTAATGGAGACGTATTGCCTTTAGTCTGCGTCACGCATCTCGACGAGTGACACACTCGAACGAAATTTACATAAAAGCTTTTAAATGTCATTGTGTGTATCCAGAAACTGTATCATTTATGATAACGAAGTAAATAAAATACAAGGAATCTCATACCACATGTAAATACGCATTATACTTCGATTTAATAATATTTTTTATTTATTTTCCTAATATTCTGATAATTGGAGGTTAGAAAAAAGAAAGAGACGGTAAATACATTTTTTGTCGTGAGGACGACAAGGACGCGTGATCGCACACATATAGAATAAAAGTACAGATGCGACTATTAGGCATTAAAGTCATCATTACCCCAGAGTTCTGTTTTTCTTTTTTCTAATGTTGGATTATTTAATCATTTGTTTTTTTGAAATAGTCGATATATTAATTATAAATTAAACATGTCATGTGTGGATAAAGAAAATATGAATAGCTTACCCTTATTACCTTAATGTATCGCAGAAAATGTTAAAATAAAACTATTTCTATTTCCACTTTGTCGCTTTAACATCGTGATTTATTTCTCACCTACCTACCTTTAGTAGTGTTGCTTAGTTGTTATAGGCACAAACCGGGGATACAAATTTAGTAGACGCGGTTTGTACCTTCTGTCTCGTTAAATTTGTTAGTCTATGACGTTTGTTTAGATTGAAGCGTAATTGACAACACTAATTGTCTCTTTTTTTCTTATGGGTTTTATCGCGCTATCTCTTTTGTATCATTTTGACATGTGAGCTGCCTCTGCTGCGCGGAACACTTTTTTCGGTTGTTTTGTATGGGTGTAACATATCTGTTTATTATAATATCATTGGCGCACGAGACAAAATTAAACATAACACGACTAAAATCTATGTTCGACAAACGCGCATTTAACGTACTGTAAATTGTAAGTAAGACAAGTGTCTTCAACGCAAATGCATAAAGCAAAAGTGATAGATAATCAACATAAGTGTGTTCTTAAAATAAAAAATAACTTAAACAAAAATAATTGCCTAATTAGGGTTCTCTGTTGTACAACCTTAATTAGTATTTTATATAAAACCTTTTTGTTCGTTCGGAGTTTGACTTTTTGGAGCGATAGCGTTCTCAAGACGCCGGCGATTTCGATCAAGTAAGTTTATCGGGCCGCAGGATTTATGTCCGACCTTTATGGAGTTTTACGATCTATTTCGGTCGCGTTTCGGTGTTAAACAGTGGTTATACTGATTTGCTGAATAAGGTTACAGTTATTCACGAAAATGTTTTCGAGGAGAAGAGATTTTGACGTTGTTTTCAGTTTTAAGAAGTTTTAAAATTAAGTGGAAAGGAGCGAAATGCAAGTATTTGTATTCTTGATGTTCAGTCCAAGATAGAATTTTAAGTGACGTCTTAGTAACAGTTCTGAGATCCAGTGAGTTTCCTAGTGTCAACAACTATCCAAACTTCCTAGAATAACTGGTCTTTGACATTATGTATTCAACAGCGCAGTACGTCACATTTCCCGCCGACTTTAAAATCTATTCTGGATCTACAAGTTAAATATTACTGGCCGTAAAGCCATGTCACCGAAAGAGGAAAGGTTGGAACACAACACGAAAATTGAGATCTAAAAACAATGCGAAACAAAAGAGTGTGTCGCATGTTGTCGCCTGTTGTCGCTAAACTAACAATTTATGCATGGAGTCTAATGGCTCGTTCCATCAGCTATGTTTGCGAAGCTTTCTATGAAATTTTATTCGGTAATAGCGCGTGTGGGCTCCCACGTCTTACCTTCACGTTATATTGTCAATACATGTTAAGTGATCGGGAGTTTAGTTTCGTGTTACCCTTTTAAAGCTGGTGTAGGTTTTCATGTGTCCTGATTTTTGGAACGGTTCTTCTTGTGGAGGAATACATGATTGGTTTATCAAGTTACTATAGCAACCATTATTTATTAGTAGTTAACATCAAACTCGAAATTTTAATATTAAATGTGTGCTTGAATACTTGATGATTTCTTATATAATTTTACTTAATATCTTACGCGCGTCTACACCAATATTTCTTTAGCGGAGTTTCTAGGCCACATGTTCAATTTCTCTTCTAACACAAGTAATCCGATAATCGCACTGTACTTATAATATATCATATCTTACAATTGTCCTATTTAGTATTTCCAAACAGCTCCAACTAACTCCATCATTTTCTTATCTGAGGATGACAATGCAATTGTAGATATTACGTTATGTGATGATGTCACTTGATAATTCTCAGACGAAATAAAATACTTAGGTATTTACGTCAAATCAACTTTCATTGAATTTGCCGTGACGTAATATTATACTTCGTAAAATTATGTCAATTCAGGGTAAAGTTATTAAAATGTACGTCATAATAACATTAGTTTTTGTTAGTTCTAAGTATTCTGAAATGAATCATGGTAACAACCAAATACATTTATAATATACTTCTAGAAAAAACAAAGTGATAAATCCAAGTGAATTCTAGGTCAAATGCTTATTAGAATTGTACAATTCCTACAAAACAAATGCTTGAATATGCGTCTTGTAACATGAGACAGGAATATTGAGAATTTCGGAATGCGTTGAATAGAATTCTTTCAGTTTATTGGTTCGCGCGATCCTTCACACTGAGTTCGGTCACTATTGAAAATTCCTTTTTATTTCTTAGAAAAAACGAACCCAAAGTAAGTGTCAAAGTTAATACTGTTAAGGGGAATACCTGCTCACTAGTTTACCGTTTTTATTTTACTGCGAAACTGAATTTTCGGGTTTCAATTTTATTTTCGGGGTAAACGATCACGTTCCGGCTGTTAGATCTAGGTAACGCCTGCGTTGGAAATCTTTATTTCAGTTTCATGTTAAGGTTTCGTACTTCTGATTATTTGGAACACCAAGGAAAAATATATTTGGTCCTGCTCTTGAAATGCCGTGCTTGTGTTTGAGGATTTTATTTTTGTTTTGTGCTTGACCATTTCTATGTATTTAAGATAATTTATATGTTATTACTTAACGTTATTCTACCTGTACGTAAAGCAGCTTTCGGACTTGAAATATACTCAATACGTATAGTCGGATGTTATACTATAATACGTGTGGTATATGCGGAACCAAAAGCCTACCGAACGCCTATGTTTAAGGGACTTTTTGTTGATTGGTTCAAGTAAACTGGTGCTACTGAGTATACCAATTCCAATTTAAAAAGTGGTTTAAGTGTGCACGAAAACGAAATAATACAAAAATAGCTTAAAATGCCCTGCCTTAAAAGTTGTTCATGCCTGCCAGTTACTTTAAAGCTAGTCTGATAAAAAACTATTACGTGTAAAGTATAATGCAACATAATTGCAGTAATAAATATGGCATGCGCTAATCTGAATACGTAATAGTTTTCCATGAAATTAAAACAAGAAAGTGTTAGTTTATGGCAAGACTAGCTTTTACCGGCGACGTCACTTGCACAAAACTTTGACAAGCCAAATCTAAAGATCTACCCATAAAGTTTTAGAAAAAAGTAGCCTAGATTTCTTTTGATAACCTTTTCTTTATTTTTCTAAAATTACATGGAAATTGGATCAGCAGTTTTGAAGCCAAGCCCGAACAGACACGCAGACAGACAAAACAAAAGTGGAAATTAGTACGTTATATTAGGGTTTTCCCGTTAATCGTCTTGTTCCTAATCAGATTACGATGATTGACCGTCGAGGCATACATTACGCCGTAATAGTTTGGATGCATGATCGACATAATTATGTTACTTACAATGAATGCGTTCATGTATGTGTAGAGGTTTGTGTTCATAGTGATGCGTGCATGGTGCAGCTAACTTACCTATTCAATTATAGTCGCGCTTGTATAGTATAGTAAACGGTAGCTACTTCATTAATTGACGTTAGCCTAGGTAATTACCCAAAAATAAATAGAAATCAGATACAAGTTGGTGTTCACTGAGGCTTTTAGTAAACTCAGCTGTTTTTTGTTGACTTCTTGTTCACAACTTGGTCCAGTTCAAACATGTTCAAGTAATTACTTAAATTCTAAATGTCTAAGTCTAGATCGTCACTAGAATTAGATGATATACGATGAGATAAAACGGGAATTCAAAGTGACCTCTCATGGACCACGAAACAGTTATCTATCCGTTCTATAACATAGGTATCTTAGGCGATCCAAAAGCATTAAAGACACGTGTAAACCTTAGTGTTTAACTAATTTAGGTATCACAAAATTTGAATACAATTGCGAAATGCAACAATTAAGAGTTAATTCTGCTCACACATTTTCGTTACATGATGGAATGTGTTTCATTACTGCATGTCGATTAGATGCAACTTTGTGGTATTCATGAAAATACTGACATCATCTTGTCATTAGGAACGTGTTGATTGCAGTTGATGGGTAAGACTTAACTAGGATGAGCAACATTCACACTTATGTCATAAACGTTAAAAAATCCCAGGTACATATTTCAAAAGTTGTGTGCCATCGAACGTTGTGTCGGAATGTCAAAACTGATTTGAGATTCGACATGGTTTTGACATTGGACAACAACATTGTAGACTACGGGCCCATGAACAAAATGGATGGGTCATATGAACCACCAGGTGACGTATATAGGACGATAGAAGAGCATAAAATAATAAGATTCAGCACTATGCTGTCACTTGTGATCAGTCCAACTGGGTGCTGGTGAGCATTCAAAAGTGCAGCTAGAGTGAGTACATTTTGGTCATTTATTTCTGTATAGCATTGTTACCATCGAATAGATCCATGAAAAATAATAAGAAAACACGCAGTGCCGTACAAAAATGGTGGTCCAAAAAGTTGGTATTTTAGTTTTACTTTCTGTCAATTTCCAGGGTAAATTTGGTCATTTGATTCTGTACGGCGTCAGTTTCATACTGTTTCAATACAGCTTCTAATCCATTATTCCGCAACGCCGTATAAACGAACAAAAATATTTGAACAAGGGGAAAAAATCGAGTGTTGCAACCCGCCTTCATTCCGTGGTCCGAGGGGTGATTTGAACAACATAAAATTATTTATTTTGAAAGTATTTCATGCATAGATAATATTTTTTAGATAATGGATTAGAAGCTGTATTGAAACAGTATGAAACTGACGCCGTACAGAATCAAATGACCAAATTTACCCTGGAAATTGACAGAAAGTAAAACTAAAATACCAACTTTTTGGACCACCATTTTTGTACGGCACTGCGCGCTTTCTTATTATTTTTCATGGATCTATTCGATGGTAACAATGCCGTACAGAAATAAATGACCAAAATGTACTCACTCTAGCTGCACTTTTGAATGCTCACCAGCACCCAGTTGGACTGATCACAAGTGACGGCATAGTGCTGAATCTTATTATTTTATGCTCTTCTGTCGTCCTATATACGTCACCTGGTGGTTCATATGACCCATTCATTTTGTTCATGGGCCCGTAGTCTATTGGTGTGATGGACGCTGTGTTAAGAGATTAGCTCTGTTGAACTGCATACATATTGTGACATAACTTTTTTATGTATGTAAGCACGTACAAACTTGGTGACTTGTTTTATAATCTTGCAAAGATGAAAACGTTTGTAAGTAAGGACGTAGATTTCCGGACAATCAGATTGTTAGTCAAAGCATTAACAAATCTAAAGTACCAGTACACAGCGTATCCAATCTTATTACGAAAACTAAACGAATCCTCTTTCAGGGCATTGATAACTTAGATATGGGCCGTCAAAGTCTCGCACACGAACCCGGAGCTGCGGAGGTCGCGTATTGTTTTAGCAGACATCCGCAATCTCCGGGGACGAGCTGCCGACCTGCCTTATTGTGTGTTAGACATGCCTGGATCATTGGACAGGCCGACTCGATTAGTTTCCCAACTCTATGGACTCTGCGAGGGCTGGCAACATTGTTTGTTGTTAACGATAGCGGTCGCCTGTAAGATTAAGATACGTTTTCAATGACTTCATCAAAACTTTACGTTGTTTTGGGAACCTAATTAAAGCAAGAAGTACATAATCTTTGAGTGAGAGTTAACGTAAAAGGTACATCAGATTTCTACAATGCCATTTTGACTTGACATCGCAGTCACAATTATCCAACAAAAAAACTAGGTGCCCTAAAAAGCTCACAGATAACCCTTTAAGAAAACAGCTTTTAAAAACAATCCTTAATATTAGTATTCTAAAAGCTAAACTTAAGTGGGCCTGAACAGATTTGCCGCGTGTCACACGAACAATGAGCCGAGATTACAGCTAAATGGGGCTCACAAAATGTCAACCGGCAGTGCGGCAGACCCGACGCTGTGGGACGAGTATAATAAAACAAACGACTACAAAACAATAGGTAAAGAGGTAAAAGTAATCTAAACATTGAGGTCTTAGGAATGTCTGACGATTTTAGTCTCCAACGACACGTGCCTATGTACGAAATTGCATGATTTTATGATTGAGTTTGTATGCTGGTAGTCCGTTGGATAATAAATCGGCGGCTTTAGGTGACTTCCGTCGCTTCGTCTACTCGGGCTTAGAGAAACCTATCGCATAACTATTTTAACTATTAATTTAAGAGTTATTTTTAAACATACTCACAAAAGTATTTTTTTACAGAACGGTAATTTATTTAAAGTTTTATTTTGTTTTAGAAAAGAAAATTTACTTTTGCCAGATAGATACATAAATAGATATTTCGTCCAACTAGTAAAATGCAATCTTCATTAAAGTTAATATTAATTGAATAAATTCTAGATTCAGAATAAATTAGTGTCAAGTTGGCCGTTATTTATCTAGCTAGTTCTATAAATATTGTTAATTGAATAAGTTGAGAAATAATTCTTAGAATATTTCATGAACATTGGCTTCGTCGTACCTAAATAGGTTGTTATCGTGTGTAAGTACTATTTTCCTCTTAGAAGTACTCTAGCATTAACTTAAGGATAAAATTCTTATGTATTTATGATAATAACACATACAGTCTTATTACTATTTTCCATGAGGTAATTTAAATGAATAAAAATAAACAAACTACAAGACACGGTTAACGTTAAATTACAATCTTGCAAATTGAATTGCGAATCAAATAATATATAATTATAATATCTTTTAATTAAAAATAAAATAAAACATGTATTTTAAACATTTTCGAAGACTGATTAATTAAAAAATTTAGTAAATCGGCGACAAAAATAGTTCAATTTTCATTAAGTTTAATTTTTGATTTATTAATCGAAAATTGGTTTATTATTATATTATGCAGAATTGTGAACACACTTAGTTTGGTTTCGTTTTAAAATTCAAATATTATGATTCGTGTCTGTACATAACATTTCCTTATTTTCGAACTGTGTTTTGATCTTAGATATTTATATATGGATATTTCCTAAGCGTCAACCCTACATGTTCTTACATCTTTTACCTTTGAGAGTCCGCCAACTGAAATGGAAGCAGGCGAATAATTTATTGACGCTGCTAGCGCCCATCCCGTCTCTAATGTGTCGTGAGTAATTTGTTAGTAATTGGTTCTGTCTACTAATTAATTATATAAAGTAGCTTGTACGATAGGTTAGTCAATCTTGTCTTGCGGTTTTATCTTAGAATTCCACTAATTAGGATTCTAAATAGATCTGGAATTTTTTGTCTAGGAAATGTGTTCAAAGAAATCTAATCCTTATTTCTCAAATTGATAAATAGTGTTTCAAATCTAGTGTAACATATTATTTAATAAAAATATACATGTAGCATTCAATTAAGTTTATTATGTAATATCTGTCTTTATAGACGAAAAAGTTTCTAAGCAAGACCTGTTTATAAATATAAAATATGCAAGTCTCAAAAATAAGGCAAAGGAATTCCGATCCGTCCTAAATATTTTGAGCTAAGCCAGTGTGTGGGCTTTGAAAGGATATTCATAAATAATTCCAATTTGATCTGAACTCAGGCCGGTTCATTTGCGACACCTGCTCCACTGCCCACAGCCTCTGAGGAATTTTAAATGCTTATAATTTTTAAAGTAGTTCGACTGTGGGGCTTCTGTTCCCTAATTGAAATTCTCAGTAGCCATTTAATTATTTCTTCAAGCCTTTTTTTTTTCTTAATTGGTTGGAACTCTTTTCTTTTGAATTTAGAAGAAATACCTATGACTATTTGTGTGGTGCTTTAATAACAACGTTTAATCAATATTTGTTTGTATGTTGGTACTCCTAAGGTTTTGTTGTATGCCCTTAAAAGAAATGTACCTTAAAACTACTTTCCACTAATGCAATCTATTTCAACGTCCATTAGGACAACTTAGGTGCTTAGTTCTACAGTAATCAGTATTAAAATGAGGCAATTTAAATACAGATTACAGTACAATTAAAACACTCAAATTCTGGTTAGATACAAAAAGTTCTTAATTTAAATAACGTATTTGAATGAGCATTTGAACAAAGAATCTCACGAATCTGGTAGACGTGACGTCACATTTTGAAAGTATTTTTTTCAACGAATTCCGCTTAAGAAAATAACGTAAGTGGAAGAGAATGCCTAAATGTGAATAAGCAGGACTTTTCTCATTATTTGAATCTAAAGAATAGGGCCGGCGAAAGGGAAGAGGCCAAATTAAGGAAATTAACTTTTTATAATAAAAGCTGAGTTTCCACTTGGTCGTTGCAAATGACGTACCATTAATTGTGTGATGTAATTAAGGCTGGGAACAAATAAGACTGGGGTATAGTGGCTTCTTCCTTTTCACTAGCGCAACACGTTTCAATGTGGTTTTCTTAACGCTTAATGGTGTACTTAAAGTTGCTTTGCTTACTTTGGTGGTTAAACTCGATTTAGGTTTAAGTCAGAATGTTGTAAACGATTTGTCTTTTCTTTCGGGTTCTTTTGAACTATTTTGAACACAATGTTGAGTATTTTCCTTATATAAGTTAAAGTAACTATTTACTTTTTAAAGGATACTGGTAAACTCTTTTGGCCCCTCTTAAGTGGGGTCAAAACGTCCTTTTTACCTTTCCTGTTTTGGAGACATAATTGATGTAATTAGTGACTAATTAATGCAAAAGCTCTGGACTAGCATTCTATCTGGGCGTTCCATCTTGTTAACACATGACCTCGTAGTTGAGATGACAATATTTGTGACAAAACTTAAAAATGAAACACTGAAACTACCTACTACTTTTCTGAATTAGACCTACAACTTCTTAACTCTGGTTTAATAATAGTAGTGAAAGACAAACTTAAGGAATCGTACTTAAGTAAACGGAAGAAAAAACACAAGCCCTCAAATACTTAAAGAAACGAAAGCAATATGAAGAAAACAAGAAATATTTTAACTAGGCATACAACACTTTGTTATTTTTTTTTTACAAAGCTTGGGTAACTGTACAATAACTAGGTATATAAATACTTGGTACTAGGCCTATATTTTAAATGATTTCTTAACTTGATACTTTTGAATAAAGATCGCGCTTCAATCACACCAAGGTTAAAAATAGCTTTTAATTTAAAAATTTCACTTTAAAAATTCCCCTAATCTTCGAATGTCATGGCCAATGTAATTTGCGATGTAAACAACACAAAATGTCAATATCAACGATGTTTACACAATGGTCCGCGGTAATGACATAGGTACCTACAGGGTGTTAAAAAAACCCTGTCATGATATCTGATTACAAAAATGTGAAAAAAAAATGGAAAAATTAGAAAAAAAAACAAGAACAAATTTAGGGAATTACGGGGCAAAAAAGGGTTATTTCGAAATTGATTATTATTGTTTCTATCACGAATTTTCCAAGAAGATACTATATTTGGGCATGTGATTGTGAACCCTATATCACCCTTATGGGTTGGACAGGGTTTTAACACCCTGTGTATGTTGAGCGGTTGATACAGTCTGTGACGACATTGAACCCTGCAATGCGCTTATGACGTGCACAAGGGTTTTTCTTAATGTTTAATAAATTAGTTTAAAATGCAAATTACGGTAAATTATGAATGACGTGATATGACTGGACGATGACGTCATCGAGTGCTTTTATTCGCGTACCCTTTTTTTCTGGTCAGTATTTAAGTATAAAAGGTTTTGAAAATAATCAAAAGGCAATACATGGATAGTGTAAATTTTGAAGCGCGAAAACTTGTAAAACTATTCATAAGGGAATCGTAATTTGACAGTTTTATTTTTAGTAGCCACTAAGTCAAATAATAAGGGTTAATATTCTATGAAAACGATATCTTCCATATATTTATTTTGACGTCATAAATAAACGTAGGTACCTGTACAAATATTTGAAGAGATATGGTAGCGCAAACATTGTGAGCTACTTCCGTTATGATCAAAACGTCAACAACTAACCGTGTGACGTTAATCTTTTTTTAGTCAAACTGTATCACCAACGTAACTCTGTATTAAAATATCACTCAACATGCAAATTGTAGGTTGACAACAAGACAAGTAAAGGGCCTGACTTAAAAATAAAACGTTCTAAAATCAAATTCAAATCTTTTAAACCACACACAATCTATTCCCGCGTTTTAATTACGAAAATGACAGCCAGTGATAAAGTTTGTGATCGTTAGCATGTAGGCGTTATTAGCTGTTATCTATTCGTAGATAATATTCTGATAATAACATCTGAGCAATATCACCAACAAGTTATTGAAAATTGAACGCGATAGATGCGTGTAAGGGAAGCCTTATCTGGGATTAATCAAAAGTGGTTGAACCGGACCCTTCAATGTTGATAATAATTCCCTGTTTTCTGTTTGTGTCAGGTAAAAACCTTTTTTATGAACATAAATACTCAAGCTAATTTTCGTCTTATTAAATAAATTTCGTATGCTTGCTACCGACCTACCTACCTTCCTACTTATACTACTCATCATTTGATTATAAAAATAAATAAATAAAATATGCTTTATTTTTCAAGCAATAAAATCGCAAAAATATATTTTACTTAAAATTTTGAAGCTACACTGATAATGTGTTTTATTATAGTCGATAGAGAATCAAAATAAACTGGTTTGAGACATTTGATCACAGGCCGTAGTTAATCTTGGTAAGCAACGTAGTAGCTAGCTACCACTACTTAAATTAGCCGTTATTAGATAGACTCTAGTTACAAACAAACATAAATACAAACTTTAATACCTATTACGATAAAATTATCCGTACTGTAATGATCTAGTCGTGAATAAATAATCATCGTTATGGTAGGAAAGTATAAATTCCATGGAACCATGTTATAAAGTCGTGTAGGACCCGTTTTAATTATGTCTGTTTTATTCATATCTTAGAATGTAAACGTTTTTATATCAAGCATTTATCTTTGACTTGGTAAACATCTGCATATGAAACGTTAAATTCCTTTGTACAATTAGCAAATAAACCAAACAATATTTTTAATATTTATTTAATTAAAAATAAAAATAGATTGTCAGATGTAAAATTCCAGATACGAAATTCAAATTATTCCCACTCTTTTTTTTAATAACGTGTTCCACGACAAAAAGTTTATTATTATCAGTTGATATTCTCGACACGCTACCGATGTTGGTAATTAGGGCATAAGAACCGGGTTTTCCCGGTTCCGAAAGAACCGGGAATTCCCGGTTCTGAGGGTCTCTGAAAGAACCGGTTCTGTAAACCTGAGAACCGGTTTTTTCGGTTCTTTCGATTCTCTCGTTGTTTCATAAAATAAACATAGAAATACCTCAATACACGCTAAATATCAAGTTATTATCATATAATATTGTTACAAGCATCTTCTTTAACTAATGAAGAGGAACTTAATGAGGAATTAATTCAAGCTATTCTGTTCCTGAATTGATATCGATCGACCTGAGTACTACAGTCACGGTAAAAATGAGTCTGTTTGAGAGTGGTAGCATTGCCATGTTGAATGGCTATGCCGATTCTCTGTGCATAGAATATACCAGCCCTCTGATCACGAGTAGAGTCTACCAAAAGTTTTGACAGTTCTTTAAAAAGATTTCATGCAATCGGACCCCACGACCCGAGCATTTCAACCCCAAACGGCTGGAAAATATAATTACCCATAATGTTATAATGCTTTCGCCGCTTAAGGGTCTCCGCAGCTCCAGCAGCAGTGCCAGGAGAGGCAGCCGAACTTAGAACGTGGTAAAGCGCAAGGGTGTCGACGCACGTTGCGTCCCACACCAAAGGCCGAACCAATTTACAAGGCAACAATGACATACCGGCAGATCTCCTACCATCGCCGCGCACCTAACTATTAGGTTCCAAAACAGCTGGTACACCGGCTGTGATAAGAGCACGACGAATAATGTCATTTATATTTGCGTGACGGGATATACGCCCTGCGCTCCTGCTGCAGGACAGGCCATGGCGACCGAGGCAATCGACTGTTTCACCGTATTGACACTGATGACATGCGAAACAAGGGATACCTCAACATAAACTGATGGCGAGCCGGAAAGTATTTTCATTCAAATCGTACCAAGAGTGGTTGACGGAAGTGCCTGTAACCAGAGGCCCGATTCCCATTCTCCCACAGCCAGGAGACGCGCGCGCTCTGCAGTGTTGATTGACGTAATAATTAATTACTTCAGAGTCAAACTGCAAAGCGGCTCGTCCCACTGGCTCTGAGATGAACGTTGCTCGGGTAGATCTATGCTCAGGCAGGACAATTCGCTATTTCGCTATTTACTGCCTCAGTAATGCACAGAATCTGAAAATTAACCAGAGTGGACCCTAAGATTTGCCTGGTTAAATTTTCAGTGCTGTGGACTGAAGACAAAAACGCTGGTAAACCTAAACTGGAAACTTTACGTACACCTAGCCGACCAAATCGGATCGGCAGCGTGGCTTGGGTCCAAGCTCGGTCATCCAATGTTACGGTAACGTTGTCGAAAAATTTTGTTTTTCCAAAAGAGGAAAATGATTTCATAATCGTGAAGAACGAAGAAAATACGTAAATTTTGGAGCAAAACAACAACGAATTAAAGTAATAGCAGAATTTAAAGAGAATTTGAAAAGTCTATTCAAAATTGATTGAATTTTTTTTAGAGTTTATTCTGTAACTTTTTTCAAACATAGTATTCAATTTTTATAGTGCATTATAAACAACTTCGAAAAGACTGATTTTAAAGCACTGAGTATTGCTTAATGTTACTGAAAACGATGTTGTAATTATGAGTATAATTACAAAAATAATAAAAAAAACTCTTTTCCAATAAAGTGTGTTTTATCCATTCTTTTTTATTTAGGTTCTAATGTAGGTGTGGCAGTATTTTATTATAGTTGTAAGTTTTTTATATTTGTCTTAATCAGATAACCTTAGACTAAAGGGCTACTGTTAGTTAAATACTCAAATATTTTACGATTCTCTCTTTACATTAGAGATCTTAAAATTTGGAATTAAAAAATGTTATAAGTAATTTTATGAACCACTTTTAAATACTCTAAACTTAAAACCAAATGGTTATTAAAAAAAAGAATTAACTTTTTTAGAAATATCGCGGGAAGTCGAGTGTTCTAATTTTAAAATTTACAAAATGGCGTTATTTGACTACGTAATAATGAAGTACGCGTCAATTGGTATTCCTTTTCCCGGTATTCAGAAAGCTGGTACGAACTAATGAAATTCCTAGATTCTTGTCCACCTATGGTAACGAAAGGCTTACTTTACACGTTACACAAGTATTACCAGTTCTGTTTAACAAAGGTATTGTGCGCGGTCATATTTCATCATTGTAAGGGGCTACCTTTTATTTTATTGAATGCTCTGCCATTTTTCTGAGTTATTCTCTTCGTCTGATTTATGTACGTTATCGGATTGGTACGATTTAAAGTTACTAAGTCGGTACTATTTACAAAAACATGACTTAAAAATGTAATTAATAAGTATTGTTGTTATTTTATTTATTACTAATCACTGACAAACGGAACAGGAAAACATCGTTAGGAAACCCGAATTCCAAAAAAATCGATCTGATCTGAAATCCCAATCCGTAAATGAGCAAGTGTAGTGATCAATGCTCATGCCTTTTCTATGCGGGAAGAGTCTTGCGACCAGCAGTAGGACGTTAATAGATTAGTATTATTATGTTATTATTTACTAAGTAAAACTACATGTTAGTATGATTAAAACTGTTCAGACTTGATTTACCAGCCAGTCAATTCAACAAGTAACTCAATTTTAAACCTACATGTCTTTGAAATCGGCTTATTCCATTTAAAAAGAGCCCTACAGCTACATTCTACATTCTAAATATTCCATACGTAATGCGTTCGACGCGACAATAACTCATTCCATAAACAAGCACTAAGCCTTTACGGCCATAAATTATAAAGCGGCGACATTCGAAATTCGAATCGGAATAAAGGCATTTTGACAGGCTCAAGGGACGAAGGGCCCAACACTTAGATTCGTCCCAAATTATGATGGAATTAACTCATTGTTTGTGGGTATTTGTTGTGGTCGACTGTACGTAGTTATGACGTGCGATGGTTGTTATTTAATGGAAACAATTATTATTTGCGGCTTTCTGGCTTATAAGTTGGAATGTGTTTTAATTAACACTAAGCTAATATAAAAAATATTATTTCTGCAGCTGACTAAGTTTTTTTGTTAGCCGCGCAGATTGAAAAAGGACTTTTAAGTATTAAAACTTTAAATTAAAGTATTTAATTATCGATATTATTTGAATATTGGATTTCGTTTGTTTTTAAATCAATATACTGAACTCTTATAATTGGCACTTACTAGTATTTATTATTACTAGTAAGTGCCCACATTAGTCATTTAGATTGAAAATAAAAAATACATGAACTACTAACATCAATAAGCATTTCTTCAAAGCCTACTAACCAAAGAGGCGCAGTTGGTAGTGGCAAAGATGTCAAATTCCTCAGAAATAGGCCATGTCAAGTTGAAGTTAAGAGTCCCAATGCCCCGCGGCGGTGACGATTATGTAACCAAAGACCGACTGGATAGGGTTGCCTCAGTACTTGTCAATAAACTAGAACGTAGTCCTTTTTAGTTGAGTGTTATTTTATCAGTCGATTCGACTAGACTTTATAAAGTAACTTAAGAGGTAGAAAAATGCGGCTAGAAAAATGCGGTTAGGTACTTAATTAGTAATTTAAATCGTAATAAAGCAATCGGACAAATTTTCTCTCTTTCCTTATATTTTTTATTAATTCTTGCTCAATAAAATTAACTCATACGAAACTTTTAATTTAATTTCTTTACAAAATAGGTAAGTTAATATTTTACTTAAACATTTATTACATTGCTATAATACACTATTATTAAAAAATCATTCTTATAAAACTATGTCTTAACAAAACTTAACCTAACTGTCAAAAACAGACTAGTTCTCAAAACAAAACCGTCACAAAACGGGCTTGTTTACATTCAAAACAAAAGCCTAAATATTTTTTTCAAAGTTAATTACGTGTCGCCAGCCCTAGCCAGCCAGCGGCTCGGAATGAAAGCGCTGTGACGACCCTCGTCATCTGAAGGAGTGCGTCGCGACCGCTCCACATTTTGTGCGAACAACACACAATCTGATGACGTCACGAATCATTGTTCACTATGTCCTGTTTAGTGCGTTTACTTTTTGAATTACGAATTGTATTTTTTTTCCTTGTTAACATACAGCATAGTAATTATCGTCGCAACTAAACTTCTTAACGGTGTGATCTACGAGCGAGCTTTACTGGCGAGCCAACAAAACCGGGTTAAGCTGGCTCGTTGATCACAGCTTTAATTAGAAAGGTATCGAAAAAAAAACAAAAGTTTTTCTAATGATCTCAAAATGCGAATCGTTAAATGAAATTAATCAGGTGTCTATATGCACCTACCTTTCATGGCATAAAATGCTTTTAACATAAATTCGATTTGATGTACAAAACTTGTGAAACTTCTGATACGATCAAAGTAAAAAGATGCTGCAAAAGTTATTACCCTCATAAAACACAACTTAAATGAAATGTCATCGACCTTTTACATCAAGCTACAAACATGTCCTTACTTTATTTACATAAACTACACAAGTCAGAATAATTCTTAATTTACTCTTTCTTTAACAGTAAAACAAGTTGTTGCAATAAATTTATACTATGTATCGATGAGGCGTCCGATAACTCTCACTGCATTTGATTTATTAAACATTTCTGCAGATATCAAGACAGTCCCATACTGGCAACATTTCTCAGTATTTCTCAAGGGTATCGTATGTTAAGATGAAATACCGCTGAGTAAACGCATCCGTATGATTGTGCTTGTTTTCAAGACACATTTTCTAGGGATTGACTGTCAATATTTGTTGAAAATATGAGCAAAACTTTTGTAAATATTGTACTAGTACTACTCTTGTAGGAGTGTCACTATGTATCTGTTATGAGAAGATGAATAGTAAATTGAATGATATCTTTATCAATCGAAAACACCTGACTCCTATTTGCAGCATTCATTGCTATCTATAGGTTTTTTTATTTATCAAACTGATGGTCTAAGACATAGAGGATACACGAGTTATAATCGTCACCTAGTAAGCAAATATAAGAAATAAATAATTACAAAGTGTTACATAATTTAGGGAGCAAAAAAAAAAAATAATAAATACAATATGCTGACCTCTTCATTGAGAATTTATTTCCCTCGTTTAGTCCATACACACACACTTGCTTACATGAAGAATGCAGATAGACATTCACTCAAATCCAAAACTATTCGTAAATTACATTTTCATTAGACTTTCAATAGTTCCATCTACCCCGTCGTACGCCGAAATAATGAAACTTGTTAAATTACCAAGAAACAAAGTTATGAGAGGCTACAAAAATACTAGAAAAGCTCTTCCAATATTAAACGTTACGCAAAATAAATAACACTGATTTCTTATTATCTCTAGTCTATTTAATTCCCAGATAAGGTTAGAAAAATAGAACGTGTATTTGTATAACTTTCGGAACGTCCTTTTACCATCGACGTACTATATGCATAGACTGCTACTATCGCTAGGTTTCCCTAGTGCCAAGCGAGAGCAGTTTTTATTCTGATCCTAGTACATTTCGTTTTTCATTTAAGTTAATTTTCGCGCAACGACAAACTTATGTAAGAAAATATCGATGGTTTTGACATTGTTAGGATAATATTAGTGATTTAGATAGATTTTTTAAAACGGCAAGCTCCATCTTCATACATAATTCACGATACCACTTGTTCACACTAGTGCTTACGGTTTAAACTCTGATAGGTATACTCACTCTATAGTTTCATATGTATACTCTAAGGTTCTTACATTTCGAAAAGGCCGCGATTCGAGGTATGTAATATTGTAGATACGTACAAACACGTTCAAATATATCAGAAGCCGGACGAAAAAATACTGCTTATGGAAATACGAAAATCCCGATACCGACACAAACTAGGATTACGATTCGAGTCGTAAGGTCCAAATAAATGACTCCGTAAATATTGGTGGGGCGATTCAATTTGCTCAGCGGATCCGAATGCTACATATATTATAAAGATTTTTCTAAAACTGTATCAAGACTTACATATATTTGTTTTATGTAACTTTACACATCGGAATGAACGCGTTTGTATTCTAAACTTTTACGCAAAACAAAAAATATACGATTTATTTTTATAACGTCCGTTCTTTAAATTAATTTAATCTTAACAGAGGACGCGGCAGACCACGGCTTTTTTTTAGATTGATAATTGAAAGGATCTCGCTATTCGCAGGGATTTGAGGAAAGGGTGAAGGGAGGCCTTTGCCTAGCAGTGGGACAGTATAAGCAATTAATAAAGTAAATCATTAATTTTGGCAAATGATAAACTGACAATCTAACAATATTGTAGTAATAAGCTCTGCACTGTTCATAATTAACCCTTTGTGTAGCTTGCTACTATTAATTAATTATATTCGACGATGCCAACCACAAAGAGGTTTGACATGAAACTTCTAAATACCAAACTTCGTAAATTCAGATAATGCAATAATAGTTTAATGGATGTTATTGTGAAATTTGTTAATTGAGGACACTGTATTCAGATAAAGTGTATTTTGTTTATTATTTAATACTACTTTCAACGTAGGATACATTGGAAGTAGTTTGTTTACTGTATTAGGAAGCCTTTTTAAGTTAACATATTTTTTACTCACATAGCTAGCTGCAAATGAAAAAATACATAGAAAAAATGTACATGATGAAGATAGATTATGTCTAATTTCTTCTTTTACCACATGTAAGTGTGAAAAGTAGTTTCATTGTCAAAAATACTTACGTGTAAGTATGAGTATCAAGAGGTAGATTAGTACAGTTTTTATTGCTACTAATGCAAACTAATTTTGCTCGACATACAAGATTTAAGTTCTTATCTCGTTTTATTTTTTGTAAGATACTATATGACTCATGTTCTGATCCCTTTTATAGTACTTACTAGACACATTTGTTTAAATATTAACTGGGAACACCAAACAAAAGAGGACTATTTACTAGAGAAAAGACGAAAACTAATAATTTTCAAGAAACAAGCATTAAATATTTCGCAATAATAATTCCGTTTTTGTATTACAAAATAAATTAATGTTATGGTATTATGAGCTAGATATTTATCTGCGGTGTTTATTTTTGTTAGGGTCCGGTAGCACGGAGAGCGGTGACTTACTGGCGGGCTCGCAGCGGGAATCCTTTACTATTAATGTGACGGTTTATTGTGATTTAACGCTGTTTTTTATGAACTAGTTTTTATAGCTATCCTAGACTAGAACGGTTAAATGTAGCTGTTTTATGTGAACTAGTTTTTAGGTAGAGCTTGATTTTCAAACCTTTTTAGTACTGAGGTTATTGTGACCCGATTTGGGTGCTTTGTGCTTTTTTTTTTGAGTGAATTGCGACTCTTGAATGTTACACTTCAATTGAATGAACGAATTGACAAATATACACCTCCATATCTTTATGTTCTTCAAGTAATAGGCACAAAAACCAAGTTTGGTTAGTTACACCATTTATAACTTAAGAACGGGTGACCCACAATTGCGATTTCTGATATGTTGGGTTTCTTTTTATCCCCAATAGATAGAGACTATGAAAATGCAGGAAAAGTGACAAAAGTCTTACGGCTACGTCTACTACTTACACAGGTGAAACCGTGGGGTACAGCTAGGCTAGTATAAATAGAAAGAAATAATAATCTAGCCCAATTGCGACAACTACCCAGATAATCAATTACTTAGCTTTGAGTGGGTGGCAAAATGTAGGATAAACACAAATAATGAGACTTAGATTAAAGAAAAGGTCAAAGAACGTAAATATTTAAAGGTCATCTATTCTGATTTTTGTCTCGACCTTGACCTTCAAGAGGTCAACGACTTGTAGATTCTTTGAAACTTGATACGGGAAATGATAAATCACATTTTTGAAATTTTAATTACAATGTTGATTGTGTATCTTTTTTGATAATATCGCGGATTAATTTTTTATGCGTTTGTAAAGACATTTGGGTAGGTTAGATATAATATTAGTATCGTTTTATGATGTTTTTATTGTTTTATACTTGGTCAACAAATACATTGAAGACAGCTTTGTTAAAAGTCGTCATTTTGAGTATTCATTGTTCCCCTTCATTTGTGCCCGGTAAGTGGCAATAGGCTCGCCTCCTATTACATGGGACCTAAACATATCGGCGAACTGTGGGTGTACATTGGTACACCTCTGCCTACCCCTTAGGGGATACAGGCGTGATTATATGTTATGTTATGTTATTATTCCCCTAAGTATATATAGTACATAATGTATAATACTAGCTAATAGATAAATATTAATAATATTATAATCTCACTACTGTATTAAAATAAAAGCATTACTTAAGCAAACTATCGTTCGGAACTCAATTAAGCCCAACGGGTAAAGATTTCCACCAAGTAGGTTAAGTACCTTTCATCTTGAAAAACTAAAAACTTTTTAGTTGGAGGCTTACACATGCACTTGAACAAAAACTTTCAACTAAAACTTAATAAAAGTATGTTCCATTAAAACCAAACTACTTATAGTAGTAAAGAGACTGTTTGTCTTTTTATTTTTTGCTTTCTTAGTGAACATCCAACTATCACGATACCGAGCAGGGGGCCGAGTCTGCTATTTACAATGGCTCCAATCGTCTGAGTGGGTGGCGTTAGTAAGTCCATTTTAGGATAATTGGCATTCTACTAAACACCAAAACGTCAACATTGGCCGCCCCAATGGCCAATTTTGACGTTAAAATGATGTTTTACCTACGTAATTATCTTAAAATGGACTTACTAACGCTACCCACTCAGACGATTGGAGCCATTGTAAATAGCAGACTCGGCCCCTAGGTCTAATGTTTTTTTTTGGTTAAATAGTTATGCATAACTATGATACATACTTGTTAGTAATTGCGACGGAATAAAGCATTCCATATTATAATTGTTCTATGTGCTATTTTTTATTCTTAGTAGTAGGTCGGAGTTCGGATTTGTGCCCGGTTAGTGGCTCGCCCCCTATTACACGGGACCTAAACGTACTGCCGAACTGTGGGTGTAGATTGGTACACCTCTGCCTATCCCTTCGGGGATACAGGCTTGATGGTATGTTATGTTATGTGCTATTTTTATATTATTTCGACGTTAAACCTCTATGAATATACGTTACTTTCTCCCTAAATACATGTGTATATTTTATACTTAAACACCACTAGTCAAAACATCACTAAACAGCGAGTGATTTCTCATACTGAACATACGTGTTCTCTTTGATACTCTAACTCTAAATACGAATACGTCACTCAATAGTGTTCACTCAAACGACGTCTAATATAATGTTTTCTATATTTAATACACAACTCAAAAACGGTCTAAACCTGGCCATTTAAAACGTAATTGTTAAGAGCTACCCGTGCGTGCTCACCCTCGGACAACGAAAGGATTTCAAATATTAATTACAACCGCATTTCGTTTGTTTCATAAGTAGAACATGTATTTATACATGTATATGTCTGGGAACAAAGGCATCGATTATTGAGAAAGGTTTAGAGATAAGCTGAAGGGGTTTTGTACTTTATATACAGGGTGAATATCAAGTCGTTGTTTTCCCGAAGCGAAATGAGTTTGTATCGGTCATACAATCGATTAATATATGTAAAAAAAATTAGACTCAATAAATGGCGGATTAACAATTGTTATAAACAAAACTCGAAAGTGACTTGACCCAGTAGTAATACATCGCGCTATACCTACGCGGGCGGGCGCGCGGTTACCCCGAACGCCGCGCGGTCGTTGCACTTCGCGTGTAAATCAGCTGATCGCTACTCGTGATTTAATAAAACACAAAACCAATAAGTAATTCAAATTTTCGCTTCAAACTTTTACGGGCTTAGGATCGTCATAAATACTTAAAAAATCAAAATAGGTATCTTTAAAAAAAGTCGGAATTTGATAATTAAGTATTTAAGGCGTAGGTATTTAAAAATGGAATCGACTTATTTACAATGATTTTGATTACCTAACCTACTTTTAAATGTTTATTTACAAAGTACGAGTACTTACACTTAACGGTAGCGGAGTAATTGTTCGAAATGTAAACCACTACGTTCAATGCACAAACGAGCACGTTTTAACTGATCGTCTTTCAGTTTCATTAAAGTGTCTCTGTCACGTCTCACGATATTAAAAGCGTCCACTATCGCACTTATCAAAGAGTCGCGTGTTTGGTGTTCCTCACGATACACCAAGTTCTTGAGCTCAGACTCTACCACAAATAAAAGTCCAAGGGAGTCAAGGCCGGGCTCCTCGGTGGCCAAGGGTGTGGGCGCCACGAAAAAAAAATCATAAGGATGCAGTCCTTCTGTGTTGAGCACTTTCATCGCACATTCATCACTTGACGTCATCGACGTTCGAGCACAGAACACTAACTAAGCCGTAGGCACAGAGCGCAACATTTGGCGGCATTCTATTGTGTTTCGGCGCTTGCCGCGTGCATGCAAGCTAATTTATACCGTATCACCATGACCGAGAGCTTATTTTGCTCTGAACATTTATTATTGATTCTTTCTTTGTAAGTTTGCCGACAACACGTGGCGGCGACGTGTGCGTTTCGTGTTACCTACAGGTGCCTACGTGATCTCTAGTGAGTGAACTACTATTGATTATCGCTCTTTCGAGTTTATGAATACTTTTTTAATGATGTGAAAAAAAAAAACATTATGTTTTTTAAGTTAAACTTTGTATTTCGATAGTACTACTGATGGGTAATCGTCCTGCCGCGGGAAAACAACGATTCAATTTTCACGGTGTATATATAGAAGTTTGTTATAATTATGGTTAGATGAGATTCCCGTAAAAAACTTATTAACGGATTTCGATTAGACTGTAATAATGTCGTTTTTTTTAATTGAACAATATTTTTACTCTAAAAAGGTTGTTGTGTAAAGATAAATTCGAGGTTTTACTTAACATATACAACTTTCAGACCATTTATTAACATCTCAATAAGCTTTATAAGACATAATATATGATGTAGATAAAATGAGAGTAAAACATTTTACATTTGCAAAATCTGTAGAATAGAATTCATATTATATATATTCCCTAGTTTTATTTTGTCGGCCTCTAGTAAATGATCAAGTAAAAATTCGAAATTATGACTAATAATATTATTCATTATTGAGTCATTGCCGTCATATTGTAGGGCATCGCCCTCCCTTTTCTTCAAACATTTATCCCTATTGTCGTGTGACCTTATTGTGACTCAATTATTTGAAATCTATCAACGACATTGGAACAGTCATCATTTGAAAACAGAACGTTGATATTCGTAATTCATTCAAACAAAGGACGAGTGATATCCTTACTAATATTATAAATGTGAAAGTTTGTGAGAATGGATGTGTGGATATTTGTTACTTTTTCACGCAAAAACTACTGAATGTATTTTAAAGAAACTTTACAATAATGTAGCTTATACATCGGAATAACACATAGGCTATAATTTATAAAGATAGTGTATGAATTGTCATTCACGCGGGTGCAACCGCAGGACACTGCTAGTACCTTATAAAACAAATACGTTATTACGTTTATTTATTTATTTATGCTTATGTGTATAAATACCTTATTTATGTTAATTATTTAAATATTGACACTAGCTTTAACATCAGATCATGATCTTTCACACCGATAAAAGGTGTAACACACTAAGCTTAAATATTGCAATCGAAGGCTAACAGATGCATATATTAGTTAAGATGATGAATAACTTTACGATGTCGTAAAATATTATTATCTATTCAGACAAATCTGTCTAGTGTAATTATGCCTTTTGATCATGGAACTGCAGTTATTCTATTCATTTAACTATATGCATGTAAACGTTAGTAAAGGTAGTATTCGGGTGATTATTTTTTTTAGAACATTTTGTTATTGTTTACCTATTTACCTACCAATATTCTTTTGCAATTTTCACACCTATGTACTTTTGTCTAACAGTTTGTGTACATTAAGTTACTAAACAATGGCATCACATACAAACTCTAATGTATTCGGACATTTATTTTTTAAGTCAGATATGATTATTATTTCATTACTGCATGTAAGCTTTGCCTTAACTATATAGACTCGTAATTTAAAAATAAAAATGTTTAATTAAATTGCATGTCACATAAACACTTCCACTTAACGTCAGTATGACTTAGTATAAGTACGATTTCAAAGTTTTACGATGTTAGCCAATAAAAAAATTATGACTGCAATAAAGCGGTATGCATATGCGAAGTATAATTAAACGTCATTAAAATTATATGTTGTACTTATGGATTTTATAATGGGTATTAAAGGGGAATAGTTGGATTGAACCGGATTAGTTTGGCGTCGTCATCTGTTTTGCCGACTAATGCATGGTTTACACTAATTAGGCAGAATTAATGGCGTTATCAGCTTCGTTCGGGCGTTGTTAGTTTACTTATACTATGTATCACAAAATGCTGTGTTAGTTTTCCTTACCTTTTAATTCACAGTATTATTTAGTATTGTAACATTGTGTTGGTCTACCTAAACAATTTGATGAATGAAATGAGGCCTATCGGTATAAAATAATATTGAAATGATTTAATAAAAAGTAAGTAATTTATTTAGTGTTTACTTTTAATATAAAATAGATATTTGTTTAAAATTGTTAACTACAATTTTATAGCCTTCTTTTAAACAAGTAAAGTGGAAGGTTGGGGTATAATAAATTAATTTTTGTTTCATTAATCCTTAAAAAAAGAATAAAAACAAAATCACGTACACAAAACAATACAAGTGATATCACACGCGACATTCATTGAAGGATATGAGATGACTCATATTATGATTGGCCAGTCTTGCAATTTTAAAATTATTACTACCAAGAAGTATAAAAATAAAATAAGGACAATTTGAATTTGGAACGTCAAAACTAGTTTCACTTCCTTAGAGTATACATAAGGAACTAGAGTAAGCGTATTAGAGTTTGAATGTAAGCACTAGTGTGAAATGGTTTTGTCGTGAATTGTACATGAAGATGGAGCTTGCCGTTTTAAAAAATCTATCTAAAACACTAATATTATCCTAACAATGTCGAAACAGCGAAAATTAGCTTAAATCAGTAAACGAATGTACTAGGTTCAGGCTAAAAACTGCCCTCGCATGGCACAAGGGGAAACTAGCGATATTAACAGTCTATATAATAATATATAGTACGTCAATGTTCACATCGAATGCGTTTTAGAAACTCGGTCCATAGACAAATCGGTTATTTTTTTTTTGATATTTTGAGTTTCGAAAACATAGGTCATAATGTTATCTAGAAATTATGAATATATTCATAAGAATTCTTATTAGTATTTCTCAGCCTGACCTCGATGCGCAATTTTTCCTGTTCTGAGTACTACGTCATAATAAAATAAATTGCGATACCGGATTTGGATTAGGACGTAGGATGTGTTATTCAAAATATAATTTCTCAGCCAATTTTTAGCCTTTAGTTATTTTTAGCCAAGGTATTAATAAAACGATCGAAAAAAATTGTTTTGTTTGAGTAAACTATATTTTTAAGACGATTATAAACGTAATGACTCATTATGTTTTTATCAATAATTTGATTGTACTGCTTTTGTAATCTTCATCGTGCAAACATTTTTATATACCTATGTATAAACCTATTATTATGTTATAATCTAAGCTTTGACACGCGCGGCTTTACCTTTGGGAGTTTCCAAGACATTGAAAATTCCCGGCCTTTGAATAATGTCTAGACAAAGCTGTTACGGTAGTCATTTGTTTTACTAAATTATCTTTAAAATACATTTTTAATAGGCAGGCATTTCCGCTCATTGTATGTAATTATAGTATCGTGCATATCATTTCTGTTTTGAAATATGTTTTTCATGTAATGTGACAAGCTTAAAGCATATTTTAATAAGATGTTTTTTGTTTCAGGTACGTATCTTAGATTCATTTCCTGTCATCTAATATATCTGAAATTAAGACCGGATCAATATTAAGGTACCGTGTAGATATAAATTTAATTTATTGAAGCATATATTATGTACTTTTTATTGTTGCACATTTAGTTTACAGAAATGGTTAGTAATTTATTTCAAGAAAATTACGTTCTATTATTAAGAGATTTTCTATTGTCCTGAACAACAATTAAACCATAATTAACTAGGCATGACATTACGCACAAAACAGTGTCTTGACTAGATAAGGACAATTTGACGTCAAATGCTCATTCAAATTACGTCAATCACGTAAGTTTAAGGGCTTAATCAATCCGCTCTGACGCATCCCAAGTACACATAAGGTAGGTATTACATCCGCCAATTAATATAAGTTATGCCCCGTTTACACTGCGACACAACTTACTCGTACACAAAGTGTAGGGAAGCGAGTTTACTTACGGAACACTAATATTTTCTTCTACTATAACTATTATGAATGCGACATACATACAGACACTATGCAGACGAAAGACTATTGTAGTGTGGGCAGTCATTTTTGAAATTTTGAGTCCCACTTTTTTATGATGACCTAAAGATGACCATGTGTGAGTTGACACTGTATACAGTGTCAACTCACACATGGTCATCTTTTCCCAAACTAAGCAGAGCTTGTGCTATGGTAACCAGGCAGCTGCCAACGGTGCGTTGGAGTTTATATCATAGATAAATTACCCTCAGATACAGAACAAATGACCGTGTTCATCATTCAAAGATTTGTCCTGGTTGGGATTCTAGCTCACGACGCACCAGGGTTACTAACCAATAGACCAAGAACCCAGTCTAGTGATATGCAGTACACATTTGTGTCTTAGTGTATACATAGCTTTAATGCGGAGTACATAATTCTCACAAACGGCCTTATAGCTATTTTAATTGCTCGTAAACGTATATTGCAATGCAAATAAGTGTCAGAGATGTCAAATTATTTGTTTATTAGTCGTATTTCTGAAGCTTTGCGATTTAATTATTGCAATGCGAGAGTATTGGTCTTTAACTAAAGAAGGCTTTAGTCAAAAGGTCCTTTAGTCATCAGCTACATTATATCGTATCATAGGGAAATTACCTTGATCCGGTATGAATTTTAAATTATAGAGTCATAATTGCATCTTGGGGCAACCCCGAATGACTCGTTTTTGAAGACAACTAAAGTTAAATTATATTTTGGAATTTGGGTTTTAAGTTTAGTCATTGATTTCTGTTACGTCATGTTGCATTCTTTTATAATACTTTAGAAGTTTTTATTTACAATTTAATACTTAAATCCAATATAGCAACAAATACTACAAGTATTTACTATACTTACTACTTTATTTATTTATTTATTTATTATACTTTGGAAGACTTACAGCTAAGATAAAAATTAATAAAACAAACAATCATAGTTTAATATTGTTATGTCAATTTTATCATTTCGTACACGTTTTATAGATGACCTACAAAAATGTGTATCTTTTTAGATCGCTGAACTAAGAGATTCTGATAGTCTATCTTTTATCTAAAGTAGCCTGTACGAGGCAAGTTGAAAGAGAAAAGTAAAGTCATGGTTAGATGAAAGTAGTTTCTAAACCACCTTTATTGATTTACATACGCATTACATACTTAAAAAGTTGGCTATATTCTACCAAATTGATATACGAAAAAAAACTATAGAGAATTTAAAAGTACTTTATACAAAAGAAAAACTTCAAAACACAAATTACTCAAGTAAAAACTACAGGTGTAACGAACTTATCACCTTATTTAAACTCAATAAATGATGAGCCGTAAGTAATAGTAATTTAACAACACTTACGTCATTCCTATCTAAAAAGCCGCTAGACCAATCCAAATTCGTTCATTAAGATTCTTTATAAAAAACAGTAACAGGCCTATTACATCATTACTTTAAACATACCCACCTATTATAGTAACCAGTATATATAGAGCTGTGATGGTTAAAGGTGTATGCTTACTATAACGATTTTTACTATGACCGTGCTAAGAACGCATGCATGGAAAGCAAAGTTTATATACAATGCATCATTCCAGTTTTGCAGGGTTGTTTTGTCTTCTCCAATTACCGTTTTTTTACGTCAGATGTCATACGTGGAGCACAACAGCACCAACTAAATATTTTCGCTGACAGTAATAATCTTTGACAGTTCGATCATTTTACGCAACGGCGTTGTTCATTGACGAAACGGTATAGTCTCATACATAAATACAAAAAATAAGTACATAAGACATTGTTTTGCCCGACACGATCCCTGCGCGGTCCTACTATGAAACGGCGAAGTGCAAACTCCTTAAAAAAGCTAAGTCATTTGTTTTCGTGTTACTTTAATGGTGGCGACGACGTGGCTCGTTTTATACTGGTCGGTTGGAGAACAAATGTGGTTCAAATAGTTGTTCGTAGAACTGTGCGCCTGATAAATTGGCTCGTCCGTCGCGCGCTTGGACGCATCTACGGTGGTACGCTCGGCAGATGCAGGCAGATGGATGGGCGACTTTGTACTTTGGAGATAGGACACGCACGTTTTATATTGAGTGGTCGATACATAAAGGTATATCTTTGCTTCTGTTGTTTTGCTATATTTTTTTAAGGATTTGTTGAACATTTATAAAAGCGCCTATGGAGAAATAAAAAATCGTGCTATATTATTTGTAACCTGGCATTATGAATAGTTTTGAATGAACATAATGCGATTTATCCATGACGTTTATCATTTGTCAATGAAGTACGTGACTTCAAAGGTATACGGAAACATTTAATTTATTTTTGTGACAAACAAATTAACTTTTTATAACAGTCGCATAAAAAATATTCCGGATCTATATTTTTATCGATGAAAACTGTCTACAAAAAGCAATAGAATAAAAAAAAAAGATTAAGAAAGAATAAAACATATTCTTATTTCCTAATTTAAAATTGAAATATTTTTATTAACACATCCTAATTTAAATCAAATCGTTCCATCGTGCATTCCTTTTTCAAACACATCTTCTCTATCGGCGCACTCCAAAAAAGAGAACGCAGTATAGAGTTTTACACCGTCATGATTTTTAAGTTTGGTAACTTTAGTACCTTTCTAGCTATCGATAGCAGGTGGTGCCATCAAATTAGTTAATAGCCCTCGCTTCGGGCCCGGTAGTAAAACAGGTGCTTTATCGACCGGTAATCTTGTATTTACACTATTAGTCTTGATTATGCTCATAATACGGACGAGCTTCGACTGAACTGCACTATAAATCTTATGTGTTTTTAATTACACGTTAGCAGTGTATAATGATGTAGATAAATTAATAAATTATAGTTGGTTTAGGTAGCTGTATTTTTTTTTTAATTTGGAAAATTTATTTCGTTAATTCTAAATTCCGGATTTAAAGAACATTTTGGATATTGAAGCTCATTCAATTGTTTTTTAACGTGCTATAATACTTATTTTGGAATAAGAATAATTTACGGAAGTATATTTTACCGCCATTGAGAATTAATTCATTAGGAATTCCCGTTAAAATATCAACTCAATTTTTGTTCAAAGGAAAAACCAAAAGTTAAAAAATCTCACACCTATGCCTTGTGCGCTGTAGCTTGGTGCGGGTGACATTTGTCAGTATGACGTTGAAATCTATCAGTATCACATGGCTAAGGATGTAACGTTATGCAAGTCATTTTTATCGATGACGTTTTTCACAGCAAATACACATCCGTTTTCATTATTATAAAAATAATTGTAACATTAAATTTTATTGTATCTATTAAACTATATATAAAATTTATCATAAACATTGTGTCTGGTTGGGATCGTGATATCCATATTGGTGATTTTATGGAATCATCGTTAATAATATCAGTTACAGATTCAGATGATGAATTGAGTCACAATTCAGATGTTTCTGACTCTGATATGAGTTAAGACGAATAAAATGTACTTTTTTAGTAGTTATAAAAATATCGATATATCCATCGTAGCAGTACATCCCATCACTAAAGAAGTCTTTGGCGTTACGTTATACGCATAACACTTTGCTTATTTTTTCTTCCAATATAATTTTATTTGTAAACTAGAACATTCTGGCTGGTTTAATTTAATTAAGAACCGTGATTAATGATTTAATATATTTCAAATATGGTGCACCTGAAATACTAAGGTCATAATTGTAAATCGCGGCAACCTTCAAGAGTGAAACGAAACATGACCGACAACTGTCACCCGCACCATGCTACACCGCACAAACTGTAGTTAACATTAATAACACTAATCTCCATAATCTCATGATATCACTCAAATGCATCCTAAAACAATTCTAAGAATATTACGAAATCGAATTAAGAAGTAGCAATGTCTCACAAAAATCCCCGTTAACCGTGTTTACTCTATTTGATTGGGTTATAATGATCCGGGTTCGCAGAATATAATTTTATTTGCCGTCAGGAGATGGGTAGATACATCACTGTCGCGGGTTCTCGGAGAAGGATTACTGTTATAACCTGTTAGTTAAGAATAATAGGACCACTGACTCACAGCGCCATTTCCTATACGCTTGATTCATTGAGGGTCAAAAATTGCGCAAACGTTTTTTTTTTGTTTTTTCTTATATTGCATTCCGTGACAACTCACATACGGTTATCTGATCCCAAGCTAAGCAGAGCTTGTGTTTCAGTAACCAGAAAACTGATAAACATACTTTTACATTTCTAAATACATACATATTATAGATTATATAATTACACCCAGACACAGAACAATTGATACCATATTGTACGGTGTACCTAAGCGTCACAAATAAAAGTTCTGATTCTGATTCAAATATTGTCCAGGGTGGGAATCGAACCCACGACCTCCGGTATAGCAGTCAGGGTCACTAACCACTAGACCAACAGGCTCGTCGGCGATTTCGTCGTAACTGTTACGTGTGATAATTCAAGGTGATTTGTTGACACATAGATTATTATGTGTGCCCGGAACTGAAGTCAACAACCGACTTATGAAGAACTGTTTTGTTGAGTCATTCTTCGCCAATTTTTACGATCGCTACTAGCTTTAAATTGCTTCTTCCATAAGAAAAGTTGATACGCGAAATTACTTATCTCACAGATTACTGTCCTTTAGTAAATTAGTGTCTTATTTTGTAGTCCTAGTCCTAGTAGTTAGTTTAGTAGTTCCTGTATATTGTATTAAGTTTTTTAATCAGATGCTTCCAAGCCTGACATTAATGGAACGAAAAAAATAACAATAGCAATAATCCGTCCTACGAACATATGGTATATATTAATATATACCTTTAATAGTAGCGTTGGCGATCAATGTCAAATAATATGATTGATGATTATTGCCAAATATGAGGCGCTATACCTGTCGAAACGCAACCAGAGGAAAACAAAATTTTACTATTAGGTATTACATAGAGAAGAGGAATAGTGAATTTGTCTTCTTGTATTAATAATTCATTACCTAAAGCATAAAAATATGAGGCGTGAGTTCCATTAGTAAAATCACGAAATTTCGGATACATAGAACGGTTAAATCATTAGTTGTTGAGGTCGTAAAAATAGGCCAGCGGGGTGGCCAGTTCCAGAGCTTGGTAATGAAATAAAAAAAGAATAGATGATTCAGTGATTCGAGTAATAAACAGTAGTCCGCAGAGATCAATTTCGGTAATAATGTGACTACGATTTATGCTTATGGATTTAATTAAGTACGTTTATATAAAATAAACCTCTTTGGTTCGATTCGATAGCAATATGTTAATGAGCGTATAAAACAGTAAATAATTATAACTAGGTGTTACTAAGACAACATATTCTAACAATTAAACATCATAACAATTAATTTTTGACAGGTGTCTAAAGTAAAGAAAAATTTCACTCTAATATGACTTAATTAGCGGTTACTGGTGGTGTATTAAAAAAACAAAAAATTACTGTTCTACGTACTGGGATAACAGATGTTATGTTTTACGTGCGTTTGACAGGTGGTGACATTCGACACCTCTGTATTTTCAAACTTTATTGACTTTTTTTTTGTAACATAAACTTTATGGCATTCGAATACTTGTTTGTTTTTTTTTTTACGGCCATTTATAAGTTTATAATGGTGGCGCTTATTACGTGTTTAGAGCGAGGACAGTAATGTTCTTAAAAAATGTGTTTAACTTGTCGAATATACGAATTATTTATATGATTATGCAAATTGTATTTGCGTTGTAAAAAAAATTTGATTGTACAACAACAATAAAGTTGTTTTGATTTATTATAGAAGTTAATCATAGAGTAAAAAGTTTATATTCTTAATGGTGGCTTTAGTGAAGTTTCTTAGAATAAAATATTGCAATATACTCTGTTGTTTATAAACGTTTTGATAGTCCAAGGTAACATAAAATTGACGATATATTGATAAGAAAAATAGCTAGCTTAGAACAACGACTAATAAATCCAAAATGTTATTAAAGACCAAAGAGGAGAAAATACAACGTCAAACGTTCAGCTACCTCGTCAAATTATGGACCATAATATATCATAATTTATTTGCAATTTAGCAAAGTTATAAAGCACGATTTTATTGTGTATACCGCAAAACATTTTAATAAAAACCGGATTCTAAACTCATCTATTATACCGCCAATAAAAGAGGTTTAGAATGCCGCCATTAAACAAATGTGTACTTATTGTTATGATAAAACATCGAGCGGTTTATTAAACGATAAAATGAATTTGGACCCGAATTTTAGGCGGTCTTAAAATTCCAATCGTTTTTCTGTCCGTTCATAAAAACATAATGACTGAATTATAGGACGAAACTTGTGGAAATATCGTTATAAGATAAGGCGATGTCGTGGAGACGGTACTGTGGAAGATAAATATCTTTTATTGTTTTGCAATCGCTTGATAAGATTACAAAAATGCGGGTTTCGACATTTAAGGTCGCAAGCTTTACACACAAAGGGATTGTGTGAAGTTTTGTACTTATGTATTGCGTATTTATTTGCATTTGGTTATCACAACTTTTTGGTTGTTTTCTAGGCTGCCAGTATCAAGGCCTTTAACTTTTTCTAAAGTAAGCGCTCTTACGCACTAGCGGTTAACCGCTTTTTTCCAGTTTAATATGCAACCGCTTGTGATTGTACGCACTTAACCGCCAAGTGGTTGCATACTAAACTGGACCGCGCGGCTAGCTGCTCCCGCGGTTAACGGCAAGTGCGTAAGAGGGCTAAGACTGTATATTTGTTTCTACTCACCAATGTTCGTTACTTTTGACACATGAAGGAGCTTAAATCATTTTAATACGTGTTAAAATGTAACAGTTAACATTTGGTATCTACTATTCCCTTAATGGTCGTCAAAACTCTCTGAAATGTAGAGTCGGTGGTCTGTATGTTTGTTGTTAAGATTTAACCAGTATTGTTACGTATTTACATAAGTTTCACACCCTATAGTACTACTACTACGTAACTTAGATTTGGTTATATGATTTAAGTACGTAGCTTAAACTAATTTACAAATAGTTCAACTAAACTTTGCGGTTTATCCTTGTCACAATCGGGACTTTTTCATAAACCTGCTTGGTGTATCAAAAAGCCTTGAATTCTAATGATATGTATACTCTGACAATAAAGAAGCAACGGGTAATAACCTATAACAGAATTATGGATTAGCGGAATAGGGTCAAATATTGATCGAGTAAATTTGATCAAAGGGTTTGAGTTCTTGTGTCAATTATTATTGTAGCGGTAGTATAAATCTATGTATAAAATTAACGTCTTGGCAATATGTATTGTGAAATCATACGGTCAATGTATAGAAACTAAAAACGGTTATGGGAGCAAGTTTGGAACTGTCGGAAATATAATAATAAAATAATATTCCGGGACATCTCACACACGGTTGTCTGATCCCAAGCTAAGCAGAGCTTGTGTTATGGTAGCCAGACAACTGATAAACATACTTATATATTTCTAAATACATACATATTAAAGATAAATTACACAATATATGAAGTTAATGACGATTGTCCATTATTTTTATGATCAGAATATGTGTTGAGTAAGAGTTAAGGGTGTGATCGATGAGTGAGCTCTCCTGCGGTTTTGTTGGCCTGCCAGTAAAGCTCGCTCGTGGATCACCTCGAAATCGCGGTTGGTTGGCGGCTCGTCAGCTCATGGCTCGGCCGTCGATCACAGCCTAAGAATTTCATTACAACAGCCAGTATGGATTCCTGGTTTTCCCTTAGGGCAACAGGCACACACGTTAATTAGTCCCCTCCTTATATTTGTATGTTCGGCAGTAACATTCTTAATTAATACCAGTTACCGGTACCCGAAACGTTATCCAGAAAAAGCGAGTGGTTCCGTTTAAGTCGCTCCTCATTCTACCGGTTTGTGTTTACATTCACTTGATTTTTATTCAGTTCTTGTTAACATTTCGTATAAGCTAATATTAACAAATATTTGTTCGTTACCACTTCTTAGAAATATTTCTGTCAATATCATTGACGCCGCATACATTAAAAATATTATTTAGTTGTCGAGCATTCTTTTTATCTCCAGAATTCATTTTTAAAAATAAATGGTTGAATTTGAATTCCGAATAATAAAGATTTCAGTTTATTTAAGTGGTTTTAAAATTAAACACATTAATTGCAAATGATTTTTAAAGCTCCAACTTAATTAGTTTGACTGTATTTTTGTATTTCGAGCACACTAAACACACTTTGTAAATAAACGCGATATTATGTTCGCATAAAATAATCATTACCGAAATTAGGAGGATATGCGACATTTTCCGGGTTGGTCGCAAGATACAATGCCACAAATGAAATGGAAGAGACCTCAGATAATATGGAAATATTTTACTATAGGATAGTAAATATCAAAATAGACTGCTCAAAAACATGTTTGCTGAAAGTGTATCTTCTTTCAAATTGCTCCTGTGTTTTTTTTTCCACTTGCATACATAATTTGTCTAACGTTTTTTCTTTAATAAACTTTAAAAGGGTTTAAAAAAAGATACCTCAATATTGTGAAAAAAAATATTTTTGAGAACAATAAAACCAGTGGATACGGTTTTGGATACGGCAACGTAACATACATGTAGTTGATGTAGTACGGATCAGTAATCAGTCAGCAACCTTACCATTTCTTGTGGTGCCTTGTCTACGTCCCTAAACTTTCTAAGCTCCGTGGCAGCAGGGCACGCGAACAGCTAACACAATTAGCGCTAATGGAGCGACTTGTTTGTTTGTTCTTACAACTAACGCCAAAACACCGTATGTTGTTCACAACTTCAATTTCTTGTCGAGAATCCTTTTTAAAGCTCGCTGTTTGGTTTTCGATGGCGTGTTACGGTGTTACTTGTCTGTTCTGTTTTGGCGCAAAATTTTGTGTTGTTATTTGTTTTGAAACAATATGAGGAAGAAAGAACCAAAGCCATTTTTTTGGTGTTTCTTTCATAGGTTCGTCTGTACTTATAGGTTTCAGTACTACTGTTACCTACTACATGATTCCTACTCAACTGTTTTTAAATCATCATTTGACAACAGCATAAAAATATTGTCTTACCACTTTTGGCAGAGGAAATGCCAGTTTCATTTCTCAGTTTAGGTGTAAAAATAAACATACTAAAAGTATTTGAGACCTAACATACCAATTAAATTGTTTGAGGACACGTATCTCTTTTTTAATCACCGCCAAATAAGTAGATCGGTTACGGTAGCTGTTACATTAATGTCATTAACATATAACGGTAAGACACCAACACTCCGAGTCACGCGTTGAGAGCAAAAAGTTTGTATAGCTTTTTGTAACCGGACCTACACTTAGTTGGCCCAACAAAGCCTGGTTTTTTTTACCTCATCAGCAATTAAGTACTTATAGCAAGTAAAAGAATTTATATGAATTTGATGAAGCTTTTAGGCGTAGGAAGCATCCTAGCATCAATTATGAGAACTCAATTGATTAATACGACATTATGTAAAGATACACCTTTTAAATTTAACATAATAATATAATATAATTTTCCGGGACATCTCACACACGGTTGTCGTATCCCAAGCTAAGCAGAGCTTGTATTATGGTAACCAGACAACTGATAAACATACTTATATATTTCTAAATGCATACATATTACCGATAAATTACACCCAGACACCGAACAAATGATCGTGCTCATCACACAAACATTGGTCCCGGGTGGGAATCGAACCCACGACCTCCGGTATAGCAGTCAGGGTTAGTAACCACTAGACCAACAGGCCCGTCGCACATAATACTGGCAAAGTCCCCAAAAATATTCGAGGTCCTTTGAGAATCAAAATACGATTGGCAAACTAAAACTAAGACCCAAATTCGAGCATGAAAACTAAAATTGAAGTTCTAATGAAACAAGGAACGTACTTCACCACCTAATTCAGTAGTGACATCACACTCGTACCAAAACAAATTGCTTAATGTTCGAGCCGTTAGTTTGTTCGTCTTGTTTACCCGCCTCTACAAACATGGTATTATCTGTTTGTTGTGTTCGCCAAACTGGCTGCGAACTCACTTCTTGATGTTCTATGGTGTTGTGCCAGCTGGTCTGTGTGTATGTGAACCATGATCACACATTCACAAAATATGTGCATATTGGAACAGCTAATCATAAAGAAAAATAGAACATTTACTGCATTTTTTTTGTCATTTATCACGCAAGAAGTTGTCTCTTGTGTGTCTCTTGTAAGTCACTTTTAATTAATATACAAGTTAAGGAAACCGATACAAATCTCATTAAAATTCGTCCACCGAAACCTGTAATTTTCAAGTCTTGGCATTTCGTCATTACAAGTGCCAAGAAAACGAATAAAAAAGAAACAAAAAGCTGTCCTTACCGGTTATCCTTTGACAGTACCTACCTATTGTTTAAGTCAGCCTTGTAATTGGCAGACTCATCCATAAGACAAAGAGTCACAAAACTTAAATTAAAATCGGAATAAATTAGTGGTTGTGGGAGGTACAAATAAATATTTCATGAAGGACTTCATAATGAACTTTATAATTCATTATCATAATAATTTTCGTATTGTTCCATTTTAATTGGCTATTAATTTTTCGTCGAGATATTCGCGTTATGGTATTGGCATATACGAATATTAAATATATTCATAAATTTTCGGTATACGTATGAAAACCTGACCATTACACGCCTGGGAGCAAATTTGCAATATCCCAATATCGAATTTCCTATTGCCCTGAAGGCTCTTTGAGTAACGACTGAGCTATCAAATGCACGATCATATTTCTTTGCAACATGTTCGATGGTTCAAAACATTACTAGCTACCTAGTTTACTTCCACACTTGATCTACCACACATTCCAGCCCATGAGCCCCAAGTTCCCGTATCTACAATGGTCATCAGTTCACAAACAAAGAAACGCTTAGCGTGCTCCAGGGAACGGAATAAATTAAACCTTGCAACTAACTAAAATCACTCTCAACGAAGCGAGAGACATAAATAAACTAGAAGCCTGAGGCGCAACACATAATATACAGTAGATCATCTGGCCCATTCAATATCAATTATGTTTATGTAGGGAACATCATTCTAAACTGGTAGAACAACATTCAACAATCAACTAAACATTGTCACAGTAGTTCCATTCACAACCAACTGCAGCACATTTGGAGGCGTTGCATACATTTTGACAATACTCATACCACTAAATAACAATAAAATGCGTACCGAAGCACAATACCGCTGGCTTATTTGACGTTCATAAGGCTTTAAAATGAATAAATGATGTTCGATTTAAATATGAATCGACTGCAGTTGAATGGAGCACAAAAAGTGAAATCTTATGTGATTTTAATATGAAGTTCATGGAGTTTACAATAAATTTTGTATTGATGTTGAACGTTTGTGTCAGAAGGCAGCTTATTAGGATAATATCGCCATTGCTAGGTACCACACACAGCGTTTTTTTGTTAGATATGCAGATATTTAGATATTATCATTCGAATGGCAGATTTAGATTTTGCATTGCATAAGCTCTTGTCGTTTTACATTGTGGTTCTAAAACATATTATTCGGTATTGTGTGATGGTATAAGAAGTCGGGCGTGCCAAGTAAAGTATCAATATTAAATTCAATTCTTTAGAAAAGTGTATTTGGATAATATCTCACTTTTCATTTCTGAAGAGTGTGCCCATTTATTTGTGAAATATATTTATTTTTATCGTTCTTTATTCTTCAACCCTGAATCTGTTACGGAATGTTTCTCATTTAATTTATTAGTTAAATTAGGTTATTTATAATATTATCCGCTTCTACAGTCAAACCGTTCATATTTATTATTCACGTCTATTTTTTTACCTGTTTAAGCCGACTTCTAAATAAGACATATGTTTTTTTTTAAAGATTGTTGTCAAAAGTGGACCAAATTGAACCATACGAACAGTACCAGCTTTCAAATAAAAAAGAATCATCGAAATCAGTTCACCCAGACGAAAGTAAAAAGCAAACAAACTTAAAAAAGCTGCTTAATTGAGTACCTCCTCCTTTTTTAAAGTCGATTAAAGACTATTTTTAATAGCGTCCCAACATTACGCTGATATTTTCACTATCCCTCTATATCCAACGTTTACCTATCCCGGTTTACAGACTGTAGTGTCAACACATCGTTACTTATCTCCAATATCGCAGATACCCAGACAATTGCATTATCTTCGAGGGCTTTACACACTTGAAGGTATTGTGGCTAAAGTACTACGAGATAACGGTATGAAGGTAAACCTTACAAGGGAACTCTTGAAGTATATTGTATTAATGTAACGGATTGTGTAAAGGATGATGGTAGTAAAGAATAATTATGAGTGAAACTTGAATGCTGAGATGATAATTGTTAAGATATATGGAAAATATTTAGTACATCTTTTAAGCAAAGTTACGTTTGAGTATCCACACTGACATGTTATTCTTGCAAGAGTATGCCATTTTTAATCACCTACATCTGTTTTTTTTTAAATCAGAAAACGGAATACTTTTTTCATAGATAAGAAAGTTTTGTCAAGTGGGCCCTATTATTTGGTAATGTAATAAGTTTAGAAATATACAAAAAATCTTATTATCATCCTCCATATGGGTGCATTGTTGTTAATTTTTTATCATAACTTAACAATAGGATTAAATTGCTTTATACTGTAGTACCCAATTAATGTCACTACAGACATCATTATTTAGTATTATTATCTAATCGGCAAACCGCAAAACATCAAAGCAGGGAAAGCTTTAAATACGTATATTTAACGGGAATTTGCGTCACAAAAGTTATTATTTTCTCGCTCTGTAAGTGCCTTTACATGCACAAATAAGATAAGTTGATATTTATTTGTTTATTTCGAACCACTAGAGATAATCCCTGAAGGCAAATATAAATTCCCATTCTAATAATAATAAATGAACTGGCCTTGTGGCCTTTGACAGATATTGTATTAAATATATTTAATTAGACAATCTAATCAAGTGGGCATTATAGGCAACTAAAGGATTGTCCTAGATAACAGAAGTCGTAGACTCATTATTAAGCGGAATTTCCATTTAAAATTTAGGTGCTTCAGGAACTAATGACTTAGAATAGAATTGAATATATTTTTATTGACTTACATATAACAATCCAATCCGTTACTGTAAGCTTTTGTTACAGTAACGGATTGCTTGGTTGCCTAAGGCCTTGGTTCTTACAATGTTGTGTAGGTCAGTGCGCTGTAAGGCTCAAAGATAATCGACATATCACGGACCGATATTTATAAGGTTATAAGAATAAGTTTCGTGGTTCATTGTACTTTTATGGATGGGTAATTAATCGTAAATTTTACTATTACACAGGCGGATTATTACATCAGTCTTATTTTAACGTTTGCAGTGCAAATTACATTACATTAACATTAGTTGAAGATTCAACAATACATATTTGTAAATTGAGTATTTACTAATTTGTATAGAAAAATAAATTACATCTACACTGGTAATTAATTAAAAATAAATGAAGATAAAGAAAGTGTCGGACCCTAATGCCCTTAAATACTGCAAAAAAGCGCCGATAATTTATAATTGCAACACGCTTTTATATAAAGGGTGTCCTGACATGGCTTATAAAGGAATTCTTTTAATGATTGATGAGATCCCGCAAACCCTATGCTACAGGGTGTACTTATTTATTGGACTTGACGCTCTAATCTCCAATCTTTCGTGAAATTTTTCTTCCCCCTCGGTCTAAGTAATTAATTATGTTATTTGGGTATTATTGAAAGTTGGAGGGAAGGCCCTTTTGTGCGTCGTTAATTTGTTTGAAATACGATAATTTGAGCGCCACTTTTACTTTTTAAGTAGTACGATGTTTTAATGAATTTGCTTAAGGATTCCTTTTTTCTAAGTGTTTGTAAGAATAAATGGAATATTACTAGTTATTATGCAATCAATCAAATTTTAATAAAATAAAGTTTTTGGATTCTGTATAAAGAAGCTCTACATAATTAAAAAAGTAATACAAAATGTTTCAAGAACATTAAAATAAAAATACAAAAACCGGAACACCTAAAGACTTTTCAAATCACTCAGAATCTTTGTAACAGGCGTCTTAAGTTAATTGGTCTCATTAAAACACCGCCTTTATATCGGCGGGTAAAAGGCAGACCGCATTTAGGTGCCCTCAAAACGGTAAAGCATTTTATCCACTACGATGGATTGAAAAGACCGCCACATACAGAATGCGTGTTGACTCCGCAAACATCAGATGGGAAATGAAATGAAACGAACGAGTGGCCGAGTGTCACCCCTACGTTAGGGCTGTCTCGTGTATTTGTTTAAATAAAAACTATGCATGACGCAATTTTTGTGTCATATTTTTTACGTAAATTTGCGTAATATGTATGCAAATAATGAAACATGGACTTCGTTTTAAATACAACATGCATCATTAGTTTAATCAGTGACATTTCGCTATCATTTGAAATGTGAATCCAATTATTATAAGGAGTGTTGTGTAATATTGGTTCAGTATTTGAAAATGTTATAGGTAGATATCAGTATTGTTTTATCAGTGATAACTGATAAGACTAAGTATGTTGTTATTGGGTTTGACACTTCCGCATTTTATTGTAGGGCACGCGCAGGGTTCGACTGAGTATCTGATAAATGGTATAATCTATATGAGACACTCACTATTTCAAAGGTGGAAGAAAATGTCCTATTCATTATATTTAAAAAGTAACTAAGATATACTTTCTCATGTGATCTATTTGCTCAATATACGAGTAACTTTTTTCTGTAGGTATGAGTTTTACTTAGACATTTGTTACCAATTTTAAATTTCACACAATTAACACCAAAATATAAAAAAAAATCCTAATCATTTTAGAAAACAGCATATTTTACAAATTGTTAAACAAATTCATTGTTTAAGAATCAGCTAACCTTCTTAATGTGACCAACATTGCCATTCCAAAGAGGATTCATTATAATGATAAATGTGTCAGCGAGGCGGCCCTACGTCTGGCGCGTGCGTTGTGTTGCCAACGTCAGCAAATGTTTGCCTTCTATTATCTTTCACGCCATCTGCAAGTTGGAGTGTTACTTGCTTTGCCTCTTACAGGCACGTACTACATTGCCGGAGACTGGAGACATCGCTTTTCCATTGACAGTTCCTATTTTTCATAAATAATAATATTAAGCTTAAAACAGTGCATACAGTGAGGAGCATAGTTACCATAAAAGACTACAAAGTCAAGGAGAAATTGTGCTCCTCTTAACTTTTTTGCAAGCTATAGAATTTTTCCCTTCATCAAAAATAATTTGTAGAGTTAATTTCCCAGCAAAAGTTAGTAGGTAAATAGGTCAACACAAATTCATAATTCTCTCGCTATAATGCGAAAAAATGCCCCCATTTACGAGAAGCGACGTTATTTTTCGCAAGTTATAACACTTGACTTTCAGATTAGGCAGAAGGGCAACAGCCAACGCTTTTTGAACTCCATATTTTTATACGACGACGTAATTTATTACGAGGGATGATTTAGTTTGTCTTAAGCTCGGATCCTTGTTTTCTCATTTCCATGATAAATATTTTCTCAATTTCAACCCGACGTAAACCAATTATGTTTAATCTACATTTACAACCGCAGACAGTCTGAGTCGATGTTTATTTTGTTTTCACTAATATAGTTTCCAGTTTGAAGGGGTAGAGTTTGTCGATCAAATTTTCAGAGTCAAGAGTTATCATAGTCACATTCACAGTAATAACAATAATAATATCTAGGGACAACCCACACACGACCATCTGATCCTAAACTAGACAGAGCCTGCATAAAGGCAACCAGGCAGCTGATAATCATACATAATAAACATTACATATTTGTAAAGAAAATGGACAAATATTATAAACAAATTAAATCTTGACACTGAACAAAATTAAATCGCACAAAGATTTGTCCTTACTAGGAATTGTACCCAGCACTTCCACAACTAGACTAAATAGGACATTCAATCCACTAAACCTTGTATGTTTTTCTATGCTATATCGTTCAAACTTCAAATGTAACTCACATTATGCGTAAAAACTTTTTTAAAGTGTCCAAAAGTTAACTTCAAAGTTACTGGTTATGCAGAGGCTTTCCGTTTGCCCGCGGGGTAGGTATCGTGGGTGCAGTGGGTAGGTACTGCAATCTGTGCAGGATCGAAACGTTATTGAATCTTAAACGCCTGCAGCCAGGTTAAAGTTTAAACGATTGATATCACGTGTTCTGAGTTAAGGTCTTATATCAGATGTGAATTTTATTTATTATTGGTGATTGTTAATTTTTATGAGAATGCGGTGGAATAAATGATGGTGTTTAAAATAGAGAGGTATACGTATTGACTTAATCAAATATTTTGTACAAATAATTTTGTTTGCATCTAAGGTAAACTAAGGTTGCTTTAAAACTTAAAATATTTTGTGAACGATATTTAACACATATTTACATCAATCATAATCTTATAATCATTCCGTAGAACGTACTGCTAGCTACCTCTTATCAGTTTTATTTAATAAATTCATAGGTATTATTTCAACTTGCTGCACTTGTTATTAAAAAAACGACAATTATGTGGTTCTTGGAGGAAAACCATAAATAAAATAAAATATCTTCTCGCCACGTCTTGTAAACAGGAAAGTATTAGGTTTTTAATTAAAAATTCTAAGTAGTTGCCCGAGGTTTACAATTACTTTGAAAACTACAATGAGCTCACTTTTTATTTTTATCTCAAGTCTCGGATTTCATTGAGTATGGCTTTTCTACATTATAATATGATACAAGCTATGCTCCGCGGTTTCTTATGTTTTATCAGCTCGTAAGGAACCGTAGCTCGATGGTCCAATTTGCAAGATTTTGAAATTCTATAATAAAAAAGAATTTAAGAAGATACCTACGTTAACAATAAAAAAAATCCATTAGCCCTCTTACACACTTGCGGTTAACCGCGGAAGCGGCTAGCCGCGTGGTTATCCGCATTTCCAGTTTTTATATGCAATGCAACCGCTTGTGATTGTACGCACTTAAACGCCAAGCGGTTGCATATTAAACTGGACCGCGCAGCTAGCCGCCCCCGCGGTAAACCGCAAGTGCGTAAGAGGGCTTAAACTTTTCTTTTCTGTGTCTAATTTTATTATATTAGTAAAATCCGGCAGGTTGTAACCCTAATCAACAAATTGTGCTCACAAAATTATAATTACAACAAACTTGAGTGGTCACATGACAGTTCAGAAATCTCTTTCTGAACTGTCATGTGTCAAACGTCAAACCTTCTAAAAAAAAGTAAAAAGGCAAGTGTCACATCTTGAGGCCTTTATTTATTTATGTAGTTGGCCTTTAGTGACATCGAGAGCTTATAAATAAGACTCGTTAGGGCTGGCACTCGGTAAAATAAATATTTTTTGGAAATTTTATGATGACAGCTGTACGGGCAGTAATAATACTCTATTGTATTTTAGTTTCACTACTTACTAGCGGCAGTTGAACATTCGTATTCATGTTAATTATTTCCCATGAGCTTTTAATATTTTGTTTTTGTTTCTTCCTCGCAAAGAACCTGTTAAAGTGTGAATTTTCTGATTATATGCCAGTCGTATATTTGAATCATCTTTAACCAATTTTCGAAAAAAAATAAAAATCATAGCTTACGCGCGTTAGCATAACGTCTTACCTAAAAAATAAGTTGAATCATTATTTATCAGGTTTTAACATACAACCCAGAATTACGCAATTCATAAATTGACAATATTGCCCATAATTCGTATACATTTGAAACGAAAAATGTAGCGTAAATTATCATCTTCTCTATCAAGTTACTTGCAACGGCATTTAGCTTCATTTACAAGCCAAACGGTCCACCGAAACTTAACGAGCTGTTAATTCAAAAGCCATATACTTTGGACGTGTCTCGTAATGCGCGGGAGTAATTATACATTGTGTAATACGGCTAATGACGAGATACCAAGCTGACAGGTAATGTGGAGATTATCTGTGCATCACAAAGACTGGGGTGACAGACGGCATGTAATTATGTGGTAGCAATGTATTATTATGTATATGTATAAAGATCATTTTGTACAATCCCAAGTTAAGAAGCCTATCAAGAATTTAAAACATACCAATAGCTTTTGTTTTCGATTGATTTTTAAAATGTATGCTATATTCTGCGGGAAAACCGAAGAAGCGTTATCATACATATTTTTAAGTAGCTAAAATATCAATAGCTAAGATATATTTTAGAAGGTACCTGTTGCCTATTATCTTGAACTGTTTGTAAGTGTCAAGTGAAGTTTTGTCTGAACCCAGAGACAATGGACTTGTAAACTGTCAATTATATTATTTAAGTACCTACTTAGTTGTTTCCTCTAAGTTTAATGGCACTTTTGGTACTAACAGCGGCCGGTTACTTAATTGACAGGTAAGATTAATACACCCATTTCGATAGTGGATAGATTACAGTATTATTTGTCTAATGATTATTTTGTTATTGGTATATTTTGGGCTTGTTTTAACATCGAACTTATTTTTTGTGAAAAACCAAATACCATAAATACTTACTAAATCTTAAAGACCAACTTAAGAGCTCATTTTAACTACAACAGATGCAAAAAAAGATTTACTTTGAGATGCGCTATGACTTATTTACTTTTATCGCAAATATGTAAAATGAAGTAACTTTGTCTGTCGTTCTGCTTCGCCGCAGACCTATTTTCTCAGAGACTATTTGGCACAGGAACTTGTCGCTTTCAGTCATATGAAGGAAATAAAGTCTTTTTCAATCTCGGATGCAGGATATATAAAGAATCCTTTTTTGCTGTGGTTCACAATACCATTCTTGTTTTATACTTCGGTATAAGAATGCTTAAAAGAAAGCTATGATAATAAATTAAAACATATTTCAAATGCCATTCACGCACTCACCTACCTATCACACGCTTTTAAAACATAAACCTTTCAACGAAACTAATTTACGTTAATTACTAAACGTTGCCGCCACTAATTTATAAACCGATAAATAATTAAAACAGATAACATTTTATTGATTCAAATTAAGTTATCCGGAATTTCGAATTCTGTTACAAATTTTTCGAATTAAATAAATTGTGCTTTAATTTATTTGGTGTTGCGGCGTTGATTTATAAATGGGTTGTGATGTGGGTGTATCTTATCTGTGGCTGTCAGTGGCCGGCTACCGTCCGAGAGTCGCAGCCGTCGCAGCCGTGTCGGAGTCGTGTCGCAGTCGTCCGTGCATCGATATCTTACTCGTCATGTCTGAGATAAGAAGCACACGCTATTAAATACGCACTTTATGAGGCCCTTTGGAAATCGGTCTGAATTTCTAATGTTCTACGTTAAGACCAATGGATTAAGTTTACTTAGACAGCATTATTGCTGCAATAGTTGCAACGGTATCACACTAATTTTAAACTGCAAGTGTAGGGTAAGGCTTTGATCTCTCTAAAGTTGTGTAATAATAATAATAATATTTCGGGACAACTCACACACGGTTATCTGATCCCAAGCTAAGCAGGGCTTGTGTTATGGTAACCAGATAATTGATCAACATACTATATATTTCTAAATACATACATATTATAGATAAATTACACCCAGACGAAAAACAAATGATCGTGCTCATTACACAATATTTGTCCTGGGTGGGAATCGAACCCAAGACCTCTGGTACAGCAGTCAGGGTCACTAACCACTAGACCAACAGGCCCGTCATATAATATAATATTTTGGTATTTCTTAAATAACCAAGTATTATCCTTTTTTAAAAAACATGCAACAAAGAGTAATCTATCCAGCTATTATTTAAGACCAAGTCCTTAAACAGGCTAGTATCACAAAATTCTTGAGCACATTCTGAGCTGCATTTATCCCAAGAAAATTAATTCACTTACTTCGTTAATCAAGAGAGCGCAGTTCATTACTCATCTATATTATTTGTCTTCCAATGACGCCGTTTCTCCTGAGAAATCTCAACTGACCTAAATACGTACTATCTCAGACTTGTTTACAACTTATTTTATTTAAAATATGAAGAAAATTAAAGGATTACTTCCAGTCTCAGTTCTTTGAGCGTATAAGCCTACTTCACTGAGGCTGAATGTTTGAAGGACGTCCTTTTATTACTGAAGTGAAAAGCTTACTATGAGTTTGACAAACTTTCTTAGAAGACAAAAATTAAACCACAACGGAATTAAAAGATGATTAAATATTTTTAGTTCATCATTTGATAATTATTACACGAATGCCCAAAAAGGAGTGTAATTTAGTAATTTGAATAAATATAGTCCATTATAAATAAAATGTCTTGGCTTCAATTACAACCGGTACTTTAAACATAAACAATGTCTTGATACGTAGGTGTAACTAAGAATAAACAAGGAAAACGTACAAACAACATCCTGATCACATAAAGAAGACCAAAGACAAAATGTTCTATGTTTAGACAAAGTACAAGAAGGTTAGTCTCGTATCATTTTTCAGTATAAGCTGGTCTTCCCACGCTTCCTTAGCTTGTGATTCTAATAAGCTTTGAGACACGTTTATACCAAAATAACTTACCATTTAAAAGGAACTTACAATTTAATAAGTGCGTAAATAAAGTCTCTTGCATATGTTTACAAAAGCGAAATTTTTAAACAAAAGCGATGTGTTTTTTTGTTGCAACTTAAAAAGAAGATCTACATGGTTTGAGATTACTATTAAATCATTTGTTCAGAAAATGTTTTGAAATAGAAAATAAATCAATTGTTCCTCAGAGTCTTAATTAATGTAATTTATGATACGTTTAGTACTAGCCCTCACATTTGCTTTGCCTGGAAAAGGCCGTTAAGCTGTGCCTGTTATTTCACTAAGACCTATGTAAGACCTTAACATGCAAATAAAGATTTTGAGTTTTGAGTTTTGAGTATCTAATTTTTTGGTTGACTGCACATCATTTTAACATAAAACATCTTTGATTGCAATATTATGACGACTAACCCCAAAAGGTCCAGCTGTTAGTAAATACTTGTGCAAGTACAAGCCATACTCGAGCGACACAGATTTGACCTCAGCAATCCAATTATTGGGGATACCGATATCTTAGTGTTCAAACGGACAAAGTTTCGGGTTTCGTGTTGTCTCGAACTTTGGCTGTGTTCTTATAGCCAATGAGACCGACTAATAGGTTTATTGACGACCAGATTTTGCTTGTATACAGAAATATTATTGGAATATTATGTTATTGGAGACTAAACTATGGATAAAGTTATGTTTTGAAAGCTTTGTTGTGTTATGAATAGGTTATAATAGGCGAAAAGTATCTTCTTCTTAATTTTACGTAGATTTACCCGTATACATAATTAGTCGTACAATACAAAACTTCAAACTGTAAAAGATTTATTGATACTTGATTATAAATCTTATCATAAAACAAGTGGAATCGAGAAATCAGTAATTGTCTAACTTCCTTAAACACGAAAATACGACCAACTGTCGTACATTGATAGACTATACTCGTACACTTATACAGAGCTGTAAACGGCTATAACTCTAAAACAGCTCTATCGTATTCGAAGGCAATGAAAGTTTTACTGCTTACAGTTTAAATTAAAGCCTTGTCCGAGGCCCTGATGTGTAGAGGCCCTTACTTGATTTATTAAGGGTGTGGTTCCACTGAGGCGCAGCGGAGTGAGCGGAGACGAGCTGTGCTCCGATACGCCTATCACATGGCTTGGCATAATAATAATAACTTTATTTCCATAAAAAGATTTACAAGAATTTCCTTACATTTAGTGGCTTTAGAGTAGTGGACTAAATAAAAGACTCTGCCTTCTTAACTATGTATAAACCTGTACCATAGAAGTCAGTGTCCCCTCGTATATTATGTTGCTAGCCATTAACATTGGTTTTCGAGAAGTTTTACTTATTTACTATAAAGTTATCAGTAAACATCCACATCTCTTGCTCCCCGCTTCTATGTGATTGGTGAATCGCGGCACAACTGGTCTCCGCTCAGCTCCGCTCCGCTTCAGTGTAACCGCAGCCTAATAGTCGGAACTGATAAGCGGATGAGTGGGCGGGATTGTCGATCGCTTCCTAGTGTTTCGAAAAGTGTTTAGCATTAATGACGGTCAGTCCTCGCCCTTATCGCGACACTTACAGGCTTTCTGTTAACAGCTCAGACTTAATGGTAAAATGTAAGCAATTAATTGTGTTGTTGTCTTTTGTTGTTTAAGATGGTAATGGGTTGAGTTAATTTATACATTGAAATAAAACTATTTTTTTACGGATTTTGTCGCGGTTTTAATTTAGTTTAAGTCTCGACGTTTCGACACCTTTGCAGGAGTCTGCCCGTGACCATTATGATCAAATTAAAACCGCGACAAAATCCGTAAAAAAGAAGTTTTATTTCAATGTCTAACATTCGCTTTAATCTAAGAAACCTGTCCACGTATGTTCTAAATTGATTCATAATAAGAAACGTTCAGTTAATCTTTATAGAATACAGTTATTTTTTGTAATAAAAAGACACCATAAATTTACCCTTCATCAAAATATTTGATCTAAAATAAACTTTTACATTTCACATTAAAATCAGTCGCAACAACCAGCGTCAACAAAAAGCCCGACAAATTGAAAATGACTAGTCGAAAATAAATAATGTATGCTTTTATTCATTTCGTTCATTGGTTTACGCGCGATCGGTTACGCAGTTGTACCGTATACCGTAAAACACTGAACAAATATAGATGTGTGTGGTAGCGAGAGAGTTGGAATCACTGTGGGTGGTGTAGGTACTACTTATCACTAGGTATGCGTCAATATGTATGTTGTCTTTAATGGAGTAAGTTACTACAAACAGTTTGTAGTACGGGATGTTTCGTATACGCTCTTGAAGTGTTGTATATGTAAAGATATGTTGATAATTTTGATGAGGGTAAAGTAAAACATACTTTTTGGGTGTTCATTAAAAAACTCAAATAACATCTAAAATAAGTTCACAAATAAAGTAAACTTCGATATTATAAATCCAATAAAAAAATATTGAGTGTAAAAACACAATATGTAAAGTGCAATCTTCTACAAAAACTCTTAATGAGTAAAGAAATACAATGTAACGAAGTAATTTGTTAAATAAGCTCGACTTACATAATTTCTTTTACGTACACGTCAAAGTAAAATGCAGTTCGCATGACTTACAGCAAATTGCTTGTATTGTACCTCACTGACCTTGGAATTCTTTCAGAGAAATAGGTCGCGGTTAAAACATAGACTTTCTAACAAATTGTAACCATATAATGCAAGTTAAATGAAGGACAATACACCAAGACCTTCAACAGAAGAAAATAAATAACTAATAAACCTCAATAAGGCAGATCTAACTTAACCAAAAAAAAACCAGAAGTTTTTCAAATGATGTTCACGAAGATTGATATTAAATATGTAAATTTGTATATTCCCAAAGAATCTTCATCAAGAAGTAAATAAATATTTCGTGCACATTGTTTATTCTCATTTGCTTCTCAACAGCCAGAACGAAAGAATAAATGTTTGAATTAAATCAAAACGTACAAAAAAGAGCAGCATTTTTGTCGGCTTATAAATTGAAGGCCTTATTTTTCTTTATATCCGTCTCAAAGGACCAGAAATCAATGTTATTTCAGTTTCACAATACTGCGGGATGCCTGTATTGTGGCGAGAGCCACTTAAAGAGATTGCTTCGAGCCTCCACGCACCACATTCATTCTCTCAAGATAGGATTCAGTTAATATGAGCATTCTCTGCAAAAAATATACTGCCCCTAGTGCCGAAATAAATATTGTTAAGTACCGTAAGGCCGTCGGTTGCAGAGATGTCCTGATATATCTTTTTGAAGATAACGTTGTCTGATAATAAAAGGGGATTGTAAATGTATGCTTCCTTCAGCGACCACATACAATGGGGTTTAAATGGATGGTCTTTTAACTGTTCCATTTTTTAACTGTTGTGATTTTGTATTTGACGTATTTTTTGGACCGCAATATGTATGGAAGAAAAACTGATTGAAATAATATTTTCGTTATATTCATACTATGGGCTTTTACGCCCATATTGATAAGATTTATTTCCTTGACGCTTTCGAGTTATTTGAAACGGTCTTCTTCTCGTCACTGGTCCTTTAGTCCGCATGGCCTATCTAGATACTGAGTAAATGTAATTACTTTATCCACTAATTTGATTAGTACCTACTCGGAGGGTCTAAAAATATCTCGTACATTTAATTGTAATTACTTACTAGAGTTGATATAACCTCTATATTGGAGAGTGAAGACCCTTTAGTTTTCATGACATTTCCCAAATTAAACATTCATTCATTAACTAAAGCCTATTTAAGTTACAGCGAGGATTCAATAATCAATTAGCTAAATAATATCTTGAATTTAGGTTAGGCGAGTTAATAAAACGCATATATTTTAAGTGTATGGTTGGTTAATTAGTGAAATTTTGTATGTATGTGGGTAAGTACCACTTGCATACCGAAAAGTCGCATTTGTACAACTGGGTGACATAGTTGAACAAATTAAACTAATTTTGTGAATTAATTTTACCTTATTTTTTTTAGGTTATACCACTCAAGTGAATTGTTTTCGAGGTGATCAACAGCTATTGTTGCCTGCCTACCTGCTTGATATCATAGATAGGTGAATAAAGTGGAATATACCGTATATTTTTGCCTCTTCTAGACCAGGCATAGTTTATGTAGTCAATCTACTTACTAGCCGTATCTAGTACGTTAAGCCTTGTATCCCGTACCCGAGAGGCGAGCTAGCGAAAATATTTACATTCTATTACCTGTCGTGAGGCGAAATGGCCCCCTGAATAATTCCCCTGACACCCTTCATCTTTGTGACGCGGACTGAGTACGGTGCGAAGAAAAGATGTTCAAGTAACTAAAAAACTAGACAAGGAACACAGTTTACATCCTTTCTCAAGGTAATAATTTTAAGTTAAATAAACTTTGGGGACATGATTTCTTGAAGTGGCGGTTGCACTATATATATTAGGTATTTTATCTCGTCCTAAAAACTTAACCTATAAAAATAGCTTTAGTAATATCAGATTTTTTGGATTTTTCTCTTAAGTTTTAAACTATGTTTTATAAGCCGACTCGGGATTTTTTTTTACTTAGTATGGAAATTCTGCTTTACGTCTATAATCGCTTAAAATTGCAGTCTAGTAATATGTTGTTACAGAAATTAAAGGACGCAGCATATTTTCTTGGACGGGACTAAGAGGAAACCAGGGTAATATGAAGTGCTAACACCACTTGTAGCAACGTAAAGCCTGCCGAGTGCGTAGTTAGCATAATTTTCAAGGGCACCATGCTTTTACATTTAGCCATGGATCTAGGACCTTCTGCACATGTGGCCTCCCTGGCGGTCCGTTAATTCATTTGTCATGTTGTTTAATAATTCTCGATTAGCTTCCCCACGGTCTCTATTCTTAGAAACCTTTTGACATGCCTTGACATTCCTGTTAGGGTTTAGTTAGGACTACATATCTTTTGTATGTAAAGCTATTTACTCACTTAATTAGTTATTCTTATTGTTTTTTATTTTTAATTTATTGAGTTTAGTCTCTTTATATTATTCTCTTTCTTTCGCACACGCGACCTTTGTAAATGTGACAACGATGTAAATTTTGTTGCGTATCCTATTAAATTTTTCTTCCATTTTGGATGTTATCTTTTACATTGCTATTTACGCTGTTGTCGCATATTTGTAGATATTTATAATTCATTGTATTGGTATCATTGATGTTAACCTTTTTTTTAAAAGAGTAACCTCTGGAGTTTCTTGCCGGTTCTTCTCCATTGGAATGACATTTTGGAACCTGCAGTAGAGTCAGTAAATTTAACGTTTTAAAAGAGCCTTAACAAGGCCTACTTGAAATAAAAATATTTTGATTTTGATTTTGATTTTGAGCCTAATTCTGTACTACTCTTAATATTAACTCTCAGCACGTTAGTTAATCACGTGAAAAGACATGAGATTAGATATTACGTTTAAACTTTTGTGTATTTTTTCAAAGACGAATACAACTGAATGAGACCAAACATACTTCTATCATAGAATATCTTCAAATACATACTCGTATGTATAAAATAACCAGTCTGTTTTTTACAAAAAAACAAGCAGTTAGTATGGTGTAACAATTAGATAAGAAGTAATAACCTTTAATCGAAAATATAAATGACCCTTTACATAATTGGGAGTCCCGATTGTATCACACAATAATATCTAACAAAATACTCATCAAATCATTACATTATCGATATAATAATAATCATGAGCCAGCTAACAGAATATGCAGGAGGTTTTTCAGGCGTATTTACTCCCCTTTGTCCTAGTTATTACGGAACGAATACGTGACTTGCGTGGTTGAAATGTTTTTACTCCTACTACCTGCTGTCGCCCTAGTACCTGATAGCTTTCCTTTATGAATTTAATTCTGATATCAAGAAAATATCCGTTACAAATGAAATTGTTGTGAGCAGAATTTTCTTTTTGATTTTTGAGAAAAAAAAAATGGTTTCTGTTTCATTTTATTAGATGGTGTCAACGCGAAATAAAGTTTATGTAATAATAAATACTAAAATAGAATACGAAGAACATTTATTATTAAACACATTTCTTGTTATTGTTTCTTCGCGATCACTTTCTATCAAAACGGTTGCCCATTATTTTGTATCAATTCAATATAATTTAGTTGCTAACTGAAAAAAGCTGATAAATCAAATTGTTGATAAGATTTCGCAACAAATCAGTAGAAAACACTGCACTTCAGACTTACTGCCAATTGCAATACTATATCCACATATGGATTTTGTGATAAGAGATTGGAAATACGAAATTTTCATTATAAGGGGCCTTACCATGAGCTCTTAAAGCAGGATTTTTACGGTTGAGTAAGCGGGACAGCGCTATGTAGTGTAGTGCGCCGTCTCGCTTCCACAATCGCAACCGTACTGGTTTAAGAGCTCATGGTACGGCTCAGGTCGACATTCTAACTCCAGTAGGTGAAAACTATCTTCACATATGTTATTGCAATTTGTCGTTGGACATCAAAAACAATTTACTAATTAATATTTCGCGGTACATTTATCGACATTCCTACACTATCTGAGATTGTCTGTCGGTGACGTCAACAATAAAAGTCTCGTGATAAGTGCCAAGAGATGTATGTCAAACATGAAGACTAGAATAATAAATACCGAGAGCTGAATACTAAAATAATTTGCTGTTTATTATTAGATTTGTTGAGTGGCTTATTCGAAGATATTGGTATACGAAACAGGGCATAGAGACAAAATACATTTTATTTTTTCAACTACTTTAGGTGATTGAGCCTTTGGAACCGCGTACAACGTGCGAGGAGTATGGTAAAAGTTGCACCATAGCAGCTCTCAAGGTCATTGACCTTAACCTTGGGTAATCTACCTTAAAAACCATAAGTTCGTAAATCACCGTATTTTTTTTACTAAGATATTTTTCCAGCGTTTAGTCAGTTATGCGAGGCGCACGTCGGCAGAAATCGCCAAGAATAGAGAGGTTTCGAAAAGAAAGGGGAGGCCTTTGCCCAGAAGTGGGATCTAATGTAGGCTAATAAAAACAAAAACCAACGAGATCGGCTGCCAAAACCGACACCGTTAGAAAAAGTTTAAGCTCTAAAACGCGAACTTAATAAACTTGATAAATGTACCAGTGGCAGTATTACATTATTTGATTTAGCACAAGGCACCCACTCACGCCGTCTTCAATAGATACGATTGTTTTGCACGCACATTATTTATGCACTTCAAGTTAACTGCCTTATCAAGTGCAGTGACAAGGAATTGACATGCAATAATATCAACACCCACTCTTAACAATATTAATCACTTGCACTATCGTTTCGGTTGTCTCTATTTAAATAGATTGAAAGTAATAAATAATACTTTCATGTATTACCACCCAACGGGGCAATATTTGATAAATCTGAGTCTATAAATATTTCGAGACAGTGTATTAAATGGTCTTCCATATAGCCTATCAGTTATAGTATAGTTTATTTCAATTGAGAAATATTGTTTGTTGACCATTTTAGGTTATAATTGTTACTGTAACAGCCCGCCCCAGTACTACGGAAAACCTAAGATTTACCAATTTTTAATGGTGTTAAAAGTACGAATCGCAAACTTTTTTAGACATTTACCATTAAGAATTGGTAAACCTTAGGTTTTACTGGAAAATCTTAAGATATACGATAGTTTGGGCTTACAGTTACATAATCATAACTAAAATTGCAGGATTAAATTACCTCTGACCATTGCGTTTTTACTGCAAACTTGCTGAAAAGTTATTATTCGTGAACTTGTTTTACATGTTAGGTATAGGAATTTGGATATTATTGTTTGTTTTGTATATGCACTTTGTCGCGATAATCCACGTGAATGGATCCGCAAGCGAAAGTTAGTTCACAATAAATACATAGGTATGCAAATATCCTGATACGTATACGGAAACTAAGTGGAATAAAAGAGAAATGGATGGATTTTGTGAAGGATGCTCTGCGTAACAAAGGATTGCTAAGATGACGGATAGAGGGGATGAATGCCAGATAAATACGAAATGCGCCGGAAAGAATTACCTTCAATATAAAAAGCTAACTTATGTAGATAAATAAATAATTAATATGTTTATTTTTATAAGTGCATGACTAGTAGTTGTAGAATACTTCATCATACATAAACTTTCAATTTCAATACCGTCCGTTTGTACCTTCTCTATTTACTAAAAATATTGTCAAGTTTTTACAAAATATTGTGAAACTAGTGATCAAAAACAAATAACACTAAGGTGCTATGTCGTTGCTATGTCGATTAAAAGAAGACGATGTAGATATTTGTGATAAATACGTATTAGTCATTTTTAAGTAATTAAAGTAGTCTATTTGATATATCGGATTCGATAAAATATATATGATCTTGAAAAGATTGAAAGATTGTTTGGGTAATTTAGAAGTGACTTTTTTTAAAACAACACAACGACGACGAAAATTTGATAAACATTTTCATAAGTACACATTTTTCAAAATCGTTACGAAAGTCGAAATCGTTAAAAAAATATCACTCGCACGGTTTCTTTTGCAAGAAGTTTCGTGGAATTTGAAAGTGTCGTCATGGGCCACGGTCCCAGGGCATTTCCATAAGGAAACCTTATAAAAACAAATTGTTTTAACATTTACAAAGTTCCGGGCCTCTAGGCTTTTGTTTTAAAACAAAGTTTCCGTTTTTTGTTTCACAAATTCTATTTGGTTCTGTAAATGTTGCAAAAGTTTTTTTTTTTACGAAATTTTGTTTGTAAGTAACTCTTAGGAGGATTTTTGCTGTGTTTAAAATGAAAGTTTAAATCTTTTATCTAACTATATAATGTGTTCCCACTGCTGGGCTAATAAAAAAAAGAAACTATTTAATACCGTTAATTGTCAAATAGTAAACATCTTTCAACTTCCTGAGACAGGCTAGGTGGTCGAACTTAAACTCGAGCTTAAGCCTAAAATTAAGTACTTTTTTCGAACATAAGAGGCTTTATATTAATATTATAGAACGGGGATTAGCGCGAACATGCATAAATACCTTTAGGGCTTGACGTTTCGACCAGGTTACACCGGCCGTGGTCGCAAGCAGACTGATCCCCGTTCTATAATATTAATATAAACATGCAGCGCGATAGTTTAAAAGTTATTATAAGAGGCTTTGTATCAACATCATGATGAATCTCAAATTTCACCAAGTAAGGAAGAATCGTTTCCTACAAAAAATATAGTTTTAGCAGATATGAACCTTTGAAAAATTCCTCAAATAAACCAAACATTATGTACACATAACTGGCCTAACTTACGTAACAGATTACGGTAACCCACTAGACGAGACCTCCACAAACTGTTAGTTCAATACAAACACAAAACTACATCTAATCTGATACTTACTGTGTTTACGAAGAATCACAACTTTTCCGTGTGTGACTCACAAACACTGTAACCGTGATCACCCACTTAGACACTCGATTCCTAAACGATGTGTAAATAATACTAGTTTGGGAGTACCTGATTTGTAAATTAGATTGAATGATTCAAATCAATTTGAGGTTTTGCCCATTGTTTTTAAAGGAAAAATATAATTCCACACGAAATTATGATTAGAAGATTCAAAATTATTGCATTGTCATCACTGATATTACACGTAAGATTTACAAAAAAAAAAATGTTGCTATTTGAAAATAAGAATGCGCATATCATGCTACTAGTTCTTAAGCTGTGAAAATATAACTTTTTTCGTACTTAACCTACGTTGTACTGTATCTATAAAATCTATATTCCATTTCCAAACAAAATAAATCCACAAAAAAATAACCCATTTCCAAACTTGAATTTCTCTCTCCTTTTACCATAAAACCGGTAAAATCCATCATCGTATCGGCATTACCGAGTAGCTGAATGGTGTATGTCATCAGTTGTCTCATTACCGTTGCGGGCACGTCCCTAACAAGACACGTGACAGACACAACGGCTTCGATATTGAACTTCTTATTCACATCGTAGCTGAACAAAAAGTAGACTTTGGGAAGCACGTAAGTGACCCTATGTCGTGTCGAGGGTACTTTTAGTACGCGGTTCATGCTTTGTTGTTTGTGTTATAGATATTTTTGGATGATTATAGGTAATGAGGATCGGAGGGCTTTTTGAGACTCTATTTTCTAGTTTACTTTAAGTATAAATGAGGCTGGCACATCACCGTAGAAAATGGCGCGAAAAAGGGGAGGCCTGTGCCCATCAGTGGGAGGATAAGTGCTGTGGATGATGATGATAATGATAATTATGAGCACGGAAATTACTTGTTTGCTCACCGTATGAGCTCGGAGAAATATATACATACTTTATGCTGTTATTAATGGCAAGTGTAAAAGTAAGAAGAAATTAAAACAATACATTTATGTGGTAGACATTTTTGACTATGCCAAAATGACAAGCAGTCTGCTTGCTTAGATTTTGAATACATTATAGACCACAAAAGTTAGGCAACTGTCGTATCAACATACAAACATGTACTTAGTGTGTTTAATTTTAGAAGTATGTAACTAATAGAGGTTACACGTGAAGTGAAACTTTTAGAAAGGAGGAAAAATTAAATTAACTAGAATCGTAGAAAATTGCAGTTTCACTAAGGGATCGATTAAAAAGCATTTAAGTAAAAAGGATACATTAAAATAGTATAGGTTCTTGATACTCCTATTTACATTATTTGCGATACAAAAGTTTACTTAGTTAGGTTTATTAGTATATGTTTTTTTGTCATGCTGTAAAAGTCATCTATATCAGATACTATGAAGAAGCAGCTCCAAAAAAAAGTTTAGACTGCGGCAATCGTTCCATACAAAAAAATATATGATTTTTTCCCCTTCCCTAATTTTTTTACACGTACACTTTTGATCTTTTTTTTTCATTTTTCTTTGTGGATCTATCATTACGTTTAGTGTGTAGGTATATCTGTTCTAAAGACTGACCTAAAAGAAATGGATGGTTCAATAAATTTTCTAGATCACTATGTTCATAATTTACTTGTAAATATTTTTACTAGTAATTGGTGATATATTTCGCAAACTCCCGCCATCTGTACAATGTTTTAGCCCTATTTAAATCAACAATGTTACATCAAAGTCTATTTTTGCAAGTCTTAGTAATCTGCGTAACAAGGTGAGGCGTGTTTAAAAATATATTTCTTACACAAATATTATTTTTAGTGACAAAGAAATGTGATGTTTGTGTTAATCATGTAACTCCTATTATAATTTAGATAATAACAACACTTAATAATAGTTTTTCTAATTATAGGAGTCAGTTTATTTTTAACCGACTTTTAAAGGAGGTGGTTCTTAATTAGACAGATTGTTTTTTTTTGGGTGATCGTAAAGCTACATTACTGGCAACACTTGATTTAAAAAAAATATTAATGTCGATTTGTTATACCTCTGAGGTAACTGCATATAAATTTCATTGAAGTGGCTTTCTTTTTAAATATATGTGGAATCAATTATCGTAAAGGAACGAATAACACTGATGGGATAAAATATATATTAAGATTTTGATAATTATACCTAAAATTTTAGGAAATATTCTTTTGTCATTGTGACCGCTCGAACAAAAGCGTTACATCATCAACCTTACTTTTTCTGATGAGCGTCAAAGTTCAAATACTCATGATGAATTTTGATGGGCCGCATACAGTCAGCAATTTATCATTGTTTGAATGACATCCATAATTATCTTGTCCTTACCTTGTTTGTGGCGTGACCCAATTTTAAATATCACGTCTAAGAATATGACTGAGTTTTGAGAAGTATTTTTTAGAATTAAGTTTAAATTGGGTACGCTCAAATTAAGTAGAAGATTTCCTCATTTTTTGAATATGGGCTTCTGTAATCGGTTACAGAGGTATTGTTTATGAATTATTTACGTGTTGTTGTTCATTGGACATTTTCTCGTTTAGCTGATAATAGGTTATGATTTTGTAACAACAAAATGTAAGATGTTTTCTGATTTTTTATTTGTTATTTCCGCTTGTTATTTTACCTTCAATAAGAGCGAAATAATTTGTAAACATCGTTTTTATTTTATATTACTCTGTTCAGCGTATTTCATACGTATGATATTTCTAAGTTCTAATTATGATATTGCGCATTTCTTTTCTTATTTGTGTTAATAAACTTAAAGAAAATTATAATTAGAATCATATGCGATAAACAAAAACAAACAAGCATAATTACTAATTTAAATACAGTCGCTATAGTTAAATATTATTTGAAAAAATTAATTGTATTCATGCTATTTTTTTATTTATTACCAACATGTATTTACCATTACCATTCTTGTCCGCAGGACGACGAAGAAAAAGAGTTGCCCGTGGTACCAAAATGCTGCCCAAGCGGTCAGAACTTGACCATCACTGTACTAGATGGTGCAGTGAAGACGGTGTGCGCTCGGTCTACGCTCACCTTCCAGCCGATATTCCACCAAGCCAACGAGACTCATATATTTAGCTACGATAGCAATGTGTATGAGACTATCGTTGGTAGTCCGTGTCGGTATGGGAAGTAAGTATATACTGTATTATTTTTTATGGCAATAGATTGTTAACGCGGTGTAACTGATTTTCAGAGTTTTAGATTCTATTTCATGAGTAAGAGTTTATATCTACAGTAAATTATTTATTATTTCTTTGGAATGTTATATTATTAGATAAATTCTTATCATAATGTGTGTAAATAACCTAGGTAATATTACAATTGTCACTTTTTGCCTCCACAATAAAATATATTTGAGCATCCATTTTATATGGATACAGTTTTCATAAAAAAAGGTTCAACAGAAAACTGTAGATAAGATACATAAATCTATCACATTGAAAATGACGTCACATTTTCATAATAAATATATAATTAGTAACTAAGCTAGATACAGGATGTAGGATTGTATCTAATCGATATCTGATAAAACATCGGATAAAATAACGGAACTGTCATATGGAAATATAAATAAAATACTTTGCTTATCGAATCATATGCAATCAAATATGAACATATTTCATGGCTACGATAAGATAACTTAAACAGTTACGAAGGAAATGACTAATTAGGAATTGTTCGGGGTGCACCTAAAATGATAACGGCTAATTTCCCAGCATTTGCTAGCCCACAATTGAGGAAACGAGGTGACCAATGTTTCCTTCTCGATGTAAGAAGAGGCCTTTACTAAGAGTTACAATAACAGACCTCTTTTTAATGTCTAAATAGTTAATCAGTTTAAATAACTGATTAACTATTTAGATAATTTATTTTATTTATCTATGAAGGTTTATTTATTTCATTTCCATCACAATTTAGATAATGTGAAAGCATGACGTCATTAATGTTTCTGTTTTTTGTTATAATTTCATCTATAACTGACGCACGCGCTAATTATGTTTCGAATTTTCAGACCCAATCTACCTCATTGGTCGTTTGACGACCTCCGTGGTCGAGTGGCGTACGCACCGGTTTTCAAGGTGTCGCTAGCTCTGAGGTCCCGGGTTCGATCCCCGGACGGGTAAATGTAGAAAGTCAACTTTTCCACGTTGTCTCGGGTCTGGGTGTTTGTGGTACCTTCGTTGTTTCTGTATTCCTTAACACAAGACGTGCTTAATAGCTACTTACTTTGGGTTCAGAGCAATGTATGTGATGTTGTCCGCATTTTTTTATTTATTCATTTGTTTTTACACTATACATTATTGTCCACAGATACAAATTCCAGCCAGACATAAACAGCCACGACGAGTTCTACCTCCTTGTGAACGGTTCCCTCTTCGTTCCTTACTCCAAGCCCACGCTACTCGGGACCCGGGACTACTGCATGGAAACTTTTTGGAACGAGTCAGTCCCGGCCGGGATCACCGTACCGGTTGTGTGTTTTACGACGCCTCTAGAGGAGACTAAGACCTCGTCAACGCTGATTGCTTATGCTACAGGTGGGTGGATTGTATTTGGTAATGATGCATATAGGTTAAAAAAGGCCGCTGTAAGAATACCTTCCTGATATATTTCAGTTGGCCTTGTTTTGAATAGAGGAATAAATAACTGTGTTAAATTATACATTGTTAACTGGAGTAATAATATATTTTTGAATGATATTATTAGTTTTAAAGTCAAATTTGTAACAGTTATTTATTTCTAGTATAGTATTCGCAATATTAACGTTATATCTTACCGTTGACCAAGACTTGTTCGGAACGCAGTCTCTCAGTGGGCGTTCTGTAGTTAATAGGATTGTTACCTCTGAACATCGTCATTGAATAACCATTATCTCTCTGATTAGAATCAGATTGCGTTAAATCCACATTGCTAAAATTTTGCTACTACCCTTTAATATTTTGTGTGTAAAAACAAATATTTTCCAAGCGTTAAGTTACACTCGCAAAAAAATGCTACAAAATGTTCCTATTCAATTTGTTATCGGAGAGTTTATTAATATAATTTATTATAAATAAAATATTGACGAAGCTAGCGATCGCAAATAAAATGTACCAAACTTGTTTTTGGTGTAAACACGAAATAACCAATTTGCTAGTATCGACTCCCGTGGGAAAATAACCAACTGTATGTTTTTCGTCCAAAGTAAATACTAACTGAGTTGATCATTAATTAATTCCACTTTTTGTTGTTCGAAACAAGTTACAAATTGTTAACTTTGTTACTGGAGTCTAGTTATCGAGTTACTTAACTATTTGATCGTTGTTCTAGTCTCCAAAAGATTGTGAAGTTCCCTCACTGTTTTGTAGCGAAGTTATTAATAAAGTTTTAAAGCATTATAATCGGTAATCCTTTCGAACTATTTTCATAATTGAAAATGGATTGTAATTTGTTGTTTTCTATGTTGATATTTGAGTCGCTAATGAAGTAATTTGATTACAGACTGAGTACAAAACATCAATTCTTATACTTGTCAAAAGCTTTTGATAGATCTAGTTAACTTAATGAATACTGTCCTGATAATTTGCGTTAGGTATCTAAAAATCTAAATAACCATATTAATAAATGTTTTTCTTGTAGGTCTACTAATATCAGTACCATTCCTGCTAGCAACGGCGTGTGTGTACCTGTTTATTACGGAGCTGCGCGACACACACGGAAAGGCCCTCGCTTGCCACACTGTGTGCTTGGCTCTAGCGTTCACTTGTTTGGCCACCACACAACTCGCGGGGCATGCCTTTCCTACAGTCGCTTGCACTATTATGGGTAAGATTTTACTTTTTTGATAAATAAAAGACGTGCGTTGAGTACAAGCGTATATTGTAACTGCGTCACGAATACAAGTCCGCGCTTACGAGCTAAACCTACCCTCTAATATATTATAATATGTAACACCTCCACCCTTAATTTCTACTATACTATACATAAAAAACATAACAACTTATTACAAAATACCAAATAATTATTTTCAGACTGTTACAATTATGTACCTAAACTACATAAGAAAATAACAATCAATGTCCCTAACAATCTAAAATAAATGTGTATGACATTTTATCATAATAATCATTTGTAACAGTCGTCTATACCAAATCGTCTCACTGGTTTACGTACACGGCAAATATTACGCGATTCATCAGTTACGTTGTTGTTTGGGCCATGATTGTCTATTTCCCGCACATTGGGCACGCAAGACGTTGGCGGGGTTGCCGTTAATACGGTGTCCGTATCGTTGGTTGGTTTTGGCGATGCGCGTTCGGCTACCATCGGGCCGGCGGCGACCAGTGCGTCGGACTGTTTCTCGTTGTTTACCGGGAACATTAGCGAAGGGCGGAATCGTTTTACAGGTCTTTCGCGTACAGGGTGAATGTCACAATTATTACGTGTTAAGTTTACTATATTAATTACATCTTTTGACACTCTTAGCTTTAGTTGGTCGACATGTCTGTGTTCCTCGGTTCCATGGATAGATTTGACTTTGTAATCCGTACTACCTGTTCTCTCTATTATTGTCCCTGCCGTCCACTTATCAGGGCTACGATAGTCTCTAAACCAGACCTTATCACCCGCCTTAAATTGTCTAATAGCCCCCCCCACTGACATTTCTGTTCGCTTCTGGCGAGCCTTTACAAATTCCTTCTGGTCAGGTTTTAAGCAATCTAGACGCATTCGCAAATTGCGCCCTAAGCACATTTTTGCCGGACTTTCACCTGTTGTGTAGTGCGGTGTATTTCTATAAGCTAATAGGAATCTACACAAGGAAGCGTGTATATCTGTTTTAGACTTAATAGCTTTTTTTATATTACGTTTACATATTTTAACTGCGTTTTCCGCCGCTCCATTCGAAGCTGGGTGATATGGGGCTGAAAAAATTTGTTCAATCCCATTGGTACTTAAAAATTGTTTGAACTCGGTACTGAAAAATGGGGGACCGTTATCACTAACTACTTGCTTCGGCAAACCGAATCTCGCCCACATTTCCCGCAACTCTTTTATTACAGCTTTCGCTGTAGTGTTATTCATTTTAATTGCCTCTATCCACTTTGAATGAGCATCAACGACAATAAGGTAAGTTTGCCCCGCTAAAGGTCCCAAAAAATCTATGTGTATCCTGGTCCATGGGCGGTCTGGCCATGGCCAGGCGCGCGGCGCGTGCGCTGGAGGGGCGTCAGCTACCGCGGCGCACACGGTGCAGGCACGGCACACTGCTTCTACGGCCTCGTCTATCCCCGGCCACCACACATAGCTCCGAGCCAGCGCTTTTGTTTTGACTACCCCCATATGACCCTCGTGGAGCTCCGTAATCACTTTATCTCTGCAAGAGTTTGGAATAAGCACCCTATGTCCCCACATTACACAACCTAATTCTATATATAACTCATTTTTTCTTTTAATATATGGTTTTAATTCTCTAATTTCGATATCGTCTGGCCAACCGTCATTAATATATCTAGCTACTCTGCTTAATATACTATCCGAAGCCGTTTCTTTTTTTAATTTATGATAATCTAAGAGTAACGCTTCTGAAGCAAAATGTAAATATGTTTGTTCTGGGGTGTCTAATTCTTCTTTATAAGCCCCTTCCTTATGCTTGCTAATCAACCTAGACAAAACATCTGCTGTATTCTTGTCCGTGCGAATGTACTCTATATTGAAGTCATAAGCTGATAATTTAATAGCCCATCTTTGTAGTCGACTAGCCGCCGTGTTAGGAATACCCGCCTGCGGTCCAAAGATTGTGACTAACGGTTTATGATCCGTCCGTAACGTGAACTTTCTACCAAACAAATATTGATGGAATTTGTCCATAGCAAATATTATCGCGAGGGCTTCTTTATGAATCTGACTATAGTGTTGCTCAGCGGTGGAGAGCGCGCGCGACGCGTACGCCACCACTCGCTCGCCGCCGTCCGGCGCGCGCTGCGCCAGCACCGCCCCGAGTCCACGCGAGCTCGCATCGCACGTTACTATGCTCTCCAACGACATATCAAAATGTGTCAAGACTTCCGCACTACACAAAAGTTTTTTAATTGTATTAAAAGTCTTTGTATGTGACATTGTCCATTTCCAATGTTTACCCTTTTTCAGTAAGTCATAAAGAGGAGTAATATGAGTGCTTAAATTTTTTATAAATTTCCCGTAGAAATTAACCATGCCCAAAAACGATTTTAATTCCGAGATATTGGTTGGATGAGGCATACCTAATATGGGTTTTAACTTTTCTGGGTTGACTCGAACTCCCTTTTTATCTATTATAAATCCTAAATACTTTACTTGGTCAGCCATAAACTCACATTTTTCTTTTTTAATTTTTAAACCATTAGTTTCCAAAATATTAAATACTTGTTCTACGCTTTTTAAATGTAAGTTCCACGATTTACTTTTTATTAGAATGTCATCATAAAACACTACTACATCCGGAATATTTTTAAAGAGATGTGTCATTATTTTTTGAAAAATTCCAGGACTAGAAGCGAGACCGTACACTAGGCGGTTGTATTTAAACAGTCCTCTATGTGTATTAATGACGGTGTAGTTCCTAGACGTTTCATTTAAAACCAGCTGATTATAAGCTTGAGATAGATCTAACTTGGTAAAATAATGATTACCACTTAAGCCACTATATAAATCTTCTACTTTTGGAACCGGGTACCTATCAACCAACAAAGCTTTGTTCAGTGTCACCTTATAATCTGCGCACAGTCGTATTCCGCCGTCCGCCTTCCTTGCTATAACCAACGGCGTGGCCCAGTCCGAGCGGTCGACCGGCTCGATGACGCCGGCGCGCAGCATTGCATCTAATTCTGCGTCCACCCGCGGAAGCAGCGCGTACGGCACCGGGCGCGCGCGGCAGTAAATCGGCTGCGCTCCATCCCGCACGTGCAACTTGACCTCTTCCCCCGTATACTTGCCCAATGTGCCGTCAAATAGACTCTCATGCCTGGAGATAATATCATTAAGCAAGTTACTTTTACATGGTACCATATTATGTATTTCTGTACACTTACTTAGCATAGGTATTTCTATACACAATTCAGACAGCCACTGTCTCCCTAATAAACTAGTGCTACCATTATTTATTACATATAAATCCAACTTTTTTTACCTTATTGTTATACCTAACATTTGTTTCTAAGTACCCTATCGGATAAACAGTTGAACCGTCGTAAAATTTTAACTTTAATTTACACGTTTTCAAAGGCAAATCTTTAAACAATTCAATGTATGTTGAATAACTTATACAAGATAACGCCGACCCTGTATCGACTTCCATTTTGATAGGTTTATTATTTATAATAATTTTCATACACACCGGTCTATACTTCGCTAAAGACATCTGGTACATTGCCTCCTCGCCATCATCAGACGCGTTCTGCTCCTCGCCGGAGGAGTCACCCGTGGCCGGCTCGCGCAGCCAGTGCGCCGCCCCGGCCGCGCGGCGGCCCGCGCCGGCGCTGGCTCGGCCGAGGGCGCCGCGCGGCGCGGCCGTGGCCCCGCTGCGCCGCTGCTTCCCGCCGTCCGCGCTGTGGCCGCTCGGTCCGAGCGCGCGACCTCTGCCTGACCGTCCCCGCGCACCGTTTGAATTGTCCGATGTCATACGTCGATCGAATTCCTTCTTCATGCATACTCTTCGCAAATGGCCCATTTTTCCACAGTAACTGCATTCAAAATCTTTATACCTGCAGTTTTGTGAGCTATGTCCGTTGCCACCGCACGCTGAACAATTTTTGCTTCCCAATCTATGTATCTTCTCGCTACGTTCCCGGTCCGGATCGAGTTCCCGCGAGCCCTCGACAGCATCGGCGTCCCGCTCGGCTGCCTCCAGGGTATTGGCTAACTGTAGCGCTTTGTTATAATTTAGATCCTGTTCCGCAAATAACCTCTGTCGAATAAAATCGCTCCGCAGACCGCACACAAATTGATCTCGTAAATTTTCTTCTAAGTTAGTTTTAAATTCACAGTATCTAGCCATCTTTTTCAAGTCAGCCACGTAGTCCGCTATCGATTCGCCTGTCACTTGCCGTCTCTGACGAAATCTATATCGTTCTGCCAGGATTGACGGTGTCGGTTGCAGATGTGCACGCAGTAGATCCACCGCGACCGCATATGATAAGCTTGACGGCTTCTTAGGACTCGCTAATGTAGACAATAATTCGTATGTCTGTTCACCGATTAGCGCGATTAAGGTCGGTAACTTCAAATCATCCGTTATTTTGTTAGCCACAAAATACATTTCCAGTCGATCCACATATGCTGACCAATTACCGGTTTTCACATCAAAGTCTTTGATTTTGCCCACAGACATTGTAATTACTGTCCCCGACACGATTAAAATAAATTATTCTGCACCGAACAAAGTTTTATCCTCGTCGCCACTGATAAATAAAAGACGTGCGTTGAGTACAAGCGTATATTGTAACTGCGTCACGAATACAAGTCCGCGCTTACGAGCTAAACCTACCCTCTAATATATTATAATATGTAACAGTTTTTATGAGGTTTTTTACTCAGATTTGAAGACCAGTTCTTTTTTTATTATTTTTGTATCCAGTTACAAGACCCAAAGACAGAATATTTTGTAAAAAATTGCCTCAAATGAAATGTTTTTTTTAACCGCACTTTGTTTCGCAAAGCATTTTGAGAGACAAATGAAGCTTGTAGTTAAGGAGCTTCGATTATGTAATTCCCAAAACATACAAAAAAAAAACTTTTCTGTTAATAAAACAATATTTACAATGATCATCTTTTATTGAGATGCTATAAATTGACTATAAATACAATTGTGTTATAACCGACACATCCCAAACCATTAAAACAATATGAAGCCTATGTAGATCGTCAATAGACAGCACGAGTACAACATTACAGAAACATTAACATAAAATTTTATTTCAGCGTACATGATCCAGTTTTCCTTCGTGTCCTGTTTCTTCTGGCTCAACGTGATGTGTTTCGATATATTCCTGAATGTTCGGTGAGCAACGCCCATGTATTACCTTATTAAATGTGTCGTTATTACATTTATTACTTTAACGTACTTCATAGCCTTTTGATCGACGCTTTTAACGTTTATTGTGTTAAGTTTTTACGTGTTACGCGAGAAGTATACGTAATTGACGTTTCCTTTATTGTGAAATATATTTTGGAGCGTATTTTGGATATAAAGTCGAAAGAGCTATCGTTTTATTTGAAACTGTTACTAATTATATTAAACACTTCGTTACCTATAAGAGTTGTCATTCTAAAAATACTTAAACGTTTTCAAGCAAATAATTTGCTCCTAATTAAGATTTTGTGAGCTTATGTCAATTGACTTTGTTTACAAAATTACATTTCGTACCTTATTCATTTTGCTCTATACTCATAGACAGGCAACAAATCTACTATCGCTATTCATTCCTATTTACTTCAAGCTCTTTATCTATTTATAAACAAGGTTCTAAACCCAATTTATTTTCTAGGAGATACATAAACGCCTCAGTGACAAGACGCAGCATGCGAAGGAGGTTCGCGTGGTATTGCGTGTACGCAGTACTGTTCCCAATACTGTTGTTAGTTGTCACAATAACTATGGACCTATCTCCAGCAGTGCCGAGCACGTATCTGAAGCCTAACTTTGGAGTAAAAGGGTGCTGGTTTAAAAGTAAGTAGGATATCCGATCGTCTTTTGTTTTCAATTATATCATTAATATTTGATTTTGATGTGAATTTTTATTCGACGCCTGAATCATTTGCAATCAGCTTCTTTTGTTTTGTAAACGTGGTTTTTGTTTAGTCATTATTAAGACAGAATTGCTTTAGTTTGATCCTTTTATATCCGTGGTAATAGACAATGTTATTTGTTTTGAGTTATTTGATGTATTTTAATTCGCTAATACATATAAAGAATATATATGAAATATAAGGACAATTAAATGTCTTCACATGAAATATTTTTACATGAATATTAACTACGTTATTCCTTTCACAGCGGATCAAGCGGCGTTGCCATACTTCTACGGGCCCGTAGCGTTGATCCTCTTCAGCAATTTTTGTATATTTTTCTTCACGTCGCGAGCTATCGCTAAACATTATGATAAACTTAAGGATGTCACCCGTAAGTAACTTACTGTAAATACATTATTATTGTTACGTGTTATATTATGTAAGGATCGTAGCAAGTGGAAAGAAGTGGTCTCTGCCTACCCCTACGGTAAACAGGCGTGATTATATGTATGTAAAAAATGGTCAAGGGAAATTTCATCTTTCATAAAAAGCCTTTTTCCAGATTGACTTTTGGTGCTAAATGTAAGACATTTTCTTTTTACATAGGTGGAATGAAAAAGTAACGCAAGATATTGAGTTCTGAGGTTTACGCGAATGTTAGACATTGAAATAAAACTACTTTTACGGATTTTATCGCGGACTTCCCGACTTTTCGACACCTTTGCAGGTATCATGGTCACGGGCAGACGATACCTGGGGGCCGAGTCTGCTATTTACAATGGCACCAATCGTCTGAGTGGGTGCCGTTAGTAGGTCCATTTTAGGATAATTACGTAGGTAAAACATCATTTTAACGTCAAAATTGGCCATTGGGGCGGCCAATGTTGACGTTTTGGTGTTTAGTAGAATGGCAATTATCCTAAAATGGACTTACTAACGCCACCCACTCAGACGATTGGAGCCATTGTAAATAGCAGACTTGGCCCCCAGCAAAGGTGTCGAAACGTCGGGAACTAAAATACAAATACAAACCGCGATAAAATCCATAAAAGTAGTTTTATTTCAAGTTACGTAAGACTAAGATCATATTAAGCTAATCTCGTTTGTGTGCATATAACGAGATTAATTGAATCCAATCTTAGTTAACGCGTGAAATCGGCTCTGAGTCTAATACTATTATCAAGAGCAGTAATGTATGTTGTCTTTGATTTGTGCTAAGAAGATTTTAATAATTATGTGTCATGGCTCATAGTTTATAGAACAGATTACAAAATTTAAATGATTGGTTTTATGTGAAATCGGTCAACTCGATTAAAAGCACACTTGAATGCGTGATATAATTGAATATAGGCTTATAAGCCACAGTAGCTTAAGCTGACTATAATAAGTATACTATATACAAAAGTGTGATTAGTTTTAGATATGAATTTTACTTATTTAGTACTATAACACAATTTATATTAGGCTTCTGCCCACACCTCTGTCGAAATAGAAAAAAGGAAGTATTTTAGTAGCTCTTTCATATTATTTCTTATTAATCCAATTACTCTAAGTTTTCTTGTATAACATTAGGTAGGTAGGTTTATGGAGACTATTTATATCTACATAATTCTACCAGTTTCTTCGGTTGACTTTGTTTCTAGGGCTTGAGTTGTTTTTCTATTCTAAATAAAGGAGGTTGTCATCAAAACCGTGACCCTCAAAAGGTCGACCATTACTGCTATCCGTCAAGGATATTTTTAGCGCCTAACTGCAATTTTATGAATCATAAAGTGTAACCGTAAACTTTATGACATGATATGACAATCATGGTCTAGTGTTTGGTTAGTATTTTATGATGGACGATAAGACGTATGCCTGTAAGATGCTTACGTCACATCACTGTTAAGAATTGAGAACATCTCATAAGAAAATCATAAAAAATTAAAAGAGAATGAAAAACTTAAAATACGTAGGTAATACTTACCTATACAAATTGGACGATTCCCTGCGATTTTCTGGGATCCCATCATCACACCACTTGCGAAGTGTACCTTTTTGAACAAGAAAATAATTTACCATTTAGGTCCAGGCGTCTTTAAGTAAACAGTAAACATACAAAATAGAAAACAAATATGGCACCGATATTCGTGCCTAGTTTTTTTTTATTTTACACGTGTATTTCTAAACTGATTTTTTTTAAATCATTTAAATTTGACATTTCTACCTCATTAGTCTAGATAGTGGAGACATCGTAAATATTTTGTTTACCATAGTACGTCATATTATACAGTATAATTTTTCAGGTGTAATAAAATAAAACTTGTAAAATATTTGTTCGTGTGAATCATAATATATCACGTTACTACCAAAAGTACCATTATCTTATTTATTTACAAACAGGTAAGAGAGTCATGTTATGTTTTGAGGATTATTGTACTAAAATGACGAAAGAATATTTATTTTCGCATAATTTTTACTGGGGCAACAGTTTTAGTGTCTCTAATGTTGTCTTAACTGTAACCTCTTTGCTTAACCAGATCTAGACCTGACGCACGCAGACTCTAGTACGTCTTACGCAATTTATAACATTACATTTCCACTTGCCAAATAAAAAAAATCATTAAAAACATTTAGCCAATAATTACATTCAATTATTATAATCCAGCCGATAAAAGTCCTTCTGCTGGGCACAGGCCTCTTCCCATATAAAGAAGGCACGAGCATTGATCACCACGCTTGCTCACTGCGGATTGGGGATTTCAGATCCCAAATTTTGGAATTCAGGTTTCCTCACGTTGTTTTCCTTCACCGTTTAACTACATTACTATTGACAAATATTCCGATCGCCAGCTCTAGACCTGACGCACTCAGACTTCAGTACGTCTGACGACTGGGTCCGTCTGGGCACGGTGCTGGGCCAGCCGCTGCCGGCGCACGAGACCTCCACACCGCCGCGGGAGGCGACCAACTTCAACCAGAGGCTTAAGAAGTACAAGAAGTTGTGAGTGGGATATCTTTTTATTATTATTTGCAGTTTTATTAAAGTCAATATTTTTATCTACGTTAGCTACGTAATATGTAGTTATTCTTCTTGAATGTAACAAACAGAAATCGTTAGATAATCACATTAACTTAATGTTATCAGACTTCACAGTTTAGCACATAAATTTGTCGGGTTATCTAGTACGATCAAACATTTTTTTGTTAAATCGATTTTTCGATATATATTTTGGTAATCCTTCGATAATATCAACATCATCAATAAACAAGCTACATATGTATTATTTATTGTTAATATGAGTATTTTGTTTTAATTCTTGTTTCAGACATCTATAGTCTATTCTAAGGTTGTTTTCTCCCCCAGGTTCCGCATGTGTTGTCTCCTCTCCCTCATCATGGGTCTGTCCTGGGTGCTGGAGGTGGTCTCCTGGGCGGCCGGCGCGGGCTCTGACGTCATGTCGGTCTGGTCTATCTTCGACCTCGTCAACGCCCTGCAAGGAGTTGTCATCTTCGCCATCTTTGTTTTGCAACAACCCGTCCGGTCTCTTGTTAGGGTAAGTTATTATTTAACTAAGCTTGGAAATTTATTTTTTGTATGAGAATCCAATATTGAAAAATCATGATATAGCAGAGATATCAGAGATACAAGGTATTATCAAAAAGATATATCAATCCAAAAGGGGTACAGAGTTATCTTGGTATCTAATAGAGACACTTTACAAAATTACTAATTAGCTTAGAATCCGTATATCAAAAATAATTTATAACGATAATAGATTTTTTAGTATCAAGGAATTCTCTTCTTTCCTCTTGGATTGAAACACCCTTTTGGTAACACCCTGAATCCTGATTCCACCACTGCACATAAAAAAAATGTTTTAAACCAAAAAAATTTTTCTAAATAAAACCTTTTTTTCCACCAGAGCTCCCATATCTTCAATATATGCAAAAGGAAAAAGGACGGATCAGAAGTGTCAGTGGTGAGTGAAAGAAATAGCATTATAGGAGCCGGCAGACGAGACTATGTGTAGTGCAGTGAAGTAAGACTATGAATAAGACTCGCTTGACGAACTAAACATTCATGGTAATACACTCGAGACTGATAATGGTAACAGTATTATTGACTTTGAAGATTTTGTGACAAGTGGTGCTGATGGAGAATTTGAATTAGAATCCGCGAACTGTGAAACTAAAGTGCAAGTTATCGAAATAAATGTAAATTATGAGGAATATTATGTGCTTGATCTTAATGAATTGGTTTGTAATGTGTAAGATTCAAAAACGTATGTTGCTTTTGGTATGATTGATGTCCGTGTATTTAACGATATATTAAAGTGGAAACTAAATATATCCATATTCATCTTGTGTTTGAATTTAATGTACTATTTAAAAATGTAGTAAATGAAATGTGCTTTTCCTTTAACAAGATCAGGATTCGCTTTCGAACCACTCACATTAAAATCTTCAAAGTAGCGACGCGGAGCAACTGTGAAAGGTGTATGAACTTCATTCATGATTTCATTCCTGTGATAGAGCCTTAAACTTGTTTATGAAAATATTTTGCAAAATATTATATCATCATTTATTTGCTTGTCTTTGTTACAATTAGCTAAACCTATTTAGGAAGTACGCGGTTTGTAGATTATTTTAAGAGTTTAAGTTACCGTTTATAGGCTGGGCCCATTGAATATTACAAAGCCTTTCCATAATTTAGGCTATATAATTTACGTAATTTTATGCAATTGTTATATTAATTATTTGAGTTTTATCGAGGCTTGTATAAGGCTTCACATCGGCCTCGTCCCAGCCTAAATGCTTGTTAAATGTATGGTTGTTAATACTTAGCGTAAGAAAATTAAATATTTTTATAAAGTACATGACCAAGTTACTGATTTTATCTAAGCTAGCTGATGTGACGTCAGCATCGGAACCTACATTCTCTGATAGACGAAAGTGTGTAGTGCCATACGATAGAACATAGTAAATTAAAAAACGTGGTGCATTTCATTTCCTTTACGAGAGCTAGTCATAATTTATAATTAATGAATGTTATATGCAAATAGGTTATTTAATTTATTTTATTATTATTATTAGTTAGGGAGGACAATTTTTGGACGTGTACAGTTTTGTGTTAAATTCTTGGGTCGAGCTGACAAGAATACTTAAGATAGTTTGAGAAATTACATCAACTGTTTTATTATATTTGTTGAGAGCTACGTGACTTTGTTTCATTGTTTTTTCAACCTAGTAACTTAGTATGTTTTTCGGATATTTTTAGGTACATGCATTCATACAACAATTTATCATCGTTTGACCTAAAATTAAATCATAAGACATTGAAAAACAACAATAAATAAATGAGTAATATTTCTCTCTGATGCATCGTGTGTACAAGTATTAAGAAATGGGACAGGAAAACTAGTGCCCTTAACTTAAAATGCACGTAAGACAAGTAGGTACCAACCATTGTTAAAGACAGCCATATTTAAAATAACCTTCGGGGATTGCCCCGACGATTTCTAGAACAGGTAAACCTGTCTCTAGAAAGTAAGAATACTGTACTTATGAATCAATCTTACTATTTAAAGACGTCATAGGTAATCTGAACTTTTTTGTTTTTTAAGTTCATTTAAATTTTATATCCGGGATTCTAAGTAAGTTTCGAAATTAAATGAAAACAGTTGATGTAATTTCTAACAAGTCGAGGGTCTAACATGGCAAAAAGCGAAAAAAAACAAAGTTATATTTTGAAAATCAGCAAAATTATATAATGTTCTACACTCGACTCCACAATCAGACTTCAGCTATATTTTCTAATCGTTTAATTAATTTATAGCAAAGTTTCCTACCCATTAATATTGGTTATTGACTCGGAACTAATTTGCAAACATAATCGCTACTAAATTAAAATAATATTCTGGATAAGACTGGTCGTATGAATAATGAAACGGGAATACGTAACAAAGTTATTAAATACTATTACGTGTAGATAAGGAAAATAAATGTAAGGCTTGAAGACGAATATTGAAGGTAAATATAAATCGTATTCGGTTGGGACCAAACGATGCGAGTCATTGTATTTTAACATATTGACGTTACGCTCACTGACTGTTTCCAAATTACCAAAAAGTTTAAAGAAAAATCTTTTTTTCTTTTGAGTATATTTTTATTTTGAAAAAAGATTGTCGAACAATTAGATTGTCTTATTATAAACAGTGATAAGCACGCAAAGGTTTCGTCCCGTACCAAATACGAGAATACACCCTTCTAGCTACGTTTCTTTTTGTTAGCTTTGCTTTCGCTGATCAAATTTTTTCGTGTGGAAATACAAATTGAAACAAAATTTAAGGACCCACGACAATAATTAGTGTTGTAACTTTAAGTATATTTTATTTTTGTTTATACACCATTTGTTATTTTCGATTATGAAATATTGAATCTTTATTAACAGTAAATGAATAAAAAAATGTAATTAATGTATAGCTATGAGTTTGTATAAAATGTAATTTAAGTACCTATCTTAAGCTGAAACACGTTTAATGTATATTACAAGACGAGCTCGCCTCTGCATTGCCTTCTTAATTGTTCTGAAAAAGTGCATTTAATACGTTTAAGCTACGAAGGAAGGCGAAGCTTAAGATGTTTTATTTGTAAACTATGTTCATTAGTCGGAAGTGATGACGCAACGTTTTGTAACATATGCTAAATGTGTTTATTTGCGTTAAAGTTAGCGTGTATGCGTGTGTAACTATGTATTATATTAATTGTTAAATGTTGATGCGGAATTTTTAAGTGAAATGACAATTTAAAAGTGTATATTTGTCTATTTTGCAAAACATGACGTTAATAAACAAGCTTTATATAAAATACATGTTTTATTTGCAAATACAGCAAATATTCTGCATAAAACCTTTTTTACACAACATCAAACACATTAGAATTAATTAATACATTTTGTTAGCTGTTGTTACATGTTTGTGGTAACAACATGACCTATACATTACACAAGGTTTTCAACATCAATAAATCTAAACTTAAAGCATAATACACTAATAAATATAAACAATCCCTAAAACAAACTTTGCTTAACGTTCAACTTTACTATTCTATTTGTACGGATTATTTCTGCATCGCAATTAGTTAACGTCTATTGTTTGATCTGTCGTCTCAATTGGCATTTGTAATAATAAAGGACCACAATAAGGGACCTGGGAAGAATGGGGGGTGGGGTGAGGAAGGGGGGGTAGGGGGGCTTCCCCCAGCAGACGTTAATCTTGCGGAATTCCGAGCAAATGCGGATAGATCCATCGTCGCTATCCGTTTTCCGCGATTCCGTTTCGAATAGCAGGGAATTATTTTTCGCATTACGATATCGACTGGGATTTTCTACTTGTTTAAAAGTCAATCAATATTTGCTTGATGTTCGATTTTTTGTCACGTTCCTTTACTATATTTCTGAGACATGTTAATTCTTTTAACTTTATTCTAATTTTCTGTGTTCAGTCACTTTAAACTTGCAATTGAGTAGAGTTGCTTTCTTTGTCGAGTTCTAATGTAACTTGAAAATTATCTGTTATGACCTATGTAGAGTTTTAAAGGTTGCTTGTTAAATATTACTAAGCATGTTATATTGCAGTCTGTCGATTACTTCCAATATTATCTTATACTTGATATTTAGGCTGCATAAGGCACACATAACCAGCGGCATTAAAGAGAGCATAAAACTAACGCAGATTTTGCAAAAACCTGGAAGCCACCAAACGTAAGTATTAACATACTTGGTGTACAAACAGAAGAACATTCCCTAGATTTATATGTAAGTCGTATTATGTGTTACGTCGCCACGATATTGCCACTAGAATTCCTGTAAAGCTACGCCATGCAGCAGACAGTTTCTGAACTACACTAGGTCTTGCAATATTCTGCCTTGTACATACATGATATGACACACTTTATGCTTTTTGATATCGGAGTGAAATTTCGCGAATTTAAAATTGTTGGGAAATGGAACGAAAACTTCTCTACATTTTTGTGTTATCGTATCAACGAAAATGCATCTAGAATAAGGTTATTGTTTTCATTTGTGTTGATATTTTTGCGATAGAACATGAAGTAATGAAATAATATTTACGCAACAGGTTAATAATTGAATTCTGTTAGTTTTTGATGCAAATGAAACGAAATGAAATAACAGTCGTGGAACGCATTGGACTATCGATGATATTTCAAAAATCGAATATTTAAAAAAGAGTAAACAAATTAAATGACTTTTTCAACGTGTTGCGGCTTTCAAAGACCCGAAAAATATTATTTACTCCAACTGCAGAGAACTTTGAATATAATTCAAGGAAAGTAGTCAAAAACGCCTACGTATTAAAAAATGTAGCGAATGACAAAATTCCCATTTTGGAACCATCAAAGCATTCCGCTCCTTGCTTATAAACATACCATGAAATATTGTTTCCCAAAGGTTTTCAGAGTAATGGTGTTAGTGTTCTGTTTATACCAAAGTGTGATTGATGGGCTCTTATCTACAGGTGCACGGCTCCACCTTGAAATATGGCACGTGCATATTTCGGGTATTAAGGGATAAAAATAGTGAGGGGTGTGCATTAGCTGATATTGGGCTGGTGCCGTTATGGGCACGTGCGGGAGTGGGTACGTGGGGCGTACACATGTAAGTGTAAGTACGATTTATGAAGTACATGGAAAGTTCAGATAGAGATGTTCGGGAGATACCGATGTTTTTTTTCTGAGGAAGTTCAAGATCACAATTTTCTTTATGTGTTTACCTTTATTTTTTGAGCTATCTGCAAATTTTGCGTTCTGGGCTAAATATCTTGGAGTCGCCTGTACGCTATTTGGCTACAAATAAATCAAACTTAGTCTCAAATGACTACGTATTTTCACTCACCAGTTGACTTTCATCTGCTGATTGATAAGTTCATCATTCGAATCACTTTCAAGCCCCTATTGCGATAGCTGTAACATCACAGATCGTTCCGTTCACTACATTACCGCTGTTAGCAGCTTGCCGTCGTTTGAGATAAGTACCCGTACCATGAGTCTGATTGAATTTACTATGAATGCCGATGGATAATGGATATTATGGAGAATGACTTAACTGGATCTAATTTTTAGAATTGGTATAAGTAAAAGTAAAGCATTGGTTTTACTGTTTACCTTTGTTAGTAAGTATGCAACATACGGGTACCTTTTAGCGGAACATAATATGCTTAGAAATATATTTGTATTAAAATAATAGTAGTTCAAACAGTTGATATTAAAATGTAATTGTTTTCAGTTCGACCTGAAGGTAACGTATTACTCTTCCGACCTTGAACTAACATGACAAGTGTACGTGACCAAACATTACTTAGTCTTGATCTTTAGTTATAATAAATTCACATCACAACTACCTAATGTATTCAACCTACAACATTAATCCAACTAAATTAACATATTCAGGGTCATAAAAACATGATTAATACCGAGCAGTGAGCGGTTAATCCAACGAGGTTGCATTTGAAACTATAGAGTGAGCCTATCAGAGATTAAACCGTAAGCACTAGTGTGATCAAGTGTTGTCGTGAATTATGTATGAAGATGGAGCTTGCCGTTTTAAAAAATCTATCTAAAACACTAATATTATCCTAACAATGTCAAAACCATCGATATTTTCTTATCTAAGTTTCTCAAATTAACTTAAATGAAAAACGAAATGTACTAGGATCAGACTAAAAACTGCTCTCGCTTGGCACAAGGGGAACCTAGCGATAGTAGCAGTCTATGCATATAATACGTCGATGGGTTAATCCATCACCAACTAGTGGGGGTAGGAACGTGACTTATCTCAGTTCTTGTAACATCCCTCATCCATCGATTCGTTTCGCTTCGCTACATAAAACGTGAGCGAAACACATGGAGCATTCGAAACATTTCTGCTTCTTATGTTCGCTCGATTTGTTTATAGGAATCTTAGTTGATGTCTTGTGTTGTTGTGCGCGAATTGGAAATGAGGTCATTGAGGGTTGTTACCTTAATACCGTACTCAGGGATGTGAATAGATACTTAAGGGGATTCCTTATTAGAATTCTGAGAGTTGACTTACTTAAAGACGAGAGAAGGAAGTGTGTGTAGCGGTTAGTTGACTTTATACTAAGTTTGGCTGAAACGTATTATTAGATTTTAAATTATATTATTAGTCATTTTAACATAAGATTTACTTTTGTTTTTAACCAAAAATCAAGGATACGTTTGTAGTCCTGTTTTTCATGCCCTTAAACCTAATTTCATGTAACTTAGGTACTAACAGAGTTTTTTATTCGTCGCAAAATTGGAGTGACGGTATCAATCAGTTAATAGGAAGAACAGTTATATTATCAATGCTAACTTCGGCATCCTCGGCATCCTCGGTAGCAATTCTATTTGACAAATCATTAAGTTTAACAGAACTCAATATCAATTATATTAGCAAATGGATGGAGCATCTGCGGTAATTAATTAAGGTATAATGTTAAGTCAACGTTACTAACTGTAGACGCAAACTTGAATAATATAATCAATTTAATTGATGCTCATTTATGTTTACTAAAGCAATATTTTGACGTCTTAAAACAAACAACAAGAATTTATAACTGTACTCGTATTTCTATGAAAAACATAATTCAATAGTAGGTTTACCTAATATATTTTTAAGAAGTGAAATTGCAATTTTAGCTTGGTGGTTTAATATACTGGTGGTAACATAAAAACATGTCAGCATAACATAACATACCATCACGCCTGTATCCCCGAAGGGTTAGGCAGAAGTGTAGTAATGTACACCCATAGTTCGCCGGTATGTTTAGGTCCCACTACACTTACTTACACTAACCGGGCTCCAAACTCCGACCTGCTACTGAGAATTTCATAGAAAAATCCAATAACACCTTGGTCGACTTGGGAATCGAACCCAAGAACTCTAGCGTAGTAGTTGTGCTTAGCACCACTAGGCCAATGAGGCAGCCAAAAACATGACAGAGAATGATTATTTAAAAGGGCGCCACAAAAAATAATAATAATGAAGTAACTTAATATTGACAAAAGCTTATAAACTTCACTAATATGTAAATATTCTGCATATCTAATTGAAATAGACATAAATGAAGTGGGCGTCAATTTCAATTTCAAATTATACCTTTCTCGAGGTTTTAATGCTGGTTCAGGTGTAGGGAAATGAAAATAAAACTAGTTAACTTCGCTCCTACGTTGTGAGTAGAGAAAGTAAATAATGATTGGCTTGATCAAGAAAATTTGTAAAATTGCAACTCCTATTGCTTGTGTTATGGAACTCATGGAAAATGGTTTTTCATAATTTTCCGTCTTAGAATCATTATTTAATTAATTGATATATTTATTTAATAATTTATGTACACGCACAAACATTTGATAAATGTTACTTATTGATATAAATTATGTCTTAATCTGCATTTGTGAGTGATTCATGCACTAGGCTTTAAATTCACTGTAATGTAAATTTATACCTGAGCTTAAGCGAAATAAAAAGCTTAGAATTTATAATACACGACACAAAATGTTTTTATAATAATGGAAATACTAATTTAATATACATAATTATTAAATACATAATTTATTCTTCTATGAAAAACCGTTTGAAAATGACTGAAAGTAGAAGTAGTTAGTAATTGTAAACTTTTTGCCAGAAGGAATTTTATCGCTCTCGTTGCAGTTTTAATGATTCTTTTTCACATCGAAACTAGGTTAACTTTTAAACACACGAGTTCTTCAATTTTAGTGGAATACTTTTTGTTAGACTTTATTTCACTTTTATTCGGATAAATTTCGTATACATATTGTTATAGCACACAATAAAAAAATAAATATAAAAGGTTGACATTAAGTAGTGTTGAATTAAATAATCACTGGCATGTCAGCATGTGTTAACACCAATAATAATGTAAAATGAGGTTTTCAACCACTTTTTCAAAATAACTTTACCACGTATTAAAAGTAAAATCCCACTCAAAACTCGATAAAATACATCAACAGGTACATATGAACAGCAATCAAGCGTATAATCCTTAATATTCTCCGATAATTCCTAGCAGCCAGGTCCCTCAGGCTGTCTGCGACACTCCATCCATCTTGCTCATTTTTCCTCCAAAACGCGTCCGTTCCGATACACAGTTAGATTTTGATTGGACGGTGCTCCCGTAAAAAGTAGATGAAACTGAAATTGTTTTTTGACTGTATGGAGCTGTCGCCAATTTTTCGGCTTTTAAAATTTTTCACATCCTTTTTCCGAAGTGTTTGTAGTGAGTCAAAATATCCTTTGAAGGCAGTAGTTTGTGTTTTGGTAGCGTATCAATTAGCTGCTGGACGCTTTCAGGTTATAGGAAACTGTTTTTGGAGGAGTATTTCATCAGTTAAATGCTTTACGAAAAAATATTTTTATATGGATCTTTTCGACATTGTTACTAAAAATATATGATGGAGGCAAATCATAAGGTCAGTATCTCCTAAATAACACAATGGTATCCAGTTTTATTACGTACCTAGAAAACACACAATTGCTTTTAATTAAATCTATTTATACAATCGTTAGGAACGTACTTTGCAACTTTATCTTATTAAATTATTATAATAAATATCTGTAACAAAGTAAATTAATGTCTGACTTACTTATCAAGTCAGCCAAAAAGGGAATTATAGTACCTTCCCTGTCTTTCACCCTCCCCTGAGGTATTCCTGCACGCTATACCGCCACCCATCAAAAGCTGTTGTTCTAAAATAATGCTTTTGTTTTAATTATTACTTGTTTTGTGCACACTATCTTCAGACATTCCATTTTGGAGTGAAAAATGAGCATCAATTTTTAAATTAACTAGCTATGCCCCGCGGTTTCACCCGCGTCGAAGTTTTCGATGTTTTTATAGTTAATCTCATATAGCGGGCCTGTGCTGTCGGGGCGGAGACGAATGTAATCAAAGATCATGCAATTTGGTCCACAAGTTCTTGAGGTATAAAAGGTGTCACTAACTCGACTTATTAAACAACTATATTTGTTAAAAAGTATTTTCTATGACGCATTTGCGTTGAAATAAAACCAGCACTAATCTAAAATCCATGTATTGTTTGCAGCAAACCTATTCTACGGCCTGAAAATAGGTTAATGAGATTAAATCCAACATGTTCAGGCTTGAAACTCAATTCCTACCAGCATCAACATACGTAATCAACGAGCATTTTATCGATAGCCAATGGCAGCGAGGATTACCCGGAAATCCGGTATAAACTCTTTATGTGAGTAAAAATATCCGTGTATTTGTAGCGTTCGTTTATAATATAGATAAAAAAAATTAAACAAATTGGTACAGAATATCGTAATTAAAAAAAATACTTATGTCGAATGCATTTTTTGAAATTAGGTTAACGGTTTTTCGACACCTTTCTGGTGTCAAAGTCAAAGGTAGACATAACCATGCATTCGATTTTTAAAGTACAGAAGTTGCGTAGGTAAAGCCCTATAATCAATATACCGCAATATTATTATAAATGCAGCAGGCAAACTGAATTAAGTTCCTTAAGGCTTGACACTTCGACAGTTCAATTCAAGGAGTGAAAGTTTTGTTATGTCGTGTCACCTAGTCGCCTAGTCTGAGCCAGTAGGTGACTAAAGCCTGTAAATGGGTGGGCTCGATCAGGGAAGTAGCTTTTACATAATGTCGGTGTCAAGCAGAAACATTTTGCCGCATTGGCCATTATGGCTGTGGCATACAAACTACTTTAACAGCTCTAAGAGAGCCTTTAGCTTGTATTGTGCTTGCACTGCAGATTGGTGTTGCATAAACATCTCTATTTTTGTTTTGCCGTTTATGGAGCGTGATTGCAAAACTTATTGTCAAGATGTAATGAAGATTATTCATAAAATGCAGAAGCTTTTAGACCATTAATTACTTTATTTTTCCTTTAATTTTCACGTCTATCATCTTGTGTCGTGTTCAAAAATGTAGTCCATGTTTTTTTTGCTATGCTAAGCTAAGCTGCGTAAATTATCGCAAATTCAATATCTTTAAATTGAAAATGTGCAAAAATTACAGAATATACCAATACTGGGTTTGAATTTGATACTAGATATTTGTTTGAATCTGTGTTTTATATGATGTGTGTGAATCTAAAATGCAATCATTGTTAGGTAAACATTTAGAGATTATTTATTATACATAATTCTTGTTAAAAAATACAATAACTATCCCACATAACATGATTGCATGTCTCATATAAAAATAAAAGCTATAATTAGTTGTTTGCCGACCACTAGCGGTGCACCAATATCTGTAGTCCGTATCGTAATAAACGCCAATCACAATATTGACTGTAAAATCAGATTTTCCTATAGTATTACGTGATCATGCAAATAGGCTTGTGAAATCAGTCATTAACTGTGATCGCGATACGTCCAGCGATCGGTATCGACGTCATCGACTGTAGTAATTAGTGGTTAATCTGATGGACCTGGATTGAAGTATTTGCTTTTATAATTTTCTTGGAATTTTATACTGGCTGGTTTTTTCTTGTGTGTACCTAATGAAAGTTTTTTTAAGGTCGTTACAGGGTAGGTGTTGGGATTGGCGCATGGCTATGTTAATATGGCTTACTCATTGGCGCTATGTTCTGAAAGTTCTGCTTCGAATATGCAGCTGTCTAACGTCAAAACCATCTCAAATACAGGGATATGTTTAATAGATTGAATGGCAAATGTTATATCATATTCGGCATTTCAAAATTGTATTCAAAGCTGTGTTAAATTTTTTGAAAATAGTATGGTGGTAAAACCCTTCTGATATGGATGTGAATATCTTATCGGTATCATGGAAATAATAACAACTTACAATATCTCATTATTTTCAATGTTTTCTGGTACCTTAAGGTCACGCGGTAATGTTTATTAAATCATCATCATTTACACCTATTTTCATCCCATGCTAAAACAACTATCTGATTCTGTTCACAAGCCATTTTCTTCAGTGCCATTGAACTGAATAACCAAAACCTTAACAGATTTACATAATTTATCAACAGAATACCGTACTCATCAATCTATTCTGCGTCCAGTCTACAAAGTTATTATAAAAATGAATGCGTCCAGTGTCGTTGTGATTATATACAGGATGTTGTTCCGGGGCAGGGCGCTGACGTCAATTTCCGGAGCGCGTTCGTGCCGGATACGGGGAAAACACTTCGCTCTCCATACGATTATAATTCTGTATGGAATAAGGAAATTATTCTAGTTTTCTATTGTTGGAGAAATTATTTTGGTTTTATAAATTTTGAAAATAATTTTGTTTTTTTTTTGAAGTTTTTGTAAATAATGACAATAATAGCGATCAAGAGGCCAGGTCAAGAGTACCCTAAACCGAAGAGCATGTATGAAGGGAATTATGACAGTGGATGAAGCAAAACAAGTATGTAAGGATCGTAGCAAGTGGAAAGAAGTGGTCTCTGCCTACCCCTACGGGAAACAGGCGTGATTATATGTGTTTGTATTTATTGTAGATAGTTATATGTACTTACTAGTAATTACTACAGTATAAATTTTAGTGTTAACTGAAGTGTAAATAAACAAATGCCTTACATAAATTACTTTGTGGCTACAGAAACACAAAATTATCATAACATAAAAGCCATATGAAGCTGTATTTAACAACTCAGATCGTTAAAAAATATAAATGTTCGCTCTTAATATAAACATTGTGTCCAACAATATTATTTAAGCCGCAATATATTAGGGTTTATTAAATAAATAAGGTAACAAACGTGACAGAGACGAATCACTTTTGAAAATAAAATACGCCACAGGTAAATAAATGTATAGCACAGACGTTTACACGGAGTGGGAGGTCCCTTGAGTTTGATATGTTTTTAGAGGCTTTTTTATGGTATTTCATTTATTGTGAAAGATATTTCAATTAATTAAAATTTGTTTAAAAAAAAAATGCTAACTGTAAATTTTGGGATAAGAATAATATTTTCATTTATTTCATAATTGCGTAGTAGCCTTAGGGAAGAATTTTCAACGCCAGATTTTATCCGAGGCATAGTTTTGAATTGTTGACAGTTTTTTAGTACAAAATCTACCAGAAGTTGGCAAAATGACTGTCGTTCAAAGATACTATCCTCTAGGTTAAAATGTATTTGCGTGTTGTTGAACTACAACACTTCAGGGTAGGTAGGTATACCTATAAACAATGTGTGTGCGAATACGATAAAAGAAATCCAATAACACAAGAAAAGTCTTAAAGACTCTCTTTTCCTCTTAAATGTCAAAGGTAATTGTAGTTACTTCTAAAAAGTGCAACAAAACGAAAGCAAGGACTTCCCTAAATGCGGGCTGTCTAGTTGACGTGCGACTCGAATGTCAAGTGACTTAATGCCATTTCCGAATACCGCCTCAGGTAAGGACGCAGAGTGGAAAGTAAATGGAATGCCTATCTTGTAAAAAGAAAATTCTCTATTTATCTATTACACTTATTTATTATATGGTACATGGTTTGCCTGTTGGATCACAGTAGAATGTTAAACATTATCTAATCTCTCAATCATTGAAAACGAAACTTTGGACTGATAATTATCGTACGTCACTCAATCCTATAAAACACGTATCGGTGACATAGAATTGAGACATATCTGTATGTTACAGTTTTTGAAACTTTATAATAGGTGTACTTTAAGATTGTCAAGTTAGGTCGAATTTGAGTAAACGTTGGTAAGCTGGCGCATATAATATTTGGTGTGCAACCTGTGCACAACTTTTACGAGTCGTTAGCGTCGTTCGCAAGAACATTAGCACTCCGTTTACTCACTGCTCTGTGACACCGGCTTACTTCTGAGCCGGTTTTAGGCCACAGCCAGATTTGCGTATGAAAATTATAAAGGAAAAGTGGCTATAAGCTGGTGGCTTATTTTAGGGTGGATATTCGAATATTGTCATGGGTTTAGCTTTCTACCGCACCTGAATTAGAAGCAGACTTTATAATGTTATGAGAATGGTTAGATACGGTGCTTATTTAGCAAAAAGGGTGATTAAAATAATCTTTTGTTTATAGGATGTTTATTATTCGCACTTGTGAGTGTCATCATTTTAGAAACAAAAGAACTTGAACTAAGACATTACCTACGAATTAATATAACCGAAAACCACTTTTTAGCTTATTTTGGTGAAAATTCTGATAATATATATGTCTAATAGCATGAAATGACGCAATAACACAGTAAAAAGCATTGGACATGAAAATTCAGGTGAAATCACTTTAATGTGTTAACCAAGCCATTAGTGGATAATTCGCATTTAAACCAAAAACTCGAAAGCTGTTGTAACTACATATTATACGCATTTTACTTTTATTGTGCACCTGCAAATTGGTTTTGTGAAAAAAGCGTTGTATTGTTGCAGTTATTTTTGAACAGTATGGTAAGGGAATTACTGAAATGTTTGTCGTTAAATGATAAAGACATAAGCGGGTGTTGTAAGTGGGATTTATTCAAAGTCAGAAAGTAAAATAACCTATTTTGAAAGGCTTTTAAGATTTAGTTCATACTATGTATACAAAAAATAACTGAGATTTTAAGTCATGATTTATATAGGTACTAACTAATGTTGCTGTAAATTTCAACTGCCTAAAAATATAGCTACTTAATCCATTTAATAATTTAGGAAAAGCAGAAGCACGTGTCTGTTGGATTTCCAAAAGAACTTTAAAAACGGTGGCGTGAATAAAGTTTTGCTCAGTTTGTCACTTTTAACGAGTTTCAGTTTCCCAAGAACTTGGTCTTTTGATGGTTTCCTTGAAAGCATGGGTAGCGCAGAGGCGTTTCATTATTTTATATAAAATCCTTTCTGTTCTATGTTGGCGTGGGTAGGATATTTGATTAGGTGTTTCTTACGACATAGTCTATTTTGAAACTGTTATTTTTGTCCATCATTCTTCAATATCTAACATGATAATAATTGAGTATATACAATTTTTTTTCATAACGTATTTTAATTTAGTGTTGTCGACACTAAGCACATTTTGATATTTTTGATATGCAACGCCTAAATAAATTATGAAGCGCAATTGTCGAAATCAAACATCCAATTAAATTCTCCATTTAAATTCCAAAAACCACAACTTATGACAAATCTGTTGACATATCGTCTTGTTTTACATAATAGCCCTTTAAACAACAGTCAATCAAAACCATTCTAATAATTACCCCTCCACCTAATTTCATTTGCACCGACCTTCACAACGAGTTAAATAGTTCCATTTAAAAAGTTTCCGTAAGCCGGTCCGAGCCGGATCAAGTGTATCGGACCGTAATAACACCGTACGTACGTGTCGCATTACGTATCGGATTGGACGACTAATTGTTGGATAATCGCTTTCGATTTTATTGTAGCTATCGATTACTGGCGCTAAGTGGGTTGGACGGTATTTCGATTATTTTTACAGTTCTGTTCCGAGTTTTTGCTGTCATAATGTGTTTGTTTTCTAATTGTACCGTGTAGTATAGACATATAAGATATTAACTACTTTTGATTTAATACACTTATTTTTAACACTGTTAAATTGTCAGTTATACGCTATCATATCAGATAGAGATCAAGGGAAATCAAGGATAACTAAAACCTACGACAATTTAAAATTGAATAAATAACTCTTTGACGCCTGTTAGTTTTTATTTATGTTTTAATTTTAGTATAGTTAGAGTTGGTTCTTATATTAGATTTAATTGTGTATTAATAAAGATTAAAAAAGATTTGAAAAAAAATATAAATAAATCAATTTAAAACATATTCAACTCCTAATAAGTTGACTTTAAATTCAAAGATCAAGACATTTGTACAGAACGGCCACCTGTCGCAATAAAAATACGAAGGGATAATCCAAAGTATCTTCGCAACAAGAGTCGTGGTCTGAATCAAATATATTTTGTTATTCCTAGCCCTTCCTAACTAACTTGCCTTGAATTATTTCTACCTGAAATGCTGACTAACTTCTACGTGGACAGCATTGATATTTCAATTCGTTAAGTTGAACTTTACCTGATTTTTATTCAAATTTTAAGATAAATAGGTCGCTGTTTTGAGGGATTGTCGACTTAAAAATCCTTAGAATCTTAGACTTTAAAGATTGAAAAAAAAAATGTTGACTTGTCGACGTCGAGTCGAGTCTGACTTTTTTTTGTGGTTAAATTAATTACATATTGATTTAGAATTGGGCTTACTTTGTGAATGGAAACATAAGCTGAAAATTTATGACGTTGTCTGGCTCACCTAAGTTCATAATATGAGCATATTTTATTAAACAAAAGCGATGCGTTTGTGCATAACTTGTAGTTATGTATTTCCTCTATACTGAACCACCGCGCCGCCAAAAAAATACACTATACTGTCAAATCAACATAATTCAAAAAGACAATGACTAAAGTAAAGATAAATTTTCGTTAGCGTATCTTGAAAGACGAATTGTCAACCGTAGATCGTTCAAGAGAAAAGGCCATGAAAACTTAGATTTACAGTCAGTTTATCGGCATCCACTTTTGAAGAAATACAAAACACAAGAAGTAGTAAACACTCCGCTTTCTTTTAAATAAAGGTTCTTCGGGAAGCGTTTATTGAGAGTTTTATCTTAACTGTCCCGGATTTACTTAGAGTAGTTGCTATTGAATGGGCTCTTTAGATATAGACGTTTCGACTGACTGCTTCCTGAATAAAATTTGCGTTGTATCTAAATATTTATTTAAGAAAAAATCGGGCTTTTTTAAATAGAATTTTCTACTTCTTTTCGTCTGGTTTTCTAGTCAGCACGCTCAATTTGCCAGACTAATTCAAGGCTTTATTTTAGAAAATTGTTCGACCTTTTGTTCAACGATAATAAAATAGAAATTTTCATGCTTTTAAAACGTAATCCGAGTAGTTAGCGAAGTGTAAATACGTAACTTTGCAAAACACACAAAACTTTTTAACCTGACCTATTTCAGAAACAGATTTATGAGCACATTTTAATCCAAACTCGACGATTATACACTAACGTCCTAACGTACCAGAATGTTCCATATAAGGTATTCATACTAGCGCCGCTTTTCACGTTAACTTTGCAGCAACTTTATCAGGCAAGCCATGCAAGCCTTCAACTAAATTTTCCTCTTGTGCTCATTTGGCCAAACTACACCATTGTTTTGTACCCCTCATTTCCATTCGTGAAATAACTAAGGTTGTTCAGTGTTCGGTAAGAGCGGCTCTGGGGCCAATGTTGGCCGTGTTAAGTGTTGGCACTTGTTTACTTTTGTGAAGTTTTTTGCAAGGAGCTTTTTTGTAAGTCTTTTGTTTTTTGGAATGTTTTTGTTCATGATGACATTATGCAAGCAACTCACGATGTTTTAAATCTTGAATGTCGGTTAACAGAATCATCTTTTACCCTTAACAAAGTAATGTTATAAAACAGGATTGAAAGACTAGTTTGAACATTAATCAACATTAAACTTTCATTAAGAATAATTGTAGTTCTACTAACTAATTATGCAAGAACGTTGAAACTAATGCTAAAGTTTTGTCTTTTACTAGATCTTAACAGTATTTTTTTCTTGTACAAAAATATGCCAACATTTAGATTAGATTAGATTAGAATATTCTTTATTGTACACCATTAAAGTTACATATATTCATATCAACTACAGTAAAGCGTACAATGGCGGTCTTATCGCTTATAGCGATATCTTCCAGACAACCTTTGGATGGACAGGAAAGATAAAAGACAACTGAGGTAGATGAAAGTAACGTAAGTGTACTACAAATATATATACATATAATTATATATAATAATAGATAAACTACATACATACTAATAAAAATCTTATATAATAATATTTACTGTTACATACATACACAAGAATCTTAGAAGTACTTGCATACATGTAATAATGATTAATAAAAAGAAGTTAGTTTTGTTGCAAGAAATGTTCCTTTACCAGTTTTTTAAAACTACTTTGTGTCTGAGCTTGTCTTATTGACACAGGGAGCTTATTCCACAAACGCACACCTTGGACAGTAAAAGATTTGTCAAGGAACCCTGTAGAGTGTGGCGGCATCTTCAATCTCAAATTTTCCGATGATCTCAAGCATCGTGGATGTGTGTCATTAAGGAACGTGAAACGTTCTTTAAGATATTTGGGAGCCGAAGGATTGAATAAGATATTGTATAGTAGTGAGAGAATGTGCGCATTCCGACGAAGACGAATGGGAAGCCACTTGAGCTTAAGGCGATAATCGGAAACATGATCATATTTGCGAAGACCAAATATGAATCTAATGCAAAAATTCTGAAGACGCTCAAGTTTATCTAGCTGTGCCTCATTAACATCTAGGTAGCTAACATCAGCATAATCGAGGATGGGAAAAAGGAGGGATTGTGCAAGTGCAATTTTGGTTGCAGTTGGTAAAAAATTACGAAGTCTTCTCAAAGAACCCGCCGAGCGAAACAATTTTCGACTCACTTCCTGAATTTGTTGACTCCAAGAAAGGTTTCGGTCCATGTGAATACCCAGATTTTTAACTGTGTCACTTATTGGTATTGCAATGCCATTGAGCAAAATCTGAGGTAATTGCGACCAGTTTACTCGGGAAGTAAGTTTGGAAACATTTACATCAAATGTTTGTAAAAACATTGGCTATGTGATAGGTACAAACTCAACACACAAAATACTATAAGATGCCGTTGAAATGTAACTTGGAATTGTTTCGTCCAATGTTCTGAATGTTTCTGTTTATTTGTGTAACTGACCTCGGTACGGACATTTTTGAATTAAATTAGCGTCTCGCAAAATTTTACGGAGGAATGGAGTTGAGCTTGTAATATAATTATGGCGAATTTCTTCAAACAAACCTAGACAAACGAAATTGTTTGTGATATTGTTGTGAGTATATAAATGTAGGTAAGTAGAGGGGATAGTCTCTTACAGTTGATAAGAAAAGTACGGAGTTGTTGGTACAGACACGAACTTACGTATCTATTTTTTTTATTTAACCTAATATAAGCTTATCTTAACTATTAATTCTATAACCACATTTAAATTTATTTTTAAACTTCGTTAATTATAAATCATAACATAGCATGAGCATTGATCACCACGCTTGCTTTTGATGATTGACCTTATATCGATCATTTACAATATAATATAAACATAAATACTTCTATATCCTTCCATTTTTCCCTTAAAAACGTACCTTGAACTCCATAACATAACATTAGCAATATAACGCGATCAATAACAATTAAAACTTGTCAATTGAAATGGATTTCATAAGTTGAAGACAGTAAGTCAAAAGTTGTCGAAGGCTGCGAACTAACTTCGTGACATGTTCAGCTTCCAACGTGGCTGTAGTTTCACTTACTGGCGCAACAGTATAAGGAACACAGAATAATCAGTCTGTTACACTGTTACCCATTTTTTCACATGTCTTAGAATTTTTAAGATTTAAGTGTAATAAAAATTAATGATGGTGACTTACGATGAAGAGCAAACTTTAAACTTAAAAGGAGGAGATTCTCAATTTGACGGTGTTTTTTTTTGTAATTTGTATCGCGAAGCTCTGGTAATTGAGGATTGAATTTACAAATCTTTTGGCGTCGATAGTGGGTCACATAAAACAATGTTGAGCCCAGTTCCTTGTTACATTTATGTGAAATAATTATCTCATTTTTCAGTTTGATGTAATTTGATTTACTTATTTGTTCAACATACATTTCTTGTCATGAAGAGTTTATTTGTGGCCGAGAAGTAATAATTTTGTAGTCAATACAGAATAACTACAAAGTACATGCCATCTATTAACAAAGTTAAATGACTTACTGATCCTCACACATAAATAAAATAAAAATGTTATACCAGACTTAGTTTACTGTTCGAAGTCCAACAGTGGCACAGTTCTGGCTCACACAGAGTAGATTCTTGTTAAAGTGATCCGGTGATAGCTCAAGTTAGCGACAGCTCGGATCGCCCTGGATTATGTTATTATCTACTTAACGTAACACTGATACTTCCATGCTGTTTGTCTTGCCAACCATTTTTACGACGTTTCAACTCGAAAGAACTGAACGCAACTACAAACAAATGAAAAGCGTTGAGGACATAGACATCTATAAATTTGGATTTGGAACTCAAAGTAATAAATAATAAATGCGGACAACATCACATACATGATACATTGCTCTGAACCTGTAGCTAAAGCACTTGAGTTATGGAAATCATAAACAACGGAGGTACCACAAACACCCAGACCCGAGACAATGTAGAAAAGTGAATTTCTACATTGACCCGTCCGGGGATCGAACCCGGGACCTCAGAGCTAGCGACACCTTGAAAACCGGTGCGTACGCCACTCGACCACGGAGGTTGTCAAAGTACGTAAGTACTTTAAGTTCTTTGTTGCCAGGATTTTAACTGGTAGGATTCAACAATAGAGGATATAATAGTTACTTACTAAAAAGGGTTTATATAAAATAAACGTAACCTTATTAATGTTACATAACATAAAGGTTGAGTCTTTCGTGGAAAATGGAACAGAGGAAAATAAAAAGATAAAGTATGCATTACATGGAATTACGAAAATTGTTTCGATAAATTATTTAATGGCCTTTAAATATAAAACATATTTATATTGGAATAAATCCGTATACAAACTCTTAAATACCCTCTTCAATATATCATTGTTAAATAATTACACATTTATGTTCGTAATACGTATTATCTTACAATACAAAATTGTTGCCTTATTTTAGTTTATATTTTTTCTTATTTATTTTGTAGGCTTCGTTTTTTGTTATTGTAAAAGTCTTAAGTTTTAATTTTGAATTGTAATAAGGTAATACATATACTATAAAAACAAAAGAAAATACAAAATACATTGAAAATAATTACCAATAACACTCATCAGGAGAGTGGTTGAGGCAATCGAATAGTATCAATAAACCGTGTTTTTCATGCAGACGCGCCTAATTATAATTTACATTTCATTGAATGACAAAGTTAATTGAATTATAGCGAATGTATGACAGTGGGATTGTGATAATATTAATAACATTTCGAAGAGCGACGCGTTCAACTAAATTACCCGTCACTATGTAAACACAGTGTCACAAGTACGCCACTGTACGGTATAGTGTTATTCATAAATATGTACACGGGATTATCACCCTTATGTTAAAGACTATAGAGCTGGGAATAGTGTGGTCGGTTTTGGAAAAGCAATGTTAATTTGTCGCTCTCGTACAAACTTATAAGCAAAGTTAGTGCTTGTTATGTATTATTCATTTCAAAAATTACTTGATGATTGAGAAAGTGTGATATTATTCGGTATTCCAATATCGTAAAAGGTTCATAAAATACGTTTATTTTGTTTGCTGAATAATATTAATTTATTTGATGAAAGTGTAAATAGATTCATGTATTATTCTTTTATAGTAGTTCTCTTAAAATATTCATATATAAATAGCAACATCAGATAGAGTATCACTGTTAAAAAGATGTGTGAAAAATAACTTAAGTATTTTGTACCCGTTTTATAATAATTTTGAAACAATGATTACAAACATGTACACTAACTAATATAACCTAACCAGTCTGTAAATATCTAAGCCTAGCTATTCCGTTTAGGTACAAACAAACGTCTTACCAAAAGCAACTAGATAAACCTCCACCAATTCCACTTCAATTTCCTATCCCAAAACAACTGAATAGCCGCGATCCAAAAACAATCTAGCATCAATCCCTCGACCAAGGCATTATTCATGAGTCATCGTATAAAAATCCGACAAACTGCGCTAATAGGCATAGGAGCCAAAAACGTATTACCCGCGACAACGCAACAGTGAAATTGAAACCAATAAAATGCTGGTAAATGTAAAACGTTTTTCGTGTAGCCGTCAGCCGTACGGAACCCCACGGCCCACTATTTGACGAGGGTTGTCATAAGTCTTCCTTGCGTTTACCGCTCCGACTATTTTGAGACACTTGACAAGCTTGGAAATGTGACGTGTATTGGTTTGGTGGTTGCGATATTTTGGATTCGCTCGCCTGTGATGTCTTGGATTTGTCTTCAATTGTTTTTTTGCTGAGTCTATCTCTATTCTTAACGTATCGTATTTCTCGTGGGTTATGCTAGTTTCTTTCACATGATTTAAGTTACTAAATTGAAATGTAACTTAGTTTTGTAACAATCATACTTCATACTTTACAGTGTGACCACGCTAATGCCTATGACTTCGTGTAAATTTTTTGTATAGTCTGAAAAAAGTAGGTATCTAAAGTTGTTAATACCGCCAAATGATGTGTGATACTTAACACCTCAACTAATGATATAGTAACCAAGAATAAAAACGTCCTTAAAGCGAAACACTAATGGCATACTAAATAGTACAAGAACTAGACGTGTCGTCATTGTCCGCATCACTGTCAACCATCACAATCACCCAGCGTGACCAGGAACACTGATCCACACATATATAACCACTATCTGTAATCACAGCATCTCTATTCCAAAAACCTTAAGGTTCATTTTAGTAAGTCGGTTTTAACAATATTTGTGGTCCTCCGTACAGCCAAATCGATATATCAAATGTCAAGAATGTTCCGCGATGATTGACATTGATTGACTTAGCTAAGTATCTGCCTACCGAAGCAGATATTGTTATTGGACCGAATAATGTTTTTCTGTATTGATATAATGTTTACGTAAGTAAATATTACGAATGATACAATTTTTTAGAAGTAGGAACGTTGGATGGTATAAAGGAAGATTTGCCGTTATATGGGAATTATTGTAAGGTAAATGTAGATTTACCTTACGGCCCAATAAAGTTGTTTTCTAGATATTCACTATATATATAAAGGTTTATGTGTTATAAAGATTACCAGTCCGGTTAGCGTAATAACTAAACAATTTCATTCTTTAGTTTGGTAAGCGAAGTAACTTCATAAGTGACGAAATAATATGTCATTCATTGTTAGTAAATGACTTGAAATTACTAACATTAAAATCCTAGCTCCTTAACTTGTACTCATCGTTACCTAACAAAAAAAAAACTTTTTTCTTTCTAAAAATCACCGTAACACAACACTACCAACATTCTTTACACATAACACAAAGTGGTTTTTGAAAGAATTTAGTCACATAACGATACCATACCGATACCATATTATTATGATCTAAAGCTGTCACTAACCAACCACAAGATCAATCGGGATCGCCTCGGTGACATCAATGAAATACGGAATAACGTTCGACGATCGGCCTTTGACGGCTTACGTCAATTTGGAACATTCCAATATTCCTACCATTGATGATATTATTCGTTCGACGTTCGTGATCAAGATCGTCTTTTGTTTTAGCTGGATTGTTGTCATGGTTATTAATTAGCTATCAGTTTTTGAACCGGTTAAAAATGTTGATTTGGATCGTAACGTTATTAAACTCATATTCTGATTGCTTATAAATAGCATAAAATAACATAAACAAAATAAATTATCAAGCCTGTATCAAAGAAAGGTTAGGCAGAGGAGTACCAGTGTACATCCACAGTTCGCCGGTATGTTTAAGTCCCATGTAATAGGGGGCGAGCCTATTGCCACTAACCGGGCACAAATCCAAACTCCGATCTGCTACTGAGAATTTCATAGAAAAACCCAATAACACCTTAGTCGACTTGGGAATCGAACCCAAGACCTCTAGCGCTAGTCGCTCTTAGCAGCACTAGGCCAACGAGGCAGGCTTATAAATAGTTACCTACTAATGCTATATGTCTTTGATACAATTTTTACAAACACTAAGTAGGTAAAAATGTGGAATTTGATGAATTAATGAATTAAATTTTCTTCTGTATATCTTTGGTTTTATAATTAGACTGTTCTTTGGAAGTTTTCCTATGTCATCTATGATTCATACAGTAATTAGATATTATTACATTTTCTGATATGTTCATCATTCCGCTTGTGAGTAATAGATATCTAAAGTTATTATTAAAAGTATATTAAATTCACATTATATCACAATTTGTGATAGATTACAGAATATGATTTATTAGCATACACTACACAATATGTATACTCATTAATAAAAGTAGAGTTACATTTGCGATAAATTTCAAAGTCTTGTTATTTAATGTACCTCGATAATTTTTGAAGTGAGTCCTCAGTCCAACGTTAAAAGTATTTTTAAATTCCACAACTTTTCAAATATAACTCTTGCGTTTTCTAAACTGCCAAATAACTTTAATATCATATTTATATTTTTACATGTGATGGAATTAGACCAACTATTTGTATGCACAAGTACCATATTACATGGTCATTGGAAGGTCCAAGGTTTTTTGCCACTCTTGATTTACTGTGAGAAGCACTTTTTCGTAAATGAACGCTAAAGTGAATCTAAACTCTAAACTCAAAAAAGGATCAATTAAAACACCTCTTAATAAACAAAATTAAATAAACACTAAGACCAACATAAAAGGACCATAAAACATAACGCAATACTCCAGAGTCTCTTGAAATCCGTCGATATCCGAGCTCTTGACTCAATCACGGCTCTACGGAGCTCTTAAGAAGATTGTTCAGACTCTTCCCTCGCTATCCACAGTCCACTTCGCTTATTTTTATTATTAAGCTCAAATTGCACGCATTTTTGTTATTAGATTTTATTTCTCTTTTACAAAACAAAAGCTTGCACTAAAAGGGAAAAGGAAGCATTATTTTTAGCGTAAGCTTAATATTTTTAATTTTGTTAGGTATGTTGGCTGCTTTGTACATTGAATAAGTGTAATTTTATGTTGCTTATTTTGAATTTATGTTTTCATTGGATACTTTATGCGAAAAGTGCATATTAGTTTCAAGACAAAGGAAAAAAATACTGCAAAATACTTCAAGAAAATAAATAGAAAAATATACGTTAGGGATCAAAATTTTCTTATACTGAAACTTGTTATCTTATGTATGGTCTGAAAACTTTTACATTTATAGCAAAACATTCTTTAATGGGACTGAAATAATACTTTACTTTTACAACACCATATGTTTTATGTATAGTATATTACCCACAAGACATGTACCCTGTACAAAACAGCAACACACTTTACGCGTTTAATTAACTAGCTATCAAACATTTTCCGTTTTCTCAAAACATCTGGTAATTAACTCTATAGAGGCTCACTGCAAGAGATACCTTATTAACCGAGTATAAAAGATTAATTAAATGTAAGTCTGTTATCATACTGCAAATAACCTTTTATTATTTAACCTCAGAGTATCGTAAGGAAACTGGAGTAAAAAAGGAAATTCAAAAGTGGTTTTCCGAGTTTTCTTTAGATCAACCGCTAGCTTATCGTTAGATAATGTTTTTAAGCTAAAATGACAATATATTTCGTTTGTGCCGTTTGTGTTGTTTAATGAATAAGTATTGTATTATTTATGCTCTACACAAGTTGTGTCCAGGCGGACAACACAGGCTTTATGTTGACAGACTGGCTTTGCAATTTCAATCATTAAACTATTAATTTCAAATGATATATTCCGAGCTCATGAGCATTTGTCTTGCATACGTATTTACAAGTAAATGATAAGAACTGCATTCTTTAATTATATGTTCTTGCTAAGTATTGTCTTGATATCCGTTTCATTTTAAACAAGACATCATCATCCAGCGTCTTTGAAACATCCTGTACAGTAGCTGCGAGCCGGGAGCGTCAAAATTTAGAACATCAGTACATAAACGCCTGGGGATTCGTCGCAATTTGCTCTAGTTTACAATAGAAATTCAGAGAAAACTTAATAAGCAGTGTGCTAATTTCGGGTCCCAAACAAATTTAGCAGTTAGTTGTATAGTGCTACTGTAGTCTTGTTACGTTGTAGTTACAATTTGTAATATTAATTTATGTCGAAAGTTATCATAAAAGCGGAATTATTAAATTATTTATATAATAGTTACTAATCTAAAATGAGATTTTCATTCTACAAAAATTAATTATGTCGTAAATATTTGTGAAAAGTAATTTACAAATGAATTTTGCTCAAAAATAATTACGTTCTTTCTTAGTAGTGCCTAGTTTATTTATGTAAGTACCTAAATTGTACTTTAAAAAATTGTTTAATATCTGAATTTATTCTGATGACTTGAAAGTTTCTTGTAAGATTTTCAGCAGAAAACATTTATAAACTATCTATGCAAAATGTATCTTTTTTCTTCAACTTTAACCTTCAAAAACTCCAAACACTCCAGTCAGATTGGCAGTGCGTGAAATTTCACACCTCATGGCTTGGGAGTGATAACACGAATTCCATGTTCAATGTTTACACGGAGTTCTCGTCGGAACTTCAGGCGCACATGACTGGGCGTTCACTGGCGCGGAGCTAACATAAGTTAGGATCATGGCTCGTACCCGGTATGGGGTTATCGGTTTATACTATGACTAGATATGGGATCATATTTTATTGAGCAATCGCTTTTGGATCTTGTTGGTGGATGTGTAAAGAATATTCAAAGGTTTAGTTAGCCTGCTCGTTTTCTACATGAGCTGATTAATATGAATGCTTAATACTTGACGGTATATAGCTCATTTAGGTACTTTTGCTTTACCAGAAGATTTGAAACGTGGCTGGCTTTTCAAACGGCTTTGGACACTAAGATTTCTTTCTACCGAGTTTAATAGCGCTATGGTAAAATCACTACTATACCTAATACCTAATATGTTTGGATTTAGTGTCTAGCAAAAGTTACGCAAGACTTAAAAAGCACCGATGGAAGTTAAGTTTGATCTATTGAGTAGCAAAAAAGTAAAGACTACAAACAACAGCGGTAGCGAAATTGCTTAAAATACTTAACCATTGACATAATTTGAAGGAAAAATAAAATATTTTTCTGTTTGTGTTTTCTACTACCGCTTGCATGCCATAGTTTACTAACTACTTAGAAATTTGTTGTACCTAGTTGCGTGCACAATTCCTAGCTAATTCTTCCTAGTTTGCAATGTTGTAATTTTTGAAGATTGAAAATATTTTTTAGATTTCTTTGAGTGTTAATTTGACAGATCATCAGCGAGAGGTATATATCGGATTCTTACAGGTTATAAAACACTGAAATACCTACTAGTCTCATCTTTTTACGGGAACAAAGAGGTAACACGGCGAACTGTGGGTGTAGATTGGTACACCTCTGCCTAACCCTTCGGGGATACAGGCGTGATGATATGTTATGTTATTTTACAAAGAGGTAACGCATTTACAATCTAACGCGTTCCCTAATGGGAAATTTCTCTTACCGGGAAAGGCAGTACGCATTGCGTCAACTTTAAAATGATTAGAAACGACGCAAAGACGATGCCAATGAACCGTTCTGACCCTGGAATTGGTGACACTTTAAGTAAACTACCTAATTCTGGGACTGAATTTAGCTCCATTATTTTGACCTTTTTATAATGGAACATTATTCTATGGCTTTGCTGTTAAAAGTTCTACAATTGTACATTGTATATGTACCTATTCAGCGCTCACCATATTCTTTTCAGAATATATGGGTAAGATGGCCACATATATTTGAAAACAGCATCATGTATCTCGACCTAATCGTTATTTACTTACAATTATCGGCATCCATTAGAACTATTGTACTATGTACAGGACCGGGTTATATCCTACTAATATTATAAATGTCTAAGTTTGTGAGAATGGATGTGTGGATGTTTGTTACTCTTTCACGCAAAAACTACTGAAAGGATTTTAATGAAACTTTACAATAATGTAGCTGATACATCGGAATAACACATAAGCTATAATTTATAAAGATAGTGTATGTATTCTCATTCACGCGGGTGAAACCGCGGGGCACAGCTAGTACTTACATAAATATAAGTTATTTCTCATCAGAATATTCAATAGTGTTCATTGGACCCTCTAAATACGTCACAAACTAAGTTCTCCAAGTAACGTGACATGGGTTATCTTGAAGTTTTCGTCCCTAATTTTAAGTGTCTTGTTAATAATTATGTCCAGAGTTCCCCTACTCCCAAGTGTGAGACCGTAATCAGTGCCGCGTTACCGAGTTTTGGTAAAATAATTAAGTTAATTATTTATTTGGTGTCAGTTGAGGTGTGGGTGAGATATAAAATGTGGAGGCTTTATTATTAGCTCGTGTAGGATGTTATGTGTTAGGGTGATAGTATTAGGGTTGATGGCCTTCCGTGTAATCTTAGAATAGGGATGATAGCGTTTGCTTTTCATTTAAGCTTCATAATTAACTATAAAATTCGTGATTGTTTGTCTTTTGTTTCATTTAAAGCATTTTTCTCGCGACTTCGTCCACGTGGAATAAGAACTTTCAGCAAAATTTGTGTTTTTCCTTTCGTTTTTCTTTCCATGGGCTATCGATGTAAAAATTTCAACTATCAGTAATCATAAGATACAGCCTGGTGACACAAAAATCCAAAATATCCTCTGTTAATGCTCACTTGCTTCTCTGGTGGGACCAACATACAAAGTTTCAAGTAAATCCATTACGAAGAGAAATATTTAATTACGGAAAACCTACAAATCATTAACGTTTGTAGAAAACGGAAAACCCAAGATTCACTTTTATAAATGAATAACCAAGTAATCAACATACAAAATTAAAGTGCACAGTTTCCAGACGCGAGCTAATTTATGCACATTAAATGAATTTCCTACTAAAAACGCATGAAATTATAAGTCTGGCAACATTCCGTATCCCGCTAGGCTTTGTGAATAGGTTTGTAATGAGCGACTAAGTTGTGACTTTGTTGAGCTTCATATGCATGTGACTTCTAAAAGTTTAGCTACAAGGCCTTCTTAGTTTCTAACTAGAATCTCATTTAATAGTCCTGAATTTTCAGGCTGTAAAGTTTAGGATTTAAGACCGACCATGTCACAAATTACACATCAAGTAATGTCCTAATGTTTTTTCTAAAGATTTTTGCCTGTCCCCTGTTTCAATAGAATGTTTTGTCAAATCAACTGATCACGACTTTGATTGGTCAGTCAAAAGATGAATATAAACTATTGAAGATAACAAGCAATCACAGAGCTACATATCGTTCGACAGGCGATTACCAACATAAGTGTTGAAAATTCTTTTAGAAACCGGCGGTAATGTGTGGAAATTGTAAATTAACTACGAAAACTACGAAGCCTGCATGCAAATTTCAAAGCATTTTCGTTCTAGGTAAGTTTTTTAAACACCTACTTATTTAGTTTAATTTTTATCAGTACTTTGATCTTCTAGCTCTTTTCCGCAAATTTTTCCCTCCAATTTTTTGTTTTCAGACAAATACAAACACTACTTACGCACCAATACCTTCAGTCCAGATACCTAATACTTAATTATATCTCTATACCTGAACTAAGCAATGAAATCTAGATTAGTAACAGCAGATCATAACAACATCAAACAAAGCGATCCCAAGCTTGGATCCCGAAACAAACACGTGCAACAATAATTGTATTGGATTTAGAGATTACTCGCGAACGGGCGGCAAATACACGGAGTTTGTAGACTTGCGAGACTTGTACACTTGCGAGACTTGCTATCTTTACACTTTATTGCAAGAGTTAGTTTGAGTTTAGTTTAGTTTGTGGAATTAGACTAAATTCTGAAAAGTAAAGGTGTAAGTAAATATGTTTGTACGGACATGTATTCTCGTAAATAAGATGTGTTGACACTTTTATATTGTTGAAATCAGTTTTTTTTTTTTCATTTAAGTTTTTTTCTAAATCATAAGATTTTTTTATTTGTATTTGAAAAAAGTTAGTTAAGGTTAAAAATATTTAAGTTAGCGAATATAAACAGAAGGACATTAAAAAAAAATGGATTGTTTCATTTCACATGTACAAAATCCTTTTTAAATCACCTCGGGATACACCACGGTAATAGGCCTAGTACCCTATTGTTCTAAGGATCAGACAATTATGTACGCCCACATAACCGATTGCGGGATTAAGTTCAATGTATAGGGGACAAGCATAGCCAATTACCGGGTACAATGGCATCAACTCAACAGCTAAATAAAAGCTGCGGTGGCTCAGGATATACTGGTCCTGAAGGTATTTAATTAATACGTACCTGTAAAAGAAAATTTATGAATTAGGTACGAATAAAATAGATTTGTAGCACAGATCAAGATGAAATAAATGGTCTATGGAGTTTAGGCAAACAAAAGAAAACAATAATTAAAAATGTAAAAAATATGTAAATAACCGAAAAAGTATTTCCAAAATTAAAAAACGTACAGATATTGAAAATATACTCATGTAACGAGATAGGCACTTAAAAAGGCGGGTATCTGGCTTTTTTATTTTTGCTAGTATTAGCCTAGACTTTTTTGAAAGGAATTTTAAAGATACCCAAAGCATGTAGTCTACTTTTCTTTTTCAGGTTGTGCTACGGAATATAAAACCTTATTTAAGCTGTAGTTTAATACCAAAGTTATTTATTAAATAAGTTATTACCTAATGCTCTATCATATAATTATCTATTGTATCCAAACATCCAAAACAACTAATCAAACTTCAAAAGTAACGAACACGTAAGTTCAATTTCTGCAAGGCTGATTCCAAATAAACAATTTCGTATTCCGTGTTCAAATCCATTATAACGCTCCCAAATTGTATGGTGCGCATTGACGTACTATATACATAGACTGCTACTATCGCTAGTTTCCCCTTGTGCCAAGCGAGAGCAGTTTTTAGTCTGAACCTAGTACATAATAATATCTATTTTCATTTAAGTTAATTTTCGCGCAACGAGAAACTTATATACGAAAATATCGATGGTATTGACATTGTTAGGATAATATTAATGTTTTAGATAGATTTTTTAGAACGGCAAGCTCTATTTTCATACATAATTCACGACAAAACCATTTCACACTAGTGCTTAGGTTCAAACTCTGATAGGCTCACTCTAGTTCCTTATGTATACTCTTAGATGGTGCCTTATCTAACTATTCGCGCGTTTATCATTATGTGAAACAGGCAACTGTAACTTACCTCGAGGATATACCATAGGATTATCCTGCATATAGTAGTGTAAAATGGTTTAATTTGGACTTATGAGTGGATTGAAACAATGGTGATATGTAGGTACCTACTGGGAAATTGAGAATGGTTGAGATTTCGATTGATTATCTACAGAATTCAGGATTGTTGGGCATTGTATTCGATTTGTTAGAAACTATTCTTCTTTCTTTAATTTAAGAGCCTAGCTCTTGTTGGTGCAGCTCCTTCCATTTCTTCCTATCGAGTGCCAACTCTTGAACTTTCTTATAACCTTCACCTTCTCTTTAATTTGACTGATGTAGCTAAATCTCGGACGTCCTCTTCCCCTCTTTCCTTCGACCTTCCCTTCCAAGATGTTTAGTAACTATCAACTACTAATCTCAATATGAGGAAATTATTAAGAGAAGTTTCCTATGAAATAATTCTTCCATCGAATAGCAATAAATGAAATTACAGGAATAATTTTCATTTATTTCTAATGAAACCTTTTAAATACAGCTCAATCGCAATTTTACTAAGAACTTAGCAATTTTAAATAGCTTATTTTAATCATTTTCTCTGAAAGTTCTGCAGGCAAAATACTAGTTAAAGATAAATTAAATAAGTAACATCTTTTATAGGTAAATACTTTTTTGAATAGGTAAATTATTAAGTAATAAGTTTACATTTGTAATTTAAATCAGAAAAGGAGTGAATGCTGAATGAGGAGAGATGAATGGAAGCTGAATACGTATTGCGCCGACACCAAATAATTGGAAAAAAGAGCAGAGGTGGAGGTAATTTAAAAATAAAAAATACTTTATTTTTCAATTTAAATTACTCTTACTTACTCTTACTCTTCAAATTATAAATAAAATCCTTTTTAGTTATCAAACAATTAAAAAAAAAAAAAAAAAATTCACATGCCCGGTTAGTGGCAATAGGTTATTTATTATTATTATTGGTAAACCTCTGTCTTACCCTTTGGGGATACAGGCGTGATGATATGTATGTAAATTTCCGTGCGTTGTGAGAATTATAATTATTTGAGTTGACAATTTAATGGCCCTAGTGAGCGTTGAGCTGCAGTTCGTGCTTTAATATCGTGTTTAAAATCATATTTAATTAAAAATAAACTTTGTGGTTCTGTCAGTACAATACCAGATACTTTGTATTACGGAAACAGAAACCGATTGTGTTCACTTCAATTTATTTATTTGTATGACAATGAGAATATTTTGCCTAATTCATGATGATGAAGGGCCATAGATGTTGAGAATTATTTTCTTTCACCGATTGTAAGCAAACATGTTTAGCCTGATTTATCCCACTCCTGGGCAAAGGCTCAATACATAATATACTACATTTTCATGAGGAAACTTAAGAAACAGACTGAGAAATCTGAAGCAGCAAAACTGAACTTTCCAATCTCATTTTATTAATCATTTCTGCCTTTCTAATTCCAACTAAGTATCGCTCATTATGAACTTAAACAATTACATGTCTAATTATTTCCCTTTTAATTTAGCTTAATGGCAAAAACATTTACTTTACTGACTGACTGAAAAGAAACGCCGAAACAAGCTTTGCATTTTAAATGGCTCTTATAATTTTGAGAACAATGCGGAACAATGGAGTTTGGTTTTGCGAAATTGTTGTAAATATGACTACTTTATGCAGTTACAGTATAAAAATATGTAGACGGTTTTCTTTTGTTTGTGTACTTCAATAAATATTATTGTTTATTGTTGATCTTTCTAAGGTTTCACGTATGACGAAAATGTTTACATTCATATTCTGATTTATATGCTGCAATCTATGCCTGAGGCACATGGCAGTAATCAAGTCATGCTTTGAATGCGTAAATTATAAAAAGGACAAGAATAATGAAAAGACGCCTGCATATTTCAGCAAATTACTCTTTGCGCCAATCTCCAAAGGAGTAGTCCCAAATAATCCAGCCACAATCCAAAAGACATTTTCAATTCGGTTTCCACTTTTATTAAAACCTAAATTAAGACTGAGAATACCCGAGAGATTTGCCAATAGTCTTCTACTAACCTAACCTTAAACGACTGGATGGGGTTAACGATCCCCAGTGGCCTCCGCAAGCCTGGCATTTGGGAAACTAATTTAAAAGTTCTTGATTACAAATCGGACTTAAAGAAGGTCAAATATTCAAGGACTTTTGAAACCGCATGAAAAAATGTTTTTTTCTCTAAGTTTTAGTTTGGAGAAGCGGTATTGGACCCCGAGAACAAGGTCGATATTATTTAATTTGCAGTAAGATGGCAAAACGTTATACAGCACAAATGGCTTGCAAAAACGCTAGTTTGTACAACTTGATTTGCACCATTAAGTAGGTAGCTTACTTATATAAATTGCGCATGTAAGTCGCAACAGCGTCATAGTTTTTCCGAAAAGTTTAGCCAAAATTATTTGCGTGTGCAAGATCGACTGTGTTGTCAAACCTTTATAATAATGTTCATGTGTTTAGTCTCCAACTTGTTTAGAAGTATTCAAAATGTGTGGCCTGTAAAAAAAAGTTTGGCTAACTTTAAGATTTAAATGAATCCGAGAGAAAGATTCAAGTACCTAAATAACTAAAAACACATGGAGTTTTTACAACGTTTAACACAAAGCTAACTAGAACAGAGAAATACTTTTCTCTTAGTCGACTTTAAAAGGAATTTCATAACTACTAATTATCTAAACTCATTTAAACCTAGAAATACTCGTTAAATTAAATGACCTAGATATCAGAAAAAAAATTAAAAGAGTTTTCCCGATAGAGTTCGAATGTTTCAGGAAATAAAATGGCTCACTATTGGAACTTTAATAAATATAGATTGTACTAGGAATCGAAGGATGAAATGTTGCCAGTGGCCCCACTAGGACCTAACGAAGGTTCTTTGTAAGTGTGTCGTAAATAGCAATAGGTTGGTAACAAGCTATATGATCGCTTATTTATTGTGTGTACAAACATCATATAACAAAGGTTAAGTTGTGTGTAGGAAGCCTTAACAAATAGTCTTATGAAATATTTTATGTTTGTATTGTAGGTTTTTTTCATGTTCGAACCTATATTTTGTGAAAGTTTTTTTTGCAGTTGTTTATAATGGACTCCACTTGTAGCTTTAAATTTCGTGTCAAATTTATCGTCTATTAACAAACTATCAAAAATCTAAATAATCACAAAACGATCATGAATGAAATAAAAAATTACAGAGCTGCCCTTTTCCGACTTTTTTGTTTGTTTATTTTTAGATCATTCTGCTACTACGTGCTAAAAGATAAAAACCAATGAACATCAACATTAAGAATATGTTGTAACCCAACAATATTTCTACTTATTTGTTAAAAAGATCTTAAGTGCAGGAGATGATTAACAAAGACATCTTAAGCAGCAGTATTAGTTTACCAAAGCAGAGACGCTAAACATTTAATTGTAAAATCATTACCAAACATATAGTTCAGTATATGAATGTATATTTGGTATGTATATGGCCATGAATCGTACTAATCTAGTGGTAATAAATAACGAGGTAATTCCGTAAGGGATGTCTCGTGTATCGATTTATACTCGCGGAGATACTTAGATTCTCTTGCTTTGATATTTTATACCTAATTATACTATATCAAGAGTGAGTATTAGGTAGATCGTAGATTAGGTTCGTCTTTGATCTTGTATGTCTATTAAAATAGAAGGTATTTTTTGTTATGATAGCTAGGTGATGTACCTGTCTACGAACCTATGTATCTATGTATCTGTCGGGTTTCCTTGGCATTTAAGAAAAGTGTACAATAATTTAAAAATAATCATAATTATATTTTCATAAAGCAGTCCTCATCTCGGAGGTGGGCGCTAAAAGCTGCGACACAGTTTTTTATAACTAATGTGGCTGTTAACGCATAATTAATGTTACTTACTGGTTTTTGTTCCAAATAAATGATTTGATTTGATTTGATAAAACTACTTTTTACGGACTTTATTTCTTTTAATCAACACCTTTGTAGGTATCATGATCAGTCTGCCTGTGACCATGATACCTTTTTTTTTTTTTTTTTTGTCGGGGTGAAACTCTAATGATTTCAACCCACGCTGAGGGCACAGCGTAGGGATATGTCGGACTTGCACCGACTAAAAACACCCCGGTCCCGTCTTAGCCTTGGTCAGAGCCACGGGGTCGCTTGCGCAATCTCTGCGCGGCTCCGGCAGGCTTCGGTCCTGACTGGACCCCTTCCGGAGGGTGGGTGTAAAGTGCCCAACCCTCGTTCCTTCCGAGGACGGACGCGTGGGACCTGGCGTCCGTAACCTTCTTGGCCTGTCAGCTGATCGGGTGACAGGGTGCCCTCCCTGTCACCCGCAGGCCCGACCTCAAGGTGGTCTGAGGTCGGGGTCGAAACGTCGGGAAATCAGGACCTAAAATCTAAAATTATACCGCGAAAAAATCCGTAAAAAGTTGTTATATTTCAATGTCTAACATTCGCGTAAACTTAAGAAACCAATAGATTCAAAGTTTATCAAAAATAATATCGTCATTCTTTTTTACGCGTTACGTAAAAGTAGACCAATAAAAGAGACTTATAATTTGATTTATGGCCCCATTAAGTACTAAGACTTTACTAAACTACAGTCTCATCTACCAAGGAACAGCTAACATAATTATGACTAGGTACTCTCAATTTAATCAGGATTCGTGTTCATATCCCAAACCCTTTGGCAAGTAGAGTTCTAATGTTCAAACTGTCCGTCTCTGACGGTAATATCTAATACCATTTGGGAATTTGCATACGTTGTAACTCACGTTAACAATCTCGAGAGAATTAACGATTCTTATGGTAGCTCTAGGGTCTTTGACACGAAATGTACTGACTGTGATTATATTAATAAAACGATATTTAAAAGACGATAAAATGAACTTATTGAGACTAAATTAATAACATTGTTATTTAAAAGGATACCTAACAACTGAATTTGAAGGCAGTTTATTAATTTAATAGGAGTTCCTTAAGTCATCATTTGTGTAGGTAGCGTGTATTCATGAGTGAAGAACTTTGTATGAAAGCTATTTCTTTTTTAATTATTACTAGAAAATAAAGAAATGGAAAAAATATTTTATCTATTTTTGATCTGTCACTATTTGTTCTGTGCAACAAACAATCAGAAGAAGTTCTTTCGGAATTCGTCACATTAAAAACGACACGAGAACAATATTGACACAAAACAAATTCGCCTAAAACAATACATAAAAAAGCATTGACATATCCTTCTATAAACACATAAGTATATTGTCCCGCCCTTAAGCAACCAAACATCATGTTTACACACACCCCCATAAAAATAACAAAGGATATCCGTAAAACAATTCGTTGGCACCCAATCGTATAGATCGTGGGCAATAAATCAACAATTTAGCAGGCAATTTTCATAATTCATACAATATCAAGTTACCCACGCGAGAATAAAGAAAAATCCAATTTCCTTAGGTTGCATTACTTGGAGGGACAAAGGAGGTCCCTACCCTACGTTCACACTGGGACTGGTTGAGTGATAGCGTCGTGTTCAAAGAGAAAATATGGACGGAGCTATCTCTAAAAAATAAGTCTAAAGCTAGCTGTCGGAATTAGTATTAGGGCCTAACATTCGCGTAAACCTAAGAAGTTAATAATATTACTGTTTTATATTAATTTAAGGGCCTAGTTTTTTTGTTGTTATGATTTCTGATTGTAGTAAAATGACAAATAAATTGTACACCACCACGGTAAAGTAATATTTTTGTGCTCATTTAAATACTTACTTACTTATATATACTTACTTTAAATAAGTTTGACGTGAACTAAACCAAACTATTCCTTAGGTTTCCAATCACAATTGTCACAATATTTTTCGCTCTTACTGCATTATTTACTAACTGTGTAATATTATGTGATGATGAAAAAATAAACATTTTTACTATTTATTTATTTATTTATTTATTTATTTTGAAACAGCATCAATATTTCTTTAATAAAACGTCTTGCTCAAAACTTGATTTTAAAGGAAAATTAAAATCAAATGAAGTGTTTCTGAGAGTATTATCTCTCATCAATAACTTAGTTAATCAAGTTAAGAGCTTCTACTTAAGTGTCACGACTTAAAAAGGCTAATGCTAAATGTAGGGTTTCGGTGAAAAGGTTTTGAATTGTTTTTTTTTCTGACAAAATATTGTTTCCTCTAAAAGTTGTATAATATTGTCTAATCAAATCTTCTGTAAAGGTTTTCTTGTTACAAAACAATATCAAGTTATTACCATGTTCCATTACAAGGCTTATATAAATAAAAAATAACATTAGAAAGTCAGACAGAAACATGTGACAATTTAAATTAAGCTTAAAAACAATATCAATCAATACTTAGGTAATGAAATTCTGTCTGTTACAATTAAACAAAAATAAAATGTTAAAAACAAGTAACCCACTCAATCAAAAACTGAAAATCTGTACACACCCTATTAAAAAGTTACAAAATTAATCTAAATTAACAAACAAAACGTGAGGGAAACATCAATTTATTAAACATGTCCCGTGTGAACGCGTCCTTAGGAAGGTGTTTCGGATATGAACGATTATTCAAGGCTGCGATAACACTAGCGTAATAAATTATGATTGATGAAAGCCTTAGGGAACGCGCACCTCTTTACGAACAATAACAATATTTATATTTGCCGGCTTTTTCGGGGTAATTATTGAATTATTATTGTTTTATTTAGTGGAAGCATTCAGATTGTTTAGAAATAAATGCTTGAATGGGGTGTTCTACGGTTGAGAAAAAAAAGGAAGTGTTGTGTTCAGTGTTCTTTTCGAAAGCAGTTGAGAAAAAATCACCCCTTATAATTTTGAATCTTAGTGTCGTGATTTATGAAATTGTAGAAGATGAGAAGATGTAGTCCTATTTAGATATCACAATACACTAAGAGTTCTCTAAGAAAAAATATACTCAAAAAACTATGGAATTCAGGCATAATAACATTCATCTCTGAAAGCGATACAACAAGTGATTTCAACCCTTGTATGATAGTTAGCCAGAAGATAAATACTAAAATTTGTAACTAAAATCGTAGCAGCTTCAATTTTGGTCAGATTTCTCATTGTTCCACAGCTCTATTTAACACACAGTTTCAAAACATCTGGCGGCATGTGAACACAGCGTTTATTAACGTTAGCCGAAGTTATGGGAGGCCTCAGAGGTACCTGTAACGAGTTATTTGTTACCAGTATCGGATGTAGGATGAAAGCTTTATGTATGACTCACTGAAGGTGCTTTTGTAGTTCGTGTTTAAATATGTGCGGTGCAATACCTGCAATGGCCGTTGACGTCATCGATTTACTGTTTCTACACACAAAACAATGTAGCTCTGAAAATATCTAATTCATAAACTTGAAATACATACTATTAACTGTTTCCTGTGGCTATTCATCATATTCATCTCCTTTTTCGCATTAAAGAGTAGCGTTTGTCTTTTTTCAGGCTATGTCTGCACCGAGTTCATCTAAATCAGACCAGTATTTTAAGCATGATTGCGTTACATACAAACAAACAGAGTCACTTTTGCATTTGTTATATAAGTAAGGATTATTTAGCCAAATAGTAATAATAAATAGGATTATTTTAATTTATTAAGTAAAAAATCAGGTTCCATTACTTTCTCAATCATCAAAGCACTTTCCTTTCCACATTAATCCCATAAGGTTTCAATTTCGCTTCAGCAACACTGACACCTACTTAGTTCCAAGATAACAGACTCGCAAAACGGATAGTCGCTATTAATCAAAGCCAGCTATTGAAAGTAAACAATAAAGTGAAAACCAGAACGAACCCTGGACCATGCAACCATTTCAGTTTGAACAAACAACATTAGTCATCTGTCAAGCCAACCCTTCCGACAGACAAACATTTTATGGACGCTGGTCCAACCGGAGATATTACTTTTCAAGCGCATACAGATACAGAAATATTTATAAGCAAGAATTATGATGTGAGGTTTTGGTGCCTTTTGAGATATGAAAAGGAAACGGGACTTGGTGCATGTGTAAGTAAAGCTATAATATCGATCTCTAACAAGATATTTTGTGGTTTAAGTTTTGAGTCCTTGACCTTTCTACTACATTCTACTGTGTTCGCTTATTTGACGCAGGTTAAAGGTGATGAAAAAAGAACAAAATTTTCATGGAATATAAAAATTATATATAAATATCAAAGCATCAATATTTTGGTACAAATAAATGTTTTGGTTAGAAATGTGTTTGACGTCCTCCTTGATTTTCTGAGAAGGTACCGTGAAAAGCTATTATAAGGCTGTATAGGGCAAACGCTTTGTTCTCTAGTAATAAGTATCCGGTACTCCGGACGTCAATTCCAACAAATCTTATTATACAGTCTTGACATTTTGGGTTTTACTTTGAAGTAATCTTAGAGTGAATGAGTATTTGGATTACTAAACAAACTGAATTACCGGACTTTTGTTAAGAGTTGTTAATGATTGAGATACCTATCTCTGTTTTATATAAATAAGTGAACTTAAAACAACGTAAGATTAGGCGTTGTACGAGTGGTACTGCCCAGTATTCTATTGAATACATGATTATGTATAAAATCTGCTTTTTAAAAGTTTAGTATAAATTTAGTCACTGATTTAAGCATTTGTCTTGTAATTACGACCAACTTAGGGTATGAAAATGGTGCATAGTAGGAAGACTTACCAGGACCTTAAATGCATCCTCGATTTACGAATATGTATTATGCCAACATGAGATAAAGTGAAAACTTCGTAAAAAATCAAATAAATACCTATAGGTATGAGTTCTTAAACAAACAACAAGCTATAACAATCAGTAAAACAAAATCCAGTGTTAAACGTTGTTTAAAAATTCAAGTAAAGAAACTTAGCGAAACCATTATGAAAAGCAGCTAACCTCGATCCGGTGAAAGTATTTCAGACTAATGCGTGCTCCTGAAACTTTCAGGTATAAACATAGCGTACAACTTCGCCGAAATGTGGTGCGAACAACGATATTCTTATAAAAATATGATGTTGCTTTCCAGAAATTCGTGCTTTATAAATACTTGAGTTTATTTTTGTTTTGTACATGATTTTTATTTGGCTGTTGTCTATTTTGTGTTATGTTTTGTTGGTTGATTTCAAAACAAACAATTCTAGTAAGGATTTGCAGCTATGAGTTTGTTGCTTACATGAAAAATTTAATTTGTTTTTACACTAGCCTGAAAAGATTGTGTAAGGTGAAGTTAACAATAATGCAATACGGATGATAGTAGTAGGCAAATCTGATAGAAAAAACATTGATGCGTAAAGTCATTTTGTAAGATACAATTGTGTCGCAATAAATACGACTCCTATGTATAAAGTTCTTTCTTTAAACTATTTTAAAGTTTCTAAAGTTATTGAAATTGACTCAAATAACTTTATAAAATCTACTCGTAAAAACGTTTTAACGTATAAAATTTAAACGCTTCGACTCGGTACAATTTAATATCCGTAGGTCAAAGAGTAGCGTGGTGCGGAAATCGGCACGGCGCCAATATGGTCGAAATAATTGATTGAAATTGCACTAAATTTCTATTGCCGCCATACTTTATAGTTATATTCCTAAGCCTAGTATTTTGAGCTGAGTAAAATAAAGAGAGTAATATTGTTGAACTTTTATTCAAACAATATATTATGTACGATAAGTACCATTGTTTTTCGAAATTTCACCAATTTGAAAAAACAATGCAGAGAAAAAACGTCATCTAGTTTAACCGATTTCAAATAAGGTTTGTCCTTTTTTTACTGCACGTATATTATTTGTATGTTCACAAAGAATGTTGTCACTTGTAGAATGATTTTTAACAACAAAAGCCTTTCTAAAGTATTTCTTAAAAAGTAATTTCGAAATCTAAGTTTACTTTTAGTAAGCTGGTTTTAACATTTATTTTCATACATAAGGGTTGTACCTTTCAGTGTAATGAAGGTTCATTGGTGTCTGCTTTCGTGCGTGATTTAGCTGTCTCGTGCGCCAAATAAAAACATTGGTCGCACCCATCGCTCGTAACTTAGGATCGTCTGTTTTCGCTTTGTTCTTTTTATAGACTACATTATTGGTCTTAATGTGTTTTAAAAACTAGCTTAGGTACCTTTGTTTTCTTTAGTTATACTTAAATTTGCAATCATTTTGTAACAAAAATTTTAATCTGTAATAATTGTCCAATATAAAGCACATTTATTGCAGTATGTCTACTTAAACTTGTATTAATAACGGAACTGGTAATGACAATTAAAACTATGACTAACTTAAGCATCCATAAATAGGATAAAATATATTTAAATCCTGTCTAAAGTATTGGATTTTACATTAAACAGGAACTTTGTTCTTTGAACACATTTCGTACGTAGGCGTCCTGTTATTTATTATTAGCGAGCGCTACATAACAGTGGTATCGTGGTCAAGCCCACACGAAAGTAGGTTCCTTACTAAACCTTGTAAAACGCTCTTCATTCATGTACATTCCTATACGCGATACATAACTTATATACATACATATAATCACGCGTGTTTCCCGTAGGGGTAGGCAGAGACCACTTCTTTCCACTTACTACGAACCTTACATACTTGTTTTGCTTCATCCATTTCATAACGTATGTTGTTAGTAATCTCGCAGTTCCGTCCGAGGCCTAGACGAACTCCGCGAAAACTTTCTCGAGTTTATAGAAGAGATTTTAAAGAAATAAAAAACTAATTGAAATGATGTTGGCCGCAACTGCCGGCACCGAGTAAGTTTCACGCCGAGAGCTGCAATACGGAGTTTTATTATCTTAATAAAAAGGGGAACTTGGTTATTTTAAGGGCGATATTCCGCGGTTTCCTGAGTGTCTCTGGTCGGATTTAAGTTTGGTAATTAAAAGTTGCGGTTCGTTAGTACGTGTGGTTAACACTCGTACTGTGCGAGCCAATTTGCCGCGCATGGCCTGTTGCCTGACGCGTTTGTGTTCAAAGTTGAAACGTTGCCTTTTTCACGAATTTTATGCGGCAACAACGCATTAAATTCGTCAGTGGCTGTGTAAATTTATGGAATGGAATTAACCGGGTGTAACGAGTCAATAATTAGCTCGTTTAGACTGAGCGACTGGCCGTCATTAATGTATTTCAATTGAGAACGGTACTCGCAACAATTTTGTTGAAATAACATAATAACAATGACACACATAATATACTAGGTTTAAGTTATTCAAATATAAAAAAAAAAAAAAACATTTTTCTAATTCAAAGATCCGGTCAGTTTTTCACAAATTGAATTGTAATATTTATAAAAAGTATTCGGCTTAGGTGAGGTGGTTAAAGTAATTCCTGGCGACTAATTATAACCTCAATGATATCCTCAGACACTTTCAATCTGGCAAAACTCAAGACTTTTCAAATCATTCCTAATAATATTATTTTGAGCAACAAATCAAAATGTTTGGAGTTAAAGAAGAAAATTCCCATTTATTTAGTAAAGTAAGAACTTTACTAAGCTTCTTGATGAATTAATTTTCATTAAAATAATAAGCTTATTGAAAAGGCAATCTGTAAATTAATTAAAAACGTTAACAGGAATGTTTACTAGGTATCCTGAAAGTCACCTAATTTGTTTATTAAATATTAGTAAAATTGTATGTAAACCAATTTTACTAATATAGATTATAATTACATAACACATCATGAATTAATTTGTTCGAATTCATTACGTATTTCACATTTTTTTTTTATTATAAATAAATTATATTATTATTATACTCAATTATCTCATATATTTTTTTAAGTTGTCTTTTGTTAAATTTCTCAAAATTCTTGACCTCTCTTGATACTAAATCCACATCATCAATTATACATAAAGAAAGAAAGCTCCTCCACATTTTTTCAGCCTACCTTCAGGTTACCTAAAGTATATCGAGCAGATGGTTCGCTGCGGCTAAATTATTCAATACTAGATGTTTCGAGGTCGACCTATATTGTCAAGTTATGTAGGAAACTTGTGTCGGAGTATTTTCAAATAACAACAGGACAATAAGGTCTGAATTGACAGTTTTAGGTCTCTTATACAGGAGATCTTAAATTGAGGAATGCTAAGTATTTTTTCAAGTGTCTTGATTTATAGTTTAGATTATTTGATGTTGATTTTTTTATTTAATAAATAGTTTGCATTTTCATTCAATTGTATTTTAGACGATACAGATAGACATAAGAATGATTTTTTTCTTAGAACACCAAAATGTCTTATTGTATAATGGTATTTTAAATGCAATGATTATATATCTAGACTGCATTCAGAATGTAAAGTGTGTTAATACTCTATTGAAAAAATACTCTCACTGTCTACATTGCTGTAGCGAACTCCTGTCCAAATCATAACACCACCACCTAATCGGAACACTTCGCGTGACGCAACGATATCTGACGGCGCGTCGCAAAAATGTGCAAATATTGCTTAAAGCAAACTTTCTGTCAAGTCACATAGCCTAAAATAGGCACTTAACCTTAATGGGGAATGCCATTAAAACCCCGCGAGATGCCTTAATGCTTTTGTCGCTGAAAAAATTGCGAGTGAATAGGTGAGGGTCGACCGCACGGTCACTTGTTTTTTTTTACTAATTCCCTGTAAAAGCTTAACGCGTTTCGGAGATGAATGAGTAAGCAAATTCTAAAGGTCGGCTATGGACATTTCAATATCCCAACCAAGCTTGAATAGCCTCAGTAAATTGTATAGGGTTATTAAAGTTTTATTTTGTGCGGTTTTCATATTTGGATTTGCGATGGCCTTTTGACAGCCTTGCAGCAAGTAATAGAGCAAGTTTAAAATATAAACGAGAATTTGTCAATTCGCTCATTTAAAAGTAAAATAAACAAGGAAAAATAAGCGTCGTTTGAAGAAAGAAGAGTAATTCTCCATTGTTTGAATTAGGTGCCGTCCCTAGGCATAGAGTTTCGAGCTCATCATTTATCTTGTTTTAAAAACATCTTTTAGTATAAACATAAAACAATAAGCGTCTTACTGGAAAACTTTTCGTCCCTTTTCCTTTGTTTATTTTTTAAGTGAAAAATACTACGACAAAGTTACAAATAACAGCCCTAATTACTTTTGGGCGCCTACTGAAGAACCTCTTCAAAAAAGACCTAAAAAAGTCGAATTCAACCACCTTCTGATAAGACTTAATAAAATTTGGAAATATATTTACTCGTGTATTCAATAAATGAAGGTATCAATAAAGATTTCCCCAAATAAATGAATTGTAATAGCTGGCTAATTGGACAAAAAATAAACCTAGACTCAGAACTCGAGTTTTATTTCACTGTTCATCTATTCAGGTCTGTTCGATTGGAAAATTATTCATCAAATCTATACGATAGGCAGACTCCGTCGTAAGGGACTCGTTTTCCGATAAAACCCAGTAATTGGCCCCTTTATATAGGCAACAATCAGTCCTGGGATTTTTCATGTTTATTTTTCTCTTCATTGCTTTTTTATTGATGTTTCTTTAGTAAATTTGAGCTATTGAAATGTATGATACGGGAAGATGTGACTTACATCATAATGTAGACCTTGAATTTTTATTTATTAATCAAACATGATGAAGAGGGATGGCGGGCGGTCGTAGTTGCTCAGCTCTCCTTCTGTTCAGCTCTCCTTTTATCGTGAATGTATTCAAGGAACGTGGCTAAGTCGGTTTCTTCTGTTACCTTCTCGTGCATTCCACCCGATGTCAAACCACACCGCCAAATTTGACTGCTCGCACGGTACTGCCAACATCTGATCCCGAATACGTCCAAGGCGGTTAAACCTTGAAGCTCCTCTTTACACTCTCCGACAAACATATCTTAGTATAAGGTTTAAACATATTTTTTAAAATATACGTTGTTTATAATTACAATATAAACCGTTCAATTAAACAAATAATTAAAATAATATTTTTCTAGGAAAATTAACAACTAAAATTTTTCATAAATCTATAGGTATCACTGAATAATTTTATTTTTTATGAAGCTCAGCAAAAAAAAAAACAAAAAACTTCAGCGAAACAAAACTGCATAGCTCTCATTTCGGTATGAACGAAAAATTCGTTTACAATAGTCGGTTTGGTCTAATTATGAAGTTGGGTACCATCGTTACTATCTAGTTAAGTCGAGTTCGTTAGTGAAACTCGGTTACAGGCAGTTACCCGTTGATTGTCGGCGAAAGTGAGAACTCGAGAATGTTTCCTGTAACTTACTTATACTTGCTTATACTCAAGAAGTGAGCTCTTGAATTGTGTATTAAACCTGCATGTTTGAGTGTTACGATGATTGTAGAAATGTGTAGTTTATTGTCTTTTCTTGGTATTTCTGTTGGTAAGGTGGGGTAAAGGACGTTTTGCCATGTACAAGCTTTAGCGCGCGGCTGCACCCGCGTGAATGCGGTTATCCCGGAAAAGAATAGCCTATTTCCTTGTTTAATGTTCTGCTTAGTTAGATTATTAAAATATGAATAAAATTGGTTTGGTACTTTAGCTGTGAAAGCATAACAGACAAACGGACATAGTAGAATAATATCAGTATAGATTGTAATCTACATAGATCGGCTACTGACTTGAGCCTACGACATACAATTCGAATTAACTCCAATCCCCAAGACCTACTAAAATTTTAGTCAACACCCAACATTAACTAACACTTCGCATACATACCACATATCGACACTAATTACGTGGTACTTAAGTGTTAGTACAGCACTAACTCGAATACAAGTACCGCATACAAATGAATCCGGGTTATCGTTTTAACCGCAGGTGTTATCGTCACTCGTATCGTTAACCGCGGTTACGGCACTAGCGTTCAATTCGAATAATCGTTATTTATTTTACAGTACGAATAACCGGTTTTATGTTATTATATCGGGAATTTAAATGTATGTTCTTAAGGTAATAGAGAAATTCGAACTTATATCCATTAAGGTATGTTTTCGAATTATCTGCTTTATATATGTTTTATAGAAATAGGTTACACAGCTATCTTTGCAAATGGATTCCATTATTTCTAGTAGCAAATTTATTTAAACGTTAGAGTGAAGTACCTTGTAAGTATCTATACGCATTAGTGTAAAGTACTGCTTAGATAGAAAACATTTTATTCAATAATAGAACAAAGAAAGTTGACAGAAATCGCCAAGAACAAGAAAAGAGGGGTTCGGAAAAAGAAATGGGAGGCCTTTGCCCAACAGTGGGATCTAATTTAGGTTAATTAAAAAAAAGAACAAAGAATATTGTAAGTCTATAAAAATACATGAAATTGAAATTAAAAACTCCTCCTTTTTTGTAATTGTGAAAAATACTTGCAAAAACTATTTTCAAGATAACCAATATGCAATGATAAATTAAGATATTCATCGCTCTTTATTATAATAACCCCAGTGGTAAATAACGGTCTCCTCGCTAAAACCTTAAAGTTTAAAAATATTTATTATAAACTGTGGAATTAAGTGAGCATAAAAGGTAGGGTTGCAGTTTTTACCGAGATGCCGCTGGGACTGAAAATCTCTTATTATGTTGAGCAAATCAGATTTTACGACAACGACGATCTTATTTTGTTACACAAAGAAGAGTATTGTATTTATCTAAACAAAGCTTAAAGCTTCTTATCGTGTGTATTTTCTATACTTTTTGAAAAACAAAACATTATGATGCAAAAAATATATGCTGAAAATGCAGAAAAAGTGATTTGGGTACATATTTTTGTGTAATTTTTACAAAGTTTATTTTTATCAATCAAATACTCAGTAATCGTGTATTTGTTAAAAATTATGATAATCTACATATTTTGTCCCTTAATGAATCCCACTTCAAGCTACAGACACATTTTTTACACAAAAAGGTAAATAAAACACATACGTACCCTTCAAATTTGCAATCCTGATAAAAGTGAATTTATGACCCTCGGTACTTCAGCAGAAGATGATGGCTTCATCAAGATAAGGCCATGATGAATGCATCACATTGCCTTCCCTACGTACCGAGTTCTCTCGCTTTGTTTTCACGTATGTTATATGAGTATATGGTATTAAAATCGAGTGTGGATGAGACTGGCATAGGACTGTAGAGAATAATAGGAAGGAGGAGAATAACATCACATACATTGCTCTGAACCCAAAGTAAGTAGCTGTAAAGCACTTGTGTTATGGAATTCAGAAACAACGAAGGTACCACAAACACCCAGACCCGAGACAATGTCGAAAAGTGATTTTCTACATTGACCCCTCCGGGGATCGAACCCGGGACCTCAGAGCTAGCGACACCTTGAAAACCGGTGCGTACGCCACTCGACCACAGAGGTCGTCATAAAGAATGGATCGAGAAGGGAGAGGCCTATACCCAGCAGTGGGAGGACAAGGGCTGTGGTAGATAATGATGATGATGAATGGCAGTTGAAAGAGAAGATTATACAATCAAGGAAGGTCCAATAATATAATGTTACTTATTCCATTTATTTGTTTTGACTTCCGCTGGTTTGCAATTAAAAGATAAATTATCGATATCTATTCTATTCGACGGTATGTTCAGAACGTTTTCAATATCTAAATCAAGTTTTATAAAGTTTTTATTTTAATTTTATGAAGCGAAGATAAGCCAAGATAATAATATGTAACAAGTACGTAAGTAACTTATGAAAAATATTTTAAAGACCTCTGATCTCCGTACCGCACAGAGTTTAAATCAGAGTTCGCTGAACGTTGTAACTTAAGTTTCATCATTCGTGGTAGATGGAACTAGACTACGTCTGAGGGTGTATTCTAAGCCTAAGGAAATACCAAATGATCTGTGACTAGTATTTTTTTTTATCAAGCGCTCATCATGCAATACTATAACCCTTAATTTAATAAACTAGCTATGGTCCGCGACCCCACCCGCGAGGTTTTTTGCGCCCAAAAGTAGCATATCTTTTCTTAGGATCCAAAAACCTACCCTATACCAAGTTTCATCAATAACTTCACAAATATTTAAATTCAAAAAGAGTAGCAGTAGTCTGTCTGTTTACAAAGCTTTCATATTACCTGAAAAGGACCTATTCAGGTAATATGGTTTAGTTATGAAAACGGTACTACAAGAAAAAATTACACAAAAAGTTTTCGAACTAAAATATTAGCAAGGAGTATGGATAAGGGCAGAAGCATACTTACGGGTCGTGGCGTGGCGTGACGCGCCAGAAGCATATCGGTTTCATACATTTTATATGGTTAGAAAAACACTTACGTGTCGTGTCGTGTCGACATACCTCTACTCTAACCATATTAAATGTATGAAGCCGATATGCTTCTGGCGTGCTTCTGGCGCGTCACGCCACGCCACGCCACGTATGTTTGTTTCTGCCTTAAGACTTGAACTACACTACACTAAAAGGTATGATTCTAGCTCCACATTCCTTTGCTCTAAGGTCAGTCAACACTAACTGAGCGCAATAGAGGAATGTAGCCTGAACATTATTGTGCAGGGAACTAAATTGTCCCTGTTCAATCTACCGAGTAATTGTACTCAGAGACACATGTTAACTTACTTGGGTTTGGTTCCCTCCTTTATTGACGGAACCCTTTTTCTTGTGACTGATTAGTTGTTTCCCTAGATACCTGTGTATACTCGTATATGTAAGTTGCTTGATTAGAGATAATATTTGCTGATTTTTTCCTTATTTAATTTCATTTTTCATATTGTTCGCGATTTGTCGATAGCAAAATCACATAAAATTGTTAATACAATTATTTAAAAAGTTAGAGAGATATTTAAATAAATACTTGGTAACAGGTTTCTCAAGTTGCTAATTTCAGGAAACTGCATTTTATTGAACTGTCACAGTTGGCAATGCCTAGCTATCGAAGCATTTTACGGCTTAATGAAAAACTAACAAACAAAAATCCAGTTTTAATTATTGTTTATTTACATCCCGCTACTGAGAGTAACACGCTCAAGGGAAAAGAGTGGTTATTTAAATGCACTAAGATCGGTTTTAGGTTGTGCATCGGTAAACCTTAGGTATTTAATATTTCTACTACTGTGGTATTATGAAGAAAATTGCATAGCTTTAGTATAGTTTGCTTGTCATCAAGTGGCTCCGGGAAATTCATTACCGGGCACGTACAAAGTACCGGCCAATGACTTTGGTATCAATTAAAACGTAGTTTATTAAACAACTTCTTAATTCGACGGTACTGTGTTTATTTTATGACACGATGTGTACAGCAACAGTAGATCAATCAAAATAAAAAAAAATGTTATAATTTTTTTTTTTCAAAAAAAAAAAATTCCTTTACTGCTTTTTTCGTTAATAAATTACTTTACTTCGCAGATCTTAAGCTTACATTGAATCCTTGTTGTTAGTCTAGTTGCTATTGAACATTGTAATCTACACTGAACTATTATTATTTTGGGAGACAGCTTAGTTAGTTTAGCAAAGTAAATGAGTTCAGTACTATTGTACACAGAATATACATTGGAACGTTTCGTTCTGTTTCGAATAGGTATTGTATAAGATTAACTTTAATAAGATTTGGCTGCATTGTTCGGAGCTTGCTTAGTAGTTTATTTGATACGTATGATCTCTCGGTCCTGAGTTTGATACTGTACTATGTATAATTGCCTTATTTGGTGAAATAAATATTCGTCTATAATGATGTATCGTATAAATAAAATAATTTCATAATGATTTAAAATTTATACTTATAAGAAATTTTAGTGCAATTCATTTGAATCCTTATGGAGTTCGATTTTAAGACTCGCATCACTTTGTTCAGGTTATAAAGAACCTAGTATTGGAACCAGACGACACAATGGTAAGTTTTGATGTTGAGTCTTTATTAACCAACGTTCCTATCAGTGAATGCCTGGACGTAGTAAAGGATAAGTTGAGTGATATGGAGATGTCCCACAACCCTTAAAAAATGTTGTAAAAAGTCGCTCAACTGAAAGTCTTACTAAAAATGATCACCCTTTCTTAAGAACCACCATCTTTAGAACACAAGCACTTTCAGCCCTCTGACTTACATGTTACGATCTTAACTTTTACGCTGCGTAATAAAAATATGAGAAATCCCTACACTTGAGCGATATATTATTGCCTGCGGAAACATAAAAACTATGGCGGATGCACGGATTTGGGGTTGACTTGCAAGGGGTCCGAATACATTAAATTTGTTTTAAGGAATTTGCGTACGTTGTTGAGAATTTGTCATTTTAATGTGACATTTTCGAGAGTAAATATTCCTTTCAAGGTGGATTTTCGTTTATTTATTTATTGATATTAAAATTTATTTCACTTTTTTTCGGAAAATGCTGAGCTTTTTCGTAAAAATATGTTATACAAAAAAGAAATGTGGAAGAGGTGCTTTTTTGTTTTAGATTATCAAGTTAGTGTCATTGTAGATTTCAAAGCAGTAGTAGTTTCCAAAGATCTATAAAGCCGATTTGACTAGATTTAAATGAAGTATTCATGGAAAACGTTTAAAGACAAGATAAACCCTGAACAGATGCAGCAAGACGTTGAAACAGTGAAGACAAGCCAAGCCTTCTTGTCTGCAATGCTTAAAATAAGCTAGATAAATTCATTCATTGACGGTTTCTCTCCGATAGCTAGTTAAATAGAGTTTTATCTAGAGAATTCGAATCTGTGTGACTCAAAGTATTCAAGCATTTAACGAATATCGAAATCCGTGAAATCGAAAGTGTCTAGATTACTCTACATATTAAACTTAAAGAACTTGACTTCTTATTTTTATAATGAGATAAATATCTATTTATTTTGGTGTATAAATAAAATTATTTATCATATAAAATGAAAAAAATTGACGCACCTATCAGAGGCTTGCGCGAAACATCGGAAACTAAAACTAAAATCTAAAAAGATTCCGTTAAAAAATAAAAAAGTTAATTAACAACAAAAAAAAAATACTTCCTAATGCGTATCTGCATAACATACATTTTTTTTCGTCTACAAAAAAGATACATCTAAATACGTACCTGCTCAGTAGGCAGTTATTCCGGAATCACTCGCAATAGGGGTGCGTTGTTAACAGGATGTTTACTTTCCTCCATAGATAAATGTGCAGCTAAGGTTACGCGGGGTTAAGTACTACATACCCTTCTTTTTTATCGGGAAACTCGGTAAATATCTTCATGTATACCTTTTTGATTAATGGCAGCGGTTTACGGAAGTTTCAAAGATACCGTTATTTGAATTAGGTGAGCTTAAACTTACCTGTAGGTACTTTGCTTTACCTTGCTTGTACTTTATTTGATTACTACTTCTTAATGTTAGAGATAAACAAAGATAGCTTTTTTATCTTGCTGATTATGATGTTTTCTATAATTAATATCTATGTAAGCATATAAGGATCGTAGCAAGTGGAAAGAAGTGGTCTCTGCCTACCCCTACGGGAAAGAAGCGTGATATATATATATTACGTGATATATGTATACTGTGTCTATGTAATATCTATTACATACTAAACCGCTTCCAAATCGGTTAACTCGTTTAGGAGACACGATATGACTATGTCTGAATATTTATTCAGACATAATTATACTCAGAAAGCAGCAATTTCGTAGGAGGTTAAAAACAGAGTCAGACGTTTAGATTTATTAGACTCTTGAAGAAACTGGAACAAAGTTAGCTGGTTCAAATTACAAATTAGACTTTATTTCACAGACTTTGTATTTTAACTTGTAGATTGTGGACGCAAATTAGTTTTTAAGGTTGTTAATCACTCATTTGTTCGTAGTTACTTAATTTTATTATTATTATTTTACTAGCTTAGAAAAACGTTTTTTAAGTGCGTTAAAAAGGAAACTTAACTTTCTAGCGCTTCTTCTTCTTTTCTTGTCGATGGTAGATTTAAATTAGAGTATATTGGCTCAGTAATTAAGATTCTATAATTTATAACGAACCAAAATTAGACAATACATTTTATTTTACTGACCATAACTACATATTTCGGCCACAGCATATTTCTATTCATACATCTTTTTTTTATAAAGTTTAGTGATCTAAAGTTATTTTCTCTTTAGTGTAGGTATGTTTATCGGAAGTAAACGTTTCGTGTCAGTAAATATTTCAGGGGCACAGGCGCTGCAATATTTGGGGCCAGGAATTCCGCTTTCGGTATTTGTCAGTGACTGCGAAACTTAATAACTACCTTGCGTCGTCGGTTGACTGAGCACACCCCACTGGTAGAATTTTGATAATATTTAGGCTCTTAGATAGTTTAGGCACGTGTGGATATTTTGATTGTAAACAAATCTACATGTTTGAAATATTAGGAAACAGACTCTTTTTAGTTTTCAATGTCTTAAAGTCACTCTTAGTTCTAATTTAGTGGAAATATAAAAATGATTTACTGAAGTCCATATTATAACTGAAGTTTCATTAATATAATAAACAACGTCGAGTGTATGTTATTTTTATTTTAGTACTTATATAATGCTTTTTTTCCCGTGGTAAGCTGGACTGTACAATAAAAATGTATCTAAGATATTTCTCAAAAATTAATGATTATCTGTGTAAGACAAATATAATTTAAAACGTTTCCCAATTTGGTATAGTAGGTTCTTAAGAACATTGCTACAGTTACATTTTGGTATAAATTAAAATTCCGAACCTCCTTATTCTAAATCGGTAAAATAACAAATTAAATTAATTAAACAACAAAACTAATCCTATTCGCAATGAAAATCATTTCCCCAGTACATTCGATTCGTAAACGGATACTAATATTGTGTACATCGCTCGCCTTGTTTGCGGAAAGCCTAACCAATTTGTAGCAGACCGTAAATGGATTTTGAATTTCCAAAATTACTCCGTGTTACACGCTCCGGTAATACGAACGTGATATGTTTGTTGAGTTCCTATCAGTAACTGGTTTCTAGAATTATGTTATCTAGCTTTGATCGTAACTACCCTAAATAGGGGTAATTTAAGGTTTGCGCGTAATTTTTTGATAGTTTTATGGTTAAATTTATTTTTAAAGTATTTAAATTGTGCTTCTTTATAAATAGAAAATCATCGATTTTAATTTAATTGAAATAGTAAAGGCCAAAAGTTATATAAAAGAAAAAATATACCTATGTCAAAAAAAGGGATAGAAAAATACAAACCTACCTACTTATTTTTTTTTTTCCGATATTGTTTTTAACGTTTTGTAGGCTTAAATACTTTGTGTCTATTTAAGTTATCGAGTATTTTAAGAATAGTCCACCAATTGTACTTCCGCTGTTTGTTGTTAAACAAATATTGTGATCCCTTATGGCGACAGCAGTAAACATTTTTATGTGACGTCATAATATTGTTTTATTGTTAGAGAATTTACGATCATCCCTTCTGCGGTTTATTTGTGATGGTATGTTGTTGAATAATCTGATGCTGATTTGTATATATTATACGGCTGTCAATTTGAATTAGTTCCGTTACATTCATACTGGTATCAAGTAATGTTAATTTGAAGCAATCTCATGTTCTAAGTTCGGTTAGGAAATCGAGATGACTTGATTGAGCTTGATTGACTTGCTCTTATAAATAGCTATTAGTAATCCATCGTGAGGAAACCTGGATTTCAAAATTTGGGATCTGAAATCGCCAATCCGCAGTGGGCAAGCGTGGTGATCAATGCTCATGCCTTGTCTATATGGGAAGAGGCCTGTGCCATGCAGTGGGACGTTTATAGGCTGGATTATTATTATTATTATTATAATCCAAATTACTGATAGCTATTTATTTATTGCAGCTTTGGTTTATTAGCTTAGCAACCGAGCTATCCACGTGGTGTATCCACTTTTTGGTCAAAAAGAATATAAGGGTCATTGGCACGGGAAGAGGAAGAAGATAAAGTAGCTATTAACAAGATATAAAGAGCCAAGAACGTAATAAATGTATTTACTTCTTGACCACTCCGACTTTAACAACCTATTTGACGTAGAGGCCTTGACTTAGTGATTGGACTTAATTAATCCAAAACCGGGCCTAACTCTTTCAGGCAAACCAGTGAATTATAATTTCTCAAAAGTTAGTTTTAATCTGGTTCTGGGTTACGGTAAAATACTTTGAAGATTCAGGTGAAATTCCTAGTCTGTCTTTTATCACAGAATGATAATATAGGTGACGAAAATTTACCAGCCTCTTTGATCCCGATACTAACAAACCAGCTAGTAACTAAGCTCCGAAAATACTTCGAGAAAAGTGTTCTTCTGTCAACAGTCGGGATGCCGAGTTTCCAGGAAATGTGAATTTGTTAGACATTTTGTGTCTAGTCTCTTTTAGATTCCGGCCGATCTCGATAAATAACGTTAGGCATGGGAGCCGACGGCAACGTTTGAAAATACTGGTGTAGCGTGTAAAGCTGAAGGTTTTTCGTGCTGCTGTGTACTGAAAATGTATCTAATATCCGAGAAATACATTCTATTTAAAACATGTGTCGAAATGAGTAATTTAGATAATATTTTTAGAGTTTAAAAGAGGGTGTGCGGTAAATTATATTATTCCCTTTTTTTTCTTTTCAGAAACAACGAAGGTACCACAAACACCCAGACCCGAGACAATGAAGAAATGTGATTTTCTACAATGACCCGTCCGGGGATCGAACCCGGACCTCAGAGCTAGCGACACCTTGAAACCTGTGCGTACGCCACTCGACCACGGAGGTCGTCAAAACCGTCTTTAGGGAGAGTGATTAATATCTGCCAAACAACTTTAGTACAAAAATAATTTATCTACACGAAACCATAAAATTGACCCCTAATTTACCTAAAACATTGCGACTTTTACAGCATAGTAAACGTCACTGCTCACGCAAACATAAAATTCGACAATTAGCAGGAAAACAATAAACCTTGGTACATTCTGATATTTTTACAAGTAAATTTACTGTTTTAAGAGAGTCAGTCCCCTTTCCAAAATGAAATACTAGACGTTTATTACTTGTTTACGAGCCAACTCTTTACCGAATACGAACAACGATGTTTGTGTTTTTATTGTACACTTCCGCGCCATAAAAAGTTTGGAAGTATTACTTTTATGTGTGTTCGTAATCTGATTATTTTAGATTTTTTTGTGCGTAAATGTATTTATCTAATAACATGATTAAAGCATTAGGAGAGTTTCATTTTCGATCCAGACTAAAACCAGTGCGTTAAATTATATACCTACTGTTAGTTGTATTTTGGTTTGTAACTATTGTAGTTGTTATTTCAAGATTGTGCATGCTAATTACAATATTAAGTATATCGGTGTAAGTGTACACGTACAAGAATGTTGTATTTGAATGAAGAAGCCAAATATTTCGTAAAAAGTAATTTCTAAGATATTTCATGGCCCTCTCCAAGTCTATAAGGCGTAATGTTTTGCAACACTGAACATAACTCAAGTACACACTTGAGCTCCTGTATTTTAAGCGAACATCGAAAAACATTATGAGAATCGCTGAATTTCCTCTTAGCTTACTTATGAAAAACAAATTTGGTAAAAAGCTCAAGACTCTACGCCAAAGGAAAATAATTGAAGAATAAGGAAAATTACAGAATATTTTTTTACGTAGTATCAAATTCGCAGTGTCATAAAAATTCTAAAGGTCGGCGGGGTACTTATAAATATTCAAATTTATACAAGCACTGGGCCAGGTGGGCCAGGCAGGTTTGCATAAGTAAACTTACGGAGGGTGCGGACACGAAGCACAATAATCCGGCTCCGGTTCGATAGAAAAAGCAAAATCAAAATTCATTCCGTTGACCCGGGCCCCGGTCGTAATTCCACGACAGGCCCGGAAACTATTTCTATTCAGAGGGGATCTAACCCCAAGGCGAGCCTCCTTGTTTCCAAATATTTTCCTCTCCAGCCTTAATGCAGCACAATCGTAATTTAAAACATGCTACCTCGTTTTAAATTAACGCACGGTCGGTTTGCCCCGCCAGATTTGTGGATGGAATGTGTTAATTGTTTCGTTTCATACGCCCGTTGCGGTCGCGATACACTGATATGCTCTCGCTTGACCATGTAATGGAACGGGTTTAATGGCTGGAATTAATGAGTGGCTACCGAATTTAGAATTTCAGAGAGTTACTTGATTGTAATAAAAGTTCGAAGTAATAGAGTTGTTGTAATCTCTTTCTCGGTAGCGATATACAGAGGGAGTGTTATCGCCGCCGAAACGGTAATGACGATGCGATAACATCGGTCGGTGAGGAAGCGGGGGCGAATCGACTGATCTCAGACTGTGGCCAGATTAAATCTCTGTAGGAACTGCCCGCAACATTAACTAATGACACTCCGGAGATGGGACAAACTCCGATAGCCCCGATCCACTCTACACCGACTCGTTTCAGTTCATTTGGGGGAGTCGAGGTAATCAACATTCAAGAGCTCATCGCCGAAGATAACACAACTTTGTGACGACTGTTTCTAACTCCAATTGACCTGTTAGATTATCATACGGATATTCGAAGCCGCGATATGTGGTAATTAATATTTAATCACTGAATGAGGGTTAAGTTAACTCTGTATCTCACTAAACTCATTAGCATGCCACTTTACATTTACCAAACTATTTACTGCGATAGCTGAAATGTGACGTCATAAAACACGTGCCTCCTATCTTTAATAAATAAACGCTCCCGAATAAATAAATACTTCACTCTTCCCCTATATTATTCCGTCGAGTTGTTATAAATAGCTATTGCAAATTGGGAATAAATGAGCTACAAAAAATGCTTCGGTTCTTGTCTCCCCTCTGCACTCGACAATAGGGAAATTCGATATTGTATAAGACTGTCCCATTAAGCATCAGGAACCACTTCGAGATTTATATGTGTTTATGTTTGTCTGAAATTAAATCGGGGAGACTTTATAGCCAATAATGTTTATTTTAAAATAGAAATTCGCGAAAAAATAAATGTACAAAAAGATGCCAGTGACAGCCCTGTGTAATTAAATTACTTATATTTTTTTTTAACTAGCAGACTCAAAATAGTTTTTTATCTTTCGAACATGTTTTGGAAGGCTTATCATACAACTTTTGTTTTATGGTATTTAAAACTAAGCATGGGTAATAAAAGTACGATTCTTTAGTTGTCTTCGAAAGTAGTTTGGTTGTATTTTTGGATCCAGACTGCAGTTTTACGATGTAAGACGAACATCATCGATCTTTAGTACACTGATTTACATGATATTGTGTCATAAAAATACAGTAAAACAGGCATTGAAGTCTGTTTAATGGTAAGTACTGAGATAAGTTCAGGAGGTTCAATAACAGACTTACGAGGAGGTTATTTTATTTACGAGTATTAAATACTTCGTTTTATTTGTACGCACATGAAAACAAGGGGACAAATATACAAAGGTCATCCTTAGAAATGTGGTCGAACAACTAGTCTGAAACATGCCTAAATTGTGCATTATGATGATGTCCATCTAAAATCCACAAACCAAAAGTCCTTGCATCGATATCAATAATTATTATCAGTATACATTTAGGTATTCTTAAAACAGTAATAAAATCTTTTTTTTAACGTTCGTTGAAGTTCAAGGATGGTTTTTACGGCGAGAAAAATGCACTGGGAACGGGACCTCGGTATTCACACGGGTGAAACCGCGGGGCACAGCTAGTTGTCTATAAAAAAGTATAATCCGTGAATCGGTGACACCTGATATACCGACTCATATGACAGAAATTGTTGTTAGACATTAGTGTTTTATCATGTCAATTATTAAATCTACATAATTTCTGCATTTGGCTTAAATAAATAATCTTTAATTCTAATGTAAATAAAACTTTTCACCACAACAGCCTGCCTAATAGGTATGCACTGTATCCCTGCTATTTGATGTCCGATGTAGTCTGAATCGTCTTTGTCTCGGACAATGGCTTCGTAAACGCTTGGAACACAATGGCCAGCTACCTGCCCCCCAAGTGTTATGGCCGCTCACAATGTTTGAGGACGTACTAATTGACGCTTTAGACTCACGATTTAACGTATTGGGTATGAATGTTGTGTTAGGAGTTTGGGAGGTGATTGTATGAATATGTTATCTACAATAAAAGTTAAAACTCATTTCAGCTACCTAGCAATTATTAATACATTGATTTTGAACATGAACCTAACCAAACATTGGGTCAGTGAGCCTAATATAGAAGAGGCAGTCAAAGAATCTATCAGGCTTCTTGACTGTAACGAAACGAGTGACTGTCCAAAACTTGTTAGGCCGCATGAAATACAAAAACTATTAAGAAAACTTAAACCGAACAAAGCGCCTGGTTTTGATGGGCTGGGAAATGGCTTACTAAAAAATCTCCCTCAGAAAGCTATTGTCTACTTAACCAAGGTATTTAATGGATGTCTACGAATTGTATACTTTCCTAAAATATTAAAACATGCTAAAATAATCCCTATCAAAAAACCAGGGAAAGATCAGGCGACCCCATCTAGCTACCGACCAATTAGTTTGTTGCCAAGCATCGGTAAACTCCTAGAAGCCATTATCTTATCCCGTCTTACTAAAGTAACTGCACATAAGTTGATTCCGGAACAGTTTGGATTCCGAAGCTCACACTCAACCACACAACAGCTTGCCAGAGTGGCTGAACACATAGCACATGGGTTAAATGGCGGCCTATCCACAGGCATGATATTACTGGATATAGAAAAAGCGTTCGACTCTGTTTGGCACGATGGTCTATTATACAAGTTAATTAAATTTGAAGTGCCTCTGTGTCTTGTGAAACTCATCCAGAACTACTTACGAGACCGATCGTTTTCTGTTTACATAGGCAAAGACCACTCTGCTCCTAAGACCATCCCAGCCGGTGTGCCTCAAGGCTCCCTCATTGGCCCATACGCGTTCATACTTTACCTGAACGACATACCTAAACAGCCCCATACGCAACTTGCAATCTACGCAGACGACACGGCAACATTCACAACACACAGCGATATTGATGTAGTGGCTGGACGCCTACAATTTTCTCTGGAACTACTCAGTAAATATTTCAAAAGCTGGAAACTTCAAGTAAACTCTACGAAAACCGAAGGCATTCTGTTTACCAGAAAACGTGCACTTCCCACCAGACTTGTAAAGATTGATAATTTCCAAATCACATGGCGTGTTTCGGTGAAATATTTAGGTGTTATTTTAGACAAAACCCTCAACTGGAATAAGAACACTGAACTTCTTATAAATAAAGGTGTAAAGGCCCTAAATTCATTGAAACCAATTTTAAATCGTAAATCTGTTCTTAGTCCCCCCACCAAATTGCTCATTTACTCTACACTTGTTAGACCTTGTCTTACCTACGCAGCACCTGTCTGGTCTAGTCTCACAGAAACAAAGTACAATAAAATCCAAACTATTCAAAATAAAGCATTAAAGCTATCATACAACACACCATTTCGCACAAACCTTAAAACATTACACAACCGTATAAAATTTCCGTTCATAAAAGAATTCATTTTAAAAATCTCCCGTAATTTTTACCTAAATAAAAACCCAGCACACTTTAACATCCTAATTTCATCAATTGGTAAAAGTCGACTCAGTACATTGCCGTACGCCCGCACGTACAATCGATACAGACTGCCCCATCACTATTTCCTACGTGACGCATCATGACAACAGCTCGCTTACTAGCCGACGCCGCTCATGCGACCGGTGAATGCTTCACCTTTTTTTCACGAAGTACCCGCTACTTACCTCATTATCATATATTTTTCTAATATAAGATTACATTGCGTAACCCAAACAAAATAATTATATGTGGGTCCTCACTAAGACTTACACATATCCTGTATTTGAATAATATTAATAAGAAATACTTAAGTAAGTTAATTTATGTTAAATAATACCTAATAAGTAATTTCATGTTTTGATGTTTGTAAAGGCGATAGATAGCCTGTGTAACAACATAAATCCTGATTTGTCTACAAATAGAATAAGATCATTTGTAAACTGTATTTTAAACCATGTAACTAATAAAGACCTTTAAAAATCAATCAATCAATCAATACATTGATTTTGTTGTTGAGTTTGGGAGGTGATTGTGTGAGTATTTCTAATACAAAATTTTACACTGATATAATAGATTTTAAAGTGGTGATCTAATATTTATGGAACTGTTTACACTTTCCGTTAAAAATTAACTCCTTTTAATGATAGAGTTTGATGAAGAAGCACATAATCAACCCACTACTTTTAGGAATTGCGTTTATTCTGTTACACGTCGCATAGGCAATTCCAGGCAGCGGCATGTTTAAAATAACCCTTCCTTAGCAGTCGGGTAAAAAAGACATTAGCTTAATTTTTTTTTATTAGTTAGGAATTGTAAAGTACAATGTAAGTAAAATGTTTTTAGCAAGTTAGACTGATAACACTTACTCGTAAATGGCATCGTGTTTAACAGAAAATAATATTTTTATCATATTCTGTAATACGATCCATTTACGTGTTTATGCTTTTATAGCTAAAAATAGAATGAAAAATGACACAAAATAGCACATTTAAAAGCTATTATTACATTATATTACTCATGGGAGCTTCAATACTGCAAGAACAGGGGAATTTAATTACTGAAAATCTTTTAGCTAATACAGTGGCGCACCCTAAGGTTTTTAGCGGAATTTTAATTATGACGTAGCATTCGCCTCGTCACGTTACCACGTTTTATTAGCAAGGCAAACAATTTTAATCGTTGTAGGTGTGCCTAAAGGTAGTCGAACAAACGACTTCGGTGATGTTTATTTTGACTATTGTACTTTTAACCTTTGCCTTATAACGGCATTTGCCTGAAAATAATGGAATTGTTGTGTTTGTTGAAGTTATTTCCTGACTTTGACCTTTTTGGTGGCTATTTTTGCTTTTGAAATTGGTGTTACAAATATACGATTCTGGACTGTGACGGTTTTTCCTGCTAAAAATAAACGTATGCATGAATGACAATTTTATTTCACCTTTATGTGAAAGGTTCACATAAAGGTGAAATGAAATTGTCATGCATTTTCAAAATGTCCAAGGTGCGTGCCATTTCTACTGCGTGCGAAACTAAACTAATTTAGTAATCGGTTTGTGATATACACATTAACTATGAAACTTCAAGATTGTAGTAATCGACAAGCAATGAAAGCAAGTAACTATCCTTTACCCACCCTCGTGATATCTGCCTACAGTGACTAACTTGAATGTAACCTTGAAGTGAGGAACCATTATTTATTTATTTGCCAAACATCCCACACGAATATTAATGAAGACACCGACAGGGGTCGTTTATGTGGGTTTCACAAATATATAAATCAATTTGAAATAATATGCGTGTTAGAACTTAATGAAAGATCTTATAGTTATCTTAATATCTAAGAATTTATTACGTCGTAAAATACTCGAGGTTGTGTTGAGTGAATGTTGAGTGAGTGTTCATTAGTTGGCCAAGCATGCAGTTTTTATGTGTATTTAAACACTGTTTTATCTATATTAAAGAAAAAAAGGGTTTTCTTCTTATAAAATAGAATGCCAAATGGCATGTTCCGACAGGATCCTCTATTAAGAATAAAGTTAAAAATGCGAAAATAAAAATATCCTTTCCAATGTTATCATCGTCACTTATTCTAAAATAATAGGTTAACGTAGTAAATTAGTGTTACGGCGCCTAATGTAACATGTTACAAAGCGAACTTTCATGCAGCAAGCGTTTTCGTGCTCGTTTTAAAGACTAAGTTTTTTAGTTTTTTAGTTTTTTTTTTAGTTAATTTCTAGATTACAGTAAAATGTGATATTGAAATTTTCATTGATAGATAATATATGGTGTCAGTGATGTAATTCAGTTTAATGCAAAAACGCAATCACTCTCCTAGTGTAAATATTAATTTACAAATGTTATGTTTGAATGATTAACACGACCTAGTTGATGAATAAGTAAACAACTACAGATTACATCAGACTAAATATAATTAATTTCGATTGAATACTATGTCAAACAAAAATGTACAGTTGGAATCAAAGGTACCTAGGTTTTCCTGAAAAAAAAAAGGGCATTGACAAACTTTTCTCTGTCTGCAGAGAGAAGTCGCTTATTAGCCATCTGCGCTAGAAATTGTTCGGTGCATAAGTTTACATACACTATTTTCCCATACCTGAATATTTTTGCACTTTCCATTTTTGTAACCTCATAGGCCGATGGAAAGGCAAGCTGCCTCGATTCCGAAGAGTCCTAGGGCAGGACCAATGACAAAGAATTTTCTGAAAGGGCTGGCACTAACGTATATGGTTGATGTTATTGTCACTCATCCAAAGATTAACTTCAGCAAGTGTATTTATTTATTTAGTTCGATGGGTCTCCTCTAGGGCTTTTACTTAGCCTACCCATTTCATTCTTAAAATGATTTTTATTCGTACTTTGACAGTGTGACAGACCTGTAACCAACGAGGTTGCATTTGAATCTATAGAGTGAGCCTATGAGAGTTTAAACCGTAAGCACGAGTGTGAACAAGTGTTGTCGTGAATTATGTATGAAGATGGAGCTTGCCGTTTTAAAAAATCTATCTAAAACTCTAATATAATCCTAACAATGTCAAAACCATCGATATTTTCTTATACAAGTTTCTCGTTGCGCGAAAATTAACTTAAATGAAAAACGAAATGTACTAGGATCAGACTAAAAACTGCTCTCGCTTGGCACAAGGGGAACCTAGCGATAGTAGCAGTCTATGCATATCATACGTCGATGCCTGTAACTCAATGCACTATAGCAGGTTTTTGAACTTAAATAAAGCCTCTAAAGTGAGCTCGACCGTACTTATCAGCTTTACCAACAATTAAATATGTAGGTTTTTAATGTAATTAAAATCTGCTGTTATTGTTTTAACGCTACATTTATTTCATGAATAAAACGTTGACACATGTTTTTCCTTTGTGAAATAATTTCATTAATTATAGAGATGTTATCTAGTATATTATTTGATTTAATTTTAAATATAGCAAAAAGTGAGCAATTGTACACCTACATTTAGCAATAAATATCCGTTGTATGATGAAAAAAATAATTAAGAAATTGACTCAAAGTATTTTTTTATATACGTTCATTTTATTTAATCTTTATTAATGTAAAATGTTTTCAAACAATTATACTTAATTCATTTATATTCAATTAAGAAGACGTATATTAAAACGAATTCCAGATAACCAGGCTATGTTGACAGCAACATAATTAGAATAGCTCCGAGAAAAATCTTTGTTCGCAGTAATATTTCTCATTCATGCAGCCTCTTATATGTATTTACATGTTTAATACAGTATTTATGTAACAAAAACCTTGTGTGTCCTTGTACGTTTTAAGAATGGACACCTAATGGAAGCAACGTACAGCACATAAAAAAGAACTAAACAAATATTCAATTATTTTTATTTTCTAATTAAAAGTGTCATATACATACGGCCATACACTGGAGCCCACATGGTTTTTGTAAAACACTCATCCGTTTTTTGAAACATTGATCAACACAAAAATCACCTGTCAAATCTCATTGGTTGTTCGTCTTTTGGCGAACCAACCACAGCTATAATCAGTTAATTTGACAATGGATTAAATTGATTTGCCTTTCAGAAACCAAGGGTTTACCTACCTATATTATACCCAAGTATTCTATAGAAGCCATTCGCCAGTCTGACCAGACGATATGCAATCAAGTCCTCACACGGAACGATCAAAGCCCAACAGGCTGTATCGATGTTGTTATATCATGAACGATGACGTCGCCATCATTAGTTATGAGTTATGACGTCATACGAGGTCCGCCATTGTTCTACGAGTGGAGGGTAGGTGACTGATTGGTGTTGACTGTTGAGTGTAGCGATGGTTTTTATTTATGATATTCTAGGGTTTTTTTTGTGATTGAATGGCAATTTTATATTGTTTAGGCTTTTTTTTTTACTTTTATTTTATTACCTATAGGTAAAGGGATTATTTATGTAGGTATACGAACTAATTACACGTATTGTTAAGATCACTTGACTTTTTTTATACAGGGTGTTGCAAAACCCCTGTCCGACCCGAAAGGGGGATACAGGGTTCACCATCACATGTCCAAATAAAATGTTAAATTTGGAATAGTCATAATAATAACAATAATAATAAACTTAGGAGTAGCCGCCAAATTCCTTAAATTTGAAGATAAATCAAAAACTACACCACCATTTTCGTCGGTGTTCATGGTGGCCATTTGGATGATCATTTGGCACAACCTGTGACGATGCCGTCACTCTCACTATCCATTTGGAGAAAAAAAAAATAGGCTATATATTTTTTTTTTATTCATTTATTTTTTTCATTAGTGTAATCAGACATCGATACCCAACAACCCCTTAATGGATCGGACAGGGGTTTTGTAACACCCTGTATTGCCGAAGTGATATTGTTATAAACCATAAGTTGTTTCAGTTCACTCAATTTCAAAATTGACTCTAGTAAATAAATACATATTTTCTAGAAAACTATTTAAAGCGCTTAGGTACTGTTAACCTAAAGCAACTTCTAAAATATTCCTTTTATATAAACTGTCAATATTCAACATTCCATCCCAAATCTTAGACGTAGGTAGGTACGCAATAATCCAATCAACCTGACATTTCTTACCATTTCTAATTACACAGAACCATTACGGTCCTTCGGAAACAGCCTTCGAAATCACAACAAAACTCCATTAGGGTCTTACCATACGAATTAATTAATTCACACGATTCACCCCCGTTACTATTAGGGCCGGACTTCACTAAAGAGGGGACGAGATGAGCGGAGCTGAGCGGTGATGTCCGGATCTGAATAACGAAGTCCTACTAAAATTGTGTCGTTGAGAAAATACATTCCTGATTGGTGAGCAGACAGTAATTTATAACTTAATTAACTAAACTTAAATTACTATCACTAATATTTTGTCTGTTAAGCGAATAATCAATTCAAAACCCTTTATAATGCTAGGTGACACTGAATAATGTAACTTAAATTTTAATTTCCCTATACAAATTGAGATCAACTGAAATGTGTCGGGAACGCGTTCTTTCAGAGGCCCATAGTTTAAAAAAACTTCCCCGCTTCGCTCATTTCATCTCCGCTATGGTGGAGTCCACCCCAAAAGGTCGAAGATTACGTCCTATTTTGGGATCACTGCTATGGTCAATGATTTCGAATGTGATTTGTAATTTACGAATATTCTGAATTTGAGTATGTTGTTGGATTTTGTTCTGTATGGTGTAGGAATTAAGGTTGGTTTCGATAGAGTTGTGATGATTATTGCAATTTGAGTTATGTATTAGTCACTTTACTGTTAAGTTTTAAATGAATGGGATTCTATCACAAGCCATTCAGATAATAAAAAACGAACGCCTTTCTACGTGATGACATAAAGTGTAAAGATAAAAACTATGAACGTATAAATAAGCTACGTAGTATCTAGATAAACAATAATGTTACAAATAAAATAGTTATACATCAAAGTATGAAGCTAGTTCGTTAATAAATAAAATAAATAATTATATTTACAGAATTCAGTGAAAGCGAAGCCATGCGGTTTTATTTACTTACCAATAATTAATTAGCATGCTAATTGAGACGAAATGATTTAATTAAGTTGCAAATTAATTATTATTTACTTTCGTTAACGAACTCGAAGAGAATTTTATTCTTTATGTTTTGTTTACCTTACCTTATTTATTGATTCGGACGAAGTTTGAAATTCTCGAAATTTCGTATTGAAAGCCAACTAGGTTATCTTGAAAACTCTTTACGGAGAAAACCTAATTCATTATTTTATAAATAAATCTTGTGGCTAAAGATACAATCATAATTTAAAAATACATAAAAGACACATTCAAATATATTTGAACACTTTTTATTTATTTGTGTGTATTTTTCATAGCCGTGAATAAATAAAAAAGTTCTCAAATTCAATTCAAATAAAATACTATAAATAAATAATAACAAAAGGTTTCTCCAAAAATGCGATTGTTTAAGATCTTGTCAGTTCTGAAGTAAATCCATTAACTTTGTTACATAATCAGTAAAAGAATAAACATGAATTCTCAGAACTTTTGCCGTGACAAATCCTCGTCGTCGACTCCTTGGAGAAAAACTAAACAAAAGTAGGTCTAACATAAAAATAAAATAAAACAAAAGGTTTATGAAGCTGGCTGTTTACCTAGCTGGCATGAAAAGAAAATGTTTCAGACGATAAAAATAATAGGACATTCGAAAATAGAACATTTATTATACTATCGCAACAAAAAAAAAACAAAAGACGACTCATCAGCTTATAACATCTAGGTTTCCTTAAATAGAGTTCGCATGTTTTCGAATTATCATTAAGATTTAAATAAGATTTATGCTAAGCAATAACGATTTAAAAATTTACCTACTAAATTCGTTTGGCACGGAAACCTTCCAAGCCCCACTACTTTTCATTTCCGATACTACGAATAAACAGGTACAGGATAAATTCGACCCGAATTAGCTGAATGTTACCTTAACACAATTTCAGGTAAGGAGGCTCATGATTGGCATTTGATACCGAATCAAATACCGTTACGGCAACACGTCACACTGACATTGACAGGTGACGTTACCTATGTTTATCTAACGTCAGTTTGACACACCATTAACTGTTTACAAATTAATACGCTGCGGCAAATTGATGTTTTAATATTTGAGGTAAATTTTGCGTGTTTACGTAAACGTTGGCACGTGACTCAGTGATTGTACTACAGTCTTTTGTTTTGTGATTTGTTGGGTTTGTTTTTATGTGTAAAAAACATTGGTCACGATGTTATATAAGACTAACCATTAATTGTCAAGTGTAGTCACGAAAACTTCACGTTATTAGCACCTACTGTTGTACTTTGACCTAATAAATAAAATCTAAAAATATGTGTCTTTCACTATCTAACTGACTAATTTAATAGGTATTATATTTTCATGTTCAGTCTAGCCTAAGTTTTACATCTATCTGTCAAATACAACTTAACTATTTCCGTGTTCCTAGAGTCACATATTAAGAACATTTTCAGCGGGACAGTTAAATACACATAACTATCACAAACTGTACCTATAAGAAGGTTTAAAACAAACAAATATTAGTTCCCTTCTCAGCGGCAACATAAACCACAAGTTCTCAGCGACTCAAAGTTTCCAACGAGTGGCAACTTAAATAAGAATTTACTATTCAGTGGCCGCTGAGAAGTATGAACGATTGTTTTAACAGTTCTCGACATATGATATTAAAATTGATGGATTTCCGTTCAGACTTCAGTTTGCAGATGAAAAGTTTAGTTTGATGGGAATTTATTTATTATTCTGTAGATAAGGTGTGAATATTTAAATAGGCAGAGATGGAGAGATGGAGAGACTATAAACTCTAATATTCTAGCAGAAAACAGTATTCATGATTTATGATTAGGCTTACCTTAATTAGGATCTATATATTTATCTACGTATTAGGCGAAGATCTATCAACGTTTTCAACATCTGAAATGATATATTATCGTTACTTGAACTAATTTAGAAATGTAGAATATACCAAACTGTTTAAAAAACAATTCAATATCTTTTCACCTTATTTTTTCATAATTTAATACATTTTCAGCTGAAAACTTTTAAAAGGACTTAAATATTTCTAGTCGGCTTTCAAGAACCGAAGTCTTTAGAAACACTAAACAGTCGTCAAAATATTAACAACCAAAAAACACACCAACTTACATTAAATTGTTTGAACACCACTCGAATTACTCACAAAAAAATCTCTCCGTTTGTTTATATTTCTCGCTCGGAAAGAACAAAACAGGGCTAAGAAACGTGACCTTTCTTAATCAGGCTATTATCATTCTGGAGCCTTTTAGTCGGAACTTGGAATAAGTGCTCATGTCGATAAAGCCAGTCAGATATGGAAAACTAGGCGGAGTAATGAAGATAGTGCTAGTGCTAATCAAGATGAACGTAAATCCTCTTTTGTTTTCTACTAGGGATGCATGATGTATGGGGGATGATAGCTTACTGGGTTATTGGTACCCACTTTGTCCTTTATACATTTTTTTGTGGTGTGTGAAAATGATATTTTATGTGACTGATAATTTTCCTTTTGTAGCGTCATATTTTCGATGGCTAATCAGTAAATGTTTTTTTGTTGAAAATAAGTTTTTTTTGTGTTTTTATTTTCTTATTGTTGGCTCTATAAAAACCCGCAATTTGTATTTAGTAAGAACGTGTGATAATAGTACAATAATATGAGATAAAAGATATAACAAAAAAAAATAAGATCAGGATAAAAAAATGTTGCTCTACGTTCAGTTAATGCCAAATTGGATTTGTAAAAGGTATAAAAATTAAAAGCTTTATTTAAGTCGAGTCGTAAAGTACCTATCATCTTATAAGGATTAATTGCTAATGGAAAGAGATTTTATATAATTTTTGCTTTTGTTGTGGACTCCTATTGGATGGAAATCCGTAATTTATTAGTTTTGCTCGTTATCTTGTATTCGGTATACACGAATAAAGTAATTTTAGGTTTAGTGTGAATATACTCATATATATGTTTTTTATGTAAATGTTACTGTCAGTAGTGTTTCATATCTAACTCAATTAATTTAAAAAGCTAACGAATAAAACGTACAAAGTGGAAAATAAATTCCTACTTTATTTGATATTGTATGGCAAACTTTTTCTTTGCAAATATTCATAAGCACTCACAAAACATTATGTTATTTTTACTCTTTTACAAAAATATTTCACAATGAAATTGTATCCACACATTATTTGTTCAATAGACTAAGAAGGCGTACCTAATCATACCTACTATAAACTTTATGTACCATTTAGAACCAATAAGTACCGCACATATTCACAAAATCCCAAACCCCTCAGATTAAAATTAGGAATCAGAAAATTAACACATTCAGCCAAAGTGCCGCATAAAGTATTAATCACCGCTACACCGAAATACCCTTTCTTCGATTTGATAGGTACAGTCAACTACAGTCGACAAACAAAATTATTTATAAACGCCAATGATCAGGTTTGATTGCTTTTTTTTTGGAAAGGATATTTTAGGATTTTTTTTCACCTTGGGTTACGTTATTAAATTTTTAGTAACGATCCCTAATCTTTTCTAGCAATATGTATAGCCTATGTTACTAAGGGTGAATGTAGCTTTCTAATTTTGAAAGAATTTTTGAAATCACCACAGTTGTTTTTCAGTTTATTCATTACAAACATACACAGAAAGAAGTAGATTTTCTACATGTTTACAATATTGGCAAAAAGGTTATTTTTTTACAATAATATAAGAAGCTTCATTGTTATAGGGCCCAGTCTGACTTAAAACTAGTTGGGCATCTTCACCAGTGAACCGCGAGTTAAGTAGCTATAAGTCTTTGAGTCATACCTATTCTTTAATATTTATGTTACAAAAGTTATTATTTAAGCTTATTTTCTTTCTTAGTAACAACAACTTTTTTAATTCCATTGTGTTCAGGTGTTTTGTAAACTCAGAATGTTGTTATTTTTTTTATATTCCGGGACATCTCACACACGGTTATCTGATCCCAAGCTAAGCAGAGCTTGTGTTATGGTAACCAGACAACTGATAAACATACTTATATATTTATAAATACATACATATTATAGATAAATGACACCCAGACACAGAACAAATGATCGTGCTCATCACACAAACATTTGTGCTTGGTGGGAATCGAACCCACGACCTTCGGTACAACAGTCAGGGCCACTAAGCACTAGACCAACAGGCCCGTCAAATTTCGTAAAGGATTTTGATGCTGACTGTAGTCACAGAGTAATGGGAAAAGCCGCTAAAGGATTAAAAGTATATGAGTACCCTTTAATACATGGGTAGGAAGGTTTAATATGAAAATAAACAATGTGAGAGATTCAAAACAATGCGGTATCTGCGTGAAAACAATGTTTAATGAACCGACTGAATTATGGTTACAGGAAGAGTAAGAATATAATTTATTTTTAATTTAATATCGTATTTATTTTTATATGTAACTTAACGTTGTTTTTAATTTCTCCAAGAAGCGTCGTAATTCTTAGCTTTTATTTAATTGTGCCAAAGTATAGTATTCCTTATTAAAATGTAAACTTTTTGTACTTTTTTTATCACGGTGCTTAGTGCATAGAAACGAATTCATCTTTATAACTTCACAAAACAACGATTCAACGTTTGTCGTTTGTTATGTATGTATGTTTTACTGTTAATGTTTCGCCTAAAAAAAAACATAAATACTTAATTACTTCGATTCAATATTTCTAAGACAGTGTCTTATATGGGTATTTTAGATGTTTGTAGTTTCGTCCTAGTAAGTGTCCTAGATATGTTTAGTTTTAAGAAACGTGAAAAGGATTAGCTTCAATATGACGAGTGGGTAGACGTTTTTTGACACTGACGCAACTCCGGGCTTTTGCTCGCGGCCGTCGGATGAAGAGGAATCTGGTGGCTCCGGATTGAAGCCAGACGTGTTCGGTGGAGTGTCGCTGGCAATAGCTAGGCGATCGCAAATGATGATAACCAAGTGCCTTCATCAGAAGTGGGATAAAGAGTTAAGAGGAGAATAGCTGTACGAGATCTTCAGCGTCGATAAAAATAATGATTACATAAACATTTAATTAATTTCAAGAAAAGATCTCGTACTACCTCAGTCTACAATTAATCCTATTACATTCCATGGCAAAATCTTCTGCATTCAAAGAAGAAAACGCTATAAAACAGTCGCGAGACACAAACTGTAAGTCCCATACCAGCTTCAAACTTAATAATACATGTTTCCTGAGAAAAACATATTTCGCTAAGTTAGCTGCTATCGAATGGCCGAAGTTCAGCTATGGGATGTTATATCGAGTGTGAAGAACGACTGTCGATGTCCTCAATAATCTCTGATTTATTTTATAGTATTGAAAAGCTCTTTCGAAACTGGAATTACTCTGGTATTGTACAGTTAGATGATACATGTGTAGTTTTTGTATTTGTTTTGAGGTTTATTGTAGTTGCAAGTTTTTAGTCGCATTGGTTTTGAATGTTTTTTCGATTGATAAATACAGATAGATAAACTGTTGTGGTTATTTTATTCTTTAATAAAGCAAATTTCAAGGATTTCATTGTTTTATTTCTATAAAATTAGAAATTGATGATTTTTATTGTTTCTTTACATATTATAGTTAGAAACATTCCAACTCCTTCTACCTCGTTACTACCTAACTGCCTCGTTGGCCTAGTGGTGTTAAGCGCGACTGCTATGCTAGAGGTCTTGGGTTCGATTCCCGAGTCGAACATGGCGGTATTGGGTTTTTCTATGAAATGCTCAGTAGCAGGTCGGAGTTTGGATTTGTGCCCGATTTGTGGCAATAGGCTCGCTCCCTATTACATGGGACCTAAACATATTGGCGACCTGTGGGTGTACATTGGTACACCTCTGCCTACCCCTTCGGGGATACAAGCGTGATGATATGTATGTATGTATGTATTCCTAACTCAAATTCTTAATGAATCTTCTTTCAGCATATTTCAACTAAAAATCAAACAAAAAGGTATAAAAGAAACATAAAACAAAAGCTATCTGACGTCATACCCCACACGTAACTTGATACGAACTGATTTCAAGGAAAAAGATCAATGTCCTTTCACACTGACAAGCTCTTAGTGTTGGAAATTTATAATAGTGGTGGCCATTACTGGAAGTGCTTCCAAGACCTGATGCATGACGCACTCGGGAAATATTAATATAGAGTCAAGTGCACTTGACATTGATACCGGCTTTGCGTGTGGAAGGACTCTTATATTGGACGATGTACTTTTAAATTGAGAACTTTTTAAAGAATGAGTTGAAATATTAGGTCATATCTAAAGTTTTGTAGTACGTTCGGCTGTCTGCAACTATTTTTTCTATATCTTGACAGAATTTGTCCGGAACGATTCTTTTAGGCGATTACATTTAGGCAATAATTCTAATTTTGGCTTTGTAAATAGCTGTTTATTCTCTTCTTTCTCCGGAGGGATAAAAATTTTGTATAAATTACTTGTTATTTTACGTTTAAGTTATTTCTTTGCTTTGCGCTTTCTTTGTATAGAAAGATGTAGTTGCAAAGCGAAAAAGATTTTCATTATTTTTTTTTTTCTTTTCATATGATCGATGATAGGTTTATTATTTAGATACTTGGGACCAGCATGTGTAAGTCACAAGTAATGGCGGTACGCATCCAATGTGCAGTGATACAGACATTTCATGCATTACAGCTTTTCAACTATGAATATATTTGTAGGTAACGGGCTGACTTATACAATGGGATCGTCTCAAAGTTATGCTAGACCTGGGCATAATTATGCACCGTACAACTGACCAATGCTAGAACCTAATCATAAAATTATCCTCAAACCAAGAAGTTTTCATACTTCGCAGTAATTGACCATTGCATTGTTGTGCAAAATTACAAGTCGCTACTTACTATGATCCCTCAACCATGACATACGTTTGCGATCTATCATTACAGTACATTCCATCCTGTCGTCTAACTAGAACTAATACTTTGTAATTGAAGAGGGTAATGACGTCACTATTATGTATTTTACTATCTTCAAGGAAGAAGGTAATTGTGTTTCCCAGGAAAATTTTTGTTGTTGTTAAATAAGTAGCCTAGGGAAAGTAAATCCTTGTAATGATTTCTGTAGAAAGAACTGACAAACGGAAGGGAAAAAAATACTAAATAATTATTATTTATTGTTTTTTTAGGTAACAGGAATGTTTGACATTGAGAAATAAAACATTTTTTTTTCCGGATTTATCGCGAATATATTTTAGTCTTAATTTACGACGTTTCAATACCTTTGCAGATGTCATATTGACCTTAATCATTATAAACTAAATAATTATATTATTCAACATATTTTTATAAGTTAAAAATGAATCCTTCATTTGTGCTAGAAAATATTGTTACAGGTAAAGTTAAAATTAAAAACAATCACTCGACCTCTGAAATACACATAACATTTCAATCCTACAAATCCGTATTAAATGGAACTCTAGACGATACAGCATCGTATCGCTGATTTGTATTTAATCCTGAACATTGAACGTTAAACGATATCGAATAGTTACGTATGAGCTGCAGACCTTGTGTTTATACTGTTCTGTGCCTGTACTATGAACTTTTAAAGGAATACTGGTGTCGTTGTTGGAGCGAGACAGCGCTCTACACCGCGCATAGCGGCGTCTCGCTCGCACGACGGCTACGGTAATCCTTTAAGGTTTCATAATAGGTGTTCTGTTGGCCGAATTGAAAGTTTAATTATTGTTTCAGTTTACCCTCCATTGAGTAACGCATCATTAGTTGAAGCTTCCGTTTCGGTAAACACTGTGGATTGAGAGTTGATGGTGTATGATGTTAGCTTAGTAACCAAATACTCAGAAACAGTCTGATGTATGTATACCACTTGTATTCATAACTAGATGTGTTCTGACCGGAGTGCTTATTTTGAATGTAGATATAATTTCGCATTATATTTCCAGTCTATGCTTGCTACTATCGAAACTATTAAACTTTTTTTTTATCCAATCGTATGTGGCTTAACTGTATTGTAATGTACACTTCTGAATCAGAATATTTTGTAAAATAACCGAATATTTTGATAGCCTACATAAAGTAATAGTATCAATTTTGCGGCTATACAAACTGGAATACATGTAGTAAAAATTAAAGTATCAAATATCATACACGCAGATGTATACGTATATGATACGATCTGCGTATATGATATTTTATTTAATTACTTTAAAATTATTTTGTCAGTGGCCACAAAAACAAAAGCTACAGAATTACAATATGAGTGGCCATAAAACAAAAGCTAAATTTACAATTAGAGTATACATAAGAAACTAAAGAGTGAACCTATCAGAGTTTGAACCGTAAGCACTAGTGTCAACTAGTTTTGTCATGAATTATGTTTGAAGATGGAGAAAAAAAATCTATTTAAAACACTAATATTATCCTAACAATGTCAGAACCATCGATATTTTCGTATATAAGTTTCTCGTTGCGCGAAAATTAACTTAAATCAGTAAACGAATGTACAAGGGAAAACTAGCGATAATAGCAGTCTATGTATATGTTTAATCTATGATATCAGCTATCGGCTAAAATTCTACATTCAAATTCGTAAATGGAATTGTCCGCAGCCATATTGCAATATCAAGTGGAAGTTCATAACGTGCGGTTTCGTATCCATTATTCTGGGTACAAAGTTTAAGTGGTCGGTACCCTTTGGACCAAAGAGACCCTGATTCAATTCACCTGCTGGGCCTTTGACAGTCGGCTGCGAGTCGGATGGACCATATCGGCAGTTTTGGGTTGCTTTGATGCTCGAATTCTGTTTATGTAGGTATAGATTAATATTTTATGTTACTATTGACATGTTGCCTTATTTTCGTAATATCTTTATAATTATTTGTTTGTGGTTTTGTCTCCTAAACGGCTGGGCCGATTTGGTTCTATGTCATTTCACAATAATTCTTAAAAAAAATCGACTTCAAAGCAAACCATTTCACTCTCGTAAAAAGCAAAGGCTATAGGGAGAGTATGATTGAAACGAACGTCACTTATAGTTCGACAATTTAATGATTAGGGAAACACTTCAAACATTAGACATGCAATAACAGTTATACAAAGACATAAGAACTAAGGACTAAGACTCGCGGGTACGGATCGGCGCGCGGCAGCGCGCTCGCGTGATACGTGTTTACTGTTCGACGGCGACTCGTGGACTAGCGGAGCACGCGCGGCGCTAGCGGCGGGCGCGCAGCGCCCGTCGCCTCGCCAGTTATTACCGGTTCTTTTGTAAAGCGCGGGAACGCAGCCGTGCCGAACGACGATCCGAACTTACGCACGATGATGCACGAGGGGCTACACCAATGTCTGCGTTCCTACACATAGGCCTCGCTACATCCTCCCCCTCCAAGTCAGTGGAAGACTGTGAAGCTGACTTGGCACTCTTCTTACGTGGTCTCCCCCTCCTACGAGAATGAATGACAGCGTCACCGCTGCCGACGTAAGGGGTCAGGAGACTGGCATGGTATCTACCCCGTGGCAGATCACCTTTGTCTACAACCTCATAGGTCGTTGGAGATACCCTATTCTTAATTATATATGGTCCCTCGCGTCTTGGTGCGAATTTACTGGTAAAACCCTTAGCGGCCTGACTCAGGCGATGGCTCTCCACGAGAACAAGGTTACCAACCTCGTAACGCGTACCTGTTCGTCGCCCTTTATCCGCGACATCCTTACGGATGTCTTGTTGTCGTTCAACTCGCTCTTTCACCTCTTGAAGGTGTTGCAGAAAAGTGCGAAGATATGGGGTAATCTGGGGAACGTAATTCTCACTTTCAATGATGGTGCGTAGGTCGTGTGATATATCGACGGGAGAACGGAACTCACGCGCAAAGGTAAGGTAAGCCGCGGAATGACCAGTGCCTTGATTTGAAGCAGTGTTAAGTGCGAATCGCACAGCAGGTAACACCTCAGGCCATCGGCGGTGCTCAGGATCAATCAACATCGCCAGCATTTGCTTCATTTCCCGGTTCTTTCGCTCTGCAGGATTGGCCTCTGGATGATACACAGGAGTCAGGTTTTGCTTAACACCCAGAACGTGCATTGCTTTTTGCATCACCGCTGACACGAACTGGACTCCGTTGTCAGAAACCACACGACGTGGGAAACCATAACGCATGAAAATCTCTTCAATGAGGACCTTAGCGCAATTCTCGGAATTAGCTTCAGTTAATGGGAACAGTTCCACCCATCTACTCGCGGTGTCTTCGACTAGAAAAATCCATTTCTCACCATGTTCTCCCTCAGGCAAGGGGCCAAACAAATCCATGGCGAGAACTTCAAAACGTTGTTGCGGAACAGGTGTTTGTAGAAGACCAGCAGGCTTCAAATTGGTGGCTTTGTACTTCTGACACTGTTCACATGACTTTAAGTATTGAGCAACGTAACTCTTCATGTTCTTAAAGTAATATCTTTCTTTGATCTTCCTCAGTGTACGCTCTAAACCTAGATGTCCTGCAGTAGGCGCATCGTGAAGTTCCTGCATCAGCTCTGCCTTCAGCGACTCTGGAATCACCAATTGAGGTTCTTCGGACTCTCCATCCGGATCGCAGCGATAAAGTACACCTTGAGAAAGATAATAACCACGATCAGTCCAGCGCACGGCTGATTCAGGGCTATCGGGGTTCTCAAAATCTTTAATGATTTTACTAACATCAGGATCATTTAACTGGGCATCACGAATATTCTCCGGACTCCTCTGAGGAAGGTCAACAACCACCGGACAGATGCTACAAGGGTTGGAACTCGGGTCGTCAGAGTCACTCGTAACAGGGCGGCTCAGAGTATCCGCTATGACATTGATCTTTCCCGGGGTATACTGAATGTCCAGGTTATATGCTTGTATTTTCATAGCCCAACGGGCCAAACGACCACTAGGCGTTTTTAAGGACAGGAGCCACTTTAAGGGTTGGTGGTCGGTAGAGACTTGAACTTGAGCTCCTTCTATATATCCTCGAAATTTATCGAGTGCCCAAACCACTGCTAAAGCTTCGCGTTCCGTTGTGTGGTAATTCCGCTCTGCAGGAGAGAGCAGCCTGCTGGCGTACTCAATCGGCCGTTCTTCTTGCGCCGTTTCACCTTGCATGAGTACCGCTCCAACAGCATAAGCACTAGCGTCTGTCCTAAGTCTAAATGGCTCATCAAAATTTGGCTGGCGTAGAATGGGACTGGTAGAAAGGCGCACCTTCAGTTCCTCAAAAGCATTCTGTTCAGACTCCCCCCAGTGCCAGCGTCGATCTTTCTTTGTAAGATCGGTTAAAGGTCGTGCAACCTCGGAAAACTGAGGAATAAACTTTCGAAACCAGGAGCAGGTTTGTAGAAAGGTCTTTAACTCCTTTAAGTTAGTGGGAGGCTTCATGCCCATCACCGCTTGGACCTTTACAGGATCAGGCTCAATGCCTCGAGACGATACGACGTGTCCCAAGTAAGTAACCCGATCTCTTGCGAAAACGCATTTACTCCGGTTCGCTCTAAGGTTGAAATTTCGAAGACGATCGAAGACCTGCTGTAGGTCCTTCAGATGGTGCTCTACGTCTGGTGAAATAATTAATAAATCGTCAAGGTACGCAAGAACGCAGACGTCATTCAAACCAGCTCGCATTCGGTCAATTAAACGTTGAAACGTCGCCGGAGCGTTCTTCAAGCCGAACGGCATACGACGGAATTGAAATGTTCCGAACGGGGTAGTAAATGCCGTCTTGGGTCGATCTTCTGGAGCTACAATTGTTTGCCAGTAGCCTGCCTTAAGATCTATCGTTGACATGACACAGTTAGGCTTTGTACTCTGAAGTAACTCATCAATCACTGGTAGTGGATATTTATCAGTACGTGTGACGCTGTTAAGCTTCCTATAGTCAACACAGAACCTGATCTCGCCGTTCTTTTTCGGTATCAGCACTACAGGTGAGGCCCATTCTGACTCGGCATCTTCAATAATGTCATCTTCGAGCATCTTCTCGATCTCCTTCTTGATGATCTCCTTCTTAGCAGGAGTAACACGATATGGTGGGCTAGCAATAGGTGCGGCATCGCCTGTATCGATGCGGTGGACGGCAAACTGAGTCGGTTCTCCCCCTGGAGCAAAAATGTCTTCATTGACATTCAGAAGGTCAGACAGTCGCTCTCGTTCTGTCGCGACAAGATGTGAGCCCTCGTCCTCGCGGAGACCCACCGACGAACAAGTAAGAGATAACGAACTTGATTCATAAATAATCGGTTGAGGGTGCCTATCACCCCGCAACGACCATTCCCCACGATGAAAGTCTAACACCATGCCAGCATCCTGAATGAAATTCATACCTAATAAACTATCCGTAGCATTGGGTAGCATAAGAAAACACACACTTAGTGTCACCCCTCGCACGGTAATATCTACGTGCGCCATTTCCACATTTTGCGCACAAACTCTACCGTCAGCATATTTTAACTCCGTGAATACAGTGGTAAACAAATGGTTATGATTAGCTAAATGCGCTCTTAATGAAATACTGCCAATACAATGTTTGGCGCCGGTGTCTAACAACACTTTACCTACAACACCATAAATTTGTATATTTAACAAAGGACGCACTCGCGAATCGATACGCGTATCACTCGCGGACACTGATTGAAATACCGACGACACAGCACTTTTCTTCACTCTACACGTCGGACAGTTCGAGCGGATGACGCCGGGTGCTCCACACCCGAAACACGTTACCGAAGGCGCAGGCGCAGGCGACGCGTTCTCTTTGACATCAGTGGCCGCTTTCTGCTTGGCCAATTTTAAACAAGCCTCTTTCAGATGGCCGAACTGTTTGCAGTAATTGCAATGAGGCCGGTGCTTACTCACACCAGTCGGAGGTCGAGGAGTTGGCGTGGCGGCCGGGATGACAGGCTTGACATCGGCAGCAACGGAGCGCGGCCGACCCTCGTCAAGGATGTCCTCAACACGGCGCGCTTCCGCTACTAATTCGGCAAACGTACCGAAACTGGTACGGGCTACCTTCTCTCGGATCCGACGCTGCAGCAGTCCATAAACCATATCCAGCTGCACCACTTCTGACAAAGATGAAGGTGGTAGCTGGGCCATCAGTGCTCTAATGTGGCACACAAATAAGTCAGTTGACTCGTCGGGGCGTTGCTCCCGATCAAAGATTTTCCTGTAGACCTTGTGCGGCGGTAGTCTCGGTCCGAAGGTAAGCTTTAGAGCTTCGACGGCATCATGCCACGTGTATGTAGTATCCTTAACTCCTTGCCACCAGGTAGCGGCAAGTCCCGTTAGTAACATTGGTAACCCCCGCAGAGCGTTACTGTCGTCTACACGCACGCATTCTTTATAAGTTTCTACAGCATCAATAAATGCTAAAATATCGCTTGATTTTTCACCATCAAAGCGCGCCGTACACTTGGCGAAGTGGCCAGAATAAATGGGTGTACTTACAGGCTCGCGACGACTACTTAGCCTCTCGATGAGTAGCAGCAGCTGGTCGGTGGTCATAGCCACCGGAGCAGAACCAGCAACAGCTTGGTCGTTTGCCATAGCCGCAGGCGCAGCGCCACGCGGATCTGAGTCCAGCGCGGGCGCTAGTGGCGGCGCCGGGTCCTCAGACCGGGCGGCGGCCGAAGCCGGGCTCGCTGCACGCGATCTTGTTAGCACCATTATTCGTCGATAACACCACAGTACGAAATAGCGAAAAAGTCCACGAAAACACTTTAGGTTATTTAGTTAGGTACCCTAGGTCGCTAAACTACCTAGGCGTAGCAAGTCCACTAAACTAAACAACAGTTCACGTAGGTTGGTACCGTACAGCAGTACGAAACAAGTACCTACCAGACGGAATACGTAAAACGTTCTTTAGGTACCCTAGGTCGTTTACACACTACCTAGGCACAACAAGTACACTAAAGTTAGCACAGGTACCGTACTGAACAAAACACAATACGCAACTAGTACCTAATTGATTGAGTCCACAGTCACACACTAGTCCACAGATACCTAGTAATAACACGAACACGAGTTAAGTTCTTGTACTTTTCGTAAATCTAAACAACACGCACTTTCCTAGAACATAGTTCGATCGCGCAGAACATTACCTAATAAGGTAATGAAGCGAAAGCAGTGCACCCTGGCCACGCCCCTTTGGCATACGGCGGCAATGACAATTGTACTTCACGCACAAACTAGGTGTTTAGGTATCACGATAAAGTTAACGAAAAAAAATACTTGTAGTCACTGATTTAACTGTTTTTAATACTAAACTGATTGTTATTGCACTATTACACAAAACTTATCACAATTTATACTGTTTTAGTTCTTGCTTCACGTTGGGCTGCCAGTTTATAGGGAGAGTATGATTGAAACGAACGTCACTTATAGTTCGACAATTTAATGATTAGGGAAACACTTCAAACATTAGACATGCAATAACAGTTATACAAAGACATAAGAACTAAGGACTAAGACTCGCGGGTACGGATCGGCGCGCGGCAGCGCGCTCGCGTGATACGTGTTTACTGTTCGACGGCGACTCGTGGACTAGCGGAGCACGCGCGGCGCTAGCGGCGGGCGCGCAGCGCCCGTCGCCTCGCCAGTTATTACCGGTTCTTTTGTAAAGCGCGGGAACGCAGCCGTGCCGAACGACGATCCGAACTTACGCACGATGATGCACGAGGGGCTACACCAATGTCTGCGTTCCTACACATAGGCCTCGCTACAAGGCTTCGTTAAATAACGTTGACGCTCTTCGAAGCTCAAAATATTTTCTTCCTTTGTTTAAAATTTATATTATGATTATTACTACCAATTTCCGTTAAAATCTAAGTTTATAATGACGTCGCCATCTGAATTCGACTGGGGCACAATGGTTCAGGAAATTGCGGCAGCTCTGCCCGGATGGGTAGAATTACTTACCCAAAATTAATTACAACTGTTTTATGAACTAAAATAATCTTTGATTTAGGTTGCTCTTTTAGTTCGTCGTTATTTTAATTACCCATTTTGTGTTTTTGAAGGCGAAAACCGTAACCCTTGGACCGCATTTACGAGGGATTTCCATTTAAGTGTACTTTCATCAAGTTTAATAATCTTATATATAAAAATGAATCGCTAAATGTGTTGGTAAGCGCATAATTCAATAACGCCTGGACCGATTTCGCTAATTCTTTTTTTGTTGTGTTAGTTATTATCAGGAGAAGGTTCTTATGAAAGAAAAAAAAGGGAAAATTACGCGGAAAAAAATATTTAGTAGTCACCGGCCAAACAGAAAGGCACCGGGAACGGGACCTAGGTATTCATGCGGGTGAAACCGCAGGGCACAGCTAGTATTGTATAAAATTGTTGAAAGGTCAAATTAATAGAAGAATGTCACATGAAATATTGAATGTTAAAATTAGCGCGGATCGAGTTAAATAACTTAAGGTATACCTATAAGTAGGTTCGGAATACTTACAATATTCTACATAAATTAATTAATTCGCTTTTAGGAATTTCACAAGCCCATTTTCACGTTTTCTAGCTATCTACTTAAAGGCACGTGACGCTTAGTCTTCTAAACGGATTTAATACAGATTTTCAATTTGGTTACATTCAAAGCTTAGTTATAAAGTTAAATTACTTTTCTGTTTATATAAAACGTCCGTAAAGCTTTACTAAGCTTTAAATTTTATACTTAACTAAAGAGTAAACAGCAATTGCCTATTTAGGTATACCAGCACATATATAAGGCCCAAAAGCACTAACAAAAACTTTAGAATAAAGTAAACTAACAAAAAGGCTTGATCAACAAACCGTCTGTTACAATAGACCACAATAAATAATCAAGATACGCCAAATAAATAACGGGAACAAAAAGTAGCCCGCAAACTTTCAAACGCACACATACATATTCATTCCCTGAATAAAATCCGATTCTTTCAGAGATTTAAAGCAACAAGAGCGAGGTATAGACCAATTTCACCCTCCTCGCGTTTCCCGATACCCGCATTGTTTGGCGCGATAAGTTAAATGAAAAGCAACTTCTGATTGTTCAGGGCACCGTTAACAATTAACGAATACGAACGTTTTTGCGGAATGCTCAAAAATCTAGTTTATTTACATTTTTTTGTTAGTTGAAGTGTTGTTAATTTCTAGCTAGTGAATTTTTGAGGTTATTTAATGCTATTGTAAAAAAATCATGAGTAAATTTTTATGTATAACAATTTTGCCAAGATAAAATATGGGCCTAACTTGTTAAAATAATTACTCAACGTTTATTTTTAATGTATTCTAAAGTAAAGATAAACCGCCTCAATAAAAAAAGGTTCATTTAAAAATACCCTGGTCATCACGAAATATAAAACTCGCTTAATTATAATAATGAATAACACAAAACCGCTCTTAAACTCGCGTAACAATAACCAAAAATGTTTGAGCACCAACAAAAATTTTACACCTCCATTTTCCGACGTTTTTATCGGCAATATCATGGTATAAACTCTTTAAGTGCAGATTATATCTGAGTTTAGTATCATATTAAAGCGAGTTGAAGGAAAACTTCGAACGACAGGACCGGAATACTGAATAGGACGGTGACAAGTGACTGGCACAGAGCATTGTACGAATGGAATAGGTACTTAGCGGTCACTAACTTCAAATTCGATAATTTAACCATTTCAAAAAAATATTTTTGCCTGAATGTAAAAGAAAAGATTTTGGTGAAAAAAAAAACGCTTATTACAGTCGTCAGTGAACTCCCTTTAAGATAAAACTATTTTTAAAGATTTTATCGCGGTTTGTATTTAGATTTTAGGTCCCGACGTTTCAACACCTTTGCATGAATCATGATCACGGACATACCGCCTTAAAATCCATAAAAGTAGTTTTATTTCAATGTCTAACATTTGTGTAAACCTCAGAAATCAATATACCACCGTCCTTTGGTTAGTGCTTACTCTATGTTCAGAACAGTCAGTATGTATTTAGATCCGGTATTCATTATCGTGTCAAGTGAACATGTGTTTGGATTGTATGTCCGTCTATTTAATTGATACAGTAATTGTAGCTGCAAACTATACTGTTATTATTTCTTTGAGTATTTATTGTAGAAGTACCAAGTATACCTAAGTAAATTTTCTATTTTTGAAAACAAATTGTCTCATGATTAGGTACAGAATTCTGTAAATTGTAGCCTTATCTTTGAAAATTAATATCAATAACAAAATCTATTTCTGAAATGAATAATACACACCTACACAATTATTAAAATCCCAAAAAATACTCCCGTTTCTCTCTTATAAGCTTACTTGTAAATAACAATATTTATAAGGAAAAGCCGGCAATAAAGACATAACATAGTGTTACCGCGCTGTCATTAAAATGTTGTGATTTGAATATTCCCGCGCTGTTATAAATCATAAATTTCAAAAACCAGCGGAAGCGCGGCAAACACAGAAAAGTACGCACGACGCTAGCGCCACAATCGAGCAAACGGCGCGGTGGTGCGTGGGTGAACCATTCATTCGAAATCCAGAACAGAGTGCAAACGGCCACAAAACTAATACAGTGACAAAAATATTAAAACTATCAAGAAATGCATTAATATTCAACAAAACCATCAATCCTGGCTGCCGGTAACCCGATTCAACAGAAAAAGGTAGAAACACCTACATAATTTGGTCCTTCGAGCTGGATCGAAGCGGTTCGCAGCAGAGCCGGGCAGCCAAGAATCGCCAAGAAGATCATCGCAAAAGGGTCTGGCCATCAGAATCTATACTTAAACCTATCCCAGTGCTTGTCTGTGTTAATATTGTGCTGAAATACTAGCTTTTCGTCGAGATCGCGGCGCGGCGTACCTACGCACGCCACGTGCGTTCATACCTACTTCGCGCCAGAACCAGTGCAGCGCCCCTGTAAGTGCTTTTCTTTTGTCTTTATTATTCTCCCAAAATGCCGGCTGACGATATTTTTAAAGATTTAGTTAAAAAGCGCGGTTTAGTCAAAGGTAAATTTACGTTATTCGTCAAACACGTGCAGTCGTTAGACGGCACGGAACTAACCCGCGAGCAAAAGTTAGCCTTAGAAGAACGCTGCAGTAAAGCCGATACATTACTAGTTCAATTTAATAGATTTCAAGACGATATTGAGTTGCAATCGCAAGACCTTGAAAAAGAATTAGTCGAACGCGAACTCTTTGAAAATCTTTTTTACGAATACATCGCTAAAGCAAAATGTTTATTTCAAACTCGTACTGCCGACGTAGTGGAGAAGCACGCGAGTGACAATAAAGCGTCTTCTATCAAGTTGCCAACCATCAGTTTACCTTCCTTTGATGGGTCGTTTGAGCAGTGGCTCGAGTTTAGGGATACATACACGTCTTTAATCCATAAATCGAACAATATTGACGAAATACAAAAATTTCATTATTTACGCTCTGCACTTAGCGGTAGTGCTATTCAAATAATTAAGTCGTTACAATTCACGTCTGAAAACTATTCTATAGCCTGGGGTTTACTCGAAAATAGGTACAATAACAATAGATTACTGGTGCACAATCACGTAAAGGCCTTGTTCTCTGTTCAATCTCTTAATAAAGAATCGTCATCCTTAATCCGCAAATTAATAGACGCCATTTTGAAGAATATTCGCGCGCTTCAAAGTCTAGGTGAGCCCACCGACAGTTGGGACACGCTTATTATTTATTTAATAGTTTCCAAGTTAGACCCATCGACCGAACGGGAGTGGGAAGAACACAAAGGTACTCTGTCTAGTTTAAAACCGCTAAGTGACAAAATCACATTAAAAGATTTAGTCAAATTTCTTACGGATAGAGCCGACATGTTGGAAACTATTAAAATTACGCATAATCCGAACAAAACAGGTGACGGTTCAGTTAAGAGAAATTCGTCGAATCACATTAATACGCATAGCTACCTAACCACACGTCCTTATAATTCAAATAAACCGCAAAAACCTTATTTTAATTCAAAGCGCTTTAAATGCACTATGTGCAAGGAGAATCATCCTCTTTATTCGTGTACAAAGTTCATTGAACTTTCTGTTAAGGACAGGTTAAGGTTTATTATTGAAAACAATCTTTGTAAAAATTGCATGCGCGCCGGGCACACTGTGTCGGACTGTTGGCTCGGTCCGTGTAGGCAATGTAACCGCAAACATAATTCGTTACTGCACAGCGAGTGCTGCGACAACAGCAGCGCATCGTCGTCGTCAGTAAGGCCGCGAGCTGCACCGACAACGTCGTCGGACAGCGCGCCAAAAGCGACGAGTTCCGCAAAGAGTACATCGCTACACTCTAGTTCAACAAATACGTGCGAGGTTGACACGGAGTACATATACACACAAGAATCCGTTTTACTTTCAACCGCATTAGTCGAAATCGCAGATAATAACAATAAATTTCATACAATTCGCGCCATTCTAGATAATGGTAGTCAACATTCTTTCATAACAAAATCCTTATGCGATAAATTACGTATTCGTCCTATACAGTCCACTGTACACGTCACAGGAGTAGGTAATTCCGTTACGCAGTCTACTCATTCATGCAAGGTACATTTACGATCCAAAACAAGTGAATTCCGTACGTATTTAAATTGTCTTGTTTTACCTTGCATTACGGCAACATTGCCGTCAATCCGCAATAATATCGATACATTATGTATTCCGAATAACATAAAACTCGCTGATCCTAACTTTTATTCGTCTTGCAAAATAGATTTATTAATCGGAGCGGATACATTTTGGGATCTCCTCAATGAGGGATTAATTCGTCTTGTTACGGGACCCTACTTACAAAACACAAAATTAGGTTGGGTCGTATCAGGCACGATTCATAACAAATACTCGCGCATTAATCGAGTTCAGTGTAATTTTACACATACTACAGACTTAGATAGTCAATTACGCAAGTTTTGGGAATTAGAAGAAATTGTTTCTTATTCAAATAATATGACAAAAGATGAACGCGCATGTGAAGATTTATTCATGTCAACTACAAAACGCGATGAGCTAGGCCGTTTTTCGGTACCTACGTATCCCATTACGCGAATCTGCCGAACAGTTAGGAGATTCATACAAACTCGCAGAAAACCGGTTCCTTGCACTCGAGCGCAAGCTAGGTCGGTGCACACCGAGCTATAGGCAACTATACGTCGACTTTATGCGTGAGTACATAGAGCTCGGTCACATGACAAAAATAAATACTTATTCAATTCCGCATTATTTTTTACCGCATCATGGTGTGTTTAGAGACTCTAGTACTACAACAAAATTACGTGTCGTTTTCGATGCAAGCGCTAAAACTACATCTGGTAAGTCTCTAAATGACATACAATTAATCGGTCCCGCATTACAAAACGATATTTTATCCATTCTGTTAAGATTCCGCCAGTACAAATATATTGCCTGTGCAGACGTTGAAAAAATGTACAGACAAATATTAATTCAACCCGATCAACAACAGTTACAACTTATTTTGTGGAGGGAAAATCCAAACGATGCGCTCGGTGTATACCGGCTTAATACTGTGACGTATGGCACGGCGTCCGCGCCATATTTGAGCATGCGTTGTTTACAACAGTTGGCTACCGAGTGCTCGGATGATTTAACCGCGAATATCATAAGTAAAGATTTTTATGTAGATGATTTGATTTTAAGTTATAATGATAAACATGAGTTGTTAAACATTTGTAATAAAGTTTCTGAAGTTTTAAAATCCGGTTGTTTTTCCCTTAGGAAATGGTTATTTAACTTTGACTTAACAGGTTTAAATTCATCGAAAAATTTATCTTTAGGCGATACCTGTCAGAATAAAACGCTAGGTTTAGGTTACATGGCCAATACAGATGAATTACATTACACGACCAAGTTAGAAATGCCTACAACTCACGTAAGTAAACGCATAATGTTATCCGCCATTTCACAAGTTTATGATCCGCTAGGTTTATTAGCTCCTACTATATTAATCGCAAAAATACTTCTACAAAAATTATGGTTGTTTAAAATAGGGTGGGACGACCCAGTCCCGCATGAGATTTTTGACAGATGGATAAAGTTCGTTGATACATTAAGTTATTTAGAAAATTTACGTATACCGCGTCATGTTCTAGATAGTGAACAAGATCATTCGCGTTGTGAACTTCATATATTCACCGACGCATCACAGCTCGCATACGGTGCGTGCGCTTATGTTCGTACCTACTCGGATGATTCCAATGTATCGGTTAAGTTATTATGCGCTAAGTCCAAGGTCGCGCCGGTCAAGCCTATAACCATACCGCGTTTAGAATTGTGCGGTGCCTTATTAGGTGCCAAACTGTATACTAAAATTATTAGTTCACTTCGATTAAAATTTTATAATATTTATTTTTGGTCGGATTCAACAATAGTGTTGGGATGGCTCCGTATGTCTCCCAATTCTTTAAAAACTTTCGTACAAAATAGAGTAGCCCAGATCAATGAACTTACCGGTAGCTTACCATGGTATCATGTCGGCAGCAAATCGAACCCAGCTGATTTAGTGTCACGTGGGCTTACGCTCGACGCATTGTGCACGGCTGATATTTGGTGGCGCGGTCCGGAGTTCTTACATAAACCTATTTGTAATTTCGATCATGAATATGATTGTAAAAATTTAGACGTTTCAGAGTTACCAGATATTAAATTAAATACTACGCTATTAGTTTGTCAAAATAATTATACGTTTCCATTTGAGAGATTTTCTTCTTTTAATCGCATGAAAAGAGTGTGTGCTTACATGTTACGCTTTATTGAAAATTCTCGTATAAAAATAAAAACAAACCGCAAATACGGGCCGCTTTTAGTTGAAGAATTAAGTAAATCTATTTTAATTTTAACACGGCTTTCTCAAAAGCAATCGTTTCCAGATTTCAATGAGTCTTTTTTAAAGAAAAATTCCACATTAAAACGTACCATTTCCGGTCTTAATATATTTGTAGATAATGATGATGTTCTTAGGGTTGGCGGTCGCCTAAATAATTCTTTAAATTTTTCCTATAATAAAAAACATCCAGTATTGTTATGTAGTAAGCATACATTCACACGTCTCCTCTTTCAACATGAACATAAGCAACAACTTCATGCTGGTCCTCAATCACTTTTAGCAACAATCCGCGAAAGTTGGTGGCCTCTCCGTGGTCGTAACCTAGCTAGGTATGTTGTACATCATTGCGTAACTTGCACACGCGTTAAAGGCAATACCCTTGATGTGCAAATGGGCGATTTACCTGCTGAAAGGTTGCATCCGGGCTATCCATTTTTAATTTGTGGTGTGGACTATGCTGGGCCGCTGTTTATTCTAAACCGCAAAGGAAGAGGTGCTAAATTAGAAAAATGTTACATTTGTTTATTCGTGTGCTTCTCTACTCGCGCAGTTCATTTAGAACTTGTATCAAGTCTAACAACCGACGCATATATACTCGCATTAAAAAGGTTTATTTCCCGCCGGGGTAAACCGTCGGAAATATTCTCCGATAATGGAAAGAACTTTGTAGGGGCTATGAAAGAGTTCTCGCAATTTTTGAATAATAATAATAATACTATAATAGAATTCGCAGCTGATAACAATATTAAATTCCGCTTTATACCACCTTATACGCCGCATTTTGGGGGACTATGGGAGGCGGGAGTGAAGTCCTGCAAATTTCATTTACGTAGGGTTGTAGGTAATGCCCATTTGACATATGAGGAGCTCAGCACAGTGTTATCGCAGATAGAGGCAGTCCTTAACTCACGCCCTATGTACCCAATGTCCGCGGATCCAGATGACCTACTCCCTCTCTGTCCTTCCTCCTTTCTGATTGGCCGGCCCCTCACCGCACCTGCCAGTCCAGACATTACCAACATTGATTCACGCCGCTTGTCTCGGTATGACCGCACCGAACAGATGAGACAACATTTTTGGAAAAGGTGGTCCAAAGAGTATGTGGCGGAGCTGCAAACTAGAACAAAATGGAAGTCAAGGAAAGAAGAGATATTGCCAAACACAATGGTATTAATAAAAGAAGATAATCTTCCCCCGCTAAAATGGCGACTTGGGAGAGTGATAGAAACTTTTCCTGGCAAAGATGGCGTTTCCCGCGTGGCCAACATAAAAACAACGTCCGGATTGATAAAGAGAGCATTCACTAAAATTTGTCCATTATTCCCGCAAGCGAATGATGACGAGAAGGCGTAACCCATTCAATCACTAATCAATCTTCAATCAATCGTATCAAGTATAAATCAATCTTCAATCAATCAATTATTACTTCGTTGCAAGCAGTTCCAGCTTCCAAGGCCGGGGGCATGTTACCGCGCTGTCATTAAAATGTTGTGATTTGAATATTCCCGCGCTGTTATAAATCATAAATTTCAAAAACCAGCGGAAGCGCGGCAAACACAGAAAAGTACGCACGACGCTAGCGCCACAATCGAGCAAACGGCGCGGTGGTGCGTGGGTGAACCATTCATTCGAAATCCAGAACAGAGTGCAAACGGCCACAAAACTAATACAGTGACAAAAATATTAAAACTATCAAGAAATGCATTAATATTCAACAAAACCATCAATCCTGGCTGCCGGTAACCCGATTCAACAGAAAAAGGTAGAAACACCTACACATAGCGATAACCAAAAATAGATATTGGTGCTTAGAGGTAAACCCACACTGACCTATCACGATTAAATTGAACGTATGATTTCAATAGGCGGGTCGGAAAGTATCCCAAATGGTTGTACGTGCATGAAAAGAATGGACGAAGGAGTTTGGATAAGATGGCCGAAGGCGGGAATATTGCTCAAAACATGGCGTGAATATGTATGACCGTAAACTAATTATGGCACGTGTAAGAAATGTTTACTTAGGAGATTATGTTACGATACTAGTAGAATGATAATTTATATAAAGATTATTGTTGTTTCTAAACAAAGATCCATTGTGGCAAAGCTTTATTATGTTCAAGTAAAGGGTAAGGATCGAGAAACGTTAACGGTTTGTAATTTAAAAACTTATAAGAAAAGTACAATTCTTGTGCTGGCTTAAATTATCTTAAAGGACACTCATATTTTCTTATTCTATTATTAACTTCCATCGCATCATAAGTAGACAATTTGTCTCATTGATTTATACTAGATTTCAAACTAAATTATGACTCAGCCCACTTGACGTAAATACAGTCCTATAACATGAATAAACAATTATGAATATTATCGGTACTTTAATAATCAATTATCCAGTAAAGAAAACCTGTCTTCCAACCAGTAAAAATCCCACACGCTGTCATTCTATCGAAGCGATTACAACGAGGAATAATAAAAGATTAATTCTAGCGTGTCATAACTCCGCCTTGATTGCAACGTTTCTTCTAGGTAAGACTTTACGCTTTATTTATGGAAGACGGATATTCCGATCACGAGGTTCCCATGAATAACTACTAAGAATCGATAAATGCTCATCGAGTAACGACTGTCGATGAACATGTCAAGTTTTGATAACGAAAGCTCTTCATTGTTGAGTCGCTTCGTTAGCATTATCGATACTCCTCAATTCGATTGAGGTGATTACGATTGTGAATTTGTGTTCAAAGCGAATAATATCGATACATGACAATGTAATTTAATAATATATTTTATGAATGTCATGACTGTCATCATCTGGATTCGATGGGTTATCAAATAATTTGCTTGTGGCAAAAGTTCATGAATTCGCTTTAATAATATAATTAAATACTTTACGTTCCCAAATATGCGCTTGCATACGTTGAGTTCACTAATATTATATTGTATACACAATATTCTCGCTAGTTACATTTAATGTTGCCTGACGTATCAACTGTTTTGGTTTCAATTTAGTTAAATGTTTGCCGTGTGGTTCATGTAACATCCTATTTAATTGGATATAATGTCGGTTATTAGTTAACTAATATTTCAAATATGACTTGATTACTTGACTATATTTTCGAGAACATTTTAGTTGTACAGATGACCAGGTCGGAATGTTGTTTGAAAATGAGCACCTAGAAAATCGATAGAAATTGATATAAGTACAAACAGAAACAAAACTTTATCCATCCATTCAGATATAACAATAAAAAAATATCTGTGCATAAATCAAAATAAAATCGCAAACAGAAACACTAACTTCGATTCCCACTTCTCAAGTTTCTTTATATTTTACTTTTTAGTACTGGCAACGTTAAAAATGCTCTTACATTGAACGCAGCCCATTCGCCTGGTGAGACGGACGTCCGGGACGTGAAATACGTCTCTGTTTATGTGTTGGTTACTTGAATAGAGACTGTATCGGCATTCAAAAGTCCAGACTAAATATATGGCGAAGCTCTGGAAGAGTCAGAAAAACCTATTTAAGTCTAAAACGTCTAAAATAATGGACGTCATTGGCAGCCATTCTTTTATATGGAAAGGTCACTTAATGGACTTCGACAAGCTTATGCAATAAAATCTATGGTTGCTTTAGAAATAGACAATTATTTACTTTCAACTTGCTATTGAGCTTTTTCAGTTTGGAACAAAAATTTAAGACCGTCAATAGTGTATTTTCGATTCATCCCCAACCAGCTATATTGGAAAATACGAGGATAGGATTGCCTTCAAAATAAAATTTCATCGCGAAGGTTTCTACATAATATCGTCCTGTCACATCCATTCGGCGCTATGAGAAACTTTATCCATGCAACTTTGTTTTTCTGCTTTCTATCGTTGTTGGAAAAACAGTCGACGCTATAAATATATAGTTTTTACTTGGGACCAATTCATCAGCATCTAGTTTATCAGATTCGTCATAATAACACTGAAATTCGTCAACTTTTAAATGAATCCAGCAAAATTAAAAGTTCTAAAGATCAACAAACAGCAATTACAAAATTTGATCGTCGACACCTAAATAAATTTGGTATACGTGGAAATTTTAATTAATGTGTAATTTTATACTTGTTTGGGTTTGTAACACTTTATCTGTCGGTTCAAAAGGGTTTCATATTTTTGTTAAATGTTTTAATTATAACAATATTAAATCCATCCTTTACGACGTACAAATTACAAGAAAGGCCAAAAGACGGGAAAATGAGCTTCATTTGTTTTTATATAAGTATTTCAACATGTATAACACGCTATTGAAATATTACTTAATTTTGCAGCGCTTGAAAAAGGCACTAATAATATAATAATAATAATATATTCCGGGACATCTCGGACACGGTTATCTGATCCCAAGCTAAATAGAGCTTGTGTTATGGTAACCAGACAACTGATAAACATACTTATATATTTCTAAATTCATACATATTATAGATAAATTACACCCAGACACAGAACAAATGATCGTGCTCATCACACAAACATTTGTCCTGGGTGGGAATCGAACCCACGACCTCCGGTATAGTAGTCAGGGTCTCTAACCACTAGACCAAGAGGCCTGTCAAGTAATTGTAAAAGAGGAATGTCAAGTAAGTCTTGCACCAACTGTTTGTAACATCTTTTTAAACACTTAGTTTGCAAATAAACACTTTGACTTTGACTTTGAATATCCTTTCCCAATGGAAGTACTTCACAAGTATTCCAAAATCCGGGTGTATCAAAATTCAGCTTTGCTTCCAAAAGTATCAGAGGGTAATGTAGGTGCTTTCGACTCAACGTATCCCGTCTATAAATTGCGAGAACTCACCTCCAACCAAATCGTAGCCGTTTAGTGACGGAAGTCGGAGATCGCCGCAAACTTGCTAAGCCCTAAGTTTCATACCGATCGGGGTTGATACCGAAATCGTTCTATTTGGAGCTCCGGGCGATTTGTGTAGTAATATAGCGGAGAATTTGTTATTTTGGGACAATATTTGGGTGAACGGTATTTGATCGGTGGACTTTAGTTGATGTAGGTAGCTTTGAAGAAGTGAAAGCACGTGTAAGGAAGGAAAGCAGGATACAATCAAAATCTTGAATTAAAAACATACATAGAACCAAACAATAAAAAAGAAAATGGAACGAAGAAGTAAAAGAAAAAGTCCAAAAGAAATTACAATAAATACCGAAAACAAAATTAATTTCACGACCAACGTTCATATTATACCTACATAATGTAAGTAAAATTACTCGAACCCAAATCCACAAATTTCGAAGCAACGTTTCCTGTTAGATCCCGAAGTTTCAACCCCAAAGTTACCAAGATAGCGGATGTGAGACCACCGATGTCAACTATCTTCGATTTTAACATTTAAACTTTAGAATTTTCTATTAGTTCCCCTAACTATGGCCGGTTTCCAAGTATAAGGACGAAGTATTAAAGTCGTATCGTTAAGACGGTTAGTCTGTATTTTATTTCCGATTTCAATACTAATTGTTTTTTGTTTGAATTCTATAAAATTTTCTGCTGTTGGTGAATCTTTACTGATCTACTTTATATTTATCGATTTATCAAAAAAACACATAATTGCTTTAGTTTAAGATTCCTTTAGGCACATTCAAGAAACATCTAATTAAATATTTCTGAACGACCGCGACGTGACATTAAACTTCGCAGCATAAAATAATTCCCAGGATTTCTAAAAATAAATTACCCCGTAACTTACCAGTCAAGCAAAGTAATCAAGAAGCTATTACAGGACTTTCCTCGAATGAAGAGTAGTTTTAAAATGGTGGTAAGTGATAGTTGACATTTGTCCGCGCTCCGGTACCGCGCTTAATCGGCCCCATACGTTTCCTGCGGCCAATAAATTGAGCTTTAAAATTTTCTGATACGCTCCGTTAGCGCTTTCTTGCCCTAATGGTGTGGGAGGAGAAATACTTCTTAGTCTGTCTTAAGGAGAATAATAATCTAATAATAATCTTTCGTCTCATAAAATATGCTAAAATGTCGCAGCAGTAAATAGCGTCATAAATTAACCCCTTATACCACCATTGTTAGATGTTGAAAGGACCTATTTTAGTTAGAAAAATATGATGCCATTTAATTAACTTTCAGTTTTTTTTTTTCAGATGCATTCCAAGACTGTCTGAGCAGTAAATATCAATGCATTTGTCCACATACATTTGTCACACAAACATAAAATGTTAATTATGAGACCGGACCAGCTTTTATGACGAAACGCTTTTACGCTAAATTGAAAACAACTCATGGTTTATTCACAACACGCGGAGTATCACAAACCAATATATGAAGAGCTCTTTGACATCACCAAACATGAATAGCTTTTTAAATTATACGGTCCTAGTTATGTTTGTCGTTATTCTATCAACTGGTCTGCACATTGACTTTGGTATATATCGTTTAATTCTGATGTAGTGTTTTTAATTCATTAGCTCAAATCATTTTGTGTGCTTTGAAATTCAAAGGGGTATTCAATTGGTTAGGAGTTGTTGTTGCATCGATGAAATATCCAATATCCATGCCAATATGGATGGAAAAGGGAATGTATGCTGAGTGTACCGTGAATAGATTTTCTAAAAGCTTTTGAGAACAACACGGTCTAGTTAATTAGCAAAGTATATTGGATCTTCTACTTGGTATCTATTTCCTTATATGCATTTGGTTTTGATACATTGATTAAATTCTAATTGTATGCCTTTTGAATAAGGTCAAGAAAAGCTTTTGCGCTTATAAAAGTTCAATTTTCATAACTATATAATAGTACCGGACGTGAAAAGTCGGTATCACGGCAGCATAGCGGTCAAACATTAATGCACTCATAGCTACGAATATTTTTATTGCCTCCAGCCCCGAGAACCGACTTAACAGCATTAAATTGTAAGCGAAAGCCGTTTCAGCGGACGTGGATTGAAAAAAAAGAAGCACGGTCTCAAAACAATACGAGAGCAGGAGTTAACCCCACAAAGTGCTCGGGCATTCTGGTGTAAAACATTGCGATACAGCAGCTTAGCCGCACAGAATAGAAAAATTTATCGTTTCGCACAATGGGAACGCTTAATCCAATTCCGCTGTGGCTCTTGCGATTTCATTTTGTTGGTCCACATGAGATCTTGAATACACAAGTCGGAGTTATTGCATGAAAAGAGCTCGCTATTGTACGGTTAAATGTAATTGTGAGTGCGAGTAATTTATTGTGGGGCTGTCGTTAATGTAGTCATTACGGTTCTGGGTTACATATTGGTTTCTTAGGTTTACGCGAATGTTAGACATTGAATAAAACTACTTTTTACGGATTTTTTCGCGGTTTTAATTTTAGATTTAGGTCCCGACGTTTCGACACCTTTGCAGGTATCATGGTCACGGGCAGACTGAGATGGCGTTCGTCTTGACAGAAGATGTTGCTCGTTCTACCTTCATATTTTAATTTATTGTTGAGTTCCGACCTACGCAATATGAGCTCACTATGTCTTGATGTCTTGCAGCGCTGCTCTTGGGTTTGGCCTTGAGTTTGTGTATTATTGGGTCCCAAGTAGGTGATATCTTCCAGCCATCTTCTCTATTGAAATTAGGGTGTTTTTTAATCTCAATAGCCTCGCGGAACATCCTAGGTAGGAATCTGGATTCTTTAGCGAGGATCTGTGGTTGATCAAATCTAATATAATGGCTGGAGCTTTCAGCATGTTCGGCGACTGCAGACTTCGTTGAGCGGCGGTGTTTTACGTCAGCGATGTGTTCTTTAACGCGGGTCCCTATGCTTCGTTTTGTTTGACCGATATAAGAGAGGCCGCAGTCACAATCTAGTTTATAAACTCCTGCATCTTGTAGAGGTATGTGACACTTGACGGATGGTAATGACTGACTAATCTTCTTGGGCGGCTTGAAGTATGTTTTGATTGAAGCTCGTTTTAGGATATAGCCAATCTTGTCTGTGACACCTCTGACGTATGGTAGTACAGCAGGTAAACGATCAACTGTGGCTGGCTTCACTCGTTCTCTGTGACGGGGCCGTGGAATTTGGAGCTTGTTGTCTCGCAGTACTTGCTTGACGTGTTGAAGCTCAGCGGCAAGGTGTCTGTCATCACAGAGTCCGCGTGCTCTCTGAAACAAGGATTTTCCCACGGTAGCTAACTGTTTAGGGTGGTGGTGAGATTCACCGTTTAAGTACCTATCTGTATGGGTCTTTTTGCGATACACTGTGTGACTTATTGTCTGATCAGGATTTCGTTTGACTAATATGTCTAAGAAGGCAAGAGATTTATTATCCTCCAACTCCATAGTGAATTGAATTTTGTTATTAATGGAGTTGAGATGTTTTAAGAATGCATTTACTTGATTAGATGGTAAAATTGTGAAAGTGTCATCTACGTACCGTTTATAAAATCTGGGAGTGAAAGGAGCTGTTTTTAAGGCTGTCTCCTCGAAGTCTTCCATGAATATATCGGCAACGACAGGGGATACAGGCGAGCCCATTGCTACACCATCTACTTGTACATAGAAATGATTGTTCCACAGCAGGTAGCCAGATGTGAGGCAGTGTTCTAGGAGTTCTGCATATTCTAAAGGCAAGTTATTCTCTGCTAGCTTCTTGGAAACAATTTCAGTACAATCCTTAACTGGTAGGCATGTAAACAAGGATTGTACATCGAAACTAACCATGACTTCATTGTCATGAAGACGTAGATGTTTAATCTCATTGACAAAATGGTATGAATCCTTCACAAACGCTGTCGTGTTGCCTCTGAGTGGTGAGAGTGTTTTCGCAACGTGTTGAGCCAATCTGTAGGTTGGTGTGTCGATTTGGCTTACAATAGGACGTAGCGGGGCATTTATTTTATTTATTTATTTATTTATTTAATTCTTCATGTACAATTGCACAAAGGCGGACTTAATGCCATAAGGCATTCTCTACCAGTCAACCTTAGGGTGATGCAGAAAAATTTGGTTTGGTTTGTGTATCTTCGGTAACCCATACAGTTTTGGTGGTTTCGCGCATGTAGGTATTAAGTACGTGACATCTAGACTTAATGCTTCGGAGTGTTTCTTAACCAAGGTGGTGGTGGTTGTTAACACCTTTTTGGTAGGATCAGTTTTCACTGGTTTATATGTACTTGCGTCCGACAAAAGATCTTGTATTTTAGCATTGTAGTCCGATGTATCCATGATAACCGTAGCGTTTCCTTTATCTGCACGGAGTATAGTTACATCTTGTCTGTTCTTGAGGTTCTTTAAAGCGAGATATTCGGCTTTAGGGAGGTTTGGTTTGGGCACTACACTTCGACGTAAGACAGATGATATATCTTGGCGTATCGCCTCCAAATCTTCCTTCCTCACGTTGTTATTGAACAGGCAAGTCTCAACATTGCAAATAATATCTTCGTACGGTATCCTACGCGGTGTTATAGCGAAATTTAAACCTTTTTGTAGAACTTGCACGGTCGGTGGATCTAATGTTTGTTTTGACAGATTTATAACTGCGCGTGATTGGTTGACGTTTGACGGGCGCGTTCCGTTTTCGTTAGTTGTGTTGTTCGACGCGTTTGATTTTAATTTTAACTTTTCGTATTTATTTATTAGTTTTTGTTTGTTCTCGAGGTATTCGGTGTTTTCGCGCTTATTTAGTTTTTCGAAGCAAGTATTAAAATCAAAAGTTGATAAAACTGTTTTCAAATCATTAGTCACGATCTCAACGTTTTTATTTAAATTTTGCAAGTCGGAACGAGTTTCGTGAATTTTTAGGACGAGTAACTTTTTGCTTGCCTGGTTGATCTCAGTCTGCCCGTGACCATGATACCTGCAAAGGTGTCGAAACGTCGGGACCTAAATCTAAAATTAAAACCGCGAAAAAATCCGTAAAAAGTAGTTTTATTCATTACGGTTCTGTTTACTTGTGTCTGCAAGTGAGGGTTGCTTTCTCTTGAACATTTATGGACAACGTTTTTCCGTATTGTCTCTAGGTATTAACCTCTTTTTACTTGATAGTAAACAGACATGTTTTTGGTTTTCTTTAAAATCGAAATCTGTAAGTGTTTGTAGCGTAGCAATTTTGTTGAATACATGGATCCGCATCTTATTTGGTGTTACATTCCTAAGAATTTAATCGGTATGTGGTTTTCTACATAGTCACTATTTAAGTGTGGATATAATTTAGCAACTAATGAAAAGTAAATATGATACATTTTTCATGTGGAATATTTTTTTTATATTATAAGTGTTATCGATTCATCATCAATAAAATGAATTTGTGATAATTTGCTTCTTATTCTAAGTTACTTATTATTTACAATAGGCACTGTTTGATTAGTTAAAGTTTGTTCTACTAAAACAAGATAACCCGTCAATAACTAATTTTGAGGAGTGGGAAGAAACATAAACAAAACATCCTTCTGTCCAAGTAATTGTGTATTATAATACTTCGTCTTTTGATCAGTATTGTTCAAAGTTTCGCCTTCAGAAACATCAATTACAGGATATCGAATTATGTTTAAACTTTTATATCATTATTCTGATCTTGATGAATTGCCTCGTTATTGTAACCAAGGCGAGATTGTTATTAAGGATTCTCTGATATTATTTTGTATATTGAAAATTTTAATATCAATCTTCACAATATTAATCTGGCCTTTTAAAGCCAATTTATGATTGAAGGTTATCTAGAGGATTTCCCTTCAAATAGTCCAAATTTAATTAAATATATTGGTACTGAAAATTTTGAAATTAATTATTTATCAATAAATTATTCATGTCGTTGGATAAATTAATTTATGAAGCACCTAAGCATAGAATAGATAGACACACTAATTCGACTCTCTCAGCACTTTCCTTTGGTACCTATATTACATTTCTAATGCATATTTTACCTCTTTAATCATGTTTTTCACACCTTAAAAGGTTTTGACCCAACAAATGCTACAGCCAAACAATCATCATCATCATCATCATCATCATCCACAGCCCTTGTCCTCCCACTGATGGCCATAGGTTTCCTCTTTTTCGTGCCATTTTCTGCGGTCCTGTGCAAGCCTCATCCAGACTCGACCCAAGACTTTAAATATGTCGTCGACCCATCTTGCTCCCGGACGACCGACGCTTCTTTTGACACCCAAATAATACCTACAACCAATCAATACCTTATCACTATCTCACTGACTGATTCCAAGTCAAATTAAGAAACAATATTCTAACAATCCAACGTCCTCTCCTTGTGACGTCACTCCGTCTGTCAATTAGTCATCGGGTCCAAGTTAAGTGGTGAAAGACATTTCCACTTTGTTTTGTTTTTGACCATTGTATAGTTGGATTCAAAGTTAATGGCAGCTCTGAAGTTAGCTACACGCTGCGCAGCACCTCGCCCCGCACCCCCGCTGGCGCATAAATTTGTTACTGCGCAGCGACTCACCTCGTGTTCAGAGCCGCCATTAAGTTTGCATCGTACTGTATCAAATGTTATTTTACGGTATCCATGAAAATAACCTGTAAAAGCTTCCTGGAATGTTTATTGGAATATTTGGAAGAGAATTGACACCGTGTTGGAATTTAGGTAGGTGAAACGTTTTTGTTTTTCCGATACATGTAAAATCACTTCGGTATTCTCTGAAGGGATTGGCAGAGTGGCTCCGCGGTAACCCTTTTATTTTATTAAGCTGGTTATTTATTTCTATTAATAACTCTCGAAAATGATTTCATATTTTTTGGACCAAATTATTTTTTATCTCTAAATCCTATCAAGAATTACGAAAATGCTTTTATTACTTGGGTGTTTACGATGAAATAACAATAATTGTTGTGTACGTCTGTAATTGCTGTAAACACTAGTTATAAGACTTGTGCAATGTTTATTTTTAGGTTTGTGTTTATATTGTTGATGTGCCTGTTATAAATAAATAAATAATAGAAATATTTCTTAAACTCGACGTACAAAGAATATTAAATATTGCGTTTCTAGAGCACCATCTAATTTAATTAAAAAAAAAACTATCAAAATATCAAAACCTCCCAAAATCAACTGCTCAAAACAAATAAAATACCAGTTGCCAGACGTTTTTTTTCTAGGAACCCTAACATATAAAATTACTTTTCCCAAGTAACAGTAACATCTGGCGTTCCCCTGGGAACTCCTGTTACCCTGTTACCGTGTTACCCTGGTTACCTGTTGACTGACCAATTCCCTTTTTCATTGCGGCTTCAATCCCCCTGTGATTGCCGACACGACAAGGATCGTCAAATATGAATTAGCAAGTAAAACGCTTATGTCACGTTCAGAGGAATTAAGAGGGAAAAGTATTATTATTTTGGTTGCAAGAGAGGTAGGCAGTACAAATGTTGGAATTTTCTTTAACTATGATTTTCATTTCATGATTTTTCCGAGACAGTTTTATAAATATTGCATAGACTAATAATACTACATTTTCTAGCGAAACCAAATTAAGTTAGAATAAATTACCATAGAAATAGCGCTGATCTAAAAATAACAATCTTCCATATTTAAAGAAAATATTGTGACATAATTTCAGTATTTGATTTCTAAGATTTCAGAATTAACATCATACAATAATAGTCTGGCTCAGCCGTTTTAATTTAGAAAATAAATATATTTATATAGAACTAAGTTGTTAATTGCTCGAAAATGTCCTTAGTTACCATAATCAAAAGGCTTAATTTTAGTTTCTCAGAAATTCATGAATACTGTTTAACTGAAGACGAAAAGTAAATTCTTTACAATACGGCGGTCTACAAAGCAGCTTACTCTATTAGCAAAAACGAATTTAAACTATAGTAGTAATTTCAATACCACAAAACATTTTTTGAGACAAGTCTTGAGAGCTATATAGGTACGTGGCTTTAAAAAAAAGGCACTAAATACATTTCCAACCTAGATAATAAATATTTCTACACTAATACAGTTTTCTTCGAAATGTTTCCAAACAGTGATTTATTTTCTACACCACCCACTCTACAAAAAATAGTTGACAGTCACCAACCCAAAAACACCGCATGACAGATAGCAGAATGTAAACACAAAAAATCGTTTTCATAAATGAAACGTGCAAGGGTCATGTTTCGTCATTAGGGGTAACTCCATCAATCACGGGGAACGGAATGCCAGTCAATACTGACCAGTCATCAGCTATGAAGCCTATCTATAAAATATTCTGTTTGCAGTTCCCTTTCAAGGAATTTCCATCTGCATTGTATTTTCGGATACGCTCAACATTCTTGATGTGAGATATTTTGTGCAGGATATTTTTGTGTACGATGAAAAATGAAAATTGGTTATTGTTTCGTTTGGTATTTTTTCTTTTTTATACACGTATGGATAATGGATATAGATACTCTAGCTTATTGAATACGCCTTTTTTAACAAAAAGATATGCTGTATTGCGTATTATTTACAATCAGGTATTTACATAGCAACATATTATAACAGTGTTCAATATATCGCACAAAATGGTGAATTTATTTTGATCTACAAAAATCCTCAACCCATATACACTTCAGGCTAAAACTCAATCAAATTCCGCGCTAAACGAATAACCTGACCAGTGACAACGTTCATAAAAATATAATAAAAAACAACCGCCACCCATATTTTTCGAACGAAGAACACCCGCTGGGCCAAAACCAGCAAAAATCTTTTCAAAAACCGTTGATTAATATGTGGACACGCGCCCCGATTTTGATAAGACCCACCAATTGGGCAGAGTGCACTGCACGGATTAAAATGAATTTTGTCGAGAACAGCGAAACACAAAAATAGAAGAGGCCGAGTGATTGAAATCGCCAGCACGTAGTGTTGACACATCGGCCGTATCCGACATGTTGGAATAATTCGTAAATTTACAACCAAACACTGGGTTTTTTGTTGCAGATGTAAATGTGTGTTTGATGTGAAGTTTGGTACGTTTTTTGTTGAACGTTGATGTGACAATACGTATTTGATATTTTTCTACCATTATGTATGATGTATTGTAGTACGAGCTTCTATTTTGAATTCGCATGTTAGGTTTAGGTTCGTTCTGATTTTCATTTTTTTATGGAATATAGCGAAGAGCCAATAAAGACTAAGACGTAAACGTATCGTCTTACAAATCGGCACTAATTCAAAACAAACAGCCATTTAAATAAAATTATTTTTAAGTTCATGAAAGCTATAATATAAGAAAACGAACGATATTTCAAGCAAATACCGTATGGTAGTAATATCGGCGCAAAAACGTGACACCGAAGTGACGAAGAAAAAAAAACACTTCCACATTTTTTTGCCCAACGCAGTGCTGAGAGGAAACTTGGTAAAAAGCGCGTCACAAACATGTGTCGCTCGAAATTTCGCAAGACACGTCCTAAGCATCATACATGTGCGTATTAGTGGAATATTTTCGACGATATTGCCTTACAGTTTATTTTCAAAGTAACTTTGCCGATAGATAAATCAGATTTATGTGTCACTTGTAAAGTTTTCGCAAGTATTCATTCTTAGGCATGCAAACATTTCTATAATGATACGCTTTTCAAAAGTACTTCTCTAAGAATATCTTCGCTAACTGTTAATGGTTATCGCAGTAATTTATTGGCCATTATCAAACACCAAAGCCAGATCATTATCACCAATTTTGCTTACAATACTGCTGTTATATCTCTAAAATTTAATTAGTGTTAATAAATTAAAATAACTGCTTCATTATCTTCTCCATAACATTGCTGTCCAAAATATGACCATCCCTCACACGTGATTATGAGTTGTGACGTCACAATTTATTACTGTTATTTGACGATATGCGTTCCTGTATAGTGTGTATGTAGTAGTCTTCACATTGTTGGCCATTGTGCGTCAGTAGGGGCTGGAAAATTAGGGTCCATTGAATTTCCTCCCGGCGGGTTTCCCAACTTGGCTCGGAACAATCCAGTTTGCTAATACGGTCACATTTTGTTCCGCACCGATACGGGACATACGGCTATCCGGATAATGCCCCTCATATCCGTATACGTGTTGGAAAGAGACGGCAATACTTTGAATATATGCTTTTATAAATGTCGCGTTATTATCCTGGGACAGACATGTGTTTGGTGCTCCAATGTTATTATTCTTCGAAATATTCGGGGCGTAATCTAGGATCCTTTCATGAAGTATCAGAAATATTTTGTTATTGTTGTAAGTTGTATACCGAAATAGTTGGGTCGCTGAATACACGTATTCAGCGACCCAACTATTTCGGTATACTTTCACTAGGATATTCAAAGCGTTATTAATTTGTTCTCCTGTAAATGTATGTGAAGATGGTTTCTTAGTGAGAGCAAGTAGCAATATTTCTTCTTAGAAACACCACCTCATTAGTTCGCGGTCGTAAATGCGACTGCTTGTATATTTCCTTGCGGTTGTGGGTTCCGTATGTTGAGTAAACTAGTTAATTTATTTTCTTGCAATAAAACTTTCTTAGATCTAGAAATAAATTAAGTGGCCGGTCACCACCGATCCTTAATGTGCTGAATCTTACAATTCTACATAAATAGAAAAAATATGGTTAAAAAAATCTAACAGTCGTATTGTAAAGGGCCACAATTTTCAAGCTCGGATACTTAGTTAAGTAAAATATTCTCTGACGTACACAAGTAATTGTTTTGACCTGATTAGCTCAGTAGCCTTCCATTTGAAGGCTTTATGCAAATGACAAACACGAAAACCACAGTTGTTTGAGCCACTTAGAAGTAGAAATTTTCAGTGTTTGTGCATTTTCTTTAATATTTGTTATTAGTACTCTGTTTTAAGAAATGAACATTATTGTATAAATATTTCATTATTAATTAAAAAAAAATACTGGTTGTACCACTGTTCGATATTTATAATACGCTTTTATATATTATATACGGGTTTGTAGTTATTATCTTGATTGAAAGAACCACATCTAATTCAAGCAAAGCTAAAAATATTTTCTTCAATTATACATAAGGAGCTGCTCTCACAGTTAATCATTGACCATCGCATACACTCCTTACGACCGCTTGCTTTTTGAAAACTATGGAAACAAAAGCCGTCGACTCGCTCCAAGCAGTTCATATGAACGCGCCCTAACCGTTCTGCATCTAATGTATCATTCCAGATTAAGTCTTCACCCACTGCACCAATTGACTAAACTATTCAAAGCAAATGACTCCGATACATGCAAAACTACTATTTGTATGCACGTCAGCCGCAAGTAATCAGGCTCCCTTCTAAAGAAGACATAACTTTTACGTTCATTTGCCGAGTTATATTAAAACCTATTGAATATAGTGATTTATATGCGACTTACTTCGATAGGAAATGAGATTGCCTTCGTTTTATCCGATGCTCTTAAATTGAAGATTCGCTTTTTGTTACGAGGGGAATGTTCTTAGCTTTAGAGGTAATAAGGCGGTATTGTGCGCGGGATTATTTATGAAGTGTTTATGTACGTATACTGGTTGGTTTTGTTACTGGATTCTTGCTGATACTGGTTTCTAAAAATGTGTTTCATGTCACCGAAAGTAATTTATTGATTTGGTCACTTGGATATAATGTGTAATAATGTATTATAATGCGCAAGGATTCATAAATATGTCAATAAGTAACAAAATATTTTATGCTCGATCCAATTTCTTATATGCGACTTAAAATAAATGTCTACATATGCAACTACACACTACAAATACCTGATATTATATAGTAAAGATTTGATCGACATTATTTCCACAATTTTACACCAAAGCGTCAAACAAACATTTAAGTAAAATTAGTTATTTATTTTTATTTTATGTTATTTGGGAAGTAGGACCATTATGGGCTTAAAATAAGAACAAAAAGCGGTTACCGCATTCCAAATTCCCATTCCCTTACTTATCTCGGCATTAATTGCGTTATAATGAAGACAGCGCCAATCAGTGTGAAAATGAATAATAAACATGAAAGCTTCAAATCTGTCATCAAGTTAGTAGACTTAGCATATTATCATAAGGAAGTAAATCCTTTGTTTACAATAATCGACCTTATGGCCCAGCGGTTCAATGATCGGAATTGTATAAAAAGGTCAATTATGAACCACTTTAAATTTTACTGTATGTTTAACCTTTGCCCAACTGTGGGATATTTATAAGCCGTAATTTCACAAGGCAATATTTTTCAGTTCTTAAAAATGTCTGTTTCAACTAGAATTTTACTATTTTACTATTTGGTGTGAATTATACTATTTTACTATTTGGTGAATATTTAATATTAGAGATATGGCGTATACCCAAAAAGTATGGACAATTGGTAGGGGATTTTCAGTCAAGGTTCCGTACATAGATTTTTTTTACCAACAAGTTTCCATGTAGTAAATTATATTTAGGTACTTTTAGTTGCTTAATGTACCCTAAAATCATTTTTTTACGGTGGCATTGTTGGCCTCTTATTGTTAACTATTTGACAACTATAACGATACCTACTTACAAAGAGATACACGATACACTTCCATGTATCACAACACTTAATGCAAAATCTTATCAAAGTAATAACGTCGTTTAGTAACTCATTTCATCCAAACACATCTAATTATTCTTACATAATTCTTTAAATACGATTCCCGTTTTCAGATGCGGTACTCTAAAATATAATTCCTCTCAAGTCGTGGCCATGAAAGGGAGGAAGAAAAAATACAAATATTTTTCCAATATATCACAGCGTAACGGCGGAACGGAGACGATACTTAACATTAACAAAAAAGCTAGAAATTCGTCTGCAAAAATACTTGAACTGATCTAAACGGACGCCAGCAGACGCAGCCAAAATGCAAATTTCAAAGACTGCAATATTATAACACAAACTCATGAATACTATCCCCAGTTAAGATTTTCATTCTTCTTATCAATTTTCCACCAAAGTACAGAGTTTGCTAGTTGTTCTGATGGCAACGTAAACAAAGGGAATTCCTGAGTGTCTCTTAACCGACAAAACGTAGTTTATGAGCGAATTTTCTGAATAGAATGTCTCTATTACACGTTCGGTCGTGTTCGAAGAATGGATCCGAATGAAATGAACGGTTAAGCTTTTGAGTCTTAGAAATGGCGAACCTAAACTTTGTGGAGCAGATAAGTTGAATGTATAATTTTCAAGCTCCTTCAAAATACCCGTTCTTTCGTAAATTGCTGGTTTTGTACAAGGTCAAGCTTACATATAATATCAGTTATTTAGTTTCAGACTTGAAACACATTTGTACATTTACGAATAGTGAATTATATGGCGGAATTTTCATAACAAAACTGATTTGAATGGGATTAAAAAAAATCCTGGGTTGTGAAGAAAATAACATGTCATTAAAATAATTACATACTTTCTTTACATTTAAACCCTTACCCTATACTTATGTTTTAAGGTCATACTTACTCAGAACATTTATTTTGTATTTAAGTCAAAGAAAAAAAACCCCTTTGTTTCCAAAGAGAAAATTAATAATTAAGTATTTTGTACACTTGAAAGGCAGTGTCTTGAGAACAGATGTCAGCAAGTTCTCCAATGTTTTGTGCAACCGCCGTCAGCTTCATTTGGAGTGTATCTTAATCTGCACTCCTTATCTCAGTCTCAAATCCTGCTTGGTTTCTGTTAGCGTATGCTAAAGATAAACTGTAAATAACAACGTAAGCATTTCCTAAATAGAGTAAGCAAAACTGTGATGCAGAATATCAGGCCTCTTATGAAACTGTTTGTACGTTACTTTATTATGACTTACAAAACTGAAAAGGAAACATTAATTGGTACATAACTGAGAGATAATTTTCTTTCTGTATTTTGTGAATAATTAATTTACCTATAAATAGTACCGAAATATTTAACCGTGACATGAAAGTCACCTAACCAATGTCGCAAATGACATTCCATAACCTTCTATAAAAATATATACGACTATATGACTAGCATACAATAAAAAACTTAATTCGATTTATGAGTAGGTTACTCATAAAATAAACAGGTAGCTCTTAAACAGAAGCTTATATCACGTGCTCGATATAATATCATAAAGAATACACCCTATAATTACAGGTCAATAACCGGAAAGCATTGTATAGCATTAAGTAATAATTTACAGAAATTGAATTCTGGCTAATGCCTGCTATTTGCATAATCAATGGGTACGATGCGATTAAAGTTTTCACTTCGGCGGCGGCCAAACAAAATTCACTTCTTGCCTTTAGTAGATTAATATTTGAAGATATAGAACTACGGATTATGGAAATCGTTTCCTTATTACTTTAACTGGTAAAAAAAGTTTTTAGTTATTTTGTTAAGGTTTTAAGTTTTAATTTCATACAAATCGTATGTATACTTATTATTAACATTATGTATGGAATCGAGTCTAAATACTTTTTTGTATAAATATCGATTATTCAACAAGTCATGTGAATTTAGGAACTAATTAAGAAAAAAAGTGATGAACTATATCATTATAGTTCATCACTTTTTTTCTAAATATTGGTCATCCAATATGAGTAAATAAAACCTTTAGGTTTCAATTAGAATCATTATTGTAACCAAGAAAAAATAATAATTTTTAACACAAAATTAAATGCTTGTAGTAGTAGAATACAAAACCTATTTTGTTTCATACATTAAATTATAAAATAATATACTTTATAGATCCATGTTTGTGTTCCCAACGTTGAGCTAATGTAAAAGTTATCGCAGCTATCGTTTCGGTTTTCTTTTTATGGTCGTCTCAAAACCGTGTTTTCGTTTAAAAAGATAACTCATAGACGTATCTCCTAAAAATACTGGTTATAAAATACACTCTTAGTGAAAATAAATGACATACGATTTTGTTTTCAAACTTGGAACAAGTAACATTAAATAACTGTGTTATATTTAATGACATGTAAGGCAGAATGTTCCAATAGTAGATTTGGTAATATTTTAGATTTGTCCTGTCTACAGTTACTGGCTCTGAATCGAGAGAGATTCATTCTTTTCGGAAATTAAAACCCACTGTCTATCCCACAATACACTTTGTTTCCGTCACAAATACTCCATTTATGTTAAAACAATTGAATATTTGAACATAGAACAAAATAATTGGCAAACTAATTTCATTAAAAACAAACTTACATAAATACCAAATTCTAGAAGCTTCAAAGGAATTGAATATCACAAAATACATTTTAAATGAAGTTCATTTAGTGGAAGGAGTCTGATTTCCAATAATAGTCGTCGAGGCGATCATATGAAAAGCCTGTTAATTACCGTTTCTTCGCTGCACTGTACCAACGCTATTAGATAACAAAGGGAATCGATTTATTTGCACAAACCTATTGTTTCTCTTAATTAATATTTCATACGTAGTTCTGTGGGAAAGATACGTAGATTTATGATTCCATTCACGTATTACACGGAGGAAATTATATAATTAATGGAACTTGATTAAATTAAAAGCTTGTATCAAATATTTATTCCTGGTGGAAAAAAACACGTAAGATATAATTTTCGGTAATCAACCTATTTATTGTTTTTTTTTACGAACGTGGTTTAGTGATCATAGTACTGAAATTTAAGATTTATTTTCGTGTGCTTTTTTATACAAGTTAAATGAGTATAAAATTAGTGTAAAATTTTAACACTAATCGGTTTTAATAGCCGATAGTTTTAATAATACCAAAATCTTCTCTTAGCATAAAAAAGGAATTTTCGTAAAAAAGGAAGGTTAATATTATTGAATTCCTTGAAATAAGTTTAAGAAAATTCTATCAATATGCTTCATCTTGTTAAGTTTTTATCTACACCAAGGATAAAGCTCTTTGCTTGGTAAGATCGGAGGCTACTCAATTATGTTCAATTTAGTCTTTTAAAGAATCTTCTTTGAACGCTGTAGCCTCGAGTAGGTATTCTCTTCATATTTACTCGCTTTTTCAGGTTCAATTTACTTTTTTTTTGTCTTTTTACGTTCAATATTGCGCACTTTTTATTTATATTAACAGAATATCATTATTATATATACTGTCTATTGTATTATTACATAAAGTTTAAGGTTTTACAAAAAAGATGTAAAGGTGCCCGACAGGGTCCATAATGAGCTGTTAACTTACTGTATTGATCACCTATGTAACATTATGGTATGCAATAAATAATTGAACTGAATTGAAAATGTGTGGTACTAAAGATATAATAATAATAATAATATTCCTGGACAATTCACACACGGTAATCTGATCCCAAGCTAAGCAGAGCTTGTGTTATGGTAACCAGACAAATGATAAACATACTTATATATTTCTAAATACATACATATTATAGATAAATGACACCCAGACCAGAACAAATGATCGTGCTCATCACACAAACATTTGTCCTGAGTGGGAATCGAACCCACGACCTCCGGTATAGCAGTCAGGGTCACTAACCACTAGACCAACAGGCCTGTCAGATATAAATATAGTGCGACCTATATTTCTTGTCTGTTTATAATTCGGCACTTAATGTTATCTATTTGAATAATATTTATGAGTCTTAATAGTTGCCGATATTCTGTCTCCAGCAATCACATACGGTCACTTGAAGTAAGACACTAACTATTATGGTCTATTAAAGTGTCTTACCGTGAACACGACATTAAATGGATGCCCCTTTATTAAGCAATATCACATCAAATTAAAGTTTAAGGCGCAATAAACCTAACATATCCATATCCTTAAGCTATTAATCCTTAAAATACGCACGACGTCTAAAGAAAATTGTCGACGCTCACTTGTTTCTCGGAATAAACCCGTGAATTGAGTCATTTACATAAAATTATTTGAGTCGTCTCACGCGTCGTATAATGTACTAATTGCGATTTACGTACTTTAAGCGATTATTACACTACGCGATATTTAATCTGTCTATATTTTAATACTGCGTGAAGTGTAGTGTAGTGTAGTAGAAAGTTAGCCAAACTTATTAGACTGCTATAGTGCGTTCGGAGCCTTACTGCATGGTTTAGTAAGAGAAAGACCGTTCGGTCCACGTTCAGTCAGCGCGAATGTGGTGTAAAAGAGTGCTTACCAGTTAACCAGCAAGCTAGACCAGTCGGTCCAGACTTTTTTTTCTTTTTGAATCAGTGATCCTCATATTCTACTCGACCAAAAAGTCGCCACCTGGATGGCTCGGTTGTTGGCTTCCCTCACGTCTTTAGAGGGCGGCGATGGTAGGCCAGACTAAAAATCGCATAGTGTAATAAGCGCTTTAATATAGTTAATCGCGAACGTGTTCGCTTGTTGAGCTGTACCTATTATTTGAGGCGCAATTAGAATGTATCTTAAGGCTGTTACGTTAATAATTGTTTTATTTTGTACGCGTGTCGTTACTGCCGATGTGTTTAAAATTTGGTAATGTAAGTACTAAGATTGTTTAAATGCGGTTATACCTGGAGTAAGAGACGAGAAATTGTTACACGTTTTCCAAAGCAATCTATTCAGTAGATATTTATTTTTTCAACCCAAGCAGTACTCAAAATGATACGATATTATCATAAATAAAGATATAAGGTTGTAATAACAAGTAACATTAAAATAAGTACCCTAATACACCAGATGACGACAAAAAAATACAAATTATTTTCACCACATCCCACCTCCAACACAACATTGATGTATAATCTATCAAAATTCGATCTATTTCAAATTATCAACAACCCACACGATTCGAAATAGACGCGTAAAATCACAAATCCAGTTCCCGAATCTTTAATCAACAAAAATATTGGAATTCCAAGCTTCGCTCGACGCGTGGGTGCGTATAATTCTAACGTTTGCAAATTAGCTAGCCCACGGCAAGATTTATAGGTACCTATAGCGGAAACGAACAAAGAAGGAAATTCGTTCTTCCCGATTTATTTCTGCTGATTAAGGCATCAATGGACAGTGATTCGACACCCCTTGAATAAATAACACTGGTATTTATTGGATTTTCTTTTGTTTCATTATTTTTGGTGCTAAAGTTATACGCGAAAATGGTTTGAAATTGGAACACTATCGGAGATAATTGGACAGAGAATTGTCATGTCGAGTTCCATTACCTTAAAATTGGATAAGCCGATGAAAAGGCTAGTGTCAATGTTACTTAAAATATAAAACGGATTTTCCATTAATGTAGTACCTACCTACTTCCAGTGGAGTTAGATCGGAGGGATTGTGGCGAATTGGTTACCAAGGAGATTGATTAATTCGCGCTTGTTTCGCTTAAGATCGTGAATCGCGAACCTTTATTAAATATTGATACCTTTATCCTCCTCGTGCTGTAATGTAAAGCTGGCGGTCAAGGTTAAGGCTGGGTACAAATGATCTACTGCTCTTAGAAGCTGTAGGTTCCAATCTATTTTTACACCTCTTGTTATAAAGCAACGAAACTGGACGGAGTCCCTAATCCTACCACTTTTGAGGCGTGTGGCGGACAATAGTAAAATCAGTATTTTGCATGTTGTGGGCGCCCTTATCGTTCATCATATAAACCCTGCAATACATCTTTTTGGTTGTAGGTCTTCACAATTTAATGTATTAATTCATAATTGTAATAGCATTATCTTATGTCTTAAGCGAGCATTAAATACTCAACAATAAACCGATGCATTTGTTACGATTAGTGTAATTTTTGACTTTCGCTATTATTTAGGCAAGTATTCATATATTATCACTAGTTTCTTGATAGGCAAATTATGGGGAAAGGTAGGTAACAGGTGAGACTAATGTACTATATAACAATATTAAGCACATAAAGGTATAAGTAGGTATAATATAACATGAAATAAATAAAATATTTATCAAAACATGTATTCTACTGTAATACAAAAACTAATATTAAATTGTAACAAAATATCCTTCTCCGGCTTATTTGCAATATTCTCTGTAATACCATATTATACACTTACTATATAATAAAGATATTCCTAGTACCAAGTTACATAAATAAATCAGATATCAAATAATCCATTACGACTTTCAATCTAGATAAATCTATTGAATTGCTCCTCGATATGGTACACTTATCAATAGTGGTTCCACGAAGCATTGAAGTCGGTAATATCTTTCATTTCAGCGCATAAGAGCAATGCTACATTCATTACGATACGAATGACTTTTATATCCGACTGTACACTGTACATATTTCAGAGCGGAACTAAATTATTTATGAGACCTTTTCTCTACGCATTACTGATACTCGTAGGTGATAGGTATGTTATGTATGTAGGTGTCTATGTATATATTAATAGTCGTGTGATAAATTATTGTTTATTTAGTGCAGGAATATTTGTATCAGATTTCGTATAGGTGCTGTACAAAATATGTTGGTAATTGTAGCCGCAGTTACAAAAATAAGTGCGAATTGTGTTAACGCACTTTAAATAATTGAGTTTTAATTAAGGTACTTTTGAACAGGATCAATGGAAACTTGTTTTGGTTTTTACGCTTAGTTGACTTCAATGTTCCAATTTTCATTGCAGAAAAATCAACTGTTTAGGCATAATCATTTTTTACTTAAGACATATATGTGACCTTTGTGTTATATTTATTGTGCGCTTTATGTTATGTTTGTTCTAATCAACGATTAAACGATTGTTGATTTTTAATTTGAGCATGTATCAATGTATGACAAGTTTTTTTGGCAGATAGTTTTTAGTTACGTTCTGGAAACAGTAGCAATTTAATACTACCTTAAGAAACAACTAACAATTAAAACCACATAGCTTTTAATCATTCCCACATCAATCTGCTCTTGGTCTCCAATAGTACCGGTGGCTCCTTAAAAATGTCAGGCATTCCACTTAAACTGTAGTCTAAACGAGGCGTTAACTATTAATAAATAATGGTATTTAAGACCGAGTATCCGGGAACCGGTCGGCGGCTTAACGTAGGTGCACAATCATATGGAAGGGATGCGACACAATACGATGAGCGGCCTATTACAAATGCGTTTCCGAATTGAGCAAGCTTATCAAAATGTACTTCATAAATCGCAATTTTAATAGCGGCATACATAACTGAGTATTATGATAATTTCCGTTTTTCCGGTATGAACAACAATTTTCTCAAAATTTTTAGAATACATACTGAAGTATTTAGTTCTTACGTAGCACAATAATATGTTGTGATTTCTAGTTGGAAAAATATAATTGAATATTAAGCTAAAATATCATAAGATTCTAATAAATAATTCAGTTAAAACAAACAACCTGCTGTTCTAAAAGGTTTTTATTTATTTATTTAATCACAAATCAGTCGGCAAAAAAAAGCGTACGTTACAAACAGCTATCGATTCTCAAGCACTAAAACCTCTCGATTAGAACCACACTAAAGTATAAGCACATCACTATTCAGTTTAATAACGTAGCGCGGGAGCTAACTCGTTTGTCATGCTAACTAGCCCACCGCCTTAATACCGCCCATCTGTGGCTTCATTAACAAAAATTAAAACTATAAACACCCTTTGTAATATTGGTTTCTATTTATAAAGGATTACTTTGAAATCCTTTCTCGATATTGCTATTTTCGTGAAATTCATGAACAACAAAATATGGCGTCACGTTTACGGCCTACGCATTTAAAACAAAAACAGAAGTTTTGATGAAATAAAATTATATCGTTTTAATTTTAGATATTAATTTCGAAAAACATAACTAAAAATTATATTAAAACTAACGCAATTTAACCTTTCCTCTAAACTAAATCTAAATAAACATAACTTTAGAGCACTAAAATCAATCAACAATCTGATCAAGAATCAATCGATTCAAACCTTCAATGAACTCGATAACAAACGAACACTGGATTAAATAGGCACATCACTATAGTATAATAACACAGTGCTACGCCGACTCGTTTGTCATGCTAACTAGCCCACCGCTTAATTACAACGCATCTGTGGCTTGATTGGCGTTTCATACAGATAATTGTTATCCAATTTAAACTTAATAACTGTGAACAGTAATTTGGATAATATACTATGCTGTTTTATAGTTTTAAGTGTTCTTGTCTTTTTTGTTTAAGATTTATAGGCGATAAAATTGGTGTGATTGAGCCTATTATGGTTCAGTCATTATACGTACATGATGCTATGATATAAACGGCATCGAGTTTAAAAATAGGGATAAGTGGGGCTATTAGGTAACTAATGGGTTATTCCACTTCTTTGGATTATTAATTAAAAATGTGACAGGATAAATCAGGTACAGGAGAACTATTAAAAACTGGTTAAACTCAGAAGCTGGATGGATAATAGACTGATAATTAACAACAACATAACTATTTCCTTCTTTGGTCGAACCTTATTTTAAGCATAACGATTCGTTATATTTTTTTGGACACACAATCACAATCCTATACAATACGAAACTGGGAGTAATATTCATAATGTTTACTTAAAACTATAATCCAATTGACCCTAAGATCAAAAACATAACCCTCCGTCTAGCGCAGTCGGGTAAAATCCTCCTTGCTTTTATAATGTTAATAAAGTTTTTCGCTAACCCCGATACCGGATATTGCATCCTTTGAAATACTCAAGACATTTTGTACTGAAATCTTGATGACGTCACGAAAATCTCAGGTTTTCCAAGATGTCTCTGATTAAACTTAGTAATACGTGGTAATACGTTAAGCTCAAGCATATAGGTACATTATAGATCTTCTCAGGGCTGTCTGTATAAAGGGATGGATCAAGTCAAGAGCGACGGCGAATTGGTAATCACAATATTTTATTTGTTAAGCCTTAATACTACTTATATAAAGATTGTCTTACAATCTTAACTCATTATTTAGCTAATTATATCTAAGTATTAGTTTAAGAACATATTAGATTAACGTGTACTAGGCGTGCATGAGCTTAGAGTATTATCGTATTAACTATTTTTTTTTTATTAGCCTACGTGGGCATGCCACGTCGCGCGCATGCAGCCTGACCGATGGGCAAAGATCGTCACCCACTGGACGCCGGAAGGACATCGCCGTCGAGGTCATCCGCGGCGAAGGTGGTGTGATGATCTAGTCAGTTACGCGGGGCACAAGTGGACAGAAATCGCCAAAAAAAGAGAGGTTTGGAAGAAGACAGGGGAGGCCTTTGCCCAGCAGTGGGATCAAACGTATTAACTATTAAATATAAAAAAATGTTTTGGTCATATTATAGCGAAACCTTCAAAAATAGCAATAGAATTAAAGGCAACACCTCGCATTATGTAGTTTAAGTAACTATAAAAATATGGGTTCCAATCTTAACACTTGGGACTCAATTTAATTAATGATACCGATGATAACTTGCACCAAACACGTAAACATAGTTCGAAAATAAGCCCACAGAACTAGCATTGAAATTGGTCCATTGTTGTGAGATCGATCAAGGGCTCGTTTACTAACAAAAGGGATAGGCCGAGTAACTCAGTCGAGGGCCATTTCAGAGACTTAACGAGACCTATTGAAAACTAACAATAGCGGCATCGCGATCAACTTCGCGTAATAAATGCGTTTTCAATAATAACCCCCTAAACTCCCATGTTTAGATAACATTGAAAGCTAATTTTGAGAATTGAACCCTTTATTAGCATCAGTATTTCTATGCTGATTTTGGAAGGTTAAACGAGCTTATTTGTTTACTAGACTATGAATCCGGTTGGAGGTATTCTATGGTAATAGAATAACAAAGTAGTGAATAGCAAATAACCATAACACTAGTGTGGGGACGTGTGTATGTTTTCTTGACAGTCAACAGAGAAAATAATAGTAATAATCACTCTCATTATCCTCACCCTTACTATATTAATTACTCCTTCGATTTTATCTAGTGTACATAAACAAATTTGAAAATGGCAGTAAATAGTTTGGCTTTTCGTTTGCGGGGAAACCTTCAAAAGATTTTTACCTCACCTAAAACCAACCCCATTAATCGCCAAGCTCACGCTCGTACAAAGTAAATAATCAGCTCGAGCATTAAATTAAATACTCTGAATACATTCTTACAATATTCAAAAACAATTTTAAAATATAAGCAACTCTTAAAATACTTTTAACATACGACAGCTAATAAAATACCGTCGGAAGTCGAGAGGTGTCGAAGGGCGCATCACATTATTATGGTTTGTCAAGCCGTTCTGTTGCATTGGCTTTGTCGATGCCATATTAAAGTCTGCAGCGAGTCTAGACTACTCTAGACTGGCATTCGAGACAGGAAATTTACTAAGATTTTCTCATAACGGTAGCTTTTGTGTATTGATTTTTTTGATGTTGTGAAGTGGTTTTTTGTTTATAACAAAATATTGTTAGTGTTTTAAAAGAGAGGATTTTTTCGATTTTTTAGTTTATTATTAAATACTTGAATGTTAATTGTATGAGCATATAAATATGTTAACAATTTTCGGTAGACCATTAGATCCCTAAAGGCGGTCAGGACAAAGGTTTACCTTTTAAGAACTCTTTACTAAAATTATAAACCTTTTTATCTTGATTGTTATACTCACACATATAATACTACTAAGTACGATAATTTGAGACAAACTTTCAGACTAACTAGCAAAATTTTCTTTTGTTTCATTATTTTTGGTGCTAAAGTTATACGCGAAAATGGTTTGAAATTGGAACACTATCGGAGATAATTGGACAGAGAATTGTCATGTCGAGTTCCATTACCTTAAAATTGGATAAGCCGATGAAAAGGCTAGTGTCAATGTTACTTAAAATATAAAACGGATTTTCCATTAATGTAGTACCTACCTACTTCCAGTGGAGTCAGATCGGAGGGATTGTGGCGAATTGGTTACCAAGGAGATTGATTAATTCGCGCTTGTTTCGCTTAAGATCGTGAATCGCGAACCTTTATTAAATATTGATACCTTTATCCTCCTCGTGCTGTAATGTAAAGCTGGCGGTCAAGGTTAAGGCTGGGTACAAATGATCTACTGCTCTTAGAAGCTGTAGGTTCCAATCTATTTTTACACCTCTTGTTATAAAGCAACGAAACTGGACGGAGTCCCTAATCCTACCACTTTTGAGGCGTGTGGCGGACAATAGTAAAATCAGTATTTTGCATGTTGTGGGCGCCCTTATCGTTCATCATATAAACCCTGCAATACATCTTTTTGGTTGTAGGTCTTCACAATTTAATGTATTAATTCATAATTGTAATAGCATTATCTTATGTCTTAAGCGAGCATTAAATACTCAACAATAAACCGATGCATTTGTTACGATTAGTGTAATTTTTGACTTTCGCTATTATTTAGGCAAGTATTCATATATTATCACTAGTTTCTTGATAGGCAAATTATGGGGAAAGGTAGGTAACAGGTGAGACTAATGTACTATATAACAATATTAAGCACATAAAGGTATAAGTAGGTATAATATAACATGAAATAAATAAAATATTTATCAAAACATGTATTCTACTGTAATACAAAAACTAATATTAAATTGTAACAAAATATCCTTCTCCGGCTTATTTGCAATATTCTCTGTAATACCATATTATACACTTACTATATAATAAAGATATTCCTAGTACCAAGTTACATAAATAAATCAGATATCAAATAATCCATTACGACTTTCAATCTAGATAAATCTATTGAATTGCTCCTCGATATGGTACACTTATCAATAGTGGTTCCACGAAGCATTGAAGTCGGTAATATCTTTCATTTCAGCGCATAAGAGCAATGCTACATTCATTACGATACGAATGACTTTTATATCCGACTGTACACTGTACATATTTCAGAGCGGAACTAAATTATTTATGAGACCTTTTCTCTACGCATTACTGATACTCGTAGGTGATAGGTATGTTATGTATGTAGGTGTCTATGTATATATTAATAGTCGTGTGATAAATTATTGTTTATTTAGTGCAGGAATATTTGTATCAGATTTCGTATAGGTGCTGTACAAAATATGTTGGTAATTGTAGCCGCAGTTACAAAAATAAGTGCGAATTGTGTTAACGCACTTTAAATAATTGAGTTTTAATTAAGGTACTTTTGAACAGGATCAATGGAAACTTGTTTTGGTTTTTACGCTTAGTTGACTTCAATGTTCCAATTTTCATTGCAGAAAAATCAACTGTTTAGGCATAATCATTTTTTACTTAAGACATATATGTGACCTTTGTGTTATATTTATTGTGCGCTTTATGTTATGTTTGTTCTAATCAACGATTAAACGATTGTTGATTTTTAATTTGAGCATGTATCAATGTATGACAAGTTTTTTTGGCAGATAGTTTTTAGTTACGTTCTGGAAACAGTAGCAATTTAATACTACCTTAAGAAACAACTAACAATTAAAACCACATAGCTTTTAATCATTCCCACATCAATCTGCTCTTGGTCTCCAATAGTACCGGTGGCTCCTTAAAAATGTCAGGCATTCCACTTAAACTGTAGTCTAAACGAGGCGTTAACTATTAATAAATAATGGTATTTAAGACCGAGTATCCGGGAACCGGTCGGCGGCTTAACGTAGGTGCACAATCATATGGAAGGGATGCGACACAATACGATGAGCGGCCTATTACAAATGCGTTTCCGAATTGAGCAAGCTTATCAAAATGTACTTCATAAATCGCAATTTTAATAGCGGCATACATAACTGAGTATTATGATAATTTCCGTTTTTCCGGTATGAACAACAATTTTCTCAAAATTTTTAGAATACATACTGAAGTATTTAGTTCTTACGTAGCACAATAATATGTTGTGATTTCTAGTTGGAAAAATATAATTGAATATTAAGCTAAAATATCATAAGATTCTAATAAATAATTCAGTTAAAACAAACAACCTGCTGTTCTAAAAGGTTTTTATTTATTTATTTAATCACAAATCAGTCGGCAAAAAAAAGCGTACGTTACAAACAGCTATCGATTCTCAAGCACTAAAACCTCTCGATTAGAACCACACTAAAGTATAAGCACATCACTATTCAGTTTAATAACGTAGCGCGGGAGCTAACTCGTTTGTCATGCTAACTAGCCCACCGCCTTAATACCGCCCATCTGTGGCTTCATTAACAAAAATTAAAACTATAAACACCCTTTGTAATATTGGTTTCTATTTATAAAGGATTACTTTGAAATCCTTTCTCGATATTGCTATTTTCGTGAAATTCATGAACAACAAAATATGGCGTCACGTTTACGGCCTACGCATTTAAAACAAAAACAGAAGTTTTGATGAAATAAAATTATATCGTTTTAATTTTAGATATTAATTTCGAAAAACATAACTAAAAATTATATTAAAACTAACGCAATTTAACCTTTCCTCTAAACTAAATCTAAATAAACATAACTTTAGAGCACTAAAATCAATCAACAATCTGATCAAGAATCAATCGATTCAAACCTTCAATGAACTCGATAACAAACGAACACTGGATTAAATAGGCACATCACTATAGTATAATAACACAGTGCTACGCCGACTCGTTTGTCATGCTAACTAGCCCACCGCTTAATTACAACGCATCTGTGGCTTGATTGGCGTTTCATACAGATAATTGTTATCCAATTTAAACTTAATAACTGTGAACAGTAATTTGGATAATATACTATGCTGTTTTATAGTTTTAAGTGTTCTTGTCTTTTTTGTTTAAGATTTATAGGCGATAAAATTGGTGTGATTGAGCCTATTATGGTTCAGTCATTATACGTACATGATGCTATGATATAAACGGCATCGAGTTTAAAAATAGGGATAAGTGGGGCTATTAGGTAACTAATGGGTTATTCCACTTCTTTGGATTATTAATTAAAAATGTGACAGGATAAATCAGGTACAGGAGAACTATTAAAAACTGGTTAAACTCAGAAGCTGGATGGATAATAGACTGATAATTAACAACAACATAACTATTTCCTTCTTTGGTCGAACCTTATTTTAAGCATAACGATTCGTTATATTTTTTTGGACACACAATCACAATCCTATACAATACGAAACTGGGAGTAATATTCATAATGTTTACTTAAAACTATAATCCAATTGACCCTAAGATCAAAAACATAACCCTCCGTCTAGCGCAGTCGGGTAAAATCCTCCTTGCTTTTATAATGTTAATAAAGTTTTTCGCTAACCCCGATACCGGATATTGCATCCTTTGAAATACTCAAGACATTTTGTACTGAAATCTTGATGACGTCACGAAAATCTCAGGTTTTCCAAGATGTCTCTGATTAAACTTAGTAATACGTGGTAATACGTTAAGCTCAAGCATATAGGTACATTATAGATCTTCTCAGGGCTGTCTGTATAAAGGGATGGATCAAGTCAAGAGCGACGGCGAATTGGTAATCACAATATTTTATTTGTTAAGCCTTAATACTACTTATATAAAGATTGTCTTACAATCTTAACTCATTATTTAGCTAATTATATCTAAGTATTAGTTTAAGAACATATTAGATTAACGTGTACTAGGCGTGCATGAGCTTAGAGTATTATCGTATTAACTATTTTTTTTTTATTAGCCTACGTGGGCATGCCACGTCGCGCGCATGCAGCCTGACCGATGGGCAAAGATCGTCACCCACTGGACGCCGGAAGGACATCGCCGTCGAGGTCATCCGCGGCGAAGGTGGTGTGATGATCTAGTCAGTTACGCGGGGCACAAGTGGACAGAAATCGCCAAAAAAAGAGAGGTTTGGAAGAAGACAGGGGAGGCCTTTGCCCAGCAGTGGGATCAAACGTATTAACTATTAAATATAAAAAAATGTTTTGGTCATATTATAGCGAAACCTTCAAAAATAGCAATAGAATTAAAGGCAACACCTCGCATTATGTAGTTTAAGTAACTATAAAAATATGGGTTCCAATCTTAACACTTGGGACTCAATTTAATTAATGATACCGATGATAACTTGCACCAAACACGTAAACATAGTTCGAAAATAAGCCCACAGAACTAGCATTGAAATTGGTCCATTGTTGTGAGATCGATCAAGGGCTCGTTTACTAACAAAAGGGATAGGCCGAGTAACTCAGTCGAGGGCCATTTCAGAGACTTAACGAGACCTATTGAAAACTAACAATAGCGGCATCGCGATCAACTTCGCGTAATAAATGCGTTTTCAATAATAACCCCCTAAACTCCCATGTTTAGATAACATTGAAAGCTAATTTTGAGAATTGAACCCTTTATTAGCATCAGTATTTCTATGCTGATTTTGGAAGGTTAAACGAGCTTATTTGTTTACTAGACTATGAATCCGGTTGGAGGTATTCTATGGTAATAGAATAACAAAGTAGTGAATAGCAAATAACCATAACACTAGTGTGGGGACGTGTGTATGTTTTCTTGACAGTCAACAGAGAAAATAATAGTAATAATCACTCTCATTATCCTCACCCTTACTATATTAATTACTCCTTCGATTTTATCTAGTGTACATAAACAAATTTGAAAATGGCAGTAAATAGTTTGGCTTTTCGTTTGCGGGGAAACCTTCAAAAGATTTTTACCTCACCTAAAACCAACCCCATTAATCGCCAAGCTCACGCTCGTACAAAGTAAATAATCAGCTCGAGCATTAAATTAAATACTCTGAATACATTCTTACAATATTCAAAAACAATTTTAAAATATAAGCAACTCTTAAAATACTTTTAACATACGACAGCTAATAAAATACCGTCGGAAGTCGAGAGGTGTCGAAGGGCGCATCACATTATTATGGTTTGTCAAGCCGTTCTGTTGCATTGGCTTTGTCGATGCCATATTAAAGTCTGCAGCGAGTCTAGACTACTCTAGACTGGCATTCGAGACAGGAAATTTACTAAGATTTTCTCATAACGGTAGCTTTTGTGTATTGATTTTTTTGATGTTGTGAAGTGGTTTTTTGTTTATAACAAAATATTGTTAGTGTTTTAAAAGAGAGGATTTTTTCGATTTTTTAGTTTATTATTAAATACTTGAATGTTAATTGTATGAGCATATAAATATGTTAACAATTTTCGGTAGACCATTAGATCCCTAAAGGCGGTCAGGACAAAGGTTTACCTTTTAAGAACTCTTTACTAAAATTATAAACCTTTTTATCTTGATTGTTATACTCACACATATAATACTACTAAGTACGATAATTTGAGACAAACTTTCAGACTAACTAGCAAAATGGTGTCTGAAAACTGTCTTTCTTTTTTGAGTCTCAGACAAATATAGTAATATATCAATCAATGAATTGCATAGCAATGTAGTACCGCTGGCAACCTAAATTGTAAGTAGTACTTCCCATAGGTATAGGATAAGAAAAAAATACTTATACTATAAGACTTACCTACTAGTAATACACAGGTAGGTTTGCAGGTTTCTTTATAACACACAACATACTACACGGATAAGAGATTGTTTTGTAAAAATCTTTTCATATCCGGCGTGCTTGGTGTAGCGTTACTGTGAGATAAAATAGTGATGCGAAACGTCTTATACTGAATGCTAGCGTAATATCTTTATATGAAGGAAGAAATATCGTGGAATAAAGCTGGCAGAATATATTTATTTAACATGTGATCGAGTTTAGGTAAATAAGAACCGAAATTAAGTAATTTCTCATCCTATACCTACTACGATTATGTAATATTTTTCTTAATAAGAGCAAACCTTAAATATGATTTTAAAAATAATTATATAATTATCTTAGCTTCTTTATAATTTACTAGCTGTGCCCCACGGTTTTGCCTGCGTGAATACTTAGGTTCCGTTCCCAATGTCTTTATAGTTTTACTGTTATTAGAGGCGGAAACGAATACAAGTACCTAATCGAAGATCATGAAATAGGTCTAATCGTTCTTGATTTAATAAATAGTTTAACTAACTAGTCTACTTCTAAGAAAAGTCTGTTAAATGTATTTTTCGGCTAAAAACGGATTTCACTACAGTAAATCCCGTAGTTAATATCCAGGGAAAGACAATTGATAGCGATACTCCATCAAGTTTGTTAAGCTAAACTACCGAAATATCGAACAACTGCTGCTCAACTCATTTAAAGCCAATTAGGTGTTATCGCTCTTACTAAAATATGATAAAAGTTTAGTAAATATTTCAGTCAAAAGCGATAATTTATCAGAAAACAGTGCTTTAAACAATAATAAAAAAATATCTTTAAAAACAGGAATTGACGAAGAAAAATAGAAGTTATTTTTAGCTTGTGGTTTCTGTTTAAGCAATTTTCAAGTTACTGAGTTTATGTGTATGGAAATCATGAAATAATTGGTATTTTTTTCAAGGAACAATTTAAGATTTCTTATAAATTTTCTCTACCCAGTGTTCCTCAACGATACATTGTAGCTTATTTATAATTAGCACACATATCGCATGATGTGAACAAAATCAATGCAGCAAAAAATCTGTTTCTCGACAGGACACAGACATCACTAAAGTAACTACATAAAAACACCGCGGTCCGTTTGGCTATTTCATTTAAAATATGCATGAGACTTGGGTCAGAATGTCTCTTCGCCGGAATAAAACTATATTGTTCAATATTGTACAACGGTCCCAGAAATAGATTTTTTACAACCTTATAAACGTTTAACTGCTTTGTTATCGACTTTGTTTACGAGGAGGTTCAAAGGGGTTTGTAGGAGTCAAGGAAATTTCTTGCGATTGAACTCATTATGTGGCGTTCGGTGATCTGGTGATGTAAGGAGGATTTTAGAGCTAAAAGTAGCTGGTTTCAATATATTTAATATATCTACATACGAAGATGCAACGCTACTAGTATTGATTTTGATGGGTAGATCAGTTAGAAGACTAGTAATTTGAATGTGTTTTTGATAGGGATTTTTTGATGCCTATCTTGACAAACCAAACTTGGACAAAATGAGATTAACAAAACAAAATACGTATAATGTGTAGTGTTTGTTGTATAACTAATACCTGACAAGGAACTACGTACGTAGATAAGGTTATGTTTGTAGTTAATCGTTTCACAATATGCATACTGTTTCCAAACCAATATTCATTCTACAACATACTCTCTTAATTAAGTCACTGCATACATTACTTGAGATCGATTTTTGTCTTTTTCAATTATTATTGACACTTATTCTATTATGAAATTTATTTACCGATATCCAACCTTGTCGTATACCTAACTAACAAATTAGCTAGCTCTAACTTTAGATAAATGAATTAATTACTGGGAAGCAGGCAATCGCATTGATTTAACCTACAGAGCTTATGTGAATTAGTCTTCTACGTCACGGGGAATTAATGTATGATAATGTACTTGCGTCACTATTAATACCACAGATCTGATGACATACAAAGTTGCATGCTTAGAGTATACATAAGAAACTAGAGTGAGCCTATCAGAGTTTGAACGTAAGCACTAGTGTGAACTAGTTTGTTTGTGAATTATGTATGAAGATGGAGCTTGCCGTTTTAGAAAATCTATCTTAAACACTAATAATATCCTAACAATGTCAAAACCATATTTTCGTATATAAGTTTCTCGTTGCGCGAAAATTAACATAAATCAGTTAACGAATGTACTAGACACAGACTAAAAACTGTTCTCGCTTGGCACAAGGGGAAACTAGCAATAGTAGCAGTCTATGTATATGTTTAGTCTATGGATGCTTGTAACAATGGAAGAGGTAATTGTAGAGGTTTCATCAGCAAAATGATAATTTCAGTTACATCGTATTAGAGGTAGATATTGTATGATTAGGATTTTTAATATAATTAGGTAGATATATTTATTAGTTAAAATCATGTGGATAGAGGCATTGTACCTTGATGAAGGGCGATAGGTTACTAACCTTAAAATTTGGACTAATAATGAGGAGTGGCGAAATATAGCTGTATAGGTTTAAAATAAAGGTAAATTCCTCTCTAAATGCTTTTAAGAATGACAAGTAATATATAAATGTGATAAAAGTAAAGAACATTATGTAAAATTTCCAAACAATATTTCGTATGTCAAGTACAATTGAACGAAAAATGTCGACTACAAAACAACTTGAAACATTATTGCTACTCCTATTTTACCGATACAGATAAATTCTACTATATCTAAAAGCGTAACAGCTAAAAGCATCCACATGTACACAAGTACAGTCACAAACAGTTTGTCAAGTGGCACATAGTTTCATCGAATGTCGAATGTCCAATGAAATGGCGCATGTATTCAGAATATCAGCAATATTTACGCCATTAGTACACGGAAAAAGCATTTCTAAGGGAATATATTTGTTGTTTTAATAGGTAAATGTCTATATGAATATGGGAAGTAATGAAAACGTCAATGAAGCGTGTCTAGAGGGCTCTCGTGGAATAGTTTACAAGTGCCGCTGTGGTTTCCTATTGCCTAGGGATACGAACTATTTCTCTACTTTGTTTTGCCAATGATTGTACTAGGCTTACACGTGATTAAATTAACACCGTTTGTAAAAACAATTGTTTAGGCTTTATATAAAACAGAGTCGTATAATCTACACCTTTTATAAATGTAGAACGGAAGATGGTATTTTGTAAAATTTTATTTGTTGAATTCTGGAGTCTCCGGCCCTTATAGCAGAATTAGTTAAAAAATATCGAAAAAGGTCCTGACAAATAACATGTCTTACAGAAACGCCATCTACTTACGCGAGTAAAAGTCGCAGTAAAAGGCAGAGCAGGCAGTGACACTGCTAGTAGGTAATAAATAAACATTTGAGACATAATGCAAAATAAAATTTTTGTCATATTCCCATTAAATTTTCCGTTATGCAGACTGAAATAATTGTGGAATCTGACAATAATAAGCAAAAAATATGATTTGCCATTAGTTATGAGTCACTAAATCTCATTAATAAGTGTTTTACCAATGAAAAGCTAGTCACAGAAAAATATTAAAACAAACACGAAACCCACAACCAAACCGTGCCATGTAAAACTGCTATCTGCTAGCGAATAGTGTTGTGCTTACTCAACTTGAAAGGCAACGAGAATAAAAACCCGTAAACAGTGCGGTCTGGTCCGTATTTCGTGGAAAGGTGGCCATCCCTCCAACTGATCGATGGTTACAGAACTAGGGAAATTAGAGGTGGAACAGAATATCTAACCCCACTGAAAAAGTGTAAAAGGTAACACTAACCTAGTTTAGTTTTTATTTTATTTTTGTGCGGTGTTTTTGCGGTAAACTCGGAATGGAAAACATTGTTAGTTCTTTTTAGAGTTTGCAAAAAGTATTAATTAGCTGGATAGGTTGGTTTGTAGAAACTACTAACGAGGTGGGGTTAATTATAGAAAATATTATAATGGCAATAGCTACCAAATTTGACCCAGTTTTATGAAACGTGCTCAACAATTTAAGTTAACTTGAAATGTTTTTATAGTATCTAAATTAAAGAAATAAAAAGATTAACTCACGTGTTTACTATACATCCATCACATTAACCTGATAATAAAAACAGCATAAAATTATCTGACTGCAAAGCATAGGTACTGACTGCAGCGATAGACAGCTGACAGCAAAAGCTTCAAAAGAAAATTACCGTAAACAGACATCGATCGAATAGTAATTACATAACATAACAACAATTTTACTAAAACACAGGAGCAACTACAAAAAAAGTTAGGAACACTAAAGAGCAACCAGACAGACGTGTCTAAATAATGCAAGCGGCCGGAGTGTCGCTTGCAACCCTCTATTGATTCCAATTGGGTGTGTATTGGCTGTAACGTATAATGCAATATTCATAGCCCTGCAAGCTTTGCTCCCGTAAATATTTAGTGTTGCACAGATCATTTGACGTGCATTAAGGATTCTGTGCCGTATTTATAGTGAGGGTTAATTGGTTTAAACTTGTTCGTTGTTTTTTATAGTGGTATTCGGAATGGTACAAGCTAATTATTTTATTTTGTTTTCAGAAACAGTGTTAATTTTTACTCCGCTAAAATACAGTTGTGTTTAATGTAATTTTGTAAAAAGAACCACTAGTATCATTATTGTTGGATTGATTTGTTATAAGAGCCATACTTTTGTCTTAAATACATATATAATAAAACCTGTAAATAGACCATCAGTTATGCAGGTAGCACGTGGCCAGTAATCGCAATATATAGACAGGTTTGGAGGACGGAGGGGGAGCCCTTTATCCAGCAGTGGGACCGACGTAGACTAAAAACAAAATGGACCACCGTACCAAACAATCTACCAATCATTGATAAATTTGACACCACCTATCCCATGTAACAAAACATTATGACCAATGCCAAATGGACCGCACTGATACCTATACTATTCTATATAGATAAAACTCTGAAACAGCACTGCAAATGATAGTTCTCCCCAACTACGAAACAATGTCGAAAAAAACCTTCATCGATGTGATTAATGACCGCACTACGTTCGAACAGACATTTTGTTTTGAGTTGTCGCCTCCATCCATCTTAAGATGTCGCTCCGCTACAGTAATTAATTAAGGCCAGAACTTGCCGGCTCATTCCGCCCAAATATATTGTTAGAATCCTTGGTTATTAAAATAAAACTCTTTACTTAGTTTGGGTTTGGGTGTTTATTTTTGAAGCTTATTTTTGCTAGGGAAAATATTCTTTTGAAAATAATGTTTTTTTTTTTCTCTAGTAGGAGAAAAGTATACGACTTCTAGTGTAATAGATCTTTGGATGAAAAATATTTTTACTGTAATATAAATCAAACTGATAACTTTATTACTTAGCACTAGGTACTTAAGTTGTATCATAATTGTATTTTAAGTATATTTAGCGCTAAAAAAATTACTAAAATATAGTTGTATTATTTATGTTTTACAATACCGTCTTGGAGTAGATTCGTTTCCTTAAAAAAACGTGTCCAGTAGAAATCCAATCTAAAGCAGCACGTTTTACTTATTCCTTTCAACAAATAAAACCTCCAAAAGCCAGTCACATAGTTTTAAAGAACAGAATCTTAAAAGTTTCATGTAAAATCTGTACGGTCTGCATAAAAGATATGAATAAATATTTTTCAGCTTGGCGGAAACTTGGCTAGTTTGAAATCCGCATTCAGAGCTTGTTCCAACTATTATCTCCGGGAGGTCTTTTCTTGAATGCTTCATGTAATTTCTTGTACTCTATTGTTCTATTTAACACTTGCTTTTGTTTCAGCTTTGTCTGATCTAACATTTATTTATTAGTAAATATAACAAGATAGGTTCTATCTTGTTATATTTACTAATAATCGACTTGGCCATGTTTTTTTTGTACTTTATTGTGTAGCATAATAGTGTTAATAATTAATAGTGACAAACACTGATGACAAAGTCATTGGCTAGATAGCCAATGATACGTATTTATCTTATAAATTGATGTAGCTTATAATTATAAGTACACCAATAAAATAAAGTATATAAATAAAGAAGCTATCTATCACACGTAGCACGCAAGAAAAAAAATATTGGTAACATTTTATCAAACAAACGATATATCTATGATACTAAAGATTTGACATCAGATTTTAAATAAAAGTTAAAACACATTTCTTTTTTCCTCAAAAATATCAAAGATCAAAACGCAATCAGTTTACAGGCTGGTGATACCAATAATTACTTCAAAACTTTATTATAAGTATTCCAGAACACTTGATAGATGTCAGTGAAGCGAAGTGCGCAATTCCTTGGAATCACGACTCGTTATTTACTCATTAAAACTTCGAATTGAAGGCGTTCCCCAATAGGGGAGGGGAATAAATATTTTAATCATATGGCTGATGTTGTTTTTCTTTTTTGTCGGCGGGTGTTTTAAGTTGCCAGGTGTTTTGTTTCGTGTTTTAGAGGACGAATATAAATCGATTTATTATAATTTGTTAGCTTCAGTATTTTTTCATCAACTACTAACCAACAACTAGTAGTTACTGCTTTCCTTTTATTTCTATAGATAAATTTTAGATCTTGAGATTAGATTTATTTAAAAATATCTAACGATATTTTTTAGATTCAAAACCTACTGAATAAATAATGTTTTCGTAGCAAGTGGAAATAAGTGGTCTCTGCCTACCCCTATGAGGAAGAGGCGTGATAATATATATGTATGTATTTTAGTAACCTATGGTGACCTAAAGCCTCACTACGTCTTTACACTCCAAACCAGTAAAACAACACAACCATGTTTTAACTATGTATTCAATAGCCGTGGTAACTGGCTATTAAAAAATAAAGAATTTTACTTATTCAGCGCAATTAATTATTAAAAGTGAAACAGTTTTTAACAAAACATTTTTGTCAGCTGCATTTTCCCAGGGGTGGTCGGTATTTATTGAAAACATCTGTTCGAGAATGTTAACTGTAATAATTGTTATTAATTTAATTGAATATAAATACCGTATTAATATACCATAGTTAACGATATTTTAAGTATTATGGAATGATTGTCATTACTAGTAGCTAGTACATCGAATCATTTTTTTTTGTCAAATAACTTTTTGTAAAATCAAGAAAAAAGGTATATATTTTCTTGATTTCCCAAAAAGTTTTATTTGTTTTCATATCAAAACAAAACAAATCCATTCTTCCACCAATAAAAGCAGCTAGCATAGTTATTCAGAAAGCGTATATTCCACAATCGCTTTCAAATAAAAATATCGATTTCATTTTCCTTTGTGTGTTTGCGTTTAAGTGAGCAAATAATAAAATAAGGCGCGGTTCCCAAATCCAATAATATCCCGACACAAAGGGTCCTCAATTGTGACGGATACCGCGAGAGGAATTTAATATTTTATTGCCAAAGCTAGATCTTAAATTATTTTAGTTCAAATTTTCTGTAGCTGGATGTAGAACTGATTTTGACGTTTGGAATGTTTGAAATGTTGTGACTTCCCGTCGAGTGATGTGACGGGAAGGGTTAAATTGTGACGCAATGAAACTAATTTAATAAAATTAGCTGGAAACCAAGATACAAATAAATACACAATTTAACCTATTTTAACAATTATCTGATTCTGACTTAATTGCACCTTAAAATTCATAGCTTTCTAAGGACCACAAATAGTGCAGTTTTAGATAACATTGACACAAGTTGTAACATTCCGCACGCTATTTACACACCTTATAAAAATTACTATTTTACAACAACAATCATGAACATACTTTTTATTTCTTTTATACTCTAATTACACCAATTAAACAACTTAACCCCCAAATAACGAGCAATCACAACATAATGAAGTAACTTAAAACGTCCAAATAAACAATAGGAATGCAATTATTAAATTCTCGTACCGGAAAAATCACAGTCACAAGCAAGAAATTTACGAGGCCCCTTGTACGTGGGGCCTGTGTCCCCTAGGGGCCCTCTATATTAAAGGAGGGCTGTGTACTTATTAAAAGTGGTAGTGCAGTGACGCGGGGGGCATACCTAGTCAAACACCTCCGGGGTCCGTCCCTTGTCCCTTTATTGGTCACAGGCTGTTATTAAACGGTTTTGATTTTAGACCTTTGTTTGTTAAGTTTTTGTGGGTGTAAACGGAAGTTATTATTTTATTACATTACATTATTTTATTATTACTTATTGGTAATAAGCGGTAGGTAGATGGTTAATGGCATTTAAGGTCAAAATACTTCTAAGATCGCAGACGTTCAAACCATTAAATTTATTTAATGCATAATCTTGGTTACATTAACATCAATTATAACAACAACAAAAACAACGCACTTATTAAAGAAAACGATCTTACTATTAAATATATTCATAAACAGGTTTTAATAAAAGAGAAACACTCAAAAAAGTAATAAACTAGCATTCTTATTTCAAAAGAACAAAGATTTAGGGAGGACCGTAATGACATTGAAATTAAAAGGCAGAGAAGAAGTTTTATTCCACTCGTAACATTAGAAAGTTCCGGTGAATTTGTTCACGCACCCTCTTTTAAATGAATTATTCAGGGCGGCAAAATACAGGGTAAAAGCTTAAAGAGCCAGTTGTCTATCTGCCTGTCAATAATGTGCTTTAATTTGTTTTGCAATAGCCTGCATTTTGCATATATTTAAAGAGCAATATGTTCGATCTTTGACTGTGGAGCATTTAGGGATAGGAAATGAAATACTTTTTAGGAACGACTTTATAATTACATATTATTGTACTGCTTCTGAAAAAATGACTGTGCCTGACAAGACTGGCATGAATAACAGGTATTATTTACTTTGTACTCTAATTACCTTCAAAAATAACATTGACAGCTATATTAAAACTCGTCTCATTATACTGGGTAACTACTTATAGTAAGCATGGTACACGGCATTATATCACAATAACTTACAAGGTTTTTACACCAAATATTAAACATTGCTTATAACTTATTGATCTTGCAACCTTACTTTAAACAGCTATTCTTTACACACTCCATACTTTTACATTCACACTCACTGTTCCACACTTTATTGCCACATTCTGTCAGCTCAAACTGTTTTTGAGGAGTCTTAATAAAATTTACTTCTACCTAAGGACCCTCACACAGTCTTGACATAGAACGTGCAGTTTATTGTCAACCCTAACCAAAGTACCTTTAGAATATATTCTATGCATTCAGAAAAGTAATTTGCTTTACATTCGGATTTACTTTGCCAGTTTCTTTGTCCATATTTTCAGTTTGAGCGCAATCTTTCAATGGTTATTGTCAATATTAATCCAAATTCTAAAGGTCTCTCGTCTCATATTTTTGATTCACCAGAATTCTGTGGGCACCAAAAATATATGAAAGATTAGATTTTTGGGAATAATAATTTATTATGTTCTTACTATTAGGTACTCGTATTACTATTTAGATAAGGTTTGTTTCTGAGGTTTCTTTTACATTTCGTCTAGATATACTTCAAACAGTTTATATATCTAATTTAAGTAGCTATTAGAAGTATATATAATAGTAATATTAAACAAACATAAAACTTAAAAAAAAAACATAAGGAAACAGTTAACAAATTTAATTGACCATAAAATGTATTTCTAACCCCAAAAGTACAAGCTCAAAAGATTATCCAGACAAGTCCTTTTATAGCTGAAAGTTTACGAATAATAAACCACATAAACCACGTTACTATCCAATAATATATTAATATTCGATCAAGAAAAATTAATAAGGGTAGGACATCAAGAGGCGAACACGCCGTAAAATGCCCGTAAAATTTATATGATCCCATAAAAGTGAGAGATATTAATATTTGAGCATATCTTTCCGAATATTGTTCCATGGTCTTAACATTGAATACGATGGATCTTCTTAAAGGTGAATCTGTCTGTTTATAATGTTTAGGTTTTCGTTTTGTTTCTTAAACCGATTACTTATCTGAAACCGTTTATGTATTGACGGAGTTTTTGCCTAACAACTTGCCTAAAATCTTACAGTGAAATTGTGCCTAATAGAGCAATAATTTAAAATGTAAGCAAAATTTTTATTTAACCCTTACATTGTTTTGCTTAGACCTGTAAACGTAAACATGTAGCATTTTTTCTTTCATTAAAAAGTAGGTAAAATTGGCATCAACAACGAATCCATTAAATGTACTCAAAGCGACAACCGGCAGCATTAAGCAAATGGAGTGTTTTATAGAAATTGTTAAAATACAATTTTTGCAACCCGTCCGCGCCTGTTCTCCGCGCCTCGCCGGGCAAAAACGAAATGAAACGATTGTTTGATCACCATTAAAAGTTTTCGAAACATTACGTTGTTTGCTGAGGGACTCAAAGTAAACAGAAAACGCGGACTATTCAAAATGCGTATTCAACTGTTTTAACAATAATAAGAAGACTTTTGTTATGCCTTCTTCGCTGATGAAGGCAAGATCTTAGTTGAAATCTCGATTAAAATTATTAGGCTAAATTAAAAAGGAAAGTTTCTTCAGCCGTTTTAAGGAAAATGTTTTTCAAATTATTTTTAATGTTTAATTAACATTGATTCTTATATGGGGCATTCTAAAGAGCATTAAACACGTTATCTCTTAATACAATAGGTAATTACCTAATTAAAAAGATACTAGACGGAACAAAATACCCGGAACCAATTACCAAAAGTCTCACTTTCAATAATGACATAATTAATTCACTAAGAGGAAGTCGGAACTCATTTAATAAATATTTTAATATTAAAATCTCACTCGAATGATTTAGCTACTTTCTTTGATGGGTAAAATACTTCTTTCAAAAGTATTTTTTCTTAGTTTGGTCGGTGAAATTCTTAAAAGTTGCCGACGTCAATTTGTTCGGTAGCATCTGTGTAATAAGGCTTGGAACATAACAGCCTCCTTTTAAATTTAGTTAAGAATAAAGAGAGAAAATTAAAATAATATTAGAAGAGTATAAATAGACGTTTTATGAGATAGATAACATATTAAAAATAAATAAATATTCGTAAATTGTTCTGAAATAGAAATTAAGTGTGAAATAAATTGATGCCAAAATCAAATGTTATTTTTAGACAAAGGCCTATATTTATCGTTTCTAAATAAGCAGAAAAACACAATAAGCGTTTTTAAAAGGTAAAAGATTGTTATTGTTCGGTTTCATATTCGAATGGAGGCCTATTTCTCCCCTTTCATATTTTATTCAACGAAATTACCAAATTACCCATTATGCTTGATCTGATAGCATAATTTTCCGCGGTGTCCATAGCCCAGTCAGTATTTTCATAAAAGGGTAACCGCTTTACCTTAGTAAACGTTTTTGGGCCATACAAGCGTCATAAATGTCCCTTTTTTGTCGATGATTAAATATTTAAATCATGTTTGCAGGACCGTTGCATGCGCGGCCTAACGCGAATATGAATTTAGGAGAGACGTAAAAAACGGTGGAGTGAGTGAATAATTTAGTGAATTGGAAAAGTAAAAGCACTCTTTTGTGGAGTAGAAGGCACGTCTGTCTGTCCGTCTGTCACTTACCGATGACATTACAGTTGCCTACGTAAAAATTACTCGGCAAACAAACGGAAAAGTTCTTGCTCGTGTTTCGTGCGTGTTTGCGTATGTTAATTTAATGGTTGAGGGATTTTAAGGATCCTGAATTATTGAGTGTTAAAATGTTAAAGTTTTTTCTCTCAGAATATAAATTTACCTTTCTACATTAAATTTGGAAATAACAAATTCAGCTAAGAACTGATACTGAAAAATATAACATTCCGGGACAACTTACACACGGTTATCTGATCCCAAGCTAAGCAGACCTTGTGTTACGGTAACCAGACAACTGATAAACACATTACATATTTCTAAATACATACATATAATAGATAAATTACAACCAGACACAGAACAAATGAACGTGCTCATTACACAAACATTTGTCCAGAAGGGAATCGAACCCACGACCTCCTCTAATGTGTCACGTTTTTTTCTTTCTTTATAAGTGCCTTATCTTTTACACCTATGACCATAATAATTTATTTTATTTCTAAATGGACTCAACACATAATAACATAACTGAGCAGAATTCAGTTGCGATTCAATGTTTTCATCAAAAGAAACAGTAGTATCATTTTAAAACAAAATAAACTTCTTTGTTAATTCATTCCTTGCGCCCCTCTAACCGATTAGTTGATAGGAGTAGTTGTCAAACAGACAACTATTCCTTACAATAAGGAGTTAGGGACTGCAAATTAAATACAAAGAATATCGTCGTAATGACCCTCTGGCGTCTTAGACCCACGCCCTTTCCGTGTCGAGCCACGTAATGGGATATCGAAAACTTACCTCAGACATACATACAACCTGACAAGAGTAATACTTTGTCGTGAGATAATCGACTTTAAGTCAAAGCAGTAAGATTCATTTTCGTAATTCGATGGTGTCGGTATCGTGAGGTTCACTGTACTTATTGTGTCGTCACTATTGAATTGATAAGTAATTATTTTACTAATTATGGTTCACGAATGAAAACTCACTTGCCATACTATCATCACTACTACAAACTACGGTACAATTACAAAAAAATATGGATCAATAAACATGTTACAACCATTTTGATCCATAATATAAATGTTACTTAGAACAATAAAACTATGTAAACATTCAACACAACACTAGCTTAGATCAAACAAAACGCGATGTAAGCACCTCATATTTTTATCCTCAAAGCCTGCACTCGTGCGTTATCCAGCAATATCCAGTACATCGATGTGAATACCAACAGCACGCTTACCATGAGCTCTTAAAGCAGGACTGTTGCCGTTGAGTAAGCGAGACAGCGCTATGCAGTGTGGTACGCCGTCTCGCTTCCACAGCGCTTCTATAACTGTACCAAGGAGTTCGTGGTACGGGTACAGAACCTTGTCTGTAAAGCTTCAATCAGTATGCGTGCGCTCAACTCTGTAATGCTACTCAGTTTGGAGTTTTCAAATGTATTCGATGCGTTTTATTTGAATTTAGAATATGGAATTGTTTTTAAATAAATTGTGGATATTTACAACATATTATATTTTGTATTGCAAGCATGCTAGTTTGGATTTTTTATGGTGAAATCAGTTTTGAGTTTGGTAACAAATAAGTCTGTTTTAACAATGTAGTTTATGAAAATAAGCGTAGATGATATAAGCAAGGTAATGGTCATTAAATTGGATTTCTAAGAATTCTGATTCTTGTCAACAAAGTTTCTGAAATTAGTAAAACCTGGACAAAAAAATCAAACACGTTATATTTCAATTTTGTTTTTAAATTGGTCGCGTTATCAATAGAAATATGTTTACAATGTGAAAAAGTTTTTAAATGATTACACCTTAGAATACGCTTCACAAATGAATAGTGTTTTTTTACATGCATCTGAGTATAGTACGGAAAAATGTGTTCATGAAACAACATATTTGAACATACCCACTTTAATATATCTACATAGCATATAGGTTCATACATTCCACATTACATAATTAAATTAACACCAATCGATTATGCATGTTGAGTTGTATGTGTGGCATTTCGAGATGAAAAGGGGATTGCATACAACACAGTCGATTGTACGGCAAACCGCGAGCTGCAGGTACCGCGGTTGATGTCACGCCCAAATATTATGTCGAATACTTGTGTTACATGCTGTTAAATAAATTAAATTGTTCGCTTGAGAGATATTTCAACACATTTTTTATTGCTTCTATGGTTAAATAGTTTTCATAATTATGGTATGGGGGCAGTTAATTGCATACCAACGTGCTCTTGGTTTCTACTGTCTACGCCGCCTATTATAACTACGCCGCTTTATGTAATCTTAGTTTATGCCTCAGATATAGTACTCATTTGGAAGGCCTGAAGAATAGTATAAAATAGGAGAAAAGGTCGGCTCACCGAGTATGTATACCTACGCCTTAACTTTACGAATTTAAACCGAGACAAATATTTGATAGTGTCCCTTCGTAAGGTGGGTACACTTATACACTATAAAATATTTTAGTAATAACCATTAAAAGCCACAAGCTTCCATAAAATTATCGAACAAACAAATTGATTCATGTTATAATGATTGTAATACGTGTCGAGTAACTTTTCACTTTACCGGGGACCATTATATAAAATTCATTTATCAATTAACGATAATAACCCTTAATTGTGCGCTACTTCCTGTACCGTATCCTATAAATAATAACCCGTTATCAAAAGCAATTATTTTAATACATAGCTTTTATAAAATATCTGATTTAAGTTGTCGATTAATATACACCGTCTTTTGTTAGGAATTATGGAGCTGCTTATTAAAATTTGATAGTTGTGTACCTACGTACGGTTTACATTATCGATATTAAGCTGCGGTCTCTGAAAGGCCACATTACAAAAAAAAAACTACCTACTAATAATTTTAGTTTAAATATCTCCTTATATAATCTATTTTTCTGATATATTTACTGATACTTTACCTTTATTATGTAGTTCAACGGAGATGAGACATTTGCGCGGGGCATATTTAAGAACACCAATGTGTCCACGAATATACTTGCGCTCCCCGTTACTTTACTCTCATGGTCCAATGGTACGCTATTTTACAACGCGGCAACGACTTAACAAGCTTTCGGAGACACCCAACTTCTTGACTCCAGTCTTTGCCGAGTATTTCTATAAAGAAAATACCCAGTCACTACTAAATAAGTCCGGATTTGAACCCGAGAACTCTTAGTTGGTATTCGCGCTTGCGACCACTAGACCAACGAGTCAGTCATCATAATTAACCAAATTCAAAAAAAGGAGCTGTACTCGATTCGACTTTATTTTTTCTGTTTCAAGTTAAAAGCTGGTGCTTCCTGCGTCGTCTCATTTAATTGTTTTCATCATTCAATTTGGTCCAGTTTAGACAGTGTAATCCATAAGAAATCCATTTAAGACTTATTTGGTAGTTGTTTTTACTTATAACAGTCATCTGTCAAACCTCAAGTCAAGTGCTGCGTTTGGTTGTAAGACTGTTGGCCAGTCACGTTACATAAGTATAGCCTTAAAATAAAATGGATGCTAGGTCATGGAAAGCGTTTAACTTACAGAAATAGGATGAATGAACGTGTCTGTTTTACCAAGCAGTCAAATCTTTTAACAACGAATACTAGAAAACTTTAATATCTTTTCGTTTAAAAGAATAGAATTAGAATTTATTTTAGAAATTTTTACATGTTAACTTAATTTGATACGATAAATTTATTGCTCATTCAAGTAACAATTAAACATATATATATTATACATATATAAAATAAAATAAATATATTTAAAAGCAGCTCATCAAAAAATACCTTTATTTTTAATATTTTTATAAATAGTAAACAACGACAAATAAAAAGCTACCTTGTATCTGATTTTCTTTCTGTAAATAATTAATTTAATAGCGACTGTCTCACATGTTTTGATTCACAGCAACGTAATTAAATGTAGTAATGATACCTATTGACAAAAAAATAAAGTAAATCAATATTACGATTGTAATTGACTGAATTTCTGTAATCACTCTCAGTTTTGACAAGTGACTGAGAACCCAATTTGAACTCACATTCCCAAGGTAAGTACATATTTTTTATTGTTGTAGTTTGCAAATGGTTACTTACGTACCGTTGGTTACTTTAGTATGTTACCCTTTTTTTCGTAAGTTTTAAGTAAGTAAGCTTGGATTTTTTTTTAATTAACCCAATTTTTTTTTTTATCATATCAAGATCTCTAATTAAATCATTTAGCCAATAGGACCTCATTGTATAATATATTCTAAAGTTAACTAAGACTTGGTTCGGCATAAAATTAGGTGAACAACCCAAAAGTTTCACTTAGTTTGTGAACGTAACATTAATGTAGGTCACCTTAGTGCTAACGTTTTCAAACTAAACAGACTCAGAGTTGCTAACTTCTCGGCTATCACTAGTTGAGATGTCTTTCGAAATAGATTCCAATTGAAATTACTTTGATATATTGAATTCAATTAGCTGTAAATTTATTTATAGAGGTTTCAGAGTAACATTTCGTCGCCCTAGTGCTTGTTTGTCCTATCTACCATTGGTAAAATTTTACAGGAGAAGAATTTTGTGCTCTATTTCTTTTAGAAAACTAAAGATTATTGATTTGACAGTTTTTTTAATACTCGAGTTATAGGTAACTACGATGATTAAAAAAACCGTCAAATTAATAATCGTTAGTTTAAGTAGGCTAAGTTTTAGCACTAGGGCGACGACTTAGACTATTTACATCGTTTCATATATTTCGATTCAAGTTATTGTTGACCTTATAAGTAGCATTTTAATACAATGCAATAAAGGTCCTGTACCTACTTATTAGTACTTACTTATTTTTGACTCTTATTGTTTTTGATACTTGCATACCTAACCTGTTTGCATATGCCTAATAATACTCATAGGTCATATTTTAGATACCAGTCTCGAACTTTAAGTCACATAAACTAAATAGTGATCCAAATTCGTAAGCAAATAGCGTACCCAAACCGAACATCGAATCAACGAATCGACTCAATTGAGCCGAAGAAGAATCTCAATTGGCCACTCAGACAAACAAAAAACGGTAGTCCTTTTAGAAAGAAAAATAAACAACTATTTTCAATTGGCATACTTCCTCAGAGTAAGTTTCAGGAAACAAAAGTACAGCGGTGTACAGTCTACACAATCGTAGTGAACTGCATTTATTGAAGCGAAAAATTGGGGTAGTGCCAATTTTATTTTTCAATTCCCATCTCTGTACAACTGGTGTGTATTAGGCCACGTTTTCATTAAAAAGGCCCATATGGTACTGGGAAACTACTTCGGAAGATTAGCGAAATTTCTTCCCGAGTTTTATATTACGGCCCGTTATTTGGAGGCTGTTGATATTTTGCCAAGATTGTGTCTATAACTATTGCTTGTGTCGCCACTTCTTTATATCGACTCGAGTTTTCGATTAAAAATATTGCTCAACTTTTCTTTAAAATTTTTTGTAAAAAAATTCGCGAAATTACAAGACCCTTAATTGTGAGTCCATGTACTACATACCATGACAAGAAGAAAAGTGAATGAGCACAGAACGAATGAACAATTAATATTGCTATTAAATAGGTAGTCAATAAAATCATGAGCTGGTTCGTTTCCTTTGTGTATTGGAATTACATTGCAGCGGTTTTCGACACTGTCAAGTAAAAAGCTTTTACGGGAAGTGCCGCGGGGCAAACCACTCGTAAATGTTAAAAACATTGCTTGGGGCTGGTTCTTAACTGAATAATAACTGGCAAGACAGAGTCTGTCTCTCAAAAGAAGGGGTCAGTATCACCAGAAAATGGGAAAATTTCAATTAATATATAAAGTTTTAAAGCATCTTGAAATTCGCCATATCGATATTCCCTTTTTAGTGTATGTGAATTTCAAATTTGAATAATATAAGTATATAAAACTCATTTTATAAACTTGAAATTAACTATTTACTTCATCTTTGGCTTTTAAGGACCTTACGGACAGAAATACGATGCCAGTTTAATATTATAGAGTTGACAGTTAGGTACAGAACCCTAAAAATATACATTTCGCTATGACGATATTTACTCAACAAACAGACATAAGAATAACTTAGTTTGGAAATAAAATTATTGTGACGAACAAACTCTTTTGCTACGCTCGACCACGGTTTGAAACCGTAATTATGAAACTCACTACAGTTCTCTTAAATTAGAAACTATGTTGAGCTCGCTTCATTAATAGTTTTCCTGCATGCTTCTAGACAACAGGCTGCCCTAGTCTTATATGTGATATCTTAATTATTAACATTAGTTACGTCTATGTGTATGAAAATGGAGATCAATGCTCGTTCCTTCTCTATATGCGAACAGGCATGTGCCTAGCAATGGCACGTTTGTAGGCCAGTTTATTACATATTTTGCTACAATAATATATAAACACGTATCACGTGTCAAGTCAAGAATGATACCTTCTCTTTTGTTATGTTGGTTCGAACGTGTGCTGTTTTGTTGCAAATCTTTTGCAAATTTAAACAACGTATAAATTAGTTAAGTAACTTTTAAAATGTCAGTAATAGCTCATCATTACATATTTACACTACACGGCCATAGAAAAAAGTATTTAAAACTATGAAACTTAACGCCTAAGTCTTAATAATTGAAATCTTTAATACCTTAGCACAATATAGACGGTACCTTACCTAAGTCCTTATTAATAAACGCTTCCCATACACACCTTTGTTTATCCACACTACATCACGAAGTAAGTTAATTGAAATCCTGTATTTGACGCCATTTGCGAATTCAATAGCTCGGTTAAAATTAATTTGTGTAATGAATACACATATTCAATTTAATTCAATTAATTCCGTTGTACATTCTTCCCTTTTTGAATGTACATTTGTGATTTGATATTATGATGAGGGTTCCGCGGTTTCTTTTCTGAATAAATATTAAATGTAGGTTCCGGCCGCACGGTTTTGTTTATAAATAGATTGACGTGTCGAGAACTCTGTAAAAGGAATTATTATATATAAAACGAATGACTGTTTAATGAACATTGAAATTTAGGTTAATTATAATTTAGATCGTCCGCGGCGAAGGTGGTGTGATGAGCTAGTCAGTTACGCGGGGCGCACGTGGGCAGAAATCGCCAAGAAAGAGAGGTTTGGAAGAAGATAGGGGAGGCCTTTGCCCAGCAGTGGAATCTAAAGTAGGCTAATAAAAAAGAAAAAAAAATCATTATTGATATCTATCTTTTCTGAAATTGAAACCTCAAAAATATATTTTCTATTTTTATAACCCCTGACGCAAGAACTAGTTGTGTTTATCGTATTTATTCGTGTTAATTGATTGTCTGTCTTCGACATTGTAATGAGAGGGCAATCGATTATAATTACGATGTTTTTTTGTTTGGAGTATTACTAATCTTCCAATGTGAAAATAGCACAATATTTGAAAATATATACCTAATACATAATGCGGTATATATTTTCAAATATTGTGCTTGATTTTTTACATCATTTAATTTTTCGCCAGTATATATTTGTTACTGGCGAAAAATTTGAGCCCTCAACAATGTGTAACGCTTAAACGAGTTTTTATATCTTTCTGCTTCACTAGAACATTGCTGATTTTATCATGAACGATCTCTGTTTTACTTTTCTGAAATAAAAGTAAAAAGACATTTATTTTTCTCGAGAGAAACAAACTTAAGGAAATGGTTTTCTATAGCGATTGCCAGCCGAAGGCTTTTTCTTGCTTTTACGATATTATAAGCGTTAAGGGTGCATTTATTCTCAGAAAAAGTGGAGATAATTTCTTTTACTTCGCAGGAAATAATATAAAAGCAATAACAATGACTTCCGAAGATATTATTGAACGCATAAGTATCTACCTAGTACCTACGCATTTGTTGCCGTGGGTATTAAGTCATTCAAAAGAGTCACGTTCACTATGATAAATACTCGCCAATAAAAAAAATATGCAGCCTAGTTATTTGTATAGAATACCTGCACATTTCTTATATTCTTTTTGATTTCATCGATGATTTTGTCATCGATTTGACGTGGCCTCTACATACTAAGAACATATTACAATATCGAGAACCAATGAAGTTTAAAACCTTTTATGCCTAAATACTGTACCAAAAATGACCCCATTGCTATTTTAAACATTTTAAATGTACACAATAATCTTCTTAATACATTATTCATTTACTCTATACGATTTAACGCTTTCTCACCCCAACCGTATGTTCCGTATCTAAAAATAGTCAAGTGTCGCGAAGTCAGCCACACAACAGCCATCAATCATCTCCCAAAACTGAAGTGGCTCAGATAATAACATGATTCACTGCTAACTTCACGATGAAAGCACGCACACTTGAACCCGATCTGCATAAACCGATTGGTTACGCTCATGTCTATAAATACAGGGTGCTTGAATAAAAACTTTTAAGAAAACGTTCTTTTGTCTTACTGCATAAAAAAAAGTAATTTTAGTATTTTGTATTTAAGTTCTTATTTTTATTTAGTTTATATTTTTTCTTATTTATTGTGTAGGCTTAGTTTTTATATTTTTGTAAATATTTTAAGTTTAATTAATTTCTGAATGACTAAAATTAAAAATATATTGTTTAAAAGTCATTCCATTGCCTAGCCTTTTTCTGTTATAATCGGATTGCAATGAATGCTGGTATTTAAAATAAATACAAATAATGGTCTTGTGAAATAGAAAGTCCTACAAAAGGATTGACGTTCTTGTTGTCTTACTGTATAAATATCGAAGACGAATAAAAAAAAATGTTGTATAATATTTATTCTATTGCGTAGCCCTTTTCTGTTATAATCGGATTGAAATGAATGCTGGCATTTAAAATAAATAAAAATAAAGTCCTACAAAAGGATTGAAAAATATGTGATCATTTCTGCAGTTTGCTCTCCGTTGCGCATACCGTGCTTAATGCTTATATACCGTTGCAGAAATAACTTTAATTGAATGAAGGTAGGAATTTTATTAGATTCTTTTATATTTCAGAAATAAGCAGCAGAAAATTAAACGTATTGCATTTTAAATGAGCATTTATTTTTAATCGTATTTTCCAATACAAATCTACCTTGTTAGATACTCTAGTAGCAAAGTTAAAGTTAGGTTTATTTATGCCAGTATTAAAATCCTAAAACTGTTGCGATAATATTTTGGAGCTATCTTTTTCATATTTTCCTCTAGTACTCACCCTGTGTTATAAGTTATGTATGTGTGCGTAAAGAGTGTGGTTTATCTGTGTGAGTGTTTGTGAAGATTTTCGTGAGAAGTAAACGGAATAAGTTCCCTCGATGTTTTTGCTCCCTTCGCTGTCCAAAGCAGATGAGCTTTAACCAAATAGCCAGACAAATGATACCCAGACAAATGATAGACGAGACAAATTGTTTGGAACACTGTGGCTTTGTTAATTCATTTTTGTCGCGATTCTTGTTATGATAAACTGTAGGGCTAGTAATAGAATAATGAAGTTGATCTTTAATATTCAATTACTGAAGAAGGTTTAAATAATGGTTTTTCTTTTTGAATTCCTGGTAAAGTCCAAAGTGGAAAGCAATATACAGACAGAGGCGTAAAATAATACGGTATTTTAAATTCATATTTTTTTGACTGTCTGACTTAAAGAATACGTTATATTGTAAAGTTAAGGATCAAATTTTATCTCGTTTGTTTTGATATCAAATTCCACCTGTTGAATTATGACATAGGTAAACCTTTTGGCAACTGGAATACCTAGTCTTTGTCATTCCATTGTAGGTTATATAACAATAACATGTACACAAATATAGGAACATTTTCGAATGTTCTCATATATTTTCGTACAAACACCAAAACCTACCTACCCTTACATACATTTCCATACACAATGAGAACTTAAAACCAGTTCTCACACAAGGATTAAAACCGGAGTGATTCATTCATTTCCACCACATCATAACATTGCGTGCACTTATAATAAATTTTATCATACGAGAGCTCCCCGCGTCTCTCCTAAAATGAATAATGCATACCGTTTGGCTTTTCATCGTATTCAAATGGGATGAAGTTGTTATTTTTCGTTGGAATCTTGCCCTGAGACCGGACATTCCATATATTAAGGATTGCATTATTTACTGTACAGTTTATCAACTTTTTTCCGGGCTTTGCCAGTAAAGCGAATGATGTTTGGGTTAAAAAATGTACTTGCATTAATATTTTTGCAGTTTGAGCTAGACGGTACTTAGTTGTTTTTATGTTAGTGATAAAATAATTCTTACAAAAAAAAGCCGACTTCAAAATAAGTTTTATGTATAATGGTTTTCTTATGGATCCCACTGTAATAACTGGATCAAATTTAAAATAGGACCGCACTGGAAGCATTTTCAAATAAAAAGTATCAAAAATCTGTTCACCCAGTCAAAAGTTCTGAGGTAACAAACATAAAAAGTACAGTCGAATTGACTGTACACTCGTTTTTGAAGTCGGTTAAAAATCAAAGAATTGGGAAAGTTCAAAGATATGTTTGAGATCCATCTGTTACCTACAAAGTGACAATTTACAATTAAATGCTAAAGCCAAACTATAGCTAGGAACCCTCATGACTTGACCACAATGCATCTCTCCCTCAATGACGTTGTAACATACTGTTGTTATAATTCCCCATACACGGAGGCTCGACTGCCGAATTTCTATAGCCAAACTTAACAACAGTGTATGCTGTACATACATACTGCCTTCATTCATGGGAACAAAAGATCGGCAATACAACACCCATTGTCTTTGTCATTCTCTATTAACTATAAAGTAATAAACATAGATGAAAAAACCTCTGAATTTTATATAATATTGTTGAACTGTGTGATAAATTGTATAGATACACGAATAAGTTCTAGATAAGAGATAAATGACGGCAAAGATTTAGTTTTCTTGACTCTTTATTATTTTGAAAAAAAAAAAAAAATGTGTTTCAAATGTTCTGTTAGTAAACAAACCAACTATTTTTACACTGTCGAATCGTTGGTTTTTTTTCTAATATTTTCTCGAAAAACAATTTATTTACTATCAGTATATAGAGGACTATCAGTAGGTTTTATCTGTGTATGCTTCATAAGCATGTTGACCAATATATTTTACACTTATAAATATATACCAATCATAATGCACAGGCCAATACTACAAGTACTAAACTTTTTGCAATCGGTTCTCGAAACAACAGTAAATCAGTATTCGCTTTTTAGGCCCGAACCAATGCGAGTTAATTAAAACCGTAGCGACAGGATTTTTTAGCCAGACTGCAGTAACGCAAATCTGCTGTTATGGGGGCACGGCACGGACGGCTAATGCAATCATGGGATCGATTTATTAACTTCATTCGGTAGGACGTTATAAACGAAGTTTTTTTACTCATATACAGCGAGATTAGAACTTGCGTCTGAAGTCTGTCTGCCTTATGATTAAAGGAAATATTAAAACAGGATTTAATAATACATCATTAAGTTAAAGAGGTCAGCAAACTAAATAAAGTCCAAAAAGTTTCATGCTTTACACATACGTTACACCAAACAATTGTCATAAAGATAGAATAAAACCAGGTTTCTGAAAAGCTAATCTATACAGAATTAGTTAATCACCTGCCAAAGCTCATTTTCAGCGCTATGATTGGTTGTTAGTCTATTGGTCAAAAATTACAATCATGATCAGCAGATTTAACAACAGATAAAATGGATCAGTCCTTCAGAAACAGGAGATTAGTGTAGGTACTATCAACAGAATAGTATCTCGAAATTCATTTATTACTTGCAGTGTGTGTGTTTCCTCTTTCATGAACAGTCATGAAAACGGTGTTTTTTTTATACTCAACGAACAGTCCATACCAGAATACAAAATAACATAACATGCAGCTTAAAAAGGACAATAAACTTTTGCCTCATAGAACTTAAACTGTTGACAGTTCCATTGTAGGCATCATAAAATTTAAAATAAAATTCACACAAAGCTAGAATAAAGTCTGTTCTCTTTAGGTGGGTCAAACTTAACGTCAGTCAAGTCTCTGGGAGACCACAAAGATTTTAAAGGGCTGTATAAAATATGTGACAAAGTAACCGCGGCCGCACGGTTCCACGATAAACCGGAATCGTCTCGGTCCGGTGAACCGGAACGGCAGATAGTGTCTGAAACGGCTTCATAAAAATATATAGTTGTACGTTTTCATTACTCGCTTTCGGATCGTTATCATTGGAACTTATTGCTAAATGGTTTGGTGCTCAGGATTTTCTGTTTGACTTATTCCTTACTATTTGCAACCGTTTGATTTCAGTTTCACTTGGGTAGGTTGAATTAATTCGGTGAGGAACTAGGTAAAGTGGGGAATCGAAACGATTACTCTTTTTCACCAGAGAAATATTTTCTCGACACTTTTTAGAAGAACGATTATATGTACCGAAAAAACTCGAAATTGTTTTCTACCTCACAATCTTACAGATCCTTCACAGCACTATAATAATGTAGATTACACTAACTCTGAGAGCTACTACTTTCATCACTATTTTTTACTTTACTGGTCACATAGAAATACTAAATAATGAGCTCAAAATTCCCAACTCTCTAACCACAACAGCTATCTTGTTACCACTCTACAGTACCTAGATTTCAGCACTACAAATAAACAAAGGAGTAACAATTTATAATACTATCTCAGTAATAAGAACCTCTTTGTTTCAGTTCTAGAATGTTCGTTACGCTGTTGCCAACTGCCCTGTGGAACTTGCCAGAATCTGACTGACCATTCAAAGTAATGAACTGCTTGTGAACGCCGTTGCATCTTGTTTCGTTATTCGTATTGAATATAACTCCGTTTGCTGTAACACGGAACTCGTAATTGTATACCATTGAAATAGTTTATCAGTTCAATTTAAATTATATACCTTCAATTGGACACTGAGTGTTCTTAGAACAAGGTTTCAACTTGCGTTTATACGCATGCCTTGAAGATGGTAATGAATTTTATTGTAAGACAAAAATAAACATAATGATTACAGGCCATTTCAGGATTTTGACTGACTAACAAGCTTAAAACTCGAATGATAAAAAACAAACAAATTGTTTTGCCAACAATCTGTTCATGATTTATAGTGTGGACACTTTCATTTATCTTGTCAAATATTCCTTAAAAAAATCTTTGAAAAAAAAAAAAAACAAAGCATGTATGACGGTGTTAAAAATTGAAAGTCAAAGTTATTTGCTTATAACAAAACGACTGAAAACCTCTTTTTCAGCGACTTCCTCACAATAACACAACCCTTTACCACAATTCGTTTGCATCTTTCACAACATTTAGCGTAATATTTTTAAAAGACTTTATGAATAAAGAGTAATATTTAATATAACCTGAATCTATTGTAATACTCTTTGTTACTTCTCTTAATAAGAAAAAAAGCTTTTTCCAACCGTTTAAGGGAATAATGGTAAAGTTTTGCAAGTTCACCATAATTTCCTGAAGTGTTCGGTACAAGCGATTATTGTAAGCATGAATGATGTAAAAAATCAAATCCTATCCGTAGAAATGGTAACAGACCATTCACAAGCATTCACAAGCGCAAACGCGCAGAAAAAAAAACGCTATATTTTGTTGTTGCAAACACAGGAATTGAAACAGTTTCAATAACTCAAAACAATTTTATTCAAAAAGGTCTATAATTTTTTTCGTCAGCATTTATCTAGTCTTCATTCATTAACTCTTATGCATTATCCGTGCCAATTCGTTTATATGCAGAATTGGTTTTCTTTTTCTTTTTTTTCGATCCCTTGTTGATGGTCTGCGTGAGTCTGTCGAAGGTCTTCCATCTGAATACTTCTTCGTTGGTTGCAGTCTCCACCCCTTGAAGGTCGAAGCGAATCTTCACGATCAACGAGGAGTAAGTGAACGGAATGTTATACGGAAAGTTTTCCAAGTTTATTGATATGTTCATTATATGGTATTCTCCCTGGAAAATAAAAAATATTTTTCTTTAAAAAAAAAAATATGATAATAAATAAAAATCACTAATTTCGGTGCTGTTACAATGCCACAGTGTTTAGTTAAATACTGGAATGAGTACTCAGAAAAATAAAGGTTGTCACTCCGGGAGTGCCGGCAGAAGTGAAAACTTGATTATTAACTTTGTCATTTTTGATATTTTGGAACGGTTACGGAATAGTTTTGCACCAATTGCTATAATTATCAGTATAAAGTACTGTCATGTATGCCGTAGAATACAATATTTATTTATTGCGCTATCGTACACAAACATGAGATTTGTCTTACAAATTTTTGATCAGATCACGAGTTCGTCTTACGAATGTCCAATCAGGTCACGTGTCCTTGCGCGAGTTTGATTTTTTTAAACACTACAAAACAGTGTACAATGCCGCTAAATGAGTTTTCACTTCAAAAACTTTTTCAGTTAATTAACAAGAATAATATTTAACAATTTTCGACCGCTTATTGGGAGCGGCTTACACGGAGCTTTATTTTGTCAAATTTTTCAACAACGGCCGGTTTTTATTATAGGTACCAGATATTTTCTATTCAATGAATAAAATACACATCTTACATAGTTTGTACTGAAATGCTGTCAAATTACAAATAATTATCTGATGTTGGAAAAACCGGTGATTACAGAAAAAAAACTAGTGATTTTTTTTTTGTCAATTGGTAAATTAAAAACATAATATAAATGCCATTAATACTTACGGCTGGGAACGGGCAAGTCATATTGGGAGGCAGTTGCTTGTAATACATTTGTCCCAAAAAAGGTTCCTTCAACAGAAAATCGCACAACCTGCACTGCCCCTGGATTGGCGTTGGTATGTAATGGCCACCCAAATATTCATATAAAGCCATCTTTAACTGCAACACATACATATTTAAATAATACAAACAACAAATTCCGGGCCAACACATACATCGTTATGCGATCCCTAGCTAAGCAGAGCTTGTCTTATGGCAACCATACAACTGGTCAACATACTTTTAAATTTCCAAATACATAATAATATTATAGATAAATTACACACAGATACAGAACTCATCACACAAAGATTAGTCTTGGGTGGAAATCGAACCCATGACCCCCAGTATAGCAGCCCGGGTCAATAATCACTAGACCAACAGGCCAGTGACATTGATATGTAAATAACAGTTTTTTCTTGTCAAAATATACAACCACATTTTAAAAAATAGAGCAGTTAACAACTTTCTTTCGTGATTGATACAAATAAAAATACTGTAAGAAATATAATATAAAAAGTAGGAATTGCCAAACCCAATTAAAACAAGTGGCAACAATCCGAGCCATTGTTTTTTTTTAATATCCAAAAATTTCAAAATTACATACCTAAAAAATTCAATATGTCTATTTAATGTTTTATTTTTATTAAACTATAATACTTACCGTAAGATTATTCCCCGCTCCAGATAATGTTTCAGCTTCCAAATTAATGTAACGCGGTCCATTTCGACTATACTTTCTAAACGTCAAATTCAAATACTTCAAGTATTTCGGATTGATGTATTCAGTTTCATGCCATTCTGGAACTAAATCTATGGCCTGAAAATTTTAATCAGCACTTATCACTTTTAGCAAGCACTAGCAACTTTTCATAACATAAAGACTATTTTGAAATCGTTTCTGAGGAAGTCGAAAAAAAGATAAGATAAGATAATTATATAAAAAAAAACTACTTCTTCTTTCTTTCTGTGGATGTAAACTGTCAAAACTGGGCCAAAATTAGATAACCCGGGCGAAAGCTATGAGGCAAAAAACTTAAAAAAATACAGTCGAATTGAGTACCACCTCCTTTTTTGATTAAAGTCCGGTGAAGCAGTCCAAGCCTACGATCAGGCTAACTGCAAAGATCTCTACCAAAAATTAATCCTTTGTTGAAGTTGGTTAAAAATTAAGAATATTCAGTACAGTTCACGGTGCTATTGACATAACATTACTACCTAGAAATACAAAAGTAATTTATTTTATTGTCTTTTCAACGTTCCACTTAATCAACTCAACCACTATCTTGTAGTTAACAGTACCACCGTCATTTCCTTAATAACTTTCTCTGGCCTTAGAAGGATCCACTTGGATGCCCTTTTTAAGGAAAAGAACATAAGGATAACTGGCCTGGGGCAAGCGATTTATCGTCAAATAATCCGAATGTTATCGTTCTAGGACTTAGAGTATACATAAGAAACTATGGAGTGAACCTATCAGAGTTTAAACCGTGAGCACTAGTGTGAACTATTTTTGTCGTGAATTATGTATGAAGATGGAACTTGCCGTTTTAAAAAATCTATTTAAAACACGAATATTATCCAAAAAATGTCAAAACCATCGATATTTTCGTATTAAAGTTTCTCGTTGCGCGATAATTAACTTAAATGAAAAACTAAATGTACTAGGTTCAGACTAAAATCTGCTCTCGCTTTTCACAAGGGGGAACTAGCGATAGTAGCAGTGTATGTATAAAGTACGTCAATGTTTTTGGAACGTCAGCAATGAGAAGAATCACTGTCTGTTAGGATCTAATTAGTTTCAAATCGTTAGTTCCAAATAGTTTTTATCCAAAAGTTATATTACCGATAGCCATTTGAACGTGTATAGTAGAATTAATATTGTTTTCATGACTAAACCTTTTGTTGCCCTGATTTTACTTTTATAGCCCATCACTGTGCAATTATGTTAGCATCATTTTATTAAGTTATTAGGATTAAATGCATATATATAGTATCATCCTGTAGGTACCAAAATATTTTTTGAATGAAAATTTCAATGAAAATTATATGATAAATGTGCTTAGCGAATTTTAACCTGAAAAAAACCTTTGTGCTCTTTAAAACATTTGTTTCCCTAAGATCTGCTATAATGTGTCAAAAGTAGGAAAAAGCATAGGTAAGTATTCTGTTTATTTATTTTTCTGTTATTGCTCATACGGGTATAATATATTTTCCACAAATATCGAGCAAAGCCAGTTGTTTAACTAGTGCACCATTTCTGCAGGTGTTTGACCTTGAATATGTACTCTTTATGACATTTTAATTGACGATGAAAAACGAAAGTCATTTAATTTTAGACCCAGACTATTGATTGCAGTTTTTTATATACACTAATGTATTACCTTTGTGGTCATTGACATGAATGACCTTTGAAATGTTAAATCTACATCTGTAAATGTATATCTATTCTATAAAACAAAATTGTCATCAAACACGTTTAGTTGTCTGTTCTCTGTCTATAGCTGGCGAAAAAGAACTGAAAAGATGCCTTTATAGGGAAGCGTGAGTATTCAAATATAATCTATGTAATATAAATTCGCCACGTTATGACATCCAGCAAAAAAAGCACTTAGCTAAAAGAACAGAGCTACGTAAAATAATAGTAATTTTACTTAACAGTTATAGGATCTAGAATAATTAATCGAATATAAACTGCATCAAAACAGCCAACACTTTTATTGCAGTCAACCGCTTATTATAGTTTCCTATTCGAAATATTATCCGCATCTATTCGTTTTATTGAAGTCTTGGTATTTGGTTTCCTCTTCGCAGATCCTTTTGGCAGGCCTTGCGTGAGTTCTAGAAAAGTTTTCCATCGAACTACTTCTTCATTGGTTCCAGTTATGACTCCTTGAACATCGAACCGAATCTTCACTTTTAAGGAAGAATATGTAAACGGTATGGTGTGGGGAAAGTTCTCCAATTGAATCGATATGTTCATTACATGATAATCTCCCTGAAATAATCAATAAGGATTTTATAATCTTTGTTCTGATAGATAGGAAGCAATACAATCTGAGTGTAATGTCCGATTAACTACACATTGTGGGAATTCATGACTCTTAGGTAAGGAGTAAGATATCTTTAAGCGAAAAAGGCGAATTTGACGGCGTCCTTGATAATTCGCCGTACAACAGTTTTCAAAAAGTCGCTAGCTCAAAGGTCCACGGTCCGATTTTCGGACGGATCGATGTAAAAATCACTGTTCTATATTGTCTCTAGCCTAGGTGTTTGTGGTAACTTCGTTGTCTCTGACTCCACAACACAAGTGCTTTAGCTACTTGCTTAGAAATCTAAGCAATGTATGTGATGTTATCCACATTCATTTATTTACATATATACAAAATCTGTAGTAAGGATTATGTTTTTGTATGTACAAGATTAGATCTTTAAATATGATAGATAAAAGTTTTACTTACTGCATGGAACGGGCACGTGATATTGGGAGGCAGCTGCTTGTAAAACATTTGGCCCAAAAACGGTTCTTTAAGGAAAAATTCACAAAGCTTAAACTCCATCTGGATAGGCGTTAACATGTAATGACCACCCGAATATTCGTATAGTGTCAACTTTAACTGGAATATGGAAAAAATATATTAAAGAAAAAAATAAGCTACTTAGTTACTTATAAAAATAAAAAGCTTACCAATTGAACGCCTAAACATTAAACATTCACAAGCAAAAAAAAAAAAAGGGAAACAATTTATCGCTTCCTCTCCAATCTCGAATCACAATTCGATTCTGACGATTAATTCCTATTTTTAGGTTCAAAAAATAACAGATAGAAATATTACCACTTACCGTAAGATTATTACCGAAACCAAAATACGTTTCACCTTCGAGGTTAACGTAACGAGGTCCATTTCGAGTAAACTTTCTGAACGTCACCAACAAATATTTCAAGTATTTCGGATTCGTATATTCAGTTTCATGCCATTCTGGAACTAAATCTAGGGCCTGAAAAAAAAATAAATAATACAAATTGCACTTTTACACTAACGTTTTAAACTATTAAAACTCCTTTATATCATCTTGACGCTATCCCGAAAAAAAACAGTAATATAAGCTGTGTCTTTCGGTTTCACTCGCCTTGCTGTTTTCCCAACTATGTTGGGGTCGGCTACCAGTCTTACCGGATTCAGCTGAATACCGTATTTTACATGGAGCGACTGCCTATCTGACCTCCACAACCCATTTTAATGGGAAACACAGTATCCCATAGTAAGACTGGTTGTCAGATTTGACTTAACGATCGCCAAAGATCTATGTATGACAGCCGGGACCTACTGTTTAACGTGCTTCCGAAACACGGAGGGCCTCGGTGTATGTAATAAATGGTCACCCATCCACGGACCAACCTACGAGCGCCTCTAAAGTAACGCGTTGGAAAATAGCCTAAAACATTCTTCGAAAATTTAGCAATAATATACAAAAAGATTTACCGAGAGCCATTTGAACGTAAACAGTAGAGCTAATATTATTTTCATGACTAAACGTTTGGATGTGATGCTTGTTAACTTTATAGCTACAATTACCGATAGCATTTATCACTAAAATCGTTTTACTGATAGTTACTAGAATAAAATTGATGTACCTAATAGATGCATATGTCGTTATGCTTAATAAATAAATTTGTAGCATTTACCTTCCAAACACCAGATTTGCTTGTAACTTGCATCAACACCAGCCGAAGATCGATGACTTGTAGAAAACAATATTTTATTACAAACACTGGCTTGATGTTTTATAAAACTTTTAGCTTTTAGATAAAAAGTTTAACGGAAGTTACCAAATATTGACATTCTTAAAGAGACATTTAAATTAAATATTTTCAAGGACAATATTGTGTCGTCATTCTTAAAACAAACTGTATATATACGTCATAATAAAAAATAAAAAATATCCTAAAATAATGAAATTCTATAAATATTAAGCAAAACCTAGGTCTTCTACTAGTGCATTAGTATTTATTCTGTCTAGATCTGTGCCCTTGAACAAATATAATTTTATACAATTACTTTTTGAATGATCATGACTAAAAGCTGAAATTAAGTGACATTTATTTTGGTTCGGACGGTTGAATACGTACTGTTTCCTGAAATTAGCTAATATAAATAACATCAATCTGTATTGCCATGAATGTCACCTTCATGAACAAAATATTTAATTATATACTTTTACCGTAAACCGTACCGTAACCAGTAAAAGTATGTTTGTTTTGAGTTTTTCTATTGCATACCTTATAGACAAAAACATGAAACGCAATAATTGATGTATTATTTAAAGCTAATTTTCCAATAATCACTTTATACTTACTTTAGATTCACTTTACATTCGGCGTTCAGATATTGACAATGGAACTAGGTAGGTAGCTTTTCAACTATTGCTCGACATAATACGTTTTTAAATAATAAAAAAACGTATCAATATAAATTAAATTCCATAACCGATATAGTCCAAGAAACTTTAATCCACTTTCACTGAAACTCCGTATACCTACGTGACCTAGTGTCCCTTACCAACATAAATCAATGTGTAATATAACACTGCCTTTTAAACTAAGCTCGGGCACTGGTTCATTCGAACACAGCCTACGTTTCTTTCAGTGAGCGCCTTTCATAATAACTCGTGCGTTAAAACCGAGGGGAATATAAATGGAATGCAAGCGAAATTATTGTAGATTATCCCTGGATATATAACTTTAATCAATGCAGTTTTTTTTATTTGTTGAACTTAGGTGATTTGAACTAGTTTCGGTACTAATTTTTAATTATCGATTAAATTCCTAAAAAACGTTTTTTTTTGTTATTACGTGATCGATGCATTTATTATGGGTCCTTGGAAGTAATGGACTGAAAATAGCCACCACGCTTATTACATTGTGTTGTTGGTTCGATACTCAAATGAGTCAAACATTTGTAGACCGACCAATGTTTGTTTCACGTTTATTGGGTATGTGATTTGAATATTCGTTTGTAAAAAACCTCGCGACACAGAGATTAAATTTCTATGAACAGGAGTCGTTAAAAAAATGGATGTCCATTTTCGAATTTTCAAACTAACGAATATGATAGGCGAGAAATCTGGTCTACATTTACGATACCGAGAACCATAATCATATTTCGGAATTGCAATGTGCCTTTTCCGTGAAAGGAAACCCGCCTATTAGGCTATTAAAATTGTGGCTTCCTTTACGTTGCCTTCAAGCAAAGGCTTTTCGTAACTTGTGATGATATACCTCTTTATAGTTGCCCTTTGTTTGATATTTGGTACAATTATTCTTCTTGTGGCTCGTGTAATAAGGAATCATTGTGATTGGTATATAATTAATTATGTTATGCAATGGAATTTTGACATTTGGCTTTAACTCATTTTCTTTTTTTGTAAATATTACAGAGTTATATACGACATATAATTATTTTTTTTCATGCATTCCTTTTTATCGTCGCTTATATTTAACGAATAAAATATATTTATGTATTCTAACTTATTTCGTATATTTTAACTTTCAAAACACTTAAACGTTTTAAGCTTATCTCACAAAAGTGTAGACTAATCGAATTCTTTGCCAACTCCAAATTGTGGAGTCCGTTTGCCAAATTCCTCGCTAAACAGATTTAGGACTTAAACATTTTTCTTTTAGACATAATTCTAGCGTATTCATGGGTCGTATTCAGGGATAACATCTAAATACATGTTCCAACACGGCAATTTCCACTTCAATTTGAATGTTTGGCGACAGGCCAGATCGGCCTAATAACCGGCTAAATAGCCCGGCGTGACACTGCATTCGATGTGGTTTAGCGGCCGTTAATGATACCAGCCCGTATGAGAAATCGCCTGTTTTATTTTTTTACAATTTACAAACATGTAGTAACTACAACTACTTACAATTTTTTTTTTGTTTCTAATCGGTGTTTACTTCAATTGAATAATAACCGTAACATCTTTACGATTAATCATAAACAGAACTTAGGGTACTTGAATTTTTAGCTGGATTTAAAGTGGAATCGTGCCTAAGCTAAGCCCTAGTATCTCAAAAACAAGCGCAGAAACATCAAAGCAAATCCTTGGACAGCTAGATCAATTTCGGAACATCACTAAAACTTCGCTCTTGAACCCAAAAATAGTATGTCAGCTTGGCGGCAGCTACTATTGACAATAGAGTGTCGCGAGCCGAGATCGGTTTCGGCTACAAATTGGTTTTGTGTCACGTCTATCGAATATTTGAATTGGTTTTAACCTCACTATGAAATAACTTTCCATATTGCGTGTTTTTTCTGTTATTGGCACATCGTTGTGGGCTTTCTATTCATAAGGTTTTCGCTTTTATGGGAGCACTGAATTGTAATGGCGTGGTAGTAAATTTACTGATGGAGATTTTATTATATTTCATTGTGTTGGCTTTTTTTTTTTAATTGGTTTTTGGAGCCAATTTTTATGGTAGGTAGGTGCTTGTTTCGGCTTGTTTTGTTTTTGTAAATAACAAGCAAATTAGTTTCTTCCGGTCTACCTGTTAAATACAGCCGTCATTTAGTCAAAGATAGGGATAAAAAAAAAAACAGTGTTTATGGTAAGGAGTAAGAAGACTAAAAAATAACGAATAGTCTGAAACGTAATCTGAACACCGATTCAACATAACCGCATGATATATTTGGAGAATCTAACCCTAAAACTACTTAAATGTAGTCAGATAGTTCGCAAAAAGATTTTCGAAACTGAAGAAAAAGTTTTCTATTTCATATATTTTAACTAGATACACCGACAGACGTTTATGAAAATACGCTACGTCAATAATAAAATTCTCATATTTTATATCACAATTACTCCTGCGGCGATAATTAAAATACCCATATGGTATCAGTGGTAGTTCGCGGGTGATTAAAGGGCGATGAATTTTATGCTATTATTAATATTTGTGTTACCTTTATAGTTCTATCTGCCTGCAGAAGGACAAATACATAATTAAATTTATCAGTCGGATATTTTACGAAATATAGTAATTTGGTTTTCAATATCTTATTTAAACAGATTTTTGATTAGGTATTTACTTTCTTAGCACGCCTAAAAAGAATAACCACCTCTATGCATTTTGTTAATACATTTTAATAAGCATATTGTTAATTCCATCCAACCCAATTAGCTAGCTCTAATTTAGCCAATATTTTATTTAATAAGAGAATATTATTTTTCTTTTCACTTAATAACCTGTAAGATAAAATTATTTCGCTTAAACGCGCGCCTATTATCATTTTGTGCTTGTCATTTTTCGACTATAATTATTAAAATCCTTTGTGGCCGCTCCACAAAATTCCTCAAATTAAAATAAATCAATACCCATTCATTATTCTCATACTATTGTGTACTTAACAATGGGTTGTCACATCGACAGGAAATAATTTATACAGCACCACTGTTCATGAATGTGCAATTAAATTAAATAGTTAGTGGAGTATTTCATTTTTATTGCAAAGAAAAGACTTGGTATGTTTTTAAATGACAGGTAATGAAATTTCAAAGTTTGAAAAATTAATCCGTTTATTCAAACAAACTCTTTTGCTATTAAACGTAGTACGTAGAGATTTTATTTAACTTTATTATGTAAGTCTTCTAGGTAGGTGTAGTAGTAGTAGGAACATAATATACACAAGTCATAAATTAAAGTTACATTTATTTTATATAGTAAATTTATTACATAAATTTTTGTTGAGTACCTATTTATGAACGTACGTTTCCGGATTCCTTAACTTCAATTAACAAAATGAACAGAACAACGGCGGGTTAGTATAAAATAAACAGTTTAGCAATTAACTACATAAAAGGTTTAACGATAGTGCTAGTTGAAAGTAAACGGAATTACAGACATGTGATAAACAGGATACAGGCCCTTACATTGTGATACTGTGTCAGTTTAAAGTTGAAAATACATTGTAAGGCAATACACAGGTACTTGTAATGTGTGTGAGAATTGTTGTATAAACGTAAAAGGTAAACGCTAACATTTAACCCGTATGTTCGTTGTACCCGCAGACATAACATATCATCACGCCTGTATCCCCGAAGGGGTAGGCAGAGGTATACTAATGTACATCCACAGTTCGCCGATATGTTTAAGTCCCATGTAATAGGAGGCGAGCCTATTGCCACTTACCGGGCACAAATCCAAACTCCGACCTGCTACTGAGAATTTCATAGAAAAACCCAATAACACCTTGGTCGACTCGGGAATCGAACCCAAGACCTCCAGCGTAGAAGTCGCGCTTAGCGCGACTAGGCCAACGAGGCAGTCACTACCCGCAGAACATTAAGTTTATACGTCAATGTAACAGAGACAGCATGATCTTAAATTTGATTCATGTTACAGTATTTGGTCCTGGTTTGCTGTAAGACTTCTAATGTTAACTTCAGACGCGTACTTAGTCGATGTGAACTTATTAGGTAGTATGCAGTTATTGTGATTTTAGTACACAAACTCCTGATTGCAGAGCAAAAACCAATAACTTCACTTTCTAAAAATACAATCTAACTGGCAGCCAGTTAGGTCAGTTTATACCAATTCTATAACAGCTTTATAAAATCACTGAAACTACAAAATTGCTTTCAAAAACATTGAAGCAAACTCTCGAACAGTTTACCGCACTAACTCCATTTTATAAAGCTTAAAATTGAAAAGCCGAACAAAAAAGGTGTTGCGAATATGCAAATTGAAACAACGCCAAGTTCATTAAAGTTAATTTCCGTGAAATAAAATATCTGCACCGTGAGTGTGACGGGAATATGCGAGACTGAATAATGCACTAAAATCTATTTAAATATGCATGACGGAGCTGCGTGGTCGGTTCCCGATATGTAATGTGACATAATGCGATCCTTGAATGCAATTAACCTAATTCCTTCGTGTATTACTCGTTTCGCCTTTCGCATTACAGTTGGTCGCATAAGTTTGGTTAGATTTATGTGCTCCATTTTGTTAGACTGAGCTGTTAGTAGATACCAGAATTGCGTTCAGAAAAAGCCAGAGGTGACATATTCTTTGTAAATTATTTTAATAAAAGATATATTTGTTGTTTTTTTATTTGTTTGAGTCGTATTATCGTGTATAGACGCTTTTTTACTGTTTCTTTTTTCTACGGAAAATTCTGCGAGCTGATACTACGGGTACGTAATATGTTTTCGAAAAAAAAACCCTCTAACTACTAAACTATCCACTTCGTTTAATCAACAAATCGACGAAGTGTTAAGTTACCGATACTCGTTTCTAAAATCTAATCACTTTCCAAACAATTTTGAGGTGATATTTCAGCAGAAATGCCCCTGAATATTAGCACTTTACTCGAAGCCACCGTCTGGCGGGGCAGACATCCTAAATTAAAGAATAGATGAAGCAAAGTTCAGTGACATTTTACTTGATACCTATTTTATATTCATGTTTAATAGAAGTACAAAATTATTGCTTTTTCAATGGCGCTGTTATAATATGAGCTGATGGTAATATGGACTCTAGTAAAACTTTAAAAACAAATAACACGACTTTTTCCGTTTTCCGAAATATACCGTACCTAGCCTAATTTACTGGGCTTTCCTCTCAATTAAATTAGCTTTAAAAGTGATTGATTATTTTGTATAAGTATAAATAAATAAAAATACATAAATGCTTTAAATCCTCTTCAAGCCTAACATAAGTCTACCTAGACTTTTTTCTAAATAACCCAATAGTAACGACAGTAAAAGTTAGAGGTAGACCATTTGTAAGTAAGTTAAGTTAACTTACCTACAAGTACATAATGAGCAACTTTACATTTTCACCACGTTCAGGTGAACCGATTGAGAGTCACAGTTCTACACTCAACGCAACTCTTTAGTGAGATAACGTTACTTGCACTGTTAATTTATGATTCGTGCATTCATTGCTTTTATACTACCTGTAGACATTGAGCTTATGTGTTAAGTACGTAAGTTAAGTATTAGTTTAGTCAGCTTTATTTGGCATGTTAGCACTTTAATATATTAATGAATATGTTTACGGGTCCAACAGACCCAACAGGCGCACCGTGTGATTTGACCTACGGACCTCAAGAGATTAATTCTATCTACAAATTGTTATTTTATATGTAATCATTTCAGTTACACTTTAGCTATCATAGTTGACATGGTGTACTCGTAGAATGCAATTTGAACGAGCAAGCTAAGCTCCTAACACTTTACAAAATTACTAGTGGGAAGGGGAAGACAACAATGCACTAGCTTTGTCTTACTCAAACAGGTCCATACACTGTTTAAGATAACTATAGTAATGTACATTGCTTTCCAAAGTACTTAGAACTGTAATCCTCTTAAAAATATACGATACAAAATAGTATAGACCTCCCCTAAGAAAAAGGTCTCTTTAAACCCTTCATCATAAAAACCGAACTCAACGTATCAAAAGAAGACATCCTTAGCAACATTTCTTCAAGAAAAAAAACACCACACAATCTCACACTTCTAACCTCACATGATCGAATAAAAAAAGATTCCAAGACCTACCTTCGTTAGACTTAAGCCCAGTAAACTACTTCCCCACCGTTTTTACAATTGTATGAATGGATCTAAAACTGGGGCACGCAATATTTCTATAGAGCGGTGCGTGGAGTACACTCGTTGCCTCTCACCTTGTAGTAACGATCCTCTATTAAAAACGAGAGGGATGTCAAGTGCTCCTTCAGTGCGAGAATGTTTTGCTGTTTTGAACAACGTTGAGAACTTCAATGTTTTTTTTGCTCTCGTGTTTTTGTGACAATAGTTGTGGTATCAGGGGCGGAGATAATAATATGTTAAAAAAAATATTTTACATATTTTTTATTATTATAAACGCTCAAAAATAAAGTGTAAAGTGTGTGTGTTTAGGTTAAGTTTAATTACTAAAATAGTAATTGAAAACGTAACAAATAGTTATTGAGAATTTCTTTGCAATCTGCCGAATTGTTTTAAAACCACACATTTTTACAGAGGTATCTTTTTCGGTCTTCACTTTACATATTTTAGGGCATCACGTCATTTTAACACCACACATAAACTCCTCCTTATTTCCTCATAAATAAAACCGTATATTATAAATGATCTCTTTAGAATGACAGCACATATTTGGAAATTTATTGGCATTACATTGTGATAAAACGTCTGTTTGGCGAGATAGCAAGAAATTGTTTGCCCCTTGTCAAACGAGCAAAGAGCGTAAATATTTGACAACGCACTACATTGGGGAAGTTTGTGTATGGAAATAAAAACAATCATTTAGTTTACGTACGGAAGCTGTGAGGGTCTTGTGGTAAGAAGAAAGAAAAAATGTTATGAAAAAAGAAAGTTGATAAAGAATTTAATGTGGTCATGATATTAATTTTACGTAGATAAGGTTGTGTGGTTCGTAAGTTTTAATCTTCTTTTTGCAACTTTAAGATGACGGGTATGACATAAACGCATTTTAGCCTTTTAAAAAATACTACATACAAAGTTAACTTGTCATATTTATACCTTACATAATGCAAAAAGACTTCACTTTTTTCGTAGATGGAGCTCAAACATATAACATAATCATGAACGCAAAAAAATATTTTGGGAAAAGCGCTCCAAACCGTACTTTTTTTGGATTTTTCTAAATTATTTTCTTTTTATCGCAAATATATAAAACTAAAGCACACACATTTTATAAATAATATGATAGCCAACACTCTTTTTTCACTGAAGGGTAAATAGTTACAAAACAAAATTACAGTACTAAGCTAGTCGCAACAAATCCACTCGGTAATATCATATCATCTCCTCATAACAAAGTTATTTTAGGGCGAATACAAATAGTCGGGGCCTAAAGAAAGATTACTGTCATATTTTGCACTCCCCCTTATAATTAGGTACAAAGCATCTTTAGAAGAATTCCATTCACTAAACATGTATAGTGTCATGGTTGCTTATTAGATTATCTTTGAGATTAGTTATGTAATTATAGAGACATGGTATAATGTTTAGCCCGCTAATGCAGAGTTCTGAAGCGGAATAGAACGCACTGCTGATGCAATTTTTTTTTGCATTGGCATTATAATGCCTATACAAAATTATTAGCCTATTTGTTATTATAAAATAGTAAAGATAATTTATGCAGTAAACATGATAGTTGCAGTTGTAGCTTGTTTAGAAAGATATTATTTCGGTCTAGAAGATTATTGTTCTCTCTGTTATTTTTTAAGCTTTACTGATAGTTTCCAATTTGTCAAACTCGAACACCCGCCATAATTTACCATGTATAAGTGAAAACACTGTAAATATTGTACTAAGGGATGGCATAGATAATCATGCGGTAGCGAAAAACTTCAGTTCCCTTGTAGTGGCCCTTTTTTAATTACAACATATTAGCGAACTCTCCACCCTTTGGCATCAAACGATTAAAAAACAAATGGCTGAATGTCATCCCATCAAGTCCGTAACGCTTCAAAATAAAATCAAATTACTTTAATTACTAGACAACATGAAAAAGATGAGAGCAGGGTTTAATAGCAATTAGTTTTACGTCACTCCATTTTGTGTTTAATTATTGCACACATTTATTTACACATTAGGTTAACGGCAAAAACAGGTCCCTCTTTTGAAATAAATTGTGTGTGCTCTATACTGGACTTTGATGCTACCAAAAAACCACACATCATAACGACTATCGTACGATTCATAGCATCCATTGCTTGCTCTGTATGGCCTAAAACCCAGTTAGAATGAACTGGCTGGTGTGACACAGCGATGGATGTCAAAGTCGGAATTGAGATTATTGTTTCGTTTGTTTTTTAGTAGGTGCAAAGGGACTGTGGGCCCTGACGATTTGTAACATGTATTGCTACTTGCGTTGTGTATTTTTGGAGAACAAAGAAACTCTGTGTATTGTCCGAATTTTATCTATAAGGTAGTAATTGTGTTAGGGGAAGTCAGAGAAAATTCATTGAAATTGCTTTAGGCAAAAAGTTTTGCTTTTCCTTTTAAGTTTTCGTAAGATTTTTTAGTGGCAGAAAAGAGTGAATTTGAATCTAGAAAACCTGAAGCAGCATCAGTTTTTGTTTTTCTAGATTAGAATGGTGCAAAAGGTGTTCAATAGAAATGTTGGGAAAACTATGCGAGAAAATTAGCATCTTGCATAGTTTTCCATCACAACATCTTTTAGACTTTTAAACAGAGTTTTAAAGAACGGTATTATGATTCACATTAAAAAATGTACAAAGACTATCCTTGATAATTTAATTAACATCGTGTGTTTAGTTTCATATTTTTTTGTGTGACTAGCTTGCATTTAAAATCTGATATGTGGTACTTCAAAGCAAAATTCATGCTGCGTTTTTACTGAAATGTTTTTACTGTATTCAGTTAGTTAACGGCTAAAAATATATTATAAACGAGTCAATAATCAAATAACGATTCTGTTAGCATATGAAAATGCTCATACCATGAGTGTTTCATTTTTGTTCAAATTCTCCCTTTTTTGTTCAAACAAAATTTACAAATAAAAATTGTTCGTCATTTTAAAATTCATGTTAGATATTTCTATTCCGTGCTATTATCACGGATTTGTGTCCATATTTGCTTTTGGGACATGAAGCGAAAATATATTTTAGAATAGATTGAACGTTGAATTTGTAATCACAATTTATGGATACATTGTTTTATGTGTTTTCACGCCTACACGTCATAAAAAGGGGTGTTAAAAATAAAGAATCGGAAAATGTTTAAATTAGCATTTTTATTTTCTTTTTTAACAAGATCGGTTGAGTTTTTGTTATTTATTTAACAGATGCACAAGTTTTTAGATCAATTAAACACATGCTCAAAAAATAGGCAATAGTCATAGCCGAAATTTAAGTAACTTTTGAACAACACTATTTCAATTTTATTGTTCGGCTAATCAACACTACCTGTAAACACATCAACTATGTCATTGTGATGTGATATTTTGAACCTAATGTAGTCATATGTAATATTCCACTACCCAACGCCCCGTTTAATCCAATGAACCCAAAGATCAATATGTAATATAAGGTAAAGTTTAGTACAACTATGTGTATAGTATGTGAGGTGACACATTATCAGCCCTCCGTAGCCCCGACGAACTTTCAATGAAATTATTGAGTGTAATCGATGTAAAGTTTACGACGTTTCAGAATGGCTGTAACTCCATGGAATTTAATCAACCGACTAAGATATCGGTCTGGGACTCGATATTAATCACTTTGCTATTCGCTAACTTTATATACAGTCAACCACTCATCCACACTCACACTTCTACATAAACTTTCGACTCTATCCTCATAAACATAAGGTTCATTATTAAAAGTTCTTGTTGGTAGTCTTGTGTGGTCTTTAGTACTTACTCTTTGACACTTTAGGTTTGAAGTTCACACATGTTTGTTATCGTTACTGTAGAGGTATTGTCAAGAGGGTGAATATATTAAATGTCTGGCCAAAGTGTCGTCATTTTCGTTATTGCTTACCGATTCGGTCTTTGTAAGCACGTTGATTGGAAGTTTGGGGTACGTCTTAATGTAGCTTGAAGCTGAACAAGGCTTATATGAGGTTTATTTGAACACATTCCAGACACCTTCACAAATACCGCCTTGGATTTGATTGTGATTAGATATTCAGTTTTGTTTATTAACGTGAGCTGCGTTGAGAATGCTTAGCGATTCCGCGCCACCAGCAAATGCGAGAAGAGGACCGGGGTGTTTTTGAACGGTGCAAGTCCGACATATACCCACGTCGTGCTATCAACGTGGGTCGAACTCATTAGATATTTACCCCGCAAAAAAAAATTGCTATGTATATACCTAAAAATATTCACAAGTAAGTGATATTAAACAAGACGATTTAATTTTCTTTAATGGCCACCGCAAGAGTGATTATCTTACTTTAGGGATATAATTCCCTCTTCCCTCGGACCGCGAAAGCGTTTGGACGTGTGGACCCTTTAACAGTTTAATTCTTAAAATATAATATAATTTTTAGTGCAAAATAGTTGAAAAATATTTCACCAAGTACTAGGCGTGCATAAAGCAGTAAGAAACTGAGTGTTGTGGTGTGAAAAGGATAACAACAGCTGAGACGAAGCTATCATCGTGGTCTCAACTTCAAATCTGTCAGTGTCAACCTGTCACATCTGTCATACGGACATCTGTCAGTGTCAACCTGTCATCTGACATACGGACATCTGTCATCAAACGTCAGCTGTCCTGTCATTGTTAAAACTTAACAGAGACGTTCCGTTCGACGTAGAGAAAGAAGAACCAGTATAGACGAACCTGGAAACACCTTCACTTCACACCCACGCACAATTACAATAGATAATTGCCGGCGGCCCTGAAGTAATAGGCCTACATCATCATGTCACTACAAAGAACGCCTCCATCACAATCACCGAACCCAGATAAAAATTCAACTCTAATGCCACAGTATTCTTCTGACCCGTCCCTAAATCGAACGATGTGCAATAGTGAAGGATTCCCGCCACCTAATGATAATATCACCCAGCGTAACAAGAGGCCACGAGATGAAATTTCTTCGCCCAATCATATCTCTGTTGTTAGGGACGAGATAAAAGATTTAATAAGCTCGCTCGCCAACGCTCAAAGTAAGGAACTCGCATCGATAGCCAGCAAATTAAACGAACTAACGGAATCAAATGCTAAAATTGATGCAGCCGTCTCACTCTTAATTGCACAAAACGAGGAGTACCGCGCAAAAATAGCAGTTCTTGAAAATCAGGTACAAAAAGACCAGGAATACATTTGCATACTGGAAGATAAAGTAGAAGACCTTCATAGAAATTCTCGTAAAACCTGCTTGGAAATTAAAAATGTTCCCAAAAAGACACAGGAAACTCGGGATGACTTGATACAAATGGTTTTGAATCTCTCCAAGACTATTCATCTTAGTATAAATAGTTCCGAAGTTAACGATATATTTCGTCTGAAATCCAGAGGTGGTGAAGAGAGGAAACCTACGATTATAGTGGAACTAAGGTCAGCAATTCTGAGATCAGACTTCTTGAAAAAGGTAAAACAATTTAATCTTTCAAATAAAACACGACTACAGGCAAAACATCTAGGCTTCACAAACAACGAAGACACACCTATATTTCTAACTGAACAACTCACCCCTAAGGGAGCTCGACTGTTTTTCTTAGCCCGGGACCTGAAGAAGGCTCAAAAAGTCAAGTACTGTTGGACCTCCATGGGAAAAGTACTAATTCGTAAAGATGATACGTCTAAAATTATACATATTCAACATGAAGCACAAGTTCAGCAACTAATGCAAGAGCTTTGACTAAATATGTTTATTTATTTTCTAAAAATGTTTTTGTTATCTAAATCAGTTTACTACAAGCTAAAACTTATTATTTTAGAGAAAATGTTAAATATCTACTATACAAAACAAAATACACAAAATTTTACACACAATCCCATATACACATACACACCATCCTCCCACTATTACAACTACCAACCATATAACTTACTTATGCAACCCGTATACTCTCAAAATAACCGAATATATTTACAAAACCTAAATATACCCACATACCACATACATAATACACACCCATACTACACAAATTACCCACACGCAACTTGCTGCATGCCGTATATCCCTCAACTTACTAACACTGAATTCATCCGCATATTCATAAAAATACCACAACCTGTCCAGTTACTTAACTATATACTATATAACTACCCTAGTTGTAACCCCCAGAGTTCTAAATCAATATCTATAAATGGATAATTTTGTTACGTTACAAGAAATTGATCAAATTAAGCCTGCTGACTCACTAAAGTGCAGCATACAGGAACTTAATTTAAAGATAGATAATTCCATATATAATTTAAATATTTCAACGCAAAACATTAGAAGTGTATACAAAAATTTTGATGACTTGCAACTCAATCTGACACAATTAAAGTGTGAAATAGATATTCTGATTCTTACAGAATGTTGGCTAAATCCTAACAAAAATGTACCGCAATTATTAAATTACACTTCCTTCCAAACTAAAACCCACATTAACCAAAGTGATGGAGTAGTTGCTTACACCAAAAATAATATATCAGCAAAAATTAAGGAACTTAACCTTATCAATGCTACTGGGTTAGAAATACAAATCCCGAACTTTACCATACTGGGTATCTACCGGTCTCCATCATTCCCAAATGCAGGTAATTTCATTACATCTCTCAACAACCACCTTGATAGTATAACTCCTTGCAAAAACGTCTTGATTATAGGTGACATTAATATAGACTTAATTATTTCGCCAACTGAAAACAATCAAGAGAGAAATAATAGATTATCTTATTTGAACATGCTATCACTACATGGATTGTTACCGTCCCATAACCTACCTACGAGAATAGACGCCTGCCTTGACCACGTCTTTTTGAGCCTTGATAGGAAAAGGAACATGGCGTTTTCTGCGGTTTTAAATACAACAGTAACAGACCACTGCCTTATTCTTGTATTAATCGGTAGAAAGTATCAACCTACGACACCTCGGAGGCACAAAAGCGTTGTAAACTATGATAATGCTCATAATAATTTAATGAATGTTGACTGCTCCTTCTTTAGTGTACTCAGAGATCCTGATACTTATGCCTTTGCACTCATAGAAATGGTCAAATCAGCTATACTCTCCAACACTAAAAAGGTAGTTGTCGCAAATAGCATTAGAGCAATAAAGCCCTGGATAACCACTGGTGCCATACGGTGTATTAGACTAAGAAACAAAATATACCTAAATCTTAAATCAAACCCCCAAAATCCAATTTTAATTATAACATACAAACGCTATCGGACTTTCTGTGGGAATCTTATTAAAAAACTAAAAAATAAATACAATAAAGATAAAATTAAAGCATCTGTAAAAAACCCTAGAGCACTATGGACAACCATTAACGAAATTACACAGTACAAACTACCCAAAACCTCAAACGGTGAACTACTTAGGATAAAATCATGTCCTCAAGCCTCTATAAACCATGTCAATAAACATTTTACTAGTATTGGACACACTTTGGCTAAAAATATCTCAAGCAACTTCATTCCGTCGGAATCAAGAAACACAGAAGTCTGTAATCTGTCCTCTTTTGTTTTATTAGACACCTCTAAAGAGGAAGTAGAAGATACTTTAATGTCCTTGGACTCTGGGAGCGCGCCAGGTTGGGACGGTATCCCTACCTTTTTCTTGAAACAAGCTAAGGAAATCTTGGTCCCTTTAATCAGTGACCTTGCCAACCTATGTTTTAGCACCGGAATATTCCCTTACCTTTTTAAACGCTCCGTTGTTACTCCTGTGTATAAGGGTGGAAGTATCGATGATATTAACAACTACCGGCCTATCTCTGTGTTGACCTCCGTTTCTAAAATTGTTGAGAGGCTATTAAATTCTAGAATAGTAAATTACCTGACTAAATACAATATCTTATCTGCCTCTCAATATGGTTTTAGAAAGGGAATGTCGACGCAAGATGCTACCATGGACCTTGTAACCGCTATAACAAAAGAAATAGATAAGGGTAACAAGTGTATAGTGGCCTTTCTTGACCTCAAAAAGGCCTTTGATACTGTGTCTATTCCAATACTTATACGCAGGCTCGAAAATTTAGGATTCCGTGGCTCGGCTCTCTCCCTTCTCGGTAGCTATCTTCAAAACAGAAGGCAGGTGGTAAAGATTAACAATTTGATAAGTGAAGAAGAAAGCGTAACATTTGGAGTTCCACAGGGCAGTGTTCTCGGTCCGACGCTCTTTTTGATATATATCAATGAACTCTGCAAGCTTAGGAGCGTCGGTGGGAAAATTCTGTCCTACGCGGATGACACTGCCATTATCTTTACTGATGACACATGGGTTAATGCTGGCTTGAAAGCCGAGAGGGGACTGGCCAGAGTTAGTCATTGGCTTAATGAGAATCTGCTCACTCTTAATACCAAAAAAACTAATTATATATGTTTTGGACCATACAAAAATTCTCAGCCCTCACCTGATTTTAAAATTAAACTTCATTCCTGTCGTATTTCTCCCTCTTGTACTTGCAGTTGTCCAGAAATTCAAAAAGTTAGCTCTGCTAGGTACCTTGGAATAATGGTGGATCAAAGATTAAGCTGGTACCCACACCTTGAACTAACTATTGGAAGGTTAAGAAAGCTGATATGGGTCTTCAAGTGTCTGAGACACGTTATGAGTGCCAAGTTACTGAACAAAATATACTTTGCACTAGCCCAATCTGTAATTATATATTGCATCTCGGTTTGGGGTGGTGCAGCTAAGTCATATTTTATAGATCTAGAGCGGGCGCAAAGATCCCTGATTAAAGTAATGTATTGTAAGCCTTTTAGATTTTCTACTGAAACCTTATACAAAATTTCCGAGCTGCTCTCCGTTAGGAAACTTTACATCCTACATATGATACTTAGATATCACAAAGAGCTACCTTTCGACCGGGCTAAACTCAAAAAAAGACGGTGTGATATTGTAGCCCCTACTTACACCGCTCGGACAGTTTTTGCTAGTCGGCAAAATGTAGCCCTAGCCCCCCGCGTTTATAATAAAATAAATCGGACACTAAATATCTACCCCGTGAAGCTGTATGAGTGTAAGAAAAGTCTGACTGAGTGGCTCTTAACTCTTAATTATAAAGAAGTGGAAGATATTTTAATAACATTCGTTTGATAAATTGCTTAAATTGTACACAGTTTTAAAAACCAATTTGGTAGGTAGGAATTTTGGGATTACTTACTCACACACCAACACACCGACATAAACACATCCCACACATGCACATGCAAAGGCGCGCACACACACACACGCCTACACATACACACACACAAACACACACACACACACACAAACACGCACACACACACACACACACACACACACACACACACACACAAAAACACGCATGCACATACACGCAATTACACATCCTCGTACATACACACTACAACTTACTAATTACTCACTACAGACACACAACTACTCGACAAGTATGCTTTTATTTCTGTATTTAGAAAATAGTAATAAGTTAAATTGAAATTATGTAAATCTAAGTTAAGTATGTCCACATGGGAAGTGCGAGGTTTTCCCAACACAAGTATCTTTTGATTACTTTCTGGGAAGCCCCGGTAACTTATTTGTAAAGATTTACTGAAATAAAGAAATTTTAATTTAATTAAATTCTTTTTTTTCTAATTTCGCCATAATTGATCTCTTTCCATCTATTTACGAGCTACGTGTATTGTATTTACTTACATTATTATGTATTAAGATATTTCGTTTCCTATTGTGATATATTTCACTATCATCAGCATTGTATACAGCAAGGTGAATGTATACGGAACTCCTTTAATTTGCGCAATGATTCAAAAACAACATCATTAGGACGGTCCATTTGCCTTCATGATTGCTGTTTTCCACTCCGTGTTGACTCATTAAGATTTTAAATTTCATCAAATAATGTTTTTGCGGTGTGCTGTTTATTTTGTGTTTTGTTAAGATAAAGGTAATGTACATGTGAATTATTGAGACTTGTAGTCTATAGGTAAAGTGTAGAACAGTTGTATGAAACGTGAAATTTTACTGTTTAATCAAATTAAAGTTATTTACTAAAAATACGAGACTAACTAACACATCTCTACATTTAGATTTCCGGGAATTATATTTGCAAATGAAACAAAAGCTGAAAGGACACTCAAAAACTCAAATTTTCTCGCTATTTATGATACCGTGTGGATTCAGTTTGTTTTATAAAATATTAAATAAAATCACAAAAAAACAATTCAGCCTGTCAATTGCTACACCGAAGACACACCACCTCTGATTTGTAACTTATGATTTAGTCATCGGTATTTGATCTACCAGGCCTTACGTAAGTACCTACACATACTTGTCTGCCCAAATATCTCAATCCTCCGAACCGTATCATTTACGTAGCTGCAAATCCACAATTCAATTATCTAAGACCCTAATTTGATTGATTGAATATTGTGTAATAGCAAGTACCTAATTACGTAAGTAATTAAGCCTCTATATGCATGATAGCTTGACTTGACAGAGATAATCCGGCTGTCTAATTTTGAACCTTATGCCTTTGACTTAAGGATAGCAATGTGTTATTGTGTCACTCAATCATTATTCAGGATAGGAGGTAATGATCGTTAAATTGCTAAGGTAGTTCATAGGCTCGTAAGTTCGTCCTTCATGAATCAAACAATGTTATGGTAATAAGGCTCTCAAAGGCCTGTATTTAGAACTATGATGTACCGGCGCCGCGGCGTAAAGTTAGAAAATAATTCCCGTTCACTTAAGACAATTATCTTGTATCAATATAACGTATAAAAACCTATTGTCGTCTCTCCTTCCCTGGCATTATCACACTTTTACTAATATCGCTATTTTTATAGACATTGCTTAGGTGTACTTTTATGCTGTTCAACCCAGTGTGATTGGAATATCGATTTACGAGTAAATTTAATTAAGGAAATAATATGAAAAATTTTAATATTTTATTGAAAGTTATCGAACAATTTTTGAAAAACAGCAAGAGACACAAGAAAACATTTTAATGTTGACAAAAATAATGAAAATCATTCAACACAGAATCAATTCCGCGAGATTACACATAATATTTATGGTGAAACATCACAGTGGGCCGATCGATGTGACAAGCGGAAACAGAACATTTCCCATCACACAACTCTTAGGCCACGCATACACGGACTGCTCGAACAGTCAAAAACTGTCGCGCGTCACGTGCGCCTAGCGCCGAGCCCCTTGCTTTTTGAAAACAGTGTATTTTCAGATGGTCCGTGTGCATGCAACCTTAGTGCATCTGTAAAAACATTTTACCCTCCCTTGTATTTGTATTTTGTAATAATTAATGCAGACAATGCAGACAACATCACATACATTGCTCTGAACCCAAAGTAAGTAGCTAAAGCACTTGTGTTATGGAATTCAGAAACAACGAAGGTACCACAAACACCCAGACCCGAGGCAATGTAGAAAAGTTGATTTCTACATTGACCCGACCGGGGATCGAACCCGGGACCTCAGAGATAGCGACACCTTGAAACCGGTGCGTACGCCACTCGACCACGGAGGTCGTCGAATTGGTGGAATATTGAAGACATTGTGAAGTAGGCTCAGAAGATATAATAAAAATAAATAATACTACGTTTACGTTTGGGTATATTTATCAAGTCACTAAATGTATGGAATACATCAATATTGTCAATTTTTACTTTAAGAAAACTTAATTTATTTAAAAAAGTCTTATAATTTAAATGATATATTTTCGTTATTTAATTAAATCAGAAGAATTTATAATATTGCACTGGCCTCAAATAACTAATCAAAATTCTCTCCTATTTTAATTATTAAAGATACTAAAATTAACAAAAGTTATTTTGAGCAGACTAAACAATTAAAAACTAAACTCCACAAGCAACGTATCGTATCTATTTATTGCACCTTAACTTTATTATCCCCATCCAAGCCAGACTACGACATTAGGACACAAACTGACTAAACGTACACAGCCGACAACGCGCTCAATTAAGCCCGAAACTACGCCACATTAAATAGGAGCTACCAACAAATAAATTGAAACAAACGCGAGTAAAATATTCCTGGCTACTTGTACTGGGGCCCTAATCATGAAGCCCGCGTCGGTATTACGTATCATGGAAAAGCAATGGGACAGCAAAACTCGGAATAAAATTGCTGTCAAAATAAACTCGTAAGTATTCCATCGCAAGTAACCGCGCCTTGCAGTGATACTTGCGGTTTTTCTCCTAATGTAAATAGCGTAACGTGGTCGAGAACTGGGCTATAATAAAATATAATATAAGCATCTATAATACATACATAATATAATACAAGCAATATTTCAGAGACGAGTGCGTATAACCAAACTAAGTTCAGCTTTTGTAGCATTGATATAGATAACGAATTATTTAAGCAGATATAAATAATTGTACAATGTTCGTAGTTAATTGCTATCGCTTTGCTTTCCAAGATACGTAATAAGTCCGTCGGAACTTCGGCCATAGTAAGCCGGAACACTCAAATACATTACACACACGTTATGACCGTCCAGTTAGCGATGTTTGTATGAGAATTTAAATACTTGTACTTTGAATTAATTAGTGTTTTCGTTGATTTAGAATATGTGGTTTGATGTTACCTTTTAAGTTGATTTAACTGCTAGTGTATAGTTTTCATTGCAAGCGAAATGTCAATCAAATAACTCAGCCTTACCTGCCACTGCTGGATAAACATAGTCCTCTCCTACATAATTGTGTGATTTTATTGCACTATTGAGTTTTTTATTTCAAATACCGGGTGTTGTTTTTTTGGCAATTTTTCAGTGTCATATACGGACAAATCTTTAGGTACTTGTTTTTTTAGGGACATGATGTAGAACGTGCTCATTGTGTTTTAATTTTAACTTATTTTGTGAAAGCATATCAATTCAAATTGATAGAACTGTGAAAGAGTTTTAACATAAATTAAACTAAGGGGTTAAGTCTCATAACTCACATATGAAGTGACTTTATTAAGAATAAAAAGCGTTTTGCATGCAAATTAAAACTAGACGAGCAATCAAATGCATTTATAGTTTTAATTTTATTGGTTTGTGAATTCATATAAGAAAATGAATTATTTATTGCGCTGCTTTAAATAACTTAAATTTCGTAATGGAGTACCTACGATTTAAAAAAGACATGTAAAATTAAGTAAAACTTATGAATAAAAGTGGAAAGATTTTCTTCTGAAATATCTTATAGTTTAAACAAAGAGAGAAAAATGTCGTACATACTATAAATTTCATCATCATCATCAGCCTTTAGAAGTCCACTGCTGGACAAAGGCCTCTCCAATTGCACGACACTTAGTTCTATACTCTGCTCCTCCTTTATACATTTATCAGCCATAATTTTAAAACATGACTATTGGCTACAACTAGCTCTCACAAAAGCCAATATTCTCTATAAAATCTAAACCAAAATTTTACAACAACTGTACTTTCAAGAATCTCTTCAAAATTTACTACAAGACTTCAACAATATTCAACACGTAAAGGCCTACCATCAAAACTCCTTAAAATTAAAATGATAACAAGTAAGTACTTCAAGATAAGAGACACAAATGTACTACAGTTGTATACATAAAATTAATTCACATCTAACCCCATCTAGGAAGAGATAACTGGGCCTCGATTCTGCTATTTAAGAGTTGCTTGAATTGACCGAATGACCTGCTTCATTTGATAATTTTTAGGATAGTTGGCATTCTGCTAACTGTCATTACGATTATCAATTGGTCATTATGATGATTCTCTTCGAGAATTCAATGAGATTTTATTGTAGGCTTATCTGAATACGAAAATTTGGATGTGGAAGGCTGGAGAGGTAAAGACTGAAAAAAAGGTGGCTTGACTGCGTGAGAGATTATAAAATAATTCAGCCTATAATCGTCCCACTGTTGGGCACAGGCCTCTTCTCATATAGAGAAGGCGCGTGAGATAATATGAATGAGAAAACAGTATATGAGAGTAAGCAAGGTAATAAGAGTAGAATAGAAGGAAAAAACACGGTGCGCCGACCCCAATCAATTTGGAAAAAGGGCAGGAAGAAGAAGACGAAGATCTGAATACGAAAATTAGGCACAATGACAAGTACACTGACCGTCCACTGACATGCATTTAAAATAGAATCGAGGCCCTGTCAAGGTTATATTAAATTTCTCAAAGAAACTTCTAGATAAGGGCGGTACGTAATTTCATTTGCGCCGTTTAAAACTTTAACTTTGCGAGTCTGATTAAATTTTTAACAATATCTTTAATTTATGGATGTTGTACGAAGTTTTATTGGAAGACTTTATGAGCCAGCTTTATATCATTTTTGGATGTTTCTTGGGCTTCCGTTTAATTTATAATTAAAGATACGATGTCAGGAATTAAAGTAGGTACAGTAAAACAGCTGCATTTATGTAGATATTAATTAGATTAGTAATTAAACGATGGAATGAAATGCGAGCAGAGTGAAGGGTGTACATTTTGGATGTTATTAATTAAATAAGAGGACTTTCCCTTTGTATTTTTCAAGTTCACAAATATATAGGTACAAAAAAAAAACCATCAATAATACTTCCTTCCAAAATCAAAAATATCACCAAACATGTGTCTCACGCATCACTTTACTCAATTCCGTACCCACATTATGTATATTAAACAACATTTTACACTAACCAAAATTCGTTCATAGTAATGGGTAAACAGATGCTTTTCCCTCGAGGGTCCGTCCATTTGGGGGTCCGCTGAAAAGCCGGAAAAGCACTAATCCATCACCAAGAGTTACGACGTCCCACTCGTTATATACGAGCGAAGGTCCCACGCGAAGTTTATTCATATTGTGACCGGATGATTCGGAACTACAAGACAAATATTTTGCACGATGCTCTTTTGTTTGTTTGTCTGTTTTCGAATGTGTTTGTTTGTTTACTTGGTCAACAGATTTCCCTCAACTCATATTTACAAAACTGTCAGTTGCTAACTGTACTGTCAGGTACTTAAGCCAGTGCTGTTTTTAATGTAGTTAGGTTTATTCATATTTTTGTACTTTAATTAAAAAAATAACTAACTTATATTATTGAAGGGTTATAGGATAATTAATACATTTTATAGGTTTTAATATGTTTTATTTTAATATAATACTGCATGACAATAAGCATGCTAGCGGTGTGCGCGACAGAAGAAGGTAACTATACAAAGTAAAATAGATGGCGTTGCTCACGACTTTCGTAATACTATAACAATTATGTTGTCTTTCAATGCTATATGAGAACGAAGAGAAATAAAAAATATTAAATAGGAAAATTAGGTACGAAACAAAAACAAGACAATCTTACAGTTTTCCTACGAAATAACATTGCAACAGACAATAAAATCATTCAACAATCGTCGGAAAAAACTATATAATTTTCTATAATTCGAATCGCCACAAACGTTAGGATAACAAAACAAAAAAGTTTGTGAGTTCAAAACGGAGCGAAGTTGCGTTACGTTGTTTACTGTAAGAAACAAGTTGCGATCGGAAGAGGACAGAAGTTGGTGTTGTCTGGGAAATACTGGAGGATTATAATAATTCATTTGAAGGTTTGCATTGGGATATGTATAAATATTATTGTAATTGGCCTGTGCCTGCTGCAGGTTTAGTTATGACATGGAAAAAAAATCTTTGAACCATAATATTTTTGAAGTGTTAAATTCTTTAGCGGCGTTGTACACTTTATTGTAATTGATAAAAAAAAATGCTAAACTAGCGTCAGGACTAATCTGATCGAAAATTCATAAGTCGAAAACTTCTCAAGCGGCTTTTTTTAAGTCTAGGACTAGGGTCCATTCTATCTTTTCTATGTACATCTCTTATTGTACTCCTGCTTGTAGTACTATGTTTCTGTGCCAAATAAAATTTGATGACTATTAATATTTTATTAAAAAATATATTTTTATAAGCCTATCTTTCAAGATTATAAATAATTTGATAATAATTTACGCTCTATGTTTTAAAAATCTCGGATATTAAGTGTGCTCACAATAAGGCAATGATTTACACGAATGTCAAATATAACCTACGTAGTAAGTACTCGTGCGTAAGTAAGACACAGACTAACATACAATCTAATTTTGTCACATTTAGTTGTAATGGCGCGGAAGTTCGCGTAAAATGTCTCATTAACTGTTATTGTTTGGTCGTGTAAGTCTTAACAATTTCCTTCATTCTTAAGGTTTTGCGGCTTATTGTCAACATTTGCTTCATAAGGCTTATTATTAGCTGTTATTAGAGTCAATGTTCATCTTTGTATTCGTAGTGCGATTTCATAAGGAAAAATAAATATTATTTCAAAAAGCCCTAACACGATGGGATTGCTTCGTTTAGTTACTGAGTTCCTAATATATAATTTTGTACCTATACTCTATATTTGAAATAGGAAATAGCCCTAATACTGTATAAAAAAAAGAAAACAAATCGAATTTCGAACTACAATCGCCATGTCCAAAATGTAGATTCCAAATTCAAATAAAGTATTGGTCGAATTCTTAACTGCCAACACCAGAAATATTCTTCTAAATATAAAAACAAATTCTCGAAGCAATATAAAAAGAATCATAATTTAATAATCCAGAAAAACGTATCGTTATTCAATTCACGCATAACAGACCAGATAACTTTGCGGTTATTTCTTTATAAAATTAAAATCTTTAAAAGAAATTGCGACGATAATTTATATTCTTCTAGCGTACTCTGCGGAGATATTTTTTTGTTTGCTCTTTATAATACTTGTTAAGTTTTTATTGTATTTGTATTTGCCTGAGGTCGATTCAAAGAAGCTTTATGATTTTTTACAGGGTTAACTATTGTGATGTTATTCCTGAATGAAATATCAGTTTTGTTTAGCTGTAAATTATCTTGTGATAAATTAACTTGCATTTTTTAATTTATGTAAATCTTTTTAGATAGAAGACACAAGGATCTAGCGAAATAATTAAAGGAAGAATGTATATTTACAAAAGTCAGACGTAGGTCACAAATTAACGTTTGGAAATTACAAAATATATGAAGATTTTTTTTTATAGACACCTTTCATTTTTATATTTGCCGAAGGTTTGCCAAAGGCTTTAAATCTCATAATAATTAAAAAGGTTAAGTTTTCTTTCATTATGTGAATTGCTTACTCCCTGAGCAATTTCAAATCTTTAAAACACAAAAGATCAGGAAGGACCTAACACAGTACATTACATCTCTCTTGCCCAATTCACAGGAATCACTTCCAATCCCCTTAATACCCATATCAAGGAATAGAACATGAAACTCCTCATAATTCCGCCGACACAGGTAACGTTATACTTGTTAACAAAGTATGAAAGTGTCAAAACTATCGCACCAAATTGTTTCGCTACATTGTCCCGGCGGAGCGGTGTTTCATAACGTCCTATAAACTTGAACGTTAATGTAAGACTGCGGTTTGGGAACAGCGGCTAGCGGGTGCTGATTGACGATTTGTTAGATGTTGATTAAAAATTTCATTGTGTGTGGCTAGGTAAAATAAAAAAGAATTGATACGCAATTTTTCCTTTTTTTAACAAAAAGTTTTAACCAAAACCCATGACGGTACATATTTGGAACTATGCACCTCGGTTCACATTCGTAAATGGCTTAATTTTTTCCTATATTTTCATAGTATTTTTTTTTTAATAAAATCGTTTCGCCTGTTTTTCAGTAAATAGTGCAACTAACACCACTTTGGTACAATTATTGAAATGCCGCATGACGTTACGATTCGAGCACGATTGCGACGTAATTAACATACCACTCCCAACTTACCGACAAAATAGACTTTTACTATCCATACTGTCGAAAGGCCAATAGTGGCCGAAAATAAAATGGAAATACCCATTTGGTTACAAAAATCTTTACAATATCCACCGTATGACCAGCCTAATGGGCCCGTCACGTGCTCTCGGAAGTGTCGCCAACAGAGCATGCAATTAGGCGACGTTTTGTGCAAATAATTATGCCCAGAGTATTTCGGGCCCTCAGTTTGCACCTCTTAATTTACAACAAACAGGTATCGTGTGAATTTTCTACCCTCTTTACTAAATTGTGGGACAGATTAAGTTGTCTGGGAATGTCGGCTGAATGCACTCGTGCTTTATTTATCTGTCAAACCCTCACATAATATATTGAGCTGAACAAATTAGACTGAAAATAAAAGTCGAGTAGATTTATACACGTCAATTACGTTTGAGAGTATTTCTGAGTCAAGAGAAAATGTACAGACGTGACTGTCAGAATAAATTGAAAGTTGTTTAGTCTTTTGTTTTTCTGATTCAATTAAGTAAGTTTCTTGATGAAACTTTTTGCTGATCCGTTGGAGTTTTGACACGAATAGTCGAATATATTTTAGAGACAAATGTATAAAGTTTTAAAGCTCTAGTGTGTCGTATCAAGTTATGTATTATGTAGAGCTTGATAACTCTTCTCTAAGAGCAATCTATATAATTTTGCTTGAATATTTCTTGTTGTTACTTATCAAGCATAAACCCTTTTATAATGATTTTTTTATTAAGCTATACTAAAGCACAGTATACATATAACGACAATCATATGCATAGGCGGCTCTTTTCAAAATTGCCTTGAGTCATAAGTTTTTGCGGTAGCTTCGTTGTCTCTGATTTAACACAAGTGCTTTAACAACTTACCTTGAGTTCAAAGGATATGGATGAAGAAAAGAATGTGGGCGTTGTATTTTTTTTTTAATATGTATTTTCTGTTATTGTCAAATATTAAATAGCAATGCATATGACTAAATAGCAAGATGAGAGATTGCAACCTCATACACGCTAATAACACAGTATTGTAATCAGAAATCTGCCGGCAAGCGTTGTAATTTATTATCGCAATATGCTTTGGCGATCATTCATAGCAACTGTCTAGTTCCATGTTCCATTACAAGTTTACGCTTTGTTATTATTTAATGGAAACTAATGTTCTATTCTTTGTAACATTAAATGTCACATGTCAAATACTTTAACTACATCTTAAAAGATTGATCACATTTTTATTTTTGTGAAATTAAAGTTATGAAGTAGACGATTGTCTTGTTTTTGGCTGAATACCACAAGAATTACTACGCTATTTTTTAACAGTAAATATCATCAAGTATCTAAAAAAGAAAGATCTTGTATTTTTTTCATAAAATTTCATAATTTCTTAGGTTAATTACCAATAAATTTTTGTAAGACTTGCCTTAAATGAACCAAACTTTAACTGTTTTCTCTTTTACGTAGCTTTCGTTCCTACTATTTCACCATACATATTTTTTTTCATAGGAACATTGCAAATTAAATGTCATTACTAGACCTAAACAAACCATAAAAGTATTATAGTCTATCGGAAACTTCCACTGTATTAGCAAGCGTTCTAGTTCTAAAGCTCACCAAGAATAATCGTCAGCCAAGCTTGTGGACATCCATTCACCGCTTAACGGCCGTATGTTCCATTTCCTAGCAGCCTCTATTGTTTCTCAGAAAATATCCGCTAATTTCGAGCAGTTCCAGAGCGCACTGCAGTGAATAGATAAGAGTGTGATGCATTAGGGGGCGCGGTTTTGTACAAAGTAAACAGTTGCTATCACTATACCGCCCACTGGCCGACTGCAGGCGAGGGGTTATGTGGACTGACGATTGGGAAATAAGGCCGGAATACAATTAACTCGAAAAGGACAATTTTGACTTCCTTTACGAACCTTATATGATAATAATGGGCATTTCAGTCCGTAAATGTGAATAAATAACCAAGACTTAAGTTTTCATACTTACAAATTTATTTTAATATAAAACTGAATAGCCACATCTAATATTCAATTAATGTGTTTTCTCAGAAACTTTTACTCAAATGAAATACCTACCTATCAAATTAAAACTTCAAAATTAAATAACTAAATCCCAATCAACCTGATTAAATACTAAAAAGCATTTTAAAAGCTTCTTAATCCGTCTATTTTCTTTCAACGAATAAATTAAACCATTCACAAGTTTTCTATTGAATATTAAACTGGATTACCTCGAATTTACATGACCCTTCTTGTCTTACCAATTTGTAACCTTACACCCTTCATACTCGCTGAAGTCTAAACAAATTGGTGTTTAGACAATGCACTCAAAACAATATCGTTTCAATATCGTTTAAGTATCGTTTTACGCTCGTTACTCAGAATGAGACGTTCATATTTCGTCTACAATCTGTCTAGACACCGCTCCGTTTTGCCAATGATCGCGATGGAATGTAAGCTTTGTTTGTACTTTGATTCATTCTGTTTTGTTTTGCATTGTTTTATGAGTGTGCTCGTTTTCTGTCGAAAACCCTTTGATTTCAAGACACACTTAAAATATAGTGAATGAATTCAGCCTTTGTTACTTCTCAGTTTAACGAAAGGGAAATAGTACTTACAAAATAATCCAATAATAAGACTACAGATCGTGTTAATAAGTTCCTAGTGTAACTTCCATAGATTTCTGCGCTTTCTCCTTTAGTTACAAAATAAAATAACGAACAAAGTATTTAATACGAAAATCAAAATCAAAATTTCATGAAAACTAGGCCAAAAATAAGTAAAGAAGCACTACCACAATCAACATTTTGATCTACATAAAGAATCTCCATTCCCACCCTAGACCACTAAAGTGCTTGCGTGTCCTATGTTCGTGTAATACGACACTTTGGCCCGAGGCTAACTAGTTTAAGTGAAAGAAGGACCGCTACACCATCACAAAGTTATCTGCGACATCGATCATTCACAAAGCGGACGAGCAACTCTTTAATGTCACCGCCATGATGACGTGTAAGGATGGAAATGTGACGTGACGCGATCACGCAGCTTTCAAAATAACGGTCGAAAGAATGACAGTTAAATTTTTGAATAAAAAAAATTTTTTTTTCTTATGAATTATAATTGGCAGTGATAAATAAACTTTGCGTCTGCCTCTCATTAAAAAAAAAACAAGGCTTTTTTTCTTTACTTGCTATGTAATTTCAAATGTCAAAAGTTTGATTACCTAATTCCGTTTTGTATAATTTACTTAAAGCCACTTTGTTCCTACTAATTGTATAATTAAAACCCATACATTGAACTCTAAGCTAGATAAGTCATTTTCAATTCAATTCACCACACACCACAGTCTGTTCATATTCAGATACTGTTTTTGTTGAAATCGTAACAAAACGTAACGAATACGGGTAGCAAACCAAAGAATTTGATAATAAAAGAGGAATCATTAAAAACAAAGATATCCAACATGAAAAGCCTTCGACAATGGACGAATTAGCAACAATGGTGATGCGTAAACGTGGAATTTTCCGAAAGAATAATAATTGTGTCGTTAATTTTATCACAATGTCTTCTATTGCCTACATTATGGTAGCAACATCTACTGAATATTGTCTGCCTTATTTGCCCATTGTTTTAAAAGGGAAATGAAATGGACTGATTTCATTTTTAATTATGGAGTGACGTCGACGCCGGTGGAATGAGCAATTCGGAGGATGAATAGTACATTAGTTAGTCGCTCGGCACGGGATCGCGCCTTTGTTTTCTGGCGCTATTTATACAAGTACTTAATATTATCACGAAAGTATTACTTTTGGAGAAGGAAAAGACTGTTTGCATACCGACATTATGTACCTAAGTACCTACTTAGGTACATGCTGCTACCTGCTCGGTATACCTATACTGAGCAGGTAAGTAGCAATAATAATCGTTCATTATTACTAAAGTAGACTCAGTTAAATGACTCTAAATATGTTAATTAAAATAAGAATTGCATCAAAAAAAAACGCAAAGTTTACAATTATCTATCTAATATTTTTATTACTTATGATGCAAAAACAAAATGTGTACTTACTTGATCACTCACTACTATGAAAATCTACAGTAATCTAATATCTCAAGACCCTCAAACTATGTATTCTAATATTCGTGTAACACTCACAAACATTTTCAATATGTCTTTTGTACATAATCCAATAAGTCTGCTCCTCTAGTGTCGCGTGAAAAACGTCTTTTGGGCATTCTGTAGACTTGTCTATGTCTAGACAACTATTGTAATATCACTTTAGGAGTAAATTGGAGAAGTATGGATCTAAGCAGCCCTCTTTAGACCACTTTAGAAAACAGTCGTCTTATGTGCCATTCAAGTAGGTTTCATATTAAATTTATTGTTGTTTGCAGTTACGAAATGTATGAATGTGTAATGTGTTTGTAAATGTAGTTTCAACAAATTGGTATTTGAATGTTGAAAAGATATTGCTTACATTATTTTCGCCGAAGACATTGTAATCTTATGAAGACTTCAGATTTACATAAAATTTGTAGGTAAAAAAAAAACATATAACGTTCTTACCTTTTGATTTCTACTCTTACCTTATAATAATAATGTAAACTTACCGCAATACCTTAATTTCAATAACATTACGCTATAGGCATTATAGCCATTAATCTATTTCGCACAGTATGTAGGTATATTTGTGTATAATAGTATGTATAATACTTTTGTGTCTCTTCGGAGGGTAGCCTGGTGATCTGTAACTCAGGTTTTACCTATCACAGACACCAGTCTCTATTTATGAACCTAATTACTAACTGTAAAATATTACGTGATGATGAGAAAATAAACATTTTTATTATTATTATTATTTCAATCAATCAAATGAGCATCAACTTGAGGGACAGAAAGACACAAAACTAAAATAATTAAACAAAGGGTCTTTCAACTTTATCGTTCCATGCAGTAATTGTAAACAAAACTCCACTTATTAGATACTTAAACAATGTGTGACAGTAATTAAATATAATAACAAGCTTTTAACAAAGTCCTGTAAGTTATAATATAGTTTATATTCTAAAATGTTGTTTTAAAAGCTTATAATAATCCAGTCAATATACGTCCTACTGCTGGGCACAGGCCTCTTCCCATATAGAGAAGGCACGAGCATTGATTACCACGCTTGCTCTCTGCGGATTGGCGATTTCAGATCCCAATTTTGGAATCCAGGTTTCCTCACGAAGTTTTCCTTCACCGTTTGTCAGAAGTGTCTTAGAATAATTAAGAAAGTACATATAACTTTGAAAAAGCCACATTGGTGCTTGCCTGGGTTCGAACCTGCAACCTTGTGCATTCAAATCCGTTCATAGAAACGCTAGGCCACCACGACATTTAAAAGCACATTTAAAAGCTTATTAATTTTAAACTGCCTCGTTGGCCTTGTGGTGCTAAGCACACCTGCTACGCTAGAGGTCTTGGGTTCGATTCCCGGGTCGACCAAGGTGTTATTGGGTTTTTCTATAAAATTCTCAGTAGCAGGTCGGAGTTTGGATTTGTGCCCGGTTAGTGGCAATAGGCTCGCCCCCTATTACATGGGACCTATAACATATCGGCGAACTGTGGGTGTACATTGGTACGCCTCTGCCTACCCCTTCGGGGATACAGGCGTATATGTTATGTTTAAATTATAATATAGTTTATATTCTAAAATTTTGCTTTAAAAGCTTATTAATTTTAAACTCACAAGAGCGTCATCACAACATTTTATAATCGTAATCCTCTTATTGAAAATTCGTAATTTTGTGTAAACGATTAACAAAAGCTTGTTTGTTGAAGGTTAATATTCAATTTGAACATTTTAGGAATGAAAATAGACTAATATGTTTTAGAAAGGGTTAATATTATGTAGGACTAAATGCCTTTATGTATTGGGGGCTAATGTTATGTAATTATTATTGGTCGTGTTTATAGTTTCAGAAAATCATTTTGTATACCTACGAAAGTCGTAGTAAAATTAAGGTTCAAGCAGTGGGGAGACAAGGGACTTAATACTATAGTTAAATTGAATGAGTATGTTACATTTTGTAATATTTTATACCAAGAACGCTATCGCAAGTTTAAACAAAAGATCCCATCTATCACAATTGCTTATTTACTGAAATTTAAAGTTTTCGTCAACTAAACATAAGCAAAAATTTTAAAGACTCATATGTAAATCTCGTATCATCACGCCCGTATCGAAAGGTTAGGCAGATGTGTACCAATGTACACCCACAGTTCGCCGATATGTGTAGGTCCCATGTAATAGGGGGCGAGCCTATTGCCACTAACCGGGCACAAATCCAAACTACAAACTTCTACTGAGATACAATAACACCTTGGTCGACTTGGGAATCGAACCCAATACCTCTAGCGTGGCAGTTGCGCTTAGCACCACTAGGCCAACGAGGCAGTAAAAGTTCTTTATCTATAGAACGAAATGAAAGTGGCTCTACTTCAATGAATTAAAGAAACAAACTCGTCTCGATACCCAATCACGAGCTCTCGCTGGCGTAACATACAGCCGTGCAGGACGGAAAGCGCGACAGCTCTCAACACGTCTCGCGCGACTTCGTTCCTATCCATTTCATTTCACTTGTCTGAGGCAGCGTGTTTGTTTGTTGGTGTGTGATACACGGATTGGTAGGTTGTCGAGCATTTAAAATGTAAATCATGTATATTGACTCGTTGATTTTAACTTTGATGTTTAGGTTTTGCTCATTAATGATAATTTATAATTAGAATGGAACTGTATTTTTTTTTAAGGTGCTAGTAGAAACCCTGTCTCCAATTGCAGAACTTATAGTTTTCTTATGGAGTTTGTATATAAAATCAGCTGCCTATAATTTCAAATCGGCATTCAAAGAAACTAATCAATGAAATAAATCCATAAATTACTTTAACTAGATGTCTAACCATTGTGAGCAACTATGATAAATATTAAGACCATTACTTTGTTTGTCATGAATGAATGTACCCAACGTAGAGGAATAACGTCGAAAATACCAAAATAAGTGTAGTCTTTAGGCAATGTAACTACAACTTGCACACAAAGCTCTCCATCCCTACTAACAGTATGTCCCCTTTAATTACGCTGCTACTCGACCGGCCTCTGATAAACGACTCTCAGCTCTCCTCCATGACATGTTCAGGGTTTTAAGCTAACAAAGCCGCATTCACATTATTGGGTTAGGATTGAACGGCCTCCGATTTGTGCGGATGAATTATGATGGAATTATGTCAAGATGTACTGGGAATTCTGGTTATGGTTTAATAAGCTGCGCCATGATAATTTAAACGCAAATTCCATTGCAGTGTCATTATAAATATATATTCTATAGCAAAGAAAACCAGGCATTTAAAAAATGTATTACAAGCATGAACTCCTTTTTTTGAAACTGGTAAATGGAGTTCCTTATAGACTTCGTACATGATCTTTGGAAAGTAGATATATAGCATACCAGACTCTTATTTGCTAAAACTACCGGTGTGTCAGTGTATTCAAATCAATAATCTAGGACGCTGTTAGGAATATGAGGGAGGCTACCCCTTTCATGTTATGTGACAGATAACTTTAGTGGTTTATGGTCATGTTTATAAGCAGAAAAAATTGCTGGCCCTTATCTATCCCCTTGTACGCCTAATGCAACATGTTTTAACTTCTTAAAGTCAAACAACCCAAATTATTTTAAAATATGCTTAAATTGATGCATATATCATTCATCTACACATTCCCATACCTAAACTCACAAGCAACAAACAGCCGGACAAAGTGACCGTATCAATTACCAGCAATTTCGTTATTCCGGCAACATGTTGCATTTTAGACAAATGACAGCCATGGGTCCTGTGCCCAGACAGCGGCAGAAAATCGGACGCAGCCACGCACTGCAGACAAATCTGATTTAGTCGCAGTCGGAGCATTCCATCATATTAACTGTACAGTCCAGTATTTATAGAAAATAGGACTAAATATAGCATAAAAGATAATCTTAAAAAAAATATGGTTTAAAGGAAAATTGTATGTCTTAAATTGAGAAAATAATTATGACTTATCTAGTAGGTAATGATTCACAATTAGGCCCTATTGATATTTGTAATTTAAAAGGCTATTTCAACTAAAGCCGGATTTACATTTGTCTGACGTGTTGTGTCGTGACGCATCAGAATGGTATCGGTTTCATACATTTAGTATGGTGAGATTTATATTTGTGTGTCGCTATCTGTTGTGATGGCTTCTGATGCGCACCATACTAAATGTATGAAACCGATACCATTCTGATGCGTCACGACACAACACGTCAGACAAATGTAAATCCGGCTTAAGTTAAACTTGTAATGTTGAGTAAAATTGCCTACATTTTTCTAGAAGTAACAATGGTGTTACAGAACGAGTTAAATAATTCTTACTCCCGAACAAATACAATGAGTAGATATGACAATACTACTTCTAGTCGTCAATCAAAATCAACTATCAATCAAAATCACTACCTTTACTCTATAAGAAAAAAGTCCGGTGTAGCAGTCAAAGCCTGCGCTCAGGCTAACTGCAAAGATCTGTACCAAAAAAAAAAAAATTTTTAAAGGTTGAGGATAATACGAAATGATGAAATTCAATAAATATTCAAATTTACCATTAAGGTTTAGCCCTGAAATCTTATACCTTAGGTAACCAAGACAAATAGTCAGTAAACCTATGTAACTATTAAAAGGCTATTAAATCCGTAAAGACCGCTGAGATCTGGGTCTGACATAGCTATCTAGAAAACTAAAGCCCTAATGTCATGTTCTACATAATTGTCCTCTCATTACAGAAGACAGGATTCGAAACATCTTAATACATGGTTGATGAGGGTTGGGCCTGTGTAAACATTGTTTAGGAGCCTTACGTGCCTAGATATTGTTATTAAATTGTTACTATCATAAGTGCGAAGTTTCTGTCAGCCTGATATATCGCTTTGTTAATTGTTATTCTCTTACACGGTTTAATTTACATTTGTAATGTGAACAATGTTGTCTAATTTAATTCATGATAATAATATGAAGAACATACAGTTGGTTTGTCAAAAATCAAAAACGAAATTTAATGTCCCATTTGTCTACCCTGAGGAGTTTAGCTGGCTCACGAAGTGTATATATGACACCACTAATTAGGATCATCTTTTTTCACATTAATTCTATTTCGTTAATAGCTACATCAGTCAAATTAAAGAGAAGATGAAGGTTGTGACGTATAAGGCAGTTCAAGAATTGGCACTCGATAGGAGGAAATGGAATTAGCTGCACCGACAAGAGCTAGGCTCTTAAATTAAAGAAGAAATAGGTATCTCGTGTCATCATCAGCCGGAAGACGTCCACTGCTGAACAAAGGCCTCCCCCCTAGAACGCCACAATGAACGACAACTCGCCAATTGCATCCACCGGGTGCCCGCCACTTTGACGATATCGTCAGTCCACCTGGTGGGAGGCCTGCCGACGCTGCGTCTTCCGGTTCGTGGTCGCCACTCGAGAACCTTTCTTCCCCAACGGTTATCGGTTCTTCGAGCGATATGGCCTGCCCATTGCCACTTCAACTTGCATATTCTTCGAGCTATGTCGGTGACTTTAGTTCTTTGGCGAATTTCCGTATTCCGGATCCTGTCGCGCAAAGAAACCCCGAGCATAGCTCTCTCCATAGCTCGTTGAGTGACTCTGAGCTTCTCCAAAAGGCCAACCGTTAGCGACCACGTTTCAGCGCCATATGTCATCACTGGCAACACACACTGGTCAAAGACCTTCGTCAGACGACGTCAGAGTCTTCAGACACTGCGGAATTTTGGACGAAAAGATGTCGCGTAGTTTCCCGAACGCTGCCCATCCGAGTTGGATTCTTCGGGCGACCTCTTTGTCGAAGTTGGACCGGCCTAACTGAACTATCTGTCCAAGATAGACGTAGTGGTCGACAACTTTGAGAGTATCATTCCCAACAATAACCGGTACAGGTGCGACATGGACATTGTACATGATCTTGGTCTTGTCCATGTTCATTTTAAGACCCACCTGTTGGGAAACGATACTGAGGCCGCTGAGCATAGTATTAAGCTCCTCCAGCGACTCTGCCATGATCACTATATCATCGGCAAAACGAAGGTGAGTGATGTATTCGCCATTGATATTGATGCCGAACCCGTTCCAGTCCAAGAGCTTGAAGACGTCCTCCAACGCACTTGTGAACAGTTTCGGAGAAATAACGTCTCCCTGTCTCACACCACGCTGCAGTTGGATTGGCTTCGTGCTCTCGTCCTGTAACCGAATTGACATTGTGGCTTTACTGTACAAACACTTCAACACCTCGATCAGGTATCTCGTAGGTATTATCAAAGCCAAAAATGAAAACTGCTTCAATTCTATCTACGTTTTATTTGGAGAGATAAAAATTTCCCATTAGTCCCATGTAAATTTCACTAAACTCGGTGAATGGGTTCTAAGATATTCCTTTGAAATGGTTAACATACAGCTTAGTGAGAGGTAAGTAACTTATAAGAAAATACATTTAAAGTCATTCCGTACATTTAAAATATACTTTAATTTACATCTAATTATAATACACAAAATACCAATCGTCATTCTTCAAAAGAGAGGAATATGTAGCAATCAAATTATTTACTTAAATGTACCTAGGTATAACTCAAAACAATTCTAACTATTGATATTCCTACTTTGACATGCTTTAAATAGATTGTTCAAAAGTTTAATAATGTATAAAAATCAGTTCGTGACAGCCAGCAAACATAATAATAGCTTATACAAAGAAAAATAAAACACAACCTTTGAAATACGTAATTATGCATTAAATATTAATAGGTCGAGTTTTATACCTGCTAGATAATTTTACATCGAAGGTAAAAATCCATGTTTATTTTTATAATTCACTCTCAATAATGAGTTTACACATAAGAGCGAAACCAAAAAATTAATGGTCCTTAAAAATCCTGCCTCCAGCGCAAAATAATAAAATCATTGTCAACATAACACCATTATCCCTTGACCCCTGTCTACCGAAATAAATAACCTTCGTCTACGCAAACACTTAAATTTGAGAAGGTATTAAATGTCTATTTATCTCTATTTTACACTTTAAAATGAAAGAGATGACATGAGACTAAACTGTAGTTCAAAATAAATTTTTGTTATGATTTTTTTTGTTATAAGAGATTTATCGAATAATTAATGTGGGCAGCATAATATGGTATTCGCAGGTCATCCAGGATTGGTTTTTACGCACCAACATCCAGCGCCATTAGAAGAGCCAACGAGCGGAACAATTTAATTGATTTATTTATCCCTATATCCAATTAGGCTGGCACCAAAAATGGCTTCATGAAATTCTGGCAGAATTCTCTTCATAACTGCTGGATACTAGTTTCAGGATAAAATAATGATTGGAATTTGTAGAATGATTGGTTAAATTGTTAGCTTGTGATTTAAACGAAAGTATTTATCATTTATTTTATATGGTTAGGTACTGTTCAATTTACACATATTATCCTTTTTGTACCTATATTTTGCGAGAGAGATATTTACTTAAAACGCGTAAAGATTTATGGGTCATATTAACAGAACAAATGATATTCCATCGAAATTGATTGATACTTAACGCAACATCATACAACCTAATAAAAATCTCGGTTACGTACACATACGAAAATAAATCTCAGTAATAACCAATATTCCTTAATCAAACCGAAGATAATCTGTAATATCATCTCATTTATTTGAAGCGATCACAAATCGTTACTCAGATCCCGACAATTCGTTCAATGGAACATTTCAATTTTCTACTCAAGATATGGAATCGCGATCACTTGAAAGTATAATTCAACTCGTGGAAATTTTAATATCCGTTTAGGCAAACTTCTATCGACGGTATTCGAGTACATAATGGACTAGAGCATTAACTTAAAGGCCTTTTCATTTGTAATGTGACTGAAAATACCCTTAGAGCCGATTGTTGAAACTTCTAAATAATGTGGTTTATGGAATTATTTTAGGCGTCGTAATTTGCATTAGTGATTTGATGTCTGTGAGTATTTAATTTATGACGACCTCCGTGGTCGAGTGGCGTACGCACCGGTTTTCAAGGTGTCGCTATGTCAGAGGTCCCAGGTTCGATCTCCGGACGGGTCAATGTAAAAATCCACTTTTCTACATTGTGTCGGGTCTTTGTGGAACCTTCGTTGTTTCTGAATTCCATAACACAAGTGCTTTACAGCTACTTACTTTGGGTTGAGAGCAACGTATGTGATGTTGTCCGCATTTATTTAATTTATTCCGCATTTATTTAATTCAATTATGAGACGTCAATTAGTTTAAAGTCACTGTTAAGTCTCACCCTGTCTTTATCACTTTAAAATGTAAATTAAAGATATCCATAATTATATTATCATTCATATCAAATCATATTATTATATATCCATTTTGATTAGGTACTTAAGCTAACCATCGTCTACTTGTTTGATGATAAATTCTAATGGTCACTTGTTTATACAGAGACATTTTAGTCCGATTGGAACATAAATGATAGTCATTTTCTTGACCTCCATTTAGAAATAATGGACGGCTAGGAAAACAGTACTTATATAAATTAGTTTGTCTGTGGACTGTGTCTAAAATTATATTTATTACATACTCGAGACTAGGTTAAGGGATGGCGACAAATCTTAATCAAAATTTTTGTATGTCAGCGTCAGTTTTTTTTTTGTATGTCAAATTCCTGTTATTGTTAATAGTATATATTGTTTATCTAAGTACTACATACATGCCTCTTGTTATTAGGCAGCTATTCAATAATATTTTTGTTCAATAATTTTATGGTCTGCTTGACAATGACCTTATGAAGGTTACGCGTTCAAATCACTACTGGGGAAATTATTGGTTGTGTCGGGGCGGTAGGCATGAGCGATTCACGCAACTTTTATGGGGTTAAGCAAATTACTAGTGCTAGGGTTAATAAGTTTATGTTAAGTGAAAAAACGCCATAACGTGAGTGTTAGTACTCGAGTTTGTTATGTATGTACATTATACAGTATGTGTGAACATACATTTATATTGATATAATACACAAAGCGTCTTCCGAGTATGTAATTTTAATGTTCTTACTAGTAAAAGAAGACATCAAATTAGTGAATAAATACTAGATATAAATTATTTTTATCAATTTTTCAAAGAAATGCATACAAAACATTCAAGATGCAAGACACCTATTTAAATAATAAATATCCTGTAGAATTAGTACGATTTTTGACATGTACAGTCGATGCAAAATGGCGGTTCTAAACACGAGGCGAGTCGTTGCGCAGTAACAAACTTATGCGCCATCGGGGGTGCGGGGCGAGGTACTGCGCAGCGTGTAGCTAACTTCAGAGCCGCCATTAAGTTTGAATCCAACTATACTCGTATTTTGTTTTAACTCCGAGAATGTCACGTTGCCTCTTTATTGGGTTGTAGATACTGTTTTTCTTCACTTGTATTTATTATATCTTTTTTTGGAAACAATAGGTGAGATGCATTTATAAGGTTATGCAATATATCTGTATGTCAACATTATGGTATATTTGTATACTTGTGTGGCATTGGTTTTAAATGGATGAATGATTTTGATTCAAGTATATTATTTTAAAAAGGTTTTCTGAATCCCGAACATTCGTCAGACGATTATTTATCAGCGTAATTGATGTGAAAAATCAACGGTGGTGGTAAATAATTATTTTAAATTTATTGTATTCGCGACTCTGTCTCTTTCACTCTTATGCCTGTAAAAATTTAAACATTAAAATGTGCCTTTTATTTTTACACGTGTATTATGAAAAAACTACATTTCAGATATTCACTGCAAATCTATTCACAATTTGAGCAAATAAAATATCGGTTGTTGATATTTATTTTGTACAATCGAATGTTTTTCGGTTTTGTTTGAACTAGTTACATATTTATAAATGTACGTAGTACGTTGAATATTGCAAAAACGAATGCGTTAAATGTCCTATGATTATGAACTGGATTTTATTATATGATGCAACTTAAGACGCATTTAAATATAGGTAATTACTTTTAAACTATCGCGCTGCATATTTATAGTATTATTATAGAATAGAGATTAGCGCGTACATGCTTAAATGTCTGTCGTCTGTTTGCGACCACGGCCTGTGTAACCCGGTCAAAGTCAAATCCTAAAGGTATTTAAGGAGTACGCATTTTAATAGGTCACATAATTATATTTACATTAAGTAATTCTACAGTCGTTAAAATGTTTTATTAAACACCAAACCTTTTTATTTCAATAAAAGACGTAAAGTTTGTTTGTCTTTTAAAATTACCTCACAACATTTCCTCTACGACCAGCATTTCAAAAAACAATCACAACTATCCCTCCAAGATCTAAGCGCAAAAATTAGGTCATCGACACACCTTTCATGTTACTAAAAGCAATTTCCCGTTAATAAGGCCGAGTTCCGACGCTAAAACAAAGGTGGTTGGATCAAACGCGAGCGACGTGGAATAGGCTCGTTAACTTTTCAATTTTCCGACGCAAGCCTGTAATAGTTGAATGTGACCTGTGTAGCCGAGCCCTATTATTTACTATAGTTACGGCCTGCAGACACGTATTCGAATGTAAATTGTTTCTTTTTACAGCGGGTGGCGGGTAATTTCGTTGGGGTTGTTTGTTGGTGTTTATTGACAAGGCAGATAAGCTTGTTAAAAATACTGATGGAAAAGTAGGGTTATTTTGAATGGAACATATATTTCAACTAGACAATTATCAATCTTAAATAAAAAATATATGTTTTCTTAATTTTAGGCTATATATGTATTTCACTTTATTAGTATAAAATGATTTGCCTTCATCGCTGTTTGTGGTGAAAAAACAGAGCACCAAACTGTTTAGTCGTGTCTTTAATTTTACAAAGTATTAATAAAAAAGATGTTGTAGGGAATGTGCCAGATAAACAGGAGTTTACTTGGCGATAGGTAGTTCTAATAATAGAGTTATTGCTTTTCAACAAACTTCTATTTAGAGCTTTTGTTATTCAAACTGCAAACATTTTGACTTGTTGGATTGTGCAAATTTGTTAATCCTTCGATAACAAGGCCCTTATTATAGATTTATTTGTTTGTTTATAATACGCTAGGTTATGTCCGTGGATTCACCTCTCTGTCTCACCGTCTGGATGTCGGTTATCACGTCAAGATATCCTATCTTGAGATCCAAGCTTACCCTATGCCAAGTTTTTCGATATTGGTTCACTGGTTAAGCCTGATAGTGTCGTATTAATATTACGAGTTTGGATTAATTAAAGTTCGACCATAGACCACTAAAGATCGAAAAAATAATTAGTGTGACGACCCATTTATTAAAAAAAAACTACTGAACAATTTACTTAAATAGCGCGTCCACAAAGGTTTTTGTAATTAAAATCTTAGCACAAACATTATGAAAACCCTGAAAAGAAAAAAGCACTTTAGGAATGCCTTAGGTACATTTACTTCCATTGCCTTACATCCGTTATGTTTACCACTACATTAGGCAACTATTAAAAAGCCGACATTCATTCCAGAAAAAAAAAAACAAAAAAGCAGTATGCATGTGATTGTGGAAAACCTCACCATATATTAAAACTTAAGAAACAGCCAGTAAATTTTAGAAACTTGCTTATGCCTTTCAACATACTTCATTGACTTTCATAAATTATAGCTACGAACCAGCTCGTTCAAATAAGCTTTCAAACAAAATAAACCGCACCACGATCGGTTAATTCGCTACGATGACACAGACAGATACACATACACATAGATAAACAGACACCGAGATAGACAAAACGAAACTACCTCTGTCTCTACCTCTACTAGATTGTCATAAATTGAAGTTAACAACCATCTCGTTCAAAACAGCTTTCAAACGAAAAAACCGCATCGCAATCAGTCAATTCATTTAAGACCTACGCGATATACATAAACACGTCACAATTTATAACACTCCTTTTTTTCTACCAACATTTTCGTTTAGGGTTAAAAATGTTGTATAGTGATATGGTATGAAAATGCAGTAGTGAGGGGAACTTGCCTCGAAGCCTATTACACGAGTTATTTGATTAACCCACGGATAATGAAATTTCCGACGTAAAATTGTGTCGAGCCCTATAAATACGTTATGTGTAGAGATTGTTGTGTTTAGTTTTTGATATTCATACTGTTATTTCTGTACTGTATTTTAAGGTTTTAAGAAACATATTACATACCTATAGCTATAGTGTCATGATACAAAGATGTTTAATTCTATTCGTGATTATTAAAAATGTAAAATATTAAGAAAGTGATAACGGCAGGTATTTATATTATATCAGGTTGAGACTTATATTATTATGTCTCTATTTTTTTTTTGGTTTGGTTTTATCTTTGCAGTTTTCTTGGGCGCAGGCTTTGACTGCTTATGACAGAGTAAAAGTATTGAAATGATGGTCACCAATTTAATTTATAACCTTTTTTTTCAGACTTTCCTTTGAAAAGTTATTCTACCCCGTGTTGAACAAAATACGAGACACTTTAAGTGCTTTTAATCAATAAAATGAAAAACATGAATTATATTTTATTCTCAAATAATACAGTTTAGGACGATTGTCCGAATTTAACTTAATTTTACTTACTAATAATACTGACCTATATCTACAAAATTATTGTTTGTATTAACAGATATTCTTGTATAACGAAGCGTTATTGCTATTATCTATTATTTAGTAAATTCGACGTAGTAATGAACTGGCATTATAAGCTAAACAAATTCAATTCGCGTTGCTGGCAGCCGATCATTATTGCGAGTTCGATGTTATATTCAATACATAGAGAGCATAGATTAACAAATGTTTGTGAAGCAAATGCTAATTTATATGAATTTTAGTTATCGTGAATATTCGTTTGTGAATTAAGTATTTTGTATTAATTTTGCGTTATCATTTATAATGATTATAAACATAACATAACTTACCATCACGCAATGTACACCCACAGTTCGCTGATATGTTTTTAGGTCCCATGTAATAGGGGGCGAGCCTATTGCCATTAGCCGGGCACAAATCCAAACGCCGAGCTGCTACTAAGAATTTCATAGAATAATACCTTGGTCGACCTGGGAATCGAACCCAAGACCTCTAGCGTAGCAGTCGCGCTTAGCGCCACTAGGCTAACGAGGCAGTATGATTATCACATGAATGATTATCACGATTGTTTAAGTTTAATTATGCTGTTTTTATTTTAATAATTCAATTTTGATTTGCTTTCGGGAGCTATGTCGTAACAAAAATATCTAGTACGTTGTCTAAAGGAGGTCAATTATGTAAAAGACTGCAATTTTTTTAAACCCGTGTATTAATCATTAAATTAATTAATTACTTAAAAAAATACAATTTTACACTTAATTTTCATAGCAATCGATAAACGCAATTTAATAATTTTATTTTTTCACTTAAAAATGCTTTTTGATATGTGATACAGAGAATCAAAAAACAATATATTATATTATGTAAGGTACAGTTATCCTTCGAGACCTATCGAAAAAACCTAGACCTAAAAAATCTAGACGCATTACAATTTACCGAAGCCTTCGTATGTCAATAACTTTATCCCATGATATAGTGGGATACAAACCGCTGAATCCCAACTATATTGAACTTTGGCATTCGGAGCGCCTATTGCCTAATAAATTATCGAAACGTGATATTTTGTGGACCCAAACATTCTTTACGCCTTTCAGATATTGTGCTGAAAGAATTATGTGTGAGTATGGTAATTTGTGTTTAAAATTAGCATATTATTTATTTATTCTTAGATTTACGCGAATGTTAGACATTGAATAAAACTACTAAAAACTAGTTTTATTCAATAGCATATTATAGCTAGGTACATGATTATTTTAACAAATTATAATAGGTATTAGGCAATCCAGAAATCCAGTGTTTGTCAAAAGTAAAATAATTTGACCTAGATCTGTACATTAAGAGTAAGCTTTATGTGGTACATACTCCCTATGTTATACATACATCCTTATGCTGCACATTTATTTATTATTTCACACCTTACATCTATCATTACAGGCTACCCTAATTCAATAAATGGAGTTAATTCAAATCTTACATAGCTCCTATGTAAGATTTGAATTTGATTTGTACTACGTTATGTGATGCATACCCTCAATGCATAGCCTTAATATATGAAGCCTTATGAGTGGTGAGAAGTAAAAGTAGAGCAGATATCGCGACATTTACTCTATTGCTAGCGTCTCGTCGATACCTAAAAATAATTGCTGCTCTACTTTCAAAATAATTTATGCTCAATGCTGCTTGACCTATATAAAACTCTCTTCTAGCAAAAAGCTCAAATGAGAAGGTTACCCAGCCTTAATTTCAATATAGCAACTTATTCACCAAAACACGAAACATTAAACATACTCAAACAGCTCGCTGCTCTATAAAAACAATAACGCATCTAGTCCAGGAAAGCTAGTGTAAAAGCCACGGTCCGTTTACACAATACAAAACAAAGCAACTACAGATATAAATCATGCGAGTTTCAGTTAAACAGCTTACTAAATTTAAATTTTATTGTAATCTCCCCTTTTGAATAGCAACAGTTTAAACCCTGGCTTTTCTGTGACTCCCATTTAAGCGATGCTTACATAGAAAGTAGTCTACATTTATGTTCAGTAAAAATGCATTTGCATACGCAGAGGTTTTGCGGCTAGGTTTTTCAATAATGCTGCAGTTTTAGCAAATAAAATATTTTTATTTTACTTGCTTTTTTGTCAGGTTTCGGTAAAATAAAAGCTGTTTAAATTTTTACTCACTAAGTTTTATAATGTACTCTTTGGATACTAGACCCTAGAAGAACATTACAAAAAGGAACCTTTAATTAAGTATGCGTTATTACATCAAGAAACTTTTTAGTTTTAGTTTTATAACATATCTTATCTTCTTTTTTGTGGTAAGATTGAGACCATTTTACCATAAATGTGAGCATTATTCCTATACCTACGTAATTCCTAAGAAAGTCTAGTCTGTTTATCTTCAAAGAGAAATAATTATACTTAGGCATAAGCACTTAGGTAAACTTCTTAACTTCCACTTAAGTTCCGCGCAGACTCATTTTCGTGCTTAAAAGCTAATTGTTTGCCACGACAAACAAGATCCCTATGATGTATATTAATTAAACTTTTGAAAAAGAGTCTTAATTTTCATTAAAATATAATTTAGGTACTCATTTATCATATCAATCAAAGGAAGTCAAACAAAACATTCTTTTAAATAAAGTCCAAATCATTCATAATTGTACCTTAAAAAACAAAAGATGTATCATACCGTATTTTAAAAGAAAGAAAAAGAAACTGTCAAATTTAATACCCTGTCAAATAAATTACTCTATAGTAATAAAACAAAAGAACAGGGAAGTGAAAAATAAAGGAATTTAATCTCGTTCAGGACTCTTCCGCTAATCGCCAACAGAAGTCTTGTGCGTATTGGGGGGTCAATATTATTATGAAAGAAAATCAGTAAAACACTTTGTTTTTTATACTAAGGAATTTTATAGTAACGATCATTCACATCGAATTTTACATAACTGCATTTTTTTATCTGGGTCACATATTAAACCTATTTGAACGATAGGACATCGGCTATACTCATCGTTAGCTATAATACAATACAAGACACGTGACCAAGTGAAGTCTGCCCTAAATGGTCTACTTCACGAATGTACGAGGAAAGCTTCGGTACGAGAGAAATGGCGCCCAATAGTAAAGCTTGCCACCACCGCCCCTGCTAGGACGACCACGACCACTCTGCCAAGAGTGTGATGACAAAGAAGAAGAATACAAGACACGGATTTTTTACGTAAGTACCTTGTATGGAATAATGCAGTTGTATGTTTGAGTTCGAAACTTAATGATTAGTCAATAACACTAGAGAAACGTTATTATTTAATCGTGGTTTATAGAAAAAACTGTTTTTTTTCTAAAATATATCTGTATTTATGCCATAATTCTTATCAAATTGAAAATTATCCTTTGATCCATTATTCCACTGTTATATCAGAATTGACCTTCTAATCATCTTTCATAGTACAAAAGGTTGTGACAGAGGGGTGAAATTAATGAAGTTGTTCATTAAGCTTAAGTGGGATTGTCGCTAATGTCTGCCCGGGATAAAAAAATATGTAACAGACCAATGATCAGATACCATCGTTAATTAATTGATAAACTTATCTCGCTTTGCTAAGTATCGTAATCTCTTTATGTACAACCATTAATCACACACATGAAAACAAAGAAACAGTATGAAGAAATTATTTTGGTGTTAGGCTGGTTTGAAGTAATGTTGATTTGATTCTTATCGGTCTCGTGACCGCTCTGATCTTTTCTATATGTAATACACATAGTACGTACACATACTAGTAGAATAACTTACTATTTACCATCAAATGGACTAAATATCTAGTATTTAACACAAAATTATATTGATGTTAAAAAAACATTGAGCTAAGACACAGTAAACAGAGTCTATGTCATAATAATATGTACTTTTTACCTCTTTCAGATATATATACCCTTTCAATAACACCCTGTACAGATATATTTTTATTAAATGTTTGACGAGCTTTACCATCAATAAAAAGCCCGTTACTTGTTCCAGCTCACTAACAGGAATTCAAAATTGCAACCAATCCAGGATTAATTACCGTATTTATTTCCCGTAACTTAATATCCCTGATACTTATCTTTAATTGACAGGGAAATTCAAACAGAAATGCTATATAAAATATTCTGACGTTTTCCTAAGAATTTACTCAAAATAATTCGGACATCCAATACGAAGCGATTTAATTGTTTTCTTATCTATTCAAAACATTTTACAATGTTGGTGTTTCTGATTTCGACCTGACTAAATCGAATCTAATTTCTGGCAAATTATTTTCTCGTTAAATCTAAGCTTGGGGCAGAGATCAAAGGAGGGAATTAAATTAATTAACTTTGTGTCTATTTGCGTTCCGTGGACGTTTATAAAACATTTTGAATGTTTGTAAATAATACTGATGCCTTTTTGGGATAGAGTGTTTTGTTAAGTTACTAGGTATTGTAACTGAACTAAAACTACTGTTCACGGATTCTATCGCGGTATTTACTGTTTAGTTATACCGCGTTACAACCCATTTAAAGAAGTTTTCGGTAGTAGGTAGATAGTAGGTTTCTCTAACATATTTATGACAATATAAGTCACTTTTACATTCTCATTAGGTGTTATGTAGTGACAGACATACAATTAAAAACAAATTAACCTTGATTTAATTAGAGTATTCAGGGGTAAGTGTAGTACGATTCTATCAAGAAACAGTGATAATATCCTAAATCATTAATAACTTTCTAATAATAGAAAACATTTAGTTCCCCTTTTATTAATAGTAATAACTTATCTGCTTACACGTAGGTGATTCCCATTAGAGGTCGTCCCAATAACGGCAATACGTTCTGGAGGGATAATAGGGACCGACGTAAATGGGACTCGCTGACCTTAAGGGCGCGTTTAACATTGAGATTTGGTTCGCAACGACTTATACCTAATTTTATTTTCGAAGTTATGCTATATACCTAAATAGATTCCAAAAACTGGGATCTGAAATCGAAAATACGCAAATATAGTTAGTGATTCTGTCCATGAGTATAGGTTGAGGCCCAGCTATGGGCACATATTTACAGGCTGACATTGTTGTTATTGACAAACGGTGGAAAAAAAACATCGTGGGGAAACCTGGATTCCAATATTGGGGTTTGAAATCGAGAATCCGCTAGTGAGCAAGCGTGGTGATACGTGCTTGTGCCTTCTCTATATGGGACGGGGCCTAAGCCTAGCAGTTGGACACCAATAGGTTTATATTATTTATTTATAATAGAAGAAAGCATAACTTGCTATCAGATGAGTGAGAGTGATAAAGGTCAATACTTTTTTGAAGAAGTAAATGTTGACAAACCTACGTTGTTTGGTTATTTATTTATTACTAGTTTTTGCATTAAGGCTTACTGCTTAGGTGTTGGAAGAAAAATCCTACTAGCTTACGTTCCTTCTTGGGATCCAAGTTCATCCCATACCAAATTCGGTTCAGCAGTTTGATGTGAAAACGTAACGGACATATAAACTTACTTTCCCATATTAACTATGGATCAAGATCAGTCAGTGCTGTTGGGTTTAAAATGTTAATACCTAAAACAACTTGTAAATTTCAATCGTCATAAATAGGAAATTAATAAACATCTATTTAGGTGTAAATGATTTCATTCAGTATTCACAATGTGGACCAAATTTTCATACATTTGAAATGATAATTATTGTCTGTATGACAATTTGAATAGTTGAATAGATCAATTGATTTACTTAGTGACTGTTCACAAAGTAATTTGCATCGCATTATTTTATTGAAAAATAAAAGTTTACAAAATATCAGTTAAGTACAAAATAATTATTACAAATTTTAGTCAGTTTTTATAGTTTTCGACAATAAAAGATCAAGTAAATTATGTTTGCATTATTATATTATTAAATATAAGTTTTGAAATCAGCTAAGTTCACAGCACTTGTGACACAAAAACTACTACGAATTCGAAAAAAATTGTACTACAAGAAAAATTATGATCGAAATCTTTTTTCAGAAAACTAGCAATTCTAATTCGCCCACAAAAAAAATAAATCACTAGCACAGACAAAATACTCGGAAAATTGTCTGGAAATCATTTCTATGTATAAACCCTTACGTGGGAGTTAGCGGGACCTTTCAAACCATAACAATAATAAGGATTTGGCTCAGGATACGCAATTAAGGGGCGAAACTTTTAATAACCAACAATTTTATAGGTTTCATAAGTCCCTACCAATGTTTACGAGTTTATGACGAGTTCTATTGGTTTCGACTGTTGGCTTGCGTCTTTAATAAGATGTAATCGTAATTGTTTCGTATGTAGCGTGCAATGTAATGTGTATTTTTATGTTTGATCGTTTTACATTGAGTACAATTTTTTACCAACGCTTCTAAATATGATTGTATGCTCATAAATTTAAAAAGTATCTACTTCAATTAAAATACAGAACTACTTGATCGTTTTTGATGAAACTTATATGGGACTACACCCTCTTCGTGAGTCGCGCTTTTTGAAGATATAGCGTATCACATAAAAAAAACCTTCTCCTTGATCTAACACTATTTTCTGAAAACTGCATCAAAATCGGTTCAGCAAAACGCGGGATAATCGCGGACAAACATACATACATACATACAGGTCAAAACTGAATATCTCTTTTTCTTGAAGTCGGTTAAAAAAGCAGACTAATAGAGAACCTCTCCTTTTTGAAGATGGTTGATGACCTTTTATTATGATATATTTGTCAAGAAGTTTGTCGTTAAGACTGTAAGCAAGTCTTACGAAGTAGAACTAATGCCTCGGCTATGAGTAGAGTCACGCATTTGAGATACCAACTAAGTTGTTAAGCTCGGATTATGGCTATATTTGGGTATAATTAATTCGTTTGTTTGTTTTGATTGCGTATTATCTGTTAGCAGTTATCCGCGATTTTGGTTGTATCTTTATTAATGATAGATTATGTGTCATATAAATTTATGTTATAAAATAAATAAGCGGTAGTAAAAGGCTCATAATCACTAGGTACATGAATGCATAATGAAGGCGGCCTTAAGAGAAGAGTGGTGTCGTGTTGTGAAGCTTGCCACCAACACCTGAAGTGATGACCACGACCAGTCAACTACTATGTCAAAAGTGATCCCGACGAGGAAGAAGAAGAATGTATTTTTTTGATGTATGCATAACTTGCATAAGCTAGGTATAACATTGAAAAGCTTAATCAAAATGCGTGCGATAGTTTTTGGAAAAAAATATACAGAAATACACAAAAAACACGTTTATAGTATTTGTAGGAAAGTAGGTTTAGGGTAGTTTGGCAGTTTACTATAATCGTTGTGTCAATAGGTTTGTGAATCGTATCAATAAATAGCAATAGACAATTCTTGTTATCGTTTTTGGCTGAGCTCACACATATTGTCTACTGCCAATATTAGTCAAGTGTGAACTTATTTAGGAACAGTTATTTACTTACAGGAATAGAAACGACAGCCTTTGTTTTGCATATATCATGTGTCCTAATTAACGATAAATTAAATGTATAGTATTAATTATTTATTATAATTTTAGGAATTTAGGCTCATATTGTTCACGTTTTGATGAACTTCATAAATAATAATAATACCAGCCTATAAACGTCCCACTGCTGGGCACATGCATCTTCCCATATAGAGAAGGCACGAGCATTGATCACCACGCTTGCTCATTTACGGTTTGGAGATTACAGATTTCTAATTTGAAATCCAGGTTTCCTCACGATGTTTTCCTTAAGAAACATAATTATGACCTTAATAAACATTATAAAAAGGAAATTGTATTCATATTTTCTAAGCTTGACAAATAAATCTCCAATTCACAGTACTTTCTTATTCTAGATGCTGTCAAGCAACTTAAGTACCTAGTCAACAATTTATAAAGATGTTACGAAGAAATTTTAATGTCTAGACTGTAAAAGGTAGCTAAACAGGTAGGCTCGACATCACTGTCAAAAGACACTAGCGTAGGCACAAAAATTAATGGCCTGGAAAACGATATGGGAAACAAGCACATGAATACAATAATCAACCTTAACACCTAAAAAACAAGACTGATTTTAGAAAAGCTAGATGTATTTTGGTACATACTAAAGCTGAATCTTTGAATAAATGACGCGAGATTTGCTTCGATATTACATGCGAAGTATGAACCATTTACATACATATTTTAGGTAAGTATAAGGTAGGTAAGGTAAGCCGCAAATCAACTGGAGATGCTTCTAGAAATTTCGGTTTACCGAAGAATAATGAAGCTATGAATATAGTACTGGCTTTTTTATTTACTGACAGCTTCGGTATCAAAAAAACTTTGAATATTAACTTCTTTTTTATAAATATTTGTATCGTCTTACGTGCCATGTATGTTGTACATTTTTACAATGGAGTTGTAGTAAGTTTTGAATCATCAAAAGACATTCATCAATTTATTTGTTAGAGCAAACATCAGGTGTATAATAGTTACACACGTAATTCCATAACAAGCCTACAATGAAAACATCAAATATTTTAAGTTTAAATTACAAAAAAACTTACAAATACTATATAAATATAAACATGAAGTACATGTTCTGTCAGTACAGTAGACCCCTAAAATGCAAAGGGATCAAGTTGCATTCAACATTTATCGCTAACAAGCTTTCGCCTGCGGCTGCGCTCGAACATTAGAAACAACCAGCCTTATGTTATTATAATTATCTGTTTAGAATTATATTTTATATACAACTTTAATTAAACAGAGTAAATGAGCTACTTTTGTATGAACTATTCATACCTAAGTGTCAATTTCTATAAAACCCGCAATTTTTTTTTTACCCTTTTATGAGTCCCATTGTTAGGCAAAGGTCTCCCCCAACCTCGAAACATATTATTACAAAAATGTGTTTTCACTTTTGCATCCTTATTCTTCATATACACTAAACAAACTAACATACGTAAACTACATTCCCCACATCCTAAACTAAATAATTTAGTGCCAGCAAACATTTAGCTCAGTAAACAGACAGCAGAACAGTTCCTACACCCGATCACCTTGCATTATGTCACTCTGTGTGCTTTGCAAAGTGTTCACACGTAGCGTTCGCAATACGAACCGCTAATTGGGTCACATCACTAGCACAGATTGAAATCAAACAGAGCTTGAAATAGAGTGTCTGAATGTGCTTCTATGTTACTTTCAAAGCTTTGAAGAGCAGCGTTTTTAGGTAGCAAATAAATTATCTACAGAGGTATAATTAGTTTTTTTGTTTCAATTTCATTAACGAGTATTTTCTTGATAATAAATACATACATATAATCACGCCACTTGCCCTTGTAGGCAGAGACGACTTCTTTCCACTTGCTATGATCCTTACACACTTGTTTCGCTTCTTCCACTTTTTTCATTTCATTCTTGACATACATTGTAATGAAAATGAAAGTTTATTAGTATTATAGATTTTTCTAGCTATGCAGGTGAAGACATTACTAGATGTCATGAACTTACAAACCAAATTGGAAGTCTTGCAGCAGTAAACGATGATTCCTAAACTTAGTTCTAAACTGATTTATTCTGAATCTACGTAGCGCTAAAAACGCCAGTCTAATGTTTTAAATTTACTGCAAAGCTCATTATTTAAATAGTGCGTTGTGTGTTTCATATAATGTTACATTTGTCTCTTTTCTCGGATCTAGGTGCGACGTAATTGGACTGGACTTTGTGACAAAAGTTTGTCATACACGTTTGCATCTGTGCAAACGACATAGCGAAACCTGCCAGGGGCGTAAAAAAGTAGGTGTATTTGTTTTGAGAAGGTTTATGCATTACCATTTATTAATTATTTTCCTAATTAGTCAACATGTCATACGCGACATCTTTGCTTTATCGTTACTTAAATTTTAATCGTCTTCAAGAATAATTATGAGTCACGAAAGTCATCTAATTACATACCTACTCATTTCCCCAGCTTTTGTTAGAGGTTTCTAGTCTTACCGGATTCAGCTGTATACATATTTTACAATACCGCCTATCTGCCTCCACGCCCCATTTTACTAGGTTTACACTGAAAAATATATAAGCTAATTACATACATGTTTCAAAACCTAATAAACCAAACATAGCACTCAAAAAACAGTAACTAAACATCAAAGAGCTAGCCTAAAGTGATCGATCGGCCGGTGACGTAATTACCCGGTAGCCAGGTTGATAATTAAGTTGTATGTTGAACTACAAAGCGCAGTGCCCCTAAGTTTGCCCATTACCGGACTGCCTACCTACTGCCTACCTGCCTACCGAAGTTGGACGAAATTTAGCTTTTGTATGCCGCTAACTATTTGGCTTTCAGAATAGCCAGGTGTTTTGCTTGTTTAATCCTGAGTTTTGTTGTGGAAAGTAGGAAAATTATTTTTATTTTGCTATTTTTGTATTTTTTTGTTAGTACACTTTATCGTCATACTTGTAATTGGGGCTTAGTTATTGAAGTATCGATTGGATGTCGATGACAGCTTTTTTACATTAAGTTATTGTGTTGCTCTAAACTTTCCGAAAATATAGTAAACTATTTTGATTTCATAAAGGTCACCAGGATTTTACACAGCATGTAATTATTTTTTTTTGAACATTTATACATTTATATATATCCATATATATATATCTATATTGTATACCAAGGTGTAAAAAAGAATGAATAAGAAGGAAAGAAGCTTTCTTATAACGTCAGAACCGTAAATTAAAAATAATAACTACTAAGTTATAAACTGTAGTCAAGGTACCTAGCGTATAAAGAGAAAATTAATTTGTTAGGTACTACAAGCAAGAGAAGTAAAAGTAATTACACAATTTACTCATTTACGTACAACACGTTTGAGACGTAAGCCTGAACAAAACCTTTGTACGTAAATTATATTCAAACAAAATGTTTTGTTGAAAACTGTAATGGAACTCTCTGGTGCTCATGTATTACTATTTCTTGCTCGAAAACCGTTTTCCTGTATCTCCTTATAAAAACGCCAGATTTATATATTTGATCAAAAGCATGAATAGAAATTAAACTGTTCCGAACCAGTTTTTAGCAGACAATATCATCGGTTGTATATGTAAAATGTACACACTGGGCAGCCCAGTGAGCTATGAAAGAAATACTTAAATCACAAGGTTCAAGTGTGCTTTATCCCCATCAGTACATATTACCTCTACACTAACCAATTCGAAGACAACTAGAAAGACTAATGATTTAGTCTAACTCTTAAGCAACCAACTTTTATATAAACAATATATCTTACATATACAAAACACTTACAAAAACAAAAATATTTGCGACAAAAACTACGCGATAACATAAATCACTGAGGACGGACAAACTCGAAACTGATACTTTGGAAAACGCTCACACACCAAAAAGGTCGTATCCGCTTATCGTACGAACTGACACTGCACTACCAGCTATTTGTCAAACTTTCGCCGCCAAGGAAAACATAAGCCTCAAAAACCAGTCTAAGAAAACCCCTCATTGTTCCCACAAACACCTCTGCCACACCCAAAATGCTTATAACGAGGGAGGTGGCAGGGGTCTAGTTAACTGGTCACTACACGCGACAGATTGAGAATATCATCTCATGTATAATTCACAGTAGAGTTTGAATCAGAAGCGCTCAAAGTTGGAACATAATGCATCCCTGTTGCAGATTGTAGCGAATAAATGAATATTTTACGGTGAACCGATTCGATTTGTGTGAACGACTGTTTATCATTCTATCGTTATAAGTTTATGAGTCCGCTCCCTTAGGTGTTGGTATTTCAAGGAAATTGCTACAAGTTTTCATTAAGCTTTCTTGGAAATGCCTTTGTAAAGCGAAGCGTTTCATAAAATAGACAACCGCATAACACTTTGACCTTTATAGCAAGTTTATATTCAAGAAGTTACATTATTCATCATAATGCATTTATACATTATGTTTACTACAAATTTACTTTATATTAATTTGTTTTCACATTGTTTCCTAATAGCCAATTCATCTACATACATGGACAATAATTCAAAACATTTGTATACGGATATGAAACAAGTCATAGCAATAAATATTAACGAATTACTAATAAATCAGTCCCGAATATCACAGATATGGAAACCTGAAAAGTCATAAATTACCATCTCTGACACTGAATTTAAATAAAGCAAGAATTTTAATAGACGTGTCGCTAGTTGTGCTCGTAAAAATGTATGAGGAACAAAGTATTTTTCGTTTAAAATAACAGAAAATCCTAGACGCTTGAGTAAAACTTGGAGCTTTGCAATCTGATTCTAAACATCTACGTAAATGATTTTAAGATGCAGGGAAGGAAAACCAAGCTCTAAATCTAAAACTGAGGATATCCATCGAACCTTAATCCAGTCCATTAATCGATTTATAAGTTATAAATTTACACATAGTATCGTCACAGTTTTACTTATTTACATAGTATCATTAAAAAACATTACTCTCTGTGGCGTTTTCAAAGAGCGCTAAACAAATCAAATAAAGAATGAAACTATCAAACATCAACCAAACCTATCAAAAGCAAAAAACAAGTAAAATATATCAAAAAATATAAAACAGTTAGGACATCATTTAGTTAGTAATTTTTTCAAAATTTCACTACGGAGTTTCCATGCGTAAAGTTGCTCTAAAAGTTAGGCCACATTCGATGTCAACCGAGTGAGAAGTGCGTGAATGACGTCATAACCCTTTTATTGCTCAAACGTCGAGTTGTAATTATTTGCAGTCCACTCGCATTGGATGAAGTGGACAGTTCCTACATTTTAATTCGTGGTCTCTGCGACCAGTTTGTAAGGGTTGATCAATGATTAGATAATGGTGCGGTTGGGTAAATAGGTATAATATTAAATAAGGTTTAGTAAAATACCTATTTGATTACTTTAGGTTCCTGGGTACTTTTTGATTTCGTAATATAGGTAACATTACAATGTAAGCGAAACCGTTTATTTATCTTGTCATTTTATCGGTACTACATAGATTATCAGTTTGAAAGTTTACAGTATTTATATTTATTCGAGGAAATTATATTTCTGAGTAATTTTGAAATAAATGTTAATATCATTTTTACATATCAGAACTTCCGTTTTTAATTTTTCGGCAAAAACCTTTTACTTCTAGGAAGTAAAACAGTTGAGTTTGTATGACCACCTACCGCTTTAAACACGGTACAGATTTTAATAATTCTAGTGAGTACTTAAGGGTTACTACCTAACGCCACATCTCCAATAATCAAAATTCTTTCAATTTTCACTAGTCTGGCCTACGTCCAAAACTCGCTAATGGAATTTCGTACGACTGTGACCGAGCACTTCATGCGAAGTACACTCGCGATGTTAAAATTATGCACCGTTTCACTGGAAATATCCTTTTACTAAGAAGCCTGACAAACGGTACAGCCAATAAATTTTGATGCATCGTGTATGCTTACAGGAATCTGAAGCCAGTTATGTACGGAACTGGATACGGAGAAATAATGTACGGATTTTTATTTCAGAATTTTACTGTAAGAGTTAATTTGTGAGATATTCCTGATGTTTCTGTTATCGGATATTAGTGTTGTCTATTAGTTTATCTTCTATCTGTTAGCATTTTAATAATGTCCGTAACTTTCATATAATGGCGCCCACCTTGGGGCATACTTATTTAAGACCCCTAAACCTAACTAAAAGACTTTTACCAGCTGTAAAGTTAAACAGTACATAGAAAAACAATATCTCCTTTAACATAAAACAAACGTGTACTCAATATCATTAAGCAAACCCCAATAAAGGCAAACACAACACACCCCACCAGACAAGAAAAAAAAAACAAAATACTGTCATAAAATCCGAAATTTATTAAAACCGTGCTGCATTATACGCAGATTTAAAAAATAAACATGACATAAAGAAGGTATTAAGATGCAGCTCTCCGCCCTGTATCAGGGATGTTGCTCGTTAAATTTTCAATCTGCCTCGAGAGCTTGGCTAATGACAGCTAGAGTCATTACGCGCCGCTTTCTCTATGGTCCGTCGTCTAGTCAATGTTGATAGTAAAAAACTTGGGGTTAGAGCGAGGAAAATATGGTGCTTCGATCGGGGGAAGAGCACTCGAAATTTTGAACATGTGTTTTTTGAGCCTTGTGTTTTATACTAAGTAAAATTGTCTGTATATGCTTTGTTTACTTTTTGCTTAAAATCCTCTGAAAAGATAAACAGGAAGTTTGGTTTTCGCATTTATTGCAATTCAAATAGTTTTCCCAGTAAGACGTTGAACGAGAACCTTTTCCATAATCCTTTCAAAGATACATTTACTTAACCCACTGCCCGAATTCGAATGCTCATACCGCTAAGTTTAATCATAATATTTTCAGTCTCGCTGCACAACACGACGTAAGAAAATCGAGTCAAAGTGAAAATTGTATTTGTACACACTGTCGTAAAAATAAAATCTTAAAGGAGGTCTTCCTTTGAGATAAAAGTAACAAACATGACAAGAAGTACGAATAACATCGACTTTTGTAAACATGGTGGGTTTTGTAAATAGGTACGTTATATAAAATTGGTTGGAACATTTCCTCGCTCTCATCTCATTGCAGTGACTCAGAATTTTTGTTTTAATCAGATTTTCATCTTTCAGGTGACGAAAACTTTTAAGCAAAATATGGTAAACAAACAAAACAAGAGAACGTTGAGTTTTACCACTCGGCGAAACTTTTACGAGCAGGAACAGCTATAAAAGCTTTAAAAACTCATCTCGTTATTAAATTACATAACTTTTTACACCTACAACATGATGAATATTATACTCGTACATCAAAAGAAGCCACAATTTGTAGTAAAACTTAAATGAAAACTAGGTTGCACTTGTTTATGAAGAACTAGAACAAGGGATCCTTTTGAAAAATGTTGACGACCAAAGTTTCAGTGGCGGACGATGTTTCTGGCGCCGCGCAAAACTTCAAACACCATCCATTCTTATCTAGAACCGATTCAATAAAAATCGATTTAGGAAGTTGTTGAGGTAAAAGCGATTTGTTCACTGCGTTATCGAGAAACTGTTCGTAAGTATGTAAGTATGGATGTTTTCCGACCGAGTGCGTTGACCGTGTTAGTGACGCGGCCAGTAGAAATGACGAATGGATGAATAACGTCCAATGGTTGAGCTTCCCTGCAAGGTTTGAGAAAATAATTTTGATATCGAAAAAGTTTTAACGTAGTTCAGCTATTATAAGATTAGTTTTGGGAAAGTTTGTGTTTGCTTGCGATGCTTTTGGACTTCCAAAGTTTCTTTTGTCTATACTTTGATGGTTGATTTATGTGTGGTATTTTGAAATGTCAAATATTTGTACGTACAAAATAAACTGCTGACACACGATGGCTCTTTATAGCCAAGCTTAACCTGTGTATAGCTTTACTGAGACATTCATTCTAAAATAAAATTGCTTTGTCATGACCATATATTCAATTAATTAATTTATATTTTTTTCCTACACCCACATTTTATGCGTCATTATAAACACAAAGGGAAACATACAAAAATAATATTTCTACATTATCTACTTAAGGTTGCACTATTACAGTATTTTTTTTAATATTAGCTACAGATAATATGAGTATTATAACTTCTATCTAAAAAGTAAATTTTATTATCCTTAAATATCGAAACAACATTACATATTATTATTATCGACCAGCCAGTCAGTATTTCGAATTTCAAATTTTTGCCAACTACCAAGTTCCCGACCGCTATGAGTAGTTTTGGATAACGCTTCTTGTTTCGACTTTCGGTTTTCGGCTTAACATTAAATTGAATAATAGTAACAGTGCCTCGGGGAACAATAGCTTGCTTTGTTGGATCAGACAGCTTGAAATGGATTCACTGTTAATCTTATTAATTTTTAATGCCTTTGTTGGTATTGTGCAATTTAAAATAGAACGGTAATTGAATTGTGTTTTGTTTTCGCATTCTGACTTTCAGACCGGTTTTGCCGACGTCCTGTATTGATTTCAGATATAAATAGGTTGATATTAAACCTTAACGTGTGTGGGATTGTTTTCAATGTTTTCTGTTGTTTAGAACAAAGGATAAAGCCAGTGGGTTCGGTAAAATGTTTCTATTCTAGAATAAAAACAATTTTAAATCTTGTGATGGTTTTGACTTAACATCTATTTAAGTATCTATAAATAATATTAATCTTATAATTCAACTCAATTCTAATCCTTTCGTTATACCTACTAAAAATATGGCTACCTACATAAAAATTACAACCAATAATTTTGATCTGACCATGTAACAACATTATATTTTAGTCCACTAAGATTATTTGTAAGTATGTATTAAAATCTTTTAGTAGTACCTACACCAGACATCCTACATACCAATTTCAATTAGAAGGTGCATTATCTCAGACGAAAATTCAAAGTACACAATATCAATTCAATCTATTCAGACCGAAATCTCAAAATATTTTCCTTTGTAAGCTTTAGTCAGAGATATCCAAAAAGGTTGGTCCTTGCAGACGCCCTTCGCCGGAATGCATATAACTCTGGTGCGCCCAATATCGCGACGTGAGATACGCGGACGTGGTAGTATTTTGTGAAGTTAGGGTGGGGATGCTTTGAGGTAAAAGGATTTTCTTTTGATGGTTTTATATGGAAATATGTTTGTGTTTCGGAAGACGTTATTATGTTTAATTTGGTAATTGGTAATACATACTTGTCTTGTCTACTTGTTGAATATTTAAGATAGTAACTTTATTAACAGAGTTTGTATTGATGGGAGGTATCAACTGCGGTACTTTCTACAAAAAAAAAAATAACGTAAAATGTAAATTACGACTTAACCATATTTATTATTTTTTTATAATTTTTCTGATAAAGTTGGATTGATGATAGGTATCACCTGATCTACTAAAAAGTAAAGAAAACCCGAAACAAACTTTTATATTTAACGATATTGAATTATACATTGTGTGGCAAGAGAGTTCCGGTTACATTAAATGTACAACATAAAATCAAAAATTCAAGTATAAAATATATTAATAATATCTAATCTCAAGTGTATTTAGAGAAAAAATCTCAGTGCATCCGCACCCTTAACAAAGAACAGGACTGTTATTTTCAGTGCGATGCCCTTAAGGGAGGTTGACCCCCGAATGACCCACCATTTAGGTAGATATATGCACCTCTATTCTCTACAGTACAATCAAACACACACCAACGATTACAAAGACGTACAATATTATACCTTACTACTTTCACATAAGGAAGTTTATTTGAATTTTTTTAGTACTATTGATGTGTAGTGGATTGTACTTGGAAATGAAACGCAAGTGGTAGTAACCTATAAAATATTTGACAGTAATTGTTGGATCATGGAAGTTTTATTTTATTGACAGAGTTATGGTTGACGCATTATTTTTGAATGAATAGAATTTTGTACAAGATAAAACACATATTTTTTGGATCCTGATTAAGTTATTTTCGCTGTAACAAATATCTTATCTATTCAAATAAATGTTCATAGTAAGCAAAATTCAAGTATTTTGAAGTCAATGGGTATTTATTTTTCATATGCAATTTCAACAGAAATACAGACTCAGTACAGTATAAGGAGATGTCGTTTTGGACTGAAATATAAAAGTAGCTATTTGATACAATCGGTACAAGTAATTCCAAATATGTGCTTCTTTTTTGCAAGAAAAAACTACACGAATTACCTACTCTGTTTTCTTCTATAGCCTCTAGACTTGGAGCTGAACTTTTATTGACATTTACGACAAACGTTAAAATAATACGTATTTATATTCTGCTATTAAATTACCACATTGATTAGAACGCATTAAGAGAGTGTTTGCAACTTGGGTCCTTTGACATTTTCCAGATGCAAGGATTTTATGACCTATAAACGTATAGGGAAATGGAAATACTGCATAGAATCGTAATAATTCGTACCTTAAACAAATGTATAGTAAAAATACATGCCCGAGACTAAACTAAAAATTTAATTATATAACATAACTAGCATAACATAAAAGCTGCTACGTTGAAGTGGAAATGGGCTGGACACGTTTGTCGTATGCCAATGCAACAATGGACTAAAATTACCACCGAATGGTTCCCAACACACATAAAGCGTCAGCGAGACAGACCCAGACGAAGATGGCGGGATGACCTACATTCGTTTTTACCAAACTGGTCAATCGCGGCTCTTGAGAGAGATAAATGGAGGGAGATTGGGGAGGCCTTTGCCCAGCAGTGGGACATTGCAGGCTCTTAATAATAATAATAATTATAACATAACTAGCATTTAATATGGTTACGAAAGCGCTGTAAAAATAGAGATAAAAATAAAATGAGGATTAAATTTAATTGTGTTCAACTTTAAAAATGAAAAACATTTTTCTGCCATGTTTTCCTTTATTCTATTAAAGCAGAACATGTATAGGATAATGTCTAGAAAACTGTGTACGTTGAAAAAATTATAATTAACACGAGGTAATGGGGCGACGGTGTAATAGTATTAGCTCTAACATAGTGTCGCTAAAGTAGTCAAAAATGTGTTTTAATCCCATTTAAGACTATTTTTAGTTAAATCCTTACATGTATTCAAAAGATTTTAGTAAAGAAAGTTTAGAGAAACTGTCCGTAATGATATCAGATTTTTTTTGATTACCGACCTTTACCTATAGGTTTTGTCAGCAATGCCGCGCAGAGATTGTGCAAGCGACCCCGTGGCTCTGACCAAGGCTAAGACGGGACTGGGGTGTTTTTAGTCGGTGCAAGTCCGACATATCCCTACGCTGTGCCCTCAGCGTGGGTTGAAATCATTAGAGTTTCACCCCGACAAAAAAAAAATGGTTTTGTCAGCAATAGGTTTATCACGAAAAATAAACACAAAGTTATACTTCTTTTTAATTGACTACTCTACAACGGGGGATTCCCTACCCTAAGTAAAAAAGTGAGCGACGCAAGGATTCCCTCAGGAGAATACTAGTTAAACAAACAAATAATAAAGTTTTATTTAATTGTGTTAAAAGAGAGATATTTTAACATAACATAACATTTCCACTCACATGAGGTACACTAGCATCCTATTACTAAACGCTACAACTAATCCAGAAATAACAGCGAGAGGGATTCTCAACATTTAAATTCTACGGAAAACAGTTGTATGCAACATTTTTATTCTCGCGTACTTCGTATAATTTTTACATCATGCACATAGTGGAATGAATTTTTTCAGTTTTGTTTAAAAGCGGAACTTAAAATATTTCATAAACCGCTTGTGTATGTTTGCAGTTACTTTGTACACAGTATTTTGAGATTGTGAATCCTTTACATTACAATTTAGATTTGTTTTATTTTTCGTGTTGTTTTCAGTAATTTTGAAAATTCCGCTGTTTCTAAAATGTACTAATAATACCAACATTAAATTCCTGCTCTACATTATCTGATTTCGGATTAAAATTATATTATGATAAACATAAATCCTTTATTACTAAGCGATAATAATCATAATCAAACAATAAGATCATCGCTAATTAACTAAGACGCCTACGCCGTAGCAACTGCGTAGAACACCTGTGATAATGTCGTAGACGGCGTAGGCGTTTCTAGGGATTGAGTATTTCTGTTACTTGAACTGACATTAAGTGATTTATTTGTTGCTTGATACAAAATAAATAAGGACGTTTTTCTTTAAGAATATTATGGACAACAGCAAAAAGGCAACTACACATAGTGTGAACTTAGGTATTTCGCATGTATGTAGCTTTTTACGTTATTACGTTACGATTAAGAAAGAATTCTTAATCCGACTGATATTGCTAAAACATCATAAATCACTACGGTTTCTCAGATCATCTTCCGTTCAGTCAATAAAATTCTAGCTTATGTATTATAAAAATACCAATACCAATGACGCATACTTTCCAATACCTTTATTTCAGTTATCTCCACATTTCTGCCATATATTTGATAGAAACTAAAACTGGAAGCCATATCTCATATCGACGGCCAATGAAAAAGTTTTAACGTCCAAATAAAATATGACAGCAATAGCCGGTATGAGGCAACGACCGCAATCTTGAAAGACAGAGTTATAGGTAGTACTCAGAGGGCATTGGTCTTTTGAGGTTAAATTCATGGTCCTTATGTGCCTGATTGAATATTTTAAGATGTCTTTTTGGTTCTATAAAACTTTGTAGACATGATAATTAGGGATTACGTATTGTAGATACTTAGTAAACTCCACATTTAAGAAGTAAAATGAAGGATAAGAGATGACGTGTACAGGAAAACGTTAATTAAAAAGGCTCTTCCTAAAGTAGGTCCAATATTTAACTCACAAAAATATTCTCTCAGGATATTTTCAGGTACAGCCCAATTTCGAAAAGCTTTTCACTGCTTTATAAGTATTTTGTCATATGCATATAAAAGCGACAGATTATTGAATTAATATTCAACCAAGAATCCTATAGAAAACTCTTACGTAAAATTGATTCCGAAAGAGCTCTAGCCAAGCCAAACCATCGCTATTAATATACGAACCTCTTACAAAAATACAGAACCAACATTGACTTACAATAACAGCCACTTACATTGAGTACTTACGGTACTTTACAAAATTACGGAAGAAAAATATCTTAAATTATATTAGGTACGAGTCAAACCAATATCCCTTTATATTTAGATTATAAGTACGTACCCATAAGTAATACTTATCGAATGTATTGAAAGTAATATTTCATATGAACCGAAAATGTAGGATGTAATCCTCCATTTGAAGATGAGATTCGATCTGATATTATCATTGTGAGGCTCACAAAGGAAAACGGCTTCGGGTATTATACGCACCTACAAACTACTATCTAGATGTATATAATGACGAGGGGTTATTTTTGATAACAGCTGGTCTTACAGTAAATGAATAGTGGTCCTTCTTTTCTCAATTATTTGGGGTCGGCGCTACAGATATTTTTCTTTCATTTGACCAGTAAATTAATTATGTGATTGTGGATTTTCTTGTAAGTAAGCCATAGTCTGCGGCTCGAATAAATAATATGTACCTATACTACCTATCAATTAAAACGGACAAGGCTCGAAGGACCCAAAGGACCGAAATATCGACACCTGATCCTTCGGTACACAATAATTTTAGTCCAACCTAAAACAACAGAACAAAGCTTATTAATTTCAACTATAATCCTTTGGCCATACACGCATAACTGAATGATGCAAATATTTGTGTTTCATTTTGAGAGTTAACGATGTTTTTAATCCTCGACGTCGGACAACCATTATCGCAGTGCGCGGAACGTTGCACAGCTACGGATTTACTCGCAATTTGACGGCATAGGTCATTTTTGTTGATGAAATTTGTGTCGTTGTTAAAATAATTAAGTCATGTACGAAATGTTTGTTGCTGTGCGGGAAATTGGCGCGGTTTGATGGGAATTTTGATGTTTATGTGTTGTTTTGGTGCCTATCAGTTTGTATCTTTATGAAGAAACAAAACTTAGCCTACCGTGAAACAGCCTTCTATCAGGCTTCGAGCCTGACTTAATTTAATGCTTTAAGGTTTTAAAGTACCTACTTATTACTCTACCACGCTGGTTCCTGTGTATTTGAATATGTATACCGATATATGTATTTTGTATTACATAAGTATCTATAACAATAAAAGAAGGTTGTCCTATTTATATCTAGGTCCTAAGAAAGACCTATTCCGAACCTTTACCATAGGTACCTATGGCAATTAGGTTTTAGCTTTTAAAGGTTGACATGTTCACGGCAGTCCGCAAATAAAACTATCTGAAAAAGATGGTTACTCAGGCACCAAATCGCCATTATATTAAGTAGGAACTTGATCATAACTAGGTAAGTACCTACCTAGATATCTAATCAGTTGCATTTGGTAGCATTAATAGCTAGCCGATGTCTGGCGCCAGTGATTTAAATGGTAGAAGTTTGAATAGTACTTAGGTTCCTAATAATCTACATATGAATACAGTCTTACCATTAAATGGATGCGATTCCTAAATATATCCTCGGCTAATGGCTCAGCCTTATCAAATATAAATGACCCGCACCGATCACCGAATATGATATACCTACCTAATTAAATATTTCAACACAGCAGCTGCTCGAATTAGAAAACTAATGCTTTTAGTCTGAATTAATTTCAAAATTTAATGATTGCCTACTAGAATAAGCACGTCCTACGTACCTATTCCTGTATAACCTACCTACGCATGATTTGTAGGTTCATTTATTTTCCTTGGGATTTGTTATTTGGTGTAGTTGGCAACGTTTTTTTTAAAAGATTTTCTTCGTTTTTAGATATCTATCTACTAATGAAGGCAACATATTTAGGTACTACTTACCGTCCCTAAAATATTATTGCGTCTACCTACATAAAAAACTCCAACAAAATAGAAACAAATAACTACGAAATACGAATACGCTTTCAGCAATAACTTCAAATAATTGCTCCATTACCGAATCCCCTAGAGTTCTATCGAGACAATACAAAATGCTTTGCGAATAAAATTTTAAATCGGCACTTTTCTCGAGTCGCAACCAATAAAAACACGTCAAAATCATATGCATCGCTCACGTAAGCTATATTCCGCTATTACCGGACTCTTTCGTATTTCCGTTGGCAAATGAAGCTATTCAGGTGAATAAATAATATACCTATGCAGCGAATAAATCTGGCTGGACATTTTTGTTTCTCTATAACGGACCAGTGGGTTTTCGATCAGTTTTGCTTTCGGAAATTGTATTTAGTTCATTTGTTTTCATTTTTCGGTGAATTTCAATCGTTTTTATACTTTGCTGTTTGTTTTTGAGTTATGTAGCAGTTATATTTGATAGAGAGATTGATTTTTTTCGGTACAAAATCAATGTCGATGTACCCTCCACCAGAAAATAAAAAGACTTACCGAGGCACTGGAAGATGAGCTCGTTATATTCACTGTTGGTTCATTTCACATATAACTAAACTCCTTATACACTTGCACATTATTACCACATTAGTAAAGTTAGCACTTCACTTCACCAATAGATCACGGGACACCCTAAACTGTTTTTTTTTTTTCCGGGGAGCAATTATGGCCTCCACCTTACGCACGAGGTATGTAGGTACTAGCAGCAGATTGTTCGTTAGTAACGTCAAAAATTCTACCTTTTCCATTTTTAAATAAAAGCGACGGTATATTGGTGTGTGTGTGAATGCTAGCTCCTTTTATAGTCATTTCCAATACCAAATTGGTTCAAGGTGGTTTCGTGAATCGTATTTTTGATATGATTTTTATTATAAAAAAATAATAAAAATCATATCAATTTTTTAATTGATTTTTAACTTATTTCTGACTTTTCAACTATATCCATCAGATTCAATTTTATACTCGCTATGTGATGATAGAAGTAAATTACATTTTGACCGTAACAACGTCTTTAAGTCAAAGTAGTAAGGTTCAATTTCCGATGTATGTTTAAATGGGTTCCATGGGTAGATGAAGAGATACACTTGTTACAATAACTGTAAAATATATTTATTTCTCCATCCCAAAACCGGAGGTCAATATAAAACAGTCGGATGTTTATACACTATTTAATTACACTTAATAATTATAGTTTGGTTCAGGCGGGTGCGGGGGGAATGGGGGGTGTCCAAATGGAGGGGGTCCTCTTGGGGGGAATTGGGGTCTGAATGATGGTGGGGGCGGTCTCCAGGGGGGCGGGGGTCTCGAGCCTGGTGGTGGCGGGGGTCCGAAACCTGGAGGTCCGAATGGCGGAGGGGGGAAGTGATGGAATGGTGGTGGCGGGGGTGGGGGTCCTGGGGGTGGTGGGGGCCCGGGCGGGGGCATGGAGGATGGTGGTGGCGGAGGCGCAGACATAGGTAACGGCGGCGGTGGTCGCGCGTTCATCGGCGGTCCTTGCGGCGGCATTGGTGTCGGTGTTGGTGGTGGTGGCGGCGCTAGTAACACGGGGCCCATCATGGTTGGCGGAGCGTCTGCGAACAGCTGGTGAGGACGGTCCGCGTGCGATAACGGGTTCTGGGCTGCGAGCAATCTGTGGGGGAAAAATACACATTTAAAATGATTTTTTATACTGAGAGGTAACTTAAAAATAATAAAACTCTTTATCGCCTATTTCTAAAGGTATTTTACAGCTAATTCGAGAAGAAATTTTAGACTTATGGTACAATCTAATTAAGTACAATAAATTTAGCCAATGTTTTAACTCATTCAAAAGCACAAATATCAGAAAAAATAATGAAATTTTGTTCTTGTAGATTTAAGTATTGAATTGTAAATAAAAATTGTAGACTACATTTCAGTATTATTTTCCATAATGATAATGTTACATACCTCTCAGCAGCAGACCCGTGTCTCTCTCCTTTGACATCTTTCTTGAAGGCATACGACACAGATATAGGTCGATTGCAGAGGTACTGGTTGTTCATAGCTTCTATCGCCGCGTCAGACGCCTCGAATGACGCGAAGTTAATGAATGCAAATGCTTTGGAGTTACCCGTCTCTGGGTCTCTCATCACCTGTAAATATATAAAAAAGTTTGAGTATTCGATATATTTACAAACCAATGGTTTTGAATATTTCAGTCTGACCATACAAAAATATTACATATAAAATGTAGTGGCACCATGTGTTCATCTAATTTGGCCCGTCTATAAAAATTGATAGAATATTTATTTATTTTACATGACGGACAAGGTACTCCGTTGCCCAGCAGTGGGAAATTAAATAGGTTAATTAAAAAAATAATTAAAAAATTGGCTCAACTTGCATAAAATAAAAGTGGACTATGTTTTCCGAGTTGGTGGGAGGCGGCTCCAGACAGAATAGCTTGGAGGAAATTGTGGGAAACCTTTGCCCAGTAGTGGGACACATAAAAGTTTATTAAAAAAAAATGTTTTCATCATATCCACTAGCATTATACATAAATTCATATGTTGAATAATTTTATAGTTTAAATAGAGTGATTTAAAAATTATAGACAGCATACCTTAGGAGTCTGTAATATAACACCAAAAGCCGAGAACGTGTCATACAGCAGCTTCTCATCTACTTCTGGGTCCAGATTTCCTATGAACACATTAGCTCCAACGTCAAGGTTCTTCTGGTGAGCAGAAGCCTTATTCACCCGCACCGGTTTACCATATAGTTTTATCATATTCATGACCTGGAAAAGAATAACAGTAAAATAACAAAGGCAAGACATTATTCAAGTTTGTGATGATAACAAGCAAAAAATGTTGTCATATGAAAATGTTATATGTATCACACAATACATTGTTATTTTAATTTAATTTTGTTTACATGCTCAATATAATGCTAGGTGAAGTGGGTTGAAGAGGTCAGTTGCTTAATGTGAAATATGGCATCAAATGAAGCCAGTATGACTGGAACCTGACCCCGACATCACTACATAGTATAAAACAAAGTCGCTTCCATGTATGCTTAAATCTTTAAAACTACGCAACGGCTTTTGATGCGGTTTTTTTTAATAGATAGAGTGATTTAAGAGGAAGGTTTATATGTATAATACATGCATAATAAAGTTGAGAAACACGGATAATCTTAGAGATTTCTAATGTAAGGTCGTAAATGAACACTTTTTTTGCGCTTTTATTGCGAACGCTGGCTGAACCCTACGAGATAGAACAAAATAATCTACTACAGTATTGTGCTCCTTAAAAAGATCTACAAAAAAGTCCATGATGGTATATGTCTATCTCTTGAGGGTAACCCACAATAACCATTTTTATCGTTTATTTATTGCTTATTTACGAAAAAGCGATTTTTAGCAATGCAGTATTAATCCTTATCCAATTAACTACCTTTAATAAATTGTTCATGTATTATAGATCAATATTGCCTTTTACAGCATGTAATTTAAATGAATATTTTCGAAGATATTACAAATTAACACTGCAGCGACATAGCGGTTGCGGCGGTACCGGCCGGAGGGCCGCGCGGGGGCTGGGGGCGTGTGCCTCCCTACCAAATAGTGCGTCCAAGGCTGTGTTTCGCCCTACAGAACTTTATGATGTACATAGTTATATTTGGTATCAGCGTTGCACCCGAGCAAAGCCGGGGCGGGCCGCTAGTATTGTAGAACATACAAATGTACTACTGTTGAATACACACTTAGATCAGTCTATTTTCAATATTGTGTCATTAATTTGGTATATATTAAAGTGTTAGTCACAGCTTTAACAGTTACTTATATCTTCTATATTCATATTAATATCAAGGTTAATACCACTATACTTACTTTTATAGCATAATCGGCATCCTCTTCACCCATAAACTCAACGAACCCATAGCCTTGGTGGGTTTGAGTCACTCTGTCTTTTGGCATGTGGACATTGACTGTAATATAAGAACATAAACATCATTACAGTGCTTTAACAACTATACTCTCAATGTTATATTAATTGGAGTAGTTTCCATTAATATCTTTATGTCAAGTAAATATAATTCAAAACGTTAAATAAAACTGTGCATACTTAATTGAGTTAAAAGCCTAGATGTTATCTAGGTCACATTAAATATGCTATGTATTAGATCAGGTGAATGTATGAAGAGTAAACAACAACCTTACATATTGCCAACAATATAAATTTATTTTTTACTGCACTATTTAGTTTTAAGTAATACTTGCTGTTGTGTTAATTATATACGTACCCACGGGTCCAGCTTGAACAAACAGCTCCCATAGTAAGCTCTCTGTAACTCTGTCGTCCAAACCGCCAACATATATTGTGGCATCTGAAACACAATGTTAAACCCAATTGTTATTCTAGCAATTAAATTTTACGATCAAGATAGTAACTAGAATTCAAATAACATACAAACATATACGATTATGTGGATAATATAGCTCCGTTTGTATACTAACAACGATACTTAACCTCAAATTGAAACTTCAAATAATTTTATGAGAAATATTGTGAAGAGTAAGTTTACGAATAGTAAACAATAATAGGGTTTCACAAGTAATTTGAATACATTAAAAGTAGTATACTATCAATAAATACCTTGATTCCTTTCGGCAATCGGCCCCGCTGCCATTTTTATTGACAAGCGTCTTGCGTCAATATTATCTTTGACAGCAGTAAGCACCAGTGTTGCAAGTTGCAATTATTTAGTTATTATTTTGAGGTTGCAAGCCTTAAAACAATAGACAACGATTGATTTGTTAATGGTCCATTCAAGCTTTGCTACTGTGTCTTTAGGCACTCCATATAAGTTAATCTTGGATGATAGGTAGGTAGGTGCATCTAATGAAAATAAGTATATGACTTTAAATGTTATATAAACATATTTTTTGTTACATTGATAACTGAATATAAAAAATTGATTTACTTCCAATTTTAAATCAAAACTCATAGCGACTGGGGACATTGCGATTGTAAAAACCGTTCTGTATTTATTGCATTAGATAGGAATAAAACTAACTGTAAGAATTTATTTTCATTAATATTAATGATACTTAATTTCTATTCCTACTTTTAAATAATTTTTAGTCAAGAAAAATATTGCAGAATGGGAACATTGTTTGGTTTGTTATGTTTATGTTGTGTTTGTCAGCCAGCTGTCAGTAAGAAAAATAAAACAACAAACTCATTTCATTTCATTCCAGCGCGCATCTTTGTTATCTTCGTTCGCGTGATTTTTACACAAAGTTCTGGGAAATACATTTAAAAATGCAGAGTGCCTCTGATGTAATATCTTCTTTGTTTTGGTTTAACGACGAAAATGATGTTGATGACGAGAAAGATCAGCAAATTATAGAACAGTTTGTTCACAATGTTGAGGATTTTAGTTCCCAGTATGGCAGTGAAATAAGTGTTTCATATACGGCATTCAATCTTCGTGGGCCGCCTTCGAACTTTCCTGATTACGGCGACTATCCTCAAGCTTTCGTCATGGTATGATATACTTTTATCTTGCACAGTCCTAAACTTATATTAAATTTAGTTTTGATTTCTTTGTCACTGATTTTGCCGCGTTATTTGTTGAGTGTTAAAGACCTTTTGATTTTCGAATTACTTAAAAGTTCAAATAACTGTGTAAAATAGTCCTCTATATGTGTATGTTTCGTAACTTATAGATGTGTTATTTACTTTAGAGTTCATCATCTTGTAAGTATGTAAAGATTATATTTTACAAATTGCATACAATGTAAGTACTATTATCCATTGCTTACATTTTTATTGACATGGTTCGGGTTCTTACATGAAATTTGGATTGGTTTAAAGGTGTATGGTTCCTCAATCTGATAAATCAAGATCAAGTTATACTATGATACACAGATAGGAGAAGTTAAGAAACCAATAATATACTTTAAGCCAATATGCTTTAAATTCAATCTATCATCAACACGAAAAGAAGAAGAACTCTTTTTTAACAAAATTATTATTGTGCTATGAATATTATTTATTATAAGGTTTGAATAGATAAAAAAAAAAAGATTTATTTTGTCAGGATCATAAGACAAGCATTTATAAGCTTCCTGGTTCCTACAATATCAAAATCAAGTCCAATTTACTCAAACAAAACATTATATTTTATTGTAAGTAAATGGCATGTGTTTTTAAAAGTATCCAAAACAATGCATTATTGCAGGCCTTGAAATAACAAAATGTCACTGGCTAAAATACCAACATTTCAATTTATTTATTTTTTATTGTCTATTTTTTTTTTGTGTTCTCTTTTTAAAATGGACTCAAGATTACTCAAGAACTTTGATTTGGTTTTAGATTTTGGGTTCATAAAACACTCCATTATTTTATTATTCTCAAGAACATACAATGTTTTTTTTTTTAATTTAATTTCTTTGGAATCTGACGATAGTCATTTTACTATTTTGAAAGATTGAGTTAAGTATATATTTTTTAAAAACATAACTGTTACATGTTAATAATTCAGGACCAAAGTTAAGAGCCATTTCACAAAATGATTACGCTCGAGTTTAGGTAAAATATTGCATCATTGTTTATGTGTGCGTAGCTACTCACTCAAACTTAGCGTAAACAGTGTAACGCGAGAGACGAGACGGACGAAACAATCTTGAGCCGTGATTTTATATGAGATTTATAAAAAGTTATACATTTTATTTAGTGCAATGATATTTTCAAGCTAGGTGAACAGAAAAACAAGCAGGTATGGTATGAAAATAATATAATAATAATTGACATAAAAACAAATAAAAACTATAATTAAAAACAATCACATATTTTTGTCGGTACACAACTAATTGCTCATATGCTTATTATATGAATATTTGGCGTAAAGGCATTGATCTTGCCTTTCTTGGGTCTATGATTTCCGGTAATACGCAGTCTTGGTAGAACCGAGTCAATTTGGGTAGCATTTTCTCCTGCCAAAAAACGTCGTCTTTCTCTACTCTTACTACTTTCAGCGGAAAATCAGGCCCAGTCCATACAGCAAATACACATATGTCTCTTTTTGCTATATGCAACTGGCCCTGAACCTGGTAGTACCAGTCGTGATTTTTGTTCATCTCGATTTGAGATTGGCTGTTCACTTTGAAACATTTCAGATTTTTAGCTTGCAAAGCGGTATCAGGATCTATTCCAAAAAGTGAGCTTGGACATTTCACTTCCACTAAACCTTCACTGCACAATCCATCTGGTGTTGCACCTAAATAAAAATATTGTTCGTCTATAAAAAGACCACATTTTTCTATATTGGTGTTCTCTTGGACACTGAGTTGTGCCAAAGCCTTTGGTTCATTGTCTCTACCATGTTTTATTGAGGTAATGTGGTCCAGGTTATAAGAATAGAGAACAGATTTTACAAGGGGAGCAGAATTTTGGTTAGCTCGCCTTTTGCAGATTTTACCAAAGAAGGACGCAGTTAGTATACATCTTCTAAGTTCGAGCCACAAAGAACTTTCTGCCTGTAATACAGTAGCTCTCTCAATTTCATGGCGGTTTATCGCTTGTTCTTTTAAATTGTTCAAAAACAGTTGTTTTCCTCGCTCATAATCTGCAGCTTCCATATCCGGTCTTTCACATTCTTCTCCATAATGAGCATCTACAGGATTAAAATTAATTTTTTTACGAGAACTACCTGCACGTGCTATTACTTCTCTTTTATTTTTAGCATGTCTCCTGGTTTCCAACAATTTTAATGATTTTCCTGGACTAGCGTGACAAATTGTCTTATAAAAAGTGTATTGTGGCTTGCCGGTGTTAAAAGATACCACTGCGGCATAACACCTTGTAGTGTAAGAGTCTTTTAGCGAAAAGTTGACGCGTTTCCCACCTACCATCTTAGCCACAATGCTATTGAATTGTTCTGCGCGATTATTGGTGTAGGCATATAAAAGGCTTCGGGAATTATAGGCGAGTTGAGATACGTTCTTTTTAATCTTCAGAAATAGCGTAGGTATTAGTGGGACTAGATTAGGCTCTTTTTTCCTCTCATCTGTGCAGTAATAACTATCACAATTTGAATGATCCCCAAAGATGTGATGTGGGCTGTTTAAAATGTCCTTTTGGAGGTTTTCAATTTTACAGGAACTTGAACTGTTGTCTTGTTGTCTCTGTCTAATAGCAGCACGAACAGCAGTACGTAGCCTTTTCATACGGTCCATATTTAAAAATTTACGCTCGTTCAGAGGAATACTAGTATCTTTTTGAAGGAGCATATTCTTTCCATTGTAATTCCGCAACAAATGGTTTGTACATTCAATTTTTTGAATTGGAATATCCGGATATGGTCGACTCTCCAATATACTTTTATATGTACTAGAATCGCCATCCGCAATCAGGATATTATAAATTAAATTCCTGTCTTTAATGGAATTTTTAAAACCTTCAACTAATATGGCTTGCTCCATGCTGGTTGAAGATCCCGAATGGTTTTTAGTGCATTTGTGGGGTCTTGCTGGCTGGCCTTTTTTGTTAGCTCGGGCGCAAATAACACAATATTTGTTGCGAACCCCAATGTGTAGTACTTTACCACTATTCTCTCCGATTATGGCTGCAACACCAGAGAGGGCAGAATAATTATTTTTATATGAGCGTTTGCCCCAACACGCATCCGCTTCTACCGGTATCATGGCTATACCCGCATTATTAATATCACCTCGTGATTTTGCCGCCTCAATTTCCTGTTTAGCAGCATTCACCATAGTTTCTTCAGCAGCAGCCTTCCACATGTCAGAAATAGCGTCGTGTTTTTTGCTGTATAAACGAAATGGCATTGTTGGCAAATCCATCGAAGCAGTGATCTCATTCAGGTTTGATAGACCAATACCCATAATGATTGAACCAGATACCGCCCCAGCATTAAGATCTAGTTTTGCTTCAGTCGTGCTACTATCTGAAGTTTTTAGAACAAAGCTAGATCCACACATCGTACACTTAATGTCAAATTTAGATATCAGGCCCACCTGTTTCTCTTTGCATATTTTGAGATAGTTCAATTTGCAGCCGAATTTCTCGCTGTGTTCACTTATATTTATTAGTTGACTCCAAAAGTATGTAAAATCAATTATCCTTCTGCCATCAACTATATAATCGTCCTAAAAAAGTAATTCTTCATAAATAATCACATTTAAAACAAATTTAAAAAACATATCGCGCCAGCACATCAAGCTGTCCCTAACTGTCAAATTTTCTCAATTAAAAATGAACCTTATGTCTTTGCATTAAAGTTGAAATACTATCAAAGAAATTTGACAGATTGTGGTAACTTGATGTGCTGGCCTCTGTACAAAACTACTTACGATTGAGTCCGAAAGATTCATTGATTCATCTAGGTCTCCTGGCTCTAATGCAACATGTTCTTTCTCCTATAAAATTAAAGAAATAATTATTTACAACTAAACTTCTGATTTAAACCAACAATTGATAAATGTTTCGTACAGCTTCTGTTACCGATTCTGACTTATCACTTGTATGGCTAGTACCCGGCACGGCGTCTGATCTAAAGGTGCTATCCTCCTCTAAGCGTTTCAGACGATTTTTCATTCTAAAATGAAAATATAATATGTTTAATCAATACGTAATTAGTAACTGTGAAAATACATAAAAATGAATAGGTATTTACCTCACTTCTGTTGCTTTCTTTAAAGCTGCAGAATTATCACGTTTCCTTTTTTTAACACAACGGTATACACAATCCTTGCGCCCCATTGCTAAAACTAATACAACAAAAATATATATTTATTCTACGAACAATTAAAATCGTACAATATACTAAACTTGATGAAACCAAACTTTACCTTGTGAAAAAATACAAAGTGGATCAAAACTTTGTGGTCGCAGTACAATAATGGTTTCACTCTACGAACGCCGATAATCGGGACGCGGGAAAAAATGACACAGGTCCGGCTTCGATGGGCGCTCGCGCCGTACTAAGCGGTGCCCACTTGTGTATTGTAATTTATTGTAATTTCGATTGAAGTTTTATCAATATTTTGACAAAGTAAATGCAAGAATTTTCAATATTATTGCAGAAATCGGTTCTCTGATAAACGTAGTTCATGTTGAAGTTATTTTATTTTTGTTATTATTGTATATTTTAAACCAAAAATCACGATAAAATTGCGACGTTAAACTCAAAAATTGGCTTAATGGTTAATTTTTTTACTAAATATTGGTAATACAATTCAAGAATCTGTTACATTAAATGACGACTAAAATATATGTCCAATGTTTTACATATTTTTTTAAACTTAATTTATAAGTGTTTTTGATAGAAATACGACTCTGACATCAACTCTGTGGCGTTTTTTCAATAAAATGGTTGTGGGAAATTGATTACTATAGATTAAACAAGTTATTTTTAGTAAATATGATACATTAAACGTCAATACGAAAGCTTAGTCCATTATTTTCGTGTATTCAATAACTTCTGGGTATTACAGAATATGGCAATTTAGGAGCCCAAAATAATAGAAATTCGTGGGAAAACGTGAAATGGCTCTTAACAATAAATGATTTTTGATTTGTTTTGATTTGAAAATTCAAGTCACTCGTAGTGTGTCATTATTGTACTTTTATTAATATTGTTTTTTTTATTATTATTATACTAATGTAATTGATTATAATTGTTATTCTTATAAAATACCTATTTTACTTTATGGTTTCATGTTGTATTACCTATTTTATATATCAATGGGAATGTTTAGAGCTTTCTATATGATTATACTTTGTTATAGAGAACATATGGGACCTGGTGGGATGATGCACCATCAGCCCAACAAGATTACATGCCACAGAATGCCAGCGCAATCACAAGTCAAGATTTTGTTGGTAAGATTTCCAACCAAATAGGTTTAAATTATTTGTTTTTTATTTTGATTCCATACAAAAACTTGGAAAACAGAATAGTTAAAAAGATATATACCTATTTATAAATTATGTACATATAAAGGTGCTGGCAATTTCTTAAGAATCTTGATATTGCGCCTATTTAATTTGTATTGATTTTATTTGGTGGTTAAAATTTATATCCATGTAGTACCTTGACACCTAAATGGCCTGTTTCTTTTCATTTGGAAGTAGACCACGTTTGGAAACGTAACTTATCACCTACTAATACCATTGTGGACAGCAAATAAAAGTTTTGACTTTTGAGTTTAAATGCGACGATCGATCCACCTAATGAATTACACTGAAGTTCTACTGCAGCATTCATTTGTTTTTGTTTGTACTCGATCACACAGTAATTACCCTTGTGACTTGTGTATGGTTGTACTGCAATTTACATAGTAATGACTTCGCAACGTGACGGAAAATGTACTTTGGTTCGCGAACTTTGGTTGCGATTGTACTTTCGTAGATGCTTGAACATGGGTGCTTACTTAAGATAGACTACACCTCTTGTAATCTTGTTCGATCTTTATGTGACAAGAAAGGCTAAAAAAATATTGCGCCTGATTTAAATAGATATTGTCGCTCTAGGAAGGTATTCACTTTCATCCTAAAGTTTTATGATAGTTGACCTACTGCTCTGTGGCACTCAATATTATTAAATCCACAATGGTTCCAAAGTGAAGCTAAGAGTTAGGTAAACATGGAAACTTTCTAACGCTCGTTATAATATATTTATTACCTTCAAAAATATTTCTTTGGAATACATTCTGATGAAATATATTTTAAAATCAGCAGTCTTTAAATATCCCAAGAATCCGTTGCACACAATGTTACTTTCGACAGAAGTGTCCTTCGAAAAAGCAGTCTACCCCCTAGAGGTGTCGATCTTCGAGACCTACAACCCTGGGGCTCTGGTCCGCATCTGGGCAAGGGGACCGACCTCCTGGATGCTGCTATGGGAGGGAGAGCCGGAGTACGTTGGAGATACACCGAGGATATTCAGCCCTCAGATACGGCAGCTTAATGTGCCGACTAGGTGAGTGTTTTTCTTCGTTTTGCTTATAAGACGTTTAATTTAGGTATATTGATTTTTGACCAGATACTTTATGTGGATTCAAAAATAGCATCTGCTGAAATAAAATGATAGCTCTATTTAGTAAGATATCTAGCTACATTTTTAGAAAGCTGTCAGTATAAATAAGGAAAACCTTTTTCACTGCATATTTCAAATACATAATAATATACTAAACTCTTCTAACATCGATGATGGATGTTAGAAGAGTTAAGTCCACGGAGCAAATACAAAGAGGAGATGTCGTAATAAGATTTTCCTATGAAACGACGCGTGACAATTTGCGGGGTGAGGGGGAGGAAGAACCCGCCCACTTTTAATTTTTCCATCTACGGGTCAGTAGCAAAAGTATTAGCTCGTTATCTCGATTTAATTTTGAAATTACGCAGCTATCTGCCAATAGACGTCGCAAAGTGCAAGATGTTAGGGTCGTACTCAGAATTTTCGTATCAGAGAGCAATATTTTTAATGACATTTTTGATCTATCTTAATGGGTATTCTTTTTTAAATAGTTTAATTAAACATCCTAGTATAGAATGTTTTTTGATGAGTGAAGATTATTAGATTTTCTATAATAATGAAATGACTTGATTTGGCTAAAAATTCTTATGAAGATAGCAAACAGAGTTCTTTTAGGAAAAAGAAACACACACACACACGTTTCGTTTACGTGACAATCCTTCCATAACCATTACTGTCGGTAGGTAATAAGTACTGATTTCAGCGGCAGAATTAATAAAAAACAAATTATTACAAAAAAACAACCCTTTATCATCAATGTTGGAATAAACAAATACTTCTTATTTGCAGACCATAATGCTTGAATTGGTCATTTACACGTACGTACAATCCATTGCTGTCTTACTTTTTATCAGAAGGAAATCTAGAACATATGAGTATCAGTATCTAATATTGAACTTAATAAAGTAGTTGAGTATAAATACTTTAAATTAAATAAACAACTACCATACTATTACGTAAAATAAATTATTGTAGATAAATTATTTAGCTTATAGGATATGGTATTTTTATTTCCAGTGTATCAAATTATCCAAGTACTTTCCATGTAAGAGATATCCGCAGTAGCTTCAGTAAAATAATTGTATTCTAATTACGGCCCTGTAATCGGTTGTTTATGTTTTTTGCCCATAGATGGCGGCCTATTTAAAAATAATTTAAAAACTACCATAATAACATTTTGACCATACTTACATACCTTTAAAAATAAATATCTATCAAATTTTAAAACATATGATTATTAAAAAATGGTACAAGTGATCTCTATATACCTAAATGTGTTTAGTTTCTATGATTTCGAGTGTCGCCATCTAGTGTTCGATAGAATTATGTTTAGAATCGCCAAACTAAGAGACTTTTTAACCGACGAAAACAGAGGAGGTTCTCAATTCGACGCGTATATATTTTTTTTTTTTATGTATGATCACGCATATCTTTTTACTGGGTAGTCTGATTTTGATAATTCTTTTTTTATTGGAAAGGGTATACTCCAAAGTTGGTCCCATATAAATTTGAAAAAAGAATTCCCACCCTAAGGGTGGAAAAAAGGGGTTAATTGATTGTTCACGCACTGATCGTAATGTATTACCACGCGTAACTTTTTACAGAGTAGTTCTATTTTGATAATTCTTTTTTTATTGAGTAGGCTATACCTAGAAGTTGGTCCCATATAAATTTGAAAAAAATATTCCAATCCTAAGGGTAGAAAAACAGGGATATATTGATTGTTCACTAACTGATTTTAATATATGACCACGCGTAACTTATTACAGAACAGTCTGATTTTGATAAATATTTTTTATTAGATAGGGGGTTATACCTTGAAGCTTGGTCCCATATAATTTTACTCTAAGGTTGGGAAAATAGGGGTGATTTATTGTTCACTCACAGATTTGAATACTAAAATAAGGTAGTTAGCTATTTTAAAAATAATAAATATTTCGGCATGTAGCAATTAGTATATAATAGCCACAAAAAAGTATAAAATAAAAACTTTTTAACAAAAAAATTAAACCGCCGAAAACACTGAAAAGCAAAAAATAAGAAACCTTTTTTATTTAATCTTAATAACTAAGTTCTTAAACGAATGTGAGTATACCTAAATAATTTTGAGGCGGCGCCAAACTATCAATTAACAAAGATCACAAAATTACCTTAAAAATAAAGAAACAACCAATAAAAAAAAAAACGCTTTATACTATAATTATATTCTTTACTTACCACCTACTAATTCCATTGCGGAAAGCAAATAAAAGTTTTGAGTTCGAGTTTGAATCAACTTAACAATGCAATTAAATCTCCAGCGATAAACATTAAAATCTATAAAACAATTAAGTACCTATATATCGTAATTAATTAATTTGCCTGTTTGGCGCCGACTCGAAATTACTTAGGTATACTCACATTCGTTTAAGAACTTAGTTATTAAGATTAAATAAAAAAGGTTTCTTATTTTTTGCTTTTCAGTGTTATCGGCGGTTTAATTTTTTTGTTAAAAAGTTTTCTAGAATATCTTCAAGAAAATTACGTATTAAATTACTTACAGGTGAAAAGAGATGCTCTCCTTAGCATCTGAACGTCTATACGTGTAGTTGTTACAATTTAAAACAAACACCTCATGTTTTAGCTCAGCTTTGCAATAAAATTCGAATTTTTAAACAACTATACACCCGATGATTGTCAACATGTCAACGAGTTAGGCCACGCCCACATGATGACGTCGGTGCCTGGTTGAAGTCTTGTGCCTGGTAGCTTAGGCCGTCTCCTCTTTGTATTTGCTCCGTGGTTAAGTCTATGTATTTCTATGAAAAGGAACAATTGCCTCTTGAAATAACTATTGTATACGTTTTAACAAAGAAGTTCTTTCGAAGAGAACAACTTGTGCATATTTGTTTAAGTAACCTAGGTACTAACTTAACTAGGTACATACTTAAACAATTGTACGATAATTATCTTGCAACACAGGCAGTGATGCAAACTGTTTTTGTTTGACTGTTTTCCGAGGAAATTAAATTTTGATTGACTGCTTATTGTTAAATTTCATGTGAACTGCTTATTAGATAGATGATCTTGCCTTAAAAGAAAGGTCAACGTATAATTTAAAGTTTATATTATTATGATATTTATTTGTCACAAGTAGATCCAGTCTTTATGTAAAAATACCAAATGCTTAATTTTATTTATTAAGCCTGAAGCGACAATGACAAAGTTATAATGAAGATTGTTGGTCACAAACTTTCACAATTTAATTTAACTCTTTTAAACCCGTTCGTAATACTTTTTGTTATTGTATTCATAACTTCATAAAAAAATTAACTTCCAATTAAGCGTAACTTTGGGTACACGTGATATCTAAACATCGTGTTGATGAAAAAGTTTGAGGAAAATTAATGAAGGGATTACGTTTCCAATTTTTTTTTTATTTACTTTTGCTTATAAAGTTTCTTATTTGTAAATTTTAACTTATACCTATTTGCGATAAATTAGGCATGAATATCTTAGTTTATTTACGACCCTAAGAACCGTACAGTCAAAATATCCGTGCACCTGTCGTTGATTCCAGCCAATATGAATGAAGGAATAATGCGTATCCAGCTAAAGAAAAGGATTAAATTTTAATATATCTGCCATAGAGAGGCGACGGCAACGAGATACAAAAACAACCCTTATTGCAAAGACAATAAAGACAATTCTCATATTCTACAAGCAAAATTTAATCAAAATTTGTTGTCACCAGGATTTTAAGGCTGGAATTCAACCACAAGCTCCTACCTTATTACACGGAGTTGGATGCAGTGTTACTCCGTGGCAAGCAACCACCGAATCTAGTGGAGTATATGAAGAATAACTTCTCTTATTCCACTTTGTTTTACAAGAAAACGCAGCCGGTTGTTGAAAAAGGTAAGAACTTCAAGTATCATCTAGGTTTATTACTATTTTCGCGTTTAAAAAAGAATTCTGAGTACTTGAAATTAGGTTGATTTTTATATTTCACACTGCGTACGTTACTAAATGTCATTTAAAAAGAATAAAATGTGAAATTTAACCAAATTTTAATGATACAAAACTTTTCGAACGCGATAAAACGAACTCTCCTCGCCGACGATCTGTGTAAACGGACCCTTATTTGAAGCTCCGTGAGTTAGTTTTCAAAGAAAATGTGACTATGTTTCTGCCATTAATTATGCAACTTATTACATCAATTAACTGTCGCGTGGCAAGAGTCAAGTGTCATGACTTACATTCACAATAGGTATACAAGCTAGTATTTACTACAAGATCTTCCGTAGATTACTTACGAAGTTTCAAAAGCCTAATTTAGAGTTATATTTCACTTGGCTTATTTTCCTTGAAGTACCTTCGACTGTTACGTCATTGTTCAACTCACGTGGCCCAACTGGAAAGTTCCGAGCATTTGGTACCCGTACAAGTTTGTCGAACACTTTTGAAGTAATAATAAGAATAATTACACAGTGTTAGATGATGACTTTGTTTACGTTTATATTTATTATGTGTAGGTAACGCTTACAGAGTATAGTTTTGTATTTCTTTTTACAAGAGTGCGGTATAAGATTTGAAATTTTAAATGCAATAGAAAATACATTATTCTGAAAATGTTATCATAATATTTTTCAAGTATGTAGTTTCTGAGATTTAAAGTTGTTTCATAAAACATTGTAACATCTGGCTATTTGTTAACGCCATAATATCGCATTTAAAAATATAATATAAATCGAAGGTGTCCTTTTTAGAATTATCCACTTCAAAAACGAAATCGTAAACAAAATAATAATTGTGTGAGTTCTTCTGACTTTATACTTTAAACCTTTTTATTTAACCGAAATCCTCCAAGACTTGGTAACGGACTTTCTATTAGGAATATTCTACTAGTAAATTGAATGTGTCCTCCATTTACAGACGCCAACGACGCTTTCCATTTACCGACACCCAGGCGGGAACATGTCCCCAGCAAACTCGTCCAGACCTCATTAATAATGTTCTACGTCGAGATAGGATAAGATTAAAATATAAGCACAATGATTGATTATTTCTTGATCATTATCGAGATTGTCATCATTACAAGCCAGTAAATTTCCATCTCATCATTTTTTACTACGTAATTCATCTTCCTTTAGCATGTTTTGTAGACAGATATCACTTGCATACCTAAATGAATCAGTCAGATTGAAGGGAGTCTAGTGATGCAAAGAAATTAAAAAAAAAATGCAATGACTAGTTACTAACTTTTAAACTAACGCGTGGCTTGTTAACAGTAATATAATTCAACGGAAATAAGCGCGTACCTGCATAAATACCTCTAAGGTTGACTTAGGCGTTGTGTTCTTAAAGAAGTTGTTTACCTAAAATCGGTAGAATCAGTTTACAATAGATTCAGTTCCACCTTTTTTACCTTTTTTTTTTTTTTAGTAGCCATTTCTTTCCCACTGCAGGGCAAAGGCCTCTCTACCCTCCTTCCATTTCTCATTTTTTACCTTACTTTCAGATAAATCTGTATTATACCTCATATATCTAAAAATAGCAAAATTGATTCTACTATCACTTTTATCTACAGCTAATAGTACTTCTTTAGTGCTTTGACGCAATTGACTGATATTGTTGTCCATGGTCATGTACAAAGAGAAAACACTAACCGAGTTTCAACTTTATATCGAAGGACATACGTTTCAGTTTACTCTAATTGACGATACAACATAAGTGTACTATGTAAACGTTTGTTATGGACTAAGTCCTAATAGGATTTGTAGTCACGTTACTCGACAGTTGCGTGACGTCATATCGTCCGTTTATCGTCATGTGAATCTAGGGAAAATAGACGAGTATAATACTAAGGTAGCGTGATGTTACCTCTCCAATTAAGTACATTATTTGTCTAATGTACCTACCACTATTATATTGCGATGACATGATTGACAGATAGGTACACTAGAAAAAAATGTATTTACGACTGATGATGTTGTGTGGGCAAATGATGGCAGAACTTCCCATTTCACGGATTAGCTGCTGATTTCTGATTTCTATCTTAAAACACCGATTCCAGATTTCGTCTATACTAATATTATAAAGAGGAAAGATTTGATTGTTTGTTTGAATTGAATAGGCTCCGAAACTACTTGAACGATTTGAAAAATTCTTTCACTGTTTGGAAGCTACACTATCTGCGGTTAACATAGGCTATATTAAATTTTCAAAAAAGTTAGGGATCCATAGGCTATCGGTATGAACGCGGGTGAAACCGCGGGGCACAGCTAGTAATAAATAAAGAAGAAGAATTGTATTTACATAGTCAATCATACACATAAAACTTATTGTCGTTTATAAACAGCCAAGACACTATGTAATGGACTTCTTGGGCAATTCAATATGTTATCCATCGTTTTTACAGGTCAACTACTAAACAGGATAATAGCTTCGAACCTTCACGAGAACATAGCGCCGCCGATCACAGCTCCTGCAAATCAGAGACAGATCGATACAGGACCACCGCTCGGAGATTTTCAGAGTTTACCTGTAAGTATCAAATGTATAAATTAATTAAGTACTTTTTGTGATGCAAATTCATAATTATTTATGTAAATGTAAATCAAGAAAATGGGGCATGTTGAAAGTTCACCTACACGTACTCGTTTCATTCCGAAATCTTATTTGAACCATTTAATCTCGTTTGAATAATCATAGGAACAGTCTAAGGTAGCTTAGTCGGAGGCAGCTGAAGTTCAGCAACTTTAGCTATTCCCTCTAAATAAACGGACTTGACCTAGGCGAGTAGCATATAAAAATTAATATTATAATCTTGTGCGTTTCGGCAATATCAAATCAACGCAGTATTAAGTACATCCCTATCTCATTGTTTTACGTTAAACAATAAAAATGTTGAAACCGAAACTGACCTACACATGAGTCATCGAGTAACAATAGTATGCTATATATAGCCATGCTGTAGTACTACTCGAGACCATATTGTTATGTCTACTATCACTATACAATAGCGATATTTGACGACATATTGTGTTCAATATTTTTTTTGCAGATACGACTAAGTCGTATAATGTTCTAAGAACGTACTCTCTTTAGGATAGTAATGTGGAGAAGATTATTCTCAATCCATTTATTTATTAAATCCTGGTTGGGATCTGGTATTCTGTTTTAATAACTGGATTTAAGATTGTGATATAGGGAATTTTGTTTGTCCCCTCAAAAATATACCTCCAAAAGTCAAATTCAAAGGAAGGTAGCTTAACTTAAGATATTAGATTAAATTATAGACTTTTACTTAGAAACGGTAAATTAGTGGATTAAAAATCGTCATTACCTTCCTCGCTTGTGACGTCGAAAATGTTCAAGTCATGCGAGGCGTTTGCAAAAGTAGAATATCCAAGGGATTTACTAGATTAGTGAACAGGGATTCCACAATACATCCTTATGTATGATATACCTACGTATACATACTTATATAGGATCCGTTGAACGGATTCAGATGTAATTCGGCTTAAAGGCTGAACGTGTTGCGATCAGATTATACCTGGTTACATGTTCGAGATGTAGTAGATAAGTAGGACTTCCTAATTGTTAAAGCCTTGGTATTAACACGTACCTATTTATAGAACTTTTTGCTGTTATGCATCCGAATTTTACAAAGCCCAAACAAAAACAACTCGAACGTATATAAAAATGTTGTTTTTTTTAGAATAAGATAGCGGTTTTTTGATATGAGAATCGTCGTGTATATAAGTGATTGTCTTTTTATTTATTATTAGCCAAGCTTTTAACTGTAAACGGTTTAAATGAAATAATTGCAAAAGGTCAATGTTATACAATGGAAGTCAGAATATTCTAAAAATAAACAGGTTTTTAACAAAACCTGAGAACAATAACACCTGTATCAGTCGGTTTTATTACTCTCTCATTGTTCGTTATACACTGCAACAAAAAAAGTTGAAATCACTATCACTACATAGTATAAAATAAAGTCGCTTCCCGCTGTCTGTCCCTATGTATGCTTAGATCTTTAAAACTACGCAACGGATTTTGATGCGGTTTTTTTTAATAGATAGAGTTATTCACGAGGAAGGTTTATATGTATAATACATGCATAATATAGTAGAGGAACACGGATAATCTTAGAGATTTAAGTAAACGAACAAATTTTTTGCGCTTACATTGCAAACGCTGGCTGAACCCTACGAGATAGATCAAAATAATGTACTACAGTATTGTGCACCTTAAAAAGATCTACAAAAAAGTCCGCGATGGCATATGTCTATCTCTTAAGGATAACCCACAATAACCATTTTTTATCGTTTATTTATTACTTATTCACGAAAAGACCATTTTAAGTAATACAGCATTAATCCTTATCCAATTAAGTACCTTCAAAAAATTGAGCATATAATGTAGATCAATATTGCCCTTTACAGCATGTAATTTAAATGAATATTTTAGAAGATATTACAGATTTAAAATGCAGGGACATAGCGGTTGCGGCGGTACCGGCACGGGGGCCGTGCGGGGGCCGGGGGGCGCGTGCCTATACCAAAAAATGCCTCTAAGGCTGTGCTTCGCCCTACAGAACTTTATGATTGCGTAGTTTTATTTGGTATCAGCGTTGCACCCGAGCAAAGCCGGGGCGGGCCGCTTTCCGCTTATAGTTATTAAAATAAAAAGTAAAAATGTAGAAGTTTTGTTACACAAACGTTGTGAACGCTGATAAAGTGCGTCATTATGCGTTATCGGATTAAGTAAAGGGTAAAAAATACGTAAATAAAAATACGCATAGTTGAAGTAAACCCATTTTATATCATATAAAGTGCATTTACTGCAACTATGCGTTATTTATAAATTACATTTAAAAGTCAACCTCATCATCAGGTTTAATAAAGTTCCTATTAAATATTTTTAGACTTGTCTGACAAAAATAATTAAGTTATCTGAAACGTTAATGTATGTATTAAAACTAAGATTTGTACTAGATTCCAATTAGTTCCTCCCAATGGACACATTATAGTAGCCCAATGAACTCTTCTTTTCTCTAATTTTGCGCTAGTTCAAGAAAACGAAACATCACAATTTTAATGTCAAATGATAACCTAATAATTTGTATTTTTCAGGATGAAACAATACTATGTGTGATGAAGTATTTGGATATCCAGTCGCTCTGCCGCTGTGCTCAAGTTAACAGGCACTTCAATAGACTCGCATCGGACGCCATACTTTATAGAAGCATAGACCTTAGACCATACTGGCATTGTGTGCAATCACAGGTGAATATCTTTACCTATGGTAATAGATAATATTTTTGTTAAGACATTACCCAGTTCTGACGAACTAGTTAGAACTCTTACGAGAGCACTCCGCTTTTTATGCCTCGTTTAGAACGACCATTACATTAATTTTGAATTTATTTCAAAGACTCTCTTCATAGTTATTCAGTGTTTAACAAGACTATATTATTTTAGTCACGCTAATAATTAATAACCGCTCTGACAACAATTAAAAGCATTCTGGCTTTTTGCCTAAAGGGCAGATCATTTCCGTATAGTGCTATTATGTTTCAGTCAGTCAATTTAAAGTATCCATATTAAAACACAGATCAATACACATTAAAAAAATGTTAGTTATCTCTCAAACTTTCAATCTAGTGCTATCATTGGTTGATAGTATATTTATCAACCAATCACTTAGTTTCATCACTCATTTAGTAGGCTGATAACTAAATTGGTTAGTCGTTCAAAAACTGTTTATATTCTTATACCTAGATTTTTTTAAAAGTATTCTAGTCTTGGAGTGTATCCACATCTGACGAACATTACACGAGCAGCTCGCGAGCATGCCGCGAACACACTGTCAATAACGCCGTCCGCCAAACGTTCGTCAGATGTGGACGCACCCTTACTGTAAAATAACAATATTTTGTTACTTTTGTTTTCATATAGTCGAACTGTGGGTGTACATTGGTACACCCCTGCCTAACCCTTCGAGGATACAGGCGTGATGATATGTTATGTTATTTTATATTTTCAGGTCCTAGTAACCCTATCGATGCGCTGCAAATTCCTTCAGAAGCTCGATCTCTCTTGGTGCGGCAGTCATCGCATGATACAATCTAATTATGTTGTGAAGTGAGTAACCATTGCCAATAGTTGCATCAAATACTATGGTAATAATAAACAATTCCTCGTGAACTTGAACAATGAGCTAAATTATAAATTCAAGATTAAGGTTGATTCCACATTCATAGTTAATTGGTTTTCTGTTTACATTGCACTCGTCCGCTTCAATAACAATTAGTATTACTGACAGAAAATTCTTGACAATGTAATGAATTGCGCTGTTTACGTTCACGTGACAAATTGAGTACTTTGTCACGTGAAGAATACACGTTTAAAGAATAGTATTTACTATTGAGGTAAAACGTGTTTAGTTATGTTTTACGTTATTTAGAATACATTCAATGAAATAGATGACTGCGTATGGAAAGACAGTCCGTCAAATAGATAATACGTCTCAAAGTTCAGGATTTGTAGAACGTACAAAATCATGACGTAATTCTCACGAAATTAAATTCGTGATCTTACGAAATAAAAAGGAAATAAACGTACCTGAATATATTTTAATCTATCTGACGGACTTTAACATTACTAGTTATGTAGTACTAATAAAGAGTTAATTATTATTATAAAAAAAAATATAACTCAAGGTTTTGTTGACAGTTTCCTCAAAGACAGCGGGGCTGAGCTAACACACTTGCGAATGAATTGCTGTAAATTCGTCGACACTTCTGTGCTAAGAACTATAGTGGAAACCTCTACTAATTTACAAGGTATGTGTTTTACTGGCTCTATTAATAAATAGTACAGAAAATCCTAGCTTTACACCACGGATGATGAAACTGTGCTCGTCTTTAAAAAGAAACTAGATATTGCCGTCTCTTTTTCAATCATTACTTATGTATTCTTGCATCTCACTCTAAATATCTTCTTATGGCTCTTTTAGACGCGCCAAGTTTGCTCGTTTAAAGCTTAGTACCCGGCTACTCCTTTTTATTGGGTTAGACAGACTACCAAAAGAAAAATACAAATACTAAATGTGTCGTGGTACACCTAGTTTCAGAAACTAAATTCTAAGCTAACTAACTCTAGATAGATTTTCGTACGATACGATTAAATCTATCTTGTTGGTCTTGTTTATACCTCTCAATGATATATATGTATATATTTATTACTAACAACACTTATTTATCTTTGTTTAATTTTCAGAGTTATGCCTCCGCTCGGTTGTCGGCTGTTCAGACTGGATGTGTCTCTCAGCTCTACGGAGGCTGAAGCGTCTAGATCTGTATAGAACTGATATCACCACGCAAGCTGCGGTCGCTATCATCAGATCTAATCCTGGGTTGCGTCATCTTAATGTTGGTAAGCACACTATGCATTTAGTTTTTATTTATATGCAACATTATGTTGATCTGCTCAAACTTTTTATTGATATTAAATCGGAAGGCTGGGAAAACAATATTTTGGAGTTAAATCCCTTTCTGTTTTCAAACCTCATGTCGGGGTTTTTGAAACTCCGAGTCAACTAGCTTTCATTGCTCTTCTCTTTAGTTTAGGACTCCTCAAAACTAGTGTAGATAAACGTACATTTATCTAATAATATTAGTGTAGATTATTAACGCAAAATTATGTTTTCCACAGGATCCTGCAAGATGATATCATCGATGGATGAAGTAGCGTTAGCTTTGGGCGGTTACTGTCCGAACCTGGTGTCTGTGGATTTCTGGAAGTCTTATTCGCTGACTCCAAACGGTATTCGAGCCCTCGGCAACTGTAAGAAGCTGCAAGAGTTAGATGTTGGCTGGTGGTAAGTAAATTATATAAGTAATTTTGTAAATAACATCTTTGACAATAAAATTCACTTTTATCCGTGATACCTTAAATTTTAGATAATCAACCGATATCTAAAATAGTAAACTGCCATTACTGCATAACAGGCGCAATATAAGAAAGTATACGAAGTATACATAAACCTAAAATTTTATTTTGAAAAAATGTCGAATACTTGTTTGGTCTAAATAATTCGATCGTAAAGAATATTGTAAATTTCGAATGATTAAAAGCTTAAATTAATCATCTGCACCTGCATACAAACCTTATATCCATTTTTGTAGAGCCTGTTCATGTAATTATATTCTATTGAATTATTTTCTATGAATATCAAGCCATACCATAATACGATTACTGTGTCTAACTTATCAAAAAATCTTTTCCAGTTTACAAGCCGGCGGTTCCGGCGAGTGGCTAGCGTGGCTGGCGGGCGGAGAGCTCCGCAAGCTGTTCCTGGGAGCTCTGCGCGGCGTGTGCGACCGCGACCTGCGCGCCTTGTTGCCGAGAGCGCCCAAGCTGGCGCAGCTGGACCTGCTCGGTGTTAGAGCTGTTACACCAGATATCTGTGATGCGTGAGTACTGTTTTAGTTATAATGTTGCGCTTAATACGACTTAAATTAATGTCTAGGGTGGAATTTGTTGAATACCCCAAGAAAACGGCTCACAAACATAATTAAACAGATATTAGCTAAAACAATCGGTTTCACCGGTTTCCCTACTAGCTATGCACCGAAAAAGTAATCACCGCTATCTTTGTTTTTCAGAGCGGAGATTTACCACCAGTTATAGCATGCTACTACTATTTATCATTATTTGTTTACAGAATACTAGCAGAATGCAGAGATTTGAGACTTCTTGACGTCAGCTTTTGCGATCAAATTCAGGAATCGCAGGTATTTACTGGACTTTTAATAATATTGTTATATCATAATTTCACTTAAAAGTTGACATGAATATAATATGTTATTTTATGCATTATGTAAACAGCTAATAGTTTATTTTTTTATTATTTACAGGTATTAGAATGGCGCGAGCAATACCCTCACGTAAGCATTAAACGATCTTTCCAGTCTGCCAATTTGAATACAGCTCCAAACCCATTGTTTTTGGCGCCGAGTTTAGAGTAAAATAATATAAAAAGCATGACAAAGATTTATTGGATAAGATTAAATTTTATATTTGATTTTTCATAGTCGTATAACTAAGGAACGTATAAGTGATTGTTTTCGACTGAAATAGGTTTGGGGACCCAATAGTACTTTCTTTCGGCAAAAAATACTAGAATACAAAAATATAATTACCTAAACAGCAAATATTTTCGTAATATATTTGAGAAAATACCTCTAATATTTAAGTTTAACAGGAACAGTAACTAAAAGAAGGTATAATTATATTGATATTAAATTGAACACGCAACGAGTGTGTGTTTTAGGCAGTAAGAAAAAGAGACAGAGCTATACGGACTGTACTGTCATCTCTTACGCAACTGACCTAATGTTTTAAATACTAAGTTCATACAAAGAACACCAAGAATATGTCGATTACAAAAAACAAGAACTGATTTAAATAGAAAAGTGATCTATCATTTGGCTTTAACGAACCTAACTAACACTTAAAAATATTAAGACTGACTAAATTTAAAAGTAACAATTCCTATTTAACAGCATTTAAATTTATTTTGTGAAGATTTTTTTACAAACACACAGACCTCGTGCTTGTAAACGATATTATGAAAATCTTATTTTCAACTTTCAAAGGAAAAATGTATTAAGATTCGTAAAGGGAAAAATATCTACACACTTTTTTAAGAATTAAATATGATTAAGATGATACAATTTTAACTTCTCAGCAGCTTTTGTTTATTTGAATTTATTCTTATTTTTATTAATGTATTTACCACGAGTTTTGTTTTAAATACCTGGCAATGCAATATTAAATTCAGGAACGATTCGTTCACACTTTTATATATACCATATAATAATACAAAACATGTATGAAATTCTTGTTAATTTATATTATACTTATCTATGGATGCGCAGCTGAATTAATATATATTTTTTAACATTTTTTTTGCTCAATGATAATTTTGCTATTATTTTTATGAATTTATTAATATAATACTGTTTAATTACAATATTTTTATAGTCTATGTAGTTATAAGGAATATTATTCGGTATATTATTATTGTATGTTTCATTAGTATGTGCTACTTAAGTTAAGACATATAGATTTGGCTATAGGTTGACCAACCATCTTTAGCTAAGTTTAGCTTGCATAGTTGAGCCAGTGGCTATGATAAAATGTTTGAAAAATTGTCTCATTTATGCAAGCTGAACTAACTTAGGTTGGCAAGCGGTGGAAGAAACTACGACCCAATAAAATTCAATTTTAGGTTACACGAATAAATAAAGACAGCAAAAGACATTTTAAAATGTAGGACTGCTTTTTAGGTTTTAGCAATAGATGTGTATTCAGTGTATTGTCTATATACTTTTGCCATTTGTACGTGATTGGTACGAAAATAATTATATATCGTCAATTTTGTTACAATAGGGTAGATGACTAGTTATGAAAAGTCAAAATTTATTTAGTCCGCCATTTAGATAATCAAAATATAATAGACACGCATATACTCTTTGATCAAATCAATAAAAAAATACGAAGATATACTGTTTCAAAGCTCAGGAGTGGGGGCTTGTGACGTCAAGGGTAGGTACTATTTTTGCTTAGACGTGACGTCAACAAGATTTGTATAGGTCGCGTCACGTAAAAAGAACGCTAGCTGTCAAGATGCGCAGAACGCGATTTATCGGTCTGTTTGGTGGTATGAGGTGCGGGGGGCACGAGCCGCATGTTTGCCGGTGCGCTATTGGTTCGTAGGACGACCTTCGCCTGCCGAATTGTATACTCAAGCGTAAACGTACCCTCCCCACCTTCCGCCAGCATTCTTTTTACCTGACGCGACCTATACTCACTGTATCATCATAATTCTTTGCTAAAAGGAAAAAAAAGAATGCGTGTCTAATATTTTTATATTACCTAAAAGATGGACAGAATAAAAATTAGTCATTATCCCTATTATTAGTAATAACTATGTATCTACTTACAGTAATAGTTTTGGGTGCATAATGAGGTTATAGCATAATGTTTCCTAAAGTATTTTGGAAATGTTTACATGAAAGATATTTAGATATTTTTGCATATTATATAACTCTAGTAAGAGTAATTTTATATTTAAGATGAGACTTACCTTTATTTATAGTATTATTCTAACGTTGGACTTGGTGCGTTAGGTGTCCATTTCATTACTCGTTTTGTATTAAGTTCAAAAAGAATGGGAAACAATCAGGAATCCAAAAAGATCTGCAAATCTAATATGATAATTGCCACTATTTCAAAACGAACATTGTAAAATGATAAGCTACTGTTATTAAAAAAAAAAATATTCTAATAATATTCCGGAACATCTCACACACGGTTGTCTGATCCCAAGCTAAACAGAGCTTGTGTTATGGTGACCAGACAACTGATAAACATACTTAACAGACACCGAACAAATGATCGTGCTCATCACACAAACATTTGTCCCGGGTGGGAATCGAACCCACGACCTCCGGTATAGCAGTCAGGGTCTCTAACCACTAGATCAACAGGCCCGAAAAAAAAGAAATATGTCTTTTAAACTTGTGTAATTTATGATATTCTCTTATCTTTTCTATATCAATAAAGTCTTATTTACTTATTGAATTCAAAATGACTTAAAGAAATGCGCGCCTAACGATGTTTTAGATGGGAGTCAGTGCAATGTCACAAGTCCAAAATTTCAGTCATAGCAACTAAGATTATTATAGTTTTAATGAAATATTATAACATTTGTTTTTCATAATAAAAACATAAAATATTATTGGTGTTTTGATGAGCAACCTATTTTGTTTTCCTTCCTTTAATTGATGTACTGAATATCTCAAACATATGAATTATTTAAAGCATCCACACGCATCATTTATTAATACATTTTTAAATAAGATAAGATAAGATAAGATAAGATATATTTATTTGTTAGAATATGGTACAATTAAGATATTACATAAAAACATTTTGCTCCATAATATTCTGCCGTTTCCGACGCACAAATATTTGAGAAGGTACAAATAATGACTATACTAAAACTTACACATAACAACAAATTGCAAAACAATTACTATAAAATAAAAGCACAATAACACTTACATTTAAAATTTCCAATCAGGCTTCTCGTTTAAAAAATCACTGATCGAATAATAGCATTTAGATAAAAGGAACTTAAATAAATTATTTTTAAAATTTCTTATGTTCATTTCTTTAAAACAAGCTGGTAATTTATTATAAATATGTATTGCCATGCAAAAAACGTTTCTCGAGTATAGTTGTATTCTTTGTTTGGGTATATTTAATTTGTGTTTTTGTCGACTAGCCCTTTCAACAACATCATTATGTTTTTCGAACAACATGCTGTTTTTATGCACGAAAACCGAAATTTCAAATATGTACATTGACGGGAGTGGCAAAATGTGATGTTTTTGGAAATATGGAATACAACTATCTAGCTGGTGCAGTCCACATAGAGATCTTATGCATTTCTTCTGCCCTCTAAACACTCTAATGGAGTCGACAGAGTTACCCCATATTATTAAGCCGTATCGTATTACTGAGGATACATATCCGTGGTAGGCAGATAATGCTGCCTGCATATTGGCTACACGTCTTAAGCGATACAGGACATAAACAAATTTCTCTAGTTTAATGCATAGGTTATCAATATGTGCCTTCCAATTACAATATTTATCTATGGTTATGCCCAAAAACCTGGTGTTTTCGACTTCACTGACAACATTATCATTATATTCAATTTTTAGTGCTTCCTGTCTAGTATTGTATGTCTGAAATCTAATCATTTTTGTCTTACTTATATTAATTTGTAGATTGTTATGCCTTAACCAGTCTATAATTCTAACCAAAGTTCTATTTATTTCTTTTTCATATTCTATATTATTTGTATTATTTTGAATATTAATGGTAATGTCATCTGCGTACAACACACACTTATGTGTGGTTATATTTGGTAGATCATTAATATATATTATAAACAGTAAAGGTCCCAATATGCTCCCCTGTGGAACGCCATAATTATTTGGCTTATATTGAGATCTGACGACTGCTTTACGATTTTTAAAGTAACTTGATACCTCAACACACTGCGTTCGACCACCAAGATAATCTTCTATTAATTTCAACGCATTTCCCCTTATTCCATATCTATTTAATTTAAGCAATAATAACTTGTGATCTACGAAGTCAAATGCCTTAGACATATCAATAAAAATAGATGTTATTGGTATTCTTTTGTTCAGACAAGTTGTAACAAGATTTATTAAATTAAAGCAAGCTAGTGTAGTCGATTTATTTTTTGTAAACCCAAACTGTTCCGATTTTAAAATTTGATATTTAGTAAAGAAATTATAAATTCTAACGTGAATAGCCTTTTCAAAAACTTTTGACAATATCGGTATTAGTGTAATGGGACGATAGTTATTAAAATCAGTCTTGTCACCCTTTTTAAATAGTGGTTTAACAATGGAAAGTTTAAGACGATCTGGAAACACACCATGATACAACGATAAATTTATAATATGAGCTAGAGGTTCTGATATACTTGTAGAGCATAGTTTTAAGATTTTTGTATTGATATCATCATATCCAGTAGAATTTGTGTTTTTTAAGGAAGCAATAATTTTTAGTATATCATCTTTATGTACTGGGGTCAAGTATATTGAGTTGGGATAATGTTTTAAACTAGATTCATAATGATTGTAAGTAGTTAATTCACTTAAAGGATTACTGTTATTACTTATATTTATAAAGAATTTATTGAATTCGTTTGCTATTGTGTTAGGTTCAGAGTAGATTTTGCCGTCACTTATTATTGTATTTATGTCGTTTGTATGTGAGACATCGTTATTAATATTTTTAATAATTTGCCAAGAGGCCTTACTTTTATTTTTAGAATTTAGTAAGTATCGTGCGTTGTTTAATTTATGAGCTAGAAAGATACATTTTCTTAAAGTTTTTGAGTATTTTTCGTATGATTTCAAGTTTTGCTTTTTGTTTGCATTTGATAGTCGGTATTTGATATACAAACATCTTTTTTTAATACTGCATTTTTTAATACCCTTGGTAATCCAGTGATTTCTGATAGGCTTTTTATTCATTTTTACAAGGATTTTTGGGAAACATAAGTTGTAGAATAATGTAAAAGTGTCGTGAAAACAGTTAAAAGCACCGTTAGTATCCTCGGTTTCAAAAACGTCGGAAAACGATAATGAGGATACGCAGTCGATAAACTTTTGAGTATTCTCACCATTTATGTCTCTCACTTCCTCAAACCAAAATTTGTTTTTACATTGCACAGTTGACAGATTTGCTGTAAAAGTTATCGTTTGGCATGTCTCATGGTCCGACAATGCAACGTAATGTATGTCCGTATTTACTTTTGACATATTGCTAGTAATTAGATCAATGCACGAGTTCTTTCTTGTAGGCTTACAAACATGATTAGTTATATTATAATTATTTAAAATAGAGCAAAGTTCTTTAGATACAGAATCATTTTTTAAAACGTCTATGTTCCAATCTCCACAGACTATAACATTCTTATTACTTTTCTTAGTTAATTTAGTTAATACTTGTATTAATCTTTCGAAAAATTGTTTTACATTGGAATTTGGTATCCGGTATATACAAATAACATAAACATTTAGAGTAACAATTTCTATAGCACAAAATTCAAATGTATAAATTAGCGGCGTTGGCAAACCTCTTACTGCTTCACAATCTAGCTCTTTCTTAACTAATATACAGGTACCACCTCGGCGCTGTTTTGGCCTTGAGAATGATGATACTAATTTATAGTTTTGAAGTAGCAGATTTGATTCCGTACCCTTTTTCATAAAAGTCTCGCTTATGCAAACTATATCAACACTAACACTTTTAGTTTCTAACTCAAGTAAAACTATTTCAAGTGAGTCTTTTTTGTGCAAGACACCTGCGATATTTTGGTGCATTAGGACGACTTGCTTTTCTTTTATAAAAAAAAATGGTCTTCGGCAACTTGAGAATGCTTTTTGAATGCTTTTCCTGTTTCAATAGTTTTGTCGCATAATTTAGATTCAACAATGTTTTCTAAGTTAGAAGCGCAGTTGTAGTTTTCTTCATTTTCAGTAACAAAATCAGTGCTAAGTTCTTGAATTAGTTGTTTTACACTCTCAAATACTACATTCATTCCTCGATTATTCAAATTCCCAGACTGTTGATTAAACATTGTGCTGTCATAACTGAGGTTCAAATTAGAGTCAAGGAAATATGCATGAAAATGTGTCATGATGTCAAGATATAGAAGATTGTTGAAAGTTTCAACTCTTGAATTGTACAAGTCTGAGCGACCATTGAATTTGAAAGTAGGTACGCAGATAATTATATTCGTGTTATGTATATCTTTAAATGAGTTTCGGATTTGGTTAATTAAATCGAAGTAGTTTTCAGTCGTTTTAAAATCATGTTCTCCAATTAGTATGACACAGTAGTCGTTTATAGTGTAGTTAGTAAGCTTCGTTTTCAAGTCTTTTAGTAGCTGCTGGGTTCCACAATTGCTTTTTATGTAATGACAAATGTTATAAGATTTTAATTTGTTTTGTGCGATTGGTAATATTTTATTTGTATTATTTGTACTAACTATACAAACCTTATTCTGACGTTGCTCTTTAGTTAATTCAGATCTCTCAATTTTTTTCAAAGTTAGTTTGTTCTCATTGTTTAAATTTTCTTCAAAATCAATACGGGAAGTGTTAGATCTTAAACTACTTTTTGGAGTACTTAATTTATTTTCTAAAGGAGTACTGGTAACTTTATGGCAAACATTTTTTCTCTTTGGTAATTCTTTATTAATGTGTTCAAGTTCATTGTTTCTTACAGTTAAAATTTCTATCTTCTCATTAGCATTCTTAAGATCGGCTGTTAATTTTTCAATCCTTAATTTTAGTATTTCAACTTGTTGATCATCATTATCATCGGACAAGTATGGTAGGCTTGCGCTATCATTATTAGGTGAATCAGCTAGTATTATGCTACCATTCCTATTTCTTAAAGCTGTATCAGAATTAGAGCGAGCACGACGATAAGTTATATTTTCTATGGAATCCATGGTTTTTGTTGTGTTTCTTATATCGAATAATATGGTTTTCAAACAATTTTTGTTTCCTCTCTTATTTTATTTCTTTTTGTCGTGATAATTAAGCATTTATTTTTTTATGCTTTCTTCCATAAAAGTTGCTGCGTGAAACGAAACGCAAAACTAAAAGGCTGGTATTCAAGTCTCGTAATGTACAGTTTCTGAACGACAGTTGTGATGTCAAAACTATCTGCTGCTTTGTGATTGGTCAGGGTTGACATAAAAGATCAGGTGATAAATGTTTACCTTTGGTTTTTGAATATTCAACTGTTATTATTGAATGTTATTGATACATTTTTCATGTTTCAACAATTTATACTTCACGTGAATGTTATGTGGCACTATTATTGCTTCAAAGTATTTTCACTGACAAGTTACTTATTTCTATTTTAGGTTTTATGAGTATTTGAACACTTTTCCAACACTGAACACTGTTTTTTATTTATTGCTATGTTATCCAAAGTACTGGCTAAATCACTGAGATAACACTTTCAAATGTTCTACAATGTGCACAGAGTATTTTTCTATGTCTGCTATTATTAAAGAAACGACAGTCTATTTTTAATTAATAATTTTGTAGCAGCTATTGATGTTTCACAGTTTGACAGTTGACAGTTTAGTTTAGTTTTTAAAATGAATGTTTGCAAATTGCTCGTTATGTATTGATCGATTTTAATATATTGTATTGATTTTTTTAAGGGCAGTCGTACTATTTTACTGTACCCCTGCCTGCTGAAGAATAATTCTTTGTAAGAAGGTTTTTGAAAATTATAGATTTCAATGCTTTTCATATCTTATAATTGCTTATAGTCTGTGCCAAATGGTATTACATTCCATGCTGATTATGTACAATAGTTATTCTACATAAAGTAACGTGAACACACACATAAATGGTCTATTCCTATTTATATACTTAGTTATCATCTAAATTACGACTTCCTTTCGTCTGTGAGATGTATTTGCATAAAGCAGGACAATTAAACCCAGAGTTCGTGACCGACCGAGTGATTGAATGTAGTTCCTAATAGTATTGTGTAGAACTTAGTTTGTAAACAACTCCTTTACGAACTCGACGTGTGATTTCTGTAACTTTATAAGTGCCTGAACTATATTTCCTACAGGTAAGTAGATCTTCTTATGTTTCAAGTAATTTGCGAATTGTAGGTAAATAACATATACACATATCATCACGCCTGTATCCCCGAACGGGTAGGCAGAGGTGTACCAATGAACACCCACAGTTCGCCGATATGTTTAGGTCCCATGTAATTGGGGGCGAGCCCATTGCCACTAACCGGGCACAAATCCAAACTCCGACCTGTTACTGAGAATTTCATAGAAAAACCCAATAACACCTTGGTGGGTAAATAATAATCAAATTAGGTACAAGGAAGTTAAAGTTTTGGTGTAGTAGTAGTAGTATTTGATTTATTTTTAGCAAGTTTGGGTGCAGGTACTGCTGAAGCTACACATCTAGCATGGTCCATCGAGATGTTCTTTTTTAGAGTATTTACATATTTCAAATATTTGCATTAGATATCTAATTAATAAATATTAGATAACTAAAGCAAAAGTATGTTGTTTTGTTGTAAGTTATCGTACAAATCTAAAGTTTTGTTATTAAAACTGTTGTGCAATCAAACAAGTTGTACGTGCGTAGGTATGTTTAATAATCACCTGTTTTTAGATAATGAAATATGAAGTATTTTTAAGATAACTGTAATATCCAAAAACCAATTAATTATCATCATCGTTTATTTAAGTATGCGTTATCTATTACCCCTTGTTAAGGCAGGTTAAGAATAAATAAAAAGGAGTCGACCTTTACATTTTCACTAAAAAATATGGTATCCTAAATAAAATGAGTATATGAAATGTGAAAATGAAATGAAATATGTTTTTAAATCAATAACAAATAATATATTTTCTATTACATTTTCAGACAATGACGTTATTACGATTTTGTTTTACCCTATTATTGTTTGGAATGATCAGTAATTGTGAAGTCACTAAGACCAATCAATGGCCTAACCGATCTGTTATAGTTCAACTGTTTGAGTGGAAATGGTTGGATATTGCAGAAGAATGCGAACGGTTCCTTGGACCGAAAGGCTATGGTGGAGTGCAGGTATCCATTTTTGCAATATAAGTACTAATTTTACGACCTATATTTACAGCTTAACCATAGATGTTGTACCCAACTTTGGAAAGCACCATAATTAAAAATATTGTTCCGATGAGCTGATTGAACGGTATGCAGTCATCTCTCACTTTCCGAAACTCATTTCCGCGTAGTTCTTGGCCCAGTTAGTAGAAAGTAGATGATGTGTAGCAAGATAACAGTGTAGATAGATAGATAATTGAAAAATGTTCTTACTGACTTGAGGTAAGACTTGAGATTTGGAAGATGGTGGTCACCTTAACACCTGCTTCGCGTCTTTCACTAATAATACCTACTCTCATGCCACCTAAAAGTATCAACATCACAAAATATCCCTTGGTTTCCAGACGTCACCAGCATCAGAGAATTTGATAATCCACCTCAATGATGGAGAAAGACCTTGGTATGAACGCTACCAAGTCATGTCTTACAAGTTAAAAACTCGGTCAGGGGACGCAAGTGATTTTCTGAACATGACCACTAGGTGCAATCGAGTTGGAGTCAGGTAAAAAATAATATCTTTCATGAATATCTTCTAAAAAACTAATACAGGGATTACATGCCTGATTACACAAAGTGATTAAATAAGTAGGAGCTAATTGCAATGATGACGAATATGACGATCTTAGTAGGTAAGTAACATTAAATGAACATGGCACATTAAATCTTCCGTGATAATATTTTCTGATTCAGTGAATTATTGTTAATTGCTTTGCAATTTACATATTATTTCTGCATGGTCATTTTATTAAATGATCGGTAGATATACTTAAAAGGCACTTACTAAACCTAAGTATTCCACTAAAACCACCAAGCTGCCATCCTAAACGTATACGCTTTCTCCGAACCGTCGCGGGTGAAAAATATTTAGGTTGGTACGTCATCATGGAAAACTGTTTAAATAATTGCAGAATTTACGTCGATGTTGTCGTAAACCATATGACAGGAAATCATGAAAGCAACATAGGCACATCTGGCAGTACTGCAGACTTCTCATCATTTTCTTACCCAGCGGTCGCTTACAAGAAGAAGCATTTTCACCACCCTGTATGTGATATCAACAATTACGATAATGCTACGGAGGTTTGTTGGATTTAATGTTTATTGATTGAACCTAGTTGAATATGATCAATAGTACTGAGAATATTTATAGGGTAAGATATGATTTAGAAATCTACCGAAGACAGCACACCCTGGTCTGATAAGACTTTTTGTCTGGAGCAGCTGTTATTATATTATTATAAAGTATACTTACAACCCCTATTTCCCCGGAATTCCCTATTTCCCCTATTTCCTTAAAAAAATACTCGAATTTGATGATTTCAATAGACATCTAAAAGTAATCATATTTAGGTGCAGCTACTTTTGGTATTTCTCAATCTATGTATTTCTTGAATACTTAAAATGTTATTTTTAATATTCAGGTTCGAGTTTGTCAATTGGTCGGCCTTAAAGACTTGAATCAAACAATGCCTTTCGTCCGTCAGAAGATAGTCGAATACCTTAACAAACTTATTCACCTTGGTGTTGCTGGTTTTAGGTAAGCAGTACATAAAATTGTTCTGAGTTAGATGGTTCCAATTGTATTAGATGTGTAAAATACTATCAATAGTAACATCAAACAAATGTTGTCATCGAGAATCGTAAGCATGCATCGACTAAAACATTTTAAGGTAGGATTTTGGACCTCAGGTTGCGGCCATGTTTCGTGAACGGCTTTGCTACATACTTAGTTGTATTTTGAGTTTTTGTTACCTTTTCGTACAGAGTGGATGCAGCTAAACACATGTGGCCAGAAGACTTAAAAGCTATTTACAATTCGCTTAACAACTTAAACATAGACCATGGATTCGAAACAAACTCAAGGCCTTACATTTACCAAGAAGTTGCTCATGGTGGCGCGGTGAAACCATCGGATTATAAAGACATAGGAGACGTGACTGAGTTTTTAGTAAGTAACAACTAAATATCACTTTCAGTCGAATGTCGTAAAGATTGATTTATATTGAAACGAGGACAGATACAAGAAGGTTTAAGTGGTACTAAACATTAAGCAAAGCTGATGGTTTGACAGGCCGGAAGCCCTATATCCAGCCACGCAAAAAATCTGGAGATCTAAATTGGGACAAGTGTGAAAAACCTATTAACTATATATTTTTTATACCTAAGTTTTTTCTTTATATCAAACTTTTAGACCTAACAGATTTTAAATACAATAATGTTACTAAGCTGTAAGATGAATTCATCATCATTGTTATGATTCGCTAAAAGCTAACCCATTAAGTGTTCAACGTCTTTATAAGGTCAAAATATTAGCCTTGAAACGCTAATCTCCCAAGTTTTCTTATGGCTTAAGTAAATCTCCTGAAAGTGAGCCATCGCTTTCGGAAAGGATTTTCATGACTAAGCAAGTTTATTTTCTTTAGAATCCCGGACTAATTAGTCTCTACTAACTGTGAGGCGTGACTCTGCAATGTTAGACTTCGGAAATAGTTTGTGTCACTGTACATAGATTAATCATTTAATTGTAGAGAAAATGCCGGTATCATTTTCTATTGCGGAAATTCGTGTTTTGATTTCTTCTATTGTAGAAAGTCAATTTCATTTATTCGTCTTCCATTGTACCTTGATTCTTTCTGTAGTGATTAATAGTTGTCTTTCTGGTAAATTAGTAAATATCAATGCGCAAACAACGTGCAAAGACTTTGTAAAATGTGGAATTCATTTCATTGACGCCTTCTGTTCTTGACTGTGTAAAAATTTACAATTTACTTTGTAAAGAATAACAAAGTAAATTGTAAATTTCTCTTAAACCTTTAACAAAGTTATGAGCCTAATTTGATATAAAGTTGTAAAAAAAGTTTGTTTAAGTCTAAGTAGGTACTTTTGGAAGACATTTTAACTATATAGTTGTGTGTTTCAGGTGGTATCAGAACTATACAACTATTTCAGTGGACATAAACCTTTAAAGCATTTAAAATCCTGGGGAGCTTCATCCTCGGGTATGCTGCCTAGTCGTCATGCTTTAGTTTTTGTAGACAATCATGATACACAGCGAAATAGTGGTGGATTAAACTACAAAAGTGCCAATTATAAGGTATAGTAATTGTGTATTTTGGGTATAAGTAGTAAATTGTGTAATGTCTTAACAAATTTTCCACGACCTCAAATGGACTAAATTTTCTTAGGTAGGATCAACCAGCATAACGCAGTTGGGAAATCTCTCTTCAGATGAAGCATACCTATCTAGTATCTGGTTGCATGATTATAATTTATAAAGGTATATCATCCACAGGTCGCCATTGCGTTCCTCCTAGCACATCCATACGGACAACCTCGTATCATGAGCAGTTATTACTTTGATCGCAACGACCAAGGCCCACCCAAGGACGGTAGTGAAAATATTCAGTCTCCTGTTATCAATCAGGTAAGATGTTACAGTTAGATATAGTGTAAATTTTATTATATTTTTCATTTAGGTATCTTTTGGGAACCTTTGCATATCATATATCAAATAAAATGCTCTGCCTTTTTACGAAAATTTATCTTTTACGGTTTTGCATAATTATGTTTAGGATTAGGTGTCATTAAATAACGTAAAACCATATTATACAGGTGTATGCTATTACAGAATGGAATGGTCAGTCATTGTCTATGGTTCAATAAAGATTTTCTAAAGACAACATTAAGAATTTCAGGGCATTTAATGTTTTATTTATTCTTTATATTTACTAGGATGGATCCTGTGGAGGTGGTTGGGTTTGCGAGCATCGTTGGCCATCAATTTATAAAATGATCGACTTCAGAAACGTAGTCCATAGTTCTGAAATTGAAAATTGGTGGGACAATGGTAATAATCAAATTGCATTTAGTCGCGGAAATAAAGGATTCGTCGTTTTTAATATGGAAGGGAAAGAGCTGGAGAGAATTTTTCAGGCAAGTTTTGTTCTACCTGGGATATAGTCAGAGGTCAAGTTTTCATTCAAGTTAACTTTGCAGTAAATTAATATATAAATTAAAATATGAAGGTAGAACGAGCAACATCTTCTGTCAAGACGAACAACATCTCAGTCTGCCCATGATACCTGCAAAGGTGTCGAAACGTCGGCACCCAAATCTAAAATTTAAACCGCGAAAAAATCCGTAAAAAGTAGTTTTATTTCAATGTCTAACATTCACGTAAACCTAAGAAAACAATTTTCAGTCATAGCTCTTCCCTCATCCTTATGCTGTTGAGACAAAACAAAACGAACTGATGTTGATCTATCTTAGTAATATATATTGTAATATAGAAAGTGTATAATAATTAGTAGAGCATTAACGTGTTTAATAAATAAATTAAGATATAAATGAACTTTACAGACGGGTCTACCAGCAGGAAAATACTGTGACATAATATCAGGTAAAAGGGAAGGTGAGGGATGCAGCGGTAAAACAATACATGTGTCTAATACCGGACTTGCATCAGTTAAGCTATCTGGAGAAGGAGCTGAATTGCATCTCGCTATTCACGTCGGGGAAAAGGTAACCCAAAATTAAATTAAACTGTTACCTAATTTAATAAATAGAAAATATTAGTAGTAGGTTCCTATATCTCAAACCAGTATAGAGACCCTCTTTCAGGTATAATTCGGCACGGCAAAAGAGTTAAAAGTCAGGAACCAAGCGCTCCCGGCTCCACCGATGCCGATGCTAACTGATTCCGACTGATTTGCCTTTGTACTGTGCCGTTTCTTTCTCTTCCAATTATATTTCAATTTATTTAATAGTGTCAGTTAGCAGGAAGCTACTGGTCTTCTATGCAGGGAGTGAGAATGGTGGTTTTAGACAGCAGTAATCGACAGATATGCAGCACATTTCAGTTGTTTCGTTCGAAATCATTCTTAAAAATATATCTGTTTTAGAAACCTAATAATCGCATATCCTTATTTGGATATAATATATTTTATCTTCATTAGTAATATTATCATACTTGAAACCATGAAGACAAGATTAGTCATTTAATACGTTGCATTAAAATTGTTGTCGTGTGGCTAAAAACAATCACAGGATATCAGTAATGATTTGTATTGGAGATAACAAATTAGATAAAACGATGTAGGGATATTAAGATTATACTATTTTATAGATTATATTACCTACTAATTCATGTTTTTTTTTTCAGTCACGTATTTGAATCTCATCGAACATTTTAAGACCCAGAGAAGTATCGACTACAGAAAAGCTCTGCAAAATATGGAAAAGGCTGCAAAGGTTTTTAAATGTAATAAATATCTCTTGTTCTTAGTTTTTTTTCCTGTGTATTACCGTGTGACCTTACCATATAAATCGTTCAAGGTAGATAAAACAGAGAAAATATTATAGATATAGGTACTTAACAGGATACTCAGCTGGTCAGATTATATCTGTCATAATTTGAAACTAATCAAGCATTCTGAATTTTATTTAATAATAATAATATTCCTGGACAATTCACACACGGTTATCTGATCCCAAGCTAAGCTCTAAGAGAGCTTGTGTTATGGTAACCAGACAACTGATAAACATACTTATATATTTCTAAATACATACATATTATAGATAAATTACACCCAGACCAGAACAAATGATCGTGCTCATCACACAAACATTTGTCCTGAGTGGGAATCGAACCCACGACCTCCGGTATAGCAATCAGGGTCACTAACCGCTAGACCAACAGGCCCGTCAAATTTAAATAAGTAGAGATTAAACAGTTAGTTTTAAATACTAATAACAGGTCGACATCGATTTAAAACAAAGATACGGGGTGTTACAATAGCAACTGAAGGAGTAAAATTCGAACTTTCTACAACAAATTTATATAACAATACTTAATTAGATTATTAATATTAAACAAATCTTTCAAATCAAAATTATCATTGTTTTTAGACCCTTTATCGGGGATTATATTAATTATTACGATAAATGTTCGTATCAGAACATAGAGTAGAATTTTATCTCTGTATATAAGCGTGGTCACAGTGGGTGGGCTTCTGTAGATAGCGTTGATTCCTTGTGTTAGTGCAATAGGTCTTTTAAGATCTGTAAGGTAAGTCAAAAAATTTCATACAGTAGTTCCGTAGAATGTTGGTTATAATAATTGAGATCTGACGGTCTTTTGTGTAAAACAGTAATTTTATTGGTTACTGGGCTAAGCAAATTATGAATTAGAAATCAGGATATATTGTATTCCACGCTCTACTATTAGCTCTTAGCATGAGCAAGCGAGACGCTGCTACGTACATTGTAATGCGCCGTCTCGCTTTCACCAATAGCAACAGTCCTGTTCTAAGATTTTATACTACACGCACTGATAGATCGTATGTCTAAGTACGAAGTTAGTCAAGCGTCGATTAAATAGGTCAGATGGTTGACCTAAGTATCTATCTCGTTTGGGGAAACCCTTGTTCTACATACAGTGGGACTTCAATACAATATTTTAATACAAATTACTTTTTGCACGTTTTAACTAGGTGATCCCATATCATCGGTGACCACTTAGGATCTTATAGTTCTAGTTACTCAACGACATTAACCCATTCAAAGCGTTTTGACCGCTATTTAGAGTAGGGAATAAGCGCGTTAGCACTTATAATAGCAATAGTTATCGACTATTGCTAAGTGCTAACTACTATACCAGTATGTATCCTACATATATAAAAAGTGCGAATGCCAGTCTATATCTTCATCCGGTATAGAGTCGGCCTATAAATAAAATAAATGTAGCGACTGACGTACGTACTAAGACATTGAGCTTCGTAGTGCTATGACACGTACCTATGTTTAGCTTTTTGGTGTGAAATGCAATGCGAAAAAATTAGTATCAAATATTTAATTAACTTATTTTGAGTTAACTTTGTAAACTGATTCTATACCAGATGTACTTTTCACCCTCTTTAAATGAATGTACCCTTTCGGTGACACCCTGTAGTTTTATAAAGCTATTTATTCATTCGTCATAAATAATATGACGTAATGCAATAGAGATTTGATATCGTTGCTATTAATACGTTGTCTTCCAACATTGACTCTTATCTAAACAAAACTACTTACTTCAGCTCATTACGTTTCAATGAATCTCGCGATTCTGTTTTGTTTTTGGACATTCTGTCTTAATAAATGAATGTTAGTTTTGATAATCGTGCATCATATTACCAACGCTACTTCTAAGGTAATGTAGACTGTAGTCACTTATTTTGAAACAATTGCGTCACAAATGTCACTAATCTAATGTAATAGTGTAGTGTCAAAATTAGTCTAAAACCTTTGGTAAATTCTGTGTTGCATATTTTATTATCTATTTTAAATAAATGGTTATCATTTATGAAGCTAAGATAGGTATAGGTAAGTGTTACCTAAGATGTAGAGATATTTCATACATTAACGGACCTATCGATTTTTCGTTTAATTGAATCGTATCTAATATTTTATGAAGATACAATAAACAGAGATTTTGAATGATTATTGACGTAGTTGTCAGTTGATACCATTATTAAACAAACGTTTTATTTAATGGCCCTTGGAACTCTACATATTACAGAGTTTGAAACAACCTTGAACGATCCCTACGGTTATTGAACCTGCCTATTTTCAACTAATTGAGGTTCTCAAATAAATTAGTGTCGACCAATGTCAATATTCCGACGACAGGAACTAATGTACCTAACTATGCTGTCACCTATTAAACCTCTTTAGTAGCAGATTAGGTACCTTGTATAAAACTCTAGCTATCTGTACATTTTAGAAACCGGTGTACATAATTACGAGTAGCTAGGTTATCCGAAAACTGCGACTTACCCAACTGTCATTTCTAGAAGCGTAAAAGATGACAGAAATCGCTTAATTGTCAATAAATGTATGGAAATGACACTTCTTAATAATCACGTGACTTAGACTCGTCACTTCCATACATTTTTGCAATCCCATTCGCTTCAACGCTTGTCAAATGTCATCTAGCTACCTTCATAAATGGAAAATAAAATAATTCTAATAAAATTTGTAAGTGGAACACAATAAAATGTTGACAAAACATATCTCTGTAACAACTTAGCTGTTACTTATTCGTCTACGCTTTGTACACGTACGTACATTGGTACTATCTAAAAGCATGTAAAACGAACAAGACAATAGTGTTCTACGTATTGAATCAATAACGTCACGTCAATATGAAAATACAATATTACATCATTATACATTTGAAGTGACCGCGGATAATGGTTATTACTATCAAACCAAACACATACATATTTATAAAAAAAGGACAATACTCCTAGTCTTTTCTTACGTCTCAAAACTAGAGAGGTAGGTAGATATATCCTAGTGCTTAGCTTGTGCAAACATGTATAAATAGAAGAAGTTATTTTGAAGATAAATATAGATACAAACTTTAAAACAATCTGTGCCGTTGGATCAATTTCACAAGCTGTGTTCACGGGCTCTTAGTTACAGACTTTCGGTAAGCCTTACTTAAACTACAATAGCTAAGTTATCACAATTTGGGAGCACAAATATACTCCTTTGGATTCTTACCTTCATTCGCTTAATAATCCAGCCTAAAACGTCCCACTGCTCGGCACAGGCCTCTTCTCATATAGAGAAGGCGCGAGCACTAATCACCACGCTTGCTCTCTGCGGGTTGCTGATTTCAGATCCCAAATTTTTGGAATCCAGGTTTCCTCACGTTTTTTTCCTTCACCGTTTGTCAGAAGTGTCTTAGAATAATAAAGAAAGTACATATAACTTTGAAAAGTTTCATTGGTACTTGCCCTGGTTCGAACTTGCAACCTCGTGCATACAAATCCGTTCATTGAACCGCTAGGCCACCACAACTTTCATTCGCTTAAACAAAGAAATTATATAGAGTCGGAATGAAAAATGTAACAGTTATTAAGCATATTTAATGAGAGTATAGATAATTTTTCCTAAGAATGACTTCAGTTTCATATCTGTCTTCAGTGTGACTGGTATTTTATTTAGTTAATGTATATTTAGAGTCTTTCTTCATGAAGTCCTTTACATTTCTTTCCCGATATTACGTCGCGTGTAAGCGGGAACGATTCTTAACTGTGCTTCATTTGTTACGTGTGTTCAGGACTTTGACTATTTTAAGGGATAAATATGTAAGATGTTATCTTAAGCCTTTTTTTTTTCTCTAATTCCTGTAAATAATAATAATAATACGACTTTTTGTTTCATTAAAAATTTATTAACCCAGTGTGGGCTGATGATGTTACAGTATCAGTTGAGAGTACCTACTCGAGAATAAATGAGAAAGGCTTGTCGCTGGAAATAAAACTTTGACATTTTAAGTAAAATGTTGTAGGCAAATGTACTCGTCCAACTTTTATTTATGTTGTCTACACGTGCTTTCACGAAGATGTTTTATATGCTAATTCAAGATACAATTTGCATCTGTATTAAATTTACTCTTTGCCGTTCTCTTTACTTAATTTTAGTAACCACTCGAAGTATCCATACTTACTCCGCTAGCCATGAAAAATTGAATTATTTTTTTTATTAACATTTAATAAATGTAACATATTGATAAATTATGTAGAGAGGTGCAGCTTATTTCTTAAGAAATTTCTGCGAAAATAGAAATCGTCTATATTGGTTAGTCATAGTGAACGACTCAATTTAGAAATACTAGAAATTATAACTTAACACATTAACTGTCCTGCCAGTAGATGCGATAGTTGAACAATTGGAATGTATTATATGTAACTCACTGAACAGGGAAAGGGTTAAAAATGAAATTATTGATGTTAGACACAAGAAACCGTCATATTTTCAGTTATAAAGTCTGGTACCTCCAGTTCTATACTATCATTTGTTTTTCAGACCTCATTTTTTACCCATTCATTCCTTGCAGTTCAACATTATCTCCAACATATTCTCGTGTCTTTCTAGGATGTTCCGGCTCATCCTCTGCCTTTTTGCCGTGTCCCAGGCGTTCGCCTATAAGAACCCCCACTATGCGTCCGGCCGCTCCGCTATGGTCCACTTGTTTGAGTGGAAGTGGGACGACATCGCTGCAGAGTGCGAGCGGTTCCTTGGCCCTAGAGGATATGGTGGCATTCAGGTAAGACAATCAATGACGTCTTTATATAAAGCTAGGGGAAAGTCAAAAGTAGAGTCGATCAATAAAATCAAAGAGTCTTTTTAAAAGTAAGCAATCTCTCCTTACTGAATATTGAAATTTTGTATGATTCCTTGCTTATTTGAGTTACAAGGAAAACTTTAAATGTATAGTCGTCGTTATCGGTTTTTTTAACGATGACGTCAGTGTTTGCAGATCAAGATTAACTTGATTTTGAATAGTCAAAACTACATTTTGGAACAAAAGCGACTACGTGTTTTACGTGTATGTTTACGGTATCTAAAAGACTAACAAATCACGAAATTTAAAACACCGCCATTATTCTTTCCTCTAGATCTCACCACCTAACGAGAACCTTGTAATCTGGGCTCACAACCGCCCCTGGTGGGAGCGCTACCAGCCTATCTCCTACCGTCTGATCACCCGCTCCGGAAACGAACAACAGTTCGCTAACATGGTCCGCAAGTGTAACGATGCTGGTGTCAGGTAGGATATGATAAAGAATTTTTACTCTACTCTATATGATAGATAACCAAAAAAGTCCCTAATCATTAGAAATTTAGTTTTTGAATTGATCATCCTGATCCCAGGCGCATCCTGGGTGACATCACTTTGGTAAAAAGAGGAGACATTTTTCACCTTTTTACTAAATCAACCAGGGAAACAAAGCGAAATTTACTATTATACCATGTTCTAGGTGATATCACCCAGGAACCTCCGAAATTAGCGAAGAATACCCAAATTAATAATGAACTGAGTCTTTTCTTTCCTCCTACACCAGAACCTGTACTTCGATCACTTGTACGTCAAGCATTGTCTATATACTAATCATGTTCTTCTAAAAGGATCTACGTAGACGCCATCATCAACCACATGACTGGTACTTGGGGCGCCAACGTTGGCACTGGAGGCAGTACCGCTAACTTCGGCCAGTGGAGCTACCCCGCTGTTCCCTTCGGTCGCAACGACTTCAACTGGCCACACTGCGTCATCAACTCACACGATTATGGATGCTGCCCTGATAGAGTGAGTATTAACTTTAAAAATCAATACCATCCTTTCAAAATTTGGCATCCATTGCAGCTTATCACCCGCTCTTTATTCGAACTTGATTTTTCGTCTCTATAAAAAGAGCAATGTATGCTATGAATGATTCAACAGTCGTTATGCTGTGTGGTTTGTTGGTAGCGTCAAAGTCCAGTATACAGCTACACATAATTTGAATCATATTTATTTGATTTACATGGATGTAAACCAATTACGTAAAACAAAGTATACATATAATAAGCACAAAAATAAACTAATAACAATAATAAAATATTATAAAACATTATTTTCATAGTAGACAATTGAGCTATTCAAGTCGTTTACAATGAACTTTTTCTTCATATTTTTTTTTTGGGGTTTGCCTCTGATGAATAGATCATCATTCGTTTAATTAAAGGTATTGGAAAGTTGGACTCCTCAATTGTTTTGCAGACAGACACTCAAATACATGTCTGTTTTCTTTATTGGTAGTGCAAATGACCCTTCTCTAACGACATTATTTGTCATTACAGGTACGTAACTGCGAACTGTCCGGTCTCAAGGACTTGAACCAGGGTTCTGAATACGTACGTCAGCAGATCGTCAACTACATGAACCATCTTATTGGCTTAGGTGTCGCTGGTTTCAGGTACGATATAAAACAGACTGATGCCTCCTTTTTCCGACGTAATTAAATAAAAAGTTATTTGATAGAGGGTGTTAATGTTTCGTTTGCTCTGCAGAATTGACGCTGCCAAGCACATGTGGCCCGGCGATTTACGCGTCATCTACGACCGTCTACACAACCTGAACACCAACCACGGTTTCCCCTCCGGAGCTCGTCCCTACATCTTCCAGGAAGTCATTGACCTTGGCGGAGAAGCCATCAAGCGCGAAGAGTACACCTCCCTCGCTGCCGTCACAGAGTTCAGATTCGGTTTGGAGCTCAGCAGAGCTTTCCAGGGCAACAACCAGCTCAGATGGCTCAGTACTTGGGGTCCGAACTGGGGTCTCCTGGCTTCGAACGATGCTTTGACTTTTATCGATAACCATGACAACCAGAGAGGCCACGGTGCTGGTGGTAACATCCTTACTTACAAGCAGCCTAAGCAGTACAAGGGAGCTATCGCGTTCATGTTGGCTCATCCTTACGGCAAGCCCCAGCTGATGAGCAGCTTTGCCTTCCACAACACTGAGGCTGGACCTCCTATGGACAGCCACGGCAACATTATTTCGCCTGCCATCAACTCTGTAAGTGCCTTTTCTGTTTTAGGTACTTATCTCCTTGTGCCTACTTGTGTTTATTTATTTATTATTATAAAAGAGATACAATATTTATTTAAAACAATTTCCCACAAAACCGGTTTAGTGGTTTCCTACATATCTGTTGAATTAATTCGTGGTTATTATCAGCATTGGAAAAGAAATCATGGTTTTGTGTCATAAAAAATACGTATTATCATTAGGTTTACTATCTAGCGAATTCATGGTTTTCTTAATTTAAAACGAAATCCAATATCGGTCACAAATATAAGAGTATCCTATGTTCTGAGTGGATGCCATTTATCTAAATCAACTTTTCTACTTACTTAATCAAGGAGCACAAAAAATACAATTTAACACGAATCCGATTTACTTAGTAAAAATAGTTTTTTATGTTATTCTTCATAATATGTTCCAAAATATTAACCTAAATCTTTTCCAGGACCAGTCCTGCGGCAACGGCTGGGTATGCGAGCACCGCTGGCGCCAGATCTACAGCATGGTGGCCTTCAGGAACGTGGCCGGCAACACTGGCATGAACGACTGGTGGGACAACGCCAGCAACCAGATCGCCTTCTGCAGGGGTGGACAGGGATTCGTCGCCTTTAATAACGATCGTTGGGATCTGAACCAGAACCTGCAGGTATGTTTGTTCTTTCATCTTTCTTTGCAATTATTCAATGATACTTAATTTTCGTTTGACTAAATAGTAGAAAAAATACCTTCAGTCTCAGCCAGCTATTCGTGCAAGAAAATGATTAAGAATATATCATTTTGTAATGATTGGCAAAAAATTGCTATTGACCAAAATGTATTTTCTTAGTTTTGATTGTCTGTCCACCTATATTTTAAACGATGGTTTATAATTGTTCCAGTGGTGTTTGTATAGTGCATGAATATATTTTCACAATATTTTCTTACTATTCTGTTTCATAAAGCCGCCATTATAAACAACCTACTTTTTTCTATCAGACTTGCCTCCCAGCTGGTCGGTACTGCGACGTGATCTCCGGCCACAAGAACGGCAACAACTGTACCGGCAAGACCATCACGGTCGGTCACGATGGCCGCGCCAACATCCATGTCGGAGCCAACGAGTATGACATGATGCTGGCTATTCATGTTGGAACTGACGTGAGTATCAATATTAATGTAGAGCGTAATATGTCGGCACCAACTGTACCGGCAAGACCATCACTGTCGGTCACGATGGCCGCGCCAACATCCATGTTGGAGCCAACGAGTACGACATGATGCTGGCTATTCATGTTGGAACTGACGTGAGTATCAATATTAATGTAGAGCGTAATATGTCGGCACCAACTGTAGCGGCAAGACCATCACTGTCGGTCACGATGGCCGCGCCAACATCCATGTTGGAGCCAACGAGTACGATATGATGCTGGCTATTCATGTTGGAACCGACGTGAGTATCAATATTAATGTTGTGTAATATGTCGGCACCAACTGTACCGGCAAGACCATCACTGTCGGTCACGATGGCCGCGCCAACATCCATGTTGGAGCCAACGAGTACGACATGATGCTGGCTATTCATGTTGGAACTGACGTGAGTATCAATATTAATGTAGAGCGTAATATGTCGGCACCAACTGTAGCGGCAAGACCATCACTGTCGGTCACGATGGCCGCGCCAACATCCATGTTGGAGCCAACGAGTACGATATGATGCTGGCTATTCATGTTGGAACCGACGTGAGTATCAATATTAATGTAGTGTAATATGTCGGCACCAACTGTAGCGGCAAGACCATCACTGTCGGTCACGATGGCCGCGCCAACATCCATGTTGGAGCCAACGAGTACGATATGATGCTGGCTATTCATGTTGGAACCGACGTGAGTATCAATATTAATGTAGTGTAATATGTCGGCACCAACTGTAGCGGCAAGACCATCACTGTCGGTCACGATGGCCGCGCCAACATCCATGTTGGAGCCAACGAGTACGATATGATGCTGGCTATTCATGTTGGAACCGACGTGAGTATCAATATTAATGTAGTGTAATATGTCGGCAACAACTGTACCGGCAAGACCATCACTGTCGGTCACGATGGCCGCGCCAACATCCATGTTGGAGCCAACGAGTACGATATGATGCTGGCTATTCATGTTGGAACTGACGTGAGTATCAATATTAATGTAGAGCGTAATATGTCGGCACCAACTGTAGCGGCAAGACCATCACTGTCGGTCACGATGGCCGCGCCAACATCCATGTTGGAGCCAACGAGTACGATATGATGCTGGCTATTCATGTTGGAACTGACGTGAGTATCAATATTAATGTAGAGCGTAATATGTCAGCAACAACTGTAGAGTACGGTGCAAACTTAATGGCGGCTCTGAACACGAGGCGAGTCGCTGCGCAGTAACAAACTTATGCGCCATCAGGGGTGCGGGGCGAGGTACTGCGCAGCGTGTAGCTAACTTCAGAGCCGCCATTAACTTTGAATCCAACTATGCCGGCAAGATCCATGTTGGAGCCAATGAGTATGATATGATTTTGTTAATACACATATGCTTTAATGCTTCTAATAAGTTAATTGCAGTCCATATTGTTTTTCTTACATATAATAGGTATCTAACTTTTATTTAGGCGCCATAAAAATTATCGATTTCAATTTCCTACGTCTATTGGTGGACAAAACTAAAATAGGTTATGACTTATTTATTTTAATCGTAAAGAGAATGGAGGAGGGCTGTTTGAAGATTTTTAATTTGGTGTATTTACTAAATATTTTTTCTTTTTATCTTTCAGTCAAGGCTGTGAAGATCTCCGTTTCTGAATAAAAGCGATCTATTGTAAAATGTGTCGCTCAATAAATACAAAAAATCAGACAAAAGACTTAAATGAAAATCTGCGTCGTAACAATATTGTGATCTTTTTTTATACCAAACCATAATTTATAATAAAAAGTTTACCAATACAATAACAGGTTTTATTTATCACAGGTATTTTCCTACATTATAATAATTATTAATTTTTATTTTAACCCGTTGTATGCCGGAAGCGCGGATCCACGCGAGACACAATTGAATACTATTGTCTTATTTATTGCGGCATACGAGAGGTTAAACCTACATTCATTTTTACCAAACTGGTCAATCGCGGCTCTTAATGGAGGGAGAGTGGGCAGGCCTTTGCCCAGTAGTGGGAAATTTCAGGCTCCTAATAATAATAATTATTATTAGAAAATAAATCTTTATTATACTCAGATTCCAACTCGATCAAAAAGACATCTGATGACTCATGATGACATGATTCTGCATGCTCTGTAACTCAGTCAAACCAATCCAGTCAAACCAAAATCTAAATACGCAATATTGTGTTGAAAAAACAAAGAGTCAATTCTAAAAATACCCTCAAGCCCAAAATACCTACCCGTATTATTAGCACATTGGCTCAAACAATTCCGTAGTAAGATATGCGAATTTGCCGAATAAATCCGTCAGTAGTCAATCGACGCCTACGTATGCCGTATGAACGTATAAACAAGGCACCGTGTTACTGGTGCTAGTAAATTGGGTAATATCACAAACATACTGACAGCGAGCTAGAATTTGTTACCAAAGTAAATATTATTAAATGGGTGAAATATGACGGAGAAATTATTATAACTTGTAGAAAAAACTAATATTAAATCTAGGTATTTCGTATCAGTTTTTGTTTGCATTCGGTCTAGAAACTGAGTTATTTACTGAATTTTGAACATGTAAGATTTTTTTGTTTTCCTCTGCTGTGCATATAGTTTTTCCCGAATTTTCAAACCGTGCAACAGAAAATTTCTTTAAAAAAAACTCGTTTCGAAATCAGTTTTACAATTTCGTTCTACAAAATAACCAGGCATTTTTGCAGGCAAGCCAGAACTATTTTACAACCTCAGACTACCGGTGTGAATTTTCCAATTGATAGATTCTATTACATTTCCTCGGCTACTGAATTGATTTGACGGTTTGCGGGTTTTCAGCTACTTGATCAAACCGTTATTTGCATACATTTCTACTAAAGTAAGGATAAAGGTAGTTAGATTTTATTTGGGTACTAAAATGCAGACTAGTCGTATACTTATGCTATTAAGGAATACTTCAGAATAAATGTTTAACTAATATATACGTGGTACATAATTTGCTGTCTGCCTCGTTGGCCTAGTGGTGCTAAGCGTGACTGCTACGCTAGAGGTCTTGGGTTCGATTCCCGATTCGACCAAGGTGTTATTGGGTTTTTCTATGAAATACTCAGTAGCAGGTCGGAGTTTGGATTTGTGCCCGGTAAGTGGCAATAGGCTCGCCCCCTATTAAATGGGACCTAAAACATATCGGCGATCTGTGGGTGTACATTGGTACACCTCTGCCTACCCCTTCGGGGATACAGGCGTGATGATATGTATATGTATACTTTGCTGTACTTAATGAACATCCTAACTATTTACTAAGTAGTAAACGAAATATTAAGGTACCTATTCACTTCAGTTCGCAAGTCGCTTATATTACGCGATCAAAACACCGATTACTTAAATCAAATCTACTAAAGAGGAGCCAAGGTTTGATAAATCTTTGATGTATACTTTCAGATAGGAGACAACTTCTTTTAGGGTGTGATAAGATTTTTGTGGGTCAAGGGTCAGGCCCTTTCAGCCTTGATACAGTTAATCCGATTGTGAAATAGTGCGTAGATAGGACATGAAGGCTTTTTACAATGAGTAAGTAATTTACTATCAATTTCGGTGTAAGTTAGGGTTTAGTCTGTACTGCTATTGTAAGAAGTCATATTTTTGCAGACTTTTTGTTTGAGAAAATTCAGTGATGACCTAACATTGCCAGTGTCATTAGATTGCGTCAGTACTGACTTAAAAAATCCCGATTGAATATTTTGGAGGCAGTTTGGTTTTCCCATCATTGCATTCAAGTCAATTTGAGAGCCAATGTAAATATGCCTTAAAAGTTCCATTGTTAGGGGAAAAGAAAAATGCATGTCGTTTTAATTTCTTTAGATCACTGCCTTAAGGTTTAGTATATCCTTATCGTATTAATATGTTCTCAGCTTCACTCCTCATTATAAAATAATTGCGAGAACGCTCTCACCTTCGTTAATGAGAAATTAACGTCACTAATTTAATTTAGGTATTTTTTCTTCTTATTAGGTTTTAAGTCTTTAGTGATCATTAAATAATACCTACAGCTTGTGATATATAAAATTATTTTAACAAATATCAGAATTTTAAAGAATTCCATTTCTTCAATATTATTAATTTTGATAAATCCTCCAAAAGGAAAATAAACTAATTTCTGATCTAACATTAATGCAATACTTATTTTATTATTTACTATCAACCACTTTATGTTGTAGTCTAAAAAGTATTATAACTGAAAAAGTATCACAGCAACAAACAAAAGAAGGTGCTACAAGAATCTACAAATAAGTAAGTACCAACAGACACTTCCTCAAAGGTTTTGGCACCTATCTACCGGTTGTAAGCACGTACGCCGTATAGCAGGTTATTATCACAATTTTACGAGCATACTTCGGCGGGATCGTACCGAGGAATCTGGTCGATCGAGACGTCTCGATTTTACAACCAGGAACAAGAGTTTTGGGGTCGATGATCTTAAAGTTCAAGGTGTAATTTATAGGCGTTTTTTAAATGAATGTGTACCTAATAAAATCTTGTCAGAGTGCATTTAATATCTCTTTAAAAAAAATATCCTAACTTTTTTCCTCACCGTGGCGGAGTTGGCTTCTTATTATATTCCGGCTACCAAAATAAATATGTTTCTAGGAATGAATTCAAACTTTCATCGTCTTCTGAGTATCATAAAATTATAAGCCTTATTCCAGCTTCAAACTAAAAAAACAATCGTAACTCAACAAGAAATTTCACACCGACACGAAAACTGAAAACTTATGACACCGCTGCACATCTTGCACACAAAGTTGTCGAAACAAGTTTGTCCGAAATGTCTCGGACATTTGAACATCGGGGATCGCCGGTCCGTGTACAAGTTGTAAAACAAACGATCGTTAACAGAACGGCAATGGCGTGTGGGACATGACCGGAATCGTAAATGTCCTGAAAACGCATCACACTTATGTACTAAATAGTGCTGCGGTGGTATAGCAACGGTTACGGGGAAATTGCTTGTATTGCTTGTAACTGCAGTGATGCTTTGCATGATTACTTTGGGTCGTAAGGTTTTGTTGTTATCACTTTAGTTGTGGTTGTCGACTAGGATTGCTTGCCTATTACATCTGTTATTTGTAATTACAGGTAAGTTTACTATTCAAGTAACTATAATACCTTGCGTTACTGAAACACATTCTCAAAGATCTGTAGCAAGACGCGTTACACATAGTTAATTTTTCTATTTAGCACCGAGATATGTTTTTTCTTTGATAAGATTTAGACCAACATAACTCTTAAATCATTTCTCTTATTTGTAAACATTTGTTCTCTTTTGTGAACATTTGAATTCCTTACAAAAATCATGCAATAGGTATATTTTTCCTTAAGACCTTACTAACCTAAAAATCCACCGATTCATCCATTTATCCTCGCAAGGCCACATAAGAATGGTAAACCGCTAACATTTAAATAATCGTATACATGAACAACTAAATCGTATAATGTTCTCGAAACCCTTTCGGATCTGAATGTATTTGTAAAAGAAGAGAAAAACTATCACAACGGCGCGGATGTAACGGAACGGTTTGACAGCGTCTGTCATTTGTTTCTACCTAGTTTTATTTTGCTATCGACAGGTTGGAAACACTTTTGAATTGCAATTGTACCTTTCTTTATTATGTAGTCAAAGGTAGGTTATTTTTTTATTGATTTATTATATTTCTTCTAAATAATGTTGCAATTGTTTTTTTTAATTTCATATTACTAGGTACGAGTATAGAACTATGTTGCTTGGCGATACTAGTGATCAATATTATCAACAAATATCTAAATTATAAAAAAAAAAAACTCTAAAGTACAAGAAACCAAACTACCAAAGCAACAACTTGAAAAAATTGTCCCCGATCAAGGGAAAGATTTTGTATTATATCTACATAAGTATTTTTAATTTAAACGTAATAATCTTACGGACCTTTTAGAGTAATAAGTAATATATTTAATGTTATTTCATTTTCAAACACAGATTATTGTATTACTTTACCGAAACATCAAAGGAATTCTCTTGAACTCCTTACTTTACTTAGAATTGCCAATATAATGCCCGTCTGTATAGTAAACTTCTAAAGAACCAATCTTTTGATTATTCCCAAATTTGATGGGCATTTTGTACCTTTACTCTCCTTGATTTAACCCTGTAATATCCTAAGTAACTCTTTTCAGTAAAGCCCAGCCATTGAAAATACGGACTTTTTCGAATAGGGAACATGACTAATTTTTTATTTTTATGGAAATCTTAAATAATAAAAAACCATTAGACACTATTTTTTTGGTTTGGTCCCAGATACAGCGAGTACAATTCTTGCGTGACGTCACCTCCAAGCACAAATTCAAAAGTCACAAGCCCCCACTCCTGCTGAACTTAAAAGCGGTTTAGCTTCGTATTTTTTTATAGATTTGATAAAAGAAATACGTGTCTATTGTATTTTGATTATCTAAATAGCGGAAAAAATAAATTTCGACTTTACACCTAGTCATCTACCCTATTTTATTTGGTTTTTACAAATTTCTAGTATCTTCGTATGTTTGACCCACAGAAGCCCTTAAGATAATGCTATTACCTTTGTTGAACCTTGACCTACAGGCCTTAACTAACTTAGCTTTTTCTTAGAATGTTAATTGCAGCTATTGATTACCAGAATTCAAGGAAATGTATGTAATTTATCCACTGTTCGAAAGTTTTATTTTTATCACATGTTTTAAGGTGTCAAGAACATTGTGACTTGTGATTTTATTTTATGTAAAATCGCAATCTATAAACATTGTATCAATTAACTTGTGCTAATAATAATAAATAGCAAAGGATAACACAGGCAGAAGCAAAGAATTTTACACATAGCTACTGACAAATCTCATTTAATAAAGCAAGTAAGTACATAAATGTATGAAAATATAGGTCTTAAATTCTTTTCTATTGTTACCTGACTGCGGCAAATCCAAAAAAAAACTGCTTTTGTTTCCTCCATTCTCAACCAAGTCACTGTTACAAACTACTAACTTCTTCAATACGAAATTCTTCAATAGTTTTAAATCCACTCTATGTTACACGATTTCCCTATAGCTCGCAATCTAATTATCTTACGCTGTTCACATGCTGAAATACTCTAGCTAGTACCCACGGTTATTTGGCTACTAAAACTATCATACGAGTGCTGACTGAATAAAGCAAGTAATAGACTAAAATAAAAAGTAAAAACTACACCTAAAAGTTCTTTACATTATTTTCTTGATTTCACCAATCTGGCTACTATCACTAACTACTGGAGTCACTAACGAAAATCCGTCAATAGTTTTAAATCCGCTCTACATCACGTTTCCCTATAGCTCGGAATCTAATTCTCTTACGCTGTTCATAGGCTAAAATACTCTAGCTACTAGCAGGGCCTCGATTCAACTGTTTACAAGTTGCTTGAATTTACCGAATCATCTGCTTCATTTGGTAATTTCTTCGATAGGTGGCATTCTGCGAACTGTCATTACGATCATGAATTGGTCATTGCGATTGTTCTCTTCGAGAGTTCAATGAAATTTTTTTATAGGCTTATCTGAATACAAAACTTAGACACGATGACAAGTACACTGACCGACCACTGACGTGCATTTAAAATAGCTGAATCGAGGCCCTGGTAGCTAGTAGCTAGTAGCTGCGGTTATTTGGCCACTAAAACTATCATACGAGCACTGGCTGAATTTAATTGGCGGCTGTAACAGCCTTTCTGATAGAATTTTGTTAGATTTTAGAGGCAGCTTTGATTGGACGCTTATTTGAAAGCTTTTTTAGTGTATCAGATTGAAAAAAAGTGATTTGACATGGCGTTAGAATCCAGGTTTCCTCACGATGTTTTCTTTCACCGTTAGTCAGAAAAAATATATAATTCAGTTAAATAGTTTCGACTCTTTTCTATACATAGCTTTTGCGGAACTCTAAAAATACTCAACAATGAAAAAACAACCATAGGTAACACAAATTCATAATATTCCTTACCTTTAATTGTTAAACTAATCTTACTAACACAAGTACCATAACACACAAATCTTAAACCAACACTCCAAAGTAAGTTTAATAGCAAGACAAATGTTTGACGAATGACGGGTTAATTATAAATGCATATAAACAAAACAACTAATAAGTAAATGTTCAGGGAATTTCGGGAGGAAATCGTGATTACTTTAGCTTACGTTTTCCGGGTTTCCAACTTGATTTTCCTTAACATTAAGGTTATTGTATTAGGGTTCATTAGTCTCGCCTTTTAGGGGTTCAAGAGCCTCTTAAAGATATTTAGCTGTCTCTCTTACTTGTTTACAGGTACTTTTACTTTTATTGTGTGTTAATATTAATACAGTACCTGTAGTTTTAGACGAGCTATTTATTACTATGTAAATTCTTGTAATTACGTTAGGTACGTTACATTTTCTTTAGAGATTTTATTTTTCATGATGAAGAAAAAAGACTATTACGGCATGTAAATGGGAGACGGTTTTTTCTCTGCAATTATTTTTTCTAACAACATCTAAATACTACAAGTACTTTACTACCTAAATCTTAAATGGTAACTTATATCTTCACCTACATTTTGGATTAAGTTTTAATCACATACAGAAACATAATTAAAATGCAACAAATCAATAGTAGATAGGTAAGTATCATACAATATTCAGCAATCCGAGCTTAGCTGATAGATTCATTAATGTACCTGTGATCGATGAGACGCTAGTAGATTCAGATATACCACAAAATAGATTCTCTAAAGGCCTGGACTAATAACTAAAGATAGTGTAAATTTTCCTTTATCTAGTAGGCAAAGAAATCAAAGATTTTTGGCATAACTTGCTTAATGTTTAAACAAGCATAGACGATAAATTTGAAAACCATACATCGATTGTATAAAAACGTCGTAGCACACATTTCATTAAAATATTTTACTAGTACGTGAACTAAACACACAACACAATATCCATCACAATTCCATTCAATAAAAGTAATGTTTGCACTTTTAAGTAAACTCGAGTACGTTGGAAGCCGCCCTACGGCGCTTCACTCGTCCATTTTCCCTACATTTCAGTTCAGTCGCCGACTCGCACCTGTTCAGACGTCTGTGTCACCCTGTCTCCCGCGCTCAACGTAAATTTTTAATACCCGAGCAACGTTAGGCGTAATACGCTCAACTTATTTCAAATATCGAATAGTATTCAGTTATCTATCCTTAGTGGAGTGATGTGGTAAAACAAATGAATGTTAATAATAAGTGTGAACATTTTATTTCGGTTCTTTGGTTGTGTTTTATAAGTTTTTTGAAGTGAACGCGTGTAGCAACGTTTCGGCGGTCGTCCTGAAAATTATTTCTAGAGGTGAGTACTTAATTACGTTTGAATTTTCTTTGACATTTCAATTTGAATACCGAAATTATGTTCTTTATTTCAATTAAGTGTAAGAGCTTCGTTTATTGTTTTATAGAACGAGGTTTAGTCGTGTTTGGTATTTTTATGTTATTCGTTCATAGTTTGTACTACTGTATTTAACTATATTTATTACTGCTTTTACACACAATGATACATATAAAACAACTGTTTTTAATTATAATAATAATACATAAGTAGATTTTTCGAATATAAAAAATATTGACCTACCCACATTTTTGAACCTAACATTAGTAAGGTAGAAACATAATAATATTGATAAAGGATGACTCGGTAAATAAATTTAATGTAGTAATCGAGGGATATTTAAGTGACCTACTGTCCACACTGCGTCAATTAAAGGTAAATCAAGAACTTTTGTTTCAAGCCATTATTATAGTTACTATACAACGCATGACATTTTGTTTTACGAATTGCTTGATGTATGACAACGATTAAATTAAAGTCACGTTGTTTATAGTAGGTAAAAAAAATATACTAAAAGGTTAGCTTTTGATAGAGCAGATTTTTTGAGTAAATATTGATAAGATATTTCCATTTAATCTACCTATGTTTAATAACCATTGCTTTAGGAAAGGGCTGTTTACTGACATTTTGTTAACACCCGAAACAATTGATTATTTTATGATGGCCCCTTAGAATGCTGAATATATAGAAAAACAACGGTTTTATGGTTAGATTTAAGTTACATTATATGATACAAAAAAATAGAGTCCGTCGCTTCGATCCTTTAAAACTTAACCCAAGGTTTTTAATAAATAAATCATTATTACAGAGTCCAATCATTACAGTAATTAATAGGACTATACGAAATAATGAGAAAGGCAATTAACAACATGAATTACGGGCCACCTGCCTTGTTCCCATGATGGACACGTGTCTACATGTATTTATATGTATGTATGAACAGATGTACGCACATACGTGTAATTTGTATAAACTACTTTCCTTCATATTCCTTGAGAAAATAACGTTTATTTCAGCCCGATATCAGTATGGTATGGTAAGGTAAAAGTAAAAATTATTTTGAGTAAAATTGTTATAAAGGTATGCACTACAAAGCGTATAAACGGTTTGATTTAGAAGCTACAGTCACTGTCTTAGTTTTTTAACTTTTAAACTAGAGTAATGATTATATGTTTGAATGTCCTGTACAAGTCAAATTATGTTACATGGTCTGATAACTTCCAAAATATCTTTAAATTTGTATTGATTTTCAATTTAGGAAAAGCTTTATAACTAACAGTGTGAATCTGTCCCTTATTGCGTCATAATTGCAATAAATTACAGAAGTTTAATCTAAAAAGAGTAATCCATTAATTTAAGCATCACTAATAGCTAGATATTAATTTATAGAAGAAAGTAAAAAATGTCATTTAGAAATAACAAAAGAAAAGTAATCATTCACCTTTCACGATTTCTTGCAGACAAACTACTATTATTAGAAAAGCGTTAACTCTATACAATACGAATATAACTACTATTAATAGAAAACGCACCGTTTGTCCGCTTTCAATAATATCCGCTATTAATTCGTCTTAGCGTTCTCTTTTCAATTACATTCGTAACTAGTTTGTTTAAGTAGAATTCCGATTCATTATATGCAATGTAAAGTAAACGTTACGTAAATTTTTGTATATTTAATACTTTAAATTCATCTGTCTGTTACGCTTTGTCGGCTAAACCACTGAACCCATTTAGATGATACTTGGTATAAGGTAAGATTAGGACCCGAAACAAGATATAGGCTACTTTTGAAGCCATAATTGACCCACGCGTGTAAAACTGACTGACAAAAGCTAGTAATGATATAAATGTTAAAGATTGTGTACATAAATGGATAGATGTGTTTATGCTTGAAACCCCTTCACACAAAAACTATACTACAAGTTAATATAAAATTCGATGAAAATATAGTGTATTGTAGAACATAAAATACTTTTCGTCTTAATAAGTCGACAGAAATAGCAGCTACGCTGGTAAAACCGTTGAGCGCAGCTAGTACTGAATATATGGAAATTCAGCTTGCAAATATGCAAACAAGTCTAAAAGGGTAATAATATAAATTGTACGGTTGTTTGTTTATATAATGCTGAGAATTTATTAACGAAAGCTTCTTTGATTTCGTGCTGGCCTTAAGTTAGCGACTGTTTTTAATGCAAGGTTGCAAGATTTAATCCGAGTTGTAAATCAACGTGACTTTTTCAATGCCATGTATTATTTATTTTCTTGGTTACGGTGAGTTTAATGTAAGGCATAATGAGCTTTCGTCTTGTGATAGAACCTGAAATAAACACCAAGAATGAAACTTCTTGAAATGTCATGGGCTAATATTTATCAGGTAAAACACTACTAACGATTTAAAAATAAAACAATAATCAGAACAGCTTTTTCAAGTCGATGTATTTTAGATTGTTTCGTACTATGCTTAAATCACTATGACGTGATTTATACATACATAGTACATACATACATACAGTCCTGCTATACATTCCTTTATGGTCTGGCCACTGAGAGAATACTTTAATGACAGATGTCAGGTGGTTTTGATTTCCATGGTTTCATAAAAAACCGTGTATTTGTGTAACTTTGAATAGTTAATAGTTTTAAATGATATTATTCCTTTTAGCACAAATAAGTAATAATTTATTCTAAATTGTGTTTAGTAAAGTTAATTTTTTCTATTGACCAGCCAGGAAAATAGTCTTATAGCGGTCAGACCAACATCAAACTCAATGTAATAAAAAACCAAGTAAAAGTGCACTCTATTCTTTTACGTTACTTTACACTCATGATCCAATGGAAAACCAACATTTCTGGCAAAAGGTCAGTAAAACTCAAGACGAGGATCCGCCAATGGAACAAAGAATCACAATAAAAATAGGTACCTATAATCTCTGTTTCTCTGTGTCTCTATATCAAGAGGCTGCTTGCGACCACGGCCGGTGTAACCTGGTCGAAACGTCAAGCCCTAAAGGTATTTATGATGTTCGCGCTAATCCCCGTTCTATAATATTAATATAAACATGCAGCGCGATAGTTTAAAAGTTATTAGGTACCTATAATTTTCGATCTATTTGTATATTATCATGTGTATTTTTTTTGTGAAATGACTTTTATGTCTGTTTTTTATTCGACCGTTTAGTTTAAACTATGATCTAAATTGGATTGTTAATTGTTATATTGACTGTGTTTAATGAACGCTTTTAAAATTACTTGATTATGTGAAGCTTTCGACATATATATATTTGTACGCCGTACAGGCAAAACATGACTGACATGATTACAATTAGATGTAACATCTTGCTACTCACATAATGTAAAATTAAAAAAATATCTTATCTTATTTGTACCTGACATGGACCCAAACCGAGAGCACAATATTGCCGTTTAGTTTCACCTCTAAACCGAAGAGATTCATAAGCATATTTATGATGTTGACGCAAAATATTTACTTGCGGGTATAGAATCAAACAGCATGCTTACCAAGACAGCTCTTATAGCAGCACTGTTACCGTTGAGTAAGCAAGACAGCGCTATGCAGTGTAGTGCGCCGTCTCGCTTCCACAACCTTGCGGTTATAGTACCACAGTATTGCTTTAAGAGATTATGGTACGGGCACTGCATGATTGATCGTTCTTGAACAAAGAATTCCTTCTTCAGCTTAGTTTAGTAAGAAATAATATTAGGAAATTGGACTTTACCTGTAACTTGTAATTTGTTGAAAATAATAGGTTTGGAAGCTCGATTGATTGAATTTTAACGTCGTAGATGAAAGGTTTTTGTGAAGTTGAAACGTAGTTTTTCCTTTAGAAAATTTGTCACGTGTTTTTTTTGTTCTGTATAATTAATAGAGGCTTAATAAGAATACTACTTCGTGAACATTTATAGACGAAACATTTGGGGCATTCAAATAAATGGTTAAGAAGGAAAAAAAAATATATTTGTTGTAATATAACTTTCCTAATAGATAGATAGCATTTCGTATCTACGCTCTGTAGTATAGCATAATAAATTATAGTTCATAGGATGTCATTTTTAAACCAGTTTATAATAAATTCACTGCAGGAAAAAATGCTCTCCAAAAAGAGCTTAAAAGCATATTCCATAAACGTTTATCTACCATTTACTTTAATTCAAACTTACCTAAAATCTGAAGTAATAAATTAAAATAAAATTATTTTCCACGCTACGTTACGCGCCTTAAGACATGCTACGTTTCACACCGCTACACTCCGCAAATCTTGACTACGCCAGTCTCTTACTCGAAGAATTTAAATCGCTGTTCCAATAAAACAAAATATATAGCTTATTAGGTATTTTCTAAAGTGTCAGATGTATCTTACTATTACATCCTTACTAATATAAATGCGAAAGTTTGTTGCGATGTATGGATGTTTGTTACTCTTTCACGCAAAAAATACTACTATAATATCATTTAGCGGAATAACACATAGGCTATAATTTTTAAACACAGTGTCGATTATAATTATCAATCACGGGGGTGAAACCGCGGGGCATAGATAGTATTATCTAATGTTACCTACACAATTAAGAGTATAGAGTAGGTATGTATATAAGTTTAGATGAGAGAGATTTTTAAACCTAACTGCCTTAAAAATTCTTGTATAAAAGTAGCCTCGTATACAGGTTTTATCTCACTTCCTGTTAATATTATGGTAAACGCTGAAGTTTGTATAGATGGATAGATGCTTTGTTAGCTTTAAAACCTTATGGTAACTTAACCTCAGACAATCTGGAAAGCTGTTATTTATAAAATCAAAAACCACTTGGGAAAGCTATAGACGAAAACTAGAGAAAAAACTAAAGACACCAGAATACACACACACAAAAAAAGGCTAGTTAATAGCCCACAACTTAACTGTTTGGTTTAGTCTATAAACAGTAAATGGTATTTCTTTTCAGTCGATATAAATATGAAGTAAGCGTGAAAGCGTGTAAATATTTCTGACAGTCTGACAGGTCACAAGGGTAAAGGCAACAGGAAATTTGGGACGAAACCTATCCTTTATATTGTTGCTTTCCGAACTGAATTTATCTTTATTTTTAACTCTGTGACCTTAGGGAATTTATTGCTGAAAATGCTTTTATATTGTGTGTGAGATATAAATTTGTTTTGTCCGAAGTGGTGTTTTAAATTTTTGTTTGTGTTATAATGTATGATTTTCTTATTAACATAAGGGACAAGGTTATGTCTGTATGTGGCATTGAGTGCTTACATTCCTATGTAATACGTATTATTACTAGTCGAATCTTATGATCATTGCACTTCCTAGTACCAACTTCCAGTTAGATTGTTTCATACAAGTGCCTACTATGTTCCTTACACAAAATCAGCATAACTTAACGTAACGCACGAAAAAAATACATGTGTAAAATTAAGATCCCTTATAAAAAAGAATATCTAGTTGTTTTCATAAAACAGGTAAGTAACTTAAATGATCCTCTTTGCTTACGTTCTCTGTCAATAAAACAGTCATTTAAATTGAATATCAAACTAGAAAATCCTAAATCTAAGTTTAAATCCTCGCCAGGTATGAGATACGAGTATATTCTTTACAGACAGCGATGGCACATTATAAATATTAGTATGATGAAACCTGTTCTAGCGTGCTACACGCTTCGACGAGTCTCGTTCAACAGCTTTCATTTCAGCTTTATGTATATAAATAAATATAGTATAATATAAGTAAGCATAGAAAACGTACTGGTATCAGTACACTTACCATGAGCTCTTAAAGACTGTTGCCGTTGAGTGAGCGAGACAGCGCTATGCAGTGTAGTGCGCCGTCTCGCTTCTACATCGCAACAGAGCTGCTTTGATAGTTCATGGTACAGGGGCAGTTCTTAGTAATGATATAGGATATTAAAGTGTACAGTAGAGGATATTATTATGTTTTCCTCTACTGTAAACTTTATTTAATGTTTAATTAATGTTAAAGGGTATTTTCTTATATGTGAATAAGATTTAGAGATATATTTATTGGAATTACGTCGTTTGATAAAGACAATCTTAAACTCCAGAATAAAAAACTACAGGCTAAAAAAATGACGAAAAAAACGAGTCTCAAAGAACACCAAAAAAATTTCCGTATATTTATGTTTTGTCTAAACCCATAAGGATAATATTACCTAAAATGTAAACCAAAAATGTGTGACTATAGACCTTAAGATTTGTTGAGATATTTATCTTTAATTCATTACAATCCTTAATTGCACGACGTTGTGGCGTTGCAACTGTTCTCACTTAATGCGACAGACAAACAAAACAGCAACATGTCATGTAACAATACTGTAACATTATAAAATACATTCACCTTGTAATTGTAACCCGTTGCGGTAACGCTATGACGTCAGAGTGTCGCAACTCAATGTGTCGTCGACTAATGATTGACGAAATAGCAACAATTTAATGCTTTAGACACTACACACACATACACTACTCATGCATTAATGCACACGTTGGTGTCCTAACACACTCACACACACAATATTCTAAAGAGTCCACCTTCACTAGGTCTGTATTATTGGGTTTAAATTTTTATGAATTTACAATTTATTTGTTAATTAATTGTGTAGATACTCAAATTTTATTGTTGTTTAAATTATAATTTGCTTTCAAAACCGAAACTACAGTCACAAGACAAGATAAAAGCGTAGCTTAGTTTGTGGCTCAACTAAATTGAATAAATAAATATTCCATAATACTTCTTAATTAGTATCTGATATTTAACACTATTTTAGTACCTATAAACCATTATTTTTTTATAATTATATGAGAAAAAAATGGTTTATAGGTACTAAAAATCTATCTAATAGAATTATCTATGGAATTACGGCTATGAGTAGTTCCTTGTAACTTACTAATATGCCTTATTAAAAAGTAGGTTTTATTCAATCTACGTAATAATGTCGAGTAATTCGCGGTCTTTAATCTCAATATTAAATAAGGTAATTAACAAAATGAAGTATGGGAAAACATCATTAACAATCTAGTTATCATGTCATGATGACTTGTTGGTTTTAAATATTTAATAGCTACTTAACAAGCATGACTATAGAAAACTGAAGATTGGGAATTTCAAACGTACAGAATTTTAGGTGGTAAATGGTATACACGGTTATAATAATATGAGTTAGGTACATATTTCACGGTATAAGGTAAGGCTAAAACAATACCTACCTGTATTGAAAGTCAAGAAATTGAAAAATAATTTCAGGTAGTAATATCCATACAAGACCGTTTTGTAGTATAATTTGCGACACGTATAAATATCTTTTCATACTTCGGCAACAAAATATAAAAAATTATAAAGAAGAGCAATACTACTTACTATTAAACGAATAATGAAAAATAAACTAAAAAAATACTACAAATGGCCTTATCTAATACTAATAAAAAGCTATAACTAATAGTAAAATATCAATTATAAATTCTACCTATATGTTCTTATTCCTAGCGCCATCTATTGAGCGCCAACATGAACCATTGTTTACAAGTACTTCGTAATTAACTTACAATCTGCTAACGAATAATTAATTCTGTTTCGGGATCTTAATCCCGGATCTGTTTTCCCCCTAGATGTTTCGTTGTTATAAATTAATGTAATTTTATAAGATTTAACTTAGATTAGGTTTGGATTTGAGTGTGTGTAATGTATTTTGTAAGTATAGAATACGCAAAAACATATACATGCAGCAAAAAATCCTCGCTAGGATTAGAAAAGTTTTGTTCTTACTCTTTTGACCCTTTGTTCCAAACAAAGGGCCATATCTTATCTCTAAAACAGCTGGACTGATTTCGGTGAAATTTTGAACAGAATAAAAAAAATAGGTGTAGATCTGTTGACAGATTAATTGACAAACTAGTATTGCACAAAACTCTGGGCTTTAACAAAAAGCATTTAAAACTCGACCTTCTGTGACAATCGTTAAGGCAATGACGTCACAAGTTTGCAGATTTGTCTACCGAACTAAATCAACAGCACTGCAAATAAGCCAATAGCATGATAGCTTAATGTTGAGCACTTAATAACTCATCTGGCCTCGCTTTATCGATAATAGATCTCTATGAACGATATCACTGCACAACGCTACTTTTGGGATTCCGTACCTCAAAAGGAAAAAAGAAGAACCCCATAGGATCACTTTGTGGTCCGTCCGTTAGTCTTTCTGTTCAGACGTTTTATCTCGAGAATGCGTCGACATATCGAGTTGAAATTAAAATCATACAGTACTCAAGTCCGCAGTCCCTTGAAGGTGTGAAAAATCAAACGTCTTCGTTAATTTAATAAATATATGACCGGTTAAGTCGCAAATAATGTTAAATTCGGCATTCTCAAGAAAATCAAAATTCATAGAGTATGTTTCGTTGACCTAAAACTATTTTTGGTAAGTATAGGAAATAATCTGAAAAGAATACATTTATAATTAATGAATAAAAAATAATTTCTACGAAATTAAGAAGCTCGTAAATTACTGCGAGACTGAATTCAAGCAACGTTTACAATATGTTCTGACTTTGTACGGAACCCTCGGTGGGCGAGTCGAACTTGCACTTGTCCAGTTTTTTTCTGCAGATAAAATCAAGCAATTTCCGTTAGTACGTGACCGGACTTTGTTCCCGAATGTACTTAACCGATGCCTACGTCACTACCGCCGACGAAATCGGATGGAAGTTAATGACTGCTCGAGTGTTCTCTTGATTTATTGGTCAATTCAGGAGTTCTAAATTTGAATTTGTTAACTGCTAATAGCTGGGCGGTCGTTATCGACATGCACTGTTTTTGACGGCAGATTTAAATATCGAAAGGGTATAATTATAAAAATTTCTCTGTGGGTAGTCACTGTGAACAGACGTGTTTTTGTGTGCTCCTCTTTTAATTATTCTATCACTATTAATTTTTCTAATTTTTAAGTCATTAAATGAAACAAACTTAGCAAGTACCCCGCACCACCTTCTTGCTATTTGAAATATTTATTAAACAACACACGGAAATGGACAACAAATTTGCAAGCAGTCTGGCGGATCTGGAGCAGCTGTTCCACTCTCGCATGGCCGAATATGAAGATAAGCTGGTCAAGGCTGCTGCGGGAACTTCTGCGGGAACAGGCTCAGCAGCAGTCAGCATCACCTCCATAGGCAGCGAATTCAGGGACTTTAAGACCTTTGTCTGGCAGGCTCTGTCAAAGTTGAAAGCTCAAGTTGAGTTGCTTGGTCATGGTTTTGACAGGCATGAGACTATAATGCGTAGAAAAGTGCTGCTGTTCCATGGGGTGCCTGAAAAACCAGATGAAAATCTCCATGAAGTGGTGGGTGACATAGTGACAGGCAAGTTAATGTTATCTGAATTTAAGGGCAGTAATACCTTACATGTTTGCCACCGCCTGGGCTCTTCCAGACAGAAGACTCGACCCATCTTAGTGAGATTTTTCAAAGTTGAGCATCGGCAGCTTGTGTGGGATGGCAAGACACAGTTAAAAGGTACGGGCATCACTGTTTCTGAATTCCTGACCCAGACTCGACATCAAGCCTTTCTTGCTGCTCGCAAACATTTTGGTGTCAAGAATTGCTGGACCACTGAGGGAAGGATTGTGATCCTTTGCCCGGATAAAACTCGGCGGAAGATCGAGACGGCAGGTGAGCTCAACGAGTTAACGACCCGCTTCCCCTGTGGCGCTGTCGAGTCCGCCGGCTCCGATGCTAGCTCTCCTAAAGTCGTCAAGGAGGCCACCAAGGCTCTGCGAAAGACCAGGCGTCGGAACTAAAGGACTTATGCACTCTGGTTTCAAATTGTTGTACTTTATTTTATTTCCTATCGCGCAACCTCAACGCTTTCTTGTGTCGGTACCTCGATTCAACTTTTCATTAACTTTTATTTCGTTATTTTAAATTTATTCCATTTGTTATTGTAGGTACTTTTAAAATTGTTGTGCACATAGATATTTCATTTTAAATTGATGCAGCACTATTTGCTTTATTGTTTTAACTCAAATAGTACACTTTATTTGTTCACTTGCACACAAATTTTTCTCTGTGGTTATTTCGTAGTGACATGACAGCAAGGAAATATTGAAATGTCAAGTTGACATCTGCTTGCTGCGTTTTGTTACGACATGTGTGAGGTTGCGCGTGAGCGTTTTATTTTTACTTGTTTAGCTTCTTGTCTTTTAATTTGTTTGTAAACGCAACTTTATTTTTATAATTGTTTTCGTTTTCTGTGTTTGTTGTAGTGTTTAATTTTTATCAATTTATCAGCGAGTTATGGTGGTCGTTGGTATTGCTAGTTTATATTAATTCGCGGTTAAATTATTAGCATAGATATTTAAATTATTTATTTATATTCATAATTATTTATTTATTTTGACTCTTCTATGGATGACCTTGATGAGTTAAATGATAGTTTTTTTTCATGCTCCTCTGAATCTTGCGGTTATGTTAGTGCGGATGACTTGAATTCTCCTCCCACTTTACACGATCAAATTTCCTCCCTTTTCTTTGACCGTCGTAATAACTTCAACATTGTGCATATTAATGCCCAGAGTGTTCCGAGTCACTATTCCGACCTTCTAGCATCTTTTAGCAATGCAAATGTCGACGCAGTTCTGATATCGGAAACGTTCCTCAAACCATCACTCCTCTCTACTCAATTTCCTCTTCCCGGCTTTGTTCTTATTCGTAATGACAGAACCGGGAAGGGAGGCGGTGGTGTTGCCATTTATTTGCGAGCCGATTTATCGCATAAAATTGTTCTGACCTCACCCTCTCTATACTCTGAGTCAGCTGAATATCTTTTCCTTGAAATTTCTTTAAAATCTTCTAAAATTCTTCTTGCTGTTTTCTATTCCCCTAACTTACGAATTGACTATTTTAGCTCTCTTGACTCTACTCTGAGTGAACTGTGTCCTGCATATAAAGAGGTTATCATTATGGGCGACTTTAACACATGCCTGCTTAAGAACGATTCTCGTTCTTCCAGGCTTACTTCTCTCCTTTCTTCGTATGATTTACATATCTTGCCCCTCTCTGCTACTCACTTTTCTCCTAACTGTACTCCATCTCTATTAGACCTTGCAATTGTTTCATCACTTGACAAGGTCACTAAGCACGGTCAACTTACGGCAACTTTTTCTTATCACGATCTTGTCTTTTTATCGTATCGTGTTCGTACTCCCAAGCAGAAGCCACAGTATCTTTATCTTAGACAGTACAATACAATTGATATGGAAGCTCTGCAAGCTGACGCAGTCGCACTTGACTGGTCGCCTGTCACTGAGAGCCCGTGTACAGATCAAAAAGTGTCTTGCTTTAATTCCATGGTTCTTGGCTTAATGAACAAGCATGCACCAATTCGTCGGATTAAAATAAAACATAAGCCTGCTCCGTGGATTACAGCTGAAATTAAAGCACTTATGGCCCGCAGAGACAGGGCTAAGACTAAACTCAAGGGCAGGCCGTCTGAAGTGTTCCTTGATTACTACAAGGTACTGCGCAATCGCTGCAGTCGTCTGTGTAGGGATGCCAAAAGACGCTACTTCCACGAATCTCTTATTAACCGTAGTTCTTCCGACGTCTGGAAATTTTTAAAAACTGTTGGTATCGGCAAATCTGCAATCAAATCCTCCATTGACATTAATCTTAATGAATTAAACAATTATTTCTCTCTCCCACCTATCCATTTAGCTCTAAATGTCAAAACCGATACTCTCTCAGAACTTATGAGCTTGCCGGTACCAAACTGCCCTCTTTTTTCTTTTAGTTCCGTTTCTGAGGCTGACGTTGAAAAATCATTACTTGCAATTTCTTCAAATGCAGTTGGCAGTGATAATATGTGCTCGAGAATGATTCGTCTCATCCTTCCCTGTCTGCTCCCAATCCTTACCCATATTTTTAATCATTCCTTATACACTTGTAATTTTCCATCTGCCTGGAAACAGGCACATATCATTCCCTTACCCAAGATCTCCAATCCTTCTCTTTCCTCTCATTTCAGACCCATTTCCATCCTTCCTTACCTCTCCAAGGTACTCGAGCACATCGTTCACAGGCAAATCACTGGTTTTTTGACGTCAAATTCTCTCATCTCCCCTTTCCAATCTGGTTTCCGTTCTGGCCATAGTACTGTCACTGCTCTGTTGAAGGTGACTGATGATGTCCGCTGGGCAATGGAGAATAAGATGATGACGGTCCTTGTCTTGCTGGATTTCAGCAGCGCCTTCAACTCGGTAGACTTTGATGTACTACTTGGCATCCTTAAATCTCTTAATTTCTCTTCCACATCCCTAGCCTGGTTAGATTCTTATCTTCGGGGTCGCTCGCAGTGTGTTCGCCTCGAAGAATCTTATTCTGAGTGGTGTGACCTCACGGCGGGTGTTCCCCAGGGTGGCGTTCTTTCTCCTCTTCTCTTCTCTATTTTCATCAACTCTGTAGCAGGAGTTATTTCCTCTAGCTTCCATCTTTATGCAGACGACTTGCAGCTTTATCGTCACTTTGGAGTGGCTGAAGCAGACTCTGCTATTGCAGCTATGAACAAAGACTTGGCATCCATTTGCGCTTGGGCTAATTCTTATGGCCTTAAAGTTAACCCTTCTAAGTCTCAAGCCATTATCATAGGCAGCAAGTCTATGCGGAGTCGGTTAAGCTTACCATCGATGGCGCGTCTGTACTTTGATGGCGTCCCTATCACCTTCTCGGATACCGTAAAGGACCTGGGGATTGTAATGGATGCGAATCTTTCGTGGCGTTCTCAAGTTGCCGAAGTTAGCCGTAAAGTGCATTTTTCCTTTCATTCCCTTAAGTCTCTTCAACATTTCCTACCTCTACAAACTAAGATCTCTCTAGCCCAATCTGTAATCCAACCCATAATCGATTATGCTGATGCCTGCTATTTAGATGCTACCGAGGAGCTCCTTAATAAACTTGAGCGCTTGCAAAATTTATGCATTCGTTTCATATTCGGCCTACGCAAATATGACCACGTATCTCACCTTCGCAAGCAGCTCAAGTGGCTCCCAATCCGTCTTCACCGGAACACTCGCATTTTATGCCTCCTCTATAATGTCCTTCATAACCCTACGTATCCCTCTTATTTGCGTGAACGCTTTACTTTCACCCGTCCTCCTAATATCCCTTGCAGAACGCAAATAAAATCCTTGTTACACTTCCAATCCCACTCCACTGACTTCTATTCCTACTCCTTTACCGTTCACGCAGTAAGACTTTGGAACTCGCTTCCGCCTAACATCCGTGATTCTAAATCTCTTCACATATTTAAAAAACGCATTAAAGAGCACTATCTCTCCTTGTGATTGAGTTATTATATATATATATATATATATATATTTAGTTTATAATATGTAGTATTTGTGTATATGTATGTATTTATATATTTGTTTTATTATTTGTAGCATCATAAATTGAGTCGCACACTTTGACTGCCAATATTGACGACTTCTCCTTTCGCGGGTCTGCTGGCAGAAATTTCTTGAAGAAATAAGCAGCACCTTTGTACATAATTTTTAAATACGAAATATTCCTATGTTGTGTGTACATAAATGATTAAATAAATAAAATAAATAAATAATTATTTTAATTTTACAAAGCCAACGTTTACTGTTTATAATTTCGCTAAACATTTTTATGTTTGGAAAAATAAAATAAAATGCTTAGTTAAAAAAAAAGAAGGGTTTTAGACAATTTTAGATTTATATTTCATAATGTTAATTTCATCAGATATTTTCTGTAAAACATACCTGATATTAAATACTTTCTAACAAAACTAAAATGCAGTAAAGTTCAAAGTACTATTTACAAGGTTATCTTAAAATACATGAACTTTAAATCATGAAAAGCTTACGACAAAGAAGTTTCTTCAATGGCTTCTAATGTGAAAAGTGTGTTTAAATACTTGTTTTGTATTGAAGAGAAAGTTTGGAAATGCTTATAATGTTTACAGTAAAAGCACTCAAACTGTCCAGGTTTTGATCGTCGATTTTATTTTTTAAATCGGTGAAGTTCTTTGATCATTTTAACTTTATTTTTGCATTGGTGTGTATGTCATCGGAAAATAACAAGAACCGTAAGTTAATAAATTTCCTAGGAAATTTATAAACTTCCGTAGGATTCTAAGCGAGAGAAACTTACCTACGGTTCTTGTTATTTTTCGGTGGCATGTATAATATTTTATGCTTGTGTAATTAAAATTGGTTGTTTTGGATTAGTAATAATACTTAGATAAATCTCCAAAAATGCAAAGACTAAATTACAATGTCTCCTCCTTGTTGAAAGCTGGTTATGAATAACAAGCCATCTTTTTGAAAATTAAACTATAAAATTAACACTAACCTTAAAATAAATTTTAAATTATAAAAAGAAGCTGCAAATTTCTGTAAACGATACTTAAAATGCTTTTAATTTCTAACTCACCTTCATTTAAACTTAAGAAAACAGGAATCTGTATTTACTCCGTTTCTCAGTATTTTGCAATCAAAGCACCATCTTACTAACTCAGGCTGAACTACATAACTAGAACGCGATTTCTATGAATTTCTATACTTGTAGTTTGTATGATTTCCTTTAGTAAACATTGATCCTTAGAACTGAATTATCGAGCAACTTTCTTGCAACTCCAGGTACCCACTAAAGTTCTTAGTATTTACTAAGGTATAGGAAACTGCCTCGTTGGCCTAGTGGTGCTTAGCGCGCCTGCTACGCTAGAGGTCTTGGGTTCGATTCCCGAGTCGACCAAGGTGTTATTGGGTTTTTCTATGAAATTCTCATTGGCAGGTCGGAGTTTGAATTTGTGCCCGGTAAGTAGCAATAGGCTCGCCCCCTATTACATGGGACCTAAAACATATCGGCGAACTGTGGGTGTACATTGGTACACTTCTGCCTACCCCTTCGGGGATACAGGCGTGATGACATTCTTATGTCTTAGAAATAAAAGTTGTTTTAAATTACTATTCTGCTTTCGTTCCGAACTTTTGTTACCTGGGATACCTACATAAGAAAGAGATAGTTAAAAAAGTCTAAAAGTTGGTGTGAACCTTCGTGCTAATGAACATAGGTCGTAATGTAACTAAGAGGTGTCAATTCTGTTTCAGACAAACTAAACTTGGATAAATTAAATTATCTACAGTTAGTATAGGTATATCAATTATTAATTAATATAGTTTAGATAAGTGGATTTATATGACACATATTGAGATAGACGATTCTGTATTTAAGGAATATATTCACTAAACTATGTAGTTCTATTCAAAACTTTAACTATTATCTAATGGATATTTATTAGTATTAATAAATGTATATTAATGGGTAAAAGTAATTGCATGTAAAGGAATGTTTTAAAATTTGAAAACTTAAACAAATTTCTTATCCTTATTTATAAATAAGAGTATTCCCTCAATCAACTCCGTGTTCAATTCTATATCAATTTAAAATGCTATAACACAGCTGTTATTGAAACATATCGTTTCAAGTTTAATTATCCCATTGCATTGGTTGACGTTTGACTTGTATAATAAGGCTCTACAGTTGCATTGAACCAGACGTACACTGTACAGTTTCAATTAATAGTTCTCGAGTTACTGAATATTGTATCGCTGAGCTCATAAATACTGTATGCTCTAGGTTTCGTAACGTGCAGTGGTCTTATAACTTATACCTAAGTAAAATCTTAGCATTGTTTTGACTACAGAAATCTGATATCTATGGTTGTGATTGAAGTAAACCACATGAAATAATCACGCTAGCTAACATTTCTGTTTCAGAAAAGCTAAAAAAAAACTGTGATAAAAAAAAACAAATGGTATGCTTACAAATAAGAACATAGTTTCATTTAATATGTTACTAAATGTATTAATTATAATAGTCACACTAATATCTTTCACCTTTAAATAACGAGGTACCTACATATCAAAATCCATAGTATTTTAGTAATAATTGAGGCACATGAACATGATATAGTAAAACTTGTTTTGTATATTACGTACCTAACATTATAAACCAAACGATGTGATTTAAACTTGAAAAAATAGGTTGAAAAATTATCAAATAAAACTAGATAACGAATATCGAACGGACGGAAGAAAAGGATCTTTCTGAAAGTGTAATTTAAAGTTCCTAGAATTATTCGTTTCTCATTATTCGTTAAATTAAAGACTACTTTAATTATTAGTTCAAACAGTTACTTTGCCCGCTATTTAACTCTTATTAAGCTTTTAAGTTTTCTTAAGGTGAAAATCTACACTAAATAAACTAATTACTTCGCGAACGTTAAACTGTAAAGTTTCATGTTATAATGAGGGTAATGAAATTGCAGTTTTGTACAGTTTTTTATTATTTTTATAATGTTATTTAGATAGATAGATTTATTTATTTACTTTCTTAAAATCTTAACACTAGGTTACATTACATTGCTCCACAAAACTGCTTACGCAGTTTAACTGTGAGATCACTGAGTCTCTCTTACAGTAACTTAAAGATATCAACAAACATTTTTTTTTTTACAATATTTGTTTTTACTTGATTATGATTACTGTTTTTTTTTTTGTTCGTTTATGTTATTAAGAACTAGCTAATTTAAGAAATCCAGCAATAATACTATATGTTTTAATGTACATATATTTTCCTATAGTTTTAATGTAACGTGGCATAAATTATTCCTATAGTATAGATAATTACCTAAAGATGGTTTGAGCTGAAATTAACTTTGTAGAAAATATGAAAATTACACAATATTATTTGAAATGGGCCTTATTTTTACAATACCAGATAGTAATGTTTTACGACTAATTTTGAATCATGACAGTTAAGCCGGAACCCCACCGCTGCGCAGGCTGTGCACGGATGCGTGGCTCACCTCTGCCGCGTGGGTTCATTAGTTCGGCGGCGTCGGTCTCCGTTTCCACTGAGGCGCACGGACACGGATGTGTCGGCCACGCAGCTCGTAGCTATGCATGGGGTACAGTCACGAGCAAAATTATGTATACATAATAATATGCGAAATTGTTAAACGAAATTAGTGAGATTTTTTGTCGAATCTCTTCTGCCATCTGGCAATCAATGCATACTGACAGATGACACTTGAAAATAAAATAGATAACATTTTTTTTTTAATAAAAAAAATATTTGACTTCAAGTCAATATATTATTTTTATAATATAGACAATAGCGCTTCCGAGTAACAATATAATTTAGGTATTGTGTAGTAACATCTGTTTTACTTATATGAATTATAAATAACTTAGTTCTTACATAAATTATACTTAACACAACTTAAATGTATGTATATATACCAGGAACATTAATTGTACCTCTTATTTATAGTAGCTTATTCTTATAATAATTTCTTAACAATATTATGTGTGTACATATTTTTGCTCGAGACTGTACATAGTCGTGGGTCGCCGAGAAATGGCCGACCCACGCAGCTGGGATGCGTGGGTCGGCCACGTGGCTGAGCTACGTTCCGCCTATTCGAGTTAGCTACGCGTGTGTTTATGACGTCAATTGCTGCGTAGCATGTCCGTGCGCTGCGGTGGAAACGCTCTCATACATTTTGTACTAAAGCGAAGCTGAACACACGTGGACAGCCTCTCCGTGCGCAGCGGTGGGGTTCCGGCTTTATTCAATATTAAATCTGTCAGACGTGAATTTTATCTCTCGAATAATAGTTATTACTCGATTGTAAAATCTTCCCTTAGTAGACATAATTATACTACACCTAAAACGTAAATATAGGTCAAATCAAATCAAATCCTTTATTTAAACTGGCGTTGGTTATCAAGGTTTAAAAACGCTGTGCTCCATGTTTGACAACGTAGGTATACTTGCATTTGTATTTTACCACCATATTATACTAAATTTGTATATAGTAGTAAATTATACATTATACACAGAATCGAAAATATTAAGTTTTGTTAGACATAATAATATACACTATTAACGGTAATCTCCGTGTGCAGGCAAATGGTATAGATCGCTCTTCCAACGTAATCCTTCTGACGCCAGCTACTAAGTGAACACGAAGTGGTCTTTGATGTTATAAGGTACACATAATGTTGTGTCAGTGTGTATTAACTAAGTCACAACAAAAGCTTACAATAAAGTGATGAGTAAAGATATATTATTATATGTTTTGTTATACTTTATTTAATACAAGAACAAACACTTACAACTTCTTATACTAAAATTAAATCTTACATAAATAAATAAAACTAACACGCGTCAAAAAACTCATCGTCACCCTTGTCAATGGCGGGAAACGTGCCCAGAAGGCTGGCAGCATTGCCACGTTGAATGGCTATGCCGATTCTCTGTGCAAGGAACAAATCAGCCCTCTGATCACGAGTAGAGTCTACCAAACGTTTTGACAGTTCTGTTTTGTTTAGGTTCTTAAGTTTTTGGTGTACAATATCGCATGTAACAAAAGTCCATGAGCATAATTTTACTGTCAAACCATCTGAATACATTATATTCAAATTAGTGGTTTTTCGTTTTTAATAGTAGAATAACTTTGTCCATTTTATTGACACACTTTAATAAAATTACATTTATTATATCTAAAAGTGATTTTCTTCCTTTTTTTTTAAATCTAGTAACCAGTAATACTATGTACATAAGTAATCCTAAAATTGTTCCATACAAATTAGGTTATTCAGCTATTATGTAAATCTAATTCAAATAAAAAGCCTTTCTGACCATAATATTACCTTTTTAAATTAATAGACTTGTAACGACCAACAAATGTAACGTTATAATTTCCGCCAACAACATATTTTTGCATTTGTATGTTTTAATTCCGATGATAGCTGTTAGGGTGTGTGAACATTGAAGGAAAAAAAAAACACACGTGTTACGTGAAAAATCTAATTGGATTTTATTTTTGATTGCTACGGGAATCGAGAGAATAGTTGATAAAATAAGAAATAGCCAGAATTGACACATCATTCACATAAGGTAACTGAATGCTGACTCCAACGTAGCTTGGGACCTAAGCAGAAGAAAAAGACCTTATTTTTTTTCTCATTATTGTATATTTATTAGGCACAAGGTACATCTTAGGAAACATAAAAAGTCCAACAAAACAATATTTACATAGTTTGTCTGTTGGATTGATCACAATTTTATTATTAAGTTTAACTTTGTTCTTAAAAAGATAACATTCAAGAACAATTGTATGAAATAAAATTAACAACCCACATCACAAGGATACCATTTTCTGGATACATTCACTCCATCTTTTATTTAAAGCACGTGCAAATTGCAAGCTGATCGCGTTTGCCAGCGATTCACGTCCAATTTAGTACTGAAAAACGCTCGCGAACTCGCGCGCACATGAGTACAAACCCTTACGTATTTGCGGCTATTCCGTTTGTTATTTAGAGGGCAATTTGTTAAGCGTCCAATTACGAAAAAAAAAGTGGAATTACAAACAAAATGGCGATCAACTGTTGAAAATGTAACGTTCATATTTCACGGGAGATCCTTTAAGCCGTATATGTTTTCATTTGTGTGTTCTGCCCCATTTTCTTGATGATTCCCATTGTTTTTGGGACGCTGGTTGAATTTATAATGTTAGCTTAGGTTCAGTTGAGTATTTTGAGGGTTTTCGTAGTAAATTATATATTTATTCATGCATATTAGTGAGAGATGTTGAGAGGTGACGTGTGGTGATACAGCTAATTGCGATAACCTTAAGTAAAAATAATGAAATGCAGTTACTACGACTTTAGTTTGCTATCCAATGCCTACACAAAGTTATACTAAACCACTATGGCACGATCATTTTCAGTGCAAATACTTTATATCCATCAGTAGGTTCCTATAGATGTTGTCTCTGTAGTTATGCATGAAAAATGTTTAAAAGTTCATCGACCTAAACGATTTCATCATAATTTTTTAAATACCCCTCTAAACTAGTTTTTCCAGTTTTGTCCTTCCTATCTTCGTATATTTTATACTTGCGTGTTGTTCTCGCGTGACAAACATACTTTTTACTTGTCTAAACCTTGGGTTATTCGTCAACTGAACACACTACGCTGGACACACGTGTGTTCAGTTGGTGAAACTTAAAATTAATATATTTGTTGTTTCGTCATCTGGACACGCCAAGATATTTTCGTGTGTTCAGATAGTGAAACTTAAATTAAATCACTTTTATGTTGTCTTCAACTGGACACACCGCAAGAAAAGGTACAGTCAGGTTTAAAAACAAATATTTAACAATCGAATCATTTTAAGATTTATTAATTTGAAGAAAAGCACCTATGTTTTGCTATTTTGATAACCTATGCTTAGATATTTATTATTTCACAATCAGTAACGTAAAAGTAAATTGTAATGTAATTTAATAAAATTCTTACCACTTTGTATGCGGGTGATATAAGTAGACTAGAATAATTTAAAAAGTCGCGTTTGTTCACCTTTGTGATCAATTCCAAGGTAAAGTCCGGTGAAGCAGTCAAAGCCTGCGCTCAGGCCAAGATCTCTACAAAAAAAAATCAATTCCAAGGTGAACAAATTACACAGGAAAAGTCAACTCATTTCACCCAGGTGATATCACCTGGGCGATATGATGAGACACAAAAGTCTACTTTGTTCACCTGATATCAGCTTGGTGAACAAAGTGGAAATAATGCCATGAAAATATAAATATTGTAAATATGTGAAAAATATAGACTTACTAAATTCAGAAATGGTGAACAATTTTTAAAAGACATATAAAACCGCCCGTTCCCAACATGGAACGTTTAGTGACCGATGATGATTGTGTCACAGAACATTTATCTGCGTGACTGTACTTTCTCATAAATTCAAGTAAAATATGAACGTATGTCCAGTTGGAGAAAACATAAAAGTGATTTAATTTAAGTTTCACTATCTGGACACACGAAAATATCTTGGCGTGTTCAGATGACGAAACAATAAATATATTAATTTTGAGTTTCACCAACTGAACACACGTGTGTCCAGCGTAGTGTGTTCAGTTGACGAATAACCCATTAAATTGATGGTTTTGTTGTTTAGGTATTTTAGGTGTTTGTTTAATTAAAGATGAATCCATTTTAAATAGGTGTTTTAAGTATACAAAGTTCACGTAATTGTTGTATTATAATTATCAGACAGGTTCTAAAAGCATAATATTTCAACCAGAAAAGTGAGTAAAAAAAAATTATTTCAAAATCAACATTTATAAAATATTATAGTATTTTATTTATGATTGTAATCAATAATAAACACAAGAAGGAATTATTTAGCTATAATTTAAAGTCGTAACCATTTTTAAAAGTCCTTCTAGATAAATCCTTACAGAATTCACAAAAACCATTCCAAAGATTCCACAACCGAGATCAATGCTTAGAAATAACAAAACAAACAAAGCTACTACACACAATTATATAATAAACTGGAAACGTTTCACAACCCTCATTGACTCGTAAAAGCTAGACTATTTTAATCTAGGTTCCATCTAGAATGTAATCTTGGTCTAGTGCTTACGATATAATAAGATCACCTAGAAGTGCTTATTTTTTCTCATGATCACATCTGCTAATGCCCTAGGGAAATCGAGCAGAGATTGTGTTAGATTATCCTATATCTTAAAGTGTCTTAAGTTTTCTAGTGACGCTGTTAATCTTGGTTTAATATTGATTTTGAGTATAATATGTCAGTATGAGTTATACAACATTCGTTTTCAGTTGTGAGCAAGCAGCTAGAAATATTTTCTTTAATGTAGATAAAACATAATATACTTTGTCGCATTAGTTCTAAAAAACTGTACTGGCAAAGGAGACATGTGATTAGATGAAGATGAGAAAGGGGTGAATAATAAAATGACGAGTAGTCGAGACGAAGGGAAGAAAAACACGCATAGAGAATTATTGGGAATTGGCCACTTTGCAAAAATTACAAGTATCGTTTTTACAAAGGAATTAGTTTACTATAACTACTAACTGCACTAATTATTTCATAGTATTTTTTAATTCAGCAGTTCTGAATCATTTTTGGTCTTTACTTCCTTGATTTACCATCAACATATCTCTTCACTCTTTGCAACATAAGCGTCATCATGCGTCTCGAATTATGAATTATTCCAGAATTTTTCAACACGGGAACTCGCCGTTGCCTTAATAACTTCAGTCTGCTAATGACGTCTTTCGCGAAGAAGTTTGCAAAGCTTCAGATTAGCACGTCACATAAAATCGATTCGTTAAATATGTTGACACACTTACCGAGTTTCTGACTCACTTTTGGCTGTGAATGTACTTTTACCGAAAAGCTTATGGTAACAGTGTTGTCACATTTACCAAATTTTTAGTAGATTTAGCAATTTTAACACTCTTCTACCTATTTACCAACTGCGCTCTAAAACTACCAAATGAGGGCCAATCATTTTATTATATCCCACCCCATCAAATTCTTTATAGTTCTAAGAGAATTTGATAGGGTGGGGGACAGAATGGGCATTCGCTCGTTTGATGTTAATCGGCCTTTTGGAATATTTCTTTCTTGGCATTTATTGGCGGTATTTTGTTTTTTTTTTTTCTATAAAACAGTTGACGTGACATGTAATAATATAAAAAAAACACATTCACAGTAATACTTGCATCTTCAATGTACTGAAATTGAAGTGGTAGATCTACCAATTTGTAATATTCAATCTTTCTATTCTACCAACTTTTGACGTGCCATCTACAGATTTTCTAAAATCAGGTGTGTCAACATTGTATGGTAAACCTAAGTATTGTAGGTACATGTGAGTACAGTCGTCGTATAACTAAGTATTATAAGTACAGTCGTGAAGTCGCGTGACGCACCGAAGTGTAAAACATTTCCATTTTTACATAATACCTATATTAGTGGTTGATATATTTCATCACGCGTTTCATGTTACCTTTGAAACAATCATTTACACGAGCCTTTGGTTAAAAAATGCCTCCGTTTTTTCATTCTTTTGTTTTGTTTGAGCCTTGTTTTGTAAAAAGAGAAAGGTTGATAAAAATTTTGCTAGTCTAAATATGTATAATACCTACTAGGCTTTTTTTTAAATGATGGAATGAATCATCTTATAATTTATTTCGTGAACACTCGGACGAAAAATGATAATCATATGTTTCATAATACTAACGTCTAAATCGAGCAAAGGTTAGTATACTGAAAAATATTTTAATTGATTATAATTATTATTAGGTAGATAGTGGTTATATAGTTTTATGCTTATGAATCTTGGTAGAATAATTATCAAATCATTTTGTAGATATCACTTATTAATGTTATTAATAATTACGACAGTTCACGATTAAATGTACCTATTATTACAAAACGGCGAAAATCTGGTAACAAGATGGATGGGACATAAATAATAAGTGTACCTAACAGCGTAGCTCCCACAAAATGGACTGTAAAAGCCTCTAAAAATCAGTGTTACCTCAAAAATATTTCCGATTTTATACGAAGTAGTCTGTGAATACGAAGATAATTCAATTTGTATCCTCAAAGCGGCGAACGACGTTATTTCGAAGCGGTAGTTTTAAATTCTGAATATTTTCTTTTAAGCGTTGTTTTATTTGAGTAAGATACGACAGCTTACGAAGGCTTGGTTTTTTACTAGGAAGTAAAAAATCACGTCTTCAAAAAGAAGGCGTAGGAAAATATGTTAAGTCGTCTACGTTATGTTAGGAATATACTTATGTTTACTGTGATATAATAAACATTAAAAGAACTGGACGTCTTATAGTTAGTGCACAAGTTTAACGATACATGCATTACAGGCCTTTAAAACTCATATTATATATAAATAAACTAAAAAATATACACTTTAAATTGCAAATGTTGCTTAACATTTTTCTTCCAATCAAAGATCAGTAAAATTAATACAATCATATACTCACGACAAATTATTTTAATAATTTCTGATGAGGATAATCAAAATTGATATACCTGTAGATCTATATAATTTATAAAGTACAACTTATCGAGAAAGTTTTTGACGAAAAAAATATTTAATCTACAATATCAAAGAAATCCAATTCCTATTCCAAATTACGTAATAAAACTTAACGAATGATATCCAACCTTTTTTGTTCGTTGAGTATTTTCCATAAAATATTTATTAGCTCTTATCGACATCGTAAATCGATAAGTTGTAGTAATTTCATTCTTCCTAATATTAAACCATAAAATATATGTCTTCAATGTTTACCCAATTGAAATATTATTAGATAGGATCAATGGATTGGAAAATCATGTACTTCAAGTTATTTTGTATAGTATTTTGAGTTCATTGCCAATAAATTTACAATACCTAATATCGTTACGAAGTTATAGCGAGTTTTTTTGAGCTTTACTTGTAAATAGGCCGTATCTTGTAGTTGATCAGAGTAGTTTTTGTTTTAATATTTAGCACAATCACTACTATCAAAAGAAACAAATTTAAAATCTTTACACACATATTATGGAACGGGTATTAGCGCGTACATGCATAAATACCTTAAGGGCTTGATGTTTCGACCACTGCCATTACTTTAAACATGGAGCGCGATAGTTCCAAGCTATTATTATATTATTATTCCTTACACACATTACATACATTTTAATATATAAGTGTGTAAATGTATGTATAAGAAGTCTCGTTTTTCTCAAGATACTCTTTTTTTTCTAACAGCACCAAAGTCTGATACTGTGAAACCACAATTTTCTTTCTGGCAAAACATTTGTAAACCCACAGAAAGAAACACGAACAAGGGATACCAAATTCTATTTTTTCTACAGCTCCCTCGCTGCCAGTAGTACCAATAGGCATGTCTATGAACATTGCCATTGCATGAGTATTACAGCCTTCATTTATCTTGAAACATCTTGTCCGTGCTGATTCCCCCAAAGGGACTATAGAGTTAGCTTCTTTGAAGATTCTGTGCCTTACATACTAACTGACCTCGTATGCCAATTTGATTCTTTCGATTTTTTTTCTATTAGTCAGTTTTTTTTTGTGTCAGGGATGTGGTTTTCGTTTAATAAAATCGCACACAAAAATTATTCTACTCATTGAGACCTATTCTTATTTCACAAGTCTTCTATTTGTTACATGTTTTTTATCACCAATTCTTTATTTTAAAAGCCAACTTTTTTGCCTGTAAGTTGTTTGCTATGTAATTAACATATTACAGAAATTCCAAAATGATTTGTCTTTATAAAACACAGGCAACATCGTCTAGTTGGATCCTCGCGTGTTCTCTGATGGATTGTAAAATGGCATTTAAACGGCACTTATCAGCTAATATACTCAAGAATGTAAAAAGTGGGTAAAGCTAAATGTCAAGAGAATTAGAGTCATTTTCCTTGGGTTTAATAATAGCATTCTCTGTTTACAGAACCAATATGATCCGTTTTGCCAAAGTTCAAGATTATGGGAGCGATATTACTTCAATATTGTTTATTTTAGAAATGTCCCAGGAGTCTCATGTTTAGTGAATGAGTCTTTGTTAGGTTTCGAGATAAACTTACTGGACAGAAGGAAAATTGTAATAAATCCTGAAGAATATTTAATGTAATTCTAAATTATGTTTAGTCGTTATTTGACAACAAGAAGTTTATATATCTTCTACTTGTGTCAATGACCCTTAGATTCTCTTGACTCAAAAGTTGCTACCGGCTTGGCTCGGTCATTGGCTTCCATCACGTCCTGGGGCAGTTGGCAGTGCAGGGTACTCACTTCCTTTCTATCCTTTCTCTCTTATTGTCTGAGGCAGGACAGAAGATGTGCCATATTTTTCGACTATGTTTGCGAGGGTGGAAATCAAAGACTATTAGACACTCTTTTAAGCATAAACTGCAAAATGGATTGGGGCGCAAAGCACATAGATTATATACCCTAGATTAACTCATACACTTTTTGTCCCGATAAGTCGAAAAGAATACGTATCAAAGGGATGAAACTGCAATGCTTATTTAGCCGAATATAAAACAAAATATTGGTATCCTTTTATACCTTAAATTCATTACTATTGAGGCCATAAATCGGTCTGAAATCTCGCTTAAATATTGATTTGTTGGATGAGTAGCCGATTTTAACTCGGATCTCGGACGAACTAAAAATACAGATCTCTTGCCCAGGTCACTGTTGTTAGGTGGTCGTTAGTTTGACCTGAAAAGCTTTTGTGAGACAGAAATGGCGATGTTTGAATGTATGTCTGTGTTGTGACTGGTCCTTGGATTAGAAATGTGTGGCGTAATGACTTGGTTGAGATGAATATTGTAAGCAAATAATATTTTCTCTCTTTATAGGGTAACTTCAACATTATGGGAATTGTAGATGTATTATTTATAGCTTTTTAATCGCGTGTTTGCCATTTATTATAAAAATAATAATTTGATTTGTTATAAATAATTAGGTTTCGTTGAAAGATTCTTTGTATCGATACTTTGTAAAACAATTATATACAATATAACAAATATATTACATAATTTAGTTTTATGTATATTGAGTGAATTTCAAAACTCAATATTATTTAAGAAATCAAAAACGGATGCCCAGTACATTGACTAGATATTAAAATTTATACCAATTCTGTGCCGTTCCGATTGCCTACGAGTCAAGCATACTCAAAGTGCGCCGAAGTTTTCCTAACTACGTACTGAAACCGTCCCATTTTGAAGTACGCAAAAGGTCGCCTGACCCATTCCCATTGCATTTTATATGACACGAATAAGTCTAATGTCCATTCACTTAAGTCTCGTATCCGGCCCCGAAGTGTTTCTTGGCCATAGAGTAAGAAAAAGTAAAAACTATAGAGTGTACGTCCCGCTAAAAGCTTACTGTGCCGAGTGTTAGCAAGCTTTTTCAGTAGGTACAGTTAGTTGACTGATTTTAGTTATTTTCTGCAACGACAGACGAAATGTTTCGAAATTTATGTGAAAATATCAATGACCTTGACATTATTACGGGCATATTAGGTTTTGAGATAATTAACTAAAACGGCGCGCTCAGTTTTAATTTTTATTCAGAACTAGTTCATACTGGTGCACATTGTTCATACCCTGATAAGCGCACTCTATTTATTATCTCTCCTCTAAGTTCTAGGATCATTGCTATTTACCGTTACACCCAGGGGACTTTATTTTAGTATGGACTTGAAAAGGTGACCGTATGTATTCTACGTGCGAAAAAAGAATTCTTTCCATGTTTCCCGTTTTTTCAATCTCGAAATTGATGTTCTAAGTTTTTAGTTTGGGCCCATTTTTTTTTGTAACTTTTCCTTTATTTTTCTGTTCGACATTCTATTTTTTTAGCGGGTTTGCATGCCAATTTATAAGAGTGTTTTAAAAATCTCATAATATGTAGGTACCTACTTAGTGCAATATTAACATATTGACAACATAAAAATGTTCATGTAGCCTATATGATATAATTAAAATCGCTTTGTAGGTTCGAGAATAACAATAATAATATGTTTTTAATCTGAGTTCAGTCAATATTCTGCTCCTGCTGTGTTCGAGGTAAGCTGTTTTCCGATTCTGCAACACTGATATTAATTTTCCTGGTTCCGAATAAATAAGGAAGCAGTTAACTTACTTAGATTTTTGTTTGGCTTTACCCGTCGAGTAATTATAATGCTAATACCAAAGGGTTAGTTTCCGGCTACTTTCAGAAAATAATCTCTTTATTTCGATAAATATTTTGTGTGTAGGAGACTCGTTTCATGAAAGGCCATCTCCTTTTTCTCCTATTTTATCACCCAGATGTTATCTTTACAGAGGAAATAAGAATCAAAATCAAAATCAAAATATTTTTATTTCAAGTAGGCCTTGTTAAGCTCTTTTAAAAGGTTAAATTTACTGACTCTAGTTGCAGGTAAGCTAAGGCATACAAATAGTCAAAACTACAAAAATAATTACGAGTTTTGACAAGGTTCTAAAATTATGGTTCAAGGTACTGTTTGTCAAAAACAGCCGAAATTTTGTTTTCGGTGAAATAATTCTTACCAGCATCACAAATTACATTGTCAAAAATACTTTTTAAACATATTTTTAATAATAATAATATTCTGGGACATCTCACACACGGTTGTCTGATCCCAAGCTAAGCAGAGCTTGTGTTATGGTAACCAGACAACTGATAAACATGCTTATATATTTCTAAATACATACATATTATAGATAAACTACACCCTATCAAGCAATTATAACCTATCAAGCAGTATTTATTGTCTTTACCCTTTGCTATTTATTACGCGAATGATTCATTTAGTTTAAATTGACCTGTTCAATACTTTACTTAAACTAAAATAAATGACTATACGTGTATTCCATATTACACCTTCATGTCAGCGAATGGGAATGGCAGTTGGTACATTATGTAAATATGGTCGAGTGGTCTTGAGTGGTACAATTTATGTCTGTAACGCAATTCCCTCGATTGCCCGAAGTGCCAACGTAACTTTGGACATTGGGCAAGTATTACCTATAAGGATGTAGGTACTAGTAGGCTATGTAAAGTTATTCGTGATATTGCAGTTAAATAAATAAAGTACAGTAATACGCGAAATTCAAGTTTAATAACTTTTCTGTTTTTCGTATTGGTTTCTTAGGTTTACCATAATGTTAGACATTGAAATAAAACAACTTTTAACGGATTTTTTCGTCTATTAAACCAGCTTAGTCCTTTCTTAGGATGAAAAGTAAACACCAATCTTTAACTAAATTAAGTTCAGTGGATTAGCCGTGAAAGAGTAACAGGCGCGACAGAGAGTAAATAACTTTCTTCATAATACAAGCAACTAATTAGAAGACGTAATAATTTGAAGAGTACCTTTTATAGAGCTTTCTCACTATCGTGATATCAGGATTATTTTAGTCATACTAGTCTCTTCTTTATGTAATGCTAACATTTTAACGCATCGGTCATTTCTTATAATAGGTATACAGAAACATTACAACAGAAACCACTAAAACATTTAATTCCATTTAAACAAACACTACACAAAAGGTATACAAACAAGCTACGCATACATTTCAAACGGTGAAAATTGATCCTGAAACGACCCCTAAACACGGTGCCTACCAAAAAATACAAAGTACGTACAATTTAACGGAATCGATTCGCTGAATAAATAATTAGTGATGTCGATTCAATCTACGTCGGCAATAATCCATATACCGTGTTTGAATAATAGTTCGTGCGTACACGTGTGTTTGTATACCTATATCTATGTAGATATAATAGATATTATTATTTTTTTGGTTTGAAAATTATTGAGTTTTGATCAGCGAAGGACTCACTGATTTGCGGTGAATTATAGATATAGATGAGGAATAGAAAAAATAAAATAGTATGCATTTGATTTTAAAAGTAGAAAACATGTTAAAATATGCCAATAATATTGAAAGCTATGGTCATAAATACATACGTACCTCGTTAGTAATATATATAAATAAAATAAAAAAAAGTGTTGAAAGAAATTTGTTCACTAAGCTACTCCACAACCTTGTGCACTTTTAGACGTAAAAGTATAATCTAGTCAACAGTATAAAAAGCAAAATAACTAAATAAGTACCTACGCATGGTCACCCGATATTACACCATACAATGAAATGTGAAATGATCTAATAATTCGAAAAAGATTTAATTACTTACCAAGACTACGTCATTCCACTATCAGCGCCAATCGCCGTCGACATCACAACTCCCTCCCTAAAACTCCCCACCCATAACAAGCCTCAGTCATCTATTGGTAAGTAAGTATTTTACATAGAACTAAATGATACGTTATTTAGTGGTTCTAAGAATTAAATTACTTAGTAGAGACTGGTATCGGTTCTTCGAGTAAGACGCCCTTAATCATTGACTCACTACTTAAATATAAACTTCCAAAGAAAAAAGTTCTACACAGAAAGCTGTTATTCGTTCTCGGTAGCTAGGCACGAATTTAGTTCTGCTACCTGCTCTAAAAATAACGTTGGTGGTGTCAAAATAGGTCTATGTGAGTTTTACTAGAAATATTTTCACTTTGAACTATGTAGAACAGGAAAATATATGTTGCCAAGAAGCTGTCGAAATTAAAATAGCATGCTAATCGCATTATTTTCTTTCCATCATCATCATCTCCCTGCCCTGTTCCTAATTATTTGGGGTCGGCGCAATGCGTATTCAGCTTTCATTCATCTCTACAACTCGTCATCTCAATATTCATCCTTTCTTACCATATCTATAAATAATTGTATATTATATTATGCGTAGGACTTTATAAACGAGATCTTTCACCCTTACTTTATTCGTCGTTTTCTTGTATACAATTTTAATTGAAAATACTCTTCTTTTACTGTCTTACCGTTGTGCAAAAATACTATAAAAGGAATATTTAAGCAAACTAAATGCATTCTCAGAAGCAATGCACTGCTTGAAGTTGTGTTTAGTAGAAATTCTGTATTTAATTCACTCTCAGAGATCATAGATGAGGTAGTTACTAAGAATTGCTATGCAGGTAAAAAAAACCATTAACGCTTTTGTAGATTCTAGGAACTTTGGTTTCAATTTTCAAAGAAAACTCCTCTTCCTCGCGGTCTGTTAAACAAAAAGTAATTGAAGAACAATATTTACTTTAAAGTATTAAGCTCATATTACTTGACTAAGACTAAATAGAATCGTAAGCAGAGTGCAGTTTTATTTAGTATATATTTTTTCTTATTTAATGTGTAGGCTTAGTTTTTATAGAATTGTAAATATTTTAACTTTAATTTCGAAAATAAAATTTCTAGCAAAGTGCCCAATAAAGCCAAAGCCAACTGCCATTTATTTGTAAAGTATTAATAATTTTGTGTCTATTCTTATGTGCTACCGAAAACTTGAGTAAGTATACATTTTTTAACCAACTTATTTTGAGCGGAAATTTTGTAAACTTTTCTTTAGCAGGAGTAGGTACTCTTCGTCCTTTTTGGGATTTATATACCCTTTCGGTAATAGCCTGTATAAAACTGTGAAAAAGCTTTAAACAAACAAATATATAAGAACATTCTAATATTTCCTTCAAAGACCGATGAAGCAGTCAAAGCCTGCGCTCAGGCTAACTGAAAAGATACATAGCAAAAAAAAAATACATTAATTCATCAGACATGCTATGGAGACGTAATATTGTGTAATACAATAGCTATGCCGTATTAATATGGCGACAGGAAAAAATAATATATGTTGAAAAGCATTGCCTTGGAGTATTTTAACATTCATTACATTTATTTTTATCGAATAAATTGTCAGTGTCAAAGATAGAGTTATTTTCAGCTTGATATTTGCTTTCATTGGCTCACTCGCGCATGATAACACAAATTGGGTGTAGCAAATAAAGTGGAGTGTTGGACGCTGTATATTATTGAGCACTGAATATGTGTATATTGTGAATGTTAATTTTGTTTTGTTAGATTGAATTATTTGCAATTTTTTTATGTTTCCGCGAATTAAATATAGTGGGTTGTTATTTTGTCTATATTATTATATGTACCTGGGTTCAAAATTTTGAATTTGATAATGGAATTAAAAATAAGAAATAGAAAATAAAATTTATGTTTCTACAAAATGAAAAACTAAAAACTGTTTTTAATGCGGTTCATCAATTATAAAGTTGAATGCTTTGTAGAAAAATAAAATATTGTTTCTTTTTTATTATTACTAACCTACTTTATTCTGTATGAATTTTGTTTTCGCGTATTTTTCAGTTGTTTTTTTAGAAAGACTTGGGCCGCCTTATCTTATTCTATTTTACTATTGAGTAAAATAATATCCTTCTTCAATTCACGTCGATAACTCATTACTTAAATTCTATTTGACCAGTGTTTGACCTCGTTTTCTACGGTTACCTCATATTAGTCATCCTTTAGGTCACTAGCGAAGTAATTTTTGTTTGAATTACACGCTCAGTCACCTAACTGTTCCGAAAATCACATTAGGGTTTCAAAGACAAGAGCTAGCTTTTTATAGACCTTAATTTCTTAGCCATAAAGGTTATTTTCGTACGTGCTCGTGATTAGGTATATAAAAAATACAATACGTGTGACTACTGATGTTAGATATTCAAGTAAGTCCCGTGTATTGTCCTTTTATATGATATAGGTTAAAGTGAGGGCAATATGCTAAAACATAATATAGACACTAATGGGCAGAGTTGAATGACTAAATTGACACTTAGGTCATTGAACTAGAGGCTTTGTAGTCTAGCCTATTATGTATTAATTGTTCACACGTTGACACTTTTAGCATCAGATTGACAGGTTATTAGTAAAATCAATACCCTGTTCTCCCCAAGAAGGGACGTATTTTGTGTCTGAAATTAATGTTTTAAAACCTCCTCGTAATTCAGGTCGAAGTCTACCGGTTTACTACTTGATAAGTTGTTTAATAATACTTTTTTCGTAAGGGTCGAAAGATAGCTTAAGGTTTCTTTAAGTAATGAACTACTCAAAGGCCTAAGATAATGGCTGCCCAAATTTAGCATGACATTTTTCAAACAGTCGTAGAAAATAATTGGTAATAGAAACCCCTTTTAGATATAAAATAAATAGGTTTTATATCTTTAACACTGTACATACATACATCAGTTTTTACTCATTAACTATAACAGAATTTGTCACAAAGTAATAAGGTCCAAATTGTCACACCCAACGACTGTACAATGTACCAATAGAAGTCAAACTCCGCACAAACTCCACATTTATTTCAAGCGCCTTTACACATGTGTGCGTAAAAACAGATTACTATTGATCATAGAGGCGACTTGTTTATTCGTCTAAATACAACACTATTGGAATACCGAAGGACGGGTCACTCACGTAAAATCGATATAATATAGTCCGCTTGCGTGTAAGTAAATTATGAAGACATTGAACTGTGTAGGTATTTTTTTATTAATCATACATAAATGTGGGTCGTGTCATAGTTTTTTATCAGTTTCAACCCACGGGGGTTAGTACACGTGTTTGAAAGAGACATACATACAAATATAACCCTATGTTTAGTCAAAGAACTGTAGTCCACTGCCGATGTCGTATTGATACTTGTGTATTGCGTACTGGTGTTTTATATAGATGGTTTAACAGGTAGCCCTGTTTACTAGCAATACACAGTACTGCAAACACAGTGTTTTGAAATAATATTTCGTCACAATAAAGCTTGAAAATAATAAATTCGTGATTTGTAGAATTTAGACTTTTCATTAAATAATTTAAGCTCTATAAACATTGCGTCTTACACTACTCACTTTCGAGTTTATAATTTTTGTTGCATGGCTAGACATTCGTAAACAGTATGATTGATATAAGCATAATGTACAACTTCTATCCGTACAAACCTCGTTGACGTTCTCACCGGTTCACCTCAATAAAAAACAAAAGCCGTACGTAGGTGATTGGCAACCGGACGTCCATTGCGTGTGTAATCTAAACCGCAACGCATCCGGACCGCAGCCGCAACGCAGCCGCAACGTGACCGCACCGATACTTAGCATGTACGTTTAACGTTGTAAAACAAGGCTTTGACGTGACAACGGCTTGTAAATGGTTTTGATTTGTATTTGAAAACAGGGCAAGCTTGACGCATTTTCTGAATGAATGAATTTTTATGGGTCCGTTTGATTAAATGGCTATTATAGAATATTAAAATTGTTATACATACTATAAGGTAACGGCATAATTATATTGTATTCTTTGAAGGGTAACTTTGAATGATTGTGAAATGAATTCTTGGTATATCTAAAAAAAAAACCGACTTCAAAATTCCCCAAAACCACTAAACAAACAAACCTTTCCATATTAATAAACCCAACCTAAACTATGATTAACCTATAATTAAATTTATCAAATTTTCTCCTCCTTTTTTAGAAGTCGATTAAAAAGTCACTTAGTCAGACACTTATCTATTATAAGCTATCTATAAGATTATCTATCAGAGACTTCCAAACATGTAAAATATACTCCCAAACAATTCGTAAACACTTCGAAAACCGTAACCGCAACACGTCTGACGTTAATTTACGCTTTATCTAGCACGAAACGCTTCCCTCTAGCGGCTGCATAGATGTACAATCTAGCACTTAAAGCGCTTTCATCTAGCAACTGTACAGAGTATAGTTGTATGAACATCAAGCATATGAAGCGGTTTCCTCTAGCGGCTGCATAGATACTTTGTATGTACATCTAGCACTTGAAGCGCTGTCCTCCGGTCGCTGTACAGAGTATGGTCGTTAACATCAATCATATGAAGCGCTTTCCGATGAATGCTGTATAGAGTATAGTTGTATGCACATCTAGCAAGAGAAGCGCTATAACTGCTGTATACTATATAGTTGTATATGGACATTTATCACGTGAAGCGCTTTCCTCTGGCCGCTGTACATTGTGTAGCGCATGCTTATTTTTCACGAGAAGCGCTTTAGCTGACTGTATAATTTTTATGCACACCTAGCACATTAAGCGCTTTCCTCTGACCGCGGTACAGTGTATAGTTCTATGCACATATAGCACGAAAAGCGCTCTATCTGCTGCAAACTGTATCGTTCGTATAGTATGTAGTGCACACTGAAAAGGCGCTGTTCAAAGCTAACCACAGCGCCAGTGAATCTATTAATCATTTCGCCATGATGTCAGTCATCTGAGGAATAATGATGACCTACAGTTTGGTTGTTTAGGTGTTGTGTTGAAAGTCCTTCATCAAAGGCAGTAGATAGATAGATCTACGTTTCGTAAAGTTTTTGCTAGGATATGTGCCATTCTGTGAAAGTACAGACGACTAATAATAATATTACTTTTACCAATTAAGTTATACAACTTTTTATATTGGTATGATTTAGTACTATGATGAAAAGTGATAGCGATGTGTACTTGCAGCGTATACGGAGTTACCTTCAAAGTAGTAAGTAGGATTGCAAAAAGGGCACAAAGACAAGTATTGAAAAGTATTTAAAAATAAGAGCCTGAAAAAAACCCAGGCAATTACATTATATTTCGTACCCTTATTGTACGTACGCTTATTTTTTATCCTTTACGTAAGTAAGGATAAAACATATTTATGTTGTTTTAATTGACGAAAATTGCACAGGGAATATTTATGTTTCGAAAAATAAATAAGGTTTGTAACAAAGTTCATTTAGTGCTTGTTTGATTTCAGCTCGTATTTGTTATATGTTCTGCATGTTTGTGTTTGATTTGTTTTAAAAGTTTATGTTGAGTGGCGTATGAATTTATATTTGTAAACGCTTGATAAGGTTTGGTTATTTCAATTACGCCAAACCTACTCTATTTTTTAGAATAACCGTGCCACAAATTTTGAAAGAACATAACACAGCAGTAGTTTGTATTTTACTCACAAATTCGTTTATCTTTGGACCTAATTTGCTGATATATTTTAATTGAAAGTAATGTCTTGTCCCAAAAAATAATAACAAATAATCTGACTATCTTTGATGAGAACTACATATAATCGGAAATTTTAACTGAAACTAAATTACTTATTGCTTTTCTGTGCACTCAGACGAAAATTACTGATGTAGGTAGAAAAGCTGCAATGCTGAAATGGTACTGGGCAAGGCATGTTTGCGCAATGTCGACTGACCGTTGGGCCAAAACAATATCCGAATAGATCCCACAAAACCACAGACGACCAGATGGCAGGCCCAGACGGAGATGGCGAGAAGAGCTAGATTCCTATATGAAGGATTAGTCCACGTTTGCCCTCAGTAGAGACGAATGGAAGGAAGGGAGGAAAATAATTATATTTCTTTTCCACAACTTCACATTTTTTGTCACATTAACTACACCTAAGCTTTAGTATCATAAAATCTAGTCTCGTGTTATCCCCGGTCATTGAACCGGACTCTTCCTAAGACACGCCTGAGTGGGCGCTCAAATCCTATTTTTCACGATCCATTGTTGAATATCTTTCTCAGAAATGTCTCGACATTTGACTTCATACAAGTTATTTGAAAGAGAAAATCTCTCGATTCTATAGAGTGTATATTTCTTTGTATGTGATATATAAGATAGGATTACATAAGTTTGAGTTATATTTGTAGTTATTTTGATCTTGTGGTTTTTATGAAACCTATTTAGTAATTAGGGGCTATTATTATTATTATTTATTTTTAGCCATGATCGTCCCACTGCTGGGCAAAGGCCTCCCTTTCCTTCTTCCAATTCTCCCGGTCCTTGGCTATTGTAATATATAATATAATATAGAAAAAGAGGGCCTATAAGTGTTTTAGATTAGGTTATATATTTGTTTCATAAAACCGCATTTTTAACTACTCTATACCTAACTAAAGCTAATTTTAGAGTAATTAATTCTGAAAACTTAGATCCAAAGAAGTTTATTTTGAACTAACAAATACTGGAGCCTTGTAAACATTCAAGTCATTTCTATTCTGTAAATTAATTACTAATAACTAGTTTAAAATTTCTCAATCATGCCAAAATAATTTAAGAGACATGAATAAACGCTGTTTTCGTTCAAATTACACTGATTCAGAATCTTAATAGAAACGTCCAAAAACTTAAGACTGGCGATAATTGTAGGTTATTTGATATTCACAACGAATTACCTTAAGTTAGAAACTCGGATTCATTAAAATGTTAGTTAATTAGAAAAGGTACTGTTATAGACAGTTTCAGGAAACAAAATCTAGGGAAAATTCTCTTTTCTAAATAAAAAAAATTGCTGCTTGTTATACAAAACAGTCAGAACACAGAAAACTATGAATTTCAAAGAAATATTTGCAGAAATTGAATGTTACCAATATTTATAAAACCTGTATTTGTATAGAGCTTGTATACTGTAAAATTTTTGTATAAAAAGTTGTAACCCTCATGCCTAGCACACACGTCGGAAACAGAAATAACTTATTTTTTATGTATATTATTGAGGGCGTACTATTTGAAGAATATGATTTATTTTCCAATGTCTAAGTAGCTTAATAATCTCAAACTCTATATTAATTTATTAATTTCTGAGGTTTACGCGAATGTCTTCGCGTAAATCTCAGAATTTAAAACATCAGAAATTCAAACATTTGTCCTGAGTGGGAATCGAACCCACAACCTCCGGTATAGCAGTCAGGGTCACTAACCGCTAGACCAACAGGCCCGTCAAATAATGATGCAGTAGCAAGCTTTTGTTTGTAGTAGTCTATAGTCTGTAGGTATAATAATATTTATATAAGTTTAAGTCTTTCCGGTTTATTCCTATCGAATGCTTATGTAATTTGAAATCGTAGTTATTTGTTTGCGCTTAGAAAGTAATAAGTAAAAGCCTTACTGCGTCATTATTGTATTATGTCAAAGGACTTTTCTCGTGTAGTTATTAACGAGCAATGTTAAAAATTCCATTTTGTTAGATCATATGAACAAGGCCTTATATAAATTGAGTAGGTATCCAATAACAGTCCATAATTGGAGTTTCGAGGTGATTTCTTTTGTTCTTATTTTTACAAAATCGAACGTTTTTCTATTACTGGGTCAATTGCATATTACCGGTATGAAAAATACAAAACAAAAACACATTTCAGGGGATTTATTAAGAAAGAAAGAAAGAAAAACCATTTATGATCTCATAAAAAGGACGCAACAAACAAAAAAACTAGACAACATAACAAAGGAAGAAAGAAGAACGCTGCAGTTGCGTCATACTAAATTAAAGCAATTGGTATCCCAGTTAATTGCATATGGAATTTAATTTGGACTTAATTTATGCGATAAAAGGTCAGCGCTCAGCATAGAAGCTGCGTCTCGTGCTCGCAGGCACAAGACAGCAGCGCTGGTTTTCAGCGCTGACCCACGTGTCCTTACCTCGGAAAAATAGTATTCTCCGAGGCAGCCCTGGACACATTTTGACGAGGAGGAGGAGGATTAAGAAGAAGTTTACTATTATCCGTGCAATCAAATTTGCATCTGTATTATTGTTTCAGTTTCAAATATCTCATATCAAGTGTCCTTTCTTTTTTATTTATAACCATTATGCAATTCATCCATCTCTTCTTTCGTAATTTTCTTTTCTTGTATGCCCGGAAAATATACCCTCTTTACCCTGATTTTGACCCCAAAGGATGAAGATTGCAATCATTCACATATCCAATCCTATAAGGTACGTTATTCACTTAATACATAGATACTCTAACGTATAATAACCTTTTCAAGTAATTGGGATCAATAAAACATCTTTATAGAAAAACTCTTAATGATCTTCAAACAATAAATGCCGTAACCCAAATTAATTGCCGTTTTATGTAATAGCCCGTTAATCCGCGTAACAGCCTGAACAAAATCTCTCAAAATACGTACCTCCTTAATTTCAACCTCTGACGTCACAAAGTAAGCGTTAAGCTCCGTAATTTATGACTCTAAATATAAACTTGTTATAAATTGATTGGTCAGTGACGTCAACAAACATGTCAATACTTTAGTTTATTATTAAAGGAATTATTTTCACACGTCATTTTGTCAATTTTGTTTATTGGTTTTACTTGGCTAGACTGTCCTTAGGCTGTTTTTCTTACCTACTAACCTAATGCCCATTTAAAGCAAGGCCAGACCGCATTACAAGCTTTTTATTGTACCATTTATAATAACACCGACCTATAAACGTTCTACTGCTGGGCACAGGCCGCTTACCATATATATTATAGAGAAAGTGTTTCTTGACATGGGACAGAAAATTTTAAATATAAATACATTTTTGTCCTTTTTTTTTCTTCTTAATCCAAAGACCAAACTTTCAACTTCCATCTGAACAAAAAAATGCCGCGTCGTAGCAGTGCAGGATGGTCAGGGCAGAAGGTGTGCCATGCCATAATATGAGTATAACATAACAATATCATTAAAACGTTATGTTATACTTATTTTTCTATGTTAATTGTCGCAGTTAATTCTATGAGTATAATGAATGCTTATGCGGACTTCTGGGGATCTAACAAAAGGTCAAGCAATATGTCATTTTAAAGTAATTGTACCCCAAGTAAACCTTTTTAATGTAAAACACATAAGCTTGTTCTAATGCGAAGGACCTAGGGGCCGAGTCTGCTATAGACAATTGCTTGAATCGTCTGAGTGGGTGGCGTTAGTAGTTCGATTTTAAGATAATTACGTAGGTAAAACATCATATTAACGTCAAAATTGGCCATTGGGGCGGCCAATGTTGACGTTTTGGTGTTTAGTAGAATGCCAATTATCCTAAAATGGACTTACTAACGCCACCCACTCAGACGATTGGAGCCATTGTGAATAGCAGACTCAGCCCCCTGACCAAAATAAAGATATAAATAATGTGTGTCCTAAAAAACTTTTTTTTTTTTGTAGGTACAATTTCGAACAGTTCATAGCAACGAAAGGGACACAATGTTAATAAAATTGAATACATTTGAAGTGTAATCAAATCGTACAAAAAGTTGATATTTTATTTTACCCGTGCTCATAACCAATAAAAACTTTTTAACAAAAAAATTCAACCGCCGAAAAAACTGAAAAGCAAAAAATAAGAAACCTTTTTTTATTTAATCTTAATTACTAAGTTCTTAAACGAATGTGAGTATACCTAAGTAATTTCGAGTCGGCGCCAAACAGGCAAATTAATTAATTACGATAGATAGATACTTAATTTTTTTAGAAATTTTAATGTTTATCGCTGGAGATTTCATTGCATTGTTAAGTTGATTCAAACTCAAACTCAAAACTTTTATTTGCTTTCCACAATGGTATTAGTAGGTGGTAAGTAAAGAATATAATTATAGTATATAGCGTTTTTGATTTGGTTGTTTCTTTATTTTTAAGGTAATTTTGTGATCTTTGTTAATTGATAGTTTGGCGCCGCCTCAAAATTATTTAGGTATAATCACATTCGTTTAAGAACTTAGTTATTAAGATTACTTAAATAAAAAAAGGTTTCTTATTTTTTGCTTTTCAGTTTTTTCGGCGGTTGAATTTTTTTGTTAAAAAGTTTTTATTTTATATTTTCTTGTGGCTATTATATACTATTGCTACATGCTGAATTATTTATTATTTTTAAAATAGCTAACTACCTTATTTTAGTATTCAAATCTGTAAGTAAACAATAAATCACCCCTATTTTCCCAACCTTAGAGTAAAATTATATGGGACCAGCTTCGAGGTATAACCCCCTATCTAAAAAAAAAGATTTATCAAAATCAGACTGTTCTGTAATAAGTTACGCGTGGTCGTATATTAAAATCAGTTAGTGAACAATCAATATATCCCTGTTTTTCTACCCTTAGGATTGGAATATTTTTTCCAAATTTATATGGGACCAACTTCTAGGTATAGCCTACTCAATAAAAAAAGAATAATCAAAATAGAACTACTCTGTAAAAAGTTTTGCGTTGTAATACATTACGATCAGTGCGTGAACAATCAATTAACCCCTATTTTTCCACCCTTAGGGTGGAAATTCTTTTTCCAAATTTATATGGGACCAACTTTGGAGTATACCCTTTCCAATAAAAAAAGAATTATCAAAATCGGACTACTCAGTAAAAAGATATGCGTGATCATACATAAAAAAAAAAATATATATACGCGTCGAATTGAGAACCTCCTCTGTTTTCGTCGGTTAATAAAAGTGCCAAAGTTTTTTCTAGAACCAGATTTGAAAAAAAATAATATTATAAGTTTCTTTTGTTCCAATTCAATTTCATATAATCAAATATTCAAATATTTTAGCTTTTGACAGTATCGTGATATTCTCTTGTGAGTATACTAGAGAACTTAAAGTTGTCTTAAAATTTTTAATACACAGATGCAAAGATAGACTTTCATAAAGATTACTAAATAAATAATGAAAGAAAATCTGAGAACGCTAGAAAAATTTAATCAAATCATATTTAAATGCAGAACTAAATTAAACCTGAAATAAATATAAGTTTCACCATGTATACTTAATTTTTTTAAATCTTTTATAAGGGAATCTTTTATCTTTGACGTACGTAGTATTATTTTTTTTGTGTTTTTTTTTTTTAAATTTCTTGCCTAAGCAATTGTGTTTCTTTTTACTGGTAAGGGGTTCTAGAGTTAGTTTAGTTAGTTCTAAAGCTGAATATGAACAGCATACACAAGGAATAGCGTAAGTTACATTTATTGTGAGAGAACAATATCTTCTAAATTAAAAGCCCTAATAGGTAACTTGAAATGGGACTGGGCCGAACACGTGTGCCGAATGTCAGAAGGACCGTGGGCGAAAGCCTCTACAAATTGGGTTCCTAATAGACGAAGGCCACGTGGAAGACCCAGGCGAAGATGGAGAGATGAACTGGACGCGTACAGGAAGGAGTGGCAACAATTAGCAAACAAATAACAATAGAGACTTGTGGAAGGAGGAAAGGCAGGCCTTTGCCCTGCAGTGGGACAGTTCAGGCTTTGAATAATAATAATAATGGATATGGTGGTATTTTATATACTTACTTTACTACTATTTGTGCATGATCACAATAAGATATTATTCTATGCATATAATACCCAGGTGTCGGCAGTTTGTTTATAACTTCGAATAGATCTATTATAATGTGAAGCTAAGAATACTTAGGCACTAAAAGCTAAAAAGGTCTATTTATTTATTGACAGATCCTTCATCATTGAATATAAATATAATACATATTTTTTTAATATTTAAAATATAATTATTTAACTTTCCAAACATTTGGTAAAATCTACTCGTGATCGGAGGGCTGGTTTGTTCCTTACACAGAGAATCGGCATAGCCATTCAACAATGCTGCCAGCCTTCTGGGCACGTTTCCCGCCACTGACAAGGATGACGATGAGTTCTTTGACGCCTGTTAGTTTTTATTTATGTAAGTTTTAATTTTAGTATAGTTAGAGTTTGTTCTCATACTAAATAAATATTTAATATATTTATTTACGATATCATTTTTCACAACAAACCTGTTTTACGTCACCAATAATCGAATAACCTCTGAGTATCGGTTTTTATGAGCGAAAAAACGATATTCAAATGTTTTTTGAAGCTGAGATTAGATTCAATACGGACCAATCACAGTTGTCTGTTACCCGAACTGTTTGTAAGTATTTTTATACCCAATAAATCCATTAAGTACTAGGCTTCGGTTACACAACCTGACTTTGTTAAAAGATTAAGATTAAGTAGTGTGAATTATAATCCCCGACGTAGTTTGGGGTTTATAATTCTAAAGCAAGTACTCTGTACAGTCACGAGCAAAAGTAGAAGTTATGAATAAATCATTTAAAACTCTTAATCATATTGTAAGTGCTTTTCTTTTGAGCTTCAACGTAACAATCTCGGTTTTGTTTTACTATTTATCTATGGGTGTAGATAATTTTGGTCGTGACTTTACATACCTTGTATGTCTTGTAGCAAAAAGGAAAAACGGTCAAACCCCGATTTGAACAAATTTGCTGTTTGATTATTAACTTAAAAAAAAGCAAACTACTTAGCTTAAAGTTTTTCAAAAAAATCGATTCGAGTTTCTGTTTTGGCTTTTAAGTTATACTCAAAATATTAAGTTTTCCGTAAGAGAAACTTAAGTTAATTGTTAATGAAGCAGTAATTCGATTTCCTGCTACAACTTAACGTTTAACGGCCAATTTAAACTGAAAGTTAACAGTTAAATCGCTTAACAAACATTTGTTCAAGTAAGCGCAAATTGATTCCGATTTTCGCTACGTAGTGGTTACAAAATAATTGGATGTTGCTTTAGTGCAAGGAAAAAACTGCATTATTTACTTACTTACTTATTTATTCTTCGGGTTCCGTAAACAAAGGGTAAAAACGGAATCCTAAAACTAAGACTTCGTTGTCTGTCCTTCCGTCTGTCACCAAGCTGTTTCTTAAGAACAGCGATAGCTAGACAGCTGAGATTTACTTAAAAATACATACATTTTTGTTGCCGCTGTAAAAACAAATACTAAAAAAAAACATACAACACAATGACTGGCCTGTTGGTCTAGCGGTTAGTGACCCTGACTGTTATACCGGAGGTCGCGGGTTCGATTCCCACTCAGGACAAATGTTTGTGTGATGAGCACGATCATTTGTTCTGGTCTGGGTGTCAGTTATCTATAATATGTATGTATTTAAACGTATATAAGTATATTTATCAGTTGTCTGGTTACCATAACACAAGCTCTCTTAGAGCTTAGCTTGGGATCAGATTACCGTGTGTGAGTTGTCCAGGAATATTAATATTAATATTATACATTTAAGGGGGCTCTCATACAAAGGTGTCACGGAACCCTTCAAGTGTTAGTCCGGCTCGCACTTGACAGGGGTTTTACTTTCTTGCTTACTATGCATTATTTACTTTATTTCTTACTATTCTAGAACAATACGATTTGATGAACAATTACATTTTCAACTACCAGGTATTATTTATTTATTTAATAATGACTAAATGAAGATGTCTCGGTTCAAACAACAATTTATAATTCACAACGGAAGATTAATTAATTTATCTCATCGTCTTTATGTCTAGAAACTAGACAGAGTAAAACAGGTATTCAAAGTTAGGTTGAAAGTTAGGATCTTAAATATTAATTAGTAGTAGGTACTTGGTGAAATATTTGTCGGTCTACGTAGCAAGACAAATTAAAAACAGAATCCACATTTTGATATTGATTTGGGACACTGTTTACTAGGTACTGAAATTATTATTCAATGATAATTAAATAAAAAGACATTTATTGCCACTAAACAAACAAATAAACAAGAAATGTTTTACATTTTTTTTTTCACAATTAGTAGCAAAAGGAAATGGCTCAGCTAAAGTTGCTCCGACAACGTCGCAACGCTGATTTTCGGCCATTCCTACTCCCTGAGCTATTGTGCGGGATTTAGCGTACTTTGTATATCTAAGCTGTTCGTGTAATGCTCGTTCGGTGTGCGTTCGTCAGATCTGGACCCACCCAAAGAAATTTAACTAAGTATGTGTCATAATGCAAGAGAAAAACAGAAAAAAAAATGAAAATTAAACTTGGTTTTATAAATAGTCTTCTTACAAATCAGGATATTTTCGATAGCTATTTAATTTACGATGTTTACAGAGTCAAAGGTATACGAGTACCGCCTTTAAGCTATTTTCTATCTTAAAGTATTTATACCTAGGTCCAACCAACCCGCAATTTGTTCGCCGTAAACAAACTTAAGAAATCGCATTATACTCAGGTTACGCTCCCTGAGAATCACAGCTGTGTAAGTATTTAAACTTTCGACATTAAGTTGGTTAATGGTTGCTGTATAATAGTAATGGATTATTTTGATGTCTTTGTAAACATGTAGATTCCGTATACAGATATACAGCTTAAGAAATTGAAATAGTTTGAGTTAGGTAATTGTCTTTTAAAAAAAAAAAACCTTGATGTATCTCTTATACTTTATATTACAGCTATTTTATATATTTAAGCTATAAGTATATACAAAGAAAAACAAAAAAAGTTCCATGTTTTCTTATCTTTTGGATTAAATTACTTCAGTTATGAAACGGCAATAGACCCAAAGGCCACTTAATTTTAGTCTTTATGAATCCAACGATTGATTTTTTATATCTGTTGCCTATTTTAACCACGTGTGTTGAAAGCGTAAACACATTTATAATAGGAATAGGAGTGAAACAAAGTGTGAAAATCTCAAGAAATATATTTCAGTTTTTATTACTAGTTCGAAATAAACAACGAATTATATTAAAACTTTAAGCCTTTCACTTTTATAACCATTTTAACACATTTTTTTTATAATTTCCTTACTGTTTAGAATAACATTAATTCTAAACGAGTCTTGGAATTGGTGGGTGGACATTTATAGCATTTTAATTTGTCCAAAACATTTCTAGCATAAAGTATATGGGGCATAATTTAACCGCATTTTGTATTTATTTTGACAGTACGCCAAATAGAAGATAATAAAACATTACTACCGTGCAATAAAACTATCTAAACGAGAAAAGTGATCCGGAGATGCACAGCAATTTAGGAGGTATAAATAGATTTTAGTAAACGACTGTTAAAATAGATTCTCGACACAGTTTTGAGTGTGCTTGATAGATTCGTGTTTTCATACTGTTCGGAAAGCAAACATAATAATTTAGGCTGTTTGTATTGCACACAAAAATGTTTATAATAGTCGTCTATTTTGGCTACTCATTGACATTTTCAATGATTGAGAGAATATTGACACTCTGTACTTTCATTGATCAATTACATTATTTTATATAAATGTCAACTGTAGAGAAAAGATACCCAAAATGTTTATTTTACTTTGAAAAGACATACTACAAACTACACACTTAATATGATACAATGAATTGAATTGTATAAAAAATCTACGTAAATCAATATATATTTTAGTTCAAATCCAAAAAAAAAAAATATGAATAAGTCTTTTTTTTTAATGTCCCATCACACTGAAACAAACAGGTGATGGCGAGGCATTACCTAAGTATGTTATTCGCTACTTCAAATCTGTATGCCAACGCCACCGCCCAGCAAATTACTTTGACGGCCTTAGTCCGAAAGTTAATTAGATTTTAGCCTTACACGACATCAAGTAATTCATTAAACAAACATTGCGGTTGTTACTACGATTTCATTAGTAGCTTTATTTTGAATGTCAAAGTTCAAAGTTGGATATTTAATTGAATTGATTGATTGGTAAATCAGTCAGGCGGTGCAACTGACTCCAATACTAATTCAATGTTGAGCGAGTATTGCTTTGACGATGTTGTTTTGTTTTAGTACCTACGGATACTATTTGGAAGCGAGCTTAGCATAAGAGCACTGTCACAAGGGATTTCACATTCGCGATAGCGTATCACGTATCGTATCGCAAATTAGTACATACCTATACTTTCTGAATGTATTAACGAAGAAGGGCAACCGAAAAAGATGAATGGATGCTTGAAATGACGAATTACTTTTTTTTAGATTTTCCCGCAGCTGGGCGAAAATACCAATAAGTATAACCGGCCTTTTTTAAATTACTTACAGTTTAAGGCTGTCATATAATAATACCGTAACGTATTCAATACCTTTAGTCAAGATTTTAATGAGCAAAGATATTTTGAAATAAAGTCTGTCCCCGATTGAATATTGCTTCACTGAAACATCTCTACAATCTATTCGTATAATGATCTGTAGTTTAATTACTCGGTATTGGTCCGCAAAGTCAATACCGTCTGATGTCGGACGAGTATTGGCTTTGGTCAATAGCTAGTAAATTGGACTCTTCATTTAGGCGGTTATTCCTTGATTTATCCCGTTCGTATACAAGTCTTCTATGCCTACCCATTTCAGTATCCAAGTAAGTATTGCTATTCAAACCATAGAGGTTCGTACATAGTTACGCGTCGTTGGAGGCTTAAGTCGTCGGATATCCGTATATTCGTCGTCGTCATTTGTATATTGGGGATTTGAGTCTTATTTAAAGGAACTGAGTATTCGCTTATTGGGAAAGTATGTAACTAAGTAACAAGGTAAAGACAGTTCTGTTATATGGTACCTAATAACTATTGCGTCAAGGAAAAGAAGGGAATTCAGGTGAGAATATTACCTAACTTGTTTTTTATTTTATTATAGGGAGCAAGCGTGGTGATCAATGCTCGCGCCTTTTCTATACGGGAAGAGGCCTGTGCCCAGCAGTGGGACCTTTATAGGCTAGATTATAATAGAATATTTGAAGTACATTAAAAAACAAATAACCTTACCGAACGAACATCAACTTAACATGCACTTGCGACAAAGTATCGGTGAATAAACTTTAACTCAGAAATGAGACATCTAAAGTAATCAAGAGATAGGTTTATACAACTTATGCTTTCAGTGCTAATGGAGTGTATAAACTTGTTCAACACAAATACAACAAACATTTTACGAATTCGGATTAACATTCGTATTCCCGGCTTGCATTATCAAGTATGGTAAACTTTACTGATGTATTCATGAGTATTAAGCAGTGTTTTATTTAGAGATTTTTTAAAATTAAATATTATTTTTTGTGTAAATTAAATTGCATTGTGTGTCTTATGTTTTGTGGTTAATAGAATGTCAGATTTAATATTTTAGAAGTTTTATTTTATTTAAGTCTCTAAAAGTTTTTCCTTGCCAGACGTAAGCTTAACTCAGTCAATTGTTTTTTTTTTATAATATTTTTTATATTGGTGTTTTTGAAAGTATTGTTACTTTATTTACAAGAAAGTATGAAATGAATCATGTATTTGGCTCAACATGCTTATAACTGTAAGTACCAATTATATTATTATTAAGCTCCTTTACAATATACTCGTAACTAGGAATAAGCCTCTCTCATCTACAAGGTTTCACTGCCGTCAAGACATTTCCCTTTCTAAGAAAACATTCAGATCTCTCTTAGAGGTTTTCCTCGTCCCATAATAGATGGTAAATTCATTATAATTATACCAATTAGTTAGACATTTGTCTTCTTGACTTCTCTGACGGTTCGTAACGGCGACTAATGGTCGTATTAAACCGAGGTTGACAGCATAATAGCCTCTGAAGAACCGAGTTTGTGTTATTTTAATCGATATTTTGTATGATGGTATACATTTTATCGACACGTAAAAGTAGCGTATAAAGTAGGTAAGGTAAATAAAATGTGTAATCGATTTGGTTTTAAACATATTCGATTGTTTGGGTATTTGTAAGGCAAAAATATCTGTAATCAAAATTAGTTAAGTTCCCGATTTACGAATGTAGGAATTTTTTTTGGTTTCTAATCTAAATAGTGACTAATGGTTTTTAAATTCATAAAATTGATAATTGTCATATCACCATAGTGATGTACCTAATCGTGTTGAGTCTTTCGATAAACCTAAAATGCGATATATCGATAGAATAAAATCATATAAAAGCGATGCCATTAAAACTGCTGTAAAATTATGGCTCATAATGATATTCGATTACTAGTTCAATGTTTATGAATCATAAAAGTTGTTGGAAATAAGTTTTGAAATAACACGTTAGTACCTAGTGCTCATTATTTAAACTGTCTAGACTAGTAAACTAATACATTATTATGTTTATTATCAGATTGCTTTAGTTTGACAAAGTATGAATAAGCGTTCACTTGCAGTAGATAATTATGGTACTAAGTAAATGACATAGTATAATGGTTATGAATTTTTTGTAAGTTGGTACTCTATTAATTTAAATATAATTTGACTTTAAAATAATACAGCATTATTCGGTAATTTATAGTAGCCAGTAATTTTATAATTTGATTCTAAACGCCATTAATTTAAAAAGAAAATTTAAATAATAAAACTCGTTAAAAATATTTAACACGCACGAAAACTGATCCAACGAGCCAAATAAAAACTGCGTTATACTAAAGAACGCATAATATTGAAACTAATTTATTTCCCAAAAGACACATTCAACTGTTCTAAAACTTAATCTTGCTTTAAATTTCGAATTTCAAACCTAACTTTTTAAACCAGACTAAAAATGTCTCCTTCAAATAAAAAGCAATTCGAGGATAAAATGTTATGTTTTAATATTCTTTGGTACGATTAACCCCTAAAGCCCGATAGAGGGTTGACCGCGGAGGTTTCAATTAGAGGGCGCATGTCGACTATTACCGCGACACGTTGGACATGCACTGGTGGTACACAAACAACGTATACCTAGCTTAGTATTGATATAGATAGAACTTTGAACGACGAAAATAATGTAGAATTGTGTGAATGAAGGTTTTAAGTCTAAAAACTACGGAAGTAAGGTATCACATTGTGTATTTTTACTGACATGTTTATGTCTGTATTTAAAAAAAGAGTTCTTAAAAAAAAGAGATGCATTTTTTATTTTTCCAGCCAGTAACGTTTCAGAAGCAATGTACGATTGTAGTTTAAATAAAAAGTAAATTAAATATTGATATCAACATTTAATTCTTGTAAATCAGTCAGTCGCAAACAGACAGTAAGAATAAAACAATAAAAATAAAAAATACTTGCGTATTATGCATTAATGAAAGCATCTTGAATGATTAAAAGTTTTCAGCATATTAAATATATTTATACCAATTTCAATTTTGTTGTTCATTATTTGATCCGTTTTTTTTTTAATTTATTTACTGGTTGAAATACCTATTATCTATAAATAGCACATACTTAATAATAAATATGAAACTCCTTTCCAAACATATAAGGTGATCATACCAAACGACTTTTGTTTCATAGTCCGATTAACCCTTAGGTGCGCCGGGGGCAATAGAAGCGGTTTCAATTAAAGCCATAAACGGAACCTTTTACCGTGGATCCCTGATGCATTACGTCACAGCCTGTCTGGGCAATTTGTAGCTTGGTGATAAATTTAGATGCATATTCTTGGAGCAGGTTAAAATGGTACAGGATGTACAAGAGTGATGCGGTGCTATAAATATTCCGTATATAATTTAATTCAATAATTTTTCTAGTTTTTTTTCGTGCGGGAGGGAATTAATTTGATATGTGTTAGTACAAATTTATCGTTTATAAGAGAGGTCAGAAAACAACCATGTTTGTTTGGATGGATGTTTTGTGATGATGCTCTTTCACGTAAAAACTACTGAATGGATTTTAATGAAACTTTACAATTATGAGGCTCATACATCGGAATAACACATACGCTTTAATTTATAAAGATAGGGTATACTTTTTTATTCATGTGGGTGAAACTGTGGGGCACAAATAGTACATAAGAACACATTATTTATTCTGACTAATGTTTTTTTTTTCAGTTAAAGATAATGTACCAATTACTGAAACACTCGCTACTTTTCTTCGAATACTCGAAAATGCTTACAAAAAATGCAATTTAACCTTAGCCTTAGGCACTTTAAATCACATTAATACAAGCAATAAACGACCTTTAATAACCTTGAACTGTAAATTACAAGAAACAGCAAAATGGCACTATTTCATGTTTCCGGGATTGTAATGTGCTTTACGAACACAATATACTGGGTACACAGTTCATCAATACATCCAAATGTCAAGGAAAAAGGAAACGTATGCTATAAAACATAATGACTAATGTCCTTTGGCGAGGTAAGTGTTACCTGTCATGCGAGAATTCGTTAGAATCCGAGTTTAGTAGTTTCACGTGTAGATGTTTAACGACGTTTAGAAGCTCTTTACCGTAAATCTTTACTTTATTTAAAGATCTTACTGACTAGTACCTAAATAAAGAAATTGTCAAGACATGTGTCTTGTTACAGTTGATTATCAAACGATATATTATAATCGGCACGAGTAGTAGATACTATAGAAAAACACTTATTACCATTCTTGAATGTCGATACAAACAATTCAGGAAAAACTACTACAAAAGTAATAATTAAGCTTCTTAAATAAAAGAATTTGGAACATTAGTATAATAATACCAGTCTATAATCTTCCCACAGCTATGTACAGGCCTATAATATACTTAAGTACCTATATATCTTATAAAATCAATCTACAGCGATTTACGAACTATTCACAATGTTTTCAAAGATACGTACAAAGTAGCGCTTGTCGGGATAAAGAAATAAAAGCAATTTTAAAAATAAGATAATTTAATAGTTAACGTAGTGAAAAATAGAAAAATAATTGATCAGGAACCACATTTTTATTTAGTAGTAATTAAATATAGATATATTCATATATATACATATATTACCCATGTATTTTATTTATATATACTTTATTACATATTTAATTTTTCATATATAACAAGCTATTATATATATATCAACACCTACATATATAGATATACATATATACATATATATATATATATACACATTACCCATGTGTTTCATATATATATATATACATATGTACATGTACAACATAAACACTATTACATATTCTATTTACATACATAACAAGCAATTTTTCATAATTACAATAATCAACATCTTCATAGTATACTTATCTTATTTTATCTGAGAGCTCTGCACCGACCAATGTCCCAAGAAAAACTGAATCACACCAGACCGGAACGTTAGCTTTTATAGGCGACGACAAACAAGTATGACTCACAAACAAAAGCATGATTCATACTTGTTTGTCTTCAAGAAACTTAAAATCTTTGTTTTAAATTGAATACATATTAACTTAAAATCTTTGTTTTAAATTGGTGTAAGTATCACATATTTAGAAATAACTTCTTTGTTATTTACTAATCACATGGACAATAATCTAACACGCTCAACCCATTAAAAAGTGAACAATAAAGAAAACAGGCCGAAAATAAAATAAAAAACACAATTAAACACCAACCTTCTTCCTATCTCTGTAAGTGCGACAATCTTTGAATGAGGAAAACAAGAAGCAAAAGCGTAACGAGCTCAATGGAACAATTAGTCGGTCGTTTAAAAGTCCTGCAATATTATTAGCGGTTACCAACTGTTAAAGATTTTATAGTAAGTTCACTTGTTGCTTTAGATTTGAGTGAGATAACAAAAAGTTTAAGCGCTTTGCAGCGTAAAATATAACGTTAAAATTTTAACGGGTTTAATTAAATGCTTCACTTTTTTGGTTGGTGTAGTGTTTAAATAAGGTTGATATTCTGAAAGCGAGGAAAGTGTACGATATCAAAACTAAAAAAAAAACATTAAATAAGAAAATTCGCTACTGGTAATAGTGTTTTTAACTATAGGCACATATTTTTCAGATGCTTGTGCTTGCTTGAACTGCAATAATGGTTTCAAATTTCTTTTTTTTTTGTTCAGTAAAGCACTACTTTATATGACCAATCCAAAAGTGACTTTGTCTAAATTACTACACTCTCAGAGTTCTAAAAATGTACAGAGGCTATTTTTGCAATAACCGTCAACCAACAAAAGTCTGTAACCTAATAAAACCACCCACCAATGTCATTAACATTCAATTTCTTCATATATACACTGTTCAATCAAGTTGAATACACATAACAGAGTATCAATTACTCGCAAATTCAATTCCATTCAGACGTGCGGCATACCTACACATATTATACATGTATACCTATGTATGTGTAGTTCTGTAACGCATTACATTGCAGTACATCAATATTCATGCCGCGAGCATTCGATAGCGGTTTTATTGAAACAGTAAATTCCCGTGGATGCATTTGAGAAAATTAACCGGGACCGATCTGTTTGTAGTTGTACTTTGATTGTGTGTTTTTGTATAAGTTTAAGTACATTTTTAAATGTTTTGGACTAAAAAAGGTTCTACGTTTTGTAATTGGTAAGAGAGCTTTGAAGAGAAACTGTGCTTTTTTATGCTTGGTATGTTTTTAATGCTCATTCTATACACATGAAAATGAATTTGTCCATCTGGTGTGTACCATTTTGGATGTATCAAAATAAAAAAAATTGTGTAGGTTAGTTACCATTAAAAAGCGTTGGTATTACTAATTCCTAGAGCTCTGGCGAAAATCACAATTTGGAGAGAATTTATGATAAAATGCCTCTTGCCTCTATTTACTTACTTACTACTTACTTTTTGAATAATGTACGTCACTAAATTTATTACACAACATAAAATATTTAAAACCTAAAATGAATAAATCAACTGAATTCAATTTAAATGGCCGCTAGGCTTTGTCAATTACATAGTACGTTGCTACAAATTGAATTTCATGTGGTCATGTTATTGAAAATAAATAAACTATGCTTTGTTTTACTTAACATGAACAATGGAATAAAAAGTCCAGGTTAAAAATCAGCGACTGTTTAGTATGTTAGTCATTATGACAGCTTAATTTAAACATGAGACTATGAGCATTTGAATTATGATCATTGATGACACAATTTGTTGACCCTTAGAATAAATTATGATTTATATATTAATTAGTATTCAGACTCCAATTGTCTAGGCTTCGTACTGTGAGCCAAGCCTAGTGTCACCACTAAAATAGCTAGTATAAAATCATTGATAATTGTACTAAATATTTATGCCAGAATTGCTTGAAATCGTATTAGCAGATTATCTAAATGAGCACTAGCATTCAATTTGCAGTTTGTTGTATTAAACACTGCACAATGAACGTTGAACTAAAACTAAATTAACTGTTTGACAACTAGTGAGCGACACGGCATTTAAAAGCTTAATATAAAATGAACCTGAATAGAATTATTAAATGAAATAATCATACACCTAGACACTACATTATGCAAAGTTGGATTAAAATGTTCATGCAACTAATCTTTCTTTGAATGGCGACATTATTAATTACAACTTCATTTGTCTGAATGTTCAGAGTACCAACGTTTAATGCTTCATTTTCCTTTCAGAGTATACCCACTGTTTGAGCTAGACTTTTAATTTTTACCAAAGAATAATAGATTAAAGAGTTTTGTTCAGCTGAAGAAAGAAAAACGTAACTATGTGACTATAAAAATATGTAATCCTTATTTTCTTTTCTAGAATGACGCGAATTGACATTGAAATAAAATTGGCAGACCCTGCCCGTGACCATGACATGACACCTACAAAGGTGTTGAAACGTCGGTACAAAAATGTAAAATTAACAGCGATATATCCATAAATGTAAAATGGGTTGTGGAGGTCAGATAGTCGCTACATAAAATACGGTATTCAGCTGAATCCAGTAAGACGAAGCCGACCCCAACATAGTTGGGAATAGGCTCGGAAGATGATGAGGATAATTATCCATAAAAAGGAGTATGATTAAAAAAACACAACTTAAAAAGTCAATTGTAAAAAAAACAAGTAAAATACAGCCAGTCACTTTACCACAATTACATATAAACGGCAAGCTGACCTATAATTTTAAATCGCTGTGATTTCTTCGATGTGTAAACAAGAACATACATCGCTCAACATTTTTGCTTTTCATTGGAACGTGTTTGCTATTCGATTGCTATCTTGATGGCATTTACGTTCACTCTATGGCTTCAACTCGTTTGTTATTGCCAATGCTTCGTTTAGTGTGTGGTTTTCTTATTTTCTGTTTGACAAAGTGTAATTTATTTGAGGATTTTCGCCTTATATACGCGTATCAAAGTTTGGAATCGGTAAAGCACCTAAACCTAGTATTTGGACAACAGCAAATTCTTATAGTTTATTAAGTAATATATAAGTTTATAGTAATATAATTCACGGGAATAAGCGCGTACATGAATAAATACACGGCTGGTGTAACACGGTCGAAACGTCAAGCCCCAAAAAAGGTATTTACCTATGCATGTACGCGCTTATTCCCGTGAATTATATTATTATTAAGATGTACCTAAAATAAAATAATCAACTTTGTTTATATTATAAATAACCACTGTTCTGTATATACACATGAACCTGACATAAATATAACTATTCTCATCGAAAACATTTACAATAACGATTTATTTTAGTTAAACAACAATCGTTGAATTATGTGCATGTTAACAAAAAAGGTTTGTTATCATCGTTATTTCGTGTTTTGTTTGGCCAAACATAAAACAACACAAATAGATTGTTTGTGCGTTTCCCGTAACACAATCTAGTTAAAAGAGTTTACTGAATGATGTCAGTGAAACGCTTCGCAGAAATACCTTTTATCCTATTGGATCTACGAGTGAACATACAGGGTGTTACGAAACCCCTGTCCGACCCGAAAGGGTGATATAGGGTTCACAATCACATGCCCAAATAAAAATATTAAATTTTGAATGTTTATGATAATAACAATAATTAATGGTGGCCTTTTGTATGATCATTTGGCAGAACCTGATACAATTGGAGAAAAAAAAAAATTTTAGGTTAAGTATATTTTTTTTGTTTTTTTTTCCATTTGTTTTGATTTTTTTTGTAATAAGATATCGATACCTAACAACCCCTTAGCAGATCGGACAGGAGTTTCATAACACCCTGTATATACATGCATGTATAGTATTTTTATACCCAACTGAATGTTAAATTAAACTGGCAGTAAAAATCCTTGCAAAAAAACAAATAAATTATTTTTTAAAAGCCATGTATCATTCAAAATTAGAAAGAATCTTTTGTTTTTTTCTAATGCGCAGTATTTTTAAGGGCGGATATTTTTTTGTTTGACATACATTTTTTTCTTAGCGGCTTGGCTGAATTCCAACTAATATCAGTATGAGGAAAAGACACGTATAACTTTTGGGTCACGTATCCAAGAATGTAGATTGTTGCATGAGTGCATCTTATTCGATATAGAGAACAAAACAAATAGGGCCACTCAAAATGCATGAAGAATGACTTTTACATCGACCTTATTCACTTAGCAATAAGGGCTATTTTTGCAATTATAGTGAAACAATCTTCGTCAATTCTTTAGTTCCCGGATGGCCTCAATTTTTCATTATAAAGAAATTGTCACATTGACACGCGATGTTAATAATCCCATTTATTAAGTCTTCAGGATCTTAACTGTTATCTTTTTAGTACCATTTATCTCCGAAGTCATTTAGACCTTTTATTCTCTAAGTAGTTTGAAGGTTCTGAAAATACTAAGATTAGTGAAACCTTGGAACTTAGATCTTTTGATAGAAGCTGATATCCACATGTGGAAAAGTCTGTGGAGATAATCTCCTGGATTTTAAAAACCTCGTTCTCTTTTATTATCGTCATTAATTTCAACTGTTAAACTGCTTTATTTTGATGGCGGTTTTTCAAAATTAGTTATAAAAATATTAATATTTCCTTTTAAACGTCCCTCTTCTGGGTATAAACCTCTATATAAAGAAAGAACTATCATTGTTCACCTCGCTTGCTAATTGCGGATAGGCCATATTAGATCACAATTTATTGGAATCCTTTTCCAGGAAGTTATCCTACGATTTTTTCACCGTTCCTGGCTTTATTATACTAATATTATATACGCAAAAGTTTGCTGTATATTGCTCCAATACATCTCTTTAGTTACCTTGCTTCCTTTAGCCGGTATTCATACATAAATCCACCTCGGCTAAACATTTCCGTGTGACAAACGGTTGCATCCAATTTTCTGTCACTAGCGTTCAATCCTGTAACTGTTTTTGATGTTTGTATCGTTGACATGTTTCAATGAGATCCAATGCTGACGTATACAGATTGACAGATCTGTGTGTACTAAAATGGAGGTTTCGGAGAATAATTATTTACAATGTACTATCATGCAGTTAGCTCCTGATATCTAAACAGTTTTGGTTAATAATAATAAATAAAACTTGACGAAATAAGTAAATATAAGTATATAATGTAAGTAAGTATATTTTTAATTCTATTATGAATATGTAAAATGCACAACAGCCCTTAAAATGCACCTAACTGTATGTCTATATATAAAAGTTCGATTCAGTATCAAGTAGATTCTACTAATGTTCATAATCACAGTAGACTGATATGGTAATAGAGTAACCAGGCTAGTGGTAGTACAGGAAAGGTCTGTCATTAAAGAAATAGCTTATTGACTCCTTACTAACATTTCATTAGCGGTGTAGACAGAATGGGTAAAGAAGTTGTATTTTTAATTTGTATACAGGAATAAGTAGAAAAAAATTGTGATTTGTATAAAGGGAAAAAATTCTGCCATTAGAGATGACGAATGAGGCAAAATATCGTTAAAATAAGAAAGTATTCATTTTTCTTTGCTTACTTTTAATACACAATTGTATAAAAAGTTTTTTTTTTCAGTAAATATTTTGCATAATATCCTTACCATACCTTCAGACATACAAATTCACGTTTAAAAAACCTGCACACTTAAACCTTTACGTGAGTCTAAACCACACCGAGTTAATTAGACCAGTACTCAACTGAAACGTTCTCAAATGTTACTCAACAAACATAACCTCAAATAAAGTAAGAAAACCCCCGAGTAATTAAATTTAACTGGAGAATTTTTCATTAAGGTTTTACTACTACTACTAAGTTCTAGAATTGTTGTGTTTTGTTTGCTTTAGTAAGGAAACTAATTAGCAGATCTGTCTGCATGTCTTGTGGATTGGTCAAAGAATTGTCTAGAAAACAAATATGGCGTAGCTTCTACATCTCTACATTTGTTTTTATTTATTTTTTTGAGGTTGGCTTTTGTAGCAATAGGGTAGAGATTGTCGACTTGAATTGGGTATTTATTTTTCTAGAATTGGTAATTTATTTTTAGTGAGTAACATTTGGAGTAAATCAGGTTTTGAACGACTGCATTATGGCAGTAGTGAATAATGAGCCATTATTTATATCGACAAAAGAATAACATGGAAGTTATGCTCTAGAGAAATTATCTATTTACTAACAGAAACAAAGCAAGACCTAGAAAAAAATGGAACAAACACTCTTTTAAATAAAAAATACTGCGGATCTATTCCACATTCCATCCATTCATTTTGGTTGATGTAGAAAACTAAATATAAACATGACGAATAGGAAATCGGTCGCAGACAGTATCTCCCTGTTTACAAAGAGAGACAACACGTACACATTGTGTTAATACATCAAACAAAGATTTTACAATTACTTAAATTGTAGCTTTTACACACGAATAAAATTGCAGCCTATCCGTTGAATGTAAAGTTCCATTCATTTTCAAACCATTCATTTACCATACCATTAGTTTATACTTTTATAGCTTTCTTACTGTTTACCAATCAATTTCTTCTAATAACCAACAATTACACTTCTGTAAAGTATGGGAAAACTAAATAATACTAAAATTGGTTTTCTATATTACAGTACTTGAAAACCGCTTCGTCATTCAACTGTTTTCTAACATTTTTAAATCGATGGACCATGGCCGACGCGTTCTAAATATAAACTTGGAATTATGATTTATTAACACATAAGTCAGTTGGTAATATGTATTTAACGCTTTTTACTTTGATTTGAAATCTTCGTGTTGGAATTAATATTTGTGAAAATTATTTCTTATTTTGAAATTCATTTTTGATCGGTTTTGTTTTGTAGTAATTTATTTATGCTTTATTTAATGTAAAAATAAATTATAAATAATGAAATTTTACTCTGTAAAATTATTATTTAAATTTAATTATCCAATTGCTTATTTTGTGGTTTAACCTTGCCAAATACTATTTTTTTGTTTACATTCCTTTACTTTTAATATTTACAAAAATGGTTTTTGTAAACCTATATTTAGGACTACTGTACTTTTTTGCCTGTATTTCATTCGTTAGTAAAGTAACTAGTTTTTAGAATTACATAATGTATGCGACACGCGTGTCCTACTGATTTATTATAGAATTAGTCATGCAAAACATTTACATAGGTGTAAAAATATTTCCAGTTGTAGGGAAAAGAAAATAGGTCTACTAAGAGTTAGTGTATAACTTTCTTCTATATAAACATCATATTTTATTGCACTTCATTGCAAGAGAATGATCTATTTCTTAAAAAATACTGTTCTTTATTAATAGAAGTTTAAAGGTAAAAAGTAAAAAGTATTACGGATAATAATATTAAAATTAATTGAAACTATTTAAAATATCACCATTCAAAACTCTATGTCTCGAAATTAATTTGTGTAAATTTTTGCATTTGCATTTTGCTTTGCATTTAAATGAAGTTAAATTATTGATATTATTTTTAAACGATAAACATAATGACCGATAAATAATCCCATAAAATAATAAATAATAGCATATTAATATAATGGATAATAAATACCTATTACTATCTATATTTCAGCACAGCATCATTAGAACAGGCTGGGATTGTTCTCATATTTTATGAGTTCGTTTGTTTAACTACAGCTAGTAATAGTTTTTTGTATTACCTCTTGACGGACTAAGTGCCTAATAAATACGTCTTCTGTAATTGGTACTGAGAACAGCTATTCGTTGAATGTTTTATATTCTGTAACATTAGGAATTTGAAGATTTTCTAAAGAACTTATGTCTGTACGAAATATTTATTTAGACACTATTCATTTATAATAATAAAATACGCTTACCATATTGCTTATAAAGATTATAGTTTTTTTTTAATAATTATTCAATATTTTTGTATTAGTGTGTGTCCATATCAGACGAACTAGTTCTTCAGATGTGAAGCACCCTGACAGATTTTTGTGTGTTTGCTAAAAAAAATAATTTATCCGTGTCAAATGATCCATGTCATAAAATTGTTAATTAGACATAAGTTTTGTAATATGTATTACCTCAAGCCTAATAAAATTTTCATTTATTGTTACAGGTAAAGAAAACGAATATCGCAAAAAAGAAATACCTGCGAAGGTAATAAAGTCAAGAATCCATTCTCCAAAAGCTAATACATTTTCTTTGAGAAAAATAAACACACTCTTCAGACTAATATACCGAAATTGCTACAGTTTCTCAATTTTATAGCAAATAACTTTTTGCCGTTCGTAAGCTTAAAAACCTTTTCCAGCATAAAATACGAAGATTATTAAGTACTATTGAAAATGTGCAGACATCTTCAACTCGACTAGATTCGAACAAAAAGTTATTTTATCGAAGTTAGTACTAAAACTAGAGTTATGCTTTTAGTCTTCATCTTTAAAGAGCTCATCAGTTGAAGTTCTTTGGAATAACATAGCTTAGTGGTGAAGTTTTACAGTATTTTGGATTTATAAACATATATCATCACGCCTGTATCCCCGATGGGGTAGGCAGAGGCGTACCAATGTACACCCACGTCACAATTGGATTTTTGTTCTTTATATTTGTTTCTCTATGGCTATTTATCATTGCCCAGATTTTGCAATAATTTAAATTATTTTTGGCATATAATCGATCTTAAGTACGCGCTCTGAAATAATCTTAGATCAACAATTTGTTGATCGAGGGAAATGACGTAGCTATTATCATCGCACTATTGTTAAAAAGTATATTTTGCTAGTATTTAAAAATAAATAGCTTCTACAGACTTTTTAATATTAGTGTAGAGCAATGACATACCTCTATGTACATTACCCGACTAAATATACAACATGGTGTGACGTCACTAACGACATAGAATATTTGTCATTTCGATATTAACCCACCACAGCCCAATCTCTATGTACAAAAACTACGCAGTAACAGGTTACTTTTTATTATACAAGTTCAAATACCTAAGACCTAGTTGTCTGTATATGAATACAAAAAGCCTGACACACTGTTTCTGTAAACGTTAGTCACGTTACTTTATTAGCATAACATGCTATTTCATGTTCTGATACGTAAGTTAAGTGTGTTTGCGTAACGTACCTGACGTAGAAATATCATTGAAATAGTCTGGTTAGGGTTGAAGTCAGGTATTCCCAAGGCAGTTTTGTTTTTTGAAACGTGGAATTACATTATCAGAAGATGAAATTATAAACATGAATTAAATATGCGATAAATAGTCGTATTTATATTATTTTTTCTTTTAAAAACATAAGAAGGTTTTGCTTTAAATGTAACTATGGATATTACTGGCAGTATCATAATATAATTAAACAAGATATTAAAAAAAATATCTAAACAGATTGATACTGGCCACTGAAAATTTAAATTTAGAAGCTCTACACGAATCAACCTTTTTTTAAACGTGTAAATGCCATTTACTCTTCAATTCCGACAATAGTCCACACAACGTCGACAGTGACGTCACATATTTATGGCAAACACAGCAAAGACCATTTCAATGTAATTAAACTCCATGACCTTAGAGGATACATAAGAAACTATAGAGTGCGCATATCAAGGTATGAACCGTGTGCACTAGTGTGAACTAGATTAGTCGTAAAACTAGCCTCAAAACAGAGCGCGTCGTTTTAATAAAACTATCGAAGACCTTAATAATATCGTAACCATAGATATTTTAGCATGAACGTCCGTCGTTGCACGGAAAATGACTTAAATCAGTAAACGAATGTGCCCACATGCCAACAATGACTTTACGTTTTGCGCAATGAGGTTTCAGCGTTGTGCACTCTACCGGTTAACTTTTTATACTCCACGGCCATAACCTTGTGTTATCGGGGCATCAGACATGCGTTATTTGCATAGCGCAGCCATCAGCTGACGTGTAAGGTTAGTGTAATCAACGGAACATTGCTACAGTCTCTTGGGCCTATTTCATATGACATTGAGACATTGCGGAATATGTGAGCGGGTAAATGTTTTTTAAACTTGTGGTAGTAACTAGTAAGTTAGGTTTGAAAAGTGTTAGGTAAGGATAGAATGTTCACCTCTGTACCAAGTTTGTCAAAGCTTCCGAGAAGCTAATCTACATAAAGTATTATCATATTATTGTCTTAATTGAAGTCAGTGTTGTGATTAGCTATTACATTCAGGAGGCATTGTTCAGACGATACATTTATTTACTTTTAAGAAATATTTTTTTTACCTTAAAATTCTGTTACTGATCAAAGAATATTTTTAGTCCGAGTCACTTTTGACTACTATTAACCTTTAGCAATAGCCATTGATCGGCACGCTAAGAACTAGTCTAGTTCATATCTTATCAACATATTATTAACTAAAAACCATTGTTTTAGCAATATCGCCGTAAATATTTTATTAATTTTAAAACAGTATCTTTATTACACCAATCCCTTTAAATAAATAATGACGACATATTTTTTACGCTCTGTTTTATATGATTCCTATTTACGAGCAACACATTAAAGCTCTTCTCAGTAACTTTTACCTTTATTACATTGCTGCACATAAAAAATATTATTAACTGACATTCTGTCGTGATAACCGCGTTATTGGTAGATAATTCTAGTAATAAAAACTTAGGTAACATAACTTCCATTAAGTTTTTACCTTGAAAAAGGGTGTCAAAAGAAAATTTTTAAAATCGATAAGCTGGTCGTATATTGCCCTGAACCAAAAGCAAAATATTTTTTTTTATGGATTCATATTCGACAATAGTACCAAAAACACCCAGACCCGAGACAGTGTGGTAATGTAGTTTTCCGCATTGATCAGTCCGTAGATTAAGCCGCAAAAGTTTAAAGATAGCAACATCTTGAAAACCAGTGTTCACACCACCCTACTATATAGTTATAACTAAAATAAGCCTCATTTAAAATGGTCGCACTCAATTAAAAATACGATCTTTTATATACTTTAAACTTACCCTACAACTTGGGAAAATTCAGCGTCATTTTTTTCTTATTAATTTTTCATATAAATATAATGCATTACATACATACAATGGACAACCAATAATAAACATGTAGGTTCTAACTTATAAACTAAAAAAAATACTTTCTAGTGTCATTGCCAATTCAAATCAATGCCTAAAGGAATACCGAGTTTAAAAATACAACTTCCGTAGCAATCCAAACACAAACATCTGTAGAGTTCGTACACGTGGGCGAGTCTTCAAATATTTATAATACCATAACAAGGACTTTTTCTACCGAAGCGTAATCAATACATCATAATAACATCCATACGTAATATCTGTGTAATTACCTCGCGTTATCGACTGTTATTTTTCTAGGAAAGCTCACATTTTTGTATAAGTATCCTTCGTTTAGCGGCTCGCGTGATCACAACTTATGCATTCTTGATGCACGACCGAGCTGGCCACCAAATGTTTTATTATTTTTAGGCCGTAGAAAAGTCACCCTGTATTTAGCGCAATAGGTCGGGTTTATCGATTCGTTCGAAAATAGTCACACACGGATAGTGACCTAATTGTGTTGGTTTTAACTTATGATTAAATGTGTTGCCGGCCTTATTTGAGTAATTGGATCCGTTTCGGGGTGTGTTCTTCTTTTGTTTTTGTACGTTGATTTTTTTTTATTGATTTATTTAGAGAATATTAAAATAAAATAGGTGTGTAATTAATAAAGGATTAAAACATATAGTCTAACACAGAAACTCTTCCATTTTTATATCAGTAAAATAATTATCCAGGCGTAAGTTATTGCTAACCTAGGTTTCACATAATTTAATAACTGACGATACGGTGGTAGGTAAAATATAATAAGAGAAAGATTCTTGCCCTCTGTAAATAAAAATTCAAATATAAAATAAATCTAAACAAGCTCTTTATTATTCAGTAACAAAACGGTTTTATTTCTATAAAAGCCACACATTCTTGCTTAATATTAAACATTTATCTTAAATAGAAGTTTGCTCACAAATTGAGTTCGGAGTTTCACAAAAGTTTTCTAAGAACAAAAACTCTGACATATTTGTCAAAGCTTTTGAGAAACTTAGGAGAGTAATTTATTAGCATTGTTTCTCATTTTTCGACTACTTAAACTCGACTACGAACTTTTAGTTACCTTTATTCCTTTAAGGTTTTAATATAAAGTCACTTATTATGATACCTATTGTTCTTGTATTTGTATAATATGAAAAAAGAGTCAAGCTTGTCCCGCCATTTTCTTCTGGGCCGGCCACGAGGTCTTCTGACGTTTTGTGAAGTCCACATAGTCGTCACTTTGGCCTTACAGACGCAGCCGTGCGGCAGATGTAATCAACGACATAACATATCAATAATGCGTTTAATTTTCTTGTTTACTATAAATTGTGGTAAAATCTTTAATAAAAATCGACCCGGAGACCTGGATTAAAAAATAAATTGAGTGTAAAATAGCTATCCCAATTAAAAAGATTGTAATCAGTGCTTTTTTTTCTCTTATGATGAGAATAATTTTTGCCCAACAGCTGAACATTTAAAGGTCAGTATCCACCTAAAAACAAAACACAGTCAACACCAGAAAAAAGTTTATATACCCACAACTTTTTCTTAATTCCTTTATCCATTGAAATCGAAGTTATTTTTAGAACGTTCAACTGATAAAAGATGAAGATAATTAGATGCAGACTAACCTGCCAGTGGTACCTATTCATGCTCTTTGAAAGAGATTCAAACCGATATGATACGCCACTCATTTTATTTCCCTATTAATACTTTACAGATTTCTTTTACTTTCAGAATGGTTTACAGATTTTCTTTTAAATGGAAAAGTAATTTTATTTGTTGTTCTAAATTGTCTGTTAACCGATGAACAGTATTTAATGAAATTTGGTAAGGTCTTTAAGCGACTTTTACTCTTGTAAATGTTCAGGTTTTGGTGGCTATTCAAAACTATTATTTATGTTATATGTTATAAGTTTTATTTATTAACCGTTATAAGCTTTTAATGCATTTAATTACATTAACGTGGTTTCAGATTTATTATAAGTTCATTAAATTAAAACAATCATAAATTATTTTACTCGATAAAAATCTTTACTATTACTAAATAGCGTTGTCTCTTTCACAAATCTATAGTAAGAAAGGGACAAAAGTACCACCTGATAAATCTACCAGTCGCGTTTTAATTATGTCTTTTGTAACATGCAAACTACTTTGTTCTTATTACAAGGTGACGCTGAAATTCCTGTAGAAGGCGTAGCTCAATCAATTTTATTCTTTGTTCTAACGAGTTAGGGGTTATTTTTCTATGATGGTTTATTGTACGCGTGTAATGACAGCGGGGTACATAAATTACTAAGGCAACTCAACCCGCTGGTTATAATGAGGAACGTTTGAATATTGTATAGAAAGCAACCATGAAGGCGCGTTTACACTTCGGTGTCATGTTTTCCTTATTCTGTACGTTTTATATATTTACATTAATATATATATGAATAAGGTTCCAATTCAGGTTCATTGCAATATCATCATCAATCGTCAATTGCCAAAATATAGTAATATCTCTCTGTTTTTCACTTGCTTCTCGAACTGAAATTTGATACAATTCCCACATAAGAAAGGTACATATAATTTAAAAAAGGCTATATAGTACGAGTATATACCATGATCGGGGTGGGTCACTAATTATTTATTATTGCTGCCTTGATAGTGCGGCTACCCTGTAGCTCTAAGACCTCTTTTTCATCTTGTTGATTATAATCAAAGTAATTCTGTTTTCCTCTGTACCATGTTTCTGTGTTGGAGTTTGAATAAGTTTTTTTTTTGTTCTAAAATAAAATAATTATAATAACTTAACTAAATTGCATCTGCATAATAATATTCGCTTCACTAAAAACATGAAACAAGACTGATTTAAGTAAAACAAAACCGTAACCCATTTAACAAGAAAACAGGCATATCGAGCCTCAAACATTATAATCAGGTTGTATATTTTATAAGAACCGCGCCCACTTAAAACCGTGTTCCGCCCAATGTTGATCTAATCGGAAACAAGTGACGAATCGTTAGTCGAGCTTTTAGTACTGATTACTGCCTAGGATGGCGTGACACACGAATTATTAAATGTATCCCAAAAGTTAGGTCTAAACGCAGGAATGGAGTTTAATTTTATGTTCCTAACTGGTGCTATGGACTGGAATTATTTATTGAATTCAAGAACGTGACTAAAAAGTAACCACCTACACATTTTCGAAAATAAAAGGATGCTGGAATTGCTATTTGTCCAGGAAAGTTTTTTGTTAAATTAAAAATGTTGTCTATGAGCTAATCTAAATACACGTCCAGAAAAATCGCAAAACAGTTACTGTTTTTATCATCACCCTGCACATTAATGCGCATACAATTTCTAATGACATTATGATTTATCTAAATTGCTTAAGCCCACAAATTAATGGACATCAGATCAACGCATAACCCTCCTTTGTTGGCTTCGCCGCAGTCGGGTAAAATAATGACACAACGACGAAGTTTATACAAATAAACTATTCAATTCCGAGATACTCAAATACCTCTCGAAAAGTTCACGACACTCATAAACCAAAATGGCTTGTTTGTTAACAAAACTATATTCAGGAAGCAAATTGGTAAATGTATAAAGCTGAACCAAACATTTGCGGTAACGATGCACACAAACTTTGGCTCGTTGGGGAGAAATTAATTGAAAAACTGAATAAGTGGAACAAAGCATAAAGTTTTAAATGGAAATGCTGCATCTGTTGGATGATTGGGGGCAACGAAATTAGCCGAAAGGTTATAATCTACATGAATTTCTGGTTCACTGAAAAAAAAAGTAATATCTTGGGACAACTCACACACGACTACCCAACCCCAAACTAGGTGGGGCCTGTATTATGGTGACTCGACATCTAATAAACATACTTATGTCTGCCTAAATACATGCACAATATATTATATTCAGGAACAGAACTAATTAACACGGTTCTCGCACAAAAATTTGTCCAAGAAAAATCTTGAAAATCAAATCAAACGACCTCTGGTTTAGTAGTTATATAGGGTGTACCCATTATTGTATCAAAAATGTCTGACTATAGTATAATTATCTTCTTGTTAATCTTAATTTATTTTATATCTACAAAGTTCAGTTTACATCGATATCCATGGAAAAATACCGTCTTACTTGTTACTATTTTATCGTATAGACAAGCAATTACAGTATATACCGCGTGGACGTTTGTGTTTCTCTAGAGACCCGTTATAGAGAGAATATGTTCTTATTCTTCAGGCTATAGCGATGACGTGTGGCTGTATAACATAGGCTACAAATAGCACCTAGATGGCGCTGATGCTTGGCTCCCAGCTAGTTGTAGTTATCAAGTCTATATTGCTTATGTATTGATGGTGGATTAAGATTTAAATAACTGTGTTTGGTCGTCAGTCTTTTGGTCAACCAAGAAGATATGTATGTCTTTTTAACTGCCTGCAGTGTTTATGTATGTTTTTCACGAAGTATCTTCGGCAGTGGTGTAATTCGTTTTTGTCATGTTAAGTGACGAGGTTTTGATCAGTATGTAAAAGTAGTAAGGATAGATATCCAAAAACAAACTATAGTAAACTAAACATGCAAAAGACATGGTTGGTTTGGTATAGTAAAATCCCATCGCTTATTTGAAATCCACACACTTCTAGGTATTCCAAATATGTTTTAATATTAAATGCTCGTTAAGTAAAATTTTACTTTATAACCTCAATACTTATTACCACACAATATGCAGGTGTTTTAAATGAAATTCACGTAGCTTTTGACCAACAATTTGCTGTGGTGGAGAGAAATCAATTTGCTTGTTCACATAGCATGATAATGCGCAATTAAGGTTTCGTTTTGCGTTCAAAAAGCTTTGGACTTTTAATTGTTAACTTTTTATGGGTGTAATTTAGATATTGGTTGACTGTGATTAATGTTGAAGTTCAGAGTTCACTACATTTTCCGCGAAATGAATAACTAGGTAAATAAATGTAACATTTTTATATGTAGGTATAATATATATTTTCATTTGTGTTGTTATATTATTTATAAATACCCATAATGATAGTCAGATGTGATTAATAAAAAATAGTTTTAATTGTTACTTCTTGTAATAGTGTACCTATCCCAGCTGCTTCTCCATTTTACCCAAAGGTTGACTGGTAGATACTGCCTTGCGGCATTAAGTCCGCCTTATGTACCACAATTGTACATGAAAGTTTAAATATTTTTTTTTTCATTATGCAATAGGTGATGCTTTTTCACACAATTACGAAATAGTGCATAAGTATGCGGAAATAATTTATTTAAAAAAAACATCAACAAAAGTTACAGCAAAAAAGTTCTAAATCTAATCAATATTATTTTTCTCTTTATGGATTTTATCTACACATTGATAGTCACTGTTTTTACCTATTAAGATATTCATGACCAATGTTTATAGAATTAAGAAACGTAATTTTTTTGTAGCATTAAATTCGAATTCATATCATTTTTTTGCCAAATATGGGTACATAAGCTGTAATATAATTTCAGTTATAATAAAACTGAAATATAAAACAGTGAACTGACTGAGCGTTATTCCCGTACATAACATCGAGTTTACTTCAACTACTGTAGAAAATAAAGAGCATTCGCTCGCGATATTTCATTATAAACTTGACTAGGACTGAGACGCAATATAAGATGATAAAAGTAAATTAGAAATGCTTGAGAGAAGTACCTACCTATACTTATATATTTTTTTGAAGTATATGAAATTTTATTTGGAGATGGATATCAAAGAACTTTTATTATTTCAAGCCCTAAGAAGCTTCAATAAATTTATATTAAAATATCGCCCCCTATTACATGGGACCTAAACATATCGGCGAACTGTGGGTGTACATTTGTAAGCCTCTGCCTACCCCTTCGGGGATAAAGGCGTGATGATATGTTATGTTATGATGTAATGTGTATGAAATTTTATTTTTAGATGGATATCAAAGAAGTTTTATTATTATAAGCCCTTAAAAGCTTCAATAAATTTATATTAAGATTGACATTACCTTTACTTTTTATTTTAATTTTAAGTGTGTTTTTTATTTAAAAAAATATTCATAAATTTATGAAGTACCTAATTCATCGTTTTATGACATGACATGTATAGTACAGTTTTGAATAATGTGTACCAGCTATAAGTAATTTTACTATTATAATATGTACTTAAATCTCAACGACTCCTAAACCCGTATTTGAATAGCTAACCATCATATTGCATTCTTTTCATCACCGTTCCAGCATATTGCGAGGGTTTAAGTTGCTGAAAGAGCTATATTACAGTTTAACGACAAGTTCTCAGTTGCTTGTATAAGCTAAACTCAGTTATACAATCGTTAATTGTTCTTACTTTAGTTCTTATTTGAATGAGTAACCCCGTATTTTCAAATAGAATTATTATTTTCATGAAATTTTTCGTATTTTATGTTTCCTAATTGGGTTGTGGAAGTTACATACTACGTAGATTCATGTAAACTTCGTTTTCCTGTATTGTAATTCTTACTACAAAAGCACGTCAAACGGAATAAATTTGACAAAAAAAAACCATTTTGCACAACTTTTTTCCAGTAATATTCATCTAGTTATCATAAAAAGACAACTACCGGTACTCTTTAAAAAACAAAAGCGGATCGGCACTCCTGCAAACTGCAGTAATAGCAATAATATCAAAGCTAGTGGAAGTTTATGAGTATCATAAAAAGCGACTAACCGATTTATACTGCGATATTAAACAAGTTCATTAACCTGATTTGACCTTTAGTGCTCTTCATAACATTAGAACAAAAGGTATGTTTATGAAGTTGAAATTATTAGTTGTGAAATTTTATAAAGTAACAGTAACACGTTTTCAGGAAATTTGTTGGGTCTTCTTTATATTGCAATCAAATTGAAAAAAAAATGACAATATCTTTTATATAATTTTCTTTTTACTTAAATTAAATTTGAAACATAATGAATAGGTAATTTGATGATATATGTATAACATTGAAGTATAAACATGTATTTGATAGCAATTAAACTCGAATCATAGATCCATAAATACTATGAGTCGCACTTCAAGTCATGAGACTTTCTAACCAAACTTCATTCCAAAAATAATTCTCATCAAGGCTAAAAATGTAACAACAAAATGTTCGTCTTATATAATGTCAGTATCTTTATGTTTTTCATTCACTTCCCTCTTGCTAGTGAAAGGATTTTTCGCTCCTTTACAAAACCTTTTCTGTATGCATGAGCGCTTGAGATGGCGCTTAGAAATGACTTACACAGAATCTTTGGATTTTAAACTAGAAGTTTTAGTAGTGACAAGGTTTTTATTTGGGAATATTTTCTCGAAGATTCTGGCGAGATTTCGTAGTTTGTAAATTGTGTATAAAATATTGACCGTCAACAATATTTAGTTTACAAATAAATTTGATTACACAAGTTAGGAAGTTACTTATCCCTGACACAAGAAAAGGAAGTAATCTTTTTCTTGTGGAATTTATGTGACGTAACATTTAATTATATAATAAAAACGTTAAATTAAAATTACCCCGAGAAACAAATTCATTATTTATTCACTTTCAGATTTAAATAGGGTTTCACAAAATCACTGTTTTATTTGCCATACAAGTGACGTTTAACTTAACCCAATCTCTCAATCAAAAAGAACATTACTTCAAAAGGTCAAACACCATAGAATTTAAATTCCTGTCAAAAAATATCTCACCGATCCGACAACTCGCATTTCGGTCGATCGCTGGCCGGAAACTAAAAACACATATACATATCATCACGCCTGTGTCCCCGAAGGGGTGGGCAGAGGCGTACCAATGTACAACCCACAGTTCGCCGATATGTTTAGGTCCCATGTAATAGGGGGCGAGCCTATTGCCACTAACCGGGCACAAATCCAAACTCCGACCTGCTACTGAGAATTTCATAGAAAAACCCAATAACACTTGGTCGACTCGGGAATCTAACCCAAGACCTCTAGCGTAGCAGGCGCGCTTAGCACCACTAGGCCAACGCGGCAGTCCCAAACTAAAAACAAATACAGAAAATTTAGGTAATAAGACACGTCTAAAATAACTTCATAATAAAAGATCATACACTCAAGTTACTATCCCTGAACTAAGAACAAATACAAAAAAAAAATAGTATCATACTCATAATATAACTTCGTAATAAAAGATCATACACACAAGTTACACAAGCTACGTATAACTCCTGTCCCCAGTCCCCATTGTCACAAAAAAGAACATCAGTTTAAAAGGTCACCCAAGAAACTCGTCACATTTCTGTCACAAATTTTCTCACCGACCCGCCAAGCGCAATTCCAGCTGATTACAATTTGGTCGATAGCTGTCCTGATTGAGCAATAAGTATTCCGATTGTCGACAGCCAAGAGCTAACAAGTCAATTTGCCCTTTGGGCTCAAACACGGGATATTGAAAAGCCCGAATGCTATTACCCTTTAGTTAGCCAGGTTTTTGGGACCGATCTCTTGGATGGAAATGAAGGGACCGCTGTTTGTTCCGCCCTAAGTGTATTTATATGTTTTAACCATTCGTAGTTCGGTATCTGAACCGTTTTTCTCAATTTAATAAAAAGTTATGTGAGAATGTTTATTCGTTTAGTTAATAAATTGTGTAGTTTTTTTATGTTAGATATTTAGCATTTTTGGCGTTTTAATATTTGAATAAAATTTCGCTTTCAGTGCTTATACCATTTAAAAGAATTTGAACATTGTTTTAGAAAATTCGTTTTTAGTAAAGTTTTATTTAATTTCGCTGTCTGATTATATAACTTAGTATCGTACCTATTGTGTTCTAATGCACAGCAAATTCTTGGTATTATCTAAATTAAATTGCTTTTTGTTTACAAGTAGGCATACATAATGCCTTTCGACGTATCACAGGTTTGACAACACGTTTGTTATTCGTTTGGCTTACAATAGGCTTACCCTTAAGATAATATATACAAGTTCCAATCTCATGCTTACCTGCAAATCCTCTTATTTTGCTTTCTTGTTATTTTGTTTTACTGTAGATTTTTGAACACGATTTGTTTACAAAATAAGTAACCAAAGTCCGATGTCTTGTGTTTAAAAATAAAATTTGAAACATTTTAACAAAATGTATAAAAATTGTAAAAATAATTTTAATTTAAAGTTACATTACTGAATAAGATTAAATAACATCCAGCTAAGTTATCAGTGTTAAATATTTATCAGAAAATTAATTATTGTTTTAAATTTTGTTTCTAGCAACTAAAAACATAAAAACATACATATCATCACGCCTGTATTCCCGAAGGGTTAGGCAGAGGTGTACCAATGCACACCCACAGTTCGCCGATATGTTTAGGTCCCATGTAATAGGGGGCGAGCCTATTGCCACATACCGGGCACAAATCCAAACTCCGACCTGCTACTGGGAATTTGATAGAAAACCCAATAACACCTTGGTCGACTTGGGAATCGAACCCAAGACCTCAAGCGTAGCAGTCGCGCTTAGCACCACTAGGCCAACGAGGCAGTTCTAGCAACTAACTTATGAAATACGAAGAATATGCAAATATCTTCACTTCACAATGCAAATTACGTGCAATGCATCAAACGTAACACGAAAACAGTTGCATTGCATATTTTAATTCTCATTCGTAAATATTAAAGAGCAAAGTTATACTTTATTCATTATTTTAATTAAGCTTTCATTTCATGGGAAAAGGAATGTGAAAGGACAAAATTATTTCCTTGTGAAGGAGTTATTTATTTATGAGTGTGACCTGACCTTATTTGGACACGTGTTATGTGGGAAATTAATAATGAATGTAGGGTAAACTTTTTGTTAATATTGGTCACATTGACATAAATAGTTTTTGATATCACGCATTATTTTTAAACGTAAAAAAATAATAATATTTAAAATAAATATCAGGTCAGCAAATATCGTTATCGTTTAATATCGTTCGTTTATCGTTACGACACTATTTTTTCCATGTCATATTACATGCCTGTTATTTATCGCAGCAAAGAGTAATCTTCTGTCTTGGGATCCATGCTATTTAACACCAAGATTCAGAAGCGTTATAAATAGACTGAGTTTTTTTGGCTTGTAATTAATTCGTATTTTACTGGCATATCACAATCTAGCATTGCATAGTATGTATTTTATATTTAATCTAGTGTTGAATTGATTATGTAAATCTGAGGTAACCTAATAATTAGGCAGATATTCATTTGCATTTAAATGATTTCTTTACGCATGTTTACAAACAATATGATACTTAGAATTTCACAACAAGAAATAACAAATGATATTTGACTTGATTAAGTAAAATTCTAGGAATTTTATTTTACCCCTTTAGTAACTTTTACCCTTGCTAATATAGCAGGAAAGGCTTCTAAAGTGGCAGACTTATACTTGAATAAATGTTGAAGTCGTTTCATGAATATTAAATTGGTCAATCGTACAATTTGGAGCAAAATGTGTTGATTCTTCGAGTAAAAGTGTTTTTTTAAGATTTTTATATTCTTTTAACAGAGTTTTAATTTAATTGTGAAGTATTTGATTGAGTGCCTTTACTCTTACTTACTGTATTTTTACTTACTTGTGTATTTTTCTTTATAATCTTTAATTAGAGTAACCAAAAAAAGTTAGGCTAACCTATGTTTTAAATGTTGCTCAAGAGATTTTTACTAACATACCTTATGTTTAAATAAAATATGTATTATTTTGTTGATATTCACATGCTACATAAATACATTTCCAAAAATATACTACGATGAAATTACATCTACACGCAATTATAATTTCAACTTTTAATATTATCCTTAAATATTTAATTTCGCTGAACACAAAATTACCATACCATTCACATATTTTAATAAGCACACAAATAATGTCTTTAGAATTACAAACGACTTGAAATTTTATTACTGAGTTATGAAGCAGTAAAAAGGCGAAGAAATATCGTTGTTAACGGTAGTAATAATTCCGAGCACGTTCTATAAAAACCTACTAAATTCTTATGATTTGACAAAAAAGGAATATTCATTTGTAACATTTAAATATTACTCGGATTTTGTGACGTTGACTACATTATTCATTTGTCACGCCATAGAATAAGGGTTGTCCAAAATCTTTTTGGAAAACATAATTCAAAAACGAATATAATAATTAAATTGAAAACTAAATACCTATGTGAAATATTTGGGATTATTGTTTGAGACGGCAACCCTATGTACAAAAATGAAATTAAAAAAAAAGTTTGCTCTGTAAATATACAATTTACATAAACGTATTGTAAGTTAAATAAATTCTGTTAAAAGAAATATAATATCCAGTTCAAAAGTTTTAAAGCTCCAAAATGGTGAATTAATTACTTTCTTTTTCATTACGCTCTTTCTTCGTAAAGTCTAAATGATTCTTACGGCCCTTTAATTAAGTGATTTCATAATAAAAGGAAAGTGATTAAGGGGGATAAAAATACTGATGTAATTTAAATAAGGGTGGTATTTTGTTTAACCAGATATTTAAAGTGCCAGGCGTCTCATTTTTATAGACTTTTTGGCGTCAGAATCAAAATGAGTGGTTTTAAAAAATATGTACCTATGAAATTTTATCGAATTAATCAATTTATTCACGCGTAGTTCTCAGAATTGCTAGACTAGGTTGGAAGCCTATTGGGTCCCAAACTAGTCACCTAGTTATTTATTTATTGAAAATGGAAATTATTTAATGAATAACATAAAATATCGCCAAACTGCACAACAGTGTGTTGGCGATAACAGCGCTCTAACATAATAATATTGGACCGCCTGTTCATAATTATGAGATGACGCAACGGATGGAGTTAAAATTCGACAATCATTATACTAAAATTGGCGAAAGAAAAAAATAATTTTATTTAATTATACAAGGTTGTACTACTTTTAATCACCGTACAAATACAGAGGCTTTTATCTATTATTCTTCTCATGCTAGTCTTGAAAGTAGATAGACAATAGAAAAGAGCTCCCTTTAAAGAAGGCTGTGCTTGCTTTGATTACATAACGACCAAGTGCCTCTTAGTTGAGCAAGTAAAGCTCAAGTTTCATTAAATTATCTCCAGTTTATGGCTTGTAGTTTTAATTTACCTTTTATTTTACAACAACAAATGTTGTTCATTTAAGAAATGGCAGGTTTAGTGCATAATGCAGATTTAATCAAATGTATTTTTAATTCATTTCTTCACATAGCACTAGATTTTGTCAGACCTGACATTAAAATTAGGCGCTTTGAAAGTTACCATACCTTTTTAACAGCCGTACATACAATACGCTATTTTGTTTTGGCGTAAAGATATATAAATCTAAACTTAAGAGTTAAAGCTGAAAAGAACAGTAAACCAGTTTCTTTAATTAATAATTAAACGAACATAAAACGTACTCACGATACATAATGTATCCTTGTAAAAAACCTGTTTTTTTCTCAAAAAGTACGGTTCATTAATTTCTCAATAAAGCAAAATTTAATTCCGTTTTATAAGTAAGGCATTATACTCTATACCCGAAACTCCATTATGATTTAATTACTCGGATCGCTGACCAAATACCGAATAAAATTAAAGGTCGAACCTCAACGAGAAAGTCAGTAAAAACTCCTTTCTCATATCGTTTATTCATTTTCAAAACTTTTTGTTGCTTATTATTTTTTGGCGATTCCAATTTGCTTTTGCGAAATGATTTTGTTTGAAAGTAGGTTGGGTTTCACTTATTTATTAAATGAAGGTACATTTACAATCGTAAAAGGTTAGGTTTATAAATGGGTATTGTATGTGTTTGTAAAATATAAATTTGAATGTTCGTAGGCGTGGCTAAAGAACTTATTTATTTTTGTTGGAAAATGAATTAACCCGTTTACTATAAAATATTAACATGAAATCTTAAATCGAATTTAGTAGCCATCTTTCAAGTAATCTTCTCATAGATGTATGAAAGGATAACAAAATATTATAAAATTTTAGTACCAAAAACAGAAAATCAGTAACTTTTAGCGGTATCCATAACTGGGATCTTATAAACACACAAGTTTTATTTCCTGCCTTTTTATGGCTATTTTTCTCGGTCGTCGTTAATTTGACCCTTCCCTTGGCCGCAGGGTAGGGTTATGGGACTAACACTTTTTATAGAGACTTATAGCCGCAATGCACCTAACCTCCATAGATCTATGGTATCCATTTTATGTGCCATTAAACTTGTATTTCCCTAAGGATGTGAACTGTTCCTATTACAAGTGATGATTGTCGTTTGTTTTATTTAAGAGACAATCTCGCTTGTAATTTGTCAATATTCCTTTAAAAAAAGGGGAAATGTCATTTTATACATAAAAAACAAAGTAAAATGATAAACTTCAAATATAAGGAGATAAATTTTAATAGTAAATTTAAAAAAGAAGCAAAGTATATTTTTCATCATTTTTTTTATCAATGTTTTTTATAATTGTTTCGCTATCTGGATCTGAAAGACTTTACCCGTTCTTTGATTTATTTTCATCAGATAAAAACTAAGAATCATCTGACCTTTTCTATAAACAATCTTTTTCCTTAAAAGAATATTTCTATAAGACGCAAAAGCAAACCATGACCGGAAAAAGCGTCAATTTCCTTTCCTCAATATTGACAAAGTTTCAAGACAATATGTCACTCAGGTTTACCTGTTAATAAAAAAGGTTTTTGTTTTAGTTTCCTTTTATTGCATCTTTTATGAGTCTAGACGTTTTGCACGTACTAAGTCACCTGTCTGTAAATTTTCTAACACCTACTCTTAACTAAGGATAGTGTACAGTCACGAGCAAAAATATGTATAAACTCTACAATTTTTAATTAATTTTTACTTCGATTACAGATTGATGTTGTAAAACGTGTAAGGGAGAAATGATTGGAAATCGTTTCGTAATCATGTATATCAGGTGGCTTTTTCAAAGTTATATGTACTTATTCTAAGACACTTCTGGCAAACGGTGAAGGAAAACATCGTGAGGAAACCTGGATTCCACAAAATTTGGGATCTGAAATCGTGATCTGGTGGATCTGGTGATCAATGCTCATGCCTTCTCTATATGAGAAGAGGCCTGTGCCCAGCAGTGGGACGATTATAGGCTGGATTATATAGACAGATTATATATATATATCATGTATATTATAATATTTTTCTTCTTCATTTTAAACACGAAATTTTAGTAAATATATTTTACAATTTCGCTAAGTGTTAACATATTATTGCTTGTGACTGTACCCAGAATGAACTGTAGAAATAAAGTAACAAGTCACTCCGTATATTACTAGAATTTAACTGTACGTTGAGAATGTACCCCAACATAGTTTAGGGTAAGTCTAGTCGGAAAAGTGGCACGAAATAAGGTTGTCTAGAATAATAGTGGTTGGTTTTTCAGTTGGTTTTTCCACGCCGATATTCTAAAGAACCAGAAGTATTGAAAAAGGTAATCTATGAAACTTTATTTTATTTTTTATTTTCCGGTTACCACCACCTTCGTTCCTATCATTATATTTCTATGTAAAGTTGTTAAATATATTACAGACATGGACCCAGAAAGTATTACGTTACGGTAGAAATAAAATTACTGTTCAGAACAATAATGTAGAGATAATAAATAAATTGGTTATTATATTATATTTATGGTATCAACCTATTGATGGTAATTCTATAATGTAGCACTTCAAAAAAATCCTTAGGCGTCGTTAAGGAGAATAACTGAACACGTGCGTTTGTTTTACCAAATTGTCTATTGAAGATGCTGTACACAATCCCTGAGATTTGGGTGATTACGTGTAAGGATTTACTCCTCTGTCTTCCCGCCTCTTTCAATTGTTTCCTCCAAATTGATAGCATTTATTCCGTGTAGGCCCTATTCATTTATAATGATTTAGGGATGTTGTTTCATGACTTTATTGTACTAAGCCTGTTGGGGTCGTTGACCTTATTATTTTACTAAGTATTTTGAATTAAGTTTTGTGTTTTTATAAAATTTTAAGGTGTACTTGTTCTGGTTAAACATATCTTAGTTTAAACAAAGTATTCCTTTATTTTTAAAAGCTGATATTTTTTTTACTTAGTAATTACCTTTTTTAGCCGTGCTCATACTGAAAGCATTGTACAGATTCTTAAATTCCCACAGCCAATATTCAACATCGACGGGAAATTTGAGACATTGATCTTCAAAAACACGCAAAAGCCTTAGACTTTTTTCCAACTAATCAAAAAGGGACTTGGACATCATCGTGTAACAACCATGAAAGATCTAAAACCACTCAACAGTTTTACGATAACTGATAACATTTTTTCTCAGGAAAATGCTAGACGTTTATTTTTGCGCGCCACTATAAAACAGATGAATGGCGGGAAGCGTTATGATAGTCTGTCATATAATAATTTAATGTTCTGCGAGTATCGTTTGTGTTTTGTTTTTTATTTAGAAGTGATGGTTTTATGATGTAGATTAAACTGAGATTTTATTTATTAGGTATAAATTTAGATCTGAATTTGGGTTTAATTCATAAATTTAGGTTACTATTCAATTGCTTTCTTATTTTTCTACAATTCTAATTAATATTAAATTGCCCTAAATGTCAGTTAAAAAATATTTTTTGGTTTTGATTGAGAATTTTCTACAACTAGTTCTGTCGTCTAAAATTTGTATGACATAAATTATTATTATGCAAATCATGTAATCATATTATTATCATCATGTCATTCAGAGCATGTCTGAAACAAGATTCCACTAGTTACCCTTTTTACTGTGTATATTAAGCAAAACAGTCTTCCAGTCTTTGCCGCATACTACTAGTCATTATCATATTGTCACAAGATCAACCGACAGGTTGTCATTCCCTTCAATGGTTTCACCACTTAATAAACAACACCAAATAGGTTATTAGCTCAGGATTATGATGTAAACGCACCCCAGGGGAATTAGGAAACCTTATACAAGTCGAACTAGCACAAAAATCGATGTCTCCATGTATTTACATACGAGTAAGATGATATCCGAACTGAATAGGGTAGAGGACTAGGTATGAAAAGTCAAAATTTATTTTTCCGTCATTTAGATAATCAAAATATAACAGACACGTATTTTTTCTTTTATCAAATCAATATAAAAATAGGAAGATAAACCGCTATAAAGTTCAGTAGTGGGGCGTCGTGACGTCACGCAAGAATTGAAATCGCTGTATTTTCGTCATTCTTTGTCTACGGGACAAAACAAAAAATACGTGTCTAATATATTTTTTTTATCTAAAAGATGGTCATCATCCCTATTATAACTTTATTTGAATGGAATCCATCGCCGTTTCTTTATGTTTGTTACCACATAACTTTTGACTGGGTGAACAGCTTTTAATTATGTTTTTTTATTTGAAAACTAGTGTTTCCCGTGTCATTCCATTTTTTTTTTCTAGTTTTGTCGGTGGGATCCATTGGAAATAAATATAGGGCTTATTGTGAAGTCGTTTTTTTTTGTAGCAAACTGCCTCGTTGGCCTAGTGGCGCTTAGCGCGACTGCTAATCTAGAGGTCTTGGGATCGATTCCCGAGTCGACCGAGGTGTTATCGGGTTTTTCTATGAAATTCTCAGTAGCATTTGATTTGTGCCCGGTTAGTGGCAATAGATATATTACATGGGACCTAAAACATATGCGCGAACTGTGGGTGTACATTGGTACACCTCTGCCTAACCTTTCGGGTATACAGGCGTGATGATATGTTATGTTATGTTTTTTTGTTAGAATTATAGTTCAGGACATTTCAACGCCTATTTTGATGTCATGGTCGAGGGAGACCGTTTGATTTTAATTCTAAAATTGTTTAAGAGAGTTAAAAGGCCTACGAGAAAAAAACAACCTTCTCTTAAAATATTTTATTCAGCGAAAGAAAGTGGATTAAAATGTCAAAAAAACTTAAAAGAAATATAAACGGTTCTTGACCTTTACGTTTCTTCGTATTTCCAGCAAAGTTAGAACCTTTTTCTATTCATTCTTAAACGTTTGCGTTTTGCGGCAATTAAAAACGACAGTTACCATTATAGGATTTTTATTTTAGTTCTATGTCTTTAAGGTTATTGCACCATCATTATTGGCGGGTAAAAGCAACTTATGACCAGGCAATATTATGTGTTCATGCCTACATTTTTCTTTCAGACAATTTCATTTCATTTCAATCAGGTATCTCAGATATTTTTTTTCTAGGTTAAATTTTTATCATGATACAGCGGTATTATCTATCTTGCAAAAATATTACGGTAAATTGTTTTGAAAATGTGAATTTGTATCATACTTACGAAAGTACTAAGTATTTTTTTTTTGCCATCAACAGTCCGCTTTGCCATCGCAAGTTACGTAATACCGCAGCAAGTTCCTGAAAGACTAATAGATTTCGACATGAAATCCATTCGTAAAACGTTGAATCACCAATCGTTACCTGATTTAGATTTAGTATTCCCTGATTCCAATGTCAATCAATGTCCAGACAAATTCCGAGTTATTTAAAAGCAAATATATAGCTGTATCAATCAGCAGCTGTCAAACCTTCGATTAGTTTGTCTTTAGAAATACAAAGTTCATTATTTTATAAATATTTTCTACCTAGGATGATTCGTGAGGCTATTGAAGTAAAAAAAACACCCTAATTCTATTAAAAAACGACTGGAAGGTATTATTGTTATCTACTTAGGACCCAATAATTCACAAACTTCAAACCAAACCTAAAATACCATATCTTCTTCTTCTTCCTCTTTCCCTTACTGCTGAGGATCGTAGCCCCAGGTCAAGCTTCTCCATAGAGCTCGGTTGTACGCAGTATGGGCCTCGCTCGGTGCATGCTACCACCCACAGCCTTCTTGATAGCGTCCGACCATCTCATAGATGCCTCGAGCTGGTCTACTTTTTTTTTCATTCCTTACTTTGCCCAGAATTGTGTCCTTTTCCAGGCGTTACGTGCCCGAAAAAAAAAATATTGCGCTCAATAATAATTTCGCTACAAAACCAATCGATTATAATTCTATTCGAGATAATTCTAAAAGTAATTACTGAGCGAGTTATTAGTTAGAGAAGAAAGTTTTGTTTTCTGTTCGGTTTTATAAGGCTTTATGTTATTCTAATATTCTATTGAAAACTGAAAGACTTGTTCTTGTTGGAAGCTATTCGATTGGCCCGAAGCGATCTTTTGTAAATCGCAAGCATTGAAGAGGCTTTATTGGTACTTCGAACGGGTTGACTTCCGATACTGAATTTTAATGTCAAATACGAAAGTGCAGAGCATTGTACTTGTTGCTGGAATTTGAATACGGATTTATGTGCATTTCGAGGGTTAAATCCGAAGTAGATGCATTTTTGATGTCATATCTTTTATAATAATTTTTCGAAGAGAATTTCCCTTATCTATTCAGTTTTATTTTGTCTAAGATTTTAAAATCATAGAATCTTGTGTTTTATTTTACCGACATATCTAATATTTTTGTTTTTATTTTATTATGAAGCGCTTATTCTCCCTTATTATCCGACATAACCAAGTCAGGAATAACATTTTTGTCGGCACATTATTTTCAAAATTATTACTTTTACATTCTCCATTCCCACAGAACGAAAGTTACAAAACAGTCAAGTTAATTATTCCAATGTTCTCCCAAATATTTGAAAGTCTCGACTCACCTGATCCCGTATGGAGTTTCAAAACTAATTTTCTTATAACTTGGAGCGACTTATGGTATTAATATTTCATGAATCTAGTATATCTTACTCTGTTTTATGCTAAATCTTATATTATTTCCTAAGGAAAATGATTATGCTTGCTTAGGTTTTAATGTTGGTAATTAATCACGATCTTGACGTACGTATGGTAGTAAACTGTGACGTCATTATTGCGTACTGTCTTGTGTGCAGTACGTAATAAACCCTGCTTGATAAGGCTTTATGTGAAGACATTAGATTAAATATAATATAAGAGGGTTTCCTTAGGTGTGGAACATGTACATAGCCTATATTTTTATAAGACATTTTTAATATGTCTTTCGGTTATACCAGTTTGCCTTACAATCGTATTTCATTTCCACCCATAATCAGGTCTTCTCGTCTACAAAAGTCATGCAAAATGGCGATTAACAATAAACCTTCAATAGTCTATTGCAGTCATTATGTAACGAAAATTGAAAATGGAGTTTAATATTTACCTAATGTATTTTTATAAATCTCCTTATGCCTAAAAATAATTAAGAAAGTATCTTCAATTTTAAATAAAGCCCTTTATCCCAGGTTGTTCTGAAAATAGTTGTTACTTATGCATTGTTTTGCTCATAGAGTTCAAACAAGTTTAAACAATAGAGTGCGAGTGTTGCTAAAAGCTCATTGTGCCGAGCGCGAGCACATTTTTGGCTGAATGACATAAACATTCGTTTACTAATTTAGGTTATTTTCCGTGGAAAGATAGACTTTCATGCGAAAATATTACCGTAAGTTTCGATATTATTAGGTTTTAAGATAGTTTTATTAAAACAGTATTCTGTTTCGGTACTATTTTTACGCTGAATCGAGTTCATACTATAAGTGTTCACGGTTCACACTCTGACAAGCGGGCTCTATATTTTCTTACAAGATATATACCTCTAAGGTTTTGCTTTTAACTGACGTGTAATTCAACTGTGTGCGGTTTGGAAAGGTCTGCGAACGAGTATATAACCACAAAGGTAACGTTCATTTATGATGAGAAATTTTAAGTACCTTGGTTTGTTTATATTGTGACAATACTAACTATCTCATAACATGTTGGTTGTTTAATCAAAATGTGTATTAGAGTACTGACTAAATATCAGAATATACGTACAAAAAATCCGCTCATCGTTCGTGTTGACCATTTATGGAAAAAAAAATACTTAACCATATTCGTATGTCTTGGTTTTCCTCTGAGCTTAATTACTCAAATATATATACCATACATAATACCGTTCACATTTATATAAATGCTAATCAATAAATCATAAAAGTCAAATACCAATAAAATAAAATATACAAGCGTAAATAATTTTAAAACTCAAGCAACGTTTGAAAAAAAATAAACAGAATTTTAGTTATAACATGGATCTAGTAATGGTAATTAATTAAATTATCTAGGACCTGAATGTACCTAAATGGAAAGGAGAATATTTATAGGACAAAATGTACTTTTTACTTTACTTTGAAGTTTTAGTCACTTAAGATTATTTTGCTAAGGGTTTAGTTTTATTCTCAGTGGCTATTTTTAGAGCTTTACCTAGACCATTACTATAAATGATACCTTTTATAATATATCAGAAAGCCTTGTAAATAAACCACTTATACAAGTAACGGTGTCGTGGTGGCCTAGCGGTTCAATGAACGGATTTGTATGCACGAGGTTGCAGGTTCGAACCCGGGCAAGTACCAATGTGACTTTTCCAAGTTATATGTACTTTCTTAATTATTCTAAGACACTTCGTGAGGAAACCTGGATTCCAAAATTTGGGGTCTAAAATCGCCAACCCGCAGAGAGCAAGCGTGGTGATTAATGCTCATGCCGTCTCTATATGGGAAGAGGCCTGTGCCCAGCAGTGGGACGTTTATAGGCTGGATTATACACGTAAAATATTTATATTATACGTATATTTCACAAAATAAAATAATTCAATATTATACATACCAACAAAATTAGTTAATTAAAAAATAACGAATCGAATCCAATGCGAAAAGTAAAATATTATATTATAAAAAGGGTTTTAAATAAAAGTAGTCTTTAAAAAAATATTCTGCAGCAAAAATACTTTTTAGTTTCTTTTAATTATAAACCTTTATTTTCTGAAAAGTTAACAAAAATGAAACCTTCTTTAGTTTTAGCTAATATCAATCCCATCGTTACGTTAGTTCTTAATATTTGTAATAGAGTTTATTTATGTTCTAACGAACAAAACAAAAATATTGTCGAATTCAGAAACGTCAACGCTGTTTTGATTCATGATGTCTATAACTTAACGTGTAAAGTAGCATCAGACACACATTTAAGATCAAAGTTGATTTAGTATTTGGAAGATAATATATACTTACAGTGTTCGTATGTTCTGAGAATATGTCTTTGAGTTACAACCTAACTCAATTAGGTCATACCTAGTCGGTTGCAAGACATACATGAGTGAGTCTAACTTGGTTCTGCGCTTTCAGGTATATTATTATTGGTCTCTGTGATGTCTACTGTAAACGACTGTATTGGGTTACAGATAGATTTCTCTTTATCTAATTATTAAATAATAATATGGTGTTGGTGTTTGAACAATGTATCTTTGTGATAATGTGAAGATAAAATTGCAATACTGAGGTTTTGATTTTGTGAAAATTGGTTTAGACTAAAGAATTAGTGAGTTCAATATGTTGTTTAATTTTGTCTCATAAGTAGTAGTGACTACTTATGAGACAAAATGGCGAAGCATGAAGAAGAAATATTGTTTTTACTGTAAATGCTAATAAAATTAGCTAAAAATATAAGTATGTAGCTACAGATAAATATGTTAAAAAACCAACTTTTGTAACTATTACAGTATAAATGTCATTGAAAATCATTAGTTCTCTTACAAACTGCTTGTTTTAAAAAAAACATAATACAATATTTGAAGTCATAAGTGTGTTATGACGAACCGCAAAGTAAATATTAAAACGTTAAAATCGGTTTTATTAAAATCGATGACAGCTTGCATGTTAAACAAAACAACGTTTATTTTACCGAAGTTCTGCGGTTTATCGGCTGTTCGATGAAGTATACATAAATACAGGAAAACAGGCTTAAGGTTACACGTGCCGAGCAATGATTGTTATAAAAATAAGGCTTCATTCAACAGCAAGCATTGAAATATAAACTTTACAGGCGGACTGAATATGTTCAAAAATCAAAAATCAAAAATCATTTATTTAACTTAGGCTACAAAGTAGCACTTATTAAACGTCAATATTTTTTTTTTACAAAAGACAGCACCCCAGGGGTCGGTTCATATCCGGCGGAAAAGGCAGCGCGCAACATCGGCCGCGCAACGCCAGAACGAGCAAACACACAACAAAACATCCAACCTCTCACACCTGACGCACCAACGCGTCAGGTCAGTGTGAAAGGCCGAATGCTCCATCATGCGCCCGCCCGCCCCAGCGCCACGCGACCGACGACACGCTACCACCGCCAGATATGAACCGACCCCAAAACGCCCACCCTTCACCGCTTCCTAAGTGCTCTGGCTGAGGAGAAGAAACGGCGCAACAAACTCCCCAGTAGCACGCTGTCATTACAATAAAAATTATATAAAATAATAAAAAATAATAAAAAATAAGGAACCGTGCAAAGTGAACGAGTAGTTAAGGTAGATGGGTATCATACTATAAAAGAGTAAAAATTATTATATCTACGTGGTGACCAAGGTCAGCAGAACGACCAGTCACCGCAAGCGGCACCCGTTCACGAGTATGACGCAAGGGTCAGCCATCCCCTCCCTCGCCATATTAGAGGGAAGGAGGAGACCCGACCCCAGACGCCACCGCAGGCAATGACAACTAAGGGAGCATGACGAAACTGCTGCCGGTTTAAAGAAAACATTTACAAATTAGGAAAAAAAAACCCAAGCACTGATTCACTGCACAGTCCCTTATCAAAGCGGCATTAAAATAGTACATTAATGTACATGCGTATAACTCCATTAATAATAAAACAAATTAAACAATATAATGTTGCATACAGAGTGTATGCCAATCAATTTGGAACAATAATAAGTTTCGATAAACTAATATGTCAATTCAAAAAAGATAATAATAATAATAAAAGTTAATTATACAATAGTATAATTGTATCAAAATATAGTAACATACTATCAGTATGGCAGTCAAAATTAAAAATAAACAAAAAAATAAAAAATAAAAATAGGAATAGATTATCCCTGAAATTCCGCACAGAACCGTCTTGTGACTATCAAGGCGACCAACAGTTTTTATCGACTAAGTAGTCATTTAATGTATAGTAGGCTTTCGTACAGAGCCTTGTTTTAACTACCGATTTAAATGAATTAAATGGTAATTCTAAAATACTAGGAGGCAGTTTGTTGTAGATTCGAATACTAAGTCCAATATAAGAGTTATGCACCTTGTGCAGCCGGTGCGATGTAGTGCATAACTTATGCTTATTTCTAGTATTAATGTTGTGTATGTCACTGTTTTTAGTGTATAGGTGAATATTTTGTCTAATATACAGTATATTGGCTAGAATAAATTGAGAGGCAACAGTGAGAATCTCAATTTCCTTAAAACGCTCCCTAAGTGAGACCTTAGCGCCTAGCTGGTAAATGGACCTAACAGCTCGTTTTTGCAGAATAAATATTGTTTCAATGTCTGCAGCCTTACCCCACAACAGAATGCCATAGGACATAACGCTGTGAAAGTAACTAAAGTACACTAATCGAGCTGTATCCACGTCCGTTAGCTGCCTAACTTTCCTAACTGCATATGCTGCTGAACTTAGTTTGCTTGCGAGGTATGAAATATGAGCTGCCCATTTAAGTTTACTATCTATTGTAATACCTAAAAAGACTGTCGATTCTACAGTCTCCAGCACTTCATTACTAATAATTATATTTGGACCTAGATTTTTTACGTTTGGCATTACAAATTTAATGCACTTTGTTTTCTTAGCATTTAGTACTAAGTTATTAACAGTAAACCAATTTGTTACCTGAAAAAGTGCACTGTTAATGTGATCAAAACTATCACTATTTCTATTAACTTTAAATATGAGAGACGTGTCATCAGCGAAAAGTACAGTTTTGCAGATACCTTCTAAATAAAACGGCAAGTCATTTATATATACCAGGAATAAGAAAGGACCCAGTATAGAACCCTGGGGCACACCTAATGTAACCGGAAGTGGCCTAGATTTTACGCCATTAATATCTACACATTGAAGGCGCTGCTTTAAATAAGAATCCATTAAGTTAAGGGCTATATCCTGTATACCATAATATTTAAGTTTAGCGAGAAGTGTGCCGTGATGAACGCAATCAAACGCCTTGGAAAGGTCACAAAAAACTCCTATGGCATTTTGTGAGTTTTCCCAGGCGCTATAGACATGTTTTAATAAAGCTGCACCGGCATCAGTTGTTGAGCGACCCTTTGTAAAACCATACTGTTCATTGTGAAGCAGCTTATTAACATTAAAAAAACCTAATAATTGCTGCAATATCAACTTTTCAAAGATTTTACTAAATGCGGGTAATATTGATATGGGTCTAAAATTACTCACTTCACTTTTAATACCAGATTTAAATAATGGTATAATTTTGCTGTACTTCATGAGGTCTGGGAATATTCCTAAATTGACACACTTGTTAAAAGTAACAACAAGATAAGGAGCAACATTATCTATGATAACATTTAATAACTTTACAGAAATACCCCAAAAATCGCCAGTATTTTTTAAATTGAGTGATTTGAATGTTGTAATAACATCCCGTACGGTGACATGTTGAAAAGTAAATACTGAGTGACATTTTGGGGCGCAAGTTAGCATTAGATTTTCCGCAGCAACCGTGGATGAGTGTAAGGAGCAAGTTGTGGCTATAGGAATGTTAGCGAAAAAGTCATTAAATATCTGAGCTACATCTACTGCTTCGCTAATTAATTTGTTGTTATCAGCTATCTCTAATTGATTATCGCGTTTGGTACATTTACCCGTTTCGTTATTAATAATTGACCAGGTCGTTTTAATTTTATTTTTCGATTGTCTTATTTTATCACTAATAAACTTAGCCTTGGCCATGTTACAAACTCGTTTAAAAGTTTTAGAGTAAAGTCTAACATACTTCAAGAATGGCTCATCAAATTTATATTTTTTCATTCCATATAACTCATATAGTCTCGCTCTACTTTTATATATACCAGCTGTGGCCCATTGATTAAATGGAGCTGTCGTATTCTGTACATTTATGGTTTTAGTTTTAAATGATTTTTGAAATTCGTTTTTAACAACGTCAAAGAGAGTTCCAAAGATGTCGTTAGGATTTTCAAATTCTAAAATTGATGGTTTTATTTTAGAAACAACCCTCTCTTTAAAACGATTACAACAACTAACAGTGTACGGTCTACATATAATTTTACGCAACTTTTTTAAGATTAAATGTGGGAAACTAGCTAATTGTCCACAGTGGTCTGATGTTATGTCAGTTAAAATTTGTTTACTATTAGCATCAAAATTACTAAATATATTATCGAGACAGGTGGAAGATGAGGATGTGATTCTAGTGGGTTCGCAAAATAAGTTAGCCAAATCGAAAGACCTAAACAGATTAAGTAGCCTAGTAGTGGTAACAGTAACATCTAAAATATTCACATTAAAATCCCCACACACGATTATATTTTTCCTGCTCGACTTAATTTTATTAAGTGAATCCTCCATCACTGTTTCAAATAAATTAAAGTCACCTATAGGGGGCCGGTAGACACACACTATAACATATCGCTCTAGCTCAACACAAGACAGCTCAATAGTGCGCTCGATAGAAAGCTTTACAATATCTAACCGCTCTTTACACTTAACAGTATCTGAAACAATAATCAGAGATCCACCACGAATTGCATTCTTTCTTACGAACGCACTCTGTACAGAATTACCAGGGATGTTAAAACAATTTAATTCATGACCATTCAACCAATGCTCAGTCAAACATAACACCTGAACATTGTAGTTATCTATAAATAAACTTAATTCTAGATCTTTGCCGGAGAGACCCTGCATGTTTTGATGTATAACATTCAATTGATGCAGCCCTCCCGTTGTCCCACCTTGTAGTTTAAACTACAAGATGTATCTAAAGAGGTATTAGTACTACTACTAACACAGTCAATAATCTTAAGTACATTGCTAGTACCAGTGTCACATAGTAAATGATATGCTAAAAGCTTAGCAATTTGTCTCTTACATCTAATGGACATATACATTGTATATTTAGTTAATATATACTTTTTTATGAACTTATTGCAGTCAAAGTATGATACAATTTCATTATGGTTGTGGCACACTGTATATATAAACATGTTTAAGTTAAAGATATACTCATTCTGAGAGCTGGTCAAGTTATTTGAGTACGGCAATGCACAGAGAATGAATTTACAATTATTACTCTTATTGAGATCTAACATCAACTGGACACATTGAAGTATGTCTTTTTTAGTAACATTTAAACTATCACCATACAGTAATACAGCAGTGGAATCTTTATTTAATTGAGACTGTGCAATAGATTTAGTCAACTTACTGAAGCTGGCACCTGGAACACAAATATTTGTAACATGGTGCTGGGAATAACGGTTAATTAACCTACCAAAGTTTTGGCCTATCTTGTCTGTAAACATGTATGAGGTCTTATTTATTAATGATTTATCAGATAAGTTTATTTTGTGTTGCTCAGTTGTTTGTATCACTTCAGGAATGGGTTGTATCACTACAGGAGCAGGCAAGGCAAGTTGTGGTTCAGAGCTTGGCGGGGAGCCAGAGCAGGTACAGCACAGATTGTTTGTGAGAGATTCATAACGCTCTGCATTATACCTCACCAGATCCACAAGCTCACCCGCCTCCACCATGCGCTCCTGAAGGTCTATTTGAGAAGCAGTATACTTTTCAAAGATATCATTCAGTGTTTTTTGCTTCTCAAGTAATTGAAATTTTAATGACCGTACCTCATTATCATATACAGATCTACACAAATCTAATTCACTACTAGAATTTTTTAATTGACTAATAAACTTTATTTTCTGTTTTCTAAGATCTAAGTTAACTCTATTTGTATTCTGTTTTGTTAGACTTTTTTGGTACTTTTTAATGAGCCTATTAATTCTAATGTATTTCTTTAATTTGTTATGACTACTAAAAAGAGTAGGTTTGGACAAAGAATCATTCCCAGTTAAATCAATGATAACAGGATGCTTTACATATTCCATCCCGGAGACACTACCAACCAACTCATTATACAGGCTACAGGTGTTGGATGCCTGTTCAGTATTTCGTTGTGATTCTAATAGTGTTATAGACCTATAGGCCTCACTAAGTTCACACTCAAGTTCAGCTATCCGTTTCAGTGACTGCTCATGTGTGTCCATGCAGTGTTGATAGTCAGCCACTATTTGTCGGAGCTGTTGATGTTGATCGTGAATGTCTACATGCTGTATGTGAAGTTCAGATAGCTCAGACTTCAGTTCTGAATTCTTGTCAATAATCTTCTTTAGTTCCACTTCGCTGTCATCCCTCTCCTGTAGCAGCTCTTTGCAGAGCGCTTTAGCAGACTCTAACTCCTTCAGTGTAGCCCTCAATTTGTCCTCCATGGAAGCAGCTCTGCGGGTCAGCATGACTAACACACAGAGGCACCTGGAATATTATGAAAGACAGCTATGTACTGTGAAAGAAAGGTTTCTTGAGAGCGAAAGAGAAGAGTGGGAAAGAAAGAAAACTTTGAAACAAAATGAAGAAATTGAGAAAATGTTGAGTTAAATAGTATGGAAAACAAATAAAGTTCGCAGAATTCGATCAAATGGGTATTTATAATTCTGTTTTATACTTTATTAAGGTTCGAGAAATTTTATTCAATTACATTATACTATGTATTAATAATCATCAACACCACTATTTGTTAAGAAACAAAACCTTCATCGCATTTTTTTATGTTTTTTCTAATTCGATATTTGGCAACAATTTGGTCGATTAAAGTATGAAAAATGCATGCAAAATACTTTAAAACTATCCAAACACAAATTTTTACTATTAATAAGAAATATTAAAGTAATATATTTCTTAATTTCCATCCATAATGATCATTGCTCCACGTTCCTCATATCTGCAGATACCGCTGGCCAAGTCATGTTATGTGCAGTTAACGGTAGCGAGCTTGATGAAAACTTTATCGTACGAACGTTGCCGTCCTTATTAAACTAGTGTTGTACCTTGGTGTATCGATAAATTGAGAAAAATAATTATCCAAATCACAAAAAATATATTGATAATTTGAAACTTAGATTATTCCGTTTTTAATCAAAGTTAAAGATAACTGAAGCATAATTTTAAAATATAAATTGTCCTTCAAGTAGTTTTATTTGTCTAGTTAAGGTTTTTCGATAGAAAAAGAAGGCGACTTTTAAACTTAATTAGTAGGCACTAGGTACGTCAATAGGTCAAACATGTGAAACAAGTCTCATTGAAAAAACATTAATAATTCACAAGACAACTATTAAAGTTACTGTATTAAATTATGTATCGATACTGTAGACGTACAAAAATATAGAAAGTCAAAGTTATTTTTTCTTCCATCTTCAAAGTAGGTTTTCTTTTTGTTAGAAGCAATATCTTTCAATGTTATAGACGAAAACCGTATTTCTACATCGATATCAGACACCTTAGAAATATGACTACCATACAAAATACCTAAACAAAATACACAATGTTTATCCTAAACTGAAACAAACTGCTCTCTATTATTGAACTCACCTAAAATTCCAGTTATTCAAAATTAATTTGTTCACCAAATGTTTACCTCCCCTGCACTAGTTTCAGGTGCACTCAACCCTTGAGAGCTGTCCAACTAAGCTTTGAGTACGTTCTAATTGTTTGTTGTTCACCAACCTAGTTTGTTGGACTTAATAAATAAAATAAATTACGTTATTGGCTTTCGTTATTTGATGATTTAGAAAGATGTCTCTGTAGATTTGTCACGATCAGCGTAGCTTTTTAGAGTTCAATTCTCATCTGAAGTGGCAATATCTACGTTATACACACATACTGTTTAGAAGTTTTCGATGTATTTAACATTAAGTAAAAGTTTTGCTTCTTTATGTTTGTTTCATATTTTTGGATGCTGACTTTTACCTAATCATCGATGACTGACTGACGAGTTCTGAAACCGCAATGTAAGGGCTAGAAAAATTGCTTGATAAAGAGGAAAAAACATTTTACAAGCATGAAAATAAATTAAAAAAGTTTCTAGGAAACTAATTTTTGTAATTCAGATCCTAAAAAAATACTTATTTAGAAGAGTAAAGTGAATTTATAGTCCATTAAAATACTTCATGGACTAATTCTTACGTAGACTATTTATGAAATTCAGGCCAATATTTCCATACTTTAGGCTTTAGCTTAATATTGATACGTAATCGAGGCCATCCATCACACTTGTCTCCTAAATGTGTAAACAAAGCAGAGTGTTGTGGGCGGAAAATATAAAGTGCCGTCAGACTAATTTCCCAGAGGATTGAGTGCCACATATTGTTTGATTTTTATGTTGTCTGAGGTGATTTTACTGAAGAGTTACGGTAAAGGAAGCGACTGATATGGGAGGAATAACACTAAAGTTGATACACGTTTCACATATTGTATAATCCATAAAAAAATGAAATTTTTCCCAAGTAGACGTATTTGGTAACTCTTTCCACGCGTCCCATGGACTAAGATGTGTGTGGTAATGTCATTATCTTTGCACATGATTTTCGTCTAGTCCATATTCATCTTCAGCCCAACAATAGTAGAGGCATCGTAGAGTTGCTCAAGCATTGCTGTGATTTCTACTGGTGTTCTGACAAAGAGGATAATGTCATCTGCAAAGCTTAAATGGGATAGCATTTCTCCGTGAACAGTTACGCGCCTTTCTGTCGAATCTGCCAGTAATAATTCTAGCATCAATATATACAAATTTCAACTACCTACTGCACATTCATAGCCATTATATTGCATGTATCTTAGATTAAACATGAGCGTATGGCATTTATTTCTGAATCTTACAAATAATTATTTGGCCGAAAAGGCTCGGGAGACGTGGATGACATACAATTATTTAACTTATTATTTCATCGATAATTTGTTAAATAACATCGATATGTTACATCTATAAGCGGAACAACACTATATTATAGTGGATACTGTCAAGAATGAAGCTGCAATAAAGCTATTACAATTTTAAATTTGATTCTAAGGAACATCTTTCCACCCATTTCTTTTTGTTCTGCCTCGTTGGCCTAGTGGTGTTAAGCGCGACTGCTACGCTAGAGTCTTGGGTTCGATTCCGAAGTCGACCAAGGTGTAATTGGATTTTTCTATGAAATTCTCAGTAGCAGGTCGGAGTTTGGATTTGTGCCCGTTTAGTGGCAATAGGCTCGCCCCCTATTACTTGGGACCTAAACATATCGGCGAACTGTGGGTGTACATTGGTACACATCTGCCTAATCCTTCGGGATACACACGTGATGATAATATATGTTATGTTATGATTTTTTTTGCAGTCATCTAATTCCTATACCTATTACAGACTACAGTGCGTCATTTAACCTAATCGATACCATATTGAATTTGGTCGTGTGACACATCGCTTTAATTTACTAAGAAACTATAATAATTAATCACTATACCCATTTCAGTGTATTTCGTCAACAACTTCCCTAATCAAAGTTCGATCATTAGTTGTTTTCCTATAGTGTCGCCTAATATCATTGGAAGTTAGAGATAGGTTTATATTGAAGGCAAATAGCTGTAAATTTGAAGGAAAAATAAAATCTTTTCTACTATTTTCTTTGTGATCATTTTGACTGTGACAGTATTTTTTTTACTCAGAATATATCGGTCAATAATACGCTGAGATTACCGCTATATCTACTAAAGGTAAAAGCGACACAAATTCAAGTCCATGCTGTTATCAGGTATCTTTCTGTAGATTTCGTTTAATCAACACATAAATACATACAACAATATATATTTCAGAGATTTTCGGCGTGCTAAAGTTAAAAACTACACTCAAGAGAAAAAGAAAAGTATGGCAGGATAACATAACATAACAGCGATTCTAAAATCATACACGGGAAAAAAATATAGGAACGGGGAAAAACGGACAAAAAAGAAAAAGAAAGGAAACTCGGATACTTTAACAATAAGAGATTTAAATAGAGCGTCTTATTAATGAAAAGAGACTAATTAGTGAATGTTCATAGGAATGGTTAATTACTCTTCGCGTAATCCTCCTACTTACAAAAACATTTAAGAAATGTCTAAGAGAATGTCTTATTCTTTTCATTTGTCTCTTGAATTCAGTTTTTAGTAATGAAAGTATCCTTTTATTTTATCTCGTAAAGTATAGATTTTTCTGACCTACGTTTTTAAATTATTTTTACTGTCACATTGTAAGTACTTGTGTTATATGTATGTTGCCGTAATAACCAAAAACCACGCGGGCGAAGTCGCGAAACAAAAACAAAGTCCAAATATAACAAATTATATAAAACTATACTTGTACTGTATATTGTCTAACTACTCTAATATACTATACTACGTACAAACTAATGTATAATTGGAAAGCACAACACAAAGACATCAACAACACATATCTCAATACGTACTGCATCAATCTGTCGGCCAAGGCACTGCGGTTTCAATTTACCAGTGCATGCCTATTGAAATGTCAAACTAATTGCCTCCCACCCTCGCAATCGCGCCCGCCACCTAATCATGTTCAGTCACGCAGTTCGACGAAATATTTCTATATGAGCTGTAAAGTCAGGGTTAACAACAAAGTATTCTTAATATAAGTTGGTCCTAATGTTTTGGTCCTAATGACTTGGTCCTTAGTTTCCGATACTGTTGTTAAGGTAAGGTTTTTGTTCATGTGTCTTCACTTAGGGACAGTGAAATAGTTGAGAATGTGGGTGTGTAATTTTCTGTTATACATAGAGGTTCAAGGTCTTAAGGCTGTAGATAGAAACTTTTGGGGAGTGGTCAGGTCATTTACGATGTTAAGCTTATATAGCATACATAAAAATATTCAAACTTTTCCTTTGCATTTTATTCTGATAGCATTCACTATCCTACCAGTTTCTTTTTTAAAATAGTATATAGACTATCGAATATTTTCTGGTCCAGTTCGTCTCGCTGTTTTGCTTTTTCAGGGCCCCGCTTCGATAGCTAGGGTAGGGCTATAAACGAGGTCAGTGCTATCCTATTTCAGTTTCGCAGTACACAGCAAAATAGCAAAAATGAATTCCGTGGCAAAAATTAAAAAGACTCAATAGTTTTTTTTTCATATTTTGTGCTACACAGCACGTTCGAATTTTGGACTGTACAATTTTTGTGTTATCTTTTAATGTAAGTTTTGCATGTAGATTGTAAAATCTTATATTTATTATAACTTGGTCTTTAAATTTTGGTCCTAACGACCAACTTGGTCCTAAGTTCCTGACAAACATTCACTATTACCTGAAGTCTGGTGATGGAATTTTAATGAGGTTTGCTCGAGCTATTTAGTCAAATGACAGACTTCTACGAAAGTTTTTGGAATTACCATCAGAATAGGTAATCATTTTGTAAAGTCTAGTTCGTGTACAGTGTGACGTCATTCACACGCACTCTATTTAATCGTGGTTGAATGTTACTAGAAAATTATGTAAACTTCCTTGGGCTGTGACGCCATGGGGTAAGCATATCAGACAGTAGGTACGATTGTATCAAATTTTGCTCTATCATACTTACGTAGTTAATATTATACGAAATTATACTGCCTCGTTGGCCTAGTGGTGCTAAGTGAGACTGCTACGCTAGAGGCCTTGGGACGATTCCCAAGTTGACCAAGGTGTTATTGGGTTTTTCTATGAAATTCTCAGTAGCAGGTCGGAGTTTGGATTTGTGCCCGCATAGTAGCAATAGGCTCGCCCCCTATTACATGGTACCTAAACATATCGGCGAACTGTGGGTCTACATTGGTACACCTCTGCCTACTCCTTCGGGGATACAGGCGTGATGATATGGTGATTATTTCAACTGTAAAATTATAGGAAAAGTGCATTTAGTTTACAATACATCGCTTCGAGGAATATATAACCTATTACAAGTAATAGAATTTGACACTTATTCGTATTCATTTTAGTACATTGTTTCCTAGGGTTAGGCTTCGAAATTAATCGTCCGGACATTAATTTTATAAATTACTTACGCGAAAACGTTGTTTTATTTATAAAATTTATTACCCTGACCCCATTAAGTAGAAACTATTTTTACTTGCGTCATTTTATGTACTATCAAATAGGCTTGACGTCTGAGTACTAAAACGGTTTTGACCTTAATTCGACGTTCAGTTATCGGTATGGTTAATGATTTATTAGTAACAAGCAGTTGTTGGCGACTTAGTCAGCTTGAAAGCCAAAAACTGAACACCAATGTACCTTTGTTCTGCGTGGTGAAAAGTCTTTAGATTTAAATTCACGCTGAGAGCATAACGTGGGGATGTGTCGGACTTGCACCGACTAAAAACATCCCGGTCTCGTCCTTGCCTTTTTCAGAGCCGCGGGATAGCAGGCGCACGCTTTGCACGGTTAAAAATACATCTAGAACATACGAAATGGGTGCACATTGTGACGTATAAATTAAGCTCTACCTAATGATTGCCTGGTCTAAATCTCAGGTATAAAAATTGAATTGTGTTTAAATTTTGCTGATGATGAGGCGATTTCTGATTCCATGTCATATTTTTTTTAATATAAAAATAATCTTTCGGCAAGAAAATACGTAATTTTCGCTACTTACGTTTTTATTGCAGACCGTATAGATTTGTTACTTTTCTGCTATAACCTTTAGGTCTCTAGACGACTTAGGGGTGTGGATTATGTTTTAATAACTCAGTTTATAATATAATTTATTACCTTATTTATGTCCCACGTCGAAGGTTTAATGGTAATTAGGTGAAATATTATTTATCCAACCATATGATGTAAGATTACATAACCAGGTTTTAGCTTAGCAGAGAATACCTATATACAGAAAAAGTATAAGTAATGTTAGTAAATAACATCAGCGTAGAATACTTATTGTTTGATGTATTTAACTAAATTTCCTGTAGTTTTAATTTTTGTTGAACGTAAATGTTATAATTGGAAATAACACAATTTTACAACGATTTTGATCGACAAGTTATTAATTATTTCAACGGGAAGGCAAACAATCACGATCCGTATTTTATTTACCCCTCTCAAGCTTTTGACAAAACTCTACACGTTAATTTTCTATTTTAATAAAAAAATCCTATTAAAATGTAAACAATATCCCTCTGACGGTCGAATATTATTACTGTAAATGGAAATTCATAACAATATTGCGATGGTACAAATTAATTCAGATTTTAACGAGCGCGAATATATGTTTCCATGAATCGGGATTCAAGGCGAGGTTTACACAAGCGAACAGATAGCCAAGTCGGTTTAAGGGCTCCCACACAAAACTGAGATGCGATCGCAAGAACTTCTAGGTGACTGAAGTTAAAAATAAATTAAGTAAGTTTATTTCTTCAACTTTTACAACTATTACAGTGAAACTATCAAAGGGACCTCCTATAATTATGTTATATACCTGTGCTGTAGGTCCCATTTTTCATAACATTATAATATGATTAGTAGTAGTAAATTAAAGAAGTTACACTAAAAATAACCAATAATTACAGAATTAAAAAATTATAAATATAACAAATGTATGTATCCAGTTTGTGAGTGTGTCTCTTTGTGTACGTGTGTGTGGAAATTAGAATGCCAGCTCCCAGATATTTGCGATGCGAATTCGCAGCTATGCGTGGCAGCCCTAAACCAAAGTTATCGTTTAGCCAATCGGTAACAACTTGAAATCGGTGTAATTGTAAAGGTTGGATTTGAAGGTAGAATTAATTATCTAATGTAAGGAAGTTTACGATACCGTGATATCGCGAGCTTGTATCTAAAGTGTCTTTATTCATTAGGTCAGACAGATAATTTACGGGTCGAACCTTTTTCTTCAAATTGCAGATGGGTAAAAAATATTTATTTCTGTATTAATAATACCTTTTATTTGCTACAGATTTAAACTTTTTCTGGTAAAAAAAAATATTGCTATAATTATTCGAGTTTTTTTTTATAAATATATCGATAACTGTCATTTTGTTACGCTTTGATTAAAGAGCGAGCTTAGTTCTCAATTTTGAAGTTTTTCTTTGTATATGAAATGCAAAATTATTGTATTTATTTGATTTATTTCTTTTGTGGTTTACGATTGATACGACTGTCTTGTCTATAAAAATTCAAGCTTGTTGTGCAAGAGTTGTGAGACTCTGGCAGTAATTCTATATATATACTGAAGTAGTTGAAGTACTCAATTTTCTTTGTTATAATATAATTTATTCAAGCCCGTAAGATGTAAGTAATGTAAAGTGCATCACGCAAGCTAACGACATTAATAAAGGCTTTCAGAACTACTAGGGGGCTGCTATTTTTACTATTATTTACTAGATTTTCAGTATCTACGCATGTAGAAATACATAAAAAGCATGTATAATATTTTTATGCCCTTACCTTTCTACTATCTAACACAGTCTGTTTTCTGAATTGGCTCATTTGATTATCTCTTTAAGAAAACAGACTGAGACCTGATTCTGAAGAAATAGACTTTGTGGAATGTAGAAATTTAAAATATTATTACTTCGTCAATTCCAACGTTGTGTGTTTCATTTACTCACATAATGACAACAGTGATATGCATCAACCATAGACTTAGACATACTATAGACAGCTAGTATCACTAGTTTCCCCTTGTGCCAAGCGAGAGCACTTTTTCGGCTGTATCTAGTACATTCGTTTACTCATTTAAATTATTGTTAGCACAACAATATGCGAAATTGTCGATAAGTTTTGATATTTTTAGGATAATATTAGAGTTTTAGATAATTTTATGAAAACTGTGCGCTCCTTCTTCATACAATATTTCTGACAAAACTAGTTTTCATACTAGTGCTTACGATTCCTACCCGGACAGGCTCACTCTTTGGATTCTTATCTATACTCTAAGGCATCAACTTTATATATTCGTGACATCTTATAAATGTGTTTGTCTGTTTGTTCCAGAAGCGGCATGGCATGAGCGGTGGGGTGGGCGCGACATGCGGCGCGCGCCGCCCGCGCAACCCGCCGCCGTCGCTCTCGCGCTCTCGTTGCTCTTGCGACTCGTCAACGCCGGTCTGTATACACCTTTATTATTTATATTGTTGATATAACTATAAGGTGGAAGAAACGTACCTATCGTGAGAAAAGATACACTGAAAGTCAACAACCTACTGTGTTGTTTATAGCGACGCATTTTTTACGCGCTTGCTTTTTAGCTGTTTCATAATATCAATAACTTATATAAAATTTAAAAGGAAATCTACAAAATACATATATAACTTAGCTAACTAACCGCTAGTGATACAGTTCTTTTGAGAGACGCCTTTTTTCGTAGCTGAAAAGTTGCATATATTAATTTAGCATGAAAACATTAATAAAAAAATTCTTTAGTTATTTTGTAAAATCTAAATTGATTATCACGTTTATTGAATTCTTATTTTTCCGCATTTTAATATTCAGTTTTAATTACAGACACCAACAGTATTATAATCAACGAATGTATTTAACACTCCTACATATTTGCTTATTGATATATTAATTACCTACCTCCAAAGTGCTTCCCTGGGGAACGTAATAGCCTCGACCCTGACTAATGTTAGAATCAATATGTAAACTTCAATTGAACTGTGAAATATAGATGACTGAATCTCAGACTCCGTTGATCTTGTGGTCTAAGAGGAGAAGTTGACGTCAGTACCGAATAGGTTATATAGTAAAATTTCTTTAAATACCTAGAATAGATCTTGTCATATGTTGAATAATATAAGGGGCTATAGCTTTGTAGAAAACCAGTAGTTTTAAGGAAGCTATTTGTAATCATCCAGAACCTATTTTAAAATAAATAATAATTACTGTCTATCATTAACGTATCATAAAAGCCCTGTAAATTATTTCTTAATTCCAGCTCACAAATAGACGAATAATACGTTATAGGTATATTGTGGTAAGACTAGTTCTTAGAAATTAATTGATACACAGTATCTACTTACATTTATAAACTTTTAAAAATAAAAATGAGTAGGGATTAGGGTACCAATTAAATATATTTTAAACTTGCAATTTCCTGTAAGGAAATATTATCTATTAGATAGGTAGTAGTCGGTAGGTAAGGTACTTTATTAAATTATATCTATAAAAAAAATTCAAGTTTCAATAAATTCCCTTGTTTCCAGGCTCAATGGGCCCCGGTGTGCCTGAGAACATAACCGTGACCTTCCTCAACCCCACGACGGTGAGGGTGTCGTGGTCGACCACGGCGGACCTCGTCGAGAAGTATGACGTCACGTACAAGCCATCCGACGCGAGGTAAGATGCTGTGGCTTTGGGACGGGGGCTCGCAGACTGAGGGTTTGGGGTTTGGAATTTTGTGGTATATCTTATTTGGGATTCAGGGTGGAACTGCTAAGATTTTCGATGAGCTTATTTGAGATATATAAAAATGTAAGTAAAATTGCTAATGGTGTATCACCGTTTTATAAATTGAGACAAAATTTTAAATTAGAAGTATGAAAATTGGCGAAAATTCAGTAGGTGAACGATGAATAGTTACTTAAAGTTAAACTTAAAGTGCTAATATTAGGTATTGTACTATATATCTATATACCTTTTAGTACTTTAACTTCACATATTTCTACTTTGGATGAAACTAGAACATATAAAAGCACAACCAAAAATACTAATGCATGACGTCATTGTAACACCCTCAGTCTGCGAAACTCTCTATTACTATCTGTTCTCTGTTGTCTTCTTTCCTGTCTGTCTGTCATTTCTTTCTGTATGTATGTAGTACAAAATGTTATGTTGTAAACAATGTTAATCTTCACAACTTTTACGTACGTGCGCGGATTTTTTTTAAACAAATGAATATTATCTATTAGTGTACAGTGTGTTACCGAAAGGGATATCAATACAAAAGGTGTATAGAGTACTCTTGGTAAAGAGTAAGTTTAAGTTAAAGCTGCACTCTCCAGAACGTGATAGAGGCCAGCGACCGAGCCATCCCGGTTGCATCTTTTTGGTCAGACAGAATTTGAGTTGGATCTTTGACTAGAGAAGAAGAAGATTTAGTTAAATAATCGATTCCCAATTTTAGTCATCAATTATTTGACAAAAAACCTGTTGGTGATCTTCACCCCTTTTGGTTGTACCCTTTCGTTAATACCCGTCGTTTACATAAAAAAATATAATATTAGGCACAAGGCTATATGAATATATTAGCTTTATAAGAAAATAAACATGAACACGAGGAATCTTAAACACGTGCAAACATCGATACATATTTCATTATTACCCGGTATAATAATGAACATGAAATTCCCGCGAATCAATGTATCAAGTTAATTAGTAATCAAAGCATAAAATACTGTGGAACAATTGGAGTTGAAAATGAAAACAAGAAATTGTTTGAATTGTTTTATTGTTCCCTTAAAATAATTTTGCACGTATAGACATTTCAACCCAGGATACCTTTAGGTTTCAATATCTTGATGACTTAGTAGTCGGTTAAATCAGTTTAAGGTGATGTGATGTGCGCAAACCTGATATGTTTATAATTGTTAAATTTAAAATCAACATTGGATTGTACTTGGTCTTGTCCTGAAAGTCTTTTAGAGAGCACTTCATTAAAGTTTTCTAGAAACCTTCCAAAAATATGCAAGGAAAAGTAATTAAAATTTTTGGTATAAAGTGTAAAGTAAATAGAAAAAGTGAAAACAACACATGTTACATTTATTTATTTAAGTTAAAAAGAAACGAAACTAAAATCTGAAACAACATTTACGAATCAAAGCTTTTGAATGCACAATCCGTATGAAGCTCAAAAACAAACACAACTGATAAGCGTTCACCTAAAATTCGTAGAAAATAGGTATCATGAAACTTTGAGGCTTATGTGAAGCGAATGCAATTGGTTTTAACGCTGAATTTCAGAAACAATTACTGTTTCGATGGAAAATATCAATGTTACTGGTTACATTCGAACTCACACGAGATTAAAATCAAACATATTTCACTTTTTCTAATGAAATATTTGAGAGTTATGTAACGATAAGACATTTTTTTCAAATTATTTGTCTGCTGCTCGTAAGCATATCGTGATTAAACAACTGCACTCAATATACTTAAAATATGCAAAAACATAGCCCAGTAATTTAGAATGTATGTAAGCTACTTTTTTACTTATTACCCGATATACTTAATTTGAGCTAAGCAATGTCCAAATTATTTAAAAAAAAATTTGAAGGTAATTTTTTAACATTTAAATTTAATTTCTATATAACGTAAGTTGTTACTTACCATAGTTAACAGCAGTATTGAGTTAATCTTTCCTAAAAATACTACAACATTTATAAACATGTGGAAATATTAATACTTTTGCAATCCTTAATATTAAAAGTTACCCGACTGATATTATCTTCAAAGTGTTAGCACTAAGTTGGCTTGCAATATCTCAAATGTATGGGACTTTAAGCGGTGTTTTGGCACCCACTTGGCTCTCGTAGCTTCTCATAAAAGTATGCTTACGATGCTTAAGCGAGTATAAATGTGGTTTATCATACATATGGAAATTGTACTTTAAAACTTTTGTGTAAAGTATGAAACTGGTGTTTAGTGTATTTAAGAAGTTTTTTGAACACCTTTCTTTTTTAATTCGAAGGTTTCTTAATCTTCTTCGAGCAATCATCATCATCTGCCTAGCCTTTTCCCTAGCTATGTTGTCTTTGAGCAATCATTAGTGACAAAATTGGTTCCTTAATACCAAAATAATAATATTACAAATGTGATGTATACTGTCTAAAAATTATCCATAATTTTCGAGCTCATTACAAAGATGTCCGTCTTAATCCTTAGAAAAAAAAAGGTAAAAACAAATTCGGGAAAACGGAAACTACGTGTCACTGATAAAACTGCTAAAGTTATTTTCCTCTTAAATTTGTTCGGTTTAACGCAATTTCTTCTGGAGATAAAAACGGGAGATATAGTTAACTTACGTTGAAACAAAACGAAATAAGTTACAAGGGGGAATATATTAAGTTGCTTCCGAAAACCCCAATAATGCGGCAAAACCAAATAAACTTTTTGGGTGGCAAACTTATTTTCTTCTCAATTCTTTATTACGTACCATAATGTTTACCTAGTTGAAAGGAAAGAAAATGATAATCACAATTATGGACCCTTTTGGCACGGCATCAATTCTCTGAGTACCAAAATGTCATATAATTTTATTATTTGTATTAAAACTAAAAGTTAATTGATTATAATTAGGTACCTCAAAAGATGTAATAATAATATAATATTCCTGGACAATTCACACACGGTAATCTGATCCCAAGCTAAGCTCTAAGAGAGCTTGTGTTATGGTAACCAGACAACTGATAAACATTCTTATATATTTCTAAATACATACATATTATAGATAAATAACACCCAGACACAGAACAAATGATCGTGCTCATCACACGACATTTGTCCAGAGTGGGAATCGAACCCACGACCTCCAGTATATCAGTCAGGGACACTAATCGCTAGACCAACAGGCCCGTCCTAAAAGTTTAGTTAACATAATACATTAACAATCATTACAATTGAATCAATACAAAGTTCTAACATTAATCATTATTATTAAAAAGTCAAAGGACAACAGCTATTTCGGTCGCAACTTACACAAACAAATTCTCGTTCAAAATAAACATAGTGTACACTGTTGAAAAATTGGCATCCAGTTGAAAAATGCGCTACCGACGGAAGATAAATCTAGCATATTATTTATGTAGACGAGAGTTGTCATAACTCATGACAGTGTATGCTAAGCTTATTTAAGATGCCATCTTTGCAGATTGCAGTTGGAAATGTTATGCGATGTTTCGATGTTATTTAAAGCGAGCTGTGAGCTGTATGAAGGTTTATGTGTGTTCTATTTGCATATAGTATCTTAGTAAGCAAGACAGTAAACTATAATGTTGGTTAGAACATAAGAACTAGGTTAAGAACTTATTTTTACCTTAGGGTTTTGCTCAGTTTATGACAAAAAAATACTTCTTTCTTAGTTTTTGTTTCCAATGTTCAATAAAGAAGTTGCTTGGTTTAAACAGCTCTACTTTCTTTACATTTTTGTTTGTTTTTATTTTTTATTTATTTATGTAACTGTCTAATAATCCAATCCAAATCCTGTGCTACTAATGCCATTAACTATGAAAAATAAAATACATTCTGCTACATCTAACAAAAATAAATCACAATTTAAATAAACATAAACATATTAAAAAATAATGAATAGCTTTTACCACCCACAAAACCGCACAAATGAAATTTTGAAATAAAATACATTGGCGGAAAATTTAATGGTAACAAAACCGGTAGCGTCCGCGCTACGGAAACAGCTTTGACGAATATATGAATACTGATTCCTGCAGTTTTGTGGAATAAAACATATTTTTTGTAGATGCATAGTCTGGTCATATATTTTTAATCCGTTCTATGTAGTATTGAAAATGTACTTCAGTATTTTTGAATCACCAAATGAACTATAATTGTAAAACTGGTTGACGTTTTAAAAAGCATCTTTTGTTCAAGTGTTCATCACACAGTCACATGTCACAGTCACAGTGACATTCACAGGTGGAAATTGATAACATTGCAAGTAATTTAACTTAATAACATACGCAAGATCCTGTACTCACACACAAAGAAAATAAACATCATAATGTTTCTAAGACACACCTACGCCATTAAATTATAATAATATAATACATATATTCCTATGAAAGAGGTACAATATCTTAGGTTAATTAACAACGTCTCACACATGATAATTGCTCTGATGTAATTATAAGCAAGAAGACTGCACAGAGCAAATATGAAATGCTATTACATTTAAATTATAACTTAGAACTAATTCTCAGCTTTATTTCTTTTGGCATTATGACGTATGACAGGCTTATAAGTCTACCCTACAGGTAATTTTAAATTAAGATGTTAAGGTACTATAAATCACTTATAATTCTAAGACACTTCAGACAAACGGTGAAGGAAAACATCGTGAGAAAACCTGGATTCTAAAATATTGATCTGAAATCGCCGATCCGCAGTGAGCAAGCGCGGTGATCAATGCTCGTGCCTTCTCTATATGGGAAGAGGCCTGTGCCCAGCAGTGGGACGTTTATTTATAGGCTAGATTATTACTTTTATTATATGTTAAGGTCAATATGACCTTAATAAATCACAGTCAAAGGGTCGGATTAAATGTGGAATCAAATCAAAGACAATCCTCAATTAAATAAACAATGTCTTCGCTTCAATCAAATTATGTGTTTAGATTTCATTGTGAATTGGAAATTGTTAATTTCAGTCACCCAATCTCTGAAAATTAGGGACATTATTTACTTTGATCTCGTATTTGTTTTCTTTTGTTTAGTTACGAGTCTGATTTGGAGTCTGATCCACTGGTTTAGTTTTCTCGTTGATATTTACTGCAATATTAATATTAAACTCTATTATTTCCAATTCTATACTTAAATTTATATAACAACAAACACTTACAACTATACTAAAATTAAAATAAGAGCTACTATACTATATGTCGAAAGAGCTTCATCCGCTGTACTCAAGCTATTCAAGACCTACCACCTGAGGCAAGAACTAAAATATGGGAAGAACACTATGCTCCACCACATGACCTCCTGCAACCTAAGGAGCACTTACCACCTGGCAGTGATCTGCAGTGGCCTGTCTGGAAAGCGCTCAATCGACTGCGAACCCAGGTAGGCCGCTGTAAACACAACCTCGCAAAATGGGGAATTATCGACCCCCGTAATACCGCATGCGAATGTGGAGCTCCCAACCAAACCATGCCCCATTTACTGAATTGCCCAAAGTGTCCGTACACCTGCACTCTGGATGACTTAAGGCAGGCTAACGATGCTGCCATTCTGCCATTCTGAGCCAATTTACTATAATTTTAAAAATCTACCATCGACACGAAAAGAAGAAGAAGAATTAAAATATAAATAAATTAAACCAACAGGTGTACTTAATATTTTCAAATTGTAAGAAAGTGTATTTTTTAATATCCAGACATCTCAATGCACCAATTTTCTTTCACAGTAATTACATAAATAGTCAACACTTGAGCGACATTTTTGCAAATAAGAACTCACAGTAAGTTAACACCAGTTAACTTACTGGAGTAACATTTGTACAGTCGCCATCAGATATATTGTGGTGGTACAAGGTGACCAAATACTTCTGAACAATTTAAAATGTCAATAAGTTCAACATTAAATTATTTAAAAGTAACATTTATTACCTCGTTAATATCTGAGCAGATGCTTGTCAATAATTTCGATACAAACTACAAACCATAAAATCTGAACACTCACAACGTGTTTGTGAAAACGTTGTTGGTTCCATGCGGAAACGGTTACAAGACGTATTGAATGCAGAAGGAGATTACACAAAATACTTATATTTATTTTTGATTCCTCCTTTATATCACGTAATAACGAACTAGGTAAGCTCAGCGTTTGACTGACTGACTTGACGTTGTGAGTGTTCAGATTTTTTGGTTTGTAGTTTGTATAGAAATTATTGACGAGCGTCTGCTCAGATATTAATGGTAACTTGTAGCGAATCGAACTTATTGACATTTTAAATTGTTCAGAAGTATTTGGTCACCTTGTTCGCCACGATATATCTGATGGCGACTGTACCACTGAATTACTGATTTCTTTTTCTCACAATGTCTCTTAGTATTTCGTGACCTCTCTCACCTTGCAAATGGGTCAACGTAATATGAACCCATTCGAATTAATTAGAAGATCCTTTTTCGATTGCGTAAGTTCTTACCACCTCCTTCCGTAAGTACCTATAGTGAAAGAATTCGACCTTGTAGTTGCATAAAAATATTGTATTGCGATAGATTTATAATAACATTATGGAATTTATTTTGACGGGCCTGTTGGTCTAGTGGTTAGAGACCCTGACTGCTATATCGGAGGTCGTGGGTTCGATTCCCATCCGGGACAAATGTTTGTGTGATGAGCACGATCATTTGTCCGATGTCTGGGTGTAATTTATCTATAATATGTATGTATTTAGAAATATATAAGTATGTTTATCAGTTGTCTGGTTACCATAACACAAGCTCTGCTTAGCTTGGGATCAGACAACCGTGTGTGAGATGTCCCGGAATATTATATTATTATATACTTCTTGCACTTACAATAAATTGGCATACTAAGAGATATTAAAAATTTCGAAGCAATGTTTTGGTGTTTGGTGGCGGAAAATACACACACACACATACACAGTGTGATATAAGAGACTGTGTCGATATTTTTTCTTTTCGGTATAGAATAAAGCCTAAAACTGAATACATATCGCTATATATTCTAGCAAATAATTGAGTAGCTGTTTATTGGTTATCAATTTTCTTACTTTCTGTATGATCTTTCTAAGTTACCAAATAGTAACTTAACAACTAACTGACGATTGGATAGTTTATTCTTTAAGAAGCTTCTATGCTAACATTACAGAGCTACTTTTGTAAGTTGCCAGAAGTTTTGTAACAAAAGCTAAATAGTTATAATCATTATTATACTATGTTTGCACCTATTAATTAAAAAAAATAATATAAAATAATAATTATTTATCGTGGGTGTGGCCAATATTAAAATTGTTTCTCGGCATATATTCAGCAAGTGTTCTTTTACATCACATACGAAACAGAACCTGTAGGTAAGTCAAAATAATTACAAAATTTAAACAAGCATGTACAAAGATTTAAATGTAAATCCACATAATATTTTAGCTCTACGAACAATCTGTTTCGTATGGATATGGCCTGAAGCATGTATGAAATTTCAGTTTAATGTTAGGCGCAGCTGGTTATTATTCGTGGTTCAAGGTGTATTATATTTTGTGGAGTAAGACTAATGTCTTATATAAGTGTATGCTTTAAAATTGCTTTATAAACTGACAGAAATAGAAGATTGATATATAAATATACTAGCTGTGCCCTGCGCCCCGCATGCAATACCTAGGTGTCGTTCCCGGTGCCTTTATGTTTGGCCGGTGATTACTTAATTTTTTTTCCCGCCCAATTTTCATTTTTTTTTCCATCGTAAGGTCCTTCTCCATATAATAACTAACACAACAAAAAAAAATCAGGGGAATCAGTCCCGGCGTTATTGAGTTATGTGTTTTTTAGCGATTCACTTTTATTGAAGGATTAATTATACATGGTGAGCATCGACTTAGAGCTTAGTAGAAGAAGTTAAGTCAAGTTGATCTTTTTATAGCACAGCACTTTTAAGATCATTCACATTAAAAAAAATTGGTTCACAACAGCCGAAATACCGCATAACATACATTAAAACATTTCAAAATTGAACCTTCTTTTAAAAATAATATTTGCTCTAGGTAATAATTATTCTATAATTCCTTGTTGGCCTAGTAGTGGTGCCAGGCGCGACTGCTACGCTAGAGGTCTTGGGTTCGATTCCCAAGTCGACCAAGGTGTTATTGGGATGAAATACTTAGTAGCAGGTTGGAGTTTGGATATGTGCCCAGTTAGTGGCAATAGGCTCGCCCCCTATTACATGGGACCTAAAAAATATCGGCAAACTGTGGGTGTACATTGGTACACCTCTGCCTACCCCTTCGGGATACAGGCGTGATGATATGTTATGTTATGTTAATAATTATTCAGAATTTAAAAAGTCTCATATCCCTTTATTAAATCCATCCATTCAATATTATGATGATTCTTTTGTTTCATCATAATAGACTCCTAAATAAATATTCAAATAGATAACGCCTTCCGCACAATAAAATATTTTTATAATACATCCAACTAGTTCGAAAATCCTATGAAAGACCTATCCAAACATTAAGGCACATCTGTGGAAATTTAATGAATAAATTAATGGGAATGTCGGCTTTATGCGGTGCTAGACAAATTGATAGTTACTTTAAAAGGAGGGTTTATATGGCTTTCGATGGAGTGGTCTCTGAAGATACTATTCGATAATTTAATCTTGATTTACTGCTTTCTTAGTAGTTCCCTTATTTTGCAGAAATGAAATATGTTAAGATCTTAGAGTATATAAGTAAACAATAGAGTGCACCTAACAGAGTATGAACTGAGAGTATCGGTATGAACAAGTGCCGTTGTAAAATTTGTGTCTATACAGAGCGCGCAATTTTAAAATTTTCATCTCATAGCGTAGTAATTTCGCATAAATATTTGTTTTCGATAGGAAATTCACTAAATCGATACTATTCTATATGCGCGCACTCTATGCTTAGTTATGTGTGCTCCAAGGTTTCGGCGGTATCTGTCATGTATTGTTATACAAATTTTGCTAACTATGACGTCAGAGGACAATGACCATTAAAAATTAAACTCCATTTATCTTTCTAAAAATATTTAAACGCTCCTTCACCCTTTTTAGGCCTAATAGGGTAAATAAGACAAAAGCTTTTCACTTATTTAGAACGGCGCGCGAAATTAAGTTATCTTTTAGTGCTTGTACTTAAATGTATCAAGTTTTACTTAGATCGAGCCCAACAAGGAACAATTTAATTTGGAGAGAGTAAAATAAAAGGGTGTATTTAGGGCTGACTGACAAATTTATTTTCTAAAAATGTTTTGTTTATTAACTTTGCTCTTGAACGTAGTTCTCTCTATTTACGGTATAAAGCTTAAAGAAAAGGTTTTATATGTGAGTAGTTTCATACCCATTATTACCCATGCACCTTTCTTTTACATGGTAAAATTAATTTTAGAATAAAAATAGAAAATCAAAGTATCAATACTAAAAATACATACAAGATAACCCTCAATGAAATTTTATTGACTTAATACAGGTTTAAATAAGTAATAATAAAATAAATAATGCATAATTCCCAAAACGTTTATCCACTTAACAACGACCACGTAAATATTATACCATATTAAATATACAAAAGCGACTTCCGAGATATTATTTACAGAATCAGCTACGAATTAAATATTCAATATTTAAATCTGAACACCACAGCATTAAATATTCAACGGAAACCAGTCGATGACGCCGAACTAAAAGTGAAAAGTTTACTACTAAAAGGGAATATGGTAATCACTGTAGACTAGACTTGACTTGACTTGACTCAGATCTTGACATCGTTTTTGTAAATTAAGCGGTCAAGTGTAACTCTTCGGTGGTCTATTTTTTCGAGATTTTTCTGAATGAACGCGGGGCGTCGTCATCAGCTTTTTGTCAAGAACTTTGAGGGTTGGCGTTTGTTTTTTATGCATTCGAGTTTGTAAGAGGATTTTTTAGAGTTTTATTTTTGTTATTATGCTATGAGTAGGTATAATAGTAATCTCTCGTTTGAAGGCATAAATTATGTTTTGCTTTGCTTGGATTTTTTGAACTTAAAAGATTTTCATATTATGTGCTTTTGTTAATAACCGGATTTATTTCTATTGTAATGCATTTTAAAGGACGCTAGCCAATATTATTGATTACTATAATTAATTGTATTTTTGAAACAGTGTATTTATTACAATGACCCTGTTGTGAAATAGGAGTAATAAATAAATTAACATATTTACCTATTTAGATTTTTTGCCGAAAAACAAGCGAGGGAGAAAAGACTAAAGAGAAAATGTATGCTTATAGTAAAAATAAATTGAAGAAAAGTTATTAAAGTACTTACGTACGCCCGTATAGTCTATATTAAACTTAACATCTAACAAAAGATAAGAAACAGTACTTTATTTTACGGGTCTAGACTACTTGACAGTGAAGTACAAAATTTCATACAACAGCTTATAAAGAGATCATACTAGTATGAAGGATAGACAGTTAAGACATAATATACAAAGGTTGACTGAAAGATTGACAAAACATGTACGATGTGGGCATGAATTATGTTTTACATAATAATATTCTGACATAAAAATGGTTTGAAGAAGGCTTGTCAGGTTATGTAAAGCCAAGTGTATTTACCCTGTATCAAAGTAAGTGATGTATAAAAACATAAAGATAAAAGTCTTGCATTTCTTTTTTCAAAATTAGATATCAGTTCGATGAGACTTTTAAGTTATTTTATTATGTTACAAAGGCTGTCACTGAAATATACATTTTTAAATAAATATATAAAAAGCCTGTCTAAGTTAATACTTAGGTAGGGCTTACTGTTAGTAAAGAATTTTATTGCTTGTTAGACCACGCGAAATAAACAATCAATTTCTGAAAGGCTATTTGTTTTTGGGTGTACATTGGTACACCTCTGCATAACCCTTCGGGGATACAGGCGTGACGATAATATGTTATGTTATTTTTATTTGTTATGTTTTCAAATCGTCTGTTTTAGTCGACTAAAACCACTTATAACGATGACTTTTATACAATTGTAATACTATTGTTAAAGATAAGTATAATTGCTCAGAGCAATACAAACTCCAAGCAAAATTAAATCAAGTTTATATTTATTTCTAGAACATTGATTTTGCCTTTGAGTACATTTTATTTGTCAAACAAAGAGAACTTCCGGGTTACTTACTTACACAAACAAATTGAGTTTCTGTATGATAACATTTATAGCAATTTAAAATTCCTTTGTAGTCGCTTCTGTATGAAATACGGTTTGCATTTAATATTTGGTGTTCCTCTGAACGAATGGCTTATAAATAACTATTTATAAGGTTTGGAAAATATTACCTAAAAATAAATGGTTATTTTTAACTGCCTTTAAAAGGAAAAGAATTTCATTAACACTTTTTTTTCTCGATGTATTCTATACGACATATTTGCATCGTTTTCAAAAATGATTTTGAAGACGTAATTTCCAGTGATAGGATTAGACATTTGAAAAAAGTTTGAACTTGATACTTTTCAGTGACAAAATGTTTATACATAATCAACAAAGTCCTCAACTGCCTGTGCCTGTTTATTTGAACGTGAAAAACTCAACTACCAAACGGATTTTCACACAGTTTTCACCTATTGATAGAGAGCTTCAATTGAAAGATTTGCGTATGAAATTCATTAACATTTCTACTATCCTTGCAAAGCTTGCACCCAAATCTACTATGATATTAAATAAACATCCTAATAATACATTATTTAGCATCAAAATCAAATCTATCCAACTATCGACACAAGGGGAATGCGCCTATACTTAGAGAATGAATCGGGTCGCGAGTATTGATTAAACATACCGTAATGGAATTAACGTCGACTGATGCGACCAATGATTACAGCTGTGATTACGTACTATTGTATGGTTATATACATAAAATAATTTATCAAAATATCTACACGCTAAAGTTATGAATGCAGATGTATGTTTTAAATATAGTTGCTCGGGTTTTCGTGTAATATTCAAACAATTTTGAGAGATTAGGTATTTTCTTAACTAAAACGATGAAGTGATTTTGTGCAATTTATCAATCTTATTGCATCTTAAAAAATAAAAAAAACCCATAATGAAGTATGGAGACATCAAAAGATAATATAAGATAAATATTGTGTAATCTGCTTGTTTTATAATAACTTGAATGATTTTCTACTTCTGGGCAAAATTATTTCGGAGATTATTTCGATATACTCTTTAAACAATTAAAGTGAGCCTACTATTAAAGTTTCTGTAGAATAAACATTAACTTCTCTGAATACTGTCAGCAAGTGATTTTTCTAATCCTTTACATAGTAGTGTAAACTCCACACTATTTTGTAAGGTTTTTATGTTTCCTCTGTGAGTGGTTTAAAGCTAAGTGCATACACATCATCTTAATAGCACATAATGTTTTACTTACATACATAGATAATGGACAATGTTGCTCAAGTTTGTAATCGTTAAATGTTAACTTTCAAGACTTCATGTTTGGAAAACTTTAGATATCACAGAAACATCGTTTTAAAATGACAAATCAATACATTTAAATTTATTGAGATAGACAAGAATTCTACGGCGAAGGTTATTATTTTTTCCGTAAATAACTGAAACGCCTAAAACAATGAATCGATTTTATATATTTTTTTAAATAACTATGAACATAAAACATTTCAAAAACAAAGAAAAACTAAATTTAAATCGCTTTATCCGTTCGGGAGCTACGATACCACAGACAGACAGACACACACACCCACCCACACACACGCCCATAGACATACACGTCAAACTGATAACACCCCTCCTTTTGCCGCGGGGGTTAAAAATGGATATGCAATTGAGTCAAAAGTATTTTGCGTACAAGTATCTTATCTCAATCCGTTCGCTATTAAGAGCAAGACTCACTGCTCTACTCTGATATACGCAATCACTTACAGTGTTACTTGCAGTGTTGATATATCCCCGCTTACGTCAACAATCTACAAACAGTATGCTTAGCTAAGACCAGACATTTCCTGTCTTAACTCTATCAGCTGTAGTATACAATATAGTATTTAGCAATTGTCAGACTAAACTTCTTAGATACGAATAGCACGTTAAGCCTTTTGACCCGATTGTCAAACCGATTCTGACAGTCAGACTTAGTTACTATGGGTTACTGTGATACTCAGTGAAATAGGTTGCGGAGGACAGATAGCCGATCCACGTAAAAAACCGGTACTCAGTTGAATCCGGTAAGACTAGAAGTCCACCCAAACATAACCTTGGGTTATTTAAAGCAGAAGATTAATAATAATAATATTCCTGGACAATTCACACACGGTAATCTGATCCCAAGCTAAGCTCTAAGAGAGCTTGTGTTATAGATTCCAAGCTTTCAAAAACTAAACGACTGCTGAGATGCAGATTACATATTCTGTGTTGCGGCGAAATTTTTGTTATTGATTTTATAAACAGGAATGTTAAGAAAATAGTAAGTACCAACTTGAGCTTGAAGAAAGATGAGCAATAAATTATTTTTGTGTACAATTTTTTTTGTGCTGGTAAAGAATCTTCCCAGCAAGCAAGATCTACGATAATTGAAAAGTATAAAATTTCTAATTAGTGGCATAAAATACTATAAAATTAAAGGATTTCATTACCATCTACAGTGAAAATTAATGCGTTCATGGTGCTACAAAGTATAACACCAACACTATGCTAAGTGCTTGTTGTTGCACTTGCAACTGTACCTATCGTCATCCCTACTTGTCACTATAACTATCACGGCATTAAGACGTCACAATGGAGTCCCAGTTGTCACATTGTCTCAGGTACCCTAGGTTGGATATAACGAGATTATGTATTTACCGTACAATGAGACTGACTACGTCAACTTTTAATTGCTGATTATAAATTCATTTCGCGACGGTGATCTTATCGCCTTATCATCATCTCAGTGTTTTGATAGACAGTTTGATAATGACCTTCAAACTTAAGATTGAAGATGATTTTTAATTTAAGATTTAATGGCGTATGATCTAAACTTTAAATTAAGGGGTTTTTTTTTTAAGGAAAGCAAATGTATTATTTGATAAATTTACTATTATCTGCTGTCGACATTAAGGAAAATATAAAGAGATTTACTCATTTTTTAGTTTACCATTCTGTCTGTAATTTTATTAACGGTTTACACGTTAAAAATACTTACGGAAAATGTCGCTTAAACACGTTCACGACAATATAATCAACAAGACACAACTCATCTTAAATATCCAGGTACAATATTTTGTAATAATATAACCAAAAATGAAACCCGACCAAAACACGCAATCTTATTACTAGAATCCAACAAAAATACCATTCAATAGATATTTCCCGCAAAATTCCGCATTGTCAATAAAAAGTACAATGGAATATCATCTAAAAAATCTAAAACCTACAATTTGTGGACAGAAAAGGGCAGGGAGGGGAACGGAAGTCGTATTACCGACAAATTTCCTGAAAAAACATGGCGGCATTGTGTTCGCGCAACCCTAATTTGTTTCGATAGAGTTCCCCACAATGCTATTGATTATGAATCACGAAAATAATGGATAGGTATCGAGGTAAATTGCGTTTTTGGTGCGACACTCCTTATATTATGATGTTAGATTCGAGAAAAGTATCGATATATCAGATATCGAGTATGTCACTCGATTGTAAACGATACTTGTTTAATTAGGTAAGTAAATCAAGTAGGTAAATTACTCTGTTATGTAGTTGTCCTAGTTAAATGTTATATGTATGTATTATAAATGTCTTTCTTATTTCATAAACAGTATTTTTCATACTTCTTTCTTCCCGTGAGGCCACATTAACCTTCATTGATTATCCTTTTAATATTATTGTTACAAATTATCTTGTAAAATACAACGCAAAAGATACGATTTGTGTTATATTGTTTCTAGGTGTTCAACTTCTTCAAAATCTCTCGTACATAATATCTGTTTGTAAAATAAAACAATTGGAATCTTAATAAAGGAAAACTTGAATGTTTCATTTTGAGTTTCATTAACCGCTAGAACTATTTTAATAAAAATATAATCACGAAAATTTCTGAATCTAGATCTCGAATTCCTAAAAGTAGTTACATTTTTTTATTAAAATTCGCAGTAAGAAAAATAAATTGATAAATTTCCGAACTAATTAGGGTCAATACTTGACTTTTATACCTAAATAAAGCTAATTTCCAGAATACTCCTTAAATTTAGAATTTAAAATAAGTTACCTTTTTATATCTGGATATTTCATTCGTCGAAAACTTTTCTTTACTTTTTATTTTATCATTATGGTAACATTTACCAGAAGACTTCTCTCAGTCTCTACTTCAATGTGGCCTCACAAAGTTCAGCATTTCACCAGAATACGACGAAATTGACTCATCGTCCGTTAGTTACAGAGTGGTGCTGGAGGTGGCTGGCAATTCGGATGCTGTCATCCTGAGCGGCTTGGAGGCTGACACGCAGTACCAGGTGACGGTGGCCGCGCTGTGGGGCGGCCACAAGTACAGGAGTAGGCCTATTGTCTTCCGCACACTGGGTGAGTGGTCAAATTATAATGACGAAGTGTATTCTGTGGTGTTAGGTTTTTTATTTTTGTAGGATGCTGGTTAACGGAAGTGATTTTTAAGTCACAAAATGATATGATTGTTTTTATCACGAAATTTACGTTCCACATTTTTGATTTTAGGTATTTAGGTGGTCAGGGAGATGAATTTTGCTCAGAGTTATTTGTAATTGGAGATTCAGTTTTTATAAATGCCTCATACTGAAGAATTGGAAAGTTGGAATATACCTTCTAACTTTCCAATTCTTACCATATGAAATTCATAGCATTCCAAATTAAACATGGTATTCTCTCAACAAAATGTAAAAAAAAATTGTAAGCGGTCACTTTTTACCTAAACAAACTTAGTAAAACAAGGTTTTACCCAAATTACACCCACTTTTTACGAGCACCACCTTTTTAATACAATTATCTACATATCTATACAAGTGTGAATGAACTTTAGTCAGTGAGTCTCCTGAGCTGATGTTTCGCGTGTCAACAGTTAATGTGGAAGGCGAAACATGCGAGGGGAGCATTACCATTAGTGGGATGAGGTCGAATTCTAGTTAGCTATCTATATGAATTCTATTTTTTATTAGCGTGTGAGTTTGTAAGTTTGGGAATGAAAATGTTTTTCTGCATTAGCCTTGATAGGTGGTTGAACTGGCAAAAGCTCACTGAGTGAATATTCTGAAACGTATTCTTTCAGTTGAGGAGCAAATACAGTCATGTCAGAACTGCACTAAAATCCGTCGATAGTTACGATATGTTTTTTCTGGTTGTCCTGCGCAGAAAATGTTCTGATCTCACAGCTCTAGCAGGGCAGACATGGGATCCTGTTTTTTTGCCTCTGAACTTTCTTAGGATGTAAAAAATCCACAGGCTTTTCAGTCGAATTAGATCAAAGAGACCAAAATCTTTCCCTTGTGGCAAAAAATAAAGGCGCTTTCTCGACGATTCAATTCACTTGTTCTTACCATCAATGCACATGATTTCCAAAATATCCCATTTTACATTTTTCCTTCTGTAAGTGCACCTGTTGCGTGATAGTATATCGTGTGCGTGTCTCAAATTCCCCAAAATAATGGGTCACTGACTCAGCCATTACGTTAAATTACATCAAACGGAGCCATGTTGTATATCAATGTTTTTTTGTGTAACTTTTGATGGAATTACTCAAACGAAGTATTTAAATGGTGGTGCTTACCTGGTATTACGTGGTGTGTCCATTTAAATGAATGTCAAAATGTTTTGTTGACTTCAGCGCCTTTTGTAGAGTAATTGAATGTGATGCGTCATTACTATGTACTTGTGCCGAATTATTTGGGTTTCAAATTATAACCTGTATATTGCAATCTATGTATACATGCATATTGCAATTTAATATATTTTGAGTTATAACACAGACACATAGACACATTATTATGTGTCTCTTAGCTTTGAACATGCTAAAATTGGTTTAAATCACTCAGGCTTTGGGCCCATAATATTATTATGTGACACAGTAGCTTGGTTAATAGATTTTCATGTACGTTTCCCCTCTGTCATATTAATCTTTACAAAATGTGTAAATAATACCACTGGCACAAAAAAAATGTTAACAGATTCGTTTTTTCGATAAAATCTTCCTTATTTATCTCGTACAGAATTATTTTCACGTTGAGTCCAAAACAAACTGTTCTGATACTTTATTTAGCACTACAATCTCTTATAATCCCGTGACTGTGAATGAAAGCACGTCCCCAGAGCAAGGAGATTTAACGAGCAGATAAACGGAAAAACAGATGGTACGTCAACAGTAGGTACTTACTTAAGTAGACTGTGTAATATATAAAGCCTAATTAAATATGTGTGATGTATAAGCATCGGAAGATATTTTCAGTGATAGAGAAATAAAAACTCTACAAAAAGATAATTTTATTTTACGCAATTATGGCAATGATGTTCAAGAATGTTTCGTAGAATTGTTTAGGTACCTTACGTTTTATTAAATTTATAATAAAAAAAGATACGTTAAATAAAGAAGAATTAAATCTTAAAATTTAAATCTTCACACCTCATGTTATGATTTTGGGTTTGACATAGGTAACAGGTATCTAATATTTAGTATGTTGTTACAAGATACAGTTGGCATTTATGAGAAACAAAGAACAATAATTATTTGTAACAGTTTTGTTAACTAAAAAAAAGCGTTTACCTGTGAGACTCGTCATAATATTCAAATTTTAAAGAGCTAAGCTCGTGAGTCCTTCAAAACAAAGTCCTTTTATAAACACATTATTTATTCAATAAACAGTAAACACTAGTCGAAAAACAAATGCTAAACGACACAAATGGGACACAGAATGACACATAAAGCATGAACAACAGTTGTACAGTCTGCCGCACATGTTTAGAACAAACGAAGAATGTAAACTGGACTTTGCTGCTTAGAAATTAAGGTGCTTGTTAATGTTGGAGGGTTAGGTATATGTGTGGTTAACTGTACAAACAATTGTTGATATTCATAGAGTTATAAGTGACCTGTTGCGTGTTCTGCGTGCGTGTGCACTCTCTCTGTGGAATAAAAGAATGGTAGTCTTATGGGAATGTAGAATATTGTAGAATGTAGTCATAACCTCCATGCTTAGCATTCCTCTTTTTAATTTAAATAGTTTGCGGTGCATTTTACTGTGAAAAAGTTCATTAACAGAGTTTATAAATGGGATAATGTAATGAAGTCACGAAAAACATGGTTTAAGAAAAAGTTAGACACGAGTACCTAATGATTTTAATTACAAATTGCATGATGTCATTATGAAGAAAAACACTAACAGTTTTTTTTTATTAATTTGTTAGTTTTTGATTGGTGTTTAGTTTTCTTATTTAGGTACGGGTAATCTGGAAAATGGTTATCCAGGCGATAGAAATTGACTTTTTTTTTTATATTCAGGTAAATAAAATAATTTCCGAGGTATTGTACAACTCAGTGCAAAAAAATATCCGATTTTTCTCCAAAACAACAACAAATAACCTTATTATATTAATTTAACAAAATGACGATAATAAATTCTGAAGACAGATATAATATCGCTTTATGAGCAAGCCATGAAAGAATTGTTAAAAGTTCAACGACCTTTAGAAATTGTTTTCAAGAGATGTTAGAAGTTTATGACGATAGCAATTGAAAGCATTTCTGATAATAAAACCTTACAGTAATTGTATATCCAATAATATTATTCATCATAATTATTAAATTAAGCTGATCTATTGCTTTAAAATTATTTACAATTGAAACGAAATGATATGAAGGAAAAATTTTTTTGATTCAATTTTAAAGCCTTTTTGGATTTTGACCTTTTTTGAAATCTTTTTTTAAATGGTTATCTCAATTTAAGGTTTTTTAAAACACAAGTAATTGGCTCTTGTAATCAGATTCGATAGAAAAATTAATCAGTGTACCGTTTAGTACCTACCTAGACTAAAATTACATAATCCTATAAATATAATAATAATTGGAATTATTTTAATGTCACCCTTTACGTATCCACCTTTAAAGGTCTTGTGTGCGTAACAAAATAGTAACAACTAGTGAGTCATTAACGAAATAGTTACTGAGTCACTAGATAAATATCATCAGCCTACGCACTGTGTCATTTCTAAAAAAATACCTCTTTCATTTTATTTTCAAACCCACTTCTTTTACTAACATATAATTAGATCCAAAACTTTGAAAATGTCAAATAATATAAAAAATAAATTCTTAAAGAACTAAAACAAAAGATAAACAGCCAATGAGTAACAGATCCGTTTATTTTTGAAAACAGAACACGTCATTTAAAATTAAAAACGCGCCCGAATTATCATTAATAATTAAAAATAATTATCATTTAAACATGGAATCATAACCTCGATCAGAGAAACGTTGTACAATCGCGTACATTAAGAATACAGTTTGAATACAAGTGTACAGTCATGTACATGAAGGTATAGTTACCATTCGATACACGTTCTCTCATCGTCTCGCAACATTAGCACTTGTGTAACCAAACATACCTACATACATACAGAGACTGTCCGGTAATCTATTTCTGATCTCACGTGTCCATTCAATGGTTGTCTTGAGAACTCCATTGTTTGCTGATGATATTGGCGGTCATCGGAAATATAGATGATTTTAATGTCTTGTCATTAAGTGTATTAAAGTTTAGTGTAAATGCTATATTATGCAATTTAGTCTGCTTTGAGATTTAAAACGGTAATTGTGTTACTTTTTACTTTGAATAGGAAATTATTACAAACTAAACATAAAACATTACAGTCAAAGGGTGAAGTGCAAAAATGCAGATTTGAGGCAGATAGTTATTAAAAAAAAAACAGTGGAAATTAATTACATTAAATATTTTGTTAAAAAAACCGAAATGTCATAATTATTGATTATTATGAACATTTCACTATTTTTTTGAACATTGTAAAATAGTCGCGAAAACAAACTACCATCACAAAGCGAAATAGTAGTCGATATCCAAATAAACGCCAATTCCAAATGCCAAATCCAAAACACCAAATCGAAGCCCCAAACAAGTAAATTGAATCTTTTGTTCGAAGCAAACTATCAAGTTGTACGATTAATCCCGCACTGTACGCTGCCCGCTTTGTTGGTGTACCCTTTGTACTTGCCTCGTGCGTTTTGGCAGCGCTCCAGCCGGTTCATTTACCCAAGAGTTGATCTTCCGGATAGTGGGCCGAAAACGCATCTGTGTAATGCGGTGTTATTCTGATTAAGCTTTTATTAGGTTCGTAAATTTTAATTTTAATTTACAGTGAGATATTTCATACATTACAATAACATAAAACAGTTCATTAGGCGGCAATTATGAATCAAAATGGTCAAATCCTTTTGGATGTAGCTTTATGATATTAATTGTCAATTTTATATTCAGGTTGTAGATGTAAGTTTAAATTATAAAATACATGCAATCATTTTAATAAATGTAATTGTTTCGATTTATATTTTTTATAAACTTGATGGTTACAAATATACAAACAAAATAGTTGATTTGAAATTAGGAATCATATATATATTCATATATCATCAATTTACCTATGCTTTTTTTGAAAGAAAACCAAACAGCAAAGGTAATGCAGACCTAATAATAGAAAACAGTCGTTGATTTTTATAATAATCATGGAAGTGTTCGCGGATGACGTCACAAAATTATAGCTTGATGTTTAAAATATTTAAAGGATAATAAAATTTAACAATAGAACGCCAAAAATCAACTTATACGGACATATTTTACAATCGGAATCCGCACGGCTCGGATTTAAAATCGGGCGTTATTGAATTTCAATACCGAAATGCTCCAGGGATCCGCTAGTTTACGTCGAAAACGTTTTAAATTTTCCAACGGGTTTTAGTCCACGATTAATCCTCGATTTGTGGATTACTTTGCGGTTTATTCAACTTAAACTTTTTACATTGCTCGACGATTTTCAATTGTTTTTCCCTGGATAATTCAGTTAAAATTTTGTCGCTTTTTTTCTGATTTTATTGTTCAAGCTTGTTCTACAGTATACCATTTAGCGTGGGCATTAATACAGTCATATTTTTCTGATTATCCCACGATCTCTTTTTATTCGTCTATGTACTATAAGAATACATACATATATTCACGCCTCTTTCCCTTTTAGGGGTAAGCATAGACCACTTCTTTCTACGTGCATCTTTACATACTTGTTTCGCTTCGTCCACTTACATTAGTCCCTTCATACATGCTCTTAATCATAAGTCAAGTCATCTTAAGTCATCTACCTGCACATCCCTAATGTCTTTACATTTTTCGATGTCAATTTCATCTTATAAACCTTGCTCTCAAAACAATTTCACCAAAAACAACAACCCAAGTAAAGATACAAATACTTTAACAGGTCTTGTCAGTTAATTCTCGTCACCCTTTCCACCGTCTACAAACAGAATACTCCCGTCGAGTGCAAAGTACACGGGAGAGTGCTTCGACCGATTTCTAAAATTGGATCCGACATTTAGTTTACTAGGTCTTACTGGTTTGTCGTTATATCTGCCTTCCTTCTCTCTGGTGCTATTTCTCGAAATGTTACATCACATTTACCGTGGCGGTTTGCAAATAAATGATGTATATTTTATTTTTGGTGCATGGATGACAGAGTTGTTTGAACGGTCATCCGTAACACTGCATACAAAAACCGGAGGGTTTGTTCAGTTATTTTTCCTAGCCTATACTGGGCAAAGGCCTCCCCCAAATCCTTCCATTCAACCTTCTCCAGCGCAACCACAATTCAGCCCTAGAAAAAAAATATTAGGGTCATCACTATTTTTCGTTAATTTGTGTTTGTATGTCGATAAAATAGTCATTAACTTGCTAATAAAACGCCTTTGACAACGGCGCTGTTCCTACCGTATGGACTAGACACTGAATAAAATTTATATCCTAATACCTTACTATTTAAACCAATATCTATAATATCACCAGTATTATACTGCTGCACGTGTATCCTGTTTATACTAATTTATTTTTCATTCGCAATACAGCCAATTATAACCTCGTTTCTCAGTTTAATCTTTTCTTTTTATCCAGCTTAGTTATTACAAATCCAGATAATCTTACTAACACAGTTAGTCCACTAACAAAATAATAACATTCTCGATTAATGTGTTTATTCAGTCAGCCTGTGAATGTCAACTAAACAAGATTAGCAGGATCGATCGTGTTGCTCTACGGTAATCAGTTTAGTTTTGTTCGAGCATAATTCGATTTAGATTGATATTTGTAGATTAAGTGGCAATTTGCAGTTTGATGATATTATTTTGTTTTGATGAAGTCTAGATTGTAGGTCAAATTTTGTTGTGAAATTGATACCCTTTTTAATTTTGATTAATAAATTAAACGTACAATTTCAGTCGGGTTATACCAATTTCGTTGTGTTTTCTCGGTAAGATTAAAGTGGCAAAATGTGAAAATTTTTAATTGCTGAAATCAGTCTCTTTAACAAGTACATACCACTTAAAGGCACACAGAAGAAAGGCAAGACTGTAAAGGAAATATGATTATGAAAGAAAAAAAAAAAATATTGCCGAGTCAACAGTTTCTTTTCAAACGGTAGGTAGTGTTCAGGATTTGCGATATTGCGACATAAACTACTTTTTTTCTTGCACAAAATTTCCAATATTTCAGCTCTGTTATTGACACTGTTAGTCTATCGTGAAACAGCGCCCGTAACTGCGTCGAAATATTGGAAAATCAAAACAAAGGCAAAACATGGTAAATATCCTGTTTCAAAGCTATTACTAGCTATGCTACTGGGCATGTGAATTAAAACGCTTTGTTTATCTTTCATTATGAGCTTTATTTATTTGATAAATTAAAGTTACATATTTGTACTTATTTGGTTTTGTTTTTCTGATGAAAGGTGACTTCTTCAAGATTTTTTATATGAAATAGTTAACTCTTTGATTTTAAAACTAATATTTTATGTAACTCAGCTTCTACATTAGCTTCTCTTTTCTAATATAGGTTGGACAGCAAAAAATATATTTTTATATTACTTAGTTTTGTAAAACAATGTTCTTTATCACATAGTTTTATTACTGTATTAGATTATATAAAAATGTTAATAATGCTGCGATAAAATCAGTATAATACAACTCCACTCCTTTGTTCTCCTATCAAGGTGTAATACATTTATTCCAAGATTAAAATCGCTTTTTTGCGACATTGAAACGGAGTACTCAAGGTTTTAGCTATATTATTATACTCAGTACTTTCTATTTAAACCAACAAAGACAAATGGTTATTGCAAATGACAGGCACGTTGTGGTTTTTAAACAGGAAGCATTTTTCTAACTTTAGCCATAAACAATGCCAAAACAATGTACGGGAAATGAGGCTGAAATAAACACATCTTTTTCTTTATTCTTTGTTTCTTTAGTACACATAAAAACGCTTAACTTTATTGGTCAGATAAAAAGTTACAACTCCGTGCTGTGGTTTATAAAAGATTTTTTGATGTTTCAGGAATGTTTATTAATTTATACTATTTAAATACATAAGTAAGAATTTTAATGTTTGAATAAAATAATAATTAATGATTTTTAAATTTGATAAACATCTCATTTATATAATCGAATTTATGTATTTTTCAATATTTTTTTACAGGACTCTTAGGACCTATTTTTAATCGGCCGATTTTTTTATTCGACAGATAAATTTTCACGTCTGACCAATTTTATAAATATTGAAGAACTGCCACAAATTTAAAATTGTACCTTGGGTGAACTTATCATGGCAGTTCAGCTTTAAGCCTGTTTAATCTAGCCGACTAACTAGGTTCAGTCATTTCAGCCACTTCATTGTATTTCTATAACAATAACCGTATAAACTAATGCTGGTTGTGTGTTATGCAGAGCCCCCGCGGACTTCGCCCCAGCAGGACGGCGGGCTAGTTGGTGCTACGCCCCGGTCGTCAGTCGCTCCCCCCGACCCCTCGCCTACGTTTCCAACGGTAATGTATACATTCTGTTATTGTTTAGGATATAATTAGTTTAGTTTGTTGAGATCGTTTGTGAAACACACCTCCAATGAGGCTGCAGTTATTGTGGACAACTTGGCGCACCAAATAACTATGTGTGAAACGAAAGAAAATCTGTACCTGGTGTTTCAAGACAACCTTTTTATTAAGTCAAGGTTACAATATTACAGAAAAACTACTCCATAACTTTGAAATAATTGATAATAATTTGCCAATAGTTTATTTAATTCAGTCAAGTAATGAACATTTGATAAATACATCTGACAATTTATTCTGCATGGATACAATAAAAGGTAAAATATGGCGTCGAAGTTAATAATCCATAATTGTTAATTTGATAAATTCGTGGTGACGTGTTTTGGTAAAGGTTAAAGCAGTTATAGATATTAGTTTGTCATTCCGTTTTATCACCATTTGTTTTAATATAATGTGGGTGGCTAAAGCAACATTAAATTAATTGCTATGATAAAACGTATATTTATGTATTCTGTTGACAAAATTATTCACTTGCTCAGGCAAGTGAATAATTTTGTCAACAGAATACATACTGACATTGAAATATCGAATACATATTGATAAATATCGGATATGAAATATCTGATACGCGTATTCGGGGATACTTTGTAGATGCCTCACTATAAATTATCAAAAAATATGAAGCATTAAATTTACTTTTCCTCCATGAAGCTGCATAAGAAATTTTAGTTTTAAACCAGCACTATTTAATATACTCAAACAAAAACGGTCGGTAGGAAAAGCTGATTAACTTAACCAACTTAACAATAGAACCAAAACTGACTGTATTCATAACCAAAATTAGCAATTCAGAATACCTATATTTGGACGGATGATTCGCTTTGTTAAAGTTTATCAGATTGTTGGGAAGCAGTAGGGCGGCAATCAGACCTTGTTTATCTTTGGAATAAGAACATTTGTTTGGATAAGATGATAAATATTACTGGTGGTATCAAGACAGAAATATTCCAATAAAACCGAATGATATTAAAGTTGTTGTCTGTTGATCTAGTCCCGGATCAGCCTAAGTATTTGATTATTTAACAATCACAATTTGATTATTTAACAATCACAAGACAGTGCGGCACTCTCCATTTCTTCCAACTTTCACAGAATTGCAGAACCTATCTATTAAACTCGTGATGTACAAAATCCATTTTGGACTGGCTGAATAAGAATTAAAAATAACTAAACACTCAATGTTTTACTACGGAATTTGAATTCCCTGCTCCAATTGTTACCTTTTATCAAGAAATAGACTAGACCCTTCGAATATTTATATTCATAAGTTAAAAAAAAAACTCACTAACAATATCGATGTGGATACTAATAAAACTAAGTTTGATGTAACAGATACGAGGCGTGGAAATCGGAATAGTAGTATTGGTGCTAATCGTTTGGATCGGAGCGATAGCGCTGTTCTTCAACCGATGGGGCAAGATCAGAATGTTGCTGCCATACCAACCAGACTATAAACAGGAACAGTTGAAGGTAAGATAGATGATATTACTGAATAAACAACTAACAAACTTTAATATAAAGATATTAAAGCTAATGAAAATGAATTTATAGAAAATTCCAATAAAATACTCAATCACGGTTGTTCAACACACGATCGGAAAAAAACTTGAACAATTTTGAAAATATTAAATTAATTAATTTAAATTAAATTGTTTTAAAATTATTACAAATTATTATAATCTAAGTTAAATCCATGTTCTGTTCGTGAAATTTTGAGAAGGATTTAAATACAGATACAGATCCTTCTCAAAATTTCACGAATTTCCTCGGATAAAAATTCTAAACTATGTTAGACTTTTAGATACTTAATTCAATTTAAAATTCAGGCTCTCTTCTATTATCTTAATACAATGAAGGAAATTATTATTTGTGTTATCTTTATGTTGGACATTAACATTTACAAAAATATTGGAAAACTCGTACAAGCTAATATAATTTCAACAGGTGGATGTACAATGTACTTCTCATGTACCAACGTCGCTATAGGAATCAATATGGTTTGTTCAAAGCCCTCAAAATTGCTACCTTAATAATTCCCAGTATATTTAGCATCTCGTACTTAAGTATTTAAAGTATTTTGTATTGTTATTATAAGCCGGAATGTCCTTCTTCAGGGCAAAGACCTCCCTTTCCTCTTTCGGTTTTATTTAGTCATCATTATTCGGAAACCCAATACCTAATATACTATTTTGATTATCTATTTTAATTAATATTTCTAATGCATTTTCTGTGAAATCTCTAACATGTGATTTTCATTACATGTCTGTGCTATGTTAGTAAAAGTTGAATATTTTATAAATTGTAGATAGGTACTTCTAGCCTTGAAACCCATTGAATTTAGCTTGCGGTAATTAAATTATTTCTATCTAGGTAGATCAGGGTTTAAAATTTTCCTTTGCTAGTTTATGTACTGATATTTTTATTTTCATTTTGATTCTTGTTAAAACATCTATCATCAAATTCATGGCAACTAGAATAAGTCGAAAATGATTATTCTACAGGTAGTGATAATTTTTCTATTCTAAATCCAAAATCATCCCATAAAAATACAAATTATAAAGTGTGGCATGGTAAAAGCATCATTTCACTCTGCTGCCACCCAAACTACGTTTCATTTTCGTGCAAGCAATTCTAAGATCGACAGTCGATTTGCTTTTGAGATGCCATTTAAAGGAAAAAGGATTTTTGGTTTCAGGAATAACGTGGTTTCAATGACAGTCAAATGTGTTTTCGATTCTCAGGTGCCTGGAAGCAGTGCATTAGCAGCTGCAGCGGCGGGAGGCACTTGTGGGGCGCATTCGGCGCCTTCCGCGTGTTCGGTAAATGTAATTTCATTTTTGTACATATTTTTGTAGCTATTTAGAGCTTTGCAGACAATATTGAGATCGATGATTGGTGTATTAAAATTAACCTTACCAAGACACAAACCAAATTCAATAAAATTACGGAATAATTTAAGATCAATAACTATTTTGTTTATCAATGTTGGCTGCAAAAGCAATTGTAGATTTGTATGTATTTTTAAGATTAATCTATTGGCTATTCTTCATTTCATACATTTTCCCAAACAACTTTTTCTTATAAAAACTCTTGTTCATACTATTGTACATTTTATCAAAATTCTATTTCGATCATCCTATCTACAATTTATTTATTTAGTTGAATAAATTAATTTATGTCTACGCAATTCAATATGAAAACTCAGTTAAATGCTCTTCATCTTCAATATTAAAACTTTTCGGAAACTTATTGGATAAAATGAGTTTGACACCTAGTTTACTGAAAAGTTCTCACCCAACCGTAACATGATGATTCTTTACCATGATATATCATTTGAACTTTTAATTTTGCATTTACTAAGTCATAACTATAAAGTTAAACTTAAATTTTATAAGAATGGTCTTTTGCAAGGAAATCTCCAGAGAAATCATTTTGTTATTACAAAGCATACGTAACGAGAATTTCAAAGCAAATATCAAAACTTAAGCTCACGATTGGTATTTGAAGAAAAAAGTAATTTAAACTTTTCGAAAGCTTCTACATTATTAACACCTGCGTATTCGTAATGTGTTTAGTTTATTAATTTTAGATTAACTAAGTGCGTCATGTTTTACTCGCATTCATGTGCTATTTATTCCCCTAGGTGTGACATTAAAATGTTAGGACTTACGCAATGTTTTGGTCTAAGCAAGGTTGTAGCCACTTAAATTAATGCTAGGTTTGGCCGTGTCTGACAAGTTGTAAATTGTTCTATATTTTGTAACTATATATAACCAACAACAATCGTGTTTAAATAACTGGGAGTCAAAAATAAAAAATTACAGATTTTATCGACTTATCCAAAAATTTGCATTCGCGTGCCTCGTTCAAAACCGAATAAAAATCGTAGCTAACAAGCGCATGCATTGCGGAAAAACTAATTTGAATACGTTTTATTCTGTTACGCCTACTATCTTAACTGTATCATTGGCTGCCAAGGTTAGTGAATTACTTGGGTTGCAGTAGAACGTAGCGTGATTCCTACCCGCAATGCAGCATTACTTTCACTGAAGGTCACGACAAATCCTGCAACTTCTAAATATAGCTCATAAGGCTTATTGTTTTATAACGAGCTTGCCTTAGATTTAATGGATATGGGCTTGATTAATGATTTGCCCTTTAGCACGTGACGTGTGAATAGTAAAAATATACTTGCCTTATTTTATTTAGAACTTTTTTCAATTATGTCGTCCGGAAGTTCGGGTTTTTCCTGTCAGATTCACGATGAAGTTTCTTGAACTCACCTTCCTCTTACCTCCTCCTTTAGAATACTGACCTCCTTTTACATTTACCTAAATGTCCGTTCCTGTCAATAGCATTCGCATCCTCTTCAGATTTAAATTACCAAACTTCCATGACTAAGAAGTTTCCTTATTAATGAAACTCGATGCAGGTACTAACATGATTGCAGTGTGTACAAAACAATAATGAGAGGAAACTTTCTTTCATAAACAGAAATATACACAAGCACCCTTATTAACAAAAATGTCGATATATATTAGCCACGGATTAATAGATTCTAAATTCAAATTCTCTACAGAAAAATTGAAATTAGAATCTGCTAATCCGTTGCTAATCTACATCAAGATTTTTATTAATAAGGTCCATTAAGATTAAAGTTCATACTATTATAAGTCTCTTTAGAAAAAAATGTAGTATTCCCCGTTATTTCTCTTTTTATTCACATTTTATTTAAAAATAACCTTCAGAGCAATCAAACGTACATCATGAATACTGGCCCTTTACAAACTGGATTGTGTTTGAGTTCGAGGCTTTTGTGAAGCGATGAAGTTTGAAAGGTCGGGATCACGTTTGCGTGTTTCATTGTTAGGCTCCGAAAAATCTGCGGTGGAAAAATTTAAGGTCAATAAATGTTAGGGATAGGTAAATAGTGAGTTGTTTGAAAATATAAAGCTTCAAAGCAATTTACTGTAATACCGTAAGTCTGTTTTGTGTAAATGAGTATTAACATTTATGTATCTAAAAATATACGTACATACAAAATAAGTCCGATAGATTAGTAGTAGGCATTGGGCCAATTCCTAGTAACCAAATAATAACATAAATCTACACCTTGCTATGAACGCGTTTATTAAACATTATTCTGGGAACAAAATAGCAAATTGTAAATACTATCATGAAAATTCATATTTTCATTTACTTTTATATAAACTTAAGCCTATAAACCAAGAAAAACACAAAAATCCCATCGGTATACTTCTGGCTTAACACGACTCCATTTTAAAACTACGTAAAAGTTTTATCCAATATAATTATATCCCATCTCAGTATAATCTTATAAAAATCTGATAAATTACATCAAAACACCTAAAATTCTCCATCTTAAGCAAGTTACCAAGTTGCAAACTTGAGATGTTTAGATGTTCATAATAAGTTTCTAAAGTACGATTAAAGTAAAAATTCGTAACATGTATTTGCGGTACATAAAAATACTTCGGTGGCTTTCAGAAAGTTTTCCCAAAGTGAGTTTCGTTTTATTGAGTAGAGTGACGAAGAGTCGAAGAATTTTATAGGTTCTCTTTTAAGTCTGTTACAAGCTCGAACGTCTTTATAAACTTCGGTGCAAACGTGCAAAGATGTTTTCGTAGGACGGTAAGCCAATAACCTGAGTTGACGTGTATTGTACTTCGGGAATAATTTTATGGTCTGTCGAAATACTTCTGATATCGACTACTTTACAGCCAGTTAGTGTCCAGCTTAGGGTTCAATTTGTGCCATATGTTTTGCGTATCAGCTTTTTCTTTTAATGACCACTCATTATGATTTGGCAATAAAACTCCAAATCGACCGTAAATTTCAGGACCCTTTCACCCGAAATAAAAATGTACGGGCAATTGATTTTAATGAATTGGAGTGTTCAGTTTAAAGCTGAATTTATTTTCAGATACGCAAAACGGACACTTAAGATAACCAATACCTTTTAACGGTCAAGTATTAAGCAAATAAATAAATCGTAATGGACGTAGTCGTAGTATCAATTATGGCCAGTTAAATTTGTCGGTTCCATCCGTAAAGTGAATGGGGAATAAAACGTTATTCTTATTATTACTTTCAGCGGAGACGGAAGTGGGCCTTAGTACTTTTAGTGGTCATAAGCAAAGCATGATAGGTCCTCGCGCTGTATCTACTGTTTATCGTAAAGCCTTGTCTAGACTGCTTATTCGTCCATGTTCTCAAGTACTTAACATATAGTTATATACAAGAAATAGCCTGTAAGAGTTATAAGATCAGATGTAAGAATAAATAAGTCTTCTAAAATCAGCTTTTTAATTTTCCGTTAAAATTAAGCATACTCTTGTTAAAAATACATTTCCATAAAAAGTTGGAAGTTTTAATCAAAGCTTAAACTGGATTAGAACTCGGTGTAGTTAAAATTAGAAACACTTCTAAAGGGTTAGCCCTTTTCAATTCCCTAATTGACCTTATAATTGAAGTCCCTTCTCAAATCCATAATTTGGTCACATACGTGCCGCTAATATAAATGGGATTATACCAAAGCTAGGCTTGTGACGTATGGAGCCCCAAATTCGCCATCTGCATAAGTCCTTACGAATGCGATAAAGGCAGTTGTAAAACGTGTTTTATATCGCATTATATTGCACCAAGCTCGTTTCAAATAAAACAAGAACGGCAGATGTGTCCTTTTCATTACTTTAGTCTGATGTGATTTGCAGTTTCTATTTTATTTCAGACCAATAAAATTGGTTTTCATAGCGGATTGGGATCGTTTGATAAGTGTTGGGTTTGCCGTGATTTGAGTGACAATTCTCTGAATTTTGAGGTTGGTTAACTTTGAATCTTTTTCAAAAGAAATTAGAAAACTGATTGTTGGTATTTCACACCATCAGAAAAGTTTGGTACTTAAAAATATAACTTTAAATGGATGACGGGCCTATTGGTCCAGTGGTTAGTGACCCTGACTGCTGCTCCGAATCTTCGTGACCTGAGATCGTGCGTTCGATTCAAACCCAGGACAAATCTTTGTGTGATGATCAGGATCATTTGTTCTGTGTCTGATTGTCATTTATAAAGTAAAAAGTAGTTTTATTTCAATGTCTAACATTCGCGTAAACCTAAGAAATCAATATGTCATTTATCTTTTTATATTTCTGTGTTTGTATGTATTTAGAAATATCTAAGTATTTTTATCAGTTGTCTGGTTACCATAATACAAGCTCTGCTTAGCTTGGGATCAGATAACCGTGTGTGAGTTGTCCCGGAAACAAAAAAAAAATATTAATTCCTACAAAATTTCGACTTTATTTTCCAAAAAAGTTGTTCCATTGTATCCTCGAATGCGATACGAAAAGATTCTCTTTCCCATTTTAAATATTCAAAATCAGTCCTACATACTTCTAGTACACCGTAACGCCATTCATAATTAAGTAAAAAAGTTACGTGTACGTCAAACTTCGTATCCTGGTAATGATACCATCAATTAGAACTTTCTCGAACTTCAGTTGTTACGTTGTTCGGGATCACATGATATAATTATTAGTTAGAAGTAAGAACTTTGTTTTGTTTTTAAAATATACGGTATATCACATGACGGGTACTCTGGCTGAAGATAGTCCTGCATGTTCGTATATAGTGTAGTCATGTCTTTATTTGGTTTTAAGATAATTTCTACCCATTAAAAAATAAAAGTAAATAATATTGTAAGATATCCTTGTGAAAGGGTGAATCATTGTTTTTTTTATGTTTTTCACCAGATTTATCATAATTTTTTTAAAGAGGAATTAAAAAAAAAATTGATTATAAATAAATAGGTATATATTTGCATGACCATGCAGCTTATCTAGAATTCTCTATACTGAATGAAATAAGAATATTATTATTTAGAAACAATTACATTACAACTAATTTAATTAATATTTTTTATTTCACTGAGTATAAAATATAAAGGTAAAAGATAAAGTATAAAGTGCTGCTCAAGCTATACTTAGGTGGTACTCGACTTAAAGCTTAATTACTTTACCATTGAAGGTACAACCGTAGTTACTTAACTGCACTTTTCTTTCAACTTGTGAACTAAGCTGCCTCTCATTTAATACTTAAGAGGGTTACTCACTTTTATTTAACTGGGAATTTATTTTAATTATTTAAATGAATTAAATATTTATGATAATAATAATTACTATAGAGATATTATTAGATAAAATTGGGAAAAATGTAGGTTTCACATATTTTATTCGTTTTGTTTTTAGGTTTTTTTTTTGGTACCTACTTTTATTTTTCAATATTCCGTCCAGCCGTTGCGTAAAATACAATTTCTATGTTTGACTGGAGTTGCATAATGACACTTTATTTCTTTATGTACACAAAACGGTGTCGTTTATAATTAAATAATTAAATTATTCCTTAAAAATAGTTACTAAAATAAATGCCTGAAACATTCTAGGTTTTACTTAAATGAGACTTTATAATATAAAACTACGCAATATAGCGTATAGTCGAGAATCTCGTTTCTCCGCCATGCCTCGATTTAATTGATCACATTAGTCGGCGGAATTGTTTTGTTGAATGCACGAGAGAAAATTACTAGCATACGTGCAAAGCGTACATTTAGTGCAAGCCTTCGAATCGATTTAACTAAGCGTCCTTTAGCTAACAGATTTAAATTTTTGCATGCATTTTTTTTTTTAGTTTTGTCACCTATTTCAAAATATTCTCAAAAATACATAATGGAGACATAATTTTGAAAAAAAATAAGTAGAAGGTTAAATTGATTCGAACAAAATATCTTTGCTTTAAAAATACAGTCATATTAAAAATTATATAACAAACTATATAACGTTGTCGGATAACTGAATCCTGATACAAATTTCCTCTCCCTTCTTTCCTTTCGCCTTCATGGAGGTTCAGAAATGCGCTTGAAGTTTTGCAACATTTTTTTTAATTATAAAACATTTTTTTTTCTTGTTAACCCAGAATGACAGCACGATTCACAAATAAAAACTAGAACCTAAAAATCTTCACGTCAAAAACTACGTCACACGAAAATCCCATCCGGTTACTACACGATCGTTAACTCTTCAAACGAAGCCAGTCTCGCATCTCGCTTCTCGTAGTAATTTGGTTGCCCGCTTATGTGACAGTGATTGCTCTGTGTATTTCTAATCAACAAACCTCTGGCTTCAGACTCCTCTATGTCAAGGTAAAATGATTTTTCAAAAGGATTTTTCGACTACTAGAAATGACAAGTTTTTGAGTGGTAGACATCTCGGAATGGTCATTTTGTGACAGCTCTGTGTATCTGGGAATAAGAAATGAGTCAATGGTAAAGCATTTTTCGAAATAGAGATTTTGGAATGGTGTATTTGTGAAAGGTCTGTGGAAAAAAGGAACTTACGACCAAGCTAAAAAGCTTCAATCATAAATGAGTATTTTAATGTGGATTTAAATTGAGACTGAATAGTGTTTTAGCATTCAAACCTAAACACAATATTCGCAAAATCTCCTTAGTGTTGTGCACCCGTTGTCACATCAGTAATTATCTCACAAAACAAATGAAATAACATTTAAATGTCACATAGCAACATAAAACTAAAGGCCTATGATTTAAACTAATGAGATATCATTAGTATTCTGTACCATCATTGTCTGTCACTAGCGTCCTAATTGTCACGTCAATTGTAGCTGATTGATCGTAATGGTTTTAGCTTTCGTGATCAAATCATCCGATATATTGGATTAACTTTAGTTTTGAATGTATTCGTTTCTGTGGATCCTGGGACTGTGGATATCCTTTAAAAAAATATTCCTAATTTTGATAACTGTTGATCGCATAGTGTTATCATTATAGTGTAATGTAAATAAATTAATTCTTAAAACTTTAATATATTATGTAGCATAAAGGAGACTGGGAGGTTGACAATATCATGTTTTGAAGTCCAGTAGTTGCGGTTTTATGATCGCAAATAGATATTTTGAAAACACAATAAATCTCGACTACTGTGCTTCTTTTGTATTCATATTTTTTTGGAATAAAACCCTCTTCAATTCTACATGACTCAATTCTACAAACATAATTCCATCAACTTAATAATCCAAAAGGGATAGCATACTTTCAGATAACACATCACTATTAAAGCGTTTTCATATTATCCGATACGATGTCGGTATCGGACACCGACACAATATCGGGGGCTAGTAAAATGTATGGAACTTGAACCTGTTTTTAACATTATTTACTTCGAAATCGAAAATCGCAAAAGTTTACGCGAATGTTTGACATGAAATAAAACTACTTCTTACAGATTATGTCACGGTTTATTTTAAATTTTAAGTCCCGACAATTCCAAACACCGCAGGTATCATGGTCACGGGCAGACATCTTAGTTGCCGCGGTATCGTATCGATATCCGATATTAATATCGTATCGGATATTGTGAAAATGTCTTACGGTTCGATAGGCCCACTAAATAGTGAAGGGGCTTTCCCTAGAGATGCGGCAAGGGCCCTTACCATCCGTTATCTGTCAAGTAACTGGCCGTCAGTTCTATTTGCTTAAACAAGCAATTGTTTGTGGGTAATCAAGTTTGTTTGCTCTGTGGGAGGTTTTGAGGGAGTTTTGCTGAGTTTGGGTTGAGAGTGATGTGTTGATTTTTTTTTGTCATTTGTTTGTATGGAAAAAATAAAAACAGTCGGTCATAGAACATCCTCTTTTTTGGAAATTGGTTAAACATTTGAAAGGAAAATATATTTGTGAAGTGGTATTATGAAGTAGAATGAGGATAGAAACAAGTAGCGTGCAATTGGAGAACCTATGTCCGGCAGTGGACGTCTATAGGCTGATGATGATGATTATGAAGTATGTAACGATTTTAAATAAAGCAAATTATGAGGTGAAGGTAATAAGAAGATTAAAAATAGATATTTCATATGTATAAAACAGATAAACCTTTAACTTCTTTACGACCGAATTAAATATTTTTGCTGAACAATAAACCAAAGTTCTCACCATCCATTAAATATGGAAGACGACTTTAAGCAATAATAAATCTCAATGATACTCCAAGACGCTTTAGCACGACGATGAACAGACCCCTTCAGACCAGTTCTTAATATTCATTCGATATTAATGCGGTAATTTATAGTCTTAGTCTGTCTGCTATCTTTGACGTTCGTTGAAGTGATATCAGTAGTGATGTTTGTGTCTGGGTTATGTTTTTGATATTGTATGGGTTATGATTTTCGAAGGTTCTGAAGGTAACTCTTAAAAAATATAGCCAAGAAAAATACTATAAACTGAAAACTTCAGAAAAAAACATACATATTATTATTGTTATGTACGTGTATAATGTTACACTATATTCCTCAATACAAATAATCAGAGAATCTTATTTTTATGAGATCTATGCTTAACCAACATCCAAAAAAGAAGTAAGGATTTTAGTCATTAAAATGATAGGACAAGCATGTATGGTCCACAAATGTTGATCTAAGCTTGAGTGTTCTTTTTGCATGTGATTTAATATTTGTGAAACTCACACAATCCTTAAATTCCCAACTGCAGGACACATTTACAAAATGTAAACAAAAAGTGCAATATCTGGTTGAGTACTTGCAAACATCCTTGAAAAAGCGACGTAAAGAGAATTTCAAAATACCGTAGGTATTATATGAAAGTATTTTTACTCCCCACTATATCATACTTTCACCTTGCTTCTAAAACCTTGTGTTACCTTGTGTTACGAGATATTCGTGCCAGTCTTAATGTAAGATAATTTTTCACGGAGAGTAAGTCTCATTCTACCTTTCAGGTTATATTATGTAGGTCTAAGTTACAAGGGTAATGTTTGAGAAGACTGATTTGAACAGAATATAAGGTTTTACGCTTCAGTTCCTTAGTTTTTTAACTTTGTTTTTGGAGTATGTGAAAATAAATGTATTTTGTATGACAGGCCTGTTGGTCTAGTGGGTAGAGACCCTGACTGCTATACCGGAGGTCGTGGGTTCGATTCCCACCTAGGACAAATGTTTGTGTGATGAGCACGATCATTTGTTCGATGTCTGGGTGTAATTTATCTATAAAATGTATGTATTTAGAAATATATAAGTATGTTTATCAGTTGTCTGGTTACCATAACACAAGCTCTGCTTAGCTTGGGATCAGACAACCGTGTGTGAGATGTCCCGGAATATATTATTATTATATATATATTATATATTATTTTTTTCCGTTTTTTTACATTTTCAATTTGTTTAAGTAATTTTCGCCCTCATGTGCATTGTTTCGCTACTATTTACCTAGCTAATACTTAATAAATAAAAGGGTTTATTTCGACTTCTATCTTAACTAGGAAAAGTCGTGACAAAAGGTTTTCTTTTATGGCATTGTTGTGTATTAAAAATAATAACAACAGCTTCTAGAAATAAGGTCACACAATCTGTGCTGTATAGTTCTTAGTTTCCGTTATTAAAAGTTGCAACTGTACCCGTCTTTGAAACTATCCGTATGGAATATTTGCGTTTCAGTTCTCTTCTACAATGCATTTTATATCTGTAAGTGGAAAAAGTAGGTTTAGATTATTTTGAAGCATTTGTTTCCTGAAAAATGATATCTTTTTTTCATAACTGTACATAGTTACTTAAGTAAAGGGAAAAAATAAACATCCTAAAGAAACATTGTTTTTTCTAACAGTGTCACTGATAGCTAAAAGCTTTTCATTTTTTTATTCCTACATTCAATTTTTTTTACATAACATAACATATCATCACGCCTGTATCCCCGAAGGGGTAGGCAGAGGCGTACCAATGTACACCCACAGTTCGCCGATATGTTTTAGGTCCCATGTAATAGGGGGCGAGCCTATTGCCACTAACCGGGCACAAATCCAAACTCCGACCTGCTACTGAGAATTTCATAGAAAAACCCAATAACACCTTGGTCGACCCGGGAATCGAACCCAAGACCTCTAGCGTAGCAGGCGTGCTTAGCACCACTAGGCCAACGAGGCAGTCAGCAGGCAGGCAGCAATTTTTTTTAATTGTATCTTATGTCAATATACAAGCCAATGACGCACGACTGGTTTCAATCAATTAAAAATCGTGGCACAATTCACTACAGTTTAAAAATGGAGCAATACCCAAGCTATAAAAACTAGTGCCCCTTAAAAAATATAAATGAAGTTATTCTTTACCGGCCAGTACGAGTACAAATTTGAACTATCAAAACCCAATCTCATTCCACATTCAAATAGTGTACGAGAACGTCGGCGCTGAAATGAGGTATTACATGTATTGCAAAAACAGAGCAACAGCAAACAACAACAAAATTATAATGCAATTATTGCTATTGCAGTTATACCTTATATTATGTTATTTTTCTTAACTTTTTATCCGCGAAGTTAATTAGAGCAGCCTTTTTTTCTGTTAGTCTCCGTTTGCAATGTTTTTATACATCAGTATTTGATGCTATAATAATAGTATTACATATTGTTTACGTAATAAAAAGTAAAAAAGAAACAGCAATAATTGTTAAACTTTCGCCGTCTACTTTCGCTTTTAAAAGATACGTAATAAGGCCGATCGTACCCTCTGACATTTCGATATGTATCAGTATGATAATCTTAATAAAAGGATTGAATACCGATATCTTTGATTTATCGATACTTAGCAATATACATTGGGATACTTGACTTTGCGAATGGGAATTTTACGAGGGAGAATTGTGACTGTAAAAGATTGTTCGAGTAGAAATTGAAGGGGAATTTACACAAAGGCTTTTATCACGATGATAAGGTTCTCATTCAGGAAGAAAAGGTTATAATAAGATTGTCGACTGTCTTATTTATATGCATTACTTTATTCAATCGAGTTTTCAATTTCAATGGAGATTCTTTTGTTTTTTCATACACATTTTCTTTTATAAATCTTTTGTGAGCAATATTTTTATTTATTTATTTAATCATTTATGTACACACAACACATTAACAGGGAAAATTTCTTATTTAAAAATTATGTACAAAGGTACTGCTTATTTCTTCAAGAAATCTCTTCAAGAAATTTCTGCCAGCAATTTTTGTGATATTTTTCAATTTTATTATGTTCAAAGTTTCCTATGTTATATTCGCGTGACTAGAACAAATCAAATTAAGCCTAATTTATCGAAATTGTACCCCGAACCCAATAGAACGCTTAAGTAGGCCACACAAACTATACGTAATACTACCGGGAATAATAGGAATTTGTTGAAACTACCGTATTTATGGTGTTCCGGTGTTGAGTAACTTCCTTGTTGATTGACTTGCATGGAAATCATAGCAAATTGCGAACAATATGCCTATTAATATTTTCTGCTCCAAGAAAACAAGATTAAACATCACACAATTTTCAATAGACAAGGTATTGGCTATTATTATATCTATTTGCTTACAATATAAGTGCAATATATGGTGGCAATGGAAATATGCATTGCCGGAAGACGCAGCGTTGGCAGGCCTCCCACCAGGTGGACTGACGATATCGTCAAAGTTGCGGGCACCCGGTGGATGCAATTGGCGAGTTGTCGTTCATTGTGGCGTTCTAGGGCGGAGGCCTTTGTTCAGCAGTGGACGTCTTCCGGCTGATGATGATGATGATGATGAATGCAAAAATGTAGATCTTGTATCAGTTTGTCCAACTGCAGGCAAACAATAAGTAGAAAAAATACAATTTACCTGTATTACTTATTCAAATACTTAACTACCCCAACAAATACCTAATAATCGACACGCACAAAACTAACCAAACTCATAAGCCATGTATAGCATCCTTACTCCCCGAAGAACACTACACTTTTATTGGCCTCCTTTGTTCATCCTGTAGTAAGACTCAAGACAGCTATTAACTCGGTAAGTTTTATTTACTTGGTCTCGTGATTCATTGTGACCCGATTAATTTAGCTTGAACCCTTCGGTCAGAAGGTAAGACTATTTTGGGGTTAGTGTTTGGTGATGTCAGAGTTTTGTGGAGATGTAAGGATGTTTTTTTTAATATCAATCGTTGGGAGATTTTTTAGAGTGATTCTTAAGTAGCAAGACATGGCGTGTATTGAAAAATGTTGGGTAAATAAATACCATGTTTCTTACATACTTTTACTAATGAAATGTTTTATTCAAAAGAATCATGTAATAATAGAACACCCTTAGTTTAGTTACCAACATTGACATGTAGCATATTTTTTTTAGTAAAATAAAAAAATCTTTGGATGTTAAAAAAACTCAAAAATACAACACAAAATAAAGGAGTATGTTATCGAGATAAAAAAATATGATACTGTAAAGGATAATAGTAAAAGCAATAATGGTAGATAGTACTTATATTAGCCCTTTAAATACTTCCCTATGTAAATATTACAATGTCAACTATAATGATGTCAAAGAGGCTTAAAGCTTACATAGTTGACATAAGTTAGTCAAAGCAAACAAAACGGTAATGAGGTAGCTAAAGTAAGCAAACTTTGTACATTTGTCTGAGAGAATAATAATTATGTGCCAACATAACAAAGTTAGAGATTAAACGAATATACTATACCTGTACCGAAAGTAATATCTTTATCGTACAATCCTTCTTAATTTCTATGAAATCAATTGTAGTCATCATCATCTTCCGAGCCTTTTCCCAGCTATGTTGGGGTCGGCTACCGGTCTCACCAGATTCAGCTGAATACCATACTTCCACAACTCATTTTACTGGGGAGAAGTATACCATAGTAAGAATACTTTCAATTGTAGTAATTTAACGTACAAAATAACCGACTCCAATTAAATATTTAAGGAACCTCTAAAGTTTCTTAATTGAAGACAAAATAATTATTGAAATTGTTGTATATTGGCGTAGATATCGCATAACAAATAAAAAAATCTATTCAACGAATTGAGTTTTTTTTTTTTTGATGGCGGGTAATTACCGATACACGTGTCAAATGTTTTCACGTGAAATAATCTCTACATAAAAAAACTTTATCATGAAAACTCACAAAGTTAAAAGTTTGTTGCTTCGTTCTACGCGAAAAACTTTACTAACGGTGCGTGCGGTACATTCTAACAAAATCCGATTGGCTGAAAATTTAGAAAACATAAAAAAAAATACGGGTGTCTTTAATCAGGAAACTGCTAACAGATTAAAACACTTAAGAAGTCATCTGTATAAATCAAAATAAACCGCGAAAAAATCCGTAAAAAAAAGTAGTTTTACTTCAATGTCTAACATTCGCAAATTTAAGAAACCAATAGGTGTGTAATTTTTTTAACAATCTGATTTAAAAAAAATATCGTTAGTCAGATAATCTCCTTATTGCAATAAATCAGAGAGCAACTCAAACGCCTAATAAATTTGCAATATATTATGTAAAGTAGGCATATAATATAAGAGAAGGCCCTTTGATTTCATAAATTGCGCTTTTTCCTTACATTACATCAAAGATTCACGCACATGTAATATTTACATGTTTTCAATCGCAATTCCTTTGACGCGGAATTGAAGCGTGGTGCAAGTAGTAACTACTTTTATTTTATTCTACTGGTTTTTGCTGTTAAAATATTTTAAATCCTACTGTGATATTATATCCTTCAGAGTCAAACTTAGTCAATCATGCAACTTAATCATGTTTAAAGTCGATTAAAATTCTGTTTTTTTTACCATCTATTTAAGATCTCTTTACACTCCTTTCGCCACTCACTTTTTGGTACTGTACAAATCTGTATATTACTCAGTATTTTATTGAATTGAGTTTATTTTATTAAGTACTAGCGGCCCACCCCGGCTTTGCTCGGGTGCAACGCTGATACTAAATATAACTACACAATCACAAAGTTCTGTAGGGCGAAGCAAAGCCTTGGACGCACTATTTGGTATAGGCACGACCCCCGGCCCCCGCGCGGCCCTCCGGCCGGTATCGCCGCAACCGCTATGTCCCTACATTTTAAATTTGTAATATCTTCGAAAATATTCATTTAAATTACATGCTGTAAATGGCAATATTGATCTATATTGCATGCACAATTTATTAAAGGTACTTAATTGGATAAGGATTAATACTGTATTGCTTAAAATCGCTTTTTCGTAAATAAGTAATAAACAAACGATAAAAATGGTTATTGTGGGTTATCCTCAAGAGATATACATATGCCATTGCTGACTTTTTTGTAGATCTTTTTAAGGTGCACAATACTGTAGTACATTATTTTGATCTATATCATAGGGTTCAGCCAGCGTTTGCAATGAAAGCTCAAAAAATGGGTTCATTTACGACCTTACATTAGAAATCTCTAAGATTATCCGTATTCCTCTACTATATTATGCATGTATTATACATATAAACCTTCCTCTTGAATCACTCTATCTATTAAAAAAAACCGCATCAAAATCCATTGCGCAGTTTTAAAGATCTAAGCATACATAGGGACAGACAGCGGAAAGCGACTTTGTTTTATACTATGTAGTGATAGTGATTTAAAACACTGAATAAAAACCTATATCTACATTAAGTATCTAAGCACCCCAAGTACCTAGTTACACAAAACAAAGATATACATAACTAATCCTTGCCCTCTCTCAATTTTACCTTCAATATTCATACAACTTCTCTAATATCTCAATAAACTTTATTTCTTAATAAGACCAAGATTACGTCATGGATGGTTATACCCCTGCAATCTTTGTTCTAAGCCGCAATGCACCGAGCGAGTGATTGGCTCAAGATTTTCTTTCCATTTTACTTAGATGACGCTTTTGTATTTAACTTGAAAGATATTCTAATCTATGTGATGTAATCTTGTAATGTAATCTTTGAATCGTAGATGCGATAATGCATTTAGTAAGAAATCTAATTTTTTATGAAAAATGGTAAGCGCCTTAATTTGTTTCTAAAGTTTATTCCTAGTAGATATAATATAGAGCTTTTGATATAATATAATATAATGACTACTGATCTATAGGCTTTATAATATTATTATAATGTATATATTTTTTTTCAATCAAAGTTACTTAAATAACATCAGGTTTTCATCGCATATTTTGATGAAATCCTAAAAATAACACGTTTCTATCATAAAAAACCAAAGAATTGAACAGTTACTAATAAATTTTCCTCTTCCCACTTTTAAGATATTTTAAACCAAATCAAACGCGATACCTAAATTATAAATGAAACGAGTCAAAGTAAAAAAAAAAAATAACTGACGTCACTAAAAGCGAGTGAAAATGATACAAAGAACGTGTTTACTGAAAATTCTGATAAATGTACTGACGTGTTTATAAAAGAAGTAATTTTAGAACGATTTGTGTTCAGTTTTTTTTTATTTATTGGCTGGCTTTTGGCCAGATTGTATATTTAACGTATTATTTGTGCTTATCCAGTTTTTAAGCATTAAGCTTTCATCGATTCTAATTATACATTTTGCACACTGACTTTTTATAAACGATTATTTAAAAATATTTATTTATAGACGATACTTTACATTTCAAGACATATATATTTTTGGATGAATCATGATACTCAATAATACAAAACCTCTATTAAATTTTTCAAAGCTACAGCACTCCAGTTTTTCTTTCTTCTAAACCAAAGAGATCATTATCGCCTACCAAGAAATCGTCAAAGATCAGAGTTTATCTCAAGCATAGATACTCGACCCTTCCGACCTGATCCCTAAGGGCCGGACTTCACCAAAGCGGAGATGAGCTGAGCGGAGCGGAGATGCTTTTTTAAATAATCATAGAATTTAGGAATTCCGTACCAAGGCTCTGACTTTACAGCAAAGTTTCGAAATCAAAATCAAACTTTTTATTAGATGTAGCATTTTTCAAACGTCAAATACAATACTAGGCAGAACCCCAAATCGCCCAACCTTTCTAAGTGTGGCTGTGAGAGAAGGAACTTCGGAATAAACTCCTTGTACAAAAAATATATTATATGACGGACCATGCCAAATCAACAACTGCTTGAGGTTAACAAAGAGTCTTTACAACATTAAAACCAACAAAGGACACAGTCACCAGGCCGACCAGTCACCGCAAGCAACGCGCTCACGAATATAATCATGAATACGAATTTTCTAATAATTATTATTATATTAACTTCGCTCCGCTCATCTCGTATCCGTTTGGTGAAGTCCAGCCTGGCTCCGGAAAAATCTTTACACCACAATAACCCTCTGAACAGCAACAATACCGCTTTAGGCTTCAACAATAAGTTTTACGTTGTTTGGGATCCTTCGACCCACACAGCTGGAAGTAAATTTTTGGTTTTAAGATTGCGTGAATTTTCAATAACAGAGTCATAATGTTTGTTGGATTTTAAAATATCAAAATATATTTTTTTAGAACACACTGCCACTTAAAAATAATTTTATCGCCATAGAACAATCATTCATCGTTTCGATTTTCACAAGTGGACTTTATTTAGTGGTAATTTTACATAATTAAAAATACAATTTAACTTGGATTTTTAATTTGATTAAACTTGTCAAAACGGACCTATTATGGTCCGTTTTGACATTTGAGAAAAACCCTAGAATGTAACTTGGAACGAAACTAAAAGAAAAGATAAAATAATATGTAGTTAGCTGCATAAAGTGTTTTTAACATTAATTATTATTTTATAGTTTCTTTCAGTGTCGTTCCAAGTTAAATTCAACTGTAGGCTGTTATATTTATCAATATTGAACTATTTATTTCTGAATGATATTTCTGTTTAAAGTTAAATTATTAAACAGATGTTCATTATGCACAGATGCTCACTAAACTAAACATTCATAATAATATTCAATAAATCAGCGAAGTAAATAAAACTAATCATTTACGCAATACTAAACAACAGTAAACCAACAAATAATACAAATTAATAGACCAAAATATAATTTCACGAATACATATTTCATTTCATTCTTACCTTCCGTAACTTACTAATGATAGGTATTACCGGCCTGTAGTATTTTACAGGGGATTTCGTGGCTTTCCCCAGTAATCGACTTTGCGAGAACCTCGCAAAATGTTGTTTTTAATTCCTCTATTAGGAGCGGTTTGCTTTTGTATTTGTTTATGAAATATGGTGTAATAAATGGTAGACCACTTCGTTTAAGTAACTTTTTTGGTGTTTTCTTTCGAGTGATGTCATAGTTTTTTTTTGTTTTACATAGACTTGGCTCGTCTACTTTACAATTTATTGAAATTACTTGAATAAATGGTTATTTTTTATTTATTCTAAACCTTTTATACTTTCTTCCTTGATTAACTCTTTCCATAGAGTATTTTCTTTTCTTTAAGTGCAATTTATAGATTTATTTTTACTGGCAAAAATAGAAAATACCGTCAGAGTTATATCTAAATTCTTTTAAGAAAATCGATCCACACTATTCTTCCATTAAAACTATTTAGATACACCCTACAAGATGTCGTCAGATCGCCAAGAGACAGTACCGTCAATAATATGTCAAATTACGTACGTAACGGACGTGTCCATAGACTTAACATATACATAGACTATCGCTAGTTTCCCCTTGTGCCAAGCGAGAGCACTTTTTAGTCTGTATCTAGTACATTCGTTTACTGATTTAAGTTAATTTTCGCGCAACGAGACACTTATATACGAAAATATCGATGGTTTTGACATTGTTAGGATAATATTAGTGTTTTAAATTTATTGGCAAACTCCATCTTCACACATAATTCACGACAAAACAAGTTCATACTAGTACTTACGTTTCTAACTCTGATAGACTCGCTCTTTAGTTTCTTATTTATACTCTAAGGACGTGCCACATAGGTAGAATAATGTCAATTTGGTACGTGTCAATGACAGTTAGGTATTCAATGTCAATCGGGGGTTGATTCGGCCAAATAGTTTGAAAGTTTTCTTCTTTTGTTTTTCGTTTTTGGGTCGAGAATGTTGCAGAATGTAATTCTATCAGCCATTCTATCTATACATATTAAATGTATAAGTAAAGTCGGTTTTATGGTTTAACTTTATTGTTTTTATCAAAAAATAAATTCGTTTATATGTTTCGTTTCGTTTGTTTTCGTTTTATTTATATTACGAAACCACGTTATTTTATTTTTGAATGTATTTTTAATTAAGATATTATAATAATTATATTTTCAGGCCATTGAATACAAACTGTTATTAAAAGCTTTATTCGCCCATCAAAAACTAAAAAATCCTTAAGAACCGCTGTAGATTTTTATAGACCTATCAAACCTGTAATAAAACTATGTAATTTATTATTAAAACAGCTCTGAACTGTAAGAGGATTGGCTTAGATCTTTCTATTGTTCTCTTAGAACTACAAAGTGCTTAACTTGAGCCACTGTAATCTCGTTTCGACCATTCACTTGAAGACAGAGAGGTTCTGTAGGAATTACTATTGAAAATGCAAATTGTATTGCATTTGATATCAACCTATTGTTTTATTAGTCAGGATTCAATTTTATATTAATTTGGATTAGATGTTAATTTTTTATTTCATCTTGATATGTCTGACAAAGAATTGATTGAATTGAATCTTTGACAGTCTATTTCCACTTTGTTTTCTTTTCTTTTACTTTATAAATTATCATATTATAAGTCAAAGTAGTATAGAAATAAGAATTGATTAGTAATTTAATTGAGTTTTTCGCTTGATCTTGCAGTTATATGACTACATACAAAAGAACTTTTTAAATATGATATTTTTCAGTTTCGTGAATCTTTTGATGGTCTATATGTCTCCATCATAAATATCAGAAATTCAAGTTTCATTCAATGGAATGAATTGTTTTAAATAGATAAAAAATCATCAATAGAGTCTTTATTTACCGATTTTCAACTGCATTTAATTGAAACGATAACCTGTTACATATCCAATACAGCAGAATAAATATTTGAATAGCTCCACATTTCCAGTTAATTACGGTAAATGTGGTTTAGTACCCACTAAACCACATTTACCGTAATTAACTGGAATGGTAAAATACTGGTGATACACCCGTATCAAACGGGGATATTTTATCAATAGTATTTGGTATCAATTGCGATACTAAATTGGCTATCATCGATGGAAAATCAACATTACTTATTTGATATTGTTGTCTAGTTTCATGAGCTACGTGGTTTTATTATAAATTGAATTAGTGGTTTTGACAAAGTAGAACAAATGTTGAATTTAGCAGATATAATAATAATATGTTTATTACATAAATCTGCATTCTGATTTATTTTTATGACTCTAGCTGTGCTCCACGGTTTCAGCCGCTTAAATGACAATTCGTTCATTATCCTTATAAATGATAGCATATGTGTTATTTATGATGTACAAGCAAAGTTTCTTGAAAATCTATTCATTCGTTTTTGCGTGAAAGAGTAACAAACATCGATACAACCAAAAAAAATTAAGTCTTAAACAAATATACAATTATAATACAAAAATTATGGTACCTCAGTAAAGCAGTATCGATAGCGCTTATTAAAACTTACATTAAAAAGCTATTTATTCCTGAAAAAATATGTATTTTTTTAAGTTTGGTATAAAAGTCTAATAGAATGGGTACCACCGCACATAATAAATATGCTTATAACTAAAACAAGGGACCCAACTTCAGTGACTTATACCAAAGAGCCCTTTGGTGAAAAACCACCGATCTATCAAATCTTGGTACTTGATTAAGCTATCTATAACGGCCACGTAATAAAATTTATTAAGAGTGAAAGGCTGACAATTTTTCTCTTGGTAAATATAGTGCCTCCATTTTTTCTGCTCTCATTGATATATTTTTCGTTTGACACTTTATTTATGGAGTGAAATTTAATGAAAGAAAAATCCTAGTTGAATTAAGAAGATTTATCGTTTGATTAAGATAAAGTTTTTGCTAATATACTATCTAGTTAATTAAATGAGTATATATTTTATATTAAAATAATGACACTTAAATCTTACTTCTATAACTAATCACTGACCTTTTTTAATGAAAGTGGTAATGACTCTAACCAAATGTGTGATATAGTCACTTCATAATTTAACTATATTATGTAGGTCAACCATAATTTTATTTATTAATTACTTTAACTAATTACCAATTTCTACCAACCAGTTAGAAAAAAAGGCATTTAATTCTAAAGATAATTTGACAAGTGCATTTTAAACACGCCAACCATTCATTATCACGACGTTATCAGTTTTTACATCTATAACACTTCATTATTCATACATCAATCAGTTATTTCCAGTAAAAGATACATAAATCGATAACTAAACGTTGAATAACGTATAAAAACTAAACGTAAAACATGTCTATCGTGTACCAGGATTTTAAAAAACATACAAACATCCAAATTGAGAAACTCCTCCTTTTTTAAAGTCGGTTAAAAATTAAACTCAAAACTGCATTTTCATTTCAAAAAAGGAATACATAAACACACCGTGCTATTAGAATTTTGAAATAAAACAAATGAAATCCAGAAAAAGAGAATTTAAACTAAGGCAGTATTTAAAAACGGAAAAGATACGAATATGGAACATGCTGGACACGTTAAAAAATACAAAAAAGGTTGGTTACTCAGTATTCATTTTACTGCTCAGCAATAACAAAGATGCTTTCCGCTCATCTCAGTCAAAATGTTGAGCATAACATTTTTACTTCTGAACCATGATTCACAAGATTTAAATATAAAAAATAATTGTTTTAGGACATAATAAATACTAATTTTAAGTATATTTTAAGACTCTCGACAATAGAGTACCTTTTTTCCATGAATTAGGCACTCTTCTAAAGTGTAAAGCTAGCTCTTATGTATGGCAACGATGTGTCTATATTATTTTACAAACATAATAATATTACGCTAACATACACGGTTGAAAAAAAACATGAGCGTCATTTATTTCGCATTAACTTCTCTATCAGACTGTCAATAAAGAACAAAAAGGCTTTATCGAAAAGTGTTAAATAAAGAGCTGCTATTTACATTTCATTTTCGTTTTGATCGTGTTCGGCTTTTCAAGTAAAATACGTGTTGAATTTAGCCATGAAATATGTAATTTAAAATGGTATTATTACATTTTTTATTGAATCTTTTTATACATTTTTGACTACTGATGTAGGCGAGGAGTATTGTCAGTATGTCTGGTGCAGAATTCTATGGAAGAAACATTTGAAAATTAGGTTTATGCAAATTTCATAGATTTGGTTAGTAAAATAAATTGTAGCAGTCTGTGTCTTTTATCGGATTTCTGAATCGAAATAAAATGGTAAATTGACGAGTACATAAGAAGGTATAAGATTTGATTTACGCAGATACGTCCTACGTAAAATATGACCTTAATAACTAACCTATAACATCCCATAACTGATAACATAACATTATCTATTCCCATCTGTATTAATATAGATTCCATCATTATCCATTGAAGCGGAACGAACCTGCAACACAATACCGACTCAAGAACCCAGACGTGTCAGTTACAGCTAACGTAGATGCATTTGTATTGTTCTATGAATTGTCAGCTTAATCACGTAATGTTGTGTTATGAAAGTGAGAGAACACCTTTAATAATGATTATAGACTATTTATCACGAACTCCTAATTTCCTGTCTCCTTCACACAACTATCAAACCCTGTGTGTGTGATAGAGATGTCAAAACACGATGTTCATTTGTTTCGAACTAAGTCAGTTCTCCCACTTTCGTACCGCATATAAAAGTAATACCTCATCCCATTACTAATTGTGCCGTTGCCCAAACGTCCCAATTTGTTTGTAAGTCGTAGAGGGCATAATAGTTGCTATATGTGCGTTGCTTAAATGGTGTCGTGCGCAGGACGTATGCTGCCTTCTGGACCGTTGCTTCCAATACCCGCGGCGGAGCGCCCGCGACTGCGGCTGTCAATTTGCATTGCTGCATGCCGCGCCAGACGAGAATAACCAGGGTAGCTAGCGGAGCCCAGCCCGCGCTAGGTCGCGGGCATGCCCCCACTGCCAATGCCGATGTGCCGGTTGCGACCACCAAGTAAGCCGTAGCACGCTTACTAGTGTGTTACAATGTCGCGTTGAGTTCACACGTATTTCTGCTAAGCACGCTACTCACACGGAGTCGACACTTGCACCGGTCACATCTTTTCATTCATTCCAGACGTTTATGTGACGTTGAACATTCAGATCCTCAATACAACAATTGCCAATTTAGGCGGGTTGCCAAAAGTAAGATGTTATTAGTTTGCAGGTAGCCAGCCCTCTGATATAGATCTGGGGCCTAATGGGCCCGCAGGAACAGAAGTGACAGTATACATAACCGAGAGCCGCCCGGCAAAGGTTTGACGACCCTTCATTATAAAATGTTAAGCTCTTTTTAAGTGACACGTCTCTAAAGGTTGGCGTGGGGTCACATGGTGTTAATAATTGTTTGAAGCGAGGTCTATAACAATATTATAAAGTCACATTGGCCGACCTGTCAGTGCTTTAACCCCTATCACTCGATGCCCAGATTAATATTGGTTTGTCTGAAGCTAATATAATTTTGTGTGGTAACTAATTCACGATCGCACTTGCAGTGTTTTGGGTTTTGATGATGTACTTACACAATACCCTGAACTAGCACGCTAACATTCACGAAGTATGTTTAAGAAACCTTTGCACTTTGTCCCCGTTGTGAAGTGTACGTTAACCACTTGTGTTTTGTTTAAACCTCTCACTACTTGAGGTAATATGCTATGTTTATTGTAGACACTTATTACGTCTTCAAGAAGGAGATAATCAAATATTTGTAAGCAACAGGACATAAATAATAATTTTCAGTTTTGTGAATCGGTGACGAGTAACTACATAAACACAATAGTTATTAAAGCTACATACTTAATAAGTAGAGCTTACATAAGACTAGCAAAAAGTATGTTTAGTGAACGCTACTGCTTGTTAGTGTAAAGGAATAAAACGTTGATTACCTAATTTATTCTCCTCACGAAGTTATTACCTACTAAGACGTACACAAAAAATTGTACCTAAGCTAGGAGTAAATTTATTTATATTATTATTTTTAATCCATACGTTCCCACGTAATTACTTGCATACACGAGAAATGCTAGTCTGTAAAAAGTTAATCAAATTAAAAAATCAACACTCTTTCATGATACACGTTTTTATCAAACTTAATAAGGAACATTGTTTTTATAAAGCGGATAAAAAAGCATTTATTGAAATAACAAAACCTTATTTAGTGTCAATGTCAATTACATCAAAGCTTTTTAAATTCCGAACAGTAGAAGGTACATTCTATGCAATAATGCCATTAAGGTAAAGTGGTGTAGAGGTGACATACAGCAGTAAGCCATTGTTTAAACCAAATTGCCGCTTAAAATGTCACTAGTACCGGACAAAGGAAATATTAGCACAATAACAAGCAAGCTTTCCTGTAAATTTTCAAGGGTCTGTGATCGATGTTCGTGGCCGTAATAATTTGTTCGTAAATCTAGTTTGAAGCCCACTAAGTCCATTACGTAGAGCGAAATTGCGAAACGTTTTGTGTTGCAATGTTGGCAGCAATGAATGATGGACATAAATACTCTTTTTATAAAGTTTTGTGAGTTGTAGTTTGCAGTCGTGTTTTGTTTTTGAACATTTGTGTATGCCAGGGTTATTTTTGATGTTCGATTGTTTACCAGTAAAATTGCAGTTTTAAATTGGACTTTTTATTTATCTGTTATTTATGATTTTTAAGAAAAAACATAGTATTTTACATAGGTAGTTAGAAAGGAATATTATTTCATTTCTTATTTCTTATATCAATTTAAATTCAAACACATTTTTGTTTCATAAGTTTTAATGCTTATTTAATACAGAGTTGCCTATTTAAAATTACTGACTTAACCAGTACGCCCTTCAAAACAAATATAAACTCAATGTATTGCAAACGACAGGTAAATCCAAATTGGGACTCTATTCACCTGTCAAATTACATAATAAGGCCGACTGCGTAACTTGCAATTATGCACGTCAGATGCAGGTTTCAACCGTGCTTATTACACAACGAACAAATGCTTGCCTACCCTACTTCCCTAAAGTTAGTAATTCAATTTCTCGGAAACTCCAAACAATGTACTAATAAGTGAAGCGAATCCATTTTACAATGAGTTAGACGGTACATGCGGTGTATATGAAATTATGAACGTTGAATTTGGAACTGTATTTAATTTTCGTAACGGTCTTGTTCTTGCTTACGAATTTAGAATGCCTTCATTCAAAAAGAAAAACAAAATACATCGCGGAAATATATAAAATTTGTTCAAGTTTTGTTCTTTATTTGAATCCTCATTGGATTAAGTGACATATTTAATGTAGAAACAATAAAAAAAAATAGTATTTACTTCTTTAAGAATTTAAGTTAGGCTTTTAGAAGTACATTTTAAAATAAATGTTAGTTCCATTTGAAACCATGAAGGCTAAGATTGAAATATTGTGAAAGGAAATAAATAGAACCAGTCACTTCTCTGGGCAGAAGTAATCCATTTTTCTCAATTTGTTCTTTAGGATTGCAGTGAATAAAACGCAACTGCATTTTCCTTTAAAGTAATAAATAAATATAAATTGAGCTTCAAAGAAAACCGTTTATTATATTTTAAATAGATTTTCTCGTTTCTTTTATTTGTTTTATAGTATGTTCTGTAAGTCTATAATAATATGCCTTATGTTATGTAAAACTTTGGTACTTCGTAGGTACAAATAATCTTTCGCATTTATAATGCAAAGGGCCATGAAAATTAAAATTTAATTTAACATATGAAACACCTGCATTTTGCAAGCAAATCGCAATAAAATCTATTAAAAGCTTTAATGAAGAATATCAAAATAATAAATTTAAAAAAAATATGAAATTAATTAATTTAATAGAATAATAAAATATAAATTCGACATATAATCCTAAAGTAGCCGGCTTCGCTCAATTTGTTTTATAATTTATCGTCGGAAGTAAAACTTTAATGGCCCCTTACAAACATCCATTATAAAGACCGTCAAAATTTAATACTAATTAAGAATTCTGATTGCGACTCTTAAACCCTTTGTATAAATAATCACACGATTTGTAAACCGTATAATTATGTTTATTTAATTATTTATAGACCTATTAAAATTAAGTAGGTCAGGTCAATGGTTAAAACTATGAATTTGTAACGTTTAGGTCTTACACAATTTATACTAATAATTAATTTTAAATCTTAAGATCTGTCATTAAAAAAAAAAAAAATAGAGAGTTCAAAATTCGAACAATTTTTTTGTTGTTGTAAATTTTGTTCTTTAATCAATACAGTTATTATTAAATAAAGAACAAAATTATTTTCAAAAACAAAAGATAACAGTTTACTTCAGTAAACGTCTTTAAAAAAAGAATCGAACTACATTCCACTAGTCTGACCTAGTACTCATAAAACAACACTGAATAAAGCCTAGGTCATTCACTTTCAAAGCAAATAGTGGTGGACAAAACTGCCTAGTTTAAATAAGAATATAAAACAAACTGTGGCCCACATTGCTATGGTGTCACGCGATGGTTATGGGCAAATAAAGGTTTAAACCTTACATGGTATGTATACCTATAAGTTTAACATGTGAAGGCTATACTTAAACTTTTACTTACATAGTAAAATAGTAAGCGTTTCTGTTTACACGGCACTTAAGTTTAAATTTGACTATTGTAATTGAGGTCTGAGGAAAAAGTATGAGTTACTAATATTTGTGTTTAAAAGACTTGCGGTTAGCCGCGGCCAATGCTCCTACATCAAAATAGATTTAGCGGTTTAGCTATAAAAACATGACAGAGTTACTTATAATACATGGTAGTGTAATCAGAAATACATCACACAATAAAATATGAACAGTTTATATTATATTGAAATAATGTAAATCAAGTAAAACTGAAATCTTATACTTTTTCAGCGACGTACACAAATTAAATATTTAGGCTTACCTGTTATTTAAGGAACCGTCATAAAAATTGTTTGACAATTTTATTTGCTGTCAACGTTATGACGCATTTAAACTTTATATGCGTAGTATTCGTATATAAAATCTAGTCAAATAAAAAATCTAACTCCGGATTGTGCGCTGTGAAAATGTTTAAAGTTACTCAGACTGTTTTTCTTTATAATTTTTTGTTTCTGATTTACACGGAATTTTAAGGAGGTCATTCGTCTTGATGGTAGTTTAGTAATGTGTATTGTTTTATATAATTTATTTATACAACGCAATAGGATAGACGTCTTAGGACAAATCACAGTTTGAAAAAGTTTATCCATGATTTTGACATTATCATGTGTCTTTTCTGTGTCTATTACATTCTGACGGCATTGGCATACTTTTTATAATTTCTTAGTCAATTAGGAAATATATTTAATCCGTACATGTTTTCACTTTTTTCGATGTTCCACAGCTTACCGCACTGTATTATATCAACACGAATCACAAAATTTCACTAAAAACATTTCTTGATGTAAATTCTAAACTAAACGTAACCTTAAACTCGCGAATCGCGTGTCTGAACGACAGTCTTAAGACTGTTGAATAAGTACATACAAATTTGAACCTTATGGTGTAAAGTTTAAAAATTAAAATTTGTGTTTTGAGTTATTTGAATTTTCAGTGTGTATTCAGTTTGTATTTGTTGATGTCACAAGTATAGCATGTTTCCACAGTTATGTTTGAAAGACACGCGAGAGTCCGCGAGAGTCACTCAATCACTTGTTTTAAATTTTCTAGTTTGTTGTTAAATTGGTTTTATTTTCAAGGATAATTTTTTTGTGTATTTCTCCATTTTTTTTTTAAAGTTATGTATCACACTTTTGTTCACAAAATTTGGTGGACTTCTTTGTGTAAGGTGTTTTTCTGTAATAATATTAATATAACTTTATTAAAATGAGGGATTATTAAAAATTATAAGTATTTAATACGATGATACTAGAAAGTATGACAGTGACACTTTTGTATATATTGAATAATTCAAAAACAAGCTCTTCTATTTAATAGATTATAATTTTAAATGAATCTGAGAGCACAAAATGAGTAGGTATATTATATTATTAAGTTATTATAATCTATTTTAAAATCCTAACTAAAATAGGGGTATGGTTAAAATTGAATTTATCTTGGTGAGTATTATGCGGGCTCGAAACTTTCCACTCAAAGTTATAACACAGGCGAGAAACTTGGACAAAACTTGTTATCTGAATCCAATACGGAGATTGTTTTTATATTATTTTGATCAAGCTATTGAATATTATTCAACACTACATTGTTTATACACTAATAAACATAAATTTCTGTACTATATTCACAATTTTTTTCTTTATATTCAAAAAAGTCATCAATCATTTTCCAATCGCTTCAAATCTAAATTTAATTTTAAAAACTCTATAATTAATTTAGAATGCGTTTAAAAATCTACACCTTTTTCTTAATTCTAAATTATCTTATTCTTAAACTTTCCGATTTTATTCTTCACTGGAATGCTTATAAACCTACCTATTCTCGCAAAACTATTCTAATCTAACTTTCTTAATTATTTAAATTTTTTAATAAAATAAATAAATAAAAAAACAAAACATAATTTATTTACAAACGAGGTTGGTATAAAAAAACACCGTTCATTTAAATATTTAAATTCATTCTCTTTTCCAGCACATGCGTTGGTCACACACACATACACAGAGCTTGGAGTGTGAGGAGCGCCTATTGGCTCGCTGCAGCCGGCCTCGGGTGAACTCGGCAATCTTCGTGTCGGCCGAACCCGCTGGCTTCCCGGGGTTCGATGCGGGCGAGTTCCTGAGGCGACACGGGTCTCAGTCCAAACTTTGCCGTAAAGCCAGGTAAGTATCGTGGGAGATTTGCATTGATAGGTACTTCGTTCGATAGTTAAAATTTGGGTTATACTAATGGAGAATGTATAATGTGATAGAGTTTGTTTTCCAAAAGAACCAATAGCGACTATGCCCATGGTCATGATATTTTTCAAAACGGCATAGAGAAACGAGTCTTAAAATATTTTTTCTTAACAATGTCTAACAGGTCAGCAGATAACATCCCTCTAACAACAATGAGCGACTCATCAGAGAGACTCTGCAAGGGCAAGCACCGGGAGGACACCATCAACGAAGAAGGCAAATCCGATGACAGTGGCAGCGTCGAGACTGTCAAACACTTTGGACTGCCCATCCTCTCGGTGTCAGGCCCTTCGCCCCCCGACGAGGACTACGACCAGATAGATGAGTACCTGTAGCATTTCCATACTAGTTTCCAGCTGAAATATGTGCTGGAAAAAATGCGGCCACCATGGCCCAGCCCCGCACAAACTCCTTAAGCTGATAACTAGCTATCGCACTGCACCGGACTTCTATAAACTTTTCTTTTGTGATAGTGTGTGTTTCGAATGGTACCGACTCTTCGACGAAGAATTTCAATTCAAAGACTACTGAAATTCCAAGTGTTTGAGAGACCGTAGCTTAGTGTGGTGTGTTTTCATTGATCCTAATAATATTTTTATATCTAATCTCCCGTGTCTATTGAGTGTTAAGGTAAATAGACTTTTAAATCACTTCGCTAGTGTAAGGACTGCACAATAATTCTACTATTAATATATCAGTGCCACTTTTAACTTTATTGGAAGTGTCTAAAATATAATAAGCAATCTTGGTGTAAGTACTTTCTAAATTACGATGTATAATATCTGCAGTGTCTTAGAATTTTCATTTATTAGATGCTAGTTCACTACGAGTGTAATTATAAATAATTTTGTATTGCATGTAGGTATGGATACATTTTGCATGTAACTAGGATAATATGTAGTGGTAGAATCTATGAAACGATTTGAAGGTTGAATTTTGGTCCAATGAAATGTATTATCTGCACATGGTGAGTTAGAGTGTAAATGTTAGGGATTCTGTCTGAAGAAAAGTTACAAGCAGAGTTCAGTATAACTCATATAGTGCGTAATATAATGTATTTAGTACTTGTATAAATTAGTCCTTCGACTCCGCCCACTTTGTTTCATGTTACTAAAGTGTAAAATACTGCCTCATATAGACATTTTGTTTTCTGAGCACAAATCATAACCGATATATTTTTTGAATTGTCAATTAAATCTTTAGCAGAAAACCCTATTTTGTTCCCTTTTAAATTAGAGTGTAAATAATTAGGATATTGAAGGCACTAATTAAATCGATAATTAGACGTACTGTATTTAAACTGTTAGTTTTCTAAATGTATGAATCTGAACTGGTGATTGGGGACCAGACGGGACATGTCACAGTAGGCCTTAAATCCAAATCACGGAGTTTTTCCAAATCCTATAGATAAATATTTGAAATAATAATACCTATTTCAAAGCTAAGACTATATTATTCCCTCCACTATTTATAGATTTTATCCTTCATCAATTTTTAGATTATCGAGTGATGCACGTACCTTAGTATCATTACTTTTCATTTGTTTTTAGTAAACAATTGAAGAATGCATATTTTTGAAAATAGTCACACTGTCATAAAAATATATTACACGAATTACAACTTACATTAAAGTAAAAACACCTTTAATATCAAAGTGTTAAGAATGATTATTGACTGTACTATATTTGTATAAAGTAGTCTGGTATTTCGGCCTACATTCATACCTAAATCCATCGTTATTCCAAACTCACTAGAGCTTCATATATCTCCTAATCTTATTTACGAACATAACATACTTAGTTTAAATACAGCAAAAACTTCCGAAAAAACAATATGATAATAATCGTAATTTAAAATAATTCATGTAGTCAATTTTAATCCCAATTTTAGGAATATCACGAAATCATATTTCTAATAGCTATAGGAACTAGGATTAATAAATCATTTATTTGTTTGTAAGAGTGGGTATGTAGCAATTTTATCGATAAGCTTGTTTTCTATTCGAACATACATGTAATAGATACGATGAAAATTTAGTCTAAAAATATATCTTAGTCAATAAAGAATTAATCTAATTAAAATTAAATATAATAAAGTATATCTTTTTGAATCGATTACACGAATCTGAATATCATATCGCAAATCGATTACTGCGTAAATTTAAAAATATCTGTAAATTGTATCTTAAAAATTGCTTTTCCGATTGCTCCAATTTGTTGTATAGGAGAATTTATCGATTGTTTTTAATAAAAATCCGATCAAACTTGTCTTGTGCCAATATTTTATTGTAGCATCTCTATTTTTGCTTCATTTATTTTATCACTTTTAAATGTTTTTAGATTGTTGTGAATTTATTTCATCCCATATCTATGGCGTAATAAGTACTGTCAACGTAAATATAAATAAAAAAATACGAATGAAATAGAACTAGGCCCAAAAGAGCCAATTTCCTTTCGAATTTAAATTAATTTGATAATACTCTAAAATTATAAGACATAAAATTAATACTAGATGTTACACCATTTTAATTATTTTGTAATTTGAAATATTAGCGTAGCTTTTACATGATTAGAATGCATACTGTATTTAGTGTTTTAAATATTAAAATTGTACATATCTCTGAATGATCACAATTGTTATAATTATAAATGCTCATAATTCTAATGTACATTATAAAATCTATTAAGAATATAATATTGTACAACTATTATTTACATCCCTACGTCTATTTACTATCACGATGAAATAAAATTTTTAAATCTTTGTTGTTTGTTTTATTGTGTCATACACCTAACATTTTTCTCAGTGAATATAATAATGTCTGAGTTTTAGTAAGAAAAACACTAAATGTTTATAATAATATCAATGACGTAAAAAATATTATTTATAAAACAGTTATTTAAAGTTTATAAAAAAAGCCGTCAATATTGGCAGTCATAGTGTGCTTCATGCAGAGCTACTCCCAAACCATATATTTAAATTTTATCTTTTATTTAAATATAACACAAAAAAAAATACTTTCTCTTTCGTATACAACACTTAAAATAAAGTTATTGTTCGACATCTTTTTCAGTATTTCTGTTCACTTTCAGGTATTTTCTTAACAAAGGATGGTTTTACATAGAAAAATATCACGTTCAGGAAATCTGAGAGTTCAAATAAATATCAAAAGGTTAAATAAATATTTGTCGACGGAAACTAAGCAAAGGAAGCATGGTACTCGTATTTGACAGGAAAGACACTACTGCGTTTGGATAACATTGTTTATTATATTTAAAATATAAACATTTAATTTTGTGTCCTAGAATTAGAGTTGAAATTTGATTTCTTATAAATAATTACACATGATCATACCAAACTACAGAACCAATTTTCGTAGGTCTCTGAGATCCTGTCAACCAAAAATTAATTAAATTAATTATAAAAAAGAAATTGGATACGATTGACGATACATGCCGAATATATTGCGTAGCAACATACAAAAAAGGACCAAATTTTTTTCTAGTATAGGTGATAACAATATAAGCAGCTGTAAATTATATGATAAAATACTGTATTTTTTTTTTAAATGGTTAAAGCTTTATTAATACGCAATTAAATCTAATATAAGATCAAACTCTAACTATAATAAAATTAAAACTTACATAAATAAAAACTAAACGGCGTCAAAGAACTCATCGTCATCCTTGTCAATGGCGGGGAACGTGCCCAGAAGGATGGCAGCATTTGATAAAAATAATCATACGAGTCAAACTACTATATATCGAAGGAGTAAAAAAATGAAGACTTTTTTATTAGTTTCGCGTCGTAAACAACAATCAAAACCAAATTAATGGTTTCCTCAAAAACATAATGTTGAACTAAGAGCTAGGTGTACTAATGAAGACAATAGATCAAAGCTAATAATATACCACGCACCCATTAGCGTTTCCGACATTTATTCTTATAAATTTATTTATATAATTTATTTAGCAGCTTTTTAAGGAAACGTGTCTATTAAATAACTTTTATGACTTAAACCACACTAATAGTATAGCTTAGTAATATAATTCAAACTAAAAGTGTTGAGATTTATTAGTTTTGTCACGAAGTTCTGCAAGTAGTTTTATCAGTATAGGAATCAGAGGCCTCATTCCGCGATTTCAGAGTTGCTTGAATTGACCGAACGACTTACTTTGGTAATTTTTACGATAATTGTCAGTTCGATCATTAATTGGTCATTACGATCATTCTTTTCGAGTGTTCAATGAGACTATGACTAAAAAAATTAAGAACAATTACAAGTTCACTGAACGACCACTGACATGCTTTTAAAATAGCTGAATTGAGGTATAGAACGAATTACTCTGCAGTGCGGGTAGATCAATTAAATAAGATATATTATTAATGCTTCAGTTATTTTGCACTGCAGTGTACTTTATGGGGAAGGTACGTGCGGCACCAAAGTTCAATGTCGAATGTTGTGTAGTGGAAATATGAGGTATTTTCCTTCAGACATTTTAGATAAACTGTGAGCAAATTGATACGTATTTCATCCTGCTTGACAGTAATTTTATAAATAATATGCTGTCTTAAATGTAAAATGAATTACCCTGTCTCATTTTCGTACAAATATCTAATCAAACATTTTTTAATGATAAAACATGATTGAATACTTAATACTTTTGACAAATATTTTTATCATTAACTCAGTAACAATTATTATAGGCATACTTATTTAAATTTAATATGGAAAATAGAAATACCAATATAATAAATAAATAATCCAGCCTATAAACGTCCCACTGCTGGGCACAGGCCTCTTCAATATAAAATTTAATGAAGCAACGCAATGTAGGTACATAAAATTATTTACAATTTAATCAACTTTGCAATTAATTGATATCGTCACGTCATCGTATGGTTTCAAGTAACATTGAAAATAAAGCATAAATTATTTATTGAAAAGTTCCGATGAAAAAATAATTGCTTGTACCAGATGTGGAAAGCATGGACTGCCGGTTAAATAAATGGGAAATATATTTTTAACTTGTCATTTGTTTTAAAAGAGGGTATACGTAAAGTTTGTAATGCGGTAAGTCAGTTTAACGAAGGACAGTAATGAAATTGGTGATCGTAGTGAGTTTTCGTGATTGTTAAGAACTAGATGAGGTTTAAGTGTTGTGTTTATAAAATATATGTTTTAATATGTGTTTCTTGAAATCAAGAGATGACTTAAATGGTGTAGAGAGCAGATAATTTAGTGATTGTGTTATTTTGTTCCTGTTCTTCAAAAGGCGTAAAAAAATGGTGAGTTATTCATATTTTTATATTTTTTGGAAATACATTTTGATTAGCCTTACTATTCGGTGCCATTACTTTCCAAAATAATATTTCTACTAAGCATAAGAACGAGAGTAAAAATAAGTAGGTAGGTATCGCGTCTTCTATTTTATGAATGCTACAGACCGACAGACGAATTGACGACTTAAATAAAGCGAGTAACAAAGTAACAACCTTTCTTCGTTTTACAATTCCTATCTGTAACATTAACAAAAGCCCTAGATCTTAACTAAATATTCTTTAGTAAAATTAAAACTTGCAGTTAATTGCGTTCTGGATTCGCCTTGACTGAATTATTCATTTTCTTTCTTTTTCTTCACCTGTTTTGGTGTTAAATTACAATGTGAAAATAACAATAACTGAGTATTTGCAGTTTTATTTCTTATATAAGTATTAAGTTACATAATATATTAGTAGGTATTCAAAGTCGACTCGCGTACCTAAAGTATATTTGTACGCGTGAACAAAGATCAAGAAAATTACAAACGAGTGTTATTAACTTACATAAATAAAAAGTAGCACTTCATTCTAAACAAAAACATACAGCCTAAAACCACAAACGTTGAAAAATTACATTAAAAATAAAGTCACCCGATAAAATTCAGCGACCCATAACAAGCTTATTAAATTATATTTTATGGTATCTTTTTATCCACAATATAATAATCTTCAATGTCTACAAAACAAATGCTTATGGCAAAACAAATGAGTCACTAAAAAATAATGAGCAAAAGAAAATACGAAAGTTGATATTTGGCAAACATTTGGTCAAAAAATTATGTCAAACATTTGGCTGGTAACGTTTCGCCCAACACATTGTATGAAAAAGGACTGTTCATTGGAATCAAAACCATCCGGTTTCCTGACAATGATATCTGTTTGTTTGCCTTCCATAATACGTTGTTATATCCAGTTAGACCCGAGAATTTAGGTCATTTGATAATACCTTTTGTATATGATTTTGTTGTAAAATGTAATAAAGGGAAAGCGGTTGCAAAAACAATTTATTTTTAGGCAATCCCGATAATTATGTTATAAGCCACGTCGCTAAGTATTTTAACATTGGTCACAAGCATTATCCAGTTTTAATCGACAAGCCCTTAAACTATTAACATTAATTTTTCCTTTTTTTTTCTCTTTAGAAATGTTTTTTAATTGTTAAATTGGGTAAATCATGAGTAATGTAATTGTTGGAAGATAATAAGAAAATAAGTTATGTAGGTATTTTTACTATACCAGACCCATAAATACCATTAGGGGTATGTTTTTTCAATTTACTTTTTATGTCACTGATATTTTATTTAAGTGTCGTGACATAAACATTCATGTGTAAATAATAATAATAATATTCCGGGAGCAGCATACGCAGAGCTTGTGTTATGGTAACCAGACAAGTGATAAACATACCTACTTATATATTTCTAAATGTTCTCTGTTCTGTTCTGCACAGAGAGGTTTGGAAGAAGAAAGGCGAGGCTTTTGCCCAGCTGTGGTTTCTAAAGTAGGCTAATAAAAATATATATATATATATATTTCTAAATACCTACATGTTATATGTATGTTCTTGTACCAGTTTATCCCTGATGTAATGTCATTTCACTTCTAGTTCCTACTAACATTTACTCTACAAACACTATGCAACATGTAAATAATTTAAGCATGACCGCATAATTTATCAACGTAGAGGTCAAGTAACAATACAATTAATAATAGTCAACATGGTATACCCTTGAGGCTTAGTCGTAAATATTCAGCACTAGTTGTTAGCAAGGGTTGAGGTGCTCTTAAACCGCAATTAATTGTTAATGTAACAATATTATTAGTAGCAGTTAAACGGGTAAGTGAAGTCTTAAACTCGTGACTGTGGGATTTAAATTTGAGTGTTGGTATGTCTTCCGCATAAGAGGGTTCAGGATTGAAAGTTCTGGCAAAATTTAGGTGACGCTTATACGGTCGGTAGTAGGTAGATATTCTTTTGATTATAAAGAGATTCTTTAGTAAGTAAGTTGTTTCTTGGTTGCACTAGTTGCGGAAACATTTGTTCTTTGGGAGATTATAATTTGACTTTTATATTTATATATTTGGAGGAGGAGGAGGATCCTATTCAGCGAAATATTTTTTATTCATGATTGTTATAGATCTAAGAGGTGGTTACATGAATATGATTTATTTATGTGTATATAATTATTAAAATGATTTTTAAGTGTAATAAATCTTATTATAAGGTTCAGTTTCAATATATATTTTTTGTTGGAATATACATTCATGGACAATGGACTGCATTTAGACATGAGACAGTGTGAGAAGCTGTTTTTGTTTGTGTAAATGTTTTTGTATGCGTTAGTCTTATACCAATTTTCTGGTATGTGTTTTGTATCATGAAATCCTTACTGACTACCTTAAGCTCCTTTCATATGAAAGCAGCTTGCTTTCATCTCTTCAAGCACCGCATATTTCTAGAAAAGTCTCAAGGGATAGGAATCGTAGACAAAGAGCCAGTTTATAAGGTGTATGTACTAAGGTGAATGAACTTGTTGAATCATTGACGATAAGTCTTCTTCAATAGAGAATGCTACTTGCAATTTGTCATAAAGAATATTTTTATTTAAAATGAAGAGGTTTTCATTAATTACGCAGTAGGGAAAATAAATTAGCTACATTTTTTTTAGGTTTTCTCAACGTTAGCCTTATGAATTAAAATGATAATTAACAAATTGAAGCTTATCTTAAGAGTTTAAAAGAAAATGTTACTTCAGCAATTTAAATAATTACATAATGTTTTCTTCATTATTGCGATATTTAATAACACGGTTCTCAAAAAATAAGTAATATCTTTCTATTTATTGTCTCAATTATCTTGTATCACCCTTGTTAGAGTATAATATATTTACGGTCAAAAAACATATTTCGCGTTGTATTATTGTTGTTATTAAGATTTGTGTTTAGTGCATAGTAGATTTAAGACGTAGACTGAAGAAGAGAGTGCTCTTATTGTAAAAAAACTTTGTTTTTATTTTATGCGACTATTTTTACTAACAGATTTCTTAATCTGATGAAGGTATGGAGGCTGGCTTCGTTAAATGGTGATTTTTGGGGATTCCTAAGAAACTATTACGGGCCTTGAGTGGACTACTCGATTTTGCCTTCTGTCTAATTTTTATTCCACCAACTTTATTTTCTCAGATTTTCATTTAATATTTAAAATCTTTATAGCTTTTCGTTATTGAACAACTATAATGTATTACAAAAATAACTTTATTTTAGATATGAACTAGAATAATATTCTTATTATTTTAGTTTTAGTCAGCAATTAACCATCTCGTCTTAGCCAGGCACTTAAAGCGCACATCTGTATTATTAACTGAAATTCTAGGAAACCATCCAAGGAACGCTACTGTGGTTTCTTCAAGGTATTTCTATTAAATACAGCAAGTGTAATAACTTTCAGTATTCATATTTCAGTATCTATATTAATATTAAAAAAACTTAAGTTACTGTTTGTCTCCGTGGTTGTTAGGCTCTCAAACTAACTAACAAAAAATGTAGTTAATAATTTTTTTTTAAATTCAAAAGGAGGTTGAATAATCTCGCTTTTTGCCGCTATATTATCAATATTATTGGGGCTACGCGGAAAAGTAGTTACATAGGTAAGTCAAATAATTAGACGGTAATAGATACGGAGCGTATTAATGTATGTAAGCATGATGTATATATTATTATACATACATACATACATATAATCACGCCTGTTTCCCGTAGGGGTAGGCAGAGACCACTTCTTTCCACTTGCTACGATCCTTACATACTTGTTTCGCTTCATCTACTGTCATAATTCCTAAACCGAAGAGCATATTACTATAGCTATATTTTTTTAATTATTTTCTGAAACGGTCGCTATTGTCTAAGGTTCGCATTAACAGAGGTAAAATAGACAGCAACACAGTTGCAAAAACATTTTAACTAAGTGACTTACGACGCTACTTAAGATGCAGTGTCAAAGTAACCTCGGATGTCTGATATGCCACAAATATATATATAATCTTGTTATATAAATATATAACAAGATTATATATTCAAAATGGTGTTCTTTATAAACTCATTATTTCTTGTTTATCAACTTCGTTAGGTTATTCTCCCACATTTCATCGTAAACCTTGTAAAATGCATTCCGGCTTGCTCTTAGCTTTAAGCGGTAACTAACTTTAGCAGGTAATCAAAACTTTTATAAACTTTACATGTGTTGGCTTTTGAGCTCAACTTTATTATTGTTGCTCGAATTTGAAATCTCTGTACATTTACTTAAGGTTTGTTGTTTATTGGCAATTGTTTTGTTTTACTAATACTCAATGTTCTGATGCATTATCTCATCGTGCATATGTAATCATACATATTATTTCACATATACGTATAACATTATTTTCCTACACCGGGCTCATAATCGCGGCTTAAACAATCTTGTTTAAGAGCATTTTTATTGTTATAAAACCTTTTTTGAGAGTTTTTTCGTTAGAGTTATTTTTGGTTTATAATTATTATTTAATTTTAATGGTGTAATTTGTGGTGCATTAAATAATATTCTATGTATCCATCTATCTAAGGCTATTGTTGAAATGAGAACAGGTTATAATAACAGTATATAATTTGGTAGGTTTTTTAAAAATATTCACAAGAGCTTCAGATCCTTGACATACATACAATAATTTGCCGGATTTTTATATTTTATACAAAACTCTTAAAACAACTTTTTATTTCCAACTCCACTTCAAAAAGAATATCCACAGATAAAAACTGCGTGCAACGTAGATAACTTTTAAACTACCTGTAAAAATGAATAAACTCGCTCAACTTTTAACTAGAGCTTGACTGGGCTTGACTGAGTTCAACTGGGTTTGACTGAGTTCAACTTCAGCTTGTGCTCAACTGCGCTCGACACAAGTGTCAACGAGAGCTCTGGTTGTTGAAAAATGTCTCAGCTGTGTCCTTATTAGCAGGTTATTGATCGGTTTAATAAATAATAATATTGAAGTATGTCGAACAGGAGTGCGTTAAGGTCATGGCACATTATACCGGCACCGCAACAGCACCGCTCCAAACCAGCCATTAACTTGTCATTCAATTTAGAGCATTAAATCGTGTGTAGTATAATATATTTCATAATGTCAATATGAAAAAGCCAACGGCGGGCAGTCAGCGCGCTTGCCGCTACCACACAACTCGACTCGCAGCCCGCGTGCTGCAAGCGAGCGGACCTTGTGCGTACAGCGCGCCGACGCACAGTGTGGGAATCTCGAAATCTAGGGGGATTTAATTCCAAATTGAATTAAATAAAAGATACAAGTTAAAAAATAATATTGATTGGTATTTAAATAAATAAAAATACTTAAACAGTAAGAGAAAATAAAGTTATATTAAAAAAAAATGCGATTTGAATAAATTTTGTTACTTCAGTCACTAATTCCACTTTCGGCCTCATTTACGGTGGGTACAGAAAGCAATTTCAGAACATCAGGATCTAGAGGACTCCGTTTTCTCTTCATTATAAGCCTTAAGCTGGATATGAAGGGGTCTGATGATATAAGAAGCCTATTAAGTAGGTCGGCATTGGTTTCTATTCGTGACGTTTTTCTAGTGAAGAATTCCCTATATCTTCGGTTATCTTTGTTTCTAGCCTCTTGTGCCTCTTCCGATAACTGGCCAATCGGTAAAATACACGAAGCTATGACATCGCGGCCATGAAATAAAACTTTGTGCACACTAACTGGCATGTTATACCACGAGTATTCCCTAAGATACAGGTTTCTGGTTTCTTCTGTGTAACTATTGAAGGAATCTAAATCGACTGTAAAACCAGACCCTAGAGTTTCTAAAATGATATGAAACCTCGTTATTAGTTCTAAATTTATCCCGGTAATATCAGCTGTTATTGTAGCACCTCTAAAAAATCGGCGTGCTGTGTTGCCATCATTGGTATTACCAGCTTGCTGAGTCGGAAAATCCACTAATAAACCCAATTCATTTCGGAACCGTGTTTGTATGTGTATCTTCCTTGCCTTAACCTTATCTTTATTTTCTTGACCTCTAACTTGCCACATTTTTATATCAAGTCTGTAGGCGATATGAAGGATACATTCCATAAACCTAATCCAGGAATGCAAAGGAGAAAGCCCGAAAGACAATGCAGCTTGATCGAGAGGTTTCATCAAAATAAGAAATGGATTATTCATCTCTGAAGGCTTTGCTCCACATATATAGCAAGTTTGAGATGAGGACGAAACAACAGATAGAGCACTACATATTTTGCCGTCTATCATAGTCAGCATAAAAACTGGTTTCACTAAAATCTTAAAGTTATCTAGACTTACTTCGACGGCCGACAGCATATCGATTTGGTGTTGTATTGTGTCAACCTCTTGTCTAATTAATGAAGTAGTCTCTTTAGCAAAGTTAAGTCTAATTGGTCGACAGTACCTTGTTGAAGAAGGGGCTGGATTTTGCCAAACTATAATATTATTCTCTTCAACATTCAACCGTAACTGTATAGGTACCATGGATATGCTGAAAAGGTTCTCATCAAATTTATTTTCTGAACAAAATTTTTGTTTATATGATTTTTGTTGTGCTCCATCACAACCCCACTTAATTAACAGTGACAGTTCCTTTACTCCACTATGCAATTTCTCAATTGACCCAAGAACCTCTTTCTGAGATACACAAAGTCGTTCGATACTGTGATCAACTAATGATTGCAGGTCACACGTTGCAGTTGATTCTGTTACGGTTTTATTAGAAGGATAACATTTCTTCTTAGCCTCTTTTATTCGGTCATAAGATGGCAATAAGTTTTTTACCAATTTATTTATCCTTTTCCGTATTATATCATATTGATGTGTTGATAAATCAGCATCTACCATCATACTTAATGCTTCATCGGCCGACACAGTCATTTGAACGCTTTCGCTAATCATTCTTTTACGTACGCTTCTCATGACGGAACCTCTCTTAGGTGAACTCATAGAAAGTTCTTTTACGATAGCTGCAGAGTCCCTTTTGCCTGCTTTTCGAAGGTTACATTCATGTGCAATCATTATTTCTTCAGGGCTAGTAGATGATATCAGATTCATAATTTTGCGTTTTTTTGTTTTATCGCAACATTCTACAAAACTTTTGTGTGGTCTTCCTGGTGAATGGCAAGATGTAGATGGTATTTCATTTAAAACATTATCTGGTAATTTAATGCATTCATTCAACCAAGTTATATTCTTGTTTAAAAAGCGTTCACGATGTCTACCGCTTGCTGTCCATTTTTCGTTAAATTTGTTACATAACCTCCTTAAAAAGAACTTAATTTCATTTATAGCACCTTCCGAGAATTGTATTTGAGGGTAATTACCTATTAAAAAAACAAAAATAGCATCAATTCGCTCCTTTTTCACATTTGAGGCCCAAATATCAAAAAGTTGTTTTTTTGTAATTTCGGAGGTCATTCTGAAAACCGAAAAATAATTATAACAGTCGCAGAAAATCGCAAGTTTTATCAATTGTTCTCAAAAGTTAAGAATCTAAATCATAAATTGAAACAATAAAAACATCGGGATATTTAAGTCATTTTTTTTTATACACCTTTTGTTTTGAAAATCATCTCTAAAAAATGCTTAATTTAACTGTACTTTCAAACGATGTTATTAGATCAATGTTTAACTATTACTTAAATAAAATACACTCTAACTTACCTTGAAAGATATACACAATATAATAATAAACCAATAAACAAGATTATAGGTTAATTTGATTAGTAATTTCAAGTGAAGATGACACTTTAATGTTGTTGTTCGTGTTGCAAGAGTACAACAATTATTATCTACCCATTTCAAAATTTTTTATTTATTTTTTTAACCTACCTACAAGAATTTGTAATACGTAGATGTGACAAATAGGGTCTTAGGTATAAATAGGTAATAACTATATTATCAATTATTAAAATTTATATTTTGATTTAAATCCCCCTAGATTGCAAGATTCCCACACTGTGCGACGGCATGCTTATTACGCGCCGACTCCGAGTCGGCAGATAAACAACGTCATTGCGTCGTCGTCGTTCTTCGTCGAGAGCAATAGCGATTATTGCTAGTTCGCGCAATGTAAACCGAGACATTATGAAAACGTACAAGTCCTAGGCGTGTTCAATCATAAATGCCTAAAAATAATATTGAGTTCGCGGTGACAGCAAGCTTGCACCTCGCGGACTGTGAGCTTACAGGTCGCAGCCGGCGCGCGGACTGCGAGCTTGCACCTTGCGGACAACGCGTAGTAAGCGCGCTGGCAGCTAGCCGTAGTCTAAATTCGAGGCGACGCCGTGCTGCAGCTGTGCAGTTGCGGTGCCGGTATAATGTGCTATAACCTTTAGGTGTTTTGTATGGTATTATTTTAGGTATATTATGTTCGAATACTTTAAAGTATGTTTATTTTGTTTACGATACGCGAGACTCGATTGATCGATCGTAATTGATTTCCTGTTGCCTTAATTACCGGTCAAAACAGTATTTAAATATGGTATTAGGTATAGCTAATTTCTCAAATAAATTACGTAGGTAAATTATTTTAACTAATATTAGGTTTACTAAAATACAACCATACTAATATAATATAATATACCGGGGCATCTCACACACGGTTGTCTGATCCCAACCTAAGCAGAGCTTGTGTTATGGTAACCAGACAACTGATAAAATTACTTAAATATTTCTGAATACATACATCCGAGTGCACACAGTTTTTTTAAAGATTTATCCAGACGCCTGGTTGACACTTCGTGTGACCCAAAGGCTGGCTTCTACCTAGGTCAGCGCATAAGCATTGCCATACAACGTGGCAATGCTGCCAGCCTTTTGGGCACACTCCCAGTCGACAGCGACGTGGGTGAATTTTTTGACGCCTTATTTTAGTTCTTAGTTTTATTTAGTATATATTTTTTCCTATTGAATACATACATATTATAGTAGATTACACCCAGACACATAACAAATGATCGTGCTCATCACACAAATATTTGTCCTTGGTGGGAATCGAACCCACGACCTCCAGTATAGCAGTCAGGTTCTCTAACCACTAGACAAACAGGCCTGCCTGTAAACCATAAGGTTTACTCTTGCTGTCTGAACGAATGTGAATTTTAAACTTAACGATTTGTTATTCGCTACGCGATATTTATGTCGCTTACTGTCCCATTAAAAAAGACAATATAAAATCGTCGTAACAAAGCACTTCAAAAGACAAGCAAATCATTTTTCTGGAATTCTAAAAAATATTTGTAACTTCCTTGAAAATAATTCAATTACGAAGCCCTATTAGTTTAGCTTTCTAGTTCATGAAGAAAATTCTAAGGAAATTTAATTGGGTCGCAACAACCGCCTCTACGGAATAATGAAAGAATTATTGTACTCAATACACACCTATTATTATTTTTAACAGGATTCCTTTTCTGTTCATTTACTGGTTTTTCAGAATTTAAATGTATTTTTTTTCCACGTGACATAAATGTGCTGCAGGTTTATAGTATGTAGTTATACTGCGATTTGAACTTCGTGGCGGCTGTGAAGTGCGCTTCACTTAGAGCAATACCTCGCTCCGCAACCCCGCTGGCGGATGAGTTTGTTACTGCGCATCTACTCGTCTCGTGTTCAGAGTCGCCATCAAGACAAGTGTGAATCTTACTATACCTAGGGCATCCATCGGAGCATTCTGGGCATGTTTAGGATCCTACGGCTCCAGCAAAGGCAAGGACGGGACCGGAGATTATTTAGTCGGTGTAAGTTCAACATATCCCCACATCCCGCCATGCATCGGCTTGGCTTTAAGTGAAGATTTTCCCCATACAAACAAAATAGAGAGAATTGAAAGAAAGAAACGCATCTCTTTTCTGCAATAAGACCTAAAGGTAATTTTAGAATAGTACAAGTTTTAAGTTATACATAAACATTTGTAGGTAAATCTATTATTTTTGTATAAATTAAGTCTACTTAAAAAGGTATTGTGCATCATGCATGTATTTTAAGTTGGCCAGAGAAATATTACTTTCACAGAGTTGTCAAATAAAATGTGCACCACTTTTACACACTGCCAATGTAAGAGAGTAATCCGGCTTGGATTAAGGTCTGTAAAAGCAATGAAGTTTGTGCCATATGACGTCAGGAGTTTAAGTACTGCACAGCAAATAAAGTGGCGACTGAGTTCAGATTTCATTTTTAATTAAATATTTTTATGGTTTTATGTTAATGTTGCTTGTTATTTTAAATATTGTTGTCTTAATTAAATGCTTTATTTTTACTTTCGAAATATTAAAGTTGGTTTTAATCCAGTAATTTAGTTAGTTTACCAAAGTGATTAAATGTCTAATATAAATCTTGCGGAGCAAATTAATTTAATAAAATAAATACCTATATTTTCATTAAATTATTTTCCTCTACAAAAGAAGCCACAACCTCCAGCTCTACATAGAAAACCAAACATGACAAATTAACATACTCACAAAATTAACCGGCCTGACCCAAACGGCTTAAACTATACCATGTCTACCCACCTCCATTTACTATTCAACACCTTTTCCGATTCCAGCGAAGTTTGCGTTGTAATGAATACCGCTGCCACACGCTCAGCAAAAAGGTCGCTTAACTTGTGCTGCATAAAGCGTCTCGTGGCTTTATGCCGAAGTCGCATAGCTTTGATACCGACACAAGCCTTCTCGGGATTTGACAAAGCGATGAATGTGCTGGATGGTGCTAGAATGGAATTGGTAGGTTGATGATAAAGGATTTTGCAGGTGTGATTTGTTATTCAAAATACTTTGTTTTAATCATTTCTGTACAAATTATGATTGGTACCTATTTTTGATTATGATTAGAATGCTGAGGAAAATCAATTCTGTATTTTTAGAACTATGTCTTAATATATTATTCACAGCCTTAAATAATAATAAAACCTACATTATATCATCATCATCATACAGAAATCCAAGGGGGTGGGTCTTCTTTGGGTAGGACGTTTATGAAAAATTAAGGTAATGATTTCGTACTTACTTTTTCACGTTTACAACAAATTAAGTTTGTTCATTATAAATCAATTTACTTGCTAAACGTATAGTAACCTTGACCGGAGCGGAATAGGTTCCCTTGAACTCACTGCGGTAGACGATACCTAAAAACTAATATTTATGAAGCTTATGAATAGTTATGACGTAAAGTTACCGTGTGTTATCAACTTCATATTTTACCTTAACTTGTTTACTAAATATTTTACAGCACGTGTAGGCTTAGGTGGTAGAAAAGTCTCGTCTGGCAACTATTCAATCACACAATGCATTTCTGAAAATAACTTACAGATTTTTCTGTGGGAAGAACTTTCAAACTGCCTTGTTGGCCTAGTGGCACTAAGCGCGACTGCTACGCTGGAGGTCTTGGGTTCGATTCCCAGGTCGACCAAGGTGTTATTGGGTTTTTCTATTAAATTCTCAGTAGCAGGTCGGAGTTCGGATTTGTGCCCGGTAAGTGCCAATAGGCTCGCCCCCTATTACATGGGACTTAAACATATCGGCGAACTGTGGGTGTACATTGGTACACCTCTGCCTACTCTTCGGGGATACAGGCGTGATGATATGTATATGTATGAAGAACTTTCACAAGTTAAAAAGACACTATTGTAACAATATGTAAACTTTAAACAAAGATACTCCATACCAGTCTTACTATGGGATACTGTGTTTCCCAGTAAAATGGCTTGTGGAGGTCAGATAGATATGCAGTCGCTCCATATAAAATACGGCATTCATCTGAATCCGGTAAGACTGGTAGCCGACCCCAACATAGTTGGGAAAAGGCTCGGGAGATGATGATGATGACTCTAGAACCAGGAATACCATCATTAGTTTGTAACTACAAACAAGGAAAAAGGTTTTATTCCATTAACCAAAATGCTAAGCTACTATCCTATCATAGAACTGCTGGCAAAAAATCTTAAGAAATAAACAATGTGTAGTAAATTTCCGATTCACAAAACAAATGAGGGAGTTTCAACTCTTAATTTCATAATGATCTTTGCACAATAAAACGTCATTTCATATCTAGTGCCTCGACATCCGTTTCAGCATATCTATTCAATACTCGTGACGAGCTGCCCGCCGTTGTTACACGTTGTCGCCATTTCGGAATCCGTTTCAATCCAAGATGGAATCTGTTCACTTTGAAACGCATATGACGTATCGGTTTTGTCGCATTGGCTGTAACAGTTGCATGGTAGTTGGGATCTAATGATGTCGATGCAGTTGTAGGAAATTAAGCGGTTTTAATTTGGGTACCTTTTATGATTACGGCTTGTGTAATTGTGCTTTATTGGGCAGTTTTAATATCCAACTCAACTTAAACTAGTGTATTATTATGTTGCAGTAAAAGACGGCCATTTAATTATAACATCAATCTCATACTTTTGGAAAAATATGTGTAAAAGTTACACCATTCATAATCACAATTCGTCAAATTTTAAAACTTAAATATCTAAATAATCTAAAAATAATTCAATGTTCAATGTATTTGTTGGTCGCAACCGCAAACTCAATCAATAAAAACAATTTCATTATTAATTCTAATATCTCAAATATATTTTTCTACAAAAACCATAGTTGTGTGTACCATAGAAGTTTAATATAATTTCCCTGCTGTTTGTTAAAGCTAAAAGCTTACAACAATGTTTAGGTAGCCTGTTATTGATCTAACCGTTAACGCATGTGAGCCTGAGGGACTAGAGAGTGTTATTACACGCGATATTACTTTATTTTATGTCGGCAAATTAAATTTTATAAGCTCTATGTTCATTTATAATGAGTTGATTTTCCCATAGCCTACTTTTTCCTCTTTACAGGGAAATGGTTGTAGATTTTACACAAGTAGAAGCATGAATAGTTTTATAAATAAATTTTGGTTTTAACGGTTTTTTTTTTTGCCATAATGTCGTAGTATTTTCCATTGAAGAGAACTTGCATTTCTATCTTCTTAAGTCTCGAGTTCGCAAAGGACCAAAATTGGAGTTACCGACAAACATTTATTTAGTTCAAGTTTATTTATTTACTTATTTAAGGCAAACCAACTAAATACACACAGAATCATTTCATTTACAAATAAAATAGCTTTGCATGCATCTAAATTAAAGGTAAGCACAGCATTTTATTTTGAGCTATCTGTACATTACAAAATACTTATAAAAATTAACTACAAGTTACATGTATGTTGTTTTTTACATACTATTATGTGAAAAATAAAACTTGTTGCAGCATAATTGGAGTATTTAAAACGATTTAAATAAAAAAATAAACTTATTTAAAAACTTGAGTGAAAAAATGAACACATCAAACGAAATTTTTAGTCTAACACACCTGAGGTGGGCTAAAGCTAATACAACTTGAGAAATAACTTAATTAAGTTTGACTGATACCAAACCACAGTAATATCTAGTCTAATTGCTAATCCCACTTTGTATGCTAATTATAAAGACAGGTTATATATGAAACGTCACAAACATATGAAGATTTAAAGGTAAAGGTAAATAGTTTTGAGGTTTGGCATAGGGTTGGTATCTGTGAAGCAATATGAGCTTTTTGATGTTGAGTTAAGGATGATTTTGCTTTATCAACTTAAAGATTAGACGCTTGGTTATGCTTAAGCTGTGCTGTAGTATGAAATTTAGTCTAAAAACATTTTTGTTCAGAAAATTATTTTATGTGTGAATTGCTTAATAAGTCCAGTATACATTTCGAGTAGACAGATAATACGGTAACATAAACAAAACCAATGTCTAAAGAAAATATCACCTATTTAAACAATGCTTATTATTTAGTTCTGAGGTTTACGCGAATATTAGACATTGAAATAAACTAAAATCTAAATATAAACCGCGATAAAATCCGTAAAGTAGTTTTATTTCAATGCTTATTATTTGAATAATTCATAAGATCAATCACATGGCTATGTCCCTAAATAATATTATTTTTTAAATTAACATTCTGCTCATCGTTACTCCGCTCAACTTAGTGACGTCACAGTCTATCATACAGTTTTCTAGTTTGTTCCCCATTATTTTTGCCTGTCACTTGTGCAGTAGATTAGAAGCTAGTATTGTGAATTATTCATCTAGGACCTGTCACCGTGTTTTATGTTCTACAATGTACTAGCGGTTTGTACCGCGTATTGTAAAAGGATTTGATAGTTTGTTGTGTTTTGATCGTTGTTTAAGAGTTTTTATGTTGAAGGGAGATTGATAAACAGTGTGACTTCATCGAACTGTGTAAAACATGTTTAAGGTTTTTTACGTAATGGGGAATAAATATGCGTTTAAGATTTAATTTATTTATTTGTTTAAGGTTTAAAAAAAAATGACATTCAATGTGTAAAGGTCTTCAATGTTATATTGTAACCTAGAATGTAAACATAGTAATAAAGTATTATCCATATTGTCCTTTTCCATTGGCGTTGTCTATACCATCCAGCAATAAGATAAAATATGCGCTTTCCTACGTCATATCTTTAATAATTTTGGTTATTTCAATGCTTAAGTACATATTAAAGATTGTAAATAAAATAATTATTATTTTAAATCCATATTTACTAATCGGATTGAAAATATTCTCGGGACATTTTTATTACAAATCCTATGATTAATTTTACATGCCAAATTCCATTTATCAAGCAACTTAGTGAATATTTTATCCTCAATAAGATTCGTGTAAATCGGGCTTACTCAACTAACCTGTGACTGCTTAAGAGATTTACAAGGACTAAGTAGATTTCTAAATAAAAGTTTGTGACGCTCAATGGATATTTTATACCTTAGTTTACACAGAAATAAAAAGGTGAGGTACAACATGACCTTTCTAATTTCGCAATGTTTATTTTGTCTGGGAAACTTTAGTTGTCCTTTGTTTAGGGTCCCGTACCCAAAGGGTAGCATCGGGACCCTACTACTAAGCCTACGATTTCTGTCTATCTGTCCGTCTTATCACAGGCCTCTACACACCAAACAGTAAAAGTTAGACAGCTGAAATCTACACCAAATACTTGTTATTATGGCCGCTATCACAACAAATACTAAAATCATTGAAAACTTTAAATCTAAGACCCCTTTGCATTGATGCATTCAAACCGCAAACGAATTGCCTTATAATTTATAAAGACATAGCACATAGTTAAACGTAACCTGAGTGACCTAATGAGTAACCTAGCAATTCTTTCTGATGTTGGTACGGAACCCTTCATGCGCGAGTCCAACTCACAGGCTGGTTTTTTATTTTATTATTTACAGAGTGGAAATCTAATGAATTTAATTTGCACCTAAAAACACCCCAGTCTTATCCTTGCCTTTGCCGGAGTCACGGGATCTCGGTATTTAAAGCACCCCTTCAAATCATGGTTCATTATTATCGTCATAATTAATTCTGTATTTAAAAACTGTTAGAGGTAACTATTACGATATTAAAATAGCTATTATTAATTGATAAAAAAAGATTAGGTTGAAATATATTATGGCTATTAAATTAATTATAATATGACAATTAATTAAAAGAAAAGCGTAAACTTAAACGAGTTATGAAATGAAACAAAACAATGTGCGCCAAGAACAATTTCAGATCTTCAAGGCAAAAATAAATTCTATATTTTATGAAATCATATTTTTTATAAATAGAAAGCCTAAGTCGGAAGCCTCTTTGTTAAATGTTAATCCTTGCTTACGGCAAAATACATTTCTAAGGCGGCGCTTAAAATATTAGATTCCGGAATACACACGGGATTGGGACTTTTAATGTGTAAGATCTTATTAATTTCTTAAAATTTTTACCTAATTTACAATTGAAGTGAAGTGGCATTTTGTTTTTATAACTTTTTTGAAATGAACATAGTGAATGCTGAAATGACGAGTAAAGTAAATGATTTGAAGCTAAATAAGTTTTCCGCAATAGATATGGTTAGTGCTTATGCATACATATATTATCATCACGCCTGTATATCCCATAAGGGTTAGTTAGAGACTTCAACATCGCAAGCACAAACGCATTATAGGATGACATTTACGACCATGATGGTGAAATCCTCATTTTAGTGCTTTACAATACTTTACATGTATAATTATTAGATTTATGTGCTTATTTGCTTGTTTATATATGTTACTACTTACGTTAATCCCAAGTGAATGATGGTAAAAGTTCGAATCGAAAACCTTTTTGGCCATTTACCATTAAGAATTGGTAAATCTTAGGTTTTACTGGGAAATCTTATAATTTACCGTTGTTGGGGCCTTTACAGTAACATTTACATGTATTATAGTACAGAAAAGCCTTGACTCTCCAGATACCATCCGATGGAGGGGCGCGTCTCTAGTTAAATAGAAATTAAAGTGACACACGCAATAAACAAATTGAATTAAATGATAAACGTTTGTTATTTGACAAAAACAGTCGATGTAATTAGGTATATTACCTATAGCATTATTACTACCTAAATAATTCATTACTTTTACCAGACGGTTTCAAGGTTTTCAATTTATTGGACAGTTGGACGACGATCAATACGTGTGAGATTATTTGGATTTAATATACTAGGTCACTAAGTTTTATAACTTGAATTGTTTACTTGTATCTAAAACCAACTTAAATTTTTTGTGTACAAATTTATGCAAAAAATGAGTTATTGTTATGTTTTCAAGCCTTGAAGCGAAAATGGCCTTTCTTAATTTTGTATAATTAAAGTAAATGGGCAGTTTAAAGCTTAGAAAAACATATGGACTCATAATATTGTATTCACATTCTAACTGTATATGATATTTTTCCTGGTATACTTAATGATTTCATTACTACAATAGTCCCCTAGAAATAAATGCCAGTTTTCCATTATTTACTTTAAACATCTCTTCTACACCATAAAAAGTAGTTTCACAGATCTTTGGCATAACTATAAATCTTACCATACAAGTACATAAACCTGACAAAGTCGTTGGACCCGTCACTCTCAAAGTTCAAACGCAGGTCCTAAACTATTAGAGCAGGTATGTGAGATGTTGTGGTGAACTCATTACTTGCATAACTAGTTTAAACTCTGTGACGTGAATATTTTGGGGCCATAGAGTATTTAAAACAAGCTTAGAGTGCGCATTGCTACAAGCCCTTTGTGTTGAATGTAACGCAAATTTTTAGCTGCTAGTCTAGTGATGTTCTGTGCAAAGATAAACGTATTTTAGAAACTATCACAGTATTTAAATGAACGTTCGATTTTAAGACGGTTTAAATAAAATGTTGTGTGTATTCTGTTTTGACGAAGACAAAGGTGAGATTTGTTCATACTGGTGGTCGCAGTTCTTACTCCGTTAGGCGTACTCTTTAGTTTACTGATTTGTACTCTAAGTTTGGAACATTGTTTACGCAATGTAGATATCTAGAGAGTGTTATAAGTTTTTATTATTTACATGAACTCTACATGAGTGTTCTTTATTAATCTAATTCGTGTAAACCCTAAACACTTAATTAATAGTTGTTTTTTATTTAAGTCTAGAAATATTTTGATACACTATTACTTCTCTCCAATAACACAACAATATTAATATTAACCAACATACAATTCGTGCAACGCACAAAGCATTCATTGCATGTGGCACTAATGAAGGCTGCCTTCAATGGGAATTAATGTTTCAATGTGCGACACGCCCATCAGCCCAAGGGAAGGGTTATATAGCTGTATCATTGCTAACATCTAAATTGATATAGCCCTTATTGTAAGATTATTGAATGTTACGTGAAATTTAATTTTAGATATTAAATTCCGGTTTAACCGACTTCGAAAGAGAAGTAGTAAGATTTTGCCTTTTGTTTTTTGTTGCCTTTTGGTGTCTCCGGCGATTGGTGATCGATTTAAAAACAATGTTTTTAGCTGTTTTTTTTACAAATTCTAAAACAAATTTTTCATTGAAATAAAACTACTTTTTACGGATTTTTTCGCGGTTTATATTTAGATTTTAGGTCCCGACGTTTCGACACCTTTGCAGGTACCATGGTCACGGGCAGACTGAGATGGCATAAATTACAGAGGCACAAATTTTTCATATTTTTTTAAGCTCAATTATTTGTTTTATTGTTTAACCTAGTGAGTCTGTACAAAAATTACTAAAATAAATAAAAGTAAAAATATAAGCCGGTTACTTTTTTATATTTAATTTGTGTACCCACGTTAAATATTACTTGTAATCCATCTTTATTATACGCAACTTATTTAGCGATTACTCATATTTTCTGCAACAGCTTGGGCATCCCATTACTCAAAACTTTCATATATATTTTATCGAAGAACATAAAAATCTTTATAATTTACATCCAATCTGATGATTGCCTGTACATGCGAAACTACTTTGTCTATGAGCATAGAGGCATAGACAAAGTAGGTTTTATTTCTATTCTCAAATTTTACAGCAATATAATGGGGATGTCTGTTCATATTTTCCATGTTGTCTCATAACCTTTGTTGTCTGTAGTTCGTCTTAGAGATATACAAAAAACTATAGAGTGCGTATATCAGGGTATGATCCGTGAGTACTTGTATGAACTAGTGTCGTCGCAAAAAAAGTATCAAAACTGTGTACGTCGTTTTACTTAAACTATCTCAAAGCCTATCGATATTTTGACATAAAGGTTTGTAGTTGCACGGAAGACGACTTAAATCGGTCGGTGAATACTACTAGTGTCGTCACATATAGCCAAAAATTTTCCTACGCCCAATTTGATTTTTGCGAAACTTGCACTCTATACTTACAACTTTTTATACTCTATGGTATTTCGTAGACTGGCGAGTACTAAGCCCGTAATGAGCTAGCATTGCCGTTTCACCTAAGCATCACTTTGTAGAAGACAATAACAGACGGAATATGAAATACAATGTTGTACGGCCAATTGCACCTGAAGTCATATTTTTCAGGCAAGATATTGTGTTTTGGAGACTTGTTTTGTGTTTGGATATTTTAATGCTTATGATGCAGTACACAATAAATAAAATGAAAAAAGTAATTGGTATCCTATAGCTGAGATAATTATGTACGCCAGTTTTGTACTCAGGGTTTTGTAAAATGAAGTTAAATTAGTACGTACTTTCGTAAGTCCCTTGCATGAAATAAATTGATTCCGTCATAAGTAATTGCAAAACAGCTGATGGCGAAATAAAGTCCAATAACTAACAAAAAATATCGGTAAACTAGAAAATGTTTGATTTTATGTTCTATTCAAACTTTGAACCAACACTAACATTTAACTTATTCTATAACTTATTTATTTTAAACATTGACACTTTACTCGCTAAAGCAGGCACTAAGGGTCATCCTGGCAAACCATAAACAACTCTACCTGGCGACAGACACTAAGACACCGAAGTCAGACGACACTACATAATTCATAGCAAACAACTCGGTGGTCAGCAAATATCACCTCAAGACCTACCACTTGACCAACCGACTTTTAACATTACTTTCCTAACCATTGCGCATTACATTAGCATACAAGCTCTCTTATAAAGTTTCAAGGCGGCAATGGTTATATAATTATAGATATTATACACAAAATTATTGTAGTCCTCGGCCTATAAATGGTCTTTAAATAATTTATTGTGCGACTGCTTTTGTTAAAGAACGTGATTTTAGTTCGTGTTTGACTTGTAAGTTTACTACAGGGATTTAGAATAAACGTGTTTGATATGATAAAATTTAATGTTTGTTTGAGGATACAGGGTAGTAAAATATTTGACATTTTAAATATGAAATGTCAGTTTCATTAATCTGATTCCCCAGAGTAATCTGTTATGTGACGTTTTGTGATTATTTTGACCCAATAAGATTTAACTACTGTAATATCTTCCTGCAATGTGGAAACCAAAGTCACATATAAGTATGTTAGTTTATTTAAATTTCATGTTGGTCGTTTTAGGTAATTTACTGACTCCACATTATCACGCTGTGTATGTGTGCGTTTATTCATGTAGGCGTGTATGTATGACATTAGTTTTTGTCAAATCTTTGTGAGCTACATTAGATTATGTGTTCTGACCTCCATGCTAGTTGCAATGAAAGTCGCTGAATAATAGAACAAAAATCACTTTATTTTTTTCGTTTTCCCTTAATATTTTCTTCTGCCTACCTACTCACAATATAAACCATTGAAATAGAATACTATCAAAGCACATACAATACTAACAACATTGTAACTACAATCTAAAATCACTATGATGTGGGTTGGGTTTCAACACGATCTGATAACTAAAAGGAAAATAGAAATGGTCGCGATATCAGACATGTATAACATAACCCCTCTTCGCGAAGTCGGGTAAGGACGATGACATAGGATGGAACCCAGAATGTATTGAATTGTGATCTTGTTTGAGATCGGACTGAACATTGTGGGTACGGATTTAGTGATACAGTTTTGTATTGTATTATTTTGACAGATTTGTAGGAAATGCATACCTATATAAAAGGTATTGCAGACAGCCGTTGTTGATACAAACAAGTAAAATCTAGATAGTATTAACTACAAAATATGACTGAAATCTGTGCTTGTGTAACAAGACAGTACCTAAACGATATTTTTATTAAAAGGAAAGTATTATAAATAACTCTTGTGTAATCTCGAATTAACCCATTTGTACGTATACATTCAACAAAATTTTTCAATAATGATAGTATTGTAACTGATGTGCAATACACAACTTCAAACAATTGAATTGACAAATATACAACGTTTCAAATCTGAATGTTAGTAAAAACCTTACACCAATTTACCATTTCTAAGGAGCATCCAAATAAAATATGAAGGTTCAGTGACTGGACAATATTACTTCCGTCTGCAAAGATACTCGCAAATGTAACGGATATACCCAGGACAAACTGTGTTGTGTGTGTTTTTAAATGAATAAAAGGGAAAAAGGTTCAGCAAAAAAGGGTAGATAAATTATGGTACCTTTTCTAAATTATGCAGTTCAACTTTCGATTAAATTAGTGTAATTAACTTTTGTCATAAATCCATATTTTAACATTTACGTACTTTATAATATGATTGTGTGATTACCTTTGCTGATACTTTCTTTATACATGAACAAAGAAAATAATGAAATTTCTCAGTTTTTTTTTTCTCTTAACAGAGTACAGGTAATAATAGTCCTTGCTTGACAGCAAAAAGCCGGAACGGAAGCACTGTTAAGTAAAAAAACAAGTAAAGTAATAAGACATTCTATACAGGCAGTTAACAAAGAGAAAAAAGAAAAAATAAGGTTTGAAAAAGGAAGCACTCCCACGCGAGTCTTGCATTGCTTTATGCACTTAGCGCTAATATTCAGGTAGCGCAAATATGGATGATACAGACAGCATATGAAAACTAAAATACTCGTATATAATAATTCAAAAAAAGTTTTAAAATATCAAATTTATTGCACCTAAAATTATTATTGTCAAGTCAAAATGTTTTTATTTCTTATAAACCAAAAAAGGCGCTCAAGAAACGTTAAGTTAAATCTTAATTGGCTAAATTTAAATTGTTTTTAGCCGTAAGAACCACGGGATGTAATATTCTAACCTAGGCTTAATAATAAAATTAATTTGACACCTATTTGCTTACAGATTTTTGATTAAATAATGGCTAGTATAAACTAAAACATGTCAGCTTGATGTCAGCACAAATAATGATCACAATATGTACGTATTTATTTGAATAGAGAACAAATATTTTTTTATTACTTCAAACCAAATAGGAAGATGTAACATTGTATTTTCTACAAATGAAACTCCGTTTAAAAATGGAACATGCAACGAATGCAAATTGCCCTTTTGTTTTTTCTACGTGGGATTCTTAGAGACCAGCTCTTTTCTCATGACTATGAAAAGGTTTTGTTTTTCTAAGTTATCTATGGTTCCTTTTATCTTCTACTTTGGTACGCAAATATCGGTTACATACAAACGTTAGATTTCAGTTCGTTAAACACTGTTTGCTTTGTTATATTCACAAGGGAATTTCCTTATGAAGTTTTTCTGAAAAGAAAGGTGGTTTTTTTAAGTTAATTTTGGTATCAAATCTGTAAGTAATACGATGATTGTACATACTCGTGAAGTCGCCGAATTTTGTAAATAAGCTAACAACTAGAGGCTTAGAGGTTGACATTGCTTTAAATTAGGTAAATGAGCCGCCGTGCAACATTATGTCAACTAAGTGGTTTGAAGAGTCAAAAAGATATTCCCGTACCGGGAATCGAACCCGAGCCTCCTGGGTGAAAGCCAGGTATCCTAGCCACTAGACCATACGGGATGACGAATAAAACGTCGAAATAACGGTTTAGTTAATATGTGGGTTTGTTGGAAACTATACTTTTATGATCAATACCACCAAAAAGTTAAAGCGGTATAATTTATGCTAACTCATAATTTTGTTATTAGTCGAAAATCCAGTGTATTTTTAGGTGCACAAATACGACCATTGAACGCAATTTTTTAAAGTTTATTTAAAAAAAAAATTATACCTAATGTCAAAAACTTAGTTTAAGGTGAAATAAATTTATTCACTTCAATAAATCGAAATCCAAATTGCATAATATGTATAAAACTACTACCTACCGAATTTACTGGTCCGAAAATATGAAGCGACCTATTTGAATACTCCAATGAATACGATTTTCATTAACGTACGTTTACATTTAGTTCGTTGAAAGCCAATAACGAGTCGGGGACGCGTTTTAATAACGTCGCTTAATATGCATAGGGGTGTTCGTGGATATTCACGCTCAAGTGATCTGTGCGTGTTTGGTATATTCCACTTTGTAACCTTCTGGTCTACCATCATTAAAATAACAATATTATTTTATGTTATTTTAGTTTACTTTTTACGGAGAAGATGGAGGGATGAACTGGACGCATACGGGAAGGAGTGGCAACAATTAGCAAACAATAGAGACTTGTGGAAGGAAAAAAGGGAGGCCTTTGCCCTGCAGTGGGACAGTTCAGGCTTTAAATAAAATAAATAATAATAATAAAATATTTTAGTTTTCTTTTTAACCCACTTCAAAAGTGTGTACCTGTTGGTTACCAACTGTAAAATAAAATTATTATTATTTTTAGTCTTCTTTTTTACCGACTTCAAAAAAATAGGAGGTGCAAAATTCAACTTCTTTTTTGCTTGTTGGCATAAAACTTTCGACGGGTGAACCGATTTCGATTTTTTTTTATTTGTAAGCTTGTGTTTCGCATGTGTCCTATTTCATTTTGGTCCAGTTTTGATAGTGGGATCTATAAGAAAACTATATAAGACTTTATTTTGAAGTCGGTTATATTTTTAGCATTCTGTTATTTTGTTTGCGAGTGATTAAATTACAGTTGAATAATAAAAAAGTCGCGTTTGTTCACACTGGGTGATATCACCAGTGAACAAAGTGGCATATACCGTGTGTTTACTCTGCCCCTAGTGGTGAATGAATCTGCGTTTTCGTTGTTCGAGTGGAAAACACTGGTCTAGGTGCACGTGCATTTACATGAACGTTGAAAATATTCTTTTTTTCTTGTTTTGTGAATCGTCAAATAACAAAAAAAAGACTATTACTATATACAGCGAAACATATCGAGGATTCGATGTTTTTTTTTTTTGCGATGACGCACTTTTTTATGCGACGCAATAGATTCATTGCACAAAATTCTCCTTACTGAGATCGACTGAAATGTATTTTGTTTTTACTATAAAGTGATTAATTGTACTCGTTCTTAAGAAGGTTTTTTTCCACAGTATTGATTGCTGTCAACTAAGATAATATAAAAATTCTTCAATACAAGGAACTCTAACTACCATTTCACTTATATCGCGTTCCAAATAAAATACTTCCGTGTACATTTTCATTTATCAAACTAATATTGATGCTATCTAGTGACAAATTGATAGGATAAGCATCTATTGATCAATTACTGTCTAGGCCGGCAAATTAATTTGCGTCGTAGAGGCGCCACCAGTAATCTTATAACACTAAATTAATCTATAATAGTTCTGTATATAATCTTTGATATTATCTCCATATTGGAGATTCTATTGTCAATATTGCACCTCCATTCTAATTAATATAGAGCAGTGATTCTGAAAATCTTGGTTTCGTATCAAAAGAGTAAAGAACTGTTGATACAATCTGCCCTGCAATCTTTAAGCCAAAACGAAGTTATATAATCATATTAATAAAATAAAACTTTCTACTACTTGGTAAAAGATTTATCTTAACCCAATGTGCATTTAAAGCTAGGTCACACACATTATCACACATTTAGGCATCCGGCCAATTAGATACGTCATATTTTTTATCAATATTTACCTAAGTATTTTATGTAACCTAATAAAAAACAGTCGATTCAATTATGCATGAAGTGTTTATAGCTTAATGTTTCCATATTCCTTAAACATTTTAAACCCTTAAATAATTCACTTTTCACGTTATATTTTCTACCACGAACCACTCTACTATTTCAATAGACTTAAGTTCCTGCAATATTATCTATCGAGGCATAGCTTCATTGTCGTACAATAATGGACCTTCATAGTGTGGAATGGTGCCGACACACCTATCAGCTGCTATCCGATGCCTGCGAGAATGCTTTGTTATACATACATTGTTGTATTGGTTTAAAACTTGTGGACGGTATTCAGAACAAATAAGGCAGTGGTCAGCGAATTTCACCTGAAGATCTAACTATAAAACGGAGGTTTAAAATTCATTTTCTGTCCATTGCGTTTTAAATTTGTAGGTATGCTATCTTAGAGAGCGGAAGCCAGCAATGGAATTGCAATTAGCAAAATTATTGACTAACTCTATTGTCTAAAATCAGGATGACATATCTATCAGTTGCTGTATGATGATTGTCTGGATGCTTTGTCATGTACTCTGCTATACCTATGTTGTTTTATTGTTGTAGGATATCTACTATTTTTAAGGTGGTGATAGTTTAGTAAGCGCATGATAAGTATTAAAGATGTTAAAAAAACTTCGAGCAAATACGGGTTATAAGTATTCTTCTTGTTATTTCAATAAATTCTTTTTTTGAACCTAAAAGTCTTTTAAACTGAATAATAGTCAGCATTTCCAAAATTAAAAACCCTCACTGATTTGTTCCTCAAAAAGATTCAATTTCGTCAAACCCTTTGCAACTACAAAAATTGCACTCAAACGAGAGCAAAAAACTTAATACCGAATTGAAAAAAGGACTCAAACGATGTTGATTAGAATGGTCGCTAAATGCACGATAATTTCCGTACCTATGTCCTTCCATTCGTGCTGTTCTCTGTTTCACACTTAACAGTTATTCGTTTAATACAAGTGGCGAAGGTTGGTGTGCCCTGCCCCTTGACACAGAAACAAATGCGAGTGGTCGTTTTGCTGAATCGTAATATGAACTCATTATGTGAGATATAGATGAAGCTAGTTTTAAATTTTAATTCATCACTTATGTATTCATTCAATCGTATTTTCGGTACGACTTTTCCTGTTTTTTTCCTGTTTGTTTTAATAATTGCTAATATTTTAAACAGGACTCAGGATCACCCTGACATTTTTCCACGACCGAGCAGACACTTCACACAGACTAATATCTTTTAATATTTTTTAATTATGCAGAAGAAACTGTTATGAATTGGTTTTTAGATATCATTGTTAAAATTTATAGGCGCTGACAGCACAAAGTGATGATATGACGTAGGAACTTGCACCGAATAAAAACACCCTAGTTCTGACCTCGCCTTTGCCGGAGCTGCGGGGTCACTGAAGCAAGCTCTGTTCAGTGCTTTGATTACCATGATTGCTCACTTGCTGTTTGCTCATAATTCTCGGAACCAACTTTAATTCACGAACCTGTCGTGGATTAAAGTCATAACATAACATATCATCACGCCTGTATCCCCGAAGAGGTAGGCAGAGGTGTACCAATGTACACCCACAGTTCGCCGATATGTTTAGGTCCCATGTAATAGGGGGCGAGCCTATTGCCACCAGTAGTAATTAAAGTCACACCTGAAAAAGCCATTTCTGCAAAACTGCCGCTTTAGTCCCTAATCCTCTTCACTATAATTATTCTGATGTCATTCGATAAAAGTATCAGCTTAATTAGGTTTTCACTTTAATTATAAAATTGCATAGCATGTCGGTTTATAATTATAGCTTATTGAATAGGGTTGAATTACTGCACTGATTGTAATTACATACTATTAAATGACATACTTTAATGCGTATATTTTTGCTGTTTTTTACACAATACAGATAGGTTTTTAACTTGCATCCTGTCATAAGACAAACATTTTCTCCCTCATTTCACTAGCCAATCCTGTACAAAACTTATAATGAAGGTTTTTGAACAAATGAGTTTTAATAGGTTACTAGAATAGAATAGTTTTTAAAATTGATCCATTTACAAGTAAATTGATTGCATATAATATTTATGATGCTATCTTACCAAGGATTGTTATAATTATAGATATAGAATTTTGCACATTTATCTATTATATTAATTCTTTGATACCTTGTAGGAATCAATGGTTCCTTTTAATGCCATATTCATCCATCACAACTTAAATAATAAATCCTGATCAAATATCTCATTACCTTAACGAGCGCTTACAGAATAGGCTTCAAACATGAATGTGGCCCTTCAGTTCCTCCTTGGCAGTCGTCCAACAGAAATGTAGGCTGAAAAGACTCACTTTATATTGTTAACAGTTACCGTATTACATTATGTCAAGGTCATAGGGTTAAGTGTGTGACATACTTTAAAGTGACCTTGGGTTGATGTTGTGATTATTTACTTTTATTTTTTATTGAAAGGCGATAGGCGTTTCTTTGCGTTGGTTTAAGATTGTCGAAATACAGTTTTAGTTTAATTTAGTGTAATTTGGTCCATATTTTTTACATATTTAACGAGTACATTGTTACCGTTCCTAAAAGATTGTTGTGATTCAATTTAACCCTGCATTAAAGTTTTAAATTAGGTATACATGTTACATGCTGCTTTTTGAAAGGTATTTTCGAGTTTAAATTATTTACTGAAAATATAAGAATTAATATCTCTATTTTGTAATTAACTATGTAAAACCAAAAATATTAATCATATCAAAATCTGAGCTCAAAAACCGTTAACTAATTCCAACTACGCCAGTTTAACGTTTACGTTACAAAAAGCTGACTCGAACAATCTTCCTACAGCCGACATATTAAAACGAGTAATAAAAACTAGCACGTTCTATTCTCATCTAGAATTAAATTAAATTTATTTCTCAGAGAATGTAGGGAAAATAATTTGGTAAATAAAAGCGTCCGTTGTTTCTTTTGTTTAATTTCTGTAGTTAATTTGTTAATTTTTCACCTGTTTTTGTTAATTATTGGTCGTTAAATTTTGTTTCTCGGGAGATTATGAAACGTTAGTTAAGTTTCATAATAGGTACATAAATATAAAAAAAGAACTGACGATTATGATATTTTGTTAAAGCCAGGTGAATTCAATTAATTAAAGGTATGATATTTTGTAGTAATTTACCCGAAGGTACTATTTCTTGTCATTGAATACAGAATATTTCAAATAATCGCATGTTTCAAGAGTTCAATTATAACTGCAATTTATTTGTCTGGGCCTCACAGGGGACTGATGCCATGATTGGAAACAATCAATACGACTCATTGCTGCTATATTATACAGATCGAGATAAATTAATCTATTGTATTTACATCTAAGTAATGTAGATAGTGCTTAGTTACTTAATAAACTTGCGCATAAACTTTAACGTTTATTACCTGTTATAAAACCAACACAATCGCATAAATAATTTAATAAACTGTAAGTGGATTCCCTTAGTTCTAACGTTCTTCAGATTTACAGGAATCTTGTCCTTACCAGCATGAAGGATTTAATTTACTTCTACAAAGAGCTCGTTTTTCACCCTTGATGTTTTTCTCCGACGTAAGACGACGCTCCGTAGTTATAACTAGATGTTTTATTTTATTTAACGTTAAAAATGTTGGTTTTCTCGTTGCGTAATTAATGTTTGTTTTGTTGTGGGTACAAAGAAATAATTTAATTCAATGTTTGTATGAAACATCCGTGCCTCGGAAAGCACGTTAAGCCGTAGGTCTCGACTGTTATATTATGATCTTTGGCAGTCGTTAAGTCAATTCTGACGACCAGTCTTACCATGGGATACTCTGTTGTGGAGGTCAGATAGACAGTCGCTCCATGTAAAATACGACATTCAGCTGAATCCGGTAAGACTGGAAGCCGACCCTAATATAGTTGGGAAAAGGCTCGGCAGATGATGATGTTTGAATGAAACATATTTTGTGGATGTCTATAACCTCTGTCTAACATTATTTTGGTAGTTCGGTAACTTAAAATTACAGGTACCAAGGCATTAGCAAGCTCAATGTTTTAAATATTCTCAGTTAAAAACAAAGTGACAATTAAATATAAGCAAGTTAAGTATATAGGAAGAGCCTGAAGGATAAAAGCCAAAGACTATACCAAAACAAAAATCAGTCGACTGCACATCAGTCCATTTACACACTAACTACCTATGCAATAAGATCTATTTTACTAATTCTAACTCTTAAAAGTAATTCACAAACGTAGCCAGTAATAATTCCAATTTCAAAAAATCCTTTCCCATCCTATTCCAATTAAGTCTGAGTCTAAAACAAAACTGTAACGCGATATTTGATCATTAAAAGCTATGCACTGACAAAAACAGTGCCTCTCTTATATTGAGAGAAATTAAACCTTAATGTTTGTGTTGGTCCAGTTAAATTTCATTTCCAGTTAATCCCAGTCAGTAAATTTGTGTGTAATTTTATGTATAAGTAGGGTAAGGTTTTTTATTTAAAATAATTTGGGTTTATATTTTTGCATTTGTAGATTATTTACAAATTCAGTTTATTGTCATAGATTTTTTCCTGGAGGGTTTTACCTAGACGTATTTATTGTAACTATTTGTTGTGAATTTAAGATTTATATTTCGTTAATTTCTCAGTAAATGTTAGTTAATTAGTATAGTATTTTCTCACCTTAATAAATTTGAAATATGTCATTCTCATATTAATTAATTAAATAGATAAACCTAAATGTAGCAATCAAATTCTACGGCCAAAATATTTAAACACGTTCAAAACTATTTGCTCAAAATATCTTTTCCTATCCTGTTATTCGGTAGATAGAAATGAACAAAGATAGAAAATGTTCTCTGCATATTTTATAATGCGACCTATTTTCCTCTATACTCTGCTAAAACTGAAGTCTTCGGGCATCGGTGCGCTGCGCTCAAAATAGACGTGCATTTAAAATCTGCTATGTTGCTCGATCTTAGCTTCATAAAGGAATATTATAGTAGAATAGGTATAAGTAAAGTACTTAGTATCTTCTAGTAGGGAGCTTTTTATAATATGGTTGCATAAATGTGATGGAACTAGATGTATTGGTTATAGTGACTGCATTTGATGAGATTAAACCGGATTTTTCAACGGCTGATGATTTTATCTGAGAAATCATTTTGCTTTTTTTTAAACAATTCTTCAATGAAAAATATGTAAAACATAAATAATTTTCACTCGAATAAAAAATCCGGTTGGAAAGAGCCGCCATAAAATGATAAAAAAAAAAAACATTTAAAAAGTGTCTTATTGTTTAGTCATTTAAACACTTCTTGTGTTCTATATTTAAACATCAATTTATTTCCCTATTTATTACACTCCCAAGAACCATTAACTCTTAATTCTACTGCATACTCCACATTTAGAAATAGCGAGCCATTATAAAATAAATTGCATTTCAAGGAATCGGTGGATAATATACGAGAAATTCATTCATATTCAGTACTTTACAAGTACTACAGTTATCATTCCTGTACTTGTAGTATTACCATAAAAGTGTGTTCGTTGTACAATTGCAAAGGTGCGGTTATACGAGCATGTTTTTAGCAATAGTACTAATTATGGAGTACTATTCGTTGAAATAAAACTACTTTTTAACGGATTTTGTCGCGGTTTATTTTGATTTTAGTTCCCGACGTTTCGACACCTTTGCAGGTATCATGTCCAGTCTGCTCGTGATACCTGCAAAGGTGGTATAGGATTATTATGGGTAAATAAAGTTATATTTTTCACCTGTCATGTTATAATAATATAAGTAACGTTAACTTTGGAAACGAGTTTGAAGGTAATTTTAGTAAATTGTATGATTTTTTTGTGGCACAATTCTCAACAATTTTTTTTAATCACTTTCATCCTTTACATTTTTTTATTGAAGTTCTTAGAGCTATTTTAGAAGCCCGTATGACCGCACCTTAGTAAACTCATATGTCAGTTATGATGTCATCGTAAATCGTATTCAAATGAATTCAACTTTAATGAGAATATGATTTTACAAACGATTTTCTTTCAAGTGATGTATGTTTGGCGTGTTTTAAGTTTCTACACATCTAATGCTAAGTATTGTAAAGGGTAATTTTGAAGTTTGAATAATGCTGACATTCGTTTTTAATATTGCACGTAAAGAAATGGCGTAAATAAAAATTACATTATTTTCCGTCATGAAAAATGGTTGTTGACTTTTTTGATAAATAGCAAAGTAGTTTCATGACATAAAATGAACATTAATTTGTACATTTCAGTATTGGCAGATATGTATATCAACAGACAAATTTTTAGGGAACGTTATTTCTGTTTTCTGTAGCAAAACTTTAATAGAATATTCGTACTTCATAAAACTTACTTTTAATATATTATTTTTAGTAATTCCAATATCTTCGAAGTGTAGACGAGTAAAAATAGCCCTAAATAAAACTCATTTGTCATTTACGAGGTTGACTGAGACTTTTATTATCCCCGCCAAGTGATAAAAGTATGTTCGGGTCTAATTAAATACAGAATCATAACTTTTACTGTCCACATAAGAAACTAATAAGTTTTTCTATAAATATGAGAGATCGTGAAGGAAATTCGAGGCATTTTATAATATTTAGGCTTTATTTCGTTTTGCTTCGGAGTATCTAAGTATGGTAGACGATGGGCTATTATTATAATTATTAAATATTTTGTTCAAGGTGTATGAATACAATTATACTCTAGGTTGTGTCTAGTATATAAATCTCTAATGTTCTTATATTAAATTTAATTGTGTATTAAAATAATATTAGCTAAACTATGCAAAATAAAGTAATGTCTATTGTATGTATGTATATAAAGTTAATCAATGATCTTTGAACATATCATTTTAGGTAGAGTATAAAAAAAAACCTGAACCTAAGATAGGTACTTTATTTTAATCTAAGAGTTTACTTTGAAACCGTTTGATACATAAAATATAAAATTTTCATCTTTCTTAACATAAAATAATATCGTCATATTTTCTTAGCTCACACACAAAGGTCTCTAAGATTTCTCGTTGCACAAGAAATCCACTCATCTCCTGCATAACACCCTACAAGTATGTTATACAGCGTGAAAATAATTGAGAAAAGCATATGTGAAACTAGAATTTTATATAACATGTTATTTTTCCATATTTTCTATCTAAAACTTTTATATAGAGATAATTCTATATAGAGGAGAGGTCTTTGTTCAGCAATGGACGTCTTCCGGCTGATGATGATGGAGGCAGTTCTGAATGAATTTCGTTTAAAAGGTATATAATGTAATTCGTCAACTAATTGTTGTGCCGGGCGTTCTATATACATAATTATATACATACATACCACGGATACATACATACATACATGTATATTGTTACTGTATGATTTCTGACGACCTCCGTGGTCGAGTGGCGTACGCACCGGTTTCATGGTGGCGCTAGCTCTGAAGTCCCGGGTTCGATCCCCGGACGGGTCAATGTAGAAACCAACTTTTCTACATTGTCTCGGGTCTGGGTGTTTGTGGTACCTTCGTTGTTTCTGAATTCCATAACACAAGTGCTCAAAGCAATGTATGTGATGTTGTCCGCATTTATTATTATTTATTATTTCGTGAGTTTACATAAATTGATAAATTTACTTGAAAGAGCATAATATTAGTATTTTTCCTAACATATCGGCATTTCGGTAAGACTGAAAAGTGAGCCCAACATAGCTTAGAAAAGCTTAGAAGAAGATTGTCATTTTGTACTTCGTAATTTGATCCGTTGTTTAATTAATTAATGTTAATTATACGACAAAGGATAATATAATTAAAGCCTATTTCTAAATACTTGACAATATTAATGTAAATACTTTTTAATTAGGAAATGTCATGCGCTATAATTAAAAGCCTTAAAATTAAGTTATTTGAATCGTTTGATCTATTTTGACCTTTTAAAAACTAATTTCCAAACAATGAACAAAGGTTCGACATTTAAACAGTCAACATACTCAAATATTTATCAATCATAACTTTTTGAACACCAGACAAAACGAATGATTGACTGGTAAATAAATAACTTATGAGTTTATTTTTATATTAAAACCAGTGTTACTATGGGATACTGTGTTTCCCAGTTAAATGGGTTGTGAAGTGATCTCTACACTGCCTTTTTGATAGCAGGCAGTCGAAATGCGGCATTCACCTGAATCCAGTAAGACATCATTATAAATGAAACCTCATGGAATAAATATTTTAACATTTGTAATCATGTTAAGCCAGTCAGTAAAACTTACAAGTAAGTAAAAGTAGGTATTTGACGGGCCTGTTGGTCTAGCGGTTAGTGACCCTGACTGCTATACCGGAGGTCGTGGGTTCGATTCCCACTCAGGATAAATGTTTGTGTGATGAGCACGATCATTTGTTCTGGTCTGGGTGTAATTAATCTATAATATGTATGTATTTAGAAATATATAAGTATGTTTATCAGTTGTCTGGTTACCATAACACAAGCTCTGCTTAGCTTGGGATCAGATAACCGTGTGTGAGATGTCCCGGAATATTATTATTATAGTCAAACTTATAAGTAAGCAAAAAATAGGTGGAAAATATTTCATAATAAATATTCATTAACACCAACAGTATTTCACCAACCACTTCCACAAAACCTCGCTAACCCGAAACGTCACTCAATTAAAAACAAAAGCAACAACTTCCCTTTGTGTTATAATTCAGTTTTAAAATAGAGACAAGCTTCTTGTGACAGTGAATAAAAGTGGATTTTCATCTGTGGTACCTCGTTAGCTCTTGAGGGTGCTTGAACAAACCCTGGGACAAAGTGACCTACAAATTTGTATGCATATCTTTTTTGTGGGAATTAATTTTTGCGAGAACTTCAGTTTTATTTGAGACGGTATTCAGCTTATTGTGGACGGAATTCTGATTTTAATTATACGAAAACGTAATTTTATAATTTGTTTTTGAGTCATTGAAACTTAATTTACGATTATTTTGAGTAACAAAATGAATTTGAAGTTGAAATATAAGTTTTATAAGAAATAATACTAACATTTGTAGGTAACGGTCTAGCACTGTATTAAAAAAATATTTCCTTTTTAAAAATCATCAAATTTTATCGATCAATGTATATTTTGTTCGGTAAAATCTTTATGCTAATATGGTACTAAATAATTATCTTTTCTTAAATTATGTATCAATAGAGCTCTAAGAATTACTAGCAGCTTTTTTAGTAATACGCAAATTTACCATAAAAACAACCTTAAATATTCAAACAAAATGTTAATCCTCTTCGGAAAACCGGTAAATTTCCATTTGGCGTACCCAAACACGTCTTGAGCTTGACCCTTCAAACCCTTTTCTTTTCGCCGACATTTTTACCCAGTTGGGGCAGATAAGCAGCTGATACCTTTACATACATATTAAATGTATATTTATTGAATTTATTCGTACTACTCTACCTCCCTCTAAATTCTAAAGATAGTGACCTCTTTTAGTGATATAGTTTAGGGCCTCATCTTATACATTTATGTACTTGTATATCCACTTACTTTTTTTTTGTAATGGTAATAAATAATAAATAAATGCGGACAACATCACATACATTTTTCTGAACTCAAAGTAAGTAGCTATTAAGCACTTGTGTTATGGAATTCAGAAACAACGAAGGTACCACAAACACCCAGACCCGAGGCAATGTAAAAAAGTTACTTTCTACATTGACCCGTCCGGGGATCGAACCCGGGACCTCAGAGCTAGCGACACCTTGAAACCGGTGCTTACGCCACTCAAATGTATGTACATACATCATGGAATGAAAAGTTTTTAAATACTCAGTACTCGTATGTAGACTGTCAAAGAACATAGGAGAGAGGATAATAATATGTTCCTCTTTTCCCACCGTTTTCAGTGTCACCACTTATGAGTATTTTAAATACCTGTTAAAATGACTTTTACAACCTATTTATATTATAACTCAAACTAATATCCCTAAAATATGATTATTATAATAATATGTTAAATTAAATTAAGGATAATGTATACCTGACAATTCGCAAAATGTTTGTATAACCTACATTAAATTTGATACTAAAATGGAAACAAAATACTGTCGCGTTGTCGTCCAAAATGCATAGAACAATATTGTATAAAATTAATATCGCTCTGAATAGCGCAAATTATTTTAATTGTCAACAACTGGTCGTGTCGTGTGTTTCGTTAAATATTCGTTCAGCCAAATTGTAATATGGCAATTTTCAGTAATTAAACAAAGTAAGCGCTATATAGTGTTGCATGTTAATTAATTAAAACTGTCTGTGTGTGAGTACGGAAGTGACGGGAAATGTAAATGTTATTTTGTTCGGTCAATTTTCATTGATGTATTGCTTTATTAATTTTGTTTGAAGATAATTATGTAGTCATCATAGGTAGATAGGTTATTACTTTTCTGTCTTCGGAATCGGTTAAATAGGTTTACAATCAGCCAAACTCATTTTTTGGACCCATTTACAAGAATGTTCGTCCCATAATTTACAAGAGATTCAATTTATAAAGCAAAAGACCCAAAATTGACATCAAATACCATATGGTATACAACTAACAGCAGAAGGGATTGGAACCTCATCCCAACATACTTTTGAAAAACTAGGCAGATAAAACAATACAAGCTTTTTCTAAGTCAATTTGTTAACCTTCCTAAATCAGCCAGCAACGCATTACACATAATGTAGGCTTTTCAATGACGTATAAATTTTGTCCTATATAAATATTGACCCCTGACTATGCTAAAACGTAGAAAACCCAAACCAGCATTTTTTTCACCTCAAGACCTCAATAAAAGTAGTATCGAAAACGAAAGTAATAATTTATTTAAGAACTAATTCTAAGTGCTAATTTACTTAAATCTTATCAAAGATCTAGTTTCAAAGGATTTTCATTAGTCTCCTTTAGATAATTCTAAGGCCTAGGGGTTATAGCTATTGATTATTAAAGCTATTGATTATTGATTATTAAGATTTCACCAGTTACAACACTTTTCTACTATCTTAGGAACCCAGATCGAGTTTAAAGTTATCCAAAGTGGCAGTCAAAATCTAGAGTGTTTTTTGTGTACGGTTAGCCTAAGAACATTCAATTCCTTGTTTAAGGTTAGTAGTTGGGGGCGTTTCGCAACTGTAATTCTATCTTAAACTTTTATTTAAGATGTTGAAATGTTAATTTCAGCATTAAAATAAAACAACTTTTTACGGATTTTATCGAGGTTTATATTTAGATTTTAGGTCCCGACGTTTCTTCTTAAGTTTACGCGAATTTTAGTCATCTTCGCGTTATTAATTTTGCATTCGCATTATTAACTTAAGAAACCAATATTCAACATTGAATGAAGTTCAATGTTTTGAATTGTTTTTGAAATTAAACGTAAAAATCCAATAAACTGATAACTAAAAAAAATATAACTTTGAATGATCTCGTTCATATAGAATCCTTCCTAAATCTAAAAGGCAATTTACTCTCCGTGTTATAAATAACCTCTTATTCCCTAATTCAAAGTGGTAATTTAGTTTCTTTCCCGTCCTATTAGATGAGGCTTGACCGAAGACCATCTTTATATAAATTAAGGGTCTCCTGTTCCGCTATATTTTATTTGGGAGTGTATTCTGCAGTGCGTTACGGAGTTATTTTGGACCCCAAAGAATGTGTGTCACCATTAAGTAGAGTAATGAGTATTATTATTTGTGTTTCTCTAATTTGTTTGTTTTCTCGATATTTTTATTTTAATTTTTTGTGTTTATAAATATTTCCTATTTTTTCGTGTTTATTAATGTAAAGCTTTAATATCGTTATTGTTTAAAGATTATATAAACTTAAAAATATCTGCTGAACCCTAATAGCATTGGTTCCCTTCGACAATATACCGTTGTGTGCAGGCCAAAAAAATGTTCGTGTGATAAAATATGTAATTAAATTTTTAATTTTAATTTCCAATAAGCTATGCGTGCTCTGTTATTATTCCTGAGGTACACGAAATAATAATATTATTATCATTAAGTAGTCTCTTGGCAATAAAATATCATGTGTGGCGATAGTTAAAACCATCATGGATGTCAATTCTAATTAAATTAGTATTAACCAACAATAACAAATAAAATTTTAGTGACACGATAAACTATTTAACATAAAACTACATACTTACTTATTTACAAGGTGATCTATTGATCATCCAGCGAATAAAACTCAAGGCATTTATTTTTATCTGAGTGTTTTCATAAAAAAAACATTTATGAAGAAATATAAAGTATGTAAACTTAAAATATAAAAAAGTCCAAATTACTACTTATTTTTTTTTTTTAAAGATAATCGCCTTCAAAAAGCCTATTCACTTATGAAATAACCAAAATATTAAGATAATCAGTATAATTATACTTCAAGCAAAATTATTATTGTTATATTTGGAGTCGGTGTCAGCCGCTAATAGCAAATTTTAATACTATATTATAATAAATACATACATACATGTCAAACTGAGAACCGCTTTTTTTAAAGTCGGTTAAAAATATGTTTATACAAGGACAAACTTACTCTTATTTATCGCTGTACCCGACTTACTAAAGTTATCTTCCCTTCTATGTTTTCAATTAATCAATTACTTTTACTACTATTTTCAATACAAAATTATAAAACAAACTATAAGCATAAATATCAGGTCCATTAAAATCTCAATAAAAAATACTATAAAAAGCTTTATCGAAATGAATAAACATTTCAAAATGCTTTTTATTTGAAATCCCGCGCTACGGGCTTAAATAACAAAGGAAAACAATACGTATTTGCTGTATATTCAAAGCTTTTCAGATATTCTGGATAAAAGGCTACCTACTTTTTTTTTGTTACTGGATATTTTAGCAGCTATGATTTTTTTGCTCTGTAAATGAGCCACGGGTGAATTTCACGGTTTTTTTCTCGTTTGTACGATCTCATTTATTTTGTACCTATTATTGGAATCTATGAATTGTCTAGTCCATTATAGCTATTTCCAAGACAGTGCTTAAATGCTTACAAAAAACTAAGGTCTGTTCTAAATAGCTATAATATGCAATTATATTATAATGCCTAAAAGTTTAAATAACTACGAATTTGTTAATTGTCATAAAAAAAAAAACAAATAATTCAGAAAACTACTACTTCTGCTCTTGAGGTGAAGTTTCTTTTTTTTGAACAAGCGTTAGAGTTTTTTATTTATCTTTTACATCACAGCCTTTTTAGACCAACACCCCTGATGAAAACCTCCAACAACCTGCTTTTGACACATATAATAACCAACTGTCAGGTGGTAATAAACTCTTTGATCTCACCGCCGAACTTAATTAATTTCTGGTCGGACATTCACGTTGATTGATTTACAAAGGATAACGTTATGTTGACGTTTCATCAATAAACGTTATTACAAAACTGTCGAAACGGATTTGTTAAGTTTTTACAGTTATCAAAAATGGACAAAATATTTGCCTCTATAATATTTATTTTTTATTTCAAACTACCGACTAAATACCGAGTTATTTTGAAAACAAAATATTCATGGCTTGTAATACCTTTACTTCATTAAAATATTATATTTTGCAACCTTAACATTATTTTACGTTGTATACTGAAAAAATAAACGAAACTTATAGAACAGCACCATCTCTGTGAATAAGTATGAAACTAAAGAGACTTACGTACTTCTCAAATGATTATAGTATTTTTAGGTTCAGAAGTGGAATATTATCAAAAAAATACAATCGACAAGAATCCTTCAGAATTTTAATCAACACAACATACACAACAATAAATCAAATACTGCTAACTTCAATATTTATTCAAAACAATTTGGAAAAATATGGCTTACGTGACCTTAATGACGACAAACACAGATTATGACAATAGTTCCGTATACAACAACAGCTGACCAGCAAAGAAGAACGTTTCCTCTTGACAGCCTCTTTTTATAGACTATCAAAAGGCTGGTGACATTGTGTCGAAACTCTTTATATCTGATGAAATTGTCTTGAAACTCCTTACAGTATATTAAATAGATGACTCTCGTGGAAAGGCTTTTGCCTATAGTATGGAGTTGTTTCATGTTGGTTTTCTCGACAAAAATCCTAGGTGCTTACTAAGGTTTTTCGTTTAATGGTCTATACCATTTAATTTTAATGTACGCTGTCGTGACTGTTCAGGACAGCGTAAAAAATCCTCACCTACCTTACGTAGTACCGTAGTCTTATGTTGCGTCCAATTGACTTATTGTACATAATACCAAATTGAATCAATACCGATGCAGAATGTTTCTTTCACTTTTTTATTATGAAGAGATGATGATGATGACTTTTTGTAATTTAAAAAGAATAACCGGCGCTGATATTTCGAGAAAACTAAAGATGCTTATAGCTCTTCAAGTAGTGGAAATATTTTTTAATCTTTAATCCTTAGCGAGAGACATGTAGAAAAAGTATTAGTATTTTTTTCTATAAGACAAACAGATTAAATAATGAACATGCCATGATAACAGGAAAAAGCTAGTTCAAAATATATTCCCTTAATACCAGGAAGTCAGAGAGTAAAGCTGTTAGATTCGCTACGGGGAAATACCGCAGATACAAAAATTGTATAGTTTTAAAAACAGGAGAGAGAAAACAATATGAAGTACTCATTGGACGGACAGGGTAAACGGTACAGGGGTGAGTAAGAAAGGAGTGAATACTGAGATCACGAGTTATAAAGATGAATGGAAGCTGAATACGCATTACGCGCCGTCCTCAAATAATTGGGAACAGGGCAGGGCAGATGATGATAATCGACGGATAGGGTAAATAAAAACCTTTTATAGCAAGAACATTTTCTTGACCACATTTTTATTTACATAATAATATTATTTAGAAAAAACACAATATTCGTACAACAACCAGCTTGGTACAGCTCCAGTCGACATCGATATGGCATAACTTAATTAGCTTACAGTGTCCGACTGAATACTCAAAACTAAGTTATAAACTAAATCTAATAAGTTAGTATACCGCTACGAATGTCTTGTAGCGCTACGGCTTCGTAGCGTGGCGTAGCAGTTGATAAAGGTCCTACGTCGGTTAAATTTCACACATGTATACAGTCCGAACCCCGTAGGGGGTACCCTCAGTTGACGTTGCTGACGTAGTTAGTTTTTCCTATTGCTCTGGCTGGAGGCCTTAAGGTCGTCGCCGAAAAGTCCGGTGAAGCAGTTAAAGCCTGCGCTCAGGCTTACTGCAAAGATCTCTACCAAAAAAACATGTAAACAGTATTTACGATACTTTTTGCTAAAATGAGGGGTTTCCCAAAAAACAATTCAAGAAAGTGTTTTCAAATTAAATACTTTATAATGGTATAATATCCAACATAAAAATAATAATTAGCTATTTTTGTTATTTCGTATTATTCAGTCGGACACTACAGGCGACTGAATACATCACTTACTTAATACAGAACACTGATTTAGAATTGTTTAAAAACGTGAATTACCTATCTATACATTAATTTGATAAAGGGAAAATAACACACCGGTATATTTATATAACAACACATTTTATACTATAATTCTGGCTGTATTAAAAACTTAAAAAAGTAAAATCAATTTTAAAAGTGAAACAAATAATTATAAAACGTTGCGCACAGCGCACAGTAAGTTTGTGCAAAAAGTGAAACATCATGGCTTAAAAGGAAATTTATGAGAACATTAAAATCATTCCCTAAAATAAATAATTAAATAGATGGCCTTAAATATAACCTAAAATATGATGCTCTAAAATAATTATAAAAATATTCAGCAGTCACAATAACGACGTAACAGACACTATATTCGTACTATCGTATAACTAAATAAACAAGAAAAATAACAAAGTAATAATTTTGAAGCCAGAATTAAATGGAATTATCTATCTGTAAAGGGTTGATACAAGACAATTATTAATTCACACAAATCACAACAACTATTGTGCCATTATAATGTTTATGGAATACATAATCGATTAAAATACATTTTAAATGCAAAACAAATGTCTTTAATATCTTGTTTTACATGTAGTAAATACATCTTAAAAATATTTGAAATTGAACAACTATTTCTGAAAGTTTCATTTTCCGTAAAATTTGCCCATTTTAAAATCATTGTCGAAATGTACTGTATTACTATGGATATGTATATTTCTGTTATAATGTTATGATTAAAAGTGGTGAAAAGAAATTTATTTATGATATTTAAACCTGCTATCGAAGTAACAACCAACACCTTCATTTATATACAATATTATAAAAATACTTTTACGTCAGACAATTTGTATAACATCGAAAATACATATAAACTGTTCATTTCCCGTGTCTTTGATCGTATAAAAGTACATGCATAGCATAGTTAAGAATTCATTCGTCAGACAAATGTTTAGAGATATTATTATTTTGATACACATTCATGATAAAATAGGGAATGATTATCATCGTGGTTGACGTATATCAAAATATACAGCAACCAGTTCTTTTAATATTAAGATAATTATTATTATAAACATACATCATTATTATCACACAAATATTATCTTTACACGAAGTTTTACACACTTTAATAACACCACTTGTACACTCATCAGTAAATCTTCATCATGTAGTGTAACAACAAGTATAAGAACCATATAAATTTCAATAGTCTTATTGTAATATACAATCGTAAGTTCGTCACAATTTCGATACGTTGTAACCAGAGGACCAGCCCCTATTCATAAGAATACAAGAATTTTCCGAAGCGTCATTGATTTGTTAATACAATATCCTTTGGCGAGCCTTTGTGCTTTCGCCGCTAACTAATCTATGCTAGCTGTTCTAGAAAATGGAGAAAAGCGCGTCTTTACCTCGAGTACCCCACCGTATAACAACGGCCGCGCTTAGAGGAGGTACTCTCATTGGTCTGGCTTATCAAATGATGTATTCGGCGTGCTCTCCACCTTTTTCAGTACGATTTTGAATGCAAAAGTATGTTTTGGAGAGACTGACGCCGGGCGAGGGGTCTGAGGTGAACGCGGAGGAGGCTCCGGTGGCATCTCAGATCGAGTCCTCGTACGGCGAGGCTGCGGTAGTGTCTGGACTACTGGCGCTGATTTAGGGGCCAATGGCCTTTGCGGAGAAGGTCTATTCGGAGACAATCTTCCGGGCGATGGTTCTGGAGTAGCTGGCGGCAGCATTAATGGAGGGAGATTGGCACATGGTGATCCACGTGAACCTCGACGCTCTTTCAATCCCATAGGGGGAGGCGGCGAGATCGGCACCTCATCATCGTCCGCTGCCGCAACCACAACCACTGGCTCAGTTCTCAATAATTGAGGTTTTGGTTCAGTAGTATCTGACGCAATAGACCTCCTGAAGTAATTCAATCCATTTTCTATCTCAGCTAGCGCACGCCTAACAAATGGAAAACTCTCAGATAACTCTGAAGTGGACTTTCGCACAGGAAACTCTGTTTCACTATCACGCTTCCTCGGTCTACATCGCTCGAACGTTGGGTCTCCTGAGGCTGCCACCGTCTCAGAGACCTGTCTTGTTAGAGCTGCGTGCTTAATAGAATCCGATTTTGATCGGGGTTCCCTCGTTTTCGGTGTCGGGGAACGCCTATCACCGAACTTTTTACTGGCTGCACGCTTAATGGAGGAGAATAGTCCGAGTTTCTCCGGCGGCTTGTCCGTTGGGGGGGCGGGAATAGGAGCGACAGGAGCTGAGGAAGGGCCAGGGGTGGGTTCGGGTGCGGGACGGGGGAGGTTCCCCTCGCGTTAGTTGTGCCGAGAGTCCGACGACGGAACATCGCTCGAGCCGGTAGAGGAGAGGGTGGTGTTGGACCCATAGGGATCGAGCGAAGACTGCACGGACATTGAGCGGCCGGCGCGTCGGACTCGCGCCGGGGAGAGTTTGCCTGGATCTACGCTGGCCGGGTCTGCCTGCAACAACAGCGGTTTCAGCGTTCTATTCAATCTACTACTTCTAACAACAATAAGAAGAAAAATACAAATTAAAAGCAGAAATATTACTCCACATGCTGCCTTATGACATACTTCTAGAAAGAAGATCAGTTAGTGAATAGACACCAGAATTTTAAACCATTTCTTCAAATACAAGCGATGGATTTGGTGCACAAAGACATTTGACCGAAGAAAACCACGGCACACAGAGCAGTCTATTCAAGTAAGAAGGTATAATCTGACTACGGAACAGCACCTGGTAAGCGAGGGCATTCATGATGATGGAGTAGGGCACCAGGCCGAGTGGGTGGACCTCCCGCATCAGCACGTTGGCGGGGATCTTGTGGAACTGGATGTACTCCAGGAAGTTGCCGATGACTTCCTTCAGGTTCATGTTCTGGTTTGTGTCGCAGTATTTCTTGCTCCACATGAGGGCCGCCTGTAATAGTTTGGATTTTTGTTATGTCATGATCATTGAACAGAGTATGTTTAATATATTTGGTGAAAATATTCATAGGACATAAGGGCTAATTACCATAGTAACAATTTAGACGTATACAAAATTATAAACGCAATGAAATATTCTAGGCTGGTCTGATAATTTCTTAGAATTATGTAAGCCAAATTGAGAAGTTTACTTAAGCCAAACAACTTCACTCAAAAGCTTCAAATAAATTATCTAACTTTCTAATGATCTTCTTACATAGTAGATTTATTAAAAAAAATACCTGGAATTTAGTGAACTCGTCAGCTCTCAGTTCATCTCTAGCTAGTATTAGTCGGACTACGTGTTGAGGCAGTAGCGTGAAAGATCCGAGGTTCAATACTTCATTACCGTGCTCATCTACAAACTCCAGGACCTTTGAAAATAAAATTAAAATTCATTTAGATGAACAGTGCATAACAATTAATAGATACGTCTTATTCAAAGGTCTCGGTTTATTCAAAGTCTATGAGTTATTTCAAAAACTACAAAAATGTTGATGTTGTCAATTTGACCGTTAATATTTTATTTTTAATTCGCTTACTTTACTATTAGTTATTACGTCACTTTCTCAGTTAGTTATTTTTTACGCCTATTTTTCTGAGATGATAGCTCTTTATTATGTGGGGTGTTTATTTTATGGCTGACAAGTAAAAATAAATTGTTTCGTGTTCTGACCAAACATATTGAAACCTTTGACATATTGTTATTATTTACCTTCTGCACCAGCGACTTAGTACACTTATACTGTATGTATCTCTCAGCTGACGCGAGGAGAGCACAGACAGTGTCCACAGTGATGCAGCACTGCACGAAGCCTGCGCACGCGCGGCGTAGCTCGTCGAGACCGTAGTAGTCAGCGGCGTTCATTACACCTGGAAAATTGTGAATAAATTATTTAGTAATTTTAATTTATAGGTATTTATTTTTGCAATTAAAATGAATTGGAATTGTTTTAAAATTCCAAAAAACAATTCTATTTTAATATTATATATGAAAACAGAAAACTTTAGAATATTCCTCTCATAATTTCACTTAAAATTTCGAATCATTTATTCATAAGAGTACACTTTGTAATACAACCACTCAACCACTACCAATAACCACCATCTGAAGTAGGTATTGTGGGACCTTGAAACCAATAATTGTTTTTATACTGTTACGGTTTTTTGGTCGGTAATATAATAAAGATTTTACACATAATATATATTATGTATCGCGATATATGAAATTATTTTGACCAGTAACCATATCGATACTAAATCCTGTAGTGTCTAAGATAGACTATCTCAAAGCTTTTGTAAATACACAATTATTTCTACATAAATACAAAAACATCTTCCATGTATAACATACAAAAGCCTGTAATTAATACTACACAAAAGCTAAGCACGCCAAGGGCCTCCCACGTGAAAGTTATATTGAATCCCGAAATACGTTACTCCCACGCACAAATTCACACGTTATTCACGAAGTTATTTCGGTAACATAGTATTACGATATGTTGTAATCGGAGCGTATAATTATGTACTGAATAGGGAATATATATAATAAACTTTGACATTTGATAATAGATTCTTGAATTTTAGGAGTCAATGTTGGTTAGGACTCTATACATACATTCTCGCCTATTTTTCGCTGTATGACCGTAAAGCAATGATTTTTACGATTACGAACGATAATACGATACGAAAATTGACATACATTATGTTCATTTTATTTAATTTTTATTTGAATTGATGTCAGTTTACGGAGTGGAATGTAAATACTTATCATTACCATTGTTAAAGTAAAGCTGATTTTGCTACCAGGCAAAACTAAAAGTGCTAAATATTTTATTAATTTTTATTAATCTATCATTGTAAAATTTAAATCACCCTTTCTATATAATTATATCTATACTCTTTTATATAAAGCCCGTCCAAATTTTCTCGATCGAAAAAAATATAGATAAAAAACATCTTAACCGCTGTCTCATTTTACGAAAGATATACCAATAACGTAGGGTAACTTAAGCTATAAATTACCAAACAATTTGTGGGCGTACCTAATTCAATCTGCCCACACAGTACCTACACCTTTAATTTTGTGGCCCTTAGTCCAAATCTAGTAACATAATTTATTACACGAATAAATGTATTCGTAAAACTGACAAAAAAAATATTACTCGTCCTTTATAGGATCTGGCCCTGTATCTAATTGATATTTCTACTACCGTTAACGAAGAACCAAATAGACGAAATCACATTCTATATATGGAAGTTAACATAATCATCGACAAATCGTGTTATGATTTTTATTATTATTTTCAAAGTCTAAACCATTGTTAAAACACAATGTTACTATAATATTGTAACATAGTTATAAAATATTAATATTTCTCCTAAATAATTAACAGCTTTTACACGTAACTTATAACCTGATATCTAAGAAACCACACGTGATTTCGCTATCAATATTAAACATTCATTTAATTATGAAGAAACAATATATTTTGAAACATTTCAGCAAAATAAAGTTTTAAGTGTCTGTTGTATAGAAAATAACTTGAAAACTTCGTAATTAAACCAAGGAATCCTTGTTTTGAAGTTACGAAGAGAATTTAATGACGCGCTCGGTAACTTTAAGAATAAGGTGCTCCCTCACTGGGAGCATTCGCGTGTAATGTAACGTTACAGATTGATCATTACATCAGTGAAGGAGGAGTCCCGAACATTACAATGGGCACCTTGATACAAAACGGTCATACATCAGTGAAGGAGAAGAATATGTTACATTACACGCAAATTAATGCTCGTTAGTCACGGAGGTATTATTGTAATGTAATGCTCAAAGTCGAATCTATAATGTTACAATACACGTGATTGGTCGCGGTGAGGGAGCACCTTTATATTTTTTATGCGAGTTTATTAACAGTTTTAAAAGGTACTTTAAGCTTGGTATCATCTAATCTAATATTTAGGTAAGCAAGGTGAAGTTTTAAATTATATAAGTTGGTTTGATATTTTGTAGGTTGTATTATGGTAACCATAGTGTATTTTACAATCCCGTTCAGTCCGAAAAATCTAAGTCATTGCCGAGAGTATCCAAAAAATATGCTGTTGTATTTAAATTTTATTTTATCCTATCCACATTAGCCATTGTGCTTTGGTCAGAAAATCTATACGCACCTAGAAGAGTGCGCTTAACCGACTCAAAATAAATATAGGTACTTCACATTATATAGTTCAGAATACCTACGTATATCCAGGTATTAATTTCAATATCAAGTACTGACATTTACACTTAATAAATAGATAAAATCGCCAGCAGATAAAATAAAAGCCAATCGTAAACATGATTGCTTTCAGTGATTTCCTAGCACTTGTTATTTACACGGTTGCTATGGCAACGACCTTGGTTTTGTAATGAGGATAAATGTGAAATATAAGGATCTTGTTACTGATTAATGTTTGGTAGCCAAAGCCGAAAATGTTAGCGAAGCCTTCCAAAATATTGATATCTAATCTCTCTTCTGGTCAAATTTGTTGAAGTGTGATTGATTACTCTCATCTAAAAAGTTATTACGACTCAAAAGCACTGTTTATAAATTTTGGACATCGGAGGCATTACTTTGAAGCCATAGTAAGTAGCTAAAGCACTTGTGGTGTACAATAACATACAACACACTGAGAACCAAGACAATGTAGAAAAAGTGGTTTTCTACATTGTTGCCGGATATCGAACCCAAGACCTAAAAGCTAGATATTCAGAAAAACCTACGTGTTAGAGGCTGATTTCTTGTATGTCACGCAATGGATAAATATTTTACAATATGAATTTAGAGATCCACTATTGTGTGAATTTGTTCAAGCTTACGCCTACGATCGACAAAATTATAAAATCAAAAACTAAATGCGTTGTACTTTCCCATCATAATAATAATACTGGGGGTATTATTATTATACGAACAAAATTCTTTCTTTCTTACAAGAGTATTAAAAACAAAAGACAATCGAGGTATTTAGACCAGAAAGCTTTTCCATAGTTCAAACACAATCAACTTGTGACGTCATTATAAAAACTTAAGTACGGCTTCCTACAAAGTTTCCATCTATTTACGTACCATCTTCAAGCAAATGCACTCCTAATTGAGTTGGTACACAGTTTATATATAAACCAATATCGCTTGGCAACAACTGTACATAAATCGAATCGGGCGAGTGTATGCTAATGGAATTATTATAGGGCTGATGTAGTAGGAAATTAATTTAGTAAACAACGGCTTGGGTACGCCACACGCTGCAAGTTAAATTAGTAGCTAATAAGCACTTAATGCTTGGAAATTGTTAGCGTACAAGCGAACAGTTCAATGAACTCTCCTTTTCTTGTATATTTGAGGTCTTTGATGTGTTCTGTTGCAAAATATGATTGTTGTCGTACTTAAAGTCTAAATGGTCAAGTTTTTTAGTATAGGTACTAGCAATGAATGAAGATAGGTTGTGTTTCGTTCATTTTAAAAAATAATTTTTAATGTTTCGGGGAATGGCAGCAAATGGCAAGATTATTTATATTCAAAATTTAATGTTACTTTTCCGAGTATATCGTGATTGCATTAGGTAAAATCTATCTATTTATTTCAGTATTTTTAAACGAGCAAGTAGAATAAATAAAAAGAAATTAACGAAACGGAAAAGTATAAACACGGTTTAAGTAGGTACTCAACGAAAAAAGTATCCGGAAAAATAAGAGTCCATAAGTATCGAATGCTATTATAAGTCCTCACACCTAAAAACCACTTTGGAGGCTGTGTAATCTGACAAGATGGGATAAAATCCACCTTCTTCACAGCCATAATCAATTTCTTAATCCGCTTTCGACATCAGAAAGCGACGTAATACCGGTAACCGTCTCAATATTTTTTACTGTACCTTAACTTATTTATTTATTTATAATTATTAAGTGCAACAAATAGACTTATGTTTATACATTGGTCCACAAAACTGTTTTGAACAGTTTGACTGTGGACGCCTGTTGAGTCTCTCAAAGTAACGTAAAAATATATAGGTTTATAAGTTTATATATATATATATATAGGTATTTATGTATTTATCTTATCTAAAAGGTAGTTTTTTAATAACTTTTTAAATATGTTTTTATTAGTTTCCTTGGCTTGTTGCATTTTCGTTCATGAGAAAATAATTAAATCTTGATAAGATTATTTAAAAGGAACTGTGCTAAATATCACAGTCATTATAATTTTTTTTAAGCCATTGCAAAAAAAAAACCTTTTTTGCCTAGTATATTTTTTTATATCGTCTACCTAATATAACAAAACAACTTCATAATGAAAACAATGACTTCAAATCTTACAAGACGCTTAAACATCTGATTCGACAAGGGACAAAATGAATTTGAATCGTCAATCTACTAGGGAGCATTTAAACAGCTAGTTGAATTAATTTTCAACCCAATTAATGTGGATCGACAATCGATGTAGAGTTACGAGCAAAAATTTATGTAATATATAATACAACAATTATATAACGGCACTATACTGAGGATATCCCAGACATCAGCCTGTACGAGATTAGAGTGGCTCTGAAACAACTTAAAAACAACAAGGCGCCGGGTGATGACGGAATTACAACGGAGCTTCTGAGAGCGGGTGGAAAACCGGTACTTTTAGTCCTCCAGAGGCTATTCAATTCCGTTATACTCGAGGGTACTACGCCAGAATCATGGCACAGGAGTAAGGTGGTGCTCTTCTTCAAAAAAGGCGACAACACCTTGTTGAAGAATTATAGACCCATCTCGCTCCTGAGCCATGTGTATAAGTTGTTTTCGAGGGTCATTACGAACCGTCTCGAACGCAGGCTCGATGACTTCCAGCCTCCCGAACAAGCTGGTTTCCGAAAAGGCTTTAGCACCATGGACCACATTCACACGCTCCGCCAGGTTATACAGAAGACCGAAGAGTATAATCGGCCACTGTGTTTAGCGTTTGTGGACTATGAAAAAGCCTTCGATTCAATCGAAACCTGGGCTGTATTGCAGTCCCTTCAGCGATGTCATATCGACTATAGGTATATCGAGGTGTTGAAGTGTTTGTACAGTAAAGCCACAATGTCAATTCGGTTACAGGACGAGAGCACGAAGCCAATCCAACTGCAGCGTGGTGTGAGACAGGGAGACGTTATTTCTCCGAAACTGTTCACAAGTGCGTTGGAGGACGTCTTCAAGCTCTTGGACTGGAACGGGTTCGGCATCAATATCAATGGCGAATACATCACTCACCTTCGTTTTGCCGATGATATAGTGATCATGGCAGAGTCGCTGGAGGAGCTTAATGCTCAGCGACCTATTAAAAAAATTATGGCACAATAAAGGCAGACTTCACAGTAATATAACTCAAAGGGAAACAGACAATCTGCTTGCAACCATGGTCGGTGTAACTCGGTCGAAACGTGAAAAAAAGCCAAAAGCCCAAATCGCCCAAAAAAGTATTTATGCATTTACGCGCTTTTTCCCGTTGAATTATATTACTGTAAACATGCAACGCGATTGTTTAAAAGTTAGTAAGGCAGACTTTATTAACCAAATAAAAAAGGTGTATATTTCGCTCGTTACTGCACATAGGAGAATAAAATTACTACGACTTTTCGATTTACGATTTCGTTATTTACATAATACGTTTAGTAGAGGATTGATCGAGATTAATTTATGCATATTGCCGATGTCAGTTAGAACGGACGGTTCTAATCTAGTAAAGGTTTTACTCGACAATGCAATATGCAAATTCTGAAGTCTTTATCGTATTACGGGATGGGATATTCTCACTGGTGGTTAAAGTCTATGTCATATCCATAAAATATTTATGGATTTGACGTTTATAATTAATTTATATTTAAAAAGGAAAATAACTACGTGATTACTTAACACTAATAGTTTCCTCATTTTCCTTGAGATTTTTTTCAGTATTACAGTAGAAAAGTACTGGAAACATGGAAATGTAAAAAATTTAAAATGTTTTCGAAATGCAAAACTTTTTATCTTAAAAGGAAAGTTCCTTTTAGAAAGGTTTTGGATCTTTTGCTTGTGTCATTAATTATACAGACCAACTGTTTTTCAGACGAAACATTCCTTTAATGCACTCCGAGTGAGTGAATATACAAAGTGGTCATGACAATACGACAATAAATGAAAACACGGACAGTACTAGTTCATAAGAATAACCCTAGACGGTAAAACAACGGTACAAAAAATAAAAAAAATAAAAATTTATAACAAACTAAACCGCATAAAATTGGAAACGCAGGAGAACACCATGTGAAAATTAATTTCCTGTGACTAAACTACTGGATATATTTTAATGGTTTTTTGTATGAATACTAATAATATGATGAGGTACTCGATGTTTAATTTATTGTCGTATTGTCATCACCACTTTGTATATAAATTAGCCTATAAAATCTGTAACCGCGTAAATTAAGTTCACAAATTAAAACTTCTATTAAACTAAATTAACTAAAAAGTTTCTACTTCTATTAAATGTTCCTAGAGTAAGACTATCTCTGTAATACAATAGAAGTAAAGCTTTTACAATTACCTAAGTGCTGTTTATTTGAAGTGAAACTAAAGAACTCTTGTGAAACAAAACAAAAGCGACGGTAATAAAATCTAGAAGTACATTCGTCTTGAGAAAGCAAATAGAATTGGAGTCTTAGTGTGTCTTGCAGAATACTAATAATGCTTAGACTCGGATCGAAGAATTGAATTGTGTAACAACTGTTGCTAAATAGACATGTAAAAAGCAGAGATATTAAAAAAAAAAAATGTTTTGCCAAATATTATACCGTTTGCGTAGGTATTCTTAAACACCTATTTATGCCTCGATAATTAACGCCATGTATATGACTTCAAAGTGCTTAGAGATTCAAAAAATACTACACAAGTTCTATGATTAAAACGTGTGCATTAAATTACAATATTACAATGCGCTTCATTTACAATTTAATGTTAATATTACATTAAATTGCAAATCAATTGTCACTCGATTTTCCTCTCAACTTGAAAACAGAATAATAGGTATCGATTTTTCCGATTCGTAATAAATTTCACTCGACCACGCTTCACTTCATTCGTTAAATCGGAAATTGAATCGAGTTCTCATTTTGTTCTCGTTGAATAGCTAAACTGAATTTTATTTAGGTACTAGATGAATATTGAAACAATAAACCTATCAACAATATTCCTTAATTGGATTTCGAGTGTGCCAAAGAGATCTCAATAAAAAAATAGTTATTGTTTTGTTAGGATTGTTATTCTTCTTTTATAATGAAATTTCATTTAAATTTAGATATCAATTTGGTAGTTTAACCCGATTTAATCTCCTACTCAAATTTTACTAATCGAAACGAAATGTACTGAAAATAGATTTTCAAAGCTTCAAGTAAATTGCCAATAAACACAGCTACATCAAAATATTTATTCAGAAAGGTTCAATCCAAAGAAACGTTTTCCTTTCGATCACAATACAAATACTCTCACACTTTTTCCTGCAAATATTTATCAAAAGCTTATACGAAATAAGTATTATCTAAAAGGATTTTTAACCAAAGCCGCGCTTGAGTAAAAAGGAAGGAGGCTCTGTTTTTTCCTTTTTTGATATCACATAAATGTCGTTTAAATCTGAGAAAAATGAGTTTGATTCTAAATTTAAAAAAGCGGATAAAACAATACTTGTCTCATATCAGTAAACGAAACTGCCATTCGTTTTATATGATAAATTGACCCTTTTTTATACGATTACCTTATATTTTAATCAATTTTATTCTAATATAATATACTTACGTTTAATTAATACATACAACAAAGGGTGAATTGCACTTTTTTTTGCCTCAAGAGATAGTAGCCCTATTTTTATGATCTTTTATTTGTTGGAGTCGTCTTCATCCCGCATATCAAACTAAAATATCTATAAAATTATTTAAAACCGCGGGGAATCGTTAGTATCTTTTTAAAAATAAAAAATTCAGTGACTTGAAATTTATTATCTTAGGCCTGGTTTAGACGATGCGAGGAATATCGTGCGAGTTGCTGTACACTGCGGCACTTGCACTGTATGTTGTTCTAAGTGATCGATTATAGACCGCAATGTACTGCAACTTGTACGATCTTACTTATTAAAAATTGTACTTACCAAGCAGCGTCCGTGGCTGTAGCGTCACACATCCCGTGTGGATGTACTCAATCAGCTGACGAAAGACATCCGGTTCAAACTCTTCGATAATCAGTGTCTGGTGCTGTTGCGAAGATGGCTGCCCGAAATATGACACTAATTACTTTTAAAATATTACTTGAAATTGGACATAGTGTTCCGTATTAAATGAAAAGTTGAATCTTTGTTTAAGCAATTATTGGAACTTGAGCTTCGAAATTCTTGTTTTGAGTTGTAATTACTTTTGGGTATTTGGTAGTTAAATTATTATTGTTTAAAAAGATAATACGGAACACTTGAGAATATGGAAAACATTTTGAAAACTAATAAAGTTATGTACAGTGACATAAGTGCTTTATTTACAACGTAAGATTAAGTAAGGTGCCTTATTCATGAAATGAAAGCTATTTCCAAGGCTCAAGAAATACTTTACATAGGTAAATAAACCTGTCGAATGTTCAATATATACTTAATAAATACCTTTTTTCTTCAATTAATAAAAAAAAGAATCTCAATCTGAATTAAAAAAAATTGTATTAACAAAAGGCGCATCACGACATTGAAAAATAAAAATATATTGAGCTTGTGATGAAAGAAGTATGGCAAATATCTTCATGCTTTATGCTACATTTGGAATAAAATAAAGTGGAATTCAAGGAAAAAAACAACACCGATTTACTTACCGTTAAAAATAAATAAAATTTGACAATATCATGCAACACAACAAATGTGACGCAAAAACCTAGTACAATAAAATTTTAATTGAAAAAAAGAATTTCAATTCGATTCCAATCCAATCCTATCTACATTGCATATTGAAAAGTGATTTATACAGTATGAACACCGATTACTCAAACCGAGAAAAGACCCCTATAACACCGCTTAATTTTGTTTTTACCTCTTGTATTGGAGCCAATTGCTGCGCGAAAGTTGATCTCTGTAGCGAACACAACAAAAGTTAACAATAATTTATTTTACTCTGAATTACGGTGAAAGAAAACATCGTGGAAACCTGGATTCCAAAAATTGGGATCTTAAATAGCCAATCCACAATGAGCAAGTGGTTTGAAATGCTCGTGTCTTCTCTATATGGGAACATGCCTGTGCCCAGCAATGAGACGTTTATAGGCCGGTTTTATTATTGTTATCGTCTGAATTTGTAGATAAATTTCTCCGTTGAAAATTATGAAATGAAATGCTGAAATGCAAAGGATCCGAAAGTTTTCCGCTTTCATGCATTTAAATTGTAACGTCTCTGGTTTATTTATAGAGCCTTTGGATTGAAGTTAACATTTGTAGCGTGGGTAATGAGCAAGGGATGCGAAAACTCATTCGCATTGAGATTCGTTATGCATATAAAGTTTCCTTTTGCAACGTTGAAATGTTTTTAATAAGGATGAAACACGGAGCAAGTTTGTATTTAAAATTCAGCATTTTCTTTTGGAATTTCAGGGAAAAATATTTTTTGAATTTTGTTACTTGTTTGCTATCTTGCTACTAAATTTTCTTATTTCTAACGATGAAATTAAGATTACTCTCTCAAAATATCGGACGATTTTAGACTGAAATTAATTTAAAGAATTTCTTCATTAATTACATACTTTGATTCTGTCTTACAAATAAACGAGTAAGTCATTTCCATAAACGACCCAATTACGTCGATAAAACAAACAAAGGAAGGGTTCCGCAACTCATTATAAGCTACAACAAATTTCAGGATTGTATATGAGCTTTAAACTGAACGCCATTTACAATAATGACGTCACGTTTAAGGTTATTAGGGTACACTTAACATTCTCTTTTAAATTGTGACAATATTTGTTTTACCTGCTGTGCGGCGTTTTGGAGGTTCAGTAGGGGTTCCGAAGACCTTTTGAGGAATAGACGGAGTTTGTTCTCTCTTGGTGCTGGCTCCTTCTTCCGTTGGGGACTGGGGGCTTGGTACAGCATCTTCTGGAACACTCTAGAACAAAAACATATTTATTAGAATATAAAACATAATCGAGGAAAAAAAAAGTGTGGCGGTAAACCATTTTACTGAATCGGTTGTCAGTAGTAGTTGATGAAAAATTGGGTGACAGGTAGTCGATACCTACTAAGAGGATTACGAATGTTTCGAAAAACATAATAAAAGAAAAACAAGTAACTAAAAACAACATAGAAAACAATATACCCTTCTCATATACTAAACAAAAAAAACATACAAACAAAGAAATAGACGAAAACAGACAAAACAACAAGTCCCTTCTTTACTAAGTTGAATTACATAAAAACAATGCCAAACCAAAACAATACTAATACCATAATACCAATCAAATAAACAAAAGCTTTACAAGTACTTATATAAAGAGAAAACATCTGAATGTCGTGAAATACGCAAACTGTCCGCGGAATGACGGGGGTCGGAAGAATACTATTATAATTATGTCAGCGACGACAGGAATGCCTTGTTTGCAACAGACAACATTGCTGACGTTTTTGTATTTATTTTTGTAGTTTATTTTAATGTTGTTTTATTTGGTATCTGTTTGGAGGGTTTAATATTTATCTTGGCATATTTATTTGTGACTTATAAATATTATTATTGTTTTAAAATCAATGGTTGAAAGGGCATTGTAATTTTCACTTTAAACATCTTTAGCAAAAATGAACTTGAATTTGAAAAAATATAAATGAAATGAAAATCCTCTCTTGGTCCCTTGAATTTAAACTTATATAATCACACATCAACCCCTTTTCTCGTACCTAAAGTCTACTTGTGGTTAAATCACACCTTTAAAAAATAAACCAGACTACTTAACATCAATCCCAACCGAGTTCTTATATTACATATTGCACATCATTAATGTACGTCGTTGAAGCACCTATGTAACCTTTTTATGAAACAATAAAGTTTATTATTATTATTATATATAAAAAAATCGAAATTAAAAACCTGATATACGAACCTGCTCCTAGCAGCAAGGACCGCCTTCACAGCACACACCGGCTCCCTGGTGTCCCCCACCAGGAACGTGAGGTCACGCAGCTCGGGCATGGAGGCGAGGAACTTTATGTTCTCAGCCAGACCTGACTTGTTCTAACAGTGAGACAGTAGCTAATAACAACCAACCTGCTCCTAGCTGCGAGCACCGCCTTCACAGCACACACCGGCTCCCTGGTGTCCCCCACCAGGAACGTGAGGTCACGCAGCTCGGGCATGGAGGCGAGGAACTTTATGTTCTCAGCCAGACCTGACTTGTTCTAACAGTGAGACAGTATTAGCCAGTAACAACAGTATCAACCAACCTGCTCCTAGCTGCGAGCACCGCCTTCACAGCACACACCGGCTCCCTGGTGTCCCCGACCAGGAACCTGACGTCACACAGCTCGGGCATGGAGGCGAGGAACTTCATGTCCTCAGCCAGACCTGACTTGTTCTAGCAGTGAGACAGTAGCTAGTAACAACCAACCTGCTCCTAGCAGCGAGCACCGCCTTCACAGCGCACACCGGCTCCCTGGTGTCCCCCACCAGGAACGTGACGTCACACAGCTCGGGCATGGAGGCGAGGAACTTCATGTCCTCCGCCAGACCTGACTTGTTCTCGAAGGTGCTGAGGTCTGGCTCGGCCTCCATTGCCGCGAGCGCCCCGCTTCGCATTGACGACTGTGTGTACAGAAATAGGATTTATGTTAGTATGGTTAGGTTTCAATTTTGAGTAAACATAAAAAAATCTTATAATTTTTTTTTTTTGCATTTGGAAAAATGTAAGTCGATCGTTTTTTATTCCAAAATATAGGAGGGGTCAAAATTTAGAATTTGGAGATTTCTATACGCGTCCATATCCAAAACGAAAGTTGAAATCAAATGAGGTTTTTCTAGATATTGCAAGATTTTTTGTCAAAATAATAATTTCAATCTCTATAGATATTTTCAATCTCTATAGATTGAAATTATAGTAAAATATGTATTATTAAAAAAATACATAAATTACCTTGTGCTTTATAGGTACAACGTGGTTTATAAAAAATAACTCGTGCGTTCTACGTGCTACGAACGTAGCATCTTTAATGTTGTTTTTCTCAAGTAAAGCACAAGTATAAATATAGAAGACCTTTAAATAAAAATATCACTTAAAAGAGTTGATGAAACGCTACACTACGCTTTAAAATACTTTCCGTTTGCGTGGGTGGAAAAATCTTCACTCTAAAATAGAACGGAACTCTAGTTTGAAGTATAAGATATTAAAAATAACAATAGTAGGACGTGTAAAACAATTAAACGGGGTAAAAAGGTTTTAAATGAGTCTTAAGTTAGTAATGAGATAGGTTATTATAAAGCAAGTTATAATATTAAGGCTTGGACTGCGTCCAGCAAACACGTCTTGTCCTGGTATAAGTTCATGTTATAACCTATATAAGTAGGCGTCATCTACAAACTTAAGTTTCTGAAATAGGTGAAATCCATACGTGGCAAACTACGAGTATCTAATGTGACTTTTTTAAATGATGCTTTGCGATAAGCAGCAAACCATCATGTACCTATTGGGTTCCTATATGGTTATATAAAGGAGATGAAATTCAATTTGTTGTTCTACCAACAGTGTCCAAAATAAGTAATATATTCAATTCAATACATTTTAATTAAGTTCACTTTTAAAAGCCGCACGAATAAGCCACAAGATTGCATGGAAAATAGCCTGTATTTCACGGAAGAAATAATTCGCAAACAAATTACTACGTGCCAAAAATAAATGTACAAAGCAATTAATTTGTTCAAGTAAATTGTAATTAACAAAGCATGATGCTGACGTGAAATAAAATGTATAAAGTTTTAATTGGTACGCGAAAATTGGATGCTGTTTTTCACAGAATTTTTGTACCTAGGTTGCTTTTGAAAGAGTAAATGAATGACGTTGCAAAAACCTTTGATTCCTTTTTTAATGGAGTGCGCTTTCCGTGAACTGAGAAATCCTTTATAAAAGAGTTCTGAGAAAAGTGTTCTAGGTTTCTTTGACGTCGTTTTAATCAAGTGACATTTTATGTTATAAAATGTATGCTTGAGAGATGAAAACTTAGATTTGAAAGCTTAGTGCAGATTGAAACCTAAGGTTAGTTGTGACTTTCTATCCTTATCTAGACATATTATCTTTTCTTTGACCAATATGAGATAGAGTTGTTTCAAAGTCTTTCAGGTTGGCCAATTTAGCCCTGGTACTGAAAGGATATTTGATCGTGGTTCAACAAACGGAGTGGGTAAGGTGGACCTTTTAATTATATTATTTATTATTTTTAAGCATCCAATTTAGACATACTTGGTCTGAATTAGTAAATATTTCTAGGTACTACAATTCATTTAGATAGTAATGAAATAAAAGATCCCTTTAACCATTTTTCCGATAAAAAGGTACGCAAATAAATAGAGGTCGGCATTTAATGTTAAAACATTTATCAAATAATCTCTTATAGGCATCTTATAATTTAGTTTACCAGTGCCTTTCAAATACCAAACACAAATTAGGCTAGACGAAGACTTTGAAGTTATATAAGCCCACAAGTTTAACTAAAGAGTATCTAGAGTTACGTAAACCTAGACTAATGAAAGCAAAATTAATGTTACTTAAAACGAAACTAACTTTGACTAGGTCTCTTTTATCCTTGCCTTTGAGAAATTTAAATGACTGTAATCTAATGTTGAAAAAGTTAATACTAAAAGCTTTTACTGAGCTCTTACTATGAGCTCTTTAATTGAAACAGTCGCAGTTGTGAGAGCGAGACAACGCTATGCGCGATATAGAGCGCTGTCTCTCTTCCACACTCGCAACCGTCTTGTTTTAAGAGCTTATAGTACAAGGGTAAATGGATCGAGGATATGATGTAATTAGAGTATTTCCGGAGCAACCAGTGAGCGAAGATCAAAAAGGATTTAATATCTGAACTACCCAATGGGAATTTAATGGAGAGGGATTAAAGATTAATTAGACTTAACTCGGACTTTTTAATAGAAAAAGATTGGATATTTTTTTAATGGCTCGGTAAAGAATTTTCTTTATTAGGTTTATGTAAGAAAAAGTATTTTTATAAATTCAATAAAGGTTATTTTTAGAAATACCGATGTGGATCTTACAGAATTCTTAATAATAATTTGATTAAGAACCTTTTCAAGGACTATGTTTTTTTGAATTGGAAGATATTTTCTGAGTCGTATAATGTATAATAAATAATGCTTTTCAATCATATTGAATTGGAATCAAAATTTTCAATATGTTTGTGATATTTTCATACAATAATTTGCATGAATGGAGAAATAATTAACCTATGTGTCAATTGGGTTGTCATTTAAATGATATTGACAAGCTCTAATGCTGATTATTAAGCCCCAGGCTCTATACGTTAACGAGGTTTCAAAACTGATTCCACTAACCCGCTAATTGAGTTTCACGGATTAATTAATTTATGTATGTATTCATAGTTCAACGAATATTGATTTATATTTTAGATTAAATACAAGTGGTTCTATAGGTACTTTATGAAATTTATAAGTTAATATAATAAAACTTTTTCCATTTAAGAGCCTATTTTCGAAGATAATATCGATATTGCGAAGATTGTTGCTGATATTATGATAATGTACTTGCTTTCTTGTAAGGTATCTTCCAAATTTTCGAAGCGGATTTAAGATAACTGGAGTAGAAGTAAATCACAGTGTAATTTACGATTCACAGTAGCAAGGTTTCTAACCACAAAGTTAAAAATACCCTTTATCAACGTAACATTTTCGAAGTAAGGCAAAAAGTAAAACATACACAACATAATTCAATAGATTAAACTTATTAACACGCAGATACTTGTTAAAAAAAGTACAAAGTTGTATGCCTATCATTGTACACAGCCATGTTAACAAAACAACTTCTAATCCAGACGTCGAAAACACTCCCAAAAGTGATGAAACAAAAGTTTTACATCAGCAGTAAAACTAAATATCTCATAAGTCACGTTCGTCCTCATAAATATTGCTCACGTTTATAACAAATTGCGAAACAAGAGAGGGTTGCAGTCTTAGAGTATAGTATGAAACTACAGAGTGCTCATATCAGGTGTGAACCGTGTGCACTTGTATGATCAAGTATTTTCACAAAAATAATATCAAAACAGTGCGCGCCGTTTAACAAATCCATCTCTTAAAATAAAAATATTTGTATTTCAAATGAGCCTTTAAAAGTTATTTTAAAACGTTAAATTTAGTGACTCTATTTGCAAGTCCAAATTGTCATTCCTATGGACAAAAAACAGCTATAAACTCCATCCACAAACCTAACATTTCCTTTATAATATCAGAAACATGGATATTTTTGCAGAAACATTATAACAAAAATAACTTAAATGACATCATACAGCCAAAAGTCTGCTTACGCTCGGCGCAATGTGCTTTTAGCGATACTAGCACTCTATAGTTTTATCTTTTTTCAACTCGATGGTAACAATCATTACATATGACTCGCAAGATGGACGACTTTTCCCTCCATAATGGTCGATCGTGATCTTTATAGACCCTTAAATTATATGACCTTTGATATTACGATCGTACAAAGCTATAGAAAACTTTATTGGATTATTTTTATGTCACCTGTTCATTGTAGATTACGTGTCAGTTTCTTTAGAAAATAAATTTAAATTTCTCGAAGAAAGAATCAATTGGTTTTGACATTTCTATTATAAACAATTCAGATAGTATAGTTCACATTACGTAGAGATTTGGAACCGTTGGATTTAAATTGAAAAATATTCTTTATTTCGTTTTCTGACTGCATAACAGATTCTAATACATTTTTAATTAATAATGATAAACAAAGCATAGAAAATAAAGCAAATTCTGGTCAAAAACTCCAGAAAATAAAATATAAGAGAAAATAACGAAAAAAGTAAATTTAAGTAAATTCACAAACACAGGATTCAACGATGCGGGTTTCATTTGTGTACTAGCGTGCAGCTTAACCGCATTGCTAATTAGCGTTGAGTTAAACCTCGTAACCTAAATACATAATTATTATACATGTTTATAAATAAATCGTATGAGAAATTACTTTGTTTTCAAATTAAAGTATAACATAAGAAACTTCTGTCACTCCTGTTTTATCGGTGGAAGAAAATGTCAAAAAAAAGCCATTTCCGTTAGTTAGCTTTTCAGGAAAATAGTAAAAGTTCGTTTTATTTTAATAGAGATTATTGATTGCACATAAATAATACAAGAACATACTGCAATAATAAATAAAAAAGACCAAACTACTGCAATGGTCATGATGAAATTAATATTTGACCACCCTCGAGGTGACCAAAAGAGACGGCAAAAAGATCTTTTGGAACCGGTCCACAATTGCTATAGATTTCATATACAGATGAATTGATAAAATCCTCTTTTTGAAGCCGGTTAAAAATACATACATACAGGATGTATTACGTATACTCCCTACCTAAAGTACTGCGAAGTAAGTGCATGAGAGTGGTATAGACCATAAATAGAACCTCTCTATGAATATTATGTGCAGTCATCCAAATACACTTAGCAGGATTATATCCCAAGAAATGTAACTCGGATTCAATAAGCTGTAGGTAAGTGTATTCAATGGAGTATAAGAATGACATATATATATAGGCACGTATAGGCTACAGCGCTAAGCCTTCACAAATGATCAAACCTTTTTCTTAACGGTTTGTAAATAAAGTAATATTTTCAATTAGGGTTTTCGCGGTATAAAATCTACTAGGTTTGCTAGTCTAGCGTATGGTTAAACTGCCAATTTTCACCAATGAAAGACAACCTCCAAAACCTTCTTTATTATCCTTGAATAAAAGACGGTCTATAATTAGGTATAAGACATTGATTGATATGGATTACTTTCAAAAGTTATTAAGAGTTATCTATACCTAAATAAAATTAACCATTTTTTATGGTTGGATTCAAAGTTAATGGCGACTCTGAAGTTATTTACACGATGCGCAGTACCTGGCCCCGCACCCCCGCTGGCGCATAAGTTTGTTACTGCGCAGCGACTCGCCTCATGTTCAGAGCCGCCATTAAGTTTGCACCGTACTGTACTATCCATATAACAGAAACACGGGTCCCACATAATATTCATTACATATCCTATAAAGACGGACCGGGCCGTTATAGATTATACCATTTCATAAAATCATTAATATAAGTAACCAAGAATTAATTTGTTACAAATTAATTCTTGAATTATTAAATACAAATATAGTTATTTTAAGTTATTTGCTAAGCAGATCTAGACGAATCTAATTATAATTTAAGACCGCATCAACTTATTTAATCTTCTCTCGTGATTAGTTCCAACGTTGATTAAACTGAGATTTTTCCAGCTTTAGATTGTTAGTAGTAGCTAAATATAGACGGAGAGTCTGTATTTAGAGTCTATCATACTTATAAAAATGTAGAACAAATAAGTATAATAATAATATTATGATGATGAAACACTTGGTGCGACCGAAAAAAAAACTTAAGTATCAATTAAATTGTAGTAGTTAGATAAAAGTAATATTATTATGGATAGAGTTGAGGAAACCAAACAGAATATAAATAGGTAGTATATTCATGCATAAATATATATATTTTTTAACTTTGTTTAAATGCCGATTTACATAAAGCGAACGAATGCTCTTTCTATCCTTACCCCTACAAATTCTTTTAAATTCGAAAAGAAATTGATAGGATCGGGGATTATAAAAAGGCATTCGCTCGTTTTATGTAAATCGGCCTTATAGCTATGACGTCATTACTGTCAATACCGAATGTAATATGGGTTGTTATATAAGATAAAACGGGTCATTAAATATAATGACGAATAAATTTGGACGACGCGACGTTACAATAAAATTAATGACCAAACGCGCCTGTCTGAATGTGATTTTCAGACTGATGGATGTGGGTGTTTTCATGAATTTCAGGGGTTAAAAGGATATTCGGGAATCTTCAATAAGTAAAAGATAATACTAACAAAAATGTTTTGCGTAGGTATTGTGTATGGTTTAACAATTACTTTGATTCTACTTATGTCATTAATATGGTCGGTCAGAATCGTTTTTTTTTTTGTCGAAATAGATGGAGGAAATTGCAAAAATAAAAACAGGAAAAAAATACTTTTAACAAAATTTCTACAAAATGTTGTGCTTGGTCATAGTGTTAACTGTTATTACGTACCTAGATAAAATAAAACAAAAGTGATGTAGGTAAACTTAGGTGACAACTAATGAAGATGAATGTGAGAAAAACACGCCTTCTACGATACTGAAAAGATTGAAATAGAGTCGACGATAAAAACTGAAGAATATTTGTTAACTTAGGTAGTATCTAATAATTATTTTGTTGAAAACGTTTTCCTTAAAATTTTCTTTAGACTACAATTATTAACTGATTTCTAAAGGAAATGGTTAGTTTTAGTCACTTATGTTTTTAGATTAAGGTTTTCAACATATGGAGATTTCTCTGAAATAAACGTTTATTATTATTATTGTTGTTTTCACATTTATGTGTAATCAATTATTCTTTATTATTTTATTAAAAATAGATAATTAAATTAAGGGATGAAGATAAGTATATCCTAGTATAACTTTTAGTGTAAATTATTTAGGTCTTTATATTTTGTAATGTACTTCTAAACAAAACAAAACTTTCAAAAATACTTTACCCACAAGTAATTAAAAAAAGGAGGTACTTGTTTCAAAACCCACCAATCACCTTGAAACCTACTTGATTGGTTTTGAAACATGTAACAATGTAAGAGACCTCGTCCTTCATCTTTGAGTACGTGTAAAGTGTTTGATCTTAGTTACAGGTATAAATGGTCCCTAAAAGCCTTTGAAGTGGTTTCACTATGTTTGCCCCAACTAACCCTTAAATGCTAGTACATTGAATTAAGGTAACACAAGTACTGTGTGTTTAATTTGATCACTTTTAAACAAATTTTTAGTTGAAATGTATTTTAAAATGTTGAAAAGGTATGACTATATATTTTAATTACTATTTAACTTTAAAAAAAAACCACTGAACCCTAATCGATAATTAATAAGCTGCCAATTTTTTTAATTAATAAAATTATTGAAATATCACCTGCTTGGGAATAATTGTGAAAAAAAATTACAGATAGAAGAAAAATATAATGATCTTTTATCCTGTTTATCACTAGTGAGACAAAATAACTAGAAAATAAATTAATTTACAAAAAATCTATTTCTATTCAATACTCACTTCATCCAAACTGAAGTGTCTAGTGATTGTGATATCCATTTTTAATCGATATTATCGAATACTTCAATTAATAACAACAGCCGCAGCGAGCGTCCGTTACGCGCGACGTACGAAATACGACTGAGAGTTCCTTACGAAGAAACGCGAGCTTTCGCGCTGAATAAAACCTTCGTGGTCCAAGTTATAAAGGATTATTATGTTGCTATCGAGTTTAGATTTTAATGATGCTTACAATACCGACATTATTACGTCAAATAGGATGAATACATGAGCTAATTGGATATCAATAAATTACTTATGTTTTTGATTTTGGGTAATATGTATTGGAAATTCCGACATTTTACCCTTAATTATAAAGCAGTATGTACGAATAACTTAAGTTCTGAGGCTAATGTCAAGGAAAAGGGTAGGTCAAAGAGATGTTAATATTTTGAACTTTTTTTATAGGTAAGTTTAAATCAACCCTTTAGTGTCAAACAAAGTTGTATGTAGTTTGATATAATAAACAGCATTGTCAATTCCTAGTAGGACACACATTTTGAATAAATTATGTGAACGGATTTATCAACATTTTACGATAAAGTTTTATTGTGATACTAGTTAGACACTCATATTATATTTAAAACAAGTTTACTTCTGTGAAATGCGGTTTAGTTTTTTTTTTTGATATTGTTAATTATAATGTGAAATAAAGTCGCAAAGGTATCATAAAATATAAAATGTGGAATTCGACTAAATCCATTTGATGGAAGCTTTCAGAAAACTCGCCGTTAAAACTCAGTTATTTATGAACATACGTACTTAACGTATTAGTGTGCAAATTATAGATACTAATATTTTAGTAATGCACTGTACTGCAATTAAGCTAAATAACAAAAAACGGAAACGTAAGTATGCAGAACAAGTTAAACCAAAAAAATATAAATCCAAATACGTTTTACCTGATTTAATATAAAAATTGTGAACCTACTTTTCATTTTTTGTTACAATGACGAGAAAAAACCCAATGCCCATTGGACATCAGTGAAACGTTTTCAATCAAAAGCAAAATCAAAAATTTTATTTGTTAAAATCTACTGACTCTGATCGGTTGCAAAGTACCATTCCTATGGAGAAGATCCGGCAAGAAACTCCATAGGTTACTCTTTTAAAAAAAATAAGTCCCATATAATATCACGTGTTTATGGTCATAATGTAGCATAACATCATATTATAGTTTACACTTAACACCATTTAATAGCTATACACAAACAGCAAACATAAGATCACTAAGTTCATTTACCGTCGGAAGTAGTAGAGGAAATTTCCTGAAGGAAAATGGAATGACGGTTCCCTTTGTAGTCTATTTCTTTGACTTTTCTTAGCTTGATTACAAAGACTTCGAGATTCTTGTGGTACTTGATTTTGTATCTTATGTTGTAGTGATTAGAATGTAGATTTGATTGTTTGAAATTTGTCTAGATGGTATTGTCATGACAGATATATTATAGGTTTTGAAGATCAATGTTAATCTTGGGAGATTAATATTGGTTTCTGTGTCTGAAGATTGAAAATAAGTCTTTGTTTGCGTACTGTTTACAAGTACTTACTACAGACGATGTTTTTTCTATAATACTCATATGTACACTACCGATAAAAACTTGCAATCTAATTGTTTTAACTCAATAATTTTATAATTACTTACTCTTTCATTTACAACTTTTTTCCATAGGGGTAGGCAAAGACCACTTCTTTAAACTTGGTACGATCTTTACACACTTTATTTATTTACAATAGTACTATAATTATTCTATCATCTAATTAATAAAATCTAAATTCATATGTTTTTGCCAATAATGCTCACTTTATAAAACCTCCACCCAATTATGAATTATGAAAAAAAATACATGAAAATTAATTCAAAGGCAGAGCAAATACCATTTTGATCTAAATTTAGATCAAATGCGCTTCTTGTTAGCTAAGGAAACAGGGTTCATTTCCTAGAAATGTTTGTGCAGATCAAACACCAATTTAATTTAACTGTAGGTTTACACTTAATGTTAATTAATATTTGAGAACCAAAAAGATTTTTAGATGGAAATCGGGTTAATTTTTTTCGCGCTGTTCGTTTGTGAGATTTAATTTAAGTAAATATTTACTGATGATAAATAGCACTATTTGCAGTTAAGAATTTGTTAGCTTATTTAATTTTATTTTGATCAATGCTCATGCCTTCTCTATATGGGAAGAGTCCTGTGACCAGCAGGAATTATTATTATTATACTTATTTTGACCTTATTTCGAATGTAACATTTTTTGATTTTACGTTAATTATACAATTGACTCATTTTTATTTACGTTTATATTTTGTTAACATTCTATTTTTATACATAAAACGGCTGTGGTATAAAATAGGTAGCATAAACATATTATTATAGAATTAAATTTAAAATATTTATGATTCAATTCTTAAAAATAGATAAATTAATCATGTTCTTCCCATTTTGTTCTCACTACAATCATTTTTAATCAAGGTAGTCTGCCAAATTTCAGTTTGCGATAAAACAGACCGTACTAAAGAGACTAAATATAAACTTTCCATTTAAAAACACAAACTTATTATGCATCTTTAAATGGTTTATAAGAAATGAAATTTACTTCATACAAAGTTTTGGATTGCAGGTAATATTTTTTTTGTAGCATTCTTCAGCTTTTAGTTTATAATAGGCATCTTATTACCTAGTGGTTACTACCGCACTCAGAAATGCTAATAATCGCATCCGGGATTTTTTTTGAAGTTACATAAATCGAGGCAAAAATATCCCTAAAATTGAATTATGTAACCCAGCGAATGACAATTTATACACACTATCTTCCTAAATTATGGATTATGTGTTATTCCAATGTCTACTACATGTAGCTACATAATTGTAAATTTTCATTATAATCCATTCAGTAGTTTTTGCGTGAAAGACTTACAAACATCCACACAAACTTTTGCATTTATGATATTATTTCTGCTACTTCAATATACTGCATTTGTAAACAAATCATCCATCACAATAGTAAACTGCCGAGATTGATGGATGAGCCATTATCACTCATTCTGTTCGGGCCCATTAAAATACTGTTGGAACTAAAAGCCTCTTTCATTATTTCCTCATTCTAATAAATAGTAGCGCTATTTTTACCAATAATAGATTGTTTCTTTCTAAACAACAAATAATAGAAATATCGTCAAAATAATTTAAGTAAGAATGATACATTTAATCAGCAGCAGCATCTTAAAATTTTAAAGTCGTGGTGGCCTAGCGGTTCAATAAACGGAATTGTATTTACATTTTACAAGGTTGCAGGTTTGAACCCAAGCATGTTCCAATGTGGCTTTTTCAAAGTTATATTATATTATTCTAAGACACTTCTGACAAACGGTGAAGGAAAACATTGTGAGAAAATCTGGATTCCGAAATTTGGGATCTAAAATCGCCAATCCGCAGGGAGCAAGCGTGGTGATTAATGCTCATGCCTTCTCTATAAGGGATGCGTCCTGTGCCAAGCAGCAGGACGTTTATTGGTTGGATTATAGGTATATCTAGAAATTATTGAATGATATCGTCATAAGATACCTTTGTCTTTTGAAATGCATTATGTGAATAAGATGTATACTTCAATTTCTTGTCAACCAAGTTGGTTAATATATAAGTTAAGGAAAAGCACACACAAACGAACAATGAGTATGGCACGTAAAAATATCTATAGGCCTTTGAAATTTATCCGTTGATTAATGTAACAGGAGTAATCTTTGTACTGCCTTAAGACTGTATCTTTTAGATTACGCATTATACATTTTGTCTTTTCAGGTATCGAACCTGCAAGCTTCAGGCGAGGCAAATCGACCATCGATGTTTCTGGGGTAAGTACAGGTTAATTATCGATCTACCACAACCACTACATTATTATGCATCAGTATTAGGTATACAGAATGTTACCTATATTTATCAAAAAGGGGCCAAGAGTACATCTGGTAAACAGTACAAAATTTCAAATGAAAATTATGGTAACATGTATGTAAACTACGTATATTCGCTATTGATATGACTCATAAGCAAAATGTACGCAGCAACAGAGTTGACACACATAATTTTGTTTAAAAATGACGAATCTCGTTTTTAATTTTGTACTTGCATGATGAATCTTAATTTACTTAATAAATGGCATCCAAATAATGAGTTTCGTTAATTCCTGTAGAGGTTGTTTCCGTACTTCGAATATAGGACATGGGCGACGACCCGTAAGCGTTTGCTACATACCAATAGTCAATATTGATTTTGCGAGAATATACACTACTTAACGCCCTACGAGGGGTCGAAAGGTGTAGAGTGGTTTCCACTTGATGATCAATAGCTGTGACACTTTACAAAAAGAAACCAGTTGAGGTACGAAACACGAAATTGTCATATACATACCTACATAGTTATAATATGTTGGTTTTATAACTAGAATAATATTTCTACACCACAATATAATATTTTAGGCAATTATCACGATTAGGGTAATCTACTTGAAAACTCTTCATCTTTGGCATAATAATTATATTGATAAAGAAAAAAACGCTTTAAAAAACATTTAAAAGAATATGTAGGTACATTTGTTAGCAAAATAACGATTAGACTAGTGTTTTTATTTCTTAGGTATCTTTTCATTTAATCGTACTACGCGTTTAAAACATCTCTGCAACAAAATTCAATATCCCTTGCATCTTAGTTACCCGTTAATTGATTTATACGAGCTCTATTTAGGTCACACATGTATGCAGCATACAACATGACATTTAACTGCTATATCATAGAAACATTTCCTTTAAACTAAAGTAATTTGCATTACCTTACAAGCATCGTATTTGAATCGTGAGTTGAATTTATTTACCATCGTTTAGTCTACGAGCCAGATGGTACACCCACGCACTTTGTCTGGAGTAAACGCCCACAACCAAGTACATCTATAACGTATACGTTTGTCATCAGAACTATAAGCAAACAGAACCTACCTGTTGAGGTATATCCTTTTACACTTCAATGAAATAGTTTCTTTAATTATTCACGGGACAATCCACTGATGAATGGGGAATAATCAATTGCACTGCATTCGATTTTAAACAAAACACTGTCGGTTAACCAAACTAAACAGACGAAACTACACACTAAATCTAAGTAAATATTTTTGTTGCACGTTTAAAAAAGCATTTTTGGTAGAATACTGGGTTATTATTGCACCTTGACAGGTTTTCGTACATGGAGAGTATACACAACAGTTTGGGGTGGTAGTACGCAGGCGCGGGTTGTACTGCGCATGCTCGAGAATGATATCAATATGAGTCCGTCATGATAGAAGGTCGGTGTTCAATGGGTGAAGGTGAAATTCATGAATGAATTGGGATGGTGGAAGCTTAAGTATAATCATTTCTGATATTAAAGAATGAAATGCGTTTTGTCGTTGGAATCAAAATAACGAAAATATCACTGTTAGAAAAAAAAAAATATAGTTAATTTTAATCTGAAGTTATCGAAAACCTAGAGCATTTAAAGCATCCTCATATTAAAAATGTTGTTTGTACATTTTTATCGGTAATAGTATTATTTATTTGAGTAAACAATAGTTATAATTTTACCTGCTCTAAAAGTTTTGAACCTTTTCATTGGTCACAAACTACACAGAGAAACTCAATTTTGAGTTAAGCCCGCCTATATACATCAACTTTAATAAATATGTCTATGAAATGTAAATTATGTGTGTACAATAAAGAATTAAGAATTAAGAACAAAGAGTCTAAACTTGTCTAAAAATATATTTATGATACGAGGATGCATCCCTAATTATGTTATACTTTAAAAACATATTACATCACTTATTCAAAGAATTATAAGTAAAAAGTAAAATAAATATTTTTTGGTAGGTAAAGCCCCTCTAAAAAATATCAAAAGACCTCGTGGCCGTCCCAGAAGGAGATGGCGGGACGAACTTGACTCCTTCTCAGCATTTTGGAACCCAATTGCTCAAGAACGGGAGAATTGGAAAAAAGAAAGGGAGGCCTTTGCCCTGCAGTGGGACGAAAATGGCTGAAAATAATAATAATTGCAGATTGCTAGCAGCTTCAAAAATAATATTCCAATTAATTTAGTTTTCTCATTACCAAGGAAATTAATAATATCTTAGATTATTAAGAACCAGGTAGTATCACATACTTTATAAAAAGTTACAATAAGAGCCATCTACCAATTACAAACAGAACTTCTAAAAAGATAGGAAGCCTGCCGTATATGACTTAAAAAGCCTTCTTGCCCGCCCATAAAATGTGGAACAAGGGGCGGGCGGCGTTTCCCTGCCCAGTCATCAAAATATTCTGAAGTTCACATCAATTTCAAAAGATGGCGTTGTCCTAAATTTGTCAAAGGATAATTTTAATTACAATAAAGTAAACGTAATCATTTGAATCAGCAGAAACTTCGACTTAATTACGTAGACACTTAAAGCTAATTTTCCCTTTAAAGACACTTAAATGTATAAAAGCAAATTAACCTAAATTAGCAAAACTATCCTTAAGTAATCTAAGAATAGGGACTTTTAGACGTTATTCAGTTTAATTAACGTTATATACGCAGTTGAATTTAATTCTGTTGTGTTTGAGATGTAAGACATTTTGAAGGGACGGCTGCGAGCTATTAATTAGAGGCATCAGGGTGGAATCTCATACGATTAGTGTTGTAATGGAGCGGCAAGACAGGGGCGACGTTGATGCATGTTCGCTTAGCGTACTTACATTGTACGCCAAATGACGTGTTTCCTTCGCGTATAAATAGTACTTTAGGAGTGAAAAATGTTGTCTCTTTTGGTGTTTTGTTCATTGTTTTGGATGGAGATGGAGAGCTGTGGATTATTTGTTTAGAATCACATGTCTTGGTTTTGTAGAGTAGATAATTTGGGACACTTTTAACATAATTGTCAAATTTTCAGCAGTGCAATATATACAACGATTTTATATAATTTTTTTCGGAGGTTTAGGCAAATTTAGGCATTAGATAATATTAAGGTGCGTACAGAATATAAAACATAATATGTTATATTATACAAATTGCAATATGCCATGTTTCAGATAATGTGGACACTGAATGTTAGAAACCATTAAATTCATTCTTGGGTATGTCTGTTATGTAGCATTGTTGAATAACAAGGTTACATAGTGTCGACGTGTTATAAAACATAAGTTATATTTATGTTACTTAGTCTGTACGCACCCTAATTTCATTATGTCTATACAAAAAAATAACATGCTATTTTTGTGCAGTAAGAAAAGTTTAGTTGATAGAGTCCCACCATAATCTTTTAAAATGTAATTCTAGAGACAAAAGCCAACATTTTCTAAAACCGGTTCCAACTGAGTGCACTCTAAAAGTCTATTATCATAAGAGAACTTGGCTGCAGATATATTAAATCCCTTCTCCCGAGAACTTTTAGTTGCCAATAAACATTTAAGAAGCAAAAGGCTCACCCTATATGCATTAAAAAAGGATTAATTAAAATAGTTGAATAGGTACTCACGCAAATTATTTTAAGTATAACTAATCGCTAAGGATAAGTTTTAAGCAAGATAATGTGCATAAAGTTTTATGTATCAATATCTGTTTTTAACAATTATAATGCAATATTAATGTATAGTTTTGTTAACGAATGCAATCTTTATGAAACATTAATTGTAATATTCAAAAATCGCTATCTTGTATATAACAAACTCTGTGATCAACGCTAGTTCCTGATATGTGTAAGACAAGACGTCGTTTCCTTGCGTTAAGATTAAATAGGTTGGTACGTGGGTTGGTATTATGAACTCGATTACATTAAACACAAAAATATTTACTAAATACCAAGGAGATGAACGCTAGATCCGCCTGTATATGAGATTTTTCACTGCACTAAGTTTATAGTACAGGCTGTTGTTATTTACTCACCTATTTCTAGACATACCAAAGCATTTTTCAGCTTTGTTTTATGCCTTCAAATATAAACCTTCTGTAAAACCTTGTCGCGTACCAATACGGTACTTCAATGTCTCACATTGATGTGACGTGACCCCATTTCACGCTTAATTGCTCAAGAGCCTTTTTGTTTTTTAATGTAAATCGATAAGGATGTAGGCTGTATATTATTGATTTGGAGTTTTATTTGATAAATTATGCACATAAGTGGAAAATGAATGAAATTGTATACAATTTTATTATAGAACAATTTTTATATATGGGTAGGGAAAGGTTGGAAAAAGCATTTTTAAGTTGCAGATGGTGTTTTATTTTAATTGCGCAATTAATTGTGGATCATTGCGTTTCTTTATTAGGTTTCTTTAATGTTATTAGGTTTTTTCATCATTAATTTTGTTATGTAATTATTTCACTATCTCATTTTATTTATAAGTATGAAGTAATTATTAAGTATTAACTTCAAAAATATTTTACGTAGATATTTAAAAAAAATTGATGAGGATGCATTTTTTTTTATAAAACCTCCAATGTTCCTTTTCCTCGAAGCAGAAATTTAACATGTATGCATATCGCAATATCACAAAATGGCGTCACACATCTGAAAATTCAGAGTTCCACAATGCTGCATAAAAACCATCCGCGAGGAGAGCGCGCCTTGTTTGATCTGCCTGATGACTTGTTTGTCTTGTAAACGAGACCCGTATTTATTAAATATATTCCTTCCTTTTATACAGTCTCGTAAGCTTCCTAGATATTTTTCTGAAAGGATTTTTCAGTATATCTCATACTCGTGTAGAAGATCAGGTGGGGTTTCTTTGATGAAAAAATAAATGGACGTGTTGACTGTGAATTTAGAAAAGACATATTTTCCTCTCATATTTCCTATTGATCAGACTGATGAATTAACTGAATTGTATTTTTCTCATAAGAATTTACCTAATAGTATCCAGGGGAAGAAAGTCTAGACACATTCATAGAAACACTTTAGAAATTACATATTTCGTATATTTTCGAAAAATCAGAGCAATGGCATAAAATAAATTGTGTCTTCACAAGATTGTATCAAGAGAATTCAGGAAAAAAAAAATATGCACAAGATACAATTTTAAATTAAGGTATGTTTGCTTTTTATGTTTTCTATTGATCAGTGTGATGAAATCAACTGAAGAGTATTCCCTGATAAGAATATATTAAGAAGTAGATACCTATCCAGGGAAAAATGCTCATTATACTTGCCATAAATATGACACACTCGGTTATAATCTATCTGTAAGAGGTACATTAACGGCGCCATTAAAGGGTGTTTCGTCGTCAAGATCTTTGATAATAATATTAACCTCCTTCTTACATTATATCTCATTTGTAACACTCTTCTAGATTAGCCCTGATTGCTGAGTATTATTATACTCTCTCAGGGGCCTTATTTACTTTTGTATCTGCAATATTGATTACACATTAACGTTAAAAGGAATCGACATGGGACCACCTCTGAGGTTGGTGTACCCTATCGAAGTCTAAAATATTTTTGAAATCAAATACAAATAAAACTGGAGATATCGCGTCACAATAAACAAAACAATAAAATAAAAGATCGATGAAAAAAGGCTAAAACTATACTGACAAATGGTGAAAGAAAACATCGTGAGGAAACCTGGATTCCAAAATTTTGGGATCAGAAATGGCCAATCTGCAGTGAGCAAGAGTGGTGATCAATGCTCTTGCCTTCTCTATATGGGAAGAGACCTGTGCCCAGCAGTGGGACATAACTATATATACGCTAGTTTATTTATTATTTATATAAAATCGATATACCTAATACCTACTGTTTTTGAAGATGGTCGAAATAAATAGATCACAATTATTACTTGTAAAAAAGACAAAATTAATCGTAACTATAACTGTACCAAAAACGATTATTGTGATTGACTTGTTATTTGGGGTTACAAAATTTAAACAAGAACGATATCCAAGAAAATTACTATACATTTTCTGCGTAAAGTTTCCAATATCAACAAAGTTGTTGCTACGCAAGCTGACTGTAAGAGTCCTGTTTTACGATTTCCCTTACATAAGAGATGTCTCAATTGTACCACTTATCTTACACATATTCTTACTTATGCTAAATCGAACATATTTCTTTTATGGACATGTATTTAGACTTTCTAGCTTGATACAAAAGTTAGGTTACCATCCATTTAAACAATTTTGTGTTTATTTTTATTCTTGCCATTCAACGTAGCAATGCTGCCAGCCTTCTGGGCACGTTTCCCGTCATTGACAAGGATGGATATGAATTTTTTGACGCGTGTCAGTTTCATTTATTTATATAACATTTAATTTAAGTATATTTGTAAGTGTTGTAAAAAGCGCTCAAAATAAAATTTCTAGTATCCTGCTTTATTAACATTCTCATACAACATTAAAAAATAGTGATAATTTTTTGCAAGGTTTACACACCGTCGTGAATCTAATATTGGTAAAAAATACGGGCTAGACTTATTATACATTAAGGCGCTACCCCGAGCAAATGACTTTGAGCGTTTGACCTCTAAACCCCCCTCTTTGCCCCTCTACATATACATCGCTACTTTCCATGAAAATACAACGCCATCTGTTGAAATAGCGACGTATTAAGTAGTAAAAATAGTAGACTTATGAATTTATAGACAAAAATATAATCAATCATGTCCGCATGATTAAAAAAAAAGTTGAGAGAAATATATTTTATTTGCATCTAAAATTATAACTCAAGTAATTGAAGACTTCTAAGTGAATCATTTAATGATGTAAAGTTATTTAGTCAGAAAAGTATTGAATGTCTTTTTACAAAAATCTCTTTTCAACCAACTTCGAAAATAGGAGGAGATTCTCAATGCGGATGTTTTTTTAGGTTTGTTATTTCAAAAAATATTTTTTTAACCATTTATTCAGTTTTTTTTTTAAAGTATTTTGAAAATTATTTTTTTTAAGATGAAATTACGATATTTTTGGTTTTAATTTTCAAAATCAGTCGATTTAGTTAGGTTTGTTTATCTCAAAAATATCAATCCAACAAGGCACGTATAAAAAACAAAGGCGGGCGGCGAGACTTTTGAAAATTCGGTTCTTGAAGAAAGTATTGCTGTCTCTCTACGGCATGATTTGTGAATGTGTGCGTAAGTTGACAGTGTGCGAGTGTCAAAGCGCGCTCGCATGGAGTAGTACTTACTCTCTTAAAAGAAATACTCTACGCACATAATAAAGGGCAATGGCGAAATCATTGTTGATATAATTCTTATGCTCGATATACAAACGTCTTAATTACAGATTTACATGAAATATAGCGTCTAAGTCCATGAAAAAAATACATTACATTGGAAATACAATTGATTGAATTGTACTTTGAGTGTTGCCATATGAACGTTAAATCTAAACTAAGTCATACAAATATCTTTGGCTAGTAAACTATGTATAATAGCTTGCTTTTAGAATATATTGAAGATTTATGAACATGAATAGTCTAAGGACATATTATTATTTCTACCCAACATCACCGAAATTAATAAATGACATCAAAATACTATTATGAAAACTTCAATCTAGCATGGCAACAACAACGGATACAATCAATGTGAAATTTTGCGTCATGCCAGTGACATTGTCTTGCACGTCACTTTGCTTGTGCGCACCAAAATCTTTGTTTGCGCATTTGTTATTTCTATTATTTTGCTTTTTGACCTGGACTGCTTATGGACTTTCGAGATTTTTCCCTGTGCCTTGTGCTAACCAAAGGACTTCGATTAACCACCACTTACGACGAAATTTTGCTGTGATGTTTGACTCCGATTTTAAATTAAATTGGATTTTATTACTTGAAAAAAAACGATTTATTTTTCACGATGTGAACCGCACCTGCTGGTTTCCTGGATAATATAGTGATAAGGAAGGATGAAAAATGAATGTATTTGAATTAATGCTGTTTTTTTTTTTCATGCATGCTTTTCATCATCTATTTTATAGACTATTTTTGTGCACTAAACAATATAACAAGAAAGCCTATAAGAAAACATGAACATGTTCTGTCAGGATTATAAAAAAAAAAACTTACTTCTTTACAAGTATTATCAAAGCTATACCAGGGAAAACCTAGATAATTATATCTCTAGAAATAAGTATAAAACAACCGCATTAAATCTTTTGAATAGTATATTTCACAAGGTTTACTTTTTCAGAATCAAAGACTTTTTCAACATATTTCCTATGAATTTCTGTCATATAAATGCAAGGTCGGGCAAAAGTAATTAATTGTTTACGAGAGCCCATTAATTTCACTCATAAATAACTGAATTTAATAAAAACAAAGTACGATTCTATCAATTGTATTTCCAATTTTATATATTTTTTTCATAGACTTAGACGCTATTTAAATAAAACTTCAAAAAAGTAACATATTATTTCATGTAAAGTAATTAAGACATTTGTAGACGCATAAGAATTATTTCGACCTTTTGATAGTTGGAAATATTTAAACAAATATAAATATGTGATGAAATAAAACTACTAATTATAAACCGCGAAAAAATCCGTAAAAAGTAGATTTATTTCAATGTCAGATTAAAAAAAAAATCTTAATACATAAATAAAGCTCGCCCCCTATTACTTACATGGGACCTAAACATATCGGCGAATTGTGGGTGTACATTAGTACACCTCTGCCTAACCCTTCGGGGATACCGGCGTGATGATATGTTGTGTAAAACATAAATATGTATTCCATGCTATTTGAATTTTATCACCAGTGCCGTGTGTAAAACTACATAGGGCTAGCAATGCCTTTTTGACAGTTGTCATAATATTAAATTGTAAGTGACATTTCAAATAAAAAACCGACGTGCTCTCACGTCGAGAGCCTACGGCTGACTGCTGGATCGCCGCCGCGAGTGTGTTTATGTTGTGAATTTGACCATTTTTAGGAATAATTTGAATTATAAAATAGATGTTTGGTCTTTTTGAAAAACAAAGCAGATGAAAATGTTAAGAATTAAATCCTCTATCAGTTGGTATAAGTTACATTAATAAAATACGTATACATCGTGAGCCTATCCAAGGAATAAATTTTGATAGACCATTTTTAAAATGAGTACTACTAAATATTCGCTGCATTAAAAAGAAAAAGCTCTGTTGAAATTAAAGACAACATATTAAATAATGATTTGGTATAACAGTGAATTTGATATATGTTTTAAATATCGAGTTTATAGCTTAAGAAAACTCCGCTTTTGCGCATTTTGCTCGGGGGAGCGCCTTAAGTTGTATGTTATAAAGTGCGTCAAATAAAATATCAAATTACCTAAATAGTACTTGTAGACAATGAATTTCCTAGTATTAGTAATCCCAAAGGTTGTCTGGAAGACATCGCTATTAGCGATAAGACCGCCATTGTACGCTTTATTGTTGATCTATTTGTGTTATTATTTGATTTTAATGGTGTACAATAAAGAATATTCCATCTATCTATCTCTAAAACCTCTCATATCGAAAGCACATAAAACCTTGAACTTCAAAGGTTCTCCCCGTAGATCCTGGCTCTCAGTATCAGGCAATCAATCACTAGATAAGCCAGCAGCACGCAGTCGGAAGCCGCGTAATGAATGGCCGTAAGATATTACGCGCGACTATATTAATGCAAGATTCTGGACGAAATGATGGTTTGTTTTCGTCTTGTGTTGTAAGGAAGTAATTATAAATACTAGCAAGCTTTAGAAATATATGTGTATAATATGTGGTATTTAATGTTTAGTTTATTTTCTATATTTTATTTGTAGATCCTGGCGATTTGTTCTAAACTGTATGTATTGAATGTCATATGTGATGAAGTGTCGTGGTGGCCTAGCGGTTCAATGAACGGATTTGTATGCACGAGGTTGCAGGTTCGAACCCGGGCAAGTACCAATGTAACTTTTCTAAGTTATATGTACTTTCTTAATTATTCTAAGACACTTCTGACAAACGGTGAAGGAAAACATCGTGAGGAAACCTGGATTCCAAAATTTGGGATCTGAAATCGCCAATCCGCAGAGAGCAAGCGTGGTGATCAATGCTCACGCCTTCTCTATATGGGAAGAGGCCTGTGCCCAGCAGTGGGACATTTATAGGCTGGATTATTATATTATTATGTGATGTAGCCGAATAATTTTACGGAAAAAAATAATAGAATATTATAAGAACCACAAAACGTCATGACTGTATTGTATCTATTACATATTCGTATTTCTATTCACATTTGTTACACAAACACAGTTGCACAAATTGGTAGAATAGTCCCTATTCATATCTCTAAAATACCTTACATTACATTCCACAATTAAAAGTAACAGCCAATTCCAAACCAAGATTACCATAATCGGGATAATCAAGCAAACACCAAAATAATACGTTAACGAACCAAGGGTAATCCCATCCGTAATTTTCCATCCATTTACAACCATTACTGTTATCTATAGTTCCTACCGTCTCTTATCTCTGACGTCACGTATAAGGCTTGCAACACGTTACACGTTCTCATTACATTCCCCAAATTAAAGATAATTTGCGCGAACATACCTGTACTATGAAACTCTAATGCTAGACTGTAACCGACGTGTGAGTGAGACAGCGCGAGAAAGCGCGTGGCAGCGTCTCGCTCACAGGATGGCCACAGTCCGGCTATAAGAGTTTCGTGGTAGGTGTACTGATTACGTTATAATACGATGTAATCCAAGTCACCTGCCGTCAAGATAAATTTAGGGTCGTATTAGATGAATAGTTTCGCCTCCCTTCGATCGAATCTCACTAAAAGATGGATTACTGGCCAAACCGAGATTAATTACGTCGGTCGGTGTATAGACATCGCAGTCTATAGCTTCAATTAGGCACCAACATTATTCAGGAGCGTCCAGATTAAGTTTTTGTTAGTCTCTTTTTTGTTTGGATAGCCAATTTTCTTGATTAAGGTTTTTCTTTTGTTTTAATATTAGAGATCATTTTTAATGAGTAGACGGTTATTATGGTTAGTCGCTTTATTGATAGCGTTAATTTAGTCTTAGTCTTCTTTTTAGGACTAAATATTTTTGGTTTGAAGTCAGTCACTTGAAAATATTTTCATTAATGAAAACTGATGTTGATAATTATTGACACAATACACATATACACATGTACTTAACATTATAGTACACTTTAGTGATCGTAATTATCATTTTTTCACATTAATTCCTAAATGAATGGCAAACAATATATTTAACAATGTTCTTTCATTCTAAATATCACTTTTCATCAATAAAACCTACATACAAAAACACAAATTTATATTCAACTTTATTCCACAAACATAAAGGTACATAAAATATATAAATAGCGAAATAAAATCACGCACACGAGCAGCATACCGAGCTTAATTACTGAGCTGCAAACCGCGGGCGGGGCGGGGCGCACGAATTATATCCCAGATAATGGCGTGCATTCAAACCTACGGCGACATGTATTGTCCTGCAAAACATGTGCATATTATGCTGTATGTAGCTGGTATGTTGTGGTATATTTTGATATATTATGGGAGTCATTTTTGTATGTATTTTCAGTTTACAAGCCAACCAAACTGAATTTCAACACGTTTTTTTTTGGATGCCTTTAATTTTCATAAATTAAAAATATATTGTGTATATATATATATATATATAAAACGTTAGATACCCATCCTTGTTAAAAAAAGTATATGGCAGAAATGCAAAACGTCTTTCCCTAATAGATATAGAGATAATTTTGAATCACTTTTTTTGTTACTTAGATTTTCAGACAGATGAAGACCGTTTTAAGCAGTTTTCTTTTAGGTTTTTCTTATTTCATTTCTTCTCTCCTCAAAAGGACCTATGTCACAGCTAACATTTATAAGCATAACTTATTGGATCGTTAAAAAACAAAAAAAAAGTGTCATAAAAGGTCATATCCCCAAAAATCGTATTCACAGTCTTCCTGACACATACCTACAACTATTATAAAAGCCTAACATTGCACGTACATAGCGCATATATGCATTCATAACACGATGTTCTCCGAGTCAAGATAGAGCGGTTTACTGAGGAAATATGATGTGGAGCATATAGGAGTTGACGCCTTTGAATTTATGGAGGCTTGAATTTTATTCACAAAAGTAGAACTGAACCGCACGATGCCGCTGTCTCGTTGGTGTTCAGTCTTGAAGGAGCTGAGTGTTTGTGGTAACTAGTAGTGAAATAAAATAGTTGTGAATTTTAAGATTTCTTTACACCTATGACAGAAAATTATTGTGAGTCTTGGAGAGAAAATAGCTAACGTTCAACGTCAAAGCAAGTACGAAAATCCTTAATTCAATTAACTCACTTATTGACAGGTTTATCATATGGCGATATTAGAAAGAATACAAACAGGCAAATCCTATGGTGTTTTTATTTCCCGATGATTTTAGTAGCAGGTTCCCTTGCAACTTTCAAAAAACTACAACTTTTCAAAATACCCAACTATTTTACCTTATCGACTCTCTACTTATTTTCTTGTCAGCAAATGAACGCAATGTCAATAAATTATAAATACATAGTAAAATGATTTTGTTTGCGAAAAAACTCAATTATACACACTATAAATAAAATCCAATAAAAGCTTGTTTACTTGCTTTTGAAACAGGCTTTATAACATCATTTGCAAATTTGCAGGAAAAATCTAGGAACATTAAAAAGTCCATTGGTTTGATGTCGCTATAACTATTCGATTATATTCCTTTATGAAACACTACAAGCTTTCTAGAAAATAGCATTCTCAACTCTTTATTATTTTATTGTGCACAGCAAATTCTTTAAGAATATTGGATCTGAGTATCATGATGCTTTTATTAAAAAGACAATTTTAGTCAGACAGAATTTCAAAAACACATTAATAATTTAAGAAAAAATCATACTGACTGCCTCGTTGGCTTAGTGGTACTTAGTCGACTGCTACGCCGGAGGTCTTGGGTTCGATTCCCGAGTCGACCAAGGTGTTATTGGGTTTTTCTATGAATTCTCAGTAGCAGGTCGGAGTATGGATTTGTGCCCGGTAAGTGGCAATAGGCTCGCTTAGTTTAGGCAATTCACACATATTATTATATTGACTTGAAGTTGTACTTCTTGGATGTGATTTTAATTGATGTAACATAAAATATATAACATATCATCACGCCTGTATCCCCGAAGGGTTAAGCAGAGGTGTACCAATGTTCTCCCACAGTTTTCCGATATGTTTAGGTCCCATGTAATAGGGGGCGAGCCTATTGCCACTAACCCGGCACAAATCCAAACTCCGACATGCTACTGAGAATTTATAGAAAAACCCAATAACACTTTGGTCGACTTGGGAATCGAACCCAAGACCTCTTGCGTAGCAGTCGTGCTTAGCACCACTAGGCCAACGAGGCGTATTAGTTAGTAGCAACGAGGAGTATTGATGTAACACTCCCGCAAAATGTTAGGCACAAGAAAAACAATGAAAAATTGAAACCACAATCGCTTAAACTCTTCATAAAACAATCCCTATTTCTTACAAAAATAAATAGCTCAACCACCACACTACATATTTATACCCCACATAAAACAAGAATATAAAAATTATGATAGCTATTAAATCTTTCTATTGCAAGCTGTTTGAAATCAAAAGAGCATTGAAAGGCGTTCCGTAGTTACGGCATTATCTCGTGAGGTTCCACAATGCACCTGTCGAGACCTTTCTCCTCACAATTGCTCTGTTATGAAAGTTTATTAGAGCCTGCATTGTTATTGTTCGTTTCTGTTATAAAATAGATCTCATTATTAAATAGTTAAATTTTAGAATAGGAATAATTATTTTCTTTCTTGTTCTGTCAATACTTGACACTTTTTTATTTACCTATTGAAAACAATTGCAAGAGTTGAAGTATCAGAGGTAACAATAATACTTGCTTTAAAACGACCATTAATACTTATTTTGCAAATGTTTTAAAGTAAAATTATGTTTTTCCTTTTCCAGGAAAAATATTAAAAAATATTATTTTAAATAGAAACCAGAGAAATGTATGGAACAGATTTTAATTAAAATATTGACAGCACAAACTAATATTACAGAAAAACGACAAAGAAAATCGTACTACTTATGTTCAGAAACATGTCTCTTGCACGTACCCTAACATTTGTAAAAGAAAACAAAAGGAATAAACTCATTAGAAGCGCAAATTGCCAGAAAGTTCAGATTTTTCCGCCCTTAATTACCACCAGTCAGACATTTAAGTATTTTCCCACTAATTATCTACTTCTTTTCAATTCAATTAAACGTTCCTTTCGACAGAATTCTTTTTATAGGTAAGTAAAGGTTGCTTCCTTTATTTGTCTGTTGCTTTCAAAATTGTTACTATTATTTGTTTTTTTTTTATGACGATATTACTCGTAATTACAGTTTTGTGTTCGAGTCTATTTCATTCATTCGTTTCATTCATATTTTTATTTAAAAGTACATTCACTACAAGAAAAAACATCTTCTTTAAAATTAAATGAAGTGAATTAAGTTTGATTTTCTCTTTATAAGAATAAACAGTAACACATAAATATGTATTGACTTCCTCGTTACGTCAGCTTAATATTTACCAATCATATTGTATCAGAGATTTCATCAATATCCGCGTCGAAGATCATCATTTCCGTATTGTTGGATACAAATAAACTTATTACATGCTGCAGTATTAAAACATGCTTGAAAAATCTTACATAATTTAACACACACATACATGTGACTAACGTTAAAATTGGTTGATAATATCAGTTAAAATGCCTTTTAAAATTTGCATTCTGTGTGATTGTTTTTCGTCATTTTAACCAATAAGACTTTACTTAACCCTTTTTGTCAGGATAACGCGACGTATACAAAATTACGAGCATGATGTGATGTGGCTTTACTCAAACACTATGTCACATGTTAGTAGAGCTATTTAACTAAAAATCGAACTGACGTACTAGTCCACCCTTCTTCATGTTTCCAAATACACATACTACATAGCTGTAAACAAAACTAAGCTAACCCTTACGCTGACACACGCAAATCAGTCTTAACTGCGACCGTCCCAAAAAAGCAAGACACTAAAACATTTCGAGTGGAATTAAAACCACCAGTTACGTTTAAATGGATACTTTGTTACCGCGAAACATTAATTACTCCGCACTCGGAATGTGAAATTAAATGGATAAGAATTTAGATGAAAAATATACCTATTGCTAATGTACTTGCAGTTAAAAATATTGGAAAATATTGAATTTCTTTTTTTGTTTATTTTTTTACGTTATTACTATTATTATTTATTTAGAGTTAATCTATTGGGTTTTTTGGCATTCGGATGAACAGAAGTGGTTAAAGAATGGTAAATATTATAATAAAATGTCTTAATACCTCCCGTCTTGACTTACTACTTAGCTACTTATTATTATAAGTGCCTAAGTATATGTGTAATATTTTACACATACTTTGTGTCCTAAAAATATAATCAATTACCAACAAAGTAGTACCCTTAAACAAGTAATCCAAAAATATAAATAATTGTAAAATATGTACCTATGTATGTATTTATGTGTATAGCAAATATTTAAAGTTATTAAGCAATAACTTTGACATAAATTCACGCGACCCGTAAATTCCACAACTTGTTACTTTGCCATGTATTACGAAAGTGTTATTAAGAGTTGCATGTCCCCTATTTCGTAGATCACCACTGTCCACTAGGAAGAGAAATTATTTTTAATTAAACTTGAAATTAACAACTACTACAGTGGACGTAGCGGTAGTCTACGCTTTAAGTCTACTTATTAAATATTATATATTAAACCAATTCAGTTTTACGCTTCCACTTAAAAACTGCAATGGCGGTTGTAAAAATATTTGAGCGCTGTACTTGGCTGTGAAATTAAAACGAAACAATTAGTAGATCGTTTTTTGAAGTGGTTTCGTTAATGGACGGTCTTTTTTATTAAATTAATGATAATTACAATCACGTTGTTTAATTTTTTTTTGTGGTTATTGCATGAGTATATTATAATTATATAATTACGTCAGATTGATATACTATACTTTCATTATGTATTGGCTAGTATACAAAACAAAAATACTTTGAACCTTTCAAAGAAATGTAAATTATATAAACTAATAATAAATATTAACATCCTTCAGTAGCGGGACATGCGATAAGGGTGTTTTTTTATGCAATTCATAAAGAAGACCCGTTCAAAATTAGGATATAAGTGACAATTCTAACGCTAATAATTAAATTTCAGATAATGGGGAACTGTTTATCACTTTGCTGATAACGTAAATAAGACCTCATCGCTCTACAGACTACTTACTTTCAGCTTCTCAAACGAAACAAATATATCCTCCAAAGAACTTCACAAACAAATGAAATACCAAGCTAATAAATAATTCATTTTAATATAATAAACATTTACTGGCGTACGTGTCTTCATGAAAATTGAAACTCTTATTGCGACCCAGTTTTTTCTTTCACGTATAATAAGGCTGTGTTAGTTAAAATTCTGCGTCGGTCTTGCCATTACCCTATCACCCACGTGACAGGGAGAAGATAACAAAGACGTGACAAATGTGGTTAGTGTTGCCAGCTCACAGATAAAAAATTGGGTTTTTGGGGACAAGAACGCTGTAGTCTACCTTTGAGTATCTAGGTACAGTTGCTAAGGGATGTTTTGTTAATTTTTTATTTTATCGTGCAGTGAATAATTGTTGATCAAGGAAATAGTTTTATGGCTGTTGATTAAATGCTATCGTATTAAGTTAGGTTTTATACGAATAGAGATTTTCTTTGCTCTTACTGCATTGTCAAGTTCATATTTATTAAATTTCCCCCGTGATTTATAAGGTTGACTGCGTGAATACTAGATTAAAAATCAAGACAAATCTAAGTAACCCATTTTAGTAAAATGTTCATGTGTACAAAACACTTATTTTAGACTGTGAATTGGAATGAATTTAAGTAAACAAATACAAAGATGCAGATTTTTAAGGCCACAACGGGTTTTTAAGGGAACATGTTTTAGCACAGAGTCTCAGTTGCCATAACATTTTCGTCTTCATCTGACCTGGTACCAAATATTAATTTATTTAAAGATTTACACAGCTTGTAGCCAATTACATAAATCACATTAAAAAATACACATTATTCTAAATAAAACATAAAAACAATAATTCTTATATAAAAAAATAAGTAATAATATGGGAAAGGCATCGGAAAACAAATCGCAGTCCGGGTTGGACTGTACAAGTTTATTCAGAGCGGACAATACACGGGGTATGGGCGACGCAGCACGAGCTAAATATGAGATGTAAAACCACTCATCATTGTAAACTGTAAAGTAACATTGAAATAATTATACCTACAGTACTAAAGCACTCTATATCGTTTGTCAAATAACTCCCAGCCTTGAATATCTTTTAGTATATTTCATAAAATAATTTCACATTCGCTTGCCGAGTACTGGTTTCATTTACTTTGTATGAGTATAACTGATGTAAATATTACGTTTACAAGTAAATGATACATTAATATATGTAGATTGTAGATACACAGTTTTATTCATTTGGAATATATATATTATTCAATGTATTGAATTCCATAAATTCAGATTTTGTTTCAGATACGTGATAGTAGAAATGTAGTTAGCCATATTATGTTGTATCTTTATGTCAATTTCAACCGTGCTAATAAAATATGTAGCTGATCATACTAAAAACAACCGAACTATATTTATGTATTGTTTTGTTTTTTCTATTACACAAAAAAAAAGTATAAAAAAATGAAGATGAAATCACATACATTGCTCTGAACCCAAAGTAAGTAACTAATGCATTTATGTTATTCAGAAATATCGACGCGACGGTACCACAAATACCCAGAACCGAGGCAATGTATAGTTTTTACATTGACCCGTCCGGGTATCGAACCTGGGACCTCAGAGCTAGCGATACCTTGAAACCGGTGCGTACGCCATTCGACCACGGAGGTCGTCGAAGTATTAAGTAAATATTTTTAGTTTTTATGAGATGTTTATACCAATACATAATTTTCTTTTATGTTGTATATTGCAGTCTTGATATTCCTCAGGTCAAATAGAAAACCTAACGTGGACTAAGAAGAAATAACAACTCATAAATAAATAAAATAATTTAATGAAAAGGTGCATTACTTCAACTTTTAAAACAATGATAGTTAATGTAACATTATAAATACATCCTTTAATTAATAATACTTTATAATTACTTTAAGCATATCCAGGAATTAAAAGTCGTAAAGTCGCAAAATAAAAAAGAATAAAAAAATAGAGATGATAAAAATACAGAGATTAGATTTTTGATCTTTTAAGCGTCAGGTACTTTGCGACAAATATTTTTTTGGATTAGCCTTTACTAAAGGTTGGACAAATATTTTTCTTTTTAAAATAAAATACAAGTTTACCTGCTAAAGGCAGATATAAAATATTCAGAAGTATTTAAAACCAGAACGAAGGAGCGACGCCTAAAAGTTTCCCCTACTGAATTTTTGATCAGGCTTTTCGCAAAAAACACAATTTGTTTTCGCGTTCAAACCAGATTTGTTCGTCCATAACAAACCTGATTACGTCTTTAAAAATATTGTTTAACAAAGAAATCTGGCAAACAAATCACTTTTACCGGTTTCCGCCGGTTTCCACCGGTTCTCACAGGCTCCCAACGGTTTCGAGTTAAACGAATTGACGGAAGTTTGATTTGCCCGCGAAGTTTTGACGAGATTTGCTAAACTTTTACGAATTTTCGGCGCCTTACTTGTCAGAGTTACTGTTAACTTCAATTATAGCAGTGTTTGTGAAATAATAAATTGGGTAATAAATATTTATTTGACAGGAAAATGTGTCTATTTTTGTCAAACATGATTTCCATTTTCAGGTACCAACCTAATTCAAATTGGATAATTGATGATCTATTTGTCAAATTTGTAACCAAGCTAGGTTCATCTTTCATGAATCGAAAGATATAAAAATATTATTTTAATTATGTGCAAGATTTTTTCTTTCTTTACGGGTTTACCCCTCCTTTTACTCTTTGAAGAACTTGGTCCCCTCAACACAATTTCATTCACAAAAGTACAGCGCTTACTACAAACTCTGAGTAGGACTGTTGCCATGGTGCGAGAGAGATATCGCTACGGGTAGTGTAGAGCACCATCTCGCTTCCACAATATCATTCTGCTTTAAGAGCTATAGGCATACTTCTCTTTATTTTAAACCATACCATATCCTGCCAATCCAGATAGTGTTATTCAGTAAAAGTATTGTCTACGTGAGATGTGTGAGCAAAAACTTTTTTATTTGTTTTTTTTAGATGTCTATAAATAAATAGAGATCCATCTGTGTGTAGACGAAGATAGCTACGAAATAACTTTTATCAACTATTTTCTTGGACTCTGTTATTGATATTTTCAGATCTCGGAAAGCATGAGTTGTTTCCCCTTATTTTAAAAATATACTTAACACATTTTACGTACAATTTATTATTGATTTAAGTACTAAAGTAATTGAATTAGTAAAATATGATATTTGGAAAACTTGTTTCGGTTTTCTTCAAAACATGTAACACTTACTATAACTAACTAAAAAGCGATTAATAAACAACTAAACTAACAAGTCTTAATTGACAAAAGGTTTTCATAATTTTCTCGTCCATGTCATATTAAAATACTTACTTTACTTTACTAAAATTAAATATGCCTGCGAACGTCACATTTTTTTATTACACCAACACGTTTCAAGTAACAATTGGCTTATGTTTTCGAATAATTCTATTTTAATTATTCTGTAAAAAGATATGCGACATTAAAAGTGAAAAATTAAGAACCGAATTATAAAGCTTCAATAAAATACAGGACCACAATAACACCATACGCTAAAATAAAACCAAAGAAGTATTCCGTTCTTTATTTGTAAGTCCATGGTCGAATCAAGCTTTCGTTTTCAGTCTTAATCTTAAGACGTTGCACTCCGGTGTGACAAACTCCCAGTCAGTACAGACGAATACAAAATTGTTTTCCCTATATAGTTGAGTCGTGATGTGAATTGGGATCGTACACTTATTTACTTAACTGTACTGTCACAAGTGAAGTTAGTGGGTCGTGTGGGCGTTTCGAAATTCATGAAAAGAGATTCAATTAGTTTCTTTTTAAGGTGAAATACCTGCTTAGCTTTTATATCATATTTTTATTTTTGGAATTGGGATCTTATTTTTCTGAGATAATATAAATAAATTGGTTAGTTATTTTTATGATGTCACAAATACTTTATATAAAACAGTAGTTAAGTAAGTATGCACACTAAAGTAAAAATTTAATTAGCGTATTTTATTTTTGGAACATTTTAATTTTTCCTTGTGGTTCGTTCGTTACGGTGGGTTTCTGCACAATTGAAATTACAATCCTATTTAACCGAATACACCTAACAAATAATCTAATAAAAAAAGTTTTGGATGGCTTTATGCAATCTAGTCACCACTTAATCCATAAAACTGTATAATCGTCATTCGTTCGCGGCCATTGGGCGCTAAATGGGCCTTAAACGATTGACGTAAAGCATGATTTGATGCATTTGTGCCGAGCGCTGGTAAAACGCAAATTGGTGCGATGCGGTCGACAACGCCAGCTTTCTGTTTAATCAGCTTGGTTACATCGCTGATTGTATCGTCCATGTTTTTTGGGCAATTTAATGCTTTTAAATTTGTAGCGACATGTTTTAATACAGCGTTTAACTTTGTGAAAAACAATTATATGGTTCAGAGAACGCAAGCGATACATACAAAATGAAACAACATTGATTGCTGTCAATTATTTCTTTGTTTACAAAAGGTTATTTATAGTGTGTATTAATTATTGTAATCAATTGTAAGTTTCTCAAGTAGTAATAAAACTGAGCTGTTGACTGAACTGTTTTGCAGACCACCTTTCTGAGGACCTTGTGTCCTATAAAATATGACCCTTAGAAACTGGGCAAAAATGTGGGAGGTAACATGAAATCCAAAAAAAACATGAAAAGCAATCTTTTTTGTAATAAGTTAAGACATCAACATTCTACACTCAAACATCCGTGGGCGAAGCATACGACAATAATTAAATTTAGAGTTCAGCCTAAAAATACCTGTAGGTACAATCGACCGCACAACAGTCAATACACATTACCATTAAAGTCAGTGCCTAGTCATGTTCTAAAATAGATAAAATTTCTAAAATGAAAGTAGTCTAAGTTATTATAACGTCAGCCATCTACGAGAGAAATTCCCATCAAAATTCTTCTAGCTTTTTGAGGAATAAGCCCGAAAAACAAACAGGCAAAAAAAAATACTATAAAATTTGCTGTTACATTCCTAAATACCCTCACAAGCATTTCAATGACAAGTTTGTTAGTTGTACATTACACAGACACTATTATTTATTTCTGTAGAATAAAAAGCCATAAGGTTCATTTTCAAACTTTAATGTTACCATGAATGTGTGGGAAACTGTACCTTCCTACATAACCTTAAACTTGGTAGTCCAATCCCGTACCGTGTGTAGGCGTTGATTGATCCCATTAAGTCCCAAAAAGAAATGGCTGAGTGAATGATTTGTTAAATGTTGTAAAGGTTAGGCTACAATATTATTCACTGTCACAGAAACGTTCTGGCCAGTTTTACGTGAGGGAAATTGTTATGTTGCGAACTTTGATTTTGGAAGGAAGTAGTGGGTTACTCTGAACTTATTCCTCTAAAATAAACTACTACTACAAACAGAAACTATAAAACAATACTACTACATTTTTAGGGCACTTAATTATTATTTTTTGAATTGATTAGAAATTACGAAACTTCCAATCCAAAAGTATCTAGTGTAGACTTGTATTTTAAGCAGGTCATAATACAGACTTCCTTCAACAAAATGATAAATTTAAGTTTAGTAAATCACTAAATAAAACAAGCAATTTTTGCACAACATATCAACTAACAACTACAAACTAAATCAACAGTCTGATACAAAAAATCTAGTCTACAAAGTCCCTAGCTATAGTATTTCTCTAGTATTCATTTTTCTTCCCAGCGGGGCGTCAAATATTTCATTGGATTATATCGATACCTAATATAGTGACCCAATTTCTGTTCAAAAACATCGCGCACTCGTTATTAAGAAGCAAACATCAATACTCGTTACAACATACGCGCTCTGAAAGCTAATGTCGTTTAAACAAGAGTCACGAAAATATAAGACGTCCCTACTTCATCCGTTTTCTGACTAAAATACTTTATTTTGAGAGGCGACGATAATCAAGTACTTGATTATACAGGAATAGTCTTAGAATGAAATAAGTCTTTTTCTTCTTCATATTGCGATATATTTATTGCGATTTCCAAACACCCGGCGCAACCTGGACAGCTAGCACTCGGAGAGTCTAGCTGACTAATCCTTTCGCCACGATGGTAGACCCAATGAAATAGGTTCTAAGTTATTTCGATAGGTACTAAATAAGAGAATTGAGGTCTTGTTATTTAGGTTTCCGGGCCCGAAGGGTGCCAATGGGGCCCTATTACTAAGCCTTCGTTGTCCGTTCGTCTATATGTGAGTTATTGGAGTTTCTTATGTACCGTAAGGTAAAGAGTTGAAATTTTCTCAGACTGTATATTTGTTTGTGTAGTACACAAACCACTAGTATAAGAAGTAATACAAAACTGCATAGCGTAATGATCCTACGGGACCCTTTATGTGCGAGTTCGACTCAACTAAATTCGACGACTTCAGCCAGAATCCAATATTTCAATACTTACGTATTAAAAAAAAGTAAAAAGCCTACTGAAACTCAGGCCTTAAATAATTTAAATTAATTCCCAATAATAAATAAACACACAATAAATAAACTGAAAATTATATTTCGTATGACGTTTTGCTTTTATCTCAATAATTAAGTAGCTATATTTTCGAAGTAAAATATAAATGATAATTAATATTTAAATTATAAAACAGTCGACCCTCGTAACCATACATCAAAAATAAATTGTGCCGACATTTTGATTTATGAGTAACAGTAATTAATAAAAGAATCCGTTTAAATGCAAAGCAATTTATTCACGTAAATAACCAATATCTTTCATTATATCCGTTTGTTTATTTTCTCGTAATAAGTTATTAATGTAACATTTATTAATAATTAATTTTATGATTGATTCTCTTCGTTTTGTTTATTTTTACTTTCTCGAAATGTATACGGTACACATTCACAAAAAGACAACAGCCAGTTTATATTGAAACCTAGAAATACGAGTACAAAAAGGAAAGAATAAATGTATTGTAGATTAAAACATAATTGTTGTGAATTTATTGTGATAAAAAGTACAAGGATCAAAGCAAATTACGCAATATTATTCAGTGGCGTCATAAAATGCCAAAGATAGTATAAGGTCAAACAAAATACCTCACAAACAAGTAGTAAAATGAAAAGCAAATTTAGTAGTAAAATGTAAAAAATTTGCTCACAAACCGGGAAATACATTTCTCGGTCTTACCGTAGCTACCAGTGTTGATATTTAAAATAAAGTTCACCTCTATTAACCCACGACCGCTCACGTTCTCAACTTTTTTACGAGCGGGCAACTTCTAAAGGCACCTCTTATTAAGGTCAAGCTAGCCCAAAGGGCATGCATAAAGCAAGGCCTACAAAAACTTTTCCATTTAACTTGGCCCGTGACATCCTGATTATATCTACTTATGCTGACCCAACCTGACTTCACTCGGGACCAATTTTTGACTGACAAGCTTACATTACTGGCTTTTATCTCGTATTATGAAAATGGAGGGTGTAATGTCAACGTTTTTAATGTTGTTAATAAAGGTAATGTTAACTTCCTCCTCTTTTCTCTTTAAGCAGGTAGGTGCGGACAAACAAATAACAGATTTTCCTTATACAGGAAGATGTCTATCTGAAATTCTGGGAGGGTATGATAAAAGTTAACAAAAAGTCAGAAACTTAGATTAACTACATAAAAGACGCTGATTTCGCTAAGTAATTTCGAGTTCTCGGCCCCAAAGGTCCTGAAATGTTTTCAAATTAAAATATTGAAATTTTAATTCGATTTGAAAATTCTTCTGTAATTGTTCTTTTTGTTTTGTTTAGTGCGAAATTTTGGCTGTTAAGGGGAAGGCTGTAAAGCTTATCTTTAATTTTTAACATTGTTTTGGTAACGAACTGATTCTATATTCATTACAATACGGCTTGCTGCATGTTTTTAATGAACAATAAATACACTCCAACAAAAAATATATATTGACGTACAATTATTATAATACTACTCTCGTTTGTCATGTGATTTTTTTTTTCCATTCAATATTTTTTTTCAACACACAACGGAAAGGCTTTACAAGAAAACGTGTGAACCTTCAAAATTTGCAACCTCAACATGTCTATTACCATCTGATCCGTTTCCAGCTCAAAATAACATTAATAACAATACATTAGATTCAGTCGAGTGCGGTGTTACAATTTATTATAACAAACGATAGGCCGCTCTGTAAACCACGTCCGACGTAACTTGGCACATCTCGAAAGGGCCACAAGATACCTCCGTCCCTGTCTCACACGCGCCGCATGTATAATTGCGTCTCGCTTGAACTGTCTTTTGTCTCGTTTAAGACGTGCCTAGTTATTTTGACGGTAGTGTACGGGGCAGGATCAACCGGGATTCCATCATTTATCATACAGTGTGATGGAGTTATGATCGTACAGACGTATTGTGTAGCTTTTGTTTCCTTCCTAATAAATCTTCAAGATCATTGTTATAAATGTTTCCGTTTTCATTATTATTATTTGCGTTTCTATTTTTAATTTGTAGCTGAAATTAAAGGACTAAAGTGATGTGTCTGCAATGTGGCACTTTTTTCGGTAAATTACTGTTTATTTGAACATCTGATTTAATTTAATTATGTCTTTCGAAAACACAGGAAAAAACATCATAATTCATTTGCATGTGGGCTACCTAAAAAAAGCTTTTCACTCAGAAGTAAAAAGCTATTTTTTAGGTACCAAGAAAGATTATTTTAGTAACTACTTCAATTTTAATTAAAACCTTTCGTTTTGTGATTCATGATCCAAAAATTGAAGACCAACTATTATTTCCTGAGAATATTTAGTATAGGAAATCGCCAACACATCTCTATCCTTTTTGTATATTCCAATTAACCAAGGCAATCACGCATCAACCATGCGAAGTGCCGCCAACGCGGTCACGGTTTTCAAGGTAGCTTGGCAAAGCGGGCCGTGGTTGACGACAACCGCAGCGTACGCCCAAACGCCCCAACGCTCTGGTTCTCGCCCAAAGCGATGCGGTTGCTGCGTGTTTAGTTAATGTGACTATCACATCACCTTAGCTTATATTAGGACTTGGATTTATTATTTATGTATAGTACGTAAATAAGGAGTAAATAGCATTCAGAAACTATCTAAAAATAAAATAATTATTCTATAAGTTTTTGACTGAATGTTTTTTTTTTATATGAAGCATGTCTAACTTTTACTCTATGCCATGTGCTTGCATGTTTTAGTATTAATTAGTACTGTTTTAAAAATTGATTATTACGTTGATTAGTTTTAATTTAACTAATAAAAAACTCTAAATACAAAATATTTATGTCCTCTTTCGGTAAAAGAGCAAAAGCAACTAACAAAATTCTCCCAACTCGAAATATTAGTACCCCTTACTAATACGACACTACTCTAGAGATTCACAAACTTAGAGCCTCCGAAAGGCAGCCAAGAATAACAGTAACTAAGGGATCCGTATATACAGGCTGTTCACATTTGTATGGAAAGGATCAATTGGCTAACTTCAGGCTCCGATGGGATTGCCCGAAAAGTTTTTGTTTAATTTCATCCAACATTTTTATCGGGGTTATCATATTGGGATCGATATATGCGGAACTCGATTTGCGTGGAAAGTTTGTAAACTGATACTCGTAGATAGAGAATTTATGTTGATTACTTTTGTTTGGTAAACCTTTCTGATGAAAACGTTTATTTATTCAACTAGTTTCTTAAAAAATATATATATTTATCTTCCGGCCCACTATGATGCTTTCAACTCAGTTTCTGGATTCCTAGCTGATATCTAGCTTAAAAAAATGCTAATAGAAAACCGAACATCATCTTCTGTAATACTGTGTGACGGTATGGCATTAAAATGAACTTAAGTTATTTTTTGGTATGGAATAAAAACATGTGTAATAAATTGCTGTATAGTAACATCAACATGCCTAAAGTTAAAGCAGCTACTACAGCAATTTTTCTATCAACCTTATATTTCATTCTTTCAAGAGTTTCATAAAACGTCAACGAACATTGTTTCGTTAAAGAATCACACTGGACCCGCCTAGTGACGGTCAAAAATTCAATTTGTGTCCACGTGGTGCGGCGTGGTCCCTCCATGATTTATAGTCTAGCGTGGCTCACGTCAAGCACGAAACTCCTAGAGGCACGTGACTACCCCGGCTTGCAGTAAACCTTATTTCAACAAAACACCTCCCAAACAAAAGTCAACCTCGCCTTTACTACTTAAGGTCCAAATTACAATGCATGTTTTAAAAGACATAAGACCTTTTTTCGTTAAGTGTGTTCTGCATTCATGCAGCTTGGATTATTTTTCTTTTAACTTTTATTAACGATTTTGAACCTTAACAGAATATGGTAAGGCTTTATTTACGATGTTTTTTGTTATTATTTACCTAAAGAATATACATAGTTTGCATTCATGCAGCGTTTTTAAACAGCAGCACTTAAGAAAGTGATTTCTTTGGAAGGTATTTGTATTGGATAGTTTTTATCGATGGTTATAAAATATATTAGTATTTTTATATGATATAATCTGATCAGTTTTAATTTGAAACTCCATTAAATGCGCAAAGGGTTAAAACCCAAAATATTGTTGTGCTGTAGCATTTGGTTAGTCTTATATGACACTTCTTCACTTAAAAGTTATTATTTTATTGTATAGTAAATATTCTCATAGTTGAGGAACATAAAATTCCTGGCTGAATTTCATTTAAAGCAAGGTATATTTACGTTTTTAACCGATGTGTGTAGGATAAATTTATAGAAACATTTTATGAAGCACTTTCACCATACCCGAATTGCTTAAATATGGATATTTCTTTAGTAAGAAGCTTTCTAAATAAAATCTAACGTCACAAACATCGATATAAAAATAAACATTTTCACGCGATACCTCTCGAACAAATATGTATTATTCCGGCAAAACATATTTCAAGCAAAACAGATATTGTAAATCACGGTAACGAAGCCATCCGTTTTGCAAAATAAACGCATTTTTTTCTCTTCATCCATTTTTGTTATCTTTTACAAGCTGTATAAAAAGGAAAACTTTTTTGATATTTTTTCATTAAATAGTGTAGGATGGGTAAAATAATACATGAACATTAAATATTATTTTTACTCTTAACATTCAATAGATAAAGTTAGACACAAAAATATCAGAAATCTGGAACTTGCAATTTTTTTAGTTATTTGAATTGCTTTTTCTTGGAAAAAATAAGCTACCTACTTAAATATAATAATCAAACACGTAGTATTTTTTATTATGTCATCTCACTTCTTGTTCAATTTATAGTCAACCAATTAAAACATTGTTGCAACTTTAAAATTAACATAAACATTTCACGTCTTTATTACTGCAAAACGTTATTAAACGTCGTTACCACACAAACAACCTATAAAATTAATAACGAGACCGCATTATTAAAAACAAAACTTGACCGAAATTCTGGTTCGAAAATTTCCGGTTATTTTAAAACAACAGTGTAGGGAGCAGTTGTTACACGATAAATTAATCTTGTCAATGAACCGATCGGGCCTAGCAACGATACTATTGAAAAACGGCGCTTTCCCGATGACATATAGCCATGAAAAGCAAACCGATGTTTTACATAAAAAAAGATAGCTTTTTTTAACAGGGATGAAAATTTTCAAGCTTGGTGTCTAATTAATTAGGTTTCTGTATGGAATTGCAACGTTCTTTGTATGGAAAAATAATTTTATATAGAGTTTTCAGGTGCTCTGTATTTTTGGTTCATTATTTGACGAGATTTTCTTGTCGAATAATGAACCAAGCTAGTCCAAAAATACAAGCTGAATACGAAATTAATTTACAGAAAATGCACCGAATTAATATTTTTGGATCTCTTTGCAATAAGCCTTTTTGTACCTCCAAATCACGGAGCTCGAAATAGAAAATTATATGAAATGCAGATATATAATATCTCCAGCTTAAATCTTCTCAGTCTCTAGTAAAAACTAATTGAAAGAAATGTATTTCGTTTTTTCCTATTACTCTGGCTTTAGGCCTTAAGGTCCTCAGAAAAAGTCCGGAGAAGCAGTCAAAGCATGCGCTCAAGCTAACTGCAAAAAACTCTACCAAAAAAAAAAGGTTGACAGAAAACAAGAAACAGAAAAGATTACTCCAAAACAATTCATAAGACTGAAAAATACGAGCTCTTCCTCAATACTAATACAAAGATAATCCCTACAGCTGAAGCAAGAAACTAAAAAAGCAATACGTTTCAGGATGCAATCCAAATAAACACACAAACTTTTCCTAGCAACGCTTGCTAAAAGTCGAAGCAAGTTCTGCGAGTCTAGATATTACCTTCGGAAATGAAGCTTCGTACACTGTCGAGGAAAGCTAACATTGTATTGAAATAGAAACCGACGAATATCGTGAATGTTTTTATTTGGTAGCATCCAAGTTGGTAACGAACTGACTTGTACAAAGACGTGGTTTCTCTCTGTTTGAATGTAAGGAATAATTTACGTATTTTTTTATTTATTTCCTATTTACGCGATGTTTGTATCATAAGAAGATTTGTTTATTTTTATAATATATTTTTTAACGGGTAGCTGCGCTAGCGACTTTCTCGACCTCCTATTGAGTTCCTCTCGTCCTCGCTATCGTCTCTGCCCATGATACCGAAATCGCACAAAAAAAAAAACATTTCAACCAACTTTTTGGTTGTTCAAATAAATCTTTTCAATATTTATTAAACCTAATTATAAACATTAAATTAATATCTAGTTTAAAAAAAGATCTAGAGTAAAAGCTTTCGATTCAACATAAGGAACTTATACTTCTAGTTCTCACTCAATAGATGGCGTTGTACCAAAAAATATTGGTTGGCTCGTCCGGATATCGCTCCTGAATTGTCGGCGATGACGAACGATGTTCAAAGTCACCACTTTTATTATTTAGGCGAATATTTTAACTTGTAATGATATCCATTTAACTTTTGTAATTTCAACACAGATTTTTCTCTTGTCATTTCCTACTAGACTAAGATTCATTTATCTCTTATATTTTTATAAGATAAACATAATAATGAGACATATAAAATGTCAATATTCCTATTTGATGTTTGATGAAGTAAAATTGATAAGTGACGAATATTTCCTTGGGTAAATATAATTATAACAAAGTGTATGACAATTTTATGTAGTGCAAGGCACTTCCAAAATGAACCGAAACAAACAAATTTCTTTTGGACCCTAGTTTGTTAAAATATAAAATTCTATCACAACAAAATCGAAGAAATCCTGAATCCGTATCTCAGGAAGCACCTCAAAGGAGTGTCAAAAAGGTAATTAATTAAGATCAATAGCCACAAAAGCTTTACTCCTTACAAAATCTTATTAAAAATACCTTCCCTTTTGACAAGCATTCAAGGCTTCTACATTTTAATTTTCAACATCGATGACTGAAATAAGCACGTGAAAAGTAAACGACAGGATATTTACCTTCCAAAAGGGAAGTAATTAGCAAAGTCTATACAAGAGAAAAATCTTTTTACTTAATTTATTTTTTGTGTTCCTTTTTTAGCGGAACGGCCAGTTAGACCGACGTAATTACGGACAAGCGGGGTCGCTTGTGAATTAAAGAATAACGCTTTTTTATTTTAATGTTGAAGAAACAGAAAATTAAACAATTGGGTGAGGGAAAATAAACATTGGTCGTTTGGAACGAAAATTTTAGACTGGAATTTCCGCATTCATTTTGGTTAATACAGATTTTATCAAGTGCTAGAATTATTGCGCAGTTTATTATGCGAGATAAGGCTGTGTTTTAACTTTAAGTGGGATATTAAAAATGATTGTTAAATCTTCTAAGTGTGCTGATCGGCTTTTGTGCTTTTATAAGACGAAATCGCATTAACGCTATCATGGCAATAAAGTTATAATACGATTAACGTTTTTTTTGTAGACATCTTTTCTCATCTTCTTACACAAAACACTATTATTCCTATTAAATTAACTGTTTTGTAGTTTATAAAAAATGCTCATTAAGCTTTTTCGCTTTTAAGTTGTTTACGTCACTTAACAAATATTACGTGTTATCTATTTAGCATTTGCTTGGATAACATACACTGTAAAAAGCCTTAAATATTTCCCGAAGCCAGCGTAATCCCGTTATCATCGGAATAAGTCGTCAAATTTTCTTTTATCAAACTCCAATCTTGCTCAGGAGGTCGTAACTTGCGTGCGTATCATGTCAAAACGTGGGCAAGGAGTTAAGAAGATAGATTATGGAGGTGGTATCGATTTTATGTAAGTTGTATTTTATTTATGACCAAATTTTTTCTGATCCAAGGAGAAAAAACAGTGGTCTTTTGAAAGGTACAGTGAAATTAAGGTTGGGGTTCATTTTTTTTTTTGTTATTGTGACTCCTTTTAATAATTTGAACAAAAAACTATTCAAGTAATTTTCTTCAATGAATGACTATCATCAGTCATCGATAACTAAATCATAATAGAATAAAATTAGTAAACGTAAGTTTACTAATTTTATTCTATTATGAAAAATAATTTTACTTGCTCTCATAGAAAAAGCAACAAATTGCAACAAAATATAACACAAGTAAAGATTGTTGCTAAGTATATCAAACTCTGCCATAGTAAAATAACAAAGTTGGAGATGCCATATCCACGAGCACACTAAAGTTTATAGCTATATGTATTTTATGTATCAAGCAGTAAGAACTTTGCTCAGGTAAGACCAAAGTTTGATTGAATATTTCAGGAGGGAAGAACTTCCCCAATTCTGTTCGTGCCCAAATTGCATACGATTTGAATTCCTTGCGGTTTTTTTGGTTTAGAACATACTCGTACTTCTTGTTTTGAATAACAATATTCAATACCGAATATAAACATTGCTAGATAAACAGATAGAAGACTAAGGGCTGGTATTTCTAACGCCAGATAGTTTTTTGAGAGTTAAAGCTCAGGCATATTTTATTATTATGAAATTCAATAAAATTCATTCCTCCGTTAAAATTATATTGCGTTAGAAAAACCGGCCTTAAATTTACCGACAGGACCTTACGCCTGATAAGTAGAATTGAATACATTATAATTTTATTTTTTGTGGATATGTATATAAACAAAATCTCTTTTGCCTACCCTGTTCCTAACTATATTAGGGCCGGCTTCTAGTCTCTAGAATCTCTGGAATACTACCTATCAGAGCTTTACTAACCAATGTACAAATAACCAATGTATAAAAAATTGTAACAATAAAAATGATTTTTCATCACAATTATATTGACTCTACATTTTACAAACAACAGTCCTAACAGTTAAAACCTAGCTCAATGCAGCCTTTGCCACTCGTTTCTTGATTGCTTTCTTGTCACAAGTTATTATTCTCCCTTTGCCTTTACTTACAATACGGACTACTTATAAAGGAATTGACAGAACCTTTATCTTTAAAAATAATTTTATACAATAATTTATTAATTTAGTTTGTTGTGTCACTTAAATCGAGTACATTTTATGTAAGACAAAAAACTTTGCTTGCTATTAATTTAAATAATTTGAAAATAAAACTACTTCCTACATATTCTACTCAAATGAACCACTTACTCTGTAATATACTAACCATTAATAGCATAGAAATCTTTAATTCAAACTCAGAGCTCATAAATGGTTAGTAACAATTTTCCTAATATTGTCCATTACCTTCCTGACCCAGAGACCTTTTAATGGTTAATTAAAGAATTCTTTTTTTTTGCTTATTCTATGATTTTTTATTTAAGTAAACTAACCGTCAGAAGTTGAAAGTTGGTTTACTTAATTCGGTAATTAGTCATATATTAAGTGACCATTAACATCTCATACGGCAATACGTTAATTTACTATTACAGATTACTTCTTAGTATTATATTTTATTTTATTTTCATTTATTAGGGAAATTTACAGCTAGTACAAATTTTACAAAAAAAAATAAATATTAGAAGAAATAAGGCCAATTACAAGTTTCCACCAATAGTACAATGGTTAGTAGGTCAAAACAATACTTGACAATACATAATATGTTTTTTTACTTACTATACAATGCTATCAAAGAAGTGGTTGCAGAGAGAACGCTTATATACTATATACTATATATTCGATTATTTAAGTTAAAACGAACCATTGACAAAAAAAGTGTTTAAGTCGAGTGTGAATGAAAGTGTTGGAAGGGGTAGACCTAGGCGGACGTTTCTAGACCAAATCGGAGACGTCTTGAAAAAAGGCCAGGTCAAGAGTACCCTAAACCGAAGAGCATGTATGAAGGGAATTATGACAGTGGATGAAGCGAAACAAGTATGTAAGGATCGTAGCAAGTGGAAAGAAGTGGTCTCTGCCTATCCCTACGGGAAACAGGCGTGATTATATGTATGTATGTATGTAAGTTAAAAACTTAACAAAACACCAACCAAAGAGTCTGTAGCTACCTAACAGTATCAGAGTGTCTTCTCACCTCAGTTTGTATCGAATGATCCAACTTTGATGAAGCCTAACTTTATTTCTAACTCAATTTCGCTTCGGTTTCAACTTAATACACTGGATGTCTTACTGCTCGTTACCTGTAAAGCTTTGCTGGGATTTCTCTTTTATTTTACCTTTAAATGAAATTTTTTTTTTTGGGTTTAACAATTTTTTTTATAGGTTAAGTGACAATTTTTTTTTTAAATACAGTATAGCTATAATACTGGGTTCAGCGAATTGGTTAAGTTAAAAATATTCTGAATTACAATATACGTTAATTTTAAATGTTAATTATTATCGATTTAAATAAGGTCACCTTGAAGAGTTCTGCGATTTGGCACACTTAAGTCATTACTAAGAAATTAGTTCAATCAATTAAAGAACCAAATCTCTGACTTCTGAGACATTGGCAAAATAATTAATTAATAATACATTTGAAAACGTAGGTACTCAATAACTATGTAAAACAGGTCATGTAAAATAAAATTTCCATACAAAAAACAAAAATAGTATAAAAAAGAAAAACGCGTACCTTTGCCATTTGTAGGGCGCTGACGCAATTTAATAATTCTTTTTAAGGACCTCTCATAGCGTGCCGATGGTTATCTGGTTTTGAGTGAAATTACGGAAAAAGAAGCCTCCTTTTTATTACATTTAAATGTAATTTTGTGTATTAAATAATTTTATGTATTGTCCTGATTCTTTTGAGAGCTTTTTATGATTTTACAGGTCACTTGACGTTAGCGTTTTTATTGATAACAATTACGTAAATGGTGTCTTATATTTTGTTATATAGGAAAGAAAAGCCGCTACACGTAGAGCTAAAAATACATCTTATATTGGTAGAAAAATGTTATACAAACTTATTATAAAAACATTTCTCATATTTCGTGACATAAAGGAACACTTTCAGACGATTTCTTAGTGCAAAAGTAAGTACCATTTAAGGAAAAAATACGAATAAAATATTCGCGAAAAATTATTTTCATGACGGCGTAAAGATGGGGCCCATTATGTAAAGATATCTTCTATATTATAACGCTGACATCCCCTTAGGGGTCGACAGAAGTTCTATCGTTTTATGTTCCCGTTTTACGGCTGAACAGTTAATGTAGCTAGTTTCATGCCTTTATAGTGAATTAAAATATCGTATTCGCTCTCGGTTATAGCTCTGTTATGGTGATTTATTGAGGGTGTGTTTTGATGTCGAAGTTATAGACTTTGGATGTTAAGACGCAAAGATTTATGCGAATTCTTATAAAACAGGCGACCAGGCTAAATTATAGAAAGAACTATCCTATTTGGCAACTAAAAATGCTCATTTTGTAATTCTATAGGTAGTAAACTAATATTTATAGGATTATCGCATGGAAAAAACTTATTTGCAATACGTTTCTTCTTTGTGTAAGATTGTCACTTGAATTGACAAAAAAGAAATTAAAAAAATCGTGAGGGCAATTGTTTAAATAAACTAGTCTAAAAGTTATAAAATTATAAAGAGTATTTGACCTCAAAGAACCATACAAGAACCATGAAAGTTATATGAACAAGAGAACCTCAAAACAAAGCTCAGACCACATAAACCTATAAGTTTAACATACGGATTTATGTTTGCATCTGAATCTCCTACTTAGACTAAGTGCAAGGAAATATGTGGACGCTGAATATTCATAGATATTCCACTGTTTACGACTTAGATTTTAAGTGGACTGTTACGTATTCTGAACTATACTTTACATATTTAAAGAAGATAGTATACAGCTCCTTAGTTTTTAGAACTTAATAAGGACTTCAGCAGGTAAACTTGCATTTGACGAGGAGGCCATACAGTTTCGGCAGCACCTCACTGAGCTTTGTGATGCGGCGATGCCTCGCATTCGCAACGGCGACAGGCAAAGGAGGAAGCAAGTGTACTGGTGGTCACAAGAACTCACACTATTGCGCTGGGAGTGTGTGGCCAAGCGCCGTCAGTATACCAGGTTCCGCCGGATTCGTCGTCGCCCGGAAAACGCTGAAGCACGGGAGGCTGAACTGTATCAATTATATCGGACTGCAAAGAAGACCCTGCAGCTGGCTATTAAAGCTGCCAAAGAAACCGCTCGCAGAGAGTTACTGGCTGAGCTGGACAGAGATCCGTGGGGGAGACCGTACCGCCTAGTGAGGGGAAAACTTCGCCCGTGGGCGCCACCACTGACCCAAGTCCTCAGGCCAGAATTCCTGCGGGATGTGGTGGCCGCTTTGTTCCCTGAACAAGAACCCAACTTCGCCCCACCACCGATGGCAAGTAATTCGTTCGGCATGTCTGGCGAAGTCACCCCGGCGGTAACAGAGCAGGAACTCCAGACGGCTACTGAGCGGCTCAGAGTTAGGAGTACAGCACCAGGACCGGACGGCGTCCCTGGTCGAGCACTCGTTCTGGCCCTAAAATATATGGGCCCACGACTCATGGGGCTCCTTAGTATGTGCTTACAGCAGGGCCATTTCCCGGCAATCTGGAAGTCGGGAAAGATGGTCCTGCTTAGAAAGGAGGGGCGCCCCGCTGATTCCCCATCGGCCTACCGCCCTATCGTGTTGCTGGATGAGGTGGGCAAAATTTTTGAAAAGATAATTGCAGACCGCCTCGTCCATCATCTGACGCTCGTGGGGCCGGACCTAGCGGCAAACCAATACGGTTTTCGGCGGGGACGTTCCACTATCGACGCGATTTCACAACTAAGGAGCCTAGCCCAGGACGCCATAAGGCGTCGGGAGGTGGTACTAGCGGTGTCTCTTGACATCGCTAACGCCTTTAACTCCATTCCCTGGTCCTGTATTCGAGAGGCGCTCGTGCACCACGGGGTGCCAGTGTACCTTAGGCAGATATTGGGCAACTATCTATCGGACAGAGTTATTGTGTTTCCAAGTCAAGGGGGTCTAGGAAGACATGAGGTGTCGCGCGGTGTTCCACAGGGATCAGTTCTGGGTCCGATCTTGTGGAACATCGGCTACAACTGGGTTTTGCGCGGAGAGTTCCTACGGGGTGTCAACTGCATATGCTATGCTGACGACACCCTCGTCACTGCGCAGGCCAAAAATTACGAAAGTGCGGCAGTCCTGGCAACGGCAGGGGTCGCCCAGGTTGTGGATAGGATTAGCAGGCTAGGGCTTCAAGTGGCCCTCCACAAATCTGAAGCCATTTGTTTTTACGGGCGACGGAACGCACCACCTGAGAACGCTCATATTTTGGTTGGTGGAGTCCAGATTAGCATCAGGCCGACCCTGAAATATTTAGGGTTGGTCCTGGACAGCCGATGGAACTTTGGACCTCACCTCCAGCAGCTGACGCCCAAACTGATGAAGACAGCGGGGGCTCTTTCATCTTTGCTCCCCAACCTTGGAGGCCCCAATGCCGTGTGCAGGCGACTCTACACCGGGATCGTGAGGTCTATGGCCCTATACGGTGCTCCAATATGGGGGAATAGCCTGACGGCTCGCAAAGCGGCGCTGCTTAATAAATCGCAGCGCGCCATAGCCATCAGAGTAATAAGGGGCTATCGCACGATCTCCGGTGAAGCGGCGATGTTGCTCGCACAGACGCTGCCTTGGAAATTCGACGCCAAAGTCCTGGCGCTATTGTACATTTGGCGCAACCAGGCACATAGTCAGGGCAGCGCTCTGTCACTAAAAGAGAAAAGAGAGGACCTGCAAGTGTCAGCTAAGGAGGAGTGGCGGTTAGAGTTACTCAATCCCTCTGCTGGGCAAGACATCATAGCCGCAATCTCGCCTGTCTTCTGGGAATGGGTGGAGAGGCGGCACGGAGACCTCACGTACCGACTGACACAGGTGCTTACCGGTCATGGCTGTTTCGGGAAGTACCTGTGCCGAATCGGACGTGAAATCACGAAGGCGTGCCACCATTGCGCGGCCCCAGAAGACAGTGCTCTGCACACTTTGCTGGACTGCCCAGCTTGGGATTCGGAGAGGCGCGAGTTGGTCACGCAAATAGGAGGGCAGACGCTCTCGCTCCGGGCTGTGATATCATCCATGGTCGGGAGCGAGGGCGTCTGGCGGGCGGTGGTCGCTTTCTGCGACACTGTCATGACCGCCAAAAAGGCAGCAGAAAGACTAAGGGAGGCGACGAGCCAGCTCCCTTCTCGCCGCAGACGCCATCGCCGCCGCAACACTGTGGTGCCCTTGGCACGCAACGACCTCAGACCACCTTGAGGTCGGGCCTGCGGGTGACCGGGAGGGCACCCTGTCACCCGATCAGCTGACGGGCCAAGAAGGATACGGACGCCAGGTCCCACGCGTCCGTCATCGGAAGGAACGAGGGTTGGGCACTTTACACCCACCCTCCGGAAGGGGTCCAGTCAGGACCGAAGCCTGCCGGAGCCGCGCAGAGATTGCGCAAGCGACCCCGTGGCTCTGACCAAGGCTAAGACGGGACCGGGGTGTTTTTAGTCGGTGCAAGTCCGACATATCCCTACGCTGTGCCCTCAGCGTGGGTTGAAATCATTAGAGTTTCACCCCGACAAAAAAAAAAAAAAAAAAAAAAAAAAAAAAAGGTAAACTTGCATTAAGAAAAGGGTTTTAATAGGAAAAATAAAAATGTGGAAGATTTTTAGGTAAATAAGGACTAGCAGTCAGGATTACCTGATTTGCAATATATAGCAAAATGATGGAATTACTCTTTTCAAAGTTTTTAATTTGTATGATTTTAGCGACAGGTAATACGAGTAACAATTTTGACAGTGATCGTATCACTTTGGGGATAAAAGGATTAATTTATGAATTCTTTGACCATGGTTGGCAACTGGGTCAGTTTGTTTATGAAAGTCTTAGATATTAGTCGTAAATTATTACGTTTTAAATTACATTCAAAACTAAACCATCCAGTTAAATTTTCAATAAGGGTCCAGAACTTTAACAACGTCAACATTCCTGTGTTCGTGGGTAGGCTGACTAACTCCTAGGAATTAATATCAAGTTAAATTAAGTCTAAAATATGATCCAAACTAAGCTCCATCACAAATCCAGGTGCAATAAGTAATAGACGCGAAAATTGTCCGATCATAAATTCTGGACGCCGTAACATATTTGTTAACCCTTATTCTCCTCTTCATTTAGGAAACATCCCAATGAAATTCCAACCTTATACCTTTGTAATAAGGTTTATAAACATGCAAATTAAGGGTTGAAGTTTCTGGGCGCGAAACTGAAGCAATTTTTCTTCATCCCTCCCTTCAATATGTTGCAGAGCCCCTGAATACCCCATATATCTTTCTGTGTGGCCATTATGCAAATCAGCATTGAGCAAATATACGTGTCTGGACATATACATACTTTTTGGATTGGAGCTGTAAAAGTTCTCCGTTTAATTGAATTACTTTTACGGACGATCAGGTGCAGAATATTATCTTTTATAGTTGAATATAAAGTTGTGGGTTTAGTGCTTTTACGTTTAATATAGTAGTACTGTAAGGGCGCTGAATCGAAGGGTTAAGGGTTTTAGTCAAGTTTTCTATTGTATGTTATACAGCTATACATAAATATTTGAAATATTTTTACCTAAAACTACTTGCTTATTTAAATTAGATACGTTACGACAAAATAATCGAAGAGAAAATTACCTTTGTTTAAAAAATAATCAAATAAGTTTTTTGTGTCTACCAACTGACATCCAAATTCTAAGTTAATTTAAACTAAATTAAATTAAAGTATAGTGGTCTACTAACTATAAATTACTGGCAACCTTTTAAAACCGTCGTTCTAAATTTAAATTAGGAAGAGTGATTGCCGTAGCTAAATTTAGCTGAAGGTAAATCGATATTAGGTAGACGTTCTCGTACGAACTTAAGTGACTCTAAAGTTCGCGGTTTAGAGAGCGATCGGTTTAGAGAGTTTAATGAGAACATAATTACCTATAAACACGGTGTAAAGTTACGGGTATCCTTGCTCATCTAAATCGTTGACAATATCATGATGCTAACTTATTTTTTGTTTTTGTTAATGTGGAAATTAGTAAATTTTTGAAATTCCTTTCTCATTTTGTGTAGTATTTTTCATGAGGAATATAAAAAAAACTAACATTTCTTGACTTGGATTTGGCTTTTATTTAACTAATTAAGAATTGAAAATCTTTATAGTTGATTTTAACCAAGGTCAGTTTAATCTTAAATCTAAGTTTTAATTGAAAACAAATCTCACATAATTTTTCAACAATACACATAATACAGTTCCAACAATCAACTCACAATATAACTGCTTAATTATTTGCACTTTAAAAGCAACACCAAGTAATTATCCAACACAGAATACCGCACACAAACTACAGTGTAAGCACACTGTGCATAAACTCACACTTTGCGGTTATCGGAGCAGGAACTATAGTACACTATAAAAGTATAAATGGAAAACATCAGGCTACTCAATAGCCCTAATATAAAGTAGCCATTTATGACATTAATAAATGCACATTATTGCACATTAATGTGGAAAAAAATACTTGATTAAAGAAAACCAATACTGCTGAATCATAACATAACATAAACATAACATATCATCACGCCTTTATCCCCGAAGGGGTAGGCAGAGGTGTACCAATGTACACCCACAGTTCGCCGATATGTTTAGGTCCCATGTAATAGGGGGCGAGCCTATTGCCACTTACCGAGCACAAATCCAAACTCCGACCTGCTACTGAGAATTTCATAGAAAACCCCAATAAGACCTTGGTCGACTCGGGAATCGAACCCAAGACCTCCAGCGTAGCAGTCGCGCTTAGCACCACTAGGCCAACGAGGCAGTCTGGCTTCTGAATTGGATCTCAGCATTATCTTCAATCATTTTTTTGCAAATTGATTTACAATCAATTCAAACCAAACACTTTTCAAAATGTATGGCTGCTAGGAAATGTCACATAACATCCATCCATGAATACAACATAAAATTACCTCCATGAAACCCAGCCGACCCTTTCAGAATACAGCTACAATTTAAATTCCCTAACTATTTCGATGTCCCATAATCCTGACTGCCTTTTAAGTATTTTAAAGTATCCTTTATCCCTGCTTAGGCAAGTAATCCTTGGTTTCTGACCACATGAGTTCGTATCTGTTTCTGTGTGCCCCTAATTTAGTATAATAGCCATTACTTCCCTAGATTTTAGTGAGTTGAGACTATTTTAGTTTAATACCTCTGAGAATGTTAGGGATTTTAGTGTTAGACGAATTGTTTTGGTTATGGTGCTGTATAGTTGATGTAAATTTGAGAGGTTGCTTAATTTCATTATTAAAAATATCAAGTCAAAACAAATACATTTATGATGGCCGATAAAAGGTAAAAAAAATCTGTGCAAATTAAACGTACCACTTACTGACATATTTATTTAATATCTATGATCAATGATATTATTATATGCTTATTAAAAACAGAAAGTAAAAAGAAAAGGAATATGAGGAACACAGTGCTGCCCACAATGAGGAAAAAGAAAAAAAAAACATATATATAGGGCAACATCAACGCTTAAAATAAATTTTATGTTTACTATTTATAACAACTAAAATACTAAAGACTAAATTATGATCACTCTACCAAACAAAACACACTGCATTCTTTCAGAACTGTTGGATAAAACCAGGCTATAATATAATTTATTTCGAAGGGCTGAATACAACTAAAATCCGACTTAATCCTAACCAAGGTTTAAACAAAAAACCCACCCAAAAAGGTGTACCTTCACAAAATTGTATTTAACTGCTGCAATTAAGTTAAACCATAGATAATGCTTTACATTTACAAAAAGGTATCATCGTTATAAATTACCTGAGTTACCTTCCTTGCAGTCAAGGTTTTTTAAAAAACATTAAATTTGCATAAGAAAAAGATTCCTAATATTTTTATTTGAATTTAATTAACTCATCATCATCCTCCTTATTATCTCTAGCCTTTTTTCCCAAACTATGTTGTGGTCGGCTTCCAGTCTTACTGGACACAGCTGAATACCGCATTTTACATGTAGAGACTCCCTATCTGACTTCCACTACCCATTTTACTGGTTAACACGGTAAGACTGATCGTCAGATTGACTGAACGACTGCCAGAGATGTATGTATGACAGCCGGGACCTAATGCTTAACGTGTTATCCGGTACACGGAGTTTAAACTCAAACTTCTCAATTAAAACTTTATAATTTACTTTTTTCAAGTATATGCTTATTAAATATCTCATTAACAATAAAAATACTGGCCAAAACGTTAAAGCATAAAACAAAATATTTTTCATAAAGTTAAATAAATAAAGCTTGCAAGCAAAGATACAATTGTGTTGGCCCCTAAAAGCGACAGGTATACAGATAATAGCCATATTTATCATTTAAACAAACAGCTATTACGACACTGAGTAAAATTAATTAGCGTTTGTTAAAAGATAATAACTTTTAATTAATGCGTTCGCTTAGTACCTTATTCAATTTAATATCTTGATAAATTCTTGCAAGTATTTTCATCCGGGATTTAGGATGTTTTAGTTTTTTGCTATACTTTATTTAAGTAATGCTGTAGATATATATATAAGGTAAGACAAAGCAGAAAAAAATGTTTTGCCTATTTTATTACTACAAACAAAAGTAAATAACACAAAAAAAACTGTATTTTATTTTTCAAACGTTTTAATTTATGACAGACTCACTTCAAGTAACGTTTAAAAACTGTTTCTCTCTCAAAGGCATATTTCACACCAATTCTACGAATCCATTAACACTTAATGTTCCACTCAATACTTAACAAACGGCAAAAAACTCATTTATCAACAAAAAGCCTTTTTAATAATGCATTTTTGTTTTACTTAAAAAATAAAAGTGAGTAAATGTTAACATTCAAAATTGTAACAAAGCGAATTCTCCTTTGTTACCTTTACTGTGCTTTTTCCTTTACACCACAATAATGCTTCTGAACTCAAAGGTGGGACCTCATTTTGTGGTTGAGGTTAGTCTGTAGTAAAAGGACTGTAATAAAATTCTTTCAGGTACTAAATGAGGCTTGTGGTAAGCATATTCCACTTTCACTCGGAACTACGTGTTACGTAAAGACCCGGGGATGATAAATTATATAAATAGATGGCCTTCTTTGTTGTTTTGGGCATACACTGGTTGAGAAGGTGTCGCCTACTCTGAGGTCCCGAGCTCGATCTCCGCGTGAGTCAATGTAGACTAACACTTGTCTATATTGTCTCCGGACTGGGTATTTGTGGTTGTTGTGGTCCCTACGTTGTTCCAGGGTTCATAATACAATTGGTTTAGCTACTTACTTTGGTTAAAATGCATGTGAATATTTTTGCTACCATGTGTCGAATGTTGAACTAGTTTTAAATTTTTAATTTTGCTGTTGTTACCTAATTTTCTCTCAGAGCCTTACGTATTGTGTAGGACAACTTATAAAAACAAGAAGAATAAGATTTTAGAGTGAAGTTTGTCTTCCTGGTTCTTACCACTTACGGTTCGTAATTTAATCTTGCTATTTCAGGATAGTGTTCCGAGAATACGACATACCTCCTTCAGTCTTATCCATTCTTTTTTATGTTTATTTTCTCCTATATTATCCATCTATTTTTCATCCTTTCAATCTTTGTAATCGTAAGTCTTAAAACACATATCGCAGTAAAAATATATTTATTTAAACTAACATTAAAATAAAACCTTAAATTATCAGGTAGGCACTTAATTTAATCTGACGCTATAAAAATACAAAATAGAACGGTATTTTGTTTAATTACCTTCTAAAATCACATTCATAGCACACAAATATCTAAATTTCTAAAGTCCTAATTTAGCAGTTCGATCATTTTTTTAAATAGTTTTAGAACACCGAATTAGCTGGAGAACCGAAGACACAAAAATCTGAATTCTAAATTCGTATTTTGACAGTTTTATCTAATTTATTAAAGAAGTTTGCACCAAAGAGATTTGATTTCATATTCCTACAATTTAGTCAACTTCTCCCATTCAGCCAGTCCTATTTGGACTTGTGGAGCTAATCGCTCATGTTTGAAATGTTCTAGAACCCATCTTTGCGTTTTTGAAGCCAAGCATTTTGTTAGAACTAAACTTAGACCCTCAGGAAATTGTCCTATGTTCAGGCACTGTTCTGTCGCCATGTGTCTTATGACTTGACTCTGTAAAACAAAATAAACGGGCAAGGTTTAAAAACAAACTAAGCTAGAAAAATGACGCAGAGAGATTTATTTCAACTTTTTAATTAGGCTAAATATTTCAATTAAAACAAAACTGTGATTTTAAATCAATTTACTAAATTGGGCTAGATTGAGTAACTCCTAAAATAATGTTTATTAAATATATAATAACATAATAATAATGATAATCCAGCTTATATACGTCCCGTATCTGTAAATTTAAATGAAAAATGAAAAAACAAATTAAATGATTTACAAATAAATAAATAAATGGTCCAATTCAACATTAATATTTTGATAGATTTTTATCACGGGTTATTTCTGTAAAAATAAACAGCGATACTTATTGAAATATTAACCTATAAAAAGCAATACAAATAAATCAATTGCAATAAAGCTGAACTGAATTAAATAAAACGTCACGTCACTTTATTACATTGAGCACGATATTGAAGTCAATGCTCTTTGCAGAAATGTTCAGTAATTTAATAGTTGTAATGTCAGAGTATTTTATACTAAGTAAGGTTAAAAGTGAAGTTTATTAGTTTAAGTGAAAATGTAAAATTGAAGACCTAAGGCTCAATTCATACTGCAGCAGATTCGATGCTCAGCAAAGGGTCAACCTAAAGCTTGATGTAGCAATTTCATTTTTACTCAACCACGTTTTAAACCTTTTTTTTAAACATCTTCTGAAATAACATTTACGTACGAATGCAAATAAATAAGCACGTATTCGGACAACTTTGACTGGCTTCTTGGTTAGTAAACGATCTTTTGCTTTCGATAATATTTATAGAATTATATTTTATAACTATGCTTTTATTGCCTTAATACAGGGTTACCTACTTAGGGCCCCAAGTGACATTTGAGTTTTCCCAAGATATTAAATTGAATTACTCTTTTAGAATTTGACGAATTTGAATCTGCGGTAGTGTGAATTAACCCTTAGTTTAAGCAATAATAATATATTTTATAGTATTACCTTTTCATTGTACAACCAAATTTGTGTAGCAGCGTTACGGCAGAAAAATAACGTGATTGTATTGAATAAATAATCGAGGCATAAATGTTCTCGCCGAATTTCTCCGATACTTGTGTAGGTCCAAAACTGTTAACAATATTTACATTATTATCATATAATAATTACTGCCTCGTTGGCCTAGTGGCGCTAAGCGCGACCGCTACACTAGAGGTCTTGGGTTCGATTCCCGAGTCGACCAAGATGTTATTGGGTTTTTCTATGAAATTCTCAGTAGCAGGTCGGAGTTTGGATTTGTGCCCGTTAAGGGCTCGCCCCCTATTACATGGGACCTAAACATATTGGTGAACTCCGGGTGTACATTGGTACACCTCTGCCTACCCCTTCGGGGATACAGGCGTGATGATATGTTTTTTTTATTTATTTTATTTTATTCAGGAAACAAACAGTCATATACAAAAACTTAAATCAGGGAACATTAGGTTCATAAAGACTTAGAGTTCCATACAAGTATTAAACAATATACGGTATTTAAATAAAAACTGAGTTCAAGCCTACATAAGTAGGGAAGGTACATACATGCAGTCAAGTGTACAAAGGAAAATTCACAGCAAGTAGGTGATCTTCAAGTAAAATGTTTTTAGGTGGTCTTTAAGAGTTGATTAAGCAATTTAATTTTTTAAGATGCCAAACTGTGGTTAAATATATCTATTTCATTAAACTTATCATTATAAGTGCTTACGCTGCGTCTGAAGAAGTTATTACTGGTGTTAACTGATTGATAGAAAGGAACAGAAAATATCTTTAGAAAACGAGAACCAGGTCTGGGTACTTTTAAGGCTATTTGTTGCAAAAAGTTATGTTATGCATATAATATAAATAATTCATTAAAAATATGTCTAGTTTTGGTCAACGACCGTTTGTAGAATAACAAACTCTGGTTTTCTTAAGAGAGTTTTAGATTTTAAATTACAAAATTCCAGTCAATATTTAATAACAAAAGAACGTACCTGGTTACCGCCTTCAAAATGACAAGGCAGTATTTTGACTGCCTCTTGATAATGGTCTAAAGAAACACAAGCATCTAAACATAGACCTGAATTTCCGGCACTGTAAATCTGAAAATAGGTAAAAATATAATACGAAACTCTATCGGCCGGAATAATAAAAAAAATGCTTATTGAAAATTGATGATAACTAAAGGTTTTGATAGCAATACTTCAATCTATAAAATTATTACCCAATAACTATTTTTTCATATAAATATCATGTACATGATAACTTTATTATCTCTTTTTATTGAATTTTATTATTCGGTGATCACAGAGCGTTTTAAGTTTCACTGTGTTTTTATAAAATTATAGTAAAATTAATTTGTAACTAAATTTTTGTGTGTATTTAGTTTTCGCTGCTCAATTCAATTTAAATTTCTTCTGATACAACGTACAAAAAGTTTATGATTCTACGCCTACACAAAAACAAATATTAAGACTTAAACTTCTTTATTTAATAAAACTACTTTATTTACAATTATATTAATACCATTTCAGTTTGCATGATATTTGGTAGTAATTTACGCACATTTACTTTGTCACATCCATTATTATTATTTTTGCAATAAAAATAAAAAATACATTAAAATTTTTCGATACATAAAATGAACTTACTTGTCCACTAGCAACGTATTTATCAGGCAATTCTATTTGAGGGTAAACATTGTCTAAATACCATTGAAATGATTTACAATTTAATTTCTTCCGAAGTTCAACTCTTGTTGACAAGTTACCAAAATCCCCTTTGTCGTTTCCTATTCGTTCGTAATAGTATTTTGCGTAATCATCTAACCATACCTGAAATACAAAACAAAAACACATGTTAGAACAATAAACATTCAATAAATGCGGAAAAAACCTTTACATTTCGCATTAGGTAAAAAAATATGGCAAGTTTCAAGACCAAAGTTTAAACCACTCCAAAGAAAAAATAATAAATCCATGATCTCACCTCAGCCAACCTTACATAATTTCTCTTCAACGATTTCTTAGTTTGATCATATGGTATCCTCTTTCTAAAAACATGGCCCACATGAGAACAAGGTATAATTTCCAACGAACCACCACACATCCAAGTTTTGAACGACAATTCCAAATTTTCCGCTCCCCAAATTTCATATTCCTCATCATAATATCCAAGTTTTTTGAAGAAGTCTTTGTTTATAGCGAAGAGACCACCAGAAATTGTCGGTGTGGCGATAGGAGCGGCTGGGTTTGGTCTTTTGTCTAGTGTTTCTTGTGGTATAGATATCCATGAAAATCTTAAGTCCCAATTGAATCCACCGAGTCGTAGATCGTCTAAGTCTTGAGCTATGTACTCGAAAGTACTTTCGTGTATGTGATCAAGAACAGGACTTACTACTGCACTGGGATTCTTTTTTATGCTGTCTAGTAACGGTTCTAGCCATCCTGAAATCATAAAAACCATAAAAATTCTATACATAATCACATATGAAGGAAATGTTTTTTTCATGGGTTTTCTACTTTTTCTGAGCTATGAATGTTTATTTTTGAAAATTCACGATTCACACTTTTTACTATTTCTAAATTTTATAAGTCTTCCGTTTCCTTAAATTTATCACAGCCAGACAAACAAAGTTACTTCATCAGCTAGCAAGCAATTCTAAATAAGCAGTGGTTTCTTACCTGCAGCACATTCACAATGGCTATCAAGATATACAATAACAGGTGTTTTCACGTGTTTGAGTGGCAACATCCTCGCCCTTATGATTCCCTCACGTTGAGTTGCTCTGATCAGCGTGATTTTAGGAGATCTGCGCACGTAATCTTCTAACCGTTTCTTGAGATGCGCTGAAAACAATAGTGAGTTGAGGTTACTCGTAACTAGAGTTATCCTGCGAGTTGCATTACATTGCGGTCTATGACCGATCTTTTATGACACTATGACTTGCGGCCCTGCAATGTTCTGCAACTTGCATGTTTTTTTTTTTACATCGTCTTAATCAGGCCCTACTTGGGAATGAAATATGAATTAATGAAGATACGTTAGTTACTAAAACAATATTGCTGTCACCTTAGCATTAAGGCTCCTTTTGTGTAGTTCCCAACTCTGAGAGATATTTAACATGACCTTGAACTTTGCTAGTCAACAGGTTTTTATTACAGCAAGCTTACCACTACGTGATGGACCCACAATAACGACTCACGTACCAATCGTACACCTATAAATCTAAGTTAGACAAAACTTACGCATTGATGAATGATCATCCACCAATATAATCTGATCTAAAAGTTGTGGTGGACTTCTTGTTAAAACTGAAGTAACTGTCCTTATCAGAGTAGACCAGGCTTCGTCGAAGAAACAAATGATGACTGTTGTCTTTGGTAAATCAGCAGTGAAGTTTTGTTTTTTACACCTAAAATACATGGACAAAATTAAGATATACATAAAACAGCTAGCGAGTTAGACTCTGTTTTGAACAATAGTAGACCAGTGCAGAATATTGCCACCATATAACTCTGATTTGATCTGTCTTCCAATAAATAGCTTCTTAAGTCCTCGGTACAGCAATCATGTCACGTCAGGATGTCTTTTTTAGACATGAAAATATTAAACGTACAGTAGAAAATCATCTGCTTGTGCAATGCTGATTTGTTATTTACAGCGAGTAGCACATTCTTGTGTGGTAAAGTATGTGCCTATTTTAATCAAAATGTTCTGATCCAAGCACCTATAATAGGTCCACTGGAAACGGATATTTGTATGACCTAAAGATGTTTGTTCTTAATCTGCAAGTTCCTGCAAACTTGTGTGTAAATATTATGATCACGTTTCCAAATATTTTTGCGGCTTTTACAAATCTTTTGTTTTAAAAAAATATTTATTTTCAAAAATTAAACTATTTATTTAACTCTTATGATCCACTGAATATATGATATAAAAATATTGCACTTACCAAGGATCCCTTGGATCTAATAGCGACCGATTAACCGGTACAAGGTCGCTGACGAATTTATTAAAAGCATGATCTCTCCAGCCTCTATGTATTTCTTGCCTTATATAAAACCTTAGATTGTCTACTAGTATAACTGGTCTGCCATCACCACCTGAAATGTAGAGAATTCAAGATTTAAATTATAATATATTTAAATTTGCGAAATTAATTAAAACAACACATTGTTCTATAACTGAATAAAAAAAAAATGCTGAATAAAAAGTATTTTTGTATATAATATTACGTTTCAGTAACATTGTCCAGCCTAAAAAAAAAAAATGTTTTATTTATTAATAATTAGTCAAACAACAGAATTTCAAATCAAACCTCGTTCAACAACTACGCTAACTGAAACCAATTTGTTCTCAATTTCAACCGCATCAATCACTTTTGACATCTGTCATTGAAATCCAAACCACTAAATAAATCCAACGAGCTCCAAAAAAGCTGTCTGCTACAAGCCTGTCAGTTATTCAACAACTCGACAATTATCCAATACGGTCAGTGACATGGCTTGTTCGCTACAAGCGTAGTCTGTCAGTGAACTGTAAGGCATACTGCACTCTACTGGGGTTGAAGTGGTCCTTTCCGCGAAACATGAATATTATTTATTCGTTTCCTATATTTACAGCAGTTCTGAACAAAATCATTTAAAAAAACTGTGAAAACAGATTTTTAAGCATTCAAGGTCACTTAAATCATTTTAATGTGAACTGTCGAAACAAATGACGACCTCCGTGGTCGAGTGGCGTATGCACCGGTTTCAAGGTGTCGCTATCTCTGAGGTCCCACGTTCGATCCCCGGACTTGTCAATGTGGAAAATCATATTTCTACATTGTCTCGAGTCTGGGTGCTTGTGGTACCTTCGTTGTATCTGAATTCCATAACACAAGTACTTGAGCAACTTTCTTTGGGTTCAGAACAATGTATGTGATGTTGTCGTCATTTATTATTTATTAAATGAACATTTACTTACTTTGACACAACTTTGTCTAAAAGACCATTTAAGACCCCGTTCTAAATGCATTCTGGCAACCAAAAGCGAATTTCTAATAGATTAGAGAGTATTAGATTAGAATTTATTTATGTTTCATTAGTGACTTTTAGACTTTCTATAATTTAATTACCTGGTGGATAATTATAACCCTTGATGATGTTATCCTTCTCAAATTCCGACAAACCTGTATTTGCATATGGCAAGTTTTGCCATGCTGAAAATAAAAGTAGCAATTTGAGTAATGAATTTTCAAAAGATAAATGTACTGGCATAATTTAATATACTGTAATTATATTATATAATAATTATCTGAAACTATTCTTCAATTTTATTCTAAATAATATCCTTAATAAAGTTACACTCATGTCGGTGTACATTTTATCAAAGTTATATTAAACATAACCTAATTAAAATACTCACATTATTTATTCACAACATTTTGAAGAAAATTAAGAAAAAGAACCTAACCTAAAAACCCTAAAATATTAATAGTTATACAACAACAAGTAATAACAATGTATGTATATTTTATATAAATAGTAGCACAATTGACTACTATCTACAAAACATTTGGTTTATAGACTTCAAAACTCATCTGAGAAGTAATTTAAAGACAATTCACAATTCAAGACAAATCGAAACACCAAATTTGTCTAGTCTGCTCACTAAATTCCAAAAACTATTCTTAATATCAACGTATTTTCTTAACAGTCTTTGTTGTCACAATATTTCTACAAGTATTTCAAAGGCAAAATTGATTTTAAGTTTATTGGGTGGACCAACATGAATGTTCCTTAAAGTTACAAATCAAAACAGCTGCTGCAGCCAAGTTTCCTAGTATGTTTCGGCTCGGTTTGCTACTAGAATATTATTTATAACTTTGTTAGCCCTTTTACTATGAATTTATTAAGGCCAGTAAACAAAGATAGGAAAAGAAAATATTTACTTTTAATCTGATAAATAACTGGCCGCTTTTAAAGTTCATTATCTTTTAAAAAAAGTAATCGCTTTTCATTTATACAAAATGTACACACAGTTACAGGCTTGGCTTGTAACTAATGCAAACTGCTATTTCTTATACCTACTTACATTTTATTAACTTAATTTACACTGTCAAGTTCCTAAATTACGGAAGATTTTATCACATTCATCCTTCCTAAATATCAAGCAGTTTACCTTTAGACATCCTAATTCAGTGAATTTATTCGAATTAAAATAAGGATAGTATAATAAGCGAACAATCTTTAAGTTGACTATTGCACTATAATCTGCACTCATAATATCTCACAACAACTTATCACTCAAAAATGCACCTTACCTCTAAAATCCGTCGATCCATTATCGTATTTCTTCCTAAACTTATCCAACGCTTGTTCATACTGCTGATCTTTTCCAACCACAACCATTTTAGTATTACTCTTATATTCCTTCACTATCGTCAGTAAAGAAACTAACCACATTATAACAATCACTGATAGAACCTTGATGGCTTTCTTTAGCATAACAAATGACTGCATTTCTGGTTGGTTCAGTGACAAATGATTGGTATAACAAGGTGCGCTGTGCTACTGTTTGTATGTATATACTAGTACGGCGAAGTTCCCGTTTCCCACAGAATGAAGGCAAATATTGATTGTTTCACATAATGAAATAGTCAATGAAGAAGTAGTGAGAAGTATTGTGGCCTGTTATTAGAATCGGCAAATATTGTGTCTGTTTCGAGTTAATGTTATTCGTGTTGACGTTATTGGTTAGGTTAAAGTTTGTGAGTATTCTTGGTTAATAGAATTATTAAGATCAGAGGTAAACTTAGTTAGCAGTTACGAGATTGAATTTAGTTGATTAATAGAATTCTTAATTAATTTAAATGACAACATATATTATGTACTCTTGTGTATAGTTATACAAGTCTGAACAAATTGGTCCATGTGTGTTAAATAGATGAGTGAAGGAAGCACAATTTTGATAAGCCGAAGAGTCATAAAATCAGGCAACAAAAAAAAAACATCAACAGGATTTTCCATTCATACCTATAAAAGACTCTGCTTTTATTCCGAGTATAATCCGAATATATTTAATTCTGAAATATGCATCCAAATAAAACGGTTCAGTTAAATCAACATCCCTAATGAATACGGACCAAAAAAATAATTGAATAGGTACATTTAAAGAAAATTTACCAACGGGACTTGTCCTGTCTTAATTAAATGTCACTTGGTAAACCTTACCCTTTTGAAAAACCTTCATTAGACTCATTACAGCGCTGAAATGGAATGCAACTGTTGGAAAAACTAGACGAGCGAATTTCAACCTTATTGCTACTTCATCAAGATTCTTAGTCATTTTAATTTCCGTTGTCCAAGTGCAAAATTATTTTTGTTTTACAATACAAGAGTCAACGACAAAAAAGTCTTGTCTCCTTAGATTTACAAGGAGTTCGTTAAAGTAAATTGAGGTAGAGGTGGGTAAATACTCAGTTAACGAGGAACCCCCAAGCTAAAAGAATCGGTGAAAGAAATTAGACGTAACGATTCATTTAAAAGAAAGTCCGTTTCTTAACCCGCTGACGGAGAGTCGGTATCAAAGACCAAACGTTACGGCTACGAAATTAATATAAGGATAAAAATATTCAGTTGTTTTTTGTCAACTTTCAGCAAGTTTTTCTTTCAACTACGAATTATAACTATCGACGCTTGTGTGTAAATATGATTTTCATATAATTGGTTTTTTTTTTCAGAAATCCGTTATATTCTAAACAAATTGTAATTCCGAGTAACTCGAAAAGGCCTTTTTTTATTTTAATGTATTGTTTTAACAAACTTCTCTATGTGGGAAGAGGCCTGTGCCCAACAGTAGTACGTTTATAGGCTGCATTATTATTGTTATAATAGTTTTAAACAAACTGAACAAGCAAAGTTAAATAAAATAAATTAAATACAATTTTTCATTTTTCACTACTCAAAACTCCGGTCTTAAAGACCATGCGTGAACAGCGAGGGGTTAACTCAATTATTCTGAAGTTGGTAGCACTTACACTTTATTATGCATCTTAGGTTACGAGTGGCTTTCTTTGAAATAGGTTTAAGTACGACGTTATTGTTGGAACTACTACAAATCACTTCTTGTTTCCATCAATGGAAATACGCAGTATTTGAAGGAAATGTTAGGAAAGATTATGTGAACTTACACATAGTAGGCATATTAAATACAAAAATAATATCTTAAATAATAATAAAAAAAAATGTATAAGATATTTCGTTATTATTTTATAATTAGTTGTATATTATTAACTGTCTCGCCAGTAATAGATACAAAAGTTAAACAATTGGATAATATTTGTATTTTTTTTAAGTTATTCGTAACTCGTATGCAATACTCAATACGTTTATTTGCATTCCACAAATGTGAACTAAGTTGGTTGGTACATTAAATTTTAATATACAATTAGTTTTGGATCATTGGGACAGGAAAAGGTTTAATATACAAAATACATTAAACTTGACACACACAAAGCTTAAAAAATAAGTAGACATAAACAGATCAGAAATACCGACACTTCAATTTTTTATCTGCTCTATTTTTGTCAAAGATTTTCTTCACTAAATAATAGATGACCATAAATACCTAACCCTAGATCTTCGTACACGATCGGTGTTAGGACATAAGTCGTCGATCGAGACACACTTGAGAAATGGGGCATTTAAGGCATCTAGCGTCGCACCGTAACGGGATAACCTCAGTCTTGGTATTGACAACATAATGATTGGTAGTATGTTAACAGAAGTATATTTACTTAAATACCTTAGCAAAAAGTATAACATAATAATATGTACGACCTTTAACCGTTTTGACCGACTACATCTTTCAAATAACAAATTTTGTTTGTAGTTTTTTTGTGTCAAGTATATTGTGTTTTAAAAACATTCAACATTAATTTATATGAACAATCAAAATATTTTTTCTACTGAATACAGAATTGAGGCCACACCACATAACATAGTGGTTTTGTCTTATAACACTTTCGTTTTGAACTACTGTAAAGCAACTGTTAAAACATATTGCTATGTATGATCCACAAAACACTGCTTAGATCTCTAATCTTTTTAGATATTTAACACTGTATAATTACTTCTAAAGTTACCTTAACAATGCAACTTCAGACTACGCATCAGCAGTTTCCAGATAAATTACTTTCGACAAACAAAAAGGTCCGAACTCGCAATTCATCAAGTCTACATTAGACTGGACATAGCCTTACAAAAAACTTGTGATTTACAACCGAAGTTCCCGTTTAATAGAATCAAGAGTAAATTTGGTCTCGTTTCAAAAAACTTTTCTCACTAATGATCACCATTGTGTTCAGCCCTTAGTTTTTTCCATTAGCACTCTTTAATTGAAAGTAAAATTTTCATGCAACGGAGTTGAATTAACTAAGATTGTGATTTCTTGGCGTTACCTTATTCTTGGGAATTGTTTCAGGGAGTAGGGTTGTCGCAAATGGATGCATACGTAGGTATAATGTAGAAAGTCGGCAATGGTTATGGCAATGTTGTCGTATGGCGTTCTTATGTTGTGTGGAGAGAGAAATGAGAGTGGCGATGGTTTTCTTTATAATTAGGGTTGCAGCTTAGATCTGTCGACATGGTATGTTATTTTGCAGACACTCTACAAAATCCTGGGTAATTTTCAAAAAAAATGGTCCTGTTTCAGATTTTAATAGTAATAAAAATGAAGTGAAGTATTTTTCTTCAAATCAGTTATAGCTTAATTTGTGTACTATAAGTTGTTAGTTATGTTTTGCAATTCGACTTTTCTTTGGCGTCTTATTTAATGATAAAGATTTTACAAAACCCATATTCTCTACAAATAGTTTCGCTCCCAAAACATACAGGAAACATACTAAAACAAAATATTCTATAGCTATATATTATGTACAAGCATATAGGCTTGTCGAGAAGGCCGGTGTATTGACAATATCGAACAAGATCGTTTGTTCCACTGAGTAATGGGGCTCATGTTCAACAATGGACATTTATGGGATGATACGTTGTGGGGAAATAAATAATATACACGATGTCGGAAATAATAATATAGAATGGGAATCAGGAAATAGGAGTCTTAATTACGGATTCTCGTAATTCGATTACGAGTTTATCTGCAATGTTTATTTAGCAATAATATTGGCGTAGTTTCGATCAGTTTATTTAGCAATCATAAAGATTACTCAACCAAGCATGCTACAAAAACGTGTATTCCTTTTTTTCCTTTTACAGTTTATTATTATTATTATATTCCACATTTATTTTTTAAGGTAATTTATTTTGGTTATTTTTTTAATTAAGTACCTATAGTGTTGTATTGTTTTAACGTGTATTAAGAAGTTAATATTGTTTTCTTCTAGAATTCTTTAATTGGATTTTACAGTACCAATAATTGTATTGAAACTGAATACTACCAATAGATACTACAACTTTATTATGTTCCACGCATGGGTGTGACTTTTATATTGCCAAATTCGTTTCCGAGCTTACGAAGAGAGTTACGACTGCTTAAGCGGACTTTTGGCAAGGCTATGGCTTCCTTTGCCCCTTCAACTTGCTAATCCAAAGAAAGATGGCGATCACTACTTTTATTTAAGTCATTCTATATATGTAACTCTAAAAAAACATGTTTGATAATTCTTAATGTATAAGTTTCAAATAGTTTTTTTTTTTTGTGTTGAGTTTTTCTATCGTTCTTTTACATTAACTTTGTATTTTATTCAAGAATTTTAAAATAACTTTATGAGTGTCTATTTAAACCATATTAAATTCTGACAGACTCTCATTTACAAGCAAAGAACACATTTTACTAATGCACCATTCAACATAAAAAGACGAAAAAAGGTTTTAGCTTTAAAACCCAAACAAAAGAAAACAAAAAACTGTCACCCCTACCTTAAAAGCAGCTATTCACACCTCGTCATTAATGACGTCACCAGCTTTGACGCAAGTGAGAAGAAAGATGAACGCATTTAGTTGAAAATAAAGACGACACTCAGTTGCCATTTGCAGTCTCTGCTAACGACCGCGTCATTAATCATACAAAACAGTGGCTGTCTCGCACTTGACTTGCCTGCTAAGTTATTGTACGATATAAGCTGGAGCCCAGATGCCGGCTAAATTATTCGTTACACTGCAATTTCTGTGATTTACTATTGAAGGTCTGTTTCGGGTTTCTGTTAAAAGTGAATACAGCTTTTGGATTTTAGGATTTGGTTTTCTTTTTGTATTATTTTTTAGGAAGAAGTAGAAAAGAGATTTTTATAAATTAAGAATAGTAGGGATGGATTGAGGAAAAATATGCATTGTGCTGACAAAAATGAAAAGGATCAAAACAGGAAGAAGAATCTTGGAAAAAAAATGTAAAGTAAAAAAATAATTTACAAGCATCAAGATTTTAAACTTTTGTTTACAAAACACAACTTTTTTTTAAATACAAACACGTAGAAATTATGTTAATCAAGTACCTACACAATGTTTGTAAGAAATATGTATACCTATTTTTTTACAATGTTTCTTCAATCCTACTTGTTTTAAATGTCAAAATCTCAATCATGTAACCAACTCCCACGAAGAACAAAATTGTAACACGTTTATTTTAAGTAGGGTTCTGTATAATCTTGTTATTTTATACATAAATTTAAATATAGCTTAAAGAATCAAACAAATGGTGTGAATTTCATTATAATAATGTTTTGGTAAAATATAATTTGTGTTGATGTTAGCGCCATTCAAATGTCAACTGTGAACGTACGCACTGATTTTGTTAATGACTCAGCTCGAGTTTCTTTTCGGGTGAATCCTACGATCAGAAGTACTTAGTTTATTCGACATATTTAAAAGAGTTCGATCAATTGTACTAAAACCCCTATTTGAGTATCCACAATTTAAGATATTAAATAAAACAATTCCTAAATTTCAAAATGCGTAATAGCATTTAATTTTCATAAATGTGAACCTAACAAATGCTGTTTCACTTTTTTCAGTGACTGGATAAGGGAGAAATCTAGGATAGTGTCATGAGCTCTTAGACGGACAATGCCGTGTGCGTGGCTGAGTACTGGTCGGGAAAAATTTAAATGCCAATGCCAAATGCCAATGATCGACTCGATAAGAAGAAGATGAGCTCTTAGACTCAACATGTATGTTTACCAAGTCTGTACATAAACCAAAAGAGACTCTACCTACCACCATTAAAACAACACAACATGCCTATTACCCAGCACTAAACATCTCGTATTAATGGAAACGAGATACGTCATCCGTTTACGTCAGCCGCAGTAGAAGTGAGATTACAGAGAGAATAAAGTGGCTGTTTCGCGGCAAACTCCTGGTTTAAATCTGCAGCTTAATTAATGGAAAATTCTGAAACTAGAATTTAAGACTGAATGTGTTTAAAGGACTTATTTGCAAGACCGTAGACTTGCAATTCTAACGCGATGATATGGCAATTGAAAGGGTATAATCCTTTGGGTTAACTTTTCTGAATACAACATTATATTATTGCAGTAGATTATATCGCGAAAAATATTCCACATTTTCGTACTTTATTAAAATGTATAGCATTTTATTACACGCTGAACAACCGCACACGCTTCTTCTTACCACGTTGAAAGCAATCCTTATGTAAGTATGTGTTTACTGCCCAGAATTCTTCTACGAGAACTTTACTATCAGCATCTTTCGTAAGTTCGTCCACCATGCATGTGTAAGGACACAAAAAAAAAAATTGTGGGTGGACCAACATTAATCTGGAAGTCTCTGTACGGATATTATCTCAAAAAAACATGAAAATACAATTTTTATCTCTTATACTCTGCAACAGCTTATATCGCATCAGAATTTTTAAAACAAAAGTACGCCTGCTCCCTTGTTCTCATACCATGGGGATCCATTTGTCACGCCAGAGACGACCGTTTCCACGTCTACGAAAGGACTTCCTAATAATGTCATTTCAAGTTTATCCCATACTAAATGCTATATGACTATAGTTCCAAAGGATATATAATTCGTATGTAAATAAGTTGCCCTCATAATACGCTTGACCTAGTTAACCTGGGTAATTCGGTTCAAGGAAATAACAAAAGCACGGGCGGTTTGAGCCTACTGTGATATAATTCGCATGAATTGTCTTCACATTGATCTTTCTTAGTTTCCTTTCTTCGGAGATGTTTAAAGTTATTTTGTAGTTGTACCCTAATCAGGATAGTTTTTTTCTGTGTTCCCATACCTAAGGCTTTTTGTTTGCTTTTATGTTGTGGACGTCTTTTTCCTCTTTTATAATTTTTATGTTTTTAATCTTTTGTGTCCACTTATTTTTAATCCCTTCTCTCATTTTGTAAATAAACCGTGTCTTGTTTTGCACCGAATAAAAGCTTTATCTATCCATCTATCTATTTTGTATATGTTTAAGCTTTCTTCTCGCGGAGAGGCTATTATCTACTTTTTTTATTCCATTCTATGATTGATATTTAAAATAAAATTTGCAGAAGAACAATTAAAGTTTTTTGTTTCCTTATCAATACCAGATTTTCATTTCTTTACATGAAAGTTGTACCTTCAGTAATTTCCAAAACATTTCTGAAAATATCGATTTAAAACTGGTAATTGGGGTCCAATTCTCGAGGTTCATAAAATAATAATTAATTCACAAATTACTTAACGATACCAATTCCCTCCGTCGTTGCTTCCCCATCTAATCTCAAAAGGCTAGGAGTCGAAACTTTTAGCGTCACATATACCACCCACTTTATATTTCGCTTAACATAGCTAGGCGAGCTCCAATAAAGGTACCTACTTAAATATTTAACTATGTGTGTCAAAGTGATAGGTTTTAAGAGATAAAATAAATTAAATGAGTAATTAAAGTGCTTCTAATACGTTCCTCTCTCTGCATCACCCAAAGGTTGACTTTTAGAGAATGCTTTGTAGATTCATGGTCGCCTATGTGCCATACAGAGCATGATCATTAAATAAAAAAAAAACTATTAAATTGGAAAGACTTTTGTGAATCAAAATAAAATATTTTTATTTCTTGTAAACCAAAAAAAGGCGCTTAAGAAACGTTACGTTAAAAACTACTGATTCTAGTTGCTCGGTTCCAAAGTTTTATTCCTATAGAGAAGAGCCGGCAAGAAACTCAACAAGTTACTCTTAAAAAAAAATCAAAATCGACACAGTCATTGTCAAAAAATAAATATTTCTAGTAGAAATTTTTAACTCGTACCGAAATCAAATTAAATCAAACGGACCAAAACACCACTACAAAAAGTAAACAAACAGTAAATAAAAGAAATCTCGAACTCAAATCATGCGTTCCAACCATCTTCTACAATACGCTGTCAGCCAAAAGTATCGGTTTTTCCTCCATATTTATATAACGGTATTTCCCAAAACTGTTGGGAGCAAAGTTTCCCACTTTACCGGTGTTTAGTGTCGGCATTACATCAAAAGCTTGACGGAATCAGGCTCTATTGTGGCGAACAATAGCTAAAATAAGTTGCAGGAAACGAATTTTCTTTCGCCAAATTATATACAACAATTCAGGTGTGGTCTTTATGTTTTTATTTGGGATGTTTATTGGTCTTTTGTTGCGTCTGGCGTATAATGTTTGACTCTGTTATTTAAAAGTAGGATAAGTATGTATTTCATTAAAGAGTACATTTTTTGAGGGGGTAGTATATTTAACTAGGGACATCATAATTGAAACTGCCTTTTGAAACAGAATGAACGAAAATGAATTTTAACACACTACTCTGCTTTTTCTTTCTTAAAATGCTGTGACATAATTTACGCAAGAAGTGTCAATCTTACGTCACAAATCCAATGTGCTTCACATTAACTTTGTCTAATACAAAATCACTAACTAATATCAAAGATTATCTCAAAAACACGAAACCGATCTAAACTATCGTGATTAAACGATAATTAAAGTTGGTCCGTTCTTGGCAAAGTTTCGGGAATCATCTAATCCGGGGTGACCCGGCAGAAGCCTGTTTAATATTCAGTGTCACACTTGAACTCATCCTGGGATTAAATGGTAATGCATGCTTGGAGCCGCCATGACACTATTCGGTTTGCACTTAATGTATTACGGGTTAGGTGTGAAATTAATTATTGTATAGTGAAATAGAATGCTGTTGGTTGGTACAATGTTTGAGATAAATTCAAAGATCTTATAATTTTGCCGTATCACATTTTGTAGCTATGACGAAGCTATATTATGAAGCAGTCTTATTTCTTACAAGCATTTATGTAACTTGCAAAGTTGCATTATTTATGTTTATTTGTTGGCCTCTTGTCTCAGTCTTCTTCTATTTTGACTTTTATAGCTAACTAGTTACAAAGAATAAGAAAAAAAACTTATTTTTCTCTACCTTATTCAGCACATTAACCTTAACATCAGAATACGGTCTCTAACTGAGATATTAGGCGATATACAAGTAGATATGCCAAGAGCGAGTTCAGCGGCCAAGTGGAGTAACGTAACACTCGCGGATGCTGCAGATAGGCTTGATAAATGTGACAACACTGCTTAACATGTACATGAGGCTGATTGGATAACATATAATGAAGACAATTTTGGAGTGTATGGAAAATATTATGCATTTAATTTGTTCCCAGTTAGAAAGACTGAATTTTTAACCGTAATTTAATCTTATAAATCTTGAGAAATCAAGGGATCAACACGTTAATCATTATATTGTTTATTAATAACCTCGATTTTACCAGCATCATAATTACGATTAACTTCAATGTTATCGAATATCTATTTATTATCATCATACTATAATGATTTTGAAGTAAAGTGCGAAAAGGAGTAGATGCAATAGCAGCCAGATCAAGAAAAGGCAATAATGCATATTGTTCATCTTGATTGACACCAAATCGACTTCTTCTTAATCAGAAAGAAAAATTGAAAAATATTATGATGTTGTATTAAGGGCAGCAAGTAGCTATTTTATGTCCATTTCCTTTCTTATTTCTTATTGTTGCAAATAATTAAAAAGTAACATAAAAAAACATAAATATAGGATTTATAATATGTCCAGATTCATACCTCATACTTTCATACACTATTTCACAAAATACCTACAGATTATCCAACACCATATTTTATAGACTCCACTCTTTATTGTATTACAACAGCTTTGATAGCATTTTCTTTGCCGCCGAAATAATATAAATCACGATGTGCCGGTGACAATAGTTTTTATAGGCCAATAGTTTAGTTGGAAGTCCATTTTATGGAGATACATGTGAACTAAGCTTATTTAAGTTAATACCTTGCTTTTTTGTAAAGTTTTTTTATCAACTTGTAATGCATGAATGGAATTTCTGTTATATTTTAGCTCAAATTTCTACCAATCAACGAAGAAATTCCACTGTGTACCAGTAAAATATCTTAATTAACTTTTAAACTATCGCGCTGCATGTTTATAGTAATATATAATCCTCGTTCTATAACATTACCAAAAATATCTTAAATAATTGTGTGACCAAGCGAATTTAATAAAAAACAAGACTATCAAAGTCCAAAATAATAACAACTATCCCACAAAGTTATAAAACCCACGTAATCCTCAAGTCGGTATAATTTGAAACTGTGCCAAAGATTATGGACGTTTTCCCATCAAACGCATGCCAAAGTACCGCAAATATAGTACGGGACCGTAACGCCGTGCCCTGGGGCCCAATTCCGCTTTTTTAAAGACAGTGGGTGGCAGGTTGATGAACGTTCCAGTGTGAACCTAATTTTCGTATTCAGATGATTTTAGTTTAATGACAACACTATTGTCATTGTAGGATTTCCACTTAATGTTCATTGTAGGGGGGAGGAGGCCAGGCCTCCAGCTGATGATGATGATGATGATGTTCATTGTAGGCTCATCTGAATACGAAAATTAGACACAATAACAAGTACACTGGAACGTTCATTAAGCTGCCACTCACTGACTTTAAAATAGCGGAATCAAGCCCCTGGATCCTGGACAGATGATTAAGTTAATTCGCTTAATGAACATAAACGTTTAGTTGGGATTATAGGTGAACTATGTATGATAAGTATTTGCGTCAGAGAATGGACCGAGCCATGTGATGTTAACGCTTATATAAATTTCACTTGGCAAGAGGAACGGGAAACAAAAACGTTAAAAAAAGGAGTGGTATAGTCTAGCAAGAAAAAGTTTTGTAATTTGTAGTAGGAGGGGGCATCAAAATTTTCAGTATAGGTTTTTGGTATGTCACTGGTGTAACAAGTATTTTATGAGCCTTAGCGAGGAATACGTAGATTACTAGGTGTACCAATTTTTTTCTTTTTCATTCTAAAATCTTAATAATAACATTTAAATTCAATACAATTTTTTTGAACTTTTTGCACGCTCTACATAACTATTAACATAGTCAGACAATTGTAAAGTGAGTATTTTTACACAGAAGTTACTCATATATATTTATAATTTATAATTGGTGTTGTGTTTGATCAACATTAAGAAAAGTATGTCATGTAATATCCTTGACATTTAAAAAAACTATAAAAGAAGTATCATATCTATAAATAAATGTAATAAAAAATCAAATATTGGCAAATCTTCTTGCAATGTCTGACCCAAAGAAACGTTTTACTATCTTTTATTAATATTTATTCAGACCTATTTGATTGAAGCCCTCAATATCAGAAAAGCATCTGTCTAGAAATTCTAAACACAAAAATACATTTCTTTTCCAAAAATAACATAGGTTATTTACTTTTGTTTATTTTTGCCACTTTTACGTCATATCAAATTATCCCCTGTCAGATATCGAGTAATAGATTTTCGGTTGTCAGAATTGTGGAGCATTTTGCTGAAGTATCCCGTTTATTGTATACCGTGTTACAAAAAGGTTTTGGAGGCGTTTAATAGGTTATCGACCGGATTATTTGGGCCCATACTTTGCCTTGAGGGATACTATAAATGCTGAAAGTGGTTGCGAAAGTAAGCAGGGTTTTTTTGCTTCTGTAGAAAGCTATGTTGAAAATGCTCAAAATGTTCAAGCTATACATAAAATTAGTAAAATAGTTTTCAAAGCCGAACTTCTCATCCAGAGAGCGCCAACATTTGGCAAACTCGCCAGTCACCACACGTATTTCAACGTCCAACCTGCAATTATTCTACCAGTCGAGAAATTATTAAACTCAGGAAGTAGGAGACTTTGCACAAAAGGTTGGCACCAGTATTTCCAACAATAATTGGTTTTCGGACCGCGCCGTGAAATTCAAAGTGTACGTTATAACAGACGGCAAATGGTCAGTTTGTTTGTGAACTTCGCATAACGTTTAATCGAAACTGTCTTGTGCTGTCACCTTGGAGTTTGGGACAAATTTGGACTACTTGTTTTGATTAAAACCCCTAGCATTGGCTTATTTAATTAAGTAATTGCATCAATCTGGAGTTTCGTTGGCATTACCAAGTAGTTTTAACTAGAAGGAACTCGAGAGACCAAATCTGCATCTTCTTTTTGCGTCTTATTCGGTTAACTAAAAGTGTATTTTTGTGAACTACCTATGATCAGTAATTTTTAATTTCACACTTATTTAGTAAAAGCGATAAAAAAAACAAGTGCTTTTTACATTGCGCAAAATTTCAGTCCAGCACATCAAATAATAAAAATAAATACACAAATACAAAATCTTAAAAAAACAATGTCAAATATTAAACAGGCGTACAGATGAAGAAGACATTCCAACAAATTATGCAGAAGATATACCGAAATAATCAGGAAGCTAATAGCCAGAATGGAATTAGACAAATTAATTTTGATCCGCGAAGAATTTAATACAGAATCCATTCGAAGGCATCCCGTTCTATAATTACGACGTACCAGATGAAATTTATGAAGTGAAATTTCTGTGACCCTGTTCTCGTGTAGTGATGGGCTTACACGGGATAATTGATATAATTTCCAGATATATTTTGGAGTTTCAAAGTCATAATTAAGTATTTAGATAAAATTTATAAGATATAGAATTTGTTTTAGGTGAAACAAGAAGCTTCAAATAAAAAGGAAGCAGGAAATTCCTAATAAACTATTTGTGGTTTACATTTTAAGACACTTTTCGTCTATTAAATCAAAGAATAATTAAATCAGGTCACAATATTTCTAAACCCACAAAGTTCCGGTAAAGCCTATGATCCAGTGTGTCTTATCCCGCGTCAATTTCATATTGGTCCTGACAACACTATTGCGGACAAAGCCAGGGGTCTAATACCAGCAAATTGAATTCCAGTGCAGTCCGCTTAGGTATCTTCCATGTTATGAAATCGTTAAGTCAAAACAAAATTTATCTTTGGACGCTTATGTTTATTGTTTATTCTGAAAAACAAGGTTCGCGACCGCAAATTGATTGAGAAGGAATTTTTGAAGGTTTTCGGTATGGAAGAATTTTTTGGTTCAAATTTTTTTGGGGGAACATCGGTTTGATTTTATGAAGACGTGAAGTTAAAATTCAAAATGACCATAAAATAAACAGAGAATAGATTATAGGCTCCGTACGAGTAGAAGGTACAAAATAAAGTAGCAGGTACACAACGCTTCTAAGTAACATGTCCCAACTTAATTGCATTTCTAAGACACATGTTTACTCAGAAAGCCTTCCTCAACGGGACGGCATTATGCAAAAGATAACAAGGTTATCGCGTTTCTTACAAATTTTACTTAAAAGCAACGAACAGAATATTTCAGAGTTAATGAAAATTCTCGAATAACATCTTCCGGCAGTGTCTGTGCCACTATCTAAATTGAATACTCTGCATAGTCTTTGCCTTGAAGTTAACTGCTCGTGTTCTAAAATTGGACACAATATTCAGCCTTTTTTCTTATATAAAATTTAAAATTGCGGCTATGGGATCCTTTTATTATATTGCTTGTTTAATAAACCAGACTTGTATTAAGTTGTCGAAAGTTTTGGTAAAATGTGCAAAAATTAGTAGCAACCTGCAATCAAATCGCTGGGCCGCAATTTCAGTGCTACCATTATTTAAACAGAATTAAATTAAATAACAAACAGTTGTTTCACTTGCTCATTTATCTCCTGTAAACTGTCTATTGAAACGTTATCCAACCATCACTTGTATTCAAACTAAGAAAATTTGATCTTACACAATTTTCATCATATTATTTGTAAATAGACTATTTTTCAATGTAAAGTTCATGAATATAAATGAAACGTACCTGATACTAGAGAACTGAATATTCGCATTTAAATGAACATGATTATTTCAATGGTACAGTATAAACTAATTACTAATTTCCTTGTGTGCTACTTAGAAGTTAAAGCAGAAATAAAATTATGAGACATTAATTCTAAAGTTACTACCTACTTTTATACAACATTACATCATTTTGTAAGGAAAATTCAGTTAAACTCGTAACAATAAATAAAAGGCTTCATTTAAATGCTTAAGCGTTCGAGATTAAAATAGTCTCACCCTAACTCCGAGACTATTTAATATAGTAACACAACGTCCTTAATTGCCGTGAATAAAAATAATTAACTGTACCATAAACAGAGCTTAATGAGCGTCATTCAAGGAGAACCGAACTTGCTCCGGATTTTGAGTTTCAAGAAACTCTTAGAGAAAATAAAGTTCAAGACTAATTAACGTTAGTCCGCAAAATCTAAAGGAAACAGACTTATCCACGATTATATCACAAAGACGAAGTTTGTATGTTTGTGAATTAACTTAAATGTTAATTGATTCGAAAAGTTTTGATGTAACAATTACGAGTAAAGTTTTTGGGACATGAGCACTTTAGATGAATGGGTTTGATAATGTATTATTTTGGATGAGTTTTGGAAAGTTTGCTTAGGTCGGAATTATTTTTGGAGTTCAACGTCCTCCTTAGGTAATAGTGATCTGAAGGTCATTAACTGATGTCAAAAGACTAATGGCAGCATAATGCCACCATGGTTAGGGTCCGCTTCCGGTCTTACCAGATTCAGCTGAGTACCGTATTTTACGTAGAGGAACTGCATATGACTTCCACAACCCATTTCACTGGGTACCACATATCCCATAGTACGACTGATTGCCATAATTGACTTAACAACTGCCAATGATGAAAGTATGACAGTAAACAGATTTAGCATAAAAACGACACACTTCACTACAAAACTACAAAAATCTATCTAAACTAAAAGGGGAATTCTAGATGCAGACTGCAGGAAATAAAAAACAAAACACGTGTGTGTCTTCGCCGCAGCGTCGCATCTTATCCCACAAAAGCGATGTTTACTGAACTAAAAAGCTTCTGCATTTTTTAACATGGCCGTCAGTCGCTAGCCTTTCATACAACCCTCTTTGAAAACCGTATCCTTTTCCGATTTTGTTTTTCATACATCCGTGGCTTTAATGAATTCGCATACCTTGTAGGTGTTTTAATTTAAATGAGCCTTTTATGCAGTTCCGTTTAATGGTTTCTTTATGTTAAATGGTAATTTTAAGTGCGTTATTAGAGATTTGTTTTATTGCTTTACTGCTTTATGGTGTTCAGTTAATTTCAATTAATGTTAAAATATTATTAAGTGTAGAAAAAGTTGGTCCTGTATTTAGGAAAAAAAAATAGAAGAAAATATTAAATGTTCTTTTTTTGTTTTCTTAAGCTTGAATCGATATGTTTTTGTAATAATCTAGCCATCATGGTTTTTAATGACTATTTTAGTTTTAGACTAGTTAGTATTCGATTAACTTAAATTTAAGTTTTATTGTAAAATAATGCCTTTTAGGTACAACACTATTTAATTGAATATTCAGTTGTTAACCTATTACAACCGCTTCAATGTAACTTATTGGCCTTCCTATTGTTACTAGGTACCTGGTACAGTCTCAAAGCGCTAACCATTTCCAGAAATTTCATCTCAAATATGTCAAACCCTTCAAACGTCAGGCAATCTATGTTAACAAGGTTACGCTGATGCAGTGTATCGCTCGTTAAACTATTCATTGGAGTTCAGTTAATTGGATTAAGTTGTATTCAATTATGTTGGTCTAATGTCGCGAGCATTAATGCTGATCCAATTAATTGCATATCAGTAGGTATGTCGCAGTGACGGGTTTGAATTAGATATGTTATATTTATGTTTGACGTAATATATTATGTAAATGTATTGATGTTTACTAACTGTTGATGACATAATCAATTATTTATTTACATGCATGTAGTTGCAGTTCTGATTCTAGTTTTTGACAAGGTTGGAGGTACACAAATAAACCAGTACCTTCCTGTATCTCTACATGATTTAAATTGAACTGAACAGATGATGATATTTATGTGTAATGGTAATGTTTGCAGTAAAAATAATTTAATAACACGGGAGCTACGTCTGCCAAAGCCAATGTTAGGCAATTTGGCAGAAGAATATAATGAATGTTAAATAGTCTTAAATTAAAATAAAGCATTTTTTTATCATGGTTTTTTATAATATTTTTTAAAAACATAAAAAAATCCACAGTATGACATGGAATAAAAATGGTTTAGCTTTTGCGGTATCATGTGACGAAAAATCGGAACCAACCATCCAAATTGAACCTTACAAAAGGCTCTTTGCGATATTCTTTTAATGAGATAACTAACACCAAAAATTAACAAAATTATCCAAAACATTTGATAATATTTTCTTAACCTAACTTGGGTCAACAAAACTTGACCAACCTAATTAGAGATCGAGCGATAAGGACTAAGCCCAAACGTACAAGATTAAGCTCAAATAATATTTGTTTGATAAGCTTAGCTTAGATGTAGGCGATTAAGCACACAATTTGTAATTCAGACCACGTCACGTTTACACATTAGTACGTGTATGCTTAAGAGCGGCTACGAAGACTAGAGACTCGAGCAAACATGTTTGAGTTGCTAGTAATGTATTACATTTCGTCTTTCCAAGGCATGAGACCGATGTAGATACAGACAGACTAACCATTAAGTTTAAAATGCGTGCACAGATTAATTAACTAATATTCGTTTGGTCTAATATAAAGTGTTATAGATTGTAATATTACCTTATTTATTGATACACTATAATTATAACGTATAATGCATGGAATTTCCATCAATTTATGTCAGTAAGAAACAAGCTTCTAACTCGTGATTGGTGGAAATTTCCATGAAATTTGACGAACGCGCACCGAACCAGCATAACACGAAGAGCATGCGAGCAGCTCGTGTAATGCTCGTTCGGAGCTTGTTCGTTAGATGTAGACGCACCCTAAAACTGGCGAACCTAGTGGATTCGTCCTTCATTCAAAAGACTGAAGGCTTCTATTACTAAAGCTAATCGAAAATATTTGTCGTATGGTTTATTCTATTTTAAAGCCAAAGTTTATTTTTAAAGAACACACCAACACCACAACATAACTAAAAACCCTTCAACTTTAACCAAAACATGTCTGCAAGGATCTCAAGTCGACAGCTTCGCGGTTCCTACAAAAGTGCATCGTAACGACGTGTGGCTAACGAGCGATCATTACAGCACGTGCTTCTGATGTTACTCACCGACAATGTCAGAACGTAAGAACAGCTTGCTGGCCTGTGTCCGGGTAATGTAATTGGTTGAAAAAGATATGGTTTTCTTTTTAAACTATCTGACCCAGCACACTTTCTACTGCATCAAAAGATACATAAAAACCTAAACCTTTGTATAAAATAAACTTAAAACAATTTGCTTTTTTTTTCATTTAATTCCGAACATTTTCTTATTTATTCACCTTTTAAACCTCCCCTGGACTTGCACAAATTGTCAATATCAAAATTAGACAAATCGGTCCTCAGTTCTCGAGTTTAGCGAGACTAGACATACTAGCTGTGTCCCGCGGTTTCACCCGCGTGAATACATGGGTTATTCGTCAGTTCAGTTGACGAATAACCCGAATACATAGGTCCCGTTCCCGGTGCCTTTATATTATTGGGGATGGAGATTAATCCAACAAATCACTAAAAATAACAATAGACAGGATTACTTAAAATGGTGATTAAATATACTAAAATTTTCTTATTTTTATTTTTTTTTCTTTCATAAGATTCTTCTCTTGACAAACACAAATACCTACAAGAAAAAAAAAGAATTAGCGAAATCGGTACACCCGTTATTGAGTTATGCGCTTACCAACACATTTAGCGATCATTTTTAAATATATATAGATATAGATTTTTTTTTTTTTTTTCCCCTAGCCTATACTGTCCCACTGCTGGGCAAAGGCCTCCCCCAATTCCTTCCATACTACCTTATCCTGCGCCGCCTCGAACCAGCCCTCGCGGTATGCGACTAAGTCATCCCGCCACCTCTTCCTGGGCCGGCCTCGGCGACGCCGTCCATCTGTTGGCTCCCATTGTGTACAGACCCTTGCCCAGCGGTCACTTTGCATGCGACTGACGTGACCCGCCCAATCCCATTTAAGCCTGGCTAGATATAGATAGACATAATAATATTTTGTTTATATATAGATAGAAAAATTGTCTTCTTAATAGATCGGCTGTCCAAAATCAAAACCTAGCAAGTGGTTCAAGACAAATTTTACAGGAGAGCAAAAAAACTACTTGTCCACTTTAAGGGTATGCCATTTCAAAACTGCTTATCTTAGCTTGTTGGGGGTGATTTCAAATAATGCAGTATATGGTTGGCTATACGAATCAGTATTAGTATTGTGCTTATACCGCTTTTTGTGTGTAGGAGAGTAATAAGTAACTGTTACTTAAGAATAAATGGTTCTATGAAGACAAAGTATGTTACAAAAACCATTTTAAATCCTAGCAAGGTAACTTACTAGGTGTTTACCTGTTCATAATGATCTATAAAATAAACACTCCTACAATTTCATAAACCTAGTAAGAGTTATCTATATCTTATATCTATTATTATCCATCTATAATATTAATATGAATATTTGATGTATTTTATATTTATTATAATAAAATAGTAAATTGCAACATTATTTTGCCGGGGTTCAGATTTCATGTTACAGTATATAACATAAACCACCTAATCGAATGCTGTCAAAAAATTAGAGAATGTTTTCAAAAAATCTTACATGGTTGTTAGATTTCTTTAAACATGCTATATATTAATTACATCAAGGTGATAAGGGGTTAAGCTTTTTTCCAAAATCATTTTCTCATCTGCACACGTAAATTGGCACTATTGACACATAAACAAGGGGTAACCATGGCAGACTAAGGTGGCCAGAGCGATCAAATAACTTCATTTTCATTAAATTACCCTTGCTTTTCGGAAATAAAATAAATGTTCCTGCTGCAAGTTCCTATCCAAGTTTTGTGTTTTTGTTCTGCGTCCATTTTTTATATACGTTTGATTGTTTCGTTACTCCAGTTGAAATCTCAGTAGAGCTAACCCTTGTAGTGTTTAGTGTTAGTGTTCCAATTATTTTGTGTTTTTATTTACCTTTTTTCCCGAAGATAATACTTGCTCATTGCTGATCAAGCATGCCATTATTATATCGTAAAGTGATTTAGGCGCTCACTTACTTCTGAATTGAAATAAGATTCCTCATATATCACTTTTTAGTTGGTAAAAACCTACTTATAGTATTATAATTCAACGGGAATAAGCGCGTATATGCATAAATAACTTTTTGGGGGTAAACGAATTTGTACGCGCTTATAGCCGTTGAATTATAATACTGAAAACAAGTAGCGAGTATTGTAGGTATTTTTGTGTGATTCGATAGGGTTTCTATCAATCTTTGGCTTTTTACCTTCTCTGTTCTCTTTGACATCATCATATGAAGCTCATCACCTAAAGTAAGTATTTAAGAAACATGAGCGGCAAACGTTTATTTCTTCATTACTTTTTGGAAGTTAGTAGCTTTCTTTTTTTATGGTATTTACTGTTGTTATTGTTCTCTTTTTAATTTTGACCGATAAAACTGTTCATTACTCAACTTGAATTAGAAATTATTAACCCAGCAATAAATTAAAATCACAGCAGGCGTGGTGATCACTCGCCACATGCTAGGTTAGCGCGGCATTTTTAAAGAGAATGTTACCATTTAAAAACCTAGCAACGACTCGGACAATTTCTTAACCTAGTAACTACAGCCACTTGCTAGGTTAACAATTGGTCGATGTTAGATGCTAGGTTTGAGATTAGTTTTTTTTACTTATTTCAAAACCGTAGTGTAGATGCTAGGTTTTTTATTATTGCTAACTTCGTTTGTGAATGACTTTTAGATGTTTTGACGAGCGCAATGTATCGGCTAATATCTAGCAAGTGAAAAAATGCAAAAACACCGATTTTGGAAAAAATGTCAGTTGCTAGGTTTTGATTTTGGACAGCCGAGATGCCATAATATATTATAATGGTGGCCATCATTAAATACTACGATTTATTCAGATGTTACTCACCAACAATTACATAGAACAGCTTGCTGACCTGTGTCCGGGTAAAGTAATTGGTTGAGTATAATAGCGGCTATTATTAAAAAGTCTGTCTTATTTTCACTAGGAATGTTTGATAAGAGATGTTTTATTTAAAGCTCTAATAGAGGCCATTGTTAAAAGTATGTTCATTTTGAATCTAGAGTTTTATATTGGTGTTTACTAAAAGTCCATGTTGTAATCCATGGTATTTATATTTAATAGACTATGGTTTAGTGGAAGGCTCAAGAGAAGATCAAGATCAATAATAATATCCAATACGTTTGGTACTGATTTATACATACAATTATTAATTCAAGCAGTGTTAGGAACGTATTGAAATATTGAACACTAGGTGAGTACTGTTTAAGAGCACTTACGACATGGCTAACAATTTAACGGCAAAAAAATAGAACAACTTATAGTGTTTTATTTCAAAACGGAAAACTTAGAAATAATTAATGGATTTTGATGAGACTACATAGAAACTGCATAATAATAAAAAATGAAGTTATACTGCAGTTGAGCAAAATGACTAAAAAAAACATTTCTTAACCGTAACCAAAACACAAAAAAACTTCCCAATATCTTATCCCAGCCGCCTAATACTGTATTCCCCCACATAAACAGGTAGGACAGTGTGGCCAACGTGAAAATTGCAATATATCCTTGGACAGGAAACCCCTGTTGTGGCAAGAAACGTATCTAGTGTAACTAGCGTTCCAGCTGTATCTAGGGTTGCCAGCCTAAGGACATTCTTTCCCAAATGTTTAGGGATGTGGGGAAAAATTAATGGTCATTTACATATTATATGAGGCAGCAAAAAGCAGTTGTTGTTTAACTAAAATAGTAAATAAAAAATTATGAAAATTGATTTTAACAGAATGTAGTGCAGCAATGGAAATAAAACTGCCCAAAAGCGATAAAAATATCAATCCCAATATTGGTAGCAAAAAGTTCTAATTCTAGTATGTATTTGATTACAAAGTCATTCGGGAATTAGGTTTTATTGACTATGTTAACAAATACTCAATCAGAAAAGTGAATAAAAAAAAATATCTTTGAAACTCTATACAATATGATCAAATTGCGAGCTTAAAATATTCAGATAAAAATTGTTTGGTTCCGAAACGCTTCGGAAAAAAACCTATTAGGGATATTTTTACGTCATATTTTCTGTCTTTTATACGTCAGTTTATTTTGAATTTATTTTGGATAATTTGGACTTATTTTTATCTGTGTAAGGCATCCTTAGTGTTATTCTACTGAGCTGTATACCAAATGAGCTCGTGTTTTATTCCAAACAAGCCGACGGTAGTTTTGTTCAAGCGTACTCAGACGAATGTCGACTGGAAAGTGAATAGCGCAAATTTTCTGAATGGCTTTTATTTATGTTTTAATCAGATAATACTATTACTACTAAGTTTTCTTCATGAAATATCCTATCACGTTATAAAATGTTGTAAGGAAGAAGCCTACCAATCTGCCGAAAAATAATAATAAAAAAATAAAAAAAATAACACTATTTCTAGATACTTAAACATATACTATAGACTTACATAAAGTATCTGGAAACTGGGTTCTAAACGAAATAAAAAAATAGTATTTACTCTTTAAAACAAGATAAAAGTACCTAAAAACAGCCGTGTGCAGTTTCTGAGAATCGCTCTATCCGACAAGTATGGGTATGTTTTTTGGAATCCAATCATGTGTTTTGTATAAACTAAAGCACTTTGTAAACATTCGTCGAAATGCGATCATACCAAATCGTTACCTTGCAAATAAATACTGAAAATCGACGCTATACATCTTTCTGACAACTCACTTTAAACCACAAAACGATAAAATCCGCCCCATATATAAAACAAATTGCAAAATAAAACTGTCAACACTATCTACACCATACTCCATTTATTACACCTTATAAACTAGAGTAAAATGGTTCATAATTCACTAAAATTCCCGATACCAATAACCTCTCACATATGAGATATTAATCTAGAGTTCTTAACCCATGCCCCGTTATTAACCACTGTATAAACGATCTCGCTAACTGGGAGCCATTTATCATAAAGTAGCTAACTAAAACCAGGAGGTTTTAGTCAATTGTGGGCTATACGTATTCGGTCAATTTCGGTAATATTACATTCGAATATTATTGGTAAGTGTGTGTAAGAGGGTAGAATATTATGTTGTAGATTGATAAGACAGGCAATAGTCTTTTCAATAATTTTGATGGATCATCGAATACACGTTTTTATAAGAATTGTAAAAGAAATACGCCTTTAAGATGCCTATCTGACTGGTAAGATGCGTGACGTAATTAGAAGTTTTTTTTTTACAAATTGGCAGAAAAATACTGTAAACTTATTTGAATTACATTAATACTTTGGTATATTACTGTACCTATACACAAACAACTAAAAGAACACATTTTTTTTAGCTTTCCTATTATGTGTAGTTTTAGATCTACACACATAAGTAGATAATATATGTTTAATTGCGTGCATTTGAGACTTAATGATTCTTCGTATGGTCTGGCCGTGACCATGATACCTGCAAAAATTTCGAAACGTCGGTACCTAAAATCTAAATATAGTAAAAAGTAGTTTTATTTCAATGTCCAACATTCGCGTAAACCTAAGAAACCAATATGTTCTGTAGTTCACCTTCGAGTCACAAATCTGAGACTTGTACACGTGTTGATTTGTGTGTGACCACACGCCTGGCTTTGCGCAGCTGGGCGCCGGAATACTGGTATGCGGACGTCAGTATATCAAGCTGAGTGACAACCCTAGCCCATCTATTGTTGACTAACTTCAGGATATGAGGTTAAGACAACAGACTGCCGAATTGTCAGATAAATTAAGTTAATTTAAAATAATATGTATTTTGTATGCGGGATCAAAATACTAAAACAAAAGCAAGACGTGCAAATTACAATTACAAACTGTTTCTTTGTTGCTTCGCAATCACTTCCCCAGTGAACGAATTTTAATATGAATTTACAAAGAGATAGCTTGGGATACAGAATTAAATATTTAAGGTCTCCTTGGCTTGTGCAGTTCACACTCCTATGGGTATTCTGATTTACCGACATTTTGAACTTCTAAATACAAAAATAATGAGTTTCATTAGACTATGAAAGCACGACAAACGAACTTAAGTCAGCCAAACTATACATTGCTCCCCAAAGTTATAAGTTTGAAGTTCAAGACATTCCAATTAAATAGGAAAATTCAATGTACTATCAAAGTTTGGGTTGTTTTATGTTAATCGCTAAGCTAATGTGTTTAAGGCCGCGTTACGAACAATCCTAGATGGTATAACGTTACGCCTAGGGTTGTCGATGTTTACTTACAATCTACTTATTGTACCGTAATGGACCGTAAGGGCTTGGTTCAGTGTGTTTACTGAAAATAACGAGAAAATGGTAGCAAGACTACTTTTTTTGTAAAACTAATAAAAAAAGAACATAATACATTAGTATTTCTGAAAGTATGTGTGAGAATATTATATACGCTATTTTTCTATTGAGGGAGGACTTTGTCCAGCAATGGGACGAGCCAGGATAAAAATATTCTTGGTTTTGACATCTGGAGTTGGACTTCGATAGTTCATTTGATAGATTAGAAAAATTAGGAAATAAGAGATCAAGAATTAAAACAAGATCCCTATTTCCAGATAAGGGCAATACCAAACTAAATTATACTAAACTACAAAGTCTAATGGGCACTTAGTCAAGAAAACTTTCGTGATTAGACTAAATCACACTGTGAATGAGCCCTAAGATCTCAAAGTATCCTATTCATGTTACTACCATTTATTTAGTTTCAGTATTTCCTGGGCTTTCGAAGTCTATATCTCTTGTTTACGTAAGTTTTAACAAACGTCTACTATTTGGTGTATTAGTTTAGGCTGTTAAGAATTTCTGTATTAGTAGAATTGATCTAGGTTTAGTTAAGGTTATCTTAGTAACTAGGAAGGTTATTTAATTTATTGAGTTTGGGCTTTTAGGTAGAAAACTTTAGCGTTGAATGAAGCGGTGGGGATGTTGTACAAATTTCTCTAGCTTAATAGAAATTGTTAATGGTCTAAATAAAATGCTATGTTTTTACTAGTTTACGCGGAAATTGTGAATTAAAATGATATTTCAAAAAACCTACTTACGTATTCACTTGATTATTTAAATCATAGTTATAGACTAGAAAATCATACCTGTAAAAAATATCAGGGAATTTCAATCAATATGACTTAAATACAAATATCGCACTTTTTGTGTCATTGTTATCTGATAGCTGTGTGTATTATTTGTTGTTTTTTTTTTAATCTTGTATTGATTTTGCTCCCTCGGTACCATTTTACTTTGATATTTTTAGTTTTTGTTATTTATCCGGACATATTGTAATTTTGTTATGTTTTCATCTATTTTTAATTTGATTATTTGCAATGTTATTTTCGTTTTTCTTTTATTAAAATTTTAATAAGTAATAAATTCAATGTTATTACTTAGAATGTTGGTCTACCTATTATTGGTGACTGTGTAAGTCTTATGTTTTTCTGCTTATTTTTATGTAATGTTGTCTACAGAAGCTGTTTGCCTTTAATAAATAAATAAATAAATAAATCGCACAATATCCCACTTCAGATTTGTTTTTAATACGTAACTAAACAATTTAACTAAACCCCATAATCTTTGTTAAGAAGATTAATAAACTTCGCTACTCCAACATTTTTATATTCCTACCCATTATACTATGCGGACGAAGTCTTGTTTATGCAAACTTTTAACTAACTTATAGCAGCACCGTCTCTAAAACTATTACTGTAACTAGATTTGTGTGACATTGTACGTATAATATAAATTGGTTTTTGCTAGTGGTTTGCATGCTAACGTCGGTAATATGACATTGTTATTTATTTGTAATGAACTTGTTATTATAACTTAGCACAAGTCCGTAAATGCAATAATTATAGGTAGGTTAACTCATTGCCGTAGTCAAAGGAGGGTTCTAATGAGGGTTACATAAAGGAGTCTATTATAATAGGCAGAGGGATATCTAATTAAGGATGAAAAACATAACAATCACCACTGAAAGAACTTTATTTAAATAACAAAATTTGTGTCGACAAAAATGTCGACAAAAATCTAATAATAATAATCCAGCGTATAAACGTCCCACTGATGGGCACAGGTCTCTTCCCATATAGAGAAGGCGCGAGCACTGATCACCACGCTTGCTCTCTGCAGGTTGGAGATTTCAAAATAAAAAATCTAAAGTAAAAATTATATTTTTTTGTTTTCACCGTCATTTATTTCAACCAGAAGAAAAGTTGTTTCTTTTCTAATAATTCTCTTAATTTCAGTGGACTAAAGCCCCAAAAATAATGTTATAAAAGGATTAAGCCTTCTTCGCTTAGTTGAGCCCAGTATATTTAAAAAGAACCTACCAAGTCTCGTATTTTTAAATCCCTGTCCAAACTACGAATACTTACACAGTTTGATACTATTTCTATTAAAAACTTTGATTAAATTAATTAAAGCTGTACTAGAGTCTTTTCATGAAATTTGTAATAAACTGTACGAAAATATCTTAGTTTTTTAGAGTCTTTGTGGAGTCAGATGATTTTAAGTTTTATTATAAGTAATTAGGTAATTGAAATAGTTTTAGAAAACCTTAAAACTCTTTTTCAAATATTATATTAAATAGAAAATCCGCTTTAGGATTTTGCAAATGATTTTATTGGAATATACATTCATTTTTTTGTAAATTGAAATCGTACCTATATAAAATCCATAACTGCAAAGATTACAATACGCGAACTTAAAAAAGTGTATTTAAATTTATAAAATTAACTTAATTTTACAATCTTTCTGTAATAAGAACTTTCTCTATAAACTTCAGTTAAATCTTAAATCAGTCCTCGAAAATAAGTCACCACAACTACAAAAAAAATCTACAGAAAAACTAAGACCTCATTCGACATACTCAAAAATCGATCGCCTAACGATATCTCCACAAACTTTCGTCTATAGACTTAGACCGTTCTTGAGAATGAGTTGAAACTACTTCACATATCAAACAGGAAGGATTTGGGCGTTCCCTTTATCCCTTTGTTATTATTCTAGTTATAAATAAAAAGGAGCCTCTTTAAAAGAGGCTGAACAGAGTTCTTCTTTGATGTGTTGCTTTAAGATGTAGGTTATGTTGTGTACTTAATTAAGAAATAAATATTTTTAGGACGAGTATTTTGGAGATTCTTACATACAAATTCATCTAAAAAATATTAATTAACATTAAATATTGTGAATACTTTTCAATAAAAGCAGAATTGATAATGTTTGTATCTTCAACGGACAACCTGTGATATCCCACTTAGATTTCAATAAAAGATCATCATCATTTCATATCCTAAAATATATCCAAGTTTTATCCAAATATAAATATGCTAGTTACGATAGCTAATCATTTTTGGCCACCAACTGACTATATTATTGTTTAAGCGCATCCGAAATGTTAAAATCGATTACTTATAAAACAGTTTATCATCCAACCAAAATAAAACTTTAATGCTTGAAAAAAAGTCTTATGAAATACCTTACTGGCATAATTCTCTCAATAAAACTAAGTTGAGATGAGTACTCTGAGATTTCGCGTCAAGACAAGCTGTGATTAATGGGTGTATCAATAGAGATCGCCAGAGTCCGTCCTATGATGTATTGCTCTGGGACACTTTTATCGAGATTTTAGATTGTAAATATTGAAATTTTTATGCTTAGGGTTTTTTTTTTATTTCGGTCTGTTTTGGGTGGGTGATGCAAAAGTCTTAAGGGATGTATGTTTAATGGCTTTGTAAATAGTATTTTGTCTTTTATTTTGTTCTGTCCTTCTGAGGTTTACATGAATGATTAACATAAAAATAAAAATACTTTTAATGGATTATTTCGTGGTTGATTAAGATTTAAGTTGCCTTTATTTAGATATTAGTTTTAATTACTTTGTTATCTTTTATTTTTAAGTAAAAGTATTTAAGTAAATTCGAAGGATAATTTTGAGGCAGTTCTGCATTTCATATTAACTGAAGGTACAGCTATGTAACACATATAGATGATGTAACCTTCACGAAATTCCATCCTGCAATCCAAAGATAACGTCAATTCATAGAAAAACAAAGTCAATAACACCATTATTTACCTACAACATGGATTTATGACTAGACAACCAACAAAAGCGTGTTTTTATCAGAAATCCAGAAATTCATCAGTTTCCAAAACATTAGTATTTGGCCACGTCAGAACAATAAATCTATGAAACGTATACACGTCGGTGGAAAGCGTAGACAAAAGGACGGCAGCTGTCGTTAGCAATGACAAATTGCAATGTCGCACATTGGTTGAACTCACTCTTCTATTCCAGTTCATACCAGTTCGAACCAGATAAAAGCAGATAAAACCGGTAAAATATAGTGAATCAGAGTTAAGTGCTGGTTAGAGTATTATGTGACTTTATGTAGATTAATGAATAACTGTTTGGAGTATGAAATGTGAATGCAATGGATTAATTTTTCTTTAAACTCTTTTCAAGCACATTATCTTTCCACTTCTTTTGCTTTCTTTTTTATTTGTATTTTCGTCATGAGTAGGTAACGCGTTTTACAGACATATAGTTTTGCTGTTGTTTAAAAACTTGCTTAAAATTAATGATTTTTTTATTAGCGTAGTAGCTCCTTTCGCATAATTCTCTTTATATCATAATTAGTAGTGAGCAAATAAACCTAAGTTTATTTAAAAAGCTTTGCGTAATTATTGAAATAAATCCACCTCAAAAATTTCTACTAGTCATCGGACAACCAGACTGCTTTTTAAAGAAGATCCGCATAATTCAAAACTTAAAGAAATATTTGTGTAAGAAATACAGTCGGGTTCGTATTCTGGCACTTAGTGCGGCCATCCTTCAGAATATTTTACGTTGGCTCAGTTAACGCCACTCCGAACGTTATTCGCAGATGATACCTATTTCAAACTTGAGAAATTTTATATTTATTTATTATGACTGATAAGACTCTTTGTTTAAGTAACTGTTGATTTAAAACTTTAAGTATCTAGACTTCAGGCACTTTTTTATACAATGACACGTGTAAAACGTTTTTTTTTTGTTACATTTTCATTGATTTTTAACATGAATAGTTGAGGCCCAAGGCACATCAACAACCGAACACGACGGGACGCGACCTTTACATAAAATAAAATTAAATATTTTGTATCAATAAACTTGTAAATCAAAATTCTTTTTGCAAAATCAATGTTTGTGATATACCAGAAAGTTAATTGTATATTGCAGTCGCAGTTTTATTTTTTAAAATTCAGTGCCCATATTCACTGCCAGAATAAAATTAATTTATGTCTAATTTTTTTTCTAGTATTAGACCTTAAGGTGACTCTTTTAGGAAACTAAAAATTTCATAAGTAATGTAATATACTGAGCCAGTTTTATTTGACATGACTTTATATTAACGACCTCATCAAATCGCAATTATAAACCAGCTGTTCATTTTAAGCGTAGATATTATAATTTAAAATATTCCTAGTTTAGTTAACAACCAAATTTACCGTCACAAACTTCTATGATATATGCAAAAAGTCATAACTTTTTTACTAACCACTTCGGGCCTTGTGTATGAAGCATTTAATGGTATGTAGTATGTATGTATTTAAAACTGCCTCGTTGGCGTAGTGTTTCTAAGCGCGACTGCTACGCTAGAGGTCATGGGTTAGATTCCCAAGTCGACCAAGTCATTTTTGGGTTTTTCTAGAAAATTCTCAGTAGCAGGTCGGAGTTTGGATTTGTGCCCGGTTAGTGGCAATAGGCTCGCCCCCTATTACATGGGACGTAAATATACCGGCGAACTGCGGGTGTACATTGGTACACTTCTGCTTAACCCTTCGGGGATACAGGCGTGATGGTATGTTATGTTATGTATTTAATGGTTAAAAATATAAAACAGTAGAGTCTCTACGGCAATGTCCCAATAAGCCCGTATAGTGGGTCCGTTCTAAACTATTGAGCTCGGCTGTACGCTGTTTATGTGTGTACGTTGGTACGTTAAGTGTTTACGGTCGTGGGTACAGGCGAGAACAGAAATGTTGGACACTTTTTAATTTAAACTAAATATTTTTGATGTGACAGGTTTACTAAAAGAAGTAGTTTTTTTAAGAAAATGTATTGTTAAGGTCTAAGTTATTATAGCAAAATGCGAGTTTGAGTTTAAATTAGTTTAGATTTTTCGAGAGTGAAAAAGTATAGGTATATTTAAAAAAAAAAACACTTATTTAGCTGTGAATTTCCATCTCGATTTATAAATTTTACATAATATATGAAATTTCTAATTAGTTTCAGGCAACACTCAGTAATGCTTGAATTGTTCTAATTAAAGTTCAACAAAATAACTCTTCCCACGAATCATAAAAATGAAGGTTTTATTCAAACAAAGCTAGAACTATGGCAGAAGCAGAATATTTTATTGTTGTAGTTTGTCATTCAGTACTTGCGTTATACAAATCTATAAAAACTGAAAAGTTAATAACAGTATTTGAAAGGTTAAAGTTCTAGCTACGATATTGCTAGTCTCTAAAGAAATAGATGACCTTTAAAATTTATTTTATTAAGATATTTTAAGACTTGGCTATTTCATTCTTCCGTGACTTCTTAAAATAATACCTAAAACAAAACTTAGTTAATAGTCTCAAAAAATGTTTACAGCTTGTTCTACGCGACTCCACCCGTTATTTGATCTACGTTCTAAACAAAATGCTTATGAATTATCCACCGAAATTGGTATCTATATCAAATAACAAAAAAAAAACTTATTGAATACTTTGAAATGAATGCGTATTAGTAAACGTCTCGACGTAAACATAAAAAGTTAAAAAGAAAACAGTTTAAAGTATTTTTGTGCATATCTGTACCTACATTTTGTCGTCGACTGTACGTGTGTCCACAGTGCTTTCAAGTGGCCGACTACACTCCCCTATCGATGGCTGAGAGCCACTGAACTTTTGATGGCGAGAACTATTTACACTCACTTTTTTCTAAAGCTAGACAGCAAGAAAGCTAGACAGTATCAGAAAAAAAGTGAGTTTTCATACGGAACTTACGTCATTTCACATACAAATATATAAACAAAAGTCGCTAAAGAAAAAAAATAAATTGTCGAGTTTAGTAGATACAATTCTAATTTTAAACAAAGTATTTTCTATAATTTCTCTCTCAAATATTTTAAAATAATTCATTTACCTCTCAAATATCGAAAACCTCTCAATTAAGACAGACATAGTTTGTATAGATTCAAAAGTCACAGTTATTAAATTCCTTTCGCCCTTTAAGACAGGGGCCTAGAGGGCAGTGACACGGCCATCTAAGGTTGCACTTTTTAGTCACTGAAACAACATACATCATCTTTCCTTACATGCATGAATGAGCATTACATATATCACGAAATATAACTTTTTTTTAATACCTCCGCCTCCTTAATGTTTTAAATTCAGAAGAATTAAATTTGCCAGAAATTATTTTGATTTAAACTAGTACTTGCTTCGTGTGGTGATGGAAACCGCCGGACGACGTACCTAAACGGTAATTGACGTGGTGACCTATTATATACCACTTGGCCATCCTTGTATTCAAAACATGTGATTAACAAAAAAAAAAAACCTTGTATCCTCAAAATAAACAACCAAGTTCCAAATCCCCATCGCCTATCGAATGTATATCGAACGTACCGTACGAAAGATTTCCCTCGTTATTGTTTCACGGTCTATTGTTGAGAACTTTTAACGTTGCATACGTATAGAATGTGCATTTGCCTTCGTAACATAAGCTGCAATGTTTTGTAAGGATTTGCTCGCATGATTTTAGTTGGAAACTACTGCGAGTAGCGTATGCATGCAGTTTCTACTAAAAATACTTTTGTGTCTAGTAGTATTGTGAATTTTAAAGTTGTATATTTTGCCTCTCCGATTTAAAATTACTTATTGGATACTGAAGAAGATTGATACATAGACGGCCCATGTAGGTACAGTACCCGGTAATAAATATTACGTATGAAACTTTTCAACAGCCTCCTGCTATTTTCATTCTTTTGCGCAAGAGCGCTATGTTATAAATGTTCCTGTAATTGTCATATGCATGTTCGATATGTGTCTTAGAAACATCTTACTTTATTTGCATATGAAACTTCTGGGACGACTAATGAAAATTCTTACGTAGGTAAAAATTACTTCGTAAAAAGACTTAAGTCCTTACTACGTAAGGGAGAAGCACTGATTCAAAAGTGATCGATGCAGCAAATATTATCCGATTAAATAGCTTTTTCAATCCAAATTACATTTGTATTAATTAATTAACGAAAACTTTAAAATATTCATTTTAACGTTTTCAAATAAGGCAATTTAATCATCCATGAATTTGAACCACGGAATCCTTTAACCAATGAATTCTCGTAGAACAGGGGTGCCTATTATATCAATATCTATAATATAAGAATTATTTTGACTATTGTATCTATAATATAAGAAATTGTACCACCTGTTATGTAACATATGGAATGCTAATAAAGATTTGAGTATTAGTATTTGAGTATCTGGATACCTGAATGGAACCACGATTGGGTAGTGAGAGAATGTCCGTCACGAATCACACTACACGTATCACATTCCGTGGATTTAATCAACTTTGTAGTTTGCAAAGGTTGTATTAAAAGTTATTTCCAATTGTTGAGATTGTCTATAATAAATTATTTATGGTAAATATGCTGAATATTTCTAGCATAGCAATAACTGCAGGTTCAATTATACTACCGTTTGCAAGTCTAATTTGTTTTACCGATAGTATTGTTATCGAAGAAAAGACAAAATGACAAAATTCGTTCAACGTTCAACTTAGCCTCTCGTTTATACCTAATTGAATCATATAGTAAAAGCTACATTTTTTTACATTTTTTATTAAAGATTATTAACTATACTAAAGCTAACTATAGTAATTATTTTTCTAAAACTTTGCTCATACGTAGTAATAATGTACATTGGATACCTAAACATGATTTCTCAAAGAATTCTCTGGTAAATATAAAATACTTAATAAAAAAAAATTGCTCAACCGTCAACATGATATTAAGGTCAAACTTGTATCTTCGAAACTTTTGAGCACGTTAATTGAAAGACTGCTTATCCACGTGAAAACGCGGGAAAAACATAACGAAATGAATTTTGTGAGGTCTTCAAAGGCCCTCTGATCTTATAAAGGAGGTATTATATAATCTCTAAGGCATTATATTAGATACAGTAAATAGTTAGATTGTTTTTTACATTATCCGCAACCGATATTTTATCGAATACGATACGGCAGAAAAAAAAACAGTGCAAAATTTTACGAATACGATATTTGATATCGGATTGAATAATGTGAACGACGAGTACATAAATAAATAAGGACAAAATCACATACATTGCTCTGAGCCCATAGTAAATAGCTAAAGCACTTGTGTTATGGAATTCAGAGACAACGAAAATACCACAAACACCCAGAACCGAGATAATGTAGAAAAGTGATTTTTGACATTGTCTCACCCGGTAATCGAACCCGGAATCTCTGAGCACGACAACTTAAAAACCGGTGTGTACGCCACTGAACCACGGATGTCGTTAAAATCATGATTCATACTTTTATTCGCAACGAATATCGTGTCCGAGTCCAATACCGATACCGTATCGGATAATGTAAAAGAAGTCTTAAGAACTCTAGGCATAATAGGTTCTTGTTTTCTTTGAATGGTTTTGATGTTCGTCAGAAACTGTAATAATAGTACTGTGAAACTCAAGTACGCTAATAATTATACTGAATTCTTGTACTAGGTATCTACTTGATATTTCATTAGTGATCATGTTAAATTATATTTGATAGTTTGATCATAAATATACCTGACGTTACCTACATACTAATACAATTGTGTTTGAGTGTCTTGTGAAATATTGCGTTTAAGATATTTAATAAGTAACAAATTTTCTATTTATACAACCTAGTACCTATTTAAAAAGAGTAAATATTTATTATAAAAAAGTCGTGTATATCAGTCAGTGTAATTTTATTATTTCAGAAAATATATGGGTTTAAAACCAAAGCTTTACAAGAAAAATGCTTTATACCGTTCACATTAGTAAATACTACTAGGTTTTTTATGAAATAATCGAGCGTAGGTAAAGTCACCAAAATTCGATGAATACTTTGGAGGCGAAAGTTATTGAACTCCGAAGTTTTAATTTCCTGCTGAGGGATGAGCGGGGATCCTATTTTCCAAAATGGCTATAAAGTTAGAATTCAATTACACCCCTAGACAGACAGATATACAAATAAAAATAGGAGTGGTTGACAAAACATAGTTATTATGTAACATTTTTATTTTTGCTGGGAATACTTCAAAACGCACTCGGCCTTATGGGGATTTCTAAGACCGGGTGGGATTTTTACCACACTAAAACCACCCAGTTGGTCACCTGGTCATCAGTCGGGCACATGAAATGGGATTTCTGTTACCTAATGATTCTATACCTAAGGAGCTATAATTTGTTTTTACCTGCCTTTCATTTATTCCGGAATGGTTCGGAATTTAACTTTTCTACAATATTTAAATTGTAATTTTTACTGCCGTCCTTATATAACGTTCTTAAAATTATTGGGAAACACAACTATTTCACTGTGATAAAATACACATTTCATTGTACAGGTTCTACAAATATTAGTTTCCAAGAATACATAAATAGATAACTTAATAAATAGTCAACTTATATATAAATAGTTAACATACCATACAACTCATATTTATAGAAATCAAAATAAATGCAAACGCATTTTTTCCAATTACGAAGGGCTTTGCTGTTTCAAAACGTTCGATCAAACGATTTGCATAGTTATAATACCACCAAACGAATTCCGTTCACCTTTTCAAAGTAAAACCGTTTCTTTGACGGCGGTTCTGAATGTATTTTTATAAGCAATCAGGTATTGCGCTATTAATAACACAAAATAAATGGGACTAAAATAGTTTATTTTGATCATTCAAACAGTTATTTTAATACAAAAAGGTCTAAAAAAAACAATTATACAAATGTTCATGTTTAGGTTATTGGTATATTTTAGACCTATTGCCATTATCTGTTAGCAATTAAATCTAGAAGATCAAACAGTTGAGAAACTAAGTTAAATTTACAAATTAAGATTAAGTAAAAAAATGAACTATTGAACTGACTAAATAAATCAAAAGGTAAAAAATGTGACGTATGCATTTCCACTCTACAAGATTGAAAAGCCTCCAGGCACGAAAACATTTCTTTTAAAAAAATGACTAGGACAATATGGACAAACAAAATCTAATCCCACAATCCGCGTATCGAACAATGAAATAATAAACAGAAGCAACAAGAACATAGAACAGTCTCACAAATATCAATTAATAAAACAATCAGTACGACAGCCACAGATAACAAGAGACTTCTCTATTTGTCTTTAGGTCTGTATTCATAGGATTTTCAAACGTCTACCAGTTTAGATTGATTGATATAGCTTTTATTGTTTGTAGAGCAATATGAAGTTTGTTCGATAACAATTTGATAAAGGTGCTGATAGACTCGAGCGTTCGCTTGTAAGCCATCATTTAGTGTATGTTACATTTACGAATCCTCGCTGCAGCGGAGCCGCGGTGGGGACGTTTTAGAGAGCTTTCAATTTGCTTTCGAGAGTTCGAGCGTACAACAATTATTACAAAACGACACTTATTAACTTCTAGCTTAGGAAATAGTTTTTTGCCAAGCCAACCAATGTTGTCATTATTCCGTCACATCTTCATGATTTTTTTTTTGTTATTTGTGCATTAATTAGTTTTTAACAAAAAATATTTTGAAAGTATTCATAGTAACGTGTCTATCCTATCCTATTATAAACCAATTTAGAATAACCGAATGCTTGATGTTCTGTTACAAGTAAATGCCAAAGTCTATCAGTACCTTTACTATCTACATTCGCAAGTATGAGAATGTTTGATTGGATTGTATGGATAACTCTATTGTACAGATCTGAGAGAACTTTTGTTTGTTGCTTTTAAACTATGATGAAGCTAGGTTTTATTGTAGGAAGCTCAATAAATATTTCATAGATTTATGAACGTTTGTTGGTTACTAAAGTTAGGTAGTTTATCAGAATTTTATATAGGACGAGTCTGTGAGCCTCTCAATTTTATTTCGTTAGGTATTGTTGTCTACAACTTTACTAACTAATAGGTTTTGAGCCCAGAATTTGGTTACGAAAACCGTACTGTCAATTGCCATCCAGCGTGTAAGTTTGAGGACCCTAGAGAACATAGGAAAAAATAATAATTATAGTGTTTTGTATCCTGTTGATGATAAGGTTTTCTCAATAGAAAAACTAGTAACCATATCAAAAATTTATCACAACAAAAATTGTCACTGAGTTTCAAACGTCTCTAAACTCAGTCACTAAACCAGACCGCAGAAACTGAAATGCATCCATATAACATTAGAAGCCTAAAAAACCCTAAAAGCCAGACAGCAGACTACTAAATGCACTATCGCGTTAAAACTTCAAATAGACAGAAATGCAACAAAAAATCTACAAAGTAAGCTAGAAATTTCTATACAAGTCGATATACCATCTCCGACGGCGAAACAATCTGTGACTGACTACAAACTAAGTTCGACTTCCCAACTAGTTTTGTGCCGCGGTTTCACGTGCAAACTTAGCCGAAGTTCGCACGTTGAGTGTAAAAATAAATTACCAACTAGCTGTATGCTCGAGTCGTGCTCAGTAAGCAGAAATTATATTAAACGTACACGCGATCTTCGTTTGTTTATTCAGTTTTATGTTGGCCTGGTAGTTGTGTTTTTTGGGCGTGTTATGTGAATTAAGAAAAGTGGCAAAATACTATTTTGCTAGTTAGTATGGCCAATTATAGTTAATACTTATAAATAAAAGACTTAAAGTGAGGAGGTTCTAGATTCAATGCCATGTTTTTTTATACTTTGGTCTCCTGCCATTCAGGATCGATTTATAAAAATATTATTTCATTTACGTTTTCAGTTGAAAAATATATGTCTTAAGCGAATATTTAGTAACAGTAAATAATAATGATTTATATTTTAGCATAGCAAAAACTCTCGAGAGGTAATGCAACTTTTAATATGTTATATTCAATAATATTATAAAGTATACACCTGTCCAGCTCCATCATACCATAACACCATTATCAATAAGGTTTAAAAACCTCGACTAATAAACAAAACATAAACAGACCAACAAAACAAAAAAAAAAAAACAAAACAGCAAAACATTCGGCACGTATGAAAACACAACTGGAACAAAAGTGGGATATGTCACAGAAGTTGTATACATCGACTTACTTCCACCAGAGGGAGCCTATTCAATGAAAAACGAACATTCATTCAACTGTAAGCTGATACTGCAGTATCTACTCATATCCTATTCAAATGGACATTATCCAGTCCAGTGCGCGCACTCATCGCTGACTAACGTGCTTATTACGCGCCGACTTTCGTAGTCGGTTTGCTTGTATATTACGATGGCGGAGTCATCGCAAGTGTTAAAGTGTTCGAACTGTAATATTGTGATCAATGAAGTTCTTTCTTTTATTTGTAATAAAATAGACGTTATGGACAATGAGAGTATTGGTCAAATCTGTATAAGTGCATTTTCTGAGGAGGAGATTGAGGAGGCAAAGAGTCTTTTGTTTGATTCTATTCCTACATCAAAGAAGAAGATTAATAGAAAACGAGCTGGGAAAACACAACGCGAAATAGATGATATATTGTGTCTTTTAAAGGAAACCGATCCTAAAACAATACCAATTTTTGTGGCACGGGATCTACAAAAGCTTCCGCCAGTAGTATTCGATCATGTTGACGTGACGAAGCTTCTTAAAGATTTACTTTTGATCCAGAAAGAACTCAAACAAGTGAAGGAGCAGTATGTTACCATTCAACAATTTGAATCGGTAAAAACTGAATTGGAAAACCTCAGGGCAACCTCAATGGTTAATTTGAATCACATAAATACACAAAATAATGATTTTATATTCAATAGTCCCGTATCTGAAGAATCATCCAGTTGTGTTACTGTTTTATCCGCACCTAATAGTTCAGCTACACTTTCCGCGCGGGTGGAAGGTAGACAACAAAATCAGGTGGACGGTAGCACTGACAAACTTGCACCGGTCGTAAACATTGCGCGCGCGCATGATATCGCGATGACGCATCGCGCGCCGACAGCTGCGCCTGAGCGAGTGAGGGATTTGAGACACACTGTCATGCCCAATGAAGTTCAAGCTGGGATACCAGAAACTTTTGCAAATATTGTGCGCAGTGGGGAGCAAGCTAAAAGTTACGATGACTGGATTCTGGTTCAGAAAAAAAGCAGATTTACTGGTAACAAAGGAAAGGCTTCCGTAAAACCGGATGGAAAGTTTAAGGCTGCAGATTTTAAAATACCTATTTATGTCTATAATGTTGATAAATCAGTTACAAAAGAAGATATCATTACATATATAAGAGAAAAATCAAATTTCCAAGTACATGTGGAAAAAGTGAGAATGAAAATGGATAAAGATTATAATGGTTATAAAATCTTTATACCTAAACATACTGAGGATGTTTTCATGAACGAAGAGTTTTGGCCGGACGGCGTATCTTATCGTCGATTTATAAACTTTAAAAGGAACGAGAGAGACTCGGGTGAGACACAGAATATCAACAAATCTAAAAATAATGGATAGTTTTGTAAAGATGATAAGTTTCAACTGTAAATGTGTCAAAACATCGGTTGACTGCATTAGGCGGCTGTGTGTATCAGGTGACATAATAGCTTTGCAAGAAACTTGGTTGATGCCTCATGACTTAGCTTTTCTTGGCAATATTCACGATGATTTTGCTTTTACCGGGACCTCTGCGGTTGATACATCAGATGGCATACTTCGAGGTAGACCATATGGAGGAGTGGCACTGCTGTGGAGAAAAAGTTTATTTTCCTCGGTGCTTGTGGTACCTTGCAACAGTGTTCGTCTTGCGGCTATTAAAGTGCAACTGTTCGACCAAGAAATACTGATATTCTCGGTTTATATGCCTACTGACAGTAATGATAACTTAGTTGAATTTACGGATTGCCTAAGTGAAATGACGGCGATTATAGACAATAGTAACATTCAATCAGTGTTTATGTTAGGAGATTATAATGCTCATATTAGTGAATTGTTCAGCAATGAATTATTAAAGTTTTGTGATGAACAGTATTGGTCGTGCGCGGATATCGAACTCCTTCCGACAGATTCGTTTACGTTTGTAAGTGAAGCGCACGGGTGCAAACGGTGGCTCGACCACTGTGTCGTCACACAGGCCGCGCGCCGCACGATTGTTAGACTGGAGGTATTGTATGATAGTTTTTGGTCTGATCATTTGCCTTTACAAGTAGATTGTGATTTAAAACTTTTGAAACCTAATATTGTTCTATCTAAAGGAAGCATAAACAATGTTGTATGGGGGCATCGAGATTTTAAACAAATAAAATTGTATGAAGACATGTGTCACTCACGTTTACGCGAAATAGATTTTCCCCAGAATCTCTGTTACTGTGCTGACTCAGTATGTGAGGACTTAAACCACCGATCTAGCTTAGATAATATGTACAGGAATATTGTTAGTATATTATCTGAGTGCGCTAAACGTAGCTGTATATTTATTAAGAAAAACAAATACAAACCGTTAACAGGGTGGAATAAGCATGTTAAAAGCGCTCACAGGGAGGCCCGGCTTGCGTTTCAATTGTGGAATTTATGTGGTAATCCACCATCAGGAAGTAGCTTTGATAAAATGTGTGAAACTAGAAAAATATTTAAATCTAAATTGAAATGGTGTCGTAAAAACCAAGTGCAAATCAAGATGGACATTTTAGCTGAACATCATAACAAAAAAGATTTCGGTATGTTTTGGAAAAATACCAATGCAATGAACCCCAGGCAGTGCGTCCCTGTGAGTGTGGCAGGTAGGTGCAACCCATCGTCTATAGCGAATATGTTCATGAACCAATTCAAAGTTGATCCACAGAATTTAGCTTCGACTGCATCGTCGTGTGTGCCTAGCGCTGAGAGGAAGTCCTTATTAAAGTTCTCTGCCAAGGAAGTTGCTAACGTCATCAAAAATATGGTAAGGGGCAAGTCCCCGGGACATGATCACCTCAGCGTTGAGCACCTACGGTATGCGGGGGTGCACTTGCCAAGGGTATTGGCAATGTTTTTTACATTGTGCATGAGTCACTCCTACCTACCGAATGACCTTATGAAGACGTTAGTTGTCCCATTAGTTAAAAATAAGACGGGGGATCTTGCAGATCCCTCTAATTACAGGCCGATTTCCCTGGCTACTATTATAGCAAAAGTACTGGACTGTCTCCTTGATACACACATGGCCAGCCGTATAAAATTACATGACGCACAATTTGGCTTTAGGCCTGGTCTATCGACAGAGACTGCCATTTTGTGTCTCAAGCGGACGGTTCAGTATTACACAGATAAGAGGACACCAGTCAATGCTTGCTTCCTCGATTTATCGAAGGCATTTGACATGGTGTCCTACGACATCTTGTGGGAGAAGTTGTATCGGGAAACAGAAGTTGATAAGACAGTAACTTCTTTGCTTAGGTACTGGTATCAAAACCAGACAAATTGTGTAAAGTGGGCTGGGGTGCTGTCGGATGAATATCGGTTGAAGTGCGGGGTGAGGCAAGGAGGGATAACTTCGCCTCGCCTCTTTAATTTGTATATTAATCAGCTGATCGTTGAGCTCAGCAACACTAACGTCGGTTGTCACATTGACGGGATTTGTTTTAATAATATCAGTTACGCAGACGACATGGTGTTGCTGAGTCCATCGATCAGCGCTCTAAGGCGTCTTCTGCAGATATGTGACGAGTATGCAGTGGCTCAGGGACTCAGGTATAATGCTAATAAGAGTGAATTACTAGTGTTTAAAGCAGGTGGCAAGTGTTACTCCAACGTGCCACAAGTAACTATCAGTGGTACTCCCCTAAACAGAGTCACGCAGTTTAAATACCTGGGTCACTGGGTGAATGAAGACTTGAGTGATGACTTGGATATAGAGAGAGAACGCAGGGCGTTGGCTGTCCGATGTAATATGCTGATCCGCAGATTTGCACGGTGTAGCAAGAAAGTTAAAATGACACTCTTCAGAGCGTACTGTCAATCATTCTACACCTGCAGCCTGTGGGTTAGATATACGCAAAGGTCATACAACGCCCTGCGTGTGCAGTATAACAATGCGTTCAGAATGCTGGCGGGGCTGCCACGGTTTTGTAGCGCATCGGCGATGTTTGCTGAGGCGAGGGTTGATGGCTTTCATGCCATCATTCGAAAGCGGTCTGCCTCAATCCTGCAGCGATTGCGTGACAGCTCCCACAGTATCCTGAGCGCGTTGTGCGGTAGATGGGATTGTCCAATGCTGCGTCACTGGATAGGACTTCATACTTCCACGAATGTGTGTTATATACTGCGTGGATAGTGTGAGGTTCAATTCCAAATACTTATATTAGTTATTTATTTATTTTTTAATGTGTGCTAGGTTAAGTTTTTCTATGGGTCTATGCCACCCGAAATAAAAGTATATTATTATTATTATTATTATTTAGAACACATTTTCATATTATGCTTTTTTGGAATACGCGTGATTTATTCAACTTTTTTAAAATTCTTTTGGTAATCCGATCAACGATTGGCTTTTGTTTTAGTCATTTTTTTTTCTTTTTTGTCGTGTCCTGTTTTATTCCTATTTTAAATTTTGATGTCTATTATGTCAGTTAGATATTTTATAAATAGAGCTGCTATTTGATGTTGAAAAAGAATAAAAAAGGTATTCATGGATCGCTTCTACGTATCTCACAATAAAACCATTTAGAACCGTAACAATTTTTCAATATTTATCAATAAAAGCTTTCATTCGACAATTTCCAATGGACAGAAAATATATTTTTATGGCTGTGCATCGCTGTAACACAGCGATTAAACACTGCATATTTAATTTTCAATACGCTGCATTTTTCATCCTTTTATACAATAAGCAATATTGGGGAATTTACATACCCATTGAGAATAGTATGACAATGCTATGAAATCAAGCAATTTTGAATCAATATTTTCTGTAACAAAGGACGCTTTTTCATTGTATTTTATTAATGTTTTAGTAGTTTTTCAAACCGTAATTATTCATAGTTTGCCAGGTATTGGAAAATGAAATAATAAATAAAAAAAACCGTCTGCTTGCGACCACGGCCTTTGTAACCCGGTCCAAACGTCAAGCCCTAAAGTTATGGAGGCATGTACTCGCTAATCCCCGTTCTATAATATTACTATAAAAAAAAAAAATATAATTTATACGTGTAGTAGTCATCATCTATCGAAAACTCAAGCGCCCATCTTGTAAATACAAATCCGTTTTCTCAGACCTTTCACTCCAAATCTTCAACATTAAGGTACATTCCCCTGATTTGCCTACACTACTACATAACTCAACTTGACACATCAATAATAAATACTCCTTGATGCGTGACGAACCTATATCAAAAAGGGTCTTGCCATTTTCTCGAAACGCCTATTGTAAAAGTTCCACAACAATTCTTTAACGATTTATTTTTTTCCTTCGTCACGTATGCGTTGTAAGGTGTTTTTTATTGTTATGTACTATGTGAGGAAAATATTGACCTATTTCAAATACAGAATACTGTTTTTTTTAGCCTCCCGAAAGTCTTTCGATATTTCTCTTTCTCGTGCCACGTCAAACTAACCCTCGCAGTATGACTGTCGTTCGTCCTGCCACTAGACGCTGGGCTGGTCCCGGTGGCGGCATCCATCTTCAGGCATCCATTATTTGTTATTTTGGGGCTGATAGTCACTGCACATACGTCTGATGTAACCCACCACCCAATCCTACTTGAGCCTTTTTGCCCAAATCTATTACGCCCGTTTTAGAACTTAGCATGGTGTTCCGAATCTGTTTTTCTCTTTTTACTAAGATAATGCTTCGTTCCATAGTACTTTGGCAAACATCAAGGCGCAGCATCATTTTTTCATCATCAACATCATTTTTTTCGGTCAGAGACCAAGTCAACCCCATAGTTTAGAATTGGCAGGATACGTATGTCGATGAGTTTTCACTTCAGGAAGATCAGCAAAGACAAAGACAAAATCATTTATCAGCAGAACACCCATAACAGAATATAGGATATCACAGCGTTAATTTATTTTTTTCAATTTATTATATAAATAAAAACTAAACAGCGTCAAAGAACTCATAGTCATCCTTGTCAATATGTAAGTTTTATAGCTATATAAATAACTAAGAACTATAATTTATGTCAATTTATTAAATTGATTATTAATAAAAAAAATGTTACTATGTGTGTACCACTAATTGGCGGGATCTTATTCTATTCGAATATTTTGAAATAAAACAATTAAATAACAAATACATATAATTTTCATAGCAACAGTGTTTCATGTACTGTAAATCATTACCACAATATTCTAGTTTTAGTTAAGCTTACCGAATACACCGGTTTATTCACTAATTGGATTGTAGACTTTGAATGTTATTCGGTTTAAGTAAAATACTGATACTGACTGTGTCTTAGTTAAGTAAAAGTCGACCACAATACACCGAAAGGATTATATTTCTGTAATTATTAATTCTAAGATGCTAAGTGATCAAACATTTAATATGAAATCCAGACAGATTTGGTCTTGTGGTGTTCAAAACTGTCTATCACAATAAATTATAATTATTTAGATATTAGTAGTTCAGTTCTTATTTTAATAACTTTTCTTTATTTTACGCTACTCGAGGTACAATAATTCAATTTTGTGAGTAGTTTCTGCTTGAGTTTTACATTAGTTGCTTTATGTAAATCATTTAACATATTTGTATAAAAACGTCTTTAGAAGAGACGAACGTCAGTAACCGTATATAAAACGTACCGGGTATTTTATACCCGGTACGTTTTATATAGTTCGTAAGAATATATTAAGTATTTATGTGAACAAGGTGTAAATTAAAAACAAAACTTTATTATTTTGCAATTGTTAGAAAAAAAACAGGAAAACAAAACACAACACTTACATAACAAAAAAAACACAACTTCCTTTGTTTTTTTCAGCGACCAGAAAAACAAACAAGTCACGTTTCCATTACCCATGGCACACAAAAACAAAAACAATTGAAGACCTATCACCGAAACAAAGGTGAACAAAATAACAATTTCATAGAACATTGAGACTTTGAGTGCCACGAACGTAGTTTTAGTGGCCCTAGGGGAGGGAGTGCAACTGGAAGAAGTAAGCATAATGCAATATCTGGCTCTTGTGAAAACTTGGGACTTTAAGAATCAGTGCTTTGTTTGGTAAGTTTTGTTGTAAAGGAATCGTAGTTGTGGGTTTTTAGAGTAGTGAAAAAGAATCAGAAAATAACGTTGTAAGTTATCATGTTCTTCCTTAGATTGGGCTATGTATAATCTATACTATATAATTTCATCAATTGTGATTATAACTAGTATGATTATCAAACAATGTTCACTTGCCCAATTTGTCTATGAAAACTTAGCATTGACATCCCAAGAAAACATGTTTACAATGCAAAATGACAATTTTCTAGGATTGATTAGATTTGACCGACGGAAGTCGTATCATGGCAGTAGACTGACAAACTTCCCTACAGTTTTATAATAATATTTCAGATAATAATTAAGTTTAAAATAAAAATATTTTTTTGAACAGCCCCTTATGAAAACAACTGTATTATTATTGAGAACGACTGGTGCTATACAAGCCAAGAAAAAAATAACTAGTAACTTACTATCACTTAAATACAAGTTGCCGTCTTCCACCAAAAATTTTGGAGATGCAACATCGCCGACCTTTCAAATGACTTTTGGCCAGAATGCCTTATAAAAATTAATAATATTATTTTAATTCTAACATTTTATAAACCCCATTCATCCCACACTCCTGTCTGTCTGTATTGTATGCAAGCTACTGACGTTTTCATTTCCCGCGAGTGTTACCACTTACAAGAGCTTGTCTCTTTGAACGCTCGCCTTATATAATTCTTTCTAGAAAATTCTTCCCATAATATTCCTATTATATGCTACAAAGTTCAAAAGAATGAAGGTAAGTAGATACTATTTTCTGACAAAGTCTTGTCGCGTTAAAGTTTTATATGAATTTTAGTTTGTATGTAAAGGATGAGCACAAAAGCAAAGGCGACAATTTTACATAATAAAGGTCAGAAATAAATAATTTTTATTTAAATATGTCATAAATGTTTTTCGCAAAAACCTATCAGACTTTAATGGAGAAAAAGAAGAGATATACTTTTTTCGACATTAATTTATCAGATCTAATATTATTTCATTTAATAAAATACACAACTAAATTTGATCATCACTAATTCCATCATACTTTTAAGTCCCGCTCTAATACCTCATATTTGTACGGCAACCGCTTTCGAAAACTCGTTAATTTTTATTGCGAAATCCAACTTTCCCAAGTAGTGTTGGCAATTTTTCCCGACACCCTAGGCGAGTCGGATTGCCTGACATTCTGTGTAACTTTGAATTGACAAAAGGGAAAAAACAAAATGGCGGGCAAAAAAGTTGTGTGCTTCAAGCTACCGGCTAGCTCACGTATTGTCTAAGCCAGTATGTTTCTTTTTGCAAAGCTTTTTACAGTGTTTAATCGGGTTGACTGCGGTAGTCCCGTATTGATCTGTATTCTTTGATGTTCGTTCGATTGTGAGAATTCGTGAATGGGTCTTTGAGTTATTAGCCTTTGGTGGATATTACGGTTTTGGTGAGGATAAAAGGTGCTCTAAGATATTTCGAAACAAAATTATTTCAGTGAGTAGTATAGAGTAACAGAAATAATATAGGTGATATATTTGAAATGACAAGCGTCTTTTATATAAGCCTCGAAAAATATGGTAATGTATTTAATAGCATTCTAAAGTCCGCATAAATTTGCAGTAACCCTATCGAAAAACCCTAACCTACATTTAGGAACAACAAAAATATGTTCTAAACCGTCACAAAATGTCTCAATGATTTCCCTTGTCGGTATTTCCCACAAAAAATGTCAGCCGTTAGCTCACCCCTGTTTTTGCGGTGCGACGATTCTTCGGCGCATTGACGAATCTTATCGAAGTCCCAAAAGGCTCGGTTTGCCTTATCGTGACGCTGTGCACGCTACTTTGGGAAACAATACCAGGAGTAAGGATCGAAGAAGCGTTGGATATGGGAAAGGGATGCCGAAGGAAATTGAAGCCTATGTTTATTAAGCGTCGGAAAACTTGCGTGTATCGTAGTTTGTATGGAAATGAAATAGTGTATTCTGTTTGGGAGTTTTTTTTTCGTTCTTTGAATTTATGATGAAATATTATGTTGGCATGGGTAAAACCCACCTACAGCGTATGTTAGAAAAGATTAGTAATCTATTAGAAAACATAGACGTACGAAACAAAAATGATGGTGATAGTTTTGCTCCAAGCGCCTTGCAATAAAGTGCTGCAACCATTTGAGTTAGTACGTAATGCTGTGAATTACCGATAATGATCTGAAAATGAATATAGAAGTGTCCTTTTTTTAGAATATTTTGGGTCGTTGGAGACATTACTGCAGGTAAAAAAATAGTCCCGCTCTCAGATCCTGAATAACATGTTACAGTACGAAGAGACCTCAAATTTTAAACGAAAACAAATAATTTTATTCTTTTTCGATAAAAACTAGCTACTACTATTTCTAATTCCTGGACAATACGCAACAAAATGCGAAGTTTAATTAAACCACACACTTTTCTTCGTCGATCGCTGTCACGATATCGTCGCTCTCCAGTTTACGCGTCCATGTCTGAGTCGCGTAAACCTTCACGATGATAAGATAGATGGATACATCATTCAGAAGCGCTGCTTTGTGTACCAGTTTTATGGCTTTAGAAATTTGGGACTACACTACGGAGCTAAATTATTAACGGGACAAACGCTAGGCATTGAGAGTACTGGATGAAAATACGGCGGTAAAGTTTTCGTTTCTAGTCCAATTGTAAACGGTGAGTTAAATAAAATTTTAATTGTTTCCGCTAAATAAAAATTCAAGATAATTAATTGTTCAAAATTGATAAGCATTGTTGTGTAAGCAAAGACGAATAATTTAAGAAATATTATATCGAGGGGTAACGGGCTATTTGGTTTAAGCGACATTTTTGCAACTTTACAGGAGAGCCATTTAAAGTTTGAAATTTCGAAAAAAAAATCATAACACAAAAACTTCTGCAGCTATTTGAACGGGGTAAACTGCATTAAAATTTAATTAAAAATATCTAGTTGTTGATGCTAATACCAAATAAAGCGGACCTTTAATTACAAAGATAAATGTCGCTTAATACAATCTGCCCTTTTTTAGAGACAGGAAAAACGCTTCAAGTGACTGCATAACTACAATTGGCTACAGGGGAAAACAATTAAGCGACGACACATTCTATTTACAGACTAAGCCAAAAAGTATGAAGTAACGAAACCCACAAATAATAGAAACAAGCTATTTATCTCAACTACCTATTTCAACTAAAATGACTGACAGGCTAGTTTACTTATGTGTGTATAACATTGAAATTGTAACGTTTAATGCCTATGTTTATTAACATCTAAGACTATTCGTATCAATGGCTGATAAAACAAGCTGATTTTGCTGATTAAGACTGAAAAGTAAATAAATATAATTGATGTTCCTATTGAGACTGTACTATAATAATTATTTCGTATAAACAGTTTAAGCGACGAACCCTGTCGGATTTGGGTGACGGACAAATGGATTAAGTTACATCACACCATGTGATTAGTGGGAAGTCAAAAAGACTCAAGTTACTTTTTAATAAAAATTAGAAACAGGAAAAACGCTTTAACTCTCATTGACTTATTTATGAGAGATAGGGTGACTGGTTTATGTCTCGGTTATTAATATGATGGCATGGTTCAAGTACATGATTAAAAATAAAATGCAAAATTCACGTCGTTTAATACACTGCCACTTTGGAAACAACACGAAAATAGTATTGTTTCAAACGCCAAAAAAGTGCTCCGATTTTAATGAAACCGGCATCATTCGACGGAGAAAAATTCGCTGATTCCAAATATATATATAACTCAATATCACCCAAAATGTCGCTTAAACCAAATAGCCCGTTACCCCTCGATATTATTGGTCACTTTTGGAAAATTCGAAAAAGACAATATTGTCTATTTCTAAGGTTTAAAAATTACTTCTGACAACATAGTAATTGTTACCGTTATGTAGTCAAACCCTCCAATGGTCAGCTGAGATTGTGAAATCCTTAAGAATTGTTGTTTGTATACCAAGTACCAATAGAAGTAGTTTCGACTATAGTCAAACAGACTAAAGTTTTACGAGCATTGCGACTTAGAACACTTTGTCTAATGGCTAGACACAAGGGGCTAACCGCAGTTTCAAGGCCGTATGTCCTGAAGCTTTTAGAAAATTTAGTCCATCCTCGAAAATACCTAGAATATTATATAGTACCTGGTTTTTCAAAAAAGCTTACCATTTTTGTTGCAACTATGTATTAATTTCATATTTTTTGCTCCCATTTTCATTATACTGAAGAGTGAAGTATAATGAAAATGGTAAAATACCAATTCCTTGAATATTTTCAGCACCGAATATTGATTACTAAAAAAATATAGTTATTTTTATTAATTATTTTGCTTTTGCCAATACATTAGATAAAAAACCACACGACTTAGTAAGGATTCACAATTTACCATTGATGTTCTTAAAGTTGATGGCTCTTTTAATTTGCAAACATTTTAAGATCAAAATAACCATTTCTTTCTCTTGCCCAAACATATTTCCTAACCTAAACAGATCTTGGACAGTAACATCGAGAAACAAATTCAATTACCGTATTCGACATCTCGATACAAATGTAAGGGGTAAACGGTAACTTTACGATACCTCCTCAAGTAACAAACAACCCATCTTTTATAGCCTCCGGAAGGTTGCATGTAAAATGGATGCGTCTATTTTACAACGCTCAACTCATGTTTATTTGATTTTAAAGACCGTAAAAAGAATTTATTCTTCAGGTTTTTGTAATGGGAATGTTTTGGTATGATATTCATATTTTGTGCTTTGGGAATAGTTTTAAGATTTTATTGTCTTTGTTATTTTTTGTGCATTTTGTGCAGGTGCTGTAAGTTAGGAACGCAATTACCGAAGCAGTCTTGTTTTTTTTTGTAAAGTATTGTTTTTTGTGTAATAGACCTTTTGAATAATGGATGTGGCAAAATACCTATTGTTAATACCTATCTAGGAATATAAGAACATAATTTCTGAAATCCTTTTTTTTAACATGCAACTATTTTATGCTTTACATGGCTTATACATTTCCTATTATATATCTGTTTATTTCGAGAATCTTTCACCGAAAATAAAAGTGTCTTCTTTGTAGTTTAGATAACACTGAAAATATGAAACTCGTACACAAACAGCCTTAACAAAATGAAACACAAATTTGTAAGACAGGCGACTTTTTCCTTGCCACTGTATCTAATGCCTTAAGTAAAGGGACGTTTTTCCATTCCTCTCCATGACACATTGCGTTTGGACACGCGACGCGCGTACGTCACTGTCAAACGTTGACATTTTATAGACATCGCTGTTAGGGGTTACTTTTGACCCATGTAGCAGTTGAAGGGTTTGTTTCGGATTGTCAATACGTTTTGGTATTTTGCAATTTGTAACAATTTGGACAACTGAGTTAATGAATTGGGGATGCCTGGGGCCCAAGTCTGCTATTTACACTCGGTTCAATGTCTTCATAGTGGCGTGCCAGCAGAGCCATTTTCGGAAAATTGGTATTCTACTAAACGTCAAAACGTCAAAATTGCGCATTACAATTTGTACCAAATGTATGAACTATTGGTCACAGTCGTTGAACATAGAACCGAATCGTTCCAATGCGCAATTTTGACGTTTTGACGTTTAGTAGAATACCAATTTTCCGAAAATGGCTCTGCTGGCACGCCACTATGAAGACATTGAACCGAGTGTAAATAGCAGACTTGGGCCCCTGATGTATTTTCCGATCTTTTTTTGCTTCATTTTTTATGTCTAACATATATTATGGAACAGCTTTACATTTTGTTTTGTATTTGTTGAGACGAATATAGGTATGTATATTTATACAAGAGAAACACTGCTTATTCTTCTTTTATTTTTCTAAAGGACTAAATTGCAGTGTCCATTTTTCTGACGCCTCAGGTTACAAGCACACTTTGTAATAAATAATAAATACAACTGTAGAAAAGGCACTCTTAACATCTAAACCTTTTAAAATTATTAGTAGTAAAAGAATATCTCTTTTTTTAAGACCAAAACCATTAGAGTTTATTTAAATTCAAACAGGAGAATATCCAACTTTAGGCTCGCTTTACCACAAAGATAGTAGAAATAAATAAAAAATAGCCAAGTGATGTTGGTCTAGTTAAAAATGTAAACACCGGTCGTAACTTAGGTAGGGTAAGGACTGAATTCAAAGTTTCTCGGCAACAAAACATTTTCGTGGTTACAGTTACATAAACCTTTAGAATACGCATTGTAATGCTTTTTCGAATTCTGTCTAGCTTTAGTTTACCGAACTTTAGTGGTTACAGGCATCTAGCCAAGATACAATGTAACTAGATTTTTATTTTATTCTTTATGGCTCTTTTTTACTTACGTTTGGGTAATAGAGTAGAATTTGAGTTAAATGTATAAACGGAATTGCGATTTAAGGTTCAAATTTAATTGAGTTGAGTACTTTTACGAAACTATATTATAAAAAAACCATTATAAAACTAAGCTAAAATATGTCACTAAATCCAAAACTATTTAACATTCACAACAAAATACATTTTACTGAACTCAACACACAAAATCCACAAAGACGAATTCCTACAAAATAGTACAAAACCGCCTTGACACGGCACCTTTCAGATTCTTTTCACGGATTTAAAACTGGAAGTCAACCCGTCGAAACCTCACCTTTGTGAATAAAAATGTTGGACAAGGTAAGCAAAGCTCTGAAAGCGCTGAGAAAACGGAACTGGACTAAAGGCAGGACTTCACCAGAGCTGAGCGGAACGGAGGACTATAAAAATATACGACCTTTACCTACCTGTACTATGAACTTTTAAAGCAGTACTGTTGCCATTGAGTAAGCTAGACAGCGCTATACACAGTGTATTGCGCCGTCTCGCTTCCACAACAAGTAAGCGTTGTGGACTTCACCGCGGAGAGTCAATAACTATTTGGTATTGGTTATTTAAAAAACTTCTCCGCTCCGCTCAGCTCGTCTCCGCTATGGTGGAGTTCGGCCCTAAAGGCTGGCTAGAGTAAGCCAGCATTAAAGTCTTTCAGACTTTTGGTTTTGTACCCGTATTGTATTGGAAAGGAGTGTAATACCTTAACGAGGTACGTAAGATTATTAACGGTGCAGTAGTTTTGTGAAGTACAAAGTTCGGTTCGGAATAGTGACTTGTTTTCGTTAGTTTAGTTATTGGTGGATTGGCTCGTGTACAGAATACGGCTGCTTGGATGTTGTTGTTCGGAATGGGATTTACATGTAATGGACTAAAGTAAGCCGGCTTGGAAGTACAAATTGACAGTCGCAAATAATTTCAAGCTCTTGAGAATAATAAGAAAAAATAAGGTTTTTTTTTGCCTAAAGATTGATTTGGTAAGAATAAGTACGCCTATTAAAAAGAAGTATTTTACGAGTACTTTATGAACTACACATGAATGTACGGAAGAGCTTAATGACTCTGCTATTATGAATTGAAATTTTTCAGGTAAACTTAAAATTTATTTATGTGCGATATAAGCGTTACTAAGTATACTTTACAAAATCATGTCGTATCCAATTCAAGAGCGGTTCACGTCAGCGTCCTACGATTGAGGTGTAACACAAACACGAGTGAAAACTTTTTGAATTTAACTTCCGCGATTGTTTCATTGTTAAATGCGGATTGTTACCTATTCAACGGGTTTTTCCTTTCATTTTAAACGAAATACACTGTATTGAAAGCTCTATTCAAAGAAATATTGTTTAGTTTTTGGTATCGGAATAATTGCAACTAAAAATAAAAACTTACATTTTCTGTTTCACCCTGAGATACATTTAATTTTTATACTTTAATGTTAAGCACAATTATTTTATTGTTAAATTTGATTTCTGTCTAATATAGAAATAGACAAAAGAGGTAAACATTTTCTGGTTTGAATTAGGTCCATTTTAGAAAATTATTTATTTTCTCGGCCAATGAATATGGTTTCTTAGTCACCTTTAGAACATTTATTTTAATATAATAACATCAGTGTGCAGAATTTCAGTTTCCAGTCAGACCTCGCCTATCAAAGATTTCTTGACATAAGAATCCCCTTAAATCGATACTTTAACTAAAACCATCTGTGCCAGTCCTCTAAAAAGTTTAAACATCTCCAAACCTAACCTAATTTGCCTAAAACCGTCCACTTCAGTCTCCATCGTCATAAACTGGCGTGGCACTCTCGATGTGTCGCAACATAAATTCGTTGGTCCCACAAGTAGTAAACCTTCGAACAAAATTGATTAGCCAGAATCTGGTGTTTGAACCTTCATAAACTATCGGCTAATGTCCCTCGTGAGTCTGGATGTCACTGTAATTGTGGCTGTGACTTGAATTTAAGCGATGCGGTTGATAGGAGGAACTGTCTTCGACAGGTCTATAAATATTATATGTTATGTAAAGAGCAAGCGTGGTGATCAATGCTCGTTCCTTCTCTATATGGGAAGAGGCTTGTACCTAGTAGTGGGATGTTAAAGGCCGGATTATTAATTTATTTATGTAAAGAGTTCAGCTGATTTTTGTGCTATCATTTGAGTGCAGTAATATCATACATAGAAACGTACCTGTTTTTTTTTCTTGCGGGGGGAAACCTTCCAAAGGCTCCCAGCCTTATGGGGATTTATAAGACCGGGGAGTGTGGGATTTTTACCGCACTAAAACCACCCCGTTGGTCACCATCAGCACATGAAAAGGGACTTCTGTTACCTCTTAAAGAACAAGCCAGAAGCCCCCCTGTGCAACGCCTATTAGAGCACATCCCTGGAAAGACTGTAAAGAGGTCTTCCCTGAGCCTCCCTTATACACAGCAGCATTGACCAGTACTGCCGTCTTCTCCGAGGACACTTGATGGGCGACAGAGTCCCCTCTCTGAGCACCCGTGGCCTCAAAGGCCCATGTTCGTCAGGTGTTATAGGTGGGTTTTCGGCTTATTAGACGCCTCCGGGGTGAGCACCTCCTCGGCGTAACGAAACGTACCTAGTGAGGTGCACAGTGATGAAGAGAACCCGATGTAATGAAAGAAAGCTACAAGTTACCTTTATTGCACATTGTACAATGAGCGTAAAGTAGATGTATATTAACAGAATCAAATCTTGTGATACCAAAGTTACATATACTATTCTCTCAAGTTCTAACAGTGAAAACGTAACGTACACTCTAAAAAGCAAAGAACCACAAAATGGAAAACAAAACTTTTCCACGGAAGCCGTAATACAAAAATCCAAAGTTCGATATTCTAATCTGTCTGCCTTACTAATACCTGTTCAGGTGCATTCATAGACTAGACATATACATAGACTGCTACTATCGCTAGTTTCCCCTTGTGCCAAGCGAGAGCAGCTATTGGTCTGTGTCTAGTACATTCGTTTACTGATTTATGTTAATTTTTGCGCAACGAGAAACTTATGTACGATAATATCGATGGTTTTGTCATTGTTAGGATAATATTAGTGTTTTAGATAGATTTTTTAAAACGGAAAGCTCCATCTTCATGCATAGTTCACGACAAAACTAGTTCACACTAGTGCTTACGTTCAAACTCTGATAGGCTCACTCTAGTTTCTTATGTATACTCTAAGGGTGCACTATAATCTCTCCAGGGAAATGATACGATCCCTTCATCTCACTGCTTTTTGTTCTACCATGTATCTCGGTACAAAGGGACTCGGAATTCATACAAGTTCAGGTAAAGTTAATTAAATTTCTAGATGAAGGAAGGCGGTTTTTATTCGATGATGCTTTTTGGTTATTAAATATGGTTTTTGACAGTTATGTGTAAGCATTTTGTAGATACGACATGTATCTACAAAATGCTTACACATAAATTAATTACTTCTTTCAAAGTAAAATTTTCTTTAGATGAAATGATATTAGAACTTTCTACTGTGTATTTAATGATAGGTATATTTCAATTAAAGCTACTTAGTCTAATGTGAAAATCTCAATGTTTTAATCGATCAATTCTGCTAGTAAACACAAAGTGGACCAATCAGTCTTTTCATGATCCAAAAAATGAAAAACTAAAAACTCGTCTTCCTTTGCATTAAATCCCGTAAACATTCTTATTTTTTAGAACGTTCTTTCATTTGAAAACAAATGAAAAAAAGTTTCTTGAAAAGCAACCGGTAGTCCTTTACCATACAGACCATATAGTTTTATTGGCAAACGGTTGTGTAACAATAATTCGAAAACTTCTAAACGACTGAGCAATGATTGCCTGTACCCCTATTTCGGAATTCACACCTATTTCATGTCGTTAAATAAAGGAACTCGCCTCATGCGTTATTCATAGATGCTACTATTGAACACATCTACTTTTATAAGCGCTCATTTTTTTATATTGACAAATACGTGGAATATGTTAGTTTATAGAAATAAATGTTTTGACGATTACCGGAAGTTTGTTTGGTGATGATTTTTAACATGGTTTTTAGAGAGTTAATTAAACCGAACATCATGTATGAAGGGAATAATGAAAGTAGACAAAGCGAAACAAGTGTGTAAGGATCGTAGCAAGTGGTAAGAAGTGGTCTCTGCCTACCCCTACAAGGGAAAGAGGCGTGATTATATGTATGTATGTATGTAATTACACTTTCATCTATGAGACAATTACATAAGCATAGTTATGTAATAGTTATGTAGTGGTATATAATAAGTGATGACCGATGAGAAACATTCATGCAAATTTTCAAGGCCATTTAAAAGTTTATAAAACTTGATGCAAGGCTGTCCGAATGCCGAAAGAGTTTTGGGTGAATTCAGGCAGAATCATGCCTGTGTTTATCCATATTTTGAAATAAAACTACTTTTACGGATTTTATCGCGGTTTGTATGTGATTTTTAGTTCCCGACGTTTCGACACCTTTGCAGGTATCATGGTCACGGGCAGACTGCCGCCATAAAATCCGTAAAAGTAGTTTTATTTCAATGTCTAACATTCGCGTAAACCTCAGAACTCAATATCCATATTTTGTTAGCCTAATATAGTAAATATTATAAGAAAGCATTCTTACATAAAAAGTTAGATATTGCTCCCGGAAATATTGATATAATGATTTAGTATGTCCTGTCTTCACTAGTAACAGCGATATCATTTCTGTACAGATTCTGAGAATTCTATATAAGGAAAACCAAATAGAACCCATAGTGACAGCTCAGACCAATGAGGAAGGTTTAATTAAAAACCTTTTATTTTATTTTAAGGAAGGCACTGTTACTATGTGGGTGTTTCCTCATTACAGCTTTTATATTGAAAATGCTGAATTACGGAAATTAATGTTCTATGGTGCAAATTGTTATGTTTGGTTCAATTCGTTTATAATTTTATTTCAATAGCTATACTCAATGTTACTACGATTTTGACTGTCTGTTGTTTTAAGCATGATCACAATCATTCAATCAGGAAACTTTATATTACCAGTACCTGAGGTTTTATCAGAGTTTTGTTTGTGTGATTTTAATGAATTTTAGGATCTTAAAATCAGATGGATAAATAATGATGACCGTAAAAAAATATCAACAAATATAACCAATATCTTAAATCAAATAATAATTAATTACATGTAAAACTGAAATAAAACTAGGTATCAATCAAGCTTGCTTTGCTACTGTAACGCGGATGCTTGCTAAATCAAAATTTTAGGCGCAAATCAACAACAGAATAAAATCAAAACACAATACGCCACCTTAATACCTTTCCTGACCAACGAGCCCACAATCCGTGTTAATAAAACATATTCCAGCAATGATTCACCGCAAATAATATGTCATTAATTCAGTTGAAAAGCTAAAAAAATCCTTAAATCCAAAAGGATTTCAGTAAGCTCTACGACAACCATTCATATATTATTCAGAGTGCGTCCGACAGCGTAAATGAAAAAGTTTTTGTACTCAATGACTATTCGAACACCACCGAAAATACTGGTAAACCAAAAAGTTTTGGATCGAACCAAAATTACGAGGAAACCCGACTTAGTTAAATATTCAGAAAACGTCTGTCACCAAGTATGAAGGAGAGATGGAAATCTTCATAAAATATATGTATTTTCTTGTGTTAAGTTGACGGGAATTTATTTAAAAATATTTTAAAATGACCCGCCATTGCTGCATTGTACACAATAGTTATGTTCATAAGTGACTCATTGAAAAGGGAAGTGGTTAAATAAAAAGGTTAGGTGAATTGAGGAAAAATGCAGAAACAGTCTAATAATATTGCATTCATCCATTGACATCAAAGTGCATTAAGCACGATATATTTTATAAACACAAAATCTTTCATAAAATAAATTTTCAACCTTTTTTTCTAACCGAAATAAGTCACAAAACCGACCAAACAGTGACTATTAGCAGAGTACGCCAAAAGGTAATACAAACCTCATTTGTCCTCATTCCCGTAAACAGATGTATTTTTTGTCCACCACAATGCAGTATGTATTCCAACGATCCGCTTCTCCGCTTGGCTGCACAATTCTGCTGATACCAAAAGTACAGCAGTTACATAATGTAGTACGCTTAATATTTAGTCTAGTGTTATATTTATTTAACTTATGTTTTATTGAATAGAAATACTGATTGCTGATGAAATATTGATGGCTTTTATTTTCATATTTTGCCTATAAGCGTAATGTGCCAGTATATAAGCATATCCAAGTTTATAAAAAGGAGTAGTGATTCCAGTCCATTACAATTTTAAGTCCAATTTACTTTACAAAGTATCTCTAAGTGGAGATATGTAAAGTATTTTTGGGACATAAATAGACATACACTCCAACAAATACTTATCTAACCTCAAACACATAATCCTCCAATCACCAACCAAAAAAAATGAAACTAAAATAAAAAACAGATTTGTCAAACCGAACGAAATTAAATGTAGAATCGTGAGATACTTTATTCCACTCACGGTCGACTGAATAAAGTGGAATCAAGGCGGTGCTATAGAAAACTTTTTCAGTCCGAACTGCTCCGATTATTGCAAGACCGAGTGAAATCGGAAATTGCAAGGACCAAAGGATTGTAACTTGCAAATGCAGTACTGCGTAACTGTTTTAAGATCTTATAAAGATTTTGTTGAAAGTTTTCAGGGATTTTCTTTTTGTAAATTGATCATGTTGTTTTTTCATTTAGATTTATTTAGATTAGATTTTTTTTTTTAGGGTTACTAACAACGTTAAGATATCACATTAACTCAAACATTAACATTAACTCTAAATAGGAAATACTCTATATATTGTAACTTTTGCGATAGTATAACGATCTGTCTTTATAGCGTGTCTTTGTCCTGCCCGTCCTGCACTACCACCTGCACTCTCCAGGATGGAGGCTGATGGAGGCCAGCGACCGAGCCATCCAGGTTGCATCTTTTTGGTCAGACAAATTTGAGTTGGATCTTTGACTCGAGAAGAAGAAGAAGCGTGTCGATTTTGATCACACTGCTGTCGTACTACTAAAATGGAAACTTTAGGTTTTGTTGTGTGTTTGAATATCACTAACCTTTTTTTTAATTATATACAACTAGATATTTAAGCATAAGGAAACAAAATGTTTGACATCATATAATTTTTAACTGGATATTTACAGGAAGAAAGCCATTATATCACATATCATTAAATAATCATAACAACCTATTCTGATTAATGCTCCTATTCAAATAAGCACCCCAACGGGAATTGCTTTCATTAGCCTAAAAGCGTGTGTAGATTGTTTTTAAACATCATAACTGTGTATAAATTAATTAAGCTAGAGCAGAGCCATAATTACCGTTGCTCAGTAAACAGCTCACGTTTTGTTCGGATTATTTTAAGTGACTAAATGTATAATGAGTTGGGGAATGGAGAACATTTGCTGATTTACATTAACCTTTATTAGTGAGCCGCTTTAAATAGACTCTACAATTCGAGCCCTATTCAAGTGGTTACTAAGAATTCAGTTTATGTATCAGTCATTTAATTATACTGAAAAGGTTGATAGGAGTTTTCTTTTACAGTTTTAGGTTTATTTTAGATGTTTACTCCTATTTTTAAATGCTATTTTTGCTGTAAAAGAGAAATTCTACTTATTTCATTTGATTTGTATAATTTAGTATGTAGATTGCTATCTGTGGCAACTCGCAATTTACACATCAACATATAGAATCAGAAAAGGGATTTGTAGTTGTCTTTATTTTATAATTAAGCATGTATGCATTACGAGCAAGAAAGTATCTTAGATTAAAAACTTTAAACTAAACTACTTCACAATCATTAAGAAAAGGTAGAAGCCTGCAAAAAGGCAATAAGATAGAAGTGATGTTTTTACACAGCAACACCCAACTTAGACGTGCAGTTTTCTTATACATTCATAGTATGAAAACAAAAAGTATTCTCTCTTCCTAGATAACTGGCTTTTGACTTTGTGATACTCTGCAAAGTTATCACTTATTCATGAGACTAAGCAATCTCCTGAGTTTTTTCGTATGAAATAGCTTCACAAAATATTCACGATAAATATATTTTGAGTCGCTTGAGAAAAGTCTTGGGAAACCTTTTTGCGTCATTAGCTGTCGTTTTGTAAGAAAATGTTGTGTCAAAGGTTTGAGAGGTTAAACAAAAGTCTTACCTCGGTCTTTAGCGTCTTACCTTATTTTATTTTCTTTGTTTTAACTCTTTTTAATATTAGCTATGTTTTTTCTTATTTCCTCTTGAGCTATCCTTTTTTTTTATTACCTACCTAGATACTTCTTTATTTTTTTGCTTTAGCTTTTTTGTTTTAGCATAAAATATAATGACTAATAGTATAGTAGTTAGCTAGTTCAAAAGTCAAACCGAGAATCAAAATTATCCAATAATGTAATCATTCATAAATTTAATTTTCAAAGCAGTGTTTAATTGAAATGAGTTTAAAAAATATATAGATAATAAATAACAAATACTAACAGTTAAAGAGCAGTCGCGAGCTGTTCGTGCAATGCTCGTTCGTTGCGCGTTCGTCAGATTTAGACGCACCCTAACCAGTTACATTATGCAAAATAATTTTAATACAAACCGTATTCATATCTCAAAGTACATGACAAACACATCACATCCATTCTGTTCTAATAAACCAACCCTAAACGTCTCGTATGGGTCCAGACGACACATTAAAACTTTACTAACAAACAAACAAACATACGAGAGACACGTTTCAACATTATGACTTTTTGTTTGGGCACATCACAATTTATGACTCGAGTTTTTGAATCGTGAAATAGAGTAATTGAGTGCGCAATTGGAGCTGTTCGGTTTTAAGGGTTGATTTTTTTGGGTGTGACACAATTTGCTAATAAAGATGAATTGGAGGGTTATATTGTGTTGTCTTCCGACCCTTGTTTTCTATACTGTTTGGTGTTAACAATCTTTTTTAACGTTTAAATGCTTTGAAGATATAATTATGCTATTATCTTTTTTTTACTTTAATTTTATTGTAATACCTACATAATATTTTATGTAATTTCCTAAATTAAACATTGTTAAAAACATTGTATTCAATTATCCATAAAATAGTTCCATATTAATTTATACATATGTTAATTCTTTTTTTAAAGTCCACGTATATGCATGTAAATATCCATTTCCTAAATGAACTATTGAAAAAGCCCGCATATTTATTTTTACCTAAGTTTATCCACATAATGTATTTTTCTTTTGATGTCCCATGTATATTCATTTAAAATATTACGTTACATGCAAAATAATTGTAACTGACTATAGCTGAAGCAACCCAATTTCACTGGAACGAACGGGTGATGTCATATTCTTAGCTTTTATAAAACTAACAACGTACGATATTGAAAGTTGCTTCAAACATTTTTTGTAAAAATGACTTTTTAATGGTTAATCTTCGCTTTAAAACACTTTTATGACTGCAATTTTTAACACGGAATTTGGGTTTTTAAACAAGGATTTGATATTTTCACGGTTGCTTTTGTCGTATCTACGCTACGGACATGTTTAAGTTTGTTTTTTGTCTCGTTTGGTCCATTGCTGACTTTGTGTAGTAAAATAAATCATCCTTTCCATAATTCAATATTATACACTAACGTTTTTGTGAGTATTTGTTATTGATGTTATAATCTATACTTATCAACAGTAAAAAACATATTACCTTTCGCCGCTCGATTCAATGTTGCTCGCCATTGTAGGTTTTGAGAATAACACGTCAGCTATTATTAGTTGAATTTATATCGTGACAAAAATGGTTATGTATCAGCTTTTCTAAGGAAACGATAAGTTTCTGTACCTAACAACATCCTATTTAGATTTCTTGATATGTTAATAAACGTTTTACATAAGAATAAGTATGTACATTATTTAAGAAGAATAATGACGTATATTCTTACGTAGGGCATGAGTTAAACTTTCTATTGAAAACCCGGTATTTAGTAAAGTAGTGTAAAAAACAATGCAAAAATATACACAGTACAAAAGGTAGCAACTGTCAATCAGAACTGTTTATCACGAAACTATAAACAAACGAACATCATAATAAATTAAAAAGGCTTGCAGAACAATTTTGCTAATTGCGAACAATCCGACACAAAGCTGGGTGTCAAAACAGGTGGACTAACTAATCCCCTAGGTACAGGGAACGACATGACAAATAGAAAAAAATAAAAGGCAGGGGCCGTACCATGAGCTCTTAAAGCACGACTATTGCCATTGAGTGAGCGGGACAGAGCTAAGCGCAATGTAGTGCGCTGTCTCGCTTCCACACCCGCAACAGTACTGCTTTGAAAAATCATGGTACGGCTTTTGTGCTTTTTTAAGCCTTCGGACATACAGCTTGGGGCGATCGTTTGGAGAATTTTCAAAAAGAATCCATGTTCATCGTTAGTGCATAAACTAGTACGTTGGTTTTACGTGACAATTTAATATACGATGGGAATTGATTGTGATTTTTTTGGTACAAAACGCTGGGATAGACCTATAGCTTTCGTTTTGGTGAAGCTCAATGCTTCAACCTTTTACTTTGCTAGCTAAATTTTCACTATGTATGCAGTTCTGTATCAGATTTTTGAAATCACCCTAAAAACCAATGCATTTATTTTTATGTTTCTAAGGTATAAAAACGTCCTTGTTTTTTACCCATTTATTCCATATTTTCAGCAATGTGGGTAGGGTTTTCCGAGACGAAAAACTTTACTAGTTAATTTTTACATGACCCACGATTAAAGCAATATAACTTATACTTACCATACCATAAGTATTTTAATCTCTATTACATTGTTGAGACAACACCCAGTTTCACTTCAGATAACAAAGAAAACCTGGACGATATCTTCACACAATGGCTTATTAAAGATAAATACTACATAAGCATTATTTTGTTAAGCTTTTATACTCTATCTAAGTTAATCTAAACCAGCATTTGTTATATAGATAAACCTAAGAGCTTTTAGTAATTTCGAGTACGTTTTTACTAAGACTAGAATTCTAAGAGAAATCATATTTTAAGTGCTATGAACATAAGAATCTATATTTATTTTGATAGTTTTACAAGATGATTTAAAAGGCTTGACTGACATGAATTTATTTGTAAACGTTAGATTTATTTTAGACAATCATTTCAGTTTTTTTTTTCTTTGACGCGAAGGGTCAAAAGATTCACTAAGTATTATGTTCATTGTACATAATTTTTTTATCATCAACTTAATAAACATTAAGAAAGTGGACGAAGCAGAACAAGTGTATAAAGATCGTAGCAAATGGAAAAAAGTAGTCTCTGTCTACCACTACTAGGGAAAGTGGCGAGATTATAAATATTTGTGTATGTAATTTTGATAAACTATAATGTAGTTATGCATTTTATATTGTTAGTCTGTTTTGCTACTTTTTATCTTACATTTATTATATTTTAATAATTTTGATATAGAAGGTGAAGGTGAAGGTGCATAAGTGTGTATTACTAATTAATCTTTTGTCTACCTTTACGAATCTGAATGGGTCACTGAATAAATAAAACGCTCCAATACAAATCCAACATAATGCTTTATTTTACAAATACTATGTAATCGCCATCTAAATGTTACGCTATAGTACATACCTATTATAATTACATTTGGAGACACCGCATTATATACAGAAATTTCAACATTCAATAATTATGTAAAGTTATAAGGCACATTAAAACATCTTATTACATACATATTTGTTATCATCTAATATTTTACTAACTATACAATTGGGAATGCCTAGATTTATATGTAAAGGTACAATTTAATTATATATTTGTTTTAAAATTAATCATTAAATAATTCTTCATATTAAAAAGGAATCTAGTCTTTGAAGTTCTAATATAATAAAGGATTATTCTTGTATAATAATGAGAATATTTTCATTCAGATTTAAAAAGTATTTTTGTTACTTCTCAACAAAAATCTAAAAATTAAGCTACCGTAACAATTATACAATTAAATCCACCTTTCACTCAAAATCGTAACATTTTAATTTCTATGAAAAGCTATTTACATTGAAAACTCAGAATAAAATTTAACTAAAATAGTTCTTCCTCAGAAAATTAGTCTAAACGTGAAATTATTCGCTATTTATAAATCTTATATAATTGTGACAGCGTTAAATCTGCTAACGAATTTCTATACAAAATTATTTAAAAGTGAATATACATACATCATGATATCTTTTAACAAAACATTATTAAACAATTTAAGAAATAAACTTCTCTGTAAAACTCAAACTCAAACCAAACATCAATTTATATTTAATCATCTTTATTTGTATTTAAATTGAAAAATAATATAATAATTACCAATTAATTTATGGGGATTTAATTTTATAAAATAATTAACATGTTATTTTTGTCGGAAATTATTTTATCCTACTCTTTCAATGCCATTTTCAAAGTAAACTCAGTCAAATATTAGTTATAAGCTGGAAAAAGGAATAATTTTCGGACGATTGTGACTAAATTAGATGACCTAGGAAGACTATCTGGCAGTATCGTGTCTTGTGAACTATGTTGAAAATAAACATAATGATTAGATTTTGAGAAAAGAAATATAGGAATACTATAGTATCTACCCCTTAGTCATTTTACAGAAAAATGACAATAGGGTAGAAGATGATAGTGTATTTTGAATGTAGGGTAAAGTACTAGATCAAAAATTGTGAACACATATAAAGGTATTGAATAATCTTCTACAATGTAATCGATATTTTTGTACGGGACTAAACCGGAATGTTATGAATATTTTATTAAACATAATTCTGAAAGCGATTTAAATAATAATTTCTTGTTTATTTTTGGAATGTAAAGAATTACATAAAAAGACATATAATAGCGTTACATATTAATGTACTTTTACTAATAAGAAATGCATAAAATAATAAATTTACTATTGAAAAAAGTGTCTATTATCTTAAAGAAATTTCTATTCAGTCACCTTCAAAATAATTTAATACAGAACAAGTGACTAACAAATAAATTCGCTCAGTAACTTATGAGTACAAAAATATTAATACTTATTCAATAGACATACATTAAAACTATCATTTACTATTATACAATTTCACTAAAATTTATACAATCTAAGACGTAGTCAATACGAACTATGTTTAAAAATCTTTAAATAAATCACAATTGTGTAATTTACATAAACAAACAATAATTTCCTTTCTGTAACATCCAAAGCTGACCTATAAATTTATAAAGTTTATTTACACCACAAACTGCCGCCTTGTGTAAAAACATCGTTAGATACTTCTTAGTTATTTGAAGTTAAACAGTCCATGTTAACATGGGTTAAAGGAATTTAATTTATATTTTTTCTAGACATACCTTTAGAGGTAATTTTTCATATTCCGACCAAAATATACAGAAATAAAACGCATTACAATCCTTGGTAAGGCGTGGTTTAAATGAGTGTTGCACTCTCATTAGCACACATTACAATTTTCATCCTTTTTTTCAGTCCCTGACTCACATTTAGGTCGTTTATTTTCTGTCATAGATTATCATTAAGTAATCGTAATAAATATATTGAAGCATATAGATAGAGATATGTACAGTTCAATTGTATACTAAACTCTAACCGATAAGTTAATACTCGATAAAGAATACTATTAAAACATTAATTATACATAAACCACTTTTAAATCCATAAAAAGACCGCAATAAACATTCTAGTGGAAAATATCAATAAAATTCTTATGTAAAGATATGTATAATTTAGATAAGTTTCCCATTAAATACTATTATATAACGCACGCAAAGAAATGAAAACTAAAACAACTCAAAATTAAATGCCGACACAGCGGCTAGACTATAACAATTTAAAGTAGAAAGTTAATATATTGATAATACGGAAACAGGCAAGCACCATAGATATTACAGTAATTCTTGACTTCAACGCATAATTTCCACCGTCCACACACGTCTATAATCACTCGGAAATCTGTAGGAACTAAACAAATGGCATCCAAGCGAAACTAAAATCAAAACATCAGTCATCGATAGGCCGAGTTCAACGGGGTTCAAACATCAATTGAAGAATGTACAACAAGCATGTTTAGTGAAGCCTTAACTACCGAAACAGTTCGTACCTATACATTAGAGTACACGTTAGCTACACAGCATTCATTGCGTCGGACAACAAGTGAACGATTTGGATTAACACTAAGTCACAGTCACTGTCTTTGCCGTCTATATGAACAGCAGTTCGTCGTACACCGCCGGCTACTCGACTATCAAGTCCGGGGTCAATCTCTCCGGGTTGAAGTTCTCCATGTTCCACATCTGCCTCATTTCCAATTCGCTACAAGACTCCATGACTATCTTGTCTTTGTTTTTCGATACCGCCATGCACTTTTCACTCGAACCGTGTTTCAATAACTTCGACTGTAAACAAATCATTGTAAAACTTAGTTTTGAATATATAGCAAAATTTTAGAACAAATCTATGCGAGACTGGCATAGGACTGGAGTTATTTTTATGTAAAAATCGAAGCCTAACTCTAGGAGTAGGATTTCAAGGGCTGTGGGTGATTATGATAATAAAAACCAATAAAGATACAACTTATGATCGAGGAGATGCTTTTACATTAAATGTTGTTTTTTATGTAGATAAGAGTAAAATCTGAGTAGAAATGCATAAAAACATTATAACACTTACGTTCGGGTCGTAAAGCCACAGCTGATTACCCTTCGCTCCGTGGCAAGGGTACAGCACAACGTCATGACCAGAATAGTCCAGACACGTCTCATCTCGTCGGATCTCTCCATTCTTCGAGTACATCCAGTACTGAAAAGTTTTAAAACCATGTTTTAAATTTATTCGATATTTTTAAACATAAATAAACAAAATTATTTCAATTTCAAACTATACAAAAAATATTAAAAACTCAACAAAACTTAATAAGATTTTATAAGGACTTTTAGCAATAATTGTATGTACAAAATTATAAACAAAATAAATCTATGAAGTGTATTAACAGTAGCGTAAATAAATGTCATTAATTTGCGGGAGGAGATACCCAATACCCGATAACCAAAACCATAAAAATCAAACGGCACAAAACAATAAGTTTATAAAATAAAAAGGGGCAAGTTAACATTAAGTTAAATGTAAAAGTTTCAAAGAAGTCCTGTTGACCAACAAGCGTACTCGCCACTCAATTGATATGAAAAGTATAAAAAACTATTAAAGAAAAACCCAAAAACTCAAACATCCACGTCACAAAAAGCGTTTTGTTGGTCCACAAGAGTTAAAAGTAAATAAATCTTATGAACTAGGCCTTTCAACACAAATGATTGTCATTTTCATTACATCGAACGCGACGTCACAAAGCATACAATAATGTACACTGTAAGCAGTATAAATTTGCTTTGATACTTATGAAGTTTGTTTATATACATCATACATGTGTTAAAGGCTTAAAAGTTAAAATTTACCTCGCGGCAGTACCAAAATTGGAAGAGTAAACATAGTATACTTAAAAACTTCGTAGTCTAATCTACTACTCCATTCCACCCTTCAAATATCATAAAGGGTAAATGCAGGTTTATTTTCAAACACAGTTGGATCAGTTCAGTGAATCATAGTGCTAATAATATCTACAGTGTTACTTATTTAATCAAATTTTATTAACATAACTTATTTAATTGCATTAGTACAGCAAATATACAAATGAAAAATGCTAAACACATGTGTGTCATATTATATTATGGAAACGAAGAGACGCACACATTTTCCCGATTAGTGGTATCCGATCAGTGCATTAATAGGTGTGTTATATTGCCTAGCTTTATAAGCTACTACGACAACCAAACTTACCAACATGATGATGAGCACCACAACCCAACTACTGGATAAAGCGAAAGCGGTAGATTTGAATAATTTGGCGGCCTTCGACAAACCTGATTTCCATATTCCCCGTGGCATGGCCATAGGTTGACAGGCTTCTTCATATCCTCGGGGCTCGCAGCCGAGTCGACGCACATTTCCGACCCAGGGTTCGCGATCTGATGCCATCCATAAGTTATAAAAGGCGTGCCACAAGCAAGCGTGCTGCTTTCACGTCATCATTCGATAAGGATACAATCAATTACATGATATAAACAGGCCATTTTGAAAAACCGATTGATGACGCCAAAGTCTCGTGATGATGAAAATGAAAACATAAATAACTGTTAAAATATTGACGGTGAGACAGTCATTCCTTAATAACATCAATATTAGAAATATAATGAAAACCTCTAACACCCCTTAATAGAAAACAAAATCCAACAAAAATTCACACTACTCCTTGTTTTATTAGGAGTACCTGATTGCCATCACTTTTTTGACATGGGTAAATTTTGATTGAAGGTAGTTTTTCTTCTTTGTCACTTTCTTGGACGGTCACTCCATCGAGACAGTGTGTTGCGAAGCCTTTGTTTCGTATCTATCAAGAGTTGTCGTAAAAAAAATGCAAAAAAGTGACTATGGGTGCAATAAAAAAACAACCGTGCTGTCCAACGTGCATAAGATAGTGCAATTAAGTAAATTGAACGGAACCAAAACAAACATTTAAAATTTTGAACAAAAACTCCTGCAAAGTGGTACTGCCGCAATCGGTCAAATTGAATTCGACAGAAGACCTGATTTCCTCCCTGCCGGTGACACGGGTAAAGTCCGACTGCCTTATGATGATCTGACTTGCGTGTAGGAGAGTCCAAACATATCTTTTGGAAGGCGACATTTCGGATCTGTACAGGTAATAATTTCGAACAACACTTTCATTAATTTGCACTCATCGTTATGCAGAGTATTTTTGGATACAAAAAGTCTTACTCAAATGATGCTTGAATAAAAAAAGATTTTAATAATTCGTACTTTTACGCTAATAAAATTCCAGTTTAGCAAATATAATGAACGTACCTCGCCATGAGCAACGGATTCTCCGGGAATGAATAACTCGGGATAAATGTTCTTCAAATACCACTCGAATGATTTGCAACCTAAATTTTCTCTTAGCTCTCTCCGACTGGTGATATCCCCATAGTCACCTTTATCGTTACCAACACGTTGATAATAATACTTTGCATAATCGTCCAGCCACACCTAAAATGAAAAAAAAAAAACATTATTTACTATAAAACTAGTCCTAAAAATCGGATAAGCACAATATTTATTTTTGTAAGTTATTTACCTCTGCCAACCGGACGGAATTTCTCTTGAGTACATTGACACCTGTTCGCCACTTATACGGCGAACGTTTCCTGAATATGTGACCGACGTGCGAACACGGAACTATTTCAAGAGTTCCACCGCACATCCAAGTTTTGAACGACAGCTCAAGATTTTCACCGCCCCAAATATCAAATCCGCTGTCGTAAGTTCCCAGCCTTTCGAAGAAATCTTTATCGATGGCAAATAAGCCACCAGCCATAGTCGGAGACCAGACAGGCTCCGCAGTATGTTGATGTCTTGTTCGTTCTTTCGCAGGTACAGGGTGCCAATTGAACTGGAGATTCCAGTCGAAACCACCAACATTGACTGAAGATGAGTCTCTATAATGATACTCAAGAGTATTGTCGTCAATGACGTCAATTACGGGGCACACAACCGTAGTCTTATTACGGGCAATTCTATCCAGTAATGGTTCGAGCCATCCTGGAATGAAATAGCTGAGGTTAACGGCTACTCGTTAAAGGGGGATTTGTGTAAAACTAATTCTAGGATTTTACCTTCAGTACACTCGCAATGGCTGTCGAGATATGTCAATACGGGGGCGGTTACGTATCGGGCCCCGAGGAGTCGCGCTCTAATGAGACCTTCGCGTCTTGAGGCTCTCACTATTCTGACCTTGGGTAACGATGACATATAGTCGTCCAGTTGTTGCATCAAGTGAGCTGTAAAAAAATAGCATTATTTAACATACATATACTCATCATGCCCCACATTAATTTGCACCTAACTAGTGTATTCGTGTTGTAAACTTACGCATATCAGAAAAGTCATCGACGAGAATGATCTCTTTGATCAAGTGGGCTGGCGATCTGTCCAGTACAGAATGTACAGTTCTCAGTAACACCGACCACGCTTCATTGTGGAAGCATATCACAACAGATGTCTGTGGCAGGTTTTCAAGATACCTGCCTGGCACTTTGCACCTGGTAAAAATAACAATAAATGTAATACACTTACACATAATTAGTATTTTCTAGGGAATACCTAAATAAACATTGTTATTGTATAGTCCTTTTATGGAGAACAATCTATTCAAAAGTACAGTAAGTTTTTATTGAGTCATTAGTTCTACAAGCATCTAAAAATAAACGGTAAGACGCTAACTTGAGAAATTTCCATAACGATATTATAAAGTGTCGGAACATTAAATTGTGAAATAAATTTCTTATCTTTATAACAAGTTATTATTCCTTCCTCTCAGTGTTGGGAATTTTATTACAAATAGAGTTGTGCACAGATAAGACCAGGTCACAAAATATACAATTTTTCAGCATTAACCGACTTACATGCGCTGGAAGAAAACGGTTATTCCTTGTTGTCTTATACAAGGTAATGTGTTGATTCAGAAAAATGCGACAACACAGGGAAAGGATAAAGAGAAATCCGTAAATCCTTTGGGATGTGCTTTGGTTGTACCTCATACGTGTTACAAAGGATTTGATATCATTTCCTTACCACTCGTCTCGGGGGTCCGGTAGCTTTCTCCTAATGGATATCAGGTCACTAACATATTGGTTGAAGGCGTTCTTTTTCCAACCCTCTGAAACAGCTAGCTTAGCGTCGTCGCTTATGTTCTTGGGTAGAACGACCGGTTTCCCCAGTTCACCGGGTGCGTTGTCCGATCCCGGGGCAGCAATCACACCGAGACCTACGAGATGTAAACCATTACAACTAACGTCCTACATCAGCAGAAATTATATTATAGAAGTATATTTACGTACTTATATCATTGGAACCCATGTTAAAAATTTCATAAGTAAAATGAATCTAATAGTATTCTAGTATTTGGAATGAAAATGATATTTATGTTTGCAAATGAGATTAAATTCTAATAATTCAAAATAACGGTTTAGCTAGTTAGATAAATGGTATGTAATTCATGATAATTAATATATCCAACACCTGCGGTTAGTTTGTGTAATGCGAGTGTAAATTAGTGTTCAGCTGTTAGCTACAAAATGTCCTCCACAAATACATTTATGACTTACAATCTAATAGGTACAATTAGTTACACACTACACCCTCGAACAATAGGAGGAAACTACAAGGACGTATTAAAAACGAAACTACAGAAAATAGAGCAACCGGAAATTAATAAGCTAACGGAGAGATAAAATCAGATGAAGACCGCGTCTGACGTATATTTAGTAAAGAGAAATTCTCCGCTTGCTTACTAAATCGAAGTATAGAGTAATATACAAAGGCCTTAAACAATTACCTTCCTTCCCCGCAATCCGACCGAGCCAATCGACCCGCGTTCGTGCTGTGACGGACAAACGCACATTATCATGCAAAATGTCGAAATAACAGAAGCCACTAAACTAAGACATGCAGGACTAATCACAGGGGTGTAAAACATACACTTACTAAGCGTGACTGGAAAGGTAACAAATATATCCTTAAATACAAAGTGTTTTTACAAACAATCTTACACGGATTCGCATTTTGGTTATAGTTATGATAACATACCTACCTATTTCACTGCGTATGTTTCTAGATGAATTCTTAGAAAATATTGAAATTTAAATACCATTTGTATTTTATTGTGTGGCTTTAGTGCTTTTACAAACTCAGCTAAGAGCATAATGTGCTAACTAACAGCGTTACAATATGCCCGTTGAGCGTAAAATTGACGTTAAGCATATTTCGTCCATAATAATAATATCACACTGCCCTATGAACAAAATTCTTGTACGTAGACCCTAGACTGTACATTCCTGAATGAGACTTTCTCATAACATTCGTGGAGAAAATATCATTAGGTATTCAGTCTAGTTTTCCGTTGCGTCTATCCTCATTATCATTTGTATTGCATGTATTACCCGAAAGACAATCGCGACGGCAGACGTTCCTTAGAAAATGTAAAGACGTTACGGAAAAGCAATATTTATAAATGCAAACTGTGGCACTGATGCTATTATAATTTAAGCGGGATGCTGTTTTCGAAACAAAATAAATACGAGAAGCGAAACCGAGGTTTATTCTTTCCCTTTGGATCTCCGGGGATGCGATCCTCAATTTGATTTCTGTATAAAGATTTCCTCATCGAAACATACCTAATAAAATGTACCCTCCGTATCTATTTTATATTCATCAGATTCAGATTTATTTATTGCAATATTATCGTGAGCATTACGAGTTAGTTTCGGTGGGTGATACTGTGCAATATCGTGTGAAGCTATCAATATATCGATATTGATTTAACACCTACACCAAGCAAGCTCATGCCGTTTTGCTGCGAACATACTCACCATCAGATAGATTGTTGCCATAGGATTCACTCTTTCTCTTTATGGATGTCGGTTTCGCCATTTTCAAGGGCTTGGCCTCCGCGTCTTCGTATTCCATCGCCGGCGCACCAATGGCGTTCCGTGAAGCGCCATTAGTAGTCAGCAGTGCGACCATAAACCATATTGCTGTCAGTATGAGCACAGCCTTCAGTATCAACGTCCGCCTCCGTAGGAAAAACATACTGTATTTCATTCTCGTCACAACTTATTTTAAGATACAGACTCGATAAAGTTCTATGTTTATTTGATTCACTCAATACATTTTTCAAAACTTCAATATTAGTCTTATCTTCATTAATATCTAGAATTTTAAATCAAATAGTTTTCTTGATAGAATTTGAGCAATAATGTTTACACTATCTATAATCACAAAAGGGTGACTAGCATAAATAATAAGATATGTCTTCTTGTTTCACGATCGTCACAAGATATGCTTCTTCGATATGACAGTTGCACTGTTTAACATTTACTTCACATGACTTTGGTGAGTGTTTTGGCTATAACGTTGCCGCAGTTTTTCTGTATTTGAACAATTTCTTTCTCGTTTTTTGTTTCATTTCCGATCGCTTATAGAGCATGATTTATCGTCCATACTCGCCGGCACAAATCCTGGGAACAAAATAGTTGCTTATCAGTATCATAACAGGCGCACTCTATCAAGGAAAGAAAATAAAAATCCTAATAATTTTGATTGATGTTCTTCTTTAAGTACAGCTATATTTATGAGAAGCTATTTTTCGCCAAATCCCTGCCGGCGGCTACTGAAAAGGTAATTGTGTCGGAAAGCCCCTTTTAAGGGTTCTACACCGTGCATACTCTGATTAGAAAAGTCGAGCTCAGGTTAATGTCACCTTAGTTGAATAGCTTTGGAACATCGCACTTGTTTTGTTCGATGATGTATAGTTGTTATAGCTACTTATCATGATTCAAAATTAAATTTCGTATTTAATTCCACCATGACTAAAAATATAATAATAAAATAGCAGAACGATTTAACAAGTGTTCACCTAACCATATTGTTCCTATTATGTTGTGTGTTAGTCTATACATTACACAAATTTCAATTATGAAGACATATTATTTTGTTACTATTTCAAAATTAAATGACAGTTTTTAGATTTTGCGATATTCGTTCGACGTAACAATGCACCAGTAAGAAAGTTTACTCGATAACTTCTCATAACATTCAAATACCCATTCATAATAAATTTTATAACTAGAAACCATTCTAAAACCAGTACCTTAATCCAGACATCAACTCAAAACACAAAACAATCCCATTGAACGAAGCTACGATTATTACAGCTGTACTGAAAGAAATAAAGCTGAATCCATTATGTATTGGGCCAACGACATTTATTAGCTTCAAACAGTCAAAGTTCGGAGCCCTGTAAGGAACTAAAGATGTACAATGGAGTCTTTATCCAGGGGTGTGGGGTAGGTGGAAGTTTCCGGCACACGACTGATGGATTGTTCTGCTTCGTACATTATCGGGGCTGGCTGCCAGTGCCATTTTTCAAGTGGTCACACAGCTATTTTGTAGGCCAAAACGGCTACAGCCGGTGTCGCTGGCGGTGTTCGAAATTGCTTTTAAAATATTTTTATATTTTGTAGAGGGAAATTTAAAAATGATATATTTTTCTATTACTAACACTCTACATATACCAAAAAACTATGTTACGTATATTTAAGGAAAATTACAAAGCTAACTAAATTGCCATGAAGCCGTTTTTTTTTTCATTCACATACCTACTTCCTTTGTCTTAATTTGTTAGGTATGTAAGATATAACAAACTGGAACATTTTTTCCTCCATTATGCTCATTTCATAAACAGAGAGAGAAATGCAATAAAATCCTCAATTCGTCTCACGGACGTGGAAATGGAAATGAGGATAAAGTATAACGATTCCTTAGGTAATCTGACCTCAATTTCCATATTGCTGCACACTCTTAACCCGAATTTTATTCAACTTTATCTTTATCTTTTAATTAAACCAAGCTTCGTATAATAGGAGACTTACCTTGTTACTGTGATGTTCTTGCGAATCTGAAGCGTATTCGTATCTGTAACAATTAAATAAACATGTTAAGTTCCTCGATGTGATAGCAGATATAGTTGAAGTGCGACGTCGTAATACGAGCAATAAATTAGATAAAATCTTTACGCTCTCAAATTTATCGCAAATAGCTGTAAGTGGCGAAATATACGAACGTCTGAGACGTCTGCTGTAATAAATTTGAGGAAACTCCTCCCGAGGGCTTAAGCCATTCGAACCAAATTGGTATAAATTCAAAATGTTCACGAATTATTACGAACGTATCGAGGATATTAAAATTTGTGAAATGTACACCTTGATGGTGTCATTAATTATTAAGGTATTCCAATATGGGTACAATAAGCGTAATTGAACGTGAGCTAAATTATATTACCCGAAACTCTGGCAAGTAACTATGTCCATTGAAATAATAATTTGAGATCTACTTAAATGTCTAGATAACTTCTACGCATTGTACATACGCATTGCAGATCCGTTACTACAACGTAAACGAAAAATACGCATTAAGCTTCTGTGTGTCTACCTAATACGTGTACACAAAACTAATTAATTCCATAAACCTATATTACAATTTATTGTACCTGCTTAGTTAAGTTTGCTTTGATACAGATTAAACATTCAATTAATGTTACTCTATTTGCCAATTTAGTTAATCCACAAAACTGAATTACATGCGAGCGATTTCTAAACCAAAATTAAGTTTGGATATCCTAATTAAGCTGATTGTGAATGTAACTAACGAGGTAACGTAAGCATTGTAAACTTCCATTTAAATGTACTGTTGATTAAAAAGGTTTTTGAAATAAATTTATATCAGGGGCCGGTGTTTACAACGCGAGGCAATTGTATCCGAGGAATAATTATGTTTTTTTATTTATTTATTTATTTATTTTATGGAACTTCTACAATTTACTCACTAGAACATACTTAAACAACAATTGACACACAGTTTCAGGCATAGTGAGTTCGTCACTTAAAGAAGTACACAGCACTCTCAGAATAATAAAATTACAAGCAATATGGCATAGAATTTAAGTTATACAGATAAAATGATTAAGTAAATTAGTAAACAATTAAATTATAAAGTACATACTTAAATTAACTTAAATTAAAAACATTACTTAAATACAAAATATGACAGACGTGAATTTTATCTCTCGAATAAAAATTATCTGGTGGTAGATAAACCGGCCCTAACTAAAATATAATCCTTGAGCTAATTATGGAATAGTATGTATATTTTAAATACTATGTTTTTAGTCTTTCTATTTCTTTAGTATGCATTAATTAAGTAAAGTATCATCATGTTTGCATACATGGAATTTGTAAAACACATCAACTGCGGTACTCTCGGTTGTCGGGATTGCATTTAACAATTTTAATTAAATAGTTGAAAGCGATGTCACAATAATAATGGTGGAGCATTTCAACTACGCATTTAGATTATTTTGCGGGAGTTTGTAGTGTAGTTAGTTACGTTTAGAGTCATAAAATAAGCGGAAAACTAAATTGTGGAAAGGTTCAAAGAATTTCGTAAAACAAAAAACATAAGTGATTACGTAGACTTTCTTTGTCGTTAATTTATCTTAAGTAACTAATTGCTGAGACATTAATTTGCTTCGTCTCGAATGTCGGTAACACGTTAACATTTTTAATGTATAACATTATTTTACTGCTTGCATACGCGTCACTTGGCTCAATTATTTTCAGTCATCATTCAATCATAATTTATTCTAAAAATATTATGCTTCTGCTAATTCAAAGGTATGTTAAAATAAAAAAAAATACTTAACATCTCATCAACAAAGAATTTAAAACCACAAAAAAATGAGACAAAAAGCATGAATTTCCAACAATAATTCTTGCACGATCCTAGCCACACAAGTTGCGTGTGCGCTGCCCTGACCTACGCGCACCGGTGCAGCGGTGCAGTGGTGGCTTCTCGCCGGTCACGAGCCGACTCGCAACTACTCATTTACATCGTTACTTCATTCATCATCTTACTGTAAGTGCAATCACTAATGCTGTGACCGGGGAAATTGTAAATTGAAATATACGTTAGCGGTATTTTAAATAGCTATTTCCTAGGCTTACAATGTTATGAGTATAAGAATAAAATTGTATGTACGAATGTTGAACAAACTACATACTCTTTACGGATTCTTTTGAGGTTTATTTTAGGCTTTAGTTTTAGACTTTTTAACACTGTAGAAGTATATTATTATACTTTTAAAATAACTAAACTAAAACCGTAATGAAAGTATTAATATATTTTAAAGGTATATTAAAAGTCAGACAGTATTAACGAAAGCATCTTAAGGCTAAATTAAATTGAAAAGTTTATAAATAGAATTTCATAAAAGCTCTTGATTTTAATAAACTGAAAAACAAATCATAATTGAAAAAGCGTTTACGAACAGCACAATCAAGAAACGCCAACAATATCTTTACCTAATAGTAGTTATTATTCAGCGGATATTAGTCTTGATAACAAACCAATTACTTCACTCAAAAGAAAATTAAAAATGGACGTAACCAATGGGAGCGAAGATTTTATCTAACAGGAAGATAAAATGAGGTAATTTGGCGATCTCTCTTGAGTATACGTTTCCCTTTTCAACGGGAGCCAATATTACGTAGAAACCTACTTATTTCATTGAATCCATTAGCATTCTAAAGGTTAAAAAGTTTGAAAATACAACGCAGTTTTATAAAAGCAAAAATATTAATATTTTAGAAGGGTGTTATCTTAAGTACAGAATAAGACAGTGTGGAGAAAAGATTTTATTAAGGTACTAGAAAACCATGATACTGATAACTATGAGTGCAATTTTTGTAGCACACAACATTTGTTTTTATATTTACGAGGCATTTAAACTTTGGTGTCGTTTGGCTGCTCCTTGCAGGATTAAAGAAATTATAAGGGATGAAACAAAGTCAAGAAGGTTCTTATGATTATAAACTGTTCCACATAAACATGTACCAATTTTATCTTGCTTTGACATCATAAAAGACACATCAAGGAAGCAAAGAAAATAATTTTGTTTTTTTTTTTGTAAGTTGCAGTCTTTTTGTGAACAATGAACGAAGACATTAAATAAAAAGTATATACCTTAATATTCTTGAACTATACATACAATAACAGTAATACCAACTTCAAACTGCATTCCAGAAACGAAATAATGAATTTCGAAAACAACCTACGTTGAAGAAAGTCATCAATGCGCGCACGTAGTAAGATTGCATGAGCGGCATACAATGTGGACGACCCACCGGTCAGGGTTCACCGACCCCCCTCCCCCCTCGCACTAATCCTACCCCTCCCCCGGCCCAAGCCCCTAAGAGTCCTGCTAATGACATTTGCGAGGTTTTAAAGCTATACATACCAACACGCTTCGGAATTGCGATTAAGTGCCTTTTTCTTTCTATTACTGCATACAGTGTACGGCGAATTGTGGAACTGAAAGGAATTTTATAGCATACCTACTTCATTTTACGTCTTATAGGCAAATATAAAAATTAAGTTAAATTATTTTATAACGAGAAATCTTCTAATGTCTAGTTTTTTTTCAAGCTATGTGAGGTCGTTCTCGCCGTTCGGAATTTTGCTGAATACCATCATATTTCATTTATCAAATGCCTGTCACATTTTTCTGGGTATTATAATCGTTAAAACTAAAAGGCCTTTATTTAGCCACTAGCCTCTATATAAAAAAAAACCTGTATTGAAAAAAAAAAACATTGAAGCTACAAAGTAAAGAGCGAGGAATCACTGTGATTGATGTCTTTAAATAAAAGGTGTTTGTGAAATACATCGTTAATATTGTAAACAAGATAATCATCTTAACTCATGTAACAATTATTGTAATTTAACAGCCACAGTTGTTATCGTGTTGTGGGATTACTGATGCAAGTAATCAAATTTTAATTGGCAAGTTACAAATACAATAGTCATTATGTTGCGTTCAATAAGGATTAATTAAATTGCCATTTCAGTCTGTATTGGTTGCTTAAATCTCTCGTTTTGAAACTGAATCTTTTGGTTTTAATCGGATATTTAACAACTTTATAATCTTATAATTTAACGCTTTAAAAGCGTACTACTAGTTTTTCAATTATGAAATGGGTTCGATTCATTTTATTGAAACTATAAAGAAATATATTTTATTTTGAAGATTTACAACCAGTTTTATATTAGCGGAGCAGCCGCAAAGTACTATCTTTTTCATAAGTCATATTTTAGATAAGTTTCTTGAGAGCTTAAGTTTTCAACAAAAAACATTTCATTGAAATTAAAAGCAAATAGAAAAGGCAAAAAAAAAAATTCTTTTTATTTAACTTACGAATACATTTTGTCAACTTAAGTAAAGAATCTTAAGGCTCGGATACAAAAACCATTAACCTAGAAGTTTCACACTTCATGCGTCCTTAACAAAATGGCACTTCAAGAAACAGACAGTTTGGTATAAAGAAACAAAGTTGCTAGCACAGATCGTATTACAGACCTAGACAGAGCGTTCGCAAACAAAAGCCTTCAATAAAATGAAATGGGTGAAAATATTACATTTAAAATATTTGTTTTTTGCATTTTTGAACTAACGTAAATTAAATAAACATAGAACAGAATCGGCTTCCCTTTAAAAAATTGTGACATTTTCCACCAAAAATTAAAAAAAAAAGATTTTAAGTTTATGTGTAATGTATCCTTAATCTTTATGCACCTATATCATCAGAAATCTTCAACAGAAATTTGCTATGCTTTTTATCTTTTCCCTTTGTTAAATTATGAAAAACAAGGAGCTTTTGAAATATTATCATCTCTTCCGATAGTTATGAAGAAGAATTTATCAAATTTTCATTTGTATCCTATTTTACAGGACACCAAAAGCAAGCTCTATCTACGTTTCGTATAAAGTCTGTGGTCACTACGTAGTTTTATCAGGACAAATAGTTCACTTGTGTTCTAGTATGTTTTCGTTATCTTGACAACGTAGTTAGGGCATCGTTTTTCACAAAAATGTACGCTTTTCTAGATAATATGAGTAGCTCGGGTTTCTCGTTTACTTTTACGATGGAAAATGTATCAAATGTGTAGTTTAAAAGAAACAGCGTATGTAGCTGTTGACTTAATTATAGTAAGTGAGTTCTGTTTTATCAATATTTATGTTTGTCGTAAAGAATAATATTTCAGATGGTGGAGAATTACTTACTTACATATTCATTGAAATTATGAACATCTTAAAGAAATATTAAAATAGTCAGACTTTTGTAGTTGACTTTCAAAATCGCCTGAAGAATCGGTATTAACACAGATTTATTTGATGTTATGTAATTACATAATTATAGATAGATAGAGTCTTACTTACATGTACGTATTTTGTAATGTACAATTGTAATTTGACAAAAGGCTTATATTATATACCTACATAAAATCGCAATGCAAAATATTACGGAACCTTGGCTGCAAAAAAACTATAATAATTTTTCTTTTGCCTTCAATATTCTCTCCACGTAATATTAGTAAGATGGGCGTACATTCGTACACTTTGCCCTAAAATATTCATATTGCTTTATCCCTACGTGAGAACCTTGACACTTGTTTCTGTATTTTTCTTAAATTATATAATATGTATTAATAATTCATGAAATGATAGAAAAGAAAATTACATCGTGTACCTTTCTATTTGAAATTATATAGAAGCAGCATATATATACAATATAATAATGAGCCTAGGTTCGCGTACCTACATGTAATAAATTAATAATTAACACCTAATGCCTAGACATATTTCAGTAAACCGTACTAAAAAAAACGACTTAACTAAATAATAATATTGTTCTACTTGCTTCACAATAAATAAGACACAAATATAGAGCAACTTGTTATAAAACATAAGAATTATAAAAACATTTTATTTACAAGAAATTAAGTAATGAGGCAAGTTTTAATAATTTAGAACGCTTAAATTCGACAAGTATAACATAGTATCGATAATTACATTCCATTGGGAAATTACTTGTTTGTGAGCTTCAAATTGAAATAATTTCTAGCTTTTAATTAATTTGAAAATAGACTGGTCACAGTCATTTATGACAGACACATTTATTTTATACATACGATGATAATTTTAGACACAAAGTGTTTCATACACCATAAACTAAGAGATAAAAACATACTGTATATGGGCTCGTATCATTACCAACTTTTCCCACTGGGGTGTTGTAAATTAGCACCGCGAATAAAGTTGGCCATTGTTGGTCGAAAACCGTGCGAATTCGCTAAAGTTCAAACGGTAACTAACTACTTTATTTTTAGTATGGATACTAATTGGAATTAGGTATTGTCATAATTGTGTATTATGTGTTTCGCAATAAATCTTCTGGCTAACCTTTTGCTGAGCTATGTTGGGGTCAGCTTCCAGTCTTAACGCATTCAGCTGAATACTGTATTTTATATAGAGCACTGCTTATCTGAACGCAACAACACGTTTTGCTGAATATCACACAGCCATCAAGCCGTATATAAAAATATCGAATTATTTTCAATCGCCTATCGTCAGATGTATTATTGTTATAGGTAAGATTGGCTGTCGATTATACATAAATGCTTAAAGTTTTTGCTCCCAATATTAATATTTTATTACTCACACGTATTACCAATACTTCCTAGAAGGGATTTCCTAACAGAACCTATTATATTTTTTTCTCTCACGATTCTACTCGCAGAGTGGATGTTTTTGTATAGATACGTCCACATTTCCACGTAACAATTTATTTTAATGCATGTGTCAGACATATCGTAATATACCTAGTAGATAAAGTACCTCTTAACATTAACAACAAATGAATAATGTAGCAAGAAAAGAAGAAGTTAGTATTTTTTTCTAACAGTAATTTTAAATTCAACCGATATTTACGTATGTCCCAATCAGTCGTAGAAAGATATCATAAATTAGATTATTTTGTTAAAAAAAAATAATACTGTGGAAATCTACTTAACGGGATAGTCAAGATAAAAACTGAGTCGGTGTTTTACAGAATTATAATAAGTAGTAAGAATCTTCATTACCTTTGCGAAAAAGTCATGTATACCATCTAAATTTATACAACATAACCTTCAACTTACTCAAAAGTATCACGAGTAAAACCGAATGCTTTCTTATTTATGCGAAGCAATACGTTTACGAGAACATCCCTATTTAGCCCACGTTCTAAAGTCACGCACTTCCCTCGGCGTGTTTAATGCATTCCCTATAAAGGTGACTACCGGTCTCTGCCCCTGACAACACTTAAATTACTTTCCTCCCGCGATTTTTATTTGTTCTACGCCAGGACTTAGATGGGAAAATGTACGGGAAACAAAAACTAATAGAGCGGTGTTTTTGTTATATTTTTTGCAAGCAGTACTAGTTTCCTCGTACAATGATTTACGAGAAGATTTTGTTATTAGGTTTCGCAGTAATGTTTGAAGTTTTTACCGCTTTTCATCTTTGTAACTTGTTAGCTTAAAGTATTTTATGTATACCATTCCGCGCGGTTTAAATCCACCTATTACACTTTTTATGCTCTACTGTAAGATTGGCATCATAATATAAATTCACATAGTAAATATTGTGACATATAACTTGACAAAAGGAGGAAAAAATGTCACTGGTTTTGGATTTAAACAAGTTTATGAATAAAAACATAAAAAATAAACATTTAATATAACTCGACGTAGTAACGGCAAACTAGTTAGGTCAGTTTTAATCGTAGATATAGTATACTCATTATAGTTCTGTCCTACGGCGATTCTGTGTCCAAATCTAAAAACTTTAATTTTAGCAGACGAATAAAATTAAGTGACATTAACATGTTCATTAAAATAGCCCAAAAAAACGAAAACAAACTTTACAGAATTACCGTAATACATCATACAAAAATACAATCGTGTGAACAGTTCACTTTTAACATAGTCCAGGAGCTAGGAAATTTCAATTTAACAAAACACAATCGCGATAATTTTTCATGATATCATTAAGTTAATTGTGAGTATTTTTCATTTTACACGAGTAATGGCACGGTGTTTCACGACGGGAGAACACACGTCCCCGCAAACCGGGGTATTCATTAATTGAAACAGTATCGCTGGTAATATAGCAGAACGGGCACACTGTGCGACGCCCTTGGCATTATTAAATGAGTGAGGTACAAAAATGGAGCAAGTATCAGTTACGCTTGTTGCATTTTTATTTGTATATCAAGCAAGTACTCCCCAATTGGGTAGATAGGGAAAAAATATACTATGGAGCTTTTTTTTTCAAACTTTGTTTAGAAATTTTTCAAGCGAAAACTTCAAATTCCTGAAAAGAAAATCTCGTTGATTATTTGATCTATCTAAAGAAGCGTATTGTTTGTTTTGACATGGGATAGTGTGTATCTAGTTTCGAAAACATGAACATATCCTCTTAATTACCCGAACAGAATTGCGATACGTGTAATCGACACTTTTGATGTTTGTATAATAAACGTTGTTTATAGTGAATTTCGTCTGCGCCCTAATTATGTTCCACTATGTAATAGATATTTCTCAGTAATCATCAATGTTAACAGGATTACGGCAGAAAAAATATATAAGAGATTTTTTGTGGGGAAATATTATTTCATAACAATATGGCCATGTAAACATGTTTGTCAGACTTTGTTATGGTTTTCTGCCCCTCACAAACACGTGTGTAACAATACGATCTATTTCTGAAGCCACAATGCGATACAATTTCCGCGTTTCGCGCTAAGAGAGGAAAGACAAATTTTAATGAGGTTTGTATCAGTTTGTATGATACCAATCAATCGTTACAACGTGATTTCCCATATCTATATATTTATGAAATTCTGTATCTAATCACGCAATAAAACCGAGAACTTTTATTTTCTAGGTCATTTTTTTTTCTTTCATTAATATATTTAAAGATATCTTGACTTTATTTAGTTAGATTATGTTTCAAAAACAAGGCTACGAAATAAACTTTGTTACCCGCTACTATTTCGGTTAAATAATTTACACTTTAGCTTCATAAACCTATTCGTTCCGCTTAGCATAGTTGTAACATAATATTCAGAAGTAAACTCGCGATATATTATCTGAGTTTGTGATACAAGCGTTAAAATAGACGTAGATTATAACAATTAGGTAGCTACTATTTTACATGAACGTTAACACACAAACAAAACTATGACTGTATATTCCCAAAGGGAAGGGCCATTTTTCATTTAGTAAAGTGACCATTATATGTGTCATGCAGGATTCCGAATTTCATTTGCGACAAAGTCTGAAAAATATTGTCACAATAAAACTCAGCTGATAAGTCACTTAGAATAAATAAGGTAATGTTTATTAGCAAACATAAAACTTATTTAATTTTAAATTAAAGCGAGTAATTTCGAATTCAGTTTAAATTAAATAATAAAATTGCAGGTAATTATGACGTCATGTTGTGCAGCTCATTGCCTATGCGCGCCGTTCTAACCTATTTGCCTCAATTAACTCAGACACCTTACACGGCATTGTAAGCACATTACACATTGTACAGTTTTCTTTTATCCTTTTAAACATCTTTAACAAAAATACGTTTATTACCTCGTTATCCGTCTAACAAGTAAACAAGCGATAATCGCTTAGTTAAAATTCAAGTGAGCACACTTATGTAAATAAAGGTGATTGCACACCGCCTTATCTGTATGACCATCATTCAACAATGTATACAATTCTTTGTCGCAAATGATGCGGTGCGGTTCGACGGTTTAATGTGACCACAACTTAACCGCAACGAATTGCCACCAGCGCAGGGTTGGCAGCAGCTTAATTGAGCTGTATTGCAGCAGCGATACAGGGCTGCCTCTAAATAGCGCAGTTAAACGTTTAACAGGGACACTTTATTCCGGGTTTTTCGTTGCTAATAGCGTTCTAGTATAAAACTTTGAAATAAAATTCAGTGTGCTGGGAAATTGAACGTGTTTAGCGGACAGCTTTTTTCGCTTGGACACCGATAGAGTTTAAACCTAACGACACAATAAAATTAAAACTATTTACTTTTATTGTTATTGCTTACTTTAAATTAGCAGTTAAATGTAGCACATTGTTAATTTTAAAACAAAAATCACGTATTTTTACAACTAATATCTAATTACTTCAAGAAATAGAACCTAATTACCTAACGTGGTTACAAAAGGAACATAGATTGAAATATGAAACGAAACCATCTCTCAAAAACGGTCGATAAAAAATTCGCGTCTTTATTAATACCACTGTCCAAAATCCCTTAGGCACTACACCGGAGTGGTTATTAAAAAATACACAGCCGCAATAAAATATGCTATTCATGAATGCGGTCACATGTCACGTGGATAAAATAGAATGGGGTGAATAAGCCGCGCGAGTCGCGTCGGTTACCGCAAAAATTTATACCCCTCGTTTAATATTTAACACTGCAACGATGAGATACCCGACCTTCAGGCGTTAGGCAAGATAAACAGCTTTCCAAGATGATATTTCTCATGATTACAAAGCTAAAACGTATTTGTATGCGTTTTTGGTGGAATCGATTTTGGAAGATGGGATTCGCTGTCGAATTTATTAAGATAAAGGAATGCTAATAAGTAATATAGATATATCTATTAAATATATTCATGCTGTATTTCGTAAGCATAAAGTATAATGACTGTCTCTTTCATACAGATTTTGTGTTTGTTTTTGCCAAGATTTTTCAAAGATAACAAAACTTTCTCTCCCATTGTTTGAAGAGTCGTGACAGGCATCAGATTTTACTTTCTTGAATATTTTTTTAGAAAAAGATATTAAAACAGTTTTGAAAAGAAAATAGAATTACTTTTTGTTTCAATTGTTTTATAAAATTACTGTGAGACTAGGCTTAAATGTAAGTCTTAATCGTCATTAAAAATGGGGTTTATGCTTTTAGTCTTGAAAGCAAGTCTTAAAATACATTTTAATTCAAATGTAATAAGCAACAGATGAATAATTTTATTACGTGCAATTTATATAAAAATTGTTACCTGATAGCAGCCTGTAGATACCTTACTGATGATATATCGCGGTACATAAACCCCTTTAAATAAAAGCCTAACACTAACACTATTGTCGGATTATAAACGGTACGTACATGAGACTTCAACAGTATACTGTTATTGTATTTCAAGTTTCTATAACTATTGTCATAATTAAATAAATAAATGACTAGACAATTGTGTTGATATTCTAACAATACCTTTAAACAGCTGCAGAATCTTTGTTTGAGAACACTTCCTGCTACCATTGATACCTATCCTATTGAGCACCTTTCGGATAGGTCGTGATGCGAAGCAGTCGTGACGCACGCACCCGCTCGCACGGAGCTGCCAGCCAAGGTCACGGATCGTCTGCACACGAGGCCACTTCCTCAGAGTTAGTGCATATGCATTTGAATATATTAATATCTTACTTAACTGCAGACCTACTGTCAAATATAGATCTTTAAGATTTAAATGGATGGGTCAATGTGGAAAAACCACTTGTCTACAGTTAGAGCAAAATATGTGATGTTTTACATATTTATTTATTCCTTATAAATGGCTGACTACACTTTTAATTTGAATTAGATTAGTTTGAATCTTCATTGACATCCGGTTGCAAATATTATGGATGGGCTACACCTTTTTTTTCACAGGAAGTGTAATTGCTTCTTCAATACAAAAGATTATGTGGAAATTCTAGTATAACCTTTAGTACCTCATCAGCTGGCAAAATGCTGCTTCGGTGTGGCTGAAGCTTCAATGTCATATAAGTCAATTAATTGGCCCATTTATCAAGTTCAGCAAGGAAAGCTTCGTTAGAGAAGATTAAGTTTAGTCAAAAGGTTGTCTGAGTAGGTCAACTTAAGGCAGTCTTCTTTAGATTTCGCCATAGGTTCGGTTCATTACAATATTATCTTCTACTTATTGCTTAAAAACACTAATCACGATTAAGCGTTAAGTGTTTACATTAAAAGTTGTTGACGTACAACAGTACATAATTTCCTAACTCGTGACCAAAGGCGTGAAGGTTATTTCATTACTTTTTTTATTAGATGAGTCATTCATAATTACACGATTAGAATATAAAGTTTCAAATGAATAATTGAACATCTAAAAGCCTTGGAATCGTCAAATCTTGTCGGTCTACGGAGACGTAAAGTTACTTAACTAAATTGAATTTGTCAGAGCAATACGAGAACTTGACGATGATAATTTATGTATATTTCGGTTATATGGTTAGACGTAAATTATTGTCATTACCGCTTTACACGCTCGTAGAATTTCAAGCATAATTGTAATGAATCGTAACGGCATTTTAAAAGAGTAATAAATTAACACGGCTTATCACGTAGTTAGCGAAAAGTTTAAATTAAAAGTAGTGAGATACTTTTTAAAAGTACTTTAGTACGAGTTATAAGTTTAAAGCGAAAAATTATTCAAAAAGTTGAAATTTAGTGCACCTTTGTAATTTCACTACCGGGTACCTTAAAACGTGGACGAAAAACATCAAGCGCTGCGACTAAGCTGCTCTAAATAGCACTTTTGTGCTGAGAAGCATCTCTGTAGAGCTAGAACAAAGCAGATCTTTAGTACGAGCTTCAAATAACACTACCCAGAAGACAGATTATATCACATTACAAAACTAGTTCAAGCTACTTTAAAAATAAAAACAGTTAAGTGCAAGTGCCTGCACATTATGGGTTCCGTTTTCTGTGGAAGAAAGTCTACATAACAGCTACAATAACTGAGGCTCATTTTAAAAGACCTGTAGTTCTTTATCAAGCCGTGTAGACATTTGATATGTGAACCTCTAAACAATGCTGACGTATTCATAATATTTTTTAAAGTAATCGATTCAATTAATGTAATTCAGTCAAATAATAATTATACCAAAGAGCTAAAATATAGTACAGGCTACATTTGAGAATCGTTTGATATTTAAGGTAAATTGACAAGTAAATATTGAGTATTTAAATACTCAAAACAAAATGCATCTTTGACCACAAAAAGCACTAAAGCATTTGATACCAACGACCCTCGTCAAACCGCAGCTAATAACGCCTCATGATTAACGACGGAATAAGTCCTTGGAGGAATACCTAAAAGTTTGTATCTTAGCACGTAATAATAATGATAAATCACAATACCATAACGTCTGTATCAAGTTGAACGTTCATACTTTATAGTTACATGACCGCCAGTGAGAATAGTACCCCAGGGACCTATATTTGGACCAGAACGAAAATATCACAGGTTTTGTATAAAAACAAGCAATAAATATCGCTTGTCAGTACCCAATGACGGTTTTATATTCATTGCGGATGTGATTAAACGATTCGTGACATAAAGTTTGGCTTTCGTAAATAAAATCCGAAATTGTTACAATCGAATTAAACGGTTAATTGAACCTCACTTACATTCAAATGTTTCTCTTATTTTTTTGTTTGTGTATTTATTATCAAACCATCATTTTAGACTCCAAAAAACTAACAGTTTTTATCAGTTCCTGGCCGGAAACAGACAATTTAATTATCTCATTTTTTATCTCCACTCTTGCACATGAAACTTGATGCATCATGTGGGAGCTCGCTGCACCAAAACAGTAAGTGTTAAGTCACAGAGCAACGTACAGTGCAATCAGTTCAGTAGAGCAAGCTAGCCACAAACGGTCCCAGTGCAAACCGTTGCAGTAACTACTGTCGGTTGCTATCGTTCGCAACGCGATTAGCAGTTAAACGCGTCTGTACTAGCGGTGCTTTCAACATGTACAACTTTTATGTCACTACTCTATCATGATCTGCTATTTCATTTTAGCTTCGAAGCATGAAAGTTCTTTAATATCTGGTCACGTAACACATTAAGAATCATCAGAATCGTTGGACGGCCTTGAGGCAATTTTATAGATTGCTCCGGTTTTATACCGTTTGATGACAGCGTATCGAATTTTGATTCCATATATTATCGTAATATGGTTACGGGAGTATGTTGTTTCACATTCATAAGACGTGAGATAAGAAGAATTATGTTATGAGTTACATACTTCAATTTTGTAATATTTGAATTAAAATTCATACAAAATTTCTGCAAGAAAAATCGTAAATGTTATTTCAAATATTTTTCACAAGGAAACATGAAAATGTTTTAGGTACTTTTATAAATTACCTATGGATAAAATAAAATAAAATAAATGAATGGATAAAGTATTTCAATACTTTATCCATTACTACCAGTGTTCCAGTAAAAGGAAATTAAAGACAAACTTAGTTTATGATAAATGATGAATTTTCGTGCTTATCAAAGTTTCAATCACAAAGTAATAGAACAGTCGGTACGGTAGCAATAGAATAAGCATTGACATCCTGCAGGGGTCAATAACCTTTCCTTTTATTGTACACGTGATTTCGTAGGTACTGTGTTTGCTCTTGAATTTGTACCTTCAGTCACGTATTTATGTAAGAGAATTTTCGTTAGCTACTATGAACATAAAAAAAAATTAAATGAGGAAAGGGGATTATGTAAAACAATCGTATTGCGCAGATTTCATACAATCTCTATATTATTAGTCACCAAATATAAACATTAAGTGGCTAAACTATTGAACAAAAACCCAAGAAATAAAAATAAAGACGAAAATAAGCTGACAATAAATTTTATGTTAAAGCCTACATGAGTACTGTCTGTTTAATGTCAACGCTTGAGTAAATTATGTTTAATAAACTAAATAAAAACAACAATCGGTTGTTTGTAACCTTTAAATGATGTTTTTTATAACGCTATCCATAAAAGGAAATGTCACGTCAATCATTCAATTTAATGACAGCAATTACATTGTTTTAACATATTTTATACGTTGATGTACGAAATCTTCCTTAAATTTACTTACATAAGTAAGCACCTACAGAATGATTGGCTAATTCTGAAGAAATATCATCTGCTTGTAATTAATTAATCTTCAACTGAATGTAGCCGAAGTTAGGTACTTAGTATTTTATCCGAACCCTTCGCATAAAGTCATTTTACAATAGGCAACCTTGGCAAGGGTAGGTTAGGCCAAATGTGACCTTCATAAAAACGTCAAAATTCACATTACTCATTCGGAACGACAGATATGGGTAAGTAATCGAAAATCTTGGATACATTATTGGATAGTTCCATTAAATTTATCAGCAATCCAATCGAAGGGTCACTATTACTGGCAATAACATACCTAGTAATGATTGTAGGCCTTTCAGACCCGTCCCTCTCAAATACGAGTTCGGCGTCGGGTCAATTGATTAAATCCGTAGCCGATCTGAATTCACTCACAATAGCTGAATTAATGAAGATAGAGATGATACGAGCATACGCATTGGTTGCTGTATTTTTTACAGTGATATAGTTGAAATTGAAACTTACCGTTATGACAGCTAAGCAGTTTCCCCAAATCTGTTGAACAAAGAAAACACAAATAAGAACCGGCAAAATTTAAGAATATTCGAGTAAAAGGTAAGCGGTGGTAGGTACTGTTTGGAAGGACCCCTCTAATATGGCGCTTAATTCAAATTACGAACACAATAGGTGGGCACAACCCTACTTCGACATTGCCCAAAAGTCATAGAGTACTTAAAGAATGATCTCAATAGACTCTTGACACACACAACTCGTTTTAGAGTCATACCTAGTCATTCGGTCGGAGATCGGTCGGGTCTCGAGAGTCCTCGCCGTCCCTCGTTACGGTAGGCCCATTAGACCAGGGGCGCAAACCGCGCCACGATTTTAGTTTCCGACCCAACGCGCCCCGAAGCACTTATATCCGCATATATCCGCCTATATCCGCCCCTTAATAAGGGAGTCGGCGCCTAATTGACTTAACATTGGATTAATAACGGTTTAGGCCTGAAATATGTTTACCGATGAATATTATGCTGGTTCGTTTTGAGATTGGCAGGACTTTTTGCTTCAAATTAATTGGGATTTAAAGGGTTCCGGTATATCAATTTACGGTAAAGTGCGTAGGGTAACTTTATTACAGCGAATTTACCTTAATAAGAAATCAAAATATATAAAATCCCAAGGTTCAGAAAATCATTTACGATAACTTTCCAGTCCAAATGATTTCCAACTAAAACCAAAATTGTTATTCACCAAAGCCGATAATTAAACAAATCCTTCGGTTGTAAGTCTTGCAACTTTTGAGCAAACTCTGGGCGTTGAACACTTAGTTTTTAATTGATCGCCAGTCATTGAATAGTGGAGTAAGTTTGAAAAGGCTGAGGACACGTTGCCGAGACTGTAATAAAAGATTTTCAAGATTCACCTGGAGTAAAAAGCGATCGTTAAAGTGTTCTACGTAACTTGTCTCTGAACTTTTTGTTTTTGCACAATTCTTTTGAATAACATTTTCTTTGTTACTAAGGAAGTATAAGTTACGTTTATTAATAGACTCAATTTTAGGGGAAGAAAATAAGTTCGTGATTTATGTAACATCTCAAGAGGAAATATTTAACGAGAATATATAAGTATAATAAGGAAATAGCTATTAAATTCTATCAGAAAACATTAATATTTAGTACTTTTTTCCTTTAAAATAATAATTTCCTGCCCAATTTCGTTACTTTCCTCTACATTATGTTCATTTAACAAAGCAATGTTTTCTGTTTACGCAATGTGTCACTTTTAGCACTTGACATATTAGTAAGTTTATGACGGTCACGCTAATGATAACTTTAAACCGTTCCTAGTCGATGTGAAACGTGATTTTCAATACCGTTATTCGGCAGTGTTTGTGTATTTAAGAACCTTAATACTTCTTACTATGTTCACATTCGTAAGGTTTCTCTTTATGATTCATTTCTACACTCAAAATACTTAACAAACTATAACAGTCTACACAGTGTCATATAATATGAGTATATTAACGTTCTAAAAGGAGAACCCTTTATTATACAATATTTTAAGATACTTCAGCAAATACTTTTAAGTCCATTCTATTTTAAGACTCACTTAACTTGAAATCAAAAATTAAATTAATTTCAATTAACCGCTTTACACAAATGTTTGGCATGTAAAATCAAAGAGATTTCCTTTTGAATTTTAAAGCTTTAAGAAAATAAAAGTTAAGAAAACTTAGGGTTCCCATGGGAAATCAGCAAACCGCTAGCTCAAAAGCAATCAGCCTGTACCATTGGTACTATTTCTTTGAACCTACTTCTAGTGTAAAATAAAAGGAATTTTGTATTTCATCCTGAATATTGAAGTTTTCAAGGCGTGTTGTGTATTTCTCGTTCATATTTTATCCTTTACAGGATAGCTAGAGACAGAGAGGTATTAGGTACTCAAAAGAGATATAACGTACGTTAAGTTTTCAACTAAGTATTCATTTAGTCTCGACTTTGAACTAGGTACTTAGTATAAAAAGTAAAAGCAAAACCTGCTTATTTATGATCCAATAAAAAAGTTACTTGATCCATCGCATTGATGAAACTATTTAGCACGTATTTGAAAGAACGGCATTAGTTAAGATATGCTTAGATAAAATAATTTTAATAGTTGGTCTAGTGGTTAGAGACCCTGACTGCTATACCTGAGGTCGTGGGATCGATTCCCACCCAGGACAAATGTTTGTGTGATGAGCACGATCATTTGTTCGGTGTCTGGGTGTTATTTATCTATAATATGTAAATATTTAGAAAAATATAAGTATGTTCATCAGTGATTGTCTGGTTACCATAACACAAGCTCTGCTTAGCTTGGGATCAGATAACCATGTGAGATGTCCTGGAATATTATTGTTACATTATGATATAGATTTATATCACCACATCTCACAAAACTACTTAAAAAAGAACTGTATAATACATGAAAATTTGAGTAACAGACAAGAAAATTAAAACATAGCACTATTACATACAGATTGGTTTGTTTTACAAAATGGCTGACGTGAGGGGTTTCTCTGTTGCAATGTACTCACTTTAGTGAAGAACACACACTGAATTCCAAATGCATTTAACGCTGGTACATCTCATGTTGTTTTAGTTAATGGAGTACGTCGATATTTTAATTGTATTATGTTAAATTATTTGATTTGAATTACAATAGTATAGGATAAAGTAAAAATATTTTGATTAAAATTAATGCAGTAAAACATTTCGGGAAAGTACGAAGCACTTTTTTAGGTCTTTTATAATTTTTAAGACCTAAAAAGTGCGCTCTTTATTTTCAATATAGTAATTATAAAGTATATTTTATCATATTTACTTTGCAGGAAGTAATTTATAATAAAGTACGTAAGATTAAAGACAAAACCACATTTTAAAATTCACAGCAACACTTTGTAATGTAATCTTAAAATTGAGTTTTTAATTACACTTTAAATAATGCAAGGGACTGAAGTTTATTGCTTACAATATTTAATATTGTCTTCAGCTAATTTGGTTTAGATATCGTAACCATAATTTCGTAAGAAAAGTTTTTAAAATTACGCTTATTATCCGCGCGGCAGACATAATGTCAGAAGTTTGTTATTACGCGCCTTACCCGTAATTATTACTTACAACTTACTTATTAAAGCTTGTACGTCGTTTATACCAGTAATCAAAATTAATTATCTCACATTAAAACAATCCAGACAGTTCACAAGTTATACCATAATCTTTTACCTAATAATTCCTACTCCTAATACCTACATAATTCTTTCTTTTTTTTCGTTCGAGTGAGTATGCTAATCTGTAACTTTCGATTATCATATGGTTGCACTTTGTGTCACTACTAACTTATACAATAAATGGCTTTAATCCAGCATTGTTTATTACAGACAACATGCTTTGTATGACAATGCAACGAGTTGAAATCACAGCGTGTGCCAACAATGTCTTCACCGGCAAAATTCTTACGAATACATATAAAACTTAATATCTTCCACGACACGTTTTTGCGGGTCTAATATAACCTTCCAGTCCTTCCCTTTCATATTGCGATGTAACAAAGTTCACTCTCCTGTTTTTATCGTTATTGACATTGAGAACTCTCAATTTGATAAGGGACGGAACGTTATAACTGAGACCTGCCAAAACAGGGCGCGAACTTTGTAATGGGAGGAATAAACTAATATTGTTGTGTGTATTTTCTTAAGAAAAATTTGGGCACTAGGGAACCAAATCTTTGTCGCAAGGGGTTTCACAAACAATGAAATAACATGAACAAAAATCTAAACTTGGAACAAACATTTGGGAATCGCACAAATGTTTGTCCAAACAATCTTGTATACGGTGTGCTGTGTTATATAAGTACAGTGACTATACCGACTAAACGTCCAATCAAAACCACCCAATACTCCTCAATACAATACTATTCGATAAACTAACGTGGCCACACGACATCAGAACTAATTGAAGTCGAGTTCCCTCGGCTATCCCCCCTCCCCCTTATTTCCAGTTGTTCGTAGCATCCCGTTAATATTTAGGTCACTCCGATACACACGTTGCTACAGAGATGTGTTTTAAAATTAAATAAAAGAGAGATTCATTTGCGCTCCAATTCCCAAAAACTATAACCTAGTGGGCAGTAATGTGTCTAGGTGGTTTTAATGAGAGAAATTTAATTACTTATTATTTCTTGTGGTTGTATTCTGACACGGATTTAATTAAGTTGGGTGTAATATCTTAATATATTATTGAGATCGCCACACGTTTGTTATAAGGCGCAAATAATACGCAACATTTGATCTAACGTCAGTCAAATTTTGTAATAAATATAGGTATTCATGTGACAGTTAGGTACTAGAGCTGAAAATATTTTTGTCGTCGGTTAAGTGTGATAAATGATTTTATTCCCACGTAATTTTTATGTCAAGGAAAATGATTTAAGTGTTCATCTTTCACTTTTAGCATCGCTGTTAGAAAGTCTAGTACTGGTATCATATTACACGATGAGAAAGTATGTATGCAATCAAGTTGTAATAGCCAATGCTATTTCAAAAACGGGATTTACTACATCTTGATTACTTCTAACCCTAGTAAAATTATCGGATTTATTGCTTGTAGGAAAAACCTCAATCATTTGGATAACCTCAATGAAATATTATTGACTAAATCCTAATTGGAAAACTTTCGATTAGCTAGAACTATGAATGTGTGGTATCACTTATCAGAAATCGTAATTCATTATTAAATTTTGTTTTAAAGTTTGACTATAAAACCAATGGTTCTATTTCAACTGTATTTTTAGTAATCAAAACTAGAGGGAACAAGACCTATTGTTTAATTAACGTTAGTGAAGTTGGATATGACTGTAAAAAATGAACATGTATTATAATATGATCAAAATAGAATAACATAAGTAATTTATTTACACAAAACTAAAAAACAAATGCAGTACTCGTATACTGTTGAAACCCTAGCTTATCAATAAAAGAGCAACAAATTAAATGAAAAATGTTGAAAGAAGAAAAATAAACCACTTGACTCGCAGTCTAATATAATATGATTTATGCTGAAAAAATCTCAGCGCGTATCATTACCATAATGAGAAATTTCTTGAATGGCAACACTCATTTATCGCTTTGAGAAATATAAGATAGGGTGACTGGAGCAGTGGTGAGAAATGACTGGTCTTTGAACGCATTTTTCCATGAAATCGAGGATAATGAAATAGACGAATAACAAATAAAATATGAGTTCCTTATAAAGGGAAAATAGGGTAATGAGTCATGAGCGTTAAAAAGATTGAAAAGAATTCGTTGTGTAGATGAATGAAATACGGACGAGGGGAATAAAAATTTGGAAGTGAGATACAAATTGGTAAAGTATTTTCGCGTGTAAAGGCGCGAACTATATTTAAATTATCAAAACAAGCACGTACACAAAGAAAACTCGACTAAATCAGTACAAAAAAAGATGTCAGTGTATTTCCAAATTTATTTATGAATACACTAACAATTACAATTAATTGTAAAAAATACAACAGCACATACCTAGTACCAAACTATCAGTAGCTATCAACATCGACACAATTTCCCCACTACCCTCGAATACCGTAGCGAGTTAACAGGGATTTTCTTTAGAATTTTCATCAGTGATTTGAGCAACCACCTCGGGGACTGAAACTTCATATTCAATGGCGTCTGGCTCAAATAAATCAAACTGCTGCGACGCGGCGACGTCGCGTAAGCACTTCCGTCTTTTCAAAGACTTTCTGAGATTGCGCGTTTTATATTTCGCTCTTATCTTTATGTTATAGATATTTCACTTGATATTGCTTTTATAATTGATTGGTTTTTTATACTTTTTCGTGCAGAATTTTAGTTTTTTGTGGGTCAGCATGTTTTACTGTTTATTTAGAGAGATGGTCATAATTTATTTTAACTTATTTAGGTCTCTCAAAAAACAGGTTAGTTAGGTTATTAAAAAAAGCACTTAAGGCTTTATCTAGATTATCAGTCAAGATAATGTGCATGTGTGATATTTTATTTAAATAAATAATGTGTCACGAACCAAACGTCAAATACGAGTGATAAACATTGGTACTCAAAGTTTAGTTTAAGTAAATATATACTTATCATGAATTATAGCCCTAAGACCCATACTCACATGTTTTTCAATTAAAGTAAGTAGGTAGCTGAAAAACATCACTAATAGAAATCTAAATAACCTAACATACCTAGACGAAATTATTATTTACAGTAACCAAAACAAAAGGAAATTACGTAGGTAACGACTGTTTCATTTCCGATGTATTTCGAGTAATAACAGTCATATATTTATGAGCTATAACTAGACACGCAAGTTGCGACATTACCTAAAGCGAATCGTTACAATTCTTCGCCAAAACCAAGTTTTTCATGCTAACTAATATTTAGGCTTAGCATTAACAATTCTTGTACACAATAACGTATTTTAAGGATAAATTCTATAACGTTTGTTATTTAATTAAAAGCTAGAATCAAGTAACTTGTACTTAAACTAATTCGAGAACTTAATAATAAGAAACGCAACAATAAAATCATAAATCACTTGAAATTCTAATTGAAAATTGTTCAATAACGCTCAAAGATCAGGTTTTATAAAAATTTAAACCAGTCAAAGTATATAATAATTTTTAAAATCGTTTTATACGAGACTGTTAAACTGAGATAACAGCAGATTTAACGACAGCATTAAATAATAAAACAACCTCATAAATACCAAGCCCTGTCGTCATCTCAACATAATTAAAAAATCCTGTTAAAATATAATAACTTTATAATATAATACTCAAAAGTTACACCCGACGTACTATTAATTTCGGCCTGAATGAAATGTAACTAAACTATTAGGAAAAAAAAAACTTTAGTCAGACTTGTTTAAAAGATCTGCTGAGTTGAAACAGAATTATTTCAATTCTGACACATAAATCAAATTGAAAACGTAACGAATACTAAAACATAATATTGTTACATATACTTCGTGTTTACATAAAACTTGAGCTCCTTGACCTTTTTCAATTAACAGTGAATCTTCAAGACTGTCGGTATACGAAAATAGCAGAATCTTTGGTCGACGCATCTAATTAATTTCGAGGCCAAACACGTGTTACCTAATATCTAACATCTGGCTTCGCAAAAAATGGTTTCCGCAAAATATATCGAGTTCAGCTATATTGTAGGTAAATCTCTTGTACTACAAAGGTTAATACACTGAATTTACCTCATATTTGGATATAATAAAATATACTTATTCATGAAAAAGTTGGGGAAGGATATTTATAACCATTTCTCTAATAATAATAAAACACTTTAGCTATTAGTATTTTTAAACTATACCAAGATATCTTTCAGTTTAACATTACCTTAGGGTATACATATGAAACTATAGAGTGAGCCTATCAGAGTTTAAACCGTAAGCACTAGTGTGAACAAGTGTTGTCGTGAATTATGTATGAAGACAGAGCTTGCTGTTTTAAAAAATCTATCTAAAACACTAATATTATCCTAACAATGTCAAAACCATCGACATTTTCTTATATAAGTTTCTCGTTGCGCGAAAATTAACTTAAATGAAAAACGAACTGTACCGACGAACGAATGAACCTAGCGATAGTAGCAGTCTATGCATATAGTACGTCGATGAAGATTACCTTACGAAATGTTGTAACTGTCACTCGCCTGTAAGCTCTGAAGGGTTAATTTATCCACAGTTTAGGGTCCCATGTGATAATAACACGAGGGGATAGATCCGGCCACCGAATAATCTTTTATACTTTGAGTAGCTATATTAATTAACATATCTTCATTATATGTGACACAAATCTTTTAAAATGAATAATAATAATAAAAATAAGACATATTTAAATGTAACTAGAAACCAGAAATATACAAAATTATTTTATTTAATTTAAATAATTAGCATTTAAACATGATAACCTTGAATACAGATGCATTTAGTTATGCAAGGAACTTAATTAGTTTGTTTTGATGTTAATTTGAGCTAATTACATGCATCATGACCATTTTGTGATGTTAATGCTGATCGCAGACGCATACGCTACTTTAAATGACTCGAATTAATACATTTAAATATACAATATACGTATACATTAAAATGGTAGTAAAGCCAAATGTCACTGTCATGATTAAAAGGTTAATTAAAACCACATACTTAACACAAGATTTTTTAATTAATTACTTTATTTTATTTCAAATCGCAACGTACGTCAAAGTATCGATACAAATGGATTTGCAAAGTCGCCCACATCGATTTCGCTTTTAAAAGCGTTTCGAAGTGAAAACAAAGGCTGCATTGAAGTAAAGCCTTAAATGTACGATCGTCGACACCCTTATTCCGTTGTTCGCATGAAGCCTCCTAAGGTATTTCAGTGTGGTCCAGATGGCGCTTCGGTCGCAACGGTAACACGATATCGGTCCGTGTGGATTCCAAACGAGATTTATTGGACAAACCGATAGTGTTCTATTAAAAATTCGATTCACATTAGGGCTGACAATAGGACTAAATAAAGCTTGAATATTTATTTGTTTTGAAATTTAGTTATGTAAGTAGCTTTATATTTAACACATGTTTTTTTCTTAGTTTCACTGTACTCCACCATAATATTATTCTATTTAATTTTTATAAAATAATTTTCGTTTGTTTGAAACTTTCTTCGTGTTAACTTGGCAATTGACATTTTAGTTTTATGCCCTGATCAAAATAATAAACATGAATAAAACACATTAAAGCATATTATTTCTTATTTAATTGAACACTTCAAAGAAAATCATATAAAAAATAGCTTTATATATTTATTTCAAATGACAAGTTATTGAACCAAAAAGGTAGCCCTTATTTCTATCGCGGAGTACAATTTACGTTAACGCCAACACTATCGTACGTGTAATTCAGAAACGGTACTGAAAACGTATTGAATATGCAGCGAGGCAATTTTTCTAACAAACGTGACATCCTGTGAAATTGCATTTTGCAAATGAATAATGCCCTTGCACATTCTGTGCAGATCCTAAAATATCTGTTTCGGGAATAGATTGTTGCAATCACAATTACCGTCTGTATTTATTGTACTCGAAAACTATGTTTCACTGTTCTGCTATAACGAAAAAAAAACAAACATGTCTGTGACTTTAAGTTGTAATTAACTTTATAAACTTGTTCAACAAATAACAGCTGGTACTACAGTAATCAAAACAAGAAAAACAGTGTTTAGAAGTTTCTACTCAAATTGGATTTTTTTTTTCAAATATTACTTTTTATTCTTTTAGAAAACAAGCAAAACAATTAAGGAATGATTAAGAACCAGTTGAATAAAATGAGAAACAAAATAAAGTACAAAAAAAAAACCGCATTTTCCAGAAAGTAAATAATTTATATGAAACAACAGATCAATGAAGCTTCAAAGAGACAGCCAAGAAAACCTGTTATTATTTAATTAATAGACATTTAACATTCAATCCACGGTATTGATCGTTCGATCATCTATATCCGATTCCAATAATCGATGGATAGTCGTAAGACTAGTTGCCATAAGAAAAAGCCACCACTGCCCCAGTTTCACCGACATACACGTTCGCATTAAGCTCTTTTTACACTAAGACACTTATTGCTTTATTTTACTGACCGAAAAATGGACATTAAGATTTTGTGAAAAATGCTATAGGAAAGAGAATTGTGAATGCTGAGACGTTGAGTAGTCGGTACGAAGGGAAAAAAATATTTATATTTTTTAACAATCTTGATGAAGGACAAAAAAGTAGTCATCTATCTCAACTCTAACTCATGTATACGTATTTATGTATCGATGTTTGGAAAATAGTGTAGATGAATAGGTATGAAAAACTAAATTTATTTAGATAATCAAAATATAATAGACACAATTTTTTATTTTATCAAATCAATAAAAACATCTTGTGACGTCACATCTAGGTACAACTCGTGCGTGGACGTGATATCACGCAAGAATTGTAATCGCTGTATCTTCGTAATTATTTGTTTACGGGACAAACCAAAAAATATCTATATCTAAAAGTAGGACATCAAAATAAAAAATAGTCATAATCCCTATTGTGTAGTGTGTAGATAGCATTACATTTTATTCTGTTTGTTGTGAATTTCTTGCGAGATTAAGACCAGAGGATTTCTATTAGACACCCTTGAACTGTCGAAGTTTGTAGGCCGCGAAGATTATGGAAGTAAGGCGGCCATTCGAACCTGTTTAGGTTTCTTATCTCGGAAACTTGGCAAAACAACCGACGTCCACGTCGCATGACAGCCGTTGTAATAATAATTTATCGTTTTCGTTAAGTTTTTGTTGGGCACAATAGGTACAAGTAATTTACAGATCTAATCGTGTTATAACAATGTTTAGAGATAGTTTTTGCGTACCTACTCCATAATTTAGAAAAGTTTTAGTAAATTATTTCTACTAGGTATGTCTACTTATAGTTATAATAAGTCAGAAAGAATAATCAGTGTTATATATATTATTATAGATACACAATAATACTAAATAATTTTGTTACTAAAGAGCGCTATTATCGCCAACAAACTGTTGTACAGTTTGGCGATATTTTATGTTATTAAAATTTAGTTTAAGTTGACATTTTTTTCATAAACAAAAAAAAAAAAATTACTATTGATAGTTATAAACAATACAAGAATTAATATTAATCTTACTATCTAAGCCTTTTGTAACGAACTAAATTCCTGAACACAAAACACGATACTATAAACCTATTTATTTCAGGCGAGCGCCACAGGAGCGGAGGTGTCGACGAATCTATTTACGCTGTCACTAAGCTATATAACTAGCAATATATTTAACTGCATTCTCCCATCGTATTACGGTACCCGTACCTTATCCCTATTTACGGAGAATCTTCAAACTCCGTCCTATTCAACCAGTAAATGGACTAATATGGTAACTTGAAACGACCGTCCCCTGACATCGTATAGTAAATCGTCATTTAGTCGTTTCGGCTGCTTAATGTGCCAAGTTTCAATTAAAAAGCCATCGGAGCGCCATATATGGCCCATTAGTTTTGATTATTAGCGAGCTTGTATTAATGTGGAGAGGATAATTTTATTAAGGTACGCAATATCTTTGCCGTGATATTTTACCTCGCGTACGATACAAATGAATATTTGTAGGGGTACCTAATTAGGATCTTTTGGAAAATAGAAGTCCAAAGATAATGAGTTATTTTTCCCATATTTAACTAACCAAGCACAGTCTCTTTTGTACAACTATGCCACATAAATGTCCATAAATAGCGCTCAAAAGACTGATATTTGTAGCATTTGTATGCGCTAAGTAAAATGAACTCATATTTTCCCAACTAACCCTCTCTGTAAAATGATAATTTAATTTACCAACTCTGTTACAAATAAATGCAACTGTAGTAAATTATTTAACATTTACCAAAGTAAAACACGAGTCAAATAAATGTACAATGGAGGATGACAAATGAACTTATTTTATGACAAGTGTTTTCAAACTTTCCTCGTAGTATAAAACTTTAATTACTTCGGATAATATAGATTGAAATTGGGCAGAATCTGTCTTTATTAAACGTTTTGAGGATTATTTCGTATTTAATTTTTTGAATATTAGAAATACTTTTAAAAATATGATCTTTCAATGTTACGTGTATTAATTTTAAATATTCACGTGTGCATGCAACACATACAGAAACCAAAAAACATAAATATTTAAAACTATTAAGTCGATGAGTTTTCGATATCCTAAAGAGGTAGGTACTTTATTTTTATTTACAAGCTTACAAATAGCCGATGCAAGGTCACATATGTAACAATAAAGCACGACTAAAGTATCTATGTAATTTCGCGAAAATTATTTCAATGCATCTCAAATAATGATGTTAGTAAATAATAAAACAAAAGCCTGCTCACGACCCCGGTATGATCGTGGGAGACATTGTCGGGGCTAGTTCACAAGATAGAGTAATTCTATCTCTGTCTTCTTATTAAATTAAAGTGAGATACCAATATAATTTGATCATCGATTGCAATGAGTAACGCTTCGCAGATTGCTATCTGCGACAAGCTTTGACCGTCGCTGTATAGAAAACAATAAATTTCAGATAAGTCACGTCTCTACAATATTAAGTTTTATATTTGAGACTACAGTATTATCTTCTTGGTGTAGCAAAAAGGCTTTTAATATTTTATGAAAGGTTTTTCTCCTTCTTTATTTGATTCAAGTGAACTTTTCATAACTTTAAAACATGTTAGTGTATTGTAGAATTCAATTTATTATAAAAAACTTTTACCTAGTTATATTTTTTAAATAAGTAAAATATTGCTAGCACTCAACAACAAAAAGCCTAAAGACAAAATTTTCCTACCCCACAAATGTGTTCAAAATAGTAACACAATAAATATATTTTCCATAGTCACATATCAATATGCGTACAGAATACTTTCCTAGCTTAGTTGGGGACGGCGAACAAGACGACAATATGGGAGGGAATAAATACCGCGTTAACTCATAAATCATTCGCGAACATGTACCACTCGACGACAAACACAGTTTCTTATATATTTCATTGTTGCCTTACAGCCTTAGCGATTACGGAACTCGCAAGGGAAAAGGACTTCTAGTTACCGCTGTATGATAATATGATGGGTTTTCCGTGTAAACTTAGGATACAGAAGTAATGTAGATATAGTAGGTACATACATTAAAAAAATAAGTATTGTATATTTTATGCGAGTCTCAAAGTATTGTTTATGCACAGTTAGATAGTAACACGTCTTTTTCTATTAGGTACTCTATCAAAATACGTGACAAAGCCTTGTTTAATTTTAAAGTAACAGCCCTTGGTATTTAATAAAATAAATTTTGGAAAAGCTATTAAATATGCCAATATGCAAAGCAAATAAGCTAGCAATAAACTTTCACAAAAAATATATATTTTAGAAGTGCGCTTGTTTAAAATTTGACTAAATCGAGTTATACAAAATCAACTGAATTCCACATTGGCTCACACGAGAAAATATACTTAACTATGAACTGCACTATTTTATGTCTGCTACTAGCCAAGTGAATTCCATTAAAATGGCAAATATTGCATAAAATTTCTACTGCACTGCATTTTAACGTTCTAGCATTTAGAGGAAATTTTGTCAAAGAACTTTTAGTGGTTTGAATGTTACTGTTGCCTCGTACCAATTTGTTGTGTAAACCGCAATTTTGTGTTTTCATCGAGAAAAAACTTACCTCTGGTTTCTATAACTGCACCAAAACAGTGATTCTGTAACAAAAAAAAACCAACTTAGTGTATTCTTATTTTTTCTTATTTCATGTCAATGGTTCTTTTTTTATTATTTGACTAGCCTAAAACATAACCATATTGATTGATTTTATTTCAGCTATTTTCAAGTCATCTGTAATTGTTCATTAACATTTTTCTTCTTCTTCAACAAAGCAGAATGCGTAAAGTTGAATGGGTGTACGACACAAAAGTTTGTCAATACCAAGGGCTTACACACAGACTTGGAACGGCTCTCAGCCAATAACCCTCACTAATGAAAGTGGACAAGTAATGAGTACGACGCACCGTGTCACCTCACTCTCATGTAGCGTGCACATTTTGCACATTTTGCTATTACATTTTACAGCGAAGACGTTCTCTAGCGTTGTTTTGTTAAAATGTTACAGCTACGAGAAAGACCAAGTTATTTTCGTTTAAAGTTAAAAGAGGAATATAGTATAATATTATTCAAGGATCAGTTTCCATAAGAAACAATTTTAAGATCAGTGTTCATGTTTCTTTTTTAATCAATTTGTTATATTATTATTATGATCTTTACTGACGACCAAGTTAATTATAAGGTACTTTGACATCATAAATACAAGACAGGCTGTAAATTACGTGAAAAACTTTTTATATAAATGGTAAAACAAATATCTATTTATACATGTTAATTCGCAAGGGAAATCAGAAAACGATATCAAGAAACAAGAATATCAAATAAGGTAGTTATCCCCACGGAACTAAACTAATTTATTGTTTTACAAACGTAACACAAACGGAAAAACCATTCGGGAAAATTCGGAACAATTTGCAAGTGTGTTGAAGCTACCCAACTTATTGGATCAAACTAACGCGAGTGAGGACCAACTTTCTCGTATAGTTTATCTCGTAATATCTCATAATAATCCCTAATTCGATAAGTCACTTGATTCCTTATTCGGGTAATATTTTTATCTTTCGAGCAGAAACGATCAAGAACAATCTTGTCTAATTTGGCTCTAGTTTCTTTCTGTCTCGAGCAATACTATCTCTATTTGCTAACTGATCAATTTATGAAAGCTACCGCGTGGAAACGTGAGCCAATTCTTTAACCATAATGGGTAATGGCAATTTTATTTTCGTTTTCGCTTGTACGTTTATACTTTTTCCCACATAAAAGCCATAGAGAAAATCCTGGAAACGGGGAGGATGATGATAACCGCTCTCATGGATTTTTGTGGTGCTTGAGGCTTTATTATTTATCTCACATACATAAAAACCAAAACGTACTATAGTTCGTGGGAAACAAATATTTCTTAGAATTCGTGTACGAAATTGATACGTCGGACTACTCAACGGATTCCAAAATTTTATTGTACGTAATAAGTTCCTTAACTTATTATTCATGTAATCAAAGTGATAGTAACGTAGTCTAGTCTGCAAAGCAAGAAGTTTATAAATTACACGACTAATGTATAGCTACAAAGTATATTTATAAAACGCAAACATCCAGTCCCGTTTGAATGGTTGGAAACCAGAGGTATCCTTTGACGACTTACCTTTGATTCTAGAATCTTTGCGCTCGTCTCTCTAAATCAAAACGGTGACCGCGTTAAGCTCTCAAAGAAGTGACTCGTATCGTGTAAAGGTATTGCTGTGAAACTCGCTACCCGTTTGTGACTTTGTATCTGTATCCTATGAGAAATCACGGCTCGCTGCTACCAATGTTTATATTTTGAATACGGTAATAACCTCACAAACTTATTATAATTGCTTATGTTTCGGACTCTAACCCCAAAAGTATTTGTGTCACATACCACAATAAATCCAAACGTAAAACGGACGTAGGTATTAACAACGACGGATTTACATATACTAACTTATTTGACTTTTAAAATGTGAAAGCGTCTCTCGAATATTCGAAAGATTTAAAGATAAAACCGAGAGTCAATCCGTTGGAGAAGAAAAATTTTACTCGGTCGTCGATATTATACAGAAATAACATTCCTTAAAACCTCTAGCACAGGAATATTGAAAAACTTTCATCCGTACTTTTAAAATCAGTTTTATAACACACAAAAGCAAACAATAACACTAACAACTTTACAAAGTTCAAGGGAATATAAAAACTGATCTGCACGTTTTATTTACCTTTTATTTATTTGGTCTTACTTTTGTATTATCACGTTACACTTACAAGTTACTAACATCAAGCTGTCTGAAAAAAGTAGATAATAAATTTTAAGTAACTTAACAAAGAGAGTACTCTAAAATAAACAAAAAAACCTGATTTTAAAAATGCTGAAGTAACGAAACAAAGAACAAATAAGAAAATACTGCATCTTATATTACACAAGGCACGGAGTAAACAGGATTTTAGCGAAGACACCTGTTTCTTGAAGAGCTCATAAATAAAGGAGAAACAGCTAAAACTGCTAAAACATTTCCAAGAGAATTCAGTAAAAACAGAATATTGTAGAAACAAGAGGATGCCAAGAAGCATCTGATGTAGGACGGTTTAGGATCGAAGACTTTTAGATGCCAAAATAATCGAATAAAATCTATTCTTACTTATAATCGGTAGCGCTGCATGTTTTATACCCAAAATTTTGAGACTTTTAGATACCAAATGATCATACACCAGAAGTTACCGAACTAATTTTAGTTGCACCTAAATTTAATTTTCAATGCTCAATCAATCTCATTCCACAATTGACTATAATAAGGCGATCTATGAAAGTTAATATTTCGTAATTTCTTGTTATAATCGATAAGATTTAACATGAAGAATAAACTAGGTTTATGTAATGAAATCAGGATTTAATACCTACGCAGTTAGGTATAATAAAAGTCAATGATAAATTCTCCTTTCATGACTTAATTCTACTTAATGTGAGACTTCATTACGTTATATCATAACGAGATTTGAGGATAGCTTCATAAAAATGTTGTTACGTGTTTCGATATTCACGCTGTGAATGAATAAAAAAACAGTAATTTTCATTAATCTTTTATCATTATTGTAAGCCATACAATATGGCAGTAAACAATGAGTACCATGTTGTAAATATAAGTACTTTTGCAGTCAACAACATAACACAGTATTCCTTAATCTGATACTTAGTACTTTTGCATTTACGTTACATCACTACTAGTTCTTTTTAGATGACCTATATTGTCACGAACTATAAGACTTTCGTATAATTTTACTCAATTCATAATAATGCACCTTGCTTCAATCTAATAACACATTTCATGACTTGGAACAGTTCTTAACGTAACCCGTGCAGCGCCCATCCAGTTATTATATTTAATGCAATCGTGCAATCCACTGCTCCTACTCTGCACGATAAAATTTGCAGCAATTTTTCACTTAAACAAAAGAGCGCAAATTCCATTGCCAGTTCTCTCCGCTGCGTTTTCAAGAAGCACCGTATAAACGCTGCGGTGGATGTTAATCTCTTCCGACCGATCGCTCTTTTCAGGGTTAATGGTGTGAGAGAGTCTTCGGTGTGAATTGCGATTACGAAAGATACTCACGTTCGTAGTGTCCCGTGTTTGCGTCTGAGCAAGCTTTCTTCATTAGTAAGGCGTGAAAAATATATTTTCATCCAAACAGTAATATGAAACTACTTTGACACTTTGAAAAAACGACGAAATTTCTGACGGAATTTTAATCAAGCCGAAGTACTTGAAGCAAAAAATATTGGAAACAGATGTTCTCTTGAGATTTGTCACAAAATATTAAGTTTGTTACGTGACTTAATTCAGAGAGCGTGAATACAGCCTTTTATGGCAACTTTTCTATTATTTTTCAAGAAAAGCCACCAAAACAATTCATATTATGTATTAAAAACATTTCTGCTAATTTTGAAATAAGTCTCACTAAGAAACCAGACTACAAGTAGCGTATCAAACAATTCAATTAGCAAAACCAACACATATAACTAAGTAAACCATAAGACGAAAACAAACCAACTACAAACCAAAAGCTTTCAAGGCAACATACCGTTGATAATGAACACAGAACGTATTTGAAAACAAAACAATGCGGGTAGAAACTAGAAGAAACATCGTAGTATGATATTACATAATCTTGTTGCAAGAAGCGAGCTTCGTTGACCGCAAGCTATGTCGAGTGACAAATTAAATGAATTTACGGGCAACAAACTTAGGCTGCAGACATATGTTATGCTCTTTGCACCGATGTAAATGCAATATACTTGGCAACGCTCTCTAGTGCTGTTCTGTCGTGATAGGTTACGTCTTGATCTTCTTCAACTTGTTTTTCAGCTTTGCATTTTAAATAAATGAGTACATTCTTATTTACAGAAAAATAATTATGAATGCGGGTTAAAATAAAGATCTTCGTATCTAAGAACAGGATCTTGGTAAATGTCAGGACATGGATGCAATTACGGAGTAATGTACAATCCTTGATCTTTCCGTTAATGTTAGAGATGAACTAAACAGAATTTGTTATTACTACGTTTAAAAGCCATTATTTCGGTTGCTTGTATCGTAATTTTCATCGTTTGAATCAAGTCTTGCCTAAAACGAACGTTGGCTATTTTATAGTCTATAAACTACAATTTGATATTAGACAAATTAAATTGTAGTAAGACAAGATAGCATTTACAGGCACTAGAATTGTCAAACTTGTGAAAGACGATAAACAAACAGACACTTTTGACTTAGACGTTACTGTTCCCAGTCTGTGTTTTTATCTCACAAAAAGCTCAAAAGTAAATCCCACAGTAAAAGGAATCATCAGGACTCCTTATAAACATATCACTCTCACACTCGATATTTCCTCAACGTGTGTGGCTAATCAAATGATCGCAGTGTTCAATAATAAATCAATGAGAACTCAACAAGTGCTCGCTGGCCGACGAGCGCAACTTGTCCGAGTAATAAATACTTACCACTTTCATCGCATAGACATGCAAATGTGCCGGTTACGTCTGCCCGTTTTATGAATGTCGCCGCTATCGCTTGCAGGGCTGCTAGCGAGGAAATATTATGACTGCAGCGACCCGTTAACGATAAAGAAGTTTGCTTGAATGTAGAAATTGAAAAAGTTTTTGGTGGGGAAAGATTTTGTAAATCTATGTTGATTTCTGTTTCTAAAAATAGCTGACATTTTTCAATTGATGATACGATAGAAAATTCAGTGGACAATCGAAGCTCAAATAACGACACGGGTGACAATTAAAAAAACCTGTCAATCATACAAATCCCATACAGCAGAAATAAATGCTGACGACAAGCTGGAATTTTACGAATATCCGAAATTTGCAACAAATATAAACCATGACTCGGGGACAAATCGACGCGGTCTGTCGTAGATGACGCTTTTGACAGCCACTTTGTACTGGGATTGCGTAAACGAAATAGTTTCGGGAAAACTTAAACGAATTGAAAAACGAGATTTGTTGGCATTTTCTTTTTCCTTTTGTTATATTCCAAGAAAGTAGAACAGTTTTATAAAAGCGGCTTCAAAGTTACAGATATGCTCATATCATATAATAAATAACCTGTATTCTAATTTATATCATTATTTTAAATAACTAAGTTCAGAAGAGCTCTTGCGAGAGACTGTGCTAAATAATGAACTAGCTGAAATACTTCCAAGCGACGCAGTGAGAAATTCAAGATATTCCATTGCAATTTATGTGGCGACAACCAATTAGTGTCTGTTTTGTAATAAGCAACAACTTGGCAACAGCTGCTTAGATTCTTCACGATGTTGACAAGACTTTGTCAACTTCTGAAACTCAGGTGCCACCGAAACATTTGTCAGATAAAATGTAATACAAAGTTTTAGGCGGAAACTTAGTAATTAGGAAATTAAATATTAACGTGGCTTAGCAATTTATGTAATGTATCTTGTTACTATTAGCAACCTTTAACTATACCATGTGTAGGTATATGTTACCTATATAAACACCCCTCCCTAATATAGAAGCCCGAAATCCCAAAACTTAATTGTAAACGGGCCGACATAACAAGGGGCTTCACTGGTTTACTCAAATCGACCGTTCAATCGTATCTCTATCTAAATTGGCATTTCATCAGCACAGAAGCGTTGAACCACAGAGCCGTCACAGAATCTACGGAGAGATATAAATCAATTGATTGACATAATATCCCAAAGACCCAAAGACGAAGGGATCTGTAATCAAAGGGCGGAGAAGAAAAGAGCACCAAGCCGATTAAATGCGGGGTCGGATGGAAAAGAAATGATTAAACGTGGAATTAGCGACGATAAGGAAGGCGGCTTCCGATGATTGGCAATGTTGTGATAGGAACTTTTTCAGTAGCAATCTTGCGGATGAATTTTTATACTTAGGTTTTGATAAACTTTGATCATTTGACTTTTAACAAACTTTGAAAATATACGTTATCAAAAAAGCTAAATAATTTTACTGTTATTTGTATTGCTTCTAACATGAAACAATATTTAACGGCAGTACAAAAAATACACTGTTTAAACTAATGTGTTTATTCTTAAAACGAGTAAGCACAGAGATTTCCCGTTGCCAACCCTTACATCAGGCCATTAAGCTCAGGTCTCCATAACATATTTACAGTCAGTTGCATCCCACATACACTTACATAAACGCTAAAAATTAGCATCTTTTTCTTGAAATTTCTGAGATATTTAAGTGTATTTTTATAGAAATTCTTTGATCTAAATCTGTCTAAATTACAATTACCTAAATTCATGAGGAAATCCTTAAGGCTTTCAAACCATCTTCAGGGTTCCTTGCGACGGAATGGTTACCCATCGCAAGCCTTAAGTCGCGTCTGATACGTAATACAGACAGACACTGAAGAGATAACCGTTCACAAAGGGAACCCTCACTAAAACTGATATCTCCGCTAATAGGATTACTGGTACAGCTATAACATGATAATTTCTGATTCGTGTCCGTAATGTTCTATAACTTAACCCATTGGAAAAGCTTTAGATATTATCTTGTTGATAGCTTTTGAAGTACCTTTACGGATATAATTAGCTACGGTATTCAAAGAAAACCTACGACAAAAATAACTTTTTGAAACAGTTAATTTAAAACTGTTACCAAAAGTGCAGCGTAGCGAAAACCTAATCCATTTTGTAGCAAACTTTTTCTACTGTCCGAAAATCCACGTGGAAACTATCCGAAGTATTAAAATTCAATTTACTATCTGCGCCCATACGTACCCGCACGTTAGATATGCGCCATGATTCACATCGTACGCAGTAGATAAAATATCAACCGCTCACCCGAACTTCATTGGCAAACAGTTCGACCGTGCTCGGAAACGTTACCGACACTCGGCGAGGTATAAAAATTGGAATAGGCTAGTCGACATAGCACGCACGGGGAACACGACGGAAGCTTCCGTTCGCACGCGAAATAAAATTTACCATCCCGATCCGACGTCAATGTGTTATACCTAACATACGGGCCATACACTTAAGGACAAATTACAATACACAGAATATTCGACGTTATTGCGTAAACTTGTACTACATTGTTCGCAGTAACGTAGTTCCGAACGTCCGTGTCGGTCGTAAATCATGAAGGTAATTTAAATTTTGTCATTAGAGCTAAACTTATGTTATTTTGCACCGAAACGTGCACCTGTGGTGAGAGATAACATGTAGCATAAATCAAAATAATGGCATGTGTAAAGGAAATTTGCAGTCAGCACACACACAAATCTGTGACAAAAATTAGGTCGCGGAACGAGACTCATATCTGTAATTTAATTTAACTGAAAACTTCTAGTTTTATTTGTGTGTAAACAGAAGTGAGGTTGTATTTAATCGCTTCATTTAACGGTGTTCCCTTGCGCTTGGACGCGAGTGTACAATACATGCGGGTTGGGTGCGCTGCGTTTTATAGCCAAGCCATGTATCAAAGTTTCGCGAGCGGTCTGAATATCTACCAAGAGTCAGGACCTCCCGTCGACAATACACGACCAGACTTTACGGCGAAAATTCGAGAACTTTGTTTAAAATTAGTTTTGTGTATACCTTTCTAGTGGGTCGTTACAGGAAGACACGATTGTACTCGGGGAGCTCGGTAACATTGGCTTAGAACATCGAGATTTTGTTGTTCCGAGTAAGTGTCGGAGATAGCATCTTTTCTAGGTAAAGCGACAATACTTTTTCTGAGAAACATTTTAAAGAGGGGTTTTAACAATCTAAGGAATATAATTTGAGATTAAATATTTTAATAAAAAAAAATCGCTAGTGATAAAAAAACTAAGATAGGCTAAATATGAAGATAAAACGACGATAGCTTTAATTAATTCAGACAGAAATCCTAGCAATAATAACAACTGTAAAACACGTTAATCCCGATAAGACAAGTTGGGTCTAATTAAAAAGATCCCCGGTCTTGTTCTTCGAAATATTAAGCGAAACTCAAGATACGAAGTCTGATACAATTCGCTGGATACAAGGCAATTTAGTTGTTATTTCTCTGGGAATAAGATTCAGTGGGATGATAAAGGCGAGTAGGCATTGTAAGCTGCCAGGAACAGTAAGTAAGAGAGCGCCTGCGGAAAGGCAAGCGCTTGAAGCAATGTAGCCATAATTTGCGTCGTTTCATCAGAATTACTGAGCCCGCTCGAGGTAATCTTCACAAAACTTCATTTTAGTCAAGTGAACGCAAATTATATCCCTTTGAGAATGTAAGGCGACTAAGTTTTAAGAGTGCCTATTTCATTGATAGGCCTTCGTAACTTTTAGTTTTATTAATGGCTTAACGTGTTTCGTCTACATTGATACTAACCAGTTTAATTAACTTTCGTGTAGCGAAAGCAAAAACATAATACAGAATATAACATCATGAAATGGTAGGAAAATAGGGTTTATCGATTTTTTATTAAGACACAATGCTGTATCATTAATATTTTTTTACAAATATATAGATTGCAAATGCTACAACTGAATTATGATTCGGTAACATTTTAACGTTATTTATTCTATCAGTGTAGTAACAAAAATTATAATATAACTATGAATATCAGTTTCCAATTTGAAAATATCGCTACGTTGTAGGTATATATTTTTTTATGATTTTAATGCGGCAGATACTATACTAACATATTTTTTGCTCTATTTACCTGATTTTTTCAACAATACAAATATAATTTAATAAGTTTTAATATGAAAGCAGTTCACGTGAAAATGTGATTTCCGTTTTCCCGAGTATATCGCAAAGCCACAAAATAAGATTACCCAATGTTTTCAAAGTACACTACGTTACGTTGGCCAGTTTTACGTTTACGACTGTTGCACTAAATAAAACCGTAATACATTTTTCCATCCATCAACAACAAAATATACTTTATGTCAGCACCGTAAGGTACAAATTCACTTAAATTGTTATTTATATACCACTGTATAACAAGAATAGCTAGCAGTAAAAAAACGCTTATTCCAAACAAGCATAAATTTTAGAATAAAATGTTCAAACTGGTTTTAAAAATAAACTAGGTTTGACCATAAAAATATGCAAAAAATTCTAAAAAACTCAAATTGCAAGTGGTTTGACATAAATGTTGCATTATTCTGGTTGCTTTTTACATGGAGATAAACTTGTGACCTGAGGACTACCTAAAAACTACTAAAAAGTATAAAACGCCAGACAGTTGTTTCGAAAACGAGATGGCAGATAAAAGGAAACAAAGTCATCTTGCATTGCGCTTTTGCTATTACCTACTTAACATTCGAACTGACTACAACATGTTAAGAGAAAACCACAATATTAAATCATACAATAGAGTATGTTTCAAGCCTTTAGTCTTTTAGGTATACTAAACCACGAACATTATAGGCATCTAACCGAAATTTCTCCCAAATACTCAAAGTTCATCCATAATGAAACTGTTATCCTGACGTGGCCGTGTTTTCTTTGTACTATCGTATAAAAGGGCTTTGATCCTCCCAGTTCGGTAGAGGACCAGTGGCAACAATCCAAACTATTCACGATAAAAGGGGTTCTACTAAAAATAGGTACCTATACTACCTATGTAAACCGAGGGCGAGGGAAAAGAGGGTATTGTTAAACAGCGTAAGTACGGAAATGTTATTGCAGTGTTTCGGGAGTTAACGGTGAACGTCATTGAGACTATCGCATTCAACGAGGTTGCATTTGAAACTATAGAGTGAGCCTATCAGAGTTTAAAACGTAAGCACTAGTGTGAACAAGTGTTGTCGTGAATTATGTATGAAGATGGAGCTTGCCGTTTTAAAAAATCTATCTAAAACACTAATATTATCCTAACAATGTCAAAACCATCGATATTTTCTTATATAAGTTTCTCGTTGCGCGAAAATTAACTTAAATGAAAAACGAAATGTACTAGGATCAGACTAAAAACTGCTCTCGCTTGGCACAAGGGGAACCTAGCGATAGTAGCAGTCTATGCATATCATACGTCGATGATCGCATTACAATAAATAAAGCCAACGACGAAATATCAGGACGCACAACGGCCATAAATTTATGAGATACCAATTAAAACGGAGTTTTAAATATCTTTTATTTTTTACTACTTGTATCGCTAGATTACTTAACAATCAATATTTACCGTCTAAGTAGATTAGAGGACATTAAAAGCGATTATTATTAATAGTCAATAAAAGCTTTTAGACTGAATTAGTTGACGAACAAACTCAATTCAGTAGATAATGCCGAAACTTCGGTCCTTATATTAAAATAATAGCGTTATAATATTATCTTAAGTGCAATCATCGTTGAAGTAAATGGTGATGATGTATTCATAAATTTCTAATATAATTACATTCAACAAACTAGGTAAAAGGAGGTTTTACAAAAAAAAAAGAATAAATTCTATGAATTCCATAAAGAATGAGACTGACTTAATATTTGTGAAAAAAAAAAACAATAAATTGAAAGTACTGCTTTGCAACATTGAGGAACAAAAATGAAATCAGCGAAGGGTAATGTACCCATTCTCAGTATTTCTAATTGCGCGGCATTTAATGTGGCTTTATGTGTACAAATGCAATTTTTCATATGTTTATAAAATACAAATTAATAAAAGATGAAAATACGAGTGCAAAAATAAAAAAGGGGAAACACAAATGCCACCATAAACACTGCTTCTTGGCACGGTATTCCGGCCAGTGAGGTACATTTTGCACTTACTTGTGGCCAAAGGAAAATAGGGCAGGGAATTTCTACAGAGAAATTTAGCAGTAAACGCCATATTGCGTACCGCTGGCTTTCTTTAATTTGTCCCAACTATATTTTTACTTAAATAGGAGATCAAGGTATTTTTATTATGTGTAAATTTAAACCTCACAACCTAAATGTTTATACTTCAATTAATTTATTGCACTATTTCAGATTTCTACAAAAAAAAACCATACAAAATTCTTTCAAGAATAAAAAGTACTGTTCTATTTTGTGTGGTTCCGTGAAAATGGTACATTTACCGACAACATTAACTCGTTCATGGAGCTTGAAGCTAATTGTCATATTTACTCTCCAAGAAACTTGTTCCATGTTCAACAGAAAGCCTTACTTCAGGAAATTAGTCGTCCCCAAATACTTTTAGGTGTACCATGACTGAACTGTAAGTTAGTTAAACTTGGCAAATTAATTACTACCACGAATTACACTAACCTGATTTTCTGGAGTTGAATACATGATAGTTGAGTTCCTATTATTTGAGTAGATGAAACGACGTGACTTTGTAGCTGCGTATAAAAGTAACGACAGTCCTTAGCTTTTAAAATCAAGATAGAGTTGAATGAAAAAGCAATCCATTAGGGTTACAGGTTTCTAGAAAAATGTGGTTTAAATCACCTTAGCTTTTCATTCCGTGTAGACGTTGCCGTCTAAGATATTTCTTTGTAGAGTAATGCCGAACTAAATTTGTGGTTCAGATAGACTGTCAATGAAAGTAACTAGGAAGATGAAGACGACTGAAGATACAGTAAAGAGAAATCTGATTAATTAAAAAACCTTAAGATGAAATTGATTTATTTTATCGCAAACTGACTCGATAATTTAATCTCATTATCATCCACACCCCTTGTCCTCCCACTGCTGGGCATAGGCCTCCCCTTTTTCGTCCAGTTTTCCCTGTTCATCCAGACTCGACCCGCGATTTTAACTATGTCGTCGACCCATCTTGCTTCCGGACGACGGTCGCTTCTTTTGCCTTGCCTTGGCCACCATTCTGTCACCACCTTAGTCCACCTGCCGTCACTTCGTCAATTTAATATGTGTGTTGTTAATCTACTAAGAGAATTGACTTCCACTCAAAAGTTTCTCGAACCGGAATAAGTTCTTCAAATATTTTTTTATTTATCATTCACAAATATTTTACCTGCATAATAATCAGAACTACTTGTGTATTGGTAATACTGAGTCAATAAAACGAAGGGAAAGTGCAAATATAATGTAAAAGCGACTAATGTGACGTCACGACCACGTGAGTGTTCTCAATGGCGGCGGTAGCCGTGAGGTGGAAGAGCGATAGGCTGTGGAAGAGAAAATATAAGATGACTGTGCATTTGTGGAACTAAGGTATGGGAACGAATCTTCTTATACTGAAACCCGCTGAATGTACACAAACAGTTTTCAATGCTGGACTGTTAGATTAAAGACGTAGCAAGTAGACCATTATAGATGAAATTGGAAAACAGAGCCGAGAGGTGAGAGAGCTATGTAATTTTTTTTTTTCCTTTTTTCTAGTATTTTTTAATGCTACACTTTGTGTTGCGTTGTTTATTGTCTCTACGCTGAGTCCAAATTAAAATAATGATCTTTCTTTAGTCATATTGGTTAATAGAAAAATAATAAAGAAATATTGAAAATTACTTTGGTCCAGTATTGGCTGTTTCGTATTAATTATGTTTTAAACCACTAAAGTGATTTAATTTTAACCTAGTTTTCAACCACGCGTAATTCACGGATCCATCCACGGTTCAACAAACAAGGCAAATGAACTAAGCCGACAGTTAGAAATTTTTAAAGCTAATAAAGTCTACGTTTTTATTTCCTTCCCCGGTCAACAGTAAATTTATAGCTGCACTTATAATTAGTGCGAATGAAAACAAATTGTATGCAATGAATATTACGGGTGTTGTTGCAGCCTGTAATATGCTGTAATAATGTAATAAATGGCGGACGATGCTGGTTGTAATTGTGATGATGATGGCAATACAATGAGTGTTTAATTAATTTGTTAAAAGATGGATAAAAATACTATATCTGTTTTTTTGATTGTGGATCCTTTGGTAACCATGTGTAACAATATCATTAAATAACATAATGTAAGACGACCGACGTATTTTTTTTATAGTTAAGCAGACAAACAGGTATAATGCAGTTTCACTATTCTTGCTTATAACAATCTTTTATAGTTTGATTAAGTACTAGCGAGTTGTTGCTGACGTTAAAAATAATACTAGGCTTATATTTTACCATTTAACATGACTTCAAATTATGTTCACTTTTGGCATTTTGCACCAGTCAAATTCTTGTCCAATAAAGAAGATTTTTTAATTCCTAAACGAAGCCATGCGCTCGAAGCATTTTGAGTAGGGAAACAAAATGGCCAATATCTAAACATGAAGGTATAAGTTGTTAAAAAAGTAGAACCAAACCTGATCAGCATACATGAAAAAACATCGAAAACCCCAGTGATGCGATAGTATCGATGAAATTGGACACCAATTTTAGATTTTGTGTTAATACGCTTCGTACTTACGACTCACGTACGAATTCAGCTAAAGCTTACCTGCAATAAAAAAGAAGTATTCTGTTATTTTTTGTTTATTTATGTAAGATTGTATAAACACGTAATTTAAGTAAAAAGTAAATATTTGCAACTTTTGTTAGAAATATGTATAAAACTTTCGCCATCCAAATCTAACCAACTTCGCTTTCATTCCTAAATATGATGATTTTTCATCCGTTACTGAAAATATCAAAACCCTTCGCAGTATTTAAAATCACGAACCAACTTTCATTTATCGGCAAAAACCTATTCCACAAAAAAATATAGATACTATTGTATGTATGTCTGTGAGTGTGTACCTTCCAATTTCGTCTAAAACAGCTTCACATGTGTTCTGTAAAGTCAGCATCCAACACTATTATGCTAAACAGAATAACGGAGGTATCGGAACTGTAGCCGTGATGAGATGACACTCGTTTTACGACCATTCGCAATCCGACTGGATCCCTGATAGAGAATCCTTCGCGTTTATGTTTTGTTTTACTATGTAAACGTGCTGTTCTCGATGGCTCGATAAAAGTGTAATGCATTGTACACTGTGTCGTGATTTTATTGACAGTTTCAGACTGGATTTATAGTGTCATCATTATACTGGGTTATTTGTAAAACATCGACAACCTCTTAAGACTTCATTGTACTCAACATTGAAAAATCAGCTGTTCCATACATTTGTGTTCGTATGACTTCTCAAAATGTATGCAGCAGCCTATTTTTTTTCGCGATTTCAGGTGTAACATCGAAAAATTTGTTTATTATGTGAGAACTCTGACCTGTTAGAAGTTGTCGGTGTTTTATAAATAACCCTGTATACGTCAGTGGTATTGTTCTATTAGATATCACTACGCTATTGAAGTATCTAAATTTTACCTTTTCTTCTTTTCTGTCGATGTTTTTTTTTGGACAATCACAACGTAGCCAGGACATATTAATATGCTCTTTGGTAAGCCTGTTTTAAGTTGTTTACTTTGCGCTAACTGGGCATATGAAGCAACAAACTACAACAAACATTAACTCAAACAAATTATAGACGCAAAAAGTTGTTATTATTATATGCATGTGCTGTAACCATATGGTAACAATTTATTAGTAGTTTGTTGATTTGCATGATGAATAAAACTAGTCACATGCTTGGCTGGCTCTTAGTTCTAGGTGCATTCTTCGTTACGGTCATAATGCTAGTAATTTAAGACGGAAAGAGCAGGAAATCCTTAGTCAGAGAACTTTAAAGGACTTGTTTGTTACTATGAAATGTTATTATTACAGTTTAAAAGCACTACACTGAGGACATTGCAGTTATACCGTCTGTGAAATAAATGGGTAATATGGGAGCGCCCCGTTTCATGAAAATAAATGTTGTAGAGAGAGAAAATCCTGAATATCAGAAAGTTGTTACATTGGAAACATTTATACTGATAGATACTTTTTAATACTTTTAAAATTTTCATTAAAATGATCTCGTGGAATTTTATCGACGACGTTTTTATTTTCATGAGGCATTCACCTACCATTTTTTAATCTTTAATCAAAATAAATTATTTTGAAAGCTTAAAAGACAGACACATTTCCAAATCCATCCATAAATATTAATTTTGTTGACAAGTCAGAGCTTTGTCAACAAAACTACGAAATCTATTAAGTAACATCATTTGTAACCGAAGCTAAGGTAGGCGTGGCCTCGAATATAGTTGGAGAGCTATAGTGGAAAACGGACCCATCACATTGTATTAATTATTTAAGCATTATAAACATACACTACATAGTAATAAGATTCAGAGAGCTAAACCATTCCTTAATAATATCGTAGATGTTTTTTGAATGTTTAGACATTCACGACACATATCATTTCAGTAGATTTCGATTACACTTATAGACATCGTTTAAATATAAAATATTATTCACCATCTCACAATTTAATTAAAAAACCTAGCCTTATAAGCCAAAGTCAAAACTTGTGACAGCATAATCTACAGATCGGCTAAAAGGCATCATAACTTCAAGAAAAACAATTATAATTAGATATTATAATTTGATCGGCACACAACTCCCCGACTATAAGCACCACGCCCACGGGCAAATGTCCCGAAATTCGTGACGTCACATTTCCGGCCGGCCGGCACAATTTGGTTAGGGAAGTGCACCGGCCATTCGACCGGTATTACCGCACGGCCGCTGCTAACCCCTCACCTGCTAATCCTATTTTTGTTAACTCGCTCCTATTTCCACGTCCGACATTTATTTTTGTTACTTAATCGATTTATAAGGCTGTTAATGTTGGTAATTATCGTTTGAAAGAAGATTGCTTTCCCGGCCTTTATTCCATCTTTTGATCTGAAATGTCTTATGTACCAAGCCAACTTTATTAAATGAGCGTATAAGCTATGAAAGTGAAATACTTCGGAAAAAAATAAGAATTTCCATCATAATTTTCAATAAAAAGCCGATGGCAGATTAGAAACAAATGCCACTCACCTCAATGACATAACAGAACATAACCGCAGAATCAATGTCATACGTAATAATAACACAATTAAATAAATCTTGAGACCACAACGGTTAACCCACATCAGATGGTATGAAGGCGAACCGTTACAACGCGTTGTGTCGTCTCCGACACTTATGAATTGCTAAACTTTACTCATGTTTGATGGTAAGCGTTGGCTTATAGGCCGAGAGACAGGGAGCTCGAAATTTACTTTGTGTAATTTGTGTTACACAGATATTTGGAAATACGTTTCGATACTTTTATGGGTGTTGAATGAACAAATATTATTCTTTGCAGATGAGGTGAAGATAATCCAGCTGGAGATAAAAAAAAAGTTATAATTTAATCATTTCTCATTTTGTTCGAGACATTCTCAAAAAGGAAGAAATACAAGAAGGACTAAACAAAGTTCCTTTAATCAAAATATTGTCATGCATATTTATACAAAAGATAATGAGCAATAAGATCCATTGAAACGTTTAGCCTTGATCAAGAAAATCTTAGAGCGTGTCGGTCAAGGTAGTTGGTTATATGAAGTACACATTCTTACGTCATTTGGTATTAATAACATTACTTACTAACAATTGAAGCAAGTATCTGTATACCGTTATGTAAATAAGGTATATCAATTTCTTTTTAACATTTTTAAATGATATCGCAAATGACGGACAGGTTTGGAGGATAGAGGGGGAGTCCTTTGCCCAGCAGTGGGTTCTGACTTAGGCTACATAGAACATTTTTAAATAATTAATTTACAGGTATTTTTAGTGAGAAATCACAGCTACTACAAATACTGAAACAGTATTCATATTGAAATTCAATATGGTGGAGATCTAAAATCAATAATGCCAATTTTAGACTAACGAGGCACTGAATAATTAGTTAATCATTAATATAATGCCCAGTTGAGGCGGGTAATCGGTCACAATCGTTATATTAGGTAATTATAGAATTTAATGCGTGCAGACTAAGGTTACAAACATTTAAATGAACGGGTTTAAAAATTAATTAAAAGAAAGGAGCGCTATTTAAAGAAGAAACAAATTATTTATTAATTTTCCATGGAAATCTCATTTGATGTTAAACAATACAGTTTTATACAAGCAGGAAAATTTGACATATTTCTGATACCCTTTGTAAAATCTCAATGTCTTATACAATCGTACAAATATTGCAAAGTAAATATGACATAAATAGACAATAAGTGTTACTCACTCTTAAACCATTGCATAAATATTGCTCTAAAGTTTACCAAAACTAAGGCAACACGGCACCTAAGCGGTGTCTTTGCGTTCGCTTTGTTTGTTAAGTCAACGTGTCAAAACTTTGTGTAAATAATATACCTAGCTACACACATACATCATTACTCACAGTTCATGGTAGGCTGCGCTATGTAGCTTGATGACGTCACAGTTCAGGCCCGGCTTATCCAAATACGAAGCGATTGGGAGAGTTACTGCTCGTGCGTCACGAATTAGCACTTAGAATGTATATTGATAAGTTGAAATTGGATCAACATTATGTTAAATTCGAAGCACGTTTCCACTTAGTGTGGTTTTACTTTTGTTACATTACGCTGGTGCTTCGAGTAGTCTGATGGAAGCTGTAATACTGTAATATTATTATAATGTGGTTAGCAAAACCAACACATGTGTGACTGATGCAATTTCTCTGTCTACAAATACAATCTCCGTAGATTTCGTACTTACTGGATTACTTGACACAAATTTACCTAAACACGGTTAAGAAACGAAGAAGACTGAAGTATTTTAGAATGGTAAATAGCGTGATGACTGTAATAAACACACATAAATGGGCTAAAGAGGTTCTAACTGAAACCTAAGTTTTCCATACCTCAGGCTTTAGCCTTCGTAACTGAATAACGCATCCTTTAGAACAAATATTAAGGAAGTAGGTAAAATATACTTATTGGTTAACCGAACCATACTAAAGATCAAAATTTGAATATCATAAACATACATAGATTATACTCAAGCCGCGGTCGGTTCAGCTCCTTGACCCACAAAATACTTGGACAATAACACCAACCACTGCGGCATATCTATTATGGCGACAATACCTCGGATGTATGCCCTGAACATAATATATGCCTAAACTAAGTAAGTGCCCATTGTGAAGATTGTGTGCCTGTCGTTTGCTGAAATATATTTGCTTTGTTGTTGTTCCTAATGTTAGGTTAGCGTTAACACATACTTGGCTATACACAACTTCACCTGTAAATCTACAAGTCAGTAGTTGATAAAGTTAGGTATTCTCACTCGGGTCTTAAACTAAGTTTACTAGCATCGTAAAAAGTATAATAAGACAAGCATAATAATAATTATAAGTCATTGATATTACCTTTATAGGGCAAAAGTCTCACTTCCCTCTTTCCATTTATATCTATGTAAGGCTATCATTTCCGCAACATATCTATTTAATAAGAAAATAAACCTTAGATTTAAACAGAAATATTAAATAACCTCATAATACGTAATGCAATAACAATAAAAACAACTAAACATCATAAGCAACCTACTTACACAACCCAACTTTCTACGTCGCATCTTCAGAGCCAACAAAAAGATCTTGACACAGTCCCACAACGAAACACGCTATACGGCGACAATCTCGAAACTCACACAAAACGAGTGATAAAACAAAAAAATCGATAATTAGTGATGTAACTGCATATTACAATCGGTTGCATCGGGGCTTGCGCAACAATCGTATGAGGTCGCGACACGCAGGCGCAACACTTGCAATAATGTGCGCAAAATGCAGACAGAAGGTCAAATCAAAAAGTTTCGGATATTTATACCAAGTCATTTTTTATCTTTAAAAAACTACAAATAACCGATTTATACTATCAATTCTGATATACATTTTGACTGCTCATTGACTAACGTTAATTCAGGGCAATTTAAAAAAATCTGGGTAACATTCAATATTGAAACGAAAATCGATTAATTTTATTATATAATGCGAATTTTTGATTCAGTTTTGACAGCTTAGATTTAATTTATTGAAGTAGATTTTTTTCTATAATTTCTTGACATTTAATGTTAAAACGTTCTTCCATTGACACGGTGCATTAATAATTCATCAATTAATTAAATTATCTCGTAAATTAGCAGTCTCAGATTATTTAAAATCTGCAGTATTGTCAGATTATTGAATAAGTTTTGTACTCAATGGGACTTCTGCATTCCTATCCATTGTTGAAGGTGTGATGCGCGCTCGAAACCACGCACCATTGATTTTAATGTGCATTGTTAAGACGTGTTGCACAAACTATAAGATTATCGGGTGGATAATATCGTTTTAATTGTTGGCTACACCACCATTTACCATAGTGTTTATTATACTAAGGTACATATCATTAAAATTTGTTTATGAAATATGGGAAGTATAGCTTTAAGTTTTTATGTTGTATTATAAGTATTTTAAAAGTCTATAAAGGAAATTTAACTACCCGTTTTGTTACATAAACATGTTGATAGGTAATTTTAGGATTATTTACGTGACAGTTAAATCAACATTAGGTTAATAGTGAGTTTTGTTGAAGATTTTACGATTGTGGTTCGGCTATTAAGTCGGTCTCTATTTTGATCATGGTAGTATTTTCCGAACTTTATGAATGTGGTATTTTAACAACCTTTCTATTTGAATTCATTAATATTAATTATATGCTTTGGTAATGATTTATAAGGAACAAGATATTTTTATTAAAAAAAAACACATAGAATTGAGGACATCCTTTTGAAGTCAGTTAAAAATGGGCCTTCATATAGAATATTAACTATGAGTATTGACTTATCAGGAATATTATATATATTTATCGAAAAAATGGGGACAAATAATGAAAATAATATTTTCGTCTAAAAGATAGCATAGCTGATATACATCTAAGCAAAGAACTGATTGTTAGTCATGAACTTAGTGCACCTACGTACGTACTTACACCTGCAGACTAAGTACCCATTACGAGCACATCAGACGGTATCAGACATCATTCAATCACACACCTCGCCACAAATGAGCACGTATAGCAGTTACTTAACAATCACAATATCGAAGCGTGGGATAGTAGCGTGAATCACTCTTAATTGTGCTTGTACCATCTGTCATTGTGGCGTAATTGCTTTCGAATCTCGCCTCCGTAACGTTTGCCGAAAGATGTTATTAATAATATCATGCTGTTATCAATAGGTATGTGTTCTTGATTTATTGTGTTTGTAACATGTTAGTGTTTTTATGTTCGGCCTTAATGAAATAGCATTGTTGCTAATAGTAGGCATGTATTGAAATAAAGCGACTTTTACGGATTTTTCGCGGTATATACTACAACAGTTCCCGACGTTTCACCGTCATTACTAGTGACATAATCATGGACAGACTCCTAGGCAATATACAATACTAATGATAGAATCCGTAAAAAATAGTTTAATTTCAATGTCTAACATACGCATAAACCTTAGTAGGTAAGTTACCATCTATGTTGATAGATGTGCCTGTATGACCAGTGATGCTTATGGTCATTGACCTTAGAAAATGCGTAGGTCATACTAGAGAGATTAGCTTAGGACCGGGTGAAGTGGTTTATCTAAGAAAGGCCTTTGGAGTGGGTCCCTTTTATATAAACATGTTACTTTTTCATTACATTAATCTCTTTTTTATTCATCTAGCTCTCATCCCAAGTAAGCTAAAACCTATTCTATTCTGACCGTAGAATGATTATTTTTTTGTCAGATACTAAGCTGGTGACCATCTCTTTAACACACTTTATATCATTCATACAAAAAACAACAAAACCTCAAATGCTATGATTACTGCAAGTTTCTTCAAAGACATTCCATCATTACCATTTAACAACTGATCGTAGATAAATAACAATTAAATAATGATCTATGTTTATTAACAATCGTGTCATCGAGGCAGTACCGGATTTCCATAACAGGCTATAAAGGGTCGGCTTATCCCATAAGGCATTGAAGTCGTAAAATATAAGGCTTTAATGCGCAGTCATAAACGGGAGGTTCGACTTGTAAGCCGGCACCGACTTATACTTACACTATGAATTGATTGTTTTTAGGGTTCTGTAACTTCGATTACTTTCTTGACAGTCTGACAATTTTATTTCGCTCTTTTTTTGTTACTAAGAAGCTTAAACTTAAAGTTTTTAAGAAGCTGTTTATGTCAACGTTAAAGAGTATAACTAGTAATTTATTTCGCTATTCTCATACATATCCGAGTTACTTAAAAACTATAGGGTAATTTCAGAAAATTATTAATTTGCATGATGCAGTCATGATGGTAGGTCATGAGGAAATTGAAGTACCATGGATCAGAGAGAGTGTCTAACTTTGATGGTATGAAAAAAAAACTTTTTTTCACCCACACAGTTGTACGGCACCCTCGGAGCTCCAGTCCGACTTGCACTTGTCCGGTTTTACTTACTACTAAATGTAGAGTTTGTACGAGAAATAAATAAATTGTACCATTGTAATCCGTTAATGGAAAAACTTATGAACGTTATAAATATTAATACTATACGATGACAGAACTTGCCGCTTCCTTGTCTTTTATCCTATTTATTTTAATTTCAAGTTTCCATAAGTAAAAACAGATTAAAGATCTTTTACATTTTTAAATACCAATAATGTGTCCTTACAATTTTGCATAATAATAACTATATAAATATTTTCTGACAAGCAGCATATAAAATTGATTATGTTTAGGTAAATATCGCTAAGTCAAATACAAATTAAAAGATCAGTAGGTCGCAAAAATGTTGCGGTATTTATTTTAGAAGCGTATTGTGCTAATTAATGTTAGAGGTCAGGTCTTCACTAAACTAAAATATGCAAATTATACTAAAATTGCTTGCGATTGACCTACCTGAAATACCAGTTTTAAACGATCTTGTAGAAACTATGACGCCTTTCGTACACGAGGCGACAAAATTTTCCCGTACCCGGCCATTTAGGCCTCCAAGCAACTAAAATACAAACCATAGAGGTTTGTATCACGAATCATTGAAAACTAAAGTCTTCAAATGAAATCAAATTAAAATAGTTTATTTGGGACAATGTGGTTCAATAAATAGATAATAAATAAATAAATGCGGACAACATCACATACTTTGTTCTGAACCCAAAGTAAGTTGCTAGAGCACTTGTGTATGGAATTCAGAAACAACGAAGGTACCACAAACACCCAGACCAAAGACAATGTAGAAACGTGATTTTCTACATTGACCCGTCCGGGAATCGAACCCGGGACCTCAGAGCTAGCGACACCTTGAAACCGGTGTGAACTCGACCACGGAGGTCGTCAAACTCAAACAACAATAGGTTTACACCAGAAAATTCCCCTCCATGTAGTGCCATAATTTGGCGTACAAACATTAAATAGAAGTGAATTAATTGCCTACGTGTTATTTACTACTACAATAGTAAAAAAATTATATTATTATTTAAAACATAGGAACATTCAGACGGATGACCTGCGTTGCCTCGTGTACAAACAGCCTAAGTCTTGAGTACTTTAAATTAATATTCATCGTAAACAAGTACATTTCTAAACGTATATAACAAATGCTATTTACGTATATTTTACTGTAATGTATGACAAATAGAAAGATATTTACATGCAAATTAGCTTTAACATTAAAGTAACTATATTTATTGATGAATAGAACATACACTAAACAAGTATGCTTATATAAAGGAAATGGTATCTATGTAAAATAATTACCGTATATTTCACAATGTTAACTACAACTTGTACGTGTAGTATAATTCAGTTATTATAAATTGGTGACTTAATAAATAAATGTTTTACATTCCATTTAAACATATTAAATGGAGAGGCTAAATAATAAACACTAATGATTGAATAGGTACTAAAACGTAAATCGGTTTTAAGCCGCCCTTAACTTCCATTATATTATCTCTGTTTCTTTATGGTGTACAGGCACATTAGGTAGCCGTATAAGAAGGTCAGTTAATTTGCGTTTCGGCATTCGGGGTTAACGTACCAAAATTGCATAAAACACTACAAACAAATTTAGAACTATCAACAGGGTATCTGCTACTTGGGAGCAATTGTTTAATTCACATTGATATTATCCAGCAAAGAAATCTGAGATTTATGTTTGTAATTGTATGCAAACGTAACATTTTCCAGCATCGCTCCATTTCGCTAAATACGCATTATATTTGACACAGCCCGCTCCACACAAAGGAGTCGAACTCAAACAATTATTTTCTAAACCGCTGAATCTGTATGTAATGTGTGCGTTGTTTACGACAGGTAATCATATAATTATTTATGGTTCTTATCGTGAGTATAGCACAGCCTAGATATGAAACACTGAAGATAGAAAGGTACTTTTTTATTTAACTAAATGCCTTCTCTATCTGGCGTATGATTCTTGTGTTTTACAAACTATAAACTGACATGCAAATGAAACACCCTTGGAACAACCATTTTGAATGACACTAGTGCTTGTCCCTTGCGGATATCAAACCTGCAGCATGTTGCGAGACCTATTGACGTAGTGACCTATACCACTCGGCTATCCGTGCGGTCTTCCTTCCTACTGCCAAATCGAAAGTAATTTTTCAGACACGCGGACACAATTAAGCGGAATTCGATAAAGTATTGAGTAGTAAAGAAACCGTAGTTACTTATGTCCCACTCTTGTGTTGCAATGCTGTCGTAGTGCTTCACTATTGCTTGTCAGGTCAATTGGTGCATATCGATACACCTAAATTGGGGGTATTCCTTACCAAATGCAGGCAGGAGTGCTGCGTCGAGGCCAATTTATTGGATCCCTAATGTATCGAAATATTATGGGGAATACGATTTCTGATACGATCACTGTGATTAATGCCGTGTCGGGTATTGTCTTGCAATAATTCTCTAGATTTTCCTCATGTATTACTTTGGAATAAGGCAAGGTATATTCTTTAGAATTATGTATAAAAATGAAAGCTCTTATTTATATTCCTCTTTTCATGGCAGTGTTTTTGAAAATCGTGCGGCATTGAATGCTCAACGTAAAGGTATGAAATAAAAATATAGCAGAAATCATTCAAGTTAAGTTAGAAATTATAAATAGATGGGAACAGCAGTACAAACATTAATTTATGTTTTGTATCTTGCCAATTCCATAGTTTTAGTCCAAACTATAGGTTGTTCCACTATCATTTAATTTTATGTATGCACATGCATATTGTCACTAGAGTGTGACTTGGGCCTTGGGCTTTTTATTTTGTTTGAGGCGAACGGTGTCGTATAGCAACCGTTGTCAACACACAACGTTGCATAATTACTTGTCATAAATGACTATAAAGACAAAACAAGCTAATTGTTAATATAAGCCAACATGTGTGACTTAATTTTTTTTGCGACGAGATATTTCCTTTAGTAATATAGAGTCAAACTAATCGAAGTCCTAAAATCTGGCTACCAAAAATAATCTTGGCAAAGTTGAAAAACTTGGTAGCCTTTTGGAGAAAAACCGGCAAGATCGCGTGTACACAAAGGTCAAGTTAAGATCGGCAACAAAAACATACATATTATGGTTTTCATTAAATATTATATTAGATTTGAATACTTAAAAAAATGTGGGAAAAAATATACTGAATATTACATTTCCGTTGAAAGTAGCTAAAACCAGTAAACATTACATAGAAGTAACTTCTTGTATCTAGTGCCAATTCTTAGCAAAAACATGCAAAAATTAACACGAATAAAATCCTACTTACTAAGGCACCAAGGAATTATTTGACATTATTTAAGGTCTGACTATAACCGACTAATAAGAAGGTTGTCGCACGGAAAGCTGTTTTTGGAATAAGCGTTAGACTGTCGTGACCGGAATACGAACAAGTTAGGAACTGTGTCGTAATATGTTCAATGTTAGCTTAGACCTTAGGTGCTGCGACTGTGACCCTATGGTATCCCAAACTGAGAAAGGTAAAATGGCTATTGCTCGAAAAACCCTGTTGTCAAGCCGTTTGGTTTAGTGGGGATTGGTGTTTGCTTGTTACATAGCTATGTGTACAATACAGAATGGGTTACAAACAAGTGAGCTAGATTGGGTATCTCTAAAGTTTTATAAAAATATAATATTTTTTGTTTGTGTATAGTTTGTATACTTATTGATGAGCAAAAAAACGCTTTAAGTACAAATATTCATTTCAACTTTTTCATTACCCAAATGATTCTAAAAACTTCTTACATCGAGTTTCTAAATGGCTATTACAAAAATGTTGATTCTCTCCATCAAAATAAAGCTCATCCTACACCAAAAACCTCAAACATAATACGTTTTCAATCAAGAATTATCTGAGACGGCAACTTGTTAAGATAATCGGCGCGTCAGTAAAATTAACGACTTCCAAACTTCGTCCCTCGTAAATCTTTTAACGTGCGGGCGACGGATTCCGTATCCGTGTATAACGGCTCATAAATTGTTCCTCGATAAATCATTACAACTCATTCCATATTAGCAGCAAATTAACCTATTTTATATAAATGTGTAATACTTTCTCAAGGTCATAATGCTGTCAATCTTACGCGTGGGTTGATTGTTTTAAGTATTCAGGCTAATCTAGGCTTTATTTATTTCGTAATAAAATGTAGAATTGTTTGTGATTGTATCTTGTTTATTACGGATAAACAATCTAGCGAGAGAGGTCAACGTTAACATCTCATGCATCACTTAACTTGATCCACTGATCGTACCTCTACATAAAACAAGCGGTTAAAAAGCACTTAAATTCCCACATTCCATTCACCATTGTTAAAGATAAGATAATTTAAATCAGAGATTTGGGTCGTCTCGAAGTAAATCGAATAGAAATTCGGATAGTGCAAATCGTTAGTGAGAATCGGCACAATACTGTCAATTATTCGAATCATTTTGGGTGTCCCAATTAACTGGGACCCGAATAGCGCAGTTTCTGACGAGAACTCGATTTTGACCCACAAATTAGAAGATGATTGTTTAGGACAACACTAATATAACCAACATTTCGGATTACTGAGAAAGTAATAATAAAATTGAGCTTGTTATAAATAGATGTCTATACCATAATTTTCACAAGACTTAATTTAGTCCTAAAGTTAATATCAAATCAAATGGTTTAATATATTATTTCAAATACCGATATCTAATTGTAAATATAGACATACGTAAATATACACCATTCATGTAAACTTTCATTAGATAATATTTGATTAGCCAAATATTTAGAAACCATTTTTTTTTTTCAACAAAAGCGATTTATCTAGGGATTCGAACTCCCTCGACTTTAGCTTTTTCTTTTTTGGGCGTTTATGTAGATACGAGTACTAACGCCCATTTTGATATCCTATCTATATCTACCTTAATAATCCATAAATAATTTGATTTCAATAAGAATTTTAAACTAAAAATAAAATATTCTAATATGAGTTTCTGCGATCGTAATAATTCTTCTGCGGAATTGAAGAGCTGTACAGTACAGGAGTACAAGTCGTTAAGTACTTTCTGGAAACTTTCCAAGTTTCGTAATTCTCAAGACTCTATGTCAAAGTTCGTATGCAAATTCAGAAATTTCTATGATGCCTTACCCAACTCCGAGTATTTTACGATTCCGTCTTCAATTTTCCCAATAAGTATGTAATGCTTACCTGTGAACAAATAGAAACAAAATAAGTTGATAGTTAAAACACACTTTTTAGTAAAATTCGATATTTTATTTAATAATATCTGATGTGACCGCTGCTTAAGATTATTTTGGACTAGGTAGTGTATCCAGTAAAAACAGCATTCTAACTAAAAATATTTGGTTAAAGTTTGTAGTATGTAAGTTCAAAAGTACAAACTTTTTCGCCTTTATGATTAACTATATTTGACATTTTTGTGAATATTAAATGGGCAGGCAGTTTATTAAAAATAAATTAATATAGATGAAAATAGGTACGTTTACACCCTCATTGCTCTCCCACCTTCCGCCACTTGAATTCACTTTCTAGAAAAGCGCTTGTAATCAGAAAATCCGAAGCGTGAGCTCTAACAAACAAAAACACTTAGATTTGTTTAACAAACCGTTGCGGGGACGTGTTTATCTATCTATTCACAGTATTCACGCCCACTAGTCGCGATAATGCGCCGCTCGAATTACAATCAGGCGCAACTTAATACTTGTTTTGTGAGGAAAAATCAGACCGTAAAGCACTATAGGGCTACTACTAGGGAAACACTTGAGTTTAAGTATCGGGTTTTGGTGTGTATGAGTCATTCCGAGAATAGAAACCTTTATTTTGGATAAATAGAAGATGTGGGTAATGTTACACTCATGAACAAAAAAATATTCAACCATGTCAGTGGAACATGGAATCCCTAAAAGATAAACTTTTGTCTTACTTTGGTACTGCAATGACAAGAAGAAAAGTGATCTAGTATTTAAACATTAAATTTCACGACTAATCCCAACAATACATTATACATTTAACAGAACAATACACTACAATATCCTACACTCCCCAAACCTCATGTTATCCGGAACAATTGTATAAATGATAATGCAATCAATTGGATTAGCCGTGCAATCGCGACAGTTAGGTTACGTACACCCAATCGGATCAGATTACCGAGTACGTTTGAGCTTCGCACACATCAATCACGGGAATCAATGCTACTCCTTATCTGATGTCTTAGTCCCAAGAGAATCGCATAAAGGAGAAATGGAATTATTAGGTAGTGACGTCACATAGTGCGTAAATGTTCGAAGTTATTATACCTATAATTAAGAACAGCTGTATATACCTATTATTCATAATTAAAAGATGTATGATTTAATAATTTTGAAAATAAGATATTTGCGTAGGTGAACCAGTGAACATGAATAATAAACGTTATTAATTGGTATATTTTAGGGGACTTTAGAAATATGTTATCGACAGGTAAGTTCAAGATCCACAGTTTCAAACTATGAGACAAGTGCTGAACTGAGTATAATAATCGTCTACGCTTGATAAAGGGCCTGATTAGATTGTTCTTTGATGAAAACGCGCTGAACAATTAAAAGGAACCTTTCATAATTTAATCAATCTCCACACAAGAAGGTCGCCTAAGTTCCTCTTATGTAATACATCCCTCGTACAAGGCATATCACATGCACAATTACATTATGTACAAAGGGAATACGTCAAGTGTGATCGTAAGCGAGGCGTGGCGACTAATAATACTGTATTCTCCTACGCGCCTGTTAGATCCAATCAGAGCCACGTACATTGAATATAGAGACTTCATTGTTAAACAGAGATGCGTTCCAGTCTCGAATAGTGCAAATCTTCATAATTATAACGTGAGCAGCCTGCCTACGTATTGTGCGTGGTGTGTGAAACGCCTTAATTACATTGACAAGTACGTGGCAACTCGATCCAGTAACAGCCACTCCGATGAATATTAATACAGCTTCGTGTAGAACCGGTGTGTAATGGTAAAATGTTATGGATGTATGCATAACCATTTGACTACAGCGATTATGTTCTGATGAAATCTATGTGCAAATAGAACGACAATTAAAAACAAAATATTAAAACGTTGAAATGATAAAAGTGTTTGAACAACAAAAAGGTATTAAAAGCGAAGCGGTGAATGTTGAATAAAGTATCAATATTGGCGTTATTGGTGCGATCCGAAACGGCTGTAACAAGGTGGGTCGCTGACAAAACAAATTTACATAAATCCGGCTGAATCCGTAAAAATGACGCGCGACAGGCGAGCCGATAAGCCTCGGGTATCATTAGCTGGGGACTGAGTCGGGCGATCACTCACTTGTGCGGCCTCCGATGCGAGTGGCCCACGGAGAAATCCCAAATATCAATCTTCTTTTCCTCATTCTTCCTACGATCAATTCTAAATTGAAAATCCCGAGAGATGTGAAATCACTCAGCTCTTATCTTTGAGCTGCGTAAAATTTCGATGAATACGATATCCGACATGAAATCACTTAAGTCAATCAATTCACATAAATATCGTGAAGAAAAGAACCTAAGTATAAGAACATTTAGAGGAGAATATACCTATTTCAAAACATTTCAACACATGTCTCCAAATATTACCATGAAATAGACCAAATCCTCACCAAAACTAGATACCAATTTACAAGAGCGAGACATCCAAAAATGATTTCCGATTTCATAAATCGAGATACAGTTCCCGTTTATTAATTTAATTCGGATTCTGTCAGTGCACTACGAGAAAGTTTCATAACGCTCGCCGGTTGAACTTTGAAACTACTCGACTTTTCCCCATCTTCTTTTATTTCATGAGACACAATCAAACTGGGCTACAACCTAAAGGATTTTCTAGCAATCTCCAACTGCGCTGCAACTCAAAAGGCCTTTGATATAATTTAAGATAAAAACTTCCTTTATGTACTAGCGTTTTATATGTCCGTACTTTAAAGTTTTCTGTGTTGAATATTGCTTTATAGCAAAGGTATTTTGAAATCTTGAATGTAACATAATCTTTGTAGTTACTTTTGTTTTTGGGCTCATGCCCAAAAACAAAAGTCAAGTTCACAGTCTCATGACTGTGAACGCCATAGATGTTTTGCCAACATACAGGCTAAAAAAGGAATTTATTATCGAAATATAGCAACTTGTCTATCTAAGCCCTATCTATCCTAATGTATAAACTTGTGTATCTATCTCACATCAAAATATTTATTTTGAAATAAAAACGTCCTTGACGAAAAAATATCAGTCAGCAAAAAAATCTTTGACAATAAAAGTAAAACACAGAATCTGTTTTGCAACCTCTAAGAGGGGAAAAAAATGATTCAGCCGACAAAACGGATTTGATAATGACATGAAAGAGCAATTCTACAAAATCATCTTGTGATACGTCGCCAAAAATACCTTCATTGGTATTTTGAGACAGATTGAGAATCGAAAAATCGAAGTTAGTAAAAAGGCATAAAAGCAATTTTAAGGATTCTTAAACTCGATTTACAAGTGTCTTTCAGAAGTAATATGATTTCACAATTTATATTTGAAAAATAATTTTTTTTTGGGCCGCGCGGATTAAGACCAGTTGGTAAAGACTGTTTCAATATGAGACTGGATGGTAAACCTGGCCTTTCAGAATACAAGAACAGTTTAAGCAGTTCAGCAGCTTTGAGTGGACAAAATAAAAATCAGACAGCCGGAAGGTTCGCATTCCTTGTGCGTTGATCACTGACTAACTGTTTGATCAGTTTGCGTACAAGCAGCCTAAAAAATCAGGTTGGTTATTTACGTGCATTAATTTCAACGTGCAGTTATAGGGCTTTAAGTCCTGTATTTGTTGAAATGAATATGGTAGGTGGAGGCCAAAATTGATAATTTATTAATAGGATCAAATTTATTCTCAGGCCATTCTTTCTGTATGTATAACAAGAAATTTTACAAGGCCTACTAGATTCCTTGATTCCTTTTACTTTTATTATTTTCAAGATTGTTCCCATGGTCGGTATATATCATTCTGTGCGAATTGCGTTGTTTTGTGGTTTGTTTAATACTGATTATTGATTCGCTCACGGCTTCTTTGTATCCAGTGAACAGTAGAAGGAACCTTGTGAGAATATCCGTTCCTCCTTTACTTGAGAAATAGAATAGTTTTAGGGGTAGGCTATACCTACCTACTAGTTTAACGTTAATATAATCAATAGAGGTCAAAACCTATCCCGAACCCAAAGGATGATGTAATCTATTTGATTTCACTTTCAGATTACACCAATTTCTCTAACCCATTAAGATAATAGACATATACAACGCAATTTCTGCATTGCCTCTTATCATCGTTAACGCGGCGTGAAAGGTGCATTCGCAAGAAATTAATGTACCGTCACACGCTGCTTCCTAATTAACCGGAGTTTGATAATAATTATGTTTGTCCAAAATACAATAAACTTTCATCTTCAAAATGGTTTAATGTTTATTGTTTTTATTATGAGCTCATTTCTATGAGAGTGAAATTTATTTAGAAATATTCAGACTATGCTGTAATCGTTTTACTGTTAATGTCTGGTGATTCGCTTGCTATTTCGTGTCTGAATGTTTAACGATAGATGCTATACTGTCATGAGATATTATCATAATATTTATTGAAGGTGAAATGAACTTAAAGGTTATTATAGAATTTATGGACGTCAATAACGAATTTCCATAATGGGTGGTTGTGGCTGCAGTGGTTGGCTATTTGGAACCTAATGTATGCATTGACTCGAAGCTTAGAATTTAAGCGAAGGTGTTTGAGATGATCGATAAGCGAGTGTGATGAGCACAATCAGAATAGGGAACGACGAACCATTGTATGGTCTCACACTAAAGACTATAATAGCTTCGAAGCTAATAATTCTTGGTAAACCCAAAAGCTAGATTTCACTGAAGCAGAATCATCTAATCTTAAGTGAGCATACTCAAAGGTTTAAAACGTAAATAACCACATTTTACCTCATTCTTTGTTATGCAAATCTTGTAGGCATAATTATGAAAATTTCGGTCATACATTGCTTTGCATACCTACATAATAAATAAGTTAATCCTCGTAACGTTTTGAACAAAAATGTAACGAATCTTCATATTAAACCTGAAGTATTTTTGTCGTTTTGTTCTGCCGTTTGAGTTAAAAATGACAAAGTAACGACATATGAATGTGATTATGAAAATCCTACGTCCTTCAATAAACCTTTAAGTACCATGACTAATATGGCGCCATAAGTACAAAACCTACTGAATTTCTTTGTTGAAAATATTTTGTAACTATAACGAAGTAATAACAGAAGATCAACGCAATGTTCTACATTTAAAGGATGTTCTTCTCACATAAAGCATTTCTAATTTAGATTTCCTCTAAATAAATACCTAACAAGGATTACCTAAAACAGAAGTATGAGAACGAAACTTATTAGACTTAACAACAAACTCCAAAACAGGTATAAGCACATTCGAATAATCGGTTTATAAACAATTTGTGATAACCCATCATTAACTTCTAATTTACCAAAACCAACCTTAACTCCTTGACATTAAGATTGGGTTTTCTATGTGGGGTAGGAGCAAAGAAACCAAATAGGGGAACCTTACGGTACTCGATAGAGAGTAGAGCGGCTCAACGTCGATCGAGTCAGGTCAAAGTTTGCTTATTCATAAATGGTTAGAAATCATTAAAAGAGTAGTATAAGAAAGTAAAAAAAAGTAGTGTGAAACTAAAATCATTCTATAAAAATAAAGTAAATTTTGAATTACAATAAAAAGGTTTACTTGGTAATCGACTTAACACATAAATGTCAATTTAAAAAGTAAACTGCTTCAATTAAAGTTACTGGACATTTCTGGTAACAAACACACAAAAAAAACCTTATCGATGTAAAAACCTCTTTTTGGAGTCAGTTAAAAATTACGTCGTATTTCATGTCAATACCGAATACTAATGTAACATGTTTGGAGCAAAAACGTAATTGGTGAGTAAATGTTGCAGTTCCAATGAGGTAATCAATCAAACAACAAGTTGCATGCTTACAACAGTGATGATTCCATACGTTCTTACCTCATGAGAACCGGTTATGTTTAGTTCATTATACCCTAACCAGACTCTTGATCAAAAAACTACATCGAAATATTTTTAGGAATTTAGCTAAACTAAACATTTCGATAAATTCGTTAAGCTGTTTTAGAGTGATAACAACACGATATATATGTACAGCTAATGTACCATACAGTGCATAAGGTATTAAACAAATAAAAAATGTGCATTTCAAAAATATACTAGAGCCAGCTAGTAGCTGGACAGTAATAATTGACAAAGAAAACTTGTGGAAAAAGCTTAACAACTAAATACCAGATAGTTAAAAAAATCCCACCCACATTTTACCCAACAGTATACTAGCATAGTCACACATGATAGCGGCTAAGCCTACTATTATCGGGCACAGCGAACTAAATCCAGCAAATAAAGTCCACTAGTTCCCAAGCTTAACGTAAAAGATCATCGATAGCCACAACTACCGGTACCGAGGCTAGTTACATGCCTGTCGCAACGTAGAACAATTTAATAATACGATAGAGGTCATCGCATTTATGGTACGCGATGATCGGGTGGCATCGGGCCATACCGGTGAAGCAAGCGACTGACCTTTACTACCTCGCCTCTGCCGCCTCCCTTCTATTCCCCACCGCAGACCCCTTTACCAAGTCACATCACGGATATACGAGCTATGCTCCGAACACTAAAGTAACTAAACGAAAAGTATCTATAATATTCCCTGTACAGCTAGTACCCACTAAATTATACACCAATAAATTAAAAATAAGTGTCGCGTCAGTTCAAATGTGTCAGAATTGTTTTGATGATCTTGTTGGTTAATATAATCGTTTGTTAATGAACTAACAAACCTTGACACTTTCAAATCTGACATTAAAAACTAATTAAGTAACTTCGTGACGAGAATTTAGGAGCCTTGATTAATATTTGGCATTTACATAATCGCTTCGTGTCATCTGCATGTTAAATACGTCCTATATTTTATAGGTCTTGTTTGTTTATTATTTAAAGAAATGTGTAGATACTTAAAATATTTTAAAGCCTTGCATTTCTGGATACACCGAGACGCGTTGCCACCTTGGCGAGAGAAATAAAACTAGGCATCAATAAAAAACATCGTTATTCTAAAAATAAACCGAGCTAAAACAAGTTAAACGCAAATTATATGCAGCATCCAGCAAAAAGACGATACACAGTATTGAGTAAAGTATTTTTCCAACCAATGAAATTGTAGCTATTTGAATCTCCGGACTGGTTTGCTCAAGTGGTACTTTCATGGGAAGGTAATGCAAAGCTATAATCCCTATAAACATGGCGTATTACTGGGACCGGATGCGACGGTCATATTTCATTACAATGCACTCCGAGGAAGACATGCAAGTACCGTGGTATAGACGGAGAAATATCGTAAATTGTTAGGCAAGTTCAATCAATAGCTAGATTATCCAAATGATTTCATGTAAAGATGATTAAGAATGATTGGAAAACGATAGAAAATTGCCTGCATCCTGAAATTATGAGGCTTAGAATTATCTTAAATGTCATATCAGGGATATAAATTTTAAATGTTTTTGCATTTTAATTAAGATGGGCCTGATGAACGGATATTCATAAATAACTGTCAAGAATTTATTCACCATTGAACCTTGCCATAATGTTATGTAAAGTATAATTATTTCTTAATAGTTTTCATTTTAAATATAGTAATATTTTAAATGAAAACTATTAAGAACTTAATGTTTATGTTACGGTAAATGTGATTAATTGAAAATTATTAATAATTTTACAAAATTATTAATAATAATCACATGTTTTGGTAAATGTTAATAAACAATCGAAATTTATTACTTTTAGTAGTAATTATTAATAATTCTCGACATATATTGGTAAAAGTGATAAAATAAATAAAAACCCAATGTTTTTTGACTAGCAGGTATTTATTTATATTATTCACTCTTACCCTGACATATACACTGACTTATACATATAAACTTGGTTAATGTTTCTTTAATTTATAAAAATATATGTGATGGGTACATACGTCGTCGCTCGCTTCGCTCGCTCTGTTGCAAGGTCGCAATATCTAACCTAACCTAACCTATTGATCTCCGTCACAAAGTCGAACCTAACCAAGCATACTAAATAAACAGCCCCGCAAACCTTGGCCACTTATTACATTTATCACTACTAGGGTTAAATTATTAATAAAAACCGACAAATGTGATAAAGAACAATGGCAGAATTTGGTCTGGACTTTTTTTGGCGTCCATAGATTTCATAAATATCAATCAAATTTAATTAATTTTCTACGATTTTTCAATTATTCACTTCTTCTTGTAAAAGCCGGAGTTATTTTTATGTTTTTAAAAGCTCATAAAATGATGTTCGAATTAGGTTACCTACATTCGACATTTTACCATTAAAATAGTGGTGTGACGCTGTATAATCAAACGAATGATCGATATAATCGACCGATCGATCGACCCGTGTAGAGTTCGTTTTGTTTTTAACATAATATTAGAATTATCTATTCTTTCGTCTTTAATCAATGATATGTTTGAAGAAATGCTCCTACTTTTAAATCCAATTAATAATGGATCAAAATATCAGAGGATCGTTTCAGTGTCGTATCGATTCTCAAGAAAAACGAATCCAAAAGTGCAGCACTACTTTTGTTTTGGACAGTGAATGTTATCTGTGGTTGTCTGTCAAGTGAAGACGCTACAGAACTACTCCATTATATTTTTCTATGCTACAAAATCCTTCCGTGTTTACTATGTCGGTTGTGTTTTATGATTATATTTGGCTTTCTATTTATTTTTACCCTACCTGGACTGTTTATGGACTGATTGATACTGCCTTGTGTGACTAGTGCGTGCCCTTAGGACTACGATATTGCTTTTGCGTGAGCATAAGCTAATCTTACTTTGCTTCGATTGTGCCTATATAGTGAATTGGATTTTTGTTGTAAACCCATAACAATAACTATAGAAGATTACGATAGAGATCATCGTCGCCCGCGCATTTTATGTGTAATGATGATAATGAGATGAAGAATGAAATAAATAATTATTTTAAACAAAATATGTTTTTTATTTGCCCTAACATAGTTCTATTGTTTACGCGGCAAGTGCATTTTTTTAATACGCGCTCAGCTTTCTTAAACATTCAATAATTGAGTACTATAGTAATATTATAGAACGGGGATTAGCGCGTACATGCGTAAATACCTTAAGGGCTTGACGTTTCGTTCTATAATATGCAGCGCGATAGTTTAAAAGTTTAAATTGAGTACTACTCTACATCGAGTGTTAGAATTTATTTAGGTTTTTCCCATTTATCCGTAAATACTCTTATTCTCACTTAGACCACACCACATTATCATTTCTTAAGGACATAATTTCGATCTGCGTTATGTTTTATAGATATAGCTAATTGACATTGACGTTAATTCATAACCTAAATAATAAAATTCTAACACCGAAATCTTTTTTTTCCGGCTTTCCCAAATGAAAATAGTCTCATTTATAGATTCTAGAACTAACGCCAAATCTTTTAACATATTTTTCATTAAGGGACGCTTCAATTTGATCCCAGACAATTCTTAGTATGGAGACCTGCCATTGTCCTTTATCACTTTTACCTCGACTTTCGGTAATTATTAATAATACTAGATAATTATTAATAATCTTCAATTAATCACTCTTACCGTGACATTTATACAGACTACGATTATCATGACTTTCTGAGGATATCGATGTCAACAACAACACTGAATACTTTATAGCGTTGCATCGACAAGTTTCTCGGAGAGGTACACCTTAAAGCATATATCTCCAGTGATTCATGGAACGCCAGATGACTGTGCACTCACATCCGGGTCAGAGACATAATCAGACATTAAGACATTCCATAACTACACAACAATACCGAATAATTTATAATCTACAATCAATGTAAAGTATAAGGTTGGAATGCTCTTCAATCAGACAATCAGAAATTTTGCACGAAGCATCCAAAGCATCACGAAAATAGATAATGCCAATACCAAATAAGTATTCTACAAGTTGCTTTAGAGAATAGAGATTTAAGTCTTGATTAAATAATTTAACTATATACCAAATTTTATAAAGTTTGTTGAAGAACAAAAATGACAGAAGGGAAGTGTAATAAGAGAAGTATAAGACTGGTAATAAAAAACCCTGATCTACCAATTAGAATACGAAAATTGTGTCTTATATACTGTAACTTAAGGCTCTGATTGCCTTGTTAATGATCACTGCAGCACCATCATGACATAAATAAGAAAAGTAATAACTCTTTAAAGCTTTATAAGCCGGCGTGACCTTTCTCACACACGAAACGAAATTCGCGAAGATACAATCATAGAAAAGTCATTTGTCATACAGAATTCAATGAATTTTAATGACTCGACAAACGAATTGATATTTGGGTTTGAGTGACAGTTAATTTTATAACAATAGAATCGATATACCTACGCTTTCTAACTATAAGTTTGTGATTAGTGACGTAAAAAGCGATGCCAAAAAAGCGCTTCAAGAGCTTTATTTCACTGTACATGTTATCCAATGAAGCTGGTATTTAGGACTCTTAAGTCGCATGACATTTTCCGTGCACAGCGAAAACAGCGCTTAAACACTGTAATTAGTGTTGCTAAGTATCATATAAGCATCTTAGTGGAAGCAGCATGTTGTGAGATCGTTTACCAACGCAGCAGCTAACTATAACTTAGGACTAACACTAGGAAAGTTGGCCAACTACGAGTATTTAAAAACCGTGTTATTTTTAACTAGGTATATTTAACCAAGTTAATTATTTTTCCTAGGAATATGTTTGATAATAAATTAGCTGTCTTGAACATTCATCAATACTTTTCTGATGTATTCTCGCACAGTGAGGTATATAAAATAACGGTTACAATCCGCTTGATAACTATGCAGATATGTGTAAAAAAAAAAAAATTAATTCACCTTTTTTGTTAAAATCCCATATATACGATTAGGTGTATTAGATTTTGTTAAATGACATTTGAACATCTTTAAATAATACGACCATTATCATTGTCGTCGGAACATAAAGCAAAGTTTAGAATCCATTTAGAACTACAAGTAAAGGTACAAATCGAATCATAGAATAACAAAGCGAGCGCAGTAAATTCGACGGGCCTATTTCTGTAGCCTGTCTGCTAAGCCGCATAGATGGCGAGGATGGTGACTGAAACGTGCTAAAACACAATGCACGGAGATATTCTATTCATAGATCTCTATTTTTACGAGAGGCTAGCTCTGAAACACGGACTGATCTGGTTATAAGTAAAATACTGAATAGAATTGAATGAAACGAGGATATTTATGAAAGAAAGAACAAAAGCGATAGTTGAAAGTTTTTGAGATAGTGTGACATTTAAATATGGGAACAGAAACAATAAAATATAATCGGTAATTTACTTAAACACACATCCACAGGATAATCTAATTATACGCTGAATTGAAGTTACTACAAGTGAAAGTAACATTCTTTGTTTTCCACGTAGATTGTTCGCGAATTTGCCATTTTTTGATGCGAAACTTACTTTAATTCATTAGTTTTTTACAAAGTGAGCTATCTGAAGCAGGATGTCGCGATATGCAGAGCGTGAGAACACGATTGTATCTTAATAAGTTTACCCACGATTCGGATTCATCCAAGAAGCGTCATTCATGCACTCATTTCGTAATGACTCAAATAAAATCGTGATATCAATCTGCGTGTATTTTTTTGTATATTTCTTATGGTTGTAACAAAAACTAACTGTGCGTTTTGTGCAATAATGCTTGTATACTGGTAAGGTAAAACATGACTATGTTTAAAAATAATACAAAATCCTGCACAGTTTACACGATGAAATTATCTTGTATCTAAAGAAAACAATTTTAAATGAACCAACCTTAATTTCAGTTCAATTAAAAGATTCTAGCTAAGCAAGATAACACAAAAACTTCATTGAAAAAGATTACTAGTTTAAAAATGCACTTCCAATAGTTCTGCTAAGACTACAAAACTTTTGCAAAGTACACTATATGAAATCCAACTGGGTGAGAAAATAAAAGCTAGAATGTCTTGCAACACGATAACTGTAACAAATAGAGAAGATTGGAAAGAAAACAAAGTTTAAGAGCAACGGGCAACGCGAAACTTTACAGACGATTTAAAAAAAGACGATTGGAAATCAATTTCTAACTTACTATTTAAAAATTAAGAAGTGTTTCAATGTTATTGGATGGGTTAGTACGGTTTGACGTTTGACAGACGATAAAGGTTATTTGTGATTCGGAAAGCATTTATGACCGTTAGTCGTTCGTTCTTTCCAACTTTGCTCTTGAAATTCTTCGTGGCGTTCTATTCGATCAATTCTAACCAGTCTTGCTATGGGTTTACGTACTCATACCTACCCAGAAAAATAGTTTGTGTAGTTCAGATGGGTAGTCGATACTTAGCAGATTCTGGTAAGACCGAAAGCCAAGCCCAACATAGCATAGATACATAGCTCGGGAAAAGGCTAGAAAAAATATACAATGATATTCTACTTATGACGTTCAGTTTTGTTCCAAATTAGGCACTTTCAAACGCCTTGTAAAAAGGTTGAAACAAAGTTGGCACTAATCCATCATTCTCAAACATACTATTACATGTTATTACGAGTCATCGCCAGGACGTTTGTTTAGAAAGTTACACACGCAAGTGCAAAAAGTATGTAAACGTTCATCTCGACTCGGTTCATATGCGTCGGTAACTGTTACACAAGTAGTTGCATAAATCCTTTCACTGCAGCGCGAATCTACACAATCAAATAAAAACATATCAATTATAAGATCGTCTTCTTGTAACGTTTACATTTCAAGATGTGTTGTTTTTTTTCCAGAAGAATCCCTTTCTGTATTATGAACAATAATAGCCCAGCACCGAGAGAATTGGAAGACAGAAAGGCAATTGTCCTGCGTTGGGACGATAATGGCTGAAGAAATAAATAATAATATTTTTTTATAAAGCTGTATTATACAAAGCTTCTTTCTTCTCTACATAAGAAGACGGATGTGCCCAGTAGTTGATCATATAATAAAGACCGGTATTATTTATGTAGTAAACATAGGCATATTTTTTGTATTCACATGATCAAATAGCAATACAAAATATGAAATGAAAACGGTTAAAATAGATACATAAAGCATTAATATTTATTAAAAAAGTGTTGCAAAAAATATTACTTAATTTATATTAATAGATAGTAATAGTAGTCTGCTTGCATTTTTATGTGAAAACATACAGAATTTTAAATCCTATCTCGATTAATAATTTATGAATACGATTGGCAAAAACTTTATAAACAGTTGGAAATGCTTTTAAAATAATCAATAAACGGTTTAATATTAAGGAGGCTTATTGGTATTAAAAACTTATCAATGTTATTTAGAAATTCATAAACGAAGGGTGTTTCAAACGATATTTATTATTAACAAAGTATTGCTGTAGGCTGACCAATTTAAATTAATTAATATTGGATGAACAACTCCTTACCTGTACCATGAACTCTAAACCAGTATTGTTGCTGTTGTGGGAGTGAGACAGCGCGCTACTGCATATAGCAGCATCCCGCTCACACGACGACAACAGTCCTGTTTTAAGAACTCATGGTACGCGCTGGTCATGTTTTTAATAATCTCTAAGATAAATGACCGAATAATCAAATGCCTTAATTTTAAGTCGCTTCTACATCTCATGCTATCTCTGCCTCCCTAAGGGTAAAAGTAGAAACAGATAGACATTAAACCGTCTTTTAAATTAACTTGCTTAATTATTCGGAGTAAAGACGTATTGTAACGTGTGTTCTGACATGTGTATTTAATTGAAAATCAATACTGTTATGTAGGTTTAATTAACAAATCACAATCCTCAGTAATATCGGATGGATGTTTTAAATGAATACGTAGGCAGGCAGGCAAACATGGCAGAGATTAGCCTTGTTTTACATTGAAAATTAAAAGAGTGCTTCTCATAATACCGTGCCGTGCATTCCATTAATTAAATACCCTTGACACGGAAAGAATAACAGTTCTGTATTTTTTTTTTCTGTTACAATTAACGTTTACATTAGTCTATATTAATTCATAATAATATTATGACAGCTTGTAGTAAGTATGAGGCTTTTTTGGACCTCTGACGAAAAAAAAGGGGTGTTTTAAGTTTCACTAGAATTTATTATGCATCTGTGTATAATCATGTACGTCTGAGAATTATAGCTTTTAAACCAAATGATACGCTTTTTACATTTTTTTCTGACTGAAAATTTATGCCATCTATATGGTAGGGTAAAACCCTTTGTAAACGTCTAAGGTTAGAGTTTTGAAATTTAATTAGGAACATATACTCGTAAAATTGTCACATTATATAGAGCTTGATGATTTCCACTAAAATTTCATACAAAAATGTTCCTTGAACTTTTGGTCCCTTGTGAGTCTGCCACCGTGTCTCAACAAAGTGAATTCTAAACTAGTATCGCAAACACACGTGCTAGTTCAATCAAACTGAACGTCCGCGGTTTGAATGGCTTATCAGCTAAACATACGATCCTAATTGAAACATATATTTATATGCGCTTAGTAAACACGGACGCGAAGCTAATTTCAAACGGTTTTATAGCTTTTCGGAAGTTTACAGGTAGGGGAGATGGGTTGGCAATTTGGAATTATTGTTTTATGTGCCGGAAATATAAGAGGAAATATTAGTTAAGGATATAAATACCAATGCCTCTTGTTAAAACCCTTCGTTGTAGACTTTAAGTAAAGTTTATGTTAAAGTTTTTTTTTTATTAAATAATTTTACCTACTTCAGTCCAGACTATTTATATTTAAAGTTTTTTGTACATTGCCCGTTTAAGTAATTACAAGTCAGCTGATATTAGATCGACATGTTGCGTATTCGAAACATGAAGTCATCACAATATTGCCACGCGTAACCCTTGTTATTTTCTAATTATCTTCTATAAATCGTTTTGAAAACGGAGACTGTATGGGCGTACGAAATGTTCCCAATTAAAATACACACACAAAGACAAACGGCACTTCAAAATAAACTCGAGCTTAATGCCTCAGATTGAAAGTTAATTAGATTTCCAATTTCAGCCATTGGGCGAAGCAATTTGAGGGAAAATTAATATAGACCGAACAAGGAGAAACAATATCAAATTCGGATGTTTCTATTTTTGAAACGAAATTAATTGCGCCATTAATTTGGAAAATTTGCGAAAACGAAAATTATATTATTGTTAAAGCATAAATATCTAACTTCCATAGCAACGAAATCTTACTTTTTCTTGTTAATATACACAAACAATTTTGCGATATAAATGATAGACAAACACTTGTATCGCATGTACCATAACTTATTTGAAAAATATCTGATTCTCGTAAAGACCTTACTATAAATACGAGTCATATTGTTTAAGTTATACAGCACGCAATTACACACACATAAGCGAATTACAAAAAAACCAGCTTTAGCATTCAGATAATCAAGTTTCACCAATATCAAACAATTCTCACAAATTTGTTCGACCAATAATCATAAAGAATCGTGACTGCAAGTGAAAGTATTGAGAAGTCATTGAAAAACAACAGATCATAACCTTGCAATCAATTAGGCGAATCATTATGCATGACTTAGCTTATTGGTTTCTGAAAATCTACATGTATGACGTCACAGACTGCTGCGTAACGGATTGAATACAAGGTGATGTTTTTTCTTAAAGATCAAAATAAATAACCATATTTTTTCGAACGATATTAGCAAGGCCAAAATATTGTTCAATAAATATTTTGTTCTACTTTTTTTCCTCTTATCTGTCTACAAGAGTAGTGAAAAATGAAATCTTAAACGCAAACATTTTTAAAAAGAAAGTTGTTATTCCAGTATACAAGGAAAATCTTAACGATATTGATCTTTGATTGGTCAAACAATTTGCAAATGCATAAACGATGTTGGGTATATGTAGAATAATCGGCATGCTTGATAAAGACTGGTGATTCATTTGATTGAAACACTATCATTATACATAATTACTGATATCTAAGTTAATGGTAACAGGATCTATTAATTATGATGAGGATCTAGACCACACCCTCGATATTGGACAAGTTTTTAATCTAGGTAAATAAAAGTATCACAGTGAAATGGGCCGTCTTTGCGTGTCAATTATTAGTATTTAGCTGAATAAAGTATAATTAAAAGTGAATTTAAGATTAGGGAATCACCTAAATAGGAAAAGTTATTAAAAAAAAAAAAAAAAATAATAGTTTAGTCATAGTAATAGAAAATTGAAAATCTATTAACGTTAAACGTGTTTAAAACTATCGAACCAAAGTTGAGAATAAAACATAATTCACTAACAGGCGCACACAATCAATCAAACTTTTAACAAACGTAAAAGCTAATGGCATAAAAAATAACCTAATAATCAACAACGCACGCAAGGTGTCATTAATCGAAGATGACAGGTGATAACATTGTAGAGCACCATCGCCAGTAAAAGGTAGGTCTCACTAAATGAATCGACAACTTTTACACTATTTAACAAACATTTAAGCCATAATTGCTTTGTCGATTAAGAATTGAAATCGGTTATGGAGTCAAATTGATTTCGGATCACGTAATATTTAAATGGGTATTAACAGCTTTTAGATTAATCGGTTTCAGTTTAATGCAGTGTAAATAAAAATTAATTTGACCTTTTTTTGGTTGCGTTGTAATTATGTACAGTTTATAAATGGTCCTTTTGATTAATGCGTAATGAGCAACTAATTTACATACACACGATACGATATTAACATAAACATTATTATGTTATGCATATGATATGGCTTCACACGCTGTAAGCATGAAATTAAAATCAAAGATGGGTTTTCCAACCATTTCTAATTTAAATTATTTTTTATGCTTATAACAAATTCGGTAGTAAAAGGAGACTTGATGATAGCGTGCTAAATGTAAAAAAAGTGTACTAATTACAAAACTGTTAAAAAAAAACGCAATCAATACTGCACAAAATAATATTCGAATGGTTTAGAAGTAAAAAAAAAAAAACCTGTATGTCTTAATGAAGGTTCGATTCTTGTAAGGAAGTAGAGGTAAAACTACATTAGAATAAAAAAATAATCTTATTTAACAGCAAAAAAAATTTTACATGTTTTTCAAAAATCATTTTCAATTAACATCTATTCCCGTCCATCGTTCATCGGCTCGCGCGACGGGACTCCCCCCTAACCAGTGGTTCAAAAGGTAGCCGGTACACAATGACGTTACAACGAACAAGGGAAGTATCAAGTGGCGCTCGGCTGCCGTGACCATCGCCCACGATCCGTGTACTTGAATGAGATATTAATGTATTGGATATTGTGATTACTTTACTGACTTCGCGTTTTATGGGAGCCGATTAATTTTGTCTTGTAAAGAGACTTGGAACGGTGTAAATCATGGAATATTAATTAATTTGTTGCGAGCGTCGTGACTGTTTAATATTTGGATCCTGTTCTGTTGTTTATCGATTCACAAATATACCAACAGGTATCTCAAAAAAGTGTGAGCAAAAACTTAAGACATTAGCGGTTTTCATCAAAAATTCACTTGCTTTATATACAGTATGCAGCTAAATCAACTTCTTCTCGATTCAAAGATCCAACTTTCAAATTCTGTCTGATCAAAAAGATAAATCAACTAACATCTAAATACATGAATGAACTACCAAGTCTAAGAACGAGCTCACCCAACAAAATTATACTAATAGCACGACCCGCATAACTTGGCCATTTTTTATGAAGGTTAACAATTTCCATAGAAACTTTATTACATATCCATAAAATAAAAAGTATTAGGTAACTATAAAACATAACTCTTTTAGGTCATGTTAATCTTTAATAAAAAAGCTTCCGTTCGCGAGTTTCGCCGTCTTGAGTATCATAAAAAGACGACAAGATCTTGTTACGGGGTGAGTCGCAGTTTATATGTAATAAAGCCTATTTCTTTCACAAGTATATCTTTCAACGTTTTATTTTATGGCTGTCGCATTGGTGGCTTTAGAGTCAGTCTGCGTGTAAGCCTCCGAAACTGCAATGTGGAAGGGTTTTTCAATGAATCAAAAAGTTATTTGGTCTAAGTCCGTGGATTTTATTTTTATTGTATCTTCTCAAATAATTTCTATCGAACATGTTTTTCATGGTTTTCTTATAGAAATTCTCTCTTCATGTGTTCCGGCTATTTATTGGGTCTAAGCTAAAAAAAACAATATTTTCTTTACAACATACGAGACTTTAACAATCAGGTACTTAATTTAAAAATAATAATAAGCTCACAAACGACCCACTGGAAAACGGTTTCTTCTAATCTACAGAAGGTACTAATGACCCATCACCGTTTTAACGAAGAAATCTAGCGTGAGAAAAACTAGTCTTAATGGTTTGCGCCATAACTAATAAAAACTTATACAGCTAATAATGACAGGGTGATAAGCTAAAGCTACTTAACATTGAAAAAGAAACAATCATTTTATTCCTGGAGATAATTTACTCACACTAACTACTTTTTACAGTACAGTTTACTACAGGTTTCTTAGGTGCAGGCCAGACAGAAGAGACGTAAGACGCAGACGGGGCGCGGAAATTTGTCTCTACCGCGTCCCTTTCATACAAAATGTATAGAAACGTCGCGACGCAAAACATACAGAAGAGACGGGGCGCAACATTTAAGGGTCGCGGTAGAGACAAATGTCCGCGCCCCGTCTGCGTCTTACGTCTCTTCTGTCTGGCTTGCGCCTAAGAGGCCATCAAAATTCTCATTTTCTATCACCGGAATATGGCAAACTACAACTTTGGTTGTTAGTCTTCTGCAAGAACATTGCTTTTACATAATATTCGATTACAAATTAAATAGAGCGTCATTTTCGAAACCTAGTGTAAATAAATGTAACTATAGTTCTACGCAAGAAAATAATATTACTTAATGTATTTAAAAAGATAGAGTCATCCTTTATGCATTTTTACAGTCATATACAATACTTGTCTTTAAATTTTAAAACTATTTACATGTCCTTTTTTCTCTTTATTAACTGCTTTAAAAGTACCCGCTAATGAGCTTTGTCTTTTGAGGTCAAAAACAACACTTAAGTAAAATCTTAATACTAAAGTATTATGAAATTTAACACAACATAGCTGCAGCGTCTTGAGCAAACTTCGTCGATACCGTCAAAGTTGGCAACTCGTAAGGAAAATCGATCGTGTTATGTGAAACTTATACGCGTAAAATTACGACACCGATAGTTTGGCAAAGACGTTTACGAAAACTATACAATAAATTGTCAAAATAAGCTCAGAACTTTAGTTTCCGTATATAGTTTTTTTCTGTTGTAGTTTTTGATACTTAGCTACTTCTGGTGGAGATAGCTTCAAATAGCTTGATACTGTATCTAAAGTGTAAAGCTCATTTCAAACTATGCTAAAATGATAAGATATTATAGGGGAATATAAAAAGAGCTAGCATTTACTTTGACAACAGCTCACCAAACACTTGTATATATGTCACGGTAAGAGTGATTAATTGAAGATTATTAATAATTATCTAGTATTATTAATAATTACCGAAAGTCGAGGTAAAAGTGATAAATTAATCACATTTGTCGGTTTTTATTAATAATTTAACCCTAGTAGTGATAAATGTAATAAGTGGCCAAGGGTTGCGGGGCTGTTTATTTAGTATGCTTGGTTAGGTTCGACTTTGTGACGGAGATCAATAGGTTAGGTTAGGTTAGATATTGTGACCTTGCAACAGAGCGAGCGAAGCGAGCGACGACGTATGTACCCATCACATATATTTTTATAAATTAAAGAAACATTAACCAAGTGTATATGTATAAGTCAGTGTATATGTCAGGGTAAGAGTGAATAATATAAATAAATACCTGCTGGTCAAAAAACATTGGGTTTTTATTTATTTTATCACTTTTACCAATATGTGTCGAGAATTATTAATAATTACTACTAAAAGTAATAAATTTCGATTGTTTATTAACATTTACCAAAACATGTGATTATTATTAATAATTTTGTAAAATTATTAATAATTTTCAATTAATCACATTTACCGTAACATATATAATGTTATTACTAAGTAAAAATGTGGCCCAAATAAAAGTATGGTGAGCTAAACTGCTATGAACTTTATTCTATATTATAGAGAAGTCTGAAATGTGCCTCAAGTTTCAAGACACGCCTAACAAACTTTGTACCACTTTGAAGGCATTATAAGAAGCCTCGCCTAACACTGTAAGTATATTAGCCGTAAAGAGAACCTACGTAGACACATTGATTGTATAGGAGTGTCAAGTAATCACTATTAGTGTCTACTCCAGTCACCCCTTTACGCGATATGAGCATGATGAAATCGCAGACGATTTCGATCACTTACTCGATCAGGGGCCCAATTCCGCTATTTTAAAGTCAGTGGGTGGCAGGTTAATGTTCCAGTGTGTACCTAATTTTCGTATTCAGATGAGTTTAGTTTAATGACAAATGTACACCTACTTGCCACTGTAGTCATTGTAAGATTGCGACTGACTGTTCATTGTAGGCTTATCTGAATACAAAAATTGGTCACAATAACAAGTACACTGGAATGTTCATTACCCTGCCACCCACTGACTTTGAAATAGCGGAATCAGGCCGCAGTGTGTTGAAACAGAAATATTGCTACTGACATCGAAATAAGATAGCTCGCAAAGGTGTATAAAGGCCTGATTTAGACGATGCGAGAAGTGTCACGTGAGTTGCTGTACATTGCAGGGCGGCGCGGCTATGGCGTCATAAGTGATCGATTATAAACGGCAATGTACTTCAACTTGCACGACAAGTCCGGTCACGTTAAAATATGGAATAACACATTGATAAAATTATAAAAAATGTATTTCAAATCAAATATAAACTATAAAACGCTCTTAAATAAGTAAAATATAAAAAAAAAATGATAAGGAATTTTATGTAGAAATTATTAAAAATAGAATTCAATTGGAAAACATATGGCCATGTTTATTGCCGCAAAAAATTGATCAATTGCCTATTAAAAAAATGATTTTCAATAATATTCAAATAAATAATACATAATATGCCTATTTGCTTTATTCAAATCAATTTCTTATAGGCATGGTTGAATTATAACACGTGTACTACACACTGCATGATACGGGTGCAAATACATCATTAAATGCAATTATAAATTGAATATGCTCGTTGATATCGCAATCAGGAATGGCGGTGGCACAGATATTGAAATAATTAATAACGTTTAATGTCGCCACAGTTACAATTTTCGTAGTAATGGCTTTGACATTGCGGCCAAATCGGCGTATGATTCGATAATGAGCGATGATATTAACCATAATACGTTAATACCCAAAAGGATAATAAATATCCTCTATAACAAATGAAATTACATATAACAATGGATAAGGCACCTAAAGATTTTTTGTTTTAAACTATGGCCACTGGAAGATGTGAATGGGACCCTTGAATAAATCCTGATTATAGCAAACTAAAAGAATGTGTCTATTAATCAAATTCTAATTCTTATTTTATTCGTTTATTAAACACACATTCATTTAATTGATTATTAAATAAGTAACAAGGACTGGGACTAAAATATTTGATTTCATTATCAAGCTATTAATAAAAATCTTTTGCATGTATTCCGCTGAAACCGTAAAGAGGAAAACTCTAGAAATATATCATCAAATTAAAATAATATTTCACTTTGAACGCTTGTTTTGTTCTATTGCAGGTTATACAGCATTTTCGTGGAATTTATAACGTTCAGCCCTGCCTAGTGCTTACGGGTTTACACTCGATATTAATTTATTAATTTGTTTGGCAACCGAACAACGAGCGCTTTATTTATTGCGACAAATAAATTTCCTGTTATTATAACGGTATTCTACGATAGGAGCATCCTGTTTTTAAGAGTAATTTGATTTGGTTTAAAAATATACCCCCTGACAGTTATATGACATAAGGTAGAATTTAGATTACTTAAGCACAGTATCGTAACAAACACCACGCTAAAAAGAAGGCTGATAGGTTTTTTTTTTCGATACCTGACACTTGACAGTAGAAAGTTTGATGATCATGACTTTATGCAACATTTTCATAATAATCATAATAATTATTTACAATTATACAAAGGTTTTATCAAAACAGAAAACATGTATTACTGACTTCTGCCCCTGACAATGCCTCCCTACTTTGGGAATAATTTCAATAAAGCTCCATAACGAGCCATATAGTAACAACACAATATTACTACTTGAACACACACACACACATACACAGAGAGAGACACGGCACGTAACCCTTCCTTTTAGCGTAAATAATAAAGTTAGGAGTTCGAAATAAACGTGCCACCTTACCTCAACGGAGTGCGTACCGTGTGTAATTAGGTGGAGAACGAACCTGAAACAAAGACACATTGTGAATACACTTGCAGATAAAACTTACGAGAAAACCTTAGGACAAGACGAGAAAAGTTGAATTGAGTCGTATATTGCGTTTTGGTATTAAATGTTTTATTATTTACTGTATTACCGTGAGATATGAAATTGAAATTGATATTGCTCTAGCTCTCTCGACAAGGAATTTTTCATTATGTATAATTGAAGCGTTATATGGGAACATAATGATAAATTAATTTCGTCTTCATTGCAAAAGCTTATTGTACCAGTATGCATGTAAACAAAACTTTTGATTTAAAACCCACATTCCGTATCGCAGTAATCCAATCACATTACGAATTTACGAGCCACTGCACCAATCTAATTAGTTAACAATACAATTACAACACGACACTTCAATACTCGGTAAGTAATTAACAAATCAATACGTAAGGTGTTGCTACGAGTATTCTCGCAAAAAACAATTTTCCGCACGACATTCTGTGAAAACCACAATAAATTGAAATCTACAGTCCGTAGTGTTGTACAGCAATGCTCGTTTCCGGCGAGTCGCGATAAAATCTATAAAGGGTTAGTTCACGCACGATACGTTCGTCGTGTTGAAATTATTCATGGTCTACAATCACTCAAAACATATGAACAATTTCGTTTCTCTAATAATCATCCATCAACCTAGTCTTTACGTATTTTCTTAGGTAGTTAGTCTAGCTTTTTTGTTTCGACTCAAAGGTCAATGTCCTAATACGTCATGCCATGATCGAACCAAGTTTATTGAAATGTTTATCGATCTGAATAATTTCAGTAGACCAACATCTTAAAGCTAAAGTTACCACAACGAACTTAACAATTGTTTATTTCCAAAAATTAGAACAATGAATTTAAAGCTATTGATTTGTCGTCTACAGTTGAAAGTTAAGCTTTATGCTATTCGAATTCCCTGAATGGATTAGCTGTTTTGGTTCCAACGAAATCTTTTATTTAGTGTTGTTTCTTTTAACGATTACCGCGAATGATTCTCGTAAGTTAGGTATAATCAAATTAAAAATCACCGTGAAACATTCAGCTTTAAAATCAACAACCTATTAATGCGTGTATCTGATAGTTACGAACATTGTGACTTTATTTATGTCATGCAAGCGCACGCTATGACAAAACTTTTACATAACTATTGCATATTTACGAAGTGTGCCATCGTTCACCATTATTACATAATTTCCATCACAAAACATTGTGTCTATACGTTGACATTCAATAACGTAATGTACAATGTAACAGACAATTTACTACTAAGTCCTACTGACATTATTTTAGATGAGGTCGTCGGATAAACAAAAAGTTTTATATTGAATTGGGCCAAGTTCTCTTCAGTGGGGTGAAAAATTAGGTCAATATCAGAGAAAGGTGTTTTAACCGCTTTTGTTATAAATGGGTATATTTATTTCCTTTAACGATCATGACATGTTGTCTACTATTTATGTGTGTTTTAATATGTTTCTTTTTCACAGGTCAGATGAGTAGATTGTATCTTGGATCGATAGTCAATTCACTACATGTTTACCAAACTTACATAAATTTAGCTTATAGTAGAATCTACATTTAATAATAATATATAATGCAGTATTATTTCAGTAATAATGAAAGTCTGATCGTTAATACTAGTTTGAATATAACAAAATCTAAAATCAGTTTGACAATATACTAAATTATGGATGGTTAAATGTACAGTTTACGTTCATTACTAACACATTTTGATCAATTTATAATAATACAAGCGAGCAATCAACCCCTCAATTGTGCCACAACTAAACTGGGTCACGTTTTAGATATAATCATAGTGAACAGTTTCATTCCAACATTTTCTATTCGATTGACAGATTTGAAGTAATATTAGTACCTTTGGAAAAAAATACGGTTATATTGTGCCTAAATAACTACCTCGTTGGCCTAGTGGTGCTAAGCACGCCTGCTACGCTAGAGGTCTTGGGTTCGATTCCCGGGTCGACCAAGGTGTTATTGGGTTCTTCTATGAAATTCTCAGTAGCAGGTCGGAGTTTGGATTTGTGCCCGGTTAGTGGCAATAAGCTCGCCCCCTATTACATGGGACCTAAAACATATCGGCGAACTGTGGGTGTACATTGGTACGCCTCTGCCTACCTCTTCGGGGATACAGGCGTGATGATATGTTTCTTATGTAAATAAATACCTTCATGAAATATGAATCGCATTCTCTCTTACATAGTAACAAAATTTATGAATTACTAAAACGTTGAGTAGACAGTTTAATAAATACAGCTTTTAGTGTCACCGTAGTTTAATAGAATGTCTGTCTTGTGACCTCACGTCTTAAGTTAATTATAGTACTCGGACTTTTAACGACTTTCGCCTATAAAGCCGGCCTTCGATTTCGGTCTTTATAACGCAGTATAAATAATGCATAGATCACACGTGAGGCATCGAGACAAACCCCTTCAGCTGTCAAAGGTCATAGGCAGTGAAAGTGACGATGCTTTCGCTAAGCGGTCTGCCGCGTTGTGTCCCTGGCTTAATGTCATGGAAAGTATAGACGATGCCGAAAGTGTTAAAAGTTTGTCTGTATTGTGTAAATTATGATATTTAACATACCGACCAGTATGTTTGAGTTTGAAACTGTGACAATAGAACAAAACAGTATATTATAGGTAGTTTTTAAGTGCGTGTATTTAGAGCCAGCAACTCAAATTACCTTTATCATGAGTCACTTTAATTGTTTTCCTTCATAAATATGATACTAACATAAGTACCCACTTAATCTAAGTTACTGTATGTTCTCATCTGTTTCACGCTTGAGAATTTAATCAAAGAAAATACGGTAAGAAAAAGTTATGATAAAGAAAATGATAGCCATGAAAAAAGAGCATCGAAATAATAGAATACAATAAATCACGTAATATATTTTGTATCCACCTGTACCCACAGAGTTATGTAGAGAAAGACGGCAATAGTAAATCAGCACGGATGATCGCACGACAGACCGAGCGGACACGAACGGAGCCGAAGGTTACAGATAGCTGATATGCGGGGATTCACTTTCCGAATGGCGAAAGGTCCATTCTATTAGAAGATTTATGAGTTTTCGGTCAGTTTGCGTACTTTCTATACGCTATTTTGGCATCACCATTTACGGAAGATGAATGTTTGTCCAAATAACGTGTTAAACATTTGTACGGGTATCTTTAAATCACTTGAAAAAAATTACTACAATGTATGAATTGTCGTGGTGGCCTAGCGGTTCAATGAACGGATTTGGATGCACAAGGTTGCAGGTTCAAACCTAGGCAAGTACCAATGTGGCTTTTTCAAAGTTATAATAATATGTACTTTCTTAATTATTCTAAGACACTTCTGACAAACGGTGAAGGAAAACATCGTGAGGAAACCTGGACTCCAAAATTTGGGATCTGAAATCGCCAATCCGCAGAGAGCAAGCGTGGTGATCACTGCTCATGCCTTCTCTATATGGGAAGAGGCCTGTGCCCAGCAGTGGGACATTTATAGGCTGGATTTTTATATTATATTATTATTATAGTTTGTGTTGAAAATCCTATACACAAAGTTGTTATAGTTAATTAGTGTCGTTCACAATACGGAACTACCACAACATATAATTACTGAAAAGACGCCTTCAGATAATTAGATCCTTTCTGTCTTTAAATTTTAATTCAAATCCATTGTTTTTCCTTCGGAAGTAAAGCAGGTAATTTAGTCGCAATACATTGAAACATGATAAGTTCGACCGAGCCGGAGGGCTCCTATTTTGGGCACAAACCTTAACAACAGACGTTAATTTAATACATGTGCGAACCCTTCGAAAGGTTGTTTATTAATGTATATGTTATACTGACAATGATAAAGAGCATTGTGAAAAGGAATAGTAGAGAAAACTAGAAGGTTCTGTGGTATAAATTAAACAAATTATTTATGATGGTTTTTATGGAAAGAAAGGTTCGTGTCTGACTCGCATTAGCTAAGGTAACCTAAGGTTTTCAATACATTTTAGACTCTAAATTTACGGTTTCCTTAGTTTTTAATGTCAACTTAAACTTCTTTACACTAAAATTTATTTTGGACATAAGTTTTAATCGTAGTTGTTTGTGATTTACAGATTGCACGGATTCCAATCTAGTGTAAATTTCAAATAATACACCTTGGTTGGTAGGAACTAAATGAATCAGTTACTATGGTGTACACTGAGTGTGTGGTGAGTGTGGTGAGTACTAACTATAAAATTACGCATGTAAAACATTGTTATGAACATCCTAAGTCTAAAACATTATCAAGTCGGCTGGTAAAATTAACATAAAATATGTTGAATTATGAATGTTACTTTACAGGTAGATAGGTATTTGCATAAAAACATGAATTTCTGGCCTCTCGCTATTATAATAATGAACCTTTGTATAAAATCATTTTGTTTGAGTTTCGTACCCAGATTTACAAGGGTGTGAAATTTTAAGGAGCAAAGGATACGCTCTTCATTAAGTCAAAGGAGAAAGAGTAATTATTATGTCGAATATTTATTTGAAAGAAAGAAAGAAATCAGTTATTATCACACTTGGCATACAAAGTACAAATAATAAAAGAAAAAAAAAAAAAGAAATAAAACAAGTTGCTCAAGTGTGACAATGAGGTTCCCACTCAGCTTTATGCTGGTTATGACCTAAGACGCACCCAGCGCTGATTTTCAGTGGCAACCCCAAATGACGTTATAAAACGTGAGCTTGGATAAAAATCTATTATTAACTAAAACAATAATGATTATTTAAATTACTGACTAAACACTTACATGAAAAAAATAAGAAAAATATATTTAACCAGTTGCTCTTCACTATTTTTGCTTGGTAAGTGCATTGCGGTCGATAGCAAATGTATTCCCGCCTAGTTCCTGATAAAGGTAATGTAGTACTCTGGTGGTTTTAACCGGTAGGAGTCCGGCACGCCCCATGCCTTCCCCAGGGCCAAAGGAGGCCGTAATAGTTTCCACGGTGTAAACATAAGATATTACCTAACTTACCCCGTCGTGAATTTCACATTAGAAACTACAAACGGATCGCAAGTTAAAGTATTTAGTAAATATATTTTTTTTTATTTTAATTATCTTTTGTCCATCATATTTTAACTTATTCTTATCTTAAATATAAGCTTACGGAAAGAACATTTTAGTCGCCTGCTATGGCAGTAATACTTCTAACTTGATGATAGACTCGTATTTCAAGTAACACTACCTACCATATATAGTAATCATAACAATGGTACATTCTACTTACACAGATAAAGCGTACCTTTACAATTTAGATCGCGATCCAGCAAGAATCCTTTCATCCGTCCAACGTTTAGTAAATCAATCAACAAACTTTCCTTTTAACGAAATTTCAACGGTTTTCTTAAAATAGATTCAGTGGAAGCCAAAGCGTTTTCCTAAAACGGGGTGAAAGACCATTCCTGTATTCTAAAAGATAATTCAGTAAAGTTTTCTTGTTAGCCAGTGTAAAATGGCTTACCTATTGTAGTTTTAGCCTCGTTAACATTGGGAAGATTTGAGTTTTGTTTTAATTGGGGGCTAGATTTTGGTAGAGGTCATTGACTTTACAGTCACCGATATTTCATTAAGTTCTGCGGCTTTTTTCGACGTACGTCACGTCGTTGTACGACTGACAATTCTAGTAAGTTTGGAGCATCCTGGGCACTCTAACTAAGAACCATCAGATTGGACTAGACTACAGCATGACCTACTTTTCTGAACTATAAGATTATCTCACAACACAAAGAATAACTTTTTGCTACTCTCCTGAAAAATCTGGCCAACTTAAAAGTCTTGACCTATTTACATTAAATTTTACCTTGAAAGCACGTCTTCTACATACAAGAACACATATTACAATTACGGAAATAAATATAATACATAATTTATAGAGCGACATTTCGAATAAGTGACAGTTACATGAAAATGTCGTTAGATGTTGATTTATGTAGGCTTGTGACTAATGTGAGTGTCGGTTAAGCTCTTACTTGATTCTTCGCTTATCTATATGATCAACGCTAAAAGCTTTCTGTATGTTTACTTTTATAACATATAAACTATACAAAATTAAGAACTCAAGAAAAATTTGCCAACTGCTTTACTAGGTATGCAGTAAAATTCTGAGGACATTGTTCATTTAAAGATAAAAGAACCTAAACTATTTTCATTCATATTTTTCTGCTTCTGCCTTCTTACTAGCTACCTGATCAAAAGTACCTTAAGAATACTCGTACAGAAGTAAAGGAAACGATTGCACATCACACGGATAAAGGAACGATCATTTCGATAATAGCACAATCAAATCTCACCGCCAAATATAAAGAATCGGAAACAGTTATAATCGGCACCCACAAACACTACAATGGAGATTACGCAACGCTATAATTTCCCCTAACAAAAGGTCGGACGCAATAATAAGTGCACACAATGAATGCATTCATCATAATTCAACGTCAATGAAAACATCCCAAGCCGTTGCGAATACTGTACTGTGTATTGCAAAACTAAATCTATATGCGATTATATTAAAAGTAGATATAATGATGAAGTCATCTTACATACTATTTACCATGTATGGAATGGAATGGATATACCTATTATGCACAGGCAGATTATCGAGCTCAAGGTCATAATATAAGACCTTCACTTGATGAGCAGTAGGTGTTGATATTATTGGAATAACTTAGAAATCTATAAATACGCATGCAATAACGTCCAGTGCATAAATCTGCAATTTTAAAGCGCTTCTGTTAATTCTACAATTTAAGTCAACAAAATATAGCGCTTTTATTAACATTTACAGAAACTGAGTTCCAAGTCTCTTAATTACAAAACAATTCCAACTATCAAATCCATCGCGTCGGAAAGACGTAAAAAAGCCTTTGCCCAGCAACAGATGAAAAAAAAAGATAGTTAACATTAATTTATTAAAATATAAAGAAAACAAAAAATTATTATGTAGTATGACAAATAGTCAACACAGCTATCGACAAATCAAACGACGAAAACAAAAGTAACAAGGCTAGGTAAAATACTGAAGGTTATTAGACGTAGCGGAACAAACAGGCTGACTAGTGACTATGTCAATGGCCGGAGCTGAGCAGCCTAATCCAATAAAGCGGACATTATACAAGATGCCTCCGTTGACGACGCACGTAACGGTGTCTTAACAGGTTTCCTATTATGGACGACTTTAAAAAGAAACTCATTAATTCGTCAGCCATTTTTGTCTTGTAGTCGTAGGTTCAATGGTATGGTTTATTAATTAATTAGAATTTTGTCTTTGTATTTTTGTGTGATATCATTTTACATTCAATTAAGTTTAGAATGAAGCTCCTAATTATATTTATTTCTTTTTGTAAAACGCGACTTTTAGTAAAATAGAGTGATATGCTTTTTTTTTCGGCCATTGTATAGATTCGGTACCTACTATTATTACATTTTGATTTTATACGTGGTCGTATGAAACCGAAATTGTGGTATTCAGTTTAAAAATTTTGGCATGGGAAAAACAGTTGTTATAAAACATTATTTCGATGCGACTAGAAGCGACGGTAATTAGTATTATCTACGAAATCTTTGAACCACTACTAGGTAAATACCGTAGGTAGATATTTAATAGATAAAATCTTATTTTAATGATTTCATATTATGATAAACTCTATCGTTAGTTTTGCGTAATTAGTTCTAGTATCTACAGATAAATATGTAGAATTAAAAATATTCAGTAAGTATGTTTTGCCAGACACACATAATTACGTTATTTGATCAAACTGCTTAATCAAATAGAAATATGAATTTTCGTATCTTTTCACAAGTCATGCCAATTGAAAAAACTTTCTTAGCAAGTGTGTTTCGTTAAATTATTAGGACATCTATAAGCGGTTATTTTCGCATTTCGATTGCTAAACGTTTTAAAAAAACGTTTATATTGATTTGTTTTACGTCGAAAGGATCTTTAAAAAAACACAACTATTACTTGAATATTCATAAACTTTTATATTTTATCATTTCCGTTCTTAATATTTGTAGTTTAGAAAACATGACCATGAGAAGATCAGTATGCCACCAAAAACACAAAGAAGCAACATTCCAAATAAAGCCACAAGACACCATCTATAAACATAATATATTTTATCATAAATCTTAATTCCAATTCAGATGTCCCACTTATAAAATTTTGGGTAGAGATTTCGTAAACACAAAAATGCTAATAGACGAAAATCATCCGACACACATTTGTAGACCGGTTTTAGTTATTACAATGTGAGTATAAAATGTTTATTAATGAGTGGCAAGACTAGGCGAGCGGTCAATGGCAGCGGCCTTGGCGAGCGCTCCCGGCACACGATTTGTTACATGTACGCGTTACATCAAGTAATTTACACGCCTTCGTTTTAACACAAGTTCATTAAGATTTGTTATATTAAATCATTGATTACACTTACGAGTATATAAAAAACTGAGTTCAATAAAAAAGAATCAAACTCATTATTGACTTATGTAGATTTATAACGGACCTACGTATCGTATCATAAAAATATTTTTTCAAATAAGCCACATTTTTGCAAAATTGAGGAAAATTAAGAGGCCTTGTGAAATATATTTTACATTTTATCTTTAGTCATTTAAAAATAAATAAACAGCTTGTGATACTAACCAACCGGACTACTAAATACGCAACTATTATTTGAGTTTTTTGAATTACATCAAATAGACTAAACTACTGCATATATACAGATAGGATAACCATATATTACACGGACAAATTCGCGGGTAAAACTTAGCTAGTTAATTATAAAAGTTCTCCACGTGTCGGCAAATTTTGGCGAGTAATTACAGCTATTTAACATACACGAGTAAAAATTTACACCTGACTATTGTCTGTATTGCTAAATACACTGTTATAAATTATATTATTTGCTACTGTATTTCGGTATTAAAGCCTATTCAACACGTAATCTTACTGTCTGTAGCGGCAATCAATTGTTGGGATAAGATTTATGAATGTTTACATGATGTTGCCGTGAATATGAATACGGTATACATAATTATTGCCTATGGGTGATGTAATAGCATAGATCATGAATTTCTGCGGTGAACCTGACTGCAAATTTATTAATGTGGAATGTAACAACTGATCTTTAATCTGACTATAATAATGATCAAATTTTTAAATGAAATATCATAATATCGTGTCACCAGCATAAAGCCTATTTTTAAAATTTGAACTAGGTAGATTACGTAAACTATAATTAATAAGATATAATTATACATTATATTCACGTAGCTTTCAGGAGCCATTAGTTAATATAACAATAAATCCTTCCAAGTATTTCATATCAATCCACGTCTAAATTACCTCTTGTTAACTACGACTGTACTATGTAGTAATTAAACCGTTTTGACTAACAGAGCGTGGAAACTGTGCGTAAAATAATAAGGTATTGTAATTATCTGGGTGTACTCGACTGGTTCTATATTATAATTCTGTGCCCAAACAATAAATTTTCAAATAAAACGGTTTCATAAAAGAAGACACAAAGCACTAAGAAAATAAACTAGCTTCTTTTAAAAGCAATTTAATATAGTCCTTAAAAAAAAAACAAAATATAATAAAACAAAAAAGCAACAATTAATAGTTGTTGTTTTTTAAATAGTTAATTTATATAGCATTTAATACAATGTGCGATTGTCACAAATAGCTAATGAGGCGCGGCATTGAGTAGCATATCATATATTTGCTTATTGATAACATAATACATTTAACACTTGAAGCGACACAGCTGTTTCCATTTAATTTTTATTGTAATACGAACAATTAGCAACACGTATCGAATATCATTTCTTACTTCTAATTACAACTAGGTTCCAATATTATTCGATGTAGTTGTCGTTGAATGCATTTCGCGTAGATTTTCACCAAGATTCGTTGTGTGTTGTTTTGTGTTACTAACAAACATCCTTACAAACTGTAACATTAGTGAAATATGATTGGAATAGCCGAATAGCTGAGTACGTAAAACATTCTCAAAATAGCCACTAATAAGCTAAATGCTTCATAAAACATTCGGAACAAGACGTTTCCGGAGTAGAAAATGGCTTTCATTTTATTTATTGCACTCATAAACTAATTAAAATACTTGCACCAAGTATCCTTCAAGTAGCGAGTCTGGTATAACCAGTTCCTGAAGTTGTGTTTTCTTTGAAAATCTTGATGTAAAGAGTCTTCATAGGGATCAAGTATTTCAACGTCTTTTATATCAAAAAATATTTTCTAACTAAAAAAATCGGTGGTTTTTGATAAAGTCTTTTTTCCACTCGTTTAAATAAAAAAGGAATAGGTATTGCTTTATAGTTTCCTGTTTATAAAGCGTTCTGCTTTCTATTATAAATACATAAAATTGTTCATAAAACGTACTTAACCCAGTTAAGCTAAATGGGGCATACATATAGTTTTAAAAGCAGATACGGAAGGGAACGTTTGACTGGAAATATAACAACAAAAATACAAGCTAAACATAGCCAATGCACGGAGCTCCGTTACTGCCAGAATGCAGAACAAGACTGCTAAAATAGGGTGTCGCTTGCGTATTATTATTGTCATAATTCCGGTCTCTTTTTAAATGATTAATAATAATAAAAAATACCTAGTGAAAACTCACACACTTAAACTTGTAAATTTTCTGTTTTCCTTTTCAAGTACAGGTTATTAGTACACGGTTGTTTGCTATGTCTGATTTTTTTCTGCTCTATGACAAGAGCTTTGATAGCAAACTTACAGCTCCGGAGATTACACTGGCAAAATATTCATTAGTCTTTGTAGGTCAAAACCCACATAGATTTGGGACGAGAATTTACACATTTAAATTTCAAATGATCATTACTATGATAGAGTTTGCCGGAACGCGGTATTGTTTACCAATATTCAACTAAGGAGTTTAGGTCTGTGTATCCAAGGAACCTTTTAGATGCGGCTGAAGAGGGCTTAACGTTATTTTATACAAATCACCGACGTATTCTGTTTGTTGTCTAGTGGCCTACTTTCCATACTGCTTTCAGCTCTGTTTTGTGAAAATATAAAAAAGGTTTTGTAAGTGTTAACCTTGGATAGCCTAGATAAATAAAGCGTTATTTTTGTATACAAAATTCGTCGAAGTATAATCATAGTCGTACATAAAATATAGCAAGGAAAGTATATTTTAACGTAATAAACGATGTCTTACAGACAACCTTGCGTGGCAAATTAACTTCGTCTAACTACATACATACAAATTCACCTAACTTTATATACCTATAACATTCACTGTATATTTACGACTAGTTGAATAACTAGATAAGTTTAATTTAACTAAAAACTATTGTATTGACATGTTTGTGACGTGCCCGCAAACACGTTCAGGCTATGCAAATGATTTCATTCAATGCTGGATTCGTGTTCAGCATAGTAAGCGCACCTTAATATTTCTGATCGTACCCTTTTTAAAAAATGTATTATATGAGATTTATTTAACGAACGTACAGCTCTACTGACAAAAATATCTACTAAAACCCATATCTACGAGGAAAAAATTTAATGAGGATAAATTAAATTAATATTTAGTATTAATAATTTAGGTACTACACTAAATTGACTTAATATGGAAGTTCTAGGTCAACGATCTTATCAGGTATGTGGTTTTAATTTGTTGAATCCACATCAGTATTATTTTTGTACTCGAACTTAATGAATGTGACTCGTTTTAATAATATTAAGTACCAAGTCAGTTCACTAATTAATGTAATATTATTCTAAGTCTTTTTGTTAATGGTTCTATGCTAATGCGAAAGCATTATTGACGGCTCACTGAAAAACATCGTTACTAAAATTAATGGTCTAAAATCGTGTAAATTCAATGAGCAAGCAATGCGCTCATGCATTTGCATTATCCTGACGCAGCACTCAGCCTTGAAGTGAGATATTTACTGGATACCTCCTAATTCCACATTAGCAATCACTCTTTGTGTTAATGTATGATTTATATTGAGTTGGTTACTGAATTCAAACTCCAGGAAAATCAATGTTGATCGAATACTCATGAAGAATTTATTTCCGATTAAATACAGTCGAGGCAGTCTCAACTATCTTCACAATATGTTACTGATCTAATGTCAGCAGTAACAAATCCGATTACAAACATGAACATCGCTATTACTTGTGAAAATTCATCGGTCAGTTACCTAATAACAGTCAATACGTCACATGAATACACTACACAAGAACAATACAATACGAATGTAGGAATGGTCAGGCGGTAACGGTACGCGAGCGGAGCCACGGTCAAACCAAGATTCTACATATTCAGTCGAGGCCATAACGGTTCAACGTTTCTTTTTGTTATTTCCACACACGCTCTTATGGTAAATTGCTATATTTCACGGTCCCATTTCTAAAAGCAAACACTCGTTATATTAATATCATGCATTTGCTTGATTAAATCTTCAATCAATTCCACGGAAAATGGATTATGATATCGCAAATGATTGAAGTTATCTCGTTTGTATAATGTTATATTTTGTTATCATAAAATCTTTTCGTGGCCGGATTGTGTCGTGTGTTTAAATATAAACTCATCGTAACGTGGCTTGAAGGAAGTGACAGACAGAATAATGAAACAATGGTGTATAGGGTGACATTCGAAGGCGTTCTGACCTTGTGTACGCTCGTTTTGTTTCAAGAAACGATAAATTACTCAGTCTGTTCCGTGGGTGCGTGGCTCCAAAACCCAAGTTTAAAATAAACATATTATGGTGCCTTTCTAGCTGTTTAGTTTTAAAGATCTTTTAAGCAACAACGTGTCTTTAAAATTGTCTAAAACCTCTAAAACTTAAAAAGAAATACATTTGTTGATAAAGAAAACTTAATTCCGAGCATCCGTTTAAAAAACCCAGAACATGTCAAAATCAAACAAGAAATATTTGCCTGTCTAAAAAGTAAAGTGAGGCCGGTAAACATCATTATCATTGCATCAACACTCAATGTTAACAATGAGAGTAAATCTCACAATCTGAACGAAGGAGGAAGCGAGAGTGTCCATTTATCAATTGTAGACATCAGACGGGTACAATAAGATGTGCTTACGGACATTGTGTCTTGAAGAATGAGTCAAGACTCGAGACTCTCGCTGTAGTACAGTTGGTACGCATAAAGGAATACGAATGAACTCAATGACACACTAAAGGATGGCACACGATCAACAAATTATGTCGAGTAACGTTACTTTATTTGGAGGACAGATGAGTTAATTATTTTTTTGAGTTTTACAAATCTGTTTGATAATGAGGACGGTCAACAAAGCATTAAAAAAAGGCGCGCTTTGCTCCTTACCTGCATAGATATATGCATGTTTTAATAAATAAATAATACAATTTTTTTTTTAGACAGAATTTTACAATATTTAAAATCTTATGCACAAAAATTATGACACACGAAGTGAGATAAGAAATCTAGGCACTTTGCGCCAATAGGAAAACTACATTGATTCAAAAGGAAAACCAAAAGAAAAATCGAAATAATAAATGATGTACGAATTATTAAACGCTATTCATTACCACATGTTATGCTACAGTAATTATAACATACACCGGTAGAAATATTGAAAAGATCTGCGATAACCGGCGAGGGTTCCGCATCCAATTGAATAGAAGTGACTCATTATTTCTAAACACTATCTTTGACACGTGTGGGAACAATGGAGATGGCTCGACGAGACAAGTCAAAACAATGAATTATAATAGCATCCCAACCAGGAGTGAAGATGGTTGTGTAGACTTATGTATGACCTTTGAACCAACTCTTGGACCGGTCAAAAAACATTTGAAAGCTGCTAGCTGACCGATGACACGAAAGTTTTTATGATTGCTATAATACAGATTTTTCGATAGTCATATTATTTTGTGACCTCAAAAAGTAAAATCAACAATCAAGGTCAATTTCTCTTTGAATGTGTGCCGTATTGTAGCTTCTTCTATACATGGGTGGATAATTAGGCAAACCGCTCGCCAAGAAATTCCTATTTAAAATTTACATCGATTTTGTAATTTATATATTTTTTACGCTTTCATCTTTGTTGAAATCCAGTTGATTAGATGTAATAGGTGTATTAAAATTAAATGTTGTGAAAAATATTTAGCTTTAATTCCGCTACAAAAATCCAAGCTTGGCAGCAGGATGCAGTCCCCCCTCCCTCACCCTCATGCAAATATGCACATGCAGGAAAGCCCACCCTCCCGCCCTCATGCATATGCAAACATACACGAATAGTGAGAACAAAGGAAGGAGCATGCCATGCAACCAAACCAATACTCGACACGTGTTTCGCCCCTCCACGGGGCATCCTCAGGAGATGTTGACTCGACAGCCGCTCGGGAGCGAATGAGCCAGATGGACGGCTCTCGCTCCTTTATATAGCGCAATGATGACGCATTGGCATCGGTCGATACAAACGTCACAAAGACGTTTGCATCGACCTACCTGCAATCATACTTAAAAGAGGTGATGTAATTAAGTTCGTTTGTTCATTCAACAGTGTATAGTTGTTATTATTATTATGTTTAGAAATTTCTAACTGTTCCAACACACACAACCGGAAACTTTTATCACATACATGGAGAATGTTGTACGTATTAGTGTCGCTCAAGGAATGGCCGGTATCGATTAAATGTTTTGCAAAATGTGATTTTTCTGAATGGCCATTCCTGTAGGCGGCAACATGCTCCTTGTACCTTATTTCGAAGTTACGGCCAGTCTGACCTACATAGACCCCGTTGCAATCATTGCATACTAATTTATAAATACCGGATTTTTTTGAATTTTCTAATTTATCTTTACCGTTACATAGATTACGTAAATTATGATCTGAACGAAAGGCAACGAAAACATTATGTTTTTTAAGAATATTCGCGATTTTATCGGAAATGGGGCCTATGTAAGACAGACTACCGACATACTTGTTAATTGTTTCGGGGGTACATGCATAAAGTAGTGAGCGAGCCCTGTCATTCTGTTTATTCTGAATTATATTATCAATAACTTGTTGGAAAAAAACAAAATTATTTTCGTTTCAATAATGAATATTTTCGCCAGAAAGAGGGGTTAGCAATGGGATCACCTCTAAGTCCTTTGATGGCGGAAATGTTTATGGACGACTTTGAATGTAAATATGTGGTGGGCGAGCCCAACATTCTGTTTTATTATAGATACGTAGATGACGTTATTATCTGTTGGACGGGTACTATTCGTCAAATAGACACTTTTCTCAATAAACTTAACACTTTCCACCCAAAAATTAAATTCAAATTAGAATTAGAATCCAACAAATCCCTCAACTTTTTAGATCTAACAATCACTAGAGTTAATGATAAACTCGATTTCCAAATTTACCGTAAACCCACTCACACCGACATTACAATTCCCGCTTCTTCCTGTCACCCATTACAACACAAACTTGCAGCCTTCCGCAGCTATGTCCACCGTTTATTGTTTGTCCCACTCTCCGCAGATAATTACGTCAAAGAACTAAAAATATTATATCAAATCGCAATTTCAAACGGGTATTCCAAACAAGTTATTGATAATATAATTCAGAATAAACAGAATGACAGGGCTCGCTCACTACTTTATGCATGTACCCCCGAAACAATTAACAAGTATGTCGGTAGTCTGTCTTACATAGGCCCCATTTCCGATAAAATCGCGAATATTCTTAAAAAACATAATGTTTTCGTTGCCTTTCGTTCAGATCATAATTTACGTAATCTATGTAACGGTAAAGATAAATTAGAAAATTCAAAAAAATCCGGTATTTATAAATTAGTATGCAATGATTGCAACGGGGTCTATGTAGGTCAGACTGGCCGTAACTTCGAAATAAGGTACAAGGAGCATGTTGCCGCCTACAGGAATGGCCATTCAGAAAAATCACATTTTGCAAAACATTTAATCGATACCGGCCATTCCTTGAGCGACACTAATACGTACAACATTCTCCATGTATGTGATAAAAGTTTCCGGTTGTGTGTGTTGGAACAGTTAGAAATTTCTAAACATAATAATAATAACAACTATACACTGTTGAATGAACAAACGAACTTAATTACATCACCTCTTTTAAGTATGATTGCAGGTAGGTCGATGCAAACGTCTTTGTGACGTTTGTATCGACCGATGCCAATGCGTCATCATTGCGCTATATAAAGGAGCGAGAGCCGTCCATCTGGCTCATTCGCTCCCGAGCGGCTGTCGAGTCAACATCTCCTGAGGATGCCCCGTGGAGGGGCGAAACACGTGTCGAGTATTGGTTTGGTTGCATGGCATGCTCCTTCCTTTGTTCTCACTATTCGTGTATGTTTGCATATGCATGAGGGCGGGAGGGTGGGCTTTCCTGCATGTGCATATTTGCATGAGGGTGAGGGAGGGGGGACTGCATCCTGCTGCCAAGCTTGGATTTTTGTAGCGGAATTAAAGCTAAATATTTTTCACAACATTTAATTTTAATGTCATGGATTTCCGCAAAGTAACGCCTGATTCTATAACTTATGTAATAGGTGTATCTAACTCATCACAAAAGCGCACGCAAATGCACTTATACCGTGTAGGCTTTCAATAAATTTTATTAAATAAATGGATTTTACAATTTCACTGAACTGAATTAAAATTAAAATCAAATAATAGTAAAATAATACTACAGTAAGTCTAATCTAATTTCTATAAAATTACAACATTAAATTTATAGGTAGATAAACATTACAAATTCTGCGTAACGCTATCTCATAATAATATCAACGTTAACTAATCTTGATTCTTTAATTAAAGGGAACATAAATATGGGTTTGGTACTTACTAACTAATCGTAATTATAACCAGTTGCTTATCTGATAACCAAAAATTACCTGAACTTCAAGACAATCGAGGTTGACTAATAATTGTAATAAAGGAGGATAAAATTAGGTCAATATCTCATTTATTCATATTAATTCTTGAACTGTGATCTATATTATGTAACACTTTATCACTTAACAAATGTTTGTTGTTTCCCTACTCTTACTATCTCTGGCATTAATCATGTCACTGCCAAGTTCATGTTTAATTACGCTAAAGATAGTTATACCAACTTACTAACAAATAAATAAGTTTCTTTCGTCCATTTTTTTTTTACCTTCAGCTATACCTAACGAGCAATCGCAAAAAAACTGCCAGAACAGTAGTTACTTTATCGTATCACTTACTATTGTTACACCCCATCAAATAAATGAAACCCAGCAACAATTAGTACGAATTAAACCAAAACAAATTACAGTAATCAGAATATCCTCCCAAATCACGAGTCCATATCCTTAATCGGTCAAACTCGGCTTATCGTGGGTCCAAACTGAACTGTAATGGGCTTTAGGGGTCAATATTTCAGGAGGTCGGGTCGGGCAGTAGCTAACGTTCTCAATAATTGGTCCCGAGTCTCGGCCCATCAAACTCCGGAGTAACATTTGCAGTTAAGTCGTTACCAGTGCGGTAGTTAAATTTTAGCACTGCTTTGTTCCGACTTGAACTGTTAGTTACGATGTTTTAGTTTGTATTGATTTTAATAATCAAGAAGCTACTCTTAAACCACAAAAAGAGCTGACAGATAGTAACTTGACGTTTGTTAAAAAAGACTAGTAGTAAAAAAAAAACTAAGCTTAGGTTTAAAGCTAATTTTATTTTTAAGATGGTGTATGAGAACATTACCTACTTGTACACTAAAGTACTTTGAAATTAATGGGTACTTAAACTAGCTATGCTTCAAACGTTAGCCGCAAGAATTACTGATAGAGTAAAATTAACAACATAAGGGGTACTCTAAAGGGATTCACTTAATAGGTGTTGTTTAGGAACAAAATAGTAGTTAAACTAAGTCTCAACTCAGGTAGGAAATTAGGATTTTAGCTTAGAAACTAAACCGGCAAACGACCTATAATTTAACTTATGCTACAGAAAGTTGTATTGCGGCAGATGCTGATTATGTTAATTTAATTTTAGTCAAAACTTTATACATGATTTCTACGTAATTAATATGTTATTACATTAATAAATAAAAATACCATTATTTATTGACTATTTTCTTTTATTCTTATGACACAGTCCAATCGGAACCATTACGAGGTCATTATTAACAATTAATAATTATTATGTTGAAATAATTGATTTAATCAATCAATTAAAATAAATGAAGTGATATCGGAAACATCTAAGTGATGCGTTTAATGAGTCCATAATGTATAATGATTATATTACTCGATAAATTATCATGTGAGTATTTTCGGAGAACCAACGGTTCTCGTAGAAATGTATTTTGATAATGATACTAAATTATCGAAATGTACATTTTATGTTAATATGAAATAATATTTTATGTTAGTCCGTTCCGAATATAAGATTGTTTTTGATACCAAAATGTGTTATTACAAATGACACATGAGTGAATGAATGAATGTTTACATGAGCACTCACTAGGTAACCCTAATATAAAAAATTATATACTACAGGAATTAATAAAAATTCAAAGACAAACTACATATGTTATTCAAATTAATTTCAATAAATTTTGTGTAACTTATTAGACAATTCTACTTACAGTATAACTTCTAATTAACGACGGCAATTAAAGATGGGTACCTGAAATAATAAGCGATCATTAATACAAATGACACGACACTTTAGACGTAATATTTATAAATGTTATTATTAATGAGAGTAATGTTTTGGACAATTAATTAAAGAGCCAGAATGAAAATGTCGCATGAAAAGACGCATACAAAAGTTGTGAATGGCTTGAAGACGATATCATAATTATTCATAATTAAATAAATAGTGAAACAAATAATTCTAACGAAAAAAAAACCGACTTCAAACTAAGTCTTATGTTTTTTTTCTTATGCATCCCACAACCAAAAATGGAACAAAATAAAATAGGACCACACGAGAAGCACCAGCTTTCAAATAAAAAAGAACCATCAAAATCAGTTCACTCAGTCAAAAGTTCGGTGAAAACAATATATAAAAAATAGAGTCAAATCAATACTTAATTCTCCTCCTTTTTTGAAGTCGGTTCAAAAAGAACACGCTAACCATGTCTTTTTTAATATCACTAGTCGTATCCCACTTTCGTTACATAACTAAATTAAGCATCTTCATATCGGATACATTTATTTTGTCGTCACTTTGTGTAGAGAAATTCAATCCTTGATTTCGTACAGAGGCACCTAATAAGGCACACCATTTACAGTTAACCATTATTCATGCTAGAACGTGTTCATTGAACTACAATACAGTTACGAATTAGATGCAATCCCATACATTCGAGTACAAAGCCTCCCTTAAGGTGTTCCCTCACCGGGAGCATTCACGTGTATTGTAACATTATAGATTCGACTTTGAGCATTACATTACAATAATACCTCCCTGACTAACGAGTATTTACGTGTAACAACAAAAATGTAACATAAAGATTTGAATTTCAGCATAAAATACTTTGATGTTACAAGTTGTATCAAGATATTATACATTGTATCATTACAAGGTGCGCATTGTAATGCTCGGTTCTCCTCCTTCACTTATGTTATGCTCAAATCTGTAACGTTACATTACACGCGAATGCTCCCGGTTAGGGAGCACCTTTATAATTTACGTAGGTCTGTCGTGTGTAACCTACACCGATTTCGCGACACAATATCTTCACACAAAGGCCTACAGTTTCGATTGCCTTTCCTTACAATATTGCCTTGTTTTCTGGGAACAATCACTGTTTCATATTGACTGAGACGACTAACTTTGATGTAATTGGGTGCCATGATAAAAGGAAGATTGGTAACTTTGATGACGTTTAAAATAAGGTATATAAATAATACAAGCCTAAAATGTCCCACTGCTGGGAACGGACCTCTTCACATATAGAAATAAGGAATAACAGTTACTTTCTTAGGTTAACGCGAATGTTAGACATTGAAATAAAACTACTTTTAAAATCTTAATTTAAACCGCGAAAAAATTCCGTAAAAAGTAGTTTTATTTCAATTAATAAAAGTTAACTATAATTTTCCAGTAAGTTATTTTTTACAGAATTGATATTGCTAATGTGTGTGTAATATTTAATGACAAGTCTAGGAAGTGACTTACATAAATTCGAGACAGACGAGAATAATTATGTACTTAAATGTGCGATAAAAAGTTACTGCTAAATCAAGTTATGTTCATAGCAATGTGCGTCTGACTATAATGCAAATTACATGGTATTTTGATAACTAACAAAAAAGTATCTATGTACAAAAAATATATATTACCATCTGATCTATTTTATAGCAACAGACGTCTTAAATGTTGTCTGGCGTAAGTATTGAATAAATAATCTAATCCATAGTTCTTACAGAATAACATCATCAAAACTAACAAAATAAAGTCCTCAGTCCTACTCGCAGGTACTAAAATGTTTATAGTCAGCCGAATGTTTGCAAAACACTGCAGTCACATGACGTGACAATAAATTCGCTTCCCACAAACATTCCCAAACTGTTGCTATTGTTCTGCCAACTATGAAATTTTGGAACATTAGATACGTAATAATAACTGCTTAGATGCACACAATACGCAAATAGTTTAATTTGTACGATTTGTAACTAATGGGGGGATGCCATGTGGCCAAGTGGACCTAGCTAGCGGTTCAATGATTGGATATGTGTGCTGAACAGTTTTGAACCTACTTTAGCTAATGTAACTTATTAACGTAAACGCAACTGTCAATTATTCTACGACACTATTTAAAATCGCAGAACAAAACATCGTAAGAAAATACGGATCTGAAATCTTCTTCTTCTTCTTTACAAAAAGAGTCCTTAACTTTAAAACCACAAGCCAATATGATGTTTATTATAATTTTGCGTTTAGACAAACAAAACAAGTTATATTAGTTACACGCTATCGAACATCAGATGATGCAATCCGCTTCAAATTACAAATCGATTACAATAAATACGCTTAGAATTGATGATACCTGACGATATACAAATAAGAAATACAAAAATGTTAAAGGAATTTACCGGTTTTAAGTTTTGCTCGTTAGTCATAATTTGGAGGTTTAGCTAATTAAATATAGCCAAGTAATACCGCAATATAATTACGATATCCCTCATAAAAACGAAACTATTTAACAAAATGTTAGTGAAACTCTTATAACTTGTTGGAACAACGTAATCGTACCCGCATCATTAAGTACTAGGTATATCGCATCGAATTCCAACAAACTAGTAGAGAGTAAAATATATTTAAATAGCGTATTTTTAATAGAATACAGGATGTGTCAAGATATCGTTGAAAGAAACTATGTAAGCGTTAAAAAATTGCATACAAGCCGAAACATTTTAATTGGGCACCGGCATCCACTGCAACGCTAGTATAATAAAAGATCTAAGATAAAGGCCACAAGGAAATTGTATCCAATATCATCGCGTACAGAAAATCACGGTGGTGTGGCAGAAAAAAAAAACAATTGGTGATTGTTTTATACGGCTCGCACAAAACCGTTGGCGTAATAGAAAATTTACCTAGCAATAGGTTTGATAAGAACATTATTGTTGTTGAAAACGCATTGCCTGAACGATAACTGCGGCCCCGGACGATTTTACAACATGTTTTGAAATACGCGAAATTATTGCAAATAGTTTTCTTTGGGAAATTGCATTTTTCGTTTTATAACAATGTTTCGAATTATATTACGAGTATGTTTTATTTATGACATTTTCGCTTTATTTTATTCGCAACTCAAATGCAGTCGACTGCGATGAAAATGGCGGTTGTATTTCACAAACACATAAATGTCTTTGAGAGTTTAATTTATACTACATCACTGATAGGTCTCGTTGCAAATTCTGGCCAAAACCACGTAAAATATTTGCTATTTAATAAAAAAAAAAATAGTGCTAATTTTGAACTGAGACACCATTAAACAAATGTACACACTTGCAGTGTAATTAACTTTTAATCGGAAAGTAAAATATTTAGGTCTAGTATTAGAAGAATTTTGTACAGAAAAACATTAAACTAGCAAAATTTGCTGCATATTTAAGGAAGGCCAAATTTACATTTCATGCCAAATCGACATGATTTTATTTAAAACTGGTTCTGACACTCATGAACTACCGCTATACTACCAAATTATAATATCGTCAGCTCAGTAATAAAACATCTCGGTATAAGCTAATTTCCTTGCAACGCAAAAATCCTAACACAGTTATAATAATCATTAAAGTACTCACAACAAAAATCAAGTTAATCTTGATTGTTTATACAATACACGCTCGAATAAATTGAGATAATCGGGTCCCGAAACAACAGCACACATTCAGAATTGCGTAATGGCTTTAAACGGGTTCATAGACAATGAAATAAAAACATCGCGCAAAGCTACCAAGCAAAAAATTACTCCAATGCAATACGCATTCATCTTATCTTTTAACATTAATAAAGAACGAGTGTTATGATTGTGTCAATTGTCTGCTATTGAAATAATGATGTCATTCATATCAATGACCGCAGACCGGCTGGGTAGGCCGAGTTATATATTACACTACATCGCCAGAACAAAAACGTTGTAATCAAGAGTAAGCGTAAAATATTAAAGGAAAGACCTTTCACACGGTTATCAAAGTCCATTGCCCATAATCTCTGAAATGGGAATGCAAAGGTATATTAGGCCAGAGGCAAAATCGTTAACATCGCAAACAACCTTATGCGGTTAAACAGGTACACTTGACCGACGAATGGCCTCCGGTGACACCGCAGTCCACATCATTACGTGGCCGCTACCACGCGACACCGATCGATGTGACGCAAACGATCGATCCGAGGTGAAAACACCTATTGTGAGTGCATAGACGACGGACGGACTGACGCTTAGTAAAGGGTCGATGAAACCTGTTCGGCGCTCAGCTCTTGGCAAAGCACTCATTTCTTACTCAGACTAATGTTTCGATTATATCTTAGTCCAGTAATGACCATCAGAACATCCTATGGTGTTGGAAAAACTATGTTTATTTCGATTGCTTAAGCAAGAAACTCTAATCATGATTCTAGTAACATGTTCGTACTATCACACTCAGTCATTACATGAACATAATAATATAAAATACTTCCCTCGTGTCGTGCGAGTTTTATGGACTATTATTAAACCAGGTATGGTAATGGTTAGTTGAGTGATAAACCATTCAATTAAACAACGCATACAATTCCGCGCATTCCACTTACAGACGTACATCTTTTCTCACGCTTTTTCTTTCCACATGATTCATGATTAATTAATTTGTAGTTCTATCTAGTCGATATTGAATAAAAGAATCGATTGTTGGATTTATTATTATAAACTTGTCATACCGGAAACACGTGTAAAAGTAATGTCATGAGTAACTTGTGTAAATAAAGACCAAGGAAAATAAATGTCTTTGTGCTTCGTGTAAATTGTATAACTTTAATAAATAATGAAACGATTTAATAAGACCTCGATTGTATTTGTTTACTTTTAGAATTTATATTTCAACCACTTAAATTGTTTAGTTAGTTGAAGTAAATAACAGAATAGCTCAAGTTCTTGTACTAAGTCTTAATATTAACATACTGCGAAATAGGACATCCTAAAATGTGTTTGACTTGATAAGACCCTCGCGATGGTTAATTAACTAAGTCTAATTAAGAGCAATACAAGGGCTAATTACTTGGCCTTCTAAATGAGCAACTATGACTAAACCCCTAGCAGCTTGACGTAAAAAAGTAGTAAGGTGAAATGGTGGTAAACGTGTGGTTACTTAAACCACATACTTACAATATTCCGGACGGGTTGATTACACGTTTCCTTCACATTTTACGAGGTTTTTACAGCAATGTTCGAACCCCTCATAACGCTAACTAGCATTCTTCACTAATAGGGACCCTTGGTTATCTTGTATTAGATTAAGTACGCCGGAGCTTTTTGTATTGTGTCAGCGTAAAGAAATTTGTTTTGCTATCGTATTTTAATCTTTGGAGGAATGGGCTATTCACGTTCAAAGTATAGAGCACCATACAATCACTCGAAGTATATAGGTTTTGTTATGTCTTAAATGGTTGATAAGCTATCTTTAAGGGTTTTAGAAGACAGTTTTTGGGCCTTGAAGGCTAAGTTTGCCAAAGTATTTACTACAATAATGAACTTTAAAATATTATTTTTATGAAAAAACCTCTGTATATTGTTTTTTTTATTTATGCACTCCAAACTTTTGGACCGTATGCAACTTGCCGACTTCAACTACATTCACAAACTTACTAAGAATACTTTTCAAGAATTCTTTTACAAACTTAATAGTCATGTTTCTAGCTTTATGACAAGTTGAATGTTAAAAGTTGCTTTGAAAGAAGCTGTTACTTCGTTTACCGAGTTTCTTTACTCAATCTCGAGAATGCTACTATTCACAATAAACCAATTTACACAATAATATACCAAATATGTATGATGGTATAGTCGTCTTTCAAATGAATACAGTCCTATGGATGTTATTTGAGTCGATCAATGAATTATTTTATAACTGGGTCAATCCACTTATCTAGTTAGTTACCATGGCAATAATCCGCGATGTATGAGAAACGCTTAAGATATTTATTTTTATTTCAATAAGATGGAAATAAGACAATAACACCTTTTTCAGGCACGATTGGCCCCTGCAATAGGTGTTAGTGCAGCGGACTAAATCCCTGCTTACAATTTTGTACTAGTTTTGTAATATCTCATGTTCCATACATGAGTAAGTTACCTAAATAAGTAAATTTTATTATTATTATAAGCCTGCCATGTCTACAGAGAGACTGATGATCTATGAAGCAGACATGTACTTGAGAAGGCCGTATTTAAGGAATTGTAGGGCTAGGACGTTTTACGGTAAGATGCACCAACCATTTGCTGGAGGTTGTTAGTGGATGGATGAGGGCTGCCCTAAGCAAGGATCGTTGCGCTCTTTGGTAATAGTGGATAATGATAGGCTTATATGCTGATCATTATTTACAAGAATGTAGTTATAGGAAGCATTATATTTAAATAATTGACATACCTATATAAGTTAAATGAATGTTAAAGTTATTCAATGGAGTGATGTCAGATTGCTTGACCATTAAGCAGTGTTATGTCGCTCGAAAGATTGCTCTGATGCGCAAATGACTCATTTATCCCGTAATAACTTCCGTATGTAAAACTGCTTTAAAATAAATCATCAACATAAATCTCGAAATAAAAGTAAACTATCAATGGTTAAAATAAATAAAATACACATCAAAATAACTATCGTCTATTGGTTTAAATACATCAAGAAGGTACCTCAAAAAATAGCCTACTTTTAAAATTCACTTAATGTTTGGTATTGAATAATGATGATGAATGACAAAAAGCACATAATACATATTTATGTATCTAACACCTTTTTTTTTTTTTCTTCTTGCGGGGGGAGACCTTCAAAAGGCACCCGGCCTTATGGGGAGTTATAAGACCGGGGAGTGTGGGATTTTTACCGCACTAAAACCACCCCGTTGGTCACCATCAGCACATGAAAAGGGACTTCTGTTACCTCTTAAAGAACAAACCAGAAGCCCCCCTGTGCAACGCCTATTAGAGCACATCCCTGGAAAGACTGTAAAGAGGTCTTCCCTGAGCCTCACTTATACAGGAGGGCTTAGATATGAGGACACTTGATGGGATGTATCTAACACCTACAGGCACAAATAATTACTGATTAAAACAACCTATTTCAAAGTTGTAAAACAAAATAATTAAAATTTTACTGTCTCTTTAATTGCATTTAATACTCAGACTTCAGTAATAAAGTGTTTTAACAAGTTTAAATATTTGCATAATAGTAAGTACTACTTATACTGAACACTACTCATCTAATCATCAGAAAATAAAGCACCAATCAGCAATAAATAGAATTGTTTCCGGCAATTACATAGGCAGTTAAATGTTTTGCAAATGTATTAAAAAATAATGATGGGTATTTAAAACACGAGTGCATAAAACATCACGATTTAATTGTTTGTTTAGTCACCATAAAAGTCATATCAATATAAAAAAAAGGTTGCACTATTAAATAAATGACAGTACACTAAGTTCTTTTGAGTGTACTTTGGAGTTACATATTGTAGTCAATACAGTACTTGCAACTGCAATACTGTGTTTACATTATAAGTCTTTCCACCACACTTACTCTATTTTCTGTAAGCCTGTGTGTGGCAGTGCAAAAATAAATCTGTTAAGCGTTATGATTGGTTGCTTGTTAGTCTTTTGGTCACCCAATCACAGTAACAGTAGTGCTCAGTTGATATGACAACAGATGAAATTGAGCAGCCTTGTAAAAGCGAGGGGGAGAATCACACTGAGGAACGGAATAACGCGAGTGTCTAAGTCTAAGACATTTATTGCAACACTTAGCCACTTGCCAGACACATAAGATTCTAATGTCATTGTGTGAACAGTCAACAAGTCAGACTTTTATGCCTGTAATTATTATCCTAGTATAAACATAGCTTATTTTCTATGCACTATAAATCTATTTTAGTCTGAAAATAAGTGGAACCGCTGTGACCACGTGTATCAGTGCTATTTCCCAACGCAACACACATTAAATATCGGATGTGTACTGTGGCGATTATGTTTAGTTTGGATACGAACAAAGAGCGATAAATGTAGCAAAAACATTATGTAATACTTTAGTATATAGAGCAAAATATTGTACAAAACTATTTTAAATAGCTTCTGTAGTATCCGGTATGCAACTGTCAAATCTAGGAAGGGCTATAATTATTTAAGTTTATGTTATAATGTCAGTTACTTTTGCGGTAGTTGGTTTGCAAATGTCCAGATGTTTGGTCGCAGTATAACTTCTGGGTACAATAGATTTATTCTGTTAAGTTTCAAATCCTAAGGCAAGTTCATGCCTACACAGAAAAGCCTTTATTTGACAAAACCTAACAACTGATCTATATACATTCTTTTCCATTAAACCTACAAGAATTATTCTTATCAATCCACATGGTAACAATATTCGATCACAACTCATGAAGAAACAAACGATAAAACCTCAGTGATTGTAAATACTTAAAACTAGTGTAAGCAACTGTAAGCATAAGTATAACAAGCGAGTACATAGGTTAACCCGATAGGAAATAATCGAGTTAGTTTTACGATATTTTCCTTTTATCACGTCACGTATGAATTGAATCAATTTTCCGCGTTTACGCGCTTTGCAATTCATTATACGGTTCTAATTACTGTTCTTACTTAGACACGTTCTCATCAGCGATTAATTGCGATAAACTGTGTTTTAAATATATATATTTTTATCCTTTTTACTTTGAACTTAACCTTAATAAATAAAACTTATTTCTTCCTTTTATGTACTATTTAGGTAGGGAAAATCTTCCACAATTTTAAAAATTCTTAAGATTTGTAAACTAATAAAAACCTAAGTAATACTTATATATACACAAGGGATGAAACTAAAGGGTCAAAAACCGGTAATGCAACATAATCATTTGCAAATGAAACCATACGAACTACATAAGTGAAATATAGGTAAAAGACCTGTAAAAATATTTCCTTTAAAAAAAAATACATAAAACTATTCTTCTTCAAAATACCACACTTGGTCTGCGCAAACCATAAGTACCTACAACTACTTTATTCATCGTTTTATTACCACAAGTGCAAATATAAATTTAAATTTAATATGCAAGAAAGTTTACGATGCGTCACTATCGCAGCAATATTTAACATTACACACATTGATATAACAATACTTGGTTATGTTTTATAACAGTTTTATTCAGGAACATTTGCCATAGCAATAGGCATAACTATAAAATGCAGCTTTATCGTCAGTCACAGGATGTCTGTTATCATTGGTTCGTTTAAAAAACAAATGGTTATCCTCTATCCGGCAGACGACTTCATAAAATTTGTTGCAACTATAATTGTTTTATTCTAGTAGTAGCATTGTTTAATCTAAACTATCAAAAAAGTAATTGTTTTAAAAAACTTATCAAAGAATTAGATCATTCAGTCATAATAGTTTTCAATCTGTAAACGTTAAAACAATTATCTACTTACCGCGTCTTCTTACAAACAAGTGGTTATGATGACTCAATAAGATAAAATACACTCGGTTATGCGTCCTTATTGTTATAACAATGGTTTTATCTTGGAAAAATGAATCACTCTTTACAAATATAGCTGCACTAAATGAGCATTACCAAGACTTAAGAAATACATTCACTTTCTTTACATTACGAGAAAAAAATTTAGAGCATTAAAATTATTGTTTTAAAATTACTTCAAATGGTAAATAATCGACACATGAAATGATAAATACAAAAATAATTGATTACACAATTGCAAGAAAATACCCCTTTTCAATTGTTTCTAAACAAATTCTAAAACCACGCTAATAAATCAATTTATTCTTTATAGAATTTAAATGATGAATTTATAATATAAATATACCAATATAGGCCAAATGATTTTACGAAATCAATTTAAGTTTAAATCAACTGTAAAATAAGAACCTCCACTTTTTGAAGTCGGTGAAAACAGCACACAAGTTTATCAGTTACATCGTTGGCTCTCCGCTTGTACTGTCTATCTTGATTGCCCATACATATGAAATAATTTACTAATTTAACTGTGAACATTAGCATTTTCGAACACGTGCTTTCATTCAATACCCAACGGCACGTCATGCGTTTGCCCTCCATACCATTCGCCTACTAGATCATATATTATTATAACTGATAGCCTTTTGATATCATATTCAGTGCAAGGAGTATGAAAATAATATAAGTATACATAAATATGTGCTATACGCCAGTCGAGCGAATGTTATCTGATACTGAGTGCTCTAATCAGACGAAATTATTGCTTATATTAATATCATGCATTAGCGATAAAACCGTCATTATAACATTTTACTCATTATATCTACTGGAGTAATATTCTCTCTCGTTTATTATAACGAATATTCCACTAATTTGATAATCAAATAAAAACAGTACAGGAATAAGTAACAAGTTTTTTGCCGTCAAAATTTGATATCAATATGTAAAATTAAATAACATGTACACTTAGTTTTTCTCTTATTTATTTGTTGGAGTATTATTATCACGATAAACTGTTTACCTCTCTAGTAATCAGTGTTATTAGCTAAGATTAAGCAGTAATCTTTGGGTCATCGATACATCAACATCAGAGCATCACTAGGTTAACTAATGATTGTTGTTATGCAACCTCTATCATCTAAACAGACCAAGTTAACATAGTTCATATTAATTAAGTATATTAATTAAACGTGAGGATATCTTAAAAGGTATTATAGAAAGAACCAGATTAGTATTTGCTATCTTAATAATGTTTTGAATTTTAGAAATATACATTATTATTAGAAATATATATAATTCATTGATATTTAATTAAATATAATATCACCTTTAGGTTTACTATATGTTAACATTTAGTTTGCTAACTCATTAGTGTCAATTAAAAGCCAATGGACGATTTTTTGGTAAATACAGACGATCTATTGCGATTAACATCTAAAGCTTTCGAAAAAAGTCTTAACTATGAAAAATATATATTTATATTTGCATCAAAATATTAAATTGAAAATAGTAATTTAAACAAACTGTTTCTTAAAATTACTTAAACAATCAATAAATAAATCTAACATTTTCAGCTTAACATTGACTTCTCAGTCTAGTCGCAGTTATGAAGCTGCAAATTCAGGTGAGCTCGCCTCTGACGTCACATGACAGCAAATAGGTTAGTAGACAGACGTGACGTAAAACCACAGCAGCAGAGTTATCTTTTATAACCACAAAACGCAATACACGTTCACCCACTGCAAGAATATATTATATTCTTAGAAAAGAAACAGTTTGACTTGAGGGAAATACCCAATGTTTGTTCTGACAGTTATTGTGATGACGTTAAGTTATTTTTGATAAATAGACCTAATATAAATTATTTTAAATAATAAAAAGTATAGAAGGAGGTCATTGACCATTCGATGACTCAATCAGTCAATTGTCATATTGTCTTGTATTTACTCCAACGAGGTTGCAGTTGAAACTATATAGTGAGCCTATCAGAGTTTAAACCGTAAGCACTAGTGTGAACAAGTGTTGTCGTGAATTATGTACGAAGATGGAGCTTGCCGTTTTCAAAAATCTATCTAAAACACTAATATTATCCTAAAAATGTCAAAACCATCGACCTTTTCTTATATAAGTTTCTCGTTGCGCGAAAATTAACCTAAATGAAAAACGAAATGTACTAGGATCAGACTAAAAACTGCTCTCGCTTGGCACAAGGGGAACCTAGCGATAGTAGCAGTCTATGCATATCATACGTCGATGATTTAAGCCGGAACCCCACCGCTGCGCACGGAGAGGCTGTGCACGTGTGTTCAGCTTCGCTTTAGTACAAAATGTATGAGAGCGTTTCCACCGCAGCGCACGGACATGCTACGCAGCAATTGACGTCATAAACACACGCGTAGCTAACTCGAATAGGCGGAACGTAGCTCAGCCACGTGGCCGACCCACGCATCCCAGCTGCGTGGGTCGGCCATTTCTCGGCGACCCACGACTATGTACAGTCTCGAGCAAAAATATGTACACACATAATATTGTTAAGAAATTATTATAAGAATAAGCTACTATAAATAAGAGGTACAATTAATTTTCCTGGTATATATACATACATTTAAGTTGTGTTAAGTATAATTTATGTAAGAACAAAGTTATTTATAATTCATATAAGTAAAACAGATGTTACTACACAATACCTAAATTATATTGTTACTCGGAAGCGCTATTGTCTATATTATAAAAATAATATATTGACTTGAAGTCAAATATTTTTTTATTAAAAAAAAAAAATTAACTATTTTATTTTCAAGTGTCATCTGTCAGTATGCATTGATTGCCAGATGGCAGAAGAGATTCGACAAAAAATCTCACTAATTTCGTTTAACAATTTCGCATATTATTATGTATACATAATTTTGCTCGTGACTGTACCCCATGCATAGCTACGAGCTGCGTGGCCGACACATCCGTGTCCGTGCGCCTCAGTGGAAACGGAGACCGACGCCGCCGAACTAATGAACCCACGCGGCAGAGGTGAGCCAAGCATCCGTGCACAGCCTGCGCAGCGGTGGGGTTCCGGCTTAACTCACTCATTATTTTGTCAACATTCAAATACGGTTTGAAAATAATATTTTCAGAAAGTAGCAATAATTATGAATGTCGACTGAAAACATAATATTATCAGAAACAATAGCATTATATTATAGTAAAACAAACTTATCAACTACAAAATCGTAATCTTTAAACTAACCGTATAATTAGACATTTGCCGTAAATAATGCAATCAAAATATAAATAATGCAATTGTAGTATCGAAGGCGTATAAACAGGGATTTATATACCTACAACTAGCGGACCCGACAGACGTTGTCCTGTCTACACGTCTTTAATTTGATAATTTCAAACTATTTTTAATAATGATAACAAAACTTTTTTTTTAATTTGATCGCAGCGCTAACTGTCGGTACAGACTAAAATTAAAATTCGAATATTATTTAAAATTTGACACTGCGATGGTAGCGCCGTCTGTCGGATCCAATGTAAAACATTCCAAAATCAACAATTACTAATAAATTAAAAATTAATTAAAAAAACATTGTCCAGCGGACAAAATTGTGAATCTAAACCATTCCCAGATCCCCTTGAACACACACAAAAAATTCATCAAAATCGTTCCAGTCGTTTGAGAGAAGTTCAGTGACATACACACTCACAGAAGAATTATATATATAAAGATTAGTAACAAGTAAAACATATTTTTTTATTCGTTTTACAATTGGTATCTATGCTAAGGTGTCGCGGTACAGTAAGCTGCGTGATCTGATTTTTAATGACTGTTTAACACCTTTAAGTACCTATTACAGTTTGGTTTATAAAATCTATACAAACACAACACTGAATACATTTTAATACGCATTACTCTATTTATATCCCTTGACATACCATACAATGATACGACTTCCTTCTATCTGTACGTCCGCCTTTTCCGTTTTACGGGCTTTATAAATTTACTAATTACATATTTATTTCGAAATTTTGTACAGAATCAATCGAATCGTAATTTTAAAAAGTTTAGCACAGAATAATCAAAAGTAATCACTATAAGTCAAGTAATTAAATAAGCAATTATTTGAGTCTATTTCGGAAACTGGTTCTTATATTATTATATGCATGGATTTCAAAACGACCAAACGGAACGCAGTAAGTTGACTTAGCTGATCCTATAGCAATAGCCGAGAGGGTAAAGTTCTTAATTCTTTATTGTACACAAGAAGACACATAGAATTTACATACATTAATTAAAGTTGATGTACAGAGGCGAGCTTAACTCCAAATTGAGTTTTCTTCCAGCAAACCTTTGAGTCATAGTGAGATTATTATTGAGTGGTGAGGAAGATAAAGTGTACAACTTTTAAATTTTAATAAACATACACACAAATACTACATAAAGTACATATATAATATAATATATATTAAATATAGACATACATAGACTACATAACTCAAATAGAAAGGAAATGTTCCTTTATTCTTCTCCTAAAAACGTTCAACGAAGGACTACTACGCAAGGTATGTGGAAGGGAGTTCCAGAGGCGCACAGCACGAATAGTAAACGATTCGTCGTAACGACTAGAGGAGTGAGCAGGAGTGCGAAGGAGAAGAGAAGAAGAAGTACGACAAGGCTTGCCTCTGGGGACCAAGAAATCAAAACGTTCCCGCAGGTAGCTTGGATATTTAGGGTTGTGCAAGACTGAGTAAAGGAGACAGAGAATATGAGAATCTCGACGTTGCCGAATAGGCAACCACTTCAACCTAGCCCGGAATTCCGACACGTGGTCGTACTTCCGCAAACCAAATATGAAGCGGATGCACAAATTCTGCAGTCGTTCGAGTTTATTTAGAAGTTCCTCCGTTGCATCTAAATAACATACATCGGCATAATCGAGAAGAGGTAGAAGAAGAGATTGGGCGAGAGTGATTTTAGTCTGGAAGGGCAGGAACTTCTGGAGGCGCTTTAGGGAGTGAAACGAGCAAAAGACTCTCCTACTTACCTCAGAGACATGGGTATCCCATGACAGATGGCAATCCATGTATACTCCCAGATTTTTTGCTATTTTGGAGTATGCTATAGGAGCTGAATTGTAAACTATAGGTGGAAGAGATTGATGATCCAATAGGTTGTAAAAATATCTGCCACCAATAATGAGAGCTTGAGATTTAGCAGGATTAACTAAAAGACCAAAAGATTTAGCCCACTGATGGATATTACTAAGATCATTATTGGTGGCGGCAATAGCATTGGATATACTATCATAGCTACAGTGGCGGTACAACTGCAAGTCGTCTGCGTAGAGGTGGTACTGACAAGAAAGAACTGAAGTTATAGAATTGATAAATATAGAAAAAAGAAGGGGAGAAAGGACACCACCCTGGGGAACACCCGCTGTAAGTTTGCACCACTCAGAGGAGACCTCATTGGCACGAACAGACTGCGAGCGACCCCGAAGATAAGAGTTAAACCAAGCCGTTGCGGGAGGAGAGACGTTAAGGGAAGAGAGGATCCCTAAGAGTATGTCAAAATCAACTGAATTGAAAGCACTGCTGAAATCCAAAAGTACCAGGACTGTAAGGAGCTTCCTCTCCATGGCCAGTCTTATGTCGTCGGTTATTTTAACAAGTGCAGTAACAGTACTATGGCCTGGGCGAAATCCAGACTGATACGGACTCAGCAGGCTGTTTGAGGAAAGGTAATTAGACAGCTGATCCTGAACAACGCCCTCAAGGACCTTGGATAGGACAGGGAGAATGGATAGTTTGTGATAGAATAGTATACAGCGATGTTGGAAGTACCATATAAATATATATGGGACATAGATACGACGTAATGTATAATGTTAGTCATAAGATAGGGTAGAGGACGTGAGGAAAAACCTACTGATAAAATTACCTTAAAAAATAATATAATATCAAGTCGTCGTGTTTTGTGTAATTAAATAAAGATGAGTCACTTATGTACTTACTACTACTTATCTGGAGAGTAACTTAACGCTATGTTTGAATTACAATCAAAATGGTATCTATTTGGTAGTTCAAACTTTGAGAGCAATAAATTAAGATCCTTAGCAGCAGTCACCTACTATAATTCCCAACCCTAAAATTATTACGGCTCACCAACACAAAACGGTGTCTCGTCACTTTTAGTCGCTCCACAAACTAAATCAAAAGCAAAAGTTAAAGTTAAACCATCAATTGAGTGATGTTCCCACGGCTGGCTCCCATTTCGCACGCGGCACGGAAGTAGACTTGGCGTAATTACTCATAGCTTGGCTTTGTCGCGAGAAAACTCTTGTTGCGTCACGTCGACAATTAGAACATGTTCTGTTTGACTTCAAAACGGTGGAAGAATAAATTACAGGTTTAAACTATCATTAAACATGTACGGTTATTTTTGATAAGTAGACAATTTCTTTTCCTTAATTTGTCGGATTTCTATGTAAAAATTTTGTTTCCTTGCTTTATAATTTTAAAGAGTTCTTTTAAACAGTCAACTTATATTTGACTGTTTAAAATAACTCTCCAAAAATTACTATCATCTTTCCCGCAGAAAATGATTGAGTAAACTACTCTTTAGTCACAATTCTATAACGAGTACCGGAGTCAAGAAGAAATAATCGTCATTTACAAAGCCCAACATTTTGACGAGAAGTTTTCATAATGAATATTAAGATGAATGAAGTTCCGTTTGGCGTAAGTACGTTAAGTCCGAGTCCCGCTCTCTCCCTTTCGTCCATAGTTATTTAAAACGCGTCCGTCCTGTAGACAGCATAATTGGTTTGACGCGCGTAAATTTCAAACACTTTTATATGCTAAGCAACACACATCATAATATTATAATTTCAATAGGCCTCCTTCAAAACTCAGACAAACGACTCTTTTGTCCATACCATATGGGTGTTCAAAGACTTGTATAAATTAAACACCTTGACGGGCCCAGTTGAATTTACGACTATTGTTTTAAGCAGAATCTCACAGTTGAGTCTTGAAACAGCTAAAATTGCCTCAGCAGTTGGTCCTAAATGGTGTAGGGGAACAAAACTCGTTACCGGGTACCTACTGAGTTGACATTCCAGAAATATGGAAGCCGCCGTGCATAATTTTGATTGGCTCTTAAACAAAGCGCTTTGAAATTAAGCCGCACATTGTTCCCGAGTATTGCTTGGTGCTTACTACTAGGGGGCTTAACACAGTTTCACTGTGCTGTTATGAAAGCTTAGGTAAAATCTAAGCAATAACCGCGTCTGTTTTATTGGAAGAAAAGTTTTAAAACAACTGCCAGCCGCGCGCTTGTGAAAACTCGTGATGGAAATATCAACTTTATTATCATAGGTCTAGTACTGAATATTCATATGGCGATATTTGCTTTGAAACTTTGATCGGTATTTATTTGAAAATTTATTTAGGTCGTTTATTCAAATATTTCTCGGGAAAGTTCGTGATTTTTAAGAAGGACATTTTATTTTAAATATTCTGGTGACACTCAGAATTCTCATTTAATGCGAAGTGTAAGAATTTTTGTTTGAGGAAACTGATTTATTATTCGACTATTTATGCGGTTGACTTAAGTTGCGGTCTAGAGGACAATGTCCTTATTAATATAGACATACAACTTCCTTAACAATAAAGCTATCGATTTTCTAACAAAACAATAAGCTCCGATCGGATCCCACCTTCAGACAACCTGACGCGATCGGTAACCGGTTTCGTTAAATAGATCGAGATCAATGCTGCTACCGTGAACTACCGTATCTAATCACAGATTATATTCTAAATGTAACTTGAACTTGAAACAATGAACTTGACACTGACGTAATACGTAGAGATAATAATCTTCTGTCTACACTCTTCCCAAGTTTTGTTGGGGTTAAATATTTTTCACATGAACGCAGAGAGTCCATTTGGTCTACATAATTGAATATATATTTTTACAACCCAATGGCACAAAAATTTAATATAATATACAAATTATAATAAAGCACTCTCTTTTGTTTTTCAGAGAACCGGTTTACAGTAAAATTCATTTGAACGGGGGAGCATCATTCATTCTGTTTATAGACATTTTGTTTCCCCGGTCGTTTGGCAAGCACTTCCCGATTTTACAGCTTCCGTTGTCAGTGGGGAAGCGTTCGACACAAATCAGTCGGTTGTTCGGTAGACAAACTCACCTTGCTAATTAGCTTTCTGTGTAAAACGTCGGGTCTCTGAGAATTTCTGAAACTATTCCACTTTCAATCTCCAGTAGACGGTTCGGAATTTTCTGTTGGCTTTAACTGATGACTGGCACTTATTATGAAATATTTTAAACTTTCGTTCGAAATTCTGTGAGGTAAGGTTCTTTACGGTTAGATATTAATTACGTGGCGTTATTATATTCAAGTTATAACTATATGATATTTTAATCAGTAGACATATTTTAAGACTTCATACAAAAGTCTGGCCATTACTTCACAAAGTTTTTGTAGAACTATTCTCGATTCAAAAATACTTTCCTCGTTTTTGAACAAGCTTTACCTAAAATAAAATATGTTTAAGGGACTTCATAAGGCAATCTCTGTCTACCTCATACTAATATATCATCAAGAGATATAAGAGACTGATTTTAAAAAAGCGATAATTGATTGTAAGCGTATAAAAAACCTAATATACTGAAAAAATTGCAGCCATATAACTTCGTAAACAGCTCACACACAGTCATATCTAGGTAACGGATATTTATCAACTAAGCAGTAACTGTTTACAATCCCGCTTTAAAATCGGTCTAATAAGGCATATTCTGAATAATTCACTGGCAATAGTAATACTGCGTACCCGTATTACAAAACATTATAATAAAAGAAACATCTAACCGTTGAAAATCACATCAACCACGAAATCACATCTAAATAAAATAAACTGCATTTTTTTCCCCGAGGATATTTTTTACTCAAGTTAAAATTGACTGGCCTTTCCGTGAGTCAAATTTAACGCCACTTATTACTTCAGAGTGAATTATAATCAGTTATAATGAGACTAATTATAAGATGTAACTTATGTTAATAGAAAGCATACCGTAAGGCATAAGGTATAATCTTTGTGATGAATGTGGTATATAAAATATGGAATATGCGTTAGAAATTTTATTCAAAGATAAATTAATGACACTAATTTGAAAAATAAATATAAATACCGGACGGACACTGATAAAAGGATAATTATTTTACTAGCGGATGTAATAAACTATTATCACCAGAAGATTTCAATCAATCTATATGAAGTCAGAATTTAAAACAATAATGTTACATTTTCCCTAAAACCCTTACAGACACAATTTTTATCTATAACAAAGTCCATTTTTGTGGGTAAAACGGAAGGATAAAATTGATAAAATCGGTCAATGAAATCATTTGTATTTACAACCGGCATTATCTTCGTTTCCTCTGCGATGTGATTACATGACCATTACTGTTTCCTCCGTCGTTTCATAATTCAAGGAATTTTGTCACATAGTTAAAAACTAATTATTGTGCGATTGTTATTAACCTTGTAGTTTAGAATCCTTGACACGAGAGTCTTCGAAAATTGTTTTTTGTACGGTATAATCACTATGGCTAAATTATGAAGGAGGTTTCTAATAGATTTTCGTCGGTTGCAGTAATGGAACCATTCATAACCATTGTTAGGAATTAATTTGCATTTGGTTCCTTTTGCGAGAGTTTTGAAAATAGAGTGAACTCTGTTTATGTATAATGAGATTTTGAGAGTTTTAAATATGCATCTATCTGTGCTAGCGATGAGTATGTTTACTTTTATCAATTTATCTCTTATAAATAAAATATCAAATATGCACAAAGTTTTGGTATTGGAAGAGGACCTAATTCCCAAAGACATTGTCTACCGATCAACTTGAAATACTGACACCTTTTAACAATATTTATTTACTTTAAGTAAATAATTGGATATCATTCAACAAAGTTAAAATTAAACACATTAAAGGCGTGAATTTATTGAGGATACTTTTGTTTGTTTTAGTAAGTCTTTGAGAAAAGATATTCAAATGGGCAGGTATTGGTGAGATCATCTGGGTATTAAAAACGAAATTCTCAGTTCACTCTCTGATTCATTATTTCAAGATTTCTGTTTTACGTTCATTAGAGCGTCAATATTGGCGAATAAATTTATGCGAATATTGAACTCTTGAAGTTTGGACTATAAATAATTATACATTCAGTCTTTAGTTTCACAGTACAACAAGCTACATTTTTCATAAATATTTTTTGGAGAATACTAACGGGCGACTTGCATAAAACATCACTTGGCGTACACAATCGGAAATGCTTCTATTGTTATCTTCTATTATAATTCAATTGTTCTTATTTTACATCATTGACAAGTGATCGACAAAACGCAGAACCTTGTCTGACGCACCCGTCAAACAACAAAAAATAATTAAAGAAAAAAAACCAAGTCTACACCGAGACGTCAACGAACTCCAATACACGAACTTAAAAAAAAATCCTTCACCTCGACAATCCTTTAATGCCAACTTATAAAGACTGGACGGGTGACATTCCGAATGCATCCAATCGCATTACTATTCGCAAAGCATACATAACACACCGACCTTGAATATGATATGTTGTGATTCTCCCGGAACTCGAAACAGGGCAGTGTTAATCCAGAAAAAATGCACAATGTTTATATTATGTGTATTTTTTTTTACAAACACATGTCACTGACAATCCACAGGTAAGATTCGAAAGCTCGCGAGCGGTTGCGGACCGACAGAGGCGTACGTCCGTGCGTCGTGCCGCCCACAGTGAGACTGAGGGAGAGTTGAGGTGTAGAGGTCCGTTTGGTCGGAGGTCGGAGGCGATTGGCGGAGGGCCGAGTGAAACGGGATGCGGCACCGAGATGTGCGCATCGGCCGGCTTCCGTTCAACACGTTAGATAAAACTCACTGGAAAACTTGAGGACAACTGCGGTTGCTTCGGCGTTACCGTATCTTATCTGCGCGTGTGAAATAAATCAATTAACAGATATCAATTGATTACAAATGCTTTATACCTAAATATTTTTATTGAACTAGATTAATATGCTCCATGCGACAAAAATATCGGTGTTTACACCTGTAGTCATAAAGTTAAAATATAAGCAAAAATAATTTTGTAATAATGTACAAAAAAAAGGAAAAGATACTAAATTAAGGAGACGAAATGTGGAAAGTTGTTTAAAAAAAGTATGTAAATATTTTATTGAAATTACCTAAATAGAAATTACCTAGAACTTAATTTTTTTAACATTTCAACTGCACATAAGCTAGTAAAAGTCTGAACACCTAATCAGATCGTAGAAACCTTTGATTTCACCGTACCAATTTAAAACAAATTACAATAATTGTTACGCGATTACCTCAATGAAACTTCAAAACCACATATAACCACATATTTATCTATATGTAGTTACATACCTTATCTCATAATATCATACTCGTTAGTAGTGATTAGAATGTTCAAAGAACTCGCATGGAATTGCCAAAAGAATTATCGTAACATATCATGAATACATCGTTACTAACTAGCTGCTAATTAGTGATTAGCACATAACAGGATTTAAGTTTATTCTGAACACAAAATCAAATAAAAAATATTTAAATAGGACGGAAAGTGATCCTGCAATCACAGATTGGATAATAGAATATGTATCACAGAAAGTACACTTCAAGCAAAACTCAAAAAATAAATACAAAACATTAAAGTTAATAAATGAAAAAATGGAAGGAGGGTAGAAAGGCTTTTGCCCTACAGTGGGACAGAAATAGCCAGGAATAAAAAAAACATTAAAGGATAATTCTGTCATCAGATGCAAAAATAAATAGTATTTTTTTTTTATTACTTTTTATGTAGTCTTTTTTGTGTTTTAGTATAAAATATTATATTCCTTTATTTGTTTTTGTTGCGTCCTTGTTCTACAAGGCCAAATATTTTGTGCAATGCCTGCTTGGCTCGTGTGTGCATTAGGTCCGTTATCAAGTGAACACTTCCCTTATCGGGGAACGAGTAACATCTGACTGCGTTTTATTTATATCGAATGTCAGTGTAAATAGAACAGCTGTGACTAGGACAATATAAAGTACTAGTATATTAAGTACGTAAGTACTCACTTGCTAAGATGAAATATATTCGACATACATATACTTCTAGGAATTAACTAAAGCAATTAATTTTATTTTTTTATTTAAAAATAATGATCAAGAAAATTTCAAAAAAAAACTTTTTTTTCTATTCAATAAATAACAATCCATCAAATCCATTCAGTCATTTTATAACATAATAACAACAACCGCTAACCATCACACATTACATTAAAATCAAATCACTTTATTTACAAAATAATTTCTCAACGATGATACCAAAAAGCTTTTATAAAAGTCGAAGATAATCACAAACACGTGCTCACGGTTTAAGCCGACTTTAATGGCGGCCATTCACAGCTACAAATAGAAAACGAAAACTTCGAAACGGCTTTCATCTTGAGGACGTATCCATCAAAGAAACCCAATGGTGTAAGGATGGAAGAAATGCTATTGTTATGGGTAAGAAGAGCAGTTTGGACGTGCGTCTAATGCATGTGTAAAATGATAGGCGTTGATGATGGGTGTCGAAATAGTTGCATAATATCATGACATCAAGTTACATAAGTGCTGATTGTAGTGACTACTCTTCTCAATTGATTCTTGGTAGAGTTGTTAAGGATATTTATTAAAGAGTTAATTGAGCACGTACCTCAAATGGAATTTTGCAAGTCCATCTAAAATTAATAAAAGCAAGGTAAAAGAATTAATTAGCGAAAAAGGTGGTGTGATGATTAGGTCAGTGATGTGGGGCGCACGTGGACAGAAATCGCCAAGAACAGAGAGGTATGAAAGAAGAAAGGGGAGGCCTTTGCCCACTAGTGGGATCTAAGCTAATAAAAAAATAAAGGAATGAATGATACAAGATCAAACTGAGCAAAAATAAATATACTTTTTATCCATAAAAAATGTATAGTTTCATAGTTATACTGTCACAACGATAAAAATTACATTATGAAGAAATCCGGACTTAATAATTTGAAATTGTTAACCCGCCTCCCTAAATATTTTGTATTGACGACCCTTGTTCATCACATCTTTATGTAACGGGACTATTTATTATTTACATTTCAATTAAAACACTGATAGCTCACATAGTTAAAAAGATCCCAGTTATAGAAGTTAACGAGCTTGCAGTAAACATAAAAGACACAGCCGACTGTTAGCCCCTTCGCACACGACGACTCCAGTCTCTGATATCGGCGACTTTAGTCTCCGACAATGCGTGCCTATGTTCCTTCATCGTTCGTATTTATTATAAAAAGATGATATTTTTAAACAGAACCTTTTTAATCAATTATGCTGGTCTTTTTGAACGACGTCAGACAGCTTGATTGCACAGTCATGCATTGTCCTTCAAACTAACGTGTATTAAAATTTTTAGCTTGATCGTTTAAAGATGTCGGTTTCAAAACTATATGTTAATGCAAGAATCCATCCGAAAAAAAAAAACAAAGTTATATGCATTGAAAGTTATATAAAAGCTTGTAATAAAATAGTCGGGTATCACAGAATTGCTCTGCCTTGTGTATAAAAGACCTTAGTAACGGCACAATATGAGCTTACATTTAACGCCTACCTGACAAAGATGACTGATGGACACTGACGCGGCAAGCAGTTAAAAGGTAATCATTGGTAGCGTTGAATTTTATTGATCAAACTTTCACACTTCTGATGAACAGTTACTGTTCTATGCTCAGTCAACACGTATTCAAAGTTTTATGGTGATAGCTTAGGTAGGTATTTAATCATCACGAAAGTAGCTATATCTAAATATTTAAAAACAAATTGGTTTTTTGTTTGTCTCGCTAAAACTCGAGAGGGGCTGGACCAATTTGGCTGATTTTGGTATTGAATTAGTTTTTAAAAGGTGAAAAAATATGAAAAAGTTCGGAATTAGTTAAAAAAAAACAAGTAGAATTTATTTCATACAAAAGTTTAGGCTTTTATTTTCGAGTGAGGCAGAACGAAGTCTGCCTTATCAGCTTGTCACAAATATCATCACATCAATTTTATTTTCAATTAAATTACGGAAAACATACTTTGTTAAAATATATTGTAAGGTGTTCCTATTTTTTCTTTATAAATGATCTTTAATAACAGAATATTGTACATGACAAGCACAATTGCAATTTCTGATCGCACAAGGTTGTTTGAATAGACACTGAAGGGCGTTTCTATATCATCCTTTATTGCTGTTAAAGTATTTCATTGCTTCATATTGAACAGTTACAAATTATTATTTTATTTACACGAAATAAATTTTAACTGAATAATATTATAAAAATAAAATGTACTTTATTCTAACCACACAGTTGCACATCAGCTGAGATTTGCTATTTATATATAATAATAATAATAATCCAGTCTATAAACGTCCTACTGCTGGGCACAGGCCTCTTCTCATATAGAGAAAATAAGACGCGAGCATTGATCACCACGCTTGCTCTCTGCGGGTTGGCGATTTCAGATTTCAGATATTTATCTATAATCTCCAAATATTATATCCAAATGTTTTATATAAAATCTATTAATGTTTGTACAAAGGAAACATAATTTACTATCGTTTGTTGCGGCTTACTTCATTCACAGTCGATTTCACTGACGGCTGATAAGCTTCTCGTTTACGGTCCATTGTGGAATTATCAAGAACTTTTAGTATCACAATAAATATCAATGTTTGGTTGAAAACTTCTGATAATATAGTATATCTAGTATAACTTATATATTTTTTTTTATTGTAATAAAACTACTTTTTACTGATTTTTTCGCGGTTTATATTTAGATTTTAGGTCCCGAGGTTTCGACACCTTTGCAGGTATCATGGTCAGACTGAGATGGCGTTCGTCTCCGTAAAAAGTAGTTTTATTTCAATGTCTAACATTCGCGTAAACCTAAGAACCAATATTTTTTTAATTAAAGTTGAAACAGTCTTTCTATTTTATTTAGGTACAATGAGCATACTGACTGTCATTAAATTCTTATAAAATTGTCACTCAACGATATCAAGACCAAAAGAATTAGGACCACACTTCAGTCAGCAATCCATTGAAATCCCTTTCACCTTAGGCGCAATATGCCTTAGAACAAAGCTAAGGGCACTTCCCATGACATACGCAAGGCAAACACAAGCCGGTCCCTTATTAGAAATAATTGTGTTAACGAAGCTTAATTAGATTGTACAGGATTGGGGAACAATACCTCTAGAGACGGGATTTGAACTCGCAACCTCTTGATCGCTAATTAACGGTTCAGATTTTGAAATACTGCTGAGAATAATTATTTACTTCCTGTAAACTATGGCGCAATTCTCTTAGCGTTCGGCTTCAAAAATCTTGTCGTTAAAAGTCAAGTGAATCCATGTCATTTCTTTTAAATTTTTTGTACTTTGGATAAATATAATTTTCCCGATTGAATGATTGCTACGAAAACTATTTCTTTAAATATTAATGATCCAGGACAGAATCCGCTAAAAAGATTGATTTATTTCAAAGTCAAGAAACATTTGCGTAAACCTCGCATTAGACGATTGATTCATTATATTGAACATGTTGACTATCTATTCTCATTATAAATTATTTATTTACTCACTTAAAGTGTTGAAATCACTCAAATTCTCACCTGTCAAAGGGAACGAAAACGTGACAGTAATAAATTTCTTAACAAGTACTTATTACTTCACAATTTCTAACTTTCGTTTTCTCGTCATCACGCTTCAATTGTATCCTATCTCTTCGATGGCAATGGTTTAGTTTTATTTACAAATATCTTTGATCAATGGCTTTTTACATTTGAATGTTTTAGAAAAAAAAAAATCGCTCAAAAAAAATTGGCTCCTTGTCATCATCAACGTATTAAAACTTGCATTTATTTTTACATAACATTTTTGGACGGACCTAAAAGCCATCCAAACTAAATAAAATATATTTTTTTAAGTGTAGTGTAGTGGGTTACAAAATATTTAAATACAGAGTCAACAAGTTATTTTATTTAAATTACGCAAGAGTGGGTGAATCGATCGCGTGCATCTGGTCTTTACGGCTTAATAGTGTTTCCCCTTATGTTAAACAATTTTATTCAAAGAATAAAGTAAGTTTACAGAAATAAAGACGTAGTTTCTTGCACTAATTGAAACTTCCAACCTCGGGCTTAGCATGGTAGCACGCAAACTGCAGCACACACCTAATTGCATTGGCTTCTAAATAAATAAAATTGGTACCTACGTGCAAATAAACTTAACACTTATTTAATTAAATTTAAAAAAAATATGTAAAATCAATTTATTAAAAATACAGCTACATTTTAGTCAATAGTTTAATAAAACATCTCAACAAAGAACGCTTAAAATATTTCTCTACAATTAGCACGTTGCACTTTAGGAAGAGTATAAGGGGAAAAAACAGGAGAAAATTTAAAATAATAAATGTCGGCTCATTGGTAAGTAGTTAAGTACTCTCATAGTAATTAATAGACGGGCGACCTGTCACAAGCAGAGCAACTTAATAAACTTTTAACTCGCCGTATTTATGAATACCGAATTTAATTTTAATTTCACACAACATTGCTCATTCACTGCACTTTTGCCTATACATTTTTGGTCAGAGTTATTATAGAATTTTGAGAACATTTATTTTATGTTTGTATGATGCAATACCGCCATTTTTGAACATAAATTTACTGAAGCTTATATAAGGCTTAAAAAAGCATTATCGCATTAGCGAAGAAATAAAGTGTCATTCGATATGAGTAGTTAATTTCTCTATGGTGAAGTATTGAGTAAATATCCTTGACCAGATAGAATACACTTAGATATTTTATTACGTGTATATTTAAGAATGATAATAAACATCGCTTTTCTTAAACAATTTTGTGAGAAAATGGTATGTTTAAATTAGAAGTTAATATTCCATCTTTAAACAAATTCCTCTTAGTCCGTGTGAATTTCCGACATTAATACAATAACATACATTAAATATTTCTCATCGATATATTAGTAGAAAGTATTATTCCATTCAATTTTCAAGAAAACTTCACAAAACCAATAGACTACTAAAGATATCATTGCGGCAGCTTACGATTAAAAACTTTCATTGATTCCGGAAATAGCCGGACTTTTTCAAAGAAATGCGTTTGTGTTATTTATTTTTTCAAATAACTTTAGGACTACTCTACACACGATCATTTTATCTTAAACTAGAAAGAGCCTGTATTATGACCACCAGGCTGATACTGAAACATACTTGTATATTTCTTAGTAATACACAACATAGATTTATATATTACATAGCAGAAATAACACAGATGATAATGCTCAACACAAATTTAATTGCAAGTTGGTCTTGGGTGGGACTTGAACCCAAAACCTCCAAATTAGCAGTCACTAACCACTAGACCAACAAGCCAGTAGATTTACGACCATACAACAAAAGGGAACAAAAATACCACAGTCATGTAAAAACGTATGTTTTGTAGCATGAACTCAAAGCTACTAAAGCTGTAACACTTCTGATTGCACCGACCGTTGTCGAGATAACTTATCAGTGGTCCGTAGGGTCATTACCGTCTCTCCCATTATTATTTTTATCCACTCTTCTATTGACTTAGGTCGGCAACCCACCGTTTTTTTCATCCCTTCTCACCGCCTGTTTATTTAGGCAGTTTTTTCTATTTGTTTTTAAATTCGTGGTGATTTGCTTTGTTATGTCACAGTTGTAACGTTACATTCATTATTTAGTTATGGTTTAATTGAACTTGATTCTTTCCATTGTAATATTGAAATCTATTGATGTTTCTTTCAATATTTACTTTCGATGTTCACTACAAACGTCGTTTGTATTTGAAGTGTCGCCGATGTGTTATACAATAATAACCGATTCAATATTCGCGTGGCTTTTTGTATGCAGTTCAATAATTAAAACTGTATGTGTGTTACGTGTTCATAAAAGTTGTTTAATACATTCAAGTTTTTGTTTGTTTTCAACGTTCAAACAATTGAATGTATTGTACAGTATTTACATGGATTTTATTTTATTCAAACAAAAAATGTTGTATGGCCATTATAGCATACACATTTATAAATGTTCAGTGTAACAGAATAGAATTACTTTATTAACGTGTTACTTTATTAACGTACCTATATGTTACAAGTCTCTTAAGTCTCAAGTTAGGTACATAGGTACCTACTTAGTATGACGTAAAGTGTTCAGGTGCATTACTTCAACAGTTGCTTTGTCTATGAGAGTTATAGAGACCAAATATTATTATACCAGGCAATCATAATTGTAAATGATCTTTAAAGATACATCAGTAATCGGTAGTTATACGTCAAACTCTACCGGTTGTTTTATTTTGTTGAACAAGTGCATCAATGGGCTAGGTACCATCGTTGGTTCAATTAATAATATTATCTTATTGTTCGATCCTGTAGTTTTAAATATTGTGGTAGTCAGATGATTTCAATATTTGCAGTCGAGTCGCTTGTCCGCATAATACCTTAGAGGAATTCTAGTGTGAAAACAGAACAATGAATATCGTGCTTGGAATATTTTATTGACCGGTGAATGAATACTATACATATTTATTATAGAGAATATATTAAATAAATTTTCTCTCCATTTTAATATCGAATTTATTTTTAGGTGCGTCATAAGCTAAGCTACTATGAATATGCAATTTGTATATTGCTTACTTTTAGCATAGGAGGCAATTATTTTTTTGATGTGACATATTTTAAGTATGATTTATACTATCTACCTACTTGTTCTCTGTTTGCTAATTGATAGTCGTTTAAACTGAGTTTAAAAAAAAGAGTAACCTAGATGTATCTTTACGACACTATAAATTAATTAATAATTGAAAACTAATAGGTCGTAAATAAAACACCAACATTAAACAATCTTACATTGCCACCGCATGAATGTAGGTTTTCCCTAATCTATGCCAACAGTCGGCAAGTAACATTTGTTGTTAGCTAGAAGTAATTAAATGCTCAGTAATTACTCATTAAAACACAATTACTTAGGCATGAATTCAATAGCTATCTCATCAACGTTTGAGACGCGTGTCAAAGAACCGCAAGAGGCGCAAGGACGCCTGGTGCACATCAGCTATGCAAAATATAACTAAATTATGATTGCCGACGCAAACATTGCTTACTAATGCCGCGATACAAGTAATGTAGAAGACCAACTTTTTAGAATATAATCTGATAAGAAATAAACATTACCTAATGAACGGATACATACATTTAACAAATGATTGAGATTCAAACTTTGACAGCCATAAATTTTAAATACACCATAAGTACATATATTGTACCTATGTGAAAGTTTTTGCGAACTCATACTAAAAATAAACACAGGTGGGCAGCAGGCATATTCATCACCAAATCTGGCAACTTGGAAGAGTCATATTATATTATGTCTCCTTCCGTTTCATAATATATTAGTGCATTTATAATTAAATTTATTGTGAAAAGGCAAACATTGTCTCTTTGCAATCCTATTCTTATATTTTCCGAAGCCCTAGTCAAAAGTTTAATAGCCTCAACTAATAAGTTCCAATGTATTTTGGGACATTAGAATTACGAGTAATGTTGTTAAAAATAAACTTTCTGTGCAGTTTTATCATGTTGCAGAAATTCCTCTTTATCTGTCGTTGGTTCACCACATACTGTTATTTCCATCGTACCATAGGCATTTAGATAAGGTTGCTTGAAATCAAGTTTTTAATTCCTATGCAAATTGCCTGAGACGCTGCGATCTAAGATTATGCTTCTATAAATACATGCATTAAAATCTTGTCGCTGTGCTATCAGATAAATACCGTTATTTCATTGCTATCTCTTTGGTATATTATGTAGCAAAATTACAAATTGAATAAAAAAAAAAAAATAATACTCTTGTATACAATATTTTCTATCGAAGTATCTCTAATTTAGTTTCTTTTAATAAGTTAGCACACGCTTGAGTACGGATATTGCGTTTATAGCGGGTATACTGGCAGAGATTTCTGAAGAAATAAGCAGAACTTTTGTATATTGGTAGCTAGATTTTTCGTATTACTTAGCAAAATATATAATATTGTGTGTAAATAAGTGTTTTACTCTAAAAGTATACGTATATCATTTAATTAAGTTTTTAATCGGACATTAGTAATCTAAAGTCTGCTAAAATCTTGAATGAATATATTATCTTAATTTCATCAGTATTCAATTTAATATGTCAACCCAACTTGACCCCCCGCCAGACAGGAAATGTTTTATAAATTGATCAATAAATTAAGTTCATTCTTTATTGATGCACTCAAACGAATCAAGCCTCTTGATATTCTATAAGGACGTGGAATCGTACTCTTTCCGTATTAAATTGTAGTATATAAAATTAGTTTAATTCTTCTTTTTCTTTTCGTGTCGATGGTAGATTTAAATTATAGTATATTGGAAAGAAAATTGCGACATTAATAACAGCATCGTCAGCGCGCTTTAAGTCATCCAAAGTGCAGGTGTACGGACACTTTGGGCAATTCAATAAGTGATTAGTTTAATATAAAATGTATATTTTTATACAGTATACCTCAGAGGTGATTCTAGTATAACACAAATATTTTTTGGCATCGTTGTATAAAATATCGCATATAATATTGCAAAACCAAAGAAGAAAAAAGACATACTGCCGAACTCCTCCTTTTGAAATCGGGTTAAAATCAGTTTTATTTACTAAACAGCTTTTTGAGTTAATATTTTTCACAGCCTTTGGTTATATCAAAAACAATTCGTAGTTTTCGGAGTGTCAAAAGCAGGCCGCCTGTCTTGTTTCAATAAAATATAATTATTATAGAGTGGAATATTTCCAAATAAACATTAAATTTTTAATACATTCATTTAAAAATAAGTTTAAAGCAATTATTAATTTTATATATAACAAGGTTGAACTGTTTTCAGAGACACTTTTTTATATACTTTTGAAAGAGAAGTACGTATTAAAAAAAAAAAAATTGTTAAGAAGGAGATGTGCTCATAATTAAAATGATTGGTTTTATGCCAAAATCTATTACGGTGAGCCTCGAAACAGCTATTAAGGTTCCTCATTAGAATTGGAATTATGATATTTTAATGGGTCCCCTGAAACCAAATAGCTATAGTTTAATTGTTTTACAGTGAGGTTACTTTACAACATTGACGTCATTCAATTACGTAAGGAAAATTACTTTTCTGTAGCGAGATACATTTTCTAGGTAAAACTTAAAATAATAAGAATTATCTGGTATTTTATAAGATGGTAACAAAAAATAATTTACTACAGTTGAAGTGATTCTTAAAAGTATATTAAATGCCTTCTTCTATGTATAATATTATGCATGAGCATAAAAAAAAAATCATCGTCTCGCTTCTAAAATATTGAGTTGGGACATACGCTGCGAAAATCGTATGTACTTATTTTGTTTTCTAGTATACATATACTACCTGTGCCTCGCGGTTTCCCCCGCATGATTGACAATACATACACTATCTTAATAAATTGTAGCTTATGTGTTATTCCAATGTATCAGCTACATTATTGTAAAGTTTCATTAAAATCCATTCAGTAGTTTTTGCGTGAAAGAGTAACAAACACCCACACATCCATTCTCAAAAACTTTTACATTTATAATATTAGTAGGATTACATCAATAAACGTAGTATACATTTCAAGATAAATATACTTTAATGAAAATCCCCGTCACAGTCCATTTAAATATTGAAATATAAACAGTAGATAAAGTTCAAAGCTTTTTAATATTCAAATAAAAAACATTGTATTTTAGATAATATTTATTTGCTAAAAACTGTTAGTTGTTGTAACCGGATTTTTTACGTCATTAACCGTTATACACATTTATTATTTTTAAATAAAAATAACTGTTTAATTTAAACAGAACGAAGACTGAACATGAAAATAAATTTATAAAAATAATGCTTGTATATTATGTTTCTGTTTTTTTTTTCTATACATATATTATCATGTCCTAAATGTTGCCCGCGGCTCCACCCGCATGAATGTCGATTATTGTTGAAAAAAGTTTTATCAAAATCAGTTCAGCGGTAAAGCTATAAAAGCGTAACAGAAATACCGAAAGAAAAAATAACAAAGGTACTTCAGCAGTTATTATGTGCATTTATTCGCGTATGGATGATGTATGTTTATGAGAGAAGGTAGTGAAATCAAAAATCTAATCTTATCAATTACCTATTAACTTAAGGCTATCAAATTACATATGAAACATATTAACTAAACAACTACCTACATCTATAAAATACTCAACAAAATCTACTTTTACTTGGTACTTTCATTCCTACGTATTTCGAAATAGACTTTAAAAAACAGCAAGCAAAATCTTTCATTAAAATATCACATGATACTATTCCGTTTTTTCAGGTGGTCTGAATTGCGCTGTAAAATAATATGCATCATGCATACAATAGCTTCTGTCATGCGAGATAAAAGCGTAGCTGAGGTTCATAATGAAAAAACTATGACCTAAATTGTGATTCCCTCTGTATCGTTAGAACATTTTTACGTAACTACGTATAATAATATTATGTTTTGATGGTACCCTTTTTACCAAAAAACCAAAGTATTTTTTATGAGATTTTAGTTCAGACCTGCTTTTATTTCAAGATATCGAGCAACGAACATTATCTGAAATGAACAGGTGAATAAACATCTCATTTTATTATTTTTCCAACTCATGACTTTCAGTGAACTTCATTAGCTGCGAGAATTCGTTTGAAAAAACGAGATCAGTCAGAGTTGAAATGCTCAATCATAACTCCGGGCCTAACAAAAAGTATCGCAATCCTCTTCGCGCCGGCTGATACGAAAAACCGCCTGAAAAAATAACGCCGGCACCAATTTTCTAAACAGAACAAAAAAAAATAACAATCCGATATCAATCCAATAAAAGGCAGGAAGGAAGCAGCCTCCGACTAAGCAATCACATGTCGGAAAGAGATGGAATGCGATAAAGCAAACGTGAAAGTGAGACAGAATAACGATTGTGCCGAGTTTCCAAAGAACGGTGTAAACAATAAAAGTTTTTGAAGAAGTTCGCGCGTATTCGGCGCGCAAAAGGGTTTCAGAGTAATGAATAATACAGATAAATTATTCAAAACACAATCGTATTAAATTCGAGTCGCTTGTGAAATTTTATTACAGGGTGTCCGCAAAGAAAAGTTTCCGAATGGCACTCCACCAATTTATGGACTTTTGTTTCTGTTAAGGAGTAATTAAAAATTTTACGGTTGGCGGAGTTATGGGAGGATAACTCATAATTTAATTATTTTTGCTTCATTTTGTTGTTGTTTACGCTAAGTCAAAGCGAAACGCTGCGTGCAATGTACCCAATGTTGTATTTTTTTATGATTTTTGCGCAGAAATAATGCTCGACCTTGGCCTTAAGTAAGAACAAATCATATTCACGATGCGCTGGTATCAATCCACGCTATTACGTCAGATCCTTGAGCTAGGTTATGACAACATAGTTCGTGACCTGTTTACATTTTACAACGAGTATTAAAATCACATCCATAGGTATATTTTTAAATAATAAACTGCATCACAAAGCATGCTTGAATTCTCTGACATTTTTCTCTAGTCTACCGGCGGAAACTTTTCATTATTGTTTCCTGTCGGTTATCGAAGGCTCCTTAAATCAAGGTTCAATTGTCTCATTGGCACCAAAAGTCATTTAGGTGCGTCTCGCTAGATGGCGGTGTCGTAGTTTATAGGAGTCCTCGTTTAACCTTCGGAAAGAATATTAGAGGTTGAAATATACGATTGGTACGTCAGGATATTTGCGGTTCCTTTTATTGCGCGAACCTGAGAACCGGTGAAGTTGTCAACTTTTATTGTTTAATCTAGTTCGGGACAGTTTATGTAATAGCTTTACGCTCTTTTGGCTTTTTCGGTTCCTTTTAGCCGACCTTCGAAGATTGGCGTTGAAATGTAAAATAATTTAAAACTTTCTTTGTGTAGGACCTTTATAAGCTCTTTTAGCTCTTTACCATAGGTATTGGTAACATATTTGAGTCAAATAGAAATATATATAAAATCATGACATACTTAGCATCTTAACAGAATTCTCTTTTAATTGACCTAACACTCACTGATATTATCTTATCATAAGATTTAGAAACTAATTAACAGTTCCGGATCGCGACATAATCATATAATAAAACCGTTGTTTTTGATTGGTCGGATAAAAGTAACACAATGAGTTAATTAATGCCTATTTAAGTCTCACGAGATTGCGTACCCGTGTACAATACAAGTTTTTGTTTTAAGCTTTACGCAATAGAATAATTAGCACTGTTATTAAAAGGGTAAATTGCAACAAAACTGTGTGTAGGTACAGATTTTTGTCTTTTCATAAATAAACCAACGAAGATTTATCTGCAATTGTTTCAAACCAGTAACTTACTAAAAATATTATTTACAACATACTGGATGCAAAGAAAAAATATAACACATTGATAGTCTTTGATACATAAATAAAACTTTTTGAAAATTTCTCACACGGTAAAAGTTTTAATTTGCTTTAACATTTTCTATATGGAAATACAAAAGACAGAATCCTATTATAGAAAAACAGAATTCATCGAAAAATTAGACCTTCCTAGAAAAGAAATTCTTCCAACCTCCACAAAGAAGAAACTGTGTAGTCAACTGTTACTTCAAAACTTAAAACAATGCCAACCCACAACTTGTACCTTTATAATTAAACCTACATTTAAAACAAGCTAAGTAAATAAATTATTACCAAACTTTTGAACAACTAATTTCAACAGCTTTTGAATAAACAACAGCGTATTCAGAGATGTGTGCTACAGATTTTGCGGTGGATTTTAATGGGAACTGACTATTCGACGCTTGACCATAACTGACGTAACTTAGTAAGGAAGGCCCCCGGTGAGGCACGCAAGGCTAAATGATTTAGTTAACAGAAGACCTAGGTACAGCTTGGTATAGTCTAGGTATACGGAGGAACCTCCTTAGTCTTGTCAAGGGAACGTTCCGGTTATATAGTGTTTGGAAACAGACACAAGGTATCTTAATTGGAAAATCTAAACAGTAATCCGCTGAGATTAAATTAAACGTGAAATTCTAAACCGTATATTGTACAAGAGATACATTTTGGAAGATTATATAAACGGAAGGTAAAATAATTCTTACTGTTATTATAACTAGGAAGTATTTTGCACCTACTTGTAAAAATATAACTAGGAAAGCGACAACATAAAATCACCTGAAATCCAAAATGAATAACTAACACTATGCTTAAAGTGTACTAAAGCAAGAAAAAGGAAAGACTTTCCCTTGTTACATAGCTAAACCATTACAGTAGCTATAAACCTACATTACAAATAACAACAATGATCGACAAACGGAATATTTACAATCTTTCACTCAGTACTACAATTGTCCTACAAATATTTAGGGCGAAGGTATGTCATTTAGCCACTGGCACAAAAACCTTGCCCCGCGGGGGACCAATAGCTTACAAATGTAACCTTTAGCCGAGTGACCTCACAAAATGGCGACTAGCCCGCTTTTGTCAAATACGATACAACAGCAAAGTTCAGTAAGTCAACTCCTTCGTTTTAGGCAAATAAAAAGAATTTATTACCCATAAATGTAAAAAGAAATTGACTTCAATTTTATACACGACCGCCTCTGAGTTATACTTTATCGATGTCAAAAATATTGTTTGTAATCGGTCCTCAAATGCCTAAGAAAAAAAACAGACAGCCAAATTGAGAATATCATCCTTTTGTGATCGGTAAAAAAATAAAGCTAAGCAAAGTAATTTAGTGAAAAATGTGTTTGTAAAATACTTGTACTACGCATACGGGTGGAAATATGAAGTGACAAGATAGGGAAGAGTAATTTCTTTTTATGTTTTCCATGAGCCATGCTACGTCATTTGCGTCACGTTGCGTCATTTGGTGACTGTAACATATACATAGCTGTTATAATAAATGTACACAGGTATGTAAAAATAACGTTCCACGTATAAACATTTTGGCAAAAATATTGTGTATGTCCCATCAATCTATTGAGTAACCAATACATCGAAGTTTCAATTCTTTGAAATAAGGTAGTCTACAAAAAAAAAACTTCGAAAATTTCGCTACCTTGATATTTGAAAATAAGTAATTTACTCTCTATCTTAAAATGTGGTCAAGTATTTGATCCCGTACTAGCTCATAATAACAATTTCAAGCTATCTCTTTTTCTGCCGGAGTATGTATTTCTCAAACTAAACCCTTTACATCAAATACGTCAAAATAAATAGGAGTGGAATTTCTAAAGCTAACTATTCCATGTCTCCGATATCAAATATTCATAAGGAATCGTAACATTCATAATAGCGTGCAAAGGTTAAAGGCATCAAGTCAGACTGTCACATTAACTCGGGTGTCCCATTAAATGTATGTATAATATAATTCGTACAATCAGTTCGACACGATACTCTATTATAATAAACTGTCACTCAGAATAAGGAAACTGAATTGCTTTTATCATAGCCCTTCCGTTTGAATAAGAAATCAGTCTGTATAGTTAACCTATTTCTAACTCCCGTTGGAAAAGAGGGTTATTATTTGTTTGACAAATCAGTCCGTCTTTATATCAGTATGTCGAAGTGTATGTATTTATCGTAGCTCCTAAACGAATGGACCGATTAAGGTTGACAGCAATTTTCTTGAATTTTGGGGGCTATTTTTTTTTTAAGAGTCATCATTGTAACTTTTAATTAGCTTATGGTCCTATAATTTAAAACCTAGTACGTAGTTTTCATTATACACACATATGACATAAGTTTTCTACACCTGAAAATATATAGGTACTTATTTATTTAGAAGTTTCACAAGTTGTGGGAACGAGAACATTGGTCTACATTTGAAAATTCTTAATGTTGGCTCGAGGTTCGGAATTATACTCGGCAAAGGCAATTTTCCATATTACCGTAATACTATCTGATGACTCCCGTGACCTTTACGGTTCACCATATCTGGGGTCGACCTACGTCCTTTTGTTTAATACCCAGATACCTTCCTAAGTAACGGAGGTTTTAATAAATGTAATTCAATAAATTAAAAGCGACTTCTTTTAAATTTAATGTGTAATTAGATGCAGATTTTTATTTGACTTCTTGAGTAGAGACATGAACGAGTTTTTCATCCCCAATATTAATCCGATAACAATTAAATAACTAAAGTCTGAATATAGCTGGTTGGAGGCAGCGTGGGACAAGGACATTTGGAACAATTTGGAGGAGGCCTTTGCCTAGCAGTTGTAAAGAACAGGCTAAAAAACATTATCAGATATATTAAAAAATTTAGAAATTTTCAAATCTATTTGTCCAGAAGTTCTACCAATATAGATGGGTGCATAATAGCTTTATGCCGGTAGTGTTATAATTAATTTGGGACAAAACGTATAGTTCAGTGCAAACTTAGTAAACGGAAACACACTATGTTTACGAGTCCATTCATTAAAAGTTACGCTACGGTCTTCGGTGACGGGTCCCTTTGTGAGCGAGTACTCTTTACAATGTAAAAACAAAGGTAATAACCAAATAATGTTGTACTTTGTATTGAGGAGTCTTATCATAGGTTTTACGAAATCTTGGAGGAAGAAAAACTTTACTATTTACTTTGTAAATTTATTCATATTTTTGCTACAGATTTTTTTTTCTGTTTAAGTTGTTTATCCACTCAATGTAGTACTTATAATTACAATAGACTTGAATGGTGCTATACGAAATGTTTGTAACATCTTTACTGAACCATATTCTTACAAATATAATATATATCTTTATCTTTAAGGCTGTCAAAGAAAAACACAAAGTTAAAAAAATTATACTATACTACACATACATACACTACTACACATACATTTACATTTTTTCGGTTTTTGGATTACCACTCACACTGTATAAAGCAACTCAAACAAAATCATAACACTGTTAATTAGATTAACTGTTGTATATCGCTCACAGCTAACAGTCGCACCCACCCCCATCCGTGGGCTACGTTTTGCTTTCATACACCGCTTGGCGAGAGATTACATAACTTCATTAAATTCCAACTTGGCACATAATACCTAGTAGGCAAAACCGAGTTTCGGTAATATTGGGGCCATATTGAAGATATGACATTAATTAAGCCAATTAGGTCCGTGTCCTAAAGGATTTACCTACTGGTAGAGCAATCAGTTTAATATATGTATTGCTAACTTTACCCTCGGATTTGAACTATGGGTTAACATTTCTGTCCCTAGCAACTGAGCTGATTATTATCGAAAGGGCCTTTAATTAAACTGTGACTATTTTAAACTTCCTGCTTTATGGTTTATGGTTGAAGAACAAAAGAAACCTACAAAATCCTAAACTCGTGAGGAATCGGAAAAAATACTCTGCAGAAAAAAATATTCAAGTCACATTCTACAGTAAAAATGTCAGATATTCGATACAATAAAAACACGATAACACTCGCTTCTCGCTTTTTAAGCCAACCAGAGCCAACCTGGCTTTACATTTCGGTGCGAGCCACTCTGCAAGTTACTCGCACCGCCCTCAATGCACAATACCTACCAACTTGGTCGGAGAAGTTTGCAGTAACACGTACGTATCTATCGAACTATTCAGGGTGTGGAGTCTATAGATTGGGCTTCTCGAATAGCTGTTTTCCGCATAACTAAGCTGTTATATAATTAGATTTTGATCTTGTGTCTATCTGTTTGTATGTCGATTATCGTGGCAAATGTGTCATCTATCTTTTTTTTTAATTTTGAGATCTTCTTTATAAAATAAATAACGTAAAATGCAACCAATAAACAGATAGACTCCCTACTACTACCCGATCTATGTTTTTGCTTATAATATACCGTAATTAACAAACCATGCGTTGCAACAGAAATATATTATTTTGTAATAATCTGTGGCCATCATTTTTACTTTCGATGATTTGCACAATGTATGTGAAATGGTCATTTAGTACAGCTCTCGAAGATCTCGATATTGAACAAAGGTGAATGTTCTCATCTCCCTTCACTTATAAAATCCCTTCACTGTAGCTTACAACACTTGAATTAAATCAATCAGACAAATCTTCTATGCGATGAAATGTAATTAGCTACTTTTGGAATTTAAGAAATTCTGCAAATCGAGAATTGTTTCTAACAATGCAAGATTCACATATTTGTAGAACCTTAACTTGTTCAAATAACTTTCAAAACTAGCTATAATGTAACCTAATTATATCATGCACTAATTTAAAAAAATCATCGTAAACGATCTCCCAAAATTGAAACCGAGTTAACGTAAGGCCACAGGAAAATAAGAAACACCAACAATGTCAATGTGCACCCAACTTGAATTGGGACGTGGATCGAAAATTCGCTGGAAATGCACCATTCAAAATATCTATGAGAAAGTTTGGACCCGATAGACTGAAATTTCTCCAGGAGTTTCGATTGAGACGTCAGAGATAGAAACTATTGTAGCGGAGCAGAAGGTATACTATTCAAATGTTTGAATGAAAATCAAACGGACATTTTGACCAACGAGGGTTTGTTTTGGTAAAATAGCTAGTGTGTGTCTATTGTTGTGAGTGATTTCTGAATACTCTACTATTGTGCATAGATGGGCATGGCATAAGGAACTGAAAACCCCAAAATAGATTTAAACGCGCAAAAAAACTCTGCCCTATAGTGGGACCGTAGATAGCTAAAGTAGATTATAAAAAGTAAGAAATGCCTCTGCAGACAAAAATTGTCAAGTAGATAAGTAAATTCATAATTAAATTCCTAAATGGAAAGATTCTACAAAAATTAAAAAAGTTACTTACTAGGACAATAAAGTTTTCAACTGCTGACATTCCCTAAGCGCTCTGAAGCTTCGCCCTCAAAATTTACTGGCACGATAAATTCACTACTTGTGAATGCAATCAAACCGGGTAGCAGAACCCCTGGTTCGGGCAAACAATTGTCATAATTCAGTGGCCTCACAAAAGGTAAAGGCAGGAGGTAGGACATTCAACGACCGACTAATTGGTTCATTACAAATTCGTAGCTCTAATCCATCGGGACCACGCGTGGGCTTTAATTATACCACACTAATTGCTTGCTGTATTGACGCTTGGCCCACTTGATCGGTAACTTTTTTTGCGAACGTTTCTAAGGCGACTGAAAAGCCGGATCAAAAAAAATGGAACGAAAACACTTGATATTATGAAGATGAATAGGAAAAAAGGCAATTCAAAAATATTTGCCATGACAACTAAGCCTCTAATATGTTTAGCGTTTTTCATAATGAGCTTTACAAACAATTTGAATGTTACAATTCTATTAAAGAAGTTTTCGGACAAAGCCAAAAAAATAAGAAATTATGGACGAAAAAATTTAATAGGTGTTTTTTTTATATTCTAAAGAGGGGTCCTTATCAATGCTTTCTTATCTTCAACCTCGTTAAGGTAAGTATTTTACGAGCCCTTTAAACAAGGACATAGGACTGCGTTTTTTACATTCTACTTGCTCCTCGTAAAATTGTAAGTTACGACCGTTATCACACAGAAAAGGGGGAAAATATTTATAGAAACAAAAATAATGTAAACGCCTGATATTTTATTACGCGCAATAACATTTTAGCGTGTTATTTGCTAATGGGTTAAGCAAGGCGTTGAGTTTACAATTACCGTTAATAACAGAAAAATTACATTAGTTTTATTTCAAAGCTACGGTATACACATGTGAATTAGATGACAAGAAATTAAATAAGAATAATTAAACATATACGTATTCGTATGTCCGGCTCGTTAAAAAACATCGTAAGTACTACTGACCCTTCGTACATGGTATAAGTTACTACTGTCCTCAAAATTTTACACAGACATATATTTTTATTAAAACCTATTTAAAATGTTTCAAGAGTCGAATGTAAAAATAGAACGAAACTGCAAGCGATTTGTTATGAAAGCATTGTATTAATTTCACAAATTAAAAGCAACTCGCATTGTTCGGTGAGAAACGGTTCAGTGATTTGGATATAATTTTGTAGAATGTTCAGCTCCGTTAAAACAATAGTTTACAGTTAATTTTATGTGTCTCTATAAAAAGCTGTGAAATAAAATCTATTTTGAGTACGAATTCTGGTCTTGTATCATGTATTTCAAAATTAGGTAACTGTGATTTGACTTACGTGTTTTTTTTTAAATGAAGTAAATGTCTACATTATTTATAAGCTAAACTAGACATCACAAAAAAGCAACTAAATCTGTTTGTGTACCATGTAAATATTAAACGCTTTGGCTGTTTCGTGAAATCCTATGAAAGTTCGTATAATGGATTAATATTACTTGGAATAGTGTAAAAAATATTTTCATAAAAATAAAAGATGGTAAAAGCATATTTAATTCGGGTCAAGTCCTGCTTTTGAAACATGTTATTTGTATTTCAAAGTTCAAAGCTTTTCATCTATTTTTGTTACAAAACGAACTTAGATGTAATATGAATTTTATAAGTTGTCTACTTAGCTTAACTAGCACTTGCTTGTCATATTTTTTTTGTGAGTCTGATTGGAACGTGGGTCACGCGTACTTAAATACGTTACCTATTGCGATTAATCTTGAATAATGGCTGTCAAAATACTAATTTCATGTAGGTACACATATAGAAATATACATAATTAAGTAATATCTGTTTTGGTCATAATAGTTTAAGTAATTGCCACTTACGGCTTAATCTGTATAGTTATTCTATCGACAACAGACATTTTTAGACTATATTATCATGTATTGTCATGACAACGAATATGCTAAAGTCTTTACCGATCATAGCCTGAAGGCATATTAGGGTAGCATCAATACCGATAACGCAAAGGCGTCTCTTTCACGATCAGCACCTGTACCATGAGACAATAAACCAGGTCCAGTTGCGGGCGAGAAAGCGAGATGCTACTATATGCCGTATATAGCACCGTCTCGCTTCCACAATGACAAGAGTTCCGCCGAAAGAACTCATGGTATAGGTACAGATCTATTATAAAGCGATACATTGCCTATCGTATAAGCGAAAACGTTCGCAAACTTAATTACGCAGATGACGGGATGCGTGAACTCGAGACAGGTTGGTAACAAAGGAGGTTTTGTAGTGCATAACGAGGAAACAGGGCGTGTTTCTGAATGAGAGTCATGGATAACATACTAGATTCAGAGATCATTTTGGAATGAGATTTGGTTTCATATTCTATAGTGGACTTTAGAACACTCTAGGCAGTTGACTATTGATGGAAAACATCATCAAATCGACAGAAAACGAGAGTGCTCAAAAAAGGCACAAATCATATTCGAGGTCAAATAAATATCTTCTGTTCAGAAGTTCAAGATATATTATGTGTGAGTTTCAGTAGTCTTGCCAACTAGCAGAAATAGCGAAGCGTATTACCACATGACTGTCTACTAAATACACGATGAGCTTTTTGAGCGCATTTCATCGGCATTGGAGAGAAAGTTGTTTATTTTAACTTAGGTGTGCATATATGAATCTACCCCGACACATTGCTAATTTCCTAATGTAGGAGTCGCATCCTATGGACAATGTGGGGAAAGTGCCTTTACTTTATCGGACTAACATGTTACACATGATAAAAGTAAACTTATACAACCTACTCACATATTTGTACAGCAGTTTCCATACAGTAAGCATCAGTAACTGACGATATGAAGTCTAAGTATCTAAGTGCAAGTAAGTAGCACTACTTGGAAAGTACTAAGCCTGCAATATGCATGAGCAAAGTTTACCTTTCAACCAATGTGGAACTAATATAATATTTACCTAGGCAACTAATAATGTGAGGGTTCTGTTCAAATGGCTTAGAATACTTAATATGTATTTATAAAGAAATGGTTCTTTTTAATTGCGTATTTTCTGAACACAGGTAATGGATTCCTAAAAAAAATCGATATCCCGTGTGTTCAGAAAAAAACGTGCTAATATATTTTTATGTAAATATTGTCATATTTCGCGTTGCATTTGTTGTAAAGAAACTTAGATTTCCACGGCTAGAAGTGGCTTTCTTCTTTTCCAACGACTTGAAGGACATGTTCGTAATTTTTTTGACATGTCTGGCTAATTTATCTTATTGGTTAGTTATTTAATTGCATTCCTTTAATATGGATGATACAAAAAACATACTAAAATCTAAATCCGATGCAGATTAATAAGATTAAATATGAACAGCAATAGCTGAACGTCAGTTGCGACCGGTATCAGTTAATCATAGGCAGGCCACTGCGGAAACGCTGCGGTTAGGACAGACGGACGGACGGACAGACTGCTACACTGGGACTAATACATGGCATTTATAATGTAACTATGTGAAATATACTACTGAAGTTACAGCAAAACTTTTGGAGAGTATTATTATTATATTTACGTATCGTTTACAAACTAAAAAGTATATTCGCTTTGGGAAGCCGATTTTAACGCTCTTTTAAAAAGCAGACTGATAGGTATAAAAATATTTGCTCGATTTTTTCTAATTTACAAACAAACGTTTATTTCAAAGTAAAATCTTACAGTGAGATCGCAATCATTAAAACGATCAAATCAATATCAAGAATCGGAGACATTTACTTTCACGATAAAAAAGGCTATCAAAAGATCTGACATTTCAATCTTACCTATTACCGAAATTCAAATAGAAACGTCCAACTTCGTCTCACAAATTTAACAATCTTGCAAAACACAAATCTGTTCTTCGTAATCAGATAAAAAACTGTTGGCGAGCTTAATAAACGAGGCGGGTGCTATTCCCTAACATAATGGAATCTTTTTAGACACTTTAAGACAGCACTTTAGCTTAATGAAGAGCCATAATTCATTTTGACGCTCCTAGCAACTAGAGCAATGGCGTGCCTTCGCTAAAGTATACGTGGGTAATTAGATCTAAGGGGCGCTTATCGATTTTTTGAATGTTAGTTTTTTAATTGTGTAGGTGGTTTGTATTTTGGATATTCATTTAGTATGCAAAATTTGGTACAAAATAATTTAAGATTAACAAGTACTCAAAAGGACAATGGCAGGTCTCCATACTAAGAATTGTCTGGGATCAAATTGAAGCGTCCCTTAATGAAAAATATGTTAAAAGATTTGGCGTTAGCTCCAGAGTCTATAAATGAGACTATTTTCATTTGGGAAAGCCGGAAAAAAAAGATTTCGGTGTTAGAATTTTATTATTTAGGTTATGAATTAACGTCAATGTCAATTAGCTATATCTATAAAACATAACGCAGATCGAAATTATGTTCTTAAGAAATGATAATGTGGTGTGGTCTAAGTGAGAATAAGAGTATTTACGGATAAATGGGAAAAACCTAAATAAATTCTAACACTCGATGTAGAGTAGTACCTACTCAATTTAAACTTTTAAACTATCGCGCTGCATATTATAGAACGAAACGTCAAGCCCTTAAGGTATTTACGCATGTACGCGCTAATCCCCGTTCTATAATATTACTATAGTACTCAATTATTGAATGTCTAAGAAAGCTGAGCGCGTATAAAAAAAATGCACTTGCCGCGTAAACAATAGAACTATGTTAGGGCAAATAAAAAACATATTTTGTTTAAAATAATTATTTATTTCATTCTTCATCTCATTATCATCATTACACATAAAATGCGCGTGCGACGATGATCTCTATCGTAATCTTCCATAGTTATTCTTATGGGTTTACAACAAAAATCCAATTCACTATATAGGCACAATCGAAGCAAAGTAAGATTAGCTTATGCTCACGCAAAAGCAATATCGTAGTCCTAAGGGCACGCACTAGTCACACAAGGCAGTATCAATCAGTCCATAAACAGTCTAGGTAGGGTCAAAATAAATAGAAAGCCAAATATAATCATAAAACACAACCGACATAGTAAACAAGGAAGGATTTTGTAGCATAGAAAAATATAATGGAGGGTAGTTCTGTAGCGTCTTCACTTGACAGACAACCACAGATAACATTCACTGTCCAAAACAAAAGTAGTGCTGCACTTTTGGATTCGTTTTTCTTGAGAATCGATACGACACTGAAACGATCCTCTGATATTTTGATTCATTATTAATTGGATTTAAAAGTAGGAGCATTTCTTCAAACATATCATTGATTAAAGACGAAAGAATAGATAATTCTAATATTATGTTAAAAACAAAACGAACTCTACACGGGTCGATCGATCGGTCGATTATATCGATCATTCGTTTGATTATACAGCGTCACACCACTATTTTAATGGTAAAATGTCGAGTGTAGGTAACCTAATTCGAACATCATTTTATGAGCTTTTAAAAACATAAAAATAACTCCGGCTTTTACAAGAAGAAGTGAATAATTGAAAAAATCGTAGAAAATTAATTAAATTTGATTGATATTTATGAAATCTATGGACGCCAAAAAAAGTCCAGACCAAATTCTGCCATTGTTCTTTGCCTCCCTCTTTAGTGTTCGTAAATAAAAAAAAAATACGTTTTATAGCCACCTAAGGCTAGACAAAAAAACGAATTCAGCGTATGAACTTTTTTATCAAAACATTGTTATTTTCAATAAGTAGAATACAATTTCAAAGACCATAAAATTTCTTTCAGAACAAGCATAATTTCCCTCTTAAATGCAAACGAATTGAAATCTAGACATTATGAGCGTAAACGAGATCTTAATAAAAGTACTTAAGCTATTATGATTCCGGGCGAGTGAGCTGGTTCTCAAGATAAATTAAGAGTCATCTATCGGGTCGTCTCGACAAGCTACTTTTCAGAATTAATTCAATGGAAAAACTGCCTTTCGCTCACGGCTTTGTTATCTTGGATATGGTTTATCAATGCACATATAGCCTGCATCTTTATCATGTGTAATCAGAACTGAATTTTTGTTGCATTGTTTTATATTTCTGTGCAAACGGATGAAAAACATCATCATCAGACAAAGTCACTCATGAATATTATTTTTTAATTTTATTACATCACACGCATTAAAAAAGCTAAACGACAAAAATGCTAATTAGATATGACACGAGCCTTGAAAAACACACAAATTTTCCCCGCACGATATCATCGCACTTTTTCATTACGTGGTCTTTACCCAACCCTTTCGTGCTAACATTGGTTCGCTGCGTAAGTGTTTTTATCGGGGAAGTGGTCGGTCACAAGTAAGTAGTAAGACTATTACTACAGGATACTATGTGTAATAATAACCCGACGAGTTAATAAAGATCTATTGACTAGACATCCGTTTTCACAACAATGGGAACGTTCATTTCCCGATCGGTATTTGCTGTGGCAGCGATGTTTGTTGAACGATTCTACTTTAGGGTTAAAGAAATATCCTTTAATGTTGTGTTTCCTTAAATAATTATAGCTATTTACATAGAAATAACATATCGACGGGTCCTACGTATACTGGTGTAACCCGCAAAACAGCGAAATACGTTTTTTTGCACCAAAAGCCTTAAAATTACCTTAACTTTATATCCTGTAAAAATTATATTAAATTATCAATTAATTTCAAAGATACAAACTTGTAAACTAATATAAGTGACATGATTTTCTGCCACACGACCATCTACACTGATATAAGTCACTTGCACCAGTGTAGGTAGTCGCGTGCGACGCGACTCGTGGTCGGGAGCACGTTACAACACTGGTATAACTGCGACGCGTTTTAGGTTACTTATTCATTTATTAAAAAACTATTCAGATTTGGTTTGTCTTGATTTAGTAGTGGTAACATGTCACAACAATGAAGCGCTCAAGAGGTCAAGTAATGCTAGATTTATTAGAAAAAAAATATAGTAAAATAAACACTCCAGGAAATTACGAAAATAAATATTAATTGACATTTTAAATAGTATGATGATATATTTTGTATTGTTTGATCATATATAAAACAAAGTAACTCAATCTTTCGTTTTTGATTTTAAGTTTTGCTTCCCTTTTTTGAAAACTGGAAAATAATTCCATGGGGGAACTTTTAAAAAAAGGAGGAGGTTTTCAATTCGGATTTTTTATGTTCGCTCATATCTCCTTTGCTTTCCAAACCGATTTGAAATATTTTTTTTCTTTGTTGGAAAGGGTATACTTCCCAAATGGTCCCATAGTCACCAAGTCGGGATCTGATGATGGAACCTTGGTGAAATCGAGGGAACTCTTCAAATGTGATAGCGTTATATAATGTTATAGGAAAGCGTACAGCAAATTTGGTTTTTTCTACAGCAAGTGAAGCATTTACGTTCAAAAAGAACCATTCTACCATCAGATCTGATGATGAAGCTACGATGGCCTCGTGAATGTAGCCGGAATTCGTTGTTTGTGAGATGCGTGGCACTGCATTTGGTTTGATGGAAATTATCATGAGAATGATGAATGGGTGAAGGCCATATTATTATTATTATCTAAGATTTAAAATATATCACTAAAAATAAACCAATAAAAAACTTTGTGCAAAGAATAAACTTACTTTAAAAATCGATAAAGCACTAAAAAGTTAAAAATAATACTATAACCTACCTAACTATATTAATAAGCCAAACCTAAATTAGTATTAACCTACAATACAACTTTATAATTTTATGGAGTCGGTGCCTTGCTAGGTATATATAATTACCGAAAGTTCCTAATTAAGAAGATTATTTTTTTTAGTTTTATGTTTTTAATATGGCAAGTCCATCGATTTTATTTTTCATAAAGGGTGCCGCATAGAGTATAGTAATATGAGTGCCATAATAATATTAACGTCCGATTAACAACACCTATTAAGCATAGGTAGGTCTGGAAAAGACTTCAATTTTGTATTTTTATTTCATTTCCTGCCTCACCCTTTAAATATTTAAGTTTAATAACAAATAACAATGCAGAAAACTGTTGCAAGTAGTTTTCCAGTACTGAGTAAACTGGTGTAAGTGTTTAAAAGTCGATAAAAGAAGATGTTATTGTTAATATTATAACCTCATATTAATCAGTAGATTGGAAATAGCATATTAAAACAGTAAAATTCTTAAATTTTCTCTTACTACAAGAATAAGCAAGTACATTGTATACTGGTATAAGTGGCCACTTGTATCAGTTTACAGGTTTTACCATAATAAATAAAACAAGCTACATCAATGCAAGTGACACTATTTTCCAAAGTATAAAAAAAATTAAGAAACAATAATGCCATCTTGTTTCTTAGAGATTCAAATATAACATCTCAAAATTTCAAGTATTTCTACTGATTTATGACAAAATTACAAGCTTTAGAACCTTTAAACCGCTCTCCTGAACAGTTGTGTTTTTGCACTTGTACCAGTATACGTAGGACCCGTCGATATTGTCTCTTGAATAGATTTTTACCCTGGCTGACACTTATGTATCGTTAAACTTTTTTTATAATGACGTTTAATAATTAGTTATAATCGGTGGTCATAAATAAAGTATCAGTTTTAAATATCAATTCCAAAATAACATCCATACCTACCAAAATTTGTGATTCAAATGAGACCTATGAATGGCACTGTTTAAATTTTTAATTCAGTTATTTCAAGCTGAGCGCGGTGCAGCGCAAGACCGAAATAGTCTAACCGGCATTCAGAGGGATATAATAAAAATGTAACATAATGAATATAATTAAAGAACTTTTTTAGTTGGATTGTTTACTTGAACTACGGTAAGTGTCGGTAAGTAAGTAAGAAAACCTGTAAGTAATAGACTCCAAAATATTTTACAAGGTTTTGTCCTGTCAATTAAAGTTAGAAGTTACATCCGTGGGGTGATTCACTAGTTAGAAGATTACCTGAGTATTTTTTTTCTGTTTATTAAAAGGACTTTTATAACACGCAGCGTATGTCAGTCCTGTCGAACAAGTATCCATCTATAAATAAAAATCATACCAGGACCAAACAATCATTATTCACTTAAATTTATTAGATACAAGCAATAAATGCAAAACCAATTAGCTAAAGTCACATTCATTGATGTCTGCGAAATTAACTTCACTGAAAATAGCCAATCAACGAATAATAAAATCTACGTCAATTCTAGAAGCAAAACAAAATCCGTTTCTGTACAAGAATACTTTACCGTCTACTAGCCGAAATTAGACTTAAGTGATAAAATATGTAGACTATCCAGAACGAGCTATTTCCGATTGGCGGCTGACAAGAGAACTCGACTAATAACGACCTGAATCAATATCCACGGATACGAAAGAACACCTATTTATAATGTTGTTAAATAGGAAAATGGGAATTATATTTAACGGTAAAGAACAATAACGTGAGGAAACCTGGATTCCAAAATTGGGATCTGAAATCGCCAATCCGCGAGTAAGCAAGCGTGGTGATCAATGCTCGTGCCTTGTTTATACGGAAAGAGGCCTGTGCCCAGCAGTGGGGCGCTTATAAGGTGGTCTTTTTTTTATTTATGTTAGCTAAACCGACAAACGTTGGCCTGTCAATCTAAACAAAAATAGATATTATAAATTTCCGCTCATACAATATTTATCTTAAAAATTCAAAACACAAATAAAAATCTGTCAAATCCGTCGAGCTGTTCTTTAGTGATGCTCCGTCATACAAGTGGGAAATGATTTTTATTTATATTATATTATTATTATAATATCTACCCTTTTCTCAATCATTTTTATGTATTGTTGTTAATGTTAGTTTAATTAGATTTCAGCTTCCATCGAACATGTTATTTATATGTAAAAATAGAGCAATGACTGAATACTAAAAATTCACTTAATTTTCACGACACATTTAGGTTTCACTAAATGTATTCTTCAGTACAATGTATGTAAAACCTCATTTTGACCCAAACTTTCTTAATGTCATCTTAAAACATGGCGTACCTATGTTATAAACAAAAGAAGTATGATTTTAAACCACATTATTACATATTTCATTACCTACATGTAGATAATGTAGGTGGTTTTTTTTATGAATAAAGATGTTTGTTTTACATGAACCTCTTAATGATCCAACCTTTCTTCATATAATAAATAAATAAATAATAAATGCGGGAAACATCACATACATTGCTCTGAACCCAAAGTAAGTAGCTGAAGCACTTGTGTTATGGAATTCAGAAACAACGAAGGTACCACAAAGACCCGGGAAAATGTAGAAAAGTTCATTTCTTCATTGACCCGTCCGGGGATCGAACCCGGGACCTCAGAGCTAGCGACACCTTGAAACCTGTGTGAACGCCACTCGACCATGGAGATCGTCAATCATATTAAACAAGTTAATATATCATGTACAACACACTATTTTTATGCGAAAACACAACAGAGAATTATTAACTCTGCGCTGGACAAAAAAGTCCATCAGCTTTATAACTGGGATCTGCTGCCAACACATTATACTTGATATTACAAATTAAAGCAGACATGACAACTGAATATTTTAATAACTTCATTTTTACTACCAGTGTGCTTCGTTGGAAAATAAAGGAAAATTGGAACTGATTTCACGGTTAAGATCAAAAAAGTTGGTGACGTGCGCAGTCTTTTAAACTTATAGTCATTTTAACTTGACATTCATAGGGATGATGACTATTTTTATGTTTTTGTATTTTTTATGTTTTCGATACTATAAAACAATATTAGACACGTATTTTTTCGTTCGTAAACAAAAAATTATGAGGTCAGTGAGTGAGGTCATGTCTTAGCAAAAATTGTACCTAGCCGTCACAAGCCCCCACACTCCTGAAGTTGAAAGCGGTTTCTCTTCGTATTTTCTGATTTTATAAAAGAAAACAAATGACTATTTTATTGTGATAATCTAAATGGTGGGCTATATTGATTTTGACTTTTCATACCCAGTCATCTACCCTATTGTACGCATTTCCAATTGACCATTACATAAGTCATTATCAGGAGTTTTGAATGAATTCTTTGAAACAGTTATCAACGAATAATGGTACTTTTTAAAATAACTGAATTTAAAAAAAAAGTAACTAGCTGAATAACTGAACATCGGAAAAAGGCTGCAGTATTTAAAACAAAACAACAATTTATTCATCATATTTAATTTAAACGTCGGGAAGTAACAAAAAACATTAATATTTTCACGTATATGAAAAGCAAAAGGTGAAGCAAAAATAAAGAGTATAAAGCTTTAAATTTCAATTATGAATTGAAGTAAAGCCGGTGATTGGCTCTGTCATTACCAATGCACGGTAGACACGTGAGCCAGCTCACAGAGAACAGATTTTTAATTTTTAATCGCCCTTTCGACGAATTTAATTTCAATTTAAATTCATATTAGCTCGTTGTATTGAAAGTCTCGATTTAACTCGACACTGCAATTTTATCAGTTAAATTATTGAGTCCCGTTGATTTTGTCGACAGTTATGAGTTCATTATTAAGTGTTGAAATCGAACTCAAGTCGAATTTTTAATACATAGGACTATTAAAACTAACTAGGTAATTACACGCAGATATTTTGTTGAACCTCAAATTGGACACGTGTGTGCAATGAAGATACGAATACGGGAATAATTAGAATTTTGTAATTAATACGCTGCACCTGAATACAATTCTCCAAAACAGTCGTGTACCTCGTTTCCGCAGCGCCTGTGGTTTTAATATGGACAACGGCGCGGCCGCTACGTGCAACCGCAACCGGCAAACAGTCCACGTGAACTTAAAGAATTAATAAGCAAGACAATATAATTAAGGCAACTTAGACCTAGAGTATAGATAAGTAAACTAAAGAATCCCCGCATCGCTAATGTCCATTGTGTCGAGCGTAAAAAAAATTTAGCTTTTAGTACTGCGCTCGGTTACTGGAAGTAATTTTCCGTTCCGACGACAGACGTTTATACGCAAATATTCGCTTCCGATATTATTTTGGTCAATATTAGGCGCGTTCGTTCGTGTTTTAACAAAAAATCTACGACGATGCTTGTTCATACTGCTGCGCACAGTTCATACACTGTTAGACGCTCTATAGTTTACTTATTTATACTCTGAAGCCGCATACGTAGTGGTATACTCGACCACTTAAATTCCAGTAAGTTGGCAACTCGACGTTATGATTGCATTAAAGCACTTACGAACTTTATCCATTTCGTCTGTTGACACTAGCTGTAGGTTTTGCTGAAATTTAATTCCCAAATTCCGTTTTATTATAACGCTATTGTCCTTATTCTAATGTTTGTGTTGGCGAGTTATTTATAATTAATTCACAACAGATTGTTTGCGTTTACAATTTAGACAACTTTTTCTGTACTTCACTTGACATTCTAAGTAATTCTGTGACTAACTTAATTAATTATTTTCAAGATTGTTGAAGCCATGTCTTCAGCTTAGTGTTAATGAAACAATTATTTTACTTATTTTGTGTTTGCGTCAGTACAGGAAAACTTTTTAAAGTTTAGTTTCGATTCAAGCTGGAGAAAGAATACAGTTCTGTTTAGTATTTCTTTTCATTAATGATGTAGATTTACGTCTTAAAAGTACCTAACATTGAAGCAAACGGAGAAACTTTTAAGTTTCTGCAATTAAAACCGGGGTCTTAAAACGTATGTAAAGGATTTTTAACGAGTTTGTGGTCTTACGGCGGAATTTTGAAGGTATTTTCTTAACACGAATGCCAACTGCTACCATGTGACTAAAAATAAAAAGTCTTGTGTGTTTTGTATTGCAAGTTATAGTTAAAGGCTTTGAGATTATAAATGGTATTTAGGATCAGCTCGTTACTCTAGCTCTACACACATTAACCAGATTATCACGGAACATTGAATCTAACATTCATACAAAATGCAACAATACGGCAGTGCATCCAAACATCAGAACTAACCAACCATTCACAAATAGACCAAAATTTGGTTCCATTTTCATCGGGATATTTTAGTTGAATATCGCGAAACTGACCCAAATACTATCTGGATTCGTGAATAATACGATTGGCGATATTATTTATTCAACTGAAGGACGGACGTGTATCATTACGGCAGAACGCGTTGCGGTATGAACATTAGTTTAAATAATTGAGATGTGGAATTGAGTAATGGGTGGGTTCGATAACATTTTGTTGCAAGATGGATTGATGAGCGAACCCTAAAGAATTATTTAGACCTGAACGTGAAATACGAAAGCCTCGAAAGCCGAAAAACTGAATGTGGTTTCATAACTTTGGAAGAGGCATCCGCTTGGCAATGAACTCAAGTATAATTAATTGTTATTTCTTACTTCTTGTGTGGTTTTTGGCAGATTGGACCAAAACTTTTACGACGCCCATGGGACTAAGACGTTTTTTCTTAGAATAGTTCTCTCTGGATTTCCGTCATTAATTTATAATGTTTTGTTTTGGTGGAACTTAGCCAGGAATAGTCATTGGAAATAACTTATTTTGAAAACACACATAAGTTTGCTTGGTTGGATGTTCATCCCAGATACGGATTAAATAACTAAATACACGCTCATTGCTAACCAAAATACATAAACAAAATCCATCAACTTAACTCGGTAGCAAGCTAGACAAATCGCCAAAACGTAGCGTCCAGTTTATTACAGCGTATTACTTATTCATCAGCCATGCAAATGAAAAGCAAATAAAGAGAGAAATGGCCATCCTCGTATAACGTACGCGTTGGTTTTATCTCGAAAACGATCAAACATTACGATCCCATTTTACACGACGCATTTCCATATGCGCTATAAATAATGCCGTTTTACCTTCCATTCAAATAAAGGGGTTACATGGAACCGTTCTTTTTTACTGAAATTGCTGGATGAGGTCTGTTTGAGCGACACGCTTTTTGAGAATTCAATTTTGAAGATATTATTGTGTTCATAATTCAATACTTTTATTTCATATCATACATTAATTCAGTGTGTTGTAAGTGTTCTTTATCAAACTGAATACCACAAATAGTTAAATACTTTTTAGTACAAACATAAAACCAAATCTGTAAATACGTCCACACCGCCAGTCCACCACTAAATTCTGTAGGATAAATGGATTATTTAAATAAAAAATTCTAAAAATATTCGTGTAGCATTCTGGCGCGTCAGCTTATCAGCGGCGCTGAAACGGCCAAATCGGATGACAGACCGGAAAGCGGTAGATGAGCCGGGTTCACCGAAATATCCTGCGTTACGATGAAAATTTAAATACACATAATTAAATATACATTTGATTGAAAACATAAATAATGCATTGCATAATTAATGCTTTCTGAATGAATATCAATGCATATCCATTAAGAGCGGAGACAGAAGTGCTCAAATATTAATTACGGCTCGAATAAAACGAAAGTCATTACAATAGAATGCGCCATTTTGCTCTTAAATGAAATAAAAGCTTTACTTGAATATTCATTCAGTAAACATGGTCGATTGGAATCTATAATGGTGATAACTATTGACGAAATTTGTTGTGAGTCTCATCTAGCTTCCGTCACAACCCTATTTAAACCCGAAAATGTGAGTACAAAAACAGAAAAGCCCTGAGGCGGCACAGGAGGCTTTCACGTGCCGAAACCCCGCTGAGATATAGGTACGGAACGGAACCATAACAATAATTTGAGATCCATTATACTAACGCGGGAGCCAACTAGAGGGATGTTTTTGCCAACTTTTTACGCTTACCGGCTTCAAGCAAAGCCTAAGTACGTATATAGGATTTCACGGGAACGCATTATGCCTACGGAGTTGTGAGCGGAATTCATAATAACGTAATTAATGACGGCCAAAACATTGGCCCGCCGAACACGTCCGACCTGCATGCAAAAACCCTTTAGAGAAGGCTGCGAAGGTATTATTTATTACCAGAGGCAAGAAACGAAATTTTAGGCGTAAACAAGAGTCGAGTATCGTCTGTGGTGAAAATACTTGGCAGCTAAGCAACGGCTGTTGGTGTGGGGTGGTTGCGATACTCTTTAGTAAATTGTTAATTAAAGAGCATTTTGTTTTGGATCGCAAATATAATGAGATCGACTGAATTTCAGGTGTATCTGGACCTTGCGTTTTAATTAGGTCGCCCACCATCGTTTCTTGTAAAATTTAAAAAAGAGGTTTAAAGTTTGACTTTAATTACAAAAAGCATGTAGGTTTGAGGGCAGGATTATAAATGTTGCTATTATAGACTATTATCAGTAACAATAATTATTTAAATTTCATTTCTTTAAGTAAACTAAAAATAAGTTGTAAGGCGAGAAAAGGTCGTGGTAGGTAAATTATTTAATTTTAGAAGTTCGGATTTATGAGAATGTATCTATTTTCGTGAATATAATACATCGTAGATTACACCTACAGAGAGCAAAGAATAAAAATACGGTCCACGCATTTGAGTAAACGCCTATCAGTTTTTTATAGCAATGGTTTAGAATATGGTTCTTACAACATTGCTATGAAAATCGGAGTGCTAAACTTGTTACAGAAGTAAAAGTCGACTTATGTCACTACCAGAAAGAGCGGTATTAGTTTTTTATCAGCACATTTTGATACAACCAAAATAAATCGTAGCTTAGTTTAGTTTACTACGTATATTATTAAAACAAACAACAGTTTATTACTCATAATTATATTTTTCATAATCTTTGGTAGATGTTTTTCCTGCAGAGACTTATTACTCATAATTATATTTTTCATAATCTTTGGTAGATTATGAAAAATATAATGATGAGTAATAAACTGTTGTTTGTTTTAATAATATACGCAGTAAACTAAGCTTTAGTTTTAGTGTTTTTTTGTTTGTTTTTGGATACCTAGTTGAACAAAATAAAAACGAAACCTTTTATTCTTTATAACAAATCAATTATTATATAGCAATTAACTTAGCTAGCCATGCATTTATATCCAAACTGGGAAGTGTTTTTTTTACATAGCAAATCTAAAAGTATCATGTTTAAAATGACGTAAAAACCAGTCAATACTCAACTGCTATAATAAAAACCGGAATTAAGACTTAAATAACGTAGGTAATTCCTTTTAACCATTCAATTTTCAATACAAATCGACATCGGCGGTATCGTTAACGTACTGTTAGTAGCTCAGCATCGCTAACCACAGAATTAGTAGCGGGCTTAACCGCGCGAACGTCAATACAACGTGTAATGAACCGGCCTAATTAGTGCAAATATAACCGAGTGCTCGTTTGTGGGAACCAATAAGAGCTTGTGTATTGCATTTCATTTAACATCTGGAGACGTTTAGTTGACTTCCGTTGTAATACATAGAAGTACCGATGGGCTTAAATTTTTATCATCTTTTATGTCCTTACTACGTAATAGCTGACCTTTAATTTTCGAAATAAAATTTATTCTTTGAGCATAACATAACATAAAACATACCTTCACGCCTGTATCTCCGAATGGTTAGGCAGAGGAGTACCAATGTACACCCACAGTTGCCGGTATGTTTAGGTCCCATGTATTAGGGGGCGATCCTATTGCCACCAACCGGGCACAAATCCAAACCCCGACCGAAACTGCTATCGAGAATTTCATAGAAAAACCCAATGACACCTTGGTCGACTTGGGAATTGAACCCAAGACCTCTAGCCTAGCAGTCGCGCTTTGAACCGCTAGGCTAACGAGGCTGTTCAGAAAGCAGGCAGCAGACAGCGAAAAACAAAATATTATAATAGTCATTCATTATTTATTTTTCGGTTATCACAAATCACTCTAATAAGTTGGAAGGTTATCCAGAAGCCCACATAAAAATCATTGAACTGAAAATCGTAGCTACAATTCCATTTCCGCAACTCTGTTCCTGTAATGACTTCCACCCACAGCAGCAAAATCTTTACTCTGCAGGAAAAACATCTAACTGATACATAAACATGGATTTTCAAAGATTTCCTTTATGTGAATTGGAGAACGTGGGATGAGACACTAATGAGAATTTTGTGACCATCGTTCGACGGCAAAAAATAATACATAAGTCACCTAAATTTTAATAATTTTAATAATTTGAATAAATTTTTAAGCAATGGCCAACGTCTAGGTTACGTAGGTTTTCTTTGTATATTATGAGCATACTTACTAACGACCTTAAATACTAACTTATGCATCTGTTATTTCCGTAAAATAAGTTTTCTAAAAAGTAGTGTAAAAATTAATACACAAAAATTGACATTGAAGTTTTGTACAACAATTTTCTAGATGCGTAAAAGTTTAAATACCTGAGTGCTACCTATATAATATGAATATCTATTTGACCACCCTAGCTAACACATTAGTGACCCATTTTACTAAGTGATTACAATCAAGAAAGTGCAATTCATGCCTAATGTGTATTTTAATATTTGTTTTGTTTGTCTACACATACGGAAGTGCTGTAGTTTTGAATACCGCGAAGTTTGAATACGATTTGTATATAATTATACTATTAAGCATAGGTTTAGTATACCTAGTAAACACACATGAAAAAATTTAAGGTTTTAAAATGTGTCAAGTTAGTAATTTTATTAATAATGATATTCATTATTGTTTACTAAAACGTTATTTTAAAATGATTCCTGAATTAATAGGACGTAAAACGACGTAAACAAAGTAAGTACTAGATTGCAATAACCTAAAAGTCTTGAAAAAAACATCAATCAAAATAATTCTTACCTTTGAATCCTTGAAATTTTCCAACCGAGGACTTTCCACCCGTAATTTTCAATAACTAAAAAGTTTAAACTAAATACAACTAACTCACTATCACTGCACTAAAGTTTTGAATTTATTATTTACAATTCACGCCACTAACATAAACACGTTACTCGAAACTAACCTAACAAAACACACTTAACATTATCTTTTCACTTTACAACCGTGAGTAACAATAAAATTAAGGAAATTAAACACAATTTTCTGAGAAGAATATCGTCGAAAATATATTTTTTTGGGGAAAATAATTGAAAACAGAGTCGCTCCTTGAGGATTGTTGACAAAACTGTCATTTGTTCGACGCCATGGTTTTCGCGCATGCGTATTGGGGGTAGTTTTCACTGCGCAAGTCAAAGTCTAGTTGGCTTTTGAAGGATTGAAGTTTTAAAACTTTTGGAAACCAAAGAGGTTTTTTCTTGCTACTTTTTTACCGTGTAAGTTGTATTATGATTGTTAAGAATTCGTGTTTTTAATTAATAACAGTGGAGCGTACAAGAAATGATCCAATTTATTACAAAATTTCATGTCACGAACTCTCATTGAAGTTTTGAATACCTACTTAAATTACGAAATTAACTTACAAACACTCTGTTTTCTTGTAGTTATAAAAATCTCAGCGTGCTGAAATTTGGAGACCAGGGGTTTTAATGCATACTTATTATGTTATTGATTATTTTATTTACAACCACTTTGAAGGTACCTATTTCAGTACATTATGAAACAGTAAAAGTTTGGTCTAGCTTTCAACCTACAACCTTTACGCATTCCTAGGATTCGAATCTCAGCAACAAATAAGTGTCCAACGACCAATCACCTGGTAACTTAAATAAATATGAATATTAATTATGTATCAAAAAACAAATTAAGCTTAAAACCCATCTACACCAACGCGTATTATGTGGGTGACTTATGACAAAACTTTCGTGAAATGTTTGAACAGAACGCTTATGCTCGACCGTGCTTAACTGTCCAAACTTTAATTAAATTTTCTAAAAAAACCTTCCCTTTAATGCTGATAGACTATCAAGATAACATCTTCTTGGTTTAAGGCTAATTAAACTAAGACTTTTATATTTATATGCGACATTAATTAAATGAGTTGCAAAGTTTTTGAATAAAGTATGCAGTTACTTTTTATTATTATTTCAGTTACAGTTTAAGTTATTTAGTAGGTATGGAAGCTTAAGAAAGTTTGAATATATGATAGCAAAAGCATAGTTTTACATCAGAATATATTTTGGTTTTTGAAAAACTGTTTCTTTTTTCTACTATTGCTATGAAAAGCTATATAAGGATTATTTATAAAGTGCAGACTCCAAATTCGATAAATATTTCAACGCATCCCTTTAAGAATCACCCTTCTACATAAGTCGTTTATTTACTTATCAATCGGTGCCCCCTAGGCTAGTCAATCTCAAAATCCTATTGTTATCAACAAATAATAGACTTTCAGTAAGTCACATGATAACTTATTATACTACATTATGTAATCTATACATTTGATTGACGTCCCTATTAACGAATGATCGGAGATAAAGATCCCAAGGGACAGGCGTAACTTAAACTACAGTACGGTGCAATCTTAATGGCAGCTCTGAACACGGGCGAGTCGCTGCGCAGTAACAAACTTATGCGCCAGGGGGGTGCGGGGCGAGGTACTGCGCAGCGTGTAGCTAACTTCAGAGCCGCCATTAACTTTGAAAGCAACTATAACAGATAAAGGTCGTTAAATCTGAGTGACGTGGTGACGTGGATCGTCTTTTGTTATAATCTTTAGAAGTACGACAAACCTATGAGTGGCTTATCTCCAATGTTCTATTGATTACAAGTGGGTGGATTACCTTCAAACATTAATGGGTGAATATATGGTAACTAATGAGGTTATGTAGGTGAATACCGTATAAATTAATCTGTTTTGTAATTTTATGTAGTTCAAACATTTTTAATAGGTCCTCATTACCTAATATCAATGCGTTTCCATTGACTTAGAAGAAATTAGGAGGCCCAAAAGTATCCATAAACCTATTGTGCCTTATTATGCCCTGGGCAGCAATGTTTTTGCTTAGCTAATGTCAGGAGATATGCGTGATAGTTTGTAATTTTCCAAAAATAAAAAGATCCAGACAGTTCGTCAAAAGTTTTAGGCAGACATGTAAATATCTATTATTGAATGAACTAAATATAACATTATGATTAAATTTTCTATGACTAGAACATGAAATGCAATAAAACACCAATCATTTACATCGTACCTCTAAAATATAACCATACAATCGAGGCGTATCGTGAGCCAAACGACTCGTTCTGTCATAAACGGTGACACAACCTGAACTGCAATACTACAAAACTGTGTAAACCAATATAAGTTGAACTCTCGCGCATAGCGTTGCCAGCCGTCCGTAAAAAGCCGGACAGGCCAGCTCATGTTTTCATATCGGTCAAATAAGACCAATATAACAAGTGCTATAGAAAGAGATTACGTACACAGACAGTCTGAGCAGCTAACTCGATGCAGCCGAACTCTTTCAAGCAGTTAGTAAATGTGTGTACACGTATTATATGGAAAAAAAATAATTTTACTTTGCAGTCGCAGCAGATCCCGATTGTTTCAAGCAAGCCGTGTAGTTTCGGCCTAAGAAAATAAATTTTATCAAATTGGCCATTCATTGTCATACAACGACATAATAATATTATAAATGATAAAACTAAAGGCAAAAATTAATTAAAAAAAAGTTAACGCAATAATTACTAAAATCGATTATGAACAGATATAAACTTGTCCAGTCCTCACTACCACATGCCCAACTAGACTGACTCTACTAATCTGTCCATTTAAAAACGTGGTAACCCTACTCACGGATCATTCTAACCCCTCAATGACTCGTGGTTTTTAGTTTACAAGCGGGTAGAGGAGCCCTTCATAAAATGGTTATAACACTGGCAGGGATTTTTGTAGAAAAAATAGCACTAAACATACGCTATCAGAAACGTTACGGTAGCGTGACTTGTAGTGTGTTTTAAAGCCACATGCTCACATGCAAATGTTTATAAGGCTGGGAATGCACTAAATTAGTTTGCTTCGAAATGAAAAAAATCCCATTTAAGTATAAATGAATTCGTAGTATTCCAATTTACTGAACTTGATTGTGTTAATATTTTTATGGTTGGGTAATTTTTTGTTGTTAAATTGTCATAAATTGCTTTTTAATTTATTGTAATTTTAGTAAGCAGTTTTATGTTGTTAGTAATCATAATAATAAATAAAAGTTGGTGACATAATCTTGAGTGGTTCATAAAATGTTTCAGAAAAAATAACGTGCCTTTTAATATGTAGGCAAATGTTTCAAATAAAAAAGAGCTTAATATTTAAATCAAGGCTACCTTTTACGTTAGCACCAAATCCCTAAAACGGAAAATTTCCTTTCCTTTTTCTTTGTAGATAGGTACTTAACATCGCTATGTGGCTCCGACCTAAAATCTTGTTTCGCCAAATTAAGTTGTAAGGCTTTATATAAAACATTTTCATGTTTTATTTTGAAAGCCTAATACACCTCCATAAAGCGGTCTAGTAAATTCTACATTTATGTCTCATTTATCGTTCTTATGCACACAATGCACCTTCGCTTTAACTATACACAACTACACTTGAGAAAGCTTTTTTTTTAGACACTTTTTTAGGTCTAGTAATATTTTATAAAAATTGATCAAAAGGTTTCTATTGTGGTTACTTATATTATAATAAAAATAAAACACATAGTTAAAAGTAAGATGAACCATTACCAACGCACATTAAATTAGATTTATTAGAACACATCTTGAATGACAATGTTTCTTAATTATGTTTCATAATAAATAGCATTTATAGAATAATAAATAAATAAAAATAAATAAGTACTGCGAACATGTGTAAAAACCAGCGTTTGCAAATACACAGCCGACTTATTACAAACTCGCGTGACAGAAAACATTAAACAAAAATCGATGAAACACAAACACTTCAATCAATTATCTGACTGCAGTATTTAACTTGAAGGTTTACTTGACACTTCCCAAATATGATGTTAACTAGGATGACGTTTTATGACTAGAATAAAAAAAGCTCGACTATTTAAACTTTAATGAATGACAGTAATGAAAAATCCTTAGCTAACAACGTTGATAAAAATTAGTCTATGTAAACAGAGTGCTAATCTAAGATAAAAAGGTTACAACCATAGTCAGAAAAAATTACAATGTTTTTTGTAGTTTTGAATTCATCAGGCATATTATCATAACAAACAAAATCTAATAAATAGTATTAGAATAAAAGTTGGTGACATAATCTAATAAATAGTATTAGGTAGAATCTACTCGTGATCAGAGGGCTGGTTTGTTCCTTGCACAGAGAATCGGCATAGCCATTCAACGTGGCAATGCAGCCAGCCTTCTGGGCACGTTCCCCGCCATTGACAAGGATGACGATGAGTTCTTTGACGCCATTTAGTTTTTATTTATGTAAGTTTTAATTTTAGTATAGTTAGAGTTTGTTCTTATATTAGATTTAATTGTGTATTAATAAATAAAGAGTTAATAATTTTAAACTAAAAAAAAAAAAAAAAAAAAAAAAAAAAAAAAAAAAAAAAGTATTTACAATAATAATGCCAAGAAAGCATGCAAGCCTCTTCCCACATTGAGAAGGCATGAGGCGCTGAACCGTATCGAACCGCTGGCCACCACGAAACGCAAACATTTAAACCTCCTAAATACGGATCTCCTTAAAAAAAAATTTACATACTAACCACTCCAAAAAGGAGCTACAAAAATAAAACCATCCTAAATAAAATAATTTAAACCAATGTCGGCACCAAGAATCAAGAACAATCTTATCAGTGGGACAATTTCGCTACCTTCAATCAAGCCCAACATTTGATCTCGATAAGCAGCTGTCAGATCACTTTTCGTCCTCAGTACTGTTGATCCTCTCAATGACCTTGACTTTATTCGCTTAAGGCAGATTTCACGAATACAAGTATAAACGCGTTCGATTTTAAACAATCCCAAATTGTCAAGCATTTTTCCTGCAGGAAATAGAGTTGAACATGAAATCTGAAAAGGCCATGGTATGGAATGCAGTATTAAATGAAAAGCTTTCTAGACCCATACTACTTCATTAATGTGCTGTGTTCTTTGGCTTTATTGTATTAAATTCATATTATGAGGGTATGTAAAATACTCACCAAGTCAGGGGTGGTTGAAAATGTTTGGGGAGACCTTCGTTCATTGGACGGCGGTAAACAAGTATGATGATAAATATTTAATCAAATCGGGGCATTTAGCTCAAAATTCCTTATTGAGATTGACTTCGACTGATCACGATCAACCGTTATCGTGAAATCCGCCTTAAATCGCTCTTTTACCCTCCCCAGTTGGGTTGAATTGTACAGCGTTCATTTGTTTAATCAAGGGACACTTTATTTGATCAATCGGCCGCTCTGTAGTCACTGGCGTATTTTGTGTTTTCCTTCAAATGAAATTGGAATTCTGTTTTTTTTTTTGCGCTTGGTTAGTGTTCCCTTTTTACATTGTTATCTCTTTGATTATTTGGTTTTAAAAGTTTCGTTTTAACTTTTTTACGAAGTTTATCTTTTTTCTGTTTGTTATACGAGTATAGCATTTTGGATTTTTTAATGTTAGAGGTATGGACTTCAGAAACATATTGTGATACAGGATAAGAGATCAACGGTAGGTACCTATAACAAGTGAAAAATAAAAAAAGCTGGTTAAGTTTCTTTGATATTACAGATCTTCAAAAAACATTTAATATTTTTTTAACTATTATTTATTAAATTCTATACATACATACATACATATATCATCACGCCTGTATCCCCGAAGGGTTAGGCAGAGGTATACCAATGTACACCCACAGTTCGCCGATATGTTTTTAGGTCCCATGTAATAGGGGGCGAGCCTATTGCCACTAACCGGGCACAAATCCAAACTCCGACCTGCTACTGAGAATTTCATAGAAAAACCCAATAACACCTTGGTCGACCTGGGAATCGAACCCAAGACCTCTAGCGTAGCAGTCGCGCTTAGCGCCACTAGGCCAACGAGGCAGTCGTCGGCATTAAATTCTATGCCGTTCTATTAAATAATACGCGAATGTTTTAGCACGACATTGATGGAGCTTGTCAGGATATATCTCCGTAATAGGCATCACTTACGGTGTGATAAGCATCTACCGCATCATTCATCTCGCATTAGCGTTAAGGACTTAGATCATGTTACTTAGTGTAACATCGCTAGTTCCTTTAGTGACGAATTAGTGTGGACACATAGTGGATTCACATAGCTTTAGCAAGGAATATGTAAAGGTGGAGTTATGGAGTGTAAATTATGATGGATTTAAGGAGAAAGTAAGTCCGGTTCCAGAACGATGGTTTGTTCCTTGCACAAAGAATCGGCATAGCTATTCAACGAGGCAATGCTGCCAGCCTTCTGGGCACGTTTCTCGCCATTGACAAGGATGACGATGAGTTTTTTGACGCGTGTTAGATTTAATTATTTAGATTCGTTTTAATTTTGGTTTGAAATGTTTGATGTAGATTTAAGTATTGAATAGCAAATAAAAATATAAATCGTTACGATTCAAAATTGTAACTAATCACTTGATTGTCCATCGTCATCCAATCGACAAAAAAAAACTGACTCATACGTTCTTGAAGATTCGATACCAGTTAAAGTGGGAGTACCCATTTAAAGACGAATTTGGTCAGTAAACCACTAGGCCATCGACACTTGTATCATTGTATCGAGTGACGTAACACCTATAGATTAACCTTTACGATGCAACGTACTTTAGGCAACATAAGGCGCCGGCGTGAAAGGATTCACTATTAACTCTTGTTCAGTAATTACTCAAAATTTACTTATAATGGTACGATTTCGGTTTGCCTTGTACTTTTTGTTGTACATAAATGCATTAAGGATTGCAGGGGATATCAAACTGTTTATTAATGTTATAATTTTGTGGAGCAAATGACCTGACTTTAAAATTTATGTTAACACACTCTGAGCTTCAGATATTTTTGTTAGAGTATAATTAAGTAAATAACACGTCTAATATATTATTTTTGCTCTAGATTTCATCCTAAATCCAATTACATCCTTTTCACAATTTTTGTATTTATGCCCGTAGAAACTTTTCAAAATTGAACAAAACATCAAAACCGAAATGCAATGCTATTCTCGATTTGGAGGTTTAACGATATATCATTACAAACCTATGACGGTGTGGGATATTAGGAGCTTAAACTAAAAATTGGGTTTGTTACAATTTAATTTAATTTTAATCTCTTCAGTCCTGAATTAGTTATTGCCAATTCATGAATGATGTGACATATAATTACATTAGTGATTTTTCATTTTGTAAATATAAAACAATATATTTTATTATCTAATCTGCTATTGTTTAACCAACACGAAATTCATAAATCTATGTAATTATCTTGCATCTCCTTCGCAATTTCACATTAGCATATTAGCTTTGATATTTCAGCCGACATTTGGGAATTGGTATTGCACATCAAACATCTTATGGTACTTAAGTTACACACTTTAGTAAAGATTTAAATCGTTGACTTCTAATGTAATAATATCTCTTCAGTAACAAAAAGTGAAATCGCCAATCCGCAATTGAGCAAGCGTGGTGATCAATGCTCGTGCCTTCTCTATATGGGAAGGGGCCTGTTCTCAGCAGTGGGACGTTTATAAGCTGAAGTTATTATTATTATAAACAATAGTGGAGTTATTAAAAATAATTTACATATTTAAATAAAAGTTCGATCGGAGTATTGTATTCAAAGTCCAAGGTTCATGATTAAGGACGTTGTTCACAAACTAGATACATAGATTGAAAACCACAAAAGATGAAGCGGTTGTTAATCTTGTTAATAAAACAAGGTTCTTCATTCATCCGAAAATTTAATTCTTATAATTTTTAAGTATGTTTTCCTATTACTCGAGTCTTCGAGTACAATCATCTTTCGTTGATCGTAAGTTTACCCCATGGTCATCAAGTCAGGATCTGGTTATGGGATCCCAGAAATATCAGGGCACGCTCAATGTTTAGAAGCATTATTAAGTATTCAAAGTTCTCTCCTACTTGTAATGATTTAGATAACATTATTTATGTAATCAATTATTTATGTCTGTACCATTAACATTTAATATACACAAAAAAATACGTATACACAAAATAAATAAACAAAAAACAATCTCTTGCAAGACATCCATTGACACAGGATGGCATAAAAGGCAATCCCAATTTCCTCACAAAATTCCACTGCACTCTTACAACTTAATTTATGCCCTTAAAAATACCACATAAAGCATCAGCCACATACTATACACAAACAGGTCTCGGAAGGTCAGCAGGCTTGCAGATGACGGATCACCATGAACGATCAGAGGCATCGCTAATGTTGTTTACGTACCTATGACGGTATGGGATGTTATTTGGAGCTGTTTGAACATTGTCGCTAATTTCTGTGTTTCAATTAAATTAAAAGCGGTGCGAGGTAGTAACTTTGTGTTTTTTTTAGTACCGCGACATTATTTACCTTTGTTACCTTAGATTAAACTAGCAAATTTTTATAGATTTTTCTAAAAGAAAAATAGTTTTTCTACTCACGGGCCAAGTGTTTCCCTAATTTATTTTAGGATTTCAGTCCTTCATAGCTTACTCAAAAAAAAAAGGCAATTAGCATTTTCTCTGTTTGTCCCGTTTTCGAATTCCAGCTTTTGGCACCCACTTAGCACGTCACTGTGCCGAGTCCCGGATATGCTATTCATATGACCATTCCAGAAGTGTATATGCTTGGGTTATATCTCAACAAAAATATAATACCCACCCGTAAAGCATGCCCTGAAAGGCTTTGAGAAAAGAATGTACGGTCGATTACTTTCTCTGTCTGGCGGACCCACTAATATACCCCGAAAAACTGTTAACGAACCAATTAAATAATCTTTCAACATACAACAATATTCAAAACAACAACAAACTACGCATACTTAATTACCATCAGCGTGAGCAATTTTTTTGCAACACTTTAGACCGGCACTGATCACCAATTTACCGTCTGTTAGTTGTCTACCACGGTAATTACAGGTAACCTTTGACTTTATTCTTACAAAGTTATTAATTAATCATGGATGGCTATCAACGTTACTTCACGGTTTATTTGGAGAAGCGTGTTATTAAGTATAAAAAATAAAAGTAGTCAAGGGATAGACGAAATACCACCTATGCTTTTAAGACAATGCGCGAACGAACTCACTTTACCGTTTTACCTGCTTCTGAATCAGTCGTTTGAGGAGGGTACCTTCCCTGACCTATTAAAAAAATCAATAATAAAACCTATCCACAAAAAAAATTCTAAGACCGACCCAAATAATTATCGCCCAATAGCTCTTTTGCCTTCTGCCTCAAAGATTTTCGAAAAAGCTATGTGTGACCGCATATATGCTTTTTGCGAAAAATACAAAATTTTTAATGAAAGTCAGAACGGCTTTCGCAAAAACCGTTCCACCACCTTGGCAGTTTATAAATTTATCCAAGAAGCCTTAAACACCATAAATAATAAAAAATATGCAGTAGGAATATTACTGGATATGACCAAAGCCTACGACAAGGTACAATTTGATATATTGCTAAATAAACTTTACGGAATAGGAATACGCGGAAAGGCACACGATTGGCTAAAATCATATTTAAAGTACAGGGAACAACTGGTAGAAATTGAATACTTTAATTCTAATAATGAAATCGTAAAAATCCGATCAAACAGAAAAGCGATTAACGCATCGATTCCTCAAGGCAGCGTTATAGGTTGTCTACTATTTCTGCTGTATATAAATGACCTACCTACGACCATCGAAGGCCCGTGCGTCCTATTCGCAGACGATATTTCCATCTTAGTTCCTTGCCAAAATAATGAAAATATAAATGACATTCTTAACTCCATACTTACTAAAACATGCAACTGGATGAACGATCATAACCTCGAAATAAACTACACCAAAACTAAGCTAATAACTTTTTACCCGTACCAAAAATCGCCTTTAATTTTAGACTTTACCTTCAACAACTCAAAGTTAGAAACCGTCAAAGAATTCACCTTACTCGGACTAGTTATAGACTCACATATAAATTGGAAACCTCACATACAAAAAACCCATTCAAAAATTTCTAAATTTTCTTACGCCCTTCGTGAATTAAAAAAGACGACCAATTTCGAAACAGCGCTCACCACCTACTACGCGTACGCTTATGCATGGCTCAGCTATGGTGTCACCCTTTGGGGTAACAGTACCGATGCACAAACGCTCTTCACCTTGCAAAAGAAATTGGTAAGAATCCTAGTAAACATTGAGCAAACAGACAGTTGTAAACCCTTTTTTCAAGAACACAATATTTTAACCCTTCCCTGTATTTACATTTTAGAATCATGCAAATTTGTTCGAAAACACCAAGAGTTATATTCAAAACGAGATGACAACCAATCACGCTATCAACTCAGACACCGATCTAAACTAAACTTACCAACCTCTCGCTTAAAAATGCACTCTACAAGTCCCTACTCTATGTCTATTAAACTATATAACAAACTACCCACACAACTACAAAAAGAGGAAAAAATAAATGTATTTTTAAAAAAGCTTAGACAATTTCTTATAAATAAATGCTATTATTCTATCAATGAATACCTAAATGATAGAAATATAAATGCCTAAATTAAACACAAACACGCACACGCACACACGCATACACACACACACACACACACACACACACACACACACACACACACACACACACACACAAACACACACACACACACACACACACACACACTAACACTTTTCATTGCTTTTAAAACACTTACACACACTAAAGCACAAATATATTTAAAAGAATTTTATATTATTGTGATAAATGAATAGTTTTATAAAAGTATTATAGATATAAAAAATATAGTTTTAGTAATAAGCTATTGTATAACTCTCCAACTTCTTTAAGCTGTGCCCTACTGGGTCCATAATTGTACCTATCTTATAAATGTAACACCTGTATTTAACACTATGGAATGCTATAATAAAGAATTGAGTATTGAGTATTAAGATTGCAAGTTGTTGCGCGACACCGGTTATAAGGCATTGTTGTTAGGATATTTCAAATATTAAGTTTGCGTGTATGAGATATAGAGAACATATAGTAGGCTATGTGTATGTCGTCCGTTTTGAAACATATGCTCTATCAAACAGAGCCTATGTTTTGCAGAAAAAAAAGGACTTAAAATTATATGAAAGTCTCCCGAGCCTTTTCCCAACTAGGTTGGGGTCGGCTACCAGTCCTACCGGATTCATCTGAATACCGTATTTTACATTCAGCAGTCGCCTATTTGACTTCCACAACCCATTTTACTGGAAACACAATATCCCATGGTAAGACTGGTTGTCAGAATTGACTTAACGACTGCCAAAGATCTATGTATGACAGTCTATATTTAAAATTACATGAAAGTATTTCACAAAATTAGTATCTAATAGAGCAAAACCAAGCCTACTGAATTTGTAATAAGGGTTGATTGATACATGCTACTTCAAACCAATTGATATAAAGATAACATTAAGATTTATCCTTCTTCAAATCTATCAGAATGTAATATATTGTTTTCATCTTTTCCCACACACAATGTTAATTCATGCATATTATTTTTATTCTTTTTGTAACGTAGGTGCAGGATGCAATAAAACAAAACACTACTGCCTACCGTTTCGAGGAACACACTTGTTTGTTTTGCACCTACTCACTTTTTAAAGGTCTAATTATATAATTGTTTCTCAAAAAATAGTGTTCAATGTTGTATTGTTTGCTCATTCCCGTTTCACACCTACCTTTCAAAATTAACACCATCAGACCAAATCAACAAAACAGTAAACCAACAAAACAATCGTACGCCAAAAATATTAAGTTTTAGTTTCTTTTACACTTGATTCTACCATTACATTTCATCCAATATCCTTATTCTGTAAAGAGGAAGCGAGACACAAATACTTATTACTATAAAGTGGAATAAAGACGGCATGTATTTTTTTCTGTACTAAAAGTTCACAGTAACAAAACATGCTAAATGTTATAACTATTTATTTATTTAACATTCACCATTTTCTAGATGTACTAGAGCTCCTTTAGTGTTGCAATGTAATAATAAAGTGTAATTTGCACTATGTAACTATTTCTACGCATGTGCAAAACATCATGCTATTCTGATATGTCACAATTACTTTATAGTCTTACAAAATAACTTGAAAGGTTTGTTACTTAATTTATTAGATTTAAACAATGAGCCTATTGCTATTGGCAAGAAGAGAATCTCCTCGAATGATACGTAGTGGGTCCGGCGCACCCAGAGCAGTCAGCCTTGCTTCATTGTTGACTGGCCAATCTCTTTAGCAGGTCCTATCGTTACTGTTCTATGAAAATTAAGTTATATAAAAAACATAATTCTTCAATTTATTATACAATCAATGTAAAGTGTCAAGCAAAAGCGCAAGAACAAAATGAAATGGTATGAAGATTAATCACCAGCTAACTTATTTGTGTTAACTTCGATTCATGGAAAAAAATACCTTAAGGTATCTATCCCAATTATACAATGTATACCTTTATTGAAAACTACAAAAAACCTTCAATTTGTTGCAAATTCTTTATTGTACACACCTAAACATTTAAAAGATATACATATAATTATTTAATAAGAAAATAATAACATACTATATTACAATTAAAAAATAACCTTAAGATATTTACAATAATAAAACCTTCAATTAAAATTTTACTGTTTGCTGGGTTGAAATTAATTTAATTTTGTCACTCCATTAGGTATCAATATTTAAACGAATCATTCTTTAATCCAATTACATAACACTCAAACTCACTCTTTCCTACATCCAATTTTAAAGACCAAGAATAAGGTACAGCAAATGTACCAGAATTTTATTACAGGAAATTAATTTCCCTTTGCGTCTCAGAACGTATACATATAAACGTGAATTTATTTCCATCCCATCAATATGTTTCCTTCTAAAGGAAATGTAAAGGTTAAAAGGATTAGGGAACGTATTTGTTATAGTTATAAATCAAGTTATTGAGTACTATTTGGTGTTATGTCTTGTTTACTTTAGCCAAACAGTTTTGTGGTTTTAAATGCTTTCAAAGATCGATTTCTAAACACATAGGATATGGTAATGTACCTACAAAATGGAATATAACATTCAGAGGAGCAATAATCTATTCAGAGGAGAGGGTGTCAAAGCCACGTAGGTGTACCTATTTATTACATAGAACCATTGGTTAGGTTCTAAATAATATGGCAAACAAACAATGAACGATTTATAAAACTATTTTTTTTCTTCGTGACTGACTTTTTTAACGTCTTTTCCCATTCAACTTTCAAAGCCCAATCCTACACATTCGTTTCCACTTTACTTGCAACCTCAACAGCATACAACTCGCAACACTAACTCGATGCGCCAAACGCCGCACGCCGGAGCATACATCACGATCAAGCAATTTCACAGTTGTCGTCTCGTGTATCTGCGTCCTTATTACTAGATACACCTGGGAGCTCGCGATACTGATCTCTGACGTGTGCGCTACTAGGTGTAGCGAGTGAGTTTGGAATGAGTTGCAGATGTTTTTAGCATATAAGAGAAAGGACGTAGTGTTGAATGTGGTAAGTGAGCGGCTTTTAGACGTTTTGCGATATTTTTAGAAGTAAGAGGTGGTGAGATAGCTCGTGGTTAAGAACAAGTCGCACGGTATGAGATGAGTCATATAGATCATTTACCACTGTTTAAAGCTAGCAGATCATAAAGCTAGCTTCCTAGGTAGGATACGGAGGTATAAACTTTTTAGCGGTAATTGCATTAGAAAAAAGTTTATTAAAAAGCTTCAATGAATGGATATCTTTTGCCTCTAAAGTTACATCTCCAAGGTAAAGGAATACGTGGGATTAGAAAGACAAAATAGGCATCGAATATACGTTTGCAAAATTGACGATACAAGAAAAATATTTACCTACGTAGTCTCGGACGCCGATATTTAAGAAATCACAATGATACTAATAATTTCCTAATTATGCATAAAGTATTAATATTTTATTGATTCAAATTAACAGCATTACATTAGGTAAAAATATTAATTAAAATTCCAAGTAACAGCCTTGAGAGTTTAGCGCCCTAATATTGTTAAACCATGAAAATGAAGTAATTTACTGTTATTTTAATGTTTTAATTTAGTTTCTAAATCGCCTTATTAATATCGTTATCTCTTTAAAGGAAAAGTTTACAACAAAGGTTACAAATTGCCTTTGTAAAATTTAATTGTGTCGAAGTTCGCTCGAAATCGATTTTGTTAGTACAATAAATAGTCGCTAACCGTGAACAAATTCTTATATTGACTATTAGTTACTTATACTCGTAAATGACGTCAAAGCTATAAATTCTTAACAATGCGTTTTTTTTTATTCTGAACAGATCTTTACGAATCAAAGCTAAGAACCATCCCAAGCCCGTCAGATCTCAACAAAAAATACTCTTTTTAATCGGTCCACTTGTATAAGAGCTACGATGCCTCAGACTGACATCACGTCAAACTAACAACACTCTTATTTTCATAATATACCGGTAAATTGGGTTTCCTAAATTACTTTAAATAGGAGTTTACGTCTAACAAAATGAAATGTATCGTAGTAGGGCCACCTAATGCAATGCATGCAGTGATACGGGGCTATGTAACACGTGAAATATCTACAAACTAGAATGTATTTACGTGCATTAAGTTATTTGTTGGCAGCAATGAGCAGGGTAATAGCTTCAGTTAGCGCTAACTCCTGCCTATCTTGACACTTGAATTACATGAAACGGGAATGATGTTAGAAACTTGTAATACCTATTTACTTTCTTCGACTATAACTGTCTAGAAAAAAGGTTAATTGTTATTGTGCTCACTAGCTGGCGCCAAAACAACAATAAACTTTGGTATTTGACATTTAGGACATTATCTGCGACATACGCCATTGGTGACGAAATCACTCCTGGAGTCCGCAAGCTATTCGTGTAATGCTCGTTCGTCAGATGTAGGCTAACGGTAGCCGGTGGCCTACCAGCTGCTGAAAATCTATATTTATCTCTCGCGGGGTAGAACAGTCGCGATCCCCATCCACTGTTGGATCTTGCGGAGTCCTGACCTTCCTTCCTCCATCGATGCGTCAAACACGTTTTCGTCCCGCGGTAATTGTAACCAGTCAAGCATAGCTTATTTTAGTAAATTGTCAACTACACAATCTGTTTTTTTTTTCTCCTTTTGCAGGACTGTTGGAAACGATTTCTTTAATAGAAGTTTTCAGTATTCTGTTGTTTAAAAATACCGCTGCTTTTATATAGAGCCAAATAATAATACGTGGGACTGCTCACAGTGACACATATTCCTAGTTTGTCTGAATATTTTTTTTTGATGTACGACACAAAATGACACTATTTTTACGTTTTGTTGCATATCAATGTCAGTTTTGTAGTACCTTACTTGAAAAAATATACGGGACTCGTATCGCATTTCGGTTACAATATTTTTTGTTTATTTTTTACAGTTGAATTACAAAGGCTTTTCAGATAGGTATATTTCTTTCTAACGCGGAAAAAATAGTGTTCATATTTCTGACAGACGTATTTAAAAAATAAGCGTTCATATTTTTTTCACCTAATAAAAAACAAACGATATAAATAAATAAATAAATGCGGACAACATCACATACATTGCTCTGAACCCAAAGACAGTAGCTATTAAGCACTTGTGTTATGGAATTCAGAAACAACGAAGGTACCACAAACGCCCAGACCCGAGACAATGTAGAAAAGTGATTTTCTATATTGACCCGTCCGGAGGTCGTCTTTTGATATGAAAGCAAACAAAACGTTAAGAATTCTATAACATCGAATTAGTTAAATTACTTGATTTTACAACAATAAGAAAAAAATCGTTTTTTATCTAATAGTTCCGCGTTTTGATAAGCACTTAGGGTCCGTCCACACATACCGATTCTGAAACGGATCATAAGCCGGTAGTCAGGTCCATTATGCGTTGAGCTTTGACAGATTAAATCCTATCAATTCTAACAATCGTTCTTATCAATAGATAGAATATACCCACATAACGTAATGTGGAAGTCCTAGGAAATCAATTATCTAGGTCAGGTATTCACACACTTGAATTAAGTAAAATATTGTTATACCTACTGCTAAACCTGAAAAAACTAAAAGCCGATTCTATCAAAGTAAAACAAGGTATTTAGTTACAACTTCACATAATATTCTTAACATGTATATAATAATAATAATAATATTCCTGGACAATTCACACACGGTTATCTGATCCCAAGCTAAGCTCTAAGAGAGCTTGTGTTATGGTAACCAGACAACTGATAAACATACTTATATATTTCTAAATACATACATATTATAGCTAAATTACACCCAGACCAGAACAAAAATGATCGTGATCATCACACAAACATTTGTCCTGAGTGGGAATCGAACCCACGACCTCCGCTATAGCAGTCAGGTTCACTAACCGCTAGACCAACAGGCCCGTCAAATAAAATAAAAAATATACGTATTGTAAAGTATATTTAGGGCAGTAAACATACGAACAAAATAACCATATTAGTGGTCAATCTAGATAAATAATAAATAAACATTTTCCATCAAAATCACAAACCAAATTGAATATTAACAAGGTCTCTAAAAGTAATACTGGTATTCTAAACCGCAAGACCGCAACTAAAACGGGCTCATTAATAGGATAGACCAGTGGTTTTAATATTTATAATCATAAAATACAGTTTACATAATTCGTATGATACAAAGGAAAGTGGGGAATGGAATTCTGGGAATTTCAAAGGACCAACTGTTATACAAGTCGATTTTCAATAACTAAAATGACGAAATATAAATTTTCCTGTCTGTATGTGTATTAGTTTGCCTGTGTTTCTGTATGTATGTCTTAGGAATCATAGCGCCAAAGCAAAAAGATCGAGTACGATGCGGTTTTCTTTTCTTTTTTTACGATTTCGGGCTATAATGTTTGCAAACTGTTTAGTATACTAAAAAATTTCATTTATCTTATTTTTTATAAATGGGGCATTAATTTGTTAAGGCAGTATAAAAGAAAAACAGACCCCAACCTGTCTCTATCCCGACTCAAAAAAAAAGTTTAAGATTGAGAAATGACTAAAAACAGTTTTTTTTTCAGGACAAGACAAGTCTTAGGCAACGACATCACGAAGAACATAATCATATTAACGCTGTAGCGTCTGTCACAAAGCTAACTTTAAATGATATAATACCCTTAATTAACCATATGCTGAGCTATGCAACTCCATGTATATCCAAGTACACGCGTCAATAATGTAAGTTCATCTGCAACATTTCTACCCACGTCACTAGCAACAGGCGTGAGTCAACAAAAACGTATCTGCAACAATACATGGCCTTAATATGGGTTTAAGCTATCATAATCTTATGAAAGAGATAGAGCCGTCCAACTGTATATTGCTATCTCTCTCCCACTGAAACAATTGAGTTTCTAATGCTGTTCACAAACTTCCACGAATAGGCACATTATTAGACAAAATTTGCGAATGATTTAAAGTCTACCTTAAAAAATGTATTACGTTAGACTGGAAGACAGAGTACCGAATCATCATCATCAGACTATAGCAGCCTACTGCTGGACATAGTAGGACCTACTGCTTAGATACAATAATAAATATAGGTACCTATAACTACACAAAGTTGAATAACATTGTGGGTGATTATATTTTCGAGCCGTTTGGGGTTGAAACGCTCGGGTCATGGGGTCCGAGCGCACGAAATCTTTTCAAAGAACTTTCCAAACGTTTGGTAGAATCTACTCGTGATCAGAGGGCTGGTTTGTTCCTTGCACAGAGAATCGGCATAGCCATTCAACGTGGCAATGCAGCCAGCCTTCTGGGCACGTTCCCCGCCATTGACAAGGATGACGATGAGTTCTTTGACGCCGTTTAGTTTTTATTTATGTAAGTTTTAATTTTAGTATAGTTAGAGTTTGTTCTTATATTAGATTTAATTGTGTATTAACAAAGTTGAAGTTTCTGACTTTTGCAGTTGTCCAAGCAGTGTTAATCGTAGCGGGGACGTCTTGAAAAAAGGCCAGGTCAAGAGTACCCTAAACCGAAGAGCATGTTTGAAGGGAATAATTAAAGTGGACGAAACGAAACAAGTATGTAAGGATCGCAGCTAGTGAAAAGAAGTGGTCTCTGCTTACCCCTACGGGAAAGAGGCATGATGAAATGTATGTACTATATATATTTGTCAATCGTATAAGCTAAGTTCGCGAATGCATACCAATCTCGAAAGTTTGCAGGCATACGAAGATTCGTATGTGACTGACCGAGGCCAAAAGTCATAACAGAGTCAGTTACGCAAAACATACATAGGCTGCATCGATCAGTGCATATTTCATCGCCTACACTTCGTGTATTCCCATTTCATACGTATTTGGCGCAAACGCCAAATTCGATAAGTCGGCCGCTTTGAGTACCACTCGAAATGCAGTTAATCGAATTACGTACCGCGCTCGGCGGTTTTGCGACGGCTAAATGAGTTTTCATTTGTTGTCAACAGTTTTATAGAGGCGCATACATTAATGTTTATTGATTTCTTGCTGTCTTGGAATGTTATGATGGTGTAGGATTGTAGGTAGGACGTTAAAGCCTCGCCTTTGTTTAACGCACGTTCCAGTTAAGCTATCAACTGATGTATTGAAATTGACGTACTAAAGATTTTTCTGATCGAATTATGTTTTAGGGCAATAAAAATAACATTCAAATGTCACTCGAAGATCCTTGAAAAATGAGTGTTAATTAAATAAAAATTACAAAGTTCCGAGTTTAATTTTCTTAGAGTTTATCTTTCGTTAAAATATCTTACATACAAACGTAATATTAAAAACAAATACAGTTTTTATAGTTACATTTGTATGAATCACTTTGTAACTTTGGCTTGTCACTAAAGTCAACAATATTTTTATTTATTGTTATTATAATAATAAAGTTTATCAAAGGGCTTATAGAGCTACACATCCAATAAATTAAATGTCGAAAATTAATTTCTCGACAAATAATACGAAAAGTAAATATTAACACGTTTAAAGCTTATATCACGCTAATGGGGGAATGACAGTGAATTCTGATTAACGATGCAAAATTAATGTAAACAAGTAATTTTAATATGAGATTTTGAACTATTAATAAATAATGTATAAAAAAGCACTAAATAATATTAGTTCTTCTCCCGTGTAGGCTTTTTCAAAGCTATGGGCAACCTGCAGTCGTTTCAGCGGAATACCGTATTTTACATAAAGCGACTGCCTTTGTCTGTACGTTGTAAGATAGTCCACAATATGCTATTTATTTTGTACAATTATTTAGTTAAGATGTTTGCCTAACTGTGATTATTAACGTTTACAGAATTCACAATTTTTTTTTAATAAAAAGATAAATGACGATTTTTTTACTTTAATTCGCACATGATATATTTCAATGAAAGTTAGCTTTTTTTTTAAACAAGTTTTTTTTTTAATAGACTAAACTTTTAATCGAATAAAAGTTTAAATAACACTTTTGCTGCACTACGAACACGTTTTTGACTATATACGTGAATAATTATGAAGTTTACATTATTTTTTTAAAGACAATATGCTGTTTAAAAACTAAAGGCCATACACTCACCTAAAAATAAATGAATTGTATGTTGTAATAAAAAATAATGAATGACCGTTGACCATTCATAATAATTGGTGCAATGGACAAACATAGTTAAACTTAATTTAACCGAGCGCACGAAATCTTTTCAAAGAACTTTCCAAACGTTTAGTTGAATCTACTCGTGATCAGAGGGCTGGTTTGTTCCTTGCACAGAGAATCGGCATAGCCATTCAAAGTGGCAATGCTGCCAGCCTTCTGGGCACGTTCCCCGCCATTGACAAGGATGACGATAAGTTCTTTGACGCCGTTTACTTTTTATTTATGTAAGTTTTAATTTTAGTATAGTTAGAGTTTGTTCTGATATTAGATTTAATTGTGTATTAATAAATTAATTATTTAACCTTTGTTTACTAAATCTTTACCTATAAATATTTGTAAGCGTTTCCAAATCCCAATTTACTTTGCAATTAGTTTTATATTTTTCGTAATTCGTATTTAAAGGTCCTGCTAGTTGCCTAGACTGCTATTAATTTGTTTCACATTCGCAATATTGTATTTGAAAGGTTACGCCTACCATAAATAGTGATTTACGTCAGAAACTTTCTATTATCTGTATTGGCTTTTAATATTTTATGACTCATAGGACCGAGCGACTAGTTAGTAAAATATTGAGTCTACACTGTGCATACTAAAACCTACCATCCATGATGGATATAATATAATAATATTCAAAAAAGTGTATATACCGTTGTGTGTTTATTTTCAACACTTATTTATAACCGAAAATAAAAGGAATTGTCTTCGACCGCTTATTAAAATATGAAATACGTAATAAAGGTATTTTTTAATATACGACAACCCTGAATTTTTGGAACGCCAATGTGGCGCTTAGTAGACGGAGAAAAGAGTATTGTAGGCAATTTAAAAGATATTTCAAAATAGCCCAGAAAATTTTACCAGCATGCAATTGTAAGCGAACGAACTTAAACCAATTACTTATCAGCCAATGATAACACAAACCCTGAAACAGATATGTAACAAAAACGAAATTCATAACACATTGTAATCCAGCGGAGCGTCAACACATCTCGAATGCCAAAACCTTTATCCATCGAACAGTGAAATTAATTACATCACTCATTGCTAATGAAGCCTGTTGGTTGCGAGACAATATTTGCACACTCCCCCCACAGCCCCCCTCTGTCGCCTGTTTACGTCAGGATCAGCCTTTGTTCTGGTTTCAGTGAAGCCATTATGAATCTCGAGTGTTTGTGAGCTTATTATGTTTGTGTATCGATATTTATTATGATTATGCGTGTGTTTGACAGATGTAGACATAACATAAGCGTTTCTCTTTTGTCTGGAGGGTCGTTGGCCTTTGATCTTTGGAGCGTCTAATGTGTACTTGTGATTTTAATGACCTTTTGAGTTCCGTGACTTTGTGATTGTGGGCATGATACCCAAATTAAATCAATATCATATTTTTTAATACTTCGTATAGTATGTGGAACACTTGAAATATAATTAGAAACAAGTGAATAATATAAGCATGACAGCTCACTAACAAGTTAGAACATAATGTTTTGAGACAGTATTACTCTTTGATCGCATCAGAAAATAAACTCGACCGTTCATTTTTTCTTTGGGGCTTTAACTTATTCGGGACAAAAATTTTATAAAATCGTTTCATTTGCTTAGCCGGAAATGTGTAAGAGGGAGGGAAATAGTTGTTTAATCGAAAACCTGGAAAAATATTCTTAGCCTACTGCTTCTGGCATTTACTGCTTTCCATGCCATAGATTCTTTATACGAGTATCTAATGCTCTAAACATTCTGGGTGCGCGCGACCTAATGGTATTTAAAAAAAAAAAACAAACAACGAATTATTATAACTCCATTACCACGCCAATTAATTTTATGTGAACTTTGTCGCTGAAGATTAAAAAGAATAAAACTGTAGCGACAATTTATACAATTTGCCCTTACTTGATGGCTGTTTAGCGTGACCGAACATAGTTATAGCTATATGTGGACAACATGCATAACATTTAAGTACCTAAGTGAAATTAAGTGGACGTATACGATCCGTTTGACACAATACCATCCACCACACATAAAGTTAACAACGAACTACAGAAATAGACTTTACGTCTTCGACATAAAGACGTTTTCAAGGTTAAGAGTGGCCACAAATGTGCGGTTGGGTGTACGTTTTGAGGTCAAGGTCGTAACGTTCGTGCTTCGATAGGTGTCTGAATGCGTTGTTAACCTAAATACAAAAGTTTTATGACAAAAAAATACAAATACTTACTCAAAGCGTTTTTAGGACAAAGAGCCTTTATTTCGCCTTTATATTTCCTCTTTAATAAGTTATAAGGTACTGAAATATTTGAAGACATCGTTGACTTCAACGGTGATGGAAATGTAATTAAAAATGTTTTAAGTTTAAGATATCGTTATTTAGCTCAATTATAGAGCTCAGAGACATCGGGAATGTCGAATCAAAATAAAAGCTTGATAATAAAAATCTACCAAATATGTATGCTTATCCATTTTCAACTTTTTGATAAACCAGTGTGCAGTGTTTGATAAATCCGAAATAATTTTAAATAAATTATTACACTCCCTTTGACAAGTGAAATCGTCAGAAGGAAAATGTATGGAAGTGACAGTTTAGGTACAGAAATGTCACTTCCATACATTTACTAAAATTGAAGCGATTTCCAATCAAGTGATCTGTTATATCGAAATAACTATTACTTAAAATATAAATTAAAACTGCTTAGTTTTCAGATTGCATTGTTTCATATTGCATTGACGTCAATGCAATATGAAACCGTCGTTGTTTTCTTTATCGATTCCAATGGGTTTTTCCTCAGTTTTGGATTGGACTTCCGTCGGACATACTATCTTTGTAATACGTACTTGATAAGTCAATATATTCTTATTTTAGTGTATTAAATAGTTTTTTTTAAAAACCATCCTCCGACCCACTCCGTAACAGTGGTGTCAGAAGTGGGATACCAGTGTTGATATCGTCGTAACCGTTCCACTGGTATTCCCTATCGGGTCGTGGTTATCCTAAAAACTGAAAAGTGACCTTCTACGAACTTCACGTTGCCGACGAACTAATCCAACTCCGGGGTGTCCTTATTTTCGCTAAACAAAACCACACCTCGACAAACTCAGTGCCATCTCCCTAAGACGAGTCGCGACAGTAAGCCTTACGAGTTTCTTGCGTAAGCCTGCCGATCGTCCAGAATCCTCGCTGCTTCCATCTCCGAAGGGCTCAACATACGTGAGCTCTGTCATCGTGATATCGCCGCAAGGAGCGGGTGATTGCCCTTGCCGCCCTGACACGCGGTGCTGCCACGTGGTGCTGCCACGTGTAAGCGTTGATCACGCTCAGGTGTCGTGCGCCGCCACCCCGCGCTGTCCCTGACGTCGCTGCTGCTGCTGGCCGCGACGCTGTACTCCTGCTCCAGTAATCGTGCTAGCCCAGTGCCAAGAAATGCGTATCGACTTCGTGTTCCTGTGTCTGTGAGTAAAACACATTGATTTGCTGTTATCGCTACCACATTCTAAATTACTAGTAGGTATTCCTATTACCTAAGGTATCACATATCGTAAATCCTATCCACACTTAAATATTTGTGTTACACATTTACCTTTTACGATCTTCTTTTAAGTTCATAATGTCGACAGAATCTAATGAAACTACTACCTCTAAGAAAACAGCGAAAATTGCGTTGAGCGAACAGTTTCCTATCAAGGTGCTTTGTGATTTTATTAGCCCTTATAAAGGAGAGCGTGAAACTCTTACCGCCTTTCTCACCAATTGCCAGAACGCCTTGGATCTAGCATCACCGAGTCAAACCATCTTATTAACAAAATACATTCTATCGCGCCTAGAAGGTAAAGCTCAGATCGCATGCTCTAATAAAATATTCGAGGATTTCAATCAATTGAAATGTTTCCTTAAACAAAATTTCGGTGAGAGAAAACATTACAATCATTTGCTGCTAGATTTACAGTCGTGTAAGCAATCGGCAAATGAAACTGTTGCGCAATTCGCACTTCGTGTAGAAAGTTGCCTTACCGATCTTCAATCAGAAATTTTTAATTCCGAATCCTTAAAAAGGGATATACCCGGTCGTATCGCTATGACCGAAGACTTGGCATTATTTCATTTCACTATAGGGTTAAATCTACGACTTAGTAATAATGTCAGATGCAGAAACCCAAAATCACTTAATGATGCGATTAACGTGGCTCTCGAAGAAGAAAAGATCCAAAACCTCGTATATAAAACATCTATTAAACCTAAATGCAGGATCTGTGGTAAACCCGGGCACTCGGACTCTGAATGCCGGGAGAGACAAAAGCGCACGGGTCAACCATATGCTCCGTCGGACCCTCAACCATCAACATCATTTAATAACTCGGGGTCTCAACTTTTCTGTAAATATTGCAAAAATAGGGGTCACGATATTACTCAATGTCGCAAAAGAAAATATAATAATGAACGGCGTAATACATCCAATTCTGAGAATCGCGATAGACCGGCTGCGATGCATCATATTACATTCGAGTCGCCGACGTCATCGGCACGGTCATCGGCCCCGTCACCGACACCTTATAATATTCCTTGTGAAAACGGTGACGATTCCAATAACTCTTTAAACTAACCCCTCGGACTGCGAATACGTGCCGTCGTTTTCCGAATAAATTAGGCACTCGTATCTTTACACATAAATTGCATAAAAATGATATCTCATCTCAACACGCTCTCCCAAGAGCCTCTGAATCGTTGAGTCAAAAGCCTGCTTCACCTCAGCATGCTCCAAAAGGAGTCCCTGTTTCGCTGAGTCAAAATTCTGTCTCATCTCGACGCAGTTCACAGAGAACCGCTGTTCCGTCGAGTCAAAATACCATTTCACCTCGACGCGATTCTAACCGAGTCCCTGTATCGTTGAGTCCTAACCTTCCCTCTCACAATGAATCCGATGTGTCGCACTACACTAAAGAGGAAATTAAAATTAATCCTGAAATTCCTGTCTATGAGATATCTTCACACTCGAAGAAGGTATCTTTGCCACACGTATATATAAGTACTTCCCTTTCTGTTCATCCGTTGTGTCTTCTTATAGATACGGGAGCGAGTATTAGTTTGGTCAAACTGTCAAGTCTAAGCAAAGTGCCTGAATTGTCTCACGAAATAGCGAAGATAAAAGGCTTTAATAACGTTGGCACTTATTCAGAAACTTTAGGTACGTGTCAAATAAATTTTATTTGGAATAATAATTGCCACGAGTATAAATTTCATGTAATTAACGATAATATTAATTTAGAATACGACGGTATCATTGGTAGCGACTTTTTAAATTATTTCAAGGCCAATATAGACTACACTTCACAATCGGTTCATATTAGCGGACAGAGTCTGGACATAAACTATATTCAACCGACTTACGTCATACCCTCTCGCTCCGAAGCGGTCATCGAATGCGCAGTGTCTAATTACTCGCGTGAACATTATAAAAACAATGAGGGCCTATTATTAGATCACTCAATAAGCGAAGGTATTTATATTGCAAATTGTCTTGTAACTATAAAACCGAATAAAAGAATTAATGTAACCGTATTAAATACTACTAACTCTGATATCCAAGTCCGAAATTTTAAGGTCCAGTTAACACCTCTTGAACTTGATATCACCACGGAATCCGTTAACGCTTTATCCTATTCTGAATCTGACAGACCACAAAGGGTATTAAATCTAATACGCTGTACTCACCTAAACTCCGAAGAAAAAGATGCCTTGCTAGAATGTTGTTCTGAGTACACCGACATTTTTCACTTAGAGGGTGAGCCTTTATCATTCACAAACGCGATCGAGCACACTATAGATTCGGGCGATGCGCCCCCTATTCACGTCAAATCCTACCGTTTCCCTGAGTGCCACAAAGAAGAAGTGGACTCACAAATTCGCAAGATGCTCGATCAAGATATTATACGTCCGTCAACGTCACCTTGGAGCGCGCCTGTTTGGGTAGTCCCTAAGAAGATGGATGCTTCTGGAAAAAAAAAATGGCGTATAGTAATAGACTATCGCCGTCTGAACGACGTCACTGTCTCTGAGAGTTACCCCTTGCCGCTTATCACTGATATCTTAGATCAGTTAGGCCACTCGAAATATTTTAGCACATTGGACCTGTCAAGTGGCTTCCATCAGATCAGAATGAACCCCCTAGACGCACAAAAAACGGGGTTCTCAATAAACACTAATTCTAGCACTACAGGGCACTACGAATTCTTGCGGATGCCTTTTGGGCTTAAAAACGCCCCATCAACCTTCCAGAAGTTGATGAATACTGTTCTTTCTGGTCTCCAAGGCCTCCACGCATATGTGTATCTTGATGACGTCATAATTTATAGCAGTAATTTGACATCTCATATGGAAAAAATCAGGTTAGTCTTTGACCGCATCCGAAAATTTAATTTAAAACTTCAACCGGACAAGTGCGAATTCTTACGACGCGAGGTCGCTTATCTTGGCCATATAATCACAGATAAGGGTGTTTGTCCAAATCCCGAGAAAGTCAAAGCCGTCTCTCAATTCCCTACTCCCAAGAATCCGAAGGACATAAAATCATTTCTAGGGCTAGTCGGCTACTATCGTCGTTTTATTAATAACTTCTCCCAAATCACTAAGCCATTGACCGCCCTTCTGAAAAAGGACGCTTTATTTCAATGGTCGCATAGCCAAGAACAAGCGTTTACCACCCTCAAGGACAAATTAACTTCAGCGCCTCTGCTTCAGTATCCTGATTTTACGCAACCATTCCTTTTAACTACTGATGCCTCTAATTATGCGATAGGAGCAGTACTCTCTCAGGGCGCAATTGGTTCTGACAAACCCGTCTCGTACGCATCGCGCACCCTAAATAAGGCCGAGGGCAACTATTCAACTATTGAAAAGGAGCTCCTAGCAATTTTATTCGGGGTAAGAACATTTCGCCCTTACTTGTTTGGTCGAAAATTCAAAATAATTACTGACCACAAACCTTTAGTATGGCTTTTCAATGTCAAGGACCCAGGATCTAGGCTTATTCGATGGCGTTTGAAACTCGAAGAATACGACTACGAAATCGTTTATAAGAAAGGTAAATTAAACGCAAATGCTGACGCTTTATCTCGGTTCCCTGTAAATGTGTTACAAGATAACGGAGCTTCCGATTCAATTATCTGCAATCCGGCACCGACATCTAATAACGAGGAAGACTCAAACGATTCACCATCCATATCGGAAACTTACGAGCAGTTCCTTAAAATTATAAAACACCCCGATGTGTCATTCGACACCGTCATCCGAGAACACAACGAGTCATTGATGAAAGCGAAGTGTAAACTTATTGCTTATCCGACATCCCTTGACCTAGACGAATCTGTGCCTTATTGCAAGGATATTATGGACGCCTCCACTAGCGAACCTAATATTTGCGACATAGAACGCGAACTAAACACCTACTACTCCACTTCTAACGATAATCATTTATTCACTCATTTATTTCTAAAAATAAATCATTATGACGAAATGAGTTACAAAGACATATTTAACCTCCTTCGCGACTATAGAGAAATGATAAAGTATTGGTACATAGAAGAAAAAGAATTCGCTATATCAGACTTTACAGATCCTTATACGAAACTATCTTACACGAAAATTTATAATATTTTATCGTTTCTATTTCACAACACAAACATTAAAGTCAACATCTACCGTAATTCTATACGATACCCGACCCCTGACGAGGTCAAACAAATTCTTAGAGATAATCACGATTCTCCTCTGGCTGGCCACCCGGGTATTTCGCGCATGTTTGAAAGAATCAAAACCCAATTCTGGTGGAAAAACATGAGGCAAGATATCGAGGATCATGTGAAAAATTGCCGCTCTTGCCAAATTAATAAACCTCTTAGGCAGACAAATAAGGCCCCCATGATTATCACGTCCACAGCATCTCGACCTAATGAAAAACTCTATCTTGATTTAGTCGGTCCGCTCCCTGAAACACATGAACACAAATATAAATTTTTGCTTACTTTGCAAGATGACTTAACTAAATTTTCTCAGGCCTATCCTATGCAATCCTGTTCCGCAGAAGAAACTGCGAGATCTCTAGTCCTATTCATATCCCATATGGGAATCCCTAAACTAATAATATCCGATCAAGGCACCAACTTCTGCTCTGATGTCTTCAAACAACTTGAGAAGCTGTTTAGCATTAAACACGTGTTCGCATCTCCCTATCACCCTCAGACATGCGGTGCCCTTGAACGCAGTCATTCCACTCTAAAAGAGTATCTCAGATCTTATATAGGTGAGAATCAACATACTTGGGACCTTTATATCCCTAGTGCTATGATAGCATATAATTCTAATATACATAGCACCACAGGTTACTCACCCCTGGAATTGCTTTTCGGGTTCAAACCCTACCTACCTTCAAGTATCGATACACTCGATACTAACACCTATACGGATTACATCCGGGCTCTTAATCATCGACTATACTACAGTCGTCAGAAGGCTCTCCAAAATATTCAAACCTCTAAAGAGAAATCTAAAACTTATTATGATTCCCGCACAAAACCATTATCCTATAAAACAGGTGACATGGTATACGTCCGTTGCCACCATAAACAGAATAAGGCACTATCTCCAGTATGGAAAGGTCCTTACAAGATAATAAAGTTAAATGGCAACCATTCTGTTACACTACTTATTAACCGTAAACACGTACGTCACCACTACGACGAAATCAAGCCGGCCGGTGACGTAACAGTATAAAATTAACAACGTAACGAATGATACATGAGCGCTTCATTGTTATTTCAGATCGACGCTGCTATCGCCGATCACATGCGAATATGTTTCTTCTATCGTCAGCAGTCCCGGCCTCTACTTTGATAAGCTCTTAGATATTAAGTTTACTAATAGTGATTGGAATGTAATAGCATACGTAGATATAAGTCATGTACAACCTAATTTAGATAAGGTCGAATTTTTATTTGAAAAACTTAACGTATTTTGCAACTCATTAACTTCTTTTAAAATACAGTCCGACTGCATTAATTCGTTATCCGCTTTAAAAAATCGTCACATTCTTAACGTAAGCAAATTCTCTTCTATATCGTATTTATTGGCTGATGAAAAACCCAGCAAGCGTTTTAAAAGAGGTCTCATGGACCTCGGTGGCTCACTGCTGAAAACTATTTTTGGCACTTTAGATTCTGAGGATGCGCTAAGATTCTCAAAAGCCATAGAAGAAGTACAGACGGATGAAAAACGCCTTGCTCACCTCATGAAAGACAATATTCACGTAATTAAGTCGACTATATCATACTTCAATAACACTATATCTAAGGTGAATGAAAACGAAAATCAAATATTACGAAATTTAGAAACAATCCATAAAATATTAGAAACGGTAACAAATAGTAACGATAAATTAGAAATTAAATCCGAGTTAAGTTCTTTGTTACATTCACTAGAGTCTATCATAATGACCTTGTCTTTCGATATTGAGGATATTAATAATGCAATTCTTTTCGCCAAACTCAACGTTTTGCATCCGACGGTGCTCAGCCCGCATCAATTGTATAGTGAATTAGATAAGCATAGGAACAATATTCCTAACCATTATGAACTCCCTATACCTTTAACGTTGCAGAATATACACGGGCTAATCGATATTTCGCAACTAGCGTGTTTTTTCCATTTAAATAAAGTTATTATTGTTGTTAAGATCCCTCTAATATTACCACAAGCCTATGACCTGTATAGAATAATTCCCCTACCTGTTCCTTACGATATGTCGAAACCCGATACCTACATTCTTATCGAGCCAACCAGCTCATATGTAGCGATCACAGCTGATCGAATGTTTTACTCACTCATAACAGACGTAGACAAGTGTAAAGTAATAAGTGATAAGTGTTATGTGTGCATATTAACTAATGTGTTTTCAGCGATCGCGAATCCTACGTGTGAAACGATTTTCTTAAGTGATGTAATCAGTAAACTTCCTGACATGTGTGTAACAAAACTCATTCACGGCTCAATCGATCTATTTCATAAATTAACTCTAAACCGCTGGATTTTTGTACAATCAGAACCTGGCAAGTGTCATGTAACTTGTAATGATAAAGATATAAATTCCGACGTTATTTTGTTTGGTACCGGTATCTTGACCTTGCCCAGGAACTGTAGGGCTTTTTACAAAACGTTGCAATTTGCCGCTGTAGGCGAAACAGTTATTGGAAATGTTACTAATAAAATATCCAATTTCAATATCTTACAAGATGATTGTTGTGAGCGATCCAAGTTAAATAAAACTTTACAGCGATTACCCTATTCAAAACTTAACAACTTAGACAACCTCGATTCACTATTACGAGCCAGTATACATTTGGACTCTTTTGAAGAAGAGATTAATAAAATAGAAAATCCATCTCATTTCCAAACTTACAGCACTCATTATTTGTCTTTTAGCCTATGCATCTCTGTATTAACTTTGTTATACATCCTATACAAAAGCCGTAAGTTCCTTCTTTCAACTAACGCCCCATGTTGCATTCAAATATTCAATCAATGTTATAATAACAAAAATAATTCAGTTCCTGGTTCTCAAACCGTAATTCATGCCGATACAGTAACGACAAGCAATGAGGACGAGTCAGAGTCTGTAGAAGGCATGCGGGTGACGCCAACCCCTATTAAGAGAAACATCCTGTTTGGCAAAACTCACAATAATTAATTTGTAATGAATGCACATGGTTGGGCCCTTTCTACATTGTTATCATCTAATCTATATTTTAATAATTGTATTTCAACTAATAAATAGTATCTAAGTTACTTTATTGTTAACCCTACTCTCGACTTTCATAAGTCTGGTATAAAATATTAAATAAAGATAATCAATAGTAATGATCGTAATTTTAGAGTAATTGTTCTGTTTCCTTACTAGCTATTTCCATGTCTTCTTATCTTAGGTTAATCTTAAAAATAGTAAAAATCTCGATGTTTCATTGTAACCTTTTCTATTCTTATGTTTGTAATTAATATAGCGAGTACATAATATATATACCTATTGTAATGCCTCGACGTGAATCCAATCTAGCGCCCAAGGTTTAACACATATTAATGACATCTCTCATCACTTTCAAATGTGATGATCGAACTTAACGGGGGGGTTGTTATATCGAAATAACTATTACTTAAAATATAAATTAAAACTGCTTAGTTTTCAGATTGCATTGTTTCATATTGCATTGACGTCAATGCAATATGAAACCGTCGTTGTTTTCTTTATCGATTCCAATGGGTTTTTCCTCAGTTTTGGATTGGACTTCCGTCGGACATACTATCTTTGTAATACGTACTTGATAAGTCAATATATTCTTATTTTAGTGTATTAAATAGTTTTTTTTAAAAACCATCCTCCGACCCACTCCGTAACAGATCCCTTAACGCTTGTAAACATGATACTTGTATACTAGGGTATATGATAATATGAAAAAGTACTTGTCGGTATATTGACCAAACTTTCAGCTGTATTTATTCAAATACAGTATGTTAATAAAACTTTTGGTTCAGTTGATAGCGAGGTATGCCTTGCATAACCGTGATAATAATATGATATACTTAGATCAACATATGCTAGACAATTTAGTGTTTTATTAACCTATTTGTGTATTTATAGAATTAGCAAGCAGGTATTTGCTGTTTACAATAAACATAGGATGTAATATCCTGAAGAATGCAGTTTTTTTTTTCCTGTCAAAGATTTCATTTTGTGATTGTATGTATAAAAAATATGTTTGCAGATTGACAAGTATTTTTAGACTTAGGTATCTAACAAAAGGAAATAAAAAATATATATAACTGTACAAATAGAAATCCTTGTTTAATTTGAGAAATTTACATTCACATTGGACTAGAGGTAACAATATTGGCAGTTTAGAGGTGTTTTCTTAGTTTATTCTTATAATCTATTTAATTTAAAGTCTAGCCTCCTTGGGGGGGTGGGTCCTGATGTACTCCAGAGACCTGATGATCTCAGCTGGGATTGGGGGAGGGGTGGGAAGATGAGCACCCTGGAAAAGAAAAAAAGATTTTAGTAAAGAAAAACTTGTACAGAATTCTAAACCGCTATTTAACTTAAATGTCTATCTACTTTTAGTTTCCTCCTAAAAGGACCAAGCTAAATGAGGCCTTATAATTGAAGTTTCAATATTCGGTTTTAACACATATTCTTAAATCAAAGTTCATTTGAGTATCCTTAAGTTCAAGACATAGTGTCAAGACAGAATTACTAAGGGTCACATTAAATCGAGTGATGTTTATGTAATTTATTAATTCAAATTATATAATTGAAAATGTATTTGATTCTTTTAACTGTCTTATAAAAACTTGCGAAAGTTTAGGTCATCTCGATTTTTTTATTATATCATGTGTACGGGGTAAACTTGTGGGGTTATATTTACCTGGGGCTGGTAACCGTTGGCGTCAGCGATGTAGGTCAGGGAGATCTGCTCACCACCGGGGGCGGTGTAAGCGTTCTGGCCCTGGACAGCGATGGCCTCAGCCTCCTGGAAAACATAAAATTATTAATATAAAAAGGAAGAAATTTCTGAAGAAGAAGAATCTACTGACTGTATTTTAATGGAATGTATTGTATAAGATGAGAATCGGTGAAACGGTAAAGCTTTGATAGACTGTTTTTTTTTTGAACTTGTACAAAAAAATGCAGATGAAATAAAAACAATCGTGGTGTATAAGTTAATAGTTACATCATGTCGGAAATCATCAGTTATTTTTTAAACATTTTAGAATTCAAATCACATAATAAATGACTAAGATTGATTATTTCCATTATTGCGTATAAGATTGACCTTAAACGAAATACCAAGGTTTAAACCGATATATTAACATATTTGCGGTACATAAGATCATCTGTATTTAAATGTCAACCAAGCCTTGATTCACTGAAGATAATTAATCACTTGTATAGTCCTTTACTTACGTCAGTCTTAATAATCGTTCATTATAAGATACATTATATTCTTTAATCGAAAGTTAAAGTTTAAAACATCTCTTTGTATGCACGCGATGTAGTTAATTCTTATAGGATTCAATTTCTGCAAAGCTTTTTTTAATCAATATTTTGTTAATTCATGCTATATTGTTTACTGACTCTTAAGAAGATTAAAATTAATAATAAATATTATTTTAAACTTTTAGCTATGAAAATGTATTTTTTAATTTGCGCAAACAATAACTGACCATTTTTACCCCCAAAATTAAGAGTTCATTTGTACTTACGGAGCCAGCGTTGGTAAGGACTCCAGATTCCTGGGCGGCGATGCCGTTGCTGGTCTCGTAGGCGTAACTGTACTGGTCGTGGGCCACATCACTATCCTGCTTGAGGATCTGGGCATCAGCCTCAGGGGATCTCAAATGGGAGACGTCGGCGGCGGCGAGTGCCACAAGGGCGAGGATTGCTACGAAGGATTTCTGTGAAAAAATAATAATATTAGTATTGTTTTTTTTTTTAATTTTGAGGTATTTTGTTTTTAATTTTTGAGTAATGTTTTTATAATCATTAGAGTTAAAGCAATAATAATAATCCAGCCTATAAAGGTCCCATTGCTGGGCACACGCCTATTCCCAAATAGAGAGAAAATATTTTTAAAATTATTGAATGATCCTTTTTTTTCCAGATTATGGACACAAAATAACTTCTTAAAAAAAGGTTAATATTTTTTCTAATCACCATGACTTGACTGAAGTTTCCTTATAAGATTTACGAGAACAAATTATATACAATTATAGTGGCTAGTGCCGTTCTCAAGCAATGATGCAACTTCACTTACCATCTTGTGTGTCAAAGTTAACAGACGATGTGTAACTGTGATTATAGTATAAACGAGCCGTGGTTTTATACTCGACCCTCTTCATTCGTTTATGGTCCCAAGTTGCGGCATTTGCATTATTTTGCAACAAAGCTCTGGTCTTCAATATGATTTGTTAGTTTACAAGGTGAACGCGATTCGATTTTTCGGTTGTTTGACCACATCCGTGTTTTTTATGTAATTATCAATCTTCGTTTTACCTGTCATTGTAGATGTAGCTGGAATTTAGGTCAATAATTTTGTGTTCTTAAAATTATGGGTGCCTCCGCCTCAAACTGTTTACTACTTGTAACTACTTAATTAGATTGGATTTGATAGACAAAAGGAAATAAAAACTTTATGAGCCTCTATTTAGGCGGTCTCCTTAATGTTTACTGGGTCAAACTCAATAGAAGATAGACTTGGAATAAAACCTTATCACTAGGTGGGTAAGTACCACCGGTTATGAATGACTAACAATGAACAATAGACAAAATTATTCAAATAAGTGAATCATAAAGATAATGAAAAACAAAATTTAAAAAGAATTAAATCAATGGTGTCAAAAACATCCAGACAAAAAAACAATGTAGAAAAGTGGTTTCCTACATTGACCGCCTGAAATTAACATCCGGGAATCGAACCCGGGACCTCATAGCTGGCGACACCTTGAAAACCGGTATGTACGCCACTCGACCTCGGAGGTCATCAAATCGGTGATCAGCATTATTAAAGGGTGCCGTAATATACACGGGTTGAAGAGGTCAGACAGACAGTTGCTCGATACCAAATAAGGTAAACTCCTGTAAGACTGGAAGCCGACGCTTAGGTTAGTGTTAACACCTAAGGTAGTTTAGGTAAAGACTATGTTATATGTTTTTATTATTTATTGGGTTCTCTGTGAAATTCTCAGTAGCATGTCGGAGTTTGGATTTGTGCCCGGTTAGTGGCAATAGGCTCGCCCCCTATTACATGGCACGTAAACATACCGGCGAACTGTGGGTGTACATTGGTACACCTCTGCCTAACCCTTCGGGGATACAGGCGTGATGGTATTTTATTTTAAATTCACCACATAAAATTACATTCAATTTCAATTTTCAAATAAAACATATGAGTTATGATTCCAAGTTACATAAAAAATACGACGGTTTTTAGCTCCAATTATAAAACAATATTTACTTAGCAAGTTGCTATGACGACATTATTGTTATTACATTTCGCGATAAGGCGTAAATCATAATAATTTGAGCCATCACATTGCATAAGATTCACACAGTCATATAAGTATGATAGGAGAAAGGAGTTTGTTAAGAGATTTACGCTTATAAGCACTTCGTTATGCCTTAGGCAAGAACTTAGCCGAAAAAAATACAAAGTCGTATTTAGCATGTCATAAATAAATTTTGCAGATTTTTTTTCCTTGTAGAAAACTTTGAAGTTATTAATTTACACGATAGTGATTGTTTGCTGTTTAAATGAAAGTAGTTGAAATTATTTTATTGATATTGATTTCGGACTTAAGAATCTGGTTACTCCGGAAGCCAACCCCAAGATAACCTTGAAGATGCTAGGCATAAAATAATCTTTAAACTTAAGTCTTCTTCTACCTTTTTTTGCCGGGGTAAAAATCTAATGATTTCGACTCACGTCGAGGGCACGACGTGGGGATAATATGTCGGACTTGCACCGACCAAAAACACCCCGGTCCCCTTCTCGCCTTTGCTGGAGCCACGGGATCGCTAAGCATTCTTCTACCTAGCCTTTTGCCAAGATATGTCGACGTCAGTTTTCTGCCTTACCGGATCCGCTGAATTATGGTGTTCAGGAGCGAATGCCTATTTGACCCTCACCCATATTCCATTTTACTGGGTAGCATATTATCTTATAGGAAGACTAGTGATCTGCAATGACTGCTAGATCAACATTTTTTTTTGGTACTTTCCAATTTTTTTATAACGTGTGACTTAACGGTCCTGTACAACAGCACCACACAACATAGACAATGTGATGTACTAGACCTATGTTTTTTAAAAACTAAATATCAGTTAGACAATCAAGACCAAAGGCTTCACTTGCTTTCCGATGCACAGAGGCGTCTCGGTCGTTTAACAATTGGTCACGGGTCAACCGCGGAGAGCGCAGTTTACCCTTTACAATCCGTTAAGCCATAAGGGACTTAGCTACAATCTTCTGTTATACTTTTTGAAAAACTTGTCAACATAACCTAAATAATTCTAAAGCGTTTGAAACCAATTAATAGCAGTAAAGTTAAGGTTTAGTTTGCAACCGGTTTTTCTGTAAATAACACAAATATGTGTAACTCTTTCGTCACTCATTTGGCCTTTTATGGATGCATTTTGTTTCGATCTGATATAGTTTCTGTGATTTAAGAGTTGTAGCGTAATACTTGACCTCCGTAACTATATTGTAAGAAATGTACGGAAATGATACTAAACGGTCAAGTAAACTTTCAAACTTAATGTCAAATACGTATTTAGTTAAAGTTGATTTTAAAAAATACCATTGTAACAATATCTAATATCATGGGACAACTCACTACACTATGCAAAGTTTGTGCTATGGTTACCACGAACTAATTAACATACTTATATTTTTAAAATTCATACAAGTTATAGATGAAGTACATCGAGGTACAGAACAAATCTTGCTAATCAAGCAGATTCATCCAGGGTGGGAATCGAACCCACGACCTTCGATAAAGCATTCAGGGTCACCATTAGATCAACGGGCCAAACAAATATAACATTTCCTATAAAAATCACTATTTAGAGTAAACTAACTTTCACCTGAGGATATGGTCGTGGTTGTTGATTATCAAGACATCAAGACATGAAGATATAAGCTCAAGTCCTTATATCCGTCTCCAATTGTAAAAAACACAAAGTTGTTAGTAAGGTTTAGCCGAGAAATTGTATCAGATTTGCAGATTTGATTTGCACTATATCACTGAATACTATACAAAAAATTATAAGACGTTGAGCGACCTTTTTTATAAATTCTATGTAAAAAGAAACTTTAAAGTTTTTCAACAATGAGATTATACCACATTTTATGAAAAAAGTAAATATGCAAGTCAAACAAATATGTAAAAACGTGTATGAATAAATCAAAAGCAGAGTCACGTGAGAATATTTTTTGGATTTTGTTCTTGAATTATTTGATAGGTCAGGTTTGTAACACTTAATTAATTTATTATTTATTACTCTACAGTTGATATGCTTAATATAGATTACATCAATGACGCACATAACAGGACTAGAGCGATTTATAAGACATTACGTCTATTTAGTTGATTTTATTATTTGATAACGTTCAACTTATAATGCTATATAAATCCTGTAATAAAACTATAATATGTGTAATCATGGCTCTAATTGAATTATACATTTTTATGAGTACATTAATTAGTGGGGAAATTCCCATTGATCTCCTTAGGGTTGAAACACAAAGTCTTGCTGCCTTCTAGTATACATATACCACTCAATACTGCCATGTTATCAGAAAAAACGAAGCATATAAAAAAGCTCACTAGGTAGATCGAGTTTATTTCCAAGAGTCGAATTATCAATTTTATTAACCTGATATGAGCAATTATTTTGCTCCATTTCGCTGCATCTTTATTCCTTGAAATAAGATTTATTAATTGCATTCATATGCACAAGCTTTTAAATTTGCTAGACTTAAAGTACATACATACATACATACATATAATCACGCCTGTTTCCCGTAGGGGTAGGCAGAGACCACTTCTTTCCACTTGCTACGATCCTTACATACTTGTTTCGCTTCATCCACTGTCATAATTCCCTTCATACATGCTCTTCGGTTTAGGGTACTCTTGACCTGGCCTTTTTTCAAGACATCTCCGATTTGGTCTAGAAACGTCCGCCTAGGTCTACCCCTTCCAACACTTTCATTCACACTCGCCTTATACACTTTTTTCTTAAAGTACAAATGAATAAAAATAAAACAAGCCCAAACACGATGAGGTTGAGTGTCTTCGTTACAGAGTTCCTATGGCCACCTTCTGACTCCACCATCAGGTCTGCTGAGAACACCATTGAGGAATTATTGTCAAACCTATATTGATATCAAAAGCTTATTCCGTTTTACTTGTACGACACACACATATCCATTGCAAGTTAAATGTAACCTGGGGCCCGAGTCTGCTATTGACAATTGTTTAAATCATCTGAGTGGGTGGCGTTAGTAGATCCATTTTAGGATAATTAAAATTCTACTAAATGTTATTTTTACGTCAAAATTGGCCATTGGGACGGCCAATTTTGACGTTAAAATGACGTTTTACCTACGTAATTATCCTAAAATGGACCTACTAACGCCACCCACTAGGACGATTCAAACAATAATTGTCAATAGCAGACTAGGGCCCCTGTAAATACCCCAATGCTTATGTAAAACATATAAAAATCTTCTCACAAAGACGTTAGACGTATAAAACTTATAAGCTCAGCAACCATGAATGGATACCATTAATGTTTATTATATTGTTCACAATTCTGACGCTTGACCCTGACTTCGGCTGACTTCGGTAGATCATTATAACAGTTATTATTATTATGATCTTGAATCTCGAAGCTCAATCTGTGTCATTATTAATGACATACAAAAACAAAATTAGTTTTTTTGGTTAAATACAAACTGACCTGTAACTTAATTTAACTTTAACTTTTAGTGCTAATACAGCATAGTTTTATTTCTCTTATAAAACCTGTTGTACACGAGAAAGATTATTTATTTCAAGTAACATGGGAGAGACCTTTAAAATGAGTATATCATTATAGTCTTATTGTTATATTTACGAGTTCAAGGTCATCTATTGTCTTCTTCTTTTCATTAAAATTTCTAAATCTTATTGCAACATTTCGTGACTTCTATAAAGGCTGGTTTTTTTTGTAAGTTACTATCTTCAAATTCGAGACCAGTCAGTGCTGAACTAAATTGACGCAATTTTTCCATCCCGTATAAGTCATATCAGTGCTAAATGAAACATTCATCATCTGCCTAGCCTTTTTCCAAGCTTTCTTGGAATCCGCTACCAGTGTCACTGAATTCAGCTAAATGCTGTATGTTACAGTCACTATATATAAGGAATTATCAAATTAAATTCAAATTGTTTATTTTGTTAATTTAATAGGACTATCAATCACTTTCACACATATTCTTAATGTAGATGAGGTCGACGGAGAGAAAGACGGTAGAGAAGTGATTACATCAGTTATAATTTTTCCTTTTAAATTGAATTACTCTTGACAATACGCTGCCCCAGTTACTCACTCCAGTTACTAGCGCAATGTAAATCTGCCTTTAACGCGTGTAACACCAACAAATACCGCCGCCGAAGTAGGCTTTCGCGGACATCCGCTCGGCATACATAGACTACAGAGTGTAGACCAACTTGCTACAATGCTGGAATACATACGATAAGTGTGAATACTTTTGTAAGAATGCACCTTGTTTGGCCTAGTGGCGTAAAGATATATTTATTTGTCGGAATATAGTACATTAACGTTCTTACAAACAGTTTTATCTGCCTCGTTGGCCTAGTGGTGCTAAGCGCGACTGCTACGCTAGAGGATTTGGGTTCGATTCCCAAGTTGGGGTTATTGGGTTTTTCTATGAAATTCTCAGTAGCAGGTTGGAGTTTGGATTTGTGCCCGGTTAGTGCCAATAGGCTCGCCCCTATTACCTACATGTTACCTAAACATATCGGCGAACTGTGGGTGTACATTGGTACACCTCTGCCTAACCCTTCGGGGATACAGGCGTGATGAAATGTTATGTTATGGATCTTTTTCCGGGGACAAATAAATTATTAATGTATTAAATGTATGAAACGCCTGACATTTTTATTTTTATTCACGTTTCTAAGATTATTCATAAATTAATGTAAAACCGTTTCGATATCTATCTGCCTTTTGGCTTAGCAATATTTAGAAAAAGAGCACATTTTTTTTTTCTCATATCTTTTTATTAAGGCGCTTCTCTTTCATCGTCGTAATGATTGGAGTCATTCATCATCATCGTATGATGTCTTTTGTTGTAACTGATTGTTATGTTTATTCTTCTTCTTTTCGAGTCGCCCGATATTCGCCCATAAAATATCATTATTGAAAATTACTCCTCTACTTTACTATCTCACCGTGATCTAAGATATTTAAGCTCTCTAAATTATATAAGGCAAGCATTAAGTACTCAATCTTATTTTATATTTCGCACTCCATTTCTAATTAGCATTTCACAATTAACGATGGGCGCAAACAATAGATCAATCATTGCCTCACATCCATATATTATTATTATGTGTGATGAAATTTAAACTTTTTCCTCTTAAGCTCGTAGAAATGTGTAGGTACTTTGTTCTATTGGCAATACTTAAATTTGAAAATGCATGCATTTATGGACCACTTAAATCAGAACTCCATATTTTGGCTTGACCGTGGTTAGGTTAAAAAGTATAGGAGTAGAAACGTTTAGTAGGTTTGAACAGGAAGCAGATTAGATCCTAGTATTACAAACACAATTCTATGACAAAGATGAGGAAGGTATTATATTTTCTACCACATACATACAAACACTCCCTGTATCGAATGGGTGGTACTTTACATTATTGAGCCTTTTTTATAGATTCTTACTGTAAATTAGCTGCAAATAATCTTTCAAAAGCAAAACGCGTTTGGACATGATCAACATTCACAATAGATGTTTCGTAAAACCAAAAGTGCAAAGTTGAGGAGTTTCGTAGAAAAAGCAAGTTTGTCATCATGAATAAGAATGCACTCAAAAAGGTTTCAAAACAAATATCTTAAATCGGAGTTTAAAAATATTTGTAGCAATACTGGATTGCAATAAAAATGGTATTTTATATTTGTATTGCGAGTTAATCGATTGTGTTATGCAAAATCGACACGACTAAAATAGACGATGGAATCTTTTTGTATTTGTGGAATTTTTATGAAGCTTGTTGTTGAAGTTTACATTTGATGCAATTGACGTGAATGATTTGGCATAATAGATCCGTAATTTATTTTTATTTGTAGATATTTTTTAAGTGTATTTTTACATCATTAACTGTTTGTTCTTTTTAGTTAAGGCCGTATTTCTGCAGGACAAATACCATCCTCTCTTTCGCGATTGTCATAATCCTTATTGTTCTTTACAACTTCAATTGTATTGAACGTTTCTTTACGCTGATGCTCAATTCTTTACGAGGCTAAAGATGAATGAGCAAATGAAGGCTAATGATTTATGATGACATCATCATCATTTCCCGAGCCTTTTCCAAAATATATTGGGGTCGGCTTCCAGTCTTAATATGATGTTGATAAATTTAGATGAAATATCATTGTTTAATGATAAAGTATGAAAGTAAGGGTAGGTGAAACGGTAAAAAAACAAAAGCATACTCGAACAAAATATTCTATTGACTAAATATTGGCAGTTGCGTTTGTACTAGCTGGATTTGTTATAATCTGCTTAACCCTGGAAGGCGTTGGCGACGAAGTTGGCGGCCTTCTCGGGGGTGGGGGGGTGGGCAGCGATGTAGGCAATGCTGCGGGCGATGGCCTCAGGTACTGGGGGAGCGACGGGAATGTGGCTTCCCTGGAAGAGCAAAACAATGATTAATACAATATTCTTGAAAGTGGAAAAAAGTACTAAATTGCGGAAAGAAAATCTAAAGCTGAACGAAATTATAATTATTATTTTTTTTCTCAACTTCTGCAATGCGGATTGAATCTGAAATGCTGCGCACACTCACTACAATTCAAAATACTATACAACTTAATCAGGTATTAAGCGTAGTAGTACTGATTTTGGTTTTAATCAACCGATCACTTCATAATAGTACTAAATTGAGAAACCAGAAAAGCTTCCATAGATAGCTGAATAAAATTATGATTGGTGATATTTTGTCACATATTATCCTATGCACTGCAAAGCATATATTGTAAATGTACTATTTGATAGAATGAATGTATTGAATACTTACGACGGGCTTGAAACCGTCAGCGTCAGCGATGTAGGACAACTCAACGGGGACACCATCGGGGGAGGTGTATCTGTAGCTGCCGCTCACGGCAAGGGTGGGGTACTCCTGTAAACAACAACAAAATAAGCAACAGGCTCATTGGTACGTCGGTCATCATAGTCATTCGGTCACCGGTTACCGATTTGAAAAAAAAAAAAATTGAATTGTATTTGGTAGCTTATTATAAGGATAGAAGGTAGTGTATCATAAGGATATGAAATAGTTAATTAGGTCATAAAGAATTTACAACAGATTTTTATCACAAATATTTATCACTATAATAATATATTTATAGCAATCATGCGGAATAACTTTAAGCGGAATATTGTAATGCTTAAACAGGTAAGAACATAAAATACGACACCCTTCCTTATTCATCTTCGATACCAGTCAATAATTAATTAAAATGAAGTTAATGATCTGTCACCTATACAAAAGCACGTTTCGACTTCGTGATCAAAACCGGTCATCACCAATATTTGCCGGCGACAAGGCCTCACCTTTTATTTAACGATCAATATAATTTAAATATATTCTTGGTATTCCTTGCATTAATTTACCGTATAGTTAACATATATTTAGACCTTGACACCGCGACCATCAAATAGTCATTTTGTCTAGTCGATACCATGTGGTAACCCTTCACTAGCATGGCAATGAACTTCTAGAATGATCTTTGTTCATGTTTTGTCTTGCTACTACTTTTTACTTTTGCTTTAGTAAATAAGAAAAGACAAGTAAAATCTTCCAACTCTTTTTGGTTATTTAAAAAATTACAAAAGTTAGAAATCTTCAACTATGGTAGCTATCATAAAAATCCTTCTTTAGTATGATAGAATTTTGTAGTCCGATCCAGACCATAAAAGTTAGGGGTAATAATGCAACAAGATTTTGGATTCTTTGGATTAATGTTGTCACGTTATCACATTTCTTGTTAAAAGCATCTTTACAACTTCTGATGTTAAGCATAAGACCAGGTTTATTTTCAGAATCAGATATTCAACAAGCAACTTTGTCGGTTACAGTACTTACTGAGTTAGCGTTCTGGACAACACCGTTGGCCTGGGCGGCGATACCGTTGGCGGTCTCGTACACGTAGTTGTAGTTACCCTCGGGGCTCAGGTCGTACTCGGAGCGGACCACGGGGGCGCTGGCTTCATCCCGCACGACGTGGGACACATCCGCGCTTGCGCACGCTACGGCGACGGCGAGAACTACCAGGAATTTCTGGAAGGGAATTTTGGATTAAGAATTATGGAATAAAGAGCACAAGAGAAACAGGCAGGCAATTTTTTAAATTGATAAAGTAGCCCTTAATTGGTTACATTTAGGCCAAACAATTTAGAAGTTAACTAAGATGTGGGAATTGATTACTTCTATATTTTAATCTAGACATAAAATGATAGTTTTTAAAGAAAATTCACAATTAGGTACAATTTCATGTTAAAGTTGTTGTCAATGTTTACAATTGCGGAGTCTCATTATTTTACTTTTGAGTTTATATCACTTAATTAGGTTTATACCATTTTTTAAAGTTTCCAATTCCAATTTCAAATCACTGTTTAAAAAATTAAAAGAAAATAAAACTATTTACATTCGATGAAGCACTCAAAATAAAATATTTGTTCTTACCATCTTTGCTAATGGATGTCAACTTATGTTTCAATCTGACTGATACAATTTAAGACCGTGTTTATATAGTCGTGACTTGCTTCCAGAATTAAATATGAAGACGTGTTATTTGAGTTTTTGATCCACTATTGGTCAAAGATTATAAATTTTATGCTAATTATGCAGATGCAAAAACTAGATGCATAAATTTGTCTCCAAGGCGCGGAATTTTTATCTAGAAACAGATCTGATATTATTCAGTGATTGAAAAACAATTGGCATTGTGTGTTTTTCATTATAATATTTCCTTAAGGAATCACAATAAATCATAAGTCAAACATCGATAAAGTTTAAGGTAGTAGGAAACAAACTTGTCGTTAAAGTTTATCTTGAACAACAAAAACATTTATAAAATTTAAGAAACATATCGCCTTTAGCCTATTTCCAAACTTGGTTCATAAAAGGACTTCTGAAGCAAATGTAAATATTTGTTAATATTTATTGCAAAAATAAATTTTCAAATATAATTTTCAATAAATGACAAGCTTGTAAACATAGTTGATACAAGTGAGTATTTATTTATACTACACATGATAATTATTGGAAACAGGGCTTTTGGAATACAAAGTCCTATAAACTGAAAGGCAAATATAAGGTAAATATAATATACTATATAATTATGAATATGAATATAATAAAATAGTAATATTTAAATTATAATAATCCAGCCTCTAATCGTCCCACTGCTAGGCACAGGCCTCTTCCTATATAGAGAACAGTATTGATCACCACGCTTGCTCACTGCGGATTGGCGATTTCAGATCCCAAAGTTTGGAATCCAGGTTTCCTCACGATGTTTTTCTTCACCATTGTCCAGAAGTGTCTTGGAATAATGAGGAAGTATAAATAACTTTGAAAAAGCCACATTGGTGATTGCCCGGGTTCGAACCTGCAACCTTGTGCATAAAAATATGGTAATTGAACCTCTAGGCCATTATTTTTGGTGAGTGTATTGTGCAGTAAACTTTATTAATTTGCGTGCACAGGGCAAATTACAATTGCAAAATTAGCGAGGTAGGCAAAAAACATCTCAAAAGCCAAAATTGTCTAGTCTTTTAATTTGTGACATAATCTTTGACCAGTATAATGTGATAATATTAAAACCTGTGATATTTACCTAAATTTATGCTAGTCAAGTAGGTGAACGTAAAATCAGGGGTCTACTTAACATTCAAGGCCAAAATCGTCTTCTGGTAAAATTGTAGTATTTAATTCAATGATCTGTTGTTAGGTGGTAGCCCAACTGACAACATCGAATTTAATGTTTCGAAAATATAAAATATTTTAAATAAAAAAAAACATTTTAATAATAATTTGTTGAAAGCTTTTTCGTCTTCCCTACGGTGATAGTAGTGCATGAAGGTTTGAACCAGGCAAAAAAATATGGTAAATTTTGAAGTCCTTTCAGTAAATGAGATGATGCTATTATCGTCTGTACAATCATGTGTGAAAGGACCCTGCCTGTTTTAAAAGCACTGTTCATGATATTCAGAAGAAACATTGCTTTTGATCGGTACCCACTTATTTTCCTATATATGTGTAATTTTTTGTGTTGGATCAATCGCAAATAATAATTTGCTATTGATCTTAAATAAGGTTTATAAAACTACGTTTTTGAAAACGCAGGTTTTTATGCAACATTTTTTTATTTTATCTTGAGCCTATGTCCAACCTTGGGGATTTTGATTATAATTATCTTTTAAACACAAATCTGTTTATATCATAGAGGTAATTGAAAATTTCTACTTAACCATCTCCCTGTCCCGTGAGTCACATATGAACATTTCCATTGTTTAACTATTGTGTCTATTGGCGGGACAGTTAAGTTGTTAATATACTAACATAATTTATTAACTCAGTCTTAACTGCTATTGGACAAAAATAAATGCCGCGCCCCTTTTTAAATTATTTTTTATTACTTGGTTTTCTGCCTTCCGCATCTAGTCTGACCCAGCAACCTCTGACGAACGAGCACAGCACGAGCGGTTCGCAAACAGCTCATGAGCGGTTCGCGAACGGCTCACGAGCTGCTCGTGTTGTGCTCTTTCGTCAGATGGGGACGCACCCTAAGAACAGTCCACGTGGTAAGGTGCTTTTTACACTTTAGTAGGTACTGAAACACAGATATTCTACTTAATCACTACCCATATTTAGGACATTCTACGTAGTACCTACTGAGGAAAACTGAAAAAGAGTTAGATGGATTGTGTAAGACGACATTAGAACGAAAGGAGTGATGCTGAGATGACGACTCGTACAGATGGTTCAAAAGTTAAACACCATAGCTAAATACGGTCCTTACACCATAGATCCTAGTTATTTAAACATCAGGGTTATTGTATTGGTAGCCAAAAAGTATTTGTACATAGAGTCACCATATAAAGAAATTTATTGGCTACTGATCCGCTATTTTTATTAATACTACTTAATTAAAGCTACTTTAAATAAATACAACTTCCTTCGTTTTATTATAGATAAAATGTATCTAGTTAATTTAAATTTTATTAGGCATTAATTGCTATTATTTGCATCAAATTATGTGTTAATGTAAGAACGTACATTCAAATTATATAAACGATTTTACCTACTGGTAATTTAAAATAATATGAATGATCTGCATTCAACATAAAAAAAAACAAAGTGTTATTGGGTTTTTTATGAAATTCTCAGTAGCAAGTCGGAGTTTGGATGTGTGCCCGGTTAGTGACAATAGGCTCGCCCCCTATTACATGGGAACTAAACACACCGGCAAACCGCCTAACCCTTCAGGGATACAGGAGTGATGGTATGTCATGTTATGTTTACATGATTAAAGAAAAAAGTTACAATCGATTTATGTATTAAAATCTTTCTCAAGCTTAATTATACTAATCTTCTTAGGTATTATGAAATAAGACTATTTTTGTGAAATAAATCTCTAAATACGAATTAGTTTTATCCGTCCCAAAGCTAACATTCCAATTACTTTAACATAAAGGTCAAAAAACTATTTGACTTCAATAAAAAACTTTAATCGTTTACGTAATAAGTTGTAAATAGTATCAGCTAATAAACTTAGATAAATAAAAAAGTAGCGTGAAATAACTTTAATGTATTAATAGATTTTATTGTTGAACAGGTTCGATTCATGATGGAATCTTGACATTTCATCATGGTAGACGCGTCTTTACACCTTTGTTTTCTAAATTAAATTAAATATGCTGTCAGAATCGTGATAAATGCTCGTGCCTTCTCTATATGGGAAGAGATCTGTGCCCAGCAGTGGGACGTTTACAGGCTGGATTATTATTATTATATTATGCTGTCAGAAGACTAAGTAATACTTATGACACCCTATAAAAAGACTAAATAATGCTGCATGGTTAAAAATATTGATAATCATTTATTGATATTATATCACAGGTGATCGAATCGTAAACGTTACCGCGCTAACTACGAGTACCACTACTGGTACACACTGCAGGTTCGCTCCCTGCATAGGAAAACCTTTTTATAACCAAAATAATAGTTTATTAAGTGGAAGAGTTTTCCGGAAATAATACATTCAGCTGCTACCTAATAATTTGATCAAAGACCATTGTACTGCAAAAACTATTTACATATCATATCAATAAAATAAATGGTCAATCAATCAATTCCTCCGTGTAATAACCACTTTGGTCACCTGGGTGATACCACCCATAACAGTGGAAAGTACCAGTCTAACGCTATCTAATCCTGGAGTTGTGCCTCTTCTAAGACTCTTCGCTTTCCGCATTTAATCCTTTTAGGTCCATGAGGATTAGAAGATGATGGCTCGGAGCCGTTGAGATCTGAGACGCGAAGCTGATAGACTGCATATCATACCATATCCTACTAATATTATAAATGTGAAAGTTTGTGAGAATGGATGTGTGGATGTTCGTTACTCTTGCACGCAAAAACGGCTGGACCGATTTGGTTGAAATTTGGTATGTGGATAGGTTATACCCTGGATTAAAATATAGGCTATTTCTCCTTTTTATCCCTTTGTTTTATGGGAACGGTATATAGTTATTAACGCAGGTGAAACCGAGGGGCACTGCTAGTCGTAGATATATTAAGAAATTCTTACGAAAGCCTTAGTTCTCCTAGCATAGTAACTAGTTTCGACAATGCGATATTTTTCGAGTTTTAATACATTGCCGTTCATGATCGATCACTTTTGGTACCGCTGCCGCGCGACCCCGCAATGGATAGCAAACTCGATATAATTCTCGCATCGTCGAACCAGGCTTTAAGCCGGAACCCCACCGCTGCGCAGGCTGTGCACGGATGCGTGGCTCACCTCTGCTGCGTGGGCTCATTAGTTCGGCGGTGTCGGCCTCCGTTTCCACTGCCGCGCACGGACACGGATGTGTCGCCCACACAGCTCATAGCTATGCATGGGGTACAGTCACGAGCAAAAATATGTATACGATAATATGCGAAATTGTTAAACGAAATTAGTGAGATTTTTTGTCGAATCTCTTCTGCCATCTAGCAATCAATGCATACTGACAGATCACACTTGAAATAAAATTGTCAAATATTTTTTTACTTATTTGCCTTATAAATAACTTAGTTCTTACATCAATTATACTTATCACAACTTAAATGTATGTATATTATACTAGGAACATTAATTGTACCTCTTATTTATAGTAGCTTATTCTTATAATAATTTCTTAACAATATTATGTGTGTACATATTTTTGCTCGAGACTGTACATAGTCGTGGGTCGCAGAGAAATGGCCGACCCACGCAGCTCGGATGCGTCGCACGGCCGTGGGTTGAGCTACGTTCGTGTGTTTATGACGTCATTTGCTGCGTAGCATGTCCGTGCGCTGCGGTGGAAACGCTCTCATACATTTTGTACTAAAGCGAAGCTGAACACACGTGCACAGCCTCTCCGTGCGCCGCAGTGGGTTTCCGGCTTTACTCCCACGCCCAAAAAACTTGACCTTTTACTTTTATTGTTTAATATGACCGTGTCTTCTTTTCCTTGTTGCAATAAATAAATCCAAAGAAATTTATGTCATAATTATTTTGGTAACTTGTTAAATTAAATATGTATAATGCATCTTATTGACATTTATTGATGAATTGCCTTTGCGATGTGTTGTCAAATTAATTATTATTAATGCTTCGCCTGAAGGCATTATTTGGATATTGTGTTCGTATGTTTCATTGAGATTCACATTCTGAAATTAATAAGTTTTGCGAATATTTTAACTCGTAACCTTCATCTTGAGGATTTTTTCTAAACTGCCTATTTCAGACAAACCTAAATGTTATGAAGATAACAAGTGGTCGTTATTATTAACTTTAGGTAATATTAACTGCCTTGATGAAGATCAAGGCAGTTAATATTACTTAATCTATAATTTTACTCTCAATTCAAGACGGGTCCCATTAAGAATGAGGTAGTGGTTCGACTTACAGGCGAGAAGCAACTATCGACTATATAATCGCTCAAGAAATGTACAAGATATAGATTCGATGTCAATGAAGGAGATGTATATATATATATTATGCATTTTGTACCTATGGTGTTACTTTTGGCAAGTTAAAGTTTTTGTTTTCTTAATATTTGATTGGCGATGTATATGGTTTACAAAAGAGAGTTCTTTAAAGCACAAGTGCCCTTAAATACAAAACTCCATCTTGCGCAAAAACTCGCCATTTTCCATGTTAAAATTTAAATAACAAGAAGACCTACCGTTTTCTAACAAAGCCTCGTAATTCTGTGGTCATCTTAAAGATAAGATAAGATATATTTATTTGTTAGAATATGGTACAATTAAGATATTACATAAAAACATTTTGCTACATAATATTCTGCCGTTTCCGACGCACTAACATTTGAGAAGGTACAAATAATAATAATCGCGCTCACATCATATTATAATCCGGGTTTTAAAGACATGCTCCATTTTGCCCTCCCTTCCTTTATAGTATTATAGATAGAATGAGCCGAACGAGTCTCACTCGCTTATCACTAGGCAATAAAGCCGGAACCCCACCGCTGCGCAGGCTGTGTACGGATGCGTGGCTCACCTCTGCTGCGTGGGCTCATTAGTTCGGCGGCGTCGGCCTCCGTTTCCACTGCCGCGCACGGACACGGATGTGTCGCCCACACAGCTCATAGCTATGCATGGGGTACAGTCACCAGCAAAAATATGTATACATAATAATATGCGAAATTGTTAAACGAAATTAGTGAGATTTTTTGTCGAATCTCTTCTGCCATCTAGCAATCAATGCATACTGACAGATGACACTTGAAAATAAAATGGTTCAAATATTTTTTTTAATAAAAAAAATATTATACTTAAAGTCAATATATTATTTACATAATATAGAGAATAGCGCTTCCGAGTAACAATATAATTTAGCTATTGTGTTGTAACATCTGTTTTATTTATTTGTATTATAAATAACTTAGTTCTTACATAAATTAAATTTATCACAACTTAAATGTATGTATATGTACTAGGAACATTAATTGTACCTCTTATTTATAGTAGCTTATTCTTGTAATAATTTCTTAACAATATTATGTGTGTACATATTTTGCTCGAGACTGTACATAGTCGTGGGTCACCGAGAAATGGCCGACCCACGCAGCTGGGATGCGCCATTCGAGCTAGCTACGCGTGTGTTTATGACGTCAATTGCTGCGTAGCATGTCCGTGCGCTGCAGTGGGAACGCTCTCATACATTTTGTACTAAAGCGAAGCTTAACACACGTGCACAGCCTCTCCGTGCGCCGCTGTGGGTTTCCGGCTTTAAACTCTCAAAACAACATACTCGGTGCTCGCTGCTCGCCGACTCGTTTCGAGTTTATCTGTCTACTTACTACTCGCTCCTCGCTCTAAGTCGGACCACTGCCTAAACTCGTATAAAAAATCTTAACAGGTTTCTCGGTCGGTCAAATAAACAACATCTTGAAATTGCTTGAACCCTATGATGAAATAATAGGTCATTATAACAGCAGAAGTATAAATGTGGCTTGAGTAAGGTTATCCAGATTATTTAGATGCTATTCTTAAACAATATCAAAGCTCATTTAATTGTAAACATCACATAATTAATTTTAATCATCGACGACAAATGTTAACTAAAAAAACTGTTCTTATTATTATTTTTATCCATTACCATCCCACTGCAGGGCAAAGGCCTCCCTTTCCTTTTTTCAATTCTCCCGGTCATGGTTTTTTCTCGTACATATTTCTGTACATATAATTTAAGTTGTCAAAATGTTCAAGGAATGTCACCTGCTATCCGGCCATCTTGACAATGATATCATAGTGTTCCCAGATAGAAGCTGTGGTACGTGGAAAGATTAAACAAGTACTCTTTGTAGTCATGCAAATGTGAGATAAAGCTTTAAATATATATTTTACCTATAAAGACTATTTATGACCTAGCAAAAGTGACAAAGTTTTACATATCATTAGTTAAACTTGCTAAAACAATAACATGTTATTTCATCTTGAAGTAAAAATAACTTTGAAACAAAAAATGCAAAGACAGATCTACTTGATTTCTGTTATTATCAAACACTAGCGACCTGCCCCGGCTTTGCACGGATTTAATATAAATACTAATTCAGTGGGTAGTATGCAGTACGTGAGTGATATATGTAAGCGCACAAAAATATACCTATTTGCTACGATATTGCATTACAAATCTGTGAATTTCTCTACTTTGCTGCAATATTTTTAGCAAGAGTTATACATTTAATATGCCTTTCTCTTGAATCACTTTACTTATTGCTGCTAAACGTTGCATAGTTTAAAATATTTGTGTACAGACAGCGGAAAAGACTTTCTTATACTATGTCAAGATACTTCTGCCAGTCACAACAATTCTGACAACCAGTCTGGTTTTTTTTATGTTATGAAGGCCATATAAGTAGTCACTTCATGTAAAATGATGACATTAAGCTGAACCCGTTGAGACTGGCTGATGACTGCAACATGGGTGTGGAAAATAATAATAATAGTCCTTTTGAACTTATCGCCTCGTTGGCCTAGTGGTGCTTAGCGCGACTGCTACGCTAGAGGTTTTGGGTTCGATTCCCGAGTCGACCAAGGTCTTATTGGGTTTTTCTATGAAATTCACAGTAGCAGGTCGGAGTTTGGTTTGTGCCCGGTTAGTGGCAATGGGCTCGCCCCCTATTACATGGGACCTAAACATATCGGCGAACTGTGGGTGTACATTGGTACACCTCTGCCTACCCCTTCGGGGATACAGGCGGTTTGATTTGCATGTATTTAAACTTATCGGAAAAAAATGCAATTTGTTTTTAATAACCTTTTATGTGTCCCACTGCTGGGCAAAGGTCTCACCCAATTTGCTCCAAGCTGTTTTGTCTTTTGCCATCTCCCACCAACCCGGCAGATAGCGATCGATGTCGTCGCGCCAGCGTCTTTTCAGCCTACCCCGTAGTCATTTCTTACGCTTTTAATGCAAATTAAAAGTGTAAAAAATTATTTACTATTAATAGAGTGAAGTATGGGCATAGCAGTTGTAAATTCAATTTTTATATAATTTACTGTCAAAATTAACTGGAAATATTCCAATTACTCTATTCTGACATTTCCTTGTATTACAAATAATGAATGGTTCATTGTCCTTAAACTACACGCTTATTTATTAGTGTCTTAATACCGAGAATGTAAGTTAATGTTAGAACTCATTAGTAAAACTATATTTAGATATTGATTTTAAAACAAGACTAAAAAACAATAAAATATTTTTTTTTACTTCCTGTTTTTGTCATTTTCAGAGCTGTTAATTAATTATCTAGTTTTCAGAAAATCCCTAAGTATATTTTAAATGTTTAGCGATCGTAAATACAATCGTCGACAAAAGTTATCAACTTCATCGAAATTGCAACATTTTTATATTTTTCTTTTTTTAGGCATCATATTAATTACATTAAAAAATAAAAATAATGTTACTGATTTATTCATAAACATAACCACTCGCATAAAAGTTCATTGCATTCAATAAAGCAGTAACAATACTACGTCCGACATGTAGTACCAACCCCATAAATAAACCAGCATTCCCCACAATAAAAAGCTCGTATGTTATGAGTTTTACCCAAATAAGTTATAATGAAGCAGTTTGCAATCAATATGTGGTATTTGTCTCGACTCGCACGACACGTTGCGTGCGCGACGAATGATGAATTTATAATGTCGCCATCACGTCATTAATCACTAATGATAGGGTTGAACGGGTGAAAAAATATATTTTGTTTTTGGAAAATTATAATGTGTTACTGTTTTTCGAAGTTACAGTGTATAATAATATAATTTAGGAGAGGCTTCAAGTCAATCAGATTTGTTTAGATTAAATTTAAATCATGAAGTTAAAACGACAAGTTACTTTTCTATCTTTAGTCCAAAATAAACGTTAGGTGGATATTTTTTTAGAAAAAATCTCTGCACACTTTTCTTTGGGAATTCAGGTAATTAACTTCGATTTAAAAATAGCACCATAAAAGCTTTTTTGTTGAAATATGTATAAGTTACTTATTATTTAGCTTAAGCTAGCGATAAATAAAAATATGGTCGGGTTTTTGAAGAAATACGGTAAGTCCGGTATGACGTAGTGACAGTTAAATAACATTACTACATATTAATTCGAAAATAAAGATACTGAATACAATTACATAAAAAATACCTTAAAAAACACATAAGTGTATGGTGCATAACTAAATATTCAAATAAATATTATTTTAAGTCAAGTGCCAACCCTACCAGAGCTCTAAGATTTACACAATTAAAAAAGCTCATTTGTATAATATTTCCGTGCCTAATGTGATATTTTCTCATTGATTAAAATGTTATACTTTAGAATTACATTAATTAATTATACATAGTTTTTAATGAAATGAAAGTGAATTTTGTAGGTTACTAAACTCGTCTAACGTTAATGAATAAAAGTGATTAATTATATACTTGATCGCTGTTTGCTGGATTAGTTGGAGGTGGTTCAAGACAGAAAAGTCTGGAGTAAATTAGGGGATAACTTTGCCCAGCAATGGGCCACTTTAACAATGTATGTCCTTATATACAAGTTTTTTTCAATTTTATCATTTTTTGTAAATGTATTCTGTAGACAAAATCGATTGATAGATTAACTGTAATATTATGCACATACATTTCAACAGGTCAGGTTAAAGTTAATTATTTTGATATTTATAACTAACTTCTAAACATTAATCATCAGTTGCATTGTACGCCTTGACATTTATATGGCAGTAATAATTAATTTGATTCTATAATTAGTAGTTCATGATCCGGCCAAGTGATTACTCGTAAATTACTTGAAACTTAGGTTACTTGTAACAACTTAAAGTTATTCAGTAGTAGGCAATGATTTAAGCGTATTTTTAACCTACGTCAAAAAGGAGGAGGTACTCAATTTAACTGTTTTTTTATGTTCTTTATTTACCTCAAAACTTTCGACTGGGTGAACTGATTTTGATGATTACTTTTTTATTTGAAAGGTGGCGCTTCATGTGTGGTCGTATTTTAAATTTGGTTCATGGTTAGTTTGGTTATTTGAAGTCGGTTTTTTTGTAAGGATTATACACAACGGTTTTATAAAAAAAAAACATTTGTTATAAAGCTTACCGTACATGTATAATGATGATTGTGTTCTAAATAAATGTATGGTGAGCGATAGTGTTGTTCTATCAACTATATTATGCTATTTATATGATGGCTTAGTCTGAATTGAGCTGTAAAAACGATGACTATAAGGCGAACTGGTAGTTTGCCGGCACTGACAGCCGAATGGTATACAGATTATCACGCCAACGTGCATGGCAAACATTTGTGTATTCCCCAAACGTTTGTACCAAGTCAGTATTTTCTTTATGTATAAACTGTAGTTTGAATTCTGTAGGGGTTCACAGGGATGAAACACGACAGCAAATAAATAAGTAAAACAACAAATTTGGTAACCGTTTTTACATTATTTAATGTCTAAAACAAAATAACTAACAAAAACGTGGTTCTTAAAGCCTTAAAGTAATTTTAGGAGACGTAACATTCGATGTTTCTTGTTACTCGTTAGTTATGATTTAGTTTTTCTTCTCGGTGTAGGGGTGGGCAGCGATATACTGGATGGCGCGGGCGATGTAGTCGGGAATGGGGACTGGGGCAGGGGGGGTGGGGAGATGAGCACCCTGGAAAAAAAAGAAAACATTAATATAAAGCATGTTATAGATGTTGTGAGAGATCCCTGGGCCAATAAAAAGCTCCAGTACCGAAAATCCTTTGTACCTATTGATATGCATTTGTTTACTATTGCTTGTCTGTTGTGCGTAATGTACTCATAAATAAATAAAATAAAGACTGAAAATTAACAACTAATTATAAATTTTTAAAGCCAGTTTTCATAGATTAATGAGAACTTAGTTTACCTACGAATATAAATTAACCAAATTTAATTGTTTTTGTCACGTTAATAATTTATTGTGTCAAAAATAAATAAAAATTAATGAGAATATATCCAATTCCAGAAACAAAATCTAATTCGTCATAAAATAGATTGCTATTTAATATTAACCCTTAACTAATAGAGGTCTGTATTATTTCAGTATGTAAATTAATCAAAATATCTGATAATGTGTAATCAGATCTCACAAAGGTCAATCAAAATAACTTTTATCAGGTTTAATGAATTATAGTTTAAACGAAGATAACTTGTTATTACAGTATCAGATGGATAATAAACTAATATATTACCATGGTTTACTTGTTTATACCAATATGTATAAGAGACAACTAGTAGTTACGGATTTTGTTGCATCTGTCATATGTTTTTAACTGACTTCAAATGGAGGATATTTTCAATTAGGCAGTATGATTTCTTTTGTATGTTTTTACTCGGTATTTCCACCATTGTGGGTCGTCTTTCCGACAAGATATTGAACTTTAGCGCAAATTTTATGACGCTGTCAATTTCCATCTCTGGTAGGAAACCTATCTAAGGATCAGTTATTAGTAAGTGGATAGCTTACAGTGGGCTGGTAACCGAACTCGTTGGCGACGTAGGACAGGGAGATGACTTCTCCTTCAGGGGATTTGTAGCTGTTGGAGCCGCTGACTACGACGGCAGCCTCGTCCTGAGAAACAAACACAAATTATATTATTATTACTTATAAACCACCAATGGGAGGATTTCTCTTGTCTGTATGTTGTTTGCTTTTTACGGCACTCGATTCCAAAACATATTTTGTCATCGATAAGATGTCATAGAATCAATCTTATATAAATTTATGGAAGTGGGTGCTGTCTGATATTTCATGCGTCATAATTTTTTTGGACTGCAAAATTATCTTTCGTGTTTATTGCAGATAATTTTTCATAAGTGTATTAAAGTATCAATTACTTAAAAGCGTGTCAATTTACATTGTCCTGTGGTTTAACAAATAGCTTAAGTATCATTTAATGTATGGAAATTACATTTATTTTTTAAGGTTTATTTAAGTAAATGTGATATTTCTATGACTTCTTGTCTTGTGCATTCTTATCATGTGCATTCACTCACATAATGTCAGACTTGAAAATCGGGACTATTTAAACTTCAATTGATCGTCATGATTATAAAAACAAACAAAGTTGTAGAGATCAATGGAAGCTGAATACTCATTGCGCTGACCCGATTATTGAGAAAAACATACCATCACGCCTGTATCCTCGAAGGGTTAGGCAGAGGTGTACCTTTGTACACCCACAGTTCGCCGGTATGTTTAGTTCCCATGTAAGAGGGGTCGAGCATATTGCCATTAACCGAGAATTTCATAGAAAAATCCAATAACACCTTGGTCGACTTGAATCGAACCCAAGACCTCTAGCGTAGCAGTCGCGCTTAGCACCACAAGGCCATCGAGGCAGCTGATGATGATTATAAAAACAAAGAAGGTTCCTTACCTTTCCGAGGGTCTTGAGCTGGCCTTCAGCGTTACCGGAGATGCCATTTTCGGTTTCGTAGGCGAACTGGAAGCTGCCGTCGGGAGTCTGCTCGTATTGGTTCCTCACCACGGCAGCGGACTGCTCTAGGTTGGCGGCGTACGCGCACGCGACGAAGCAAAGGGCAACAATGGCGGATTTCTGGAAAGAATTTGAATTTAGATTTTTGATGTTGGGATTTAAAATTTGGTAATTATTTTTAACGGATTTGTAAGTCCAGTAATGATGATATTTTTTGGATATTATGAATAATATAATTTGTGTCATTAAATAAACGATAAATATCGATGACGTTCCATTAAAGTAGTAAGTATAGTATTTTTTCGTACAGTTAGTAGTATAGTTTTAGTATAGTATTTTTGGTAACTCATATTATATTTTCGTAATAGCAAAATAAGATTTTAAATGAGTAAATAAAAACAATAAATACAACAATTAAAAAAAAATGTTAGCTAAAGTAAGTAGCTAAAGTGGTATAGTAGTTAAAATAATTCTTTCTTATATTGACATCGAAAGTTCTAAAAAGCACTTTACTTTAAAGTTAAATAAAAAGAAAAAAATCGTCAGACACTAATTATAAATTTAAAATTGACACAGAAACAAAATTACATCTAATATGACAACTCATGTCATAATAGAACAATAACATATGCATATGCAATCGGACATTCCAATCTGTTGCGTAAATAAATTCTTTAAATTCACTTTAAACTAAACACTTCTATCTAAAACGTCCTTGAACGAGAAAACTCATTGTAATAAAACAACAAAAGAATCCCAAAAATAAAAACAATTAATGAACTTTCAAATAATTTAAAATTACACTTCATTTAAATTAGAAATCACTTAATTTATTTTATCACGATCACTATTTTATGCACGAAATTAAATAAATTAAATAAGCACAGCCGAGAGCGCACTTACCATTTTGGTGTTGCTTATTCGAACTTCTAGTTCAATCTAATGCCGATATAGGATTCCATGTTCTTTTATACACACAGGAATATGAAACGAGATGCCATACCTACCAATAACTTCACAAGAAAAGGTCAACTTTTGTTTTTTTCTGCCTATGTTTTAGTTTCGGCACTACACTTGACATTTCAAATAGTAAAAAAAACTAGTTTAAATGAAAATACTACTTTTGTTCCATTCGTGAAATATTCCGTAATAATAACTATGTCTAGTTCAGATTAAGAGTGAAAAAAGTATGTAAATTTTTATTGCTTTTTAAAAATAGATATTTGTGTTACATTAATTCATTTATTGTATTATTAAATGATATAGGATATATGATAGCCAGTAAGCTAAAATGAGTTTATATGAAACAATAATTATTAATTAAAAGTATTAAAAAAATGCTTAAATCGGGTTATGGCATGTATGTGTACTTTTTCTATAAATCAAGTATTGAGTCAAAAATGTTTTTGACTTGCAATAATAAATTCCACCGACAACAGAGTTATGCAATTATTAATCATTTAAAATTAAAGCTCTAAATGCAAATTAAATAATAATTACCGCAAATTAATTTTGAATAACAAAATTACAAATACAAATTGTTTTGAATATCGAATGCAAAATCAGCCGTCAATTGTTTTCATTATCGTTCAAATGTACAGCAAAATGATAATAATTAAAAAATCACTTGTTGATTTAATTAATCGAACTAATACAAATATGATTATAATTTAGTTAATTAATTTAACTCATGTTTGAATTTCATAACAGTGGCATAATTAAAATGCCATTCCTAAATTAATGATTGGCATTTGAAATATATAAAACAGAGGAAGTCAAAATATGTAATTTGGTGCCGAATTCTCTCTATAGGTACAAATAGAGTTGACCTCTTTGTTTTTTTAGATAGATAGAGATTTTTATTATTCGGTGTATGGACATTATACATGAAAATTTCTTGAATAGCATTTTGGTAAAATGCAATAATAGACAAAAAAACAGAAATCGCTAGTTACAATTTTATGCGAATTTTATGAGTTTTGTCCATAGAGTACTTATACATATATTAAAAATTATATTACAACTTGCATTCAGATCAAAAGAAATAATTAGTACTATTTCAAAAACCTCACTTACTAAAACATCGTTAAAAAGTCATATCTGTCAATTGTAAAACAATCTTCAAAAATGAAGTATAGACTTATGGCGAAAGAACAGCGATTAGTTCAAGGTCGAAAAAAGTGGCACAATGAGTTTTTATGTTCAAATGAAGTGTCAGCTAAAAAGTTAAAAAAGTGCCACCCACACAAAAGCTAGGCGATTTTGAAGTACATCCTTTCAACGGTTACAAAACAACGGCCTATACCTTTGAATAATGTCACAGTTGAGCAAAAAGTTTTGTTAATCACCGCAGGCTGGCGAAATAGCATCTACACAGTAATCAGCTCAAGTCAAAGCTTCGTTGTAGGCATTTTATTAAAACAAAGGTGTGTGACCTAGTTTGCAGCATATTTTTGACGGTCAGTAGACACTATGTTTTTGTATGTAAAACAATTCATTAAAAAGATGTTCAACACATACCGATTGACTCATGAGATTGGAAGGCAAACAGTAGGTGTTAAGTAATAAATAGTTGGCAATACCATTGTTATATCAAAACTCAATACTTCATCCTTTTGCCAAGAAAAAGTACCATAATTATAAATAATAATAAATGAATAAATAATACTAATAAATGCGGAAAATATAACATACATTGCTCTGAACCCAAAGTAAGTAGCTATTATGCACTTGTGTTATGGAATTCGGAAACAACGAAGGTACCACAAAGACCCATAATTATTTCGAAATTGCAAAGACGTCCACAAATGTGATACAGGTAATATTTTCTCTTGTAGTACTATCCAGTGCCTGTTTTTAGTTAACAGAACTTCATTCAAACATGAAAGTACTGTACAACTAGCTTCTTGTCGCACTTTCAAGTTTCAAAACCACTTCAGTTCTTCTCAAGGGGGGTGTAAAAGGCTAGGTTATAACAACATTGTCCAGCAGTACAATACAAACTAAACCATTTATCCAATAGAAATGTACTTGGCTGTATAAAGTACCTAGTTACTTTTCTCCTGGTATTTGTATGATGTAAGTTAAAATATTTTTGTCAATTAAATAGCCAATATTAATAAGTACAGTATGCGTGATGGCAAAAAGGTGGATAAGACTTTGATGCCGAGAACCAGGAATTCCAAAAATGAGGCGTAGGATGGAGTGACATAATGAAGAGATGACTATGCCCAGTAGTGGGTTTCACTTGATTGAAGATGATATATAATGATGTGCCTGTATATAATAATGAACCAAATTATGTTTTGGTCATGTATGTAAAAAAAGTACTTGTGTGCTACAGTGTGCTGTTGTGGCCCGATTTACATTGGACCTTTTCTAATCGCTAGCACGTTTAACATAAAACCTATGTGTGTGATATCATTCTCTTACTTTCTTTATCTATCGCTTCCTCACGACCTACACTTACCTATACCTTGATTTGGGCTCCAACTCGGGCTATTATATTATATTATGGATATTTCCTCGCCACAGGTCAGATTTTCTCTATCAAAATGCATTTTTTTTTGTAAGGAAAGTAAAATGGTAAGTATCGTTTTACTCAACTGACGATCACCATTTCATCAACTATTTACACAATAGATTTAGTTCATGCCGACACAAAGTCATATTTTTGTGAAAAGCGTAGTTCAAAAGTTAAACCTATTCATCGCTTCAAAGTATATTTTCATAATCCGATAACATTAGGCAGATTTATAGGAATATTAATACATTGATTAATATTGAAACTATTTTGTCATACATATGTTTATTTATGTTACATTTATGTATAGAAATATTAGGTATGAATATTATTAATATCAATGAATATATTTGCACATTTGCCCTCTTGATCTTCCTAAAGGTTGCTGGTAGAAGTGACATTTTATATAAATGTTTTACTTTAAAAAAAGTTGTGAGTTTTATTTTATTGTCTGGTTGAGTCTCGCGTACAAACCTATATATTAATATGAGTGAAGATGTATAAACACTCTCTTAAAATACCTCGTCTTGAACAGACGAGCAAAGGACATTCGCGTGAATATAAATTAGGGTTAGTGCAATGAGAAAATTAAACCATTCCGTCAAAGTTAAATTTATCTCTATAAAAAATAGTCTCTGTTATTCTGATAAATAAACTTCATTAATGTAATGTAAATTTCATCAAACATTTTTGTATTGTTTACAGCATAAAGTAACGATCATTCATACTTGAAAGATTCCGCGTTGATATTATTTAGTACATTAATATCAGTATGTCTATTCTGTAAATAATTTCAATATCGAGCTTCACCTGAGTTACAATAAAGCTCATTTCAAAAGTGAACCCAACAGGCCTTGGTTTAAAATTCAAAGAGAATACATTTTTGTCATCTCACCGCGGATTCCGCTGTCGAGATACGAAAATAATGTTACAGAATAGCACTACTGATATAATTTCACTAGGTTAATTTTCTCGTTCCAAAAATACAATAGATAGTTAGACATAATAAAATGTAAAAATTAAATTAAACTTTACAAATATTATCTAGGTACTTCCATTAGACGCTGTAAGTACCTTCGTACCGGAGTAAAACCATTTCGACTGAAAGGCTATATTTCTAGCCGGCACGTGTTTCACGAGTTCTAGCACCTATTAAATTCGTCGGACCTTTTTCAGGACACGACGATACATTTTTGTTACTTTTTCCAGTTAAAATAAGGAAAGCAAAAGTCTAAACCGACTCAGTATGTGACAAGGTTTTTCTGAAAAAAAATTCCTGTGTGGCTTATTAAATTTAAAACGGATTTTTTTCAACTCTACCTATTTTACGCTAGAATAATCTCTTATTTTATCGGGCATTATATTCTTGAAAAACTTAATAAGTTTATTTATTCTATCAGGCCACGCACAACATTTTTTTTTCATTTTTCCTTTTTCCTGTACTTAGCAACATATTTGCCTAATATTTCAAAGGTCACATAATGACCATAAAACTAAAAAGCAATAAAACAAAAAGTGTCAACCACTATTCAACCCAATAAAATCTTTATATCATTTAAATAGTTCTACGACAAACACATTAACATAATAATAAACATAACATAACATATCATCACGCCTGTATCCCCGAAGGGGTAGGCAGAGGTGTACCAATGTAAACCCACAGTTCGCCGATATGTTTAGGTCCCATGTAATAGGGGGCGAGCCTATTGCCACTAACCGGGCACAAATCCAAACTCCGACCTGCTACTGAGAATTTCATAGAAAAACCCAATAACACCTTGGTTGACTTGGGAATCGAACCCAAGACCTCTCGCGTAGCAGTCACGCTTAGCACCACTAGGCCAACGAGGCAGTTAATACCTCGTTGGCAATATAAAAACTAAAACATCATAATAAATAGTTTATTATCCGGAAACAATATAACTTAACCTTACCCCTCAGTCAGTAGGACAATATTCTAGTTTAAAGTATTCGCAACAGTTTTATAATACATTTTAACATACGAATCGCCTATTTCTCATTATAATAATAATAATATAATATCAAGATTTAAACTCGCACTGAAGCCTTAATCGCAATTTACGAGATTATTAATGGATAAATTATATTTTTATATGTTTTTTGTTGTGTTATCGTCATAGTTGCCCTTTGACTAATGAAAAGCTCGCAGTGTTACTACCCAATAGTTTACATAAACAACTTTGAATGTAGAAAAGCTACGAGGTTTTTGTGAAGATTCAGAGTTGAAATTCTCTCTCTCTAGATTAACAATTGACTTAAGACATTTCGGTTCAGTGTCTGAGCATAGTAGAAACCAATCTTGGCTGTCGGTTGTTTCTTCTTAGAACTCTTTTTTATTTATTACATAAATCACGGCAAACCTTTTTCCACGCCTATGTATGTTTGCTACCAATTTAATGACAGTAATAATAAATATTCCCAACAATCTCATCGTACGTATGTCTAAACAATTAAATGTTCTGCGGTTTAAAATAAACTCATTTGTATTTTCTTGTCACACGTTTAAGGCGCTGTGTATAGTAAAAATGGGCTTTTTCAAACAGTTTTTTAGCAAACTGTATAAATGTCAGAGCAGCTAAAAAAACATATGTTAATCTTCATCATTTTTGTGAGATAACCTTTATTTCCAAAACACGATTTCATAAATTTTTCTCGATAAAAAAAATTCGTAAACATACCTCTAAAATGGATTTTCAAAAAAGTTTTCCGGTATTACTGATGAACCAATCTTGATAAATTTTTCAACAGACACGTAATAACTAATAATGAAGATAACCTTTATTTTAGTTTTTCAATTAAGGTAGTATTTTTCCAAATATTCAGATATTTAATGAAAAATAACACATTCCTGACAAACTAAATATGGCGTTTTGTTCGCTTCTCTTTCATTCCTACGCGGACAGACAGTGTGCAGTGCGCTGAGGCGCGGTGCTAGACGGACCTGTGTCACTTTTTTTCTGATTGACAGATCTAAAATACATGACAAAATCGTAAATAATTTAATGAAATCTGTCAAACAATGACACATAATGGAATTTGTAAAGTAAATTCTTACTGTTTTTTGCACATCTAATCTCTTTTCTATTGATCCTCTAAAGAAGCGTAATTTGAATATTTATATTGAAGCTACTTTGGTCTAACGGTCGCGTGCTTTTAAAAAAATTGCGATGCGACAGCTGACTGACCGCAGGTTCGAGCCTAGAAATAGAATTTTATTATTTTGCTTTCATGTTTTTTTCAATGATGTATTTTATTTACTTTTTGTGTAATTTTTAATAAATTGTTCAATTTTAATAATGAAAAAAAAAACAAGTAGTAATTGTTGATTTCTAATAAGATGCATATTTTTTTCATTTTCATTCATGACAAATTTTTCATGACTAAGCTTATACATGGTGTACAATATTGAAGTAACTAGTAATACCAAAAGATGTAATTGAACGCAATAACGTTTGTAATAATTACAATAATGAAGTAAACTGCAGTTTTTCAATTAATGTAAGATATTTGTGATATTTTATATATTACGTCAGCAACGTCCACTAAGGGCACCCCCTGCAGGGTTCGGGCCTCGACTTAGTGCGTTGCTAACAATCTTAATAAAGCAAAACAACAAGGGATGGCTGGATCTAAGTTTTTATTTTTTAGGGACCTATTTTTATTGCTAGTTTGGAAGGCTCGGGCCAGCTTGGTCTAGGGACAGAAGTATAACATTTACGTTACTATTATTAATAATACGCGACGGGCCTCGCTGGCGAGGACGTAATATACGGCGGTTGTGTTTTGTAATGCTGCTGCTAGCTAAATCGAATGCTTCTTGGAGAAGCGTTCTTTTATCGTCGAGGTAGGAGAGAGTAAGTCTGGGGCGTTTAGTCTTAGATATTACGGAAGGTACGTATCGCGCGGGCGCTACGATTAGCGGGTTACGGTGGGTTTCGGAGTAGTCGAAAAATCGTTTGAGTCGATAATCGGGTACGTGAGAGAATACGACGCTGCCGTAAGTCATGATAGATGTCACGCACGCAGTGTAGATTCTCTTCTTATAAGTAAAGTAAGAGTTTACTGCGCTTGCTCAACATACAATTAAGTCGGCCGAGAGCGAAGGCGGCTCGCGCGCGTGCCGCTTTAGGTTATGAAGGTAAGCTTCCGATCAAGGATTACACCCAGGTATTTGGCTCGCTGCTCCCACGGAATAGGCTTGCCGAACAGGGTGATAGGTGGAGGGGTAGCGGGAGGCTGCCGTTCCTTGCTGAAGACCACAGCTGCGCTCTTGGTAGGGTTGACTTCGATTCTCCATTACCTGAACCACTTCCCGAGGTTCGTGACCGCGGTCTGGAGAGTTCGACCTATCGCTAAGGGGCTGGTGCCTGAAGTCGGCGTACATTTGGGGTTTGCCACCGCGAGGAATGTCGCTAACGTTAGTGTGAAGAGAAGTGGAGAGAGTACGGAGCCCTGAGGGACTGCGGCGCGATTCAACAAAATGTTTCGGAAGATGAGCACGAGACGATCTGGCACCTCGAGTTGGTAAAGCTTGAAGATCAAGCCATTGTGCCATACCTTGTCGAAAGCCTTTGCTATATCGAAGAAGAGCACGCCAGTAAGCCTTCCACGCTGAAAACCAGCGTTTATATGCTCGACTATGCGGTGGACTTGTTGGACGTATGAGTGTTAGGTTCCAAAACCGAACTGCTCGTCTGGTATGAGACTCCTGGACTCGGCACAATCCATAAGACGGGAATAAATTATTCGCTCGTAAACTATACGATCCCAAGAACCTTGAGTAATCTAATGGGGCGATAACTAGTGGGCTCAGACTTCGGTTTACCGGGTTTGTGGATGAAGATGACTATCGCCTCTTTGCACATCCGTGGGAAGAGATTTTTCTTCAAGAGGAGTACGCCGTAGGCTCTCGGCGTGAAAGCATTTCAAATTCTAACAACTGTCAAAATCCTCATTAAACTATGAGAGAGATAGCTGCCGAACTTTCTGTATCTCACGAGTCTATCAGTACCATTTTAACTAATTATTTGGGGACGCCACATGTTACCGGTCGGCTAGTCCCAAAAGACCTGAATTTACTCCAACAACTCTAGGGTTCTCCTCTCAGTTAGCACAGGGCACGCAAGGGTGCTCACCGTTCTCGAGGTGGTCCATTACCTACTTGGACCTCCAGCTAGGAAGGCGGTTCACTGCTTTTCTGCAGAGCTGACCGATCTACGACGTGCCTGCTCGGCCGCTAGAATAAGCTATGAGTGGCTTCGTCGACGTCGCCAGAACCGGGATCTTTAGGGTTCAACACGGTTCCACCTGCAATAGCAAGAGGCGAAGAAGCCGCTGACAGTCGCCATTTGAGAGGGAGAGGGAGGCGATGTTGGAGGACATTTCCCTGCTGTCCCCGGAAGAGTTCGGGGACGCGGTGTCCTGTCTAAGTGCAAGAGAACGGCCCCAAAATGCTTGCCACACGCCTTCTAAAAGCAGCTATTGAGCCCCAATATAACTCTCTAAATCTCTCCTGCCCAGGCCCCAACGGCTCATTGGGAAGGCTAATTTTACGAAATGGAAGACACGGCATAGCACACATTCGAGGTGTGCACTGCCTTTGAAGCTAAGCGCCGTGTCCTACGTGGAGTTCTTGGCCCGGATCTTTCGCTCGTGGGTGTGGTCAACATCCTCGCAGACGGCTCGTCTGCCTAAGTGTCTTATTTCTGCTCGTTATTTCTCAGAAAGAGACCTTGGAGCGCGAGCGGGAGGCTAACCCTTTCGTTCCATTGCTCCGCCGATGGCCGATGGTGGGCAGTGCGCGGACGAGAATCCCTGTAGCCAGACCTGCCCTGGGGAGGACGCAGAGGGCGGGGACGGGGGTCCCTCAGCCTTCATTGCACGTATCTACTTGGGCGGGGGTGGTGTAGTGGCATGTACTGCCCCCGTTGTCCTCTCTCCTACATATCCAGCACTAAGGCAAATGATGGCACCAGGTGTTTTGCCAGATTAGACAGAGCCTTTTTCGGGGCTCTCTCTCGGACTCTTGCATCCTCACCCCCTTTGACATGCAAGGCTGGATCATAAATGAGTTTCACGTGAAAAATAAAAAAAAAAACAAAAGAGGTTTATCAATTTACCCTTTCGTACACAAAAAAAAACCTATAAATATACAAGTTTTACAGGTGAGTGTTTGGACTATCGGCAGTGTGAGGACTTCATACCACAAAAGTTATTCACAAAAAAATAATAATTTTCGTTACTATTCGAAACACGCTGTATCTCCATACCCAACCATCAGGCGTAGTGTACGTTTTTTTTTAATATTTTACTCTTCATACTGAAGAAAAATATAGATTGTCATAAAACATATTGTTCAGGTTTTCCAATTATTTTTTTTTTTTTTTTTTTTAGAAAGTCAGAATAGGTATTTTAAAAATTATTCTAAAAATAAATCAACAACATTAAATGCTTGATTTAAAAGTAAAAACACGATATTATGCAGTAGGTGCATAATACTTTAAAAATAATAATCCAAAACATTTATGATTTTATCGGGATTCGAACCAACTGTTCGCCACGAGAGCGCAGCTCAAAAGTAAACATAGTCCAGCAGGGCTAAACTTACATCTAAATAATCAGCGAAATGAAGCTTCAATATTATAACATCGTTACGCATCGGACGAATTCGGAAAAAACGAGAAGCAGGGTCGGGGCTACTCCGTCCCGCACCTGCCCGCTTCACCCCTTCAAAAACATCAATGCTGGCTATACACAGCGCCTTAACCTAAACTTTCAGCTCTAAAATTACTTGATATAAAAATACAAAATATTAATATTTGACGACGTCTATTTAGGTATGTAAAGACAATTAATCTGCTACTCAATAATCATATAATTTTCATAAATTATTTTTATCGTTTCTTATCTGAAGACAAAAATGTTTTAGCTGCATCCAAAGTCTTAAAGTTCAGACATTAAGTTCGTAAAACATAAAACAAGTTTAGATAGAAGTATGTTCTTATAGAACTTGTATCCTACTGGTCTCTTGGAGCTTACTCTAAGATCTTTCTCACTACATTACAGAACTTTAACAAACCTGAAGAAAGCTGAAAAATCTTTGTAATAGTACCAGATATTGAAACAATTCTAACATAAATTTAAAAAGTAGCTTGGTTATCCTCAGTATATCTGGTGGGGTTATTTTTACCCAAAAAAATATTGAAAATACCGGTCAAGTGCGTACGGAGCAGCGTAGGAAGGGTTCCGTACCAATTTGAAAAAAAATGTTAAAATCGGTTAATCGATCAAAGACTACAAACATCAAATGTCTACGACGGTTCCTTATAATTTTATTTTTATTTGTAAGTTGGCTGTTGTCACTTAACTACAGGGGAGATACTTAAATTCTCTTGTTATTACCTCAATTTCCAAAAATATCTCTTTATCTTATCAACAACAGCATCAAAAATAGATAGCTAAAAAAAATCTTTGACATTCCATTAATTATCTTGACCTACGGCCCGATGTTTTGCTTGAACTAACCACACTCGGTCACCTTGAAACTCATACTTTCATCGGAACGGTTATATGCAAGAGGTAAACAAGCACACAATAACTAAATACTATTTGACTGTTCATAATTGGGGTTAGCCTTCAGTTAAATGCTAGTTAAAAATAGACAGACAAGTTTTAATTTTTTGATGTAGTTATCCTGTCAGATTACGATATTTTATTTATTGTACGTCTATAAATTGATTATAGTTTTTACATAAATTATTTTAAAATCATTGATATTTGTAATTTTAATAAGTAGATATATGAAATCATACACCAATATAATCATACTGCGTTGCAAAATCATAGAATTCCTTAAAATAAATTGTATTTATCTGAAATTATCTTTAAATCCTAGTATACACTTTTACAGAGCAGTAGCGCTATTCTGTAACATGATTTTTGTATTTCGACAGCGGAATCCGCGGTGAGATGTCAAAAACGTATTCTCAAATTTGAATTCTAAATCAAGGCCAATTGGGTTCACTTTTGAAATGAGCTTTATTATCACTCAGGTGAAGCTCGATATCGAAATTATTTACAGAATTGACATACAGAGGTGAGTGTTTGGAGCGTGCGAAATTGTAATGACTAATAAACGTTTACTTAATTACCTTTAAACATATTGGTTTCTTAGGTTTACGCGAATGTTAGACATTGAATAAAACTACTTTTTACGGATTTTTTCGCGGTTTTAATTTTAGATTTAGGTCCCGACGTTTCGACACCTTTGCAGGTATCATGGTCAGTCTGCCCGTGACCATGATACCTAAAGGTGTCGAAACGTCGGGACCTAAATCTAAAATTAAAACCGCGAAAAAATCCGTAAAAAGTAGTTTTATTCAATACCTTTAAACCTTAGATCATCTTACAAAGACGAAAATCTATACCAAAAGCAGTTGTTACAGATAATTTACAATAGGGTAAAACTTCTGTAATCATAACTATATGTTACTTTTGGAAAGTAATAGGCCTCTACAGGGTGCTAGAGAAATGTGTGATCATGGTTGAAATACAGCTTCTGCCCATTAAAAGAACAACTTTCTTCAAAGAAGCTATAAAATCAAATGCCCTTTATTACTCCATCTAAAAGAAGCTGCCAAAACACCGTTTTGTTAACTTTATTTTTGACGATAATAATCTGCTAAATGCCGGGATATTTACTTAATGCATAATCACATCCAGTAGACATATTGTCACATGTTGCATCACGTGGCGACATTGCTTCTATAATAATACAATTTCATTAAAATGTTACTATATTCAGTGTAGAAAAGCTCCTCATTCTGTCAACTTGTGTCTAAATATAATATTAATCGCTGGTGATCTTTTGACCTCTACATTATTTGATAATCTTCGAATCTCTTTTATGCAGGAGTGAGTGAATGGAATGCGATTTATTCTTCTGAACAATCAATGGTTTTAAACTGTTTAACTTATAGGTTCCGATTACACAGATGGGTCGGATATGAAAGTAAAATTTGTACATGTTTTAAACAGAGTTTTGGTAACAAATTAAGTGCTTTCGCTCTTCGTGTAATATGTTAAAATATGCCTTATTTTTAATGACCTAAAACTCTACTTTAAAAGAGGTAAAATCCCCCTTTCCCTTTTTTTCTTCTATGTTCTCTATATTTTTATCATCACGTATGAAATCATCATCATCATCATCAGCCGGAAGACGTCCACTGCTGAACAAAGGCCTCCCCCCTAGAACGCCACAATGAATGACAACTCGCCAATTGCATCCACCGGGTGCCCGCCACTTTGACGATATCGTCATCCGGTGGGGGCGGTAGCGCGAAATCCACCGGGGATTCTTAGCACCCCCTGCTCCTCCGTTACCTGACCCGCTACCATAGCCAGGGATAGAGGAGCTGCCGGGTACTGGGGGCCGTCGTGCCGTTTTGTCTGTCATTATGGGGGGGGGGGTGGTCAATTCTCAAGCCGGATACCACACGGCAGGTATGAAATGGCCACTGGGAATCCTCTTCTTGTGCAGCAATTGTAAATCTTCTTCTTTTCAGTAACCTCAAGTTAAGGTGTTAAAAATAATATACAATATTATTAAACAGGCTATCGGTGATTGGCGAGCAACTCTACAACAAATTGTGATACAGTTGATATGCTTTATTTACTATTTCACCTGAAACTGTCTGGGACTTTACGTGTACTTTTAAAATAAATGTAGTTATCACGACTTCTAATTTACAGAAATAAAACGAACACTTAATAAATTATACAACCAAAACTCCTACTCTCATCTTTCACCTTTAAACATACTAATAGTAATTCAACGAACTTCTGAATTTATTTAAGTTACTAGAATTTGAACTTTTGAAACCACTGTCTAGACATTATCTATTTTTGTGTACCTTAAGTTTGAGTCAATATTGTTTAACATAATTAACGTTTTTTTTTTAAATAATCTAAGTATAGTTCAACATCTCATAACTTCTATGATTTTTTAATTTTATCAGAAATATTCCCACGATTTAAATGGACAAAAACATTATTTTATGCCTTACCTAAAAACTTTAATTTCATTACATAAGTGTTTTTAATAAAGCAGACAATCTAGAAAAACTTGTTTTAAATAAGATAAAAAAAATATCCTCAGTGAAATTATTTAATGTTTTAACAAAAAAAATTGTTTGAATGTTAATGAAGTAATTGATATTATTACCATTGAAATAAGTATCTGATATTATAAAGAAAAACCATCTGCTTAGTTTTTATTAGCTATGTGAAGTTCGGCATCCAGTCTCACCGAATTTAGCTGAGTACCATATTTTACGTGGAGCGACTGTAGCTCTTTTTTATTATTTTTATTTTTAATTGTACAACAAGATGATTTTAATAAATTTTCCCGTAAGACCAAAGTTTTTTCCTGTTATTTTATGGGTTTATAAATATTTTTCCGCCACTGATTAATCTAAAGCGCGTTTCCGGCGAAGTCACTTAAGTACTCAATTTATTCGCAGAATCTGTCTTTAATTGTGATTCCTTAATAGGCAACAATGCTACTGTATGTTATTTTATACAGGTTACAGTTAACCTTGGGAAAATTAAAAATATGTTTGACAGCTTAAAATTATTTCTGCAGTAAAATGTGATCATCACTGAACAAGTTTTAATGACGTGAATCTGCAAAAAAATGTATAACAATTTTTGGGAGTAATTCAATATTTAAATTATTCTTATACCCACAGCTGTTATTTACACTATAGTTTTGACATATACCACTAACTAGATATTTAACCTAGTGCTATAAAATATATCCTTGACATATTAAGTTTTGTTATTATTCTTCTATGCATCGATTGCATTGTAACCTAGAGCATAATATGAGAACGAGATTACATTATTAGAGGAAATATACTTAATTAGGACCTACTTAGGTTTTTCCTCATTTCATCCACGTGCAAATTATACATACAAACATTTTTGTCTATTGTAAATGTTTTTTGTACATAATTTATGGTCGATTTTGTATGAAAAGAACTTTTTAACCGACTTCAAAAAGGAGGAGGTATTCAATTCGACTGATTTTTTTTTCATGTTTGTTACCTTTGAATTTTGAAAAGGTGGACTGATTTTGAAGAATATTTTTTTATTTGAATGGTGCATCCTATGTGGTCCCATTTAATTTGGTCTAGTTATGTCTGTAGGATCCATAAGGATTAAGAAAAGTTATTTTGAAGTCGGATTTTTTGTATTTTTTTTTATTTGTAAAATATTGGACCAGCAGATTCATAAACTACCACGGTCTGCAACTCGAGAGGTGATCACTATACAAATGACGATCAAAACGACATTTTTGTACTAATTAGCATATAGTAAATCACCGCTTAAATTATAAACCAAGATAATATAAGCTAAAAGTATACAGCTGATAGACAATGAACCAAAAGTCACCTTTTAAAATTAACTGGTGATTTATTGTCGATCGACAGTTTCCTAATTTTGACCTTAAACTATTAATAATGCAGTAAAACTTAGCCTCTACTCTTAGAGTATACATAAGAAACTATAGAGTAAGCCTATCAGAGTTTGAACCTCAGCACTAGTGTGAACTAGTTTTTTCGTGAATTATGTATCAAGATGGAGCTTGCCGTTTTATAAAAACTATCTAAAACACTAATATTATCCTAACAATGTCAAAACCATCGATATTTTCGTATATAAGTTTCTCGTTGCGCGAAAATTAACTTAAATCAGTAAACAAATGTACTAGATACAGACTAAAAACTGCTCTCGCTTGGCACAAGGGGAAACTACCGATAGTAGCAGTCTATATATATGTTTAGTCTATGCCTCTTCTACATTGTCTTTGTCTTTCGCCATCGATATGTCAATGCTAGCCTTCAGGTCGTCAATATTGTGTCAGAGCGACAAATTAAATATTCCAGAATGATGCAATTCACGTGACTATACCTTTGGGCCAGATTTAATGGTTTTAAAATAAGGGCTTGCACAATAGTTTAAAGAATGATAGAGATTGTTCATTTAATCCGTTGTATTAAAGTTACACTTATCTAAAGGCACAGATCAGGTCTAAAAAACATTCCGCTAATTGTGCTGGTTGGTGATATTGAGCGTTATTTTGTTTTGTAATTTACACCAACCAGAACAATTAGCGGAGCAGAATAAAAAGCTGAGCGTAGTAAATAAATAAATTTTACTCAAAAAGTAACCTTTATTTAAAACATTCATAATTAAAACAAAGTCAGCTTTTTTGCTCGAATAAAAAAAAATGTTGATTGAATTCACTGCCTACAAAATGCCAATTACAATTTGAATCTGTTATTAACTTATGAAATTCATACTTAAAATGCAACTTACATTTTTCTCTTTATCTTGCTTGATTAATTGATAAATAACATAACATAACATGAACATGGAACTGCCTCGTTGGCCTAGTGGTGCTAAGCACGACTGCTACGCTAGAGGTTTTGGGTTCGATTCCCGAGTCGACCAAGGCTTTATTGGGTTTTTCTATGAAATTCTCAGTAGCAGGTCGGAGTTTGGATTTGTGCCCGGTTAGTGGCAATAGGCTCGCCCCCTATTACATGGGACCTAAACATATCGGCGAACTGTGGGTGTACATTGGTACACCTTTGCCTACCCCTTCGGGGATACAGGCGTGATGATAATTGATAAATAATCCTGGTCAATCCTCTTTTTATGATGTACATAATAAGAAAACACCTTCTTTATCAAAATAAAGTGTAGATTAAGAAAAACATTTTTATATAAAACGGCCGTATTGTACGAGAAACGACGATGACATCCTTTAGAAAACAATGGTACCGCAGCCATTGTACACCATGATTTATACAGTTTCCGCTTAAGGCACAACGCTACTTTTCTTTCGTTATTGGCCATTTTATGGGAGCTCTGAGGTCCTCTGCAATTCGTGCTCAAGATTTATAATTTACATATTTTTTCAAATGGCAGGATTTAAAAAGTTTCATTTAATTTTGTGTTTGTGGCTCGTTTTGTTTTATTGTCTTTTGGGTTGTTTATTTTGTTTTTTATTTAGGAATGTTTTACGTTACATTTTTTTTTTTGTTAGGTATATATAAAACTTTTTTATTAATACTTTTTATAATCCATGCCAATTGTTTAAATAAAAACTAATTCCAGTAATTAAACTTAAAATATTTACAGTATTGTAAAAACTAAGCCTACACATTAAATAAGAAAAATTATGTACTAAATAAAACTAAGAACTAAAATAAGGCGTCAAAAAATTCACCCACGTCGCTGTCGACTGGGAGTGTGCCCAAAAGGCTGGCAGCATTGCCACGTTGTATGGCAATGCTTATGCGCTGACCTAGGTAGAAGCCAGCCTTTGGGTCACGCGAAGTGTCAATCAGGCGTCTGGATAAATCTTTAAAAAAACTGTGTGCACTCGGACCCCACGGACCAAGTGTCTCAACTCCAAACGGCTCGAATATATAACTTTCAACTAGGTTGGAATATTTCCGCCGCTTGAGGTTCTCAGCAGCCGCAGCAGCAGCGCCAACACAGCACGACGTGCTAGGAAGATGGGAAGGCGCAAGAGTGTCGACGCAAGTAGCGTCCCACACTAAAGGCCTACCCACCTTCCACGGGAACAAAGACATACCGTCCGGTCTCTTGCCGTCGTCGCGTGCCAGGCCATTGGGTTCGAGTACAGCTGGAACGCCCACGGCGACAAGAGCTCGTCGGATAATATCGTTTATATTAGCATGCCGCGCCATGCGGCCCGCGCTACGGCTACATGATAGGCCGTGGTGTCCGAGGCTATTGACAACTTCGCCACAGTGACAGCGATGCGGGGTACAAGACGAAGCCCCAAGGCGTAGGGCAGCAGCAAGGCGGAAAGTAGTGTCGTCGAACAAGGTGCCTATGTTCGACGAAGGCAATGCTTGAAGCCAAAGGCCTGACTCCCACTCTCCCACAGCCAGTAAGCGCGCACGCTCAGCAGAAGTATTGGAAGAAGAGAGTAGATTTTCTTGAACTACTCTGCAGAGCGGCTCGTCCCACTGTCTCTGGGAAGATGGGCAGACAGGAGTATTTGAATGCGGGCAGGCAATTTTCCAGGCATCCACAGCCTCGGTGAAGCACGGCACCTCAAAATTAATCAGTGTGGAACTGAGAATATTCCTGATTAATTTATCAGTGCCGTGGACCGAGGATATGAATGCCGGTAAGCTAATACTTGTAATTTTGCGGACGCCGAGCCCGCCCATACGGATGGGAAGAGTGGCTTGAGCCCAAGCTCGGTCGTCCAAGGCCACATTCAAAATTGAAATGAGTGTATGTTTTAAAATTTGGTCCATTTTATCCAAAAGTTGAGGGTGCTTCCATAAATGGGAAGCACGAAGGAAATAAATTAATTTAGGACCGAAACAACAAAACCGAATTAGGGTAATGGCCGAATGCATATTAATTTGGTGCAGTCTATCCGAAACATCATTAAAATTTTGAATTTTTTCGTCTATAAAAGTAGGAAAGGCTTCGTCGAAGATTGGAGACCCAAGGAGACGGAGAGAGCTTTTTTCTGTAATTTTTAACTCAGGGGCTATTGCGAAAAATTTTGATAGAGTCAGTCGACTGTCAGTGACGTTATTTAAAAAAAGCTCACATTGTTTAAATAGTTTCAAAAACATATTTTTCTTTAAAAAGCCTGATTTGTTTCATGGTACATTACTTTTTAGAAATTGCAATACTCCATTACAAAATCATGTTTATTTCAAGAAATATAAACTTGTTGCAATCATCTGTGAAATATTTTCAGTTTTATTATTAAAGTTGAGTCTGTCACATTGTAATATCACAAACTAAGCTCAAAGTTCCGAGTAAAAAGTTCTTATTACTTCAAAATGAAAAATATCTCACTTTTCCCAGTACTGCAAGACAACTCTGTGTAAAAGATCTATTTACTTTACTTCATCGTGATACTTATTATATTGCATTACCACGCAACAATTTATGTGTACACAAAACATATTTAACACTAACATAGGATGACGTGTTTTGATGGCTACTAGATCTGTGTTACAAGAAACTAAATTAATAAAATAGCAAATAGCAATGTAACATTTAAATAGGTATAAGTATACTAATTCTATTGAAAACATTTCCGAAAAAAACATGGCAGATTTTGCATTTTGTACTCACTATTTTAAAACAACAAAATTATGTTTGGTCACAATGTAAACTCATGTTTGTCATTTTTAACCAATGAACCCACAAAAAAAAATAGACAAACTATAAAAAAACAGGGAGCATCTACTTTAAAAACGCTAACTTATCCAGACAATTTATCTATTAAATAATCCAAAATCTTAGCCAACATCTTATTAAAACTCAAGTAACTCCATACTACTGAATTTATGAGCAATCATTTTAAGGGCTCGGATTATTAAAGGAATAATTCACAAACTCCCCGTGTTAGTGCCACGTATTAAGCATATTTATCATACTTAGTATTAATCTCTTTGAAAGTATTAAAATAATAAATATTTGCGAACTTGCATCTTCTAAGATAAACTCGGTAGAATCAAGTCTCTAGGGAAAGCCGATGTATCATGATGAAATTGAAAACTCTGAAAGTTTGAAAGTTTAATCTAACTGAATATAGAAATGCAAATAATTTTTGAAAAGGAAATATTAGTTTCGACTTATTTACCAGTTATGAATTTACATATTTTGAGTTTTTTTTCTTGATCTGAAACCTACGTATCGCATACTTTTCATTACCACAGTCATTTGCCTCGTAATCGCCTTTTCGCCTCATGCCTAAACTAAAAGAAAAAAACAAAAAACATACCTATTACCTACTATTAAGTAATTGTATAAATTTACTGTCAAAGATGATAAATATTAAGAACGTCTTCTTTCTTTCGCATCCTAAACACAAAAACCCAAGCCAATAAAGTCAAAGGAATCCCGAAAAAAAATCAGCAATATAAATAAAAGAACAGCACACATACTTTATTTAATTCAGTACGATTCTGAAATCCCTTTCTTGAACTCCCATATGAGTCGTTTACATTCTCAAATAACTTCTGTAACGGAATACTGAAGACAATTTTGTCGTGACCTAAATGTTGGTTACGTCTCATCTTTGTTCTTAAATCAGGTTAAAAGGACAATATTTCTTTGTATCCGAAGCTCTGACAAGAAATAGAGCCTTATTTAGCTAGAATCCTCATCTACGCAGATCCTTTCAGAGTAATGTTAGCTTTTTAAGTAAATGTATTGAGGTTTCTTTAAATTATCTCTTTCTCTAAATGGTTGAAGTAAATTATAGGGTTTTTAAAAGTATAATGCTATTGTTAAATGCTTTAATCAAATAGATCTTTCTTTAACCCTTGTGAAGAAAATCTTAATACCGCTATATATATTCTCTGGGACATAATAAACTATAGTAGGTACTAAAGCAGAAATTGTGGCTTACTTAAATAACGTGTCGATTACCAAATAAGTACTTTGTTATCTAGATAAGCTTAAAAAGAATTAACATAGACATTCTCGCGACTGGCTTCCCGAGGATTTTGTAGCTACCAATGATTAAGTCATTGCAATCATGTCATGATCAAATAAGGTTACGAAATGTGCTTAGATGAAATATTGCTGTTTCAGACGATGCACAAAAAGTGGCCAACTGCAGTCAACTGGTCATTAGTACCAGAAAAAGTAAGGTAATCGCTTCAACAGGGTACAGCAAAAGTGGATTCGAAAAAGGAGGTAGCCAGTGCCATGGTACGTAGACTAACTGTTTTAATAAGTATACTGAAAAGTGTAAAAGAAGAAGAATATTTTACACAATTAGAGTATATTTTTTAAAAAATACTTTTTGTCGTTATACCTACTACTACAGCTGTTAACTTCTTTGTCGTCATCAGACGCCACGTACCAAACTTGAAGACTAAAAATTACTTAAGTTTTATCTAAAATCACAAGAGCAAAATCCTCCAAAACAATCTTCAGCCTTCAATATATCACACACGCCTTTCCCGCCTTAACAAAATTAAATTAATACTAGTATACGTGACGTCAGTAAGGGGAGATTAGTCACAATCCCACAATTAACTCTTGCAAAGCTCTTATATTGTAAATTCAGTCTCGCGTCTGAACCGAGCCGCTACGTGACGGACTCCTATTCAAATTAAAAGGGCATTAGACAAGCTTGTAGGTAATGCTTCTAGATTTAGATATTTTGGGAATCGGGGTTAGTTAGAGAAGTAAGTGAGGGTGTAAACCTAGAATTGGTAATTTGAATTAGGACAACGTCCATGAAATAGATCATCAGGTTAAGAATACTTCAGAAAATGAGAATGTCCTGTTTTTCATTTGTAAATGATAACTGATATTTCAAGTTATAGAAGTCAAAACAAAAAATCAAGATATTTTGTTTGGTACAAGTCTTGTTCTGGATTTTTAAATGAATAAAACTGTTTAAAAGGGGCATTAAATCTGTTGAAAACAAGTTTATTCACATGAAGCTCTAACGGTGAGGTTTTATGATGGTGTAAGGAAATTTATGAATTTCCTCACAACCGTACTTTCCATCCGACTTGCTTTAAGCGCAATATGATTTAAAGGCAAAAACAGCCACAAGAAAAATATATCCTAGAAACTCACATCTATTTATAGTCAGAAAAAAGACTCTGAAATGTCTTTTGAACATTTATATTTTACTTTAACATTTCCATCTCCAAATATAAACTACATAATATATTTGGCCAGTAAAAATGACGAAAGGTCCCAAGAAACCGCAAAAAAACTTTCACAAATATAAGTGTTCTATCTCCCAGATATGCCACAAATTATATTATATAATGATAGAATGTCTAGGCAAAGAAGAGGGACCTGCGGAGGGAACGTGACCAAAATAATATGTTAGAACGAGAAGCTTTGGCGAGGATATAGTCAAATTACATGTTATATCCACGACGTTGGAGTGGCCTATCAGAGTAAATAACCTGTCAAGTTTCGTCACCAAACTTAATATACTCACTTATGTCTCGAAAAAGAGTTTTTTCTTTTTATTATTGCTTGTCTGTTATAGTAAGAAACCTGACTATCAGATTTTTGTTCGATAGAGTTAGCAGTGTTTCTCTAGCAGATTACAAAGTCAAAGTCATATCGGAAGCCATATTGTTCTTTTTTTAAACCTAGTTTCGTCATACCAAAAAATGGCTTACACTAAGCTCCTCTGTCTACGGTTCCAAGATATTCTTTGACGTTCGATAGTGCTTTTACTACGCTAAATGTTTTAGAGAGCAGCATAAAGGTTCAAATCATGGAATTAATCTTTCGATATATGTGAAAATCTTTTCCTAAGTAAACATCGATCACACCATTATCACAATAATAATCTTGTGCCGATGCACCAAGGCGACTTGCCGTGTAGAGTAATAACTGCTTGAAAATAAAAATAAAAAATATATGTAAGGCGAATTTTCTATACCAAAAACCAATAGATAAGCCTTGTTGTTTTGATGATATTTACTGAATTTAATGTTATACAACTAAAATAATTAGTTCCAATGAAATTCAACAATTCAAACTCAGTCTCACTTCTATTCCCTATTTCAAGAATTTTATTATATTACACCGAGTATAATTGAGCTTTTCTCGAAAGAGCAGAAATAAGTACCTACTTAGCAATTTATTTCATTTGAAAATTGTATCACAATTTTCCTGCAACGCAATTTGATAGTACTCTGTTAGACTAGCTTACTTTCAACATAATAAGTTGTTAGAAAATCTATTCATCGTGAAAACGTCTTTAAACTTTACCTTGCGCTATTTACAAAAGCTTCATTAAATATGATTACTATGAAAACTGATTCCTTGAACTGAACTGAACTGCCTCGTTGGCCTAGTGGTGCTAAGCGCGACTGCTACGCTAGAGGTCTTGGGTTCGATTCCCGAGTCGACCAAGGCGTTATTGGATTTTTCTATGAAATTCTCAGTAGCAGGTCGGAGTTTGGATTTGTGCCAATAGTAGTGGCAATAGGCTCGCCCCCTATTACATAGGTCCTAAACATATCGGCGAACTGTGGGTGTACATTGGTACACCTCTGCCTACCCCTTCGGGGATACAGGCGTGATGATATGTTATGTTATGAAAACTGATTCCTACAACGTTTCGTTGTTGAGCATGTACAAGTATAACTAGGTAAGTACCTGCTTTATTACAAAAAATTGTTTTCTAGAATTTGCCTTTTAACTTGACTTTTTTATGAGATCAAATAACTACATTTTCTCTTTAAGCTAATCAATTACATTTCGTTTGTAACACTTGAACGAGCTTTTGTAATGAGCGAATATTTAGGTAAGTACTTACCTATATGTAAAAATCAAACGTCGCAATAAAGACCTTTCTTTGACATTTATTTGCTAATGATAAGTTACTAAAGGAATCAAAAAATACTCAAGGTTTTTTTTTACTTTTATTAGTGCAAAGAGCCTGTATAATCATTAGTAGCAACGTCTAGTGGTTGATTAAAATAGTTCTGCTTAAGGCGTTTTAAAAGTATAACACCTTATCTACAGATCAAACAAATCAAAAACAAATTTGTAACGTAATAGTTAGTGAATGTTACCTTACATGACAAATAAATAAGAGTATATTATGGATATATTATGTAATGGATAGAAAGTAGGGTTATGTATATGCTTTTATTGATTTAGAACTTTTGGCTATTTATTTCTACAAGTTCCTTCAAGCGAACATTTTGAAGAACAAATTACATTAGTATGTTATTTTTTCACATCAGAGGTTTCAGAAGTATTATAGAAGTATTGGTCTAGCTGTTGATAGAATAATTGGATTAACCAAACTTTAATGGTCATACTCATTCAATCCAGTCTAGGACATTTTCTAAAATCCCCTTTTTAATAGTTTGATCAGGATCCGAATGTAAAATCAACTTGTAAGTGACGGAAACCAACTTTGTCTAAGTTTTGTATAATTCCGTTTAAAATTGCCATTCAAACGAACGTGCCTTGGATAAGTATGTAACGTTATAGAACAAAGAAAATGTTTTGGGAAGGATAGTTAGTAGTGGTACTGAAATGCTAAGATAAAATATTAGAGGTTAGGCGTATAGATGGAAAGGCAAGAATGGCTGAGTGATAAATGCTGAATAGTTTGGTGATACTTGGTGTTACTAGGATATCGAAAACATTGATTTATTATCTATCCAAGGCAATTAATATGAGAGAAAAACGTCTAAACTACTTCTACACTTATAAAAAAGCTAACTGCATTTGGCAATTGGGAATATTTTTTTCCACATTGCCAGAGGTATAGCTCATTTTACACCGGTAAGTTTAATGTTACATACGAATCTATTAACGTGATATTTTAAAACATCCAGCATTTTTACCAATACGATATCTATCAATTACCCCACTGGTTTACATATAATAAGATCCAATCAGCGAGCAGTCCCGCCATTTACCGGTAACAGGTCGTATTGACGACTCGTTCTCAATAGGCAATTATGATACCGCTTCAGTTTGCAAGGGCGAGTTTTTTCAAAGCTTCCCGAACACAGCTAATGAAGCATAACAGCTTTGTGATGAGATACAACATATCCTTTGAAATGGAAAAGGGGATTTTCGACTTTACTACTTTGGAATAAAGGCTCCCAATTTGAAGATATGACTTTCATTCTTTTGTGATTCTGACGGGATATCGTGTTTGTAGGACGTGACGATCGATATGTAAACTGGTTGCGTGAACATGATTACAAGAGATGAATTATTGAAAATTATGATAAGGTTTAATGCATAATAGCTCTTCATACAATCATTAATAATAATTTTAGTTTTTAAGTTTATATAGTTTTATTGTTTATGTTTAGTATTTTATATTTTGTTCTTTCTATAATATTATTGTATTTTAATGGCCCTTTGTTGTCTAAAGCAAATAAATAAAAAAGTCAATTTTGTACATATGAGAATTATCGTCATATTAAGTTATGATTTAAAATCCTTTAACAGTTACAGTTTTCCGCTGAATCTAGTACTAGTAGACTGAAGTTCGCAGCAGAAGAAGTCATAACGTCAAAACCATTCTGAAAATAACTTTGAAATAGTACAATCATTAAATGTTTAAATTCTTAATAAACATCATCACCATTTCATATACCCACTAAATCGGATACCCAAGTAAAAAAGCCGTTCTTTTCGCTAAAACGGTATCAATCGGCTTATCCTCCTTTAATTCCATCTGGCCGTCTCAATAAAATTTCAATACAAATAGCAATCGATACCTCGGTTGCCTGATCGAACACGAAAATTGTTTTGAATAGCCAATCGGTATAGTAGCCGGGAACGTTCCAGAACTTTTTCATCCCCATTTGAATTTGAACGTGCTCTTAATGAGAGGGAATTGCGTTTTGACGATATTACTCCACTGGTTCAATTTCAGTCTTATTGAATTTTCTACGGACCATTTTGCGAATGTTATTGAATTCTGTAGCGATTCACTGGACTATTAAGATTTTAAATCGGTTTTCCTGTATTTGCTTGGATGGTACTGTGAGATTTTTTTGTTCAGTTAAGTTGTAATCCTCTTTGAATAGATGTAAAAGAGTCATTTGCTTCAGTAAGGATATGTCAGTTTTCAAGACTAATTGAAAAACTTAGGTCCAGTAAGTACTACATATTCACAAACCAATAATGAATAATATATTAACTTTCAGAGCTATTAACCAAATTTTCATAATAAAACAACTTGAACAAAAAGTTAATACGGATATACAAAAAATTGCATGATATTGTAATGATATATATTAATACCATAATTTTATGAAGAAGAAATGCTCCGAGATTTATCTTCAACAACTCTAATGACGTACTTACCTTCTCGATTTGCCAGACAAACAGTTCCACTTGAGATTTTCTTAGAAATTATTATACAAGCTGTATTTCCCAGTATTAATGTGAAATATGAAAATCATAATTTCTGCAATAAGCTAACAGGATTTTTCTATCTAATATTAAACATAATTTCTTAACTATCTCATCATCATCACCATCACCCACCACCCTTGTCCTTCTACTAATGGGCATAGGCCTTCCCTTTTTCATGGTGTTTTCTACGGTCCTGTGCCAGCCTCATCCAGACTCGACCCGAGACACTAACTATGTCGTCGACCCATCTTTCGATCCCATTTTTTTTTCTTTATTTCATTCAATTCTTATAAAAATTCTGGACTGAAATCATATTAAGAAACATAACAGAAAGTAACTAAACCATTCCAAATACCTGGATAGATTAATTCTAGGAAATCGACACATTCTGAAAGAATTGATACTGTCAGCTGAGGGCAAACTAATCCTATAAAAATAGTCTTTGTATCAAGGCTTGAGCTTTAAGGTATTTTTGGACACTAAGCCAGCAGAATTCAATTGTATTTAAATGAAGAAGAAACCTGTCCTTAATTTAAACTTGATGTTTCAAATACTAGAGGTCACACTCTATTACATAATTAAGCACCTTTGCCACTCCCACGCATCGTGTTCTGTGTTTTGCAGATTTAATTATACCTCTCATATTTGATAAAACTTTTCTAAGAAATACTAACACCTACACTTTGAACTTTGATAGACACAGAACAATATCTTCTATTTTATTGTAATGAACATGACCTGAATATTTTGAGAATATATCAGCGCGGTTACCATGAAATCTTAAAGAAAGACTGTTGTCGTTGTGTGAGCGAGACGCCGCTACGTGCAGTATCGTGACATCTCGCTTCCACAACCAACAGTAGGTATTGATTTCAGACTTCATGGTACAGGTATTGAATTTTACGTGTATATCTGATTAGATGACTAATATTGCTACAGGTAATATCATCTCACACCTACATAGAATTCCAATTTAAGTTTGGGTGAACAATCGCTAGATATATGTTTCACAATAGTAATAATAATAAATACCTATCCTTTGAGTCGTAAGTTACAATCTCTTCATATCATGTGTGGTATTTAGCACTTAAGAGATGTCATCATTTATGTACTAAATAAGTATATTATGTCGCTCTTATATTCGACGTTTTGTTAATAGGCAAGGACGTAAAGGGTTCAACTAAGTTCTACACTTATGGAGTTGCAGTCTTACTGAATTGTACTACATAACTTTTTTTTAAGTTATATTATACTTGTAAGGTTTATAAATAATATGCGTCTTATCTTTAATCCTGAACACTAAAATCTAAGGGCAAAACTAAAAGCAAAACCGTAGCGTAAACAGTCCAAAAACAATTTTACCTTGCGGTGAAAAAGCAAGTCCATATTCGCAGCGACTTTAAATTTTTTCTAATAAGTCGTCGGTGTAGGTGTAATAAAATGGCTGTAATTCCATGTATCGCAATACGTACATTAGTGCGACAGGTGTGAACGTTGCTGTTTCGGGAGACTATTCTGATGACTTTTATTATGTAACTGCAGTTTTAAAATTTACTGATGAACAGTTAATATTTTTTACTTTAATATGGTTATTGTTATTTATGTAAATCCACAAACTAAGCTCCAGTATCGTTTTATTAATAAATGATACGTTACAAACTTTTGTTTGTAAAATTGGTAACGTATCATTTATTTAGACACATTTTTTTTTCCCCTTCCTATACTGTCCCACTGCTGGGCAAAGGCCTCATAGACACATTAGAAAATCGTTTATTTTATCTACACGAATATTTATAACTGACTTTCAAAAAAGAGGTTGTACGCATGTTTGTGCATCTTTTTATACAAAATTTACAGAAATGTACATACTAAAGTTACATGGTCCTCAAGTGAAGAGATTAAAGCAGAAATAAATAGTTAAGTTTATTGAGTAACTCGAACAATTACTACAGATAATCTAGATACCAATTCAAAGCACTAGATTATTTATACCGAAAGACAAATATAATAACAATATTATTAGCATCATAAACGGTGGAACATCTAATTGAATTCATGAATACCATGATATTTACTGCTGAGCCCAGCGCGTGAAAGGTCAACACACCAGCTTAGGCAATCATCCACTTAACTATAACGACGGGCCATCACTTATCTGATCTTTGTCAACAAGTGAGAAACAATGGATCACCTGTTAAATGCATTATTTTAGGTACAGATTTATTATAAAATGTCTACTTTTTGACATAGTGAAGTAAAAGTACTACCTGCTCTTTGAATAGCAGTTTTATTTAATTTTTTAATATTTAGTTACGTTACCAACCTAGATTTATTTACGAAAGATTACTTATAATAAAACTTTCTAGTCTGCTAAAATCTGTTTCCTTTTTAACAACGTGTTTCTTTTGGCTTTCCTTCAAAATGGTGAAGGTTGGCACTGGTGAAAGTCAGTCACAATTCTCTTTTATTTAGGACCCCACACCTACACCGTTAAAATATTCATCTCACATTCATCAGATTGCATCAGATACAGTATTAATACTTAGAACAATTCTATAAATGTTTTCGCAGTACCTACTGTACGTCAAAAGGGTTGACTACACCTGGCAGTACTTCAATTAGCAACATAAGGTGTCACAGAATTCGCAATCTGGATTCAAAAATACATCCACAATGGCAGACTGCCAGTCAACCGTATGACCTGCCATTGACATTGAAATCATGTTTCTATAAGCAACTACTCTAAATTTGGCGAGAGAACAGCCAGCTGATGAGTACCTGACATAAATAATTGCGGAAACTATTATTTAAATCATTAGGCCTGGTTTAGACGATGCGAGGAATATCGTGCGAGTTGCTGTACACTGCGGCACTTGCACTGTATGTTGTTGTAAGTGATCGATTATAGACGGCAATGTACTGCAACTTGTACGATTTTTCTCGCATAATCTAAACCAGTCATAAGTCTCCATGTTGACTAAAACAGATGTTATGAGTGCATACCTATGTACGGCCTTTTAATATTTTTACGTTCCAATACTATATCTATATAAAAATTATCGAAACATGTCTACACTTAATTATGTATGTTTCTATGTAAAACAAAACGACTGAAAAGGATATTGTTACATTGACAGTTACTTCTAGACTAGAGACAGCATAAGGGATCCTCTAGCTGGAGGCCTTAAGGTCCTCGCCAAAAGTCCGAAGAAGCAGTCAAAGCCTGCGCTAAGGCTAACTGCAAAGAACTCAACCAAAAAAAAAAGAAAACACGTTAAGCTAAGCTTTTACTTATCTACAACATAGCTTAAATGATTAATCTTTTAAAAATATTCATTTTCAAACCTTAATGAATTTCTTCCCCTTCCCTGAGGGTTGATCCCCACTGTGGGGTGACTGGGGTGTGCTGCGTTATTGCTTAATCGATGTTCATTAAACGAGTGACTAAGGGGACTTTAATTAGGTCTCTTAAGTTTTAATAGCCATTAGGTTTATGGAAAACTATCTGAAAACATTTTAAGTTAAAGAGAAAAGTGTGTGCCTGGTGAGGAGCAAAAAAAAAGTTTTTTAAGAGTTTGCCCAAAAAAAAAAGTGTTATGTTTTTAGTGTTCCTGTATTTTTTATTTGTCATTGCTTAACTTATTCTCAAAATACGACCTCATACAATTTTTTTCAGTAGTAGCTGATACATGAGATTCCTATCCTCTATCAATTAATTACATTAAAAAGGACTATAAATCCATTATACAAGCAATCACTTACTTGAACACCAATCTAACTAGGTCGGACGGTGCTACGTAATGCAAAGTGCACAGAATAGGGCTTCCGTTGCATATTTTAATGCGCAGCCGAATGCGACGAGGCGCGAAATGGAAATCTTTCGGGATCGTAACTGCCTGCCTTAACTGTACTGCAATATCGGAATACTGTTTTGGAAAAAATATGCTATCAAGGATATTGCGCGCTCTCACAATTTTGTGTAAGATTTTTAAATTAATTTAAGAATTTTGCGGAAAAATTTAAGTTTTCAATTTCGTTTAATAGATTGCAATGTTATTACTGTTTCGATTGCATTTAATATGACTTCGAAATGATAACAATTTGCCTGAAATGGGTGTGGTTTCAAATATTACACAAAACGTTAAATACTATATATAAAGGTAGAAAACGGGCAACAATGACTTCCTATTGACCTTGAAATAAACCCTATAGACCCTATAGATATACAGACACCTAATAGGAAATAGGTTTTACTAAGGTACCATAAATAAAAAGACACACATAACCCATGAAACAGTTTTCATTTTGAAACAAACAAAATAATCATTAACAATTTTATTACATAGGTTAAAAATCGAGGATAGAACTAAAATTATTGATACACTGCACGTATCCACTATTAGTGCCGTGGGCAATGAACTATGGCATTAATATGGAAGAGTGTTCCAGACAAACTAATACAAAACAAAATAATCTAATAAATAAACAACACTATTTAAGGAAAATAATCATCGTACTTATTGTTACATAAACAAGTTGTTTTTTAAACTATCGCACTGCATGTTTACTGTAATATAATTCACGGGAATAAGCGCGTTCATTCATAAATACAATATATTTCACGTCAACCCCAAAAAAGGTATTTATTATATTACTGTAAACATAAAAAAATATTGAGTTTAAGATATTAAAGAAAAAAAAAACATTAATTTAAATATCAATAAACAGCTATACTTTGAGTACATCTTTATGCTCTTGCATGTTGTTTTCTTGTACACATACCAAACCCCGTCATGTAGCAGAAGGTAAATGGCCGTAAATGTTTTTGGTTGGAGACCCTAAGATAAATAAATAAAAAATATCAAACTACAAATGTATTTTTTTTATATTCTTGAACAGTTGATTTGTGCTATAAAATGTGATAGCAGTGAAAAGCAGTTTATCTTGCTGATGCAATATCAATCTTTCGTTATCATGTCATAAACTGCAATTGATAGCAAAAATATATTAAATACGTCATACGAGTGTGACAGATTAGCTCAGTAGATATACTTAAAATACTTGCTTATTATACTTAGAATATGGTACCTATTTTCAAAGCGTTGATTTTCCAATCATGACGCTAAATTATCTACAGCAAAAATTGAATAGAACTACATAAACCAAAATCCTTCAAATTCAGTCATAAAACTATTTATATCCAAACTTAAAACATTCTCCAGTTGCATAATACATTCCGACAGTCAATACTCCAATAAAAGTATGCGTAAATAAACATATCAACTACAAACAAACACTACCATATAGTTTTCAATCAGCACAACGTTTCAAATAGATTTTTTAACAAAGTGATTCTATAATTATACTATGGAAACTCAAACGCCTAAAGCCACGTCCGATAATCGGTAACTATTTTTTGTAGGAGAAAAATAGAACACACTGAAATGTAATAGGCTACGCATACGTCCTACAAAAAGTTGGTCAGACATCGGTACTAATAGAAAGCAATAGCGCAACGCACCCGTCCTTCAAAAAGTCGGTCAGAAATTTGTACTAGTAGAATCGGTGGAAAAATCGGTCCGATTATCTGGGCGCGCAGCGTTAAATTCTCTCTCTTTCATTTTAAGGTGTAAAGATGAGACAGATAGAGAATGAAGGTCTTAAAGTTAAATGGTGTTGAAGTATTCTTGAGGTTATTTAGACCAATCTTAAATCTTTCATTTGCTCTCTATATTTTTTCTTCAAAGCCACCGTGCCTATGAGTTATGAATTATTTAGATGCTCGCGTCGAAATTGAGTTCGTGTATATATACTTCGTGTGTGTGAGTAATGTTCGTACCATAGTTCGTACACAATGAAGAACATTTATTATGGAGTAGAAACAAAAATGCAATTGTTTTTGAAGATTTTTGAGTAGGGCTTGTGTTTTTGTCTGTTAACTTCGTTTAATTTCTAAATGAACATAAGACTTGTTATAATGGATCAGATAAGGACTTTGATTTTATTAACATATTCTTTACAAAATTACGCGGTTTTTATTTATTTAAGTCAAAAGATTACAGAAATAAGGCATCAAATTAAAAATAATTATGCAATTTTTAAAATACATTATATATTTTCAAATACAATGTCCTTTTACATTTACTGATATCTGAATTAAAATATGTATATAAAAACGTAATTTAAAACCTTAACATGGTTGAAAAGTTAAGCCGGAAACCCACAGCGGCGCACGGAGAGGCTGTGCACGTGTGTTAAGCTTCGCTTTAGTACAAAATGTATGAGAGCGTTGCCACTGCAGCGCACGGACATGCTACGCAGCAATTGACGTCATAAACACACGCGTAGCTAGCTCGAATAGGCGGAACGTAGCTCAGCCCACGGTCGTGCGACGCATCACAGCTGCGTGGGTTGGCCATTTCTCGGCGACCCACGACTATGTATGTACTATGACATAAAATAAAAACAGTTTATATGATTTTTTTTAAATACATTATATATTTTCAAATACAATGTCATTTTACGTTTACTGATATCTAAATTAAAATATATTGTATATAACTTAAAACATAATATAAAACCTTAACATGGTTGAAAAGTAATAACCGTCTGAAACTCGGTAGTTATTAAAATATTAATAATATTCAAACGAACAGATCCAGTTCCTAGTAGTTCCTAGTGCTAATCTAGAAATAAGTCAGGATTTATAAAAGGAAAAGAACTAGTATTAGCTAACATTGGATTCGAATGAAAATGGATGAAATGAAAATTGAAATATTTGCTCAGAAAATGATTTACCTTTGAATTTGCTTTAAACTTCTAAGTTGAAACAAATATATAATGAAGCTATAATACTGTTTGAACCTCAAAGATATCCATCAGTAATTAATATACATAAATTATATTATCATAAAGTAAATAAACAAGCCCAAAGTTTTAGTTTGTATTCATAAAACTAACTAAGATTTTGACCATGAAAGCTTCATATTTCAGTTGTTACTATTTTAAAATAATATGTACTGTACACTCGTAAACATAAAACATATTTAAAAATACATGAGAGGAAGACGGGTGTTTACATATTAAATTATGTTTAACAATTTTTTGGTTCGCTTTTGTAAGCAAAATCACATGGGAAGAAAAGTATCGAAACATTTTTACCAAAATCAAGTATTTATAGATTATTGCTCCTTTCTTTGTTTCGAGCATTCGTCAGTACTTGTGAGTAGAAAAGTATTGAACCGTCTTGTCCATAAAAAAAATGTAATAGTAAGAATGAAATGTTAAATTTAATTTTGTACTTTTTATTAATTCGAGCATTACATAGGTGGTCATAAAGTGAGTTTTATGCTGTATTTTCCGCTCATAGTAAACACATGATCATCTAAACGGTTTAAACTATTATTTTGTTCATAGCCAAGCCTACAAACATCTTAGGAAACGTTTCTTAACTCAATTGTTCAATTACTGATTTAAGTGGATACGGGCATTAGAGTTCAAACACGGTGTGACCTAATAGCAATATACCTAGGTATCTAGGCACAGTATCAGTGTTCATACAGAATCAATAAACTTATTCAGATAAAGTTATTGAATTTTATTTGTTATCTCATAGCTCAGTGAAAACTCGAACCAATATTGATTCAATTTGTTTTATTACTCTGATATTATTAGGTACTGTTTGTAGACGAATGTAAATATCTCAACTGGATATTGTGTTACTAGGGAATAAGAGATAAAGATAAGGCAGTAATTGTTGGAAGTCGTTGTATAGCTGTAGTAGTGTAGTACATGGTACGGTAGCGGGCTCGAGTGAGGGCGACCCTGACGGCCGGGCGCCGCGCCTCGCGCATGCGCGGACCTCACTACCCACAACACAAATCACAAAATGACGCCGCCGGTCACCGCTACGTAATATCACCAAAAAATAAAACAAGCCCGCAAAAGTGAATCAATCAACAGTTTACTACAATCTCCGTACATTGTTTAATAAACGTGCAGTACGCGAATAGACATCCACGCACGCGTGGTTCTGTGTCAAAACAAACCAGTGCTTTTGCGATGTAAACATGAGCGAACGTAAGATCCTACTTTTTATTCTATCCGTGATCGTTTATAGTATATACTGTGTTCAAATGTGGTTTGTGAAGCAAAATGTTGACGCTAATATTGTGACTGAGAAGATTCCGGAGCCCGCGACCAAGGTAGAAGAAAATCTGATTATTTTTGAGAAACCATTGCAAGTGAAACAATTGAAGCATGAAGTTAGAGCTAAACCCATTCCATTGTTTATTAAAAACAAATGCAGCGTCTTAGAAGTGTTCACTCAGAAGCCGTCATTGAAACGTAAACATAGACAGGAAGCATTGAGCGCGGATAACAATACGATCACTGTCATAGGCATCACTGTATTCCTCTTAATACTATTATTGAACGCGATATTAGATGTCCTAAAAGTGAAAGAGGAAGAAAGGGCACGAAGAAAGCTAAATCCCGACGGAGAAAGGAGGCAATCGTTAGCAGAATTTGCGAATAAGAAAACATTGCGACGAGAATCAAGCAAGTTCGGACTTCAGTTGTTTCAGATTGCTGAATCCTTTGTTAATTCTGAGGAGGATAAGAAGAATAATCGTCAAAGCAGGCCGTATAAGAGAGGAGATTCTACTAATTCGTACCTCAGTGAACCACACAGGAAGTCTCAGGAAGGGTCAGCTCCTGCGTCAATAGCTGAGACCCCAGCTGGCGAACCCAGACTTGCGAAAAGGCAATCAGTAGCCAAACTCTTTGGTATGCTATCCTTTTTTAGTATTATATATCTATTCTCATACAACTCGATAATTTATAATTCATAAGTAAAGCAAGCTCTTTAAACTTTTGATGTTAAACTGTGAATGTAAATGTTTATTATTTCATGTTTTAATCTATCTCTCCTATCACTATTTTTTATTCTTTGTTTCAACAAGGTCTATCTGACGACTGAAAAAGACTTTCAGGTAATCAATGTTACTGAATCTTGTAGTTAGAAAATAAATTCTAAATCCTTTTTACTACACTTTCTTTTCCGTATTTAGATTTTTTATTGATTTATTTATTTAAATTGTTTCATGCCTTGCTTGGATTGTTTGATATAAAATTGGTATAGTAAATTAAGGCAATCTTCACAGTTGAATAATTCCTTTGTACCGCTGCATGTAAGCATGTTATAGATATCATCACCATCCATATATCTATATAAATCCGTGAATACTCTCATCCAGTTTGTATGTAATAAATTGAATACGGTCCAGTGAACAGATGATTAAATTCCGAGTGGATAATCAAAGGTTTTGTACACAAATAGGGAGAACAATAATTATGTCCCATAGAATCAATATCAGGGAGATCCGCTGTGGAATTAGTTCGCACCTAATTGGCTTTTAGTTCTAGCTAACGGTTAAACAGTGAAACCCTGTAATCCAATTTGTAATTACTAGTTAGCTGACAATAGCCCGTAATGACTATATTAATATATTTTGCATATTAATTAACTATCTCATTTTATGATTTTATAATGCAGTTTATAAGCCAACTAGTGGAGTTTTAGCTGTATATTTAATATGATAACTAAATGGAAAATGAACATATTAATTCTAAATTGTTTTCAAAACCATTTTGGCTATTATTAGGGTAAGTATTTTGAGCATGTAACAGGTTTCTTTAAGCCCTGTTTTGAACAAGTTTTCATTATCTTTGCTGAGTATAAAACCTTTTCATTGGTATACAAACCCCAAACATTGAATTGACCTACCTATTATAACACATAATTGTCAAGTAATTAGATCGGTCAACAAGTCAGGCATCGTATAGATCACGGAGCATAGATACATCGTGTTACTTACAGTGATTAAAAACGCCTCTATTACAAGGTACTAAGGTCGATATTCCTTATGGTTACCACTGTCAGGAAGCCCACCGTACTAGATCTAAGTATACGTAATCCCATCTTACACCTTACACTTTCATGGTACTGACAACAACAACACTAATCTTGTCCATAATGACCGTACGAACGTACCTACTTGTATGAAATATGACTGAACTTACAAATGTAAAATGTAATTTCATCTATTCCATTACGCACACCTGACTTTAATTTCAATACAATAGCACTCAGATTGTGTGTGGGTGGCACAGCAACTCATGATATTATTGAATCAATTCTGTCATTGGGCTTAAAATATCTTTTGCAATATGCACAAAAGAAGCAAAAGTTTCAATTTTGGTAAAGCTTTTGCCAATTCACATCTTAGGAACCCATATGCAGAAAAGGAAAAATTAAGTAACAAAACACTATCTCAAGCACAGATAACCAACCCACATTATTTTCAAGACACCAGAACATTTGGAATTTGCAGTAAATTGTAGTAAATACCAGCAGTTTTCCCACATAACACCGACTATTATCAACGTAGATTAAATACAGAATGTTTTTTGCAAGGTAAACATTAAAGAAAGTTTTGTAATACCCCTTTGTCAATCTAAATAATGTACAACCTACCTAAGCATATAAAACTGACATACAAATAATTGCTTTTAGTATCAAAATATCCAACTCCAATCCATGACTTATTTGAAATGAAACCATACCCAACATCATAATATTACCCTTAGGTACATTAAAATGGATACTTCAAAAATGAATTCTGTAGATTTGAAGTAACTTTTTGAATTCAGGAGCTCGTCCCGTGCCGATGGTTCGTCGCTCATCATTCCCTGCTCTTCCCCTTAACCCTGAAGTCCAAGCCTTGATGTTGGGGCATCGGCAGACGTCGGTCGACAGCGATGACGAATGTGACGGGAAGGGAAGGCGTGTAAGGCTCATACGCAGGTTCTAAGACTTTCAGCACCGTAGACGAAACGAAAATTCAATCCAAGAATCCGCAAGAATTGGATGGATGGTTGGTTGTAAGTGTCAATTTCCAGTAATCACACGAGAATTTGACGCTCATTGGTAAGGAATAATAGACCAACTACGACACTTGTGGATTTTTAAAATTGTTCGACTTCATAATTATGGTCGGCCTGACAAACACGGAGTTAATAAGCTTAAATATTCAGGTAATGAAAAAATATGGATCTTTTTCCACCAGGGAGAAATTACTGGGGTTGACCATCCGTGACCTCAAAGCTTCATTAATAACTGATAACGATTAACTTTTCTATTATCAACCAATACTTATACGGCTGTTTAGGCACGAATGTTCTAGTCCTTAGCCTCATATATTATTTTATTAGTACCTTGTAATAGGTATTGTTATGTACTTACTGAAGACGTAATTATTTTATAGTTTCTTGTTGATTGAAAGTTGTCGCAATGACAATAATGTTTATTGTTAAATACCCTTTTAATGTAAGGTTTACTTACAATAGAATGAATAGAACAATTAATGGTTGGTGTAAAGAATTTAGACAAATACTTACTTACATGTTGAAATTCATTGACTCATCTACTAAGAAAATATCATGTAACCAAATTTTAAGATATACACACTATAATTGCATAATAAGTATGATTAGTAATGTTAATAAATGTAATCGAAATCTTTCTGCACGAGCTATATCGATTTGAAATTTATCAAAATTTGTAAACTTATGTGATAAGTATTTGGCAAAACAATGAAAATTTACTACGAAACAATAAAATATATCTTAGGTAATTTGAAATATACACGTATTATAATAATCATAATTATATTGTACGTGGAAAACTGAGGCTTACTCAATGTCTAGTCACGATATTCCAAAAAGTATGAAATTATACCAAATGATGTCTCGAGTGAATGATTTTTACAATTTCCTATACCTGTGACCTATTTGTTAGATATTTTTGAACTTGTACACCCTCCTTCCAATAACTGTATTCAGAATAATAATTTAATTATAAATAATATTGCTACTCTCATTAATCTATAATTATAATAGCCCAATATAGAAAAAAATGTTCTATTAATTTACATTGATGCCTCACAAAAATAATGATGTTTTTTTAAATAATATACCTAGTGAGTATCAACAATGATTATTTTGGTAACTTCCATTATATTTTTTGTTATAAATATATTTTAAGATCTCAGTCATTCTGTAAATAGATTATACGATAATGGTCAAGAATCGTTTCCACGAAATTTACTCAAAAAGTGCGTATCTATTGAATTGGTTTATGAACAATACCAGTTTCGTATTTATTGTTGTATTATATTCATCGAAAAGTAGGTAACTTCTACCTCTTTTAGTGTTAACTTTTAGTAAACTTTGATTATTAAAATGTCTTCTTATACGTAAAATATTAAATTAATTGCTTTTTCACTTGCAATTATCTGTATCACATATCTAAAAAGAAAGAAGGTGGCGCTGCTATCAAAAATTAAATGTAAAAATGTTTAGGATAAGTACATTTGTATAGTTGGATTCAAAGTTAATGGCGGCTCTAAAGTTAGCTACACGCTGCGCAGTACGTCGCCCCGCACCCCCGCTGGCGCATAAGTTTGTTACTGCGCAGCGACTCGCTTCGTGTTCAGAGCCGCCATTAAGTTTGCATCGTACTGTACGTGGCTATGTTGTGGAAAAACTCAAGTTGCTTTAAGAAAGTTGTTTATAGAAAGACCAAATATCTAGAAATGCTGATTTGTTCGAGCTTAATGAAATATAGTGAGATAATATGTACTAAAGATTGTAGATCACTAGATATAACAGGAAGAAAATGAAAGCATGTGACAAAATTGCAGCTACTTATAAAGTTATATGTAGGTAATGATTGAAACTTGATAGACGTAATAATTGTCTGTTCTGTCGATTATAGGAAGCAAATATAATAAAACCATAATTGGAATAAAATTCTTTAATACATAATCAAATAAAAATAAACATATTAAAATATTAATTTCTAGCACTCGTCTTCAACAAATTTAACACATGTTATGGTGAAAATTGTAGGTAATACTTACTTCTTGTAATGTAAATATGTATGATTGTAATACTTGAATGAAAACTTATGTCAAATACCAAAGAAATTAACCTAAGCGCTCAACTTATCTTCCTTCCAAATTGTATATTATAATTATGTTGAAATAACCAGTCAAGTGCGAGTTGGACTTGCACGCAAAGGATACCATCGATCAATAAAATTGACTTAATGACTAGAGCATAAATATTATTCTTCCAAGGTCCGGTTATACCAACGCCAGTTTTTTTTTATCTGAGGAATAACTTTAAATTATTGACAGTTCTTCAATACAAAATATTTTGAACGTAAATATCTCGAGAATAAAATGATCTGATGTTGAAAAAACTGATCCTAAGAGAAATAATTATTATATCTGATAATTGTAGTTATTTTTAACTAGTTTTGCCCCATGATTTCACTTTCGCCTTGACCCTTGCTTTATAAACCTGAACTGATGTGATTTATCCTAATCTTCGAAGTCTGATCTATTTGTAGTGAATGTGTGATACTTACGTATGTATTGATGGCCACTATGTGACCTACCATTTTGTATGGCACCTTTCAAATAAGGTAATTTGATGTAGAATTTTCTGAAATACATTAATATCACTGTGCTTTGTGTATTTATTGAAGTGTTCACAGCAGCAACTCTAACAAAAATAATTCAAGTAAAAACCTAACCCCTGTACATAATTTTTTAATACGAAATATTCCTTGTTAATGTGTTATGTGTACATAAATGATTTAAATAAATAAATAAATAACCCTCATTCTGGCGCAGTTGGGTAACAAGAAAATAAATGTTCAAGCATAATAGATGTGGATTTGGTCTATCAAATCAAAATAACATTTTACATTAAAATAATCTGCTAAAATATTTCAGCATCCATTAAAGTAATGTTTAGATGAAAAGTGAAGATATTTTTAGAACATTTTAACGTATCAAAGCGTAGGTGTTCAATTGAGACTATTCACAACATATATACAAAAATAAAGTATTCTAAAGAGCACATCAACCTTAATGTTTTGTCTGAGTCTGAAACTTCACATATTGAGGATAAAAAAATATCTAGACTTTCAGCACATTACCTGGAGATCGACGTTAGTTTATGTAAACATATTGAACGATGTCTATTCAAGTGTATTTATCCAATTTAAGGTTAATGACATCAGGTGCAAACGGTGTTATTTTTTTAAGAAGTTGTGTTTTGTAAATCTTGACTTTGTAATGGCACAAGTGAACAGAGAATTTATCGCAAATGTTTTCATAAGAAAAGGGAGGCCTACCTAGCAGTAGACGACACAAGTCCTTTAACTCAGAGGAACTCTCTTTAACTCAAATAATATTTGGATTCCTTTGTGGCGGGGGTTTACAATATACATTAGTGTATGTAGCAACTACAAAGTTCACGATTTGGAACCAACGTTTGTTTATCACCGAGGCACCGAAGCTGCATCACATCACGCAGTACCTAGTGACTTATACAATCCCGATCCAACCAATCAAAGTTCGGTAAACATTTGACGTTCGTTTCCAAGAACGCTGAGCTTACATCAAAATTACAAATCGAACGTTGAAACCCTATCCACGTCTTCTTCTCGGAAAACTCATATCTCTTCAGTTTTAAGTTCATACAATTCTAAGAAAACTTTATTTCCTTGTTCTTTATCCCAATTAGGGACCGAAATAGAAGGATTGATGCAAGCTTGTTAACTCTTAAATTTACACCCAATTTTATAGTGAGTATTGTTATTGCTTACAATTAAAACGATGCGCGAGTTATTTTTAACATTAATAACGTCGAACATAAATGTCAGATTCTTTTTAATTGAAATGCTTGTATTTTTGGAATAGATTATAATGTTCTGTCTGTTGTATGTTGTGTGTTTTAATTTATTAGCTACATTATTTTGAACATGTTTGTTGATTTGATTATTTGTTTTGTTTTTTATTTGAAACACATTTGTTACAATACAACGAAATCATTAACTTTTTTGATATAGGTAAGTTATTGGTAAAATATCAGCCTTAATTGGTTTACATACTGAAATCTACGGATCTATATTGAACCATCGATTACACAATCAGAAATAGGCTCAGTCGCAAAATGACCACTTCTCAAAATGACTACAGGTAGCAAAATGTCCCTTTCGCAAAATGTCCCGTTCGCAAAATGTCCCTTTCTCAAAATGTCCCTTTCGCAAAATGTCCCTTTCTCAAAATGTCGCTTTCGCAAAATGTCCCTTTCGCAAAATGTCCCCTTCCTAAAACAGGCTTTAATTACTTTCATCAGTAAAAAAACTGGTCAAGAGCCAGCAGGTGTACAACACAGAGGGGTACTAAACTAATGTTTCATCATTAAAATATGGGTAGGCGCATGCAAATAAACTAAAATTAAAATAATAACAATCAAAGTTTGCCAGAATTTATATAAAAAAAAATAGAATTTTATAATTATTGTAAAAAAAAATATTACAATTATTGTAAGATGTATTCTTTTTATTTGGGTTAAGTTTAATTTGTTGATTGTTTATTTGTGTACATTTATATTTTGATTGACATTAAATCTGGTGAACTTCGATTATATATATTTTAATTTTATTGATGAAACATTAGTATAGTACCTCTCTGTGTTGTACACCTGCTGGCTCTTGACCAGTTTTTTTACTGATGAAAGTAATTAATGCCTGTTTGAGGAAGGGGACATTTTGCGAAAGGGACATTTTGCGAAAGGGGCATTTTGAGAAAGGGACATTTTGCGAACGGGACATTTTGAGAAAGGGACATTTTGCGAACGGGACATTTTGCGAAAGGGACATTTTGCTACCTGTAGTCATTTTGAGAAGTGGTCATTTTGCGACTGAGCCCAGAAATACACAACTACAAAATTTGCAACACATTTAGTTACTGAATACAGTTTCCAATCGCCTATTTATAATGGATGGGTCCCGTGAACCCTCAAAAAATATTATCCCACCTATATCGACTTCAAAACAAACACACGGTTACCGATATTTCGTCAACGATGTGGACTCATTATTTGTTATTGTGTTACGGTCAAATGTCCTCGACCTAACGCGCGCAGTTTATTTTGGAACAGCGCCAAACTCCCACCAATATTGAACTTGTCACTCCTGCTTGCGTTGCTCTTCTGTTTGTTAATACGGAAATTATCTTCCATTCATATTTTTGTAATAACCGCAGATTACTTAAAAATCCTTTTAGTTTTTTCGTCTCTAAAAATCTTCATACGTCAAAATTTTAAGACGTTTATCTTGAGACAGTCTCAACATTTTCACTTTTATTTTTATTTTAGGGCATCCTTTACCCACTTACTCTTGAATACCACGAGAGCTTTTTTATTAGACTACATGTAGGTATAATAATCTACGCTATCCCAACTGTATACGTATCGCACTACTGCAGAAATGTTTTACGAAAAGACCTTGTTATAGTTTTAAAAATAATTCACGTGCGTCCGCTCGACATGGGATGCAGTCTTCTTCAGACGGGAATCAGAGCAACTCGCCTCTGTTTTTTACTTACAAACTATATCAACGATACTTACAACCCATTAGAATAAAAACATAAGCATAAAAATATCACCAAGTTTTTCAAGTGAAGTGCAAGAAGTAACAGTTGATAATACCTGTTATGCGTAAATATCTAGTGCCATAATAGTTATGGATTACAGTGGAGAGATTATACCGACTACTGTCCTTCACTGGAACTACAGAGGTTTTACCGAGTTACCTCTACACCAGTTGAAGGGCGAAGAAACAGATGTAACCGACATATATTTAAAGGAGAATCTCTTGACTCGTTTGCCAAATAACATCGGAGTTTTGGAACATTTGGAGAGCCTTTACGTAAGCGGTAATGATATAACTGAGTTGCCGAGGGAAATATCTAAGTTGCGATGTTTGAAGTGCCTAGATATTAGTGGGAATAGGCTGAGGAGTGTTCCTGAAGAGATCGGCGAAGTGAGGAGTTTGAAGTTCCTTATACTGGATGAGAATGAGTTAACGGAGCTCCCGCTAAGGATTGCAGAGTTGAGACGACTACGGTACCTATCGGTTTGTGGTAATTTAACTCCTTATTTGATTTTGTGATGTATGTATGGGCTTTAGAAACTGCCAAAAATTTTATAATTGAGGACTATGGATTGACTTCTCAAACATTTTTTTGCAAATCATGGAACAAGTTTAGATTTGCAATGCCATTAAAATGGGTTCACGAAAGTATTTTAGTCATTGAAGTCGTCGTTAAACGTTTAGTGTGCACGTGGTTTGTATTCGACTTGAGGTAAATAAACAGTACTGTGATGAGACTCTTTAACGTACATAATAATAAACTCTAATAAAATCAACTGCACACAGTGTTACTCTACAAGCTACGTAAAATTACTATTTCTAAGGTATCGACTAAGCAATAACAGTCATATTCACGTAAAAGACACGTGTCTCGAATAGTCGTCATAACGTAATCGGTCTATTAGCCATATCTACAAAAAACAACAGAAACACAAAAAAAATCTTTCACCGAGAACGAACCCAACATCATTCAACTCGCATACCGAACAGTCGTCCGCTCCACTAATGAGGTTAAACTTCGTGTTGAAATATCGCTATTTATCACTTCAAAGATCCGAAACGTTCTGTTATTGTAATCCAAATCGAAACTCATATTGAGTTCATAATCTTCAAACACTTGCATCCGCGTTACCAAATATTTTCCCGAAACATCATTGGCCATTACTATCCCTAACTAAACAGTCACTGGCCAGTAAGTTCTAATTACACTTTACAGTCTATCGTAAAGTTTAGGAAGACAGTAGTTTGGCGCCACAGATAACAAACTATCTGCGATAAATCAACTTTAATGTTTCCTCATTGATTCGGTTGACCCATTTCGATGTGTACGTCTAGTTGCATAACAGGACCACCTCGCGATGTTTAGTTTAAAAAGTGGTTCGTGTTTTGTTTTTTAATTGATTTTGACTTTAAAGTTGATATAATAACATATGCAGGAAAAGTTGTGTGGGAATTGAAAAAAAAGTTTCAGGTTTATTTTATTTTCAAGGACGGTACAGCCATTATTAGCTCAAGCAGTTCGTATTTTCATTCAGAGAACAATCTTTTGCAATATAATCATAACATTCTAAAGCTATTGATTATGTTTTACACATGTTTATGTTTACCAATCAGTTTACTAGATTCCGTACTTATGACGTGGGTTTCGCTTGTATTATTTTTGGCCGACATAATTTCATAACTTTAAATATGAATTTCATTAATTGTATTAATTTTCAGATAACAGATTACAATGGCTCCCACAACGGCCAGTATACAACTACCATCATTGCGAATTCAGATTCTGGAGGAATCCTAACTTGAAGACCTTACCATATTCGCTCTGGTACCACATGTTTAGAGATCAACAAACAAGATGTCTCAATATTGGGTAAGTTTTGATGGTGCTTGTATTTCCCAACTATTTCCAATAAGGCATACGAAGTTTCTGAGGGAAACTCTCAATACATGTGTGGTGTTTTGAGTTTCATATTTTTCATTCACTCTTTTATGCCAGTTGAAATGGTCTTTACAAAAATAGCAGTACATACATACGGTGCGGTCTATTTATTGCTCAGAAATGTGGTCGAGTTCAATATCAAGTCCAATAGAGATTTTATCGTTTGAAATTCAATTATAGTCAATAAAGTTGTTGATAACGTAAATGTTATATTGTTTTCAGTTGTTTAAACGCTACAGATAGCCACAATACAAGAACTGGATGTCATCAATGTAAATTAAAAATCAACCTCAATGCCAAGGATTTAGAAGTCAATATAAAATTCCCGCCACAGTACAACACTGTCCTAAATACTACACACTTTTCCCCATCGAGTTTATATGAAATGTGCAGAAGACAGTTCTACATAATGCTGAACGACGCAGTCAAGAAACTCAACCCACAAACTTACAGTTTCTACTCCGAACACGTCAGAGAAAACCTCTATAACGAACATAATAACAACAATATAACAGATCTACAAGACAACTTCCAAGGATTTAATATCGATAGCAGGGAAACCAACGAATTTTCAGATGAAAACGGTAACAATTATAAATCTCTGGTCGTAAAAGAGGGGAATAACAAGAAAGCTACTAAAACCTACTACGTACCAGCTGATATACTGAAAGAGTATTTTAATTTCTTACCGAATTTCGTTAAAGCAGATTTAAGTAATGGACCAATTTCGAAATGCGAAAACTTAAACTGTAAAAAGCCTGTGTTTGATGACGTTTTCTACGAATTTTGTTTTGGGTACGTATTAAAATTAATTTTACATAATTACTGATGTCGTTATCCTCAAAAGAGCGAGTTTTTTTGATAGGGATAATAAGTAATTTTTTTTTACTATAATATTTTTTTTTATCTTATTCCTGTCAAAAAATCAATATTGGTGAGAATACAGCATCCATCCTCTTGTCTCCTCTAAAATAAAGTCCAAGATGTTTTTAACAAAAGAAGGAAAATTTCATCATAAGTCCTACCTATCTCAAATTAAAGTGTATTTTGTTTGCAGGGAAATAATTCTCATTGACAAAGTCGAAGAAGTTCTCCTAAGCGCCACATTCTGCTCAAAATCCTGTGCAGATTTCTGGAAAAGAGGAAAGACTACAATTCCTTGGACACTATTATAGAAATAAGAATAAAGGCCGTACACGAACTGCTAGAGCAGTTAGTCAGTGATCAAAACACAAGGACGGTGGTGCTGTCAACCGCTCTTGCGCATCACGTGCGACTCCAGTCCCAGAAGAACAGTTTTTGAAAACATTCGCAGGAAAATTAGTTGAAAGAAAAGCAGTAGGAAAAAGCAGTCGAACTACTTCAAGCAGTACCTGTACGCTCAGTCTAAGATTTTTGTAATTTATTTTACTTATAAAGAGATAAATTATTAAAGTTACTTTTTTATGCTTCCTTCATACCTACTCAATACTCATTCACCAGAAGTTGAAGAATTTTCAACAATCAATGGATAAACAATTCTATATATCCTCAATTTAGGCAAAAGCACATACAAAATGGGTACATGACATAGCTTTTTTTCTAAACAAAGAGGCTCACTCAAAGAACTTTTACGATTTGACATTCATTCTTTCAGAATATTTAATCCATAGAGAAAAGTAATAAGTAGGGTAATTTATTCATCTGTCAAATCAAACACAAAAATAAACAATTAACGTTCAAAATATTTCTGATATACCAAGTCACCAATATATAATTCGCAACAATGACAATATTACATAGAGAGCATGTGAGCGAAGATATAAATAATATAATGGAGCAACAAATGAGTAATATAACATCACACGGATATTTCCATGGGCACGAATGCCGCTTACCGGCAGATAGGCTTTCTGCTTACGATACTCCTAGCAAAGGATTATGCGATCGGTTTTTTAATATTATATCCGTCAGATCTGGTGATATTCGAGCTATTAATATGTACAGGTAATTATTATTACTCTCATACCTAGCCTTTTCCTCTCTCTTTGATCGTCGAGTTTTACCGCGGTTTTGTTGGTGTTTACTCGCTTTCCGATAAATTATTAACAATATTCTATATTACCCTTATAGTCAATACCTACCATTATATTAGGCACTTAATTTCATGATGATCTTATTTCAAAAAAGCTTATTTTCACCTAAGAGTTTATCAAAATGACTCGTATATCCTAAATTGTAAAAACCGCGGAAAATACATGGGGGTTTTTGGAAAGCCTAGGTATGAACCTATTTTTTTTGTCAGTTACGCAAGAATCGGTTCTACCCTGTAAATAGCTTCCTCTATATTTTTAGCATCATCACAAAATACAATTTGTCTTAGGTCTTATGCTGCCCTTTGCGTGGAAAGGTCTCGCCACCGTAAAGAATTCCCTGTCTCTGTGCACCCATTCAGCTTATTAAGATTTTATTTGGAATTTGTTTTCGTCTTGGTATTCATCGTCCAGTCACTATCCCTTGCAGTCCATTACAGTGGTGAAAATCCGTCTGAGCATGTACGTATTACAAACTTTAAGCCTTACTTTGACTGAATTTAGTGGTAAACTCGAATCTTTCCCTCCCTTTAATTTTTTTTCAAATTCTTGTCATCTGTTAACAATGAAATTATAATGCGAAGTCAATATATTTTAATACACAATTTTCTTAAAACCCTATGTAAAAATACAAATTTAAAGTATTTGTTTTAGAGCTACCACAAGGAATACGTAGTCACCAGCGATTTCATGGTGATCGTCAACATAATATTTAACTTCTTTACTGGCTACATAGATGGATTATCCCATAAAGTAGCTGTACTGAGCTTTAAAAAAATTGCTTGGAGATATTTGAGGACCTGGTTCTTAATCGATCTCTTGGCATCTACTGTTTTTTTCATGGACTTGTATGCTGTGAAATGCATCACAACGCTTCTTTTATTGGAGACGACGAAGTTGTTGCGTTTACCTGTAATTCGCACCTATTTAGACAACGTTCTTACTGTTATGAGAACCACTGTAAGTTTTCTTGAACACCTTATTATCTACTATTAAAATTCATGCATACTATATAGTAGGTATATTAATATTATAAATGGAAAAATAATTCTGTCTTCCTGTATGTTACACTTTCAAAGCTAAAGTGCTGACTAGATATTGATAAATGGTTGTGGGTTAAGTAACACACAGAAAGGGACAGGCAACTTTTGACACCCACGCCGAGCCACGGCAAATACCTAATTTATTAGAAAGTTCACGCAAAAATGTTTGTATATTATATTTGCCTACTAATCTGGTAACTGGAGGTTACTTCTCAGTGCCAGCAGCCGCTTCTGACGTTGGTGGTAAGTGGGCAAAAAACACATTGACATACTTTTCTTTCTAATCAGATTTACCAGAAAACGGCCATTGAGACAGTTTTCTTCTTAGTGATGTACGTTGCTTGGAACATATACTTCCAATTCGCTGTCGACTATATGACCGAGGGTTCTTACCACCCATCAAATCCGAGTAACTGTTCGTGGTTGTCTTTGGGCAAGCTGTGGAACCAAACGGCTTCGGTGAGGCTGCTTTACTCTTTCGATAGAGCCGGTAAGTTTTTGATGAACCTTATTTACATAAATAAATGCGGACAACATTGCTCTGAAGCCAGAGTAAGTTGATTATGCACTTGTGTTATGGAATTCAGAAACAACGAAGGTACCACAAACACAATTTATAGTGACAAGGCCAATGATATTCTAATAAACAGATATGTTATAAGCGTGCAATCGTGAAGACTCGAAAACGTCCTAATTGGGACGTATTGCCTTTCAACAACAACACTATTTGTCTCTTTTTTTCTTATGGGTTTTATCGCGTATATATCTCTTTTGTATAATTTTGACTTATAGTGACATGAATGTCAGCTGCCGCTGCTGCGCGGAACACTTTTTTCGATTGTTTTGTATGTGTTTAACCACGTGTTTAACATATCTGTTTATTAGAATATCATTGGACAAGCCTGAAGAAAGTATAGTCAAATAGTTGTTTTGATAAAACCTGTCAACAAAAAAAAATCGACCCCAAAGTATAACCATGTGTGTAGGATATCCCACTACTGATTTAATTAAAAAAAAAAAAAACTTCTTTTGTGCAATCGGTATTTTGTTGTTGTAAAATTATTTACTTCGTAAATTCTAACCAGGATTGCTTTTACATGTGAATAATGTTATGTACTTAGGTACGAGAATCAAAAGTTATTTTAGCTAGATTACAGTGAAGCACATTGTTTTACAGTTGGCATGCTAACAACAAACACAAATATGAATCTTCTTGAACAGAAAGGATGTTTTGAAAATTTCCTTGTCGTGTGTTGGCTTGCCTCCAAGGTACGTTTAAAGCTTATTCTATTATCGTTATTAGATATGTTACGGTAAATGTGATTAATTGAAAATTATTTTTAATTTTACAAAATTATTAATAATAATCACATGTTTTGGTAAATGTTAATAAACAATCGAAATTTATTACTTTTAGTAGTAATTATTAATAATTCTCGACACATATTGGTAAAAGTGATAAAATAAATAAAAACCCAATGTTTTTTGACCAGCAGGTATTTATTTATATTATTCACTCTTACCCTGACATATACACTGACTTATACATATACACTTGGTTAATGTTTCTTTAATTTATAAAAATATATGTGATGGGTACATACGTCGTCGCTCGCTTCGCTCGCTCTGTTGCAAGGTCACAATATCTAACCTAACCTAACCTATTGATCTCCGTCACAAAGTCGAACCTAACCAAGCATACTAAATAAACAGCCCCGCAACCCTTGGCCACTTATTACATTTATCACTACTAGGGTTAAATTATTAATAAAAACCAACAAATGTGATTAATTTATCACTTTTACCTCGACTTTCGGTAATTATTAATAATACTAGATAATTATTAATAATCTTCAATTAATCACTCTTACCGTGACAGATATACCAAACTAGCAAGGACTATGTTAGGTAGGAAGTTAGGCGTAAGGTCTCAATTTGCATTAGTTTGTCTTCTAGAGCGCTTTCTTTTTTAAATCGCCGCCAATATTTCCTTTACCTTACCTATAGCTGTTTTCTTAGAAGACTATATAGGCTAAAATATCTGAGAAGAATATAAGTAAACCTATGCAGCTGAAACAAAGCTCGAAAATAAAATAATTTTGATGATCCTATTTGCAGATCTTCGTTTTCCATTTAGCACTAAAATATATACTAGCGTTGTTCGGTAAAGAATCAGCTCGTGCCAACTACTACATGATGAAGAAACAATTAGAGATATACATGGTGCAGAAAAACTTCCCTCCAAGACTAAAGAAGAAAATTCTGAAGTTCTATGCTATTAGATTTCATTTCAAATATTTTGAGGTAAGAGCTAAATACCTTTTATTAATAAGAGGTGAAAAGATATATACATATCCCTTCGGCGTAAATTAAAGTGAATAACACTTTAATTTACGCCGAAGGGATATGTCGGTCTTTCACCGACTAGGAACACTTCGGTCCTGCCTCTACAGCAGAATCGCTCGTGCATGTTATGCGCCACTCTGGCAGGCCAGTTATGGCGTATTCTTTTTCGAGGGGTAGTTGTACAGAGCCTTACTTAGAGAGGTCTGTCAATTGATCGGGTGGGAGGGGGCCCTTCCGTCGACTGTACTGTCGCGCCCTACGGCAGCAGTAAAATACCTGAAGTCTTATTTTGTGAGCTGAGTAATTTAAACTAGCTTGACCCACGACACAAAAATATTCATTAGGTACCTTGACAAGGCAAGTTTTCGGAGATCTGGGATAAAAATTCAATATAAATATTCTTATCATTCTGACTCCTATCCTTATTCTAGGAATCTCGTATGCTTGCTTGCGTGTCTGGTCAACTCCGAGAGGATATCCTCATGCACACTGGCCGTCAGCTCGTGAGGGAACTGGATTTCTTGAAGCAACTGCCCAGTTCACTGCTGGTGCAGATCGCGTTCAAGTTGCGAGTAGTCATATACATTGCTGGCGATATTATATACAAGATTAATACAGTCGGTAAGTGACGCCTCAATAGATATATAAATAAACTTTTGTGACATGAAATTGAATATTCTTGGTTCAGACTGCAAGGCTACTAAACTTTATTATCTGTTTAAAATCAAGTCTCATCTCCTAAAATACTATGGATTAAGTATTTAGTATTGTACCACATAATTTCATCTTTACTGAGTATTTACTGTGCCATGAAAACATTCAAAATTGTAACTAGCTTTATACAGGACAAAAGTGTCGCCATATTTTAGCATTTTATTAGTAGTGTTACAGTGATGATCACGCTTATAAGGCCACTTCTGATCCACATCATCTATTTTTGGGCATAACTTTAAGTAGATTTTTATTTATTATAGTTATCTACTCTTTACTTTGCTTTTTTTTCCATTCACACCGTTTCTGTACAGGCGATTGTCTCTACTTCATCGACAGAGGAACTGTCGCGATCTACTCGGACTCAGCGAAAGAGATCTGCCACCTAGAAGACGGGGATTTCTTCGGCGAAATAGCTTTAGTCATGAAACACCACTTTAGGACTGCTTCAGTAATAGCTGTCACAAACTGCGAACTGTTTAGATTGGATCGGGAAGATTTTAATAGTACGATAGCACATTACCCAACTGTGTATGATAATATCAAAGAGGTCGCTATTAGTCGGTTTGAAAGGACTTGCGTGCTGGATGAGCATCATAAGGCGGAGTTGAAGACTACTGCGCAGTTTGAGAATTAAGCAGAATGTTAACTATAAGGAAATGTGTTCCTTTGACACAAATATTAATGGTTTCTATATTACCAAAGATTTCTGCACCGTACGTTTTTGTTAGAACATGCAATAGTTGCATGGTAAACGCCTCAGATCACATCAAACAAGGTGTTATCTGAGGTAAACGCTATGGGCCACAAATATATTGTTAAAAAGAAGATTATTAAGAAAGGGAATTTAGTTTTAATTATTTTAAATTATAATAGACTAATGCGGTTATTTATTTTATGTGAGGCTTGTATACAGTCAAGACATTAGTAGAGGATGGAAGATACATATGTCATAAGTGGTAAATTTAAGTTTTAAGAACGAAAGTTTTAGGAATGTATTTAGTTAGGGTAGTGAATAAAACACTTATTATTTAAATATTCGTTTTATTTAAAACCAGTCACCATAGGTACAATCAACATAATTTATTCACAAATTGTATCGCTTGTACTAGTTGAGACGTAAAACTCTTATTTACAGACGCACTTGGCACTTCCAAAAATATTTGTTATGAAGTACTTGTGTGGGTTGAAAATTTTGCTTTGCAGATATTTATAAACATTAAAACATTGTTGTAAATGGATAAACAGTCAAAAGTTTCAAAGTATTTGTTAATAAATCGCACACAAGCCAGGAATTCAGAGAATAGAAAACAAAACTCTATTTGACACGAGTGGTTAGTCCAATTCCTGTGTGAAATATTTTGTATGAAAAAAAAAAAAACTTATTTTTGATAAAACTCACACTGAGGATACCTACGTAACAAATATTTTTACATCAATAACCTTTTACAATAGCCGAAGCTACTTCAAAATTACAACAACATTATTTTCACTACTACATAATTAGACTCCGTTTGAACTTAATAAAAACGTCAGTCGATTTCGATATACCTAATTTATATATAGGTATAACAACATTTAGGCCAAATAAATAAACGTTACTTAGCAAATGTTTTAGCTTTTAAATTTATCCTAACACGGATAGAAATTTTAACATAATTACCAGACAATTTGTGTGACATATCCTTATTCTTAGATATAAAACATCGCTTAGGTAAACCGTTTCTATTTTGCACTTGTTGTGACAATGTTATGGTTCGATTTAAACTTAATGGCGGCTCTGAACACGAGGCGAGTCGCTGCGCAGTAACAAACTTATGCGCCAGCGGGGGTGCGGGGCGAGGTACTGCGCAGCGTGTTGCTAACTCCAGAGCCGCCATTAAGTTTGAATCCAGCTTTACGAGTTATGTTACTTAAAGTAAGGCCAGTAGAGACCTTATTTTACTTCTAACACAATGCCAAATAGCGTTTATTTATTTCGGCCAATATAGAACAAAAAGTTATTTATGGGAGACGTAATCTACAAACAAAATATTCAATGATCTGTAGGCCTATGGCTTTCTTAAGAGCTGTACGAAATTTTCAAACATCGTATGTCGATGAGACATAAAAAACGTCTCAATTTGTGGGAAGTTTGTTAAAACTGTTCCTTGTAGGAAAAACCATAGGCTATGGATATCTATCTATAGATATTTCACCCATTTATTTTACTATTGAAATATGCTTTTGAAGTTTTTTATTAATTGACAGGCAACCATAGACGAATAAATACAATACTTCATGAACACTTCAAATGTTGAATAAAAATTGCCGATAAAATATTTTAATGATTTTTCGCTAGCACAACATCAAGACATATTAAACATTCATTATTCATAAAGAGTAAAGAAAGTCAATTTTGTACAGAACATTGTCTAATCATCTTATGGTAACACCGTTTACATTATAATTTATAATAGCGCTCTTTTTAGTACTCTGAATAACAGCATAAATAACGTAGCATTTAAAGTTTTTTTTTTAAGAAGAAGTAGGGCGATTCATTTTTCTTGGCGGCTGTGAAGTGCGCTACTCTTACCCCTGGTTTCTGATACGATGATCAACACAAAAATTAATCTTTCAGATCTCATATTAAGTTCTGTGATTACTAGTCTTTTGGTCAGCCAATCACAATCATCATCAGTTAATTTGAGAACAGATTAAGCTTCAACCCTTCAGAAACTGGGGTTTGGTATAGTTCCTTGGCTCGAACCCCCGCTGGCGCAAGAGTTTGTTACTGCGTAGCGACTCGACGTGTTTCAAGACACCATGAATTTTTAATCTTACTATAGTAATATTAAGGTTGACTCATTTAGAGTTTTCTGTTTAATATATAGGATAAAAGATTATCTTTTAACACAGTTCCATGGAAGTAACATTAAATGGAAGTTTAAAATTTAGGTAAGTCGCTTATATACTCGTAATATCACAACCGAAATAAATAATTCTTATATCTATATACAATATTGAGTAGAAATACATTTGCGGACAAATGTGAAATAAAATTAATTTCTGTGTGAACGGAACCAAACTGATAATCTTGAATTAAAAAGTAGTGATTGGATTAACAATGTATCAAAATGAAGGGTAGCACGATAAAACAATATTTTAAGACGGTGAGATTTGTCTGTCATACATATTCATTGCGACTTTTGAGTGATAATGCAAAAGCATGTCCATTTGATCAATAGTTACTATTCATGAGACTTGATAAGAATGGTTTTAATTTACATTTCAGTATTTCTGACATTCAAGTTCAAATTTACTTAAATTGATGACCAATTTTACTCGTTGCATAACCAACACAAAATTACACCGCTTAAGTTCTCATTAATAAACAAAATGAAACGTTGCAATAAATAAAGTCAGCAAATAACAAAAACAATGTAATAGTGGACATCATAACTTTCTATAACTATCAATTAACTAGAACAATTAAGACAATATAAATCTCTTCATTGAAATCTATTTATTTATTACAAAAATACATTCGCGGTCGTACCATCTCAAAACTTAGAATATTTTATTGAAATAAAACTATTTTATTTGGATTCTATCGTGATCCAGAAACCGGGGGTTTCTGAAAGGTATGAACATAAATATTTTTTCAAATCTCATGTCACATAAGTCATTGGTTATATTAGTCTGTTTCTCAACCAATCTTATTTATTGATCTGATAAGTGATAACGGATTGAGTTTGACCAGTTTTTAGGAAACCAGTGGGTTATGATTTAAATATCCCGATGTTTCGACATATAAAAGACAAATTAAGAAGATTCGAACATAATGAATTACGATAGAATCCTTTTTAAATTGTTTCATTCGAGTAATATATTAAAAAACATTATTTTATTATAGTTATATATTTATTTATATAATACATATGTACAGGAACGGAATATGTTTTGAGGTAGATATTTATGTGATATTAGGCTGAGGAATATGAGGTATATCCGTAATTAGAATATCGCAATGGGGCTACCGCGAGTCAAAATACCAAGTATCGCAACAGAGAATCTATCATATCCACCAATAAAAGACAAGATACTGGCTTGTCATTGGTGGAAAATAACAGACAGCGAGACTACCGAACTTAGTGGATTTTTTAATCGCGGTATGTTCCCTTAAGCTACTATGAATCAAGTTTAGGACAATGAGACAATACCCTCTGCAGGCTTGATATATAATCCAAATAACCTTTCTTTTTTTATTAGTTGGCCTATAGGATAGATAGGTTCGTAAGTAAGTTGCTTGTGTGGGATGTCTCCTTGTCTTAATATAGGTATATAAATCTTTATAGTTTGAGATAGTACAACCGTCCTTTAAGAGTAGAATCTGCATGAATATAAAAACTTTATTTCATAACTAAAATAAATTTTACACATATCGCGCCATCAGTTCATGCGTAAGCAGTCTCAAATCGATAGATTATTGTATTTCAATACAATAACGTAATTATATGACATCATTATACTAACACTTTATCTTTCTATATTATAGGCGTTTAACATACAAACGACAATTCCATCGTACAGAAATTAGCTCGCTTGCTAGTATCGGTGGCGATATGTACGCTTATGCGAGCGGAATTCGACTTTCTTTTGTCGCAGCTAGTCGTCATTAACATTACTTTCTGCACTATTTATTATCCTGTGATTTTACTTTGACTGCAACTGCAAAACTCTTAGTCGAAAGCCGTTTTCTGTCAGACAGGTTTTGTGAAAAGTATGTTTAACACACGCAAAAAAATGCGGCTAATTTCGAACGTTGAACCGCAACGTCAGTTATAACAAAGTACGAAAATGAACCTTACTGCTTCAACAGAAGGTTTGAAGTCAAAATTTTACCACTGACGTGCGGTCAGCCGAATATTCGGCCGCTTAATACCTTTTTAGAGGACATAATAACGTTAGACGTGTCAGGATACGTCATTAAAATTTACATTTTCATACACTAGTGTTTTATATTTACAATAGTCCACAATTTACACGTATAGTTCAAATACGTTTGTTTTGTTCACAGAGTTTTGTGCTCGGAACATTCACTTGAGCTTAATTTAATGGAATTATTGAACGTAGCTGTAGTGCGCCTGTGCCGGGTAGTACATCTCGTTCATGACGTATGGACCTGCCATGGCACTGAAAATGTTTTGACAAATAATGTAAAACTGTGATACATTTTTGTAAACTGGATATTGAATGAATGACATAGTAATCGATAAACATCAGACAAGAAACTTACCATGTCAAATGAAAGCACTGCGGAAAATTTCATGCAATTTTTCTCTAAACCTTTTGTAGTGACAGATGACTAAAAAGAGGATTTAAACTTAATCGTTTTTTGGGATAAACAGATCTATCTGAAGGCAGTAAGTTTTAGATAAACACTGCCCCTACTTCTTAAATTTCCCATGCCAACAGCGTCGAAAACAAGTATTTGTTGTTATTTATTACCTACAGATCGAATTCATACGGTATAAATCTAGATTAACAACACTAAAACGATCGCAAAGTAAATTCCAGTATAAGTTGTGAGTCAAAATAGTAAACGTATCTACATACTATGATAAAAAAGCCGGTACTAACCTCTGTCCATAGGGTCCATACAGAAGCGTGGGCTATGAGGGCGTGTCATCTACGTGCGCGAGCCTGGCGCTGGCCGCCGTGTAGAACAACACGCACGGAGACTTCCACCACGCACCGAACTGGACCACCTCGTCCACGCTTACTGGTACGATGCTGGAACACACGTTTTAAGTAAATAAGGCAATGCCAAATAGAATTATTAATAAAAATCACTAAATAAAAGTAACAAAAAACTGGTCAAGTGCGATTCGGAATCGCACACGAAGGGTGGGTCCACTCCATCTTACAAGATTATAAGTAGGTATGTACTTTTCATTCTTCGATGATAATATAGCAACAACAGAAATTATTTACTCTGTTTATTTTTTTAATTTTATCACGGTTCATGAAATACATTCCGTAGAACGACAGAAGGACGGGCAGCATATAATCCCGTTGGCTTCTTCGGGTGAGTAAACTAAAAATGATAAATCACTCAACACATCGAAAATAAAGACAAATTAAAAATTTAAGACTATGTCTGTGCATGTTATTTACCAGACTGGAATGGAATGAAATAAATCATGACCACCATCTACTGCAATACAAAATGAATCCTCCTGTGAAGCCTATTAAAAATCTATTACAAAAACTCATTTTACCTCAAATCGTTGAACAAATACCAAACAGGTTCGATATCTCTCGCCGCGGTCTGGATGTACGCGACCAAGTTCTTAGGGTTGTCCTCAACACAGATGACGGCCGCAGAGAGAATGTACTCCTCTTCTGATTGGGTCGTAATGTTCTTTTTCTTGCTTTTGTCAGCCCTAGTCGGAGTTAGTGGTTCGGCTGGGGATTCGACCTGTAATATGTTTAGATAGAATAAGTGGTTATGAAAACTCTAGTTTTTTTTTTTTTCGTTGTAGCATAATGCTACTTATGTTTTGCACTTATGTTATTTTGTAACAAGGCTTATCTTCCAAAACAATATTTGCTCATAGCTGATAAGTAATAACTTCAACACAAAATATATTATACAACAACACATTTAGTATTCTCAGTAATCTTCCTTTGCGAAAGTAATTGTATTAACTTGTTCGAAGATTAATCCAATTGTTATCTTTTTTATAATAATTTATTGGCAATAAAATAAACTACGCTCCCAAAAGATAGCGATAGCTAATTTCTTCACTCATTGCACAGGGTAGCGTGGCCGAGCGGTCTAAGGCGCTGGTTTAAGGCACCAGTCTCTTCGGAGGCGTGGGTTCGAATCCCACCGCTGCCAGAAACTTTTGTTGACTATTTATATAAAGCAACTTTTTATTTAAAATACGACACTACATCTATTTTGTGTATGTTTACTTATTATGTAATCACTTCGTGTGTATTCAACAGAGTTACAAACCAAATAAAAACAAAATAGTTGTTAGTAATAATAATAATAATATCATGACTATTCTATTGTTTCGTCAAGGAAACTAGATAAACATGCAACGTTAAAGTTCAAAAGTTAGTTTTTTTTATACACACATACATTTATTTTAAATAATTTTTATCGTACCTTATCGTTAATAACAACGTCACCATCTGACTGCAGCCTGATGAGCAGCTGTTGCGGCAGCACACAGTTCGACTCCTGCCCTGGGCTTTTTGATGAGCCAGCTTGAGAAGTTGGCCTTAACAATATAAATAAAAATATTTGGTTCAGTTCTATAATCATTCCTTCATTCCTTCCTAGTCGGGGTCACTCTTGACAGAGTGGTCGTGGTCATCACTTCATGTGTTGGTGGCAAATTACAACACGCCGCCATTCTTCTTTGATGATAATCATTCAAGTCTTACAATTAAATGACTTTAGGAAGCAGTATCAAACAAACAGATGTAACCAAGTGGGTTTTTGGATCAGGTAGATAGTTGCTCTATGTATAACAAGATCCATATTTAGCTTAATCAAAATGATCAGAATTAATGAATAAAAATTGCTTCCCCATTATACATTCGACTGTAAATGTGTATTAACCCAAATTCTTTCCTAACTAAACAACATAAGCTTCTCACAGAAATGCTATATATTTACCTATCTGGATGTTTGAAGTGACAGCCAGGTCGTGCACAGTGTAACCCGTACCGACACGGTTTGCCTCCACCACCTCGTTTTGGTTCAGGCTGAAATATTAACAGAAGAACTATTTTAAAACACTTCAGAATATGAGTCAATATCTTTGTTGAAGGAAAGCATCTAAATAATCTACTATATGTGATAAGATGTGATACATGAAACTGCCATTCGAAACACAATCAAAAACATACTCTTTGGCATCATTTAAGGTAATTTATGAATTATAATCAAATCAAATAGGAAGGTTTTTTCGTAGGACAAACCGTTTCTTTTTGTGTGCCTTTCGCCCAGTAAGTTTTCTCTCTTACTGTCGCACCGCCACAGTTTATCGCTAATATTGGTGGTAACCTGTAATGAAATATGCACATTTCATAGTCACATTCATGTCTGAATATTAGAACATAGACATAAAAAATCTCTAAACATTGAAAAATCACCACTCACAGCACAACTCCAAAAATCCGCGCCAGGCTTGTTGTTGTCTCTCTTTGACCATAGCCAACCTTAACATAATGTTTCCACAGGACCTTGTTCAATTAGTGTAATGTTGTTAGTTCTACATACCTAACAATCCGGCCTCGCTGCACAGTGGGAGTGAACCGGGAGCAGTGCTCGCACCACGCCGGCGTGCTCCGCTTAGCCGCGAGAGACGCTCGCACCAACTCTAGGAATCCACCACGAGGTTCAGTGTTTTCACGCGCCGCAGTTGGGTATTGGAGAGCGCAAGCCAGTACTACGGACTCACGACCTTCCTGGCAACAAAAAGGAATAGAAAAAAAACATTAAACATTTACTCGAAAATATAAAAATATTTTACAAGGATAAAACCTATGCTAGAGTAGAACATAGGTACTTATCAGACACTCACACATGTCAAAATAACATAAGATTTCATTAACTGTGTTCGAAATTGATTTGGGCTGAGCTTGAAATTTTCTATAAAAAAATCGGGATATGAGCAGGTCTGGCTCGCATACCGAAGCTTGCTTACTTACAGGTTTTGCAGATCATCAAGTTTAAGTCAACAGTTTATCCATTAAAAGATAATATAAAAGTCCATAGCAAAAATAGTTAACTCAAAACGAACCTCCTTGTTACACTTGAGGCACCTGTTGAGCTGGTGGCGGCCGATGGCGAACAGCTGCGATATCTCCGACTCCTCCCGGTCGGCTTGCTGCGTGTTCGGTAGCTCATGGTATATGTTAGTGACACAAGTGATAAGACAGTAGGAACGAACCTCCTTGTTACACTTGAGGCACCTGTTGAGCTGGTGGCGGCCGATGGCGAACAGCTGCGATATCTCCGACTCCTCCCGGTCGGCTTGCTGCGTGTTCGGTAGCTCATGGTATATGTTAGTGACACAAGTGATAAGACAGTAGGAACGAACCTCCTTGTTACACTTGAGGCACCTGTTGAGCTGGTGGCGGCCGATGGCGAACAGCTGCGATATCTCCGACTCCTCCCGGTCGGCTTGCTGCGTGTTCGGTAGCTCATGGTATATGTTAGTGACACAAGTGATAAGACAGTAGGAACGAACCTCCTTGTTACACTTGAGGCACCTGTTGAGCTGGTGGCGGCCGATGGCGAACAGCTGCGATATCTCCGACTCCTCCCGGTCGGCTTGCTGCGTGTTCGGTAGCTCATGGTATATGTTAGTGACACAAGTGATAAGACAGTAGGAACGAACCTCCTTGTTACACTTGAGGCACCTGTTGAGCTGGTGGCGGCCGATGGCGAACAGCTGCGATATCTCCGACTCCTCCCGGTCGGCTTGCTGCGTGTTCGGTAGCTCATGGTTGTCTACCGGTACTGAGTCGGCGTCACCAGCACCTAAGCAGTGCAAGAAAAGATTAATAACCCCAAAAATTCCATAGCTCCATACTCAATTATTTATTGAGAGTTAAAAGTCGCACCACACACGCATGCTTTAATTTTAACAAAACATATATTATGATCTCAAGAACACATACATAAACTATGTTTTAAGCTAATACTTATTTATATAGCTTTGTTCCAGTAGCCAAATTTCGAGGTCGGACAGGACTCAAAACGAACAAAAAGTATGACTAACATTGTGATACGAATGCTAAAACATATTATACAAATTATACTACAGCTAAAATGATAAACTTGAAAAACCCACCTCCATAATCCGGTATTCCAAACATGATTGCTATGATATCATAAAACGTTATAGTCACGATTAGTTTCAATATTAAAATTAAATACCTAGCCACATCCCTAGAAACTTTATCATACAAATTGTTTAGCCCTAAGATTTCTCTTTTTTTACTCTGTCGATAAAACAGTACCTAACTTTAACAGTACTCGAAATATTTACTGCACTCAAATTTTAAAAACACTATTACTAAACAACAGTTTTTGTTTTACAAACGTATAATCTCCATTGAAAGGGAGCTATTTAGTTTCCTACTGAATAAAAATGAAATCTATATATAAAACTTGTAACAAAAAAAAGTGTAATTCTCACCATCCTCTCTCGCAGCCCACCCATCTTCCCTCAACTCTTCCTGACAGTCAAACTCAGTGGCCGGCCCCAAGAACTCTAACTCCGTATACTGATACTCCTCTTGGAACTGATTGACCGGCACTTGTCCATTCACAGGCCCCATCAACTTCATCTTAGGGACATTCGGTATTCGCACGGGTTTTGGCGGGCTGTTTACAAGTAAGGCTTTCTCCTTTTTCCGTGTTTCTAAGATTTCGTAATGGATTTGGTGGAGTATGAAGCGGTTCCAACTCTGTAGGGTAAGACTGTTTCTTTAATTGGTTTATTATTTTTAAGGATATTTTTTGTGGTCTACATCCAAGGATATATATATTTATGAATTTGACAACCTTTGCATAGTAGTATGCTATACAAAGGTAAATTAAACTTTGGGGAAGTTTAGAAATTATGCTTATCAAAATAATTTTATAATCCTTTCTGCTATTGTGTCATGCTAGGAAGTTGTTAACTACTATATTATTATGAAGTTGATCTTTTCCTATTTTAATTTTAGTTTAAAATTAAAAAAAAACCCTGCTGATTAACAGTTTGTCATAATTTTACAGTATTACAAGACTATTTTGACATGTTTACACATTTTAGGTGTTAAATATGAATTAATAGAGATTATCAATCGAAAATTTACTCTATGAACAACAAAAGTTATACCTGTATCAACGCAATCAAATCAACTCGCGAGTCAGCACCCCTATCCGGCAGTATCAACCCTAACGCGGCGGCTTCGGGCACGGTACGGAACGCACGCAGAAAGTTGTTGGCTTGGCACGGCGCGCCGCCAGACGTGTCTAGCATTCTGAAAAGGAACCCTGCAACGAAGGGTTAATATGTAGACTGGATAATGATTTGGTAGTATATCTTCATTTACAAATATATTATAGTTTGGAGAAATAAAGCATTTATATTATTAAAATTAGAAAGGAAGGTCTTTTAAATCGTGACATTTGAAAATAAACATCATATGGCGTCATATGCGATGTCCACAAAAGTAAGTAGGTATATTATTCCTCAACCAAAATAAGTCAGAAATAGATAATTTTAAAACAAGTTATGCATCTTTTGTTGTTATTATTTAATAACAAACTAATACGATAAAATACAATTAGAAATATGGATTTTATCGGTAATTCGCTAGCGACAAAATTTTTATACTGCCTCTGTAGCCAAGTTACATTTCTACATTCGTAAGCAGTAATCGAATAGTTATTTAGTCTATATCACGTCACTTATGTAAAAGTAATTTCTATACATTTGAGCGAGTTCTGTCATCGTTTATACTTGTCTAAAGGGGCAGAATCACAATCGTGTCAATAGAAATAATATTTAGCCATTCCATGTTTACACTACATACAATAACAACCAACCCGACATTCAAAATAAAAAAATATTGGAATTGAATAAATAAAAAATGAGCATACCCAATTCGCAACTGAGACAAAATTCTTTGGCACATGTATGTGCTAAGAGGGTCGCCTTTACCGGCAATGTGTAATATAAAACCTGAAAAAACGTTGCGTCTCATAATCTAAGATTATTTGAGGTTATTATTGTTTTTAAGACGCATTCAGACACATTAAAAACAAGACATTCTTATAAAAAAACACTAATGTTTTTTGGTGACAGATGTTTGTAGTTAGCCTGAGCGCAGGCTTTGACTGCTTCACCGGACTTTAATAAAACAAATGAATGCTGTGTCTAAATTATACCAGATTTAAAATTCGGTTTTCATGTGTCTGAATGGGTCTTTTTTTCTATATAGGTATTTAATTAAAATAGGTACAAATTACCTGTAGCATAGAGTTACAGTAAGAGTTAGGTAAAGTAGCCTCTAAGCCTGGAAGACCTGTTTTGTTGAATTTTTCAATGTCGTCGTTCGGACCATGTTTGTTGTAGTGTAATTCGATCTGAAAGGGAATAACTATAACTTATGAATAGTTCCTTATAACAAATTAACTGTCTCGTCGGTAGGCACAATAGTTAAACATTGTTAATGTTCGTATGTTCCACAGTATAAACTATAAACCCAAAGTAAGTGCCTTACCAAGTTGCTGACTTCTGATGTGGTCCACGTTTATTTAATTCTGTTTCTTATTTTTTTATACATTTTATTAGAAGCTTATATAAATAATATTTTTTTATTAGCAGTAGGGAATGTCTTAGAAAGGTGCTTAAAAAGGGACCATACTCAATTAAGATGCCTTACATTACCTTTTGATAATGCTTGGGTATCGGTTGAGCAGTCGTTTTACTTTCGTTCTGTTTAGCGGCAGTCAAATCTTCTAAATTATCTTGGACATATGGTATCTGCAAGTATTATATAGTTCAAGTTAATCAATTGGAGTATTCATGTAAAATTAAGTTATTTCATACAAATAATACCTGATTTCTTTTAAAAGTTCGAGGATTCGGTGCGTATCCAATAGGGCCTTGCATTTTCATAGATTTCAGTACTTCGGGATCGATTGGTTTTGGTTTCCTTTAAAGAAGAAAATAAGGATACATGAGCCATAATTATGTAAATAACTAAAAAGTAGAAAATAAGGCTTAGTGTATTTTTTTTTAGTTTAAATAATTAAGTATATTCTTACAAATTTTGACTTTTTTTAATTTTAGATTCGCATATTTTGTTGAAAAATTCCTCATATAGGTTTCCATTACAATTTAAAGTTTTATGAACATCAACAAGGTTATGAAAATATATATATATTATTTTACTTGAGCAGTTGGTAAAATAGATAGCAAGCTATATTATTCCCCATATTACTAACAAAAATCCTAAACTTACCTATAAACTTTCTTGAAGAACTCTTCAGGCAGTTGATTGAACCACTTGCTGCCGGTGGACAGCGGTGGCAGCGGTACTGTCGAATATTGGAACGTTGTGTCGCTGAACCCGACGTACGGTAATCCTACTACCGAGTCCGCGAACTCCGTTGCTCTGTAATAAAATATAAGACTTAGACACGATAGTTAAACAACTGATGATGTTCAAATGTGAATGTGACTTATTGGACAAGGAAGTGGTTATTTAGGTTTTTGAGGTCTAAATACGACCTATGTAATAATAGGTAAACACGAAATTTATATATTTTGCAAAGTGTTTTAAACGCTTTTGAACATTCTAAACTAAATCTTCAGGGTGTTAAAAAAAAACAGAATGCAATTATTGCTTGAACAAAATCGATTTTCGCTATACTTTTGTAATGTTAAAATAAATAAAGAACAAAATTAAAGTTAACAATGTAAAGCACTAGTTCGTGATTTCGCTTATTTAAGTTACACACCTTGAAAAGTTATTGAAGACTGGCTCATGGTTGTGTTGCGGAGAAAACAAGTTCAGATGTCCCGCTTGATCTCCAAACACGAGTGCTTGACTAGTGGAGGACACGTCCATAACACTACATACAGAACTGTGGGTGTCCACCTGAAACAATGATATTTGTCAAATATTTATACACTTTATTAACATTTATGATGTTTACCATAAACAATAAAAAAACTGAAACCTTTTATCCTGGATAAAATAAAATTGACATATTATTATTAAATTAGAAAGGAATATATAAATAAATGGTGAATCAAAGTGGGGCTAATGACGTCACGCTTTTGTATAAAATGTACAAAATTGTGACGTAATGCGACATTTTAAAACAGTTCGTGAGTTTATTGTTTACCCGTCTTGAGCATTAAAAACTACTTATGTATCCTATTCCTGAGCAAATACGTTATTAATTTCATTAAACTCACCTGAAACACAGAATGCTCACTCGCACTAGGCGCATTAACATGTAACAACGCAACATGTCCATCGCCCGACAACGCCACCGCTCTGCCCGAGAAGGCCGGCAGGAAGTGCAACAACAATGGCGGGCTCGCCGTGGGTAGCGACCACGCCGCGTCGCCGACACTGCCGCTGCGTACGCGGCGCACGTCCCACACTAACACGTATGGCTCGGCTACGGCCATGCCCACTCTGATGATATTAAAAAGCATTACAAATATTTTTTGTCAGCATCAACATAATTTCAAATGGAAAAAATATTAAACTATTGCTTAATTTTTATTTTTGACAAGGGCTTCTATATTTGCAGTTTAACAGTAGCGGTCTCGTCCTGGCCAACTACTACACCGCGTCGTCCACACTTCACGTTTTATAAACTTTTTTTACACACTACTTACTTTCAGATATTATTCAACCATTCATAAGCCTTCGTCAGAGAAATTTTAATTTTTTTAAGTAAATAGGAAGAAGCTAATAAACTTAGGCAAATAGTAAATCCCACATGTATTTAACATTACTATTGCCACATATTTACTCTAGAGATAATTAATATGAAATATACATACGACTGCGTAAACCCGCAAGTAATAAGCAGATCTCCTTGCATATCCAGATCCGATAGGCAAGCGGAATGCGCCCTGAAGGTGTGTTCCGCGGAGCACGGCGTACGTAAGTCTCTTAACGCCACCATACCGTTGGCACTGCCGCAGGCTACTAGTGAACCGCCGCCACTGCGGAGGACGGCGCAACCCTCTTCTTGGATTGGCTGGAAATAGGGAATGTATTAGTACCTAAGTTCAAAGAAAAAAATACTTAGGCATCACAATAGGTATAATATTCCACTTTGTTTACCTGAGTGATGTCACCAGGGTGAACAAATGCGACTTTTTGGATTATTCTAGTAGACTTATATGACCCATATACACATGAGAATTGAAGTAAAAAGTGGAATAGACCTCACAATACTGCGGTAAGTCTTGGTTTATACCAATGGTAGTCTCGACAGCAATCCATTAATCACTTTCTAGTTTGTCCATTTTGTCACTAACATAAACTATATTGATATACCTACGAGTATCAGTAGAAAACCGCAAATTATACAGGTACACTAATTCTGTACGACAATTATAATAAGCCACTGTTATCTTTTACTTACATACAGCATGAGAAAGGGACGACAATAGACGACGAACTTGGATGTGGGGAAATTAGTTTTCGCCTATTTAATCACTGTTTTAAGAGCTTGTTTCTGCGTGTCGGTCAATTTGAACGAGATACGCAAGTAAAATGAGTTTAATGTGTGTTAAATATAGTGTGGTCATTTTGTAATTTTGATTATACTCACAAGAACAGTTTCAACCATTTTAGTTATGTCCAGATCTATAAGTTTGTTTTGGTGTCCACCCATTAGCAATTTTGAAGAGTTTACATGGAAGAGACACTGCATGTCTGTCATGTTGGGTGACCTAAAAGGAATTAATTAATTCAAGACCATAATAATTATTATGCATTATTTAAAAAAAGCAAAGGTTTTTTTTATTCCCGAATTGAAGTTTGGGAAAATTTTTGAGTTTAAATTATTTATTATTATATTCAAAGCAGTACATCTTTTCCTTGACATTGCTAAGTTTACAAAATTAATCTTGAGTATACTTAAAGATAAAAATTATCAGGAAACAAAACAAATAACTTACTTGTATGTACGTTTCGGAATACCTCGTCGTATTTGATGACGTAAAGCCGTTTTGGTCAGTGCAAATATACCTTCCTCAACAGTGATTATGTCCCGCACCTCTTCAGACTCATGCACTTGAAATGATGTGTACTTTTGCATGGCTGGTCCATAGTATGATGTGACATGACCCTGGGAAAGAAAAATAGGTTTATAAATAAATGGTTTTTGTTTAGTTGGTTTCACTTTCTATTTGTACAGTTGCTGCTAATTATAAATATTTACTAAGGGCTCTCAGTCATAACTGTGACTACGCTTCGCATGGCGAATATCTGTGAGCTTGCATTTCACTTTAACATCTATTAAACTAAAACTACAATTGCATAGCGGTTTTGTGTGGGAGCCCATATATTAATTAAATAAAACTTGAGCTTAGTAAAACTAAGCACATATGCGTTTCTAGTGCCTACCTACACATGATTTGGAACATAATTTTGATTAAAATCTATTTAGCTCCATAAATTGTTGTTTTTGTTTCTTGTCAAAAAAATATTGTTCTAGGTACTTACCCCCTGATTCCCCATCCATATAAGTTCTTCATACTTATCAAAGACCACCGCTGACACACCAAATCTGTCACCACCATCAACCAGAACACTGGCCCGTACTTCATACTCCGCCGCCTGGTTCGGGACCATATATTGTGGAGCATATTCTGCCGTATATGGACCTGATAATTAAATGGGACATATTATAATTTATTATACAAAATATAATTGTTGTTGTAAAAAACTGGTTGTAATAGCAATATTAATGAAAAAAAATAAGGATCACTAAAAACTTTTTGTATCAGAAGGAATAGGATTGTTACATTATTGAGTCAAGGGTCTATTTGCTATATTGATTTTAGACTGATGTGCTATGAATCTGCTGTAGTATGGATTGAGACATGGACAAAAGTTGAGATGTGTGTGTAGGTAGTGCATTTATAACTTAAAAAAACTAACTAATAAAATCTTTGCAAGTTGTCAAGCACTTGTTGCATTAAAGTGTTTTGTCTTTCTTTAGCATCTAATTTGATATTAAAAACTTTCCATTCTACACATTTTTTACTAGTAATATACCTAATACCATTGTTTTGCCTGATCATAGATCTTGTTTTCTTTTTAATTGGTATGTTTAATAATTTCTTTTGAAATGAGGTGAATATTAGTAATAAGAACCAAATGAAATACTACTAGAATTATTTAGTTAGTCATCAATTCTGGTCAGTCAAGGAAATAATACTTATTATTTATTTGCAAATATATAACTTTAAAATCCAAACATCTGTTTATATAGCTAAATAATTACATATATTCTGCTAGGCTTTGAACATAATTATTATCTATAACTTTAAGAAGTTAAAACAATTTAAATCAAAGCCAATTCTAAGAACTTACTGCTACTAAATTTCTGATCGTGATAACACAATTATACACATATTGTATAGCTTGTAAATGCTTACATCTAGACAAAACTTTCCATAAAGTTAACAAGAGAAACATATGTAATAAAAATATATATATTTATCCAGCTACAAAAATACAGTAAAATAAAGTGGGAATTTATTTTACGTGATTCTTGAATGAGCACATCCCTGACACCATCTCGTAACATGTTTATCATTTCAACAACATAAGTTAAACAAAGATTTACATTTAAATCTATACCTACCAGTTAGCAGATGATCCGTCGGTATGCAAAGGTCGGAATAATGATATTCCATCTTAAAAACTCTTTCGGCTTTTCTGTATCACAACATCTATATTCACTATTATAACTTAGATATCAGAAACATACGATTTTAATTTAAAACGAAAAGAAATAGATCATAAGTTCGACTCGACGATGGCAATCAGAAAATTTGCAAGTAAATCAACATGAACGTTTCGGAGACATTCTGTGTTCGGTGATAGAAAACACTTCTCTTTTGACACGAAATACGGGTCACAGAAACGATACAAAACCCTTGTTGGAAAACAAAAAGTACCTACTCGCGTCTTGTCATCAAACTGTACTTGCGTTCCGTTCTACGTAAACCTAAAAATAAGTAGATAACATTTTTCTGAGATGAAAATAACAAAATAAAATATTTTAAATTAATGATTAATATCAAAACAACTTACTATTAAAATAAAGTAACTTAGGTTACATTTATGTAAATGTTTTAACAGTATTTATGTTTCAGCGAGCAAGTTATCCATTTTTTTATGACTACAGGGACTACAGTAAAAATCTTTTATGATGATCGCTTCGGTTAGGTAGGTATGGAAAAAATATTAAAAATGACCAAAACGAGTACCTAACTCCCTCACTAATCAACAAAAAAACAAAGTTTAATAAACACCACACCAGTGTTTTGTGTTGTCATAATATCAAAATGTTGAAACTTTCAGCAAACAATGTTTATTTACTGTAAAATTTTATTTTTATTTAGGAACAGCAAAAAAAACCTAAACTTTTCACACCGAACGCAAAAAGAGGCGAGGTACAAGGTCGACTTGTCTGTATGTATATCTAAAGCATCGTAGCTCCTAAATTAATGTACCGATTATGTGGATTTTTGTCTGAAAGTTGTCATGTTCGATTTTACAAACATAATTTTTCATGTTCAGTACTCTTATAAATCAGTTTAGTTATACTGATGTATTGATGCAAAGGGCGGGAGATCGTGCGCTGTGGCGCTCCTTGGAGACGCCTATGTCCAGCAGTGGACTGCAACAGGCTGATATGATGATGATGACACTGATGTATTGTGCATATCAGTCATTTGCCATAGGTCATTTATAATTCATTATTCAATTTATAGGACATCAAAATAAAACAACAAAAGCCTAAGTAAATGATTTTAATACCTTATTAAATATTTTCTTATATTAATGTGTAAACATACATGAAAATGTGGGAATAAAGTTAGTAAGCTGTTATAATAATTATCTAAGCATTTTATTGCACTGTAGTTGGTAAGAAATGCTGATAGTAACTCTTGGTGAACTCCGTCATGAGATCAGGCATTGCTTCTGGTAATGTTGATATGAGTTTAGCGGGACTGCCAGAGTATCTTGCAAAGGAGGGTACAACAGTCTCTGCGGGGAGTACAGAGTTGTCTTCTATCATACAGCAGTCTTTTAGCACACATCTCCGGCCCTGTAAAGTAAATAAAAGTTCCATGTAAAATTGTTATTCAGTAAAACGGGAAGCCGAACCCGACACAGTTGGGAAAAGCTCGGGAGGGATTCTAGATTAAAATGACACAAATGGGTATAACCAATTTGATAATATCTTACAACATTTTAATGATTATAACTGCTTAACTTTTTATAGTTGTTTGATTAACATCTAGATGAATATGACCTGTTTAGGTTGATATACAGTTACAAGAGTGAAAACTTACAATCACAACATTCTTTCCGATATAAACATAAGAGCCGACCACAGCAGCATTCACAACAGTATGTTCACCCACAAATACATGATCTCCCATTTGTAAGGGGAAGAAGGCCACACTGGAAAATATAAGATTTAATTATTATTTAATTACATAGAAGTAAGAAACTAAATAAGCCATTTAGAATTTTAATTTAGAAAAAACAAGAATGCATGAATAACCCACACAAATCAAAGGCTAATCCATATCTTACTCTCAATTATTATTTTGAGTAATACACAGTTAATAAGAGGAATATGTGTTAATCTTATTAACTGTATTTTACTCAGAGTAAGTAAGCAATTATTTATTTAATTTTACACAAAGTTGTTGAGCTTTAGAATATGAGAAAGGATACTAAGTTTAATAGAGATCTGTTTATAATAAATAAATATAAATTTAGATAAAGTACCCTTTGCTAAATTTCTTGAAAGGAGGTCTTATAACGGAGCCTTTGCTTATTATACAAAATCTTCCAGTCTTCACATTAGCCAGGTCTCCTCTGATTATTGCATCACTTTGAACTATTACTTTTCCATGTAGAACAATATTTTGAGATCCACAGAGTACAGTTTGTCTGCTTACTTTATTACCTGAAGCCTACAACGCAAAGAAAACTATTAGTGTGTCAATTCCTTGGAATTAAAACGAAACACAATTCATAAACATCACTGACAGTTTCTACATATTCTGACTTATTGTAATAAGTATCTGGTAGTTCCATTTTCCTGATAAATAAACTTCTATGTTAGAATACCGGAAATATTATTTAAGAGAATTATGATTCATAAAAGTAACAAAATAAGCAAAATTCGCTTTCGTGATTCGACTGCAGTTGTTGACAATGACTTAAAACGTCAGTCAGTTGTCAGAAACGACATTGACGCTATTTATTAGTTTACGTAGCTTGTTATATTTATAAAATACAAGTTTTTGGCATGCGAAAGAAATAATAATAAAATAAGACTATTCTATCTAATTATAATATTATAATTGAGTCTAGGTCGAAAACATAAAATAAAACATTTAAAAAGAAATAACTTACAATTCAGGCTGTACACAAAACGCAATACGATTTAAGAAAAAAAAACGTGTAATTGGCGCCAATCCGCTGTTCCGTTTTGAATTAATTTAATAAAGTTATTAGCGGAGTGAAAATATTTTAGGCGTTTAAAATAATAAAAAAGACCGTTTAAAGCATGGACAGATACGTTGTAAGAGAACCAAGGGTTGGAGCGAGTAAGAATTAAATGTTGATATTGAATTGGTAGCATGTTACAAAGGTGCTCATAAAACAAAATATTTTTCAGGCTATCCACAGGGAAATCAAATGATGGCGTTCCCAATAAACGCAGCAAGAAGTAATACAATGTAAGTGAAATTGGATTAAAGTTTATTTATGAATTTATCTACTGTCTTGTTTTGCTGCGCCACGGCGATAATTTATTAATAACATTTACGTACGTTATTTATTTCTATAGGCCTGCCGAAAATGTTTATTACAACGGCCCGTATGCAAATCAATTTCCTAATGCACAAAATGTTCCTTATTCAAATTACATGGAGGTCGGGCATATGAATGCTCAACAGACCGTATATGGACAAAATGTGTGTATTTTTTCTTTTTAATTTGTATTTGATGAGTTTATTTAAATTACTTTTCTTGAAAATACTGTTAGGTACCTAAGTAGGTAACTATGTACCCTTAAAGATATGAACGGCCTTGGATATTATATGCCTATTGCCTTCCTAATAACAATTATTTTTACACGTTTTAAATGTTTGTAACGATTTTTAGATGATGCCTGGCCAAGGTCAAGTGATGACAGGAATTGATCCAAGATATTTAGCCAACTACGCTGACAACAGTGCGCAATTTATTTTGACAGGTAAGCGCCTTATTACTTCTTATTATTTTTCATAGATAAATAACTATCTATGCTGCCTACCGTTCAAAGAAAAATATTACTGATACCGCGCATTTTTCATCTTTGTAGGTCATCAAATGCATGGAGACCAAATACCACAGCCGGCTCTCAATGCCGGATTCGGAAGTAATTACAGCAGCCATACATTTGTGGGTGCTGACAGGAATAAAGCTAAAAGTTTCACTCCTCAAGTCGTAACTGGTATTAATAGTGTTCAGTTAATTTGTTTAAGAACTTTAGCCGGATTGCCTGAGTAGCGCAGCCGATTAGGCAAGAAGCTATAGAATCTATTTCTGTATCTAAGTCGAAAACTGTAATAGCTTGTGTCAGTTAACTTGTCTTTAAAAAGTTTACGTTCATTTCCTTTAATTTAGCTATCAATGATTATCTAGCACTATCTGCTATCAGATAATAGATATAGGTATATAATAATACTATGAACAAAACAACCTTTTGACTTCGAACCCACACATCTAAGTAGGTAGTAGCGTAGGTGGACAATGAATGAATGTTTTATCCCAAATAGGTTATCTATTATATCGGTGACCTATAATTGCCGATGTAGGTAGATCCTTTAATGCATTGAATAACTTTACTGAAGTTTTTTAGTTGACATAGATATAAAATCCTCTTAGATAAGGAAGCATTCTTTTTTTGTTAAAAAGAGGGTAGCTCCCTCTCTACATTTAAAAACATACATTTCTTATTCCCAAATAGCTCCACACGCAGAAACCCCAAAAATTACCAGTTTCGAAGGGAATATTAAAGGCAGCGTTCAGGCCAAGCAATCTCTAGTGGAACCAGCTCAGCAGAACCAAATTAATGGTGAGACGAACAGTAATTACGAACTTTAACTTATGAAGTTAGACGTTACTCTGATATAGTAACTTGCGTCTGAACTTTACTCAGCTTTTAGTCATATTTTTTAGCTTTGCGTGTGGTTATGGTGAATACTTTAGGTGTAGTTTTTGATCTAGATATTTTAGAATTTCAGTAATTTTTTTTTTTAGGCATAGCTACGTTTCCTTAAGTTATCCTTAATTTCGTAAGTACGAGTACTAGATTAAATTTTATGATGTATACTTGGACTTACGAATGCCATAAGTAATTAACCGATAACTCTCTGTAAGCACAAATAGGTTTTCTAGACTGATCTTAAATCAAAACTGGTAAGTATTCTAGTTATATATTATTATTGTCTTTGTGAACTAGTAGATGCAATGTGAAATCACTTCGTTTCACTCAATTTCCTAGGACCAGTCCTAGGACGTCGCCTTGCAAGTGATTTGAAGAGTGCTAGAATTCACAGCCACTTAAAACAAAACAATAAAATCTACAACAGAATCCTAAACAAGATGCATAATAAAGTTAACAACCCACAAATTGTTCGCTGTCAAACGTAAAAGTATCGTGGGCGACCTGTGCTAAAGCCCCGTAACTCGGTCTAACAAGCTCATTACTCTGTATTTTCGAGAGAACTAAGTTCTAAAGGGAAACTTCGCGATACTTGGTAGGATACGCGTTTCAAGTTGCGCCCCCAATGGGTTGTGAGTTCAAAAAGTCTCCCCTATCAGTGTAAGAACGTGATTTAATTAAAGACGTGTAGGTGGTACTTGTAGCTGCGTAGGAACAGTGCGTGAACACTTGTTTTGGAATTTAGTCTATCCCGCGTTTTGTTGTATTCTAAAGTTTATATTGATGTCATTGATCAATTAATGAGTAAGGATCCGTCAGTATTTTTGGAATACAAAAAACCGCACGAAGATTTCCGTACCACCGTAATATGGGACCCCCTTATATTATGTTATTTAATTTTTAGTATTTGTTGTCAAAATTGTAACAGAAATACATAATTTGTGAAAATATCTAATATATATACATAACAGTCTAGCCATTGCATTTCATGAGATGCAGCCTGGTGACAGACGGTCGGACAAACAGCGAAGTCTTAGTCATAGGATTCCGTTGTTAACTTTTTACTCTTTGGGGACCGATCCCTAATGTTTACATTTATTACAGTTAAAATTTTGAAAATTATACATACCTAAAAATCTACTACAGGTACCTGAATATTTATTTGTTAATCGTGTTGGGATTTCGTTTCAAGTCACTCCGCCTGTCCGCTTGTATGTCACTGTCGATTAACTCGGTTATTTTGCCTGCTTAACAAGGAATACGGCCTGCGACAGGTATAACGAACATTTGGCCAGACAGGTTGTTTTGTCGACAGTTTACAGCCAGTCCCCGGACACATTTATTATGAAAGGGGAAACATTTTGAAATTATACTTAGTATATTACACAAGGAATAAATTTGGTTATGTACACAAAAATAGTAAAAAAATAGATACAACATTCCGAAAGCACTAATTTCAAAAGCCATTTACTTTTCCAGTTATTCCCAAAAACCCACCAAATAATATAACGAAGAAGGAACCACACAACCAAGTAATGTCGAGAATGGATAAAATAAAGGTAAGACAAACATAACTTCAACACTCTTGCTTTAATAAATAATTAATATCAAACTTTACCTACCACATTTACAGACGTGAGCCCACAAAGAAAGGAAAATAATCCTGCCTACTAATTTTCATAATTCGCACACTTCATAATGTTTGAGTTCAAATTATCGTCCCCTTTTAACTACCACTCAGTTATATTAGCTCAGGGTACCTTCCCAAGTGTATTATACTCTACCCGTACCTACCTGTATTTAATCTGGCATTTATAATTCATCCGTGGCAGTAGGATTACATAACTTTACACTAGTTTATAACCATTACCCAAATATCTTACCTCATTTCATTACAAGTCAAATATCAATCTCGTGAACTTGAGTAGGTGCTTTAACTATGTTTGAACCTCTGTTACACCAAAGTGTAACCAAAATAAATTGTTAATATCTATTAATTAATGAAATGCTTACGTAGACATAGTTACAGGGAAATAAGGTCATATTTTATTTTTATTTATTTTATACATTGGCAACTGAAAAGTGGCTGACGGGTTAGTATTCGGAATCTCATTAAGTATTTATCGTTAGTGAAGTATTTTTTCGTTCCTGTCCATTTGTTTTTATAATACAATAATAAATTAATAAATTGATGTAAACTAAAGTATTACATTAATAGGTAATGAATATGGTCTAAAATTAACTTTAATGAATTGTTATATATATCTCACACACCTATGTTTATCAAGCCACAATCCCATTCCTCTACAACTACTACAACTAAAAATATCTACACAATTAATATAATTACACTTACCGTTCTCAACGTTAACCCGTATCATACGTCTCGGTTTGACAGACATCCTTCATCAAAAACCATACCCACTTGACTCATAAAATGAAAACTTAAAGAAATTGCTTGTAATAAAAGTAACTGCGGTCGTTTCTCACCATTGTCATATTGTGCCCTGGCCTAAAGGGCAGTGTCCCGAGGCCGGAATCTCTACATTTTGAGAAAAATCGTTTCGGGCACATTTTGTAAAAGAGTGTTATTACGAAAGATGTTTTAAACGACATGTTTTGTTAATACGAGCTTTGTTTATGATATGAAATGTTTTTTTAGTTGTAAATATGATCCATAACTTTATTGTATAAACTATTTAATAATTCTTTATTTTAGCGGACTGGTCCAATTCTTAGCATTGATTTTTTCTAAGTAAATAACGTGAAGTTCATTGCGGGAAGTGTGCCGGTGCGCGCGGCCGATGCAATATCCGTGCCTTTGTCTTTGAAAAAGTGATTTCTTGAACATTCCTTTAGGCCGTTCGATTTAGCTCCGCAAAGAAATAAGTAGGGTCCGTTATTTCCGTTCCCTTGTGTTTTTACTAAACTATTTCCGGGATTTGTATAGTTTTATACTTAACCTATAGCTATATAATATTGATCCTGTATGAATCGCTTGTTGATTGCTCTAACTTTTTTAAATTAAACAAGTAATGGACCTATTGCCATCAAAGAACGATCTCTAATATCCTGACACAAAATGCAATAAGAGGAGTCGTTCAAAGATATTCCTAGTTTTCAAATCGATTATAGTCTCAGGTGTCACCAAATACAACCTCCATTTTCCAACCAATGTATCACTGTAGTTATAGTGACATAAAGACAGATACATAAAGACCCATACATATTTCTACAATGTGTTCCAATCGTAAATAGCTTATGATGGTACATCTACAAAATGTGGCGATGTTATAATAATAAACGGTCGCATTCAGGCTCTTCACAAAAGCGGTCCGAGAGCTTTTTCCGGTCCGGTGGAGAAGGTGCTTAAATGGCACAAGGCTTTGCAGGACATAGGCGTTTTTGTATTTTACGAAATCGTCGGTAAGTTTGATTGATGAGATAAATGTTTTTTATTCTTTAGATAAGCTTTTTATCGTGATACAGATATAAAAGGACGGATAAAACGTAAATGTAATACGATTTTCGCATTGACAGTTTTTTATTTATGTAGGAATGAAATGACCAAATCCTGACCTCGACCCTTACACATCTTTTTAACATTTTAACTGAATTGTCAATTGATACTCGAAGCTACAGTCTAGGCATCATTACTTTGTCTTCAATTATATTTAGTTTACATATTGCTTTTCAAGGTTTACGCGAATGTTGGTCATTAAAGGAAAACTACTTCTTACGGATTTTATCGCGGTATATATTTAGGTTTCCATCCACGACGCCTTTGCAGATATCATGGCCCGTGACTAAAACTTCATGAACTTAAACCTAAATAAATACTACGATAAAATCCAGTATCAGTGTTATAATTTACATAATTATATTTTCAGCTAAATGTGTGAGCATAAGACCCGGTGAGTCTTATGCCAAAAACTTGGTGATAAGAGACGACAACGGACCAGCTATGCAGGTTGTTTACTACGAAATTGATTTTATGCTTCCCGATATTCAACCATCTTCCACTATCAGGTAAATTACTAATCTGATCCTGTCTTTTAAATTACCGCGTTGTGTGTTTATGACAATGTTCTGTAAAGGGAATTAGCATGCATAAATATCTTTAAGGGGTTTCTTCCTTGACCAACGAAGCATTTAGGCATGTTCGCGATAATTCCCGTTACATAACTTTATTACACTTATCTAATGGCTTTCGATACATAAATCATTCCCAGTCTTTTGCTTAAATAAATTTAGGGATCGGGAAAATTGAGTTGTTATTCGGCAGTCCTTTTAACCCTTTATATAATCCGGGTTTTAATCCCTAGTTGTAGTTTTTAGAGGTACGATGAAATAGTTTCAGTAGAATAATGTTTTGTTCTCAGTCAAATCTAGTAAATACTACGCTCTAAACTTCTAAGCGTGTATGTAAGGCGTTAACTCTTTACCGGTCAAATGTATTTTTAACTGAAAAACCCGCGAAAAGTCGTTTAGACTGCATGTTGGTCGATAAAAGATTTGCCTGAAAATCATTTTTACCATATATTCGTCAGTAAAATTGATTTTGACTGACGCTACTTTCGATCCACTTTCCATTTTCCGGTAAGTATCTCCAACAATATGTTTTGTAGGGTAATAGGTAGAATGATGGCGGGTACATGCAGACTACAAGCATTCAGTGTCCGCCTGGCAACAGGTGATGACGTCGCGACTTTGCAACGCCGCGCTGCTGTCGCCGCACATCACGTAGCTCGGCTTTGCAAAGATTACGGAAGTAATCCTGTTTGAGTAACTATTGTTTTATGTTTGTGATTGAATTTGGTAATAAACTGTGTATTTTCCTATGTTACCTATTGTTTTGTTTGATTGAACCTTTAAAATATCCGCTTGAGTAGAGTAGTAGTGAGATAATCAGACCTTACAATGTAGAGTTCTCCATCTTCTGTATCATCATCAACTCCCTGTCATGTTCCCTATTATTTAAGGTCAGCGTTATGATTAATTTGCTTTCATTCATCTCTTCTAGTTGAAATCTCAGCCTTTTCTACTTTCTTTCATATATCCTCATTCATACAACACAATACTTCGAATCAAATATCGTATAATAATTAACTACAGGTCGCATAGTCTTTATTTTCTGCACGAATTTTATTTTTTATGTGAAGCAGTTTATAATGATAGCAGTAAAGTTTCCATTACTTAACCTAGTAGTGAAATAAAATAACTTAGTTTGTAGGTTGAACATAATATCCATATTTTACAAAATCATTTTCTATGAAATGACTAAAGTAGCTGTGAAGTGGTAACATGAATATTCTGTTGAAAGTTTTCACCTTCGAAGTTACGACAACTTTACTACCATTGAGCGAATAAAATCGTAAAACATAGATTCCTATGAATTTGAAGGTAATCCCACCGGTCCTTTTTTATGATGTTATGACAGAGTGATTTTACATGGCCCGTGGGGGTCCCAAGGCCGTAATCTTAGGAACGATTATATGGGGAAATCATGGCATATGTGAATAAGATCTATTTCAAAAATCGAACTAAGTAATTTCATATCCGTATATTTAAGGTACATTCTAGATCACAATAGTTTACAATGAAGCCTGATAAATGAGACAATAATATAGCAAAGTTCCTATGTATTTCATTCTGGTTTGGTATCATTCCGGTAACCATATTTTAAAAGAAAATGTAGCTAGAATCAACTTCACAGTCGTTCCACGAGAAGTTCTGAACACAGTTTCTTTATTTAACAAGTGTAATCCGATTGCCACCTGTGACTCTTGTTTGCTCTTACCTCAGCTCACTGTCGCTATATTAACGAGTCTTGTTTGAATTATGTTAACGATGAAGCTTTTAGTTTGAAGAAAATGAGTAGGTAAAGTTAGCAAGCGCATTACAAGTTATGATGTAGACATACTATTAGAAATAGACTACTTCGAATGAATAATGGAACATTTGCATCTGGACGGCATCAAGCATATCATGAATATTGAGAAAAGAAAAAATGCTTTCGCTATGCATTTAAATCGACAATTATAACCCAAGAACTAACAAAACAAGAAATGTGATTTAATTTATGATCATGCAATTCTTCGATTTAGTCTAGTAAGGTAATGAGTTGAACTTGGCTTCTACCCAAGCTTCGATAGCACTGTTTACAAAGCCTTCTCCAATAATAAAGCAGCCTAAATTCGCCAAAAAGCGTAGGAAAGCATCTTCGAGTGACATTAAGAAAAATACCCGCAAGATTGTGGACCAGATGTTGTTGAAAGTCTGCCAAGATGGAGAACCGCTTTCTTCGTGTCATAGTGAAATGAAATTTGAATATAACCGTGCATTTGATTTCCCTTGTCAACTGATTCAAAATTTTGTCCAAAATATAGGGTGGTTACCAAATGGCATTTGTTTCTAGGAAATAAGAAAAAAATATTTTCTTTATTTTACATTTTCCTCCGCTGTATAATTTCACCAAAATATGTGACGTAAAATTTACACTATATATTTTTTTTAAAGCCAGGCACTGCTATTCGCAAGGTAGATGACAGAAAATTCTCTTGGATTTATATTATTTAAGTCGCAAGAAATCTTAGAAGTTAATTTAAGTTCCTAGCTTCTTGAAACATGTAATTTATTTCTACAGCTCCGTCCACAGTAAAAAGCACAAGAATTAAAAAAAACTGGTATACTAAAAGCACAACATGCCTAAAATGTACGGTAAGAAAATACTAAAACCTATTCATAGGAACGCAAGCTGAGTTTCACCCTAAAATTTGGCGAACTAATTGCTTAGAGTGCACAAACCTAAATGCAGGCAATTATTCAGCATTACACAACTATTCAACCCGAACCTTTTCACTAGAAACAATTTGTACGAGTAGAAAATTAAATTATCAAGCTAAGGCTTCATCTTGACTAAAATTAAGATTTTCCTTTTAACAGTCGATTAAAATGCAAATTGCATATTAATTTTAGCGAAATGGACGACCATTAAAAGTTAATAAAGGATCAAAAGATCGTTTCACGTTGTATTACAGGTATCTTGAGAGCGATTATCCAAGATTTTAGGTATATTTAGGAGAGGTTCATTGTATTCTGACGTCCATAATCTAAGGTGTTTTAATAGTAGAATGAATGAAACGGGTTTAATTAATTTGAGAATGGTTCAACTTTATTAAATACATTTTGAATAAATAGTTTTTGTTTGTTTATTTTTTGCAATATATTTAATCTATGAAACAAAAGCTGTAGACTTACAATAATATACTACTAACTGACAATTCGATAATTATTTTTACGTGGGGGCGGATACCTACTTATTGTTAAAAATCTATTCGGTTTAAATGCTTAATTGAAAACTTTCCACATTTCCTTCTGTAACATTTGACAGCATAAAAGCATTTTCATAATATAATTTATCCTGAAAATGTATGAGAGAAGAATGTTTTTGTAGAGGGAATAAACTGTCATTTTTGCTTCATAGTTTCATTGTAACAAGACAAGTTGCTCGCCAGTCCCTGAACGCTAAAGCTTTTTTGAAATACCGGAAAAATCCGACGCGCGGTAAGCTGGTAGGAAGTTGGAAAGCAAGTAAATTGTGCTCTTTTCTGTTGCAGTCCAAATACACGGTAAAATCTAGCTTACAGAGATGTTTATGGTGTATTTTTCTAACAAAAAATATCCAATAAATTTTAATTCTGTATTGTATCATTTCTTCCTCAGCATTTGGAATTGATTTCGGTACTTAGTCAGGTTTAATATTATTATTAAATAATGTCAGGTATCTTTACCGTACATAAAATGAGAGTTTAAACTTCTGAAATATCGTCTGAGAATCTGTCTACACTCAAGAACATAAGTGCTACAAATATGTTAAGATTTAGAATTCTGTGAAATGCCACGCTTTACTCAGGTACAGTCTGAAATTTCATGCTTATTTACAATAGAGTTTGTTCGCTCATTGTATGCCAAGAATTATACCGAAAATGCTTTGTTTAGATTTTGTTTTATCTGTGTGCATAATTTTTTCTTTCACTAGTACTTCTTCGTGGTTTTTCTTATTTCAGCGCAATGTAGTAGGGATTGGATTAGTGTCTCATAAAATCGTTCTCGTCCCTATGTACCAACGGGAAAAGTTTTTAATAATCTTTTCAACGATCTTCCTAGCTAAAGTCATTTTTTATTTTCAATTTTGTTTTAATTAAATTTAATAACATGTTTTGATAAATCACCGTTACACTCAAACTTGTGCTGTAAAAGAACTTAACTCGGATTATACATGCTATGAAAATAAATAGAAACAAGACGAAGAAGTAGGCCAATTATGAAAAATTATGAGCATATTCTAACTAATCACAAACCTGCTTGAACAAGCCTTCGTTAAATGTAACAAACTTGCGTTTAATACGTTTTACATCTGCGGTGAAGTAGAGGTCTTGTTTGGACTGTGCAATGTCTGTCAACAAAGTCTTAACCGCTTTACGAGGTTGCTTCACTGACTTATTTTATTTGCTTTTGATACTATGTTTTCCTACATCTGAGAGAACTAAACTACCTCTAAAAGTAATGGTAGGAAGTTGCTAAGTTTTTGAGCTAATTTTGTCTTGAAGCACGATTAGAAATATGTTGTTTATTTGGATTTAGGTAACATGTAGAAGAGATTGTATTAAAATAACATAAATTAAAAAGAATGATGATGAAAGGTTTACATTGGGTGAGTGAAAAGCATTTTCCGAAAGCCTTCGGTTTTCTACTCCTAGTAGAGAGTTTCTGATAACTTACTTAGGTATAGAAATAATAGGAGTCCGTGACAACGTACTCTAACATGGAGATTAACCCCGAATGACTAGTCTGCAATTATCATTAGAGCTCATTTAAAACTACAAAGAGCAGGGCTAACAACAGTCGTAATGGGAATGGGCAAGGAGAAGCAATTAAACAGGTCCAGACAAGTTTTGACCCGTCCTTGCGGTGAGTCCCTTCGCGCCTCGGATATAATCAGTGTTGAACTATGTAGGTAACATAACCTGAACTTGTCTAGGCAACACTAATTAACGGTGAACTACAAATTGTATAAATTCAAGAGCGAATTTAAGTTGGATGTTACTAATGTCCAGTTCTGTTAATTTAGGTGATTTCAGGACAAAGTTTGCCACTCAATTTCGTCATAGTCGTCAAATTAAGTTAGGGATAGGATTGTCTAATTTAACTAGCGTAGTGGCACCAGTAATCGACATGCACCAGTAATCGACACTTTATTTTTTTATTTAATATAATAAAGAGTAGGATACCGATTTATTTATTTGACGACACTGTAACATAGAAAGCACACTTATTACTGGCTCCCAGTGACATTTGAGCGATATTTACAGTTTTATTTGAAAGTAGTGGTGTGACAACTGATTGTGGCTCGAGTACCGGCGAGAAAAACAACATTTCTTACTGAAATCGTTAACGAAGGGAGTACATTTCTTTGTTAATTATGCTAATGTATTGTAAGTTATTTGAAATTTATGAATTTTACGGGTTTTTATAAGAACTAAAGGGTGGAATTTTGTTATAACACAAGTTCAAGATTATTTTAATATTAGTAAAATGTTGGTGTCGATCATTGGTGTTCACAAACTGACTTTCTCCAGTTATCGACACGGGTCGATAGTAATTATTAGAAACATTTTTCATTTGATAAGTGAATATATATCTCTTCTAACTTTGCTTCTCGGTAGATATTTGAAGTAAACTAATCAAAGTTGACCTACCAGAAATCGACAAGTGACGATTATTGGGAAATAATATGTGTCAATGATTGGTTTTAGAGATGTCTCTGAGAAAACATTATACTCCCGACCAGTTAGGTTCAGTGGGTCGTCTGAGGGGCGGAGGATAGGAGTTGGAGCATACGCTTGGGCACTATGAGCACCATAGAAAACAAAAAAAAATAGTAAAAAATCGGGAGTCCTTTTTTAGTTTTATTTTTTAATTTTATAGAATTCGAGCATTTTTATTGCAGCATCTGATTAAGCTTATCTATAGAAACCATTTATGATCTTATAAGTATGGCCCTACGACGCACAGTTTCCGACTTATGGGCCGTTTACATTAAAAGGCCGTTCAAGTAAAAGGCTCATAACTCGAAAACGGTGCGTCGTGGGGCCATGTTTTTTAGAACTTAAATAGTTGCTACAGACAAGGTCAACCTAATACAAGAAAAAAATCGGAAAGATTTCGAAAAAAAATATTTTTTTTTACGTCCTATACAGGACTTATAAAAATTATAGTTTTTTTAACCATACGGTTAGGTAATAATTTTGCACGATTTGCTTTCATTATCAGTATTAAAGTACTATCATACCTGTGGTAGAAATACAATTTAAATTTATTGCGCTATCGTACACAAACATTACATCCGTCTTACGAATTTTCGATCAGGTCACGTGTCCTGACGCGGGTTTATCATTTTTAATCATTACAAAAAAAAAAACTATACCGCACCGCTAAAGAAGTTTTTGTCATACGAATTTTCGATCAGGTCACGTGTCCAGGGGCCCGATGTTTCTATTTTAAGTCAATGAGTGGCAGGTATTTTCGTATCCAGATAATTTTAGTTTAATGAAAAATTTAGGTACACCTACTTGCCAATGTTGACCTTGTAGGATTGCCAGTGGCTTTAACTAGTGTAAAGTGCACTGGAACGTTTATTAACCTGACGCGAGTTTAATTTTTTTTACCCATTACGAAAAGCAGCTAAAGAAGTGTTCAATTCAAAAATTAAAAATTATCAACACAGACAAAATCAGAACCAAAATCAAAATAAAAAATCATTAATTTAAGTTAAGCTACAAAGTAGCACTTATCAAACGTCAAAATTTTAATACAAAAAAGACAGCACCCTAGGGGTCGGTTCATATCCGGCGGAAAAGGCAGCGCGCAACATCGGCCGCGCAACCCCAGAACGAACAAGCACACAACTTTACATCCAACCTCCCACACCTGACGCGTCGTCGGGTCGGAAAGGCCGAATCCTCCATCATGCGCCCGACCGACCCAGCGCCACGCGATTGACAGCACGCCACCACCGTCAGATATGAAACGACCTCAAATCGCCCACCCTTCACCAAGTGCTAGTCAACTTGTCAATATCTTCTGTCTTGTATTAGTAAGAGAAATATGGTTATTGTAACAAAATATGCATACTTATTAAACAGGTAATTTTATTTTAAAGACCGACAAATGTGGTCAAATGGTGTGATTATTTGGCAAATACTCATTGTAGATAATAGTCGATAACTGGGGTGTCGATAACTGGTAAGTGTCGATAACTGGGGTGTCGATGACTGGGGTGTCGATAACTGGGGTGTCGATTACTGGTAACAGTCAAATGAGTAGGTGTCGGTTACTGGAGATTCTTACACTTTTTCATTTTTTTGATTTTTTTTCTTGTCTGTTTATAGCAAATAAAAATAATACATTCTATTCTTATCTCAAGAATATACCTTACCATACTCAAATGTTACTTTTGGTTTAAAAGTGACTAATATACCTTTAATTTAATAAAGAAACCCACTATGATCGATTAAGATCCTTAAAGTGTCGATCATTGGTGCCACTACGCTAATTACATTTAGTTAGGACATAAGGTTAGTAAAATTTTTATTTCAGATTGAAAAATATATTACTTTTTCGATACATATGTACGCTGCATATGAGAATAATGACAACGATTTAGGCTACATAATAACATTCAGATTATAAACATGGTCAGCTAGGGTACAGTACGATTCACGAAAGATGACCACAAATGGCGGCCGTCTGCGCATGTACACTCATGAAAAAAAGACTTATGATAAAGTAATATTTTTATTTTAGTTAAATAATTTGTGTTATGCTGTAAATCCTGGTTATGCAAATAAATCAAATGTAAGTAATTTAAGATGTTTATTAAAATAAATTGAAGTAAAAATATTATAAATACATAAGAAAATCACATTAAAAAAAAATCAATTTCGAACTAAATTAATTTTTAAACAAGGAAACACTTCTTTTCGATTGTACTCGAGAGCAGCGCATGCGCGTCAACGTTGCGATAGACGAATAGCGACTGAGCGGCCTGCTGCAGCCTATGACGAGACGCGCGCGCACCAATGGCGTCGCTCCGGCCGTGACGCATTCCGCCCGCGCCTCACGCGTACCTCAAAGGGGACCTAAAATATGCGTTCTGCGCAGTGGTCATCTTTCGTGAATCTTACTGCATGTATTTCGATAATGACAATAGTACCTACCTATAGCTGCAAAGTTACCTATAATATTGTCAACACCATTCTGTAATCAGTCCTAAGATTTTCCCAAGTGAAGTCATTATAATATGTCTACCGGCCTACTTACATGCTGTATTGTGTATTGAACTTATAAGTCCAATAATAATATTCTATCCAATTCTGTAATGTAATTGCTACTAATAAGTAATCAGTAATATAATGTAGCTAGATAATTAAACGCACAAATCAATGTTATAGGATTGCCTATGAGAATCGGCAGTGAGACGAAACAATTTCGATTAATCCTATTAATCCGTGCAAATAGTTTTCAATGTTTGTCGAATTATAACTGAAAATGATTTCGTGTCGTGCGACGGGGACAACGTACCTTGGTTTGCATGATGGTAAAATGTAATATTTGATTTTCCAATACCATCTATTAATTCGTCTATAGTATTGCTTAGATTTTAAATTGACAATCAAACATTCTGTAGAATGGATTGAATTGGGCTTATTGTTATTTACTGATAATAATCTGTCTGCCATCTCGTTTTTTGGAACTCTTATCTTGAATATTATATAAAATATTACCTAGTAATTATAAAAGGCTTTTAAGCACTGTTATAACATTATATACTTGGGTAATTACTAGATAAGTACCTCTAACATAATTATTTCGGTCTTTTTTAAACTTAATGCTGCCTTATGCATGCCAAGAGAATTGTAAACACCTTGTGAAAATTTCACAACAAACTCAAACAATTGAACCAATAAACTGGCCCCAGCGTAATAAATTCCGAATCTTTTGACTTACAATACTGTTTATACAATAGACCGGTACGGTGGGTATCGACGGACTACCCTCTAGCCTGATTTATGATAGCATACATCGAACATCGTATGTTTACGTTCCGACTAGCTTATTCTAATGTAAGCGACGCAGCGACGAGGCTGTTAGAGTAATCATGTATAAGCAGAGTTATTTCAGGGGTGTATGTGTAAGAATTGATGTTGCTTGAGCAGTTATTGATTATGGCTTTCTTATATGCGATCGTAAAGCTGTGTTCCGACATTTTTCAGTGACAATCATTTCAATAGATACTTACGTAACATTTCGTCGAGTAAAACATATGGACTTAACTTTTTAAAGTCAGAGATTCAAACTGGATAATTATTTTTACGGATGTGGTAAAAATAATACAACATAATGCAACTTGTCATATAGAACGACTATAGTAACTCAATTGTTTTTCCGCTAGTTCCAATTATAATAAACCAAATGACTTAGTTTACGAGTGGAAGAGTAACATTTGATAACATTGTCGGTTCAAATTAAAGTGGGGTCAGTAAAGCACGGGTTCCGTACTTATTGCGGTCATTGTTCATTACTGTTTGTGGTCAATTCACCATCTGGTATTACTTTTATGTACGTACTTTAATACTTGAATAGGGTTGGCGAATGTTCACAAAGGTAAAATGTATCTTAAATTGCGATCATACCTTACATACAATAATTAAGTAGGTAAGTAGCAGTAACTTGAAGTTAGCTAGGATACCAGAAGCCTTTTTATTATTATGTATTTTTAGCAAAGACAAAAAATAGTTGATTTCAAGTTTTTAACCGACGAAAACAGAGGAGGTTCTCAATTCGACGCGTATATATTTTTTTTTTTTTATGTATGATCACGCATATCTTTTTATTGAGTAGTCCGATTTTGATAATTCTTTTTTTATTGGAAAGGGTATACTCCAAAGTTGGTCCCATATAAATTTGAAAAAAGAATTCCTACCCTAAGGGTGGAAAAACAGGGGTTAATTGATTGTTCACGCACTGATCGTAATGTATTACCACGCGTAACTTTTTACAGAGTAGGTCTATTTTGATAATTCTTTTTTTATTGAGTAGGCTATACCTAGAAGTTGGTCCCATATAAATTTGGAAAAAATATTCCAATCCTAAGGGTAGAAAAACAGGGATATATTGATTGTTCACTAACTGATTTTAATATATGACCACTAGTAACTTATTACAGAACAGTCTGATTTTGATAAATCTTTTTTTATTAGATAGGGGGCTATACCTTGAAGCTGGTACCATATAATTTTACTCTAAGGTTGGGAAAATAGCGGTGATTTATTGTTCACTCACAGATTTGAATACGAAAATAAGGTAGTTAGCTATTTTAAAAATAATAAATAATTCAGCATGTAGCAATTAGTATATAATAGCCACAAAAAAGTATAAAATTAAAACTTTTTAACAAAAAAATTAAACCGCCGAAAACACTGAAAAGCAAAAAATAAGAAACCTTTTTTTATTTAATCTTAATAACTAAGTTCTTAAACGAATGTGAGTATACCTAAATAATTTTGAGGCGGCGCCAAACTATCAATTAACAAAGATCACAAAATTACCTTAAAAATAAAGAAACAACCAAATCAAAAACGCTAGATAATATACTATAATTATATTCTTTACTTAACACCTACTAATTCCATTGTGGAAAGCAAATAAAAGATTTGAGTTTGAGTTTGAATCAACTTAACAATGCAATGAAATCTCCAGCGACAACCATTAAAATTTCTAAAAAAATGAAGTACATATAGGTACTTAATTTTTTTCGTAATCGTAATTAATTAATTTGCCTGTTTGGCGCCGACTCGAAATTACTTAGGTATACTCACATTCGTTTAAGAACTTAGTTATTAAGATTAAATAAAAAAAGGTTTCTTATTTTTTGCTTTTCAGTGTTTTCGGCGGTTTAATTTTTTTGTTAAAAAGTTTTTATAGATTATTAGTTTTGGTAAACACTTTTAATTATAATATGAAGAAGAACAGTGTAGTTATTCACGTCTTATAGGAATAAACGAGAAAATGATTATCTAAAGCTAGATCAAAGTAACATTGTGATTACAAAGTTTAGTTCATTTAAATAAAGTCTTCCTGCAAAATCAGCATAAAAGCCTCCAATTAAATAAGCTCACCTGGAGCTCACTTCAATAGATTCCAACTTACACGTTATCTGAAAACCTGAGCGTGTAAATATCACAAAATCCTTGCGACTCGCAACCAATCAACTGTGAGAGATCGCTCTATTTCCTCCAAGTGCATCTATTCAGCGTCGTAATACGTTCACGCTCGTCCCGTATTACCCGTATGACATAATGGAGCTACGAACTGATTGGGCGAATTTCTATAGCTCGCAAAAAAATGACGATAAATCGAGATCAATTTATTTTACGTCGACCTAGAGATTTACCCCTAAACGCTATTGTAGTACGAACAATGGCGTTTTGGAAGTGACGTAAATTGATATTTACGAAAAAAAATATGCTGCTATTTAACTTTTACTGAAATGTTTGAAATGTTTTAAAGCATTTGGAAATTGAATTAATTTTGGACGATTTCCTGTATTGATTATTTACCTTTTAGATCTTAATTAACTATGAAAAAGCTAGAATAATTATGTTAAATGTACAATACAGAGAACATACGATCGATGGGATATGGAAAATATATGTTGAGCAAATAAACACATATTTCCGTTCTCATAGAGGGTTTTGAAATATTGATAATTCCACCATACAGCAACAGCCTTCCATTCCTTTCATTACATTTCAAAACACTGAAAATAATTTGTATAAAACTGTAACATCAGCCAAGATCAATAGATTAGATCCAATAACCTGTGAGAGAGTGGGTTATTTCCCGCTTCCATCCAATGCGCAAATAGATGCATGCTTTCCATTACACTCTATGAGGATTACACGTGAATACCTACTCGCCTATTGACTAATGGAAATGAGTTTCCATTTATCAGTACACTTATTTATCGAAAAATATTGAAATAATTTTTAGTTACGTAGCTATTTATACCGAGACTTGAAATTAGAATATTGTTGCAGATACCTACGAGGATAGCCTTGAGCAGAACAAACAACTTATGTTGTATTCGTTCATCTATGATAGTTTACAAAATTGTTTTTGGCCTTAAAAGTGCTATCCTCACGCGAGTTCTCAATTTGAAGCTTATCAGAAAACAATCTTTGGAGATAAAACGATGTCACTAGTTTTCGTTGGCATTAATTTGCCAACAAGCAATTGGAATGATGCATATAAATAGCTGGTCATCTATGGGGCTAAAACTCAGAAACAATAAAACGTACTTTTTCAATTAGTTTTTAATTTGGAGATTAAATATGGAGTACTGGAAGAATAAGGTTGCCATTGTCACTGGAGCGGCACATGGAATAGGTGCGCAAATAACAGAAGATTTGGTAAGAATGGGAATGACCGTCATTGGGTTCGAACCTACTGAAGAAAGACTGGATGAAATGCTAACGAAAAGGAATGACTGGGGCAAGCTTGACGGAAACCTAGTACCTTGTTTATGTGACGTGTCTAAAGGAGAAGATATCCAAAACGCTTTTGAAGGGATAGTGGCTGCTTATGGTGGAGTTGACTTATTGATTAATAACGCTGCTATTGGCAAGGATGGTCTTATATGCACGGGAAATATTGAAGACTTCAAAAACATAATTGATACTAACATCTACGGTTTGATAGCATGTACACGTTTTGCTATCGAATCTATGGTTAAAAGAAATATTTCAGGGCAAATTATTAATATCAACAGCATTTGTGGACACTACATGCCTTCATTTGCCGAGCCGAAGATCAATATGTATATTGCATCGAAAAGGACCATGACTGTTCTGAACACTCTTCTTAAGAACGAGTTCAAGAGTTTAAATCGTAAGATTAAAGTAACTAGTGTTTCACCAGGTATCGTACGGACGGGAATATTTAAGACAGCTGGAATAAGCTTCTTGGATGAAGAATTTTTCGAAGCCAATCCGCATTTGACTACAAAAGATGTGTCTAATGTTGTTCTCATGATATTAGCGGCTCCACGGGGCATTCAAGTTAACGAAGTAATTTTTCATGCATTACATGAAATTTATTAAAACAGGAATTTATCGTATTTATTTGACGTTGATTGGATATTAGAACATTGTGTATTTTGACTTTTTTTCTTATTTTATTTGAATAAGAAAGGTGACTTGTTGAAATTTTTATTTGGATAATGTTTTTCTTTGTAACCGAATAACATTTTATTTTTTAATTTGATAATATGTAAAAGAAGTAGCCATTTTGATCTACAATAAAGTTAAATTAACAAGCTAAAATCATTATACATCATGGGTATTTAACCTAAGTCTAAATTCGGAAACAAAAGAAAAAATATATTAGAGGAGAAAAGTCACAACTTTTTTCAAAAGTTACACTAATGTTTTTATCACACATTAAATACTCGTTATGTTATCAAAACAACCAATCTGAATAATGTGCGTTTATTACCTGATAACATATTAAATGTCCGACCTTCAGAGCTAACATGCTTTATAAAGAATGGCACAAATATTCTAATGGGTATTTCAACTTTGAACGTAAGTTTGTAAATAACAGTAAAATAAGCAAAATGCAGTGTTGGATAAACAAGGTAGCAGTCATCACAGACTGTGGTGATGAAGTTGGTTTTACAATAATGGAGCAACTAGCAAAAGTCGGCATGATCGTTATTGGTTTCAACAAAAACGAAGACAGTTTAGAATTAGTGACAGAAAAGTTTAAAACTTTGATCGCCAATAAAATCTCTGGGAAAATCGTATTGTATAATTGTGATATAACAGACATTAAGCAACTGGAAACAGCATTTGAAAAAATCAAGGACACTTATGAAGGAGTGGATGTATTGATAAACAATGCTTATTGTAACATTGATTGTTTGGTGAATACTGGACAATTAAAGGATTTCAGAGATATTATTGACACAAACATTTATGCTTTAGTTGCATGCACTAGACTCGCAGCTGGATCCATGATAGAAAGAAAAACTAGAGGACACATTATCAATATTAACGACTTATGCTCTTACCAAATACCAATAGAATCAAAGAAGACTGTATTTATAGCTGCAAAAGCGGCCATCACGTCGGTCAATGAAATTCTAAGACACGAGTTTCGTTATTTGAAGGTTAACATAAAGGTGACAAATATTGCATGTGGAAGTATAGAAAGTTTGTCAGAAACTGTTCTCAGTGATTCGAGGTTGAGGATAAGAGATGTCGCAAAGCTGGTCAAACTGATTTTGAACACTCCAGAACAGCTGCAAGTTCATGAGGTACTGATTGATTCAGTTGTTGAATAGATTTTCCTCTGATTCTCTAACCCTCAGGAAATACACATCTTAATTATCTACATATTTCTTATAATCGTTGAAAATAAATAATTTTCAAAATTCTTTGCGTTCAGTATTAGCATAGCCTAAAGTTACCTTCATTGTTATTTAACAGTACAGTACATGTACTTTCTGAATAAATTTAAAAGATCTTCGTTCGTGAAGCTTATTAAAAGCGAGCGCGCATTATCCTAATTAAATGGATGGAGCATTAGCACTCATTACAGTTTGTACTCTTTGGTAGGAGCATTTGCAAATCACTCTCGGCAACCTCATTTCATCTCGTGGTAAGCTTTGTTCCAGTTGCAAGAATTACGCCTTATTTAGGTTGTTTTTCTGTAGATATGTGTTGATGTAGACAACGAATAGATGTATACATAAGCTCTTATAATTATTATTTTTAGATACTTAAACATAGGTTGACATCATATTTTGTGTATGCATTGACGTAGTTTTGAATTATGTGTCGCGTAATGTGAATTTATTGGTATTTCTATAGTAAACTAATTAAAACAATATAATGAGCACTCGATAATGTAAATGAGAAATACTTTGATGCTTACTGCATAGCGCTAAACGTTGTCTATTTATCATCGAGATTCTTTTTACAGTTGAAGATTAGAAAATAAATAGATATATCATGGTATTTGAGTTTTTATGTTTTCAATAATATTATATTTTATCTAGAGATGGAAAACCTTTCTTTTGAATGTTAATTATGTGACGGTAAACTAGTAATTTTAAATTTTATATGAAATGGATGATTATAATTAGAAGAAAATGTTTTATTTATTTTAATGTGGTTTTATTAAATAAATATGTTATGAAGTGGTAACTTTGAGTAAATGCAATTTAAGGAAAAATAAACGGTTCTAAAAGAATTATTATGATATCTCAGTGGCAAACTAATAGGTTAGTAGATAAGTAAAGTACCTTGGACAAGTGCTACAAATAGATATTCATACAATCGCTAGCTGCTTGCCGCTCGAGTTCTGCTCGCAACCTTTGATCCGAGCGTGATTCTTTGAAACTAAAAGAGATGCGTTCTAATAAACTAAGTTTTGATTGGTCTAGTTTTTTTTTGGCCTTTCTTTACTACAAATACTATCATTAGCTAAGGATACTATCGGAATGCGTTTCCCTAACACCTGTTAAAATTACCCAGTTGCTTTAGATACATTTTAACGGCAGATATATAGTTATTTCATCAATAATAGGTATATAATAATAATACCTACAGTGAAATAGTTACTAAAAAAAGGTTATTATGAACTCTTCTTTTGAAACAAAACATAACACAACAATCACTTGACCACCAAGGAGATGGAATAACTATTCGACAACTTTTTGGAGAAAAATAAAATCTGCGAATATTAATAGAATAAAAAAAAGAAAAAAAAAAGTGATTTTCTGTATCTAAACATCTGTCATTGAAGCAAACGCCAAACAGTGGCAAACAGTCTCGTGGGAGACGTACAATTTTAAGATTTTAGCAAATGATAATACTTAATTATAACCATGCCTGTTCGTGTGAGCGAGGCTTATGCGGACCCACTGCGGAAAGCGTCCACTGTCAGCATGGCCGGCAGACAGTCTTGCAGCATGATGGGCAAAAGTCTGAGACCAATACAAGAACGAATGGTAACCGTTGCCCAAGAATCCGCAATAGAATGGAGCAACTTAATCTTCCTACCGTTTCACCCGGTCTTTAGAATGTTCGTTTTATTCAGCGTCTTTGTAAAAGCTATGATGGTAAGATGTCATATTAGTTACAAAAGTAGCTGTAGAAACTGATCTATTAGTTTATTTACCTATTATCTTATTAAATACTTCACTACTACTAGAATTTTAAATCACGGATAAACCGCTCTTTTTGCCACGATAACCGACATCCAGCCAGCAGAGGCGCAAAATTTTAGATATTTTTGGTGCATGAAACTACGTTTTAAGACCCCTATTATACCCCTAGTATAAAAACTTACTAATTTGTAAAACAATTACCAAAATCACTGAATAACTAGACAACATTTAAGGGTCCGTACGTGAAGTTCATCCTTTTTTTTACAGGGACCTATACAAGCTGTTTTTCCGATAGTGTACTGCGACGATTCAATGGACTATCACCCGATTCTTATTTTTATAAAGTATACTTATTGGTACGGCTGTGACTCCCTTTACGGAATAGATACCTTTCTGCATATAGTTCACAGGTTATTATAATACAATTTTATGAAGACCTTATTTTACCTTTTTAAACACTTAGTGTTTTTAAGCATCTTTTACATTATAACAAAAAGAAGTAAAAATCTGGGTGCGTCCAGAACTGACAAATGCGCACAGATTGCGCAGCTTTAGCGAACAGATCGCGGGCAATTGGTTAGTGCGCTTCTTTAGCGCAACTCTTGCAATTATCGCACATTGCAGTGTGCTACTGTGCACTGCGAGCAGCTCGCGAAAAGAACACGTGTCGACCATTCAGTACGAGAACGCCAAATCTGGAAGCACCCTAACAGTAACAACTTAACATTTTTATTTATTTATTTATTTTATTAATCATTCATGTACACAACACATTAACAAGGAATATTTTGTATTTAAAAAATATGTAGACGGTGGAAGGTATTTAGACGGTGCAAGAAATATCGTGCGAGATGTCGTACATTGCCGTCTACGATCCATCTCTTATGACACCATAGCCAGGCGGCCCCGCAATGTACCTACCGCAACTTGCAATAATCAGGCTTAATAATGCAATAATTATAGCTATATCCTAGTCTTTTTCTAGACAAGTCATCGATAAAGCTGTGCGACGTGAACATTTGCCGAAAGCTGCGCACTTTCTAATATTGGATATGCTGTCGTTGATTCCATTCCATCGACTTATGGAGAACACCGCTTGCCCAAAACCTAAATTGTGGCCTAACTTACTGGCGTTCAATGAATTTCTTGTGTAAGTACAGATTTTTGCTCAAAAGAACAAACGAAATAGAAATATGTTTATTTATTTATTATAAAATAGCTTTGATAACATTACACTTCATAAATGTAAGTACATATTATAAAGACTTTTCAAAACTTGCATAAAATTTATATTAATAGTATATTTCTATGTAACTATACAAAAAATTCTGGGTTAAAAAATTACCCTTTGAAAAAGAAAATAAACATTATAGGTCGTATCAATGCCGTATATCATTAACTTGAATAAAAGTCACTTTTCTTTTATTTCAGTATTTATAGAGTAACGCAATATTTTTCAATGAAGAGTACCCATAATTACGTGAAGCTTACGATTGGTTATACTCTCGTGTTAGGTATGTGTATAAACTGTATGACCTGTTTTATGATGCTGCTTACAGCACATGGGCTATGTGAAAACTGTATGGAGAATTCCGTTACGAACTACGATTGGCGAGCTCATGTCTTTGACAAGGTAAATATTACAATTACAAATAGTGGCTGAAACTTTATACAGGGCATTTTTACTGAGATTTCAAAATTACCCTCATTGCACTATGTATGTAGGTATAACAAGGCTGGGCGTTCTGAGGTCTCTGCCCGGTATTAATACAAAAGCTAGCAACATTTTCGAGAAGGCATTTTGTACAACTGGATTTTTAATAGTTTACCCTGTATCTACGCCCTTTCTACAGATAAAAAAATCCTGATTTGAATCTCATATGTTTTGTGAGGCGTTCGTGAAATATTTAGGTAAACATACCACACATATTATTGTGTATGCATACGCGATCATAGTCGAATGCTAATAAATTGATGTTGAACTTAATTAAAAAAACCGCCTACTTTTGGTAACATAATTGCCGCTTATTCAGCAATTAAATTTAAACTGAGAAATCAACATACATCATATTATCAAGCCTTTTTTCCCTTGAGGTAGAAAGAGACTACTTCTTTCACTTACTACGATCTTTACACACTTGTTTGTAAGGATAAAAAACAATAGAACAAAGCGGGTAAAGCGACTACAATTGGTTAAGCCTAGCTTGATGAATATGATAGGTGTCAGTGAGAGTGACGACTTTGCAGCGTCGTCGTAACGGATGATTTATATTGGCACACGAAAAAATATTGATATTTAGCATTATACGTTTTTTTTACAATTAAGATTTACATAATATACCTTATTTAAAGTCGAAATGATTCAATTTGTTCTAAAAAAACATCTTAAAGCTGAAATAATTTTCACTGACAAATGTCATAATTTTAACCAAGACGTTCGTAAAAGATTATGTCATATTGCAAAAATGTTAGGACACCTCGATAGATGTTAATCGATTGATCAAAAGAGTATTTAATGTTATTATCGACACAGTCTGAAATAAAGATTATTATTTATAGATTTTATTAGAAAAGTAAGGATATGGTAGACCATATTATTATTTAACTTGCAATTTATGTATGTTTGTCCGAGTGGAAGCTTGCAACTTAATTTTGAACCAAATCATATTTTGTTGAAGTTATCTTCAACTGATAGAGCTAAAATTTTGCGTGCATGTATAAATCAGATGACAATGCATTATTATTATGGCATAGAGCAGATCTGATGATGGAGCTGGAAGGTGGCCATAGGAACTCCGTAATTAAGCGACGCAACTCCTTCGTCGCTGGTTTTTTAAAACGGTTTTTTTTTTCTTATTTTTTAGATAACAATAAGAACTGTATTTTTTGAAGTCTTGACGTTTTGTTTGAAGTAGACTTTGAAATGGCGACAACGACGACGACGATCTACGCTTACGTTTTCTGTTTTCGATTTATCAATACTTTCATTCTTTTATGGTTTTTAATTTTATTTTCCTTAATGCAAATATTTACATAGTCAAAATTCACTTGAATTTTTAAGTATCGATTTAATAAGCTCTTTCCCAGCACTAGTCACACTAGTTTGACACCTATCATTTTCATCAAGCTAGGCTTAACCGATAATAGCTAATCGTAAAATATCATTCCGAGGCGAAAGTCCTAATATGATTGGACTATGTTTGTAAACGATTATTTTAGCTTACATGTTATCAAGCTTGTTCTTAACAGCGTCATACTGATTACAAGGTATTTAAAATACATAAGAAAAAAAAAAACAATTAGGGACATTATTTTTAAGTAACACTTGCCACAATAAAGTATTCATATCTTTTTACTTTGTTTCAGCTTAATGAGACTGATAGAGATTATACTACCTACGTATATGCAGGAGTATTCGTGCTTCTTTACTCCGTAGGGTTACGTATAGATCTCCTTATGCCTTCCACAATGATGGAATTTCTTTTGGTCTGTTTCATATTAATGGCTCGTTATATGTTTAATTACATCGTTGTTCTGCCAAAAACTATAGCTGAAGCTTCCTTAAGACTTAGAAAAATATGTCTTCATTATAAAGTGGTGACAAAAGTCGTTGAAGAAACTGCAAGAAGAAATCCTTCAAAGAGAGCTCCTAAACAAGTGCAAGCGTTTTATGAAATGATATGGGATAGGCGAAGTGGTATAGTTGACGTTCCGGACGCATTCCTCTGGTTACCAAGATATTTGAAAATTGACATCAAACAGGATTTGCTTTGGCCATTATTTTATCACAGCCCTTTGTTACGAAAGACAACACTTCCGTTCCGAAGGTGGTTAAGCAACTATATACAAATAACTTACAAATTGCCCGGAGAAAAATTCTACACAGGCTCGCAATCCAACAGCACTCTATTTTACTTAAAATCGGGTATCGTTCAACTAATTTCGGCTGATGATGGAACCACACCAATACTTTCAGTAACTACTGGTACTGTATTCGGAGATATTAGCTGTTTAGTACCTCATTTGAAAAGGAAGGTGTTGGTTAACTGTGTTACATACTGTGAAATATACTGCTTGACTCGACACAGAATGATATTAGGTTTACATAAATATGCGATTGATAGAGTAATGATATTGACAGCTGTCAACAAACGACTGGAACATGCGAAAGTTTTGTTTGCAAATAAAACATATATCAGAGGCGTAGATAGAAATGAAGATGAAGGAATAGCGTGGATAAAAAGGCGTTGGTGGGAAATATTCAAAATCGTTAACGCCTGGTCAAAACTGACAGGCAAGGCTAAAGAAGAATTGCAAATAACCCATGGGTTACCTCGTGAAGAAACAATTTATCATTGCGCCAAGTACATAGGACAGCTGGTATTATGTACTCCAACAGAACTCCAAACTGAATCCATGTTTACTAATTTTCAATTTCCTTGGATATTGAATCCTGAGTCTAGTTTCGGCTATGCATGGCACAAAATATTTTCTGTTACAATTATGCTTGTCCTGTATTTGTATCCAATTAATTTAGTAAAAGAACCTGTTGAGGATTGGTTTAAATTTTTCACGTGTTGGGTCGATGTTGCATATGCTTTTGATATAGGCGTATCTCTTTGTACAGCTATGAAAAAACGAGGCTTCGTCACATCTAATTTTTATTCACTTTTGTTTGAACGTTTTAAGAGTTTTACTTTTTTGTTGGATTTACTGTCAACAATTTGGTTTGAAGATTTGTCGTCAATCGTTGGGGTCCCACAATATTATTTTACTTTTCAATTAAACAGATTAATACGCGTTTATAGACTTTTTCATGGGACATATTTAAAATGGAAAATTACTAAAGACCCCGGGATTGATGTGATGTGTAATCTTTTTTTAATTAATATTTGCTTGTTTTTGATAATTAGCCATCTCGTGTATGAACTTGATAGCCATTTCCCAAAGTTAACATTGGATTATTTCTTCGGAGAGAATTTGTGTCCAAAGAATAATGTATCTAGTAGTTGCGAACCACCATCGCCATTTGTGGGAGTATCTATATTATGGTGTTTTGCGAGGATATATAATGAAATAGGACCAAAGAATTTGACCGATGTTTATGCAGGAATCGTAATATATTATGTCGAATATTGCGCATACATATATGTTAAATGTAAATTTATTGCGTACATGTATATAAAAAACAGGGACATCACCAAATATCAGCGATTTGTAACAAATCTTAAACAATTTTATCAGCATTATGGAATTCATCAAGATTTAATGAAAAGACTTGATAGATACCTTGTATGCCACTGGAAATATTTTAAGGGAACAGACGTGATGTATCCAAATACATTAAAAGATGAACCCATTGAGGTCTATTATAGAGCGCAGGGTGAGGTTGCTGAAAGAATTATTGGCTCATCTACCGGCTTTGCTAACGCTAATCCTGCATTAATAAAGGAATTAGCTTGCATAGCCAGATATTTGATATTACCAAGGAACTCTACTTTATTCACGTTTGGGATTCACTGTAAAAATGTTACCTGGTGTGTTCAGGTGAGATAATTTTGATATATTACTTAATTAAAGTACTTTTCTAAACTAGATATTTCAAATAAATAGTCATGAAAACCGTCTTACATATGGGTACTGTTGAATTGAAATTATTGTGAATTCAGGGGGTTCAGGGGGTGGACCTACCAGTTATCTGTCCGACAGCTGGCTAGATCCACATGGGGTAAGCAACCCCGGACTGCCCTAGCTGTTGCTGTCACATTAATTGTAGCTCTGTGATGGTAGCTTCTTATAACCCGTCTTACTTTGTTTTACTTTCCAACGTATCCTTTCGCAATTCCTTATCCCGCAATCATAATCATAATTTAACTATCCAAAAAGGCGGCAATATGGTTCACCAACCATCACGTCTCGTTTCTGAGAAGAAAAGATCAGTTTCACTCGCGCAGGCAGGGTTAGGTTATGTGTTGAACTGTACGAACCAATTTCGATAAATGATCCATCAGTAGATTTGTCTTAATATTGTCTCTACGTACAGACGACTCATAAAAAGCATAAAACTGATTTAATGCAATATTAATATGCAAACTAAAAAATAAATGTTATTTTTTCCGACGAAAAAAACTGAGCCGCGCCGACTCAAAATTACTTTGATATACTTACATTAGTTAAGAAACTTAGTTATTAAGATTAAATAAAAAAAAAGTTATTTTTGCTTTTAAATTTTTTGGGCGGTTTATTTTTTGTTAATTCCTTTAATTATAATTACTACAGTATGCGTATCTAATGGAATTGAAATATGAAAACCCTGATTGTGATAAAAAAAAGTTAGGAATCAAGTTTATTTGATGTATTTTCAGTCGCGTAGGTAACCATCGCATTCTAAACCTAAAAAGTATCCCAAAAATGAAGGAAAAAAACCTGTTTTAAATATTAACTGTTTGGTAGTTTTTTCACAGTTTCTACTCTGTATGACATTATTTTCATTACTGCAACAATTCCCGTCCAATTATTGACCGACAAGTTTTAAGATATTTTTTTAATATCTGTAATTAGAAACTACTATGTAAAACATTTCATCTTACCTAGAGTTAACTAATTAATTAATTCAAGAGTTGCTCAGATTTTAGCCCCGATTTTCTTAATACTCACTAAACATATTTTAGGCCATCGGTATCTTTTTCACTTGTATATCATCAGAAAAGGACAGACTACAATTAAGGCTGTCATTTTTTTTAACAAATTCTTGGAAGAAGGTTACGGCTAGTTTGACACATAAATTAGTTAGTTGTTATCTATTGTTGTCTTTTTATCACGCTGCATGTTACTAAAATATAGATCTCTATGGTATTATTTTGATTTGGTTTGCATAATAGGTAATCAATGCGAATAACTACCAAGTATAATACGTTTATTTTATGTTGCAGGGTTACATTAAATCAGAATACCACGGCGACAATGGTGAATTATTATCATCATTTATTGAGGCTGGTCATATGTTGTCTGTCAGTTCTGTATTCTTTTCTAAGGCATCGTTAAGATCTTATACGACATACACAGAGTGTGAGGTAAGTGATATAATTATATATTAACTAGTTGTGCCCGCGACTTCGTTTGCGTGGTTTTTTTTTTGGTAGAGATCTTTGCATTTAGTTTGAGCGCAGGCTTTGACTTCTTCACCGGACTTAAAAGATAGACGAAACTTTTCAATGGGTTTTTTGTGTAAAATAATGCTATTTGTGTAGAACGTTATCTATCGAGCATACCTCTGGCTAGTCTCATTCGCCTAGCGTGTCTCGATGTAGCAGAGAGATGGTCTCTTTCTGGAAGGCATCTTTATAATTATATCCACACTAAAAATAAACAAATCTTTAAGACCATTTAGCGCCTACCTACACTTATTAATATAGTTTCATTGTTCAGGCTTTATTACAAATTTATTTTATGTATAGATTTTGTAATTTTTATTAGTTCTCATAATGATTAAAATTTGGTCAAATCGTACAAAAAAAAACGAACAGTTTTTGAGAAATAAGTACGCGAATTAGTGTAACCACTAGACCCGTCACTAAACGAGACCACGCAAATCTTTGATACTGGATTTTAGTCTACAAGAACAAACCTCTATGGATTGTATGGCGATAGTTCATAATATACTTTTTTCGAGTATCGGAGACTTGCGAAGACGAACGGATTCCAAGGTGATGCAGTTGCTCTATTCTCCATACAAATGCTTTCGCATGTTTCCTTTCTAGTTTTATATATTATTTTATATATTAGGCTGCCTATCCACCACACAATTTTTTGCCATGAACAACCGCAGTGGAAATTTACAAATTGTACGCCATCAAACTCTCTGTGAAATACTCATAAATAAATAAACTTCATTAAAATTCTTCATGCTAAATACTTAAAGAAAGTTTTTTTTAGGTCCTTTACATACCAATTGGCGAATTTATGGATGTTTACAAACGATACGAAACAGAGTATTCATTTTTAGAGGTCTGTATAGCTGAGTTCGGTCCTATGTTTGACGATATGTTCAAGAAATATGTCTTGCAGCACAAGGATGTAAGTATATTGCATGATTTCATTAATTGTATTTATTCATGTTGGTTAAATAATATCTAACAGTTTACTCACCGCCTCGTCAACCAATTGTAGCTAGCTGTTGCTGTTTTTTCTTTATATTTTATGCTCTTATATCGTGCTATATACGTCACCTGGTGGTTTATATGACCCATTCATTTTCTTGATAGACATGTAGTCTATAAGTTATCTTTCTGTTTTGTCCAGGACGAGGACTAATAAATACTTTTTCTTTCTTTCTTTTAAATAACTAACATGCTAATTTTCCTAGTTCATAAGATTTAAAGTTGACCGCCTAATCACGAATGCTACAAAACATTTTGCAGACACAGAAGAACCAGGCGCTTTCTATGAAACTTTTAGTAAAGTTAACTTGACGTCCTCCATGGTCGAATGGCGTACGCACCGGTTTTCAAGGTGTCGCTAGCTCTGAGGTCCCGGGTTCGATCCCCGGACGGGTCAATGTAGAAACGAACTTTTCTACATTGTCTCGGGTCTGGGTGTTTGTGGTACCTTCGTTGTTTCTGAATTCCATAACACAAGTGCTTAATAGCTACTTACTTTGGGTTCAGAGCAATGTATGTGATGTTGTCCGCATTTATTTATTTATTTATTAGTTAAAATAAAAATAAAAAACCACTGTCTAATACCGATAATTTTCAACACGTACGCAATAACGTAACGTAACGTTTGACGTAAATCATTTTAGGATATAAAATTGATCGGTTTCTAAAATGGTGGTTTTACGGGGCAGAGCAGGACACCCGGAACCGGCTTGTTCAAGGTTTTCTGTGACACCCTGTATCTGTTAGTCAATAGCTATCTGACAGTATAATAACTGCCCCATTATCTTCTTATATATAAAATTCTTGTCACATTGTTAGTTAACATACTCGTCTGAAACGGCTTGACCGATTTTTATGACATTTTATATGCATGGATATTCAGTAGGTCTGAGAATCGGCTACTATCTTTTTTCATACCCCTAAGTGGTAGTAGGTAAGTCGTAGGCAGGTGCAGAAAAATTGCATTGCAATGCGGTACAGCTAGTCATATGTATAAATCTCAGTAATATATATTTTCAGTATCAAACTGCGCAAAGGGTTAACAGACTTAATAGTGTACGAATGTCTGTGGTTCAAAGTTCAAAAGTACTCTCTGATCTTCAAGAAAACCGCACGCTACCTTTCCAAGGTTCATTTTGGGGGGATCCAGAAACAACGTGAGTATAATAAATATAATTTAATCATTTATGAGAAGACATACAAAAATTATATTAAGCTTTTTCATTTAGAAGCTCTGCCCAGTAGGTCAATTCGTCGTCATTATTTTATAATTTATTTAAAAATCTTATGGTAATTAATTGAAATGTTTGATGTTTCTTCTTTTCGAGTCGATGGTAAACTAATTTATTTAAATCTAAATACGCTGCGCCCAGTATTTGGCCACACCAACTGCAGCGTCGTTGGCGAGGTTCAAGTCCTCCAAAGTGCTAAAAAATAGCTTCTTTTAGTACTGTGTTATTGTAGACATAGATTTGAAAAATAAACTTCTTATAGATTTTTGCAAAGCTGGATGATGTTCAGAACAATCATTGTTGGATTATCTATAATATCGGCGTCGTGTTTGGGTAAGTCTTCACATCTAGTTTATACTTTATCTCAGACCAGATCTCAGGAAAATCGAGGGGAATTTATAGGCACTCATTAGACCTCTTACGCACTTGCGGTTAACCGCGGGGGCGGCTAGCCGCGCGGTTAGCCGCATTGATTGTACACACTTAACCGCCAAGCGGTTGCATATTAACCGCAAGTGCGTAAGAGGGCTTACGTGCCCTACTAGCTCGCAAATCACCATGTCATTATGCTACGTTTACACGGCCTCAGTAGCTATTGCTTATTTATTACTCGTCACAACTACGTAAACAGGCTGAATTATTGCTTAGTAAAAATGACACTGCCATTGTGAGAGTAGAAGCCCATTCCATTTACTAAGCGTTAAGAAGAATAATATAAATTACTTAAATCTTAGAATTATTCAAGTGTTAGTAGTTGTCTGCTAGTCATCATTTCATATGAGCGATGATGGAAGGTACAATTTAACTCCCTAACGTTTATGCGATTACATATGCAGGTTTAGTTTTCAGTGACCAGCCAAAATTTAATTTGGATCTTGAGATCGGACCGAAGGTTTCAATATTATTGTCTAATAAAATAAAGATAAGCATTCAATTTAAAACTGACAGGTTTTTCATTGTTTTTGTGCAAGGGTTTAATTAGATTTTTACCATCGGTAAAGTTTTTTATCAGTTTATTTTAGATTGTGTTATCGTTATTTTATAAGTCTGTTAAATTATCATGCACGCTACTTCTTCATTAGTATATTTTGGGTGCAGATTTCTTTCGCTTGAAAAGGTTTTATATCCTAAAGATGTTTTTATCTTTGATGTTTATTTCAGGTGGGGTTGGAGCTGTGTTTAGATGGAAATTTATGATGATTAGTGCATTTTGTGATTGCATCGGTTGGATTGATATTATTGTTAAATTATTCGTAAGTTAAATTCTATTAATCAATCTTCTGAAAAATTATATATTTTCTGGTCTGACCGACCGAAAAGAAAGCCGATTCAAATTATGTAATAAAAAAAAAAAACACATGGCATAGTGTAAGTACAGGATAAGAGGTAATAGCAAATTATAATTACATACTAGCGGTGCTCTGTGGTTTCGCCCGCATATTTAGTCCCGTTCTCATATCTTTTTGGTTGTCATTTTAATTCTGATACTCAAGGCGGAAAAATCATGATAATCGGTCTACCTGTTTTTGAGTTGTAAGTAGTGTATATAACCCATCTTTATTCCACATATTACATTATTATGCTGACATAGATATTAATTTTGCAGTTATACTACCACGACGACAGAGGCTTATTGATATGTTCCAAGAAGAAGTGTTTCTTAAACTATTTGAGCAAAGGGTTTCTTTTGGACGTTATTGGCATTTTTCCAATGTATCAAGTTGTACAGTTTCTCTCGAGCCAACACATTAGCATCGATAATTGTTTGCTCATGAACACAATGTGTAAATTTGCTCATATATATATACTATTTGCATATTTTGAATACATCAGCGATCTCCCAACAGTTAATATTACATATGCAATGGTTTGTATTTATTATATTAAATGGTCATCAGACAATGGAATTTATGAAACAAAAATTGTTTAAATTTCATTTACATTCTTGTCCTGTTTTCATAGAAACCGTGACGGGAAACTCTTTACCCTGTATTTCACATTTTTTTATATCCCAATGTATACGTGTAATTTAGGTTATCTTATATTAAGGTAAATGTTTGAAAAGATGTGGATAGGACTAATAATATTTCATAGTAAGGTACAGTTTACGAGTTGATTACTATTCTTCTGCAGATAATAAAGTGGCAAATAGTTAATATACTTATTGTGTTTGGAGCTAGCCACTACCTGATGGTAAACTGTGTCAATTACATATTCAATGAAAATATGTCTTTAGTGGAAGTTGAAAGGCGCAACGAGTGCTGGATGCCATTATTTATATACCAGCCCGAAAAACTGAATAAACAACAGTTGCATCTGGTAAGCGAATTGTACTTTGTCTTTTAACCGCAAAGCTATAGTCTTCTTACTTGACTATCCAAAACGACTTTGATGACATGTTTGTGGTTGTCAAGTTTTAGGTTACCTCAAAACTTCTGTAATTATGATTAAACATGGATTAAAAATAGAAAGACGCGTTAACGAAAGATCCCTCTTAACACGTTCATATTATTGTTTTTTTAATCAGTTGTAGTGGAATTGGAGTTACCACTTTTATTGTGGCACAGTTAGGAACGTTAGGAAGTTAAAATAATACAACTATTAATTTCAGATCTTTGTTCAAAGTCTTAACCTTGCGGAAAGCGGTATGATGCGATTAAATTTTGGAAGATTTATAATTACCAAATCAAACTTGGGAGTCGGATTACTCTTGATTACTGTTGGCCTTATTATTTGGTAAGCGATGTCTTATTATTTAACAGCGGAAAACCCTAGAAGAACAGTTGTGTTCGACTATAGCTTGAAAACTCGAGTGTAAAAGTATAAGAGACAGCAAGGTCCAAAAAAGTTTTGAAAAATACGTACATGACATATGTTATGTTCATATTTACTATAGGCATTACTTTGTATGAAAATTCACAACACTAATTTGATTTACATAAATAAAATTTTTAGTCAAAACCTTAAATGGTTCTAACCTCACTAATTTTATTTAGGGGCATCTCGTTTTATACTGTGACCCTCTTGGTCTTAAGCTATCAAGGAGAGACGTCGTTTCGACATGGTGTTCGCCATCTCAAAAGATTTCTTAAGTCAGAGAGAGTAGACAAGAAACTAATCGAAAGAGTCATGTCTCATCTAAGATATAGTTGGACAAGGTGAGAATAAAATGAATCTGGAATTACATTATTGTGTTTGGGTGTGTCGGGTTGCGACAGAAATATATAAAGACTATTTAGAAATATATATAGGACTAGAATTACATTCTCGCGGGGGCGAAAAGTGGGCCACGGAGAGCCGTTTCGCTGCGTTGAATGCAAGAGGAGGAATGGATAGGTGGATGAAGTGTAAGTGTGTTAGATGATGGATATGCTGAAAGGTATGCTGAGATGGTTTGGTCATGTTGAGAGATTGAATGAAGACGATTGAAAAACAAAATGTATAAGGCGAGTGTGAATGAAAGAAGGCTAGGTCAAGAGTACCATAAACCGAAGAGGCGTGATTATATGTATTACATGTATGTAGAATTACATTACTTAAGGCGTGTTGAGAACAACGGAAGGAATTACTTGGACAACAAAATATATTTTGACTCAATTTCATAATGTTCCTGATGAAGACATGATTCGTCATCAGGAAGATTATGCAAACATTGAATACCGAATAATTTGCGTCCATTTACTTTCTACTGACATGACCGAAGAAGGAATGGATGAATTATGAGGATTAGTGGATGGCAGTAAATTTAATTTATGTTTTTATAAGTGCAGGACACAATGGTAGCCCAGGCAAGTCATTTCAAATAATTCCTTAAAGCTCCTTATGAGTCATAAGGAGTTTTAAACATAAATGGTATGGTTTATAATTTACTCTAAAATGTCTGCTGATTTTAAATATAATTTTACAGAACCAAAGGTGCAAACATTCAAGAACTGTCAAATGATCGCCTTGGTGTATTGTTTAGACAAGATTTGAGTTTTTATTTTTATAGAAAGTACGTTATTTCTTTCTTTTTTTTACTTAGTTATTATAAGCATTATTGCATAGATTACAATGAAAGATAGTAGGGATAAATAGACTTAGTTAATTTGCCAAATGGGAAGGTCTTTCGAGGAGGCTACTTCTTCTTCTTTAAAATGCAACTACTTTTTACAGATTCCGTTACGGTTTATTTTCGTTTTTTGGTCCCGAGTATTCGACATGTGACGTTGCAGGTATCATGATGACGGGCAGACTGACAAATTCCATCAATTTTTTTTCTTTCAATGTCTGTCATTCGCGTAAACCTAAGAAACCGATGCTTCTTCTTCCTGTCGTGTCGATGGTAGCTATATATGGTACTTGGGCCAATTATGTTGCGACATTAATAGCAGCATCATTAGATTTTTTTTTAAATCGTCTAAGAGAAGGCTAGTCACAAATCGTGTTATGAACACTTGAGGCAATGTTCAATTCTGGACCGTTGACACCTTTGTAGATTTGTTAGCAAAAAATATTTAGTCTAAAGGCACTTCACTTTTACGTGCAACGGACCTCGTGATGAGTCCTTTTTAAAGCCGGAACCCCACCGCTGCGCAGGCTGTGCACGGATGCGTGGCTCACCTCTTCTGCATGGGCTCATTAGTTCGGCGGCGTCGGCCTTCGTTTCCACTGCGGCGCACCAACACGGATGTGTCGCCCACACAGCTCATAGCTATGCGTGGGGTACAGTCACGAGCAAAAATATGTATACATAATAATATGCGAAATTGTTAAACGAAATTAGTGAGATTTTTTGTCGAATCTCTTCTGCCATCTAGCAATCAATGCATACTGACAGATGACACTTGAAAATAAAATGGATCAAATATTATTTTAATAAAAAAATATTTTACTTAAAGTCAACATATTATTTTTATAATATAGACAATAGCTCTTCCAAGTAACAATATAATTTAGCTATTGTGTAGTAACATCTGTTTTACTTATTTTTATTATAAATTACTTTGTTCTTGCATAAATTATACTTATCACAACTTAAATGTATTTATATATACTAGGAACATTAATTGTACCTCTTATTTATAGTAGCTTATTCTTATAATAATTTCTTAACAATATTATGTGTCTACATATTTTTGCTCGAGACTGTACATAGTCGTGGGTCGCCGAGAAATGGCCGATCCACGCAGCTGGGATGCGTCGCACGACCGTGGGCTGAGCTACGTTCCGCCTATTCGAGTTAGCTACGCGTGTGTTTATGACGTCAATTGCTGCGTAGCATGTCCGCGCGCTGCAGTGGAAACGCTCTCATACATTTTGTACTAAAGCGAAGCTTAACACACGTGCACAGCCTCTCCGTGCGCCGCTGTGGGTTTCCGGCTTAAGTCGCAGTAGTAAATTACATAGAAGTGCTTTTATCAAAAAATAGTTCCTCGTGTTTGTTCAGCTCACCTTGTTTGTTCAAACTCGGTTTTGGATACCGTTTTGTATTACACTGTTTGCCTTTTTCCAGGACTTTAAGTATCCTGGACGGCTTACTCGGAGGTGGAGACTTGTTGCAGAGACACTTGGCCAGTGCAGCAACTGAGGCTTTTTTCCTACCTGAACAGGACATTTTCCGAGAAATGGACATATGCACCAATGTTTGCATAGTGCATCGTGGGAAAGTCAATATAACACAAAATGGGATAAAGCTCATTGTTCTAACTAAGGTGAATGGCAAAATATTTTTGCTCAATCTTTTTAGGTTTGTCCAGCTATTTCTAGACTTACCGGCCGATTGTGGACGATTGAATTTACACCAACACGACGGGCGACATTGGACGATGACGGCGTTAGTGTAGGAACTCTCTTTACTTTACTAGTGTTTGGATCAATCGTCCGATTTCGTCCGTCAACATCCGAACAACGTTCGTCCGATAACGGATTTGGTGTACGCGAGCCATAACAATATAATATAAAATATGTTTTTGATGCTATAAACGAAAAGGTTTTGCATAGAAATGAAGTAAGAAATTTTATTTTTGGAGAATTAATTTAAGTTCTGGCTATAACTTATGTCTTGTATACAGGGTGATATATTCGGGCAACTGAAAGGCACACATTTACGTCCTGTCCGCGTAACGGCTACTGCTGTTGACAATGTTGATCTGCTATATATCGACTTCAATGCTTTCCAGAGCATTATCACTGATAAGGTAAATTTGAATATTAATGATAACTATAATCACATATTCCATTGAATAAGATCTAATTCGTGAATTTAGGTGAAAGAAAATATTGCGAGAAACCCTCAGTCAAGAAAGGATTTTTTGGCTACAAAGAATGTTTTTATTGAAAATCCATACGATACTGTCCAATACCTACTTCGAGGACTCAAAACTGTTATGTTTCCGGTAAGAATTTAACATTTTAAAATTGTATCAATCATGCTATGCCTTACACAAGCCTAACATAATATTATGCAAAATTCATTGGGGTAGATGCATTACATTATTTCTGAACATCTTGTGAGTAACGATAAGTCTCAATTTTATACATTTTGTGCAATTTATTACTATTTGCACAACATGATGTTTGTCAAACTGCTGATTGTAATATTGCTTTATAAAATTTACTTATATAGAAATTGACATAAAAGTATTTTTACGGATTATATCGCATTTAGCAACACCTTTGAAGGTATAATGGCCACGGGCAGGCTGCCCCCGATATAATCCGTAAAAAGTAGTGTTGGTATTTAGTTTACTTGCCCGTTTTAAAGTGTGACTGTAATTCTAATTTTTAGTGGAGTAAAGGACCAATTGAGTGTCATGATAAAACGTGGTATGCGCGGTGGCTGCACTTGTCCTGGTTTTTTAGCCCCTTCTTGTCGGCTATTATTGTGTTGAACTTCTCCTTTATACCTCTAACTTCCGGTCTATGGTTCAGGTTCTATATAGTTCTGTTTTTCACGGATGCTATTCAGTTAGCTCAAACTATATCAGAATTTTATACGGTGAGTACCTGTACAAATAGTAGTTTAAATACCAAATTTTATTCGGTTTCTTCCGACGTCGGTATTATTTTCAAGAAAAGACGTCAAAAAATCATATAGCTGCATTGAAATTGAAAGTGAAACCCCTGTTATTTGAATTCTTATGTTTTTCCACGAGTGTGAAGAAAACTTAATCACCATTTTTACCCATAAGTTATTTATTGTGAACTCTGAAATATTTAACTATTACAAAATTAAATCGTAAAATATTTAAAATAAATAAATATTATAACACATATATTAAATTTGTAGATTGAGCTTACTGTGGACAAAAGGAAATGCGTATATCAAAGAGTTGGTTTGAAAAAATTGAAAAGTATGAGTTTTTTCTTGGACTTTCTGTCCCTTTTTTTACCATTAATGACTTTAATTGACAAAAATTGGTATTTTCAATTGGCTAGATTACTTAGACTTCACCAATTTCTTGACTTCAGGAAACATTTCTGTACAAGCTTTGAGGTATGTACGGTACAGGGTTTTTCACTGACCCCCCAGTTTCTCAAACGTTGATCAACAAAATTTTAGTTAAGTTCATGTCAGTCATTCTAAGCTCTGTGATGAGTTGTTCGTGTTTTAGTTAACCAATCACAATCATTATAGGTTGATTTGACAACAGATTAAGTCGATCAGTCTTTCAGAAACTGGAGAGTAGAAAATATATATAAAAAAAAAACTATAAGCGTCCCACTGCTGGGCACACGCCTCTTCTTATATAGAGAAGGCACGAGTAGATATCAAAAATAGCTGTCATCATTTTTGAACCCGGATATGTAATAACAAAGATTACCTGCGCTTTCAAACTTTCAGATATGCCTTATTCAGTTTAATTGATATACGTAAAAAAAGTTGAACTATTAAGTGGCACTGATTTATGTTTTAGTGTTGTAATCCGTGTGTACAATTTCAGAAAGGACTAACGTATATACTTTTGAAGTTTGCTCTAATTCTTCTGATCCTGCACTTTTTCACGTGTGGTTGGATAGTTGTTGCTTGCAGAAGTAAGTCACATACAGTTATTATAAGTAATAATTTTGGTTTTATTAGGTAGCTGTACTTACCTGTAACTTTATTACCACATGACAAAACTCTGCTAAGTAGAAGTAAGCGTTGGCTGCTTTAAAAGAGGGTTGTTATATTTGTCCGATTTTGATATGGTTTCCTATTGTTTTAATCTGACGAAATGAAAATGGTTCTTAGATCCATTCAGAATTGTCAAACTAATTAGCAATGTTCAAAATATTATCGGGAGTATTTTATTTTAATTTGTTTTGTTCCAATTAGTTGGTTAGGTGTTATAAAACGATTGTGTGAAAATGCTTTAAAACCTCGCTGTTGACTGGCCTGTACACATCTTCAGAAGCATTTTGTTCTTTGTAATGTTATATGATATATTATTGTTTGTTTCACTTGTCTGGATTGGGATCAGGATAGCCGTGTGTAAGTTGTCTTGATTATTATTATATTGGTATTATTATTCTCTTCAATAGATGAGGAGTTCCCTGTTAAAAACATACCTAAGGAGCAGCTAGAGCAATCCCAAACAATAGAAGATATCGAATGGACTTATACAGCTACTAGGAAATCCGGTAAGATCAAAATCAAAATATTTTCATTTCAAATAGGCCTTAACGTTTCAAAAGAGCTTGGAAAGCTCTTTTGAATCGAACCGAACATCGGTCGAACCGAATTTCTGCCGCGTAAGTTCGGCACTTATGGTGTGTCATATCAGCCGAATCTGCGGTCGCGTTACTCCGGCATAGTGTGTTTAAACACTTGGAAGATGGGTTCCTCTTAACTTCAGGTTGTTGTTGTTGTTATTTCAGGGTGTGCACGAATTACAACGGATATGAAAAATGAGAGAGGAGACATGGTGCCAGGATTTGTGGTTCCAAAGTATTGGCCTCATGATTATATAGTGGCCATGTTGTATATAGTTCTCATACATACAAATACTGATATTGATGTTGTTAGTATTATAAGTATATCAATGTTCAATACTAGTTATCCCGCTGCATGCTAATTAAAATAAATAATTGTGTTAAATTTTAGGTTATGGCCCTTTCTATCAAAGACGTATACTTTAAAGTGGCGGTGACTTACTGTTTACATCTCTTAGACATGTGGATAATGGCTGCGGCAATCAACTACGCATATAATCTGCATCGCGAGCTATATACCTACGATTACTCAATTAGAAATCTCATATCATATTTAACAGACTGTGGTCTTTGCCAACCTATAAAAAATTCGGTTTTGGAGTACAGTAAACTAGTATGGAAGAGACAAAAAGGTAACCATTTTCTTTAATAAATGCTGTCAATACAGGGTGTTACAAAACCCCTGTCCGATCCGTTAAGGGGTTGTTAGGTATCGATGTCTGATTACATTAATGTAGAAAATAGATGAAAAAAAAATTATAGCCTAAATTTTTTTTTTTCTGCAAATGGATAGTGAGAGTGACTTCATCGTCACAGGTGTGTGTCGCCAAATGATCACACAAAAGGCTATAAACACCGACGAAAATGTTGGTGTAGTTTTTGATTTATCTTCAAAAGGGAATTTGGCGGCTACTTCAAAGTTCGTTATTATTGTTATTATCATGAATATTCCAAATTTAACATTTGAGAATGTGATGGTGAACCCTGTTTCCCCCTTTCGGGTCGGACAGGGGTTTTGTAACACACTGTATAGAGAGAATATTGATTTGTGTCAATTTGTCTAACAAAAGAAAAACATTAAATGGTAACAAACTTGGTTCCGAAGGACAAAAATAAAACCTAGATGGTGTTTTTAACCCATTAAATGCGGCGCACGCCGAACTCAATTAGCAATTCGAATAATATCAGGGGTAGCAAAACATTTCACAAAAATACAATTGAAGACAAAATTAATCAGGAATTCAAATTCTATATTTTAACATATTTTTTATAGGTAGAAAAGAGAAAAAAAAATCAGTAAAAAATTCTTAGCCAAAATGCCGTAAACCTTTGATACTTTTAATTTTACTATGTTTCAAATTTCGGTACTTGACATACCGAATATAAATAAAATTAAAATACAGCGACAATGCCCGGAAAAGTATAGTTTATTTTACTTTGATTTTTTTGCTTGCAATGCTTGAAATGTTAAAAGAAAATCATCTCACTTCAAAAATCACAAAGGTCGTACTTTTTGTGTCAGCACCATCTACCAATATTACCAATATTTATTTGCTTTAATATCAGAATAGTATTAGTTTTATAGATTTTAAACGAAGTAATTTTGATTTATAAAAACAAATATATTAATGTATTTATATTTTTTATATAATGTATATATAACGAGGACTGCCTCGTTGGCCTAGTGGTGTTAAGCGCGACTGCTACACTAGAGGTCTTGGGTTCTGAAATTCAGAGTAGCAGGTCGCAGTTTAGATTTGTGCCGGGTTAGTGACAATAGGCTCGCCCCCTACTATTACATGGGACCAAAGCATATCGGCGAACTGTGGGTGTACTTTGGTACACCTCTGCCTAACCCTTCGGGGATACAGGCGTGATAATATGTTATGTTTTGTACCAATTCATATATATATGTTTTTATACCAATAAAAGTAAAGAGAGTAGTTAAGTTGTTAATCCCTGGAATACGCCGATTGGCGTTATCAGCACCTGAGTAAGAAAACTCAACTTTTCTAGAACGTTACGTTACTGAAATATCCAAAAACTACTCGTACCAGGCATTTCACTTATAAATTACAAGCACATTGGTCTATATTTTATTATTAAATCATCAGATTTGGATGAAATATAAAACAGATCTATAAAATACGCCGATCGGTGTGTTAAGAATCTGAGTATGAATAATTATACGCCGATCGGCGTGCGCCGCATTGAATGGGTTAAGGCACCATAAACATCGCTGTTGTAAGATATTTTAAAGCTTGTTGATGACCCTTATATTATCATTGTTTTTAGGTGATTGGCTGCCAGAATTAGCTTACCAACTACCGCCATGTTTGAAACATGATGTTTTTACTGCGCTTTACGTGCACCATTTGGAGGCTCCTCCTAGTTTTCGAGAATTGCCTGATTATTTCAAGAGGCAGCTGTGTGCAAGATTACAGCGAGTAGTTGTCTTTCCAGGTGCGCTAATCGTCATCATCATCATCATCATTAGGCTGCGTTTCTCCCAGGAGTGTGCAAGGATGCGTAGCTAGGGATGTGGTTGTAAAGAACCAATAGAAACACATCATTTACCTCACCTTGGTCAGCACAGCTTGTGTGGAAAAGGCTCAGCGTAGCCAGATTTTTGCGCATACAAAACAAGCAAGGGTCGTGTGCGAGGGATGTGTGCAAGACATGTGCAAAACTGATGTGTGCGAGGAATTTGTGTTGAGCAGGATGTGTTGCGACGACGGCAAAACGAGACGTGAGCTGTAGGCAAGCGTTCCTGTTGCTCTGCTCCCACTACACCGCATTCCCGTCGACACATTTTACTGCTTTGCAACGCATCCTCGCACCACACATAAATGCGCATTTTCAAAGCGCCGCTACACATCTACGTAGGCACATTGTCATCGCAAAACTCTGGTGGAAACGCAGCCTAATTACCATCATCATCATCATCAGCCTATAGCAGTCCAATGCTGTACAGAGGGCTCTCCAATTGCAAGCTACTTAGTTCTATCTTCTGCTCCTCGCATCCAGCTCCTGCCAGTCTTCTGGTAGGTTAATGATTTAGACAAAATTGTCAAAATGCAAAGCAAAAAAAAAAACAAATTTTCCAATGACAAATTAGGAAAATACCAGTTTCTGATTCTCTCTTTTTAGAAGTTTATGTGGATTGTTGTATATAAGGGGTTCAATAAGGAGTTCCACAATTTACGTATTGTTATCCTAATAATCTGTACATATAAAGCCTATAGAATATTTGTGTAATATGATTTCAGGAAAATGCATCGTGCGTGAAGGCGACACGTTCAACACAACTTATTTCATCCATGAAGGTGAACTTGAAAAGTGGTTTAATGACCCCGGGTAAATCAAATAAATAAGCAAAGTTATAGTTCTAAGAATCTAGATTTTAACCGACTTGAAAGAGAGGAGATTCTTATTCTCACTGTCTTCTTTGTTGCGATTTATCTACGGAAATTGTAGATGAAGATTTATCTTTTTACACCTCAAATGTCGTCTCTTACAAACTGATCCAGTAGTTTGTTTCAGAAAGTTTCTTTTTTTATATTATTTTTCCACTGTACAAATAAATTTTATTCTCCCTTTTTTAGCGGTGAAGGTAAACTGCTGTCGGTCCTATACACGAATGGATACTTTGGATGTATTGCGGGATTATTTCCTAATAGAGGATATGAATTCACCTACTATTCACGAACGGTGAGATATTAATTTATTTTTAGTAATTTTACCATGTTATTTGGTTTTCATGACTTTAGTAAACAAATACCACTTGTTTTACTTAATAGGTGGTGGATTTGGTCTATTTGAACCTCGAAGAATGGAACGATTTATTAATATATTACCCTGATCTTAAAGATGCACTTTATAGTGCCACGGCAGAAATTAGAAAGGAGTATGCTAGAGAGAAGTACGACTTACAAATATTATGCCTTATTTTTAATATTTAGTTTACGTAATTATGAGAAAAATGTTGTATGTGAACATTCTTTGACTAAGAGGTTTATTTTCTAATGATTGTTATTGTTCGCTTATGTCACCAGTATTATTTTGCTAATTTTTTAACTCGTTGTTTTATTTACAGTTTTGGAAAGCCGACAGAAATCCTTGCGGGACGCAACTTACCATGATTTCGGCTTTCGAAACATGAAGATGTTGGGCAAACAGGCTGGGGTAGTCCATACCTACTAGGTCCCAAGTCGTTATATGAATTAGATTATTTTGAGACGAAAGTTAGATAAAGCTTCAATTACTTATGCCCAATCAAATTTAATTCAGCAAAATAATTGATATAGATGTCTAATACGCGTTCCGTAGGTACTAGATTTTATTTAGATCATAATTTAGACGTCAAAACGGTTTGATGAATTAAGTACAACTAGCTTATCGTAATATATTTTAATGTTAAATACTTCACTGGTTGGTGGACTGAACTGGCTCTGACAAATGCCCTGAATAATATTGGATAATATTGGCAGTGGCAAATCAAGGAACATTTATGGGAATAAACTCTGGGATTTGTTAATGAGTTTTAAACCTAAATAAGTAAAGAATTGAGAGGCTTTTGCTCTGTAGTTGGGGAACGAATGTGGTCTTGTCTTGTTGGACCGTCAAATCAAGGCGAGAAAACTGCCACTAGTTTTAATAAAGTATTTAAATATCCATTTGATATTATAGTTTTAATATTATTGCTAGTTTTAATTATTATTTAATATGAGCGTCAGGATAAACGTAAAATTCGTCATACGCTGACGCGCCAAAAACCTGCTTATCTTGAGACTAACACGCCATCCTGACGCTCACTATTTCATTAATTTAAAATTAATTTTAATTTGATTGTTTATTTTTCATTTGCAATCTTAATATACGCTTCAATTCATTTACTCTGTTTTATTGGTATTGGTATTATAAAGACGCACCGTCCAGTAACTGTTAAAATTTACTGTTCTACCCTTAGAGTATACATCTGAAACTATAGAGTGAGCCTATCAGTTTAAACCGTAAGCAATAGTGTGAACAAGTGTTGTCGTGAATTATGTATGAAGATGGAGCTTGCCGTTTTAAAAAATCTATCTAAAACACTAATATTATCCTAAAAATGTCAAAACCATCGATATTTTCTTATATAAGTTTCTGGTTGCGCGAAAATTAACTTAAATGAAAAACGAAATGTACTAGGATCAGACTAAAAACTGCTCTCGCTTGGCACAAGGGGAACCTAGCGATAGTAGCAGTCTATGCACATCATACGTCGATGGTTCTACCCCTCTCGGTGTTTTCCTTGTCTAGACTTGGACTCAGACTGGTCTTTCCATATCAATCAATCAATCAATCAGCCAATCATAGTCCACTGCTGGACATAGGCCTCTCCCAATTTGCGCCACAACACACGGTCCTCCGCCTTCCGCATCCAGTCCCCTCCAGCGACCTTTCTCAGGTCATCAGTCCACATGGCGGGCAGGCGTCCTACCTTACGGTTGCCGAGCCGCGGTCGCCATTCTAGGACTCGTCTGCTCCAACGGCTATCGGTCCTTCGACAGACATGGCCAGCCCATTGCCACTTCAGCGAGCTAATTCTACGAGCTATGTCGGTTACCTTGGTTCTTTGTCGGATGACCTCATTACGAATTTAATCCTTCAAAGAGACTCCGAGCATAGCTCGCTCCATAGCCCGCTGTGCGACTTTAAATTTGTGGACTAGTCCAACCGTTAATGTCCACGTTTCGGCACCATAGTCATAACAGGTAGGACGCACTGGTTGTACACTTTCGTCTTCAGGCATTGCGGTATAGGCGAAGAAAAGACTCGACGAAGTTTGCTAAACGCTGCCCAGCCCAGAATTCTCCGATCGATTTCCCGCTCGAAGTTGTTTTTACCAGTCTTTTTTTTTTTACTTTAATACTTCATTACAACACCATTAGAACATCATGAGTCACTAAGTTCTATTTAACAAATAATACATTTTTCAGCACGTATGTGCGACATGCATGTAACATAAAAACCAATAACAGCTCAACTCGACGTACAACTTAATAAAATCCTGATACTCATTCAATGTATTGACAGAAATGGCGCTGCACTATTTGATCGTAGCATCGTACGCGACTGCAAACCCTGTAATTTGGCCGACTCACCAGTTGATTTTCCTTTAATATCGAATCGCGATCCACTCTGATTGCAGTCTAGCACTTTTTTAACTTTCAAAGGACGAGTGAATAATTTTCGCTCTCCGTGATTCGTTCCTTTGAAACGAAATGCTCAATTTCTTTTATTTATTATTATAGGATGAGGTCATGAGTGAATGCGCAGAAATGTGAATATCAGATGGTAAGTGCTGAATATAAATTGCACGGTCGTTTATTATGATTATGATCGTCATTTTTAAGCGACTTCAGTATTATTTGTAATGATAAGCCTCGTATGAGCTGATGTGCATGTATTTATTTAATGACAAAGTAAAAACAATATTACTTGTTTTGTTGTTGGTATTTTTCGCTATGAATGCTATATATTTCCTTAGCCCAAGCCCAAGCTTCCAAGCCCTTAACAAACCCAAGCAAAACTCAAAATTCGGATTAGGAATCTAAATCTCATCTCTTTGTCCTGCTTACTTTTGTCCTGTTTATTAGAGAATTCACTCCTTTCCATAAACGCGGCTGTCGAGCAGTAAAAAAAGTGAAAAGAAAGTGCAGAGAAAGTGACTAGGTAAAGAGATCAAGGTGTTTTAAGTCTGTGAAATGAGACATACCCTATTACTGTACTCGCCGCAGATTGAATGCCAAAAGTTTATTTTTTTTTCCCGAAAGACTGACTTAACTTTCGGAAAGAAGAAGAAGTTGAAGAGCTATCTCTTCAACTTCTTAATAAAAATAATGCTAGTATTTTAACTGCAAGCATGCAGAAACTACACATTCAATCAAGCAAGCAGGAAGCTTGTTAGCAGGTGACTGAGCTCGTATCACGTAACAACAGCATAAATTCGTCTCTCTGACATAACAATGACAAATTACTACGTATATATACGTGAGGTACGTTCGTGCGTTTTTTTAGGGTTCCGTACGGAAAGGGTAAAAACGGAACCCGATTCCAAGACTACGCCGCGCTGTCCGGGCGTCCTTGTGTCTGTCATCAAGCTTTATCACAAGAATCGCTATAGCTAAACAGTTGAAATGTTTACAAATTATGCATTTTCATTGCCGCGATAACGACAAATAATAAAAGTTAATAATTTTAACTTTTATTATTTGTCGTTATTATAAATATATTTAAGAGTGGAGGCCTCATAAAACTGTTACGGAACCCTTGGTTCGAGAGTCCGAATCGGAGGTGGCCGGTTTTTATGAGAGTGCCGCGAACACCGTAAAAAGCAGTGGTGACAGTAGGGTGAAATGTATTTTATAACCGACAAAAAATGGCGGCTATTAATTCGATGTAATGTGTTCTAATGTTGCCGGAACTGCAATATATTTACTTGATTAAGATTATCTATTAGGTGTTCTCTGTAAGTTTGCCTGATTGTACACGGTCCTCTCCAAACCAACCAATTGTACCTTGTTTGTGGTGAAGTTTCATCGTTTGACACCGTTTTTCATATTATAAACTTGGCTGGGAATGTAAATTATAAAATATATATAATATTATGGAACAAAACTAATAAATACTTCACATTTTAATAACTTTCAACTACTGAATACTTAAATAAACAGCAAAACTTTTTAATTCGAAACTCCAAATGTATTTTCCACAAAATTCCGTAACGTCTAACTTTTCGATCCTTAATTTTCATGATATTTAAGTCTTTCAATTCTGTGTTCTCATGGGTAAAGGAATTAAATATATAATCAAGACTTCTTGGAGCTATTAAGAACTTAATATAACAAAATTAAATATAATATAACCATATTACAAGATTAGTTAATACAGGACTAGAGCAAATGTAAAGCTTAGATCACACGAGCGAAAATGTGTTTAGACCAGCAACAGAAATTCCTTATTATGAAATTAATGTAAATAAATAAACTTTTTACTTCTAGATTAGTCTTGAACTGAAAATAAGTAAAAATACTTTGGAATTGAAATAAATGTTTTAATTTTAATTTTGTAAGGGCACAACATTATTTATTTACTAATTGATTACAATATATGCAAAACTAAATTTAGCACGACGTTCAAAAACGCAGCCATTTATTACGAATAAAAAAAACATGAATCTAGTATTTGCAGAAGGAACATAGCATTTGATCATAAGATATTTTTATCACTTATAAATAAAAGTTAGTACAAAGGTTCACTTCGCTATCATAGTACACAAATCTAAGTAAACACTCTGTATATACAATTACACATACAGGGTGTTTTCGTTTTCCTTGTGCCACGTTTATTAATGCGCCAATCGTAATTACTATTCCAATCTTCTCATTGAAACCCATCCAACCTCGTCGTTCATCTTTATGCAGCATTGTGCATGACGTTGCATGTTTTTACTGACCCGGTCAGCATTCGCATATTGTTCGTGATAAATTAAGTAAGCGCAAAGAAAAAAATGTGTTAGCAAAACTGGCACAAGTAAAATCCAAAGTAAATTATAGTACTCAAAAAGCCTGCTTATTTTGATTTCCTATTTTTTTAATATAACTGTCTACATGTCGGTAAATTAAATACGACTACTACACCATTGTTTATTTTTAAAGTATTTTTCTTCGTCAAAACGCTCGAAATATTACTATCAGTATTTTGACTTAAATAAAATGTTATTTCAGAACTATATTATCATACATTCGAATTATGTTTTTTTTCGTTTGTAACAAGCACCGCTACCAAAAATACAAGCTTATTTAAGCGCTGCTCCGCCAGTGTGTCCTAAGCTTAGGCCCACGTTACATGGTTATAACTTTACTCGCTGTCACACATGCTTTGTGGCAGATTGCACTCAATCTCGCTTCAAGTACTCCCTCTGATAACTCCGGTCTTGTTTAATTTTGCAAGAGGCACTCGTGTTGGGTATTACCTACAGTACAGTCACGAGCACAAATAGGAAGCACACAGCAAAATTGTAAAACAAGAGATTTCTTTGCTAAAATTACAAAAAATGTAAATGATTAAGGAACTTATTTAAATAATTTCTGTGGTACATATTTTACAAAACCAATCTGTATTTGAATAAGACAAAGAAAAAATTGTTGTAAACATTTTTGCTGGTAATTGTACAGACAAGATGCTTTATCTAAGGTGTGGTTAGTCTTTGAATGTTTTTGTAATTAATTCAACGAACAGTATATTTCATCGTGATCAATTTCAGTCGATGTTTTATGAGGTTTAATGATCTTGGAGAAATAATATTGGTGTGTGTTAATTATTTACCGGAAGTCTGTAAAAAGCTATGAAAAGCACAAGCATTTGTGCTTTTGCGATTAAAATTCGTAAGTATGGATCTACGCATTACGCCATTTTTAAAACCTAACTTACTTTGGTTCAGAAGATCTAGTTCAGAAGATTTTTGTCATTACTACAGTTCTTCTTTAATTCTGTAAACATGAAACGGAGTTTTTTTGCATTGGATTGGACTCTGAATATGCAGTCAATGCAAAATAACGCACCATTTATTTCAATCTCGAGCGTTGGTCAAAATATAACGATACTACCATAAAATAAGAATAGAAAATAAATCCCTACAAGTTGTTTAAAAATTTTCGCTGAAAACATATTAAATTCTTCAGTTATTTTATTAAAATTCCTTCATAAATTGTTGGTGGAACGATCGGTGCTATGACGTTTAGTGTTATATTACAGCAACGAGGTTGCATTTGAAACTATAGAGTGAGCCTATCAGAGTTTAAACCGTAAGCACTAGTGTGAACAAGTGTTGTCGTGAATTATGTACGAAGATGGAGCTTGCCGTTTTAAAAAATCTATCTAAAATACTAATATTATCCTAACAATGTCAAAGCCATCGATATTTTCTTATATAAGTTTCTCGTTGCGCGAAAATTAACTTAAATGAAAAACTAAATGTACTAGGATCAGACTAAAAACTGCTCTCGCTTGGCACAAGGGGAACCTAGCGATAGTAGCAGTCTATGCATATCATACGTCGATGTACTACAGTATTGAGAATGAACATCATAATTTAGTTACATTTTAGCCTTTAAAGAAGGGCAAAGGTTATGTTATGTAATAATCACGAAATCACATATACATAATATTAAGTATATTCCAATGTCGATTAAAAACTAATAAAGCTTGTCTGTGAGTAAATCGATTATTTTTGAACTACTAATTCTGAATCTAGGTAACCGAATCAAAAGTATGCAAAAGTTCCACACAATAATTTACCACTAAATTACTTCTAAACTGTTGTACACGCGTAAGTTTTATCAAGTATATAATAATCACTACATAGTATAAAACAAAGTCGCTTTCCGCTGTCTGTCCCTATGTATGCTTAAATCTTTAAAACTACGCAACGGATTTTGATGCGGTTTTTTTTAATAGATAGAGTAATTCAAGAGGAAGGTTTATATATATATAGGTTTATATATATACATATACATGCAGGTTTATATATATACATGCATAATATAGTAGAGAAACACGGATAATTTTGGAGATTTTTAATGCAAGGTCGTAAATAAACACATTTTTTGCGCTTTAATTGCAAACGCTGGCTAAACCCTACTAGACGGAACAAAATAATGTACTACAGTATTGTGCACCTTAAAAAGGTCTACAAAAAAGTCCGCGATGGCATATGTCTATCTCTTGAGGATAACCCACAATAACCATTTTTTATCGTTTATTTATTACTTATTTACGAAAAAGCGATTTTAAGCAATACAGTATTAATCCTTATCCAATTAAGTACCTTTAATAAATTGTGCATGTAATATAGATCAATATTGCCGTTTACAGCATGTAATTTAAATGGATATTTTCGAAGATATTACAGTTTTAAAATGCAGGGACGTAGCGGTTGCGGAGGTACCGGCTGGGAGGCCGCGCGGGGGCCGGGGGTCGTGCCTATACCAAATAGTGCGTCCGTCCAAGGCTGTGCTTCGCCCTACAGAACTTTATGATTGTGTAGTATATTAGGTATCAGCGTTGCACCCGAGCAAAGCCGGGGCGGGCCGCTAGTGTATAATATAATATGAGAACCTAAGTAATACCGGGAAGCAAAAATGTTCAGTATACCATTACGAATTTAGCATATTTTAAGCATTTATTTCGACAGCCTCGTATACCCGAAATTCAAATAAAATTAAGTTGTAATTGAAATAATTCCTTTTATTAACCTTATCGGCCATAAAGCCGCTACAATAAAATATCTTAGACTTTTATTGCTACCATAATACAATGAAAAATTCACAAAGTGGAATTGCTTTTAAGGAAATATCTGCACGTTTACCATACTTGAGACAACTGAGATATTGTTAACCTTACTGAAAATGAAAATGGGGTGAAAACACTTGGGATGCCACTAGAATTAATTTTAGCGGAAGAATCGAGAGTGCACATTTCACCACAATAAGGCATATAAATGTGTGCAATAAAACTAAGTTACGTTAGAGGTGCTTGTATGTTTCTGCCGTGGTACGCAGTGCCACCTATCAAAAGTGGTTGCGAATTCGTTCTGTTTTTTACCCGACTGCGCCAGAAGGAGAGTTGTGTTTTTCGTGTTAAAAATACAAGCAATATACCAAACACACATAGTGTTTGGTATATTGCTTGTATTTTAGCTTGAGAGGTAAAATTAGATTCATCTTTATGAGAGTGACACTGAGTATATACAAATTATATAAAATATAAATTGCAAAATATTGGCTCCATGTGTCAAGTGTGCAACTAGTTTCTACTGCAATGAATTCTGATACACTAGTTTGTTTACACTATTTATCTATAAAAAATCGTTGCGTATTTATCTCTAGTTTCTTCTAAATCTTTCTTACACTTCAAAGAAAGACTCTCTGAAACGGATTAAAAGAAGGTTGAATTCCAACGTTGTCTCTAATCGTCCAAAATTTAAACATTAGTAATAATCTATTCAAAATAAACTATTCAAAAAAAGACTCAAAGTGTTTCTAGCTGGTAAATGTTATTATAGTATTAACGAATTTTTAACAGAAAAATGTCATTAAGCAGATTATTTATTACTAGCGGCCCGCCCCGGCTTTGCTCGGGTGCAATGCTGCTACCAAATATAACTACGCAAACATAAAGTTCTGTAGGGTGAAGCACAGCCTTAGAGGCATTTTTTGGTATAGGCACGCGCCCCCCGGCCCCCGCACGCCCCCCCGGCCGGTACCGCCGCAACCGCTATGTCCCTGCATTTTAAATCTGTAATATCTTCGAAAATATTCATTTAAATTACATGCTGTAAAGGGCAATATTGATCTAAATAACATGCACAATTTTTTGAAGGTACTTAATTGGATAAGGATTAATGCTGTATTGCTTAAAATGGTCTTTTCGTGAATAAGTAATAAATAAAGGATAAAAAATGGTTATTGTGGGTTACCCTCAAGAGATAGACATATACCATAGCGGACTTTTTTGTAGATCTTTTTAAGGTGCACAATACCGTAGTACATTATTTTGATCTATCTCGTAGGGTTCAGCCAGCGTTTGCAATGAAAGCGCAAAAAATGTGTTGATTTACGACCTGACGTCAAAAATCTCTAAGATTATCCGTGTTTCTCTACTATATTATGCATGTATTATACATATAAACCTTGCTCTTGAATCACTCTATCTATTAAAAAAAACTGCATCAAAATCCGTTGCGTAGTTTTAAAGATTTAAGCATACATAGGGACAGACAGCGGAAAGTGACTTTGTTTTATACTATGTAGTGATAGTGATTGTTACTAATATTTTTTTTTTTTTATTGTGTTTATTAGTAATTAAGTTTATTTTAGTTAGTTTAGCAATATAATTTGTTAACAAATGTGATTGCACCTATGTCAATAATGTACACCCTTTGGGTATGTTACGGAGATTCCTTTTATGTACACTACCACCTGTTATTTTTTTGTAATACCTGTAACAACATTAAATAAATATTCTATTCTATTCTATTCTATTCTAATCCCCAAAACTTTTGGTTACAATTTAGAGGCAGCAGTTAGCAGGCTTCAAATACCTAGTGAAAATCTGGCAGCTTCGTACAAAACATGGTGGAAATCGTAAAATAAATGCGAACGTACACAATTTGTTTAGTGGAGTGTACCGCGCCGACAGACCTGAGTGTGACACAACATGGAGGCTGCCTCTTACACCGAAGTGAGCAGAATACCAAACATGTTATTGTTATCAAGGCCAAGGAAAACTTAGACTGCCTAGTTGGCCTAGTGGTTCTAAGCGCGACTGCTGTGCTTTAGGTCTTGGGTTCGATTCCCAAGACCAAGGTGTGTTATTGGGTTTTTCTATGGATTCTCAGTAGCAGGTTGGAGTTTGGATTTGTGCCCGGTTAGTAGCAATAGGCATGGGACCTAAACATACCGGCGAACTGTGGGTGGTGCATTGGTACACCTCTGCCTAACCCTTTGGGGATTTTCCTACATAACATACTATCCCGCCTGTATCCCCGAAGGGATAGGCAGAGGTGTACCAATGTACAACCACAGTTGGGGCGAGCCTATTGCCACTCACAAAAGTCTTTCCATCAAGTAAACCTACATATTTATACCTGTGTTTGTATTTAAACGGTGTAACAGGAGGATTTAAACACTGAGTTCCACAAAAATTGCGTTGTTCTTATTTGTTAAAATTACACAGATACTGGTGCTGATTCTCGTGCTTGCAAACTGTACCAAAATTAAAGCATTGCTGTCTTTTTTAGACATTCAGCGTGGGAAAAGGACAGGGATAAATAGCTGCATTTATAAACCTCCTCCATATAGTGGGGCTGTATAAGCTTTCAAGTAGTTTGATCAACAAGGCTGTTTTACAATTTTTTATTTGAAACTTTTGTCCCAAACTAAAATTGACACCTGTAATTTCTTTCTTTTTTTCTTTAACTTTTAATAGATTTATCTGCATATACACGTTACTTCAGTAATAAAATAACATGATTTGTTATTTGTGTAACATTATTTCAATCAACGAGAACTTCCTCAAGTATGAGACATTTTATAAGAATTTCTTAACACATACGAGTTATGAAATACTTGGTCGCCATCAGATATATTGAAGCAGACAAGGTGGCCAAATACTTCTGAACGATTTAAAATGTCAATAAGTTCTATACGCTACAAGTTACCATTAATATCTGAACATTTATTACCTGATTAATATCTGAGCAGATGCTTGTCAATAATTTCTATACAAACTACAAACCAAAAATATCTGAACACTAACAACGTCAACCTCCAATTTTTTGAAAACCATGTTGGTTCCATGCGGAAACGGTTACAAGACGTATATTTTATAATATGAGGGTGTTACAAAACCCCTGTCCGATCCGTTAAGGGGTTGTTAGGTATCGATGTCTGATTACAATAATGTAAAAAATAAATGAAAAAAAATATATAACCAAAAAATTTATTTTTCTCTGCATTCATCTGCTCAGATATTAACGAGGTAATAAATGTTCAGATATTAATGGTAACTTGTAGCGAATAGAACTTATTGACATTTTAAATTGTTCAGAAGTATTTGGTCACCTTGTCTGCTACAATATATCTGATGGCGACTTTACATACCGTGAATTGATCTAATAAATAGAAAAATACACACGGTACTGTAACAAACACGGACATTGACAGCGATTTTAACTTAACTTGATGTAAGTAAACTCTTTTTAATTTACGAGTAACTACTAATCTTTTTGCCGTCATCTCTGCATTGTTAGATTTTCGAAACCTAAATGATTGAAACAAAAAGTTTTCCATAACAACGAATTTATTGAAAATTCAAAAATGAACAACAATAACGACGAAATGAAAGTAAAAAAGATATTTATGAAAATTAAAATAAATTATTTAAATTATGTTATACAACTAGATTAACAATAAAACTATAATATTTAAAGTAACAAACCTTTTGTAAGTGTCATCATAACAATATTGCCATAGCAAAAAATACATGTCAAGGTTTTACAACACAAGATTACAATCATGCCTGGTTTGGGCTGCCATAGTAATAAAATATTCATTATTATAATATCTTTCATCTTCTTTCTCCATATAATTTGTAGTAACGTAACCGATGAGAGTGGTCGAAAAGCCGAATAAACTAATTATTTCGCGCAGAATATTCAACATTGCACGCCGCTTTTGGTGACGTAATATTTTACGATTATCAGCATTCTAGGTCTGTAAAAAAAAATGTTTTAGTAACATTCAAGGAAGTAAAATGAATTATGATTCTAGCTCTTGTCGGTGCTCCTTCCAAACATAAATTACTATCCTATAAACTAATAATATCAATTAAAGTAACAGTTCTTTTATCAGAAAATCACGACCAACTGACATAAGTCAGAAACACATTCTGTCAGCGGTCGGACTATACTTTTTAATGTATTGTTCAGGCCAAACGAAGCTACTATACCCGATATTTCTGAGATTCTTTCTTCATCACTTTGGTGCTAGCATACAACGAGCGCTTTACTTCCGGGTAACCATCCAACAAGTCTTGCCATTTATGCAAATTCAGGACAACTAGATCAACAACCTGTAATACAATAATATTTAATATGATCACGAGTAAATACTATATACGAGTATATATATTTTATGTTCTGGTTTGTGGTCTAGTCTTCTTCCAAGAGTATTGAATATTTTCACTAGCAATTCTTACACTTGCACCGTGTATGAAAAGACGAAATGTATTTAGTCCGTCATTTAAATAAGAACAACAAACTGGACACAATTTTTTTAATAGTTATTTTCTGATTATGTAAAAAATACCAGCCTAATTTTTGTTTTTTTTTTCTCCTTATTTATACACATAAATACATCAATTACAGATACGAGTATATAAGAAAATAAATCTCTCTGTATGCAAGATCATAACTCTAAAAATAAAAGTAACAGCATAGCTCAAATTAAAATATTATTTAATATTAAACTTACCGTCCGTGAATAATATGAAAATTGGAATCCCATGTTGATGAATAACCCAGAAATGCACCCGAAGTAACCATTTGTGTATAGAACTGATAACAGTTTGCTGTCACCGCTGAAATAAGGTAGAAAATATTATATTAGATATAATCGATAAAAAATATTATTTTTTCAGTCCCCATTATCTTAAAGGCAATTCAATTAAACATTATTGTAACCATAACATGGGTTCTTACCGTGAATCATAGTACCACTTTTCAACTTCACCTTCATGAATGAAATACGTGATGTTAAACGTATCTCCTTCACGCACGATGCACTTTCCTGAAAACACAATAGCATGTCGTATGACTCACACGGTCTGCATCTTAAGGCTGATTTACATCAAACGAGCGATTGCTCAATCTATCGGAACCCCATCTAATTCTATGAAGTGCTTATAGAATTTGGTAGGTTTGGGAATAAAATAAGCATTTGATTTTAATGTGTAACGGCCATTAGAGGCATAGACAAGAAACTACAGAGACAGCATGTCGGGGTATGAACGTGAGCATAGGAGCAGAATATGAACAACTTTTTTACTACCAATAACGCACTATCAATGTGCGATCTTTCTTTCGTCAATGTGGGTTGGATATTTTAGATTCCAATGAAATCAGACTATTTTGTCTGAACTACAAGCATATAAAGACAGTAAAGATGTATCAGTAGGTACTAACCAGGGAATATGACGATTCTCTGAAACCTGCCTACCAATTGCCTTTTAAAGTAATCAGGCAGTTGTCTGAACGTCGGCGGTGCTTCCAGGTGATGCATGTACAATGCTCCAAATATGTCCTGCCTCAAACAGGGCGGTGATTCATACGCCAATTCAGGAAGTTTGTCACCTAAAATTTTATAGTTCTAAGACACTGGCTGTTTTAAAGAGCAGAAAATATACCCTGAGCATAGAGTTCAAATGATACAAAATAAAATTGTAACAATGAAACTAACCTTTATGTCTCCTCCATAACAATTTTGTGTAATGATGAAAAGTGTAGCATATAGACTTGCAGAGGCCACAACTATGAAGGTATGTAAGTATTTCATCGACTCGATAATCATACTGGTACATCTCTCGATATCTTGTGTACGCAATATTTATAGCCACGGACAGGACAAAAATATCAACTAAATATAAAATAAAAGTGACAATAACTTTATAGTAGGCTTGAGCCAAAGACAGTGGTAGCACCTGGAAAATTAAAAGTCATTAAAATATGAATAAAAAAGCCCTGTCCAATCCGTGAAGGTTTCAGTACAGATATCTGATTCTATTTATGTGAAAAACCAAGGGAAGCTTAAAAAGGCATTGCCTAATAACTTACTAATATTTCTTGGGCTTTGTCAAAGGTGCGGCCAAAGGACCAAATGAAATGACCAAAGTTCGCGGTCATTTTTTTTTAAGAAACTCGTTATTATTGTTCCTGACATGTATATTTTAAGTGTCAAATTTTATTTGGTTTTAAATGTACATCATCTTTTCAAGAGTAGTGGAAAAAAATATGAGTTAACTAATTAATTCGCCTTTGTACATCCAATTAAAAACTCTTGTATTTTTTTTTCATATAAATATACTACAGGCCCATCAAAAAAATGGATGGGTCATATGAACGAGGTGACGTATATAGGACGATATAAGAGCATAAAATAATAAGATTTATTATTGGTTAAGCCTAGATTGATGAAAATGATAGGTGCCAAACTAGTGTGACTAGTGCTGGGAAAGAGTTTATTAATTCGATACTTAAAAATTAAAGTGAATTTCGACTACGTAAATATTTAATAAAATAAAAATAGTAAAAAATAAAATTAAAAACCATAAAAGAATTAAAGTATTGATAAATCGAAAACAGAAAACGTAAGCGTAGATCGTTACGTTGTAGATTTTATTAGAAGGTTGCAAACCTTTTAATAAAATCTATAAATAATAACATTTATTTCAGACAGTGTCGATAATAACACTAAATACTCTTTTGTTCAATCGATTTACATTTATCGAGGTGTCTCGTCCCCAACATTTTTGCAATATGACATAACCTTTTACGAACATCTTGGTTAAAATTATGACATTTGTCACTGAAAATTACTTCAGTTTTAAGATGTTTTGTTTAGAACAAATTGAATCATTTCGACTTTGAATAAAGTATACAATGTAAATGATAAGTGTAAAAAAGTATAATGCTAAATATCAATACTTTTTCGTCTGCCAATATAAAGCATCCGATACGACGACGACGCTACAAAGTTAAGTCGTCACTCTCACTGACACCTATCATATTCATCAAGCTAGGCTTAACCAATAATAGCACTATGGTGTCACTTATAAGCAGACCAACTGAGTGCTGGTGAGAATTCAAAAGTGCAGGTAGAGTGAGTACATTTTGGTCATTTGTTTCTGTACGGCATTTTTACCATCGATAGATCCATAAAAAATAATAAGAAAGCGCGCAGTGCCGTACAAAAATGGTAGGCCAAAAAGTTGGTATTTTAGTTTTATTTTCTGACAATTTCCAGGGTAAATTTGGTCATTTGATTCTGTACGGCATCAGTTTCATATCGTTTCAATACAGTTTTCAATCCATTATTCCACAACGCCGTACAAAAATTATGGGACAAGGGGAAATAATCGAGGGTTGCAACCCCCTTTTTGCGTGAAAAATGAATTAGGCTCGTTTCACCACCTTAACCTAATAATGCATGACGTCGGAATCAATCGTTTACTAACAGTGTTAATGGTGGTTTGTGTAAAAATAAGTAGGACATAGGTAAATGCGATGATGTAGTCATGTCGCCAGTATGTGGGCACTACGAAGTGTGGAATCTCATCGCCATGGATCAGAAGGTCTCTGGTAGCTCGCGCACAACCTGAGGACAAATAACCCTCACTTTAATGTCAATATACTTTCATTTGACGACCTCCGTCAATTCTGACAACCAGTCTTATTATGGGATACTGTGTTACCCAGAAAAAAGGCTTGTGGAGGTCAGACAGGTATTCGCTCCATGTAAAATACGGTATTCAGCTGAATCTGGTAACACCGGTAGCCGACCCTAACATACTTGGGAAAAGACTCGGAAGATGATGACGACCTCCATAGTCGAGTGGCGTACGCACCGGCTTTTAAGGTGTCGCTAGCTCTGAGGTCCCGGGTTCCATAAAGTCACTTTTCTATATTGTCTCGGGTCTGGGTGTTTGTGGTACCTTCGTTGTTCCTAAATTCCATAACACAAGTGCTAAATAGCTTCTTACTTTGGGTACAGAGCAATGTATGTGATGTTTTCCGCATTTATTTATTATTATTGTTTTAATAAATATTATTACCTGTTTATGTTTTATTAACTATTGCTTTCAACTATATTGATATTAAATCTTGTATAAATAGATATATGCTTGCGTGACTACACGCGTCTAAAAATTCATCGTTGTCCTTGTCAATGGCGGAAAACGTGCCCAGAAGGCTGGCAGTATTGCCACGTTGTATGGCTATGCCGATTCTCTGTGCAAGGAACAAACCAGATGTGCGTGTAAACTGAAGAATCACACTGGGAATTCGCGAAATGAATATCCTAGAATTTAGTAGTAGACTTAAAACTAGCCCTCTGATCACGAGTAGAGTCGACCAAACGTTTTGAGAGTTCTTTAAAAGGATTTCGTGCACTCAGCGCCCATGTCCACTATCGCTTTTGTGCAATAATAATACTCTAGTTTTTAATATATCTATAAAAAAACTTACGACAAGATTTTGTTAGAGATTGTACCTCAGAAAATGGCAAACACTGTTAATTTGTATTTTTTTTTAGTTAACCAATGTTGTTGGGATGTTTTCATCATTATTAATATTATTATGAGTTCGTAGCAATAGAAGGTGGCCAAAAGCGGCTCAGTATTTACCAGATCCTCTGAGTCTAGGTTTCGTCCATTCAGTAAAGTCTATAGTCGTATTCCATTCATATATATCCACAGTAGCTATAAAAGGGAAAACTTTATCTGTAACAAAGAAAGCAATAATCAAAACACAATATTTATTGCTATTCCTCGATGTACGTAGCGCTTCTAACATAAAACTCGTTTAATTTTATAGCTTATACTGTATGGTAAAACGTAAACCTAAAAACAATCCATAAGTATGTAGCTGTGCTCTTTGCAAGATATTGAATGTACCAAGAAAAAAAATGTAAAATCTAAAACAAAAAGGTTCTGCTAGTAAATTACTTTCGAACATCAGTAAGCTAAAATAGTCGTTATTAGGTCTTAAATAGTAACATCTGAAATGTAAATAGAAGTATATTAAGTACTTGAATCAAAACTTACCTCGGCACCCAACAAATATCCATGCGACAGTGCATATGTGCATGAGCAAAGCAAAAATACCAATTTTCAAAAACCATGGCGTTGCTCGGCTCTGAAATCACAGTAAGTTTAATTTAATATACAAAATTCATTTTTATAGTCTTAAAAATGCCTCGAGGTCTTGGGTTCGATTCTCAAGTCGACCAAAGTGTTATTGGGTTTTTCTATGAAATTCTCAGTTGCATGTCGGAGTTTGGATATGTGCCCGGTAAGTGGCAATAGGCTCCCCCCCTATTACATGGGACCTAAACATATCGGCGAACTGTGGGTGTACATTGGTACAGCTCTGCCTAACCCTTCGAGAATACAGGCGTGATGATATGTTATGTTACGTTATGTTATTATCTTAATTAAGCCTTAATTGCTTAGTCCTGTAAAAGTGTCTTGATAAGTGAAAAAAAACGATATCCTTATTTGCCTAAATAAATAATTCTTGTTGACTACTTACGTATTTTTATATAAATAAAGCTGTGTTTAAATATGTTATGTAAATAAAAAGCACACAAATGCAGTACGGGCAGAAATTTTGTTTTGGTTTTTATGTAACGTTTAAGCTCATTTAAGTTTTTTCTTTGTTTTGTGTGTATATTTGTCGTTTTATAGTACGATGTGGTCGCTAAGCGACAAATTCTTTTATTAATAAAAAAAGTTAAAGGTTTTTGTTTAGCTTTCCAACAATATATGGTACGTTTTTATTGGTTTTTAAGCAGGAATCCTTTAACTAAAATGAGCTCAAGGATTTCAAGGATTTTGTTGTAGTTTTTACATCCAAACATATTAGACACCATCGAAACGTGGAAATACAGACTTGTCAAAACCTAAGCATATAATTATGTAAAATGGACAGCTAAGATGCCTTATACCTACGTTAAATTTTATATGACTAACCTTAAAGCTTCTGCAGAAGTGCTTCTCAAAATCAAAGAACCATTTGAGTCTCAATAATCTTGCGAGTTGATAATGCCAGTCGTCATCGATCAGAGTGGCTAATGGAACAAGTATGGATATTATGTCTAAGTACGTGGCCCATTGTTTAAATTTGTTTTTGCCAAGCCGTTGAGGAACACATTTGTTGCGTTTAACAACGAGTTCGATCTGCAAGATAATGTGGAATATGAAGCTGTTTGTGGAAATCATAAATAGTGTAGTCAAATTAAGTCGGCTGACTATAAAGTAACGCTGTTGGTCCTACACCTGATCTCGGACTGAGATTGTCGGAACACACGGTGTAACTGTGCTACAACACAGATTATATGTGTTATGGACCAGGTGATTAATACAATAACAATGTAAAAATGAAGAGCTAATCAATTATAAAATATTGTGTGTATCAATATTTTTGCTTGTGACTGTACATTAAGAAAAACAAAGATACTTACAGTAAAGAACTCCGATATGAAGTGTAATATATGAACGAAATCCAAAATTATGAGAACCACATAGAAATGTAACCATAATCTGCTGTACGATGGTATTATTTCGAATAAAAGGACGAAGACAGTTGACAGGAAGGGGCAAATAAACCATGTACAATGGAGGGCATAAGAATACCACGACCCTTTGCGTGACTCCGTAGGTGGATAATCTTTCTGTTGGAAAACGAAGGTTTACTTGTTAAAGATTAAATAATCACAACTTAAAAATAATTTTGCGAACCATGGCACAATGCTGGGCAATGGCCTTCCCCATATCCTTCCATACACTTCCCTTGCGTAACTTCAGACTATACCCACAGTAATGCAACCCATACTATCGTAAACTAGAGAAATTAATCTGTCTTTTTAACAGTATTTGTTTCTGTGTCTCTTAGATATCAGCGATAGAAAAAGATTAGGTATGATTGTTGGTTTGCTTTGTACAGGATGGGTATAGTTGCTAAACAAAGAAGTCCTTTTGATTAAAAAAGGATTATCCCGTTATTTGATAACCGTTATAGCAAATTTTAATAAGCTTGCTACTTGCTGCTTGTCCGATATAATCCGTTAAAATGTTTTAATTTCTGTATTTCGTGTGAACTACATCAAATAGTAAAAGAAGTAATATAATTAAAATATATAAACGATTATAAGTTAAACTTACCCTCAGCTGAATAGCTTTTCGTCCTCGAATTAGGTACTTAACCGTGTCGTATGGATTCTCAATAAACACGTTCTTAGTTGCCAAGTAATCCAATTTATGTTGAGGGTAACGGATAATGTTAATCCTTACCTGAAAAATTATATTATCTCAATATGTTTTTATTCCTTACCAACAAGACTAAAAGTCTCTATTTTTTTTTGTTCCGAACTATACTACTACGACCATCTCTTGCTATTTTAAGATCAGTATAAACAAACAGTTTTGATTGCTTATAATCGTCAAGAGACGCTCGAAATCGTTGCGTAAAAAATCTATTATATCTAGTGCTCGGCTCCAATATGTCCTTCATATGTAGAGGAGTTGGCAAGAAGAGCAATAACAGAGTACCTACCATACTCTTTTAAAAATGTCGCTTATTTATGGTTGTCTATCCTCGGCTTGACCAGCGTTCGATCCCACTTCTGATGAAAGTCCATCAAGTTTAAACAAACATCTATGAACATTATTATTCGTTCAAGATATGCGTCAACATCTAAAGTATCGGATATTCGTTTCTAATTGTGGGAAATGTTAGTAAACTTTACCTCTTCAGTGATGATTTTTTGAAATTCTTTGACTGGTATATAGAGCAGGTCGACCATATCCTCAGCTGTTGCCGTTATGCGGATAGGACGTATGGTTGAGCTAAGCAGTTGTCCAAAACAGTCACCCTGCAAAAGTAAACTACCATATCAGCATTTTAATTTCTTCAAATAACAGTTCCAGGATTGGGCATCACAAATATTCTTATTATATATGCAAAAAACATCCAGACTTCCTGTTTCATTTATACTGAATATGGTTTATATTGACAGCATCAGTGATGACCGACCCATAATACTTAATTCACCACCCAAAAAGGCCAGACGGTTTGATCAAAAAAACTATTTTTTTTTTACATATCTTGTTTTGTATCCTAGTGGCCTAGTTATCCTAGTTTTCCTATAGTCAGTCAGGATCGATCCTGACTGACTTTACCACTCGAATATATGTGTATTCATTTTTTAATGAAGCAATTTTTAATCAGGCTATAGGCTTACACATGAAAAAAGCCTCGAAGGCACCCACCTTGGTAAGAATAACTAGCTTCCTCCCGTCTTGATGGATGCTAACTTTGCCACGATGCACTACAATTATGTTGGTAACTAAGTCCATCTGCCGAACAATGTCATGGCCAGGCAGGAAGAACACTTGGTTGCTAACGCTTGCCAACTGCCGTTGCATAGGTTCGCCGCATTTTATTATTGAATCCAGGATAGTAAAAGTTCTGCGAACAAAAAGTAAGCGGGTACCTGAAGGGATTAGAAGGCATCATTTGGAATTCAAATATATTATTGACGATTGTTGCTTTTATTTATTTATATAAGTTTTAATTTTATTATTGTTGCAAGTGTTTGTTCTTATATTAGAATTAAGTATTGACTTGTATATGATAATGTGCAATTATTGATTAGTTTATTTTATACTAGCGGCCCGCCCCGGCTTTGCTCGGGTGCAACGCTGATACCAAATATAACTACTCAATCATAAAGTTCTGTAGGGCGAAGCACAGCCTTAGATACATTTTTTGGTATAGGCACGCGCCCCCCGGCCCCCGCACGGCCCCCCCGGCCGGTACCGCCGCAACCGCTATGTCCCTGCATTTTAAATCTGTAATATCTTTGAAAATATTCATTTAAATTACATGCTGTAAAGGGCAATATTGATCTATATTACATGCACAATTTTTTGAAGGTACTTAATTGGATAACCTAGGGTCACAGGTGAAGACCTCAACGGCAACAATGGCGGAGATGAAAATCATCGGTACGGCATTGACGGCGGACGGGGCAAGTCACAAGGACTTTCAACTTGGATCTTGACAGAGGGCAGCAGCTTTGTCAATACTAAATAGAAGCGGAGAAAAGAGGTTTTTCGGTACGGTTCTACTTAGAAACTCTTGTGCGTAGCTATACTAGCATCAGCGGACAAGACACTGCGGTGTGGAAAGCAAGGGGGAAACTACCACACTAACCTCCCTAAAATAAAGCAGCAATGAATAAAGTAAAAAGTAAAGAAAGTAGTTGTCTTGACAACGGGCTTCCGCGATGTAACATGCCGCGGCGGTCCGAGTCCGGCATAGGTAGTAGCAAGGCTGCCTCGGTCGTCATCATGCGAAACCCTTGCAGAATCGGGACTTGGAATGTCCGCACAATGCTAGTGGATGGGAAGATAGAAGAAGTTAAAGAAGAAATGAAGAGGCTTAAATTAGATATCTTAGGGCTTAGTGAGGTCAGATGGGAAGGAAGTGGTGACTATTGGAGCAATGATTTTAGAGTAATTTATACGGGTGGTAAGAAGGGCCAAAATGGCACCGCCATATTGTTAAACAAATTATGGGGAACAGCAGTAGAGAACACTATTCACTTGAGTGATAGATTGACGGCAATAAAACTAAAAACAAAAACGACGGACGTTGTTATCATACAAGTGTATTTTCCAACAAGTAGTCATTCAGATGAAGAAATTGATGATGTTTATGAACAGATAGATTCAATAATTGATAATATAAAGGACAAAGATAATTTAATTATAATGGGCGATTTTAACGCAGTTGTTGGAGAAGGACAAGAAGAAGATACTGTAGGAAAGTATGGACTAGGAAAACGTAACAAAAGGGGAGAGACGCTAGTGCAATACTGTAAAGAACATAAATTAACCTTATTAAATACAAAATTTAAATTGCCAAAACGCAGGCTTTACACTTGGAAAATGCCTGGAGATATCGGACGTTATCAACTGGACTACATTTTGATGAAAAACAAATATTCCCAAAATGCTAAATCTTGCAAAACCTTCCCAGGAGCAGACCTAAACACAGATCACAACTTGCTTGTTAGTAATATTAAACTAGAGCCCAATTTAACTATAAGAAAACATAAACCAAAGTCTATTGATCTCAGTAAGTTAAGATCTATACCTAATAAGTACCATGTGCAATATAGCAACAGTTTAGGAAATAAGCTAATAGATTATAAGAATAGTAAAGACTTTAAGTCAAATATAGAAAATGTAGATTTAAGATGGAAGAAACTCAAAGATATCATAAAATCAAGTGCAGAAGAAAGTTTAGGAAAAGAAAGATTGGTCCCAAGGAAACCATGGCTAAGCCAGGAGATAATAGATTTAATGATAGATAGAAGAAAATATAGGAATAAGAATGATAGCAACAGCATAAATATGTACAAAAAAATAACTAATATCATAACGACAAAATGTAGAGAGCAGAAAAAAAATGATATGGAAAAGAAATGCGAAGAAATTGAGCACTACATTAGGAAAGGAAAGTCCGACAGAGCTTATAAAGTTATACGAGATATGAAAGGAAAAAGAAAACATCACAGCACTGTGATACAAGATGAAAGTCAACATTTAATTTTTGATAATAAAGAGATTGCTCAGCGATGGAAAAGATATATAGAAGAACTATATTGTGGAGACGGACTAGGTCGAGATGAATTAGAAAACGTAAGCGAAGTTGAATACGACAGCTTAGGCCCAGAAATCCTACGAGAGGAATTTGACTTAGCCCTGAAATCATTACAAAGTAACAAAGCGGCAGGTGTCGACAACATTCCAATAGAACTGATTAAAAATGCTAATGATCTTATAGTAGAAGAACTATACGAAATAAGTGCACTAATATATCGTACCGGAAAATTACCTTTAGAATATTGTATTAGTAAACTAGTGACTTTGCCAAAAAAAGCAAACACCCAGAAATGCGAAGAACATAGAACCCTCAGCCTTATAACACATGCATCAAAAATACTCCTCAAAATTATCCACAACAGAATATACAACAAAATAGACAGTTTAATTGGACCAGACCAATACGGATTTAGAAAAAATAAAGGTACTAGAGAGGCTATTTTAGCCCTGAGAATGTTAATAGACCGTCGTTTAGATTTAGGACTTAATACCTATATAGCATTTATTGATTTAGAAAAGGCATTTGATAGAGTCAACTGGCACATAATGATGCAAACACTTAGAGATGTTGGTTTAGATTATAGAGACAGGCGAATAATATTTGAAATTTATAGAAACCAACAAACATCAATAGAAATAGGAAATGATAAAGTTTTGGCGCAGATAAAACAGGGGGTCAGACAAGGTTGCACACTCTCGCCACTCTTATTTAATTTAATCATTGAACAAGCCATGTCTAAAATTTCTGAGCAACCATTTGGAGGAGTTAAGATAAACGGCAAAAGGATTCTCTTTGTTAGATTTGCGGACGATATTGCAGCTGTTGCAGAAGATCATGCACAACTTGAAAACCTACTTAAAAGCATGGATACCACTTTTAACGAATTTAATTTAAAAATCAATGTTAAAAAAACTAAAATCTTAATAACTTCTAAAGTCAGACCTATTTACAAAACTATTAAAATAAACGATACCGTAATTGACCAAGTAGACAATTTTAAATATTTAGGAAGTAACATAACTTTTAACTCGAGATGTACTGCTGATATCAAGGGCCGCATTGCTATGGCTAAGCAAGCATTTTATGAAAATAAACATCTGTTCAAATCAAAAATAAATACAAATATTCGTAAACGATTCATTATGACCTATATTTGGAGCATTGCTTTATACGGATGTGAAACTTGGACGCTGCTAAAACAAGACAAAAAGCGTCTGGAAGCTTTCGAAATGTGGTGCTGGAGACGGATGGAAAGAATAAGCTGGAAGGATAGAGTTACAAACGTTGAGGTTCTGCAGAGAATAAAGGCTAAAAGACAACTGCTACAGGATATAGAGATCAGGAGAGGAAAAATGATTGGGCATCTTATACGTCATGACAATTACATAAAAAATATAATAGAAGGGAAGATTGAAGGAAGGAGAGGAAGGGGTCGGCCGAGATACAGTTACATTACACAAATAAAAGAGAAGGTGGAGGTCATGACGTACAAAGAGGTTCAAGAATTAGCACAGGACAGGCATAAATGGAAAGAGCTGCACCGACAAGAGCATGGCTCTTAAATTGATGATGATGATGAATTGGATAAGGATTAATGCTGTATTGCTTAAAATTGTCTTTTCGTGAATAAGTAATAAATAAAGGATAAAAAATGGTTATTGTGGGTTATCCTCAAGAGATAGACATATACCATCGCGGACTTTTTTGTAGATCTTTTTAAGGTGCACAATACCGTAGTACATTATTTTGACGTATCTCGTAGGGTTCAGCCAGCGTTTGCAATGAAAGCGCAAAAAATGTGTTGATTTACGACCGGACGTCAAAAATCTCTAAGATTATCCGTGTTTCTCTACTATATTATGCATGTATTATACATATAAACCTTCCTCTTGAATCACTCTATCTATTAAAAAAAACCGCATCAAAATCCGTTGCGTAGTTTTAAAGATTTAAGCATACATAGGGACAGACAGCGGAAAGCGACTTTGTTTTATACTATGTAATGATGATTAATTTCAAATATAATGTAAAAAAACAAGCACGAGACATACTTTTTATAGAAGTAGTAACTCAAATCTTGCCGGAATATCACACCGATGCGTTCATTCGTCAGTTGTTGGATATCTATGCCTTTTGTTCTGCAGAAAAGATTAAAGAGATCAAAGGGCGATCTTAGCAGTTGCATTAAAATTTAATAATGTTCTTAAGAACAAATTTGTCTTACTCTCAACTGATAAAGTTTAAATATAAAACTACATGTAAATCAAATTGTAAAACTACCTTAACCAACAGTATCGGAAATGAGACATGACTTTCTCAATGACGACCTTTTCTACCCTTTCTGATACAAGAAATCTTCTCAATTGATGGACACTATGTTGGAACAAATTATCCCCTCGAGAGCCTAGCACCAAGAGGGTTAGAATGTAGCAAGTTATAAACCTAAAATGAAATAGAGAAAATATGGATTAGGTATTTAATTTTTAGATTAGATTTTTTTTATGAAGCCTTTCATCCCGAAATACAGAGAACAGAGCAAATGCGAAACATTTAATTATATGAATAAGAGAAATAGATGGGTCGCAAAAAATAGGGGTAATTTAACACACTTTATTTTACGCGTAATGAAGACAAATATTGCTTAAATAAACGCCAAATTACTGATGTTCATTGAGCACCACAATTACTTCCTTATTATTGTGGATGATACAGGCAAGAACCAAAACAGATGATAAAGGTTTAACCATTAAAACTTATTGCTACTTTATGGACGGTTATGCGTTTGCTAAAAACTTACCAAAATAAAAGGCCAAGTATGAATAGAAGGCCACCTACTCCGAGATTTTGTCGATCGATTTCAAATCTACCGAAGTTCATACTTAACAGACCACATTCAGCCAGATTTAGGCTTTGGGCAAAGATCTGAAAGTAGACGAAAATGAATTTAGGTAAAAGCATACTACGAGACAAATCTAGACAAAGAACCTTTTGTGCCTACTTCTAGCCGGCAGCGACGATCATGACTTTTTTGAAGCTTTATATTAGGTTTTATCTTTCATTTAATTAACAGTTAGATACTTGCGTTTTTTTATATTCTTAAATAAAATATAGACTGCCAAGTGCCAGTACTTATGAAATCGGTTATGTATTTATTCGAAGATGTTTTCCTTTCTTATTACAAAAAATAGTAACTAGTAATAGTAACTAAAAAATATAAATAATTTGCATACCAAATGTAAGTGTTCCCACTTTAAGTCATTAGGCAAGCTGATGAAATCTGGCATCCAACAAGAGTTTAATTTAGTTACAGACGCCAAGCCCATGTTTTCGTAAAAATCGAAGTCCACACACTTGACCATAAAGTAGTGACTGGTTGTCAAAACGATTAAAACGTTTACAAGTTGCCACTTTATAACCTGTAAATTATCAAGGTACAACACAAATGATATAACTTTTGAAATACAATTATAAATGCTCGTCTAGTTTAAGTCCCGACGCTGCCCCGTAGCCAAGTGACATTTCCACAAGCGTCGACATTGATAGAATGCGTTCAATGACATTTAGTGTCCAAACACTAAGCCGTAACTGGGTAGATAACACGACGCAATGGCGACGACAGCGCTCGAGATACTGAATACACACACAATGTCACGGAACTGAGTTTTCACCTATGAATTCGGCACCCATGTTGCGTCATATTAGCCGAATACGTCGGAACGTAAAAACAGCCACCGAACTTCGGTAGAGTAACTTCGTCATAGTGTGTTTAGACTCTAAAGCACCTCGCGCACTAGACGGTCACGACCACTACCAGTGGCGCAACGAAAAGATTTACTAAAGAAACCGTATTATTATAAACGTCGCGCGTCGTCGTGGTCGTGGCCGTGTAGTGCGCGAGGTGCCTTAATGTGTGGAAATAATAATGTGATAAGATCCAGGGACAAGAGTCATGTATATTTCGATAAGTCACGTGACTTAGACTTGTCACTTCCGTTTCTTTAAGTGATTCGATCAGCAAGTATCACTTGGCTAGAGGGAATGGGCCGTCATGAGTAGAGATCGGATCGGATCGATATGTAAGTTATGGATTTTGACCATCTTGTTTTTGTTTTCCTACAGCTCAGCGAATAACAATTGACACGTAATTCTCTTTGCTGGTGCTGAAACTTGGGTAAACAATAAAGCTAGTGTGTTTTTTTCAAAGTAGAGATTACGAGTACAAGAATATTAAATATAAGTATATAATAAAAAACGTATTACCGTAATCAATGTAATATTTACAGTTGGCAAGTCACTTATGTAATCAAAATATGCAAACAATATATATATGTGCGTAAATTTGCATAATGTGTTCAGCAAGAAAGTATCATCGTCATTAATTTCTTCCGTTATAAAAGCCTGAACCATTTGGTAGAAAGGAAACGAACCAATAACATCACAAATAAAACTTTTACTTAAGTAGTTTATTAAACACTTCCTTTTGCTTGTAATTTTGATACCGTTATGATCGTAATAGGCTAGCTGTAAAAAGAAGAGCAAATTAATATATTAAGTTTTATAATGAATGTTTTAGATTATTTTAGAAGGGCAAGTATCCGAGGAGAGGAGCTTTTTGATAGCTTTTTAGAAAGCTGAAAATACTTTTTTCGTAATACAAGCCACCATCATAGAAAATAGCTGAGTGACGATGTATTTCAAGGTCAGTCAGTACAACGCCAGCGAATGCAGGCGGGGCAGTGCCTACTAATGGTCTGATATTCCTAACATGAGAAGCAATATGAACCACTGCATTTTCAGTAGTTCATATTGTTTCGCGCTTATTTTATTAATTGTATCTGTTCCCACTACGCCGGACCGGCAGATTTATCGGACAACCCCCGGACAACAGGGTTCATATTACACCGGATCGCACAGAAAAATTAGTCTGTCAAATACTCACCTCAGTTAAATATGGGCATAGATCCGGCGCAAACTTGTTCACATTACCCCGGTCCGGGTGTTCAAAACGCTCGGCTAAAATGCCGAGCTCGGTAATTTTGGCGGACACGGCATATTGTGAACCAGTTCGTATATAATAATATGCATTGGCCACTAGCACTTTCAGAAGCTTTGAGGTGATAAACGACAAATCTTCGTACGGCGCAGTGCGAACCCTTAATGAATACATCTCAGGTATGTAACCCAATAGATGATTTAAATTTATTAAATAAATTAACTTAAGCGTTATCACATACATACAAACATATAGTCACGCCCTTTTCCCTTGTTGGGGCAGGCACTTCTCTCCACTTGCTACGATCCTTACACACTTGTTTCCCTTTGTCCAATTTCATTATTCCCTTCATACATGGTGTTCGGTTTATGGTAAGCTCTTGACTTGGCCTTTTTTATTCACACTCGCCTTATACACTTTTTTCGTCAATCGTTCTTCATTAATAGATTCTCTCGACATAGCCAAACCATCTCAGCATACCTTTCTTAATTTTTGTCTCAAAATCCATCATCTGACATACTTCATCCATTCCTCCTTACCATCCATTCCTCCTCTTACATTTGACGTAGCGAAGCGGCTCGCCGTGGTCCATTTTTCGCCCCCGCAAGAAACAAGACGTGATTGGTGGCGAACCAGGTGTCTCACGTTATTTAAAATTGACGTGTTTTTGGCATATAACTTATTATTCGATAAGTTTCTGATTGTTAAATAACGTTAAATAAAGATAAAATATCCATAAAAACAAGAGAAACATTATGTGGTAATCATACTCACAAATAATTTTATTACTATGTCTATCCATGCGATGCAATTACACAAACCACGGATCATAGCAAAACCCCATCTGGAAACGGCTCCAACACCACCTTTAAACGAAAGTTAATTAGATAAGTCTACTTAAATACAAATCATCCGTCATTCGAAAAAACTCTTTTCCACATGCTATTTATGATCTTGTAACGGAACCTTATTCGGAATCACGGCAAAAGTTTCAACGATGCTAAAAATCGCTTAAATTACACAATTCATTTCGAAAAATCTGACTGACTTGACGTGATTTAGACTTATGTAAATCACTTCATAAACTAACTATTATAAACAAATTTAAAGTAGTTTGTATGTTTGTAGATGGATGAAACTTCTGAATGATAAATACAGATAGTTAACACGTAGGCTATATTTTCTAAAAATAGTGTGTGAATTGTCTAAAATATGGCGGTATTCTGGCGTGCCCTGTTTAAACGATTTGTGCTACGATTGACTTACCTAATAACGCGGAAGTCATGATAGATATATATGCAATGATGGCTCTGAAGAGCAGCCAGGTTTGCATAAATCTGTAACAAAATATAAAATCAGAAATCAGCCTTTTATTGTAGCGTCTCCTGCCTTTTTGAACAGCTGCTCAGTCGAAGAATGATTTTATTTCTTTATTATCATCTTTATCGGCTTCAGCCTTTTATAATCCACTGCTGGGCATAGGCCTTCCATTGTTTATACCACTTGTGTGTCACTTGCCGGTAGCGTCTATAATATTTCTAATCTTCTTTAAATTATTTGACTTTTTCCTTTTTAAAACCGTTACACCAAAAAAATATTGCCACAACAAAATCAGGCATGTATTGATTTCAGTCAGAATCTGTGGTCAGTTTATATTTTAAGGTACACTTACCCAGACTCCGGATCCCCCCATAGTAGACCTTCAAAGGGCAACGAACGGTTTTCGTGAATATCAGCAGCAGCAATCATTCTAGAAGACGATATCATCGACATTCTCGTACTATAAATTCTATCCCTAAGCTTGGTTTGGTACTGAAAACATTAACAAGTATAATAAATAGGTCACAAATTATCGCTTAATTATGCTAACGTTTAGATACTTACGTCTCTGTGCTTCAGTACAAGTTTTTTAAACATTTCATCAAAAGTGGTACTAAATTCTTTAACACATGTTTGGAGATACGAGTATTCAAATGAATACCTTTTTAATATCACGAAAAAGTCATGTGCTTCAATGTACAGAATCTAAAAATAAAACATAATTTTAAAGATCAATGTTGTAACCCGATTATTTGTCATAATAATGAAAAAGGTATCAAACTATTTTTCTAGAACCGCGAAAATTTAAAAGTATAATTATCGTGTTCACTAGATACTCGCGTAGAGAACAATTTCGAGTAAAGAAGTTTAGGTGAGCCAATATGGTGCCTGATAAGTACTTATACCGTATAGAATCGTTAAACGTTAGATAGTGCTTAGTAGAACGATTGATTTAGTGATATTTTAGATTTTATAGTGACGTATAGTGACTTACACGGCGTCTAAAGTCTTATTCCAGTTTGGACGAGTTTCTCCTTAGATATAAAAAATGTTGTTTTTTATTAATAATGTTGGCAAAAGAGTTTCTCCTAGTTATTAACAAAACTATGAAAAAGCCGTAGCTTTAATTATTATTAATAATAAATACTATTTTAATTTCACATTTTGCAGATATGGATATTATTTAACTAATAACGTGACATTTAGGGTCTGTTTCACAATGTACCGATAAAGTTCCAAATACTTATGTTACACATAAATTATTCGGACTATAAAAGTTCTGGATAAGAAACTTTACGTTTCACAATCTTATTTTATCTGACACATAACTATATGGGACCTATACGTAAGCGCGGTGGCAACACCATTTACTCACGTTCCGTTTTTCTATGTCATTTCATTAAATACAAAGCAAGTTAACACAAAATACTTATAAATTTATTTTAATTTGCTCTAGAAGTATTGTTTTACTTTAATATTTTTATATAATTTGTTATTATCCGCATAACGGTTAATATTCTATATTAAAAACTTATACAAACGATTTTATGGAAATTAAATACTGCTTGTAACGAATCGGAATGAGGAACGAGATTTGAAACGATTTGATCGTTTTAAACAACGAGGTTGCATTTGAAACTATAGAGTGAGCCTATCAGAGTTTAAACCGTAAGCACTAGTGTGAACAAGTGTTGTCGTGAATTATGTATGAAGATGGAGCTTTTAATATCGTGGTACTTGCTATTTCGTTTATTAGTTTCTCATTGCTTTGTCATTACTGCGATTTAAGTGTACTTACTAAGTACATTTTCTGAACAGTAATTTCGGACAATTTTGTTACTCAGCACTACTCTCTACTTGAAGTGATTTTTTTGCGTTTCGGTGTAATCATTACTACACCGAAACGTGAACGAAGCGTCAACTCCAGCCGGGAAGAAGTTGAGCTTCTGACCTCACTTGTTGCTCAAAATAAAAGTGTTCTGGAAAACAAGAAGAGTGACGCAGTCACTTGGCACGAAAAGGAACAGTGCTGGAAGACACTGGAGGCATCATTCAATAGCACAAGCGGTTCAAACTTTCGGAGTGCTAAAACGTTAAAAGGACTCCTGCGTAGTGTCGTGAGGCTATCAAAATATTCATCGAACTCATCTTCAAGAGTCTCAAAAACCTCCATTGTCGTTATAAGTAGTCTACCTAGGTTATTAAGACTAAAACCACGCTGATTCCTCTGATAATACAGGTATTTATGTCTGTAAAACTTAAACGACATGGTTTTTACGTAATATAATATTCAACATGAAATAAAACTCCTTTTTACGGACTTTTCCGCAGTTTTTATTTAGATTTTTAAGTCCCAACACCGTAACCTAAGAAACCAATATACAACATGAACGAAAGAAAAACAATGTCATTTAATTTTAACTGTCAAACTTATAGTTATGTTTAAGATAAGTGTGCTATTCGCCACTTCGTCCGACCCATAGTTTATGGTGGACTTTATGTAACACATAGCGCTATTTGACAGTTGTGAAACGCAAAAATAGTGTTTATCCTACGAATAAGTAACAAACAGCTTATTCAAAACTTATGCAGAACTTATCGGTACATTGTGAAACAGGCCCTTAAACTTATTACTTCCCACTTTTTAAAGGCCGTTTTATCGGTTATTAAATAATAAAATATCAGAAAAAACTTACTTCACAATCCGTGTATGTCGTGTAAGATCTAAGTGCCACTTTGCCAAGAAGTACTGAACTGACAGCCAGCATTTCGCCACGAGTATAATAAACCGCTACCTGTTCACCCTTTTCATCATGATATTCAGATTTCACCCAACCCTAAAAAAAAAAACTAAGTAAATCAGCATCCCGACATATGGACAAATGAAGTCAAAATTTATTTATTCCGTCATTTAGATAATCAATATACAGTATGTATATTTGAACGACGGACTTATTGAAGGAGGGTGGTCAGTATTCGATTCTCGTCCCAGAAATGTAAAAAAACGATGACCTTAATTTTTCATATAATTATCCGATAAAATTCAGTATTCATGAAAACAGAGCGCAAAGCGAACTCGGAAATAGTAAAATGCCTACATAATCACGCGCCAAACACGTGCCGCTCCTGTCGCTAAGGAAGCGAGCGCGCAAGCCCCGCCCCTTTCTTTTGTGTGTCACCGACGAGTGCCGAAGATGTACATCGGCTCGCGCGCACCCAGCCGCGCGCCACCGCTCTGCTGACCGCCATGGCGCCAGTCTATGCGAACGCGCCACCGCTTCCGCATTGCGTTATCATCCCCGTTTACCAAATTCGCGTAAAGTGCATTTCCTAGTGTTAGGTACCTAGTGTGCAGTGTAATAATGTCGTACCAGTATTCAAATGAAGAATATTGGGATATGGTTCGTGCTTACGCGCTATCAAATGATCGTGTTCGAGCTGCAATCAATTTGTACAGAGAAATGTACCCTAACTGGCAAATACCATCAAACAGTTTGATGCTAGGTGTCAACCAGCGTCTACGCATGAATGGGCAGTTTACTGTGCCGACGCATGCTCAAGGACGAGGTGCAGCACCATACCCAGTACACCTACAACATGCCATCCTTGAGTACTTCGAAGAAAACCCACAAGAAAGTACTCGAAATGCTGCAAGGCGTTTTGGTGTTTCACACATGACAGTGTGGAATCTGCTGCACAACGAAGGGATGCACCCTTACCATTTTAGACCCGTGCAGGAAGTTGGGGTTAACGACCACGAACCTCGAGTGATTTTTTGTCGGTGGTATCTAATTTAGATAAAAAACATTTTATTCACCGACGAAGCCACATTCATGGAGCACATTGGTGGAGCAACGAAAATCCCTACGTAACGCGACAGGACGCTTATCAACATCGCTTCAGTGTGAATGTGTGGGTAGGTATTTTAAATAACAATTTAATAGGCCCTTATTTCATTGATGGACGATTTGACAGTGTATTACATCATATTTAAATATTTGAAATAATGTAGTGAGTGAGATGCTGGAAGAAGTGCCTTTAAATATCTACCGGGACTTGTACTACCAACATGACGGAGCGCCCGCGCTCTATCAGGTGCGCGTACGTGAGTACCTAAACATTCATTTTGGTGACAAGTGGATAGGTCGTGGCGGGCCCGTCTATGGCCCGCAGGATCGCCAGATCTCACTGCACTAGACTTTTATTTGTGGGGTGAGGTAAAAAGACTTGTTTACTCTACGGAGTATTCTAATCACGAGGAATTGAAGGAACGAATAACGAACGCATTTAACAGTGTGAGAAGTGATCCGTTCGTCCTTAACCGCGTTAAAGACAATATGCGAAAGCGTGCCGAACTGTGCATAACACGGGGAGGTGCACATTTCGAACAATTTTTAAGATTAGTCTAATTACTTAAGTTTAAAATCGTTGTAAATACTAAAATTAGTAATTGTTGTAAATAGGTGTGATTCCATTTTTTAAATACGCCACAAATACGATGGTGCTTCACGTGTTATGAAAATTTGCATTGCAGAATGTTTATTGTTTGATGTATCTAGATATTTTTGTCAGTCCTAAGCCAGATTTAAAGTATGAAGGAAAAATGCATCTCATACCTACGTCGCACGTCGGCGTCGGTCATTGTACTTGTTCACGTTGGAACGCGCGAGCGCGGTGGCGGGTGCGGTCGCGAAGACATGGCGGATTCGTGTTCACATTGACCGCCAGGCGTTTACGCGGGTGTGACGTGTTGTCAGAGATTGCAAACATGGACGACGATCTTTATTTTTAACCGAAAATTCACACCTAAAAAATACCCACAATATTTCATTTACTCACCCTTCATATCAGGAATCAATTCCCCCATTTCTTTCCATAATTTATTGAGAATATTTCTGTTCATATGATGACTGTGTTTGCTATGCCAAATCGGAGTTCTAGCCTGAACAGCACTAATAAACTCTTCTGTATTAAAAGACATGATGAAGAAGCGCAAACGTTTCTAGCGACAAGTTGTTGGACTGGTTGAACTTACCTGACGTCGCGAGTAAATCGCGCGCTCCACCGCTAGTTCGACGTGAACACTAAGTGCTTGTTCACGTTGACTCGCGGGCGCGGTAGCGGGCGCGGTCACGAAATATCAAACATATGGCGTAATGTCAAAGTGTTCACGTACGAAACGCACCAGCGGGCGAAGTAGCGGGCAAGCTAGCGACTAGCGCGCGCGCGCCGCTCGCGGCAATATCAAACGCGAGGGATGTTTGAGTGTGTTCACGTCGAACTAGCGGCGGAGCGCGCGAATCACTCGCGAAGTCAGGTAAGTTCAACCAGTATTCTGTGGCGTACTCCTACAAACCTTCTTCCTAAAATATTTATTTTCACTGATTGTCATGGTGACGAAAAAAACACATGAGTCAGATATCGGTTTTATTTATAAAACTATAGGTATTACATAATATATGTATTAAGAAATATAACTGTTAAATGTCTTTTAATACGGAAAAGTTTATTAGTGCTGTTCAGGCTAGAACTCGGATTTGGCAAAACAAACACAGCCATCATATGAACAGAAATATCTCTTTCGATATTAATTTCGTGCACACCAATTCAAATTTTTATCATCTCCCACTTTAGGTATTTAGTTTCGGTTAAAAATAAAAGATCGTCGTCCATGTTTACAATCTCTGACAACACGTCACCCCCGCGCAAACGCCTGGCGGCCAATGTGAACACGAATCCGCCACGTCTCCGCGACCGCGCCCGCTACCGCGCCCGCGTGTTCCAACGTGAACAAGCACACACAAACATCTCACGCGTTTGATATTGCCGCTAGCGGCGCGCGCGCGACAGTCGCTAGCTTGCCTTCGACCGCTGGTGCGTTTCGTACGTGAACACTTTGATATTACGCCATATGTTTAATATTTCGTGACCGCGCCCGCTACCGCGCCCGCGTGTCAACGTGAACAAGCACATTGACCGCGCATATGTTCTGCGATAAGCGCAAGGGTGTAAAACGTTGCGAAATTTTACGACTTTTTGGGAACGGTTTTGTTCGTCATTAATCAGGGTTTTTTTATTGTTTATATTTTTATTGGTGAAGTCTATGCATAAACTATTGTTGGTTTGAATAAGTCCGTCGTCAAAATATACATACTGTATAGACACGTATTCATTCTTCTACGAGATCAATAAAAAATAAGAAGATAGGCTTTTTTGTTCAGGAGTCAGGGGGCTTGTGACGTCACGGGTAGGTACAATTTTTGCTTACACTTGACGTCATGCAAGAATTATACTTGCTGTATCTTCATAATTCTTTGTTAACAGGACAAAAGAAAAAATACATGTCTATAATTATTTTATTATCTAATGGAATCATGAATAAATGGATATAAAAATAAAACTTTGTCATCACCCCTATTGAATGATGTTCCAGAATTTGCTGTCCCGAGCCATTTGACAATCACCTAAAGACTTTTTCTATAATATAGAATCAAAATTATACTAACCTGCACTATCCAAACGACGTTTTTGCAGTGAGTTCCAAACATGAATATACTTGCCTTTCGTGGCACTAACAAAAACTTAGCTGCACAAGCCAGTTCTCTAAGCAACAAGGGATCTGCGTGATTAAACGCCTTCGATGCTTTAATAATTTGTTCTGCTACCTCGCCTTGGGCTTTCCAGTAAACCTCAATAGGTTCAGTTGATAATGTATTTGAATTCATCACATCACATCCTTTATAATACTTCCAATGACATATGAGGTACCTATCAAGCCTCTTCAGGAGATCTGCATGTATTCTATAATGTGTATAGAACGCCTTCATCGTTGAAACAAATCTTTGATAGTGTACAACGTCCCTGTTTTTCAAATACAAATAAGCCACCACGCAGGCTTTACTGTAAACAGATACCAAAAAGTTCAGATAAGAAAATATAATGCCAGCGTAAATATCCTCCAAACTATTAGGCCAAAATTCTTGATACGTCGCCTCAAATTGCCACTCAATATTCACACCGAAGAAGGCATTGATAGGCACGCAATTTTCTTTTACAGTTTTGGAACAAAATGTCTTTCCTAAGAAATACTCAGGTCGTAGCACATTTACATGAGAACATAACTCAAACACAGCATGGCTTACTATCGTTGTAAATGAAAAATGAATTAATGCAACTTTACGACTTATTTCCAGAAAAGGATCTTTCCTTATGTCCATTTGTAAGTAAGGCCCATAGAATAGCCTATAAACTTTAACCAGCCTATTGAATTGAAAGGTATAATAATATCGTTGAGATCCAACAAGTTTAGCTATATCTTCAATCCAAAGTGTTGAAAGTACGTCAAGAAGAAATGTGAAACTCTTGAAACGTTCAAACATTACTGTGGCAAAAGTATTTGTTACAGATTCTTGTGTTTTAACAGCTGTAAAAAGAGACACGCAGATATCGAGAGCATAGATGGTGTCACAATAATACGAGAAAAACAGAAACCAATCAGGAATAACTGGTCTTATCAAATTTGTGGGATGTATGCAAAGCACGAGTATTACAGTAATATAAACAATTCGATGCCATACAAAACCAAATTTAGAATACTCATTCAATATCCAAGGAAACTGCATTCGAGTGAACATAGAGCGAGTTTCTAACTCTGCTTGAGTGCATAAGACCAACTGTCCGATGTATTTAGAACAGTGGTATATTGCTTCTTCACGTGGAAGATCAAATTTAATCTCTTCCCTCGACTTGCCAGTTTTTCTGGTAAACACGTGAACTATTTCATAAATTTGCCACCAACGCCTTTTTATCCAAGCTATTCCTTCATCTTCATTTCTATCTATGCCTCTGATATAAGTTTTGCAGGAATGCAATATTTTTGCGTGCTCTATTCGTTCCTTTGCCAATGACATCATTACTTCTCTATCTTCTGGATATTTGTGCAAAGCTTGTATAAAGCACTTCCGTTGCAAATAATAGATTTCACAGTAAGTTAGACAACGGACCACAACTTTTCTTTTTAGATGTGGTACATAAAAGTTGATGTCTCCAAATACTGTACCACTTGTCACCGAAAGTATAGGAGTTTGTCCATCATCAGCTGACACTAGTTCAACAACCCCTGATTTTAAGTAATATAAGTTACCACTAGAAAGGGCACCTGCGTAAAATTTATCGCCAGGGAATCTGTAAGCTATGCTTACAGTTTCAGATACCCATCGACGAAATGGATAAGTAGACTTTCTCAGTAAAGGGCTATGGTAATATAGTGGCCAAAGTAAGTCCTGTTTGATCTCAAGCCTTAGATATCTCGGTATTTCGTCTACAAATATAGCAGGTAACTTAATGACACCTCCTCGCTTCCACCATATCATTTTATAATAATTTTCTACGTCTTTGGCAGCATTCTTGATTTCACTTCTTCTATTTGTGTCATCAACAACTTTGCATAACATTGGATACTTCTGACAAACTCTTCGGAAATTTAACATAGCTTCAGCAAATGTTTTTGGCAGTATAATAAAAAAACGGAGAAAATAGCCGGCAAGCAAAAACAAGCAAATTATTGAAAATTCTAAAATCGCGGAAGGAAGGGTTTGATTGTCAAAAAAGTGATTTCCAGTGAAAGAATATACAAAGAGGAATCCATGCACATAGACGACGTATTCACTGTCCGAGCGGTTGCTTAGCTGAAATATAAGCATTCATTATAATCATTTTTAGTACATAGCAACAGTAAAAAACTTAAGGAAAATTGTAAGTTCGTTCTTATCTATAATTGACGTTGATTCTTAAACTTCGGTCATTTTATTAACTTTTATTGGATCCTGGACAAAGACATAATATATAAACTTTTTCAATTACTTTACCTGGTCCACGTTGAAAGCTCGCCAGTCAAAAAATACTCCTGGTTCCTTACATCGTGTGCAAAATCCCTCTTCAGTTAATAGCAGCCAAAAACAAGTTACACAATTGATGCACACGAGTAAAACTATCGTGTATCCTATTATAAGTCTTACAACAGAATGTGTGGTCATCAACTGAAAATATTGGGTTACTCTGTAAATGCTAAAACAAAAAATTTAATATCATCATCATCATCTCTCGAGCCTCTTGCTGGATTCAGCTGACTACCGTATTTTACATGGAGCTACTGCCTATCTGACCTCCACAATCCATTTTTACTGGGTAATATGAACTCAAGTCTAGCGACTCCTGGAAAACCGGTACGTACGCTACTCGACCGCGGGGTCGTCGAAAACTGCTTGTCATGTAAAAAATAAAACATAAAAAAGGGTTCTTAAAACTGAGATTCTAAAATTTGAGCAGGAAAACATTCAAACTTGTGTTGGAAACTGGTCGCTAGAAAAAATATATATACACTTCTCATCAAAAAAATCGAAACACCTCGCAGTTTATGATTTGATAAGGATTATCAAAAAAATGTGTATATTTAGGAATAAATGTAAAATGTCATTTAATAGTGAGTAGTATGAGGTTTTTAAATCCTAATGTTAATGTTCTAAATTTAAATTAAGTCTTCATAGGTTTCGTATTTTGTATAATGAGTATTGTTTACCCTGTATGGAATATGAAGGAAATGGGTAAAACAACACGCGTAAATGAAAAAAAAATGTAAGAAACGTTTATTTAATAACTTGTATTCCCTCCGCGAGCTCTTATTACTGCTTCCATACGGTTCTTCATCGATCGGATGAGAGTCACGATCACCTGTTGTGGTATATTATCCCATTCCTCTTGGATTGCATTTTGCAACTGGCTAAGTGTTTCTGGGGCTGGATCTCTTGCTCGAATTCGTCTCTTTAATTCATCCCATAGATGTTCAACGGGATTCATGTCCGGGCTTCTTGCTGGCCATACCATAATGGAGATACCGACTTCGGTAAGATAATCTCGTACGACGCCTGCGGTGTGAGCTCTAGCATTGTCGTGCATGAATATGAAGTCGTTGCCAATAAAATGTGCGTAGGGCATCTCATGAGGTTCAAGACACTGTTCGATGTACCGATGAGAGTTTAGTGCAGGCAGCCGTGGCCCAGACACAAAGGCAAGTTCTGTCTTACCGTCGGCGCTGATTCCTCCCCAAACCGTCCACGAACCGCCACCATAGCTGATCTTTTCTTCAATGCAGCATTGTGCAAAGCGTTCTCCATCTCTTCTGTAGACCTTGCTCCTTCCGTCGTTACCATAAAGCATAATTTTACACTCATCAGAAAACACTACTTTGCTCCACTGAAGGTATGACCAAGTTATTATTGGTTAAGCCTAGCTTGATGAAAATGATAGGTGTCAAACTAGTGTGACTAGTGCTGGGAAAGAGTTGATTAAATCGATACTTAAAAATTGAAGTGAATTTTGACTATGTAAATATTTGCATTGAACAAAATAAAATTAAAAAACCATAAAATAATGAAAGTATTGATAAATCAAAAACAGAAAACGTAAGCGTAGATCATCGTCGACGTCGTCGTCGGTCTTTTAAAGTCAACTTCAAACAAAACGTCAAGAATTCAAATTTAAATACAGTTCTTATTGCCACTTTTCAGCTCCACCATCAGATCAGCTCTTTGCCATAATAATATTGCATTGTCACCCGATTTATATTATACATGCACGCAAAATTTTAGCTCTATCAGTTGAAGATAACTTCAACAAAATGTGATTTGGTTCAAATTAAGTTGCAAGTTTCCATCCGGATAAACATACATATCTAATTTGCGAGTTAAATAATAATTATTATGGTCTACCATATTATTATTTAACTTGCAACCTTCTAATAAAATCTATTAATAATAATCTTTATTTTAGTCAGTGTCGATAATAACACTAAATAATCTTTTGTTTAATCGATTTCATCTGTTGAGGTGTCTCGTCCCTAACATTTTTGCAATATGACATAACCTTTTACGAACGTCTTGGTTAAAATTATGACATTTGTCAGTGAAAGTCGTCACTCTCACTGACACCTATCATATTCATCAAGCTAGGCTTAACCAATAATAGGTGCTCGCGTGCAAAGTTAAGGCGCGCTCTTCGATGGTCTGCAGTTAATTTCGGCCCATTCGCTGGCTTATGCGGTGCCAATCCGCGTTCCTTCAACCTTCTTCTTATTGTAGAGTCACTTAAAGCTACTCTTCGTACAACGCGAAGCTGCTGCTGCAGTTGAAAAGCGTTAAGGCGTCGATTTCGTAAAGAAGTTGTTACAATAAATCGATCATCTCGCTCAGAAGTGACCCGATTCCTGCCAGATCCTGAACGGCGCGTGAACGAACCAGTCTCCCGATAGCGTTTGTAGACTCTATGAACAGATGATAAGCTTAGATGCAATCTTGCAGCCACAACACGCTGACTAAGTCCAGAATCCAGCAATGCCACCACTTGGGAGGCTTCTGCGGGCGAAGTATCCATATGTTTTAGAAAAAAAAGTTTTTTCAGACGTCCCATAGTCATGGTAAATGAAATTAAAAACAAAAAGTTTAAAGACAAGCGCAAATTTTTAGTTTTTTTAAACGAGAAACGTACTCCAACCCTAAATACACATTTGTCTCAAAACAGTGATTAATTTCATTTATAGGATAAACAAATGAAATTCTAATTTCGAATTTTGATTTTTGATTTTTTTCTTCTTACTGTAATGACCAAACTGCCAGCTACACAATAATGTTTTTTTTTTTCATGGAATTAATTATCTTTTGTAAAAAATTAGGACAAAAACAATAAAAACGAAAGTGTTTCGATTTTTTTGATGAGAAGTGTATAACGGTTTGTGAAAAGTTAATCATACTTTAAATAAAGTGCGTTAATAATACTTATTTACGTATTTAATGAAAAACTCCATTTAATATAGACGCAACAGTGTATAAGCAGTTTATTGCACTCTACGACTTTTAGGATATATTTCTCAATTCTTTATAGCAATCGATTAAGTAATTTAATGGAAAATCTGCCAATCAGCAATAGATTTTTGGTGTTTACTATTTTGTTATAATAATAATATTATGTTTGGATAAATGTACATTCCTTTTTTTTATATCTTTCGTAAGCTACTATATATTATATACTGTTATGATGTACTACTATTTAATAACTGCTGCCAAACTAGTGTGGGTCTTGCTTAGCACTATTAAAACTAGTATGTATGGCAGCAGTCATTTTAGTTGTGCCTCATTGTTTTATTTCTTTCTCATTCTTTCACCCACAGTCTGTGTAAGTTAGAGTAGGAAAGGTATACTCTAGACAGTCAATATTTGGTGTTTAATCCGACCCGATCCACGAAATCTCCTGGAGATTCCCGCCAGACGCGCTATTTTTGACAGAAATCTCCTGGAGATTTATTGGCGGAGAGGAACTTACATGACAAATTCATTGTACGCGAGGATGTTTGGCCACAACCTCGCGCGCGGACACGGATCCGCTTCCATGAGCCGAAAGAATGGTATCAATGATATTATATCACACATCAACAGTTTTGCTGACTTTGGTAAATGTTCACGCCTCATAGCTTTGTCGGTGACTTGCCTAGAAATAAACGTCGTGTAAATAATAATATATGTAACACTTACAAACGACAATGTCGGATCACTTCTTACTACAGCAGAGGCGGAGCGTAGCGAAGCGACAAACTTACTCAGCATAATGCTCATATTTATAATTAAATTAAAATTACTAATCATCATCCATAAAATCTGAAGTTTTATGTTGTCAATGTAGTTTACTGTAAACAAGTGAAAGCAGGCTTTTCCGTGTGGTAAAAAATAAATAATGAAGAGGCATTACCTGTGCACAATATGAAGAAAAGTGTCAATACCGTAGAGCGAATCGCAGAGGTACCAATAAAAGTACTTTATGAAAATCAAAAACGGATGGTAGTCCATGACGTCATTGCAGTAGATTATTGGATAAACCGATTGTATAGGACCCTGTAAATAAATCAAGGATATTTAATATCTTTAGTAGATCTACTTTTTTTCGTTGGCGACAAGAGGAACTCCTTAGGAAGCCTCCAGATCTGGTGAACGCACATCGAATCTACGGCTCGCGAGCTGCATGTAAGCAGTTCGGTGCGTGCTCGCAGTTGTGGACGTACCCTTAGAGCTCATACTAGAGTGGCATGTTACCATCAGCAGAGGTAGCTTTAGGCGTCTTTCTTTATAGAGAACTGCCGCTGTTAGCCTGGAGGCTTTCACTGCTTTACCGGACTAAGTTGGCGAGACACTAATACGCCAGCCGGAACAGCAGCCATTGACCTACAGCGACTCTTCAGTTGTGCCGCGTCCCCCATTAAGTAGGAATGTCGCAAGTGTTAAACCGCTTAGAAGTAATAGCACAAAAAAAAACCTTGAAGCCTTACCAGCAATGCTTTAATAAAAACGGCTACAAGAACAAACAATCTGAAGACTGAATGGAATGGTAAGAAGATCAAGTTGCTCCATTCGATGTGGGCCTCTTCCATCTCTACAAACTTCTCCGTCTCAATTTTGTTGGGCAGCACCACATTGTCATGAGCCTTCATAGACGGCTGCCTCAGCGGGTCATCGTAAGCCTCACTCCTTCTAAGAGGCATGATTGTAATATATTTTACGCTTTCGTGTAAATTAATTCATATGACATGCTTTTATAAAATATTTTCTTGACAACTGGCTGTACTCTTTTTTATTCATTCTTTAGCTGGATTCTTGTCTATTGTGTAGAACCAAGAAGTCTAAATAGTTTTGAGACTTAACAGTTTTAATTTTATTTTAACTGGGTGAACTCGTGAAATAGGTACGTTTGAGCTGATTGTTAGTGAAAGATATTATAATGTATCCACCTATAGAAAAATATAATACAAATACATACTAATAAAAAAATTGTTTGTCTGCCGGATTTATATAGAGCCTAAAATGACATGACTGAGTTTTAAGGCGAAAATCATTATAGAGCTGCTTCCGAAGCAAACGCTTATTAAATCCCATTTACTCCTACAAGCGTAAATTACTGAAACAAAAATTATTATTTCGACCAAAAATTGTGTAAATGTGATCGTAAAAGAGCGTGCTCGACTCCCCAGTGTTAATAAAAACACGATAATAGCGCGATATCATTTGGATAAGATATTCAAACGCAAATTATCGCAAATTGTTTCGCCTTTTTCCAAAGGGCCGTGAATTTGATCATGACACATTAATAATTTGTTTGCCGCTTACCTGGAACATAACAAAAAGTTAATGAAATCATGTATCGGCAAGTGAGCTAATAATATATCATACATTTTAGATAATTGTCCTTTTTTTTGAGCTTGGTGTCGAAACCAAACGTGGAATTCGTCCACCAGGGAGGCGCGCTGGCCGAACGTACATTACTTTGCTCTGTGGAACCTCAAATGCGAAGTGACACCCTACTGGTTAGTTTCTAAGACATTTTTTTATTTCTGAGCCCGATTACTGTCATGTGTTTATGGCAACCATTACACGATCATAAGTCCGTGATCATGATCAGTGATCTTGATCTAGATTGAACTTGTAACGTTTGCCTAAGAGAGGACTGTTACTGTAGTCCGTATACATATTATTATTGCAGATTCCTATTGGTATTTATTATATTGCCATATCTACTAAATGCATAAAGGCCATATTTGCAGTTTCACTGTAAACGAACCAGAAAAATAGATGCTGTAAAATATTGTTCCTTACTTGTTTGTGAGTAAAAGGGGAAAGACGAAAGCTTAGTGAGCGCCAAAGGACCAGTTTCTTCAAATTATGGGTCCTTTTACGCTTACTTATACTGCCTTCTATTGTTAGAGCATTTTCCCGCCTTCTTCCATCCTTATGGGGTCTCAAGTTTAATATTTAAATAAACAAGAAAATTATGCAGTTATTTCATATTATTTCTGAATACAATGTCTTTATATTATTTTTGTAGTACACTGAGTTCTTAATAAATTAGATGAACCTACATTATATATCATCGTTGCTAAGATCATAAATGCGAAAGAACCTCTGTATGTCTGTACGTTACGGAATCATGCCTAAACTAAGCATTTTCTCCTAAAAAAGGACATTTGCTGCTTTTAGCCGCGATATCTGATACCGCAAGCTGCTGGCAATAGCTTGTTTAATCCTAAATGGGAATTGGACACGTTATTCACATTGGTCCTTATTTACGACACCCACAGCCACAGCCTTTGTACCTTTATAACGAAACTTACTTCTTGTCCTAATCATCTTGAGCGCCAAAATTAACAAGACCACTTTGTTATACAATGAATTGTATGTGTCTCCATTTGAAGTGTGTGACTTGTAATCGTCAACTATGCATGAAAGAGACACGGCCTATTCCTTACCAGAAACACACAGTTAATTCTTAATTTGTTAAAGTTAATAGACATCATCATTCTTTGTTTATTAGGGAAGCGATTCAAGCCACAATGTGTTCTGATGAATTATAAAGGTCTTGGCTGCAGGGGTGGAAGTAGGTTTTCAGGTCAGATTTAGTATTGATGTTATTAAAAATTAATATCGACTTCAGTTTAATGTGAACTTTCTTAGAGTTAAATGGAACTATGAACCGTGATTGTAGTGGTTATTAGCTGATTATTTTTTTGCAGTTCATAAGTTAGTAACAAGAATGAATACGTTCCTTATAATTTTTGATGCGCTCTCTAACCGTAACCTTTATTAAATGTGAAAGTCCATATCATTAGTGCCATTTAAATGTGATATATTTATATATTTTTTAATGTGATTGCACATTAATGTAAAAAGGAACCGACTTCTAAGATATACTTTTAAAACCATATAGGAGCATCAAAAAAAAATATTTTATACGATCCACAGTCTGAGATGTTGCGTAACGAACCAAAAAAACAATGTTGAATTGAGAAAACCCTTTTAAACTTAGTTAAAAATAATAGTCCTTAGGTGCAAAACCCGGTCCTTTAGGAGCTGCCACAGGATGAATAAAGTCTAAAAATCCTTTTCTCTTTGTGTGCAACGAGATTGCATTGCTGGTTCACCAGGGTACAAGCAATCTTTCCGTTTTGGGGACAGAATAATTTGCCTCAGTACTGCAGACGGAGACAACCAATTTTGTAGGACTGGATTATTTAGTCCAGGGAAAACAAATTTTGGTTCCATAGAATTTTTGTTATTATAAATTGCATGTAACTTGTGTATTTGTGTTCTCAGCTTCAAAAACAAGTGTTAAATGTTGAGTTATCAACTACAAGTATCTCAATGTGCTCATTCATTCCATCTGTATAGTTTGGTAAGACTTTGACAAGTTTTAGACTTTTTTCTTAGACTGTTTCACAAATTAATTCATAGATCCCCGATAAATCCGACTAAAATTTATTTGTGTTTAAATTGCAGTACTAGGTACAAAGCCTGCACGGAAAATTGTTTATAAACTTATTTTGCCGACATAGTTTCAGTAGGTGCTAAAATATCACTATCCATAAACATTTTAGGTACTTTCATAAAATTCACTACCCGGTATCACGACGAAGAGCTTCAAGGAAACTAACTTTAATACTTTCCTTTCAAGAAAATACCGAAACTGCCTTAAAAAGTCTGGTGCATAGGCTACAGAAATGGTTAAGAAAAACTCTATCTTGAAGAAGATTAAGATGTTAAGGTACTATATAGAACATGTCAGATAACTAAACAAGTGATGTGAGTTTAGATTAAATTCGTGCCATGTTGCAACACCTAGCATATGCTGAGTTGGTGACCTTTTTGGTACTGTATGCTGGACAACTCAACCGGTATTGTGTTCTTTTTTTATTTTGTTAATTATTTTTATTCTCCTTGTTTCGTTTGTTTTGTACTTTTGTTCTGTGTGTTGTCTTGTGTACTGTACTAAATAAATGCTTTTCTATTCTATTCTATTGTAATAATAATTGTTTATTAAGAATGGTATCTTTCTTACACGTTTTTTGTTTTTAGTTCAACTCTCTGTGGGGTATATAGTATTTCGGCTAAGCATAGGAAGATCTGAGTTTCAAAGCTCTTTAAATAGACTAAGATCAATTTTAGGCAAACTTCAGTTCAGAATCAATCAGATTCGCACACGGTTCATCACAAGTTCTTCGTGTCAATTTAAACTCCCTAGTTCCGAGTTAATAGTAGATACTAGATTACCTACTGATATAGTATTATTATTAGGAATAGTATTGTTAAACTATTGCTGATGTAAGATTAATGTAAGATTAATGTTAGGACCAAAAGTAGTTAAAAAAATTGTGTCTTACTTTTTGAAATTGTACCTCAAAATAAATCATCTGATATTTTGAATAATAGGAAATATTAACACAATAATTTCAATATTATTTAGCTTACTAAAATATTCAACTGCTGGGCAAAGAACCCTTTTCCGTTTTCTGTCATTTCTATCATATAGCTTAGCTAGCATATTTCAGGAATTAAAGTAGGTATGTCTATTGAAGAAAACAAAAAGCTTGAAAAAATCAATAGATGTTTCATTTATTCAGAAAGGAGTACTTACTTTTCTACTTTATTTTAATACTAAACCATTTACAACATACAATTTAAAGCGGCACTTCTTAATATCGGTTTACAATTTAACCGTTAAAATTAAGCCGATTACCACCTGATTAAATGAGTAAGCCTTAATTCAAAGCGACCCAAAAATGTATATCACGAAGAAATTGGATTGAATAAAGGGGAGACAGATTACATAACTTTTGGAGGAATAAAAATAACACAGTTAATGAAGGCTTGATTAAACCTTTTGTACCTTTTTTTATTTAACAGACGTTGAAACAAGGAAGTTCTCAATTCGCCTACATGTTAATTTCTAAGTTTGTGATGTGATGACTGGTAATGGTTTATCGATTTCAAAAAACTCTATAGTGATCGATAGTGAATACTTTAGAAGACCCATATAAATTTCATTGAAGGTGTTTTTTTTTAAATGTATTTATTATCAATAATTATCATCATTATTATGATGCCTATAAACAAATTAATAGTAGGTTTCATACCAAAGCGTCTTGATTTGCGAGTTTCTTGACCTTTGAGCCTCCACATTCGCCTAATGTTTATCACCATCATCATCCACAACCCTTGACATCCCATTGCTGAGCATAGGCCTCTCTTTTCTCGTGCCATTCTCTACGGTTACATGCCAGTGTCGTCCAGACTCGACCAGAAACATTTAATAGGTCGTCGACCCATCTTGCTCCCGGATAACAGACAAAATTTTAGTTATTAAAAATATTTTCTTATGTTAACTGCTACCAGTTTCTAGAATCAAGGTTTAGTCACCATTACCAGTGAATGTCCGAGGATTACAGAGTCTCTGTCGTTCCGTAATCTCTGCGGGACCTGAACGGGCACGAACTCTAGATTCACTATGGATTATTGTAATGATTAATTTATTAGGGACACCTCATTTTCCATCGATTTTAAATTTTATCAATTTAAGTTAATTAACGCTTCTAACTATGTCCTTACTTAAATCGAAGATATGTAGTCCATTCGGTAACTATTTACGTCCCTGAGTGCAGCAATTAGGTTAGACATAGCATAGGCACGAAAATAATATGCCATGTATCTCAAAAGTTAATCTTAAGACATTATTATCAATAGAAATGATGATACGGAGCATACAATCAATTTAATCTCCGATGATCTTATCTCGTGCGATCGTAAGGTGAGACATTCAAATATCAAAATATGAAAAAGAACATCAAAAGCAATTCTAACTAAGCCTCAAAATTTCAACATCTATCCAAATTGAAATGTTTAAATTTCCTCAAGATGAATTTGAATGAGATATCAAAAACACTTCGCAGTTCGCACCAAGACTTGATATTAATAAATCATCGGTATCCAAGTAGCGAACATTAGAACCATAACACAAAGAATTACTTACCGTTCCGTCTCAGGGGAAACGAAATGAACTCTAAATTATACATTTATGTTACCAGATAAGAATAAAATGTAAACTTGATATCTTGAGTGGGAGTTTCACTAGTAATGGGCCTAGACAATGGATTATTTTTCTAGAGGTTTATTTTGTGAAGTTATTTCAAACTCTTCATTGTCTTAAATAGCATGGTAAATTTGGGCAGAAGTCTTCGCTCACAATGGGAAAAAAATGTGAAAAGACAATTGCATATAATTTTGGTATACTGGCTGTTACTCTCGTGGTTGTCGGTTGCTGCAGCCGTAAATATTATTATTTATTTATTGTTTTACATCTTGCTAAGAAATCTTGTAAAGTATCTCTCACCAGCTTATTTTTTTTTTGTGAACCCAAGCTTATTCCTAATGCCTGAAGTATAAATGTTTTACCAATACCCCATTGTTGTATCATTCCTAAATTATAAGTTGACTATACTAAAAGCACTCGAAAGATTCTACTAACATCATTACTCATACAACAGCAAGGATTTTTAATGTAATTATCTAAACATGTAGTAAACAGAATTAGTATCGATTAGGATGAGCCAAACCAGTTCGGGCTTCCAAAATGCCCAAAAACTTTACCCCAACAGAAACTTCCATGCTTAATTGTTGCGGTCATTAGGAGAAACCCGGACTTCAAATACGGATATTTTGAAAACATTTCTGGGTATCATTCTAATGAGTTTCAAGGGAATAAATACAGATTATTTTCTAATTTGTTTATCAAATATAACCTCATTAGAATTATCCACAAACTTTTTCAATCATCGATTTTCTGTCCAGATTGTAATTCGATTTATAGTTAATCGATGACTGATGATGACAAGTTTAGTTTCATATTGTCAGCTTACGAAATTCTCTTTACACAACTATCATATACTTAATTGGATCAAAAAACACCATATCCCACAGCTATCTGCAACAAAGAATCGAAACCACAAAGCAAAGCTATCAAATCCAATATACATTATATTCTACATCTAAAACGTATTCCTCCGATACCTTCGGGAGCCCAGATGTTCAGTAGCTCGTCACTTATTCAGTGATAATTTCTCCGAACAAATTGAACTGTATATTGGTTCCTTAGCAACCACTGCATTATCTAACACCCTATATTTGACTTGTAAACTAAATAGTTCTCAATGCAGTTGTAATAGAATTTGCGACTGTTTCTCCACTTAATGTATTTTCATTTAGAAGTTGGACATTATTATTCTGTGTTGGACGTAATGTTAAAAAGAAGGAAGTTCTCAACTTTTTAATTTTCTGCAGATGAAATGCGAGTTATTTGAAATTGTGGCTGCAATTTAAATAGTTTGTTTAACGGCGTGTAATCAAGTTTAAGATGCTAATTAAGTCTTGTCGTCATAGCTTGTGTAAAGAAAAATGAGTAGAACTTAATTTGTATTTTTAAAAGACGCTGCCAAATCTGTGTTTAGAGCTACTTAACTTGCCAAAATATATGGAAATTATTATTATTATTATTAATGTATTGAAGTCAGTGCTTAAATAAATTAGCACATACATTACAACACTTTGTCGGACATATTACAAAACCACAAAATGACCACATTTATCGATCTGACCACTATGTGGAAGTTATTTAGCGAGCATGAACGATTTTTCAGCGGAATCGTGGGAAAAAATAAATGTCGCTGCATGTGCGAAATCCGGCAATATTTTTTCGGTAAAATGGAGTTCGGTGCATAGCTATTTGCTAAGCCAACAATAATAATGTCCGGTATTGAAAATAGCGTTTATTTGGGCAAGGATAGTGTTGATTTATGCATGAATGTTCATTTTCATGAAATGGTATTATTTTTATAGTAGGGTGTATGTTTGTGATCCGATTGCTTTTTATTTTTGTAATTTTGCACGTTTTAGGGTGAAATATATGAATAATACTTATGTAAATTACACGTAATTATGTAATTTCTTTGTTTTGTCATATTCTATGACTGCTGATGGTTTGAAAAAATTACCCCAGGATTACTATTAATGTTTTTCATTTCATATTGTTATTCTACACCTATCTATTTTTCTATTAGCATTATCATTGTCTGTTCTTAAATACTGAAACTGAAATACACAAGATACTAACAAAATTATGAATATTTAATATGAATGTCAGTACAAACATTACGAAGGCTTTTAACAGTACATTTGTCATCCCGTTGCTCTTTTACGGAAGTTTTCTCTCGTCTCTCTTTAAATCTCCAAGGAAAGTTCATTTTTTATTTAAGTTTTCCGAGTTCATTTCTCAAAAGATTAAGATGATTAAAGTATATTCCTGTGCGGATTTTGTATTTTCATTTTAGAAAAGATTAAAATAAATATAGGAACGGGCATAATTATTTATTGCAGTGAACTATTCACAATATTTTCTCAGATTTTTTCATATGGAAGACACAACATAGAAGCATTAGTGACAAAAAATAACAAACAGTTTTGATAGAAAAGTTTTTTTACAATTAACCTGTCCGTAAATGGAACCCAGGACTTTAGAGCTGGCTTCATACATTTCCGTACCGTTAGGCTACAGTTTGACAACCAATGTTGATGCCATGCCATTCAAACAAATCGTCAAATATAAATTAAGTTCACAAAAAAACAAGACAAAAATGAAATACGTACTTTCCATTATACGACTTCTTTAGATTTATGCAGCCATTGGGAAAGTTTGTTAATTAAAAACGGCGGAGATACGCCCGCTGGTGTCGGATGGCGATGTTAATTGGTGTTCTGAGTATTTCCGTCAGCAGTTCGCAACTGACCAACACGATCGTCTTCCAAGTTACTCGTCTTGGTGACATGGAAGTAGATTTACTGAAAATGACATCCTAGAGAGGTTACAGGAAAATATAGACCAACTTTTATAGAAAAGTAAAGCAAGTATTTAAGCATGGAAATGACCAAATTGATGTAGCTCTAAGAATGTCTAGTCAGTGAAATACGGAAAATACTATTCCTTTAATAATGTAATTGATAATTGGTTGTGTCAAGGTTTACACTTGCTTATTTAAAAGTTTTTTTGGGATATAAATAAACTAAGCAATGATTTATGTGACTACTAAAAAGGTTTATGTGTTGATGTAATTACATCATGCAGCGACTTTGTTCAGAACTTTACTTTAATATGAAATGACTCACCTACCAGGGACTTCTTATCTCTAGATATACCATGCAACTCTCTAGATATACCATGCAACTAACTTCCAGATATTTCTAAGAATTTCTAGGATATCCAGAAAAACTTTACATTAACGTCAACGAACTATTAAGTTTTGAATAATAATCGTCGGTCGGGCATTCACCGGACGTCTGAGTTCGCGTATAATACCAACGCTTGTGAATCAGCAAGAATTTACATTATTAATGCACTTTCATTAACGATCACCAACTTGTAAAGGGAACTGCAGAAATAGAGAAACAAGGAAGCTGTGCAAGAAAGATAAAAAAGATCAGTAAGAATAAAAAAATATATCACTTAGGTAATTAAGGATAAGTTTTAAAGGAGAAGAATACTTATGTTGACAAGCTTTAAGTAATTTGTGTATTAAAATATCTATTGCACATTAAATATTAGTGAAACCTTGCAACACAACATTTTAGGAATGTGTTTTTTTTAGTCCAATCAAAATAGGGATAGGATCAAAATGAGAATAGGAACTTTGAAATTTCAACCTTAAGGCATACAGTAACTATCTGCAACCGTAAATCTGACTGCAAAGAAACATGCAAGCCATTTTTACATACTACCAAAAATATAGACGAGTACAGAAATTCAGACGTTTTTAACACTCGCAATAATCTCACAGAACCTCATTCCTGAAATACAGCCTTTGTACAGCACAAGTTTGAGTAAAAAGTTAAACATTACGTGTTACTTATTTTGTAAGCACTCGTTAGGACGTGCACGAAAATATGTAAAAGAGCGCCAAAATTTTATTAACGTTAAGTTTGTTTCATGTAAGAACCTACTTAGGTTCTCAAGCAATGTATATAATAAAAAAAAAATATTTATTTATTTATTTAATGCATATAATCTGTACATGTTTTGTACTATATTTTTGATTATACTATACTATACATTTTAATAAAAAGCAATAAAAGTTGTAGTTTATACCTATAACTATAAGTATTAAAAACTTTCATTAACATTGTGAGCTATTGGTCATCACGCCAAAAAGTAGCCCATACCTTGTCTTAGGATTCAAATTTACTCCATACCAAGTTTCATCAAAATCGGTCTATCTATTTAGCAGAGAAAGCGAAACAAACAGACACAGTTACATTCGCATTTTTAATTAATAAAGTAAGGATTATCTTCTATTGTTTTTTCATTTTTTCAGCCTAGTCCGTATTACAGAATACGTTCGCCACAAAGCCGGCCTGAAACTTTTCGCATTTTCAATTCGCTTTTTATTCTCCTATTTTCTTGTGTAATTCACATTGACGTGTGCCGGATGCTCGTGATATGAATTTGAATACTTTCGTCAGTCTGTAATATGGGAGGCTGTGTTTTGATCAATGGAAATGCTTTTTACGTGTACAGTTTTAAATACCGTAAAGTGGGGCTATTTATAAACAAAGGGGCTATATAACATTTGGTAAGTATTAGTCTAAAAAATGAGAAAAAATTGTAAGTATATTATGCTTTTGTATATAGGATAATATATATAGATTTTCACTATTTTTTTGTACTTTTTTACTTTACTTACTTCTTCTATAGGATTTTGTATCATGTTCGGTCTTTAATCTCGGGTTTCGGACAATTCCAAGTAGTGGTAGACTCAATCTGATCTGATCTCATTTACAAGTCCAGAACGTAATTTGAGTTCTTTGAATCCTACTTTACGTTGAGATGGGATTAAAATCTACTCATCGATATCTTATTTTTTCGTATTTTATTTTGATAAAAGCTCAGAAAGTCCGTACTAGAGTGATCTACTTATATTTGTAAATAAAGTATTTAGATTTTTAAATCTTTCTAACTTTAAATTGGCTGCACAATTACTTAAAAAAGTAGCAACCTTTCCACTCAATAAAATAAAGATTTTGACTACTGTTCTTTTTAGTAGTCAAATAAAAACAAAAGTCAGTAAATGAGACGTCACCTCGCAGTTTGATACTAATTGAACCTTCTTTCTGCGTTCTATTATGACAGTAAAAACCGCGCCAAACGATATTCATTTCATATCGAGTTCTTTGATGCTGCCTGCAATTTTCTTTTCTATTGGTTCTACTTTTTAGAATTCTGCAAACCAACCCCCAAATCCAGAACGCAATCAAACTTTATGACACTCTTAAACATATATCTGTCGCGACTTTAACCTTTAAAATGATAGAGACAGCATGAGGCTTAAGGGTTACTTAAATCTGAATGATGTTATAGAATTCGGAAAAATACAAAATCGGACATAGAGATACCAAATGGACCCTTTTAAAAACAAACGCTATGCACCATAGTAGGTCGTACGAGTATTTTGAAAAAAAAAGTTAATATCAAGATAGCTAATTTAAGAAGGGCCATTTTATAATTTAAAAAGCACATGCTTCTTTAACATGTATTTGAAAATGGTAAACCCGGTATCTGAAACGCTAGTCAATTTAATTTGTTGTTAAATCAGCTGATGAGTATATAATTGATTGACTGCAAGACTAGCACCAATCAGAGCGCGCTTTTGTTAAAAGCAGTTTAATGTTAATAATTTGTTTAAGGGGCAGAATGTTTCAATGTTTCATTTGTTTTAATTTTTGTAAAAGGGGATGATGTAGTAACGGAACGTTACATTGTCTATGATTGACAAATGTCAAATGTGCTTTATGTCAACTCCCTCTCTTGTCGCATCAACCCAAGAAGCAGCACGCAGCATGAATCCTTAGATTTATAATATAATATTAATACTTACAATAAATGTAAAATAAATACATCAATAAACTGAAGAAGACCTACATATTGTTTTATTATAATGAAGACAACAATACATTAACAGGAGGTTTGATGGGTGATAAAAAAATCATGTGTGTTTAAAAAAACCAGAGGATGGTATTTTATCTTGTACAATGTTACGGAACCATTCGTATAAAATTCTGACTCGCAGCTCACACGTTTTTTTCGTTTGTAGAAAATGGCAGCGAAGAGACACTTTGACAAATTTATTTCAAGCATGGAAATGTAGTTTTGTTTTATTTTAGAGCGGACTAATTAATTGGATATTTGATTGAAATAATTCATCGGACCGAACTGAAATGCACTTATTTAATTGGATGCTTTTTGATATTTTTGGAGTTTTTCCGCTACTGTGTCGTTTGAAATTTTATCTTTTTTTTAGTACTGAAATAGTAGTTTTCAATAGTCTATAGAGTATTTGCATAATAAGTGTCTAAACACACGATCCCAAAGTTACGGGACCGACCGTTCAGCACAATTAGCCTCGCAATACTATTTGTATTACTGACACTTTGCCGAAATTACGTCGCGTCATATCGTACAGCGTAATTCCGGTCGGGCGTAAGTTCAGTGGGAACTTTTTCTATGAGCAAACATTCAAGAATAGTAAGTAATAATAAGGTCACTTTGCTTTTCGTCTGTCTGTCCAATTGAGTAGATAACACGACACGACGCCATGACAACGCTCGAGACACTGAATACACACACATTGTTGCGGATATGAATTTCTGCTGCGTAAGATCGGCACTTATGGTGTGTCATATCAGCCGAATACGTCGGAACGTAAAATCCGCCGCCAAACTTCGGTCGCGTAACTTCGGACTAGTGTGTTTAGACACTAAGTTGTTGTAGTAAGAATAATATAATAATAATGTAATCCTTGCATCTTAGTGTAAGTTGATCATAAATATATATATTTTTTTGTTTAATTTTGATAGTAATTAACTTTTACTCTTATATCAAAAACTGAAATTGAGAATACCAACTTTAATTTCCATTCATGAACTAAAAAAATAAAGAAAAAATGTAGCAAATATTTAGCTAAGAATCTTTTAACTTGGAATAAATTAATCTCCTCTAATACTCACAAAAACCTTTTCTAATTGGGATAAAGAGAGGTCGGAGATTAACACTTTGGGAATTTTAAGACGACTAAGTTTGTGTACTGTTATTTAATTAAGATTTCTGAAGGGATAGATATTTTATTGATTAATTAAGTAGCCTTTGAACTCTAAAGATATTTGAGGGTTTAATTTCCTTAGTTATGTTGTTCCAAGTATTCGTTTGATGGTATCATTGTTTAATTAAATTATTTATTTTTGAAAATAGATGAAATTTATGTGTATTGGTTATTTTGTTTTACATTGAGCTGTAGTCTTTAAATGACGTATTATGTATAATATTAAAGTATTCTGCATGTGAAGAGATGTTTGTACTGAATTGGTAAATATTCTTCTACCTAGCTTTTTCAAGCCATGGTACACCTTATTTTATTTGAAACAAATAACGTAAGGATTAATTAACCTTCTGTATAAAATTTTCTATCCCACATTATGCAGTACCTACTTTTCTTGGCATAAAAACGAAAGAACCGCGATCCGCTTTTTATGAAGAAAGAAATTAATCGGCTTTGACTAAGTCTTCCACTAATTAAGATTAATATCCTATTTCTGCTATTGTTCACTCATCCAGTAATTAGATAGGTAAAATCGTAATTTTAAGAGCATTTCCAAACTTCATGAAAGTTGATATTTATTTTAGAAGTTTATGACTGTGATTTCAGTCAATTTATGTGTTTGTTGTGGTATCAATTTAGTGATTGTAGTTTATTTACTGTTTATAATATGAAAAAAATGATTGTATAATTAATTACCTTCTTTAGGCACTTAATGAACCATGTATATTCGTCTACTTACCTCTTGAGTTCAAGTAGAATTCGTAGCTAGTTCTTTTAATAATTAGCCAAAATGGCATACCTTATACTTTTCTGAAGGTCTTCATCTATTGCATCATTATAATATGGAGTAATTTAATTATTATTTTTCTTAGCTTTAGCCTAAACAACATAAAAACGTGTCAAGTGTCTAGTTGCCTTATTTAATAATACAGAAAACAGTTCCAAAGCTCTTGTTAAATTATTCAGGTTCACAATAATGAAACATCGAGTCCACATATCTGTCTTCCTAATTGGGTAAACTAGCTTAATAATAACAAGCTCAAAGTTATTCTAAAACCAGCCTTAGGCTTCAGCAACAAGGTGCAATTTCCCTTAAAGATGGAAAGACAAAATCAAAGAATTATTGAAACTTTTAATGAGTGTGACGTCATTCTATTGTTTGCTGGCATGAATAGATGATTATGACTACGTTGACAGTGACAGTGCTGACAGTTAAATGTATATTATTGTCAGAATTCGTAAATGGCATTTAGATAAGTTTTCGACAGTTCCGGGTCATCGAAGTTGTTAATATTACATCAATTGTTTAAATTTTTGGCATTTTAATTAGCTGATTTCTGTTTTCTTTTGTGTTGTTTATGAATGTTGTCTATTTGGGCATATCGTTAGTATGTATTGTTTTTAGCATCAAAAGTCACAAGAAAATATACAATAGATTTATTGATACGTATACTGTGTTATTCTTAGACACTTCTGAGAAACGGTGAAGGAAAACATTGTGGGGAAACCTGGATTCCAAAAATGTGGGATCTGAAATCTCCAATCCGCAGAGAGCAAGCGTGGGGATGATCGTGCTTTCTCTATATGGGAAGAGGCCTATACAGTGAGATGTATATAGGTTGGATTATTATTATTATTATACTGTATAATACTACACTTAAAACAACAAACAATGAATCTGTCAGAGGCAACGTCTAAACTATTATTATCCAGATCCAAGAGTCCCGTGTAGTGTCGTAAAAACCCACTGAAATTGACTTTTATTATAAAGTGAATTACTATGCCAACCCACCACTTTAGTGAGTCTTACCTAACTTTGACGAAAACTGGATAAATCGAGGAAATTTACCAATTCTCTCAATTTTGTTTACGTATCTATGTCCTGGTACAAAAATAACTTAGATGCTTATATGTATCTCTCTTTTCCAATAATTCTACGACAGCACTACGCGAATAAAATCAAATAGTCAGCAAGTATTATAAAAAAAAAACATCACAACTTATAACATAAAAATTCACCATAATCAAGATCTCAACTCATTAATCTCTTAAAGAATTATACCAAACTAGGTTCGCGCAATTTCTTTAAACAATGAATAAAAATAGCGCGGTAACAATTATAAATCAACAATACGGTGGCACAATGGTCGCTCCGAGCGCCAGTCGTCAACTTTAATTACGTTCAAAACCATGGAACTTTATAAACTGGAATGAATACAGGCCAATAAGGTAACTTAAAAAAGTAGTAAATTAGATAAAAAAAAAACTATTTTTTTCAAATAGTCATTTAAAGAAGCTGGGTATATGAGAAATATTAGTCTGCTCCTTGTTTAGAATTCGATGGTAAATACGGTGCGCCCAGTAGTTACTACCAAGCATTATTTAGAAAGTCTGTCACTTTTGTGCAAGAATGCCACTGTAACAAACGTAAGGTTACGTATTTGAGGGATATGATGATGAGCACGAAATTACCGAGATTGCCTTTTGCAATCGGTAAGCGGAAGTGCCAGCGGGGGTATCTGTCAAAGGAACCGTAGCCGTTGGAGCAGACAAGTCCTTAAATGGTGACCGCAAAGTTCTACCACTTCCAACTACTTACTAGCTCTTCTGATGACCAAAAAGAGGTAGACCGCAGATGGTGGGCGACCAGGTGTTTGTCCTCAATTTTGGGGAGTCCTTGTTCAGAAATGGACCGCGATTGGCTGAGTTGATGTTAATATACGCATTCCAGTTTAAGTATGAGTTCCATGTTTCAAACTCATTGTTATAGACTTAACTTTTATACTTATGGGTAACGAGATTGTGTGCGTATGAATGCGTTGGAATAATGCACGGTAAGCGGTAACGATTGGTCTTTGTTAGCCAACTTCTGTTGTGGTTCAATTAAGTTTTAATTCCTTAAGTTTACTGCGAAGTTAATCGTGTTGCTAGGCAGACAGATAGAGATATTTGGTATATAGATAGTATTATGTTATGTTACCATGTTATCTCTGCATCACCTTAAGGTTGACTGGAAAGAATGCCTGTGGCATTAAGTCCGCCTATGTACCATGTTGCATAAAGTTAAATAAATAAATAAATAAATATTATCTGGGATAATACCGATTATGATTTTCAGATTAAACATGAGATTAACTCGGTAATAGTTTAGCGTTAATTATTATTTACTTAATGTTTTTAGTAAATAATAATAATAATGTTTAAAATGTACTACTTCTAAAATATACTCGACTATATTTTTCGAAGCAACTTTGCTATTTGCGCCATGCCTGCAGCTTTTATTCACACAATCTCGACTGAATCTGGCAGCTGACTTTGATTAAGCCGAATTCAGGCTAGCGACGACAAAATACTACACTATAATATTATATAGGTGTGTATGTTTTTATAAAAAGTCTTAGAATAAGATGCTGTGTTAACCGGTAAAACGGGAAGTGGAGGTCAGATAGGCAGTTGCTCCATAAAATCCTTTAAGAGTGGACAGCAAACCCCAACATAGCTGAGAAAGTAAAGTCCAGTGAAGCAGTAAAAGCCTGCGCTCAGGCTAACTGAAAGCAATATACCAAAAAAAAATTAGGAAAAGGTTTGAAACAGAAGGTAGATATAGGTAATGTAAATAATAATTGTGCATGTATAACTGTCTACACATGTAATATTAGGTGTATAAGTATAACTGTATATACATGCATTAGTTAATTGCACCTTAAGTGGTCAACCTCAAAACCAGCTTTGATGACTGGCTAGTTTGAATACTGAGCTATGAGCTAATGACAAACCTGTGGCTATTATGCTTTGAGCCTTTCTTGGAACTTAAAGCCACAGGATCAATGCTATAACCGCCAATATTAAGTTTTCTTCTTACCGAAGATTATATTAAAAAGATTTATAAACATTATAATATGCTGCATGCATTTTTAGAGGCACTTTTAAATTATTCTAAAATATTTCTAAAATGCCTGCGCAACTCAAACTTAAGCTATGAAATAGTTTTTAGTTTGATAAATCTTTTTTTATAAATAAAAATCAATCAGTCCTTCTACTAAAATTAAAATATTAAAGCAAAGCTAAAACACTCTCTACACCAATTGACAACATAAAAAATGTACGAGCTACTTATCCAATTAAAGTCTCATTTAAACAAGTCTTTACCGTTCAAATGAGCGGCAAAGACAAAGATACCCTAAGTACACCACCATAAGATTAATATTCCATTAAATTACGCAATTAAGGCGACTAACAAAGGAGTTTCAGTCCTACCTTTCTTGAGGACAGCTACAATTTTTGGACTAATGAGTTAATTAAGCTAAATTGCATGACTCTGGGTGGCAGTAACGCTTGTTTTATATGCTTAGGGTCCTTTACAGGGTCTTATGAGATTGCACATGCTCTTAAGGGTTAATAAATTGTATTTTTAATTTATGATCATAATTAGGTACGGATTTAATTAATTTTTGAATTATTTTGGAGCAGTTTGGTTATAAGCTTGTTTTCTGTTTAAGTTAAAGGTATAATATTCTTAAATGAGCATTGATTCTAAAATTGTTTTATACAAAAGGTGCGCAAAATCTTTTTTTTTTTAGAAATGTTATGTTTTTTTTTTTATTTTACCTCATCTCGGTGTGTTGTTTCACGGTAATAGAAGTACTAAATCCATGTTTTTAATTACAGGGTTAAAAGGGTGCCCCTGAAATATTGTAATTTATTCAATGTATATTGTTTAGTCAAGGTCTTCATTACGTGTCTTCAAAATAATAAAATTAAATGCTCTAACGATAATTTGCGGAATCGTTTAGCTTTTTAAAATCTTTTTATATTATTTTTCTCTAAATCTATTTTATATCGTTGATTAGGATATTTTCCAATGTACACAATAATTTTCAAGAGACAACTTATAATTTAGTTTGGCATTTTATGTTACTAATGAAATAAATAATTTAAAAATTCTGTAGGTTGACGTTGAGTGGACACTTCCATCTGTAAAAAGAATAAAATTATAAATTATTTATAATTGAATATGGTATTAAAATATGTATAAAAATTAAATTTCTATGAAAACTTGAACTTAAATTTGCATAGAAATACCTGTTTCATATGTCCCCAAGGAACTACAGCGAATTATGTTGACTAAAACTTTGAAATTTATCACGAAAGTTAGTTTCAAATCTTAAAGTTGTGCTTACTTAGGTAAGTAAGTAGATTTAAAATTAACTGAGTGTTGTCTTTAACATGATTAATTTACATCAATGAGTAGCTAAAAAGTTATATTTTGTATTCGTTTTCTTATTTGGGTTTTTGTAACTTTTGCGCTCTTTCCTACCTGCCATGATTTTTTTTACACTATTTTGCTTCAGGACAGTGCTCTGATTCCGCCACATTTATTTCAATGACTTTCTCTTAATTTCCTGATACCACTGGATTCTTAAATACTGCTGTAGGTATCATGTCTATCAAATGTAGCATACTAAACTACATTCAAATTTCATTTTTGTGTTATTAGTCTTAGTCATTAGATCCTATTAACAACGTGGCGAACTTCAGACGACTCGTAAATGACGTCATAAAATCATTAACATCACACGTTCAAGTAATTACTCTTATAACTCTATAAATGCCAATTTTAACACGACGAGCTAAATAAGCTTCAATATAAGAACCTTGATCAAGGGTTTCGATGCCGAACATAAAAGCATTACTGATGAAATGAAGTTTCATAAAATTCCGTGGAACAAACAATCCGGGCCCCCTTACCCCGCACCCTTCACCCCTCCCCCCATTCCCCTTCGTTCATGAGGCGATAGATTCTGATTAAAAATTAATTAACGGACTAAGGCAGCGTAAAAGGCTACATTGATGCCTTTGATGCCCCTGTTAAGTTCGAAAATCATTTTCGGAGTCAAATTGTATGGGTATTTATTGGATTATTTGATATTGTGCGTAAATAGGCTTAATGTTTCATAATTTTGATGAAATATAAGAGTTTAAAAGGTAAGTTATGTAAATTGCGTCTTTTTTTTAAATAATTATTTTAATTTTAAACTATCCATCAAATTAATGCTCGATAGCTACAACTTTTAGATAAAAAAAACAAGTACTTTTTTTTTCTTTTCTTTTTTTATGTTTATTTTGTATGAAAACATGACCGTTAGGACACTATTCAGTACATACCTAGACGAGACTAAATTTCAAAAACCACTTTCTGAAGCACTTATTTTCCAGATTATCCTTACAAAGTAACGGCAAATCTCCAATACCGTAGCTATATTCATGCAGACATAACCCGTCGGTCGCCACTTGGTATCTCTATAAACTCTGATTAAAATTTAATCAACCGTTTTACTGCTAGCCGAGCATTTTTGCTAACAAGCAGTCGTTGCAATCTTCAGCGATCAAACATTGTTACTTTAGCTACATACATTATGGACGAAATTTTTTGAAAGGCTAAATTTAAGTTCACATTTTTAGTCACAAAAATACCTACCTACCTAACTTTTTATTCGATTTAATAAATTTGCAGTAAAAAAATGATTGGGACATTTTGGGGTTATGCGAATATAGTGTGATCCACACGAATTTAATTAGTTTATATTAATTGCTATTTTGATTTGATTTGAATATTATAGTTCAATTAAATATTGAAATTGGATTTCGATCTCTATTACAAGTTTTGTTTATATATTTGGAAACAAAATAAGGCCTTTTTAAGTACATTTACAGATGAGTTGATATTTTTGATTGAGTTTAAAGTTACTTTCGTACATAGTAAACATGTTTCCCATAACTTCTCAAAACAACAGATGTTAAGATAACAAGGACCATGTCTTGACTTCCGTACCTCATAAATTAGTTTCAGGAAGGGTCCCGTCGCAGGTCACTACACAGAGGTAAAAATATATAATTTATATAGTCTGGTCCTTCAGTACAAAGTGGTCCTATAGGGCGGTCCGAAGGAGGTTAATGATCCGTGAACAGTTCGACTGCGCGACTAATCGGGGACGACCTCGAGGGCGCCGTTATGACGGCTTTTAAATATACTGGAACTATGGACTTGGTAAACTTTAGGTCTATTTATTTAGGTATATAAAAAAATATTGTCTGTGTATGTATATATGACATGTATACAAATAAAGAAGGACAAGAACAGTTTGAGCGACAACCTGTTTAAAATGTGCGTCATGCCAAATAAAAATAACCTATGATGATGATGAAGCATAGTTTTTCAGTGATGTATTGCTATATAAAAATATCAGATAAAATATTAAATGTAACTGGGAATTGACTATTGGAGCCAACCAATTATGTTTATAGTTAAACATCATGGTCACTGTGTCGTTATTTAAAAGTATTTTATATTTTGCCTCAACTTAACGTACTCATATTTTGGTACTTTTTGACAACTAAAAAACTTTTACATAAAAAAAGCTTTGAAAACTTAAGTTCAAAGTTTACGTGGCAACAAGATTATAACGTCGTAAAGTGAAGTTTCGCAAAATCATGACTTTAGATATCGTTTTGATGTCATACGTTATGTGGAAATTCGGTAAGGAAGTAGACATGATTTGCAATTTCATTTCAATGTGCTTTCATCGTGAAAAAACCTCATCATTTATCTTTTGTGATCTTTTTTTTTCTTTAAAAAGTACATGGATTTTGTTTATACATAACTAGTAATACATTACTACGGATCATTTATTATTGACACCATAATCTAGATTGAAAACGCCTTACGAGTATGTCAAGCAGTAGATAAAGGTGTTTTACGTAGCTTCATAGTAAAAAAGGGTTTGAAAAGTTTAAGAAAAAATAATTGATAGGTTATAATTAAGCACTTGTGCGCGTGTAACACTCTCAATTCATAGCCACCAAAAAATTATAATATTTAAACAGCAATAACAACGATTTTACAACTTGTTTACTTTTATACGCCAACGGAAACAATTTAAAAGATTAACAATCTTTCTGGGCCTCGATTCAGCTATTTTAAATGCATGTCAGTGGTCAGCCAGTGTACTTGTCATTGTGACTAATTTCTGTATTCAGATACGCCTCAAGAAAGTCTCACTGAACTCTGGAAGAGAATGATCGTTATGACCAATTAATAATCGTAATGACAGTTAAAAAATGCCAAGTATCGTAAAAATGACCAAATGAAGCAGGACATTTGGTCGATTCAAACAACTCTAAAATAGCTGAATTGATGCCCTATGTAACCTAGTTGACCAACTTATTAAGTTTAAGTAAGCATATAAAGTATTGTAATAGCGTAATAATTAATACTATAATAACTACACCAAGTTTTATAGAAAACAAAGTGTAATTTAAGTTTAGCGTGCTCAACAAACTTTGTACGGAAATCTAGATTTTCTTTTAATTATAGTTTGTTTTAAAACTTAGAATAGATTGGACGTTTTGTTTTAATACTAGGTGTGATTTAATAAGAGGTTTGTGTTATTAATTGTTTTGTAAAGCACCTAATTGGTATACGCTGGTATAAGTGTAATTATAGCTAAATACATGATACTATTTTAAAATAAGGTTAATAAATATACCCTATCTTTATCTACGTTATTGATTCATATCATATTTCTATTTAATATTACAGCTATGTATAAGTTGTGAGGCCAGGTGTTTTTGCTCCACAGTTCCGACATATTAATGCGATTTTTATTTTGTAAAAATTGGACACAAAATTAAAAACTTAATAAAGTTAAAGTTGGTATAGTTTTGTTTGAGGCAGTGAAGCAGTAGCATTTTTAAAAAAGCATTGAGTACCTAAGAAATAATCGTCTAAAATGAATCTAGATTTCCTTTCGTCACGCCAAAACTAAACTATTGCAATTACACTATTTTTTTTTGTCATGTTCCTAACTTAAGGGACAAGGTGGTAGAAAAAACGTGGTACGCTTAGAAAACTTCACACCACACGCCGAACCCGGGACGTTCAGTAAGTTTTATATAAAACCATACATCGTTGTACAGTATCTAATACAAACTCGAACAAACTACTCGGCATGTTAATAAACAGTGTCGGGCAACTGTTGCAGTTCATTCAGGGGTGGCGAAATACCTTCAGGGGCCGGTACACTTGCATATAAACTTTCAAGAGACTTCTGAACTTTACTCAAATTTAAATATGTTATGTATCACTATTTATATATTTGTTTATAATTTAATCCAACCTTTGTGGTTCTGTAAACGGATTTTTGTGCCCGGTTGCTGGTTCGAACCCATTAAAGGTTTTAATGGGTTCGAACCAGCAACCATGCCAAATGGACCAATTTGCATTTTCTTAGGTGTGTTGAAGAGATTGTTGACAAAACCTGGACTTCAATATTTGTCATCATTCCCCGCAAAAAAAGTAAGCGTTGTATTATCAGTGCTTGCTCCTTTTTTCTATGAGGAGAGGCCTGTGCCCAGATGTGGGAAATTACATGCCAGTATCTCTACAAGTTCGTTGCAAAAGGTTTAATGAATATACCGGAGTGTAACAAGTTTCAAAAAGTCAATATCCAGAAATGCTCAAAGCTTTAAGGTCTGTTTTTAATATCTAGTTTTCGCGAACCCTAGCGACAATCGCAGTAACAAACGCGCAGTCCAGTTCGTTATCAACGGCAAGTTGTCTCGCTTCCTATTCCAAGTTAGATAATAGAACCTGTGTCTGTTATGCTTAGCTTTTAAATAACTCCACAATAGTTCGTTTGTGATAGACGCGAGCCGTCAACACTTTGTTGGAAGTGTTATAATAGTGTTACATACAGTAACAAGGTGGCGATGAATTTGCAGTTAGCTTTAGTTTTAGTGTTATGTTTAGTTGAAGTTTATTTTGTTGTAAATTAGTACAGGTTTACAATTTTCGTCGTGTGATGTTGAATGTTTTTGTAGAATATTAGTTTTTAAACAGTTATTGTAGAAATACGTCGTATCAGGAGATTAACTTGACTTGTGAAAAATGCTAACACTTAACTTTTTCAACACTGGCAGGCTCTTATTTAAGCCACTTGGAATGAGTACTCGTTATTCTTTGGCTCCTAACTTAACTACTTAATACTCCTATATTTTAAAAGTCATCCCGCAATAAACCCATTCCATTCCAAAATTAAAGGTACCAAACTATCAAAGTCGACTTAGCAACAAACCACCCGAAACACAAATCTAACATCAGACTCTAAATATAGAACACAAAATCGAGATCAGAAACGGGAAAATGGGTGATTGGTAACATGTCAGTTACCTCTGTAATTGGCGGGCCGAAGTGACCCGATTATGGTGCCCAGCATCCGTCACCGTACAGATTGGAATTTCATTAACTCGTTACACATTTAAGTTCGTTTTGGCAATTTCTCGCCACTGACTTCCACGAGTTTTGCTCTTCGATTTTGGTTTTGCAAATCTGTTGGGAGGTTTTAGTTGGTGAATTTTGATTTATGTATCTATCCGATTAATAAACTAGAGTCGTGTTATCATGGTAAAAAAAAACCTGGGTAATTTTTCTAGTGTGCTGTCAAGAAATGATTGTAATAATTTTCAAAAATATGTAATCCGAACTAGTGTGAAAGAATGATAGTAATAATTAAAATAAAATAATAATAGTTCTAATTAAAATTACACCTGCAAACCTCAGCAGTTCAGGGCAGTGGAAGAATGGGAAGGTAGCAGGTAGAATTTTTAGCAGCAAAAATGTTATCGGTAAAATCTCATAAATTATGCGTTCGTCTTTGGCCTTTTGCAGTAAATATAAAAATAATCGGTTGACATCACAATTTGGTCATATACCAAGCATTTACAATTTATATTGCCTTCGTTCCCAAGTTGTTTTAGGTCGGCAATTTTGACAAGAAAAATACTTATAGCTGGTATATCATCGCTTGTTCCTTTAATCTTTTATTTGTTGGTTGACTTTTGACGTATTTCGGGAGAAAAGGTGACGTGGGTTCACATTGTAAATTTAATTTCGGTGATACCTAATTCTTTACGTGTATTTTCACCGTCTAAAAAGGAAACTCAATTAAAAGCCTGTAATAACATGGTTAGCATTCCAATTTAGAAGCTAACAGTATTATTTTATTGCTGTTTAAGTCTTGAAATATTATTTACAAGGCCGACATAAAAATGCCTATACATTTTACTTCAAAACAAAACATTAATTTTGTTCGGCAGTATCCGTTTTCGACTGGCTTAGCGCAAATGATACAATAATCCTTTAATCGTCGGTGGATGGGAGAAATACGACTTTGAGTAATACCCCATTATCTACTTCTTCCCTGCCACTGTTCAGACAAAATACGGGGAAAAACAATCTTGTATATAATTGCACTGGATCTATTTCAAATCTTGTCATGATTAAGTAGAAACAGCAATGTGGTATGCAAGAAATCGCGGCAATGCTGCCAGACCTTTGGAGTTATTGATTCTAAAACAATCGAAGAAAGAATAAATGTCTAGTCCTTTTAAATGTTTACATTAGAAATACCAAAGTCCGGTGAAGCAGTCAAAGCCTGCGCTTAGGTTAACGGCAAAGATCTCTACCAAAAAAAAAATAGTAGTACCGAATCTTTTTAACTCCCAGACTAAGAGATGTCCAAGGGTAAACTTTCTAGTACATAGGCTATCCTTAAACCATTGTTATTTTTATTATACACAAGAATTAACACTTCATTTATTGAAACAACATTTAACATTTAACCAACACAAACGAAACAGCAATATCTACGTCCAATTGATAAGACAATTGAGGTATCGGGCGAGTTCCCACAATCCACATATTGGCCCATTTGTCTACAGTCTGTGGACTTACGCCCGATTGCCCTTTGATTGCCCCCTGTCTTCTTAGGGAAGGCTTTTGTTACGTTCATTGTTTCTCTAGTTTAATGATTATCGGAAGCTCTTTCTATTGCTTTATGTATTGCTGCGTGATTATTTATGTCTGTGTTCTTATTTTGGGTGGTTAGGATTTAGTTTTTGTCTGTATTGGTTGATTTTGCTGTTTCGTTTAGTGTTTCTGCTTTTGTTATATTTCTTCCTACAGGTTTATTTGTTTTACTTTTTAACTAAAGTATATTAGGTGCTAGTTACTTAATGTTAGCGAATTCTTCAAAATTTTGCGAACTTACATTGTCGTAATATAAAGTGTCTCAAACAACTCGTATCATTGCTTAATTAACAAACCAACCAATTTACTTCTACTTTCCGAGGCACATATGAGAAAACTTCCAAGTGAGTCGGCGAAGTAAATTCATAACAAAATTTGGTGACAACAAGCCTCGTCATTGTTTGGAAAAACTTTCTCTGGGACCAAGTTGCGATGAGTTTCCTTGTGTAAACGATGGAAGATATTTTCAACAGTTATGTCTGAAGGCTGGTAAGAAAGGTCTTTTTTGGTGTTTTAGTTACTGGAAATATTAGTCATATTCTTGACATATTTAGTTTCTTCGTATACAAAAGTGTAGTCGCAAAAGTATCCGTAGTTGTTAAAAATATGACTAATTCAAACGAATTCTGTAATTGATTACTATTGAGGTAGGACTATTAAACATTCGGCTGATATGCTTTTCTTCGTGCCCTTTTATCAACAATTTCAGACTTATGTTCGGCACTAAATTATACAACTATATATTCCTTAGTTAATTAGTTAACCTACTTAATAAAAACCGCCATCTACAAAACTTCCCTCACCTTTTAAAACTCTTTTCTTTCATCAATAATTGATCGTTTCCAATGAGGCGAGGAATAAGATCTTACCTGGCGTATTATCTTACAGACCCTTATAAACGAAAGGATTCAATATAAAGCCACGGGCTATTGTACTTTGACGTTTAAGCGGGGACGCCATCTTTGTTTGTGAATTCCCGCCGTTATGCGCGCTTGATTAGTCGGAGAATTTTATGTGCGTGCATTGGACGGCGGGAAAAAGGTAAATTGATTTAATTTTTAGTATAGTCTATTTTTAGAATGCGAGTAAATTTAAAATAATCTTTTGAGATTGTAAAGATAATTTATAATACTTAATGCAGCTATACAGTTACAAATAGGTAATTTTATACCTAATGTAAATGCGATGGATTTGACATGAAACTTTCCTGTATAATCCTACCGTCATAAACATTCAGAGATAATAATATTCTTTTACTTAGTTTTCGTTAACTTATTGCTTACGAATAAAAATTGAAGAGACTTTACTGTCAACGACACATTTCGTTGCAGTACAAATTGTTTACGATCGCACCTTTATTTTAATGCAAAAACTAAAAAGGTTTAGTTTCTTCTATAATAAATACCAATAGGCATTTGCCCAGCTGTGGGACAAGACGGTATTAATAGATAGATGGTATCAAAAATGTGTTTGAATATGGCAAGATAATTTTCTTGCTTCATTCTTAATCCATAAGATATTTTAATAAAAGTTTTAAATCCACTTTCATTTTGATAATAACATAAACTTGCAAAAATATAATTCAATTAAGTTTGTATATTCTAATATCGTTTAATCCGCGCTAACAAAAAACTGAATAGTGGAATTTATATTATAGAGATCAAGGGCTTATTAACAACTTTAGCTGAAGTAAAATAATAAAGGGATTTAAGATATTACAACAATTTTCAATTTAGTAAGTTTACGACTTAAAATTTTGTTCAATAAATTGAAGGCTTCTATTATTCATTTAGTAGGTATCTTAATTTACTCACTGTCTACAATTTTTATCTTTATTTTATTTGAATAGTTTAAAATTAATTTGTATTCTTAATCTCTTGGAAGACAGAGAGAGGAGTATGTATTGTCTGTATGTCTGAAGTTTTGATAATAAATGTGTATATGTAGGTATCTGTATGTAAATGTATTTATGTATATATCTGTGATTTTATTGGAACTTCTTTAATGAATGTAATTAGTTAAATAGTTAAAAGGAATACATGGGTCTCTCAAAGTTATAGTTGGATTTAAACTTAATGGCGGCTCTGAAGTTAGCTACACGCCGTGCAGTACCTCGCCCCGCACCCCCGCTGGCGCATAAGTTTGTTACTGCGCAGCGACTCGCCTCGTGTTCACAGCCGCCATTAAGTTTGCATCGTACTGTACACGAAAAAAAATGTGTTGTAGTATTTGATGAAGCTTTAATTGTTTATTTACACCTTGTAACTACACATTTTGTGGAATATAACGTAACTTTATGTACCCATGACCTGCTATGAAATGAAACTAATAAAATATGTAATGTTAAACAATCGTGAAGCTAACTGGTATGAGAAAGTTCTATAATATTATGGCAGCGGCTGTTCAGTTCTAAAACTATACAAGTTTCTTACAAAACTTATAATATTTACACTATTTATAGTCAAAACGTTTGAGTTCAGAGGAGGAAGCTTTGTAATTTATTGTTTCTATAGTTATAAAAAATATATATTGAAATCTCTACATAATAATTACATGGTCACATAATTGATACCGGATGTAGTCGTTTTACACGTGTAACCGAAACCAGAAAAAAAATCGTAAAAAGAATTACTACATTTATTAAAAAGTAAATCTGGTGTTTTTTTTCTGTAAGACAAGCATTAGTTGCTTCTCTCTTATGTATGTTGTATCTATTTCCTAAATAGCGGATCTTTTAAAACCGAAACGATTTCTTCATTCCGTTTTATTAATAACTTGATACTCGACTATTTACTCGTGTGAACGAACCATAATTGAATCCCCCAAAAACCCTAAAGTAGGATCTCATAAATTATTAATAAAATAACTCTCGGAATCTTTAAACAACTTTGACAAAGTGTACCTACCTGATAAAATTATGAAGATAAACTTTCCCTAGCAGTTTCTACGGGACGTGAAAAAATCATGGATTTTCCTTGAGGCGTATATCGCGTATATAAGGTTTATATGGCTCCGTGTAATATCATAATTGATGTACGTAGGACGTAGGTAGGCAGGAGGGAGGCAGGTACTTTCATATTCCGTACCGATGGTAAATGTATTTATAGAATAAAATGTTTAGGTAAGAATGGAATATGCACTTACCGGATTCAAATATTATTTTCCTGCTGTTATATTAAATATATTGGAAATTATTATTCCTTCTGCTCATTAATAGTGTTATATTATATATTCATTTGTTTTTAAATGGGTAGGTTCATACGTCATGCATAAAATTATTTACATAAAAATAATAATTATAATTTCAACCTTTTTGTGAACAAATTTTACATGAGGCACATTTAGTTTTCAGCCAGGTAACTCACAACTAAAATCCTACAAGTCACGCTCAAAAAATTGACAAGCACACAATGCCTCATCAAAAATCGGTCACGGTTTTCCCCCGTCACGTATTCGTTCGGCGTCCGGTACGTGTCCCGCAAGATATCGGTTCCGTGCCGTAAACGGGATGAAATGGAGCGTAGACGATGATAGTGCGGATTTCTGCATGATATGTTTATACTTGTATTCCGATGTTGGATTTTTCAGAGTGCGATTGATTGAGCTCGTTTTATTATGTTTGAGAGTTGATTGAAAGTCTTTGATACGAGATGGAAAGCTTGATTTGTTATCACTGGCGGATGTATTCTGATAATTGCTTTGAGTACGTGGAACGAGATTTTTCTGTTTCTTTTTATTAGAGAAATTGCGAACGATACGAATCACAAAATAAATAACCAAAAACAGTCTTATATTATTTAAGTTTTTCAAAAACAATTTGGAAGCAGCATAATGCAATTTTGACAACATAACTAATAAAATTATCTTTTTCTAACCCACAGCTCCAAAGAAAAAAAAGGAAGTAAGATCTTCTTTAAGGTAAAAGAGCTGAACCAGCTAATATTAACTAAACTCTTCCATTTAAGGCTCCTAATATAGTGCCATTCGGCATCATCGTTCAGGCACAATTCATGGTATAAAGTACCTCATTTATCTGTATAAGAAACACTTTATAGGCACTTGTTAAAGAATCTCATTCACTTTCCAATCTCGTTCAATTGAATGACTATTGCAAACGGAATGATCGGAGATTCTCCCGAGTTCCTAATGACTGATTTAAAGTGAAGTGCTTCATTGAATTAAAAGAAAAGACGGGGACTGGTGTAGATAGCCTTCTCGTTTGTGTAAATTATTGTAGGAATGGTACCTTGGTATAGACTGTATACTTAACAGGCTATATTTTAAGAAAATAATAAATAAATTCCTATATAGCTACGCACAAAGGAAATAAATAAATTATGTTTTACTATAAACATTAATATATACTGGTATATGTTTTACAGGCTTTTTTAAAATTCACAATTATATCTATCTTTTTAAATATGCAAACCAAATAAATAAAAATAAAAAAGTGAACAACGAGTAATATGATTTTAAATTCTACCTTAATGGCTAATAAAATTCTTGGAAAATCTTGTATTCTTTATGTTTTCTATGTAATTCGCATAGAATTGCGTTCAATTCCATAACATATAAATCCTTCAGCACATAATTTTCAATCCACAACCTAACAGATATTCACCCAGCACAGTACACAAAAGTTTTGTCGTCCACAAACGATGTCTTTTATCATATTTGAGAGCGCAATTCTTCGCGATTGTTGTCTTTGAGAGAACGAATACGTTTGCAAATGGCATGTGCAATATACATATTGTTTTTGAATTGTTTTCAAAACAATATAGGTGTTTATTTCGGTGTGGTTGGCATTTGAATCTATCTGAAAATGTAAGAAGAGTTTTTTTTTTTTTTTTTTTTTTTTTTTTTTTTTTTTTTTTTTTTTTTTTTTTGCTTATACAGATTCAAACCGAAGAGTCATGAAAACTGTTTATTACATACTTTTATTAATGTATTATCTTTTAAACTATCGCGCTGCATGTTTATAGTAATTTAATTCACGGGGATAAGCGTCAATTAATAATTTTATTTATTTTTAAATTTTTATATAAAAATATTTTTAATTATTAAATTTTATTTATATAAAAATATTTTTAAGTCGATAAAGCACAGGTTTACTTGATGATTACATTAGTAAGCTAATTTTTTTTTTCAAACGTTATTGGAAGACGCATTTTATTAAATGTGAAATTCAATGCTCTCTTACATACCGTTCCGTTCCGTTTAAACTAACTAAACTATATTTCAAAACAATAAAATTCAAATTAAAACAAGCTAAACTGTTTTAACAAACATAAAAATGTGCTTGTTCGCTCGTGACCAATGAACATCATAATATTTTTCTACAATCAGAACAATAGAATGTTTCCTTCCTTGTTTCAGGCCCCACTATAATTTGTAGCGAAAATACGCTAATAAGGAAAATAGAAAAACAAACAACTAATGATTGTTATGGCCGAATGCATGTTGAATAAAAATTAAGGAGCAATATAAATGGGGTATCGTTATACTTTCCTAATGATACACTGAAACCGCTTAGTGTGTTGAATAACAATTTGTACTCAGAAACGGCGAAAAAGGTTAACTCGATCAATGTAATGTTGAAGTAGGTTTCATTTTTATTTCCCGGAACCACAGGAAAGGAGTCTACTGTGGACAGGGGTTACTGGGCCCCTACCGGGCGCGTCCCTAGGTCGTGGATAAGGGAATGCCGTACAGATATGTGCGGTACCGGGTTTACCCGGCGCGAACGACGCCAGTAAAGCGGGATCGGTCCTCGAAAAGAGGACGCGATTAGTTGCAGCAGTCCTGGTCAGTACTTATAGCTGGTTGGACGCTGTTGCAGCGGTGTGGGCGATCTTTATGGTTGCGGTGTGGTGGCGTCTCGGAATTATTTTGAGTAGCGGCATCGGGTGAATTTTCTGCTTACTTTAAGTAGTTCAGAAATGGCGGGGTCTGGTTCTATCTAGACCGCTGTGGTGTGCGACCATTACAGTCGCGACCCGCTGGCATCCTGGACTTATTCCTGTTAGTGGCAGCGGGCGTCAGGTGCTCTCTCCTGCCTTTTCGATCGAAAGGAAAGGACAGAGGAGTGCGGTTTGACGGGCTTTGTCAGCACTGTATATGCTGATGGAACATGGCTTTGGTCACCGTTGGACAAATTGAGGAGAGCCTGTTTTCGGGCGGCGCGATTGCATGGTGTCCTAGTTTTAGAGATTACTGTGCTTGAGCGCGAATGCGGGTCTGGAGTGCATTTACACTGCCTCTATACACGGCCTTGGATAAGGCCACCGCAGTCATACCGTAGCCCCCAACGAGGGTCTGGGACCTTAGGGGAGCGGGGGTCTTGCCTTCACCGGCTGGGCCACGTGGAAGATAACCACTGTAAAAAATTCCTCGAATCCTAAGTTTGCTCGTGATGAGGGGATTTTCATTTCTTTGTTACCGTTGTTTCGTAACAAAGGATGAATGGCTGACGAGGCTATCAGTCGCTGGCGTGCACCTCCACAGAACCGGCGGACCCTGTTGGAGTATTACGCTTAGTCGGGTATAGGGGGCTCTACTCGACCGGACTTTATATTTCCCCCGTACTCGTGGGATTAGATATGAATGATTACCAAAATAAAAATAAAAAAGATGAAAAGGTGGGTGCAGTATCGGGTTCTGATACCGCATCGAGTTTGATGAGTGTGGAGAGCTTGAGGAGCAAGCTCTTCAGGAAGAGGTCGCGATCAGCAAAGAACACTGGTTCTGAGCAGATGTCGTCGGATGAAGACATGCCGTCACCAAAGGTCGGCATGACTGTGAAAAGAGGAAGAGGGCGGCCTCCAACTACTGGAGAGTATGTTGGTCTAGCAAAGGCTAAAGCTCTTCTTGCTGCAAAAAAAGGAAGGGAGACATTTCTTAAAGCTGATGACGAAGTGGCTGAATTGGCTGAATGTGCTCGCGTCGCAAAGGCGCGTATGACGGAGGCTCTAGATAAAGAGGGAAAATGTGAGACTGAAAAGTCTAGCTCATCCATTCTTAAAGCAGTATCGACAAGTCTGGATGTGGTTCTGAAGGTTGCCACTAAGTCCGGCAATCTAAAGGGCACGTTCCAGAGAGCCTTAAAGGATGCAGTCTCTTCTATTAAAGAAGCAGTCGAAACGCTCGGAACGTGGACGGTGACGGAGGAAACCGCTGCACTGCAGAGCAAGACAACTAAATTGGAGTCGGAAAATGCGCGTTTACAGGGAGAGCTCCTGGATTTGCGCAAGGACCTTGAAGAAATCCGAGCGCAGGTATCACCAGAGAAAGTTGTTTCCTCTGCTCCTGCCCCGCTGGATGATGCCATTGCTGGTATTGTTCCACAGGAGGAGCTCATTCGTGCCATCATGATCCAGGTCGGGACTATGATAAGCGCTCGATTCGAAGGTCTGGAGGAACGATTGTTGCCCGAAAAGCGTCTGCGACCACCACTGGCTGCTGATGCAAAGAGAGCAGCACCGGTAGTTAAGGCTGCACCTCTACCAGCGGGGCCGTCTCCTGCACAACCTTGCGCAGGAAAATCTGGCAAAGGTAAGGGCAAGAAATCTAAAAAATCAGACAATCCCTCTGCCGTCGCTGCTTCCCCCACCTTGGAGCCTGTGGCGTCCACCAGTAGCGCCAACGATAGTTGGACAACGGTTAGCAGGAGAAAGGGTAACAAAGCTTCCAAGGCACCAAAGACGGCCAAGGCAACGGAGAAGAAGAAGGAGTTTAAAGTACCAAAAAGCAAAAGTGACCAAAAACAACTGCGGATACCTAGTTCGTCAGCAGTGGTTCTGCAGCTGCAACCGTCTGCGGAGTTGCAAGGCGTAACGTACGCGTCTGTGTTGGCCGATCTTAGAAATAAGGTTGATGGTGCCGGTCTTGGAATTAAGTTTAGGAAGGCGGCAACCGGGGCGCGCATCCTGCAGTTACCGGGGGCTGCGAGTGGATCGAGGGCTGATGCCCTGGCAGATCAGATCCGCAATGTGATCAGTCCTGAGGTTTTAAAGGTCTCCAGGCCCGTTAAAAGTGCTGATTTGTGCATTTCAGGCCTGGACGACTCTATGACGTCCACGGAAGTTGCTAATACAGTGGCTTGCTTGGGGGGGTGCCCAGTGGATTATGTAAAGGCTGGCAACATCCGTGAACATGGTATGAGCGGTGGTTCAGTGATTGTGAAATGTCCTGTTTACGCAGCCAAAAAATTGGCAAAATCGGAGCTACAGATTGGACTGGTGTCTGTACGGGCCCGACTCCTCGAGTCTCGACCAACTCGCTGTTTTCGCTGTTTGCGGAACGGACACGTCGCGGCTATCTGTGGAGATGAGGTTGACCGCTCCGGTTCCTGCTTCAGATGCGGTCAAATAGGCCACTTATCAAGAGATTGCAGTGCGTTACCACATTGCCCTATATGCGCCGCAGATGGGAAAGATGCGGCGCATAAAATAGGTGCTAAAACATGTAAGGAGTCTGCCTTTAAAAATAAAAAGGTGGTCAAGGGGGCTCAACCAAACTTGCTCCCTCTTGTGTCACTGACTGCCGCAGCAGCAAATGAGGTAGTAACTATGTCCACGTAATATGGCTCATCGTTTTTTGCAGGCCAATTTAAACCACTGCGCTAGAGCACAAGACCTTCTAGTCCAGAGCATGGCGCAGTGGTCTATAGATGTTGCTGTGATTTCCGAGCCCTACTTCGTACTGCCCAGTGACAGCTGGCTTGGGGATACTAAGGGTTTGGTGGCCATAGTGGCGAGAGCACCGCTTAGGGTCGTTGCACAGCGCCCTTGCTTGGCTGCCGCCTTGGTGGAAGGGGTGTTAATTCTAGGGGTGTATTTTTCGCCGAACAGGGTACTTTCTGAGTTTGAGGCTTTTCTCAGCGATGTTGGTGCTCTAGTTGAGCAAAATCGCCCCTATCCAGTGCTCATTCTAGGGGACTTCAATGCCAAGTCTATGACTTGGGGTTCTCCCTCCACAGATGCACGCGGTTCCCTGGTAGAGGAATGACTAATGGAATCCGGCCTATGCCTTCTCAACAGAGGCTCAGTGCAGACGTGTGTGCGGCAACAGGGGGGATCTATTGTAGACCTCTCTCTAGCTAGCCCGACCATAACACACAAGGTGCTTAATTGGAGAGTCCTCGATGGCGTAGAAACACTGTCGGACCACAGATACATACGGTTTGAGTTTTCTGACCCGTCAACACCGGCTCCGACGACCAGAGGGCCTTCATCAGTGTTTCCGCGGTGGGTGCTCAGCAAGTTAGATGTTGAATGTCTTAAAGAAGCAGCGATTGTTCAAGCTTGGATTGCTCCATCGACCGGGCCCACAACGGTTAATGACGAAGCGGCTTGGTTTCGACAGGCAATGATGCAAATTTGTGATGCAGCTATGCCTCGGTCTAGACCGTTACCCCCGAGACGCCAGGTCTATTGGTGGTCTCAGGAGCTAGCGCAGTTGCGCATTGCGTGTATAGCCGCGAGGCGGAATTACACGCGGCAGCGAAGAAGGAGAGCCACCAACCGCGTCGTTGAAGCCCGGCTATACGAGGCATACAGAGGGGCAAAGGCTAGCCTCCAGGTGGCTATTGGTGAGGCTAAAAATGCGGCTAGGGAGGAACTGCTAGCGTCTTTAGATAGGGATCCATGGGGACGTCCTTACAAGATGGTTCGAGGAAAGCTTCGCCGGTGGACTCCCCCACTTACACAAACGCTGGAGCCACAGTTTTTGGAGTGTGTCACTGCTACCCTCTTTCCTTCTAGGGTCCACACTCCTCCTTCCATGCGGTCTAGTTCAGAAAGTACCAATCGAATGAGCTCGGAGGTGCCTGTGATCACAGACTCAGAAATGGGTGTGGCTGAACTGCGGCTGAAAAGAAAATGCTCTGCTCCTGGCCCTGATGGAGTGCCTGGTCGCGTGCTAGCCTTGACACTCGGGGTCATGGGGCCTCGACTTAGGAAAATTCTTGATAATTGTCTTCAGCAGGGGGTATTTCCACAGTTGTGGAAAGAGGGCAGACTCGTGTTGCTCCGCAAGGACGGACGGCCCGTGGATGCTCCATCTGCGTATCGGCCCATTGTTTTGCTTGACGATGTGGGGAAGTTCTTTGAGCGTATAATTGCTGCGCGCATCGTCAAGCATTTATCGAGGATAGGACCCGATCTTTCTGATAGCCAATTTGGATTCCGAGAGGGTCGCTCGACCATTGACGCGATTCAGCGCGTCAAATCCCTCTCCGACCAGACAGTATCGGGAGGTGGGGTTTTGCTAGCAGTATCGTTGGATATTGCCAACGCTTTTAACAGTCTGCCTTGGTGTGTTATCATGGAGGCTCTACGATATCACGAAGCGCCAGCGTATCTTCTGAGAATAATCGGAGCCTACTTGGAAGACAGAGCGGTGATGTACGAGAGTCGCAGCGGTGTTGCGAAACGGCAAATGTCTTGCGGAGTCCCACAGGGGTCTGTACTGGGTCCACTCCTGTGGAACATTGGCTATGACTGGGTCCTCCGAGGTGCTACCCTCCCGGGCGTCAGTATTGTCTGCTATGCTGATGACACACTGGTACACTCCCGGGGGTGTTCGTTCCGTGAAGCGGCCCGTCTAGCCACGGCAGGAGTAGCGCAGGTCGTCGGACGAATAAAAATGCTGGGCCTGGACGTGGCTCTGGAAAAATCCGAGGCCCTTGTCTTTCACGGGCCTCGGAAAGCGCCACCAGCGGGGTCCCACATCATCGTTAGTGGGGTTCGCATAGAAGTGGGGTCCACAATGCGTTATTTAGGGCTGGTACTCGACAGCAGATGGACCTTTGACTCCCACTTCGAAAAATTGGGGCCTCGAGTTGTGAAGGCGGCGATCGCGCTCAGTCGCCTGTTGCCTAATGTGGGAGGTCCAGGGACAAGCTGTCGCCGACTCTTCTTGGGGGTGGTTCGTTCCATGATGCTGTACGGGGCTCCCGTGTGGGCGGAGAAACTAACACGTCGAGGTTTGGGTCTTTTGTGCCGCCCGCAGAGAGCTATGGCAGTCCGGGTCATTCGTGGCTACCGTACAATATCTTGTGTGGCCGCGTGCCTCCTAGCAGGCACACTTCCCTGGGACCTGGATGCCAGAGTCCTCGCGAGTGCTTATGAGTGGCGAAAGGAGCAACTCAGCAATACTGGAAGGCCTCCGCCTAGAGCTGTGGAGGAATTGTTAAGGGAGCTCCGTTTTGCCTTCTTGGAGGTATGGGCGGAGCGGTTAATTGTGCCTGGAGCAGGCCTCAGGACTGTGGAAGCGGTTCGTCCCGTCCTCCAAGACTGGGTCAGCAGACGCCACGGAGTACTGTCCTTCCGGACGGCACAGGTGCTGTCGGGACACGGATGTTTTGGAAGCTACCTGTTTCGAATAGCACGGAGGGAACCTACCCCCCGGTGCCACCACTGCAGCGATATCGAGGACACGGCGCAGCATACACTCGAGTACTGTCCAGCTTGGGAGGAGCAGCGCCGGTCTCTCGCTGCAGTAATTGGCGATAATCTCTCGCTTCCAGCCGTAGTAGCCTCGATGCTTGGGAGCGAGGAAGCTTGGAGCGCCGTTACCGTCTTTTGTGATGAGGTAATGGCGCTCAAAGAGGGCGCGGAAAGGGAACGAGAGTTTATATCGGACCTCCCGATCCGCGCTCGGCGCACAAGGGCTAGGAGAAGGGCTGACAATGCCCTCCTCCAGCCACCGTAAATGGCTTCTGGCGGCAGACGTGGGGACGTCTGTTGCTCCGTAATAAAGGCCAAAGATGGCGCGCGCGGTGCTTCCGCGCGCCTCTTTATCAGTGACAAGGGGAAGTTGTTCCCTAGTTTCTCATTGTAGTAGCTCTGGAAAGGAGCCTCCCTGCTGGAGATCGCGGTAGTTTGCACTGCTTTCCCGCCTGGTCTCCAGCATAAGGGAAGGGTGAAGCACTCCGGTGGTTTTAGCCGGTAAGAGTCCGGCATACCCCTCCGCCTTCCCCAGGGCGGAGGAAGTCCATGAGGATTTCCCCGGGTAAAAAAAAAAAAAAAAAAAAAAAAAAAAGGTTTCATTTTTATTTGTTTACAAAAGTTGTTCTGATTTTATAAGTATGGATGGCCAGTAACGTAATCGTTGGTAACTCGATTCTTTATTTAAATCGAAAGTGGGAGCTTAATGCAGGCCGGGAAGAAAACGTTTAAATATAGTGACATGAATAAAACATAGATACCTATTTACAATTAAATTTTTCGATGTTTTAAAATATTCACTAGCAAAATTCCTAAAAAGTCGCAACAAAAGAAACAATATAATTTAATACAGTTACAACTTAACAAAATAAAAGATATACCTTAGTACCTTGCATTTAGTCTTGCCTTTATGTGACTTTTATTAGTCATTAGGCATAAAAATATCAAAAAGCTTTGATTTCAAACAGCTAACAAAGCTAAATATTGTCTGAATTTTACAAAGTCTTGACGGCTCAAGTCTCACTAGATTCACCTGAATAGGAATACCGTATTTCACATGGTTCAACTGCCAATCAGATTTCTCTACCACCCATTTTACTGGGTAACGCAGTAACCCTGTAGAAGCTACTATTGTTTAACAAAATGACTGGAGGTCTTGGTACTGGTTGTGGCCTTTACACAATCTCACTTGAAATAAAAAATAAAATTTGCATCTGAAATAACAAATTTCCTATTTACAATTTTGTTTATAATTGTATATAGTCCAAAAACGCATCAGTCTTCGGACACCTTTCGTTAAGTCATCTTTAAGAAACGCGCATTATGTTTATACAATCCATTTCCCCATTTATACACTAAGGAAATATTTTTCAAAGTCCTTTTCTAACCCAAAAAACTTTCGGAAATTCTCCTAACTTAACTACACACTCCAAAAACACTGCCGGATTTATTTGAACTTTATGCTGTAGCTATAGGGTTGTGGTTTCGTTGGCAGTTGTTTTTTAATTGCTGGGTAGTGTGGTAATCTTGGTTCAGCCAGTGACGTGTCAGTTTAGTCCGCTGAATGAATAGGTGATTGATGTCTTACTGTACCTGCCGACGTGTTACTGTTTTGTCCGTGTAATTATCTTTTGAAAGGGTGTTGCTTTTACACGCACTTAAGGTCACCTTTCAGGTTGTTAGTGTAATCCAAGGTTATGTTGTTATGGTTTAAATGATTGAAGTGTAATAAGGTAATAAAATGGAGTAATTGTTAAAATAACATGCATGTTCTATTGAAATCAGTTAGCATTGCACGAAAATCTTTTAAATGGTACCTTTCAGAACTTACTTCGTAGTAAAATCGTGACCTCCCGAATTTAGTTAAGGAATTATTTGGTTAGCGAAATTTCACTCGTATATATTTAATCTGAAAAACTGTAACCTAATCCAAATGAAACGTAAAAATATTTCATTTTTTTTCCTTCTATTTCAGAGCAAAATCTTACACCACGATAAAATTATATAAACTCCCATATCTCGCCGAAATCAACTTTATTTCTACATTCAGAAATTAAAAATAATTATTTACCCCGGACAGGATTATTATAAACTGAAATAGCAGTTTAAGAATAATCTAGGAAGCAAAAAGCCAATTATCATTATCCGCTTATGTCTGTAAATCGTTCTTCAGGTATTTTAATTCCCCACAGAGTTCTAACTAAGTACAATCCACCATCTTCCGTGTTCACTTTCAAATTAATTTCAACCTTGTTTCAAAGGACCAAGATCCATTTTTGAATGTAGTTAATGTCTTTCTGCATGCTGTATTTCTGATCACTTTCAAATGAATAGCAACTTTGTTTTTGAAGCAGTAAGGTCTTTTTTAGTAGGTTGTGTTGTGTTCTGGCTAGTGTATTTACCAGTAGCCTTATTTACCAGTGAATACATAAAAAGGTTAATGATCAATCCCAGTGGAACAGGAGTTTTGGTCGGTAAACGGTAAAGTTAGCCTTTTCTAAAGACTTTATGGTTGAATTATATTTGTGGAGGTTTTTAAATTATCGTTACATATTTCTTTTATAATTTAATTTTTCTGTTGATTATTTTTTTTTATTTACATTTATTGAATTTAAGTTATTTTAGTTTTCTGTATGATTTTGGTGACAATCTTACTACAAGGATAAATTAGTTGAAATAAGTGATACCTATTTGCGACATGATTTTAGATTATTAAAGTTTAATATATAAAGAACATTGTGTTTATTAATAAAATATAATATTAATGTTAAGAGCAGTCATGTGAATATTCAAATGAGAAAAAACGTATTTTTTTAATTAATAAAAATATTAAATTTGAATTAAACATAGTATATATTTTTATTCCACGTTAGAGATAATTATACTGCTTTTATATGGCTTTCCTAGCACCATTTAAACGATGTGGTTTAAAATCTACATACATAAAATATACATTATGCTTTACCGAGAAGGGCATTCGTTTAACGACTACTGTAAAGTACCCTTTTGAATATTTAAACTCGGTAATACTAATGAACCATAATAATTATATTCTTATTTAGTGTTACCTATTAAAAAAAAAACTTGCTTCATATTTATAGATGATTCTGTAATTGAAATAAATAATACGTTTCACGGATTTTTCGCGGTAGATTTTTTAGATGATTCCTTAATTAAAATATAACTACGTATCAAAGATTTTTTCGCGGTTTCATTTTTGATTTTGGGTCCCGACGTTTCGACACCTTTGCAGGTATCATGGTCACGGGCAGGTTGAGATGGCGTTTGTCTTGACAGTAGATGTTGCTCGTTTTACCTTCTGATTCTGTCAATCATCTTGTGTGTAAATAAATAATTAAATAAATAAAATTTTCATCATTCGTAATAAATATTTTTTGTACATTAATGTGCGTGCCTATTTTGTCATAATTTTGAAAGTAGCTTAATCATTTATATACTAAATACGTGTTTTAAAGTAATAGTTTATTATTTAAGCAATATTAGTTATCAAGTCATTTTATATATCCATTCTAAATGAGCTCTGGTTTTTCTGTTTATTTATGATTCAAACATAAAAATAGCTAAAGTCTGGAAATATTATGAAAGAACAACTAAAATCATATCTAATATAAGTGTAATATTAAGCTTATTAAATCTCGGCTACGGTAAACTGATTTGGATGAAAATTGGTTCATACGTAGATCGTATCGTGCATTAGCGAATGAGGTAATTACATTCTGAACATTAAGCCATTTCAGGCAAGCATAGCACGAGCATAGTGTTTATTCTATTAACAAGCATTTTGTGTATCTAATAAACAGAAACTATTACTAGTTTTTTAAGTAAAACTATTTTATACGGTTTTTGTCGCTGTTTATTTTTCAGGCTACCTTTGCAGGCAGTTGTTATAACATTTTTTTTTAATTTACTCAAATATTTCTGCTTGTAATTTTTATAATTCAAATCGTTTAAATATACAGTTTTAGAAAAAAACATCATGCTATGACAATAGGAATGACCCTTGTCTGATATATCTTACAGGAATTAACCAATGTTATGAATACCTTGTGCCTATGTGTCTACCACAAAATTGTTAGAACAGTTTCAGGACCTCGATATCATTGAAATATACATCAGGATGCAAGTAAAATGAAAAAACAAAAGAAGTCACTGATATTTACACACTTTAAATTATTACATTATAATTAACGAAGTCGACAATTATGACAATGTATGTTTTGACGAGTGTTAGTTTTATTTATTTATATAAGTTTTCATTTGACTCCATTTGTAAGTGTTCTTCTTATATTGGATTTAAGTATTGAATTGTAAATAAACATTTGTACTATTAACGAAGTCAAATTCAAATCAAAACCTAACTTTATATCGTCAGGCGTCAATCTATACATCGAACATCACGTGACGTAGTAAACAACTGTACAGGTACAGGCACAACGGTTCACAGGGCGTCGTTAACTAGATACCATGTTTGCTTGTTTGTGTACACTCCGTTTTATAACAAGCTCTGTGTGATTTGATTGGAAATGGACATGCCTTTTTTGTGAGGTGAAGTGCACGTGTCATGGTGATGACGGGAAATTATTGTTGACTAGTTGTTATTAAGACCCTATTTTTCGTGTACTTATTTTTTTAATAATACCTAATGGAACCCAAATTTAATGGCAAAAATATAATTTTAATCCGGTATTTTTATTTATTTATGTCAAGAGCATCGTATTTAAAGATCAACACTAAGTTTAGTTCTTACGCTATTTATTTTTTTGGACAAAGTTAATTTCTCTTAATTTTTTTTACAAACCACGGCTACGTTAAAATAACAATTTTAAATTATTCCAGTTACAGGTAAGGGACCAGAAAGCGAAACACCACTAAGCTAAACCAAAACAACGAACGCAATAAATTATTCAAATAACGGCGAAATTTTGTATGAGCGAAATCTCATACCGCGACTAATGAAGGGTTAAAGTTATGCAGTATTTGCTAAACTTTCGTATCTGGACTGCACAAGGCAAAAGCCATTAGTATTAATAACGCAAGCGTTCGGTCTCATTAAAGCCCGCTTTAACCCTCTCAGCGCCGCCCGGTCTATTCAGACCCGACTTTAAGTACAGTTATTGATATCGCTTTTTATGGACACTTTGAGCCGTTACGACTTTGACAGGTTAAGGTGTGGAAAAACGTGATTTTATGTTTTTTTTCTATTTTTAGTTTGGTGTAATGGAACTATTTTTTAATGTTAGTATTTTTAATGTATTAAGTTCTTAAAAATAAAAGCCTCTGTACATTAATTAAGAATGCGAGTGAAAAGTACCTAAAAAAGCCAATTCATGAAATGAAATGTTCAAAACCTATTCGCTAAGTAAAGTCACTTACATTACCAGTTACAATTGAATTCAGGACCTCAAAAAAAGACACTTCATTCGTAAAAACCCTAGTCTATTTACTTTATCCCTTCATGGTTAATTCCATACATGTGCGCCTGTTTCACTATGTCCGAAGGTGCACGAAATCACAATTAACATATAGATGTGACACTCGACCCAACCGGCCCCTTTTAGCGAAATTACAAAAGACACGCTTTTAACAAGGTCTTGTAAAAGTTTGTCCCAGAATAACACAGATTAAAATATATTGTGCGGAAAATAAAGTCCGAACGCAGCACGCCAATAAAAACTGTTGTGTATACTTTTTTCTGTGGCAGAGAGAGGGTTGCCGAAATGGGAAAATGGGAATAGAAAATGAGGCGGTGTTTGTGCTTTGACAATGGAATTCATTAGCACGCCCTAGTGAAGGGACTCGGGTACTTTTTATTTAGCGTTTTAATAAGTAGCTCACCAGTTAATTGTGTATGGTCGAAAATGGTGATACGATTTTATAACGAATTTTGTGGATTTAATTAAGGTTAGTGTTATTGACAAAGGGTCCTTAAGATCGTGCTCGTTTTTGGTGATTACTGTTGTGGGTACATAACACGTAGGTGAGCGTTAATAGGTCTAAAAATAACCTATTCACTTAAAAATTCTTATTTTCCAAGCTTCTATTTTTTTTTCGATTTAAGCTTTATGCTTTACCTACATAGTTAATTCTTATGTTTGTATTCCTTTTAAAATTATGGACTTATTTTTTTTTTGTTTTTTCGATGTCCTCAAAAAGACATAAATAACCATACCCCCAAATCGACATATTCAGTGTTATTTAAAAAACGTTCAGTGTGTCACCAACATCGACATTGCGGCACCATTTACAAGGCTTAATGGTCGACTGACTTTTTTTAAAGTGCAACGCGCGGAGTATTGGCGAATTTGTGGACGCAGTGCTTTATTACCCGATGTACTGAATTCCGACTCCAAATTACTTTTCCATTTATTATTGTGCTGGAAATAGAAGTAGGCCTTTTGGAAAGTTATTTTGGCTTCACTGAAGTTGTACGTGTAGACTTGTGGGCGTACAAACATACATAATCACTTAGGTACCTATTTTTAGCACGCCTACCAATATGGATGCTCTTGAAAAAAAACTTCAAAAAGGAAGGAAGTTCGAAGTTCTTTTGTGTTCAGTAAAGATATTCCTTTAATTTTTAATTTTGGTTTTGATCGGAACAACGATCATTTTACCTTTTTCTCATACCATCATTACATAAAATGACGCATACATTTCCGTGAGCCTTAAATCTTCTGACCTCAATCAGGACGTTTTTAGTAAAACTACGGCCATATCCGAAAGGGGGATACCAGGAGATTACGTTGGACATATTTGAATCAATCCCTGGAATCCGATTAGCGGGCATTACTTTGGACTACGTAGTTCTTCGAAAAATCATATTTTCAACCGATTTGAAATTGGACATCGTAAATTCGGGGATTTTCTGTGTTAGAGGCTTAAAAAGGATTAAAAGAATATTCGAAAAGTAGTGGCTTTACCAGTAGAAGCATAGAGGTATTGTTGGAATTATAACTAGCCGTTTCTACTACTTCATGTACACAATAAGAAGAAAACAAAATCCCTTTCGGAGCAACCATTGATTTTCATCCTGCAATTATCTTCTACTTCACGTGAAAACGGTCTGTTGCCAGTAAAGTAAAACTTCTAAACAAAAAGTATTCCAAAGAATCTCCCACGGGTGCACAAAAACGCCAACCTAAAAGATTTTCAGTCATACCATCGTCAACGTCAGCGAAACCAATCCTCTAGCCACTAATTTGACAAGCGATCTCAAACCAAGATTAATGTTCAAAAAACATGTTCGCATAAACAATAAACACGCGAAAACAGGTGTTTATAAAAACAAGGGAGCATCGATCAACGCGTTACATAGCTTTTTGTTTCCTTATGTCTACGCAGAGTAAGACAAATGGAACTCCTGTTGCGGCAATCTATTTCACTGAACCAAAGCGTTTATAGAAATAAAAGAGAACTAGAAGCTAGTGGTATAAACTTTAGCACTTGCATAAATAAAAGAATTGGATGATTGATAGTCCAGATCTATACAAGTTGAATTAACACAAGTTTAAAAAATTTAGCAATGTAAAAATAGCTTAGATGTCATTAAATGTATGGAAATGACTGGCTAAGGCCACATTACGGATTTTTTCGCAAGCGGTAAGTCGTAAAACCGCAAAACCGCCCGAGACGCACACAATACGGTTAAAAGTCAGTCGCGGAAAATAACCGTCAGTGCGGCCGCTTCCATTAGTTAACTTTATTCAGAAAATCAGGCGGGTAAAATACGCGGTTGTTTAGACGTAGTGCAGCCTTAGATTTGTCACTTCTATATTTTGAACGACATCAGCAATTTTTTTATTCCATAGTAAAAATAATTTTAAGTTTTAATTTTAATAATAAATAATTAATTAATTTTATAATTTTAATTTTAAGTAATCTATGTGGTACAAGGTCACAAAAAACCCAAGTTGTTTAATTGTCAATTCAGATTTAATGGTCAAAATAACCTAATCATTGCTTATTTAACTAACGTTTAAATATTCAGGGTTAAACGTTCAACCAATTGTATTGTCAATGAGAGTCGTGTTTATTCTCTTGAATTTGAGAGGTAATTTCCATAGCACTTGTTAGCTTCTAAAAGCTTTCCCTAAGGGTTGATCTGGTTGTTTCAGCTGTTAGTTTTAGTAAATTATATCTTGTTTGGGTTTTAAAGGCTAATAAGTTTTAGTTTATGTGTTTCATTAGGATTTGTCAATAGGTACCTAATTACAGTGTGTTTGTTATTTTTAGTAACAAGATTACGAGATTCGTTGCATATTAGTTTAATTATATTAGTATTTTTTTATTATATTAGTTTCCATTTTTGTGCAGGTAATAATAATAATATTACGGGACATCTCACAGACGGTTATCTGATCCCAAGCTAAGTAGGGCTTGTGTTATGGTAACCAGACAACTGATAAACATACTTACATATATATTTCTAAATACATACATAATATTAAAGATAAATACACCCAGACCAGCACAAATGATCGTGCTCATCAGACAAACATTTGTCCTGAGTGGGGATCGAACCCACGACCTCCGGTATAGCAGTCAGGGTCACTAACCGCTAGACCAACAGGCCCGTCAAATGGTGTTAAATCATATTATCTAATTATAAAAATATATACTATAATAAAATAATCTTTTAATCTCTCTGGCAGGAACAGACGGCGATGGCGAGATTGGATTTCTATATAAAGGGCTGGTAGATGTTTGCCCTCAACAGAGAAAAATGGAATTCATCAAGAGCCTTTGCCCAGCAATGGGACAGCATGTGCCGACAATAATAATAATAATATTTTTATTCTGGATTATTTTTTTATATTCTATCTTAAACAAAAGTAAGTTATTACTTAGATAGCATATTAAAGTATTTTAGTTGGTAAATCACACATGACTAAAAATGGAAATATACAAACTTCCAACAAATAGCAATACCTATCGTTATCTGTTCCCAAAACTATGTTCTAAAATAATTTATTGCTGAACTAAAAACGTTTCGTATAATCGTTACATATTCCTATAGATAAAACAATTTATTTGTACTAACTTCACTATTTATTTTTTTGTAATCGCTTTAGTGTCAATAAACAGATGACTTTCGCGAATTTTGTTGTTAATGTTATGGTGCTCCCACACAGCAGTTATACAACGTTACATAACATTTGATGTTACAAATTATAACAAAAGTTCTTAATTGTTATTGATGTTATACAATTTCATTTAACAAAATGTTTTGAGCGTTTATAACATACAACATTTCTTAATATGTTGTAGAGTATTGTTACACGTTGTTGTCGTGTTACTCAATGTTGTATTATAACTGCTGTGTGGGAGCACCATTAGCATTAAATTTTAGTCACGTAATAAGTAAATAGAGGATGCAATAGAAAATATTTCAGGAGCAACAAAAAATTGTGTAAATGAATCTTCTGATTCGATAATGATATCTAACTAGGTACATAAAGATGAAAATAGTGATTTATTTTGATGTAGCTTATTTCTTTTGTGTTTTATATTCATGTTCCTTATTTTCTAAGTTGGTAGAGTATAATATCGACATATAGCTCTTGCTCGACTTAGGTCGATGTGTTTGATAGATCCGACATAGCTGGAGTACTTTACGGTTTTATTCTAAGCCTTAGCCAATCATTAAGGATATTTTTTATTTTCTAGTTATTGTTTAATAAAAATTATATTTTAGTACAGAACATCTAGAGTCAGCTTAAGTTTCCAAAGCAAGTGAAATATACGATTTTTTTTTGGATCTTATTGTAATTTATCACTGTGAAAGTGTTAAAAGTTGCTAATTTTCCATCTACTATACATAATTCTAGTTTCAGAAGCCTAAATAATTTACGCGATAATGTTTTGTTTGAACTCTAGGGACCAATATCATTACCCAACGATCCCGTATTTAAATTAGAGACGCTTTTGTTTCTATTTAAGGTAATTCCAGTTTAATTAAAGTATGGTGGAATGGTTTAGTGAATTACGTTATTTGTATTAAATATTTATCTTACAGTAAGTATATATTGAGTTATTTTGATGTTTAAATAAGTTTATATTGAACAGATTAGAGTTCAATTATTTATAAGTACATAATTGACCAAAAAGTTTGTTGGTTAAAACTTCCAAAAGGTAAGTTTTCACTTAAAATCAACTAATTGATCATTAAACGGCGATTTGACAAAAAAAATATCAGGAACTTAAACCCAAAAAAAAATTCACTGCCAAGGTAATAAATGAAAAATAATTATTTAAAAGATTATCCAGGTCATTCGTAAGACAGCAAATCTATTGTCTATAGCAACAAAGCCGCGAGATTGATTAGCTGAGATACTTGGTAATTAATCTTCTTCAAACTACACTTAAAGTAGTCTACTCTACCTTAAATTGTAAAGCCGCTTGACGGGAGCCACTTGGCACGTTTTAAGGTGGATTCAGAGTACGCGGCATTATACTGCCTTATTTCTCTTAGGTAAGACTGTGAAGAATTATACAGTTTGAGCTCTACATCACTTTATTCATATTTCATGGAGTTTTGCAATCAAGAGTGTTGTTTTTGTTATTACTAGCCGTGCCTCGCGGTTTCACCCGCGTGAATGACAATTCATACGCAATCTTTATAAATTATAGCCTATGTGCTATTTCGATGTATAAGCTAGATTATTGTAAAGTTTCATTAAAATCCATTGAGTAGTTTTTGCGCAAAAGAGTGACAAACTTCCATACATCCATCCAAACAAACTTTCGCATTTATAATATAAGTAAGGGTAACAAACATGGATATTTATATGCCTGTATACTATATAATTTCTATGCAATATGACATTTAATATTCATAGAAAATGTGTTTTGTCTACTTACGTTCCACTCTTCTTTCCCAATCTCTGGAACCGAACTGTAATCAGCGTCACAGCGATCATCACTTTCTTGCTTTGATTCCAACTATATATAATATAGAGTCAGCACGAACCTTTTTTCCATTCATGCAAAACTATTCTTAAAAACCTCACTTACTTAAAAAAATTAAGTCGAAACTAATTATCACACTGTTGGTTCATAAATCTTTGAAATCTTCTACTCCCGGCAAAGTTAACGTCACAAGGTTGCATTCAGAAGTTTTATTAAGTTCCAACGAGAAAACAGGTGGGGCCGTAATATTTAGGAATTTCAAACTAGTTTCGTGAGTTTCACGATTGGATTGACGCCTGGAGCGAATGCTGTTTTATTCATCGGTTTGCATTTGAAATTCGCGTTTCATTGGCACGAACCATTGTTACTCAGTCGAGGGTAAGAGTATACTCGAGTCAGTAAAGAGTTTTGGTAAACATTGATTTTCTATCGCTGGCTAAGCTGGCTTACTATATTCCTTTTTTATAGTTTCCATATTGGACTGTACTGCGATCGCTCTACCTGAACACAAGCAGCAAGTAATAATATAAATTCGGAGTGCTTAAATGCCTTTTTATAAATGTCGGTAGTACTCGGGTTTTTTGATGTCAATTTCCCTTAAGGGTCGCCTTTACATTGACATCAAAAAACCCAAGTACTAACTACATCTGTAAAAAAAGTGTCTAAGCACAGCTATATGTATACCTATCGGTACATAGCAAGGTGTCGTTCAGGTAGAACCCTTCCAGTTTTCATAACATTTTGTTAAAGTACATCCCAAACTATTTAATTTTATAAAGCAAATAATCAAACCATACGCTCATGAGGAGATAATCGTAAGTGGTATTATGTAAATAGTTATTGTAATTTCATAATGCCTTTGTTATATTTTAAATTGACAGTTATTACAAAGAGTAAAAGCCTTCCCATTAACCCAAAGGCCGTTAGAGATTGCCCACAGTACTAAAACTGCTAATAAATAAAATGCTAACTACGCTTAACTGTTGTTTGACCAGCGACTAACGGTTACAGCCCATAGTTTTGTTATATAGCCAATTATTTATACCCGAATACGTGATTCTCAGAAATGGTTGTTTGAGTTTCGGTAGCTATACGTTTTTAAACGAATAGAAAAACCCACTGATTGCAGAAGTGTTACTACCCCCCAAAAAGTTGGTCCTTTCAATGTAAGTTTATATTTTTATAGGATTATAAGAATAGATCTTGGAATTCCAAAAGTAGAAGAAATCTTATTAACTAGTCTTATGTTTTTGAAATCGGGCAGAACATCGAATTTCTGTTTATACATCACTTTTCAGAGGAATGTATCTTATCTTTTAACAAAGCCAGGAATTCTTTGATACTAGTTTTATTTCAATTCCTTCCAAGTTTACAGCTTTGAGTACAGCATTCATTTCAAGGCCATCCGTATCGGACCGCAAGTAATCCCAGCAGGGAGGATTTTACTGAGGAAAATCGGGGAATTTAGTCGTCCAGTTAACTAGTGTAATGTGTTCCGAATTGTTTTGATCCCCCCGTGGCCGAAATACACTGGTTTGTTCCACCCATTTGTGGGTTTCAATTAGGAGACATTGGGTTGTAAAGACAATCAGTATAAATCTTTTCACAGCTCCATACTTACATTCTTTCTTTTTGACTCGGTCTTACAGCGGAAAAAAACAAGGTATAGTTCAACACAATTTTATTGTTTCATTACAATTTCAGCCTTGCTTTTATAAATAGTTTTATACATTATTTACATCACAAACCTCTTTCATTTTCGAGTACAAATTCCGTAAAAAGTTTTTTTTTTTCAATTTTGTTCATTATTTAAATTACCATTACTATTTTGTGTAGATATGAGAAAATAATTTTCATTTATGATACAATGATAACATGGGGTACGACATTACAGAAAAGGATCCAATGAGGAAATTAAATGACATAGATCCTAAATCAATTGCTTACAATAACGATCATAACATTCTTAAATGGTTATCTGTTGAGCTACAGTCGCTCTTCTCGTACTGTCATTGACGAGAGAGACCTAAACTATTAGCTAACTGCGAACACCGAGAAACTACTTCATCCTGTAGAAGACTAAACGACATTGCTATCAAAATTAGTCCAAAAACTAAGTAAGCACAACACGCTATCATCTGAACGTATTCGCTTCTGGTGTGTTCTGTGCTTTGTTTTGTTGTTAGAAAGCTGGTGGGGACGAAATCCCCGAAGCCGATGGTTGCTAAGGCTATGAAGCAGAAGTAGGCGGCGTCGAGGAAGCTCCAGTTCTCCCACGCGGAGAAGATGGCGGCTCCGACACAAATGTAGGCGAGAAGAAGGAACAAGACGATCCCGACTGGTATGTGGCAGTGCTCGATGCCATGGTGGAGGTGGTGCTGAACGCTGGTAGACGCACTGCTACTGGGCACGGTGCAACTCTTCATTTTGTGGTTCTCCTCATTCCATATCAAAGGCACTCGAGACGGCGTGTCGTGTGGACAAACTCTGTAACAATGGAAAAATTGAACAAAACACAATCGAAAAGTAAAAACGAAATATCCAATTATAAAAATAGTATATTTGGATAAACAATGTATGAATTGTGTAAGTAATACACGAACGTAACAAATTAACAATGTATTTTATGTGATGGATAGCTTTTGTTTTTGCTTGTAAATCGGACGTTGTGTTTTGTGCTGATCAACGATAATTAACATGCTAACAAGAGAATTCATAAATATTCTTTTATTAGGGCTCTCCAAAAAACTAGGTTGTTTTTATATTTCTAAATCAGAACTGTTCTCTTTGTTAAACGTTTTGGAGTATTAACAGCTAATAATTATATGTCTAGTGAAATAATTTGGTTCTATTTCCTATTGTTTTATCTATAAAATAGTAATAGGAAGATAATTATAATCAACCATCCAATGCTGGGTCTCTTCCCATATAAAGAAGGAACAAGCATTTATCATTCATCGTGGATTGGCGATTTCAGACTCCAAATTTAGGAATCCAGGTTTCTTCACTATGTTTTCCTTCATTGGTAGTAGAAAAAAAATATATTTAAACAAAACTGAACAAAAAGACTTACGACTCATCAGGATCCTCCGAATCATCAAGCTCATCATCACTCCTATTCATCTGGAGTTCGCCGCACTCTTCAGCGATCAGCTGTTCTATGACAGCTCCTCGCGGCCTCTGGATGGTAGACCTGCTCCTCCCCCGCGCTGGACCATGAACGGTGGCCAGACATTTGGTGCTGGTAGTTTTCTTCCGGTCTAGGGTTTGGGTTTGAAGAGCTGATGATGTGTGAGGTTCTGAAGGAAAAAAGTAGATAGATTAGGGAAATTTAAGTGAGTGTTTGGAAATTATGACCATCTTAACGATCAAGAAATTGTTCCATCGTACTATGACTTGATTGCAGTAAACTATATGAATGTCTATAAAAATAAAGTGAAGTGCTAGTTCAGTATTTATGTGTTTTAAATTAATTTTGTTTTTTTAATCTCTTGATGATCTGTGGTATTTTCAAGCTTTATTTTTTATATTATTTTTAAAGCGTCTGCAAGAGACGCCAGGTAGACATAATATGGTGTAGGTATATTTCCCACATTATCAGTGGCAATAACTTACCGTCTACCAAGGTACGCTTGACCCTTCCCAACGTGGCCGACCTTGGGCTGGATGGGGCTCTCTCGAAGACCTGGGAGTACTGGCCTCTGTCACCAGCTCTGGCCTTCACGGTACCAGGTGACCTGTGTGACCTTGGTGGAAACGATGTGTACTGGTTGTGTTCAGTCGGCTGTGGCAGCAGGCGCTGTTGCTCGTGTAGCTGGAGATAGTTTTCAGGCTGAAAGAAACATAAAAATGGAATGTAAAGGTAAGGTAACTTGAGCTGTAAGATTGACGTGTTTTGGTAAGTCTATCTGTGACATCATAGATTTTAAATGAATGGACCGATTATGATGCGGTTTTTTGCTGTGAATGTGATTGAGATAATTCATGAAATATAGTTTTAAGAAAAATTACAGGTTTTTATTTTTTATTTTTTATTTTTACGTTTTTCTATTTTATTTTTGGTTTTTAAGCTTAAATTATGTATAAAACATAACATCCTTGCTTCATTAAAATTATTTATTCTTTCATTGTTATGTGCCTCACATAACAGTATAACAAATTTTATATCTACGGAAGCCACGTGTTTGTATTTTAGAAATCCCCGCGTGGCTTATAATTACAGCGACCGTTGGAGTAGTCATTAAGCCAACTACATCTCATTGTTCATTATGAGAGGCTGCCAGGGGACATTAATAGGCTGTTACCGTGTTTACACAGTCATGTATACCAACAGCCTTTTATATTTTCTATTAGCAAGCTGAACTGTATTTAAACATCATGCTTTAGAAGACCATTGATATGATTGTACCGAAAGCACAAGTAGAACACGAAAAGTATCTAAAGTTACCTTAAAAGATAATTCAACAATTATTAATGAAAATAAACAACTAAATCACTCTTTACTTTATAAATTAGTTAAAGTAATTTATCTCTCTGAATACACCTATAAATTTAAGGCCTATTTCGGAATTCATTCAGCTGAAATAGATTGTTCCGATCGTCTGAAACTAATTTATTCTTTCGACTAAATCTGTGACTATTTTTATTATTTACTCACTTCTCCTTCCTTCCTCCAAGTATTGGGTACTTTTCTCTTAGTGGCTCTCAACCAAGCCAGTCGTGCCAGTCTGGCTAATGAAGCTCCGAGTCCTGCTAAACAGGCCAGTGTGAGTGGCACTCCTGCTGCAGCGTACGCTACTGTGGCTGCCCTTCCTGCTGCTGTTCGTGGAGACACGTTGCCGTATCCTGAGAACAAAGGTCATGTTAATTTAAACAAAGAGATACAACAAAAAACGAAAGTATTCCAAGGTGTTGTGTTTTAATGGAATATTGAGACATTAGCAGCAAACTGGATGATGATGACAAAATATTTTGATCCAGTTTTCCGGGAGGCAAAATATCGCAAGACAGATTTCGGGGTAACTTTTAATGGATTTACTGTTGGGAAATCGTATCTTAATATTTTTATGTCCATCATCATCATCATCAATTCAGCTTAAAGTCACCTACTATTGAGTATAGGCTTCTAAATTTTTTTCTACTACATTCTTCCATATTACAATCTATACAAATCTTACCTATAGTAGTGATAAGTGTGATACAGTATATCAGTGCTCCAGAGAAGGTCCACTTGGAGTCCATGGCCAGTTCTGGTGGCTGAGCTTCGGGAGACTGCCTCGCTGCCGCCACTATTGAGGACTCGAACTTCCGCAGCTGCTCGTGCACAAGGCGCGTCCAGTTGCGCTCGTAAAGGACATTTAGACGTTCTGAAACAATGAGAAAAATAATTTTCATTTATGGTTTTGAGTGGCAATAAAGAGTGAGAGTGGAATTTCACCAGCTAAGTAAAATATGATATATAGGTTTTTTAGGATCAAACCTCGTGTCTTGTATGAGAAAAAGCATGCTCAATATCTCAAAATAGAACAATATGCTGGTATAACATAGATTATGGAATTAACGACATGAGTGGATATGGTCATTCACTAACTGTGACGATCTCAAAGATGTATCAAGTACATATTTATCAGATTTTGTCTCTATTAGAATCATCACAATCCTATCTGAAATGAAACCTTTCTAAGCTTCAATAAAACAATTATTACTTAGATTGTATATATACTGTAACGAAAAGACTGGAATTGGCCATCAGGCACTGAGTATTTGTGATAAGATCTTCAGTGAATAGACTATTATGATTTCGATGGGCCAACACTCAAATTAACGAGCCCCGCAATCAGGCTTTGTTTAGTTTAATCAAAAGTGAAAAGTACAATTTAACTTTTAAGGGGTAGAGTTTTGTAACGAACGTCGTCGGATTGTGAATAGGAGTCATTCACAGTGTCAATATTTTGTACCTAATCTGATGGCTAGGCTTTTATAAGGCTAGCTAGGCTCATTATAACAACATTAACTAGTTATAGACATTATAAATTACACCTTTTTATTTTTGATGTTGAATTTTTACATCATAGTTGTCATTTTTTTTGCTGTTTCTATAATTATATTATTTATAGCTAGTTTCATACAAAATATTAAAATAGGATGATATTCTATTCGCCAACCAATTCGAACATTGAATTTTCCCATTTTATTGAAACATCAACTGGCTAGAAATACACCATAAAATTACTCCGAAATATCTTATACGAGTATACTAATATACGACACTAAAATATATATGTAAACAAGCCTTAACAGTAGGTTATTTAAGTCGCTTCACAATAAATTGGATCAGTGAGTTTCAGAAGAAGAATATCAAACAATTTATCTCGGATTTCCAATTAGCCCCAACTGTTTTGGATTCTACAATTTATGTAGGTAACTGATTTGTCTGGACATTAATAATAAAACAAATTTTAATCTTCGGTTAAATATTATCTACCATTCAACAAAATGATGGACGGTCGATTAGGTTTTATTTGATATCATTCGGATTTATGACTAATTTAAAATTTTCAGTGATCTATTGGGTAAGGTTTTAATTTATTTTAAGGATTTGTTGAAATTGCGTACACATTTTACAGATATTCGATATCGTGTCGTGGTGACCTAAGATTATACGTATAAAAATATTTATCTTAATCTATTTGAAAACAACGATGAATAATATTCCGTCTTTACTAGAAATGACATCCGTTGCATTTTACATACGTAATTAAATGGATAAAAAGTCTAACGTGGGTATGTTGTAACCTGTGTTCATAGAGTGTTTAACATTGAATAAATATTATATACCTACGAGTACATTTTAATTTTGCCCTATGCTTAAACGTGTGCTGGTCAGTGTGTCCAATTACAAACGTTATTTTAATTCAGCTTGTTAAGTCTTTTCAGCTTGATCACTCCTCTGAACAGCTAATTTAAATTCCATTTGATTGATCTCTACATCAGGCAGTTTAACATTATCTGTTTTCTGGTAATTGGCATCTGATTTACCTAATGTTAATTGATTTTTACATCGTAAAAAAAGTATCCGTAATATAAATACTTACATATACGTTAATATTTTTATGAGTAGCCAAAGTTTAACATCAAATATGGAGAAACCATATTATATCATAGATAAAAAAGTGTCTAACATTTTAGTCCAGTAAATCGTATTATAAAATACAGACACATAAAGAACATTGACAGTATGACGTCAGACTAAATTACCTAATAATGGAAATAAAATATTTTTAATAATAGCTGCTCACTATAATTATATTAAATGTCGAAGATTCTAAAAATAAAATTTAAATTACAAGTAAAAAACATAATTTAAGTAGGAAATAGATATTGACATCCTAAAATAGATTATCAATTCAATAAAACAACGGCCACTCGATAATGTATATTAAATTAGAATTCTCAACTAATTTAATATCGATACACGTGTTTGCTTAGCCTAATTACATCGATAATAAATTATTGGTTTATAATGAATGAGTTATGGCACTCGTAATAAATCATATGAAGGACAAAACACATGTCAAAGTGACATCGGTTGAAATAATAGATTTATATTATACTAGCGAGTCGCTCCGGCCCCGGCCCCGGCTTTGCTCGGTAACCGGAATTTCTCGGCATATATGCCTTTCTTGATAGTCACTGTGTCTATTGCTACAAACTTTTGCTAGTAGTTAAAAGAATCTAAGCCAACAGATAGTAAAACTCAGTATAAAAATAAATGTAGAGGGTCTTTTACCTTAAACCTTAAGGTTTTGTTTACCTCTTGCCTTTTGAACATAAAATTAAATAATTTTAGCAACCATATGGGGCACGACACCTGCAATGCTAGAGTCTTCTCTAAATGAGAAGAGGCCTTTGCCCAGTAGTGGGACGTTTACAGGAAGATATAAGGAAATTATAATAGGAAAAGCTAAGGTTTGACTAAGACTCGGTTCGACGATCAATGAGAACCGAGTCTTAGTCAAGCAGAACATTGCAAACAGGGAAAATGTTATGTTTATCGTATGTGTGTACATTTGAATAACAAGTGAAATACAAACAAGCGCGTGTACGATTTCAGAGAAATCTATTTGTAACTATTGAGAAGTACGATCGATATACATACGTTTGCCTTAAGAGTTACTAAGAAATTGAAATTGCGTTTTTGTTGATTTTTGATACAAGATTGAGCTACATCAATTGTACTCCTTTTACTGGAATTGCGAATAAATATATTAGAAAAGTTAGGTGCATCGGCTATTTCATAATACCTTTCAAAATTTTACAAGGAAAAAGTTTCTAAACCTTTTTATAGAATTATTTATAAAAATTTCAGCGTAGGCGATTATCAAAAAGAATTTTCTAAGTGTGAAAAAAATATTTTCCTATCAACTAGCCCTTAAAATTATAAAGCTCACTAAAAGTAGGCCTTTTTAAGACTTTATTATCACCTTCGTTCATCAAATTTTCTTAACACCGAAGTCTAAAAATCCAATCAAGAGCAACTGTTGACACTTCGATTCGCGGGAAAAAGTCCCGGTTCAAACGTAGATAGAAAGCGTTCAGTGGCAGCCCTATCTCGATCTGTTTACGGTTCCTATCTGAATTGGTTTCGTGATCCCGCATCCCAGGGGTGTCGCGTTACCTCACCGTAATTGATATTGACGTTAGGTGTGCTGAAAAATGTCAAGTGTCATTATTTTTATAAGGTAAGGTAAACTAGGTGGTTTTGTTTTATAAGAAAGGACTATTGAACGATGAGTGAACTTCATATTTTCTGAAAATATATTAAATTAATAATAAATGTATGAAAGTTCTATTTTTATTTAGATCGTTATTATCTACATAATACAGTAAATATTAATATTTTTGTTATCACTCCTGATTAAAGTTAAGAGGTTTTCTCTACAATTTATTCAAGCGTAACTTTGCCTGTCAAAATTTATTAACAATAAACTTTAATATTTCCCCATCTAAAAAGTGTAATATAAAATTATTTGAAACACAAAGTCCGCAAAGGTTGCCTGTATTTTGCTATTTTACGATATCCGAACATAAAATTGAGACGGTATCATTTCGGCCATGAATTCAAACGCAGGTCGGCCTATAAACTGTGTACCTTGAGGCGATATTTGAAACTTCGCCAACGGAGACGTAGATTTAATATTGTAGGAAAAACTTGCACAGAGACTAAGTCACTGCTGTTTTTACTTTAGCCTATTTTGGTAACACATAAAAACACGGCACATACACGACCGAATTTACGTCATATAAAACAAAATAAAAAAAAACTTATTTAAAAAATAATTGTCCAGTTCATTTACAGTTAATCCAGTGTTCCATCTTCGAAATTTACAGTTCAAACAAACAATGCAGTTTTTAAACTACAAAACGATTAAACAGAATAGTTTAAAATTGGAACGTATGAAAATTCCAGCAAATTAATTAATTAACATTTGCTTTGCAGTTCCAAAATCAAACAAACGTTTTCGTAACGTACTGGCAGTAAAGGTATCTAACTGAATTTAATACCCATTGTGTCTTGAAGCAAAATACACAGCGTGCTCCACAAATGTAATTAATTAATTTCTGTAACTGAATGATCAAATAAACAGAACCTAAACTGAAATTACTACTGCCTGTAGTTCTGAATGTGCGATTGTGTTAGCCAGAAATTGTTTAAAAAAATGTTTTATCAATTTGAGAGATTCTGGATTCAGATAGGATGTTGGCAGGCAGCGGGTATTCGGAATACATAGTTGCAACTTATACAGGCTCTCGTTTCGAGATTTATTCCCGTACGATTTTTATTTCCTCTCCATTCGAGCGTGTTGCGGCTGATACGATGCCGTCCATTTTGCAAAATACCACCCATCGTTCTGCAATGGGAACGGTATTTTGTATTGTGTGAAGTGTTTGAAAATACTTTAAGTAGGTGAGAAGCGTCATATGGTTGTATTTTATCATTGAGGTTTTTTTTTTTATTTTGTTGCAGCAGAAAATAAGGTATATGATGTTAAACAGAAAATATTAATTACAGACATTAACAGATAATTTCATATATCAAAAAAAAATGTTTTTTTCTGAAATTAGTCATCTAATTAAATTACAATTCTACAAACACTTTAAACGTCAAAAGTTATGAATGAAGCATAGCTCAAGGGTTTAGGTGAAACCTAACCAAATCTGACCACTTGCCAAAATATTGAGCTAAGATAATAAAACTTTAAACGAATAACATCAACAAACCATCATCATAACCTCTAATTGTCTAACGTTTATCACGTAGGTTGGTCCCAAACTGCTAACTGTTGCCGTTTTCACCCATTTTCAACGATTTTCCAACAAAACGCGGCAATTTCACGGTCACGCGATACATCGCTTCGTCTTTGTCTGTCGTACCGAAAGTTCCTTTTTATTCTGTTTATAAAGGATAATGTTTTCACCGAGTTCCCTTTGAACGAAGGTAATTATTGAGCTTCAAATAATATGTAAATAGTATTCAAATTGAAGCAACTTTACCAACTGTCAATTGTTTTTGTCTACTAAATTGTTGTTTATTATTTTTAGGTATGTTGCTTAGGTACATTAAAAAAAAGTATTTGTAGGTAAGAGAACCATAAAACTAACAGCATGTATGAGGGGAATAATGAAAGTGGACAAAGCGAAATAAGTGTATAAGGATCGTAGCAAGTGGACTATATGTTTTTTTTTAGATTAGATTATTTTTTATTATCAAATTTTTATTATGATAAATAGAAAAAAAAAGCTACTCTAAGCTGTCCATATTCGTATGTAGCATATTATTAGTGAAAAATTTTAGTTTACCAATATCAAAAAGCCGTTTATTCCTTTTACAAATACACAATATTTTTAAAAAGCTTTCCTTTATTTTAACAATAGGCCCCACCAATTATCCCCGATTGCCTCTCGCCATGAAAGCCGTACAAAACCTTTTGATATTACGCCTAATCGGGTCGGTTTCCTTAAAAACATAGCTGTTATTGAGATCAATCAGCCGGATTGATGACTTGAAAGGAGGCTGGTATAATGGAGATGAAGGTTAACGACCTTTGGTTTATTGAGTTTAAAGACTGTCGTCATTAAAGGTGTTTAATAGAAATGGAAATGACAATGCTGCGTTTATTTGATGCTGAATATCGATTACTAAAGTCTAAAAAGTCTGTATGTAACTTACACCACTTTTTTTTTTTGAAAACTTTTGAGTGTGTTTTAAATGTGAAAAATTTATGTGAAGATATAATATATAGCGAGTTCTGCTGATTGCTGGTAAAGCAGGCAGATTGAGTACTTACTTATGTTGAGTATATGAATTTTCTCAATATAAGTAATTTAATAACTCTTTACTACAAGTCTACATACAAAATTATTTGTTTATCCTCCCATTACAGATTTCATATTCCATCTAGTTTTCTGGAAGTTTATTGATCCGCAAATATTTCTTAAATGCAATCTTGATAGAGTCAAAAATAAAATCTACGTATGATAGCATACGTATGATACCAATTATCTAATACCTAATATCATAAGTATGATACCAATTACATTATCACGTTGACAATGGCAATCACATAACATTACATCCCAAATTCTTATTAACACTATCATCATTACAGGAATGTAAGTCCACTTTACCTGTAGTGTCAGCAAAACCAATAATTCGCCATTTTGTGAGCCGACCGAGCGCCTGCTAACGAGTAAACAACGAACTGCTCTCGCCGCAGCGGAATTAGAAAACAGTTGAATGCAGGTTGTATAGACATGTATGTTACCACCTTTTACCTAAATGTATTCCTTCATTTTAGTAGTAAATTAATTATTTTTGTAATGATTTGAAGTTGACAGTGTTGAAATATTATTTTAGGGGGTTTCGTATTTTCCTTGTATATTGTAACAATTTGTATTTACAATTCAATAGGTACTTAAATCTATTATAACAACAAACACTTATAAATATACTAAAATTAAAACTTTTATAAATAATTACGGTAACAATTTTGAATTTGAAATAATTTATTTCTAATTTCGTGGAGTTAATTGTTCTTGTATTTAGTTTTAAAAATGTAATAGGACTATTTTTAAACACTGTATAATTTGTTTAGAAATGCATTACATATGACTTATGAAAAGTTAACTCGTAAATTCTCAAGAATTTTCAATACATAGCTGTCTTATATTAAAACGTTACTTAATTCTAAGATAAACCTAAGTCTACATTCCACTTTAAAGTGATGGTGACAAAATGAGGCCTAAAAGCATATTATAATTTAGTGGCGTTCAAGTACTCTGGCATATGGTCTAAGTAAAATTAAGTATTAAACTATGAAATCTGAATATCTTTTTTTAAACTTATTTTATCGCGCCATGTATTTAGCATTTAGTCCGTTTATTTTTTTTTATTATATTTACGATCCAGTATCAATGCACTTTCATACAAAAGGTAGTATGGCCTGTGTGTGATAAAATTTTCAGAAACATCAAATGCACAGCAAGCCTTGCGCCCTACCAATTAAAAGTTTGACATAAAGCAAATAGCCAGATCAACGGTGTTGTTGTTAGGACTTGTACTATTGTTTATGTAAAAATCTCACCTGTCATTTGTTTATTGACATTTTATCTATGTAGACAATAATTTACTATCTTTTAAAAATGATCTAAAAATTCTAACTCTAACCAACCGGAAATCGGACTAAAAAGCATAGTTTTTTTTTGTTCTTATAGACAAAATACTAATCTGTTAGACATGTAGTTTTCAAATAGAGATCATAAAAAGATTTATTAAAAGAATAGATTTTTAGCACAAGTCGTTAAGATTGGCTATCTCTGACCTTGAGTCTTGACCTCAATAACCTTCAATTACTTAGTTACATGAGTAAAACGTTTCAAAAAATAATTCTTTAAATAGGTAGCACTTTTATTAAACACATTCTATTTACCGATCGCGTCCAATAGCCGGGTTTACCTGCCAAGTAAAAAGCAACTGTAGGAACTCAAAAATAAGGTTGGTTTTCCAGTAACGGGGAGGTAAAGCTAGCGTGTTTCGTGTAAACACGTATACAGGGTGGTTTCGACATGCGGTAATCGCTAAACGTCCGGTACGGCTCGGTTCGGCCAACGCCTGTTGCCCCGGTTATAAAACCTTTATTAGGGTTCTTGATGGGATGAAAAAAGGGCAAAATACATTGATGTCTGGAACTCATATTTAAGGAGACACGATTTTTTCTGTAATATGAAAGAGCTTCTTTATGTGAGATGTGTTTTCTTCGTACTTTTTGTTATAGAGCAGTTAGGATTGATTGTCAGCTTATGTGTTCTTTACAAGAAGCGTTTTTAGTGAATTTAATACCATAGAGCAAACGTAGAGGTAACATAGGTGATTAACCTTAAATCAAGCTCATAATCACTACGTGAACAGTTAAGATAACTTCTTTTTAAGTAGCTTATATTTGCAATTAAAAACCAAATAATTGTGGTCAGACTGATGCCTATCTGACCACAATTATCTGGCGACTGCCTAGTCGCTCCTACAATAATGATATTAATCTTAATCCGAAAAGCTTACCAAAAACTTGCGAAGTTGCAACTTTGGAAGAGATGACAATAGTCCTTATTTCAACAAATTAAATTTATTTTATGGCTGAGACAAAAGAAACCAAGAAATTGTTAATGTGTTTACGTTTTTGACATAAATAACCTCTGCATGAGACTTGCGGTTAAAATAAGTCCCGGTCGTATATCTTTTGGAAGAATCCCAGGTTTTTGGATTGCCGGCGTTATACTGGAATTAAATTACCCTTTTTTAGATTGGATTACCGGTGTTAAGATACTGTCATTAGGAAATGGGTAGGTATAGAAATAGAAACAAGTTACTGATAGAAAATTAAAATAGAAGGTAATTGGCCGATTTATTCTTGAATAACAGATATACCAACTAAAAACAAACAACTGAATTAAATTATAAATTTGCTTCTTACTTCATTATTATTAGCAAAGAATAGTTCACTCGTTTAGAATGTATTACGATGCCATAGACAGACAGACCTACACGTAAAATTATAACAGCTTCCTTTTTACATCGGGTGTTAAAAAATATAGCAGTGGGTCAGTTTACGATAGTGGGTTTGGCTGTTAACATTAAGTGCAGAAATGGGATACCTATGAATAACAGCAAAAGTGGTAGATACCAGTTACTAGCTTGTTGATTATTTAGTTAATACAATGGAATTCAATAAAATGAGCAAAATAAATGAAGATCAAAACTGTATCTCGATTTGGTTAAAACCAAATTAAATAATGTTTTAATTGTATGTTCACCACAAATACTCTTTGGGAGCGCAAAATTTTGATTGTACACGGAATTTCATTAGGGTAGCCATTAACGCCTAACCATGCTCATGATAATGAATATTAAATCTAGATCCAGATTATTAATGTTCCATTTTAGCAGCTGAAGGGATAATTTAGTGGAAAAATGTTTAGAGATAGAAAACAAGCTGCTTAGATTTGTATGTAACACTTGCTATGGCTAAAAAGAAAGTTTAATTGGCAGATATAAAAAAGCAATGATTTAAAAGTCTATAAATTAAAACAGAAATATCAGGGTTTCTGGAAGGCTGATCATTTTAATCTGTCCTCAAATAAACCGATCACGTCTGCGATTCTTGACCAAAAGACTAACAACATATTGCTTACGATGAGATTTAACAGGTGACTAACAAACAAGTGACTGACTAAAATTTAAAATACGATAATTATTTAATCATAAAAACTTAAGGCCCTACACTTATTCGGTTTAACTTAGCATACCCCTCGATAAGTCTAGACATTAATAGAATGAATTTCAGGAAATATGTGATTAAGGTAGTATCTCTTCCGATATTATTACAGGTATTTAACCTTAATTCCGTCCTGTGGGATGACCTGATTTGCCCAAAGATGTGAGGGGTCAGACCACAAGGTTACCTTTTAAATCAAGTATCAAGAGAAAGGGTTGACTCATTATTTTGATTATTTTGCCGGTACAATCATAGGTACGTTTGACGGGGCGTCTATTATGAAAACTAAACTAATCTAAATAATTTACTTTAACAAAAATCAAAGAATTGTAACAAGTATTTCCTAAATTCAGTACAAAATAATAATATTACGACTTTGTCTTACAGAAAACATACATAACAAAATGAATAAGTTCACTATTTCTTTTACGGGTTAGATATTATTATGTGTTGAAAAATAAGAAATATCTCAAAAAAATGTCTTTTCATTCGAAATGTATTAGTATTTTAGTCCTAAAGTACCCGTATGAAATTGATATGAGTAAGGATAACTTTTTAAGTGCGAATTTATCGTCCCTATCAAATATTCACGACTATTAAGTAGGTACTATTCAATAAACGTAGGCACGTAAAATGTTTCAAGAGTTTTTTGATCTGCCTTTAGGTAGACACTTAGTATTTTATGCATTACTAATGTATATTTTTTTTTATATAAATATTTTCGCCCTGTAACGTTTTTTTTTTTTTGTGATAATGGATTCAACTGGTAACAATGCTTTTTCTGCTAATTATTGTTTTCTATCTAACCAAAAAATCCCTAAAAATACTATAAATTGCCATTGAATGATTGAAATAAACACGTCGACTACGAAAAAAAAGTCAAACGCAAAAAAAAGGTCTAAACCTGATTACCCTTACATTTATAAACGTCACATTGACATTAAAACATTAATCTAAACCAAATTGCCAGAGCCAATCAATGCACACATACATGTGGCACCTTGGCACACAGGCAGCCAGTTCTTGGCACGTTGCCAACTAATTAGTCATGTAAATGGAAACTACACAACGCACAGCGACACTCGCATCGGGGTTTAGGAGCGAGGAAGTCACAGGATCCGAAGAGCTTCGCAAATATTGAGGCTGAATAACTTTTGATGGAAAAGAGTTACTGTTGTTTTGTTATGGGATTTTTTAGTTCATTTCTATAAAAAGTTTGTTATTAAGGTTTAGTTTCGCATATATGATTATGGTATTTGGCGTGTATGAGTTACTCTGACAACAAGACTGACAAGTTTAGTTTAAGTAGAACAAAGGTGTGTTTTTAATTAAATTAATGTGTGGTTCCATTTATTCTGACTACTGCAATTTACAAATACTGTGATTTTTTTATTATTATCTATAGAACAATCGTCTAAAAAGCCTTTAAAAGTTTCATTAGAAAGGACTCCCCTAAAACAGAAAAAGGCTGATCGCTTAAAAATTATGGATTAATACAATATATTTTAAGACCTTGTCTCTTCCAGTCCCCATTCGCTTCTAAGACAGGATATGCAATCACTGATTGATCTCAACTCGAACGGGCAGATATTTCTGGTTGACTAAGTACCAACACATATTGACTTAGTTACCAACTTCTGAGGAACCTTCGAGAATTCCTGAAGTTTCTTGAATAGGATGTATTGGAATTTGGTAACAAAATATTGTTTTGGAAGCAAATACTTGTTAAGTTTGAAATGAAGTTCCGAAGGCCGGTGTTCTGGTTCATCCGGTCCGGATACACTTGAACTTTGAGTTTCGCTTGAAATAGGAGTAAAAGGGGGTCATATAAAATGTTGTAGTGCAGTTTCGATTAATGTTTGTCAATCATTCTGTCTAAAGTAATACAACACTGAGAATCTTTACATCTTCTTAAAATATTTTACAGTTTGTTGTAAAATAAGTAGTTCTCAACTCAGATATTATTCATACTTCAGGTTTAATCTCGTCTTAATTATGACTAATAATATTAATAAAAAAAATATATAAGAGGTACATAACATTTCTAAAACAAGAAACGTGCTGTGAAAAGAGCGATGTTGCGTAATTTTCAACTTTTTATGAATTTAAGACAGTCACCTTCTAATATTTAAAGTTCCACCTCTAAAATAATATCTCTCATTAAATAAACTTGATATTGTACGTGACTTTATAACAACATTATGATTATGACGTCAGCTAGTGTTGCAAATAACATCGTAAATTCCTATTATGTATGTACAGCGGTACGTTACCTTGCTAAGATTTAATATAGTAAGAAGAGTGCTAGAACAAAGTAATGTAAGAAGAGGTATTATATTCTACGTTTTATGCACAAAAGATAATTTTTTCTTCTTGAAAATTGCAAATTTTATACTGAAATAATTAGTGTTGATTATTAATTGGTTAAGGCTGATTAATCGTGACATTAGAGTTTTTTTTACATGACAAGACGATCTGCACGTTACGCTTAGCACTTATTTAATGCTGATGATAGTAAATAATTAGGAATGCAGTCCTGAAAAGTAAATAAAGCCTTCTAATATTGGCTTGAGGAATTTATGTTTTCTTAGTTGAGGCTGCATCTTCCTTAATAGGCTTAATAGGCAAAGTTTAAGGTTAAAGTTTGTCTTACTAGTGAGTTAAAGTTTGTTCTACTCTGTCATAATATTTTGCGGATGTTCGATGCCTTTTGTGTTGTTTAGTGTTAGTCGAGTTCTTCTTTATGATGTGCATGTGATTTTATTTTTTGTGGAACTTCCGAGTGCATCAGAATCAATCTGAAATAGAATAATGTATAGAGCACAAGCTAGCATGAATGGCTTGAAAAAGAAAATATTATCAGCTTTGTTCATAGGCCATTCCCTCTCTGGTTTGTAAAGGTATCGTTAGTTCTGATGTCCCGGGTTACATCTCCGGGGCAAAGTAGAGAGGTACTTTCTATATTGTTTCGGATCTGATTGTTTGTGGTACCGTTGTCTCTGATTCCATACCTAACACAATTGGTGTTGACTCTCCGACACGGATTAGAGCTACATAATTCACACTATAATTGTCAGTGAAGATGCTCGAGTCAGACCGGAAGAGATTCAGTTGCGAAACTGAATCTGAACGACGTACTATTAGAATGACAAAGTTCTATAGCAAATGTTTTGTTTTTTTTCTTTATAGAAGGATTATGTAGCGAGATTACCGCCAACATATACAAATACCGCATCGGACTTGACATTTCGACCAGGTTCCCCGGCCGACATCGCAAACTGACGTTTTTAACTTTTTCGATTCATAAATTCTACTTATTAGATATTATCTATGACTAGCTATCTACTGCATTAACTTTAATCTAAAATTCTGTAAAAAAAATATTGTGTGATATAGTCTAAAATATTAAATGCTTCAAATTTTTACGTTGCTTAACAAATATGAATAAAAATAATGTTTAAGACGTAAATACGCTAGTAGGTATTTTTTGCTAAATAAGTAAGATTATTTCGTAATTCCTTAACACAAAATGAGTGCCTACTGAAGTAGAAAATGATAAAATTTCAATATGAGACGCAAAACGTTTTAATAATTCACCTCAACACACCCGACGAAAGTCTACAGTTCTCATATTTGATTAAATAATTTTCTCTCAAAGTTCTCTTTGAGAAAAATAAAATACATTTTTAACGAATCAAACGGATAATGAATTTGTCATTTGGACGCCCTACGGACACTTTAATTGGGCTGTATAAAACTCGAAAAAGTTTTTATTGCGTCTCTGCTAATCAAAATTTCGCCACCCGAATCTGAGTTTTATAACAAATCTTGGGATATCTTTAAAACTCGTGACTTTTTGTAGCTCAGTGTTATAATATTAAAAACTTTGTCTTTGATTTAAACTTTGAAGAGTTTCGTTAATAAAGGTGGAAGGTTTTTTTAGTTGGCTGTGCTTGGCTAGTGTAATCCCGGCAGGTGGCCAGTTTCAGTCGAAAAGCGAGTCTTTTTCACTTTATCTGATATACTGCGTTCTAGATAGTGAAGCAACTTTGTAAACTCGGACGTCGCATCGCAATGTAGTCTGCACAAGAAAAAAACCTTTGTTGAGTCGGAGAGCACTTTATCTTTCGCGATTTGTATAATTTAACTGCAGAGAACTTGACTGTTTTCAGTGATATCTTGTGGATAAAAGAGTTGAATAAGTTCTTCTTGGAGTCTCAAGTATTCAGATTATTATAACACGGTACAACTTAATAATAATACATTTATTTATCATTAATTATAAACAATATGTACAGAATACCTTAAAATATTTACAATACTATAAAAACTAAGCCTACACATTAAATAGGAAAAATTATATACTAAATAAAACTAAGAACTAAAATAAGGCATCAAAAAATTCACCCACGTCGCTGTCGACTGGGAGTGTGCCCAAAAGGCTGGCAGCATTGCCACGTTGTATGGCAATGCTTATGCGCTGACCTAGGTAGAAGCCAGCGTTTGGGTCACACGAAGTGTCAACCAGGCGTCTGGATAAATCTTTAAAAAATCTGTGTGCACTCGGACCCCACGGACCAAGTGTCTCAACCCCAAACGGCTCGAATATATAACTTCCAACTAGGTTGGAAAATACAGAACTTTTACCTTTAATAATATATAGCAGTATCTTAGTGAAAAAAAATTTAAGTGAATATCCAACAAACTGTTTTTCAAGCCGACATTGTTGTTCTACTTCAAAAACACGTGAGATATAAACGAAATATGATTGAATAGTCAATTTACAAACAAAAAACAACTTGAAAATCCCCGAAGTGTGTAAGGAGCAAACTCGTTTAGTTTTCTGCAGTTTCTGTTACTATACGGACGTTTGAAAGTTTCCAAATTGAAAACCAATTTCGGGCCTTTGACAGCAAACAAGTTACGCGCGAAAAGGTTGTGTATTTGTATTTTGTTGTAGGTGCATTTTGAGGTGCAGTTGTTGTGCTCCAAGTTCTATGTATAAATTTTTTTATGGAAATAAGTAATATTGAATCTATCAAATTGCCATAATGCGGTGCTTTTTTTATGTTATACATCTAAGATAATAATAATAATACTCCGAGACATCTCACAAGCAGCACTAAGCAGATAAAATCAATCAAATAATGAATCTGCAAATTGTAAATTACACTTTTAAAACATTGCTTTAAATTAAATGGCTTGATAACGGCATTTAAAAGGAAACATTCGATTTTGTTTTATTTGAATTTGTAGATGTAAAATGTCAATTAATACTAATTACGTATTAATTACCAGGAAGTAGTGTTATATAATAGTTTGTCCATTATTTGTCAGTGATTCCTAGTAACATTGTCAAGGGAATAAACAACATACATTAAATGTCGATACATTAGTGATATAATGGCTCCCGAAGGTATCAGGAATAGTTAATTAATTAGTTTTGAATATACTTCGTCCTCTATATCCATAATTATATTATGTGTAAATCAATAGTCATAATTATGTAGCAACCAAGGAAACAAAAGCGAAAATTATAGCGACAATTTCGTTTGTGTGGAGAATCGAAAATATGAATATGTAATAAATAAATGCGGACAACATCACATACATTGTTCTGAACCCAAAGTAAGTGGCTAAAGCACTTGTGTTATGGAATTCAAGTACAACGAAGGTACTACAAACACCCAGACCCGAGACAATGTTGAAATCTGATTTTCTACATTGACCTGTCCGGGGATCGAACCCGGGACCTCAGACCTAGCGACACCTTGAAACCGATGCGTACGCCACTCGACCACGGAGGTCGTCAAAATATGTGTTTATTAAATTATCATGTCATTACATTTCAAGAGCTGATGTTGTGAGCAAGATGTCATAATTTTAATTTGCATTACCACTTAGTCTTTATTTGAAACTCATTTGACAATTCGTATATTATCTGAAATAGCATATTGCAGCTTCAGTTACTATGCATTAGTGTCATTATGGTCCCTTAGTGCAAATGCATCAGAACATAATGCGTTATTGGTAATATCGTTAGTCAGGAGATAATGCACATAGTCGCTTCGGATTAGGGATAATGTTATACGGTAATGTATTTAACGTATAATTTAAATCACATTTTTAGAAAATTAATAACGTAAAATATTGAAATAAAACTTACTTTTATGGTGAACAAAAAGTCTTTTTACGGATTATATCGTGTTTTATTACAGATATTAGTTCACGATGTTTCAAAACCTTTGCAGGTGAAATGATCACAGGCAGAAAGACACGGCAAGTGTGCCTGCGATGATATCCTCAAGATGTAATTTTATTTGAATGGCTTATATTCGCGTAAATATCAGAAAGTAATAACGTAAAATACCGTAGTAATAATAATGGGAAATATTTAGCCACAAAATTGTAAAGTAACATTAATTCCATTCTATGAACGACTACAAATGGACTTTTCAAAGTATTCGATTCAATTTTCCTTCTAAATAACTCAGCAAAAGCAATTAGCTAGTTGCATTTCAATAACTCAACTCTATTGATAATAATATAATACAAACATTTGATAAACGAATGACATTCAACAGCTAACACAATATTTTGAATAGAAACCCTATTCAAATTTGAAGGAAATTACGTTGACTTAATAAATTACGTTTCCAAATCATTGACTAGCTAAACCCATTATAGTAATGGAGTTATTAGTTGAAATCGATACTCGATTGTAAGAAGTTATATCGATAAGGTTGATGATACAAGTCTTTGGTTCTATGTAATTTCATGGTAGATATACTTTGAAACTTTTTAATAAAAGTTTAAAATATAGCGTAAGTATAACCAATTAACATTACAAAATGGGTTGTTGAGGTCAGTCCCTATACTCCAGGGGCGTTATGGTGCTAAGATTTCGGTTGGACCCGTAACGCCGCCACTAAGGCCAATGATGACAAGGCCCTGGAAGCCTGGACTCTTGCATCCCTACCTCCATGGAGATGCAAGGCTGGCTCATAAATGAGTTTCACCTGAATATAAAGAAGTAAAATAATGGTATTTCACGAAAACGCTGAGACCGAAAACCATCCACCAAATTTTGGTATTTCAAGAAAATACTAGGACGACGAAAATAAGCTAAATTCTCTACGATATTTTTATAGTTGAGGTTGTTTATAAAAGTAAAATCCCAAAATGTAACACGAGGCAGCTTAAAAACATTGTAATTAAGAAACTTATCGCAGTCTTGATAATGTGTACATTAAAATGTGAAGTTTGCTTGTTTTACTCATTTGTTTACGAAAGGTTCTTCCGAACTTGTTCCATTCAGGTTTCGTAACAAAAACACAGCAACAGATGTTTCTCTTGTCTACGTGACTAAGTTTTCAGGGAATTTGTGAAATTTTGTATCATTTTGTAGTTGCTAGCTGGTTTTTGATGTCTCCCATATATTTTACTAATTGCCTAGCTCAGATTTTATTACATAACTCAAAGAAATTAACACAAAATAATTTTAATCAAATAAAATGTTACATTAAGTAAATAAAATTACATTTTATCGACTTGAATTCGGGTAATAGATAAATCGTACACTAACGGGAATTTGCCTACTTCGTTACGATTCGAAAATACACGAATTTTAGAATACACAAACGATCCCAACGTCAAGCGAACGATTGTCAATTTTAAATTACTGAAAAACCCGTAACTTAACTTATAATTTTAAGTAGGTACCTACTTTGGCTAGTAACCAAATAACCTCTAATATGAATGCCTTAACCAAAACAGTGATATCATAACAGCAACTAACACAAGATCTACACTATCTGATAATGGGACGATTGTATCGACTTAATGTTCTATTTCGACCCCTTTATGAGGGTTCAGACCATATTATTGGTTTATAGCAGCATTATCGTTAGTATGGATTTCGTTTGGCCCCTCGCCTAATGGGTACAGGAAGAAATTTGCTTCGCGTTCGGTAATCAGCGATAAAAAATTGCTTGAAGATTTGAATTCTGAATTTCTTGTGGGAATCAAAACAGTTTGTCTGTGGGTTTAGTATTTGATATATTTAGTTCATAGTATTACATGATACTCACTAATGTTATAAATGTGAAAGTAACTTTGTCTTTCTATATGACTCATGTCCTAAACTACTGATTCGATTTATACTAAAAAAGGGAAGTACCTAAGTGGCTGAAATAAGGGATAGAAGTTTCAGAAGTTTGTATGGAAATGCTACTTTTTGCCGCGATACCCGACACCACATAATATTTTGAGTTCATCATCTAAAACGACTGATGAACTATGGTGATTTAGAATGCTCTGATGGCTAGTAAAACTTGAAGCTCATTGGACTTATTTGGGAACTATAAATCTACTATTTTGTTTTACTATTAAAATCTTTAAGTTTTAGTGAACATTGACTCTTGTCAATATTCACCCATTATCTTCTATTGGAACTATTGTTAATGTGATTGACACAATATCGACTTTCATTTATTAGGAATTTCGGGAAAATTACGCGTTGTTTATAGAATAGGTAACGTTGTATCGTGTTCCAAGAATCTTCTAATAAAATAATATCATCCGACGTTTAGTAGATTTGGCCTTAGACTAGAACATTGTTTTCCTTTCACTCCTTGTTAGGCCTGAAGATCATTTATTATTCAGTATTTTGATGTATATTGTTTCTTAGTTACAAATACATTTTCTTTGTCTCTAACTATTTCAATTCTCGGAATCCCGAATAGATCGAATTTTCTAAATTACGGATTAGAGTGGTTTATAAAAAAATATTGTTTTTCCAGGAAAATAATGAACATTAACTATATTTTTAGGCTAACCTAGTAAATTATGTATTTCATTTACGTAATTCCGCTCAAAAGAATATAAAAATCCAATTTCGTCCACGAATTAGAATAAGAATACTAATTGTCCTAAAAATATCTAAGGAATAAAAAAAAACAGCTACGTTAATTAGGGATCCAAGTTAAACATTTTTTGTTAATTCCCTCCAAATACACACGGGTCCTAAATAAATCGTTCCCAAAAGATCCCATCTTCGTTGCCTTAAAATTGTACTAAATTCCCGTTTGGTTCACATGGGACTTTTGGTACAAATGGTCTACAGAGTGAAACTTAAGGACAATTTATATATTGAAGAAACCATAAAAGTTTTTGATGAGCTAAAAATAGGCCAAACCAAAAATAATAGATCGATGAAAAATTTATACTCGCCACTGTTTAAAATAAAATAAAATTAGCTTTAGTTTCCATGTCAACAATAAAAAAAGAACAACAAAAAAAGTACAGTCGTGAACAGCAATTGCTAGAGGCCGGAAAACAAACGCATCAAAGTTGTGACAACTTTTATTTGCAACGCGAGGAAGTTATGCAATATTATGGCATTGCTAGCACTTGTGTTTGCGACTGTATTTAGTACAATGATATTCTGTGGCCTAGATGTTATTAAGCCTTATTATTCAACTATAATTAGAAGAACAGAAAAGTTAAGCTGAGAGAAAATAAAACATACTCGACTTAAACATGTTGATGTTTTGTGTTAATAGAGGATTTTTAGATAAAACTATGTTTTTAATTATCTTCTTCTGGCTAAGTAGCATATAGGTATTACCAGATTAACATATTATATAGTACATTTGCAAAAAACTTATAACTTAACAAAATTAAAGGTAAGACTACTTACTAGATTTTTACTAAAAAGTATACAAATAAATAAATTTCTCAATAACACACAAAAATAATTTATTAACCGCCTACATACGTAAACTGGAACAAAACACTAAAACAATCACTTCCAGTCGATTTCAAGCCTGCGTTATTTAGGTCACAGTACAGGTGAGAGCAAAACAAGTGAGCAGCGTTCTCAATTCAATTGTTATATAGAACGAGTTATTCGCGTGTGTTTGTTAGGACCACATAGTTTGTTCGATTTATTTTACACTATAAACTGGTTTCAGTTCGATGTCATGTGGATTGATTATTTTTCTTGGGGTGGTTCAATACTTCATGGATACGGCAACATTGAAAATAAAAATTTGACACCTGTGCGGCTGTGGTACTTTACTTAGGTGTGATTGTTCAAAAAGGTTTGATTTTTTTACATATTGAGAGATTAGTCATAGGTGACTAAAATGCATTTTTACCTACTTTTCATGATATTACTCAACACACTGTTGTACGTCTAACAGTCTAAAAATATGTTTCGTAAGTCTAAAACTCTGGAGAACAATGTAGTTTTACAACAGCTCTAAAATAACAATTCCTTTTCCAAGCACATAGCGACACATCGACACTATAGATATATCATGCAAAGTTATTCAAAAACAAAACACGCTGACATAAAATATTCTCCTACAAAGACAGGTGAGCAAATGTTCAACCTATCGCTTCCAGTCGATTTAAAATCTCCGAGAATCCAGGTCACAGTGCTCAGGTACAGGCAAGTACAAAATGAGAGCGCAACGTACTCAAATATATGATTACCATGAACATTTTGTCGTGAATTATACCTTACTTTTTCTACATTACAGGCCGCAAAGGAAGTTTCTAGAGTTCGCGTTTTAAAAATGATTTTTATGTTGTTAGAGGCACGTTCCGCGTGCGTTCTAGATATAAAAGTTTTATTGTGAATTTATTTTAGGTTATCATTGAATTTTTATTCAGTTTACTTTTTTGTTTTATTTTTTATTCTTTATGGCTAGTGACTTGTGAATTGTAGCTTGCATAACATAACATAACATAACATAACATATCATCACGCCTGTATCCCCGAAGGGTTAGGCAGAGGTGTACCAATATACACCCACAGTTCGCCGATATGTTTAGGTCCCACGTAATAGGGGGCGAGCCTATTGTCACTAACCCGGCACAAATCCAAACTCCGACCTGCTACTGAGAATTTCATAGAAAAACACAATAACATAAATTGGTCGACCTGGGAATCGAACCCAAGACCTCTAGCGTAGCAGTCGCGGTTAGCGCCACTAGGCCATCGAGGCAGTCCTTACTAAAGTAGCTTGCAGTACTTACTAAAGCACATAGTTTTAATTGTTTTTTTTTAATAAAGTTTTATTCTCAAGATCGTTGAGCGATAGCAAACCCTGATATTTTTACAAAAATTTTAAGTTACCATTCATGTTTGTTTGTTTAACAATGTCTTATAAAATTAAACAATAATTCCACACCCAGACATTTAATATAATATTTTTCCAAGCGAAAACACTCGACAATCGGGATCCATACCATCTGTTGTGGCGGGTGACGCATAAATTTTGCAACATTTCTCTTATGGCAACATTTTATATCATAATTTATGAAAATTAAGAGCTATACGCTTTTGTATTTGTGTTTTTATTGGACTGGGGAAGGAATGAATGCAAGGTCCTTGACCCCAACTTGAGATTTGTCGCAAACAATACTCCACGATTTTTGAGTGTCCGTGGAAACGTTTTTGTCAGCAATTTTTATTATTCTTTTCTTCATTCTTTAACAACTTTTATGTTAAATTTGTGTTGGAGCCAGTGGTTGATTTTGGGCTTAAACAGCTAGCTAAGCATCGAGCTTTAGAATCTATTAAAAAAACAACTAAATGTATTTTTTTGAACCAAGTATATCAGGAGAATATTCCATGTTTGATGATTAACACCTGAATATATTTTGTTAAAAATGTTAAAAAAATACAATTACCCGACCATTTATATATCCCATAATTTCCTTTGAAAAGACCTTACATTACAATATCAATCCATATAACTACAAGTAACAAATTCATTGATGATCAACGCAGAACTTACAATGTATGTTATTGATAGACCACACACTCAGCGGCGTGTGAAATGTTTGTTGGTACACGCACTCAATTAACCCGTTAAATGCAATTCCTGTATTCATATTTACATTATTCGGCTTTTGCTGAATACATTCGGCTTCCAAATGAGCCAAAATCATTTTTTTTTTCAGTCAAAATATAAGTGTGTTAAAGATAATTTTAAAACGAAAGGATGACGTTTTTAATCATTATTAAATTGAAGTAATTATTTAAATAGCGCAGAGTTTTATTTGTCAACTCAACCTGTTGTAACAAAATAAACAAAACCATCTCTTTTTCAAAACAAGATAATAATATCATTAAATTGAGAATAGCATCAGTTGCAATATATGGCATAACATTTTTCCTGACCAATAAATGCTTCATATTCAAATTTAGAATAAAATCTGTATGTGACAGTCTGACATTTTGAAGTTCAAGACTTTATAAACCGTTACCTGACGGTTAGACAGTCGGTATACTGCATAGTTTCTTGAATATTGTCGGACGAAAGACTTGTTTTGATCTGACTGTAGTTTAATTAAGATATTTCGATACGTCCAATTGTACGTACGATATAACCGCGTTGCTCATCGGAGCTGCATACATTAATTGGATTCCGAAAAACGAATATTTCGCGTTCAATTTCCCGACACTTCGCGCGATGTTGCAGGTATATGCCACTGCACACAATTTCAATTGTTACTAAATAACTTTCAGTGCATTGTGTTTAATAGGCAAGTACTTAAACAATTATTGGGCATTTTCCTAATTAGTACTAAAACTTACTTCTATTCTACAATTTTCATAACAGGGTACAAATGACCCAACAACCTAACATCGTGTAAGTATCTTGATACTGCTGAGAAGGGTTATCTCCTAAATCGGCCATCAAATAGGGTGAGCCCCACACTTGACGGCCGAAGCGTTTATAAAATACCTATTATTTTTCGCACTATTTACCAACAACTGCCAACCCCTGTTTGATATACAGCTGACAGGTTGTTGACCCCTGCAAAGTTTTACGCCATGTTTCAACCCTTTTTCAGTTTTTCTTTTCAAGACTGACAAGGTTTTATGAACGTTGGGTATGTTTTATATGCGTAACAACAGTAGTTGGTACCTAGTTTTGATTTTTTGGGTTCTTTCTTGTCGATGGTAGTAACATAAGTTTCTTACAGATAGATGGAACTTATCATGGCACAGACAATAGCTTCTTTAAGAATACGTAGGAACAGGATTTACTACTTAAGGTTTTGGTCCTATAACGTCCTTGAAAAAACAGTTTATTATGACATTGTCTTGTCGAAAATTATTCATAAATAAACATAATAATTATATTTTCAATACGAGTATCTTCAAATCAAACTGAAAGATAGACCGAAAAACGGTTGTGTATTGAAATTGAACTAGTTAGCAGAAACAGCACATGTTTTCACAGAAAAAAACGTTTAAATGCTTTCGATCCGAAGAAATCCGACACATGTAAATGAGCACAGAAATTACTGGGAGCAAACATGGATGGCACTTCTTAATTAAGAACACATCCGATGGTAATTACCTTTCACGGTAAACTTTCGATATTTTTATTGCTCGGTAAGGTTGTGTGTTGTTTTAATAGGAAGCTGTCATTAGCAGTTTATTTAAATGTGTACACTGTAAATGTTTCTCTCACTTATAATCTAGGATATTTTTCTGATTTTGATGCGTGCGGTGTTAAAGGAACTATTTTGTAACAAATACGACAGTGTTGAGTTCTGACGTTTACGCGAATGTTAACAATTGAAATAAAACTACTTTTACTGATTTTATCGTAGTACGTATTTAGTTTTAATCTGCCCGTGACCATGATACCTGCAAAGGTGTCGAAACGTTGGGATCTAAAATCTCAATACGAACCGCAACACATCCGTAAAAGTAGTATTTCAATATGACAGTGGCTTTTTCAAAGTTATATGTACTTTCTTAATTATTCTAAGACACTTCACTTGACAAACTTTAACGGTGAAGAAAAACATCGTGAGGAGGCCAATCCGCAGAGAGCAAGCGTGGTGATCAATTATGGGAAGAGGTCAGTGCACAGCAGTGGGACGTTTGAAGGCTGGATTTTTGACAGTGGACTTAAAATAAGCTTGAAAAGTCTGATTATATGTATAGTTATGAAACAAACACACTAATGTGTGTTAGTGTTCCGTTAGTGCTCGAAAGCTTTCAACTTCAGTAAAATTTAGAAAAATATCGACATCATTTATTTTAAGCTAGCAGTAGGTATTATTATTATTATTATCTACGTATTAACAGATATTATAACTAACAATAGTGGCATTTATTTTAAGGCACTTTGCTATGTTTACAGGTAATCCGCTTATGAGTTTTGTAAACTAAAACCCCACTTCAAACCGTATATTTGGAACTACAAACAAATTAAAATAATTTAACCTTTGGTGTACATTTGTACAACATAAATGTTAGACTCTATTTTCGGTTTAATAATTAATAGACGAAACATAATACTATTATATTTTACCTGATACTTAAAAAAAACTATGAAACATTCCGGCAACAATATTTTTAAATATCCCTGTTTTACTTACAAGAACACAACCACACACCTAATAAAATAAAGTACAAACACATGCGTTTACCGTATTTCTCGCGCGAGTCCGTAACTTTTCCTGTCCGGTTTCATCCGGGCTTACCATCCGTTTTTAAACAAGGATTTACGCGTCGCTGGCTTACGTGGACCATCGTCTTGATGACAGCTCCTGATCTTCCATTTCATTTAAGTGTGGATTTACTCACATTCTAACGTACTATATATTATATACTATGGACTGTTTTGATTTATTAACCGATTCCAAAAGGAAATCGCGATAGCTACGATTTCAAAAAAAATCTTGACATCGATATTATACACCTCAGAGGGGTTAAAATACAATCAATTATTTTAGTGGTCCATCAATTGACAAATTACCGTTTTTTGTTTTATTTATTTCACAACCCCAAAACGGAGTTCAATTTAGGCTTTTCCTCGTGTTCCAGTAAAAACATTATCAGCCTAAAGAAAACCTAGCCCGTAGCAAAGTAAATAACGTACTTTATTGGCAAGTTGTCTAAACATTTAATTCTAGCTAAGTACTAAAGATAGATACAAGTAAAACCTTCTACATAGGCATAGGGTTATAAAACCTTTTCCATTATTTATTCAACGTAAAAACGTTACCAATTTTTCTATTACGAATAAAATGGGTATAAAAGTGTTGGCGATCCCTGGAAGTTGCTTGTTACAGGCCTCAATGGGCCGATGTGACAGGACGTTTAAAGTAAGTGTCGAGTTACTTCACGCCCACCTATTGTTGCTCTTAGTCACGATCTGTTGACGTCACAGTGTTTTGTAGTCTTTATTCAGAGAAACGTAAAATGAAAGATGGCTTCTCTGAAGTAAAGAAGTTAGAGAGGGACAGAAATAGGCAAATATGAGAGATTACGGTAACGTTGTTTTGGAGTTATTAGTTGATTACATACGTTACGATTACGTTGGATAAGTTACTGGGTTTTTAAATACTTTAACATATACGTTTTTAACGTTTACCGTATAAGCTAGACGACATGTTGTAATTATGTACAAAGATGTTTGAAAGGTAAATGAAATACCAACTAATAAACCAATTTTTAGTAATAAATGGTATTCTGTAATTTTTTAATATTTAAGACAGACTTTTTCGCCTCGTACCTACTTGTGATTTAGAGCTAAGGTCTATTTTAAATGCTTCTACACTTCCACTGAACAAACATCGTGTTAAATATTTCTTTATTGGGTCACGCCCACATTCACGAAATGTTCCTTAGAAAGTTTGAAGATGTTTGATGTTGAAATTAGCATCTATCGTTCTTACCAATAATTTATAGGCTTTTTGAACAATTTGAACGACGAAGAGTGTTATTTTATTTACCAATGAATAAAACGTTTTTTTAACACTCAACGTGCTCCATGTACTTTCGGGGATGCCATTCATTTAAATTCACTTTTTAGTTTTTTATCAAATTGTATGAAAAACATTTAGCGTTAACCTATCCAATCTATTTTTTTAAGTTTATTACATCTTGTACATTTTTTATGTCTAATCAAAATTGAATTTCCATTGCCGAATAAGTCCAAAATCAAATTTTCTATGAAATATAATGTCACATTTATTTTAACCTTTCAATAGCTGTAACGATTCGTAAGCATTAAATATTCAAATGGTAGGCTATTATTATCTAAATTCGGAACGTTAATGATTCAGCAAAACCTTTTTACGGGACAAACAAACATCGCAAGTCCATTAAAATTGACAAAAAAAAAACTCATCTCACTTGCCATCTAATACAATTTGATTTGATAAATAAAGAAAAATAATATTAATTTTTCATTATATAATGATTATTATTGAAAAAATCAAGGCAATATTGACAATAATGTTAGTATGGCAACTGCTTAACAGATGTACTTCCATTAACCCACATTACATTATTCATTTCTTTTGAACAATTTTACAAATATTTTGTCTTTTTTTGATGACAAAAGAAACAATGTCAATTAGATCATCTAATATGATTAGCATCTACAAAACTTTAATAAAATAATTTATGAAATAAAATTGCAGTTACAGTAAAATACAAAACCAATTTCAAACAGTTAAAGTAAACTCAAATAAACTCAGAAATCGATTGAATCCGACGCCTCTTCTCTCTCTATAGATTTTAAATCGAGATCAAACTACAAAGGTGATTTTTATTTGAATAAATATTCTACACACATTTAAGTTTACATACGATAATGAAATCAGAGATTTTATTTGCTCAGTATTTTTGGATTTCAGTTCATTAAATAAGGTTATATGAGTTCGATCAAAGGAGTTTTTAAGGACACTAGTTAGTCCTCATCTTCTAAATAAACATTAAAGATAAAAGGACGAGGATTTTCTTCTAAACTAGTGTTCATACATTAGTTACAAAAATATTTGTCTTCTTTATTATTTAACACTAGCTGTGCTCCGCGGTTTCACCCGCGTGAATTACACTTCATACAATATGTTTATAAATTATAGCTTATGTGTTATTCCGATGTATAAGCTACATCATTGTAAAGTTTCATTAAAATCCATTCCGTAGTTTTTGCGTGAAAGAGTAACAAACATCCACACATCCATTCTCACAAACTTTCACGTTTATAATATTAGTAGGATATTATTTTCAAGATAAAACCGAGTTATTTTGCTCGTGTATCAAACTTGGAAGCCAGCAAATATAAACGCTATTTTTATCAATTCTCAGGAGGACAGAAAACTTGAAACACTGTTAAGAACTCCAAAAGAGACAGGAAATTATCTTGAGAGACAAGTTTTGTACGTACTTTTTAATATCACGCATGTTGTTTTTTTGTTGTTCGATGATTTTGTTAGTATCAATAACAATCACATGACACACAAACAAAATTTTTTAACAAAGAGCAAAAAAAAAAAATTTTTTTTTTCCTAGCCTATACTGTCCCACTGCTGGGCAAAGGCCTCTCCCAATTCCTTCCATAATACCTTATCCTGCGCCGCCTCGAACCAGCTCTCGCGATATGCGACTTAGTCATCATAAAAATATTACGTTATAAAATTCAGCAATCTTCATTTCCATTAGGTCGTTAACGAAATACACGAACATTCTAATATAAGTATATTTCATGCATAATTTTTCCGCCTAATTTCTATATTTCATGTGATAATTTCTGGCTTACTAATATAACAACACATTACAAGTACTACAAAACATACATCGCTCATTCTTTTCCATTCAGTAGGAAGTCACGAACCACAGGTAGGACCCCTATGCGGCATTATAAAAAATATCGAGCATCCCCGATGGCATTTTTATTACCCCGCAAAATAATGGCGGACGTTCGGACTACTTTCACCCGAATATATTTTATGTAACGTTTAACGGAATTGTAAATAATGTTACCGAGATTATTGGTTCAAATGAGGCTCGGTTTTAGAATGGTTTGGTTAGATTTGGACTGCTTAATAATTCATTAGTTATAGATATAGAATTAAAGGTGATATATGTATGGAATTGGTATCCCATTTATCTTTGACGACCTCCGTGGTCGAGTGGCGTATCTACCTACGCACCGGTTTCAAGGTGTTGCTAGCTCTGAGGTCCCGGGTTCGATCCCCGGACGGGTCAATGTAGATAGTCAATTTTCTACATTGTCTCGGGTCTGGGTGTATGTGGTACCTTCGTTGTTTCTGAATTCCATAACACAAGTGCTTAATAGCTGCTTACTTTGGGTTCAGAGCAATGTATGTGATGTTGTCCGCATTTATTATTATTATTATTTATTATATTATCTTCTGTCAGTTAACATTCAGCCCGCGTGATGGGCTTATTTTTTATGAACTTTGGTAAATTCTAAACTAAAGATTTTAGCTTGATAACACTAAACAGCAATATAAATATTCAAAAAAAAAACTTTTATTTACACCGGTTACAATTCTGTATCATTTAGGCACACTGTTTACTTAGCTACTTTTAATTTGGTCTATATTCTTTAAATTAAAATTTCAAATTGAATACTCAAGTTCTTGAGAGATATTTCTACAATTAAGGAAACTGCTCTATCTAGTCTAGACATCTTCGCATTATACAGCTTTACATTTGTTTCGCGATATTGTTTGTTTACATCAACAGTTTAATGTATAAAAGGGTATCTTAATATTTTGTAAAATACATTTAATTTTAAATGAGAACTCACTTATCACATTCATATTTCGTTTCGTTTAATATATCAAAATCATTATATTGAATCCAGAAAACGAAATAAAGGATTCGATGAATCATTTTGACTAAATAATAAGTTATGCTCTTTTCATTTGGTAGTGAAGTTATTCTTACGCAAATAGACACCTATGACCTTTATTAAAGAAACAAACAACTCTAGCTTCTTAAAAGAAAGCAACCTTGTTGTTGTTAATATTATATTCAGCAGTCTCAATTAGCTTATTCTTTTTTTCATAGCTTCATTTATAAGCCAGTAAGACCAGTTCATTATACAACAAACTATTCTGCAGCCGTTTAGCCTGTAATATTTTATTCAGGGCGTGCATGCCTCTGACAGAAGAGACAACAGCACTCTTACAGTAATATTTAATAGGAAGGACAGACGTGGACAATAAGATTTTATGTTTTTGTTGCCAGTTGAATAGTGGGCCAGAATGCCAGATTGCCCGAATGCTAGAATGCCAGTGCTAGGCCGCCAGGCTGCCAGTGCGGGCTTTTTACGTATTCACATTCTCTAAACAGTTTATTTTTATAAAACAGTTTTGGATAAATAGTATATTTTTAGCTGACTTTGTGCGGATGGTATGACATTTTCTAAATTACGTTAATATATACTTTTTGGCACATTTTATTTTATGATGTACAGGAAAAGAAGGCACTATTCCTCTATACCAGAGAGATCAAAGGTTTTTATTTTAAATAAGCAGACATAACTTTAGTTTAAGCAATACATTTACACTGGATTTTTTTCCCAAAAATCTTGTATAATTTAATAGGTTAAACTGTTAAGAAGATGTTTCGTTATCAGAACTTTCTTTTCTCAGTTGGTGTTAATTTACTTGTGTTATTTATTTAAACTATAATAGCAATAAAACGTAAATTGTTTAGCCACTATGTTCAGTAAAATTAATGCTATTTATAATACTTTTGACTAATACATTATGACGGGGAAACATCAAATGTACATAAATATAATTTTGCATGAAATATCTACGAAAGCACACAATATTTGTGTAGGTGTAGTAGATAACGTTTGTTGCCGAAATAGAACAAAGTTAAATTAGATTTCCTAGTAACTGTATAGCATTTACAAGTTGCCCCAGCTCATTCATTAGCAATAAGTTCTAATGTATTTCTAAATATAGATTCACTTGGTATATTCGTAAGTTAACTAAGGTATCTGATTTTTGTGAACCTACATTACAACCTACACTTAAATATTACTAGATAATTGCTTTCCTCACACTAGTGAATCACTTAATATATAAATAGTAAGTTCTTAGGCTTCTGAACATATCATCACGCCTGTATCCCCACCAGTTCGCCGATATGTTTAGGTCCCATGTAATAGGGGGCGAGCCTATTGTCACTAATCGGGCACAAATCCAAACACCGACCTGCTACTGAGAATTTCATAGAAAAACCCAATAACACCTTGGTCGACCTGGGAATCGAATCCAAGACCTCTAGCGTAGCAGTCGCACTTAGCGCCACTAGGCCAACGAGGCAGTTATACTTATAAATACGTATTACTAAGTATTTCAGAGCATATTGTTACGTATTCATTACACATACTATAAACGTCATGAAAAACCGAATACAACTGAATTAGGATATTCATAAAAAAATATTTCTTAATCGATTTGACGCAATTTATTAACCTACTTCACTAAGAGGAGGTACTCAATTTGTCTGTATGTATTTCTTTTGTATGAATTTTACGCGATGTCTATGGAAAAATCTTTTTTTGTTTTTTGACCTTAGACGTATAGTAACGTCTAATGCCTTCTATAGTTTACCTATTTATACTTTAGGTTACATGACCATGAATTATCTCGTCTTTCAATACGTCAGCTGTCTAACCAATCAGGCTGTTGACATGGCTAGGGTAGCTTCGTAAATAACACCATTAATAATGAATGAGATTGTATCATGCCGTTGACAAGAGCTATTAGGGTAAAGTAAGGATTTAGAACGACAATGGATACGGTTCAGCTGTTTGAGGGGTTCAATGCAGGATAGTAACTGGGCTATTGTAAGGGTGCATTAAAATAGCCTACATAAGGGATACTACAGGCTGAATAATCTAGTTCAATGGCTACATAGTATTAAGCACTATAGCTGGATTCATCTGAGTAATTTGTGCTAACATAAGTTAAAAAAAGTCAAGCTTAGTAAATTAGAAATAAACACTCTTAGTCCGGTCAAATTAGCTTCAAAAGTAACGTTGGGAACCAATTTTTAGCTGGGTGCGAATTAATGTAGCCTTGAATGTCTATTTTGACCGGACTACTCTATTGTAATATCGAATATTAAATGAGACTTTTAAAAAATAATTTACTATCTGCTTATTTTTGCGGTTCGTATTTATCCTGATGTGGCAGTAGGACTAAAAAGTCGAGAATTAAAATATTGGCTACAACACCAAAAAGGATTTTATATACGAAAATAATTGATTTTAATTTCAAAGTTTGGTACGCAAATTAACAGAAAACTATTCTTATACAGTGAAATTTATTAGTGCACAAAGATTTAATCAGAACTTGGCATTTCAACACAGTGGTCACAATGTAAGAAGAAATATTTTATGATTGCTTGGCACTGCACTGCAATTGCAGGCAGTACATAATTATTCCTTTCTTGTTGCATTTCTCCGTCGCAGATTGTATGGAGAGGTCACGGGTCATAACTACATAATTACGGACTTGAGTAATTTTATAAATGTAAAGGAATATGAAATTAATTCTCAAATGTTTGAGTTTCTTATTTTTTTTATTGTGAGAATCTTGTTAGTATGTAATGTATGACATAAATTATCATTAAAAGTATTTATGAGAGTTAAAAATCATAATCATTTTGTATAGGGGCCGATATTTCCGACGTCAGATATTTCAGATACAAAATATGTCATACTTTATATTATAAACAATATCTGGTGTAGACAAACCGGCCCTAGAATAAATAAATATAATTATAGTTGTTACGTACGTTTTTAAAGGCTCTAAAAATATTAACATTTGTTTTGGTTTGTTTTAGAGTTGAATAAGTTAAAGTATTCTGATCGATTCTTAATTATCCTTACTAATATTATAAATGTGATAGTTTGTGAGAATGTATGTGGGGATGTTTTTACTCTTTCACGCAAAAACTACTGAATGTATTTTGATGAAACTTTACAATAATGTAGCTTATACATCGGAATAACACATAGGCTATAATTTATAAAGAGAGTATATGAATTGTCATTCACGCGGATGAAACCCCAGGACACAGCTAGTGTTAGAGTATTTCTTAAAAAATATGTGATAATAAATAAGAAGCACATAAAAACTAATTCTTAAGAACATCAAGATCATCTCCATACATCTAAAACGATTTCCATCATATTTCCCATAGCTCCACACCCTAATATCGCCCTATCTTCATAAAAACGACATCAAATACCCTTGGATCTTCGACATTTCTTTGAGGACCTATTGGATCCGTAATCTTTACATAACTCTGCCCTACATAAAGTAGGGGGACGGTAAACGGAAACCTATGACGATTTCTAACGATGTTAATATCATAGGAATGGAATAACCTCTAAGGTAATGTTTTGAAAATTTTTGAAAGCTCTATTAAGTTGAATGTGAAATGTGACTGAAATAGCAAATCTAAAGTTGAGAAATAAATAATTAATCAATAAATAAAAAAATGCGCTTAGCTTTCAATCCAGTCAGGCCAGGTCAACCCTTGTTAGACCTTTTTGTCTAAGTTTTTTTTAGAGAAAAAAGAATTTTTCTATTTTCTTTTTGTTTCCTTTAGCAAATTATATGTATAGTAAATTAATCTTTGGTGCACTTGGGAACTACATCCACTATTGCGGGTTTAAACAAAATGTGATTAGGTACTGATTCAATACTTACAAAAATACGGATAATATAGGCTAGAAATATATTCTAAATATAGGAGTAAACAATGCATTTGTTAAGAGAAGCAATATCAATTATTTAGACACGGATAAATTGGGTCTAACGCGTGAAGTTCACGCCTACGTTTGTCAGAACGCTCTGGGGATGAATTCAATTATCTGTACTACGAATTCAGTGAAAAACGAACAAAATTTCAACGTACCATTGAAATGTATTGTATTGTTTGTGACAGACCACATTCTTATTTGGTTTGAAATGAGCACACGATGTACGATTATTTAATGATGTGTTTTACGTGACTGTCGGAAAATGCTTCCGGATCTCGAGTACTTAGTACCTATTCGAGTAAAAGCTTTTCTATTTTTTTCCTCTTCTATTCACGGTTCAAGTAAGTATTAAAAAAACTAGGTCTGTCTGACCACCAAAACTATCTACAAATCCATCTTTTCCATATTTAGTTTGTATATTTTTTAAACAATCGACTGAATATTTAAATCCATTTCTTAAAATTATTTTTTTCGCTTAATTAAAAAAAAACTGCCTAAAATGTAGTAGTCAACAACAGCAAAATAGTATGAGCCCAGACTGGGCCCAGAACCTTCTAAATATATTAAATCTAATTAAAATAAAGTAAATAAACGCTCAGGTTTTTAAATAGATAGAATTAAGTACATAATTTAATATTGAACACTCCTCAAAGGTCAACAATATTAAACGATCTGACAAAGTACGTATAAAATATGAATTTTAGCTTCCACTAAGTATATTTATTGTAATCGCGAAAATATTTATTACTTCCTGAACACCGAGGTTTATTATTCCGGTTTCCCGTGGACATTTTTATGGCATACCTATTTTAACGATTTATGGTAGGAGAACTTTTGCCTATAATATAACAGTTACTACCTATTAATAAGACTAAAATAGGAACATTCATATTGAGGTTAGTTCATTAACTAAAACATAATAATATTATCTTTACACACTTTTAGTTAAGAAAATATCATATGGGATTGTCGTCCTTTGACCATTATGCTGGCGGATATTTAATTGCAGCATATATTTAGAATATTTTAATTACCATGGCAATAAAAACCCATATTTCTCTTGTTTAAAATTTGTATTAAATTTAGGGAGTAGAAAAACAAATTATACGAAATCCTAATCTTTCGCAAACAATTCAAATTTTAAATAATCCCTGTGAGCATGACAACCACCAAAAGACCAAAAAAGCAAAACAAAAAGCGATTGAAAAATACATGGCCGAAAATCATTAAAACAAAAAGACAGTCATTTAAAAATTAAAGGTACAACCATAAATAATAGCAACATTCGTGCAAAGGAAATGAAAGGAGTAAAAGGTGTGAAGTGTGTGTGTGTGTGTGTGTGTATGTGTGTGTGTGTGTGTGTGGTGCAAGTGATCCGTTATCTGTGACCACACGAAGACCAAGGTGTTTCAAATGTGCCTGCAATTTCCGCACTTTGTTTTATGCAGGCGAGCTGTGAAAATATGAGTTTATTTTTAGTATTTTATTGTGGCGAATAAAGAGTTGGAACTTTTTAGGTAATCGTATGTGCTATAATTTGGCCACCAGATTTTTAGGTTCTAACATGTACCATAATTTGACTATTAAGTAGATGAGAACCGAGACAAAAGGTTAAGTAAATAAGATAATTTAACCATTAGATATATATGGATTTAAAAAAAAAGGTTAAGTCTGTTGGTTACAGGATTTTTGAAATACTACCTTTTTTAATTTTAAGAGTTTAACTGAAATAGTCCACAAATATATGTTTTGTTCATTGTTATCTTAACAAGTAATAATTAAAAGTTTTACACATAAATTACAAGTTTTATGGAAATAATCAAACATGTAAATTAATCAAACAAACATCAAACCTCTTCCCCAGTTGCTCTCACCTATTTCTCGGCTTACACGGATTAGTTTAATAAACAATCATAAAGATGACAGTTATATTTCAACCCCTCAATGAAAGCGAGCAAACATATTGCAGACCGTCCCTTGTTCTAAACAGTATAATTTACTCAGCCATTATGTCTCGGTTGCTCCGAGGTACAAACATTTACACGAATTTGAATGCACAAGTTTACTGGTTCAAGATATGACGTTTTAGAGCTGAAATACTTTCCAAATTTCTTTACGATGCCGCTGACATTTGTTGAACCAAAATTTAATGAGAAAAGCTGGATTCCAATAAATTTTAATTGTCAACCTTCAAGTGTGTAAACGTGGTAATCAGTAAAAAAAACTCTGCTTGTAATGAGAAAAGATCTATAACTGACAATGGCACACTTAGAGGCTGATAATATTATATTAATTCCATTACAACTTGCCAACACCACTAAACATCAAACCCGAAACTGCAAATTCAGACCATTAAGCACACATATTTATCAGATTATCAATATATCCCAACAGTCGAGTTTGTCTGACGAATTCCCCAATTCAAACATTCAGGTGAAACTCGCAAATACAACAAAATCTAGTTTGTATCGAACCCCGATACTTGCGATCCAATATTTGCATTTTCACCGGAACAGCGTTCGGGTATTCATGGAAGTGTAATATTTGGGGAGCATATTTGTCCTTGTCGCTTTAACTTCTGTTGCGTAAAGAGGTTTTAGTTATTTCGTGTTTATCTAACCTTCTTGAGACTAAACTGTTTGTTATGTACCTGCTTGGAAGTTTACGTTAGACCTTCATCTTAGTTGCAGTCAGGAAAGAGGAAAGTTCAAAACTGAATGCCTTTTATTTACAAGATCCTGTACATATACATTCAAAATCATTTGTTACATTTTTCAACGAATTTATAAAGAGAAGGTTCCCAATTTTTGTACGTATGTAATGCGTTATTACCGCTATACTTCAGAGGTGATCCCATATAAATTTTATCGAAATCAATCTAGTGGTTTGTTTTTTAATTGAAGTCGGTTTTTCTTTCAAGTGTATTGGTCAAATACTTTCATACTTTTCCAAATACCGACGAAGGATGATTTTTATACAAATTTCACTTAGATAACTCTATTGTTACCCAAATATACCCTAGTTTCTAAGGATAATGCTGAACAGATAGTGTTTATTGCAACCCCCGTCACTGTCAGGTCTAACAAATAAGATCCTAGTTCATGCTTCAGTGCTTAAGAGTTAAACCTCGCCTAAATACTGCTTGATAAATAACTTCTTTTGTTGCTCTTGAATAAGCTTTTTTGGGTAGGTGTAACAGAGATAGATATAGGTTTGTGTATACTACTGTTTTTATGAAAGGCAAATCAAAATTTAAAAGCAAAAAATAGTCGATAAGGAATACTTACCCGTTTTTCGTATTAGTCAATTTAAATTCAAAGTATACATTTCTAGTCAACTTGATTAATTTTGCAACATAGTCAAGTCTTTTCCAAATGTTTCTAAAAATATGATTATATCCATGTGTATATAAAGAAAACAAAATTAATTTGATATACAAGCTTCTCAATTTTAGATATCGATACATACCGTAACTAATTAACCCCGTTCAATTAAACATCATAAAATTATTTACAAAAATCAAGCTCAATTTAAAAAGCGTTCGACTTCCAAAAACTAGTAGGTTCCTATGTACAATTCATCACGTAATAATCGTGTGGAAAATGACGTCATAACATAAATATTTAATTCGACTACATCGGCCCGTAATGTTTGCTTAACACTGTAAACAATACCGAAGTGAATTACTCGCGGTCAAAATACTTGGCAGGTGACAACCCTGTTGACGTTCAGCAAATATTTCGAGGGTGTAGTAAAAACATCATTTATTTTGGTAGACTTTACATTGCATTAAATGGTAAGGGTCAATGACATCGTTGTTTTTTTTTAAGTTTGAAAGGCGTAACCAAAAACTGTTAATGGTAGACGGTGATTAAAAATCAATGTTTTGCTAGCTGTTATTTTTGTAACTTACTTCAAAAGTTGGAGGTTCTCAATTTATCCGTAATTTAAATGCATGTTTATTACGCAATATCTTCTACTAGATCAATAACAAAAAACATTTTAGTTAAAGAAAACTTAAATATTGTCAAAGAAGTCGATTTATTTTCGTAATCTTTCATGATCTATATCATTTTTTTCTTTCATCGAAATATTTAATAATCTTATCAGTAAACAATTAATCTCTTTATTTTCCTACTAAGCTACCCAAAACAAAACACAAACACAAAATAAAATAACAATCATCTATATGCCTCGATCCCAAGCGACGCGTAATTTTAGCAAAATGACAACCCAAATCTCGGTTTATTGTTTCAAATGCTATTATTTAAGAGATTAGAGAATCCTACGGGACTCGGGCGCTTAGAGATTTCAATTTGCGGGATATAATACGGCCTGATATACGTTTTGAGATAGTTTACCTTAGATAATGTATCGACCCTTTGTAGTTCAAAGGGTGAAAATTGTTATGAAAAATTGATGGGTGTTGCAGTGATGTGGATCTTGTTTCTATTAGTTTTTGATACATTTATGAAGGTCTATAAACATGTAAATTAATATGCAGTAGCATTTTTATTTTATATTCTGAAAAAGTTATATACTTTAAAACTATTAGTTTTAAATAATTACCTATGCTATTTGGTTCTTACTTGCACTATTTTTACCAGTTTTTTCTGTTTACTGAAAAATAGAGAATGCTAAAATTATCACGTATTTTTCAATTCGATTTAGACAAATGGGATGACAAGATGAGACTGGACTCCGCTTTTAAATGTGCTGTCCGTCAAATGTAAAATGGCTGACAGATAATTCAATAGACTTGTAAATTCTGAGTGTTCATTGGAAACAATTTCCATAATAAGAGGTCCATCTAAATATACTGTAGAAAAGGACCAAGATCCGTTTATTTATCACTAACAAAACAACAGTCTGAATAATTAACCATAATGATTAAATTACAATATAAAATCTAGGTATTTTCATAAACCCAGCATTTTATTATTAGACAAACACACACAGCAACGAGCCACTCTATAATCTATCTTCACATAAAAAATAATATCAGAAAACCAGAATTCACAAACACAAAAAACAATACCAATTCCATTTGTTATTGATGTTGGCTACAGAGTTTCATTACCAATTTTCCAGTGGATTTCCATCTAATATCGATGAGGACAACCAATGGAGGACTGAGACAGTATTTCAATAACCTTTTGATTATTCCATAAATAAGTCGCGAACACGGAGGATTTATTTCACAGGAAATTAGCTCCGAGTAAAAATTGGGATCGTTGAAAAGAAGAGAATAATATATTACGAACTGTCTAGGCCTGTCTTGTTCGTTTTGATGTTTTCTTTATTGTATTGGGAATTAGCTTTCTGTTTTCAGGTAAATATTTTATAGATAAGTAGGTAGACTAATATCAACAATCTCCTAAGGAATAAAAGAAGAAAGATAAGCCTAAGTAAATATAGAAATATAAAGCTAAGGGCTTTCTTTTTCCATTTGCCGTTCCCTAGTTTCCTTATTTATTTATTTAGATTGGAGGAAAATCCATAAATAATTTGGTTTGCAAATAAAGCTCTTGTATAAAAACAAATGCATACACAAACAATACGTTTAGTGTTTATATTTATAAGTTACTTTAACAAAATAAGCATTGTTTGAATAACATGTGTGAATGCCAGCAATAGGGGCTGGCAAACACCATTAAATAAAAACACAATTATATAAAATGTATGTACTATATTTCATAGAATTTAACCTAATTGCTATGCATCGTCACGTTGCCTGTATTAATGTATAAAGAGAAGTTCAGTGGGTCAATAAGATAACTCGAAATGCCGCACCAGTCGATAAAATGTTTGGGACAATTTTGTAAAGGAATTTGAATAATTTGTTAGAAATTTATCAGTTTAGTTGGGAAATTCACAATGTAATGTAGCTTAGGATAGAATTTGCAAACCTGAAGCATTTAAAAATTGGCACCACTTAATTGGGAATCTAATATTCTTTCCCTAAATATGCTCGTTTCGTAAACTCAAATTTTTTCTTAAAGTACTCACTCCCAAACGATGAAATTTAATCCTTGTATCGTATGAGCTGTTCAAAACATTCAAATCACGTGCAATCATGCACTAAGTATTTCTTTCCGAAAGTGAACTAAAATTTATGTAGATTTCAATCTAAAACTCACTGCAAAACAAACAAAATAGCTAACGTTGTAAAAAAGATTTATATAACTCAAAGATTCAGTCCATCCGAGAATTTAAAAGAAAACTGTAGCTTGTAATAGATATACAAATAGTTTTCATTTGCCTCAGTTCTTTGCATAACATCGCAGGGTATGCCCCAAAGAGAAAACGAAAATCTAGGGCGAAGAAAATAGAAAAGCTATTTCCTTGACTAAATCGTGGTTTTTAAAATAAAAACGGCATATTTCACGGCATAAGATTATATTTTATTTAGGTAATTGTTGTGAAATTGTGTAACAAGAAGTATTAATTTTTTTTTTCTTACTTACTGCTATATTATTATATAAGTCCAGTCAGTTTTAAAACCATACTTTTAAATAGCTATTTTGAACTTATATCATACAAATAAATTTTATAACATATTTGGGTAAAATCCTCCGTCTTAAAATTTTAATTATGTTTCAAAAATTAGGTAATTTCACTTACAAAGGGATAACTAAGTTTGATTTAGATTCAAAAGTTTGTTTATCCGGGCCACCTCATTTTTGACTTTGATGTTTCTTCGAGGTTAATTCCGCGACCTTTAATTGAAATTCACACAACTTTAGACATAACTTTAAAAAGCTTTTGGTAGGAATTTCTTATTGAATAAGACTTAAAATGTTAAACCAAATCAATGAAATAATAATAATAATAATCCAGCCGATAAATGTCCCACAGTTGGGCACAGGCCAATCAATGAAATATTCGCAATAATTATGACTACGACGGTTTACTATTATTGAAGACAAAACCTACAGAGGTATTTAAATTCTAATTATCATTCTCGTTTAAAGGCAAGAAAAAGAGTCCCAAGGTTTAAGAGAAAAAAAAAAGAAACCTAGTTCTAAACAAAAAAATATTCCATCTTTTATTCTTTGCACCACACCACATCAGTTCCAAGGAACAAAAGCGTGACAGCAGAACCCGGCCGTTTTACGTTAGCCAACAATGGAGCGGTACACCCGTCAATGTAAGTTTTGCCGAGACAAGACGAACGTACGACTGACACAAATTAGCCTTAAAACAAAAAAATGCTAAAAATTCTAGACAGAAGTCGCGTGACAAAACGTGAGATATGCTGTTTTAAAGAGCTGTACAGTGCACCTAAAAGTTTTGTGGTGAATAATGTTGACATGGTTTAAATGGTAGTAAGGTAGTAGGTTACTTTTGTGACAAGGAATTTTGGCGTAAATCTAAGCACTTTAAATCTATTAGATAGCAGTTAAGATAATATCTGTCAGATTTCCTCAATATTGCTTGAAGCATCTTACTTGGAACATTTCAACCATTTGGACAGTTTCACAGCCATAGATCAAAAACTACATAGAAGCATACTAACCTCTAGCAAAGTCCAGAACACCGCAAACCAAATAACTACGAAAGGAAAAAGAAAAAAATACCTGCAGCAGACTTCTCTAACGTAACGTTAGGCTCTGCATAAGTTTCCGCGCTTCGCTCCATGGTAACAATGTAGCCATTGTCGACAGAAACTTTGCCTCCACGTCAAGCAACGCAAAGATAAGTTAAACTCGCGTCGTCAACACAAATTCTCATTACAAACATGTCTGGCTAACGCGGAACTTCACAGAATCGACCCCAAAGTAATTGAGGTTCGGACCTTACCCTTTCACAGTCAGATCTTCAAAGTTCTTCGAGTTGTACCCTGAAAATGTGACAGCCGCAATTGAAATGTCTAGATTGTTATCGCTTGGTTTTTAATGGATCTAGGTTATTACTCAAATTATTTGACTAGGTTTCGGTTTTAGACACGACATGACATGTAACTGATCTAAAATATATGGTTTTAACCCAAATATCTGTGCTACATGATATAAATTCTTTATCAATTAAAAGTACCCATAATTTCGTAAATCGCTATAGTTACGTATATCATACGTGAATCAAATCAAACTTATTTATTGCTTTTTAATAGATACATGTAAATAAATCGATGTAAAATAATAACCCTTCTTTTTTGGCTACGCTATAGTCGGGTAAAAATATTTCGTGTAGTACCGGTATCTTACACAACGCGCTCACATTTCGCCACATCCTCGGATCAAAGTGAGGAATGCTCTTATCATTATTTCTACTTCCATATAGCCTCCTTTGATGGCTCCTACCAATTATTACGAGTATTTTCACTACCTGTTTTTACAAAAAAATCGTTTGTTTATGTCATAATAATGCTTTTGTTGTTCAAGACAAGCGAATTACAGCGTACCTTTTGCGTCTTTTCAGGAACAAACGAGTTCCTTTTCCTTCAATTATACTAATAGGATACCTGACGATCGCAAATATTGTGATGTAATTTAATAATGTGAAAAAATTTAAAGAATGCCTCGTTTCCGTTCTTGGTGGTCTTGGAAAATTCTTCCGCCGTTTTATTACGGGTCCTTTCTTTTATGCAAGACCACGACATTTTTTGTTCAATATTATTATAGTTAATACTTTAATTCACATTTAAGTGAGTATAGCATTGACCAGAACTTCGGAAATGGTTGTTTTATTTCAGCGAACGAATCAACGAAAATAACGGCATTTCAGTACCTAAGACTAAAAATGATGAGGTAAAATGGGTTTAGTTGTAAAACGAATAAATATTTACCCTACCTAACATAGAAACCGTTATTTAACTTACAGAATAATATAATAATCCGTATGTAAAACCAAAAACACGGGTCATTGCTCAATCGCCTGTGTTTAGGGTTGACTGAACATTTCGGTCCGTGGTGGAATGCTTTAATAAAACTCAAGGCCGTACCCGAAAGATTGGGAAGGTGGTGACCGTTGATTCTCAAGTTAAATGTAAAGATCAACCTTCAATATCTTCTAAAAATATACATTTTCCAATGAACAAAATGATTTTGTATCGTATTCTCGAACGTATAAACACAAGCCCTTACAATAAATATTATTAGGAAAATAAATGTTTAAGCCAGTTATTTAGTTCTGGAAACGTAAATTAAATAAATTTCAATGCTTCTAAACTTTAAGAGTTAAAATATAACGATCATATTTATATCTTCTTCTATAAATGAACATTTTCTAGTAAATAACGTCGTTTCGAACAGCATTCTTAAGCATACCCATTGAAAAGCTACGCCATAGAAAAGATTTATCCAGTTATTTAGCAGATAAGACGTAGGTACATTAATTAAATTTAGATCCTTCTCTAGTAGTTACCTACTACGATAATATTCATTAAATTACTAAACAATTCAAAATCACCTGAACAAAACGCTTTAAGAGCCCTCAAACAAGAAAAAAGGAACTTCAGAACTCCGAACATATTTTTGCGAATCCAACAAAACTTCCCTCACAATCAACAACAATGATGATGAAAATCTGTGTGTTCACATTGGGGGTATAATTCTGCGAATACAAAGTGTTTGTGTTAATTGCGGTGGCTGTAGCAAGGGCGGTATTATCTGCTCTACAGTTCAACGCGTCGAGAGTAAATTGGTACGGAGTTGTTGCAACGAGAAGTTTCTAGAACTGTTGATAATGTTTAAGTAATTAGTGCTGTTTTGGTTTAGGTATTGCAGTTTGTTTATTTAGAAACTGTTACTAACAAATCTTTGTTAGTAGTAACATATTGTAACATAATATAAATGCTCGTTGCATCTCTATATGGGAAGAGGCCTGTGCCCAGTAGTGGGATATATAGGCCGGTATATTTATTTATTTTCAGCCAATATCGCCCCACTGCAGGGCAATGGCCTCCCTTTCTTTCTTCCAATTCTCCCGGTCTTGAGCTATTTATTGGGTTCCAAAATGCTGAAAAGGAGTCAAGTTCGTCACGCCATCAGCTTCTGGGCCAGCCATGATTATGTTGTGTGGATTATTTTGAAAACATATTGTAGAATGTTGTAGAATTCAGTAAGCATTAAACATGTATATTTATTTATACGAAAGCCTGAATTACATAATAAGCGACTAAATTCTAACTTACCTGATTAAAGTTCAAGGTATCTTAATGGCACCATAATAGTACCACTAATACCACTAATACCTATATAAATAACTTTTATGTTTACCTAAATGTTGTATGGCTATAGACCTAAATAGTACTTTGTGGAGACCCTAATAAGCTATACTGATAATTAAATGTTTTTGCATTACGGAGACAATATGGAAATAGTTCTAAATAATAGGAAAAATATTTTTAAAGCGTTATTTTACAATTAATCCTGCCTTAGTGCTAGTCCGCACTACGACTAAACCGCCGCGGATTTTAACCGCCTGATTTTGTGACTAAAGGAAACTAATGCGTCCACCCGCTTTCATTCACTCAACATACACTCATTTACATTCACACTTACAATGGTATTCCAAATCTTTTAGTATAATTGCTTGTTTTTGTTTTTCTGTTTCGTGTATTCTTATATTCTTATGTTGTTACTTTCAGTCAATACCATCGCAATTTGATATAGGTAGTTAAAACACTGCATTGTAAACAATCAGGTCATAACAGGTGTCTAGCCGCGGGATGACCTGTGATACAGGTTCTAATGCAACTTACTTCAGGCACCAGTCTCTCACAATGTTAGCTCCTCGTTCGTATTTTACCTAATGTAAGTAACTTGTGTAGAGAAAATAAATGATTATATTATTATTAATGGAAGCGGCCACACTGACGGTTATTTACCGCGCCTGGTTTTTAACCGTAGTGCGCGTCTCGGGCGGTTTTGCGGTTACCACTTGCGGCAAAAAACCGTAGTGCGACCTTAGCCTTATAATGATATGTAATTTTTATGACATAATTAATCATTATTTTGACAAACAAATTTTCTAATTCTTGCCGTCATATCCCTTCGTTTTCGCAAGCTAGGTAATACCGCTGCAGGTATATACACAAACAAATATAAAGTTGATTGTTCATGTTTGTCATCGATGTAATAAAAATCCATTTAAAATTTTAAACTTTTGTGTACAGAATATATCGTTTATTTTCGGATTTGGTAACGCAATCCCATTAAACAAATGGTACAACATATTTGATAACCTGATTGCTTTTCAGTTTTCATTTTGAATTCGATTTGCATTTAATTCCCGCATCAGTAAACAGTTGTTATGACCTACAAATATGTGACGATTTTATATTAAACTAGCTTAAAGCCGCTGCTCCGTTCTCAATTTCATTTATTTTATGAGGATAAATTTCATATTTCATAGTTCAATCGCTTGCCCGATAGTTGGCCCTACATAATAAAAATATCATTTTTCAAAATACTGAACACACGTTTATAAATGATAGCTAAGAACTATTTCGATCACACCAGTTCTCAAACCAAAAAAAAAACGAATAGCGGGCTACGATACCACAGACAGACAGTCAAATACTTACTGAGATACACGTCAAACATTAGTACCATTCTTATTGCGTCAGGGGATTAGAAACAAAAGAACTTGACGGTGTAAATAAACAGTCCAATAAACAAATTGAGTATAGATTTCTTAACTAAATATCAAAATCAATATTTCCCACACTATGAGAATACCAGTAGTATATGATAACGCATATCATCGATACGAACCCTTTTTACTTCAGTGAATTAAAAACAAGAGAACTCGACAGTGTATATAAAAAACAAAAATTGAGTAATGTACCTTTGTTGATTCTGAATTCCATAACACAAGTGCTTAACAGCTACTTACTTTGGGTTCAGAACAATGTATGTGATGTTGTGCGCATTTATTATTATTTATAATTCATTATTATAGTATTAAATTCTTAACTAAATATCATAATCAATATTTCCCACACTATGAGAATACCAGCAGTATATGATAACGCATATCATCGATACGAGCCCACTGGGAGGCAATCTCGCGGATCGGTGCCGCCGCATATTGCACCTGACATCTGCATTACAGCACAAATATCATCCCCACACATTTTTATAGGGTTCCGTATTACAATTGATTTTGGAGTTCGTCTTTGTAAGCTGGTCAAGATTTGACATGATGAAATGGAGATGAATGCTATTGTCTTTTTATTTGGTCACATAATATGATAGTATTAAGTTAACAAATAATAATCTTAAAATAATTAATACCTACTATATAAGTCTACCTAGTTGGAAGTTACATATTCGAGCCGTTTGGGGTTGAGACTCTTGGTCCGTGGGGTCCGAGTGCACACAGATTTTTTAAAGATTTATCCAGACGCCTGGTTGACACTTCGCGTGACCCAAAGGCTGGCTTCTACCTAGGTCAGCGCATAAGCATTGCCATACAACGTGGCAATGCTGCCAGCCTTTTGGGCACACTCCCAGTCGACAGCGACTTGGGTGAATTTTTTGACGCCTTATTTTAGTTCTTAGTTTTATTTAGTATGTAATTTTTCTTATTTTATAGTATTGTAAATATTTTAAGTTTAATTTCGAAAATAAAATTAGATTTAATCTATATAAGTCTTAATTAAAATGTCCCAAGACGTGATATAGCCTGGGCAACACAAATTCCTTATTTATCCTTTCAGAAGCACTGTATTCATTTTATAGTATTTATTGGAGTAGTATAAGCCTTGCTATTTATTTCTAATTGAGACGATAACATAATGCTTAGTTACCTCTAGTGCATAATAAAGGTAGTCAAAAACTTCACTAATAAAATTGGCTCTGCAGAACCCTAAGCACAAATCCCACTTGACCAATAAACGTGATCAAATTGTATTGTCATCGGAAAATGTAAAAGGTTTATCGAATAAAAGGCGTTTTGTTATAAGTGGCATAGTTTAGTAAACTGCTATACACTAATAACAATAATATGTAGGTATGCATATCACACTTGGTCGGCAAAATGAGGCATCAAAATTCGTACATTTGCCTTAGTTTCATCTTTTTATTTTACTGTCCGTCACGCACTATATATTATTATTATGACCTATTTATTTCACTCACATAATGACGGATAAGATTAGGTAAATCGAATCAGTTTTTAAGTTTCGCAGTACCAATGGGTATTCAATATTAAAAATGTATTGTTTATAAACAATCTATAGATATTACAATTTTCTTATTTATATTACAATCACAAACTAAAAATAATTTAAACATTTATTTCCTCTGTTCTTGAACGAACTGTTAAGCACTGAAAACAACAGAAAATATTATTATTATCTCGCTAGTTCTCATTTCCCAACGAAAAGCTAAAATGAAAAGGCAATTACTTTGAGTTAACCTAGAAACACGCTGTATTTCAGCACAGGATTGAGTCGACTGCATTATTCTGTTTAAATAACTGGAAAGCAGATATTCTTCTCTTATTTCCATTGTATGTACTACCTTTCTTCTGGAGCCTTGATTGCTTGAATGTCGGATATTGTGTCAAAAAGTAGGCCTAAGGCAACATCATAGCCGTGAAAATGTAAGAGACTTATAACTGTATAGTATGTTAATGGATGTGACAGTACATTATTATGTAGCTTTAGAAATAACCAGACAGAGGAACAATAATGAGAGGAAAGAGAATGATATGTTACACATCGCTAGGTAACTTTACTTATTTCCATTGATACAAATAAACCAGTTTAAGTAGAACTGTATTGAGACACAAATCAAAGCATCATAAGACAATAACAAATCCCGCCGAGCATTTCCCAACGCAACTGTATTTTATTTCGCATTGGACACTATTGAATTAGAACGCAACCAAGCGATTGGCAGCACTTGACAATTGTAACGCGAACGAATCGAACACCACAATGTCCATTGTCGCATAGATAGACTCCAGTTTTCTGTCGCGGTGAATAACCGTCGATGTATTGTGACGTCAGAGATGGGAACGCGCGAGTCCTGGCATTGTTTCGCCAACGTCAACACTTCCCGCTGTAAATGAATGCAGAACTGGGACGTTTATTGTCGTTTAGATTGTCGTCGGTTTTTTTCAAAATGCAAATGTAACAAAAAATGTTGAAGCGTAACGGGTTTATAAGTGAGTCTTTAGGTTAATACGGACTTTTGTCGAATGAGGAATTTGTTAACTAGACATTGTTATGCTCCATTTTTAGTAAACAATTTCGTTGGCAACAGAATTTTTTCGTAGCAAAATGAAAAGTTACGAATTGTGCTGCACTCGTATGCCAAAATATTTGATGTAAACTAAGTTATTTGGCGCTGAATTCTCGAATGCTGTGTCAAAGGTAAAATTTTAAAGTGCTGCACTAAAACAACATTTTAGAGTACCTAAGTAAATTTTGACGAATAATTCAAAATCAGGAATTCAACATACATCATATTTTACATGGCTAGCACGTCTGATAAGTAAAGGATATAAAATTCAGAAGCTTTTCAGTACTTATTTTATAATTCATAAGTCTTACAACTAGCAATCCTTGCTAGAATATTCCGAGCTAGTTTCTGTGGAAATAATATCAAAATTGTAGTTGAGCTGCGTACAAACGTTATCACAGATTTACGATGTTCACTTGTTCAGTTCGCTAGTGCTCACCGCGGGCGATCGCAAACATTCCACGATTCTATCTTCAGAACAATTTCCAGTTACCGAGGATACAGCGAATAAAGTAAACGAAGATGACGAAATAACAGATTTTGAGGGATTTAGGATGTGAATATATTTTTGTTGTGTCTTTGTTGCTATGTAAAAGAGGTGATAGTGGTATTGATTCCTTTGTAGCGGCAGTTTCGTTGGGGATAAGTACTTCACAACCTAAACATAAAAACGAATCTTTCAGAATCGGCGGTCTACCTTTCACGACGGTATTTAACCTACTTTTCTTCTCTGTGACTATTTATTCATCCAAAGTAGTTTGCAAAAATATCTAGTCCTATTATATGCCTAAACCCAACAAGGGATACGAGTGATTTTGACCACTAAACTCATATGCTTAGATCAAAGAAACTGGACTACTATAGTCACCAATCCACCATTGTAACAAGTCTCGTTTTGAAAGCCCTCTACAGCGACGCTAATACAGTTACAAATAATACAATTCCAACTGATGGAAGCGTGTATCCTGCATGAATGAACGATGCACATTATGGCACAGCCTCTGGGCGTATTAAGCGCGCCGTCAATGGTGGCTACTGAATAGCAAATTCCATCAATGCATCTGTACATATTACACTAAGTTTGGAGTATTGGGAATTGGGTTCCATAATTTCTAATCTAACATGTTGTTTGTAGACTGTTACTTTTTCTCATTTTTTTGTACCATTCATTTTAAGTTTTTGGACTTTTCAGTAATATTTGGATTTTATTCAAAACTAATGCTATGTTTTTCCTACACATTTGCTGCAGCCGCATTTCACATGACATAAATTTTTGTATTATGTATGCGCTAATATACGCAATAAACATAACGATATTTCATATTCTTTGTGTTATGACATTCTATGGCACTTATTTTGCTCTGACTGAAGGCCTTAAGATCCTCGCCAAAAGTCCGGTGAAGCAGTCAAAGCCTGTGCTCAGGCTAACTACAAAGATCTCTACCAAAAAAAATGGCACTTATTTTCATGTGTGTTAGTGGAATATATTATTCTTAGATTGTACCTACTTTTTTGTAGCGTGTTCCTCACATTTATGTTTCGCTACATAAAAACAAAATACTATCACAATCACTAACCCATTTTCTCAGTACCTACATTCCCAAACATACAACGAGTGCCCCCAAAAACCGCTCCGAGTTCCCCCGTATAAAATATTAACAGACTCCGGTACAAATTCACTTTTATGTACATTAGACGTGACTTAACTCGGCCTGTACAAATCTGGTATTCACGGTAGGTGCATAATAAATCGAATTGAAAATGGTAATAAACCTTCGTCCGTCGGTGTCAATTCCTCGCGACACGTTCGAGAGCCACTAGAAACTGAATGCTGAGGAGATTCTTCAGTAAATCCAGGTTATTTTGGATTTTTAAGGGAATTTGAGGATATAGCGTGATGTAATTGGATGGGAATGTGCAATATTAGTAATCGAACATTGTTGCTTGTCCAATTAACGGCTTTATAATTTTGTCACATCGAATGGACAGCAAAATTTTGTATAGAGTTTTGTTACCTAGTCTATTTACGTGTTTTATTGCTAGATAAAGACCTCGGATGTTTCCAAAATGTTCTATTCATAGGATAATGGTATTTAAATGTTAAAACATTATAAGGTATATGGGTTTAAATTTCATCTCGAATCTGTTAACGATATCTGCCCAATACTTGTTTTGAAGTATAAAAATTAAATAAGGAATTCATTTGATGTATTTTGACGGAATTCGCTGTAAGTACTTTTGTTGGTCAAAGTACTTATACCAAAGGGTTTTTTAGGTTCACTAAGTGTAAACGCTAATAACTATATTAGCCAGGCCATTTCTTATTTGAAGGTCACCCCTAAATATTTAGGTTACACATACATTAATGTTGTGTTAATTATTACAACGAATTTATTGCTACAAATTGTTATAATCTGAAATTGAGGTCAGATTTAATCGAAATTTTGTTAAGTAGGTAATAAACATAATGTTTTTATAAGAGTATTGAGTTCAGAAACCTCAAAATTTTCAAGGAAATTACTGCTTCCCGATATAAAGAAAATAAATTGTGTTGGTAAGTATTTTGGAAATTATTGTTTGGTAGAAATATTGTGTGAATAAACCTCAAGTAACAAGTAATGGCTGAACTGTTCAACTTTTATCATAATGGGGTAAAAGTATAACGAAATAATCTCGGCAATCATTTACCAAAGTTGAAACACCAATATCACGGTAAACTCCCATTAATAAGAGTGGGAAAAGCCGCTGTTATAAAGTCTATAATTCACGCAAATAACTTAATAGAAGTTAACTTGAAAATTTACATAATAACCGCCTTTTCAACGTTTTGTAAGTTATTTTTCATTGAGGCTGAGGTTAATTGTAGCCACTTATATGTACTGAAGTGATGTTTGTACCTAGGCGCAATTTAATACACTGAATTAATATCTAAACGATTAAAGATAATTTAATTAGATAGCTTTTTAGACTAAAAATAATAAAAATGAAGATATTATTTTCGGACGCATGCAAAATAAAAAAATATAGCAAATATTGATTACTCAGTATTTGTTATATTTTTCATAAAATATATTATAAATATTTTCTGAGTACATCAGTTGATTGTCATTTGTTTTCCTGATCATGTCAATTCGTGTTAAAAAGAAATGATTCAAGCCCGCGCGAGCGTCAATAAAAATAACAGTGAAATAAAATGTCACAATAAATCATTCTAGACTGTCCGCAACTGTACAAACTTCCACATTGATAAAAGAACAACTGACTCAGTATGTTTCTAACAAAGAATAAAGTAAGCTGACAATTTGAGATAAATTCTTTTTAGGAAATAAACTGTTCAAGACCTTTTCTTGATGACAGTACGACTTCTATAATATTTTAAGGAAAGGATTTATGTTTCGTTCAAAACTCTCGGTCATTATTACTGATTATATCATTCGTTCATTCATTTGTTAACTCGCCCGTGAGTTTTGTGCCCGTGTCGTTAGCGGTTATTATTATCTACTTGAAAATAGCGGGCTTAAGACTCTTGAATCAAATGATAGGAGACGTTTATATTTTAATCTATCTCTTACATTAATTGATTACACAAAATTGGAAAAAGAAAACTATCTTCGATTGCATTTATGAGATATGGAGAGAGGTTTAATATATTTTTTTCGGTACTCTTTCAGCGACAATAGGATATTTTTAAATTGATCTGCGACTACGGGAGTATCGTCAAAAATACAAAAAATAAAACAAGCTACATAGTTTTGAAGACTGTTACAAACTAATGAAATTAATATTAAATATATATCATAAATGTTGAAGTTAGTTCCCAAAAACATTTCATTTCTATTCACAGACTTCGACAACAGTTAAAAGAAACAAGATAAAATTATATTAACAAAAATATTCTTGTTATCTTTAATAATCACTTATATTTTTGCAAAAACATTTTCTTTATAAACTTGTGTCGAGTTATTCGATCGTGAAAGGTAAAGTAAGATTCGTGTTTGTAAACACTCTTAAGTCTAAGTAATCCGAGTATTAGGTTTCTTTGAAATCAAAATAAATAAGTTTAACTTGTAATTCTTGTATTTAGGGACGAATTAAAACAAGTCAAAACAAAACAAGTAAATATATAAAAAAAAAATAAAGAAGTCATACGAGTTCAATGTTTTTTAAATAATAATTATATTATTATATTTTTTTAATAATAATTATATATTTTTTTATATTGTGTTAATTTTTAGTTTATCTCCTTCTCACACAGTAATAATGTCTTGGTCATAGAAAAATGGGATATGTATACTGTTTTTACCAATGTCCTGTAGATATTTTAGCAATATTTGCGATCACAGGTGTAGTTTGTGAACTTTTCATGTTTATAGGTACAAGTTACCTATTTAACATCAAATTTTATCGTGAGTAGCGTAATGGATTTCTTATTTTGTTCTGAAACATGTTTATTTGAATCTTCTTTTTAGCTGTCATAAATAACATGACGACGAACGTATCGCATTGGTTTGGCAAAATATATTTACGAAACTTCTGTGCCCTATCTGTGTGCACGCGGCTTCACCCGCGTAAATTATAATTCATATATTATCTTTAAAAATTGTAGCTTATGTGTTATTTCGATATGTAAACTACATTATGGTAGAGTTTTATTAAAATCCATTAAGTAGTTTTTGCGTAAAAGAGTAACAAACATTCATACATCCAAATAAACTTTCGCATTTATGCTATTACTAAGGATACCAGCATACATAGAATAAGATGATATGTGTGACAGTCTAAACATTACACAACAGTAAATACTAATGTTTATGATATCACAGCGCTCAAGTTGTACCAAGTTAGCTAAGTTACTGTAACCCACAAGTACCATTGTCTCAAGACCGTAGTTCTCAAGTAATAATTATACAATATACTGCTAAGTTACAACTTCGAGTTCATACTGATGATATTTTGATTAAATAATTAATATTGTGTCATGTACAGAGTGTAGAAAACACTGATTAATCTTGATGAGAGAGAAAATAGAATAATAGAGAGAAAATAACTTATTTTTCTAAGCATGCGCTATCCCAACGCTGGGCAAATGCTTCTGCTAAGTCTTAACAGGTTTGAAAAAAACCTCCAATGTATTTTCGTCTGAAGAAATTACAAACAATAATGTATAGATTAATATTATAGAACGGGGATTAGCGCGAACATGCATAAATACCTTTAGGGCTTGACGTTTCGACCAGGTTACACCGGCCGTGGTCGCAAGCAGACTGGAGATGCGGTGTCATTGCTCCGTGCACGAAGTAGATGATTTTTCATCTACCCCCTTTTCTTCAAATACCCTACACACTACACTGACCGTGTCCGTACTATGTTCACTAACCGACTTTGCAGAGAATCGAGGTTGTGTTAAGGGAATCACTGGATACCAAGATGCAGGTAGTTTAAAGCCGTCTTCCCGATTGAAATTTGGATGCTTCTTTATTTCAATCGCTTCTCGCACTACTCTCGAATGAAAGTGGCGATCGGTGGAGAGGACTTGCGCGCGATGGAATTGAATCCAGTGATTAACGCCAGCTTGGAGTACGTGATCTGCTATTGCCGATTTAGTGGTCTGACGGTTCTTAACAGCTGCGATATGCTCTTTGAGCCTTTCCGCGATAGTTCGCTTCGTTTGCCCGATGTACGATTTACCGCAGCTGCAGTCGATTTTATAGACACCTGGCTGTTGTAGGGGTAAAACATCCTTCAGTGTGCGCACCATGTTGTGTACCTTTGTCCCCGGAGTATAGACAGTCGGTATGGAGACTTTTCTAAGTACTGCCCCAATCTTGTCCGTAACTCCTCTGACATATGGCATGTAGGCTCTTTGTCTATTAACGTCCGGATGTCTGACCCGCTTTGACGGTCGTTTCATTTTCCTTTTCACCTTATATCCATTTTTGTGTAGTACCTCCTGAACATGATCTAGCTCGCGCTCTAAATGTTCAGGGTCACAGAGGTCATACGCTCTATTCTTTAGTGATGTCATCATGGATTGCAGGTGTCCAGGGTGGTGATGCGACGTACCATGCAGGTATCTATCTGTGTGTGTAGGTTTTCGGTACACAGTGTGTGATAATGACCCATCTTTTCTCGCATTCACTTTGACGTCCAGGAAAGCGAGTGATCTGTCCTTCTCCATCTCACACGTGAATTTCACCTTTGGATGGATGGAGTTAAGATGTTTGAGATACTGATCTACTTCTTGCTGTCTGCCTCTGATGACACAGAAGATGTCGTCTACGTATCTCTTCCACAACTTGATGCTATTTGGCCCCAAGGCCAGAGCTTTTTCCTCAAAGTGTTCCATCCAGAGATTAGCAAGTACAGGGGCTACTGTACTCCCCATTGCGACACCATCAATCTGGAGGTAATGTTGGCCGCGGAAGAGAAAATAATTGCCTTCTAAGCAGTGTTTGAGTAGATCAATATAGTTGTGGGGCATCTCCATATCACTCAACTTATCCTTTACTACGTCCAGGCATTCACTGATAGGAACGTTGGTAAATAAAGTTCATTACTACGGTGGCGTTTCCCTTGTCGGCCTTAAGCACTAAAATGTTCGGGTCACTCCTAATGTTTTTTATCCTTATCCTTGGGGCCAAATAGCATCAAGTTGTGGAAGAGATACGTAGACGACATCTTCTGTGTCATCAGAGGCAGACAGCAAGAAGTAGATCAGTATCTCAAACATCTTAACTCCATCCATCCAAAGGTGAAATTCACGTGTGAGATGGAGAAGGACAGATCACTCGCTTTCCTGGACGTCAAAGTGAATGCGAGAAAAGATGGGTCATTATCACACACTGTGTACCGAAAACCTACACACACAGATAGATACCTGCATGGTACGTCGCATCACCACCCTGGACACCTGCAATCCATGATGACATCACTGAAGAATAGAGCGTATGACCTCTGTGACCCTGAACATTTAGAGCGCGAGCTAGATCATGTTCAGGAGGTACTACACAAAAATGGATATAAGGTGAAAAGGAAAATGAAACGACCGTCAAAGCGGGTCAGACATCCGGACGTTAATAGACAAAGAGCCTACATGCCATATGTCAGAGGAGTTACGGACAAGATCGGGGCAGTACTTAGAAAAGTCTCCATACCGACTGTCTATACTCCGGGGACAAAGGTACACAACATGGTGCGCACACTGAAGGATGTTTTACCCCTACAACAGCCAGGTGTCTATAAAATCGACTGCAGCTGCGGTAAATCGTACATCGGGCAAACGAAGCGAACTATCGCGGAAAGGCTCAAAGAGCATATCGCAGCTGTTAAGAACCGTCAGACCACTAAATCGGCAATAGCAGATCACGTACTCCAAGCTGGCGTTAATCACTGGATTCAATTCCATCGCGCGCAAGTCCTCTCCACCGATCGCCACTTTCATTCGAGAGTAGTGCGAGAAGCGATTGAAATAAAGAAGCATCCAAATTTCAATCGGGAAGACGGCTTTAAACTACCTGCATCTTGGTATCCAGTGATTCCCTTAACACAACCTCGATTCTCTGCAAAGTCGGTTAGTGAACATAGTACGGACACGGTCAGTGTAGTGTGTAGGGTATTTGAAGAAAAGGGGGTAGATGAAAAATCATCTACTTCGTGCACGGAGCAATGACACCGCATCTCCAGTCTGCTTGCGACCACGGCCGGTGTAACCTGGTCGAAACGTCAAGCCCTAAAGGTATTTATGCATGTTCGCGCTAATCCCCGTTCTATAATATTAATATAAACATGCAGCGCGATAGTTTAAAAGTTATTATTAATAATGTATAGAGATTAACACTCTTATTGAAATACAACAAAATGTTACCTGACTGAGACACAAGAAGAGTAATTCTTTAGACTGCAAGTCTGTACCCGTAAAAATCAATCTTGAATTTATAAGGATAGTACGAAGTCACGTCCTTAAAATTAAATAATCGTTTTAGATAAAAGCGAAATTATAACTACTTCGTTATTTGTTACGTTATATATTATATTTGTTACGTTCCGATTTTGTATTACTTTGAGAATTACCACAAACGACTCTCAAATTATTTGCTGATTTATAGTAGGCCTTTGCCCATGTTTCTATACGAAGCGCAACATAAGTATACCTAAAAACATACAGTCGAAATAAGAACTTCCTCTTCGTGAAGTCGGTTAGAAAAAATCTAGATCCCTAAAAAGCAAGCAAACAGGTCCTTCAATAATATTGTCGGTATTTCAAAATATCAATAACTTAAAATAAAACAGTTATTCAAAAACTCAATAGAGACGGCCAAGAAAATAAAGCTAGCATACAGCATTTTAATAATGCGGACGTTGGAACATTCTCGAATATTTGCAAAGGAATTCCATTAGCAAGCGTCGATAATACGAGTAATGCAAGTTAATTGACCATCGAAAGAATGGGTGCTTAGTAAAAACATAAAAATATGCTCCTATTTGAAATATTTATGAAACTTCCGATCGTAATAAAGAAATAGTTCTTGAGAGTTTTTATAAGAGTTTGGAAGAATTTTAGGATTGAAAATGAAATGCGAACTTACTAACAATTTAAGAATTTATAAAATATGTTTAATAAATTGTGACCACTATTTTATTATTTGTCGTACGTAAAGTATTACGTACCTACAGGTAAAAGTACACCGGCAGTAATTTTATTTAAAAGTAAATGATTTTACTGTATTACTGTAGCTATTTACTTTTTGAAGTAGTAAAGGATAATATTTGTTTTAAAAAGCTGGTTTATTAAATAATACAATAGAGAAACAATTAAAACATATCCAAGTTTTACTTTAATGAAGCATATGAAACCTTTACAAATAAACATGTATAATTACCTAAATTATTACCTGAAACATTTTTAACCAATTCCATAGAAACATTATGATAGTTAAAGCAAAACTCTATCTTTTAAGTGGCTCTTGGACAGTCACAAACTGCTCGCTAATGAGTCATAATATATTTAATTAATCTAAAAAGAAAGACGGAAGAATTTTCTCATAATTAGCAGACTGCCACTTAAGTACGACGGAATTAAGGGCTCTGGCTGGACAGATTTAATAATATTATAAAGTAAGCTAGATTTAATTGTTTATTTTTTATTTCAATAAGGCAATTAACATGAAAAAGATCTTAGTTTACTTTCTATTAGTTTTATAATAGTAATTAAAGCATTAAATTCTTTTATAATTATTTTTAACTCCGCCCTCGACACCACCCGCTACATTACTTTAAATATCAGTAGATATATTTTAAGCTAAGAATTTATGTTGCTACTAAGTAAAATAGGTAGTAAGAAAGAAAGAAAAAACATTTATTCGCCATGGTAATGATGCATAATTTAAATACACGTAGGAATAACAAAACGAAACAAAAAACATAAATAGGAATATAAAGATGAATAGAAAGATATTATCGTATATATAGTACGCAGGAAAACTCATCTATGTTAATACGATAAGCCCCAAACTGACAAACTCATTGCCAAACACTCATTAAAAAAACGACACTCATAAATACTTCCAAAGTTCCGTGAAGACGAAAAATAATTAATTGGTTTGAGCCCTAACAAAATAAAGCTACCTAACTCTAGGTTAATTAAACCCTCTGACCCGCCCTTCTGGTTAATTAATGATATTTTTAGGGTTTTTCTATAGCGGATGAAGTTTACCTTGCAGTAAAATGTGGCATTTGCGGCCAAAGTGATCCTCTCACGTTTCGTTTTAAGGGTTAATAAAGTTTTTAAAGCTTGCGATGACGGGTTAGGTCCGACTTGTAAGAAGAGGTTAATGTGTTTAGATATTGAGAAACATTTATGTAGGTACCGAAGTAAAAATATATACGTATATATCAAGATGGTATTGAGCTACTTCAAAGACCAAAAAAAAACAAGTTAAAGCTAATTTTAATAAAATATTTTCGTGGAAATGTAACATGCATATTTTTTTTTGTAAGGGAAAATCCTTTTCCTGAATTTTATAGCCAAACGTCGTAGTTACATGAATAAATAAAGTGTAAGCCGAAGAAACGTTATGTGATAAACAAAACAACAAACTATTAAATTAATGCACGATATTCAATTCAGGATATTACCTACGACACGTTCAACATTGTACAACAAAATTCATTTAATACCAACTTGTGTCAAAACACATATTCTCCAAAACTACCTAAGTTTAAACTTAGAGTCATGACATGTCTTTTCATCGTATACGGTCGTACTGAAGTTTCTTGATGCAACAAGTATAACGTAACTCTATCATGAAAACTGCAACTTTCTTCGCAGACTGTACTAAGACGGTTATTTTCATAGTTAGTGTGTTTCACGTACATTTACTATGTAATACGTATGAGAAAACAACATTAGTGTAGTTATACAAGCTTTTAACTTGAAAAGACGACAAAGTTGCATAAATCATACTCCAGACACTCAAAAATTGCTGCAAAAGATTGACTTCGTCAAATCATTAATTAATGGCTTTAATTTGAAGTGTGAATTTCTGCGATTTTTAAGAAATAAAAGATATTCTCATAAAACTTCCGCAGGCACATAATATTATGTAGAAGTAAACTAAGATAAGTGTCACTTAAAGAACGAAAAACATAAACATAAAAGGCACGAACCGTACAATCGCAAAAACAACCCATTAAAACAGATAAAATATTACTAACGACATACCGTATAACCATCATAAATAAACAAACGGCTTAGCCACAAAAACACCCTTAATATACAGAGCTAAGTCGCCAACAATTCACAATTTGCATAACGCGGACCCTAGATAGCCTGCGGTAGAAAGTTAAGTACCCCGGTATCGGTTATTGCATAAATAGCAGAGACATAGATTATTCTGCAGAGGGGAAGGTTTATACAACTGTGTAGTTATTAGTACACTGAACAAGACGGTTCATAAACACAATTAGATTAAGAAAACACGTGAAAATAGTCAAATTCTACAGTCAGATTAAAAAGAAAACACTGATTTTAAACGTCACTGCATACTTCTGGCATTTTGTGAATCGATTTTTTATAAAATAGGTCCTAGGGGCAATGATGTGAGTGTGATCGAAATATCGACTAACAAAATATAATCAACCCACAAATGACACATACTTCAAACATACATTTACGGATCACAACTTGGTCCTATACAGGAACAAATGTAAGGCATATGTATATTATTGCAAGTAACTCATAGATAGACATAAAGCCTTGTTTTAGTGATTCCGCGGCTCTGGCAAATGCAATGGTAAGGCTTAGGTTGAAGTCTTCAAATAAAACATAGTGAATTTAACTACTCTGCTATTTCTCAGTCCCAGTACTAGTTTGCCCATGGTTGTTCGGTTGAATAAACCCTTACCTCTGTGAGTCACTTAGTCTGTGGCAGCGCATCGCTGGCTCCCTTATACATGAAACATTCATGACGCTACATACTTTACATCTCTTCATGTGCAGCACTGATCGTAAGGCTACTTTGAACATTGAAATGCTTTTTAAATAAAGCCTTTAGACTATATAGTGTGGTTTAGAGCCGGGAGAATCTTTGTTTCTGTATTTCGTAATATGTAGAAAAGTAGACTGTTATTTTAGTTTTAAGTTATATTACATTACAATTAAGCCTAGGTATTGTAGTAGTATATTTCGATCTAAAAACAGAACAACTTTTTTCGAATAGGAGAATTTATTGAACAAAGCTGCTTTACAAAAAAGTAATATTTTTACATTAATTTAATTTAATTTAATTATTTTAAATTCTATATAGCCGTATTATTTCTGACGAAAAACATCAAAAACTCGAATGACAGCACGTAGCCAACTGTCAATTAAATAAAAAAATATACAACAAAAAACGCTCTCCCAAAAAAAGCACACGATAAACTTATTAAATAATTCCATTACCGTGTTTAAATATTTCAACAGCATTATAACGGTGTCACGTTGCTTGTATAAAGTCGAAAATTATCATCTATTGGGCTACCCACAAATTGCGGCGTTGCATTTTTCATGAGTCCTGAAGTATCGGTTGATATGAATTGTTGATTTAATTATTGAGATAGCTACCCCTGAGTTTGAACAATGGTTTCGGATCTTTTAGTTAATCATGAATAATCAGGTCGAGCCAATGTTTACCGGTATAAAAGTGGAGCGGGAAAACAAACATGGAGATAATGGATAGATCGTGGAATAATTAAAACCAGGAACTAGCAGGATTACTGAATTTCCATTCAAGGCACTGAAAATGTAACATAAATTCTTTTTACTACATTAGACATCAAGATTGTCGAAGAAAACAATACAGAGACGTTTATTTCAAGACACAACATTTATTTTAATACTAAAACCAAAAGTTTTCAGGCCATAAGTTTATACAACAAATTCACTGTGCAAACATTACACAAAGCTTTTATTCCTTAACGTAAGCCATTTGTACGCCATCTTGGATTAAAAATAAATATGGCGACGAGACAATGACAGCTCTTTTTTCATTTTTATAATGCGCTCTGGTTACGCAATGTTCGCGAAGGTATCTTTTAGTATTATTTTTTATTTTAATACGGCATTGTTTGAGTTTTGTCGTTGAAATTAGAAAATAAAATATTGTTGAAACTTCTTGTCCTAGAAATTTTACTTTCTTTGTTAGTATAAATCTAGAAGTATTTTCATTTAAATATTTCAACATAATATTCTTATTATATTTACTGATTGTTTTTTATACATTAAATACCCTAATTACATACATATTTAACAGCATATTTAAGACAAGATTAAGAAAGGTTATGTATGGTGAAAAAAAAGACAATTATTGTTATACAATACGAAAGCAATTTTTCTCTAGTCTTATGTCAATTATCTACAAATCTAACGTTTATTCCTCCCAGAAACTAAGTAAGACGTACAATGCCACTGGATACTTGCCTATGAAACTCGATATGTTTCTACGAAACTACGAATCTACCAACAAATTGTATCTAGAATTTGCTGTATTATTTCATGGGTTCAAAGTATTATTCAGTGAGGAGATATTTCAGTACAGTTGACATTTAATTAAGCATTCGTTGACAGTAATCGATAGGAAACTGCTTACTTTGGATCCTTTATGCATCAACGGGTGTGTCAGTTGTAATTATAAGCAATTTGAGTAATTTACGAATTGTTCTCGGTTTAAGTCGCCTTTGTGTTATTCTTGAACGTATTTTTGGTGGTAAATATGGACTAAATTATTTTATAGACATAGTTTTCTAACAAAAATTATGAAATGAAGTAAGGACGCCTACATTTTGATCTTCATTTTTAGCTTGAATTAAATATAGCCTATTCTGCAAACTGCCTCGTTGGCCTACTGGTGCTAACCGCGACTGCTACGCTAGAGGTCTTGGGTTCGGTTCCTGAGTCGACCAAGGTGTTATTGGATTTTTCAATGAAATTCTCAATAGCAGGTCGGAGTTTGGATTTGTGCCCGGTAAGTGGCAATAGGCTCGCCCCCTATTACATGGGACCTAAAGCATATCGGCGAACTGTAGGTGTACATTGGTACACCTCTGCCTACCGCTTCGGGGATACAGGCGTGATGATATGATGACATCAAAACAAATTGAGTCGTGAAGGGGAAGCAAACTAACAAACAAAGTTATTAATATCATAATTATCTTAATCCATCTAAAACATTAAACTAATCCGAGATTACAACATTGTGGTTTAAACTTAACGTTTAACACCTCCAACTAAGTTACGCACGGCAATTAAGTTAACTCGAGTGACGAACAATAATAAACTTACAATGTCTTTCGTTTTACAAGCCGTAAAAGTTAAACCCCGTTTGTGGGGCAATTGGCCATTTGACAGCTATAAAATGGCTTTCCGAAAAACATGGCGCTCGATTTTTTTTTCTCATAAAAATAAATGTTTCTTAAATCTATGGGGTTTATTGTGTTGCTGTAAACTAATAATCTTTGTACACTCCACATACAGTTCTTGTTATAAATATACTATATTTTTTTAAAATTTATTGAATTGATTTATTACAAACCTTAAAAAGGGCAATGATCATCCGAAATTTTAGATTGATGATTTATCGTTATTGAGACGGGACGGGAGCCTTACAATAAAGATGTTTATCTTCAATTAATTGTTAAGAAAATTTGGTAGTGATTAAATCAAGCGTAGCTTTATTCTTAACAAGACAACAACGTGATCCTAATGAGGTACTCTTGTAAAACCTAACGCAAGAATAATTCCTTAAAGCTATACCTCTTGACTTTGACGAATATTTGAAATATAAAGACACTAGATCCCTTTCAACATGACTATGAACTTGTACAATTGACCACTCATCGGTCATACTCTCTGACATTACAAACGCCTTTATGTCAATGCAGTAAAGTTCATTTTTGTGCGTCACTGTTACCACTCTGTGTGGAAAACCGTACGCTGAGCTAAGAGACCTATTAACGCCTGTTCAAACGATAACTAAATTCAAATTGTGGCGCTGACAGCGAGACATTATGTTTACGACTTCGTTGGCTGTACGGCGAGTTTCCTTTGCAATCCAATTAAATAATTTCATGCCTCTTTGTAAACAAATTAAACGTTGTTATTTTCACGTTAACGTCAAAAATGACAGACGGAAGTTCTTGTTGTCAAGTGTTCTAATTTTAGATAAGATTTGTTTAATTATAAAAGTTATGAATTGATTTAGGTTATTATGAAACTATAATACTGACAAAATCATCAAGTGCTACACCTATTATGCGAGATTACTTAATATCGTATCTTAACATAATATAATACTACTTAAAATATTTAATGTTATTTTTATTTTTTTAATGAATGGTGATCATAAATACTAAGAGAGCCAGTCTCCATTAGTAAATATACCTACTATAACAAAATACATGTGTTTTTCTGTTCGAATCCCATTTTACAAAATAAAACCTCTTAAGAAAACTCTTCATCTTTCATGCCTATACAAGCAGTAAACATCAGTGAATTTAATCTTTTTAGCAGAAAAAGCCAGGTAAAAGTCACGACCAAACTCATTTTGGAGTACAACGTCATTGTCGCACAAAATCCTAAAGTAAACTAAACCTTTTTTCGGGATTACGAGGAACCATTGTATCACAAATAGTCTAGGAGTTCACTAACTTAACAAAGTACTTCCGATTCGAATTCAATTTATTCAGAGTACTGTTCAAGTGTTTATTCGTTCGACACAGAGGCCCAACACAAGGATTTTTCACTTCTTTTAGATAAATTCGAGGACGATGTCTCTTGTTGTTTTTTGTTAGACAAATAGTCGGGGAGACGGTGCTCCCTTTAAATTAATGATGTAGGCGACAGTTTTCTTTTAATTTAATAAATTGTAAGACTTACCAATTAAGGCGTGTGGTGTAATTACCTGGAAAATGTGAAAAGGTTTCATTAGAAAAAGCATTATTTTTAAATGAATTGTTTGAACTTTGTTTCGGCATTTCTGAAAAATTAATGTCATATTTGAATATTACGACATTTCTTCCAAGAGGTGTGATTCTCCGCTTCCATTACTTTCTAGAATTAAAAACAGGAACACATTTTATTATTTTCAAGGATCAACCCAAAAATAAATCAAACTTCCACACGCGCAATTTGGATTAAAACATTCTCAAAAAATCACCAAAAAACGTCTAAGAATTTCGTCAAAGGAGATCATTCATCTATGATGTCAAGTCGATCTATTGACCAAGGAGCCTTACTTTCACATAATGCCTTCAATCCAAGCAAGGCTACAGAATAGTTGACAAGACCAAGGCTTTGTATACTTGAGAGCTTCCAAAACAACGCGTGCCTTTCAGCTTTGTATTTCCTACAGCCTTTGTGACTACAAGTGAGTATTTTTCTTATATCTCAAGATTTTTAACGTTTGAATTAAATTATTTATTTGTTGCTGTTTTTGTTTTGTTTTTTGAGTTTTGTTGTTGGTTTCAAAAGAATAACTTTATCCTTTGAAAAACTCAGATTTAGCAGAAGATTATTGTAATTCTGTTACTGTTTGGGAAAGAAAAAAAAAACCTTTTGTTTAACTAAAAGACTGACAAATAAAAAAATATAATAACTACCTAGTTGTCCGCCCCAACTTTACAAGGGAACTAAAAAGAATAGTCATTTTTATTTAATGATTATAAAAAAAAATACTAATGAAATCAATAAGAAACATATCAACAAATAATATTCCGATTTGAGGGTTTAGTTCAGAATTTAGGGCAAGACCAAGGGAAAGCGGTATACATCTTTATATGCAAAACGTTTTCTACGTATATATCTATATAGTAATCCACATGAATGAAAGGTGTACCCCATTCTTCTCTAACACTATAGAAATGAGACCATTATGTTATATTTATTTCATCTCCCATAATGTACGCTACAGTATTACAGTCACGCAAATCTCCGAATGTTCCTCTTTGTAACGTCTTAGAATACACATAGAGTATTAAAAATACTATAGAGTTCGCGTATCAGAGTATGAACTGTGAGCACTAGTATGAACGAGTTTCGCTGCGAAAAAAGAGTCCACAGAGCACGCTGTTTTATCGAAAACTTAGGTATTTTTGCGTAAACGTCAATCGTTGCAAAGAAAATAAATTAAATCAGTAAAGAAGCGTAGTAAATATAGACAAAAGTTTGCATACGCACGGAAAAATGAGTGAAATATTAGAAATACGTGCACTCTATACTGTCTTTTTTATACTCTAAGAGAATACACCCAATGTACGAACATACAATTTACGTAATAATACGTCCACACGCGATTTCCGTTTTATGCTAAGTAGATGTTTCTTTTGAACTAAGATAAAAGATAAAAGCATTGTTCAATGTTTTTGAGCTGTTGTCGTATTTATCGGTTTATCTTTTTGGTGATACTAATGTTAGTCTTTTAAAGAGAGCTATCTGAAATTATCAGTTATTTTATATGCTAGACACAGGTAAAGACTATAAACCTTACATAATATTTATCATCTTGCTCCATTTACTTTATGGTTTAAACAATACTAAAAATATTATGGTTTTTATCTCCATATAAGGTTGGTGATGTTATATAATCATAAAAGAAATGTAACAACTTGGTTATATCTCTTAAGGACTAGTGAAGTACATACAAAAAGATTTGTTGATAGAAATAAATGAATATCAGATACTACAAACAAAAAGAATTTACATGTACAAAAACAAGGACATAAACATTTATCTTTATAATACTACTACAGTGTGTGAACGTGCAATTTTTGATGTATCAAAAAATATACATACAGTTTAAAAAGTACCATCTCTTTGAAGTCCGTTATAAATTGTATGCAAAGGCACACATCACTGCCAATACGCGTCGGTATTTGAACGGAGCGTAATCGATGATATTCAATATAAAATTATTATATAAAAGTACATACCTTTGAACACGTACTACTTCAGTTACAAATTCAAATGTACAAAGTCAAACTTTTACCGATGCCTTTGATAATTGGTACTGCCATGAAATTCAATATGGCTACCAAAAATTAATTGTTTGATGTTTGTCCCTTTGTGCGGCTCCGTAAATGGAATGTAACTGCTTGAAAACATGTAATTTATAAATTGGAAAACTCAATTTGTGTTAACCAATTGTTGGGAGGTGAGTTTTGGGTGTTAATATTAATATTTTTATTTTTAGCGGAATGCAAAGATGACGAAATGAATTATTATACATTGGATACACGTAGAACAAGGATTGTATATATAGGTTTGGCAATCTTTGGATATTTTTGTCTTGGCGCTGGAAAATAGTAAGGTACCTACTGTTTTTCTCACTAAAATCTTATGGCAGTGTTTTACTAACCCATATAATATACGGTCTACGAGTCTTGTAGTAAATATTATGTGCGATGTAGTACTCAGTATAAAATCCTATCCCATGATATAGAAAACCTATTACTCACTATAGTAAACTCTTTTAACGGTTCACCTGAATTCAAAATTATGGCATATTATGTTACTCAAAAAATTTATACCAAATCAATTAATAATATTTAATACTCAACTCAAAACGAAATTGCAATCAAAATGATCAAATTAAATAACTACCACAAATATTAAGACATCAACATTCGGATATTATTATTAACTATCCTAATTACGTCACTCACTCCCCTTACATATTAATTAGTTCAGGATGTATTAATTATAGCAGCCTGAAATATTGGCTCGCTTCGTATTACTAATTATGCTTAATCGACGTTATTGGCAGGTATGTAGACCCTGCTAGTGCTGTTACTATCTTTATGTGTAATATAAATAAAAATAATTGTCAGACCTATGGAACAAATAAATACATTTGAATTGTCTATTTTGTAATTTAAAATGAACATCTTTCCAGTAAATGCATATGAAAGTCTATAGGTACTAACATCAAAAATCTATTTTCATTTCTTTGTCTGTTTGTTTGTTCCGGCAAATCTCCAAAACGCTTTGACCGATTTTGAAGGATCTCTCTCTTGCAGATAGCTAATGATGTAAGAAGAAACTTGGGTTTTGTTTTAAAAATATTTTTTGATTTGTAAAGGGGACTATCACGGGTTAATTGTAATTAAGAGTCTTTTATTATCATCTAGGTTCCTTTGATTTGTTAAATTACTATTCCTCGTACCGGGTCATGTTAAAAGTAAAAGTTACTTGTGTAATTTATTACTCCATAGATTCCCTTCCATTCAGTGCTGAGCAGTAGTGTCGATAGCTCACCGACCGTCCAGTCCAGTCTAGCAAAACGATCTGATATAAAGCACCCATTCACTACATTTAATTCTGATGAACAGCGCAGATATAATAATAATAATATTTTAATCGAATATCTGAGATCCATTTATATCAAAGGTACAATTTAGTAAAGAATAGTAAGCAGGGACTTAGTCCGCTGCACTAATTTAAAAATTATCGGACAGTCATGCTTATCAGCTATAGTGTTCAGGATGCTGTGGCCACCTCCACGCAGCCTACTCAAGAGTGATGCAGTCTTTTTACGCCAGATAGCAGCAAAATCATCTGTTTGTGCATCAGCAAACATGCCTGACGCACTGCAGAAACGTGGAAGTCGCAACAGCGCCCTGAACGCGTTGTTGAATTGGATCCGCAGAGCACTATAAGCTTTTTGGGTATAGTTGGCCCACAGACTCCCCGTGTACAGAGAGGTACAATAAGCCTTAAATAAGGTAATTTTGACCGCGTCTGTACATCTGGCGAATCTGCGCGCCAACATGTTCGCCCGCACTGACAGTGCTCTGCGTTCCCTCTCCATATCCATGTCGTCCTTCAAGTCGTCGGTTACCCAATGTCCAAGATATTTAAATTGGTAGACTCTGTTAAGAGGCTCACCGGACATACAAATTGGTTGTACAGGTGGAAGCTTGGGGCCCGATTTGAAGACCATGTATACAGTCTTTTTTACATTATACATGAGACCGTGCGAGGCAACAAAAGACTCACACACAGCGAGCAATTTTCGAAGTGCTCCGACCGAGGGGGCCAGCAGCACCATATCATCAGCGTAGCTGAAATTGTTGCAACAAACACCATCAACATAGCATCCGACAGGCATGCTGCTGAGCTCCTCGATCAGATCATTTATGTACAGATTGAAGAGCAAGGGTGAGCTCAACCCCCCCTGCCGCACCCCACACTCCAACCTGCTTGCATCGCTCAGCTCGCCTGCCCACCTCACACGGTTCTCCTGGTTGAGATACCAGTACCTCAGGAGTGACACCAACTCTGATGGCACGCGGGTTTTAGCTAACTTTTGCCACAGAACGTCATATGAAACGAGATCAAAGGCCTTACTCAGGTCCAGGAAACAGGCATACACAGGCGTGTGTCTATCCGTGTAGTACTTTACAGTGTGCTTCAAACTAAAGATGGCTGTTTCTGTAGAGAGCCCAGGTCGAAACCCGAACTGGGCGTCGTGCAATTGTACGTCTTTTGAGAAATACGAGTTGAGCACACTGTCTAGCACCTTAGCTATAATGGTCGCCAAGGAAATTGGCCTATAGTTATTCTTGTCTGCCATGTCTCCTGTCCTATTTTTGGCAATCGGTACCACCAAAGTCTGCATCAGTCCACGAGGAAGGTACGCGTGACTTATGCACAAATTAAACAATAAGGCAAGGACTCTAGGTAGATGAGCACCAGCATATCTCAGATGTTCAACGCTGAGTCCGTCGTGCCCGGGAGATTTGCCACCTGTCATTTTTTTAATAGCAGTTTTTATTTCTTTGGCTTTAATAACAGTTGATATGTTAGACTGACAGGTGTCAAGCCCCCGACACGAAGGGCCCAGCGGAGACTTTATGGAGTAATAGTCTTTAAACAAATTGGCTATCTCCCTAGGACTAGATACTCCGTCAATACTTACAGGAATACTAGGCTTAGTGTTGGCATTATTAGTTACCTTCCAGAAACTTTTAAAGTCAGCATTAGCATGGTGTTTGGCTAAAATATCCATTTTAAGCTGATCCTGGTGGTTTTGACACCATTTTAACTTGCCCTTAAATTCTTTACGTGTCTGTATCATCTCATGATATGTTTCAGTGTCAAGTGGTTTACCACATGACACCCATGCTCTAAACTTCTGCCTAGCATTCCTATAAGCTTCGCGCACGTGCTGGTTCCATCCCGCCAGTAGCTTTTTGCGCTTACCTTTATTAACAATATATGTAGATCTGGCAGCTTCACATAAAATATCTACAATATTTATATACAACTTATTTATAATTTGTTTATGTTTCGATAAATTACATTTTTTTACACTACAATACTGAAAGTCTACTGGAAAATCAACGCATTTTAATTTAGAGTTACATATACTATGATATTTACTAATTTGAGAACTATTTCTAACACCCCAACGTATTTTATTATGTGGCGAGGTTTTACTCTCTGTTTTTTGTAATAATATATTTAAATTACACTTAATAACTAATGGGAAGTGGTCAGACCAATACACATCGTGTTTTACATAAATGTCAGTAATACATAAGGCAGCCGCCTGGGTGACAATACAGTGGTCTAACCATCTTTTACAATCGTGCGCTTCACTTATAAACGTAAAAGCGCCTTGTGAATTAAGACTATTTAAATCTGCACAAACCCAATTTTGCTCACACGAAAAATTCAGGAGCTCATCACAAAAGCGTTCCCCAGGATGTGCATTAAAATCGCCTAAAACAAATACCGATTCGACACTATTATCATGTATTATTGCACTGATGGCACCTAAACAATCCGTGAACTCCGGCAAGTTCTCACTGCAATCTACAGGCATGTAAACACTTAACACTAACACAGAACGATTATCAGTTGTGATACGTATTGCTGCAATACGCGGATTCGCACAGGATAACACAGACACATTCTGGAATACTGATTTGCGCCATAGCAGCGCCACACCGCCGTACGGCCTGCCTCTTACTACGCCGGCAGCCGTATCCACTGCAGATGTACCAGTGCTCCCAAAATCAGCATGGATTGAGTCCAGGTACGGTAAATCATGTGGCATAAGCCATGTCTCCTGTAGGGCAATGATGTCGGCGAAATCACATAGTTCTTTGACCCCATCTATTGATCTTTTGAGGCTTTTACAATTAAAAGATACAAAATTGGTGTGATACATAAGATCCATAGTTAAAATTGTATTTATTCGCCGCTAGGCACGGTACTTCTATATGGCCTAAAACGGCGACAAGTTACGCCGTTAGGCCAGACCTCATTACTTAATAATATATTTAATAAATCTTTATTTACATTAATTTTATAAGCATTGTATGGCTTTTCTGTTTTCATATTTATCTTCTGTAAAGATATTTTTTCTTTGGTCTTGGAAAATATATAGTCAACGATATCATTTTCCGAAGTCTCTTTATGTACGTTAGATAAGAATAGAGATGTTCTTATCTCCGCTGGTTTGAATTTATCTTCAGGCTTAATGACTGCCTTGCCCTTACAAACTTCTTGTCTATTTCTAACTCTACGCTTCTGATACTCCTGCCACTCAAGGTCCGGCATTGTCGTCTTCCATGAACCACCTTGACGAACTATGTCAGCCATAGTCCTTGTGTCAGTATCTTCATTATTACATTTACTGTGAACTGTGCTTACGCTTGGTGACTCGACGCCGGCGTGAGCATGCGCAGTGGCGTTATTTTGTTGTTGTGCGCACATTCCTGCGCTTGGGGGCGGGGTCTCTTCACTCCGACTCGCGCGCGGCGCTTCTGCATTCAAGGTCACGCCACTCGAAGCGCTTTCAACGCATAATTTTTGCGTGAATGAATTATTTTGTGATGTTTGTAAAGTTATGTTACAATCAGTTGTCGCTTGTAAGTCGGCATCACTACGGCTATTTTTAGTTTCATCTACGTACTCAATCGTAGCATAAGTCTCTTTAATATTCTTAAGCTCAGATTGCAATAGAACAATATCTTTTAACAATCTAGTTACGTCGACATGGTCAAATGTAACCGGGGGTAGTTTCTGTAACTCCTTTGCTACGAAGAGGGGAGTTTTCTCTGGATCAGTGCTCTTAAATAAACATATGATATCTTCAATATCTTTCTGCTCCTTGTTCTTGCGTCTGGAGATATTGCGGGTAGTAGTAGACACTGACTTAAACAACAAGTTCTTGGCATCACTTATTTCCGAGCCAGAGAACGCACTCACTATTATTCTGATCAGACTTTCTTCATCCATAACATCTATTTTGTTCTGGGTAAAACATAATAACTCATTTATAACTATATTGCACTGTGTACACTTTACTATTTGCGCAGCCATTATTTCTGCATCCGTACGCTAGCGCGCTTGCGAGCAGACTGATATGGCTTGTGTTTTATCTATATCTAAGTTGATTGTTACTGGAAATGTAATGTTTTGTGAAGCTTTCTTAAAATGATTTTTTTTTCAATGTTTGTAAGCTAGGTGACTGGATACTGAAAATCAGCACCTTGTCAATTGTGGCTGCTCAGCTCAAAGTTACTTAGTTTTGAAGTGTATCACGTAAATGGATATTATTTAAATCAATAGTTTAGAGCGAAAATGTTTTTATAAAAGTGTTTTTTTTTTGCTCGTTAAACTGTGACTGGAAATAGTAAATCAACCGCAGTGTTATATAGACATCTTTAAAAAAAGGAAGCAGTTTAATGTTTTGAAATAAAATACAAACACCAGTTATAGTAGCAATGTCACTTAGCTTGCGTCCAAATCTGACGCTGAGCTGCCGAGAACGCACTAGTGTAAATAATGCCGTGCGCCAGACATGCGCGCGCCGCTAGCGCCAAGCTCGCGAGCGGCGCGTGATTGTTTCGTGAGCTACTCGTGTAATGCTCGCTCGTCAAATATGTACACACCCTCACAAATGCAGTAATAACTACATCACTCCAAACCTCACTGTAAATTGAATTTACAACCAATGAGATCCGTTGACATCTACGATGAACGATTTGACAGCTTACACGCGACCAGCCCAACAATAAGTTTACGTCGAACTGTACTCGCCAAAACCATACATACATTGCAGTTATTCAGTCATTCAGTCATCCAGTGATTTAGGAGTCGCAGCGTTTTACTCAATTAATCTTGTATGATTGCCCGCCCGAGTAATGGCTCGCATTGTTCAGGATTTAAACGAACTGGTTCAGCTTTATCTTTCGGAATTCGGTGATTATGCTCTTTGTGGCTAGTTGCCGTCTGGTTTGGATGCAACGTTGCAGATGTTAGATGTTCAATTTAGTAATAGTTTTTGTAGGTTAATGGTAAATGTTCTTTCGACTATCGGTTTTCGATTTCCAGGTTCTTGTGGATTAGATAGTCTATATTATTAAATGTAGCCTTAACTTCCCTGAAATTTCAATGTAAAACCAGTACCTATATTAGCATTACCTAGTTGTCTGTGAGTTTTTAAATTTTGTACTTTCCGACATAAGATCCCACTGCTGGGCCAAGGCCTTCCCTTCCGTCTTCCAAAACTGTCTATTAGTCCGAAAACTGTATTAATTTTGCAGATATTTTATCCATAAAACTAATATAGTAGCTTTTGTCTAACACATAACTAAAACTACTTCTTAATTTTTTATTCACATAACTCAAACTTCACTCAACTTTAAAACAATTATAAAATTATTCTCAAAATTAAATGAAAAGGCATTACGTCCGCTTTAACAGTAACAGGTGTTGTTTTAATGATAAAATGAGACCAATTAAATACAGAAGACTACCGCAGCGGTCATATTTGATTAATGAAAATGTTTCCGTAAATACGCTCGCCATTTTGTATTTCTTTGATATGACGACTTTTTTTTTTGTTAACTAACAAATTTTATTCAATATTTTAATAAAATTTATGTTAATTACTACTCTTTTAAAATTCACTTTTTTCTATAAAATTCATACGATAATAACTTAATATATCATCATTATTAAATAAGTTTATATTGCACCAATATCTAATGATGTTTAACATTGAAAACATAATACTCGGCAATTATAAGGTTTTATGAAATCAAGTTCTTTTGTTAGTTGTAATTAAATCATGCTAATTGCAAGTTACTCTGTCCGACAATCTTTGGAATGTAATTTTAAAACAAACGAAAACAGTTTTTTTCGTTACATGAACATAACATAAACCCTAAATGCAGTATAGCAAAATCAAAGCTCAGTCAATAGCAAAAATACATTATTTTAAAATATTTATTTGAAAGTTCCAAACACACAGTTTCGGGTAAAGCCAGTTTTCGAGGCATACAATGACTCAAAGCCTTTTCTTTGGCAAACAGAGCTTTGAAGTGCAGGTGACTAGAAAACATACGGAACAATCCTATGCATCGTTTTCTGCCGAAATAGAAGCTGTATATTTTAGTATACCTACTGTAAAGTAGATAATAAATATTTTGTATTGTTTTGTAATATATATCTCTGTCTTACATGGTACTTATCAATAGAAGTTAAGTTTGATGCAGCGACTTTAACAATGTTCAAGTTAAAACGTGTTTATTCATGTTGACCAAAATCAAATAAAAATATTTAAGATAAAATCCTAATTGACGAAGGCCGCTTCATAGACCCAGGCTAGAGGGATGAACTGGACGCATACAAACAGCAAACAGTAGAAACTATAGAAGCAAGGAAGGGACGCCTTGGCCTTGCAGTGGGGCTGTCTCTGCCCTGAATAAACAAAATAAAAAATATAAAATCACAAACAGCACTCAATTGAATATTAAAAGCCAAGAAAAAGTATCACAAATACATGATAGGCATAATTTTCAACAAAAACTTCACTAAAAAATTAAAATACACCTTACAACAATAAAAGATACAAAGCTACATTTTATACAAGCATTCACGAATTCATTCCATTGATACGCCCTCATAAAATTCCGACAAATGACCGGGCGAATCCGGGGCGATTCCCATCAACTTTTTGTTACATCTGTAGAAGACCCCGTAATATCTATGTGATTTATGGCCGTATATTGTTCAAAGCTGAATTTGACTGTAAAGATTGTGTTTATTTGTTTTTTATATGTCAATGTAAAGATATCTAAGCCACAACGTACTTAGAGGTCGACGATATAGATGAAAAAAATGTTTAGGTTTGTTGAGACAACTTGCAGTCCAGTTTATTTTTGTCATACTTTGTTTAATGTTATAGAGTTTAATTTTCCTCATTAAACCCCTTAAATACTGACTAGACATAACATTATTTTTATATCTAAAACAATTTAAAATATGCAGCCCTTGTTTATAATATTTGCCGGACTGGTCATCACACGGCGCAAAAAAACCACTGTAATTCAAACATTTATACTCAGTCTGTGATATGCGTCATGTTTAACTCGTAAAACACACGTTAAAATAAGAATTCAAATAAATAAAAACGAGAATATTCCACACCAGCTGACGTCGAAATTTAATCAAAACCGCGAGCGGGCACAAGAAACGTCAATTTTATCATCGTGCAGCTGTTGTCATAAAACAAGTCCAAACGTCCTGTACAAAAAGATATCAAAGTCATTTAATTTTCCGCCAAAACAGAGTAATGACCTAGAGGGGTCTCTTTAATAAGACTGACGAGATTTTCTTGTGATTTTATTGCCCACTCCTGCGAGTAAATCGGTCGTTTAGATGTAACGGGCGACGATTCACAGATCTCTTCATGGCTTGTCCTAATTTTCGTTGGGTTTTAGCCGCCTTTTTGAGATGCTAATAGTTTTGTGTTTTTAGCACTAATTAGGTAAAAATATACTTTAATTTTAATAAAATTAGGGGCTTATTCTTTTGTTTTTTGTTTAAAACATATGAACATTCGATGAATTTTTATTTCAGTAATTCACGGTTTAGTACAAGTCGTTAAATATGTGTATATTTTACAAAATAATTTATTATATAAAAACTAATTATACTAAAACGTTTTTATGACTAAAATGATTAATATTTCAGATATAACATAATTAATACTCAAAGAAAACAATGCTAATACAAATAAAACAAACGACTTTAATCAAACAATTTAAATTAATATTCAAAAGTCACGCAAATTAACTTTTATTACAACAAAAAATACTTTAAATAATTCAGTTCGCACTTACGTAATCAATTTGCCCGCAGAACGATAACAAAACGACTTTTAATATTAAAAATTGAACCATGCGGGCGTTTATCAACAAAAGCCGTATTTGAAAGCACTCCGCGACCGGAGGGTTAAACAAAAAAGACTCGGTCCGCGACAAAAACCACAACTATCTTCTTTTGAATCTTTTGTTTGTTTAAATTCCATTGTTGGAATTATACCGTGGCTTAGCATGTATAATATTATTTATTTTTCTTTTATTTATGTTGAGAGGCGCTCCGGCAAAGGCAAGGTTGGGACCGAGGTTAAAAAGCTGGATGATCCTTGTCCCAAGATGTTAAAAATTGTCTCTTACATATGTATCTACGTGAACTTTGACATTCGTTTGTTTTTTTTTTTTTTTTTAAGTTTTTTTGGTACAATAACAAACCTGAATGAATGATGAAATTACTTTATATATCTTACGCACAAAGTCCTTATCACAAGTTTAACAGACCATGGCCTTTTTCAAATTTTCTGGTAACTGGAATAAGTAAACACTTTATAAAAAAGTCATGTAAAACAATTAAATATATTTAGAAACACAGAACAAGTATTTTATATTTTCTTAAAGCCATTGCTCGACAGGATAGCAACAGAGCATACTATAAATCTCACTTTGTAACTTTTCTTTTCCAAATAATTATTCTTAGATAAAACCTTATAATTTCTTGGAATAACTACGGCAATTAACAAGTTTCTGTACAATATTTCTAAGAAATCAGTAACAAAAGTCACACAAAACTTATGTAATGATAGCTTTGCTTGATTCGCTCGCTTTCCTTGACTCCGATATTTCAAAGTATTTTATGAATGTCGTCGACTATTTTTCTGTAACAACTTGTACAACAAGATGCAATGCTAAGGGACAGAATAAGACAAAAAAAAACATATTTTTTTTGTTCTATTTAATTCCAGAAGTTTCCTGGCAAAAACACTACTGAGACCACTTTTCTGTACGTTTTATACTTTATTTTTCTTCGTGAAATAATAATAAATCATACAACAAAAACATAGTATTTAAATCAACTAAATATCATAGTAACGAGACTAATCGCTCCATGTTATACAATTTAAGCTAAGCTATCGCAACTGGCTAAGGTTCTCAAATCCTCTTCAAAAAGGTTGTAAGCACGAAAAAACATTAATCAGAAACTCCGTTTTAAGATATCAAAAGCTTCAAAATATTTATGTTTACGAGTTATTTACGGTGCCCCAAATTAAAAATTTGCTTTCCGCTTTTTGCTTCTGTTTTTTTCGTTGATATACTGCGAAATTGCTTTTTAAATATATAATAGATGCGACTTTAACATAAATACGAATACATTTTAAAACAACGTACCCAGAAGTAGGAAACGTAATTGGTCACTAAATTATTTAGAACAAGACCTAAGTTTTAATTTTCTTATCAAACCAAATGTAATTCTCTAATCTACAACCATTTCAAGTATAAATGTACTTAATAAAGTTAAAACACTAACAATATATAAGTTTAAACACTTAGTTTTATTGAAGTTAAATCGTTTTTTTAAAGCGAATAAAAAGTCGTTGGACAACTTTAACAGGGTCCTAAAAAAGTTACGTGAACTTAATATAAATCCGTACAAAAACTATAAAATAGGAAAACATAAAATACTCTATCAAAGCTTTTACTATCTTTAAACCTACTTTAAGGGAGCGTTTTTCCTTTTAATTCGCTACTTGTTTAAGTTTATTTTGCAGTCGTTAAATCATTACAATTCTGACAACCAATCCAGTCAACCAGTCTTACGAAGAGAAGGATTTCTTAGTAAAACTGGTTTTTAGCAGTAGTGTTAATCGGTAAAATTGGTTGTGGTCAGTCAGATAAGCAGTTACTTCAAGTAAAATATAGTATTCAATTGAATCTGGAAGTTCTGTTGAATTCAGTTAAAACACAAAGCTAGAAAAATAAACATAGCATGGAAAAAAGCTAGGTAGAATAAATAGGTATACGTTTATTCTTAAATAAGGTACCAAATGGTTTAATAAAAAGCCAATGTACACTCTAGGTAGAGAGTATAAATGCAATAAAAGCTAGACCGAAACATTCATAGTTCAAAAAAGATTACAGTCATAGTTTCCTCTTACTTTAATAAAGGAAAAAAAAAGAATATTCTCCGTCTAAAAAGACTGCTTCACGTCAAAACGTGTACTTTAACCCTATAATAACAAAGAAGTCCCAGCAAAAAGTATAGATTACATCTTTCAATTTAAAAAGTCCTAGTAGTTCAGGGTTAGAAAGAGCAACAATATATTCCTTTGAGTCGAATGCTTATAGCACGGAAAAGCAATTTCGTTTTCTCAGTCCACCGGCTTATTATTCACTGTGTGATTGTTACCAAACCGTTGCAAATACAGAATGGAGTAAGAATAATCTGATACGGAGAGTCTAGGGGATTGAATAGTGGGGAAAAAGTGCGTAAATAATAATGTTGTACTTTATTTTTACCCAAGGAAAGGTTATGTTTTAGAAGAAAACAGCAACAATATAATAATATGTTGTTACTGTGTTCCTTCTGTTTTTTTAATATACATTTTAAATTATTAGCAGTCAAGAAGGCCAAAAGATGTAGTAAATAATATCGTGCATAAGTCGGACAAGCTAATCTTAAAGTTTTTCAGCAGTAATGTTATTACTTTTACCATAAGTAGGTTGAATAAATTAATGTGCCAAAACACATTGTACGCATACTTACTGGCAACAATACAAATATTATTATTCTTTAATTCTATTTTTTTTTATTTAATATGAAGCAGAAAAAAATGAACCACAAAAATAGCCCTGTATTCAAATGAGGCTCAGATATTTATAGCTGACAAGAACTTCGTTTCAGACTCTGCCTATATAAGGCATAAGTAACGACAAACTAAGCATCTGTCAACAGCCGTGTTGTGGGCAGACATAACCATTAATTTACGACACTCATTTATCTTCCGATTCCGAAGTAAACAATGAAATGGTGTGATCAATAAAAAGACCTTTCACAAATTGCCTTTATAATGGGAAAGGTTTTAATAAATATTGGGAATGGGGTTTTCGGTCGGTTGTCAATGATGGGCTTCCTCAACGAGGTTGCATTTGAAACTATAGAGTGAGCCTATCAGAGTTTAAACCGTAAGCACTAGTGTGATCAAGTGTTGTCGTGAATTATGTATGAAGATGGAGCTTGCCGTTTTTAAAACTATCTAAAACACTAATATTATCCTAACAATGTCAAAACCATCGATATTTTCGTATATAAGTTTCTCGTTGCGCGAAAATTAACTTAAATGAAAAACGAAATGTACTAGGATCAGACTAAAAACTGCTCTCGCTTGGCACAAGGGGAACCTAGCGATAGTAGCAGTCTATGCATATCATACGTCGATGGGCTTCCTCTATACATAAGTATATTAAAATTGAATCTGGTGGCCGAATTTATGGAGATTAGGAGCGAAGTAGAAAAGGTAACCGAAAGGTTAACAACTAGGTTTACCATTTTTTTTAAAGTAAGAATAGACAGAATGCTTAATTTTTTTGGCTGTTTGTTCGCGCATCAAGCCAAAACTACTAAAAAAAATATATTGAAATTTTCACAGAACTGTTCCTTGACGTGTCGCTTAAAATTTGATACATAATTTGTATTGAAAAGTTGCCTAAAAGTGAAGATATGGATGTAATGGATGACATAAACAAGAAACGCGGTCGTAGCTGTGGGCAAAAGCGAGTTATAAATTGAACCTCCAATCCTTTCCGTAAGTTGACGGCCTAACTGGATGGGTTAAAAGGGGTGATGTTTTACGAGATTCGGGTGTCGGTTTAGTCTTTTGTCAGTTTTCGTCTAGTTGGTGTGAGTGCAGTATGTTATCAGTCGAATGCATTCTAGAAACACTATCATAACGTTGAAACGTTCCGCATAAAAAAGGAAAAAGATAAGGCAAACGAATGTATATATGTATCAGATAGCTTATATAGTTACTTTCACTAATTAAAAAAAACGGCTTAGTAAGCAATAAAAAATAAATATTTAAACTGGAGTTTTTTTCGCGCCGTTACTAGATTTCATATAAGACATATTAGTATTTTTTTTAATTCACCCTTTATGATACAAACACAGAATTTCAAAAGGAATCCTCCACCAAAAACACAACAAACAACGAATAACGGAAGAGCATTCGTTTGTAAAACAAAGTCGTAATACACAAAACATTAATTCTTCACGATTTTATATCTGGTACAATTGTTACATGACGATGGTGGGATCAGTCAACAATGTATCATTATGACTTGAGTAGATTTGTCAAAGCATTGAGTATATTATTGGTTTCCTATATCAAAAGGGGCATTATATCTGTCGAATGTACGATGTATTGAAAATCTTTCAATAAATATTTGCGAACTACACCGTGTTTTGTCCGCAAATATTGTTATTTGGTCCCGAAATTGGGATGTTTATATTGATGTGTATTAAATTTCTTGTTGACTGTCTTTTGTTTTAGTTGGTTTTTGTTCAATATGTAAATGTTATAATAAGTAGCTGCCTATCTTGCTTTATTAATCATATCCAGTGTCAAAAAGTATTTTTTTACTAAAAGAGAACATAATATATTATTATGTTACCTACTTAAAGCTTAGCTTTAATCTTTGAAATTCAAAGTTGGATTTGAAAAAACCTTTCTGCATTTGATAGATTAATTTTAAAGGATTATTTTAAGCTGTCCAACTTCACATTACTTGTCAGCTATTATAAATCTGATAGATAACTAATAAGTCTTGTATCGAATGACATTTCTGCAATACTCTCTTATATTATGTGGTAAACTTGTAGGCTATTTTTAGATTTGAGTATGTGCTTTAGTTGGAAAATTTGGTTACAAAAACCAAGGGAAAATCTACAAATGTATGTAGGGATTTCGAACCCAGACTTCTAAACCCGAGTTAAAATCCGTTTTGGTTAGGGATTTAAGCCTGAAAAAGGTAAGGTTTCCTAATACTTTTGGACCCAGTTTTTTGTATGACTAGTAAAATATCTAAATGTTTACAAGTACACTACATCGTCTTTATAAATAGGTATCCTTAGTTTGCTCTAATATTGCTCTTCATGTCATATTTTTTGGTCAACTTATATTTTACATATTATACTCGTAAATTCTCATTTTATTACACACAGATTAAATCTACATAGGTCACATTACAGTTTAATCTACGTCCACATGAAATACGCCAACAAAAGCGAAAATATTTATAATAAATGATCAAAATTTATCTCGTACGAAATTATTTATATTTTTTTGTGTCAGTAATATCTCTCCCAGTTTCTTCCCTTACAAAGAAACCCCAAATCTGTCAAAGTTCAGTCTGGCAAGACATGTACGTCCAAATTAATGACGTCACGAGTCACTGATATGATTCAGTGTGACGTCACGACCCGCTAAATTTATGGCCCTGATATATCCTCGTTAAGGTATAATGAGATAGGTTAAGCTGTTTTGAATTTATTATATTTTGTGTGAAATGTGGATTAGGCCGTATATTTTTGGAATTTTATAAATTTCATCGAAATATTTTTTTAGTTTGAAAGGACTGCATTACCAACGGTCACAAGTTATAACGGCTAAATGGGTAGTTTTTATTTAAACTCGCCAGAATGTGTGCATTCAGTTTAAAAACTTTATGTAGATTAGTAGTAACTTTATTGAAAAGCCATTGCTCCTTTAACATCTTAAAGTTCCAAATTTAATAGGGCATTAATAGCTTAACTTTAAATGCACTGGCTGCAATAGCTTTATTATTTATGAGGTCTACTGCAGTAAGCCTATAAAGCACACTTTTACTGCTTGTCAGAACTATTACGCAACAGATTGGGTTAGCTATAAAATGAGCATAAACAACTCCATAATAGATTAAAATTTACTGAAAGAAATCCATTTATTTGATGCACCACACAAAACAACGCAAAGAAAAGGAATAAAGGCAACAAAAAAAGATATGATGCGTTGTAGCATTGGCCAGCATGCAATGACAAAAAAGTAAAAAAATCGGTTGAGAAGTTCGATTTTAGGTTTTACTTAGGCGCAGGCCAGACAGAAGAGACGAAAGACGCAGACGCGGCGCGGACATTTGTCTCTACCGCGTCCCTTTCATTCAAAATGTATAGAAGCGTTGCGCCCGCGCCCCGTCTCTTCTGTATGTTTTGCGTCGCGTAGCTTCTATACATTTTGTATAAAAGGGACGCAGTAGAGACAAATTTTAATGTCCGCGCCCCGTCTGCATCTTACGTCTCTTCTGTCTGGCCTGCGCCTTAGTTTATGCCTTTTTTCTATGTGAATGCATATCTTATTATGTATACTATTATAAACAGAATATAACTAGTCTGTCAATAACATGAAATGTCCAGTAATATCCTATTCCCGGTAATACCAACAACGAATGCGGTTACCTATCGGTTCGTATAACAAACAGCGTTATTGCGACAATATTTACCAGCGACGGTTTGCGATGACAACGATGCTCATTGCTCAATGCTCATTGCTCATGTTGCAATGCTCGTGTGTTTACGCGCTCGAATTGTGGTGCTTTTTAGATTACAATAATAAAATGTGACCTAAACATTTTTTGTTATTTTTTTTATTGTATTTATACTTATGTAGATTTATGGATAGCAATTATGTTATTTCATTATTGTGGCTAATTGAATTGTTTTTATTTTGTTTTATAATATTTGTGTATATATTATATAATATTTGATATACCTATTAATATTTCACAAGCAAAATAATAAAAATTACGTAACTCATTTATCTATATTTTATTTGGTGCGTTGGTTTATAGTCATTCAATTATAATTATAACCCCGTATTTTATTTCATAAAAATAAATAGTCTATTAAAAACATATTACATTATGTAATAGTACATTTACTGTGAAATACGACACCGTTATCAAACGAAAGACATCTTGACATGTTGTTAGTATTAATTGCTTATCAAAAAAAAAACGGATTTATTTCAATTAGTTTGCTTTTTCTTTAACCTTTTCAACTCAATGATAATGGAGTCAATAGATTTAAGTTAAATGCTTTTATTTCTAATGTATCTTGAATTATTTATATATACTTAGTACTGAATTACACATGTGACTTTGCTAGATAAATATAATAGGATTCTCAGAATGAGGCTTGGAGTTTATCCACTACACAAGATGGTTTTGCCATTCGCATGAAATTTATAGTGAAAATTAAGTAGAGTTCATAATTTATGTTATATATAGAGTGCTAACGAACAGAGTGGTATATCTATCCAAAAATAATCCATAAAATCTCTATAGCAGGAGTAGAACACATTTGGTATCGAGATTTTTGGTGTAACAATTAATGCGAAAATTTACATCACAATTATTTGAATAACTAGTATTAAGTCGAAATTTTATAAACTTTCTCTATATCAGAAGTACTCTTAACCCCTTATGGAGGGATTTACCCTTTCAGTAACACTCTACATAAGTTCATTACTAATAAATTATACGGAACATATTACGTACTCCTGAAAATCACTTTTTTCTTTAAGTTATATAAGATACTTTACAGAGATAGCAAGTATGTAAGTAAAAATACTTTTAAGGTATCTATAAAAATAAGTAGAAATAACAAATAAAGTAATATTTAGATATTCACTTTAATTTTTAAGTAACATAACATTAAATACTTTACAGATATAGAGTGTATCAGTATAAAATACTGCTAACGTGACTTTCAATCGCATCTGTTTGATTGAATCCACGAGAAGGTCCATTATTAAACCAGTGAGTAATGCGCGTTGCTTTAGAATAGCTATACATTTCCCGTGCCTTTGCCTGAAGAATTTACTTTCGTTTCTGTTAGGGTATGTAGTTTAACAATGATTTGAAAAACGAAACTGTTGTTTTGGGTAAGAAATAAATTTGAGATTATATAATAAAATATAATGACGTAAGTATGGAAATATTTTTTCTATGATGTAGTAAAGTATTTCGTTTTGAAAACCTTAATAAATGTTAGTCTACAATTCAGTTTACATTAGCCAAAAACATAGCAAAAAACAAAAATAGTTTTCATTCTATAACATTATAAGCATTTGATTTGGTTTTAACAAAAAGTAAAAACATTTAATCCTAATCTGCCACGTACCGTTAAAAAATAAAACTTTTTCGAATGATTGGTCTCTAATAGTTTTGTGCATTGAATCAAATATGATGTTTTTTCAATAACCGAACTATTAAAATTTATGACTTTTGTCAGAGAATTAAATTGAACACTTTTATGATCTTGCTCTTTAGCGTCGTAATCGTATCGATGTGAAGTATTTCTTTCTAATTATTTGGTAGAATGTTTGCTGCAGTAGAGGTGGTATAATGTAATGATGCTTATAGTTAGATTTTTTTGAGGGTCCGAGCTGAGGAATTGGAACTTGTTTGTGTTTCAAAAATGCTTTTTAATGACAATGATCATTACATCATAGAATGAATTGATTCTTTAAGTGAAACACCTTCTTTAAGTGCAAGACCTTCATACATTCGTAAATAGATCTTGAATGTTAGTTCCACGTCGACCCAAATGAGTATTTATTTTCTTGAAGCAGGTTCGAGCAATTGCCCTTTTAAGCAACGCCAATTCGGGTAGCTCGTAAAGAATTGGATAAAAAAGTGAGATTAGATCTTTTCATTTGAGGAAAGGTCCGAATATTGGTCCTTGGAGGCAGTTACTGAGAAATGGCGGATTGAGTTTAAGAAAGTCAACATTTAAATTGAAGGAAATACATCGGAATAGATTCGAGTCGGCCTCTGGGGACGTTTAGTATGGCGATGTGTTTGACAATGATTTCTCGATATTTTGGACTGGTTTCCTTCAAGAATAATTTTACTATTTAGGAGTGCTGCAGGCTAGATTAGTATTAAAAGTTGTCTTGTAGCAACTATGTTCAATTATTTTAATCAAACAATTGAGATATTTAAAATTCAATCAATTGTGATTGTGATAGTTGATGAACATTAACTCTATTAAAATAACTTATTTGCTACCAAAATAATAACAAATAACATTTTTTTTTTTTTCTATTATTAGTTTTTTCAAAAATGGAGAACGTGAAGTTTATTCTTCCATGCCACAACTTCAAGTGAAATTCTCAATAATTAAATGCATTTTGATTAGTTCAATGCATAGTTAATCGGTATGTATATAAGTATGTAGTACGATGGTATGCCACATAAACTAGACTAACCTACTACTACCTAAAACTAACTACCCTATGTATAAACATGTTTTTCAATCAGAAAAGCTATTCGTCATCCTAAAAAAGCTACAAGGACCACTTTCAGTTTTGTCATAACTGGGTGTCACATATAAGTAAACAAGAATATTTTGTAAGACGAATGCCTCTCCTCAAATCTGACCCGATTGCCTTATTATTCTGTAGCAGATGTCTTGAGGAATGTATTGCGACCGACACGTGGTAATATTTCAACAAATAATTGCGTTGAAGGTTCGTTGGTCCAAGGGATAAGCGTTTGACAAGTTGGAGATACATTTTATCATTATGCTACTGATGTTATTCAAAGAATTTAAAAGATAAGTTTTGCTGTCAGAAAGACTACAAGAAAAATGTTTTACAAACAAAAGGGTAACTGTAACTAAAAAACTAAATTACGCAAAAAAAATGAACCTAACGTAGCGTTAATGTTCGAGGAGCAAAATAAGTATAAATACAAACGCGAATTTTAAAAAAATCTAATTGACAACAAAGTATGTATTGTTTATATTTATCAGAACTATAGAAAGGTACCCAGCTACGGAAAATTAAGATTAATAACACCACCTACACAAAGTGCATCTCCCAACTATTTGTTATTACATCCTTGAACCTTGCGCGAAAGCTTCAAGACTCATCTACGTGTTTGATAAATGAGCCACAGCCTGCTCATTTTCACGCTAGTCTTGATTGATTAGTTCCAATATTGAAATTCGCAACGCCTTGTATCGTTATCAAGGAAACGCCAAGAGCCCCTAGCTAGCTAATGAAATCAATTTCGAAGTCATCCGAAGGTCCAAAAGCCAAAATATTACCCATAATAAGAAACTTCAAAGACCCTTTATTAAAAGGTTTAATAAATCGATCGAATTATTTCTTGAGACAAATAAAAGAGATTTATTATAACGTACACCTGAAACGGGTCGCCAAAAGGTCGCGTTATTTTCTTTGAAGTCATTATAATTCGTGTGGTTTTTGGATAAAAAGGGTTGCCCTGTTTCACCTTGCCACCTGACCCCAAACCTTTCGTTTGCCAAGATTTTTTTACTTGTTCTTCTAAGGATTTACATTTTTGTAATGCTAATTTTAATTCTGATGGAGTAACTGCCGTTTGGTGCCCAAATTGATAAATGAAGAAGTCACACAAAGATTATAATGATCAATATTTGACGGGCCTGTTGGTCTAGTGGTTAGAGACCCTGACTGCTATACCGGAGGTCGTGGGTTCGATTCCCACCCGGGACAAATTTTTGTGTGATGAGCACGATCATTTTTTTCGGTGTCTGGGTGCAATTTATCTATAATATGAATGTATTTAGAAATATATAACTTGTATGTTTGTCAGTTGTCTGGTTACCATAACACAAACTCTGTTTAGCTTGGGATCAGACAAGCGTGTGTGAGATATCCCGAAATATTATTATTATTCTTGGATTAAATATATCAGCTAATTAGTAATTAGACAGCAAAGTTTCAAGAGATTAAGAAATAAACAAAACGCCTTGTAAAGCCTGAATAAAATATCCCCACCATTTAAAGTTAGGTCTTTCATTAAACCTAACAAACAAGATTAAGTTACTAACTTCATGACCTAATTAATGACGGTTAGACAAGTTTAAGTAGCGGGCCCAGATGTAGGCGTGTGACGTCACTGATTGATTCGCACAGCGTGGAACCCACATTAATCATGTTCGGACAATCTGTGTTACAATAGTATTGTTGATGGGCGTGGCCATTTGTCGACTAAACCACGACATTATGTAGACGGTACAAGTGTGGGGGCGGAATAGAAGGCTTTAATAAAAGAGGGTTATCTGTTCGAAATGGTACGGAATCACTGTTGTTCTGTGAATTCTTTTATCGAATTTAGTGTGGAATGATAACAATAAATCGCTCTGATAAATAATCAAAATGTATCTACAATTTCTGGTCAGAATTTATCACAGTAAAATTACCCACAAAAATTAAGTGAATGTATATAATTAAATTTATACTACAGTCTTTAAAATTAACTTGAAAATTCATGATCAAGCAATCCTATAATGTCGAATTGAAGATGCTAGAAGATGAAGATCTAATCTATTGTTTATCAAAAATCTTGATCAGGAGTTTCCGGATACTCTACGGTAAAGGTTAAGTGATACAAAGAGGTTTTTAATGAAAAATCTGCATTCCTTACGAAAGAGGATAAAGGTTATTATTTAAAAAACTTCCTGTTTTATTTTACAAACATCGTATAGCATTTTGTACCGTTTCATTTGTCTATTTAAATCTAAAAGTTTGTACTTATTTGTTTCCTCATAAGGCTTATTTCTTTTTTTTTGGTAGACATCTTTGCAGTTAACCTGAGTGCAGGCTTTGATTGCTTCACCTGACTTTCAGGCTTATTTCGTATCTGACGAAGTTATTGAGGCTTTTCATTGCTTTTAAATGCATTCGTAATTCAGTAGCAAACAAGTCTTACAGTTATTATAAATTAATAATAATAATTATAATAATTTTATTAGAAAGTGTGACCTACCTTACCTCTTGTTGCAACCTGATGACGGTACGAAAACCCCAAAATAGTCGACCTGGTACCTAATACCCTTGGTTAATATTCCATAAAAAGCAGTCTTTATGGCGGTCTGATGTGGTCTCTACCATAGCTTCCATGCCTGTCAACTGTTATGGTATTTTATCCGGCACATGGTGGTTGTTTTGGGCCATTGAGATCATTAAAATATGACTCAACATAATAACAGTCGCCTGCACTGGTTAATAACTAAATCCTACGCCAGATGAATGCAGGATTACAGATTTTACTACTTATCAGAACTGGGAAAATATAACTTTGTTAGAACTAGCTCAAATTTTGTTAATTACTCTATACTAGGAATACTCTTCAACCTTTTAGGATTGATATATAACCTTTTCGTAACACCCTTTACAGGCTAAATGGAGTTTCAGTTTAGAACATATCATCATCATCATTCACAGCCCTTGTCCTCCCACTGCTGGGCATGGGCATAGGCCTCGTCTTTTTCTTGCCATTTTCTACGGTCCTATGCCAGCCTCATCTAGACTCGACATAGTACTTCTACTACCTATGTTTCATTTATATGACGCGCAACAAAGTCTACCTAATTTATAAATCCAATAGCAATCGGACATATGAGACCTTGAACCTAAATTGTTGCGACATTTCAGTTCTAAGGAACTGTCGGTACCATCTATTTTAGAAAATACGACGTCGTAAATTTTAACCTATTTGCCGAAATAAAAGGAGGTATATTTCAGTGCTGGTCGCCCTGATATGTTGTGACCCGGGTCCAATCGATAGGGGTAGGTGGTATCGGTAGGGGTAGCGAAAAACATTTTTCAAATTAATTGAACTCCATAAGGTCGGCTTGTTTACCAATATACCGCTAAAGTTTTGACAGCTTGACGTGTGGATGTTGTTATAAGATTTCCCGGTCGATATTTTCGTGTGAGAATTATTAAAAGTTAGGGTGTTAATCCATATCTTCCTTTTTGATGTTGGAATATAATTTGACATGTTTGTTATTTGTTGAGTTATTTGCGTATGCCTCACGGAAAAGTTGATTTAATAAATGTGTTCTCAAAATGTTATAAATAAGTACTCGTATCTGTTAAATTGCCCAAATTTCACATTTTCTGTGAAACATTTTATACACGTTTTCTTTCTATTCAGTACCTCCATTACATTCTTAAGTGACGACAACTGAGCGATAAATTAAGCTGTTTATAATACGAAGAAACTTCGACAACACGTTGCGTTGTCGTGCTCGACTTTATTACAGTTCTGAAATATCGTCGGATCGATATTTTTATCGTAATCGTATAGTATGGTTCAGGTTTAATGTTTGTCCTTATTACATAATTTCTTCCCTGCTTATACAGAGCTTTGGATAAATGATCAGGACAATGATTATATGTAGAGTCGATGACTCAATTCTTGGAATTGTATTGAAAGCGCTTTGTAACAGAAAGTCTTTATGAGCAACTGAGCTAATCATTTCAATGTTTTGTTTAAATTATCGTAAAGTATCAATATATTACATAAGATGGCGACACGTGTTTAGTGTATGTAAAACTTATCCCGTTGACTACAAAATAAATACATGAAGTAACATATTGCAACAGTTTTGTTAACTAATCCGTGAAGTATTGACATAACCTAGAAGGCGAAAAAGCTTTGTGGATCTCACGTATGTCCTTAACTCATTCAGGACATACGTCATATCCACACAAAAGCTGCTAACGTGCGCAAGTGACAATTACAAGAGTCAAATATACAAGAAAACATCAGATAATCTGTCTGTGAGTCAGAATACGTGGCCATTGGTACACGCAAAAGTGACATTTATGTGTCAGCCAAGCTTCCGAACATAGAGTATAGATAAAAATCTGTAGAGAGCTAGTCTACTATCCAAGCGAATCAAAATGCTTGCTGTAAGTTCTACGCTCTTTTACTGTTCATAGTGAATTTTCTTGCGACTAAAGACGTTAGTGCTAAAATTTAGATGGTTCCGATGTATTATTATAACATGAGGTATCATCAGAATCTGCGATAGTATCAACATAACTGCGAGTTTTCTTTTGATACTAATTTTCACACTCACACATAGTTCATACTCTTTTAGTGCACTCTATACACTTATTTATACTCTTAACTCCCAAACCATGTTTGTAATAAACTGCTGTAGAAAATCCGCCAGAATAATATTAGACTGTCGCGACCTTTCAGATGTATTTTTGTTCTATTTGGGTACCAATAAAGGTTTAAAACGTTCGGTTAGAAATCTTTTGTAATTACTTGGTAGGTACTTCGGGGGTATCGGTAAAATTAACATAGATCAATATTTTTGACAAAATACCATATTTTAACAAGAACAGATAAAAATAATGTCTAACACTTACATTCGAGTATATTTAAGATAGCAATAAAAAATTACAAAAATTTTTAGTATGAAACTGCATAATCATTCAAATCTAAAGCAATTATTTTAATAAAATATGTCCTGTTTCACCACCGTACATGAATTCCCATAAAATAATTTCCACCAAAAAGTAATTACCGCGCTAACCACATAATTAATAACTAGTTATGTACGGCACGTTGAGGTATCGTTAAATTGAACACAATTAATGAATAGAAATGTATTTATACATTTTTGTTCACGTTTAATGTTCGTAATTTAGTCGCAACATTAATAGAATGGGTGTTTACATTTTACATTACATAATAGAGTATACCCATTATTGCAAAATAGAGCCAAAAATTTACTGGGAAATACCCCATATCCCATGGCAAGACTGGTTATTAGAATTGACATATACCCCGCGATCATAATTATGAGTTGAGATGCAAAAGGTATCATCTTCTTCCACTTAAGGAGAGAAGGTGTATATCAGACGTCTCTTCGCTCGTTAAGTTAGCGCAATCTTATATCGACGCCCCGCACCTTCTCTCCAAGATAAACTTACGCGCTCCCACTAGATCTGCTAGAAAACCCTACCTTCTTCTTGACGTTCCCCGTTGCTACACAAATTACAGACAAAATTCGTTCTTTATAAGATGCGCAAAGTCCTACAATAACTTGATCGACTTCTCTGAACTCGACTTGTTCGTAACTAAGCCGCATGTACTCATTCGATTACAAAACATTGGTTCCATAACTGTTCTATTTTGCACCGCAAGACTTAACAAAGTAGTGTAATAGTGTAATACATATTGTTAAGTTGCATATCGTAAAACTTACCAGTTACTTTTTCTTTTTTCTCTTTGAAGCATGCTGTGTTTAGATAATTAAATGCGAAAAACTGTAACTGGTAATAGTAGCTTAGTTTGTTGTTTTTTTAGCTGTTAATACTGTATGTTTTCCAATTATAATAAAATAAAAATAAAATAAAATAACGACTGCCAAAGATGACGTTTGACAGTCGAGACTTAACTTGCTCTCCGAAACACAGATGAGTTACGGTATGTTGTAAATTATCGCCCACAGACCAACCGCGGTGAGCGCGGCTTAACTTGTATTATCGGTCAAACATCGGCCACCGGCTTACACTTAACCATGGGCTCCTCCTACGTAAATAACTCTTTAAAAAGATAAATTCAATTAACTCATGATACAAAGGTTCTGAAAATCATTATCGAATTTATAGTCAGTGATTAATCTTAATGTAAAAGCTGATTAGATCGTTAGTTAAAGGCAATAACTAATTCAACTCGACTGATACTCAGAAACCTAACCTGTTAATACTGAAATTGAATTTCCAAATAAATATTAATTTTCTCAAAATATTTTGTTGACTTCAAAAGTTACTTCAAAGTCAGGCCGCTAAAATTAAATATTACAGTTCTTGATTGATTTATTTGATTTCATTACTCCATTTAAATCAAAATGTCTTCTATTTACATTTTAAGAAGTTATTTAATTTACAGCGTCAATTAATTTATTTATTGAATCACAAAGAGTTATGTATTTGTAATTTGTATTACAAATACATAAATTGCTTGGATAATTTTCTTTTAGGATTTATTTTAGCAATTTTGAAGATATTAGACGCCTTGTTAAGTTAGGTAATGTGTGCTTTGACTTGAAAGTTTTTGCTTAATTTTAATCTTAGTGTTGTGAATTAAGCACTAATTGGTAATTTGGCGGAGTGTTTCATGATTCTTCTTGGACAATCAAGAACAACTTATTTTCAGATTTTTATGAAATTTTCTAAATAATTTTGGTAATAAAATTGAACCATTATTTTAGAGCTGGCAATAAAAATAATACTAGTAAATGTTAGTGCCGAAAAATTATTTACATCTTGTTAGTCGTAGGTAGCATTAGCTATGTCAGTATACAGTGCTCAGTATACAGAACCCCAAATTTCCACTTTATACAATTCTCACTTGCCTAATTTGCATTATGCATGCTTTCTTATAAACACAGACACTTAATAGAATAGAATATTTATTTAATGTTGTTACAAAGAAAGAGAACATTTTTTTTGGACTCAGCACTACTTATTCTAAACAGGTGGTAGTGTACAGAAAAGGGATTTCAGTAACATACCCAAAGGGTTATTGGTATAGGTGCAATCACATTGAATTAACAAAGTAAATAAAAATAACTAAAATAAATGCAACTTATGTTTCTATTAATTTTTTTATGAATTAGTTTTATTTGGTTTTTTTTTAGAAACACCTCAAAAATAACAAAAAACTGCTCTAAAAATCTTCTTCCAAAAAGCATAATCAGGAGCATTAATACAGCAAGAACTTTAATACCGCGACAGTGGTTTAGCACAGTCAATCGTCAAAGTGGTTGAAACCGGGTCAGTGTGTGCGGCGGTGGGAAGTGGGACACTCGTAGCGATGACGCCCGTAATGACGATGTCTCTAGGTTACCATTTTTGGTTTTGTGGGACGTTTTTGGACTATATATTTTTTATATTTTTAATTTTGTTAATTATTAGGATGTTGCTAATACTTCTAGATTTAAAGTGTAATTTAAGGCCCCTGGAAGAAGAAGCTGTGCGGTAGAAGTCGCACACTAATTGAGGTATTGCCGGCTAGCGGCAATGACAATTAATATCCAGGTTTTTGGTATGGTGGGACTTTTTTTGAATACTCTTTTATTCTCTATTTCAATTTATTTTTGTACAGGTTTATTTTGTATTTCTTAGGAAAATGGAAACTATCAAAATTCAACTACCTTTCATGGCTTTTGGCGCGGTTTATTTTAGGTCTCGACGTTCTGACAGATTGACAAAATCCGTAAAAAGTAGTTTCATTTCAATGTCTAATATTCGCGTAAACCTAAGAAAATATTTTAAACTATGTACTGAACTATACACTAAATTTGGAAAATAAGTTTGAAGGATAATTAAAGGCCTACATAGGCGGTGGAAGTCAGTCACTTGAGAGAATGAAGGCCTACCACAATAATGTTAAAACCAATTACTTCAAGCCTTAGTATATACCTATATCCCTTCTAATAAGTAGATAATATAGAACAAAAGAATCATCGCTAATAACTATCATTGTTTTACATAAAAGCAATCCAATATTATGCAAAACAAAACACAGGATGCATTTTCCTGAAGCAAATCCCTTTTCAAGCTATAATTCTCAGACGAAATGCGAAACTAACACAATACCGCATAATGTAAGATAAACCAAAGTTATTATTACTGGATTATTTTAACGAATGCGGAAAAACATATCTTCATTGTTGTTAAACAAAAATAAGCAGATTCTGTTTACAGTTGGAATAGTAAAAAGGTTGTTTTGTTTGTAGGTGATTGTTGTTGTGTTTTTTTAATATCTTTTTAGTCTTCACAACATTTTTTTGACCAACATATTTAATACCTAAAGTCTTTGAAGATAACATGAAGTAAAATCTAAGCAGAATTAAAGCTAAAAACGAATGTTTATTTGTCAAAGGTATCTTAACATCATATTTATCATTACGTGTTCCGAGAATTATTTAAGAACATTTTAATACATTTATAATGCGTAAAATGAATGTCATACAATACATTCAAGAAAACATCCAAAATTGTTTGTTTCTATCAACCTCAAACACATACAAATTTAACAAACAACAAAATTTGCTACGGATTACGAAACTCCGTCTACAATGTCGCTACGATCGTAGCAAATCACCACCGCTACGCGCCGTAGACAGCGCTACGCAAAGTGTAAAAGTTAAAATTGTTTGCCTAAACACCCGTATTCTGGTATCATTCTTCCTAATTACCCGATCACCTCGAAAAGAGTAAATGCTTTTTGTTACCCGACTTAAATCGTTTAACTCTAGGTTTTTCTTTATTATATCTTATCAACGTTTTAAGGGTTAATTAACTTGTCTGATTTTGTCGGCGAAAAAAATGCAAGGTGTTTAAAAAATCTTGCTTCTTATGGCTTTCCTGAAATATTTAGAGAATAAAAAAAGTCTATACCTAGGTAGATATATCTACAATAGTTTTTTAAACTCTTTCATATATCAACTTATTTTTATTTGTCGAGCTGTGGTATAATGGACGTTAAACCTTATTTTTATTTAAATGTTTTTTTTTAATTTTATTCATATTTTTTTGAAGGCAATTTATTAAAGCACATTCTATCGAACACTTATATCAATTTAAAAACACTTACCAATAATTTCAATGTCAAAACATATTTACTTAACACACATTATAAACATGTTTACCAGCGCGCGCACCCCTAATGTAGATTCAATTGACGAAAGTACTCTGACTAATAACTAAGCATTCAATGTTCGAACACATAATATGATTATATTTATAGTAATAAAATGAAATTGTGTTATAAACTGATGCAGCTTATGAGTGAAGGCGTATTCCTATCTCCTATCTACATTGTGTCATGTTTATAAAACTTCGAACCAGTGTGCATTATGTTCGATGATTTAATACTTTTTTATTTTCGGTTTTAATGATTTTATGGGTCCTTCTAAACGGCTAGAGACATCGCGGTAAACCCAAACGGCGATGGTGGGACTAACTGGAGCCCTTTGATACAGAGTGGATGACCGCGGCCCTAGATAAAGAGAGATGGAAGGAGGGTACAGAGGCCTTTGCCCTGCAGTGGGACAGAAACGGCTAGAAAAAAATGGTTTTACAATAAACTTTAATAGTTAATGAGGTTATATACCTATTATACAACTGATATCAATACGTCTAATTCTATATCATAAAAAGTAATTACATAATGCAGTTCACATCAATTACCCAAAATTCCAAACTCCTACATTAAAAAACAAAATACATTTTTACAATTCAAAAACGTTAACGAGAGTGCCCTGAAGAGCTGAACAAATCCCATCGGGAGGTAACAACCGCGTTCATAATCGAAACAATTTGAATAATTACACAAATTTACATACCCTTAGCCTTCGAGAAATTTGTTGGAGGCATGACATAAAGGTTGTAACAGACGTGGAGTTAGTGAAGCATGACATAAAGGGCAGTTTATTTATTACGTATACATGAAGAAGTGAATAAAAATAAGTGACGATTATTGTTTTAGAGACTAATCAAACTGTGTCCCTGTTCTTTCTGATGTAGAGGCTGTGGATTTGCTAGTAATTGTTATGGGTGAAAAACGGGGATTTGGTTTATAATATGTAGAAAGCAAAAAAATATTACAAAAAAAAAAGAGGAAATCTTTAAAGAAGACTGGTTAACACTTGTCTGGATCTCTTACTAATGTTAAAAAGGCATTTTAAAGAAGGAAAAATGAATATAAAACTACTAATCATTTACTGTCTAAATTATATTTTTGGTAATCCTTCATTGTTTTACCTGCATGACTCAAATATAGTCTCAGAAATTAAATAAAGTACGTCACCAAGCGCATAATAATATACAAATATTGTCATAAAAAGATTTTGTCAATAATCTAAGAGATTAGTCCAAAACCGAGTATAAGCGGGGTAATGACAAGAAACGAAGCAGATGTGCTATTAGTGGACGTTTTACCAAATGAACCAAAAGACAACAGATATAAAATAAGACGCGAGATTATGGTAAACCAGATTTGTATTGCGAGCAATTTGAGATCAATTTGTATATTTTCAGGGTAAATTACTTCAGGTCGGTAAGCAATCTGATTATAATTTTGTTCTATTTTTAGGACAGACTTTTCTCATCTCATATTTGTACATAAATTGATAATATTGTCAAAACACTTGCCAAATCAAAAGATTACAGTTATGAACAAAATGTTTGATCAATATTTCATTCAAAATGTACTTTTTTTTGTTGTCAATATGATATTCAATATTTTTACATTAATTTTTTTATTGATCTTCAAAAACACCAATTAGCAGGTTAAGCAACTGAATGACACATAAAAACAGCAGCATTTAAAATTCCTTATTTTTCTTTACCTTTTGTACGAAAAAAATATCATATCTTACAAACTTAACAACATAATATCTTCAGTGTCCAACTAGTCTAAAAAAGGAGTATAATGCGTTTGTAGAACTCACGATAAAACTCTGCCTCACATATCACGATCAACGACGTCACGAAGTTTTGAGTAACGACCGGAAAGGCTGCTTCCAATGACTCATACAATGAAGACAGCGATAAGTCTTAGTAATTCATTTTAATTTATTGTTGTAGAATGTAATGTTAGTTTAAATAATATTTGTTTCAATATTTCAACAAAATTATAAGCTACATAAAGCAATATATTATTAATATAAATTTTTAACAAATATTAGGTCTATGAGATACTTGAGAAGTCTTGTTTTTGAAATCAATATATTTTTATTCATCATCATCATCATCATCAGCCGGAAGACGTCCACTGCTGAACAAAGGCCTCCCCCCTAGAACGCCACAATGAACGAAAACTCGCCAATTGCATCCACCGGGTGCCCGCCACTTTGACGATATCGTCAGTCCACCTGGTGGGAGGCCTGCCGACGCTGCGTCTTCCGGTTCGTGGTCGCCACTCGAGAACCTTTCTTCCCCAACGGTTATCGGTTCTTCGAGCGATATGGCCTGCCCATTGCCACTTCAACTTGCATATTCTTCGAGCTATGTCGGTGACTTTAGTTCTTTGGCGAATTTCCGTATTCCGGATCCTGTCGCGCAAAGAAACCCCGAGCATAGCTCTCTCCATAGCTCGTTGAGTGACTCTGAGCTTCTCCAAAAGGCCAACCGTCAGCGACCACGTTTCAGCGCCATATGTCATCACTGGCAACACACACTGGTCAAAGACCTGCGTCTTCAGACACTGCGGAATTTTGGACGAAAAGATGTCGCGTAGTTTCCCGAACGCTGCCCATCCGAGTTGGATTCTTCGGGCGACCTCTTTGTCGAAGTTGGACCGGCCTAACTGAACTATCTGTCCAAGATAGACGTAGTGGTCGACAACTTTAAGAGTATCATTCCCAACAATAACCGGTACAGGTGCGACATGGACATTGTACATGATCTTGGTCTTGTCCATGTTCATTTTAAGACCCACCTGTTGGGAAACGATACTGAGGTCGCTGAGCATAGTATTAAGCTCCTCCAGCGACTCTGCCATGATCACTATATCATCGGCAAAACGAAGGTGAGTGATGTATTCGCCATTGATATTGATGCCGAACCCGTTCCAGTCCAAGAGCTTGAAGACGTCCTCCAACGCACTTGTGAACAGTTTCGGAGAAATAACGTCTCCCTGTCTCACACCACGCTGCAGTTGGATTGGCTTCGTGCTCTCGTCCTGTAACCGAATTGACATTGTGGCTTTACTGTACAAACACTTCAACACCTCGATATACCTATAGTCGATATGACATCGCTGAAGGGACTGCAATACAGCCCAGGTTTCGATTGTTGAAGGCTTTTTCATAGTCCACAAACGCTAAACACAGTGGCCGATTATACTCTTCGGTCTTCTGTATAACCTGGCGGAGCGTGTGAATGTGGTCCATGGTGCTAAAGCCTTTTCGGAAACCAGCTTGTTCGGGAGGCTGGAAGTCATCGAGCCTGCGTTCGAGACGGTTCGTAATGACCCTCAAAAACAACTTATACACATGGCTCAGGAGCGAGATGGGTCTATAATTCTTCAACAAGGTGTTGTCGCCTTTTTTGAAGAAGAGCACCACCACACTCCTGTGCCATGATTCTGGCGTAGTACCCTCGAGTATAACGGAATTGAATAGCCTCTGGAGGACTAAAAGTACCGGTTTTCCACCCGCTCTCAGAAGCTCCGTTGTAATTCCGTCATCACCCGGCGCCTTGTTGTTTTTAAGTTGTTTCAGAGCCACTCTAATCTCGTACAGGCTGATGTCTGGGATATCCTCAGTATAGTGCCGGGTCAGTTTGACTCTAGCGTCCTGAGCTACACTGACAACGGGTTTACGTGTCGAAGTGTACAGCTGTCCGTAAAACCTCTCGAGCTCCCTCAATATCTCCGGTTTCGATGAGATGATACTGCCATTGTCGATCTTCAGCTTCGTCATTTGGCTTTTCCCAACAGAGGAATTTCCCGCGAACACTTTGGAGCCCTGGTTCCGCTCAATTGCGTCCTTTATACGGGCAGTATTAAAGGAGCGCAGGTCGTGACGCGTGGAGTTAGAAATTCGCCTATTGAGATGACCGTATTCCGACATATCAGCTGAAGATTGCAATCTCATCTCATTCCGGGCTTCCATTAGTTTAATGGTTTTATTGGAGAGCTTCTGAGGTTTTCTTCGGCGTTGGGTCCTAAAGAACTGGGAACCCACTGCTTGGACAGCTTCCACCAACCCGCTGTTTATCTCGTCCGCAGTTTCGCATTCGGCTAGGCACTGGAAGCGATTACGCAGTTCGAGTTGAAAGGTTTCGGGATTCTGGATTTGGGCAGGACCTGGACGGAGCGTGGACTTAATCAGACGAGATCGTTCAAGCTTTACATTGATATTCAGTGTGCCTCTGACAATGCGATGATCGCTGCCGGTTTTCACCTTCCCGATCACAGAGACATCACTGAATATACGCTTCTTGGTCGTCATGATGAAGTCGATCTCATTTTTGGTTGAACCATCGGGGCCAATCCACGTCCACTTCCTGGATGGTCGCTTCTGGAAGAAGGAGTTCATCAAATAGAGTTCCTCCTTCTCCATAAAGTCGACCAGCCGCTGGCCCCTCTGGTTCCGCTGCCCATATCCAAACGACCCTACTCTCAACTCATCGCCATTCTGAGTGCCCACCTTAGCGTTGAAGTCTCCCATAACAACGGTGAAGTAAGATTCGGAGGCATGTATGGCTTCGGAGATCTTAGATATTTTTATTAGTTTTATGTTAATAATTTTATGACCCTCGCAGCATGGAAATAAATACTTATCTCGTAGAGAGTTTCATAAAGTTTCCAATCCCATACATGTTTCCATCCATCTTTTTTGAATGTCATAACAAACATAGTGTCATTAGTAAGCCATTCTGTAATGTAACTGCAATATTTTCATATTACGTGCTACGTTAAAACCGACTTGCATTACCTTAGCTGTAATAAATACTTGTACATTATTATTTTTAATGTAATGAGTTTTCAATACCGCAGAGTCGAATGGTATGGCTATAGGTAGGTAGCAATACCGCCACATGGTTCGATTAAATCTCTTTTAAAACCATAACTTTTCAACTATCGCGCTGCATGTTTATAGTAATATAATTCACGGGAATAAGCGCGTATAGCCAATAACTTTTTTGGGCTTGACATGTTGACAACGCGCTGGCTGAATGTGGCTTAGGATAAAGTCTCATGAAAGTGTTTAGAGCAAGTATCTTCTTATCCGAGAGCATGTTGGGTTGATGACATAGCCAAGGGAATGGAAACCACCTGGATGAGGGACGCGCAAGACAGACAACAATGGCAGAAAAAAGGAGAGGCCTATACCCAGCAGTGGGTGATTCCGGGCTGATATGATGATGATGATGATGATCTGAGGGATAGTGTAAGCTAGAAAAAAAAACTACGAGGAATTTCATATTTTTTTCTGTACTGTGAACAGCAAAAGTAGAAAGCCTCAGTTTATTTTTTATATTCTCATTGAATAAATTCTCAAAAACTAAAATAAACCTCCAACCCTCCTAATACGTATTTACGTAAAATTTCGAAGGTAATCCAATTACTGAAGGTAGCGGTCAAGGCAACGGCCAAACAGCTACATTTGATCAAATCGAATCTGAATCTGATGAGAAACGAAGCGAACTGTGTCAAAACCTAATCCGGACAGAAGTTTTGGGTCACATATACGAAGAACCGCACAGGTTTTGTAACAATGACAAACAAAAATCAACCTTAAGCCCTTGAAATAAGAGCGCTGTTGATTACATTGTGTGGCAAGAAATGTGTGGGACTGTACGTATGATGTATAGACCAAACTGATTACTATTGTGTGAACTGAAATTTGAAAACGATTTATCATCCTAAATTATTGCTGCATTTAGCTTCAAATGAAAAATTACCTGAATTACTCCGATATTGCAAGCAATAGCAATTTGTGTCATGGAAAACTAAACATGACTTACTTTTAATAATCCAATTTATTTAGTAGCGTAACCGAAACTTATAAAAAAGTACGTTCATTTCAAAATATTACACGTTAGATATAACATTCAGATAAAATAATGAATTGTTTAATTACAAGGAAAGAAATATCTCAAAATGTAAGATGCATTTTTGAGCTTATGGTAATAGTTACACAACCCCACCATTTCCCTCTCAAATATAGATTCTAAATCCCAGATATTAAATTCAATCAAAACGATTGTTCGGGAACATTCTGACCAAAATCCAGACGTATTCAAAGACAAACTCAATTAAGTAGGACATGATATCTTCAAACCAGCTTGCACACGTTGATCCCTTGTCCGAACTAATCTTAGGGACGATTTCACCATTCCCATTAAACTGCGTTCTGAAGAACTAAGTTCGCTGTGATCAAGATTACATGCTTAGACATTTATTTGATCACCAGAAATAAATTAACTGAATTGTTCGAAAACCAGTGACACACATAACACATAATTAATCTAAATGCATAACAAACGTTACTAAAATGTTAATCGTTTTGCAACTTCTTCATGAGAAGGCATGAATGACTGAAAATACTGTGAGAGGTCGTGCTCGCTCTATTACAGTACGAGTTACATTTCCTTATTCTTTATTTTTATTACCTTTCATAGGACTCATAAGTACGATGTTCTTCTTGTAGCAATAAATGTATTTTGACTAAACTATGGAATGTAACTGTAATTTAAACTGAGGCATTAGGTTCAATGGAATGCATGAACCGAGATTAGCTTTACTAGATCACGTTCAAACCTACTCGTGAAATCTACCCTTAGTAGAAATGTTATCTAACCCCAGCATCAAGCATGTGGTCCTTAATGAAAAGATTAAGTTGTCCACTTCCCCTTTTGAATCTAAAATGATGGAATCACGTTCATACTTAAGCTAAGTTCAGCCTTCAGAGGTGAAGCGTTAGTTTAAAGAAGGATCATATGTGCAATTATAATAATGTACAGTATGTGACTGTATCCTATGGTATTTAATCTATTTAATCCTGCTGACCGAGTTTCGGTCACGGTGGCCAATCTTAAGTAAGATTAGTCTATGGAGGTATTATAGTTAACACAGGTGGACTCTCTGACCATCAGTCCCATAGTCCAATAATACGACTATCTGACACGAGTGAAGAGAGATCAGGCGCAGAACAAAGGGCTTTACGTGCTTCAACAAATCTTAAGATTATACATTTAGACATACTTGTGTATTTTGACTTATAGGGGGCAATAAAAAAAACACTCTTTTTTTTTTATCTACATCTCAAACCTACACCAGAGATCCCGGGGAGCAGTACATTTGTTAATTGAGGATATCTGAAAGCTATCAGGTATGATAACACTGTCACTGACTGGTAGTATTATATTAGATGCAACCCAGTTGTGAAAATCCTATACCAAGACAAGTTCCCCATTCAATATTATTCAGGTGCATTAAGTCGATTTGGTAGATCCCAACTTATTTAGAAAAGGCTGAAAAACCCTTCACATATTGGATACAAGTAACATTTTAAATCAATATCACGCTTGAACTCATTTTTGAAACAAAATTATTTAATGAAGAACTTTTAATAAAATTTTATATGAACGGTAAATAATAACGCGCACGAGTAAAAGGCAATATTAATAGCAATTTTATTTTTTACGAGAATTTAATTAAACTTTTATAATGTTATTAGCGCTTGTGCTCATGAAGTCAAGAGGAAATTGATTTTAAAATATCGCTTAAAGTAGGTCACCTAAAATATTATGTAAAAGATTTAAACTATTTTTAACCTTCACGAAATTATATTATTTAAATACCTACACATACAACTAAAAAAAAAGTTATCGTATACGTGTTTTCTTTTTCATATGTCTAACTTAATAGGTTCTGATATTAATTCTGGTTTACTCTAAGTCACTTATAACGCAAAAAATAACAATAATTTATCTTCAAGTAGGTACACCTAAAACAATTTCTTGAACAAATTTTGTATTACAAACAAAACAAATTACATACTCAATAAATCAACCGTAATCGTTTAAGCACCACAAATCAATATGAAAAACAATGTACAGAATACGTGTTCCAAATTTAACAAGACTAAGAAATCTTCAGTCATTTGTTTCTGAGAAAATGAAAATCGGAGATCCTATGTATAGTTACAGTGATTGTCGAATAAATTGCGCCTGTGGGACTGCCAGGCGCCAATTACCTAAGATTAAAACGTTCAGAAACCTTCGGAAATCTCCCAAAATGTGTGAGAATATTTTAATCAAGCGCATAACAGCATATTTGGGGAAATTGTATCGTTTGTACAAAATGTAATCGCATTCGGAAAATTAAGTTTGTGTATTTCTATTTTGGATTTAATTTACAGTTATTGGTTAATTCGGCTGTTTAATCTTGAGATGTTCCAAGTTATTTTGTTTAATAATTTGAGAAGAAACTTTTATTCTGAATCTGAAGCATTGGTGAAAATACAATCTAACTCACCCCCAAAATTATATTACACCGTAAGAGATCTTCTGAATCTGACTAAAAGTAGAATTTATATTTATAATTATTATATATTTTATTAAGAAATACGTCACAAAATCAAAACTTTTAATACAACGGAAGCATAAATCTCAATTTACCAATAACGGTAATACCAATTCTATCGAATACAGCCGAAATCGAACCATCTCATAGCAACTCATTCAAGGTTGCGGTCTCAAATAACGACTCCTTTCATATGGCTTCTATACAATCACGATTTATACCGGCAATACATGTTCTGAGAGTATTATGAACCAGTCAGTGTATGGATTACAACGAATAACAATTAATGTACAGCGTCTTAGCAATGTGTTACTAGGTACCAGGCGAACAGACTGGGACAAGCTTGCGACTTGATAATGAATACTACTGTAAAGTTATGATGCCCTGGTACTTGTTGTATTGTTATTGTGTTAATGAATGGAAGATATATACCGGCTTTAAAATTACATAACAGCACATTCATATTTAATTAAACATTGCATGTGTTAGAAGATTATTCATGTTATTCTAATTAATGATTCTGAAAATTACTTCGATTCAATTTGAATACACTTACTTACAGGTAAGTGTACCTATTAGTAATTTTATTAAGACTAGAAAAACTTGTTTAGTATTTTGTAAATAAGATTAAAACAATACGGGCCAACAAATAAAGTTACAATATTGCGTTCTGAGGTTTACGCGAATGTTAGACATTGAAATAAAACACCTTTGCACATGAGACACCTTTGCAGGTATCATGGTCACGGGCAGACTGATACCTGCAAAGGTATCGAAACGTCGGGAACTAAAATTCAAATACAAACCGCGATAAAATCCGTAAAAGTAGTTTTATTTCAAAGTCACAATATTTGTTAACTCATTTCATGGAAGGTAATTTAAAACTTACGCTGTGATGCTCTTTACATTTCAAATCAAAAACTAATAAAAATATCAAATAAAATAAAATATCAAAATTGGGACACTAAAATAAATATTTTGAATAAAATAAATACAAACATTAGATAGCAATACTAGTGTTGACACATGACACGGCGTGAAATAACCCGGATTTATCGAAAGCTTACAGTGATTATATGTCTATACGCTTCCTAGAAACTTTATGATTTTGTTGTATTATACTGAGAAACGGAGCGGATTTGAATTCCAGGATTCATGCACAATATTACTACGTTGAAGGATATTGGAAATTTCAAATGTTTTTAGAAGAAGGCTCGCGGTAAATAAGTATAATATAAATAAAATGAATAATATTTGTTTACTTTTTTGTTTGTTCTGGATTAGGTACTTTAAGTTTCATTGTATTAGGATGAGATCGAAAACGTTTTTATAAGTAAAAAGATCGGTAAAAAAATATACATCCATGAATGTATTAAATTTACACATCCATTCACACAATGATGGGCTAATCATGCAAAATTAAAAATTAAACTAAAATTGCACTGCCAAATATCAATGGTAGAAAACTCTTTATTTTTATCTCACAGTTGCACACGTAAGTGTTTCCTTGTTGTTTCCTATATTCACCTCCTAGACGAACACAGATTTAGCTCTTTTCCGAAATCCTAAAATTAGCTACATTGCGACTGGCAGCACTTGATACCAACATTAAGCTTTAGCGGGTCTTGGACGATCGCCAACCGAAAGTAGGCTTTTTCAAATATCGAATGTGTTCTAAATTGGAAATTGAACGGGTATCTTAGGAATCACTTCGATGGATTTACTCGTTATATCTAAATTTGGTGAAACCTTTTAGTGTTTTAGTTGAAATTTAGGATAGGCAGACACACAAAAATGGCTAAGAAAAAAAAATATAGTTAGTCCATTTTAGTCAATTTATAAACTTTGAGTTAGTTAATAAAAAAAAATAGTTATGTTGTTTAAAGTTAATTTTATCCCTTGTAAGTATTTTCCTTAAGCATGGCACATAATGGTACTAAAACAGCCTACATTCCAAAATTATCTTGTCTATCAAGCACATTTAGCAAACTGTATAATAAGCTCCCAAAACATCGCGAATTCTTTAAAAAGATTCTTTTTCAAAACGGTTCAGTGAAACACTTAATTTCGTAAACAGGCCTAAAGCGTTATTTCATAACATTATTGGCTTCACCGTTCTTCTAAATTACTTTTAAAGCGTTCAAAGCAAAAACATCAAGACACTTAATATAAAGATATTTTTTTCTGCTTTTCTTCCTTGATTCTGTACTTGGTAGATCAACTTTATATTGCTCTTCGAAGTTTGCCATAACTTTGTCTAGTTCTCATTGTCTTGCGGACAGAGAAGCCTTTAGAATGGGTTTTTAATTATGTTTATGAAAGTTTTGCTGTAATTTGAAAAAATATTTCCCGTTTCTTAAGTCACTGTTCTTTATTAAGCGATGGTTTGTTTTGATGTGTAAATAGAATTGCGCTTGAGTTCTCGAGTAGTTTGAATTATTCTTGGTATTTGAAGGATCTCTTCATGAATTTGATACTTGACTATTTGATACCGTGTCTTGTATGGTATGAGATATATCATAAATCTGATATGATAACAGTATATCTAAATGTGGAGTCTGGTTAAGTGCAGATACTTGACTAAAAGTGCTTATATCTGTTAAAGAAACTATGATTGTCAGACTATGAATTAGAAGTTATATTAACTCAAGCGGCTTTCCTCATGTTATACTTTGTAATTTGTCAAAACCAAATAAATTAATTTGAAACCAAAGTCATTGTAATTGCCAAATGATTGTATAAAACCTATTTCAATGACCACTCACCATAAATGTCAGTACTTGAAAAAACTTACATTTCAACGGTACAAAGTACAAAGCTAATCAAAATTAATTTACCGAAGCCATTACCTATTTCCAAGTCAAGGTACAATTATTCCATTTACAAACAATAAAAATGTTTGTTATTTTATAAAACGAATCATGTATCGGTTCTGTACGTCTTAAATCAGTTTCGTCAGTCCTTTGTAAATGTATCCAAGCGTTTTCATCTATCACGGCTAGTTGCTCCAAAAAGGTTCGAGATCGTGCCTTTGAGACCTTTTAGAATGGTAGCAGATTCATGTAGATATAGATAGCACTTCAATGCATGACAAGTAACTGTTTAAATCTTGAAGTATTTAAGCCCGATGCATCCTCGGTAGTCAACCTTTTTACTATCATTGTTAATTGCGATTTGATGACTTTTCTGTACCATAAAATGTGCTGCTGTTTGTTTGCTGACTAATTAGTAGATTCTGTGTATCGGAAACAGAATAAGCAAAAATAACGTGAAATTTTTTGAATTAATTAATTATAATGCGCCATCTAATCAGATTCAGGGGCTACCAAAAATCCTTAAATTATTGGAGTTTAAGAGAAAATATTCGATCCATGCTTATTACCGAATATTGAGACCACTAGAAATAGGATCATTAGCATCAATGTACTGAGTTGACAAACCCTCTTCCCTCACATATTTACCTCTCACATTCCTTCCAAATAAAACCCCCACAATTCCATTACAATAGCTCGTCTTGAAAATTAGTCCAAGTGGGTGAAAGCGCCTAATTTGCGACATGTCCCGGCCACGCAGAGGGCTCTCTGCTCGGCCTAGCTTGGCCTTGGCACGCTGCATATAGCACAATGGAACCTTGACATAACCTTGTGTCTGTCTAAATAAATGGAACTTGAATGGGACTGGTAATTAAATTTTTGTTTTGTTTTGGTTTAAGTACTTTTATGTCTTTCCAACGATAGAGGGACCTCATTTTGAGGTCAATGTGCTTGAATGGTTTTATTGTTTGTTTCGAAAATATTAATTAAAATTATCCTAATGACATTACTATTAACTTTTTGTCAGACAAACAGAAAGTGCGAGAAAACGCATTCAGAAATAATAGCTTTCTTTCATAGCATTTGTTGATTCCATCTATCAAGCCATTTTCGAGTTTTGTGTAAGTCTTCGATGGCCAACTCTTTTTTCTATTAATATCAATAGGTAAAACATACAAAAACACATTTCAAATAAATAAAATAGGCTAGTCATTTGAACATGTTTCAATGTATTAGACTTCCTACACATTTAAAATTTATTGTGACATGCAAACACACTAAATGCATTAAGCGTTAATATAAAATTAATGGCATTAAACAATCTAGTATAGCTTAGCACTATTTAATTAAACTTTCATGAGAAAAAACTTTGAAAATACAATTACTTTTACTTACATATTTGTTAAGTTATATTTAACCAATGTTTTACTAAGCGGTAGATAACTGGAACAAATCAAAATCGTTGAAAATCCCACAGTCAAGCATATTGCTCCAAGTCTCTCGTCTACTTAATATTATTTTTATTTCGTCCTTATATTTATCGTCCTTATAGTTAGAATAAAATACTCCAAAGAAGAAACAGGAAGAATATGTAAGAAAATATGGTGAAATTACTGTATACTATTACTGCCAAAAATATCCGTATGGTAAAAGACATTTATTATAAAAATACATTAAGGTACTTAAGCAATTACCAGCCCAATACATTTAACGAACAGCGTCATAGCATACATAATGAATCCTACATAATCTTCACGAAACTCTGATTGACCTAAGCATATCCGTATCCTATGAATATTTATTAAGACAATCTGATCAATATCAAGTACTAAGATCGAGGCCCGCTCAGCCGAAGCCACGCATGTCAAACAATAATACCATACTATTAATCCAATCGACAAGGACGCTTCCAGTGATTAACGGCTTGTAAATGTCCCACTGCTGGGCAAAGGCCGTTTTCCATATAAAGTAGGCACAAGCATTTATTTTCGTTTTTTTTTTTCATTTCGTTGTCCAGGTGTCCTCACGATGTTTTCCTTGGAAGATTGGTCTTAGATAAATTAAGAAAGTCAATATTTATCTTTAAAAAGATCACATAATGACGCTTTAGTTTGAATCTACACACCAGTCTAGTTATTGAACCACTAGGCTACCACAAATACGACCCATTTTTTACTTACGTCTGCGATTGGAACAATTTATAGTTTTAACTGTTTTTTCTGTATCCCATTCATTATTTATCTATCCTCTTTGTATAAATATTGTGCCTATTACCTAGACACTGAAATTTGTTTATATGCTATTTCTTTTTCATTTAAAACGTGTTTAAGGTATGATGTTTCACTTTTTGCGCAATTTTATTGGATTAAAGCAAATTATAATCTAAGTAGTCGACCGATCGACGATAAATCGAAAGATTCATACTCACGAGTGCGTCTCCTTTGACATGATTTTGGATAAGTAAAATTACCTGAAAAGACCAAAAAATTATATTAAAACATTGGACAAAAATATTAGGCTACAATCATATTTACAGTTTACTATTTTTATATTCGTCAAATACTCAGTTCGAGAAGTGTTGTGGTCGCACTGCAATCACTATGACCTATTCCTTTATCAAATACCTTCCGCATTCCTCAAACTGTAATAAACCGAGTTGCAAACCTACCTACCATGCGTACAGTGTGTATGCAATAAAACAAGGTAAGTTTTTACTAGCCTATCACTCAAAACTGCATTTTACTGTTCTCCTAGGGCCTTTAAAATCTTTGATAGTCTTAAACTTCCGGTGTAATGGTGATGCACCATTACGTACCTTGCCTAATGCTGAATTAAATATGTTACATTTTATCCACTACGACATAACTACATTGAAAAAAACATGGCCCAATTTTTTTTTTTTGTTATTTCGAATTAAAATAACAGCCAAATTCATACAAAACTTTAACAAAAACGGAAATTATAAACAAAACCTATTACAACTCCTCAAAACGTCCCTTCTGCTACCACCATAACAATATTAACACCGTCCCAAAGTTCAAGTTCATTATATTCAAAAACAGGAGGAGCATAATAAAACCTGTGCTGAGCAACCAATGATCGATGTACAAAGTTCAGTTCGTGTTTGCGGACACGATGGCAGGTCCATCAATCAACGTGCTGCCTACATAATTGAATGTCGGCAATTTTTCGAAAGCGTTTGTTAAAGAATTATGGATGATGCGCAAATAAGATCTGAAGTTTGTAAACAATGTTTTTGATGATACGTGAACGCGATAAATTGAGATTCAATGATCGTATTACACACAAATAATGTTGTGATGGATTTGTGTCCTATTGAAATAGACAACAATGAAGTAAGTAGAAAATTTGACGCTTGATTGACCACTTGGCCACCTAGAGATAAATCCTCACAGTGGCTATACTAGCTCTAAAACCTTTAGGAATCCCTACTTTTGCCTCTACTGTACAGCAGTAGCTAATTAGTGATGGACTCCGTTTTCAATTTAAAGAGAAGAAGATCTGTGATTCAGATATTTATTGTACCCAAAGAAGATAAGCAGTACTGATTACCTACATCAAATTTTGATACAACCTTATAAAAATCAATTGGATGACTTTTTTCAATTTAAAATTAAATTAAATACATTGCAAACGAGAGTACATTAAAGGCAGTATCTATTACTTCAGGGACAGATTTTGTTGCTCAGAAAGCATAAATTGGGGTCAATTTTGTGAGGTAAAATTCAAGAACGGATAACATAATTAACTGAGAGAGACGAGACGGGGACACCAAATCAAATTCTTTGGAAGCATTTTAGATATAGACCTTTTCATTTTGGCACTTAGAACAAATTAGGTGGTAATAAAAGTTGTATATGATATTTGTACCGTAGGACAACGATTAATTATAGACGATAATACATACTTAAGCTATCCATTCCCCACTACAATTGTTCTCAACCCGATTAAAAAGCCTTTGTTCCCTTTTTCCTTGAACGAGTGTCACTATTATTCGGAGATGCAGCAAATGCCCATATTGGTCTTAAAAGTGCATAGGTACTAGAAATTTTCCTAAGCACAGATTTTTACATGATCGTTTGCATATCTTTACATAATTATAAACCGAAGACGCTTGCGCTGTTTATTCTTAAACATTTTAAGTTACTCATCTGAGTTTCATGCAGTTTCAGTAACATATAGAGTGATTCAAGAGAAAGTTTTCCTTATGTAAAAATTAAATACATTTAATCATAATACATTGAATCCGTGCTAAGCAGGGATGGGTCACTAGTTTAAATTCTTCAATTGCCATCATCATTCATGATTAGCCAGAAATAAAGTACCAAAACTAAAAACCTTATGAAGCTCGATTAATAAAAGTGTTTAGTGCCTGTAATCAGAAGACGTGTAAACAAGTTGTGTATATGAGAATATAGGAGCTCAGTAATTAGGGCACTACGGCACTAATACAGTCCGTAACGTAATTAGCCTTCAGTGAGAGGCGTTAATGGGCTGTTAGAATGCTGATTATTTGGAACACTAAAGGTCCCGAAAATATTTATTATGTTGGCAAAAAGTTTGTAATTAAAACTCTAGATTTTTAGATAATTTTGCGAGGTATAATGTTTTGTTTATGTAATATTGATGCTTTTAATTTACAAGTACGAATCAATTTTTTTTTTTAATAGCCTACATCAGATCCCACTGCTGGGCAAAGATTTCTGGCCACGTGCGTCCTGCATAACTGACTAGATCATCACACCACCTTCGCCGCGAACTCAAATATATATAAAAAATTGGTTAAGCTTTATTAAATATTTTTTTGTTGGTCGTGTAGCATAGTCATGAATTGAAATTGAATTTTCATCGCTGCTTTTCAACCAGAGTACTTCTCTGGTCGAAAAGCAGTGATGAAAATAAAAACAAATATTCATTTGAAAATTTTCATTTTTGGCTAAAAGTTATTTTCGTCTCAACGTAAAAAAATATAGTTTAAAATATTTTAGGGCAAAAATAAGACCTGCCAAATCCACCGTACTTCAAACAGGTACTTATAGTTCGAGTCTAAAAGTTTAAAGCCACACCAGTTACTGTTAGCGTATTGGCACAGCACCAGAATATTGTAGATAGACAGTAATGATACAAGCGGCTTATCTCCGCTGGGAGATGAAGACTAAACTTAGTATAAATAGAGTAAGTTTAAAGTAAAAGTTGCGCTTAGAAATAATAATGAAAAATGGAAGAAAGCCGAGACAAATGAGAAAGACCAGTGCTTTTTTTTAATACTATCCCTGGAAAATTCACACACGGTAATCTGATCCCAAGCTAAGCTCTAAGAGAGCTTGTGTTATGGTAACCAGACAACTGATAAACATACTTATATATTTCTAAATACATACATATTATAGATAAATTACACCCAGACACCGAACAAATTGATCGTGCTCATCACACAAACATTTGTTCCGGGTGGGAATCGAACCCACGACCTCCGGTATAGCAGTCAGGGTCACTAACCACTAGACCAACAGGCCCATTATGTTAGGTTTACATAAAATTGTTTTAAATATTTATTAAGCAAAAAACTTCAAACTTAAGTATACTCATACAAGCTCGTGGCTAAGTGTTAGCCGTACGGTTTGACCGAGAAGGGGCAGATATAACATACCGTGTCCCCTCCTCAGAAAGCACGTTGAGCAGTAGGTCCCGGCTGTCAAACAGTCAGACAGGTCTCTGGCAGTCGTTAAGTTAATTCTGAAAACCAGTCTTACTACGGGATACGGTGTTTCCCAGTAAAATGACCTGGTAGGCAGTCACTCCATGTAAAATACGGTATTCAGCTGAATCCGGTAAGACTGGTAGCCGACCGCAACATAGTTGGGCTCGGGAAAAGACTCGGGAATTGATGATACTTATATTAGGCTAGGCTTTATTTTTGGTAGCTTCATAGAAGAAATACAAACAGTTTGTAGATAAGTGACTCGTTCAAAACGACATACCTAAGTTTGTCATTATCAAATGAATTCTGTTTGTCCTAACTAAAGTCATATTAGGTCACTAATACTATAGAGTCCAGGTATACATAAATAGTTAGTTTCGGTTTGTTAAATGCATTGGTAACCGCAGAACCATTTCGCATCAATGATGCGCGTAAAATATTCATAGTGTGAAATCGTATTATAACATACGATATACAATCATGACTATATTTCCCTGGAGATCAAACAGGAGTGAATTATTATGTATCTATCCAACACATAGTAAAACTGTCATATTATACAAAGTTAAATATAAAAATGGAAATTAGAAGCAAAGATTTGAAGACTGCTTGGTCTTATCCTACTTAAATACCGACCTTAACGTGTACCGTTGGTTCTGGTTTTGGTGTCCTAATATACCTACTTACCAATAATTCCGATAATCAGTACCAAAGAATACTCTATACGTATCACATACCAAAATCGATTGTGGAGGTCAGTCAGGTAGTTATATCAAAAGAAAATAGGTTATTCAATGTTGTTCAAGACACTAGGAAGAGGCTATACAAATTATGGTGAAAAAATAACTATTTATTATAGCAATATAGGATCAAGCTAACAATATGAACAGAAGCTCCAATATTACCATTAAAACTTTAATAACTCGACTCAGAGTACTCAAGTCACTTTACTTAATCCTTCGCAACTCATAATCCATATAATTACGAGGTAAACTAATTACTAGGCGCTAACGAACGTCTTTACGAGGGAGCATCCATTCAAGTAATTGTTATGACGTACACAGGTTACATTAGAGTGAGGTTAGTATCCGTTTGGTCTTCCCTTCCTTCCCTTCCCCGGATTTGTCCTAGTTTTAAACAATGGATGGCTATCTGTTTTGGTTGAAAGCTTTAAAGATGCTTCTAAACATAGAACTTTATTTCTGTTTAAAAGTGGAATTGGTTGGAAGACTTTGAGTTTGTTTTGTTTTTCTTGATATTTATTTTAAACCTGTCACTTGCAAGGGGCCTTTTTAAATAGGGTGAGTATTGATTAGTTTCATAATCTACCTGCTAAAGATTTTTAGTATGTGAAATAGTAATAGCGGAATGTGTAAGTAAGCGAGTTTATCTTATGATCCAGCTTTAGATAGATTACATTAACACAATGTAATCCATCTAATTTATATAGTATTTATAGGTTACCGCAAAGAATTTGGAATTTGTGTACCAACGATCGACAATTTACAATAGTAGTCAAAGTAATAACAAACGCTTTAAATGTATTAAACTTCAAGCAAAGTAAGACGCAAAGGTTAGCTCTAGTATCTACTTGATATTGTTTTTTCTATTCTAAACAATACGTATTTTACCAATACTATAGAAGTAATAGATACAACACGTGTAGACCAGATAAATTCCTTACCCAAGAAAACATTCTAACAATTTACGTAAACAATGCCAAATATATTCGGGGTTTAGGAAATATTCCGAGGTTTTCGAACTCATTATCTGGTATTAGCGTCCCATACAAGCCTACAAGGCCCGAGTACCAAGGTCCAAGGTCCAAGGGTGAACGGAGAAATTGTAATGTTTGTTTTCAATTACTCCGAGTTTAGCACTTGTCGCCAAAGTTTGTAAACAAATGTATGAAGAAATTACTTTGGGACACAAACTCACATTTCGGTTATTAGGGACAATTATCCCTTTGTTATAGTTACCGCAACTAGCAAATTTTATTCTTGTATTTTTTTGCTGTTATTATTTTCTTTGGAGTTGCTTATCTTCGTTTCGTGTTTGTTAACTGCTAACTGATTTCGTGCAAGTAGTTTCAGACGTAATTAAATACTCGCAAATATCAACCTTCATGAAACCAAGCGTAAACCTAGTTGTAAAACATCATTGGTCAGAATTTTGTCCAGCTTTGCCGGTCCCATAGTAATTTGAATACCCGCTGAATGTCCGTACAAATATAGACAAAGATTCAATGAATACAGATTTTCAAATGAACGAGAAATGTTGAACGAATCGCCAACATGTCTGCCCATACAAATCGGGAAATTTGAGTCAGCGGAATGGGCTGCTCCATAGCTTTGGGCTACGTTCTAGCGACTAGTGATTTGTTAGCACTCCCGACACTTTTTTCTTAAATACTACATTTATAACGTTCCTTTGTTTTGAAGGTTTCAATTTTGAGTTTGGCACAGCGATTTTATTCATAGCTCAGTGATGGGAAGGGCAAAAAAATCAAGGTACTGGACATTGCTTTTATAATCAAACTTTACAATACTACCTATAATATGGCATGTTTTAAGCAATGTTCATCGTAATTTATAATTTACCAATTCTTTGCTTAAATCGCCATGTGTCTTTTAATCCTCGAATAAATCAGGAGTACAATAAAAGTATATTAGAATGTCTAAAGATATAAAAGTCGCAATATTTCGTCCAATTCTGCGAAAACAGCAACACAAGAAATTAATTTATCTCACATTACTATTTGACAACAATACCAAAAGTAATACCAAAAGGATCTGGACTTAAATAATCTCGGACTCTATTCCGTATTTCTGTGTAATACGAAAAAAGGATCCAAAAACCCATTCTATCTAGCAATTCGCAGCAAACAATTACTTGAGCTAAATCTTCTTTGTCGGGCGATTCTCTGAGTGAACCAGTTGACTGATGAGGCGTGATTTCTGCATGAGTGACGTAGTCGTTAGTTACACCGCCCATTACAACTGCTTAGCCAACAATTCATTAACTCGTGATAATGGTTGTGTCACTTTGAATCTGTTTCTGGCGTCAGGACGGTACTACCGGTCTAAAATTTTCACTTTAGGGATTTTGGGTGCAAAATTTGAGTAACGTGACTAGTACTGTTCAAAAATCACTTTATATTTTAACATAGATAGTTTGTGCCCTATAATATGACCGCTGTAATAAGGACCTATCATTAAAATGATAATTCAATTTACATGAATGGAATGATTGGAATGTCATGCTTCTTTTTAAAGTTCATCCTAACTAGATCTGCTCTGCATAATAATATACCTTTTTAATCTTTTTCAGGTTTTAACTTCCGTTACGTTGTGAATTGAATTGCATTTTGAATTTCTGGTAAATGAAATCACCGGACCATCAATAAGGATTTTGATCTGAGCTTAATGTACTCCGCTGTTAGTGATAGTCGACAGAGAATTTTATGGAGTTCCTAACTGAAAATCAAATCATTCAGAAATGTAATGAACCTTATGCTGAGTCAGGATCATAGCACGGATTTGAAGATTTATTGAAAAGACCGACCTGATATTCAACTATTATATTTTTTTACTTTGACATGACATATTTTATAATAAGGACAGGACTTTAAAAGAGCATTGACGAGCCAAATATGAAGTGCTTCAGGTCTAGGTACCGAGCTTCTAGAAGAAAATCCAAAGGTATATTCTACTTTGAGCAAAGTCAAATATATCTTTGCTTCCTATTTCACTTAGGAAACATATAACCCAAGTAAAATTCGTAGACAGTATAAGTATAATTTTGGACCATGGAGCTAAATTACCCTAATTGCAACTTTTTCTGTTATACTAAAAGAATAAGCCATATGTCATGCATTAGTATCAACACATTCTTCATTCGTTACTTTTAAAATCCAACAAGTTCGGATCCAAGTCTCCTATTTATCGAGTAAGCAACCCATGACGTTGACTTGCTGACGTCACGCGCCATTTGCGGTGCTCGGCCGGTCGTCGCGTGCTGTCTGCCTACGACTTCAGTTTTGCGAACTGCTTACTCAGCTCTGCATTGATCGCTTCGTGACGTGTGTATGGTATTGTGACCTACATAATTTGGATGTTCCCTTGATTTACGTAGTTGATCTTTTGATCCAATTTCTTGAAACTTTCGTACGTTACAATTTTTTTCAGGAGTTTTTGAAGACTGGAACATTGTAAGTATACAAACTCTTCTGCAGTAATCTTCAAGATGGGTACCAAATTATTGTTATATTTTGAGCCGTGCTCGTCTCAATGCAGAGCCTCACTTACCCTTCTTTTAATTGTCACAGTCCTTTGCTATTGTTGTTCAAAGATAGAAAATGTAGTCAAGCCTGCTATCTCCTTGTACGTCAGCCATGATGTCTTATGTGTTTTGCGGAATGGACTGTGTTGTTAATTTTACTCCAACAAATAAAGTAACAGATATTGTCGTAAATTTTGGAGGCATCAAGTAACTAACAGACCTTGAGGAAATATTCTCCTTGTGAACACGAAATATTTCACCTATTACGACATCAAACAACCGCGTTAGCAGGCTCTAGATTTTGAGCAATTTTCGATTTCGAATGTTCAAATACATACATAATTCATTGATGTCACCACAAGCCATGCTAAAATGTCTCAAACATTAATCTTGATTCAATCAATTCCAGAACATACCACATTCACATCTCAGCTTACGTGTCGTACATATCAAGTGTACTAAAGCCCTCAATGTTCAGCCGTCGAACAGCCGTTGCGTTCACACATTACCGCTAAACTTAAGTGGTGTACGGTACATAATCCGTCGTCAGCTATGATGAATGGTGGATGCCGCGTAAACCCGCGGGGATTAGTCAATTGCGGCCTCGAATCCACCAAGTCATAGTCGGGGGATGTGGTGCAAGTTATAAACTGTTAGGTCACTATAAACTTTATGTTATGATGTTTATAGCGCCTACATAAAAAGTTGGGTTTTGAATATTAGAGATGGTCATTTAAATAACATCAATTCGACGTTAGACAGTTATCTCAGAATGAAAAAGTCAATGAAATAATCACTCAACTACAAAAAACTAAATAAAAAAATTGTTGATTCAGTTTTCCATACTTAATTTTTTTTTTTTTGGAGCCTTAATAGGTAAGTAGGTTCTTATCTAAATGCAACCAGTAAGTGACGAATCCACATTTGAACTAAGCTTATTAAATTTTAAGTTTAAGAAATCCAAACTATCTGTATACTAAAAAATACGCTACAGTATATATTTTAGCACCAGACATCACAACGGAAATTGTCTGGCTATGCTGGGTAAACAACTGTCTGCTCCCACGTTTTTGACGGCCACTTGTTATAGAGCGAAGTAATTACATCTGAATTTAGTTATAAAATAGTTTAATCATAGTAATATTATAACGGGGATTAGCGCGTACATGCATAAATACCTTTAGGGCTTGACGTTTCGACCGGGTTGCACCGGCCGTGGTCGCAAGCAGACTGGAGATGCGGTGTACACGTACGGTGTGCATGTACGCGCTAATCCCCGTTATAATATTACTATAAACATGCAGCGCGATAGTTTAAAAGTTTATAGTTTAATCATGTTCTTAGTCGTATAACTTGATAGATTGCCCTCTTAGATCTAGGTTGTGAGACTAATAACATGGTGTAGCTGGATGATGTCAATCACTACTAAGAGCAACGATCATTGGCATTCGGCATAACATACACAAAACATAGTTAACTATTACAAGTTAGCACTTTCAAACTAGTTTGGGCTTCTTAATTAACAAGAAAATAGCACAAACTTAAAATTTTAGATTAAATAATGTTTCTACTGGTTTTGTTAAATACCATAATTTTTAATATTTTTCTTACACAATATAATCTCGGTCCGATTAGGACCAGAAATCTAAAACGTAAAGTGTCAAAATATAGGTGTATTTAATATAAATGTTTCTAAAGCCATGTTTATCGTCAAATACAAAAGAATACCTTCAAAATACTCTTACTTGTGGGCCAAATAAAACAATAATTGAGAGAAAGATTCTCGCCGATTGTCTCATATTTTATTTGATACCAGATTTCCAAGAGGGCGTCCAAAAATATCTTACCGAAATAAAAGAGCTTAGGCGCTAATAAATAATTCGGGAGAGATGAATTTATCTCGATAATGATCCTTAATTTTTTAACACCTTTTCTGTGAAGACCATTATCGCAATTTTCTTATATTACGTAATATCATTCAAGATTTGATAAACTCTATGAGTCATCAACGCATAGTGCTACAAACATTTACTGAATCCGTTAGTTTGTTTGAGGTATACTTTCTCTTTCATAATATTCATAAAGATATAGCATTACGTGTATACCATGGTATGGCACATTGTAATAACATGTCTTACGATCAAACGCAATGCCTTACCTATCCTAGGCTTTGAATATATCTGTATACAGGGCTGATACGACCGGTATTCCTATACAATACATGGTAACCTAACTGTAGTCAGTAGGTATCAATTACGCACAATACAAAGATAAATAACACGAAAATTACGAAAATACTAATTAGGTACATCAAAATTAAATGCTAACTCTATTTTTAAATTATTTGAGATTGTGTTTACGCATTATAGCTTTTAGATTGTTTGGGCACAAAAATAGATATTTAAGCGTTTGTAATAATTACCCACGTAAATATTTATAGTACATGATTATATAGGGCGTGCTCAAAACAGCGAAAATTTTAAAACCATTCTTAAGCTAAACTACTACTCCTATTTAATTGGCCTTTGGTATATAACGACGACCTCCGTGGTCGACTGGCGTACGCACCGGTTTCAAGGTGTCGCTAGCTCTGAGGTCCCGGGTTCGATTCCCGGACGGGTCAATGTAGAAACCAACTTTTCTACATTGTCCCGGGTCTGGGTGTTTGTGGTACCTACGTTGTTTTTGAATTCCATAATTTTTTCACACAAAATTCACACAAGTGCTTCAGCTACTTACTTTGGGTTCAGAGCAATGTATGTGATATTGTCCGCATTTATTTATTTTATTTATATAGCCTGAAAATAGTTCCTAGAATATGTGGTGTGTATAAAATCTCATAGGTACCAGCCCTGTATAATGCCTGTGACCTGAAATGATCTGTCATTGTTTCTCTGCAGTTACGTTACACCGGCTCCCAGTAATGAGTCCTGTGCAGGATAATACAGATACAGATACAGTCTACATCTGTTTCCTGCATGTATGCTAAGATTTCTGCTTGCTACTAACTGTAATGTAGCTTACGTGGGTAATGTATTTGCATGTAAACATGATTATTGCAGCGGTGATTAATTATGTATCACTATTAGGTACTAATATTGTGAAATTGGGATAGTGAAATGTGTAGATAATTTTGTATACTACCAGTTTTGAATAGGCTTTGCTTAATTATTATGATTCTCGTATCAGTATCGGGTCACATTTGTAATTTTTTAAAAATAATAAATAAAAATGTATTTTTATTTATTTATTTTTTTATTATTTTATTTATTTATCAAAATGGACATTATTTAATATATGAACTAAAATATCGCCAAACTGCACAACAGTTTGTTGGCGATAATAGCGCTCTTGTGTAACAGACAACTGTATTTATAACAATTTAAACTTATTTATATGTATATATACTTGGAAACATTTATTGTACCTCTTATTTAAATAGTTCAGTAGCTTATTCTTAACATCATATTTTATGTAATGAGATCTGACTTATTTGTAATATTATTATCTTATTTACTACATTAATTATACTTATAACAATTTAAACTTATATATATTTATGCTTATTCTTAACAACATATGTAATGAGATCTGATAGGTACTTCTAACTTCTATATTAATTAATTTATACTAGTAATACATCTTTCAGTCTCTTCTTTATAGTTTCTTTAGATATATCTTTGGACTTTCTTATAAGGTCTATTTTATTGAATAGTAATGGAGTTAAATATTTCCTAGTTCTTTTACCATAGTAGTTCCTTACTGATGGTATTACATATTTACCCTGGTCCACCTGCCTAGTACGGTATTTGTGTGTTATTGGATGTTTGTACTTACTTATCTTATACTGTTCTAATGCGATGAGGTATTCTACTTTTGCATGCACTTGCATTATGTTACATTTTTTAAACAATTGGTCGTATTAAATTTCCACAAATGAGACAGTCATGTTAGTAAATAGTGCACACAAATCTTTCTATTTTTATAATGTAAACATAATATAATACCTTCAAAATTCGGGTTGATATTTCTTATTGACCTTTGGTTTTTTGTATTCGTCTCCTCACTGAATAACCGGATAACTATAAAAACATCGTGGACGGAGATTAGGTATTTACGCAGGTGATATTGCGGGACAAAGCTAGTTTTAGTATAGAATAATTATTGCCTCAACCTTTTCCCAAAGCATGAAGTTTAGTACTATTCCTTAGTACAATTTCAGAAGCCTATATCAATTAGTTATTGAAGTCCAATATTGGATGTTCGTAACTTGGATAAATACCTTCGTAATTGCTGGAATATGTTGGTAATTGATCAAATTGCTTCTAGCATAGTTATGTTCACAGATATTATTTATAGATTAGACACAATTATACAGGCCAAAGTAATTACATAAGTTCTAAACACTGGTAAAATACTACTACTACTTACATCTAATCATAAAGTACTTTAAATCTAAACATAAAGTTAATTTTAATATCTATTTTTTTAATGATTTATATTTTTTATTGTTTATTTAATTTAATTACTAATTGAGTTAATTAGAAATACATAAACCCAAACAGAAATTTTATGATGACTTTATTAAAAAAAAAATCTATACACAAATGAAAACAATAATTTAGATGTGTTTCTAAGAATAAAGAACGATAAATTACTATTAGAAATACATAAACCAAAACAGAGATTTTATAATGACTTATTTTGACTCCTGAACCCAAATGTACACAAAAAAATCGATGTGTTTCTAAAAATAAAGGAAGAAAAATTACAGTGGAATAAAACCATTAGCCCTATAATTATAGGCTACAAACATGCAAGTTTTAAGTGTTAAATAATAAAAACGTTACACATTCTTGCACCTCAGTAATGACGTCACAATTTATGCATTTTAATTAATGTTTTTCTGTTATGGCTTACCTGCTTAATGTGTTTCAATTTCAATGTAATTTAACACTTAGTTTCTTAGAATGAAATAAAAATGTTTTTGAAATACCTGTAGAGTTTAATGATCCGCCGTGAACAGAAATTAACTATGTTGATTGTTCTAACGATATATTCGAATTTAAATTTGGTTAATATGAAGTATTTAGAATGTGCCTACTATGTAATAAACTCTATTAATAATTCAATATAATACTACTCTGGAAGACTATGTTGAAAGTAGAGATTTTTCTTATATTAGAACTTAAAATACAGATTTTATCCTTGCTTAATAGGTACTAAAACCACGAAGAAATGTGTATAATGAAATTGAAATGCAAGTCACAGTGGTAAACGGGTCACGTAATATGCAGGATGCATAAAACACATTTTAATTGTTCTCTCATGTTGGCATTTTCTTTTACAGAAACTAATCTTGTTTGTAGTGACAAACGTAAAACGAAACGTATATTAAACGGGTAGCTAAATTACTAAACGACGACGGACACAAGAAAAGTACACAGGTATACATGAAGTATGTTTGTCTTTAAGGTTTCATACCGAAAACAAAAATAAACTATAGGAAAAAATCTCGGTATCTTCTTTTTAAATTTAAATGTTTCAAATGAGTAGAAAGTTCATAAAACTCGTTTAAAAAAAAACACTAAACTTTATCGTTTTTAGTAAAATTCCAATAGAGTCGGAGACACTGAGAAAACTGCATGTGAAATCTAGATAATATTAATACACTGAATCCACATTTGAAAGTCTGGTACTAAATATTTTCATAACAAATATTCTAAAAACAATTTTATTTATTACTGACATAACTGCAAAATACTCCGACTATTTCATTTTGTCATTAACAAGGTTCACAATAGAAAAAAAACAAATGCCGCAACGTTTTGTGATCGAATTGGATAACATGTGTAAATGGAAATCCGATGCAAATAAAACAACAGACAATCTCGATTATTCACAATGAATACAATATAAAAACCGGTAAATTGAGAGTAGGATTTGTACACAAAGGGTTTCGTTCTGTCGTAAATGATAACACTATGTACTTTCTTATTATCATTTGTTACTAGCTGTTGTCTACGGCTCCGCCCACTTGAGTGTCGGATATCGCGATAAAAAATAGCATTTTCATATAAACTTTCATCCCCATTTCAACTCCTTACATCAATTTTATTGCAATAAAAAGTAGCCTATGTACTTCCTCAGACTTTAAACTATATCTGTACCAAATCTCACTTAATTCGTATGAGTCTTTAAGGCGTGATTGCGTAACATACAGACAGACAGACAGACAGACAGAGCTACATTCACATTTAAAAAATAGTAAGACTATTAGCAATAGGAACGTAAACTACACAGTCTGTAAAAATATTCAACCCTTTTAGTATTACGGGACGTGAGATATAGCCAGCCGGCGGTCAGACGGACGATTGTGGAGGTCATTGAACCTTTTTATCTTAGGTACATCTCGGAGATTGATTGTCCCTTTATCCATTGCCGGCAATTAGAGCGGTGACAACGGTAAGAAAGCTAAGATATGACCTTGAAAACTGTGTTGGTAAGAGATAACTTGCACCCTTATTAATAAAAATGTCGATATAGATTAGCCACGGATTAATAGATTCTAAATTCAAATTCTCTACAGAAAAAATAAAATTAGAATCTGCTAAACCTTTGCTAAGCTACAGCAAGATTTTTATTAATAAGGCCCATAGAGGTTAGAGATTTAGATGGTAATTCTTCTAGAGAAGAATAATTATCATAATACTTGGGGCCTAATGTGTGGCCTGATAAGGCCATGCCAAAAACAAATCCAGCCTACTTTATAAGCTGGACATAATATATCACAGGAAGGTATTATAAAAAAGGTTATATAATGAGAAGAATATTTAAATTTTTCATTTATCGTATTTTCTAGTTGTTGACTCTCATCTTTTAAAGCTAAATAAAAAATATTTTATTCTCTTCATAAAAACACAGGTTAAACGGTCCAAAAAATTAATAACATTTGTTTACTTCACTTTTGATGAGTAATACATCACCTATTTGCTCCGTATCAGGAATGTCCTGTAAAAATTCAACGCCATGAAAAATATGGTATTACCGAAATTAAAATTCCATAAAAGTAAAAGTGGGGGACAGCCAAAAGGAAATTCCTAACAAATTAAATTGTATTGCGTAACACTGTTACCTAAACAGATATAATTTCCTGATATTTTGCGTCCAACATTTTTGTAATAGCCTTTGATTTGATGGAAACACGAGTAATTATGGTAATGGCTGTCTTTTTTGGAAAAAAAAATACTCTCTCTAGGGATACTGGATGGTCATACTCGGTACAATTTATTTATTTCAAAGCTAAGCTAAGAAATAAGGCACAGTTTAAATTTCTCTTAGCATAGTATAACTGCTTCGTTGGCCTAGTGGCGCTAAGCGCGACTGCTACGCTGGAGGTCTTGGGTTCGATTCCCGAGTCGACCAAGGTGTTATTGGGTTTTTCTATGAAATTCTCAGTAGCAGGTCGGAGTTTGGATTTGTGCCCGGTAAGTGGCAAAAGGCTCGCCCCCTACTACATGGGACTTAAACATATCGGCGAACTGTGGGTGTACATTGGTACACCTCTGCCTACCCCTTCGGGGATACAGGCGTGATGATATGTTATGTTATAGTATAGAGAAGTAGACTATTAGAGGTACAATCTTTGTTGACTATCTGATTGTGCATTGCGTCAAGCTAGCCCATAGAAATGTGCATATTTTGTCTGGTAGGTCAAGGGTAATCTTTTTCACGTCTGTTATCTATATTTAATATTTGAATCTTATTTAAACGTTAATGATATAGAGTAAACACTAAATATTGTACCGACTATCTCCATTATACTCACTTATTACGCTGGAGAATATATTTTTATATAACTTAAATACTGCTTGCAAATAATATAAGCATAGTATTTCCCATGTTTAAAATAACTTTTATACGTCACTCTTTTACTAATTTAAATTTGTTACACCACAAACTTTAAAAAAATAATGAAACCTTAAATAAAATATTAACAAACAAAGTAAAAACCTAGAAACATTTTTCTACAGGGCCTTGACCGGCTCGGAATAGCTTCAAGAGGCCCTCGTACGCCGACAGCCATCCACAGAGGGTTGATCATAGTACCCGCTAATCTGGGGACATCATAAGCTGTTGACCTCTAATATAAGAAGATGAATTTTAATACTGTTAGTATGCACAGATCACCAACATTATCACAATAGTAAGAATAGATTTTATGCAGCTTTATAAAAAATCAAGAACTGGATGAAAAATTTCAAAAGGACAATTAATTATCTTTTAATTAAGATATCTTGCCGTCGAAATATAAAATGCCAAGCAATACCATACCTAGCCAGAACTTTTGGTTAAAAGCATCTAGTCAGCTCAAGACTTTAGTAACACCCTAATTATCTTATTTATCACTTAGGAACAAGTCAATATTAAGATTTGTAATATAAACTTTTAAACTATCGCGCTGCATGTTTATAGTAATATTATTTTTAGGATTATTATTATTAGGATTCAATTCCATCGCGCGCAAGTCCTCTCCACCGATCGCCACTTTCATTCGAGAGCAGTGCGAGAAGCGATTGAAATCAAGAAACATCCTAATTTCAATCGGGAAGACGGCTTTAATCTATCAGCATCGTGGAATCCAGTGATTCGTTTAACACAACCGCGCGTTTCTGCAAGGCCGGATAGTGATCGTAATACGGACACAGTCAGTACAGTGTGTAGGGTAGTTCAAAAACATGGGGTAGATGAAGAAAAATCATCAACGCCGTGCACGGAAGAATGACACCGCATCTCCAGTCTGCTTGCGACCACGGCCGGTGTAACCCGGTCGAAACGTCAAGCCCTAAAGGTATTTATGCATGTACGCGCTAATCCCCGTTATAATATTACTATTAAGATTTGTAATTAAAAAATAGCTAACAAACCCGTTACTATAAAAATCTAGTCGCATAAATGTCGTTTTCCTTGACCGGATATGAAATAGCTCGAAGTGGCACTCATACGCCGACAGCCCGTCGTGGAGGGCGATCACTCTCACCCGCTCATCTAGGCACATCATAAGCTTTTGACCTCTAATAATATAAGAGGATAAATTTTTATGTATTTTTTTGTGTAATGTGTAAAATTTCACTATCTTATGTACAGACTTTTCATGGATAGATATCAATCAAGACATATTTACCTAAGGATGACGATGAGTTCTTTGACGCCATTTAGTTTTTATTTATGTAAGTTTTAATTTTAGTATAGTTAGAGTTTGTTCGTAAATATATTATATTTACCTAAGTAAATACCATGAGCTTTAAAAAACATAGTAGAGAGTCTCTAAAACGAACTGTATATAAAACTATACATCAAAACCTAGTAATGCATAAAATTTCATCGCCAAAAGGTACTCCAAAAATACAATATTCAATAAATTTCCAATATTAATAAGAACGACTCTCCACAATTTTCCTTTCATCCCCAAAAATATCAAAGACATTCAATAACTCTTACACACAATTAAATTCAATTAACGAATTCGATTGAAACAAACCTTCAAAAAGGTTTCATTGTCTTAACAAAATCCTAGCTAATCAATTCAGAAAAAAGTCCGAGATTATGGAAGGCCTTAAATGAACCACTTTATGGCCCTCAGAATGGATGTCAAGAGCAGAGATGTAGGGGCGGAAACAAAAATCACTTGACAACGGTATCACGTTGGCTTCCAGTATTTTCACCGCTTTTCACCGCTTTTTACCACTTTTTTACCGCTTTTTACCACTTTTCACCGCTTTTTACTGTTTTTTACCGCATGTTCCCGGCTCTAGAGGGTGCTCACAAGATTTAGGCCTTAAACGAGGAGATTATTAAGGTGTGTTTGTAAATTTATCCGGGTGTGAACGTCTTTGCTTTAATGTTTAGGTTTGGATTGTAGGATTATTGGGGTGGCAAATAATTATTTATGATGATTATTGTGGGGTATAATAATAGTGATTTTAATGAAATTTGAGTTTTGTGATAGAGAGACAGAGAATAATCACGAAATTCAAAAAATAGGGATAATATTAATATTTGTTCTAAAAAGTGTATGCATTTTTTTCGGTAAATGAATACGGTACATACATAAACAGAAATAATTTTAAAAGTAAAAATGATACTACTAATACGCAAAAAATATAAAGTCATAAATATTCATTTTCAAAAACAGTTACAGAGCTTACAAAATCTCCAGCATAATAATTTCATATCGTTCCTCATTTCATTAAAACGTGAGACTTATCACATAATTATATCTTACAACCATCTAAGTATCTCTGCATGTAAATTAAAATTAATATCATCTCATTTTCCCTGTAGGAATCTAAGCGAATGTACAATGAAATTAATGTGGTCGCCTCAGACATTACCACATATACAATTATGAAGGAATTATGAAACCTATTCGAAATTTCGTATTATACGACGTTTCATTTATGTATTTTTTTGTTAAAGATTTCTGGAGTAAGTTTAAATTAATAATTAGAATTTATTATATTTTGTAATATCTATAAGCTACTTTGACGGGCCTGTTGGTCTAGTGGTTAGTGACCCTGACTGCTACACCGGAGATCGTGGGTTCGATTCCCACTCTGGACAATTGGTTGTGTGATGAGCACGATCATTTGTTCTGTGTCTGGGTGTAATTTATCTATAATATGTATGTATTTAGAAATATATAAGTATGTTTACCAGTTGTCTGGTTACCATAACACAAGCTCTACTTAGCTTTGGATCAGACCGTGTGAGAGAAATGTCCCAGGATATTATTATTATAAGCTACTACTATAATCAATATTAATTATTGTAAATGTGTATCATCAGAAAACTAACTAAATATTTATACAGCAAAAATAGTACTTTAATATTTGCTAAAAGTCTGGATAACCAATATTGAATTTTCACGATCATTTCAAATGTGAAATGTTCAAACATTATTTTTCCCTGAAAAATGTATGAAATTGAAGTTATTTTTCTAATGAAAATTAACGCTTAAAAGCGGGCTGAATAAAATCCACATCGGTATTTCAAATGCATTCCAGTTCAAAGTTCAAAGCATACAAAATTGACTGATCTTCTATGCATTAGGGTTGGCAAATTATTAATTTAGATACTTTATGGATAAATGTATGTGTTTATCACCGGGCTTAACGCTGGTGACGATGAACTGGGTTTGGGAATACTATGGGTTGATTGATGAAAAAAAAACCACAATAGTAATCTGAACTGAGCTAGTTGTATTTAGTTTTCATTTTGTGCACCCTATTAAACTCGTGTAACAAAACGATTGCGACTTTTAATTCGACGACACCGCCATCTATTGAGCAACAACATGAACTTTTTGAATGGTAATCATTTGCAATTCGATATTGAACATACCAAGGACATTCAATGAAGGAATGTCCTTCTTATTTTAACTTAACAATAAGTATGGTCTTGAACATACCGCCCACCAAGGACATTTAGTGGCGGAATGTCCTTCAACTAATAATAAAGGTAATTAATATAAACTTAGGTTTTTAGCTTAATAAACATTTTACACAGGTTTAACAAAAATACAATTCATTAACACGTAAAATCCCAACCGTTGTTCTTAACATTATGAGTATAAATAAATTTTAAAACTTAACAGTAAAATTAACAAAACTTGTAAAATAAGTGGGTAACATATTCAACAAAAACTTTACAAACTAAACCTTACAACTAAAAACAAAAATGTACTATATAACGCATAACAAGTTGAGATGATGAAAGGTGAATACTATTTATCTGCTGTGGGCAAAATACACAGTTTGTTAGTTGGCCTCTTGATAATGCTTGTTTTGGTTTTTAATGTGACTACGCGAGTGACTTTATCATTCCCCGGATGTTTTTCAACTACGCGTCCTAACATCCAACGACTGGGAGGAAGATCGTCCTCCTTAATTAGAACGACGTCTCCAATGTTTGGTTCAGGAACAATGAGAGACCATTTATATCTGTTCATTAGATTCGAAAGATATTCGTTGGACCATCGCTTCCAAAATGATTGCAGCATTCGCTGCACGAATTGCCACCTTGTCAGAGAACCTACTGAGACCTTTTCGTAATTATAATCCGGTACGGAAACAAACGGTTCTCCGATTAAAAAATGTCCCGGAGTCAAAGGCATTGATTCTCCTGGATCGTCTAAATGAATAATACTAATAGGCCGTGAATTCAAGCAAGCCTCGACCTGCGTAAGGAATGTACTGAGCTCTTCATATGTGAGAGTAGACTCGCCTAGGACGCGCTTAATATGGTATTTAGTGGATTTCACCCCCGCTTCCCATAGACCGCCAAAATTGGGTGAATGGGGGGGAATGAAGTGCCATTCAGTGCCATTTGCTTCTAAATGTTCTGCGATGGATAATTGCAAAGTTGAAATTTGCTGCAGTTCCCTTGACGCCCCAACAAACGTGGTACCATTATCGCTCCACAACTTTGAACAGTGACCTCGTCGAGACACAAATCGTCTAAAGGCAGCTAAGAATGCCTGGGTGGTCATGTCACTGACTACTTCGAGATGAAGAGCGCGTGTAGACATACACACAAATAAACATATGTAGCCCTTGTAAGACTTGTGTCCCCTACCCTTAGTGGTTCTAATATTTATTGGACCTGCGTAATCAACGCCACTGTGCAGGAACGGTCTTGCTGGTGAACAGCGAATAGATGGCAGCGAACCCATCATTTGGTTCCGAATAGTTGCTCTTTGTTTGGCACAAATGATGCACTTACGAACGTATTGCTTCACAAGTTCTCTCACACCTATGATCCAATAAGCAGTTCGCAAATAATTAATCATTAATTGTGGACCTCCATGTAGAGTTTTACTATGAGCGTCCACAACTAGGAGTAGGGTAAAGTTTGACTTCTTGGGCAAAATGATGGGATGCTTTGTATCCTCATCCAATGGAGCCTTATCTATTCTTCCCTGAACTCTCATGATGCCCTTATTATCAAGGTAAGGACATAAGGACTTGAGTGTACTATTTTTTAAAGGTAAGTCTGATTTATCATATAATTGTTTGTACTCTCTTGAAAACTCTTTCTTTTGTACTATCTTTATACAATATTCTAATGCTTCATGTATCTCTTTCTTTTGCAGGTAAAGTTTGCTTCTGGCGTCTCTGTTTAGGAATCGACGACAATATGCGACAACCCTTAATAACCTTGGCAATGAAGAAAATCTGTCAAGTAAATCAAAATCATCTGATATAACTCCTACATGAGTCTTGATCGACTGTTCTAAATTTATCTGTAAATCTTTTGGCCTTATATAACTAATTTCCTTTTCTTTCAGAAACTGTGGTCCTGAAAACCATAACTGACTCCCTACTAACAAACTAGGGTTTAGTCCTCTCGAAGCGCAGTCTGCGGGATTCTCTTTGGTTGACACATGAAACCATTGAGTTGAACTAATAGTGCCCAATATCTCTGAGGTCCTATTCGCAATAAACGTCTTCCATCTACTAGGATGACTGCTTAGCCACGAGAGAACCACTGTAGAATCTGTCCATGCAAAGACCTTTTCCATTGGAACACTTAAGACCTCTGTCGCTTCTGTCAATAGTTTTGACAAGAGTACTGCGCCACAAAGCTCCAACCTAGGGATGCTAATTTGCTTGATGGGAGCTACCCTTGTTTTAGCTACCAACAATGAGACGTGAATTTTGCCTGCGGAATTAATAGTCCTTAGGTAAACGACGGCTGAATATGCGGCTTTAGAGGCGTCGCTAAATCCGTGCAATTCGATGTTATCACCTACGCTTGTACGGATCCAACGCGGTACCTTAACCTTGGTAAGTAAGGATAGCTCTTCCCGGTAAGTACTCCACTTTGTTATTAAGCTGGAGTTCAATTTCTCATCCCAACTCACACCGGCGAGCCATAGTTCTTGTATAAACATCTTTGCTAATACCACACTAGGAGCTAACCATCCGAGTGGGTCGAATAAACGAGCTATATCTGATATGATAGACCTTTTTGTTACAGGTGCAGTTTTCAGCGGGGGGAGGTGTACCGAGTATTGAAAACAATCATCGCGGCGGTTCCAGGTAAGACCTAATATTTTAATAGTGCTATCTAGCTTATGTTCTATGTCCTTACTCTCTAATTTACTTTCGTTTTCTACAATATTCTTGTTTTCCTCATTTCTTATGTTTGTTTGACCTAAGTTCTGTAATACTTTGTTTTCGTTGTTTATTAAACTTATTTTATCTAATAATTGTTGATCGTTGCTGTCCCACTTCTGCAACGTAAATCCTCCCTTGCCTAATAGTCCTATCATTTGTTTGCATATTTCCACGCCTTCTTCGAGGCTATTGCTTCCCGTCATTAAATCATCCATATAAAAACAATTTACGACTCTTTCAGCTGCCAAAGGGTATGCGTTTCCCTCATCATAGGCAACTTGGTGGAGTGATCTGACTGCCTGGTATGGTGCTGAAGCAGTTCCAAAGGTCACCGTCATCAGTTCATAATCTTTGATAGGCTTTTCAGGACTGTCTCGCCAGAGTATGCGCTGATAGATGGCATCTTCATCAACTATTCTGACTTGACGGTACATTTTAATTATGTCCGCAACAATGCCAATCCGGTGTACTCTCCATTTCGACACGGTATGACGTAAATCTGCTTGTAAAGTTGGGCCCACCATAAGAGTGTCGTTAAGGGAAACTCCTCTTACATTTTTCTCTGAGGCGTTAAAAACAACACGTACCTTGGTGGTGGTCTTATCGTCTCTAACTACTGCGTGGTGGGGTAAATATACCGCTTCATTTTTGCTATTGTTTTCTTCCTTTACAGCCCTCATGTGTCCTAATTGTAGATATTCATTAACAACCTCTGTATATTTTTGTTTCAATACTATGTCTTTATTTAGTCTCTTTTCTAATGATTTAAATCTTGTTTCAGCGATGTCACGTGACCTTCCGCCTTTACATGCAGGCTCTTCGTCTCGGAACGGTAATCGTACGATGTATCTCCCTGTATCATCTCTCCTTGTACTTTTAATGTAAAAGTCTTCACATTTCTGTTCCTCTGGACTAAGAATTTTCTTTGTATTAATCTGTTCTTCAACTTCCCAAAACTGTTTAAGTAAATTGTCCTCATTAAATTGCGTACAGTGCACGCTTATGGTTTTGGTATGATGTTCCACATTGTCTCTATCTGAACTCACAACACCTGACAGGACCCACCCTAAAGTAGTGTTCTGCGCTATCAGACAACCCGAAGGGCTCTTTAATATGCCTTCCTTCACAATGCCGCAGTAAGCGTCCGCTCCTAACAAAATGTCAATTTTATTAGGCGTGTTATAATAAGGATCAGCGAGAGATATACCCTTGATATTAATCCAGTCTAATGATTTGGGATTCATACTTCGCTCAGGTAAGTACGATGTAATCTTACTTAAGACATAGGCATTGATTTTAAGTTCGAAATCTTGATCGACTGTGGATTTGATGGTCAGATTTACCATATGTCTAGAAATGGTTGATCTATCGTTTCCTAAACCTGACACCACACCATGAACTGGAATTTTCTTCAACCTGAGAAGTTGGACAGTGTTTTCGGTTATAAAACAAGCCTGTGAGCCCTGATCAAGTAAGGCTCGAACGATTTGTGTCTCACCCATCCTGGCCTCGGCTTTTATTAACGCAGTGGCTAATAGAACCTGTCTGGGCTTGGGGATTCTGCCTGTAGATAAGCATGCAACTATATGATTATCACTGGTTGAACTAGTGATATCAGTAGCTGACCTTGCTGGAGCAACTTGGCTGTCATTCTCCGCATTTGATTCTTTGTTAATATGTAACAAAGAATGGTGGCGTTTTTTGCAAACTCTACAAAAGGTCTGCTTCTTACAGTCGTAAACTGTATGGTTACCGCCTAGACAATTAAAACATATTTTGTTCTTTGCTACAAACTCGCGTCTATTTTCTGTGGACTGTTTTGCAAATTGCTTACAGAAACAGAGCTTATGAGATTCTGAGCAATATTCGCAACGTATATTGGAAGCCCTTGTGACTAGCATCGCTTTTGAGCTATGAACTACATGTGAACTGCTGTGGACCTGGTGAGCCACAGCCTTCCTTGGTTCTATACACTCCAAGGCCCGAAAACGACTCTCAATGAATATCCTGAACTGGTCGAAGGTAGGCAATTCGTTGCTGGAGTCGTTGGCAACACTCAACTCCCACTGTTTGCGGGTTTCATTATCTAATTTGAACGTAACTATATGGATAATGATAACGTCCCACGTACTCACATTAATGCTCAAATTTCTTAAGGCATTTAAACATTCCATCGTTGTATCTATTAGCTCCTTCAATGAAGTAGCTGATTCTACCTGTAAGCGTTTTTGGCCGAACAACCTTTTTAAAATACAATTAGTTAAATACCTTTTATTAGAATAACGTTTTTCTAAAAGAGACCAACATTCCTTGTAATTGGCATCTGTAATAGGTGCGTGCCTAATTAACTGCTCGGCTTCACCAGTGAGATGACCCTTAAGGTAATGTAATTTTTGAACGTTATCCAAAGAATCGTTGTTATGTATTAAAGAAGTGAACAGATCATGAAAGGTTGTCCATTCGCTATATTTGCCAGAAAATGAAGGAATTGTAATTTTGGGTAACTTTACTAATGAACTAGATGATTTAGAGGAACTATTGGGAGATCCACTGTTTTGTGGTATGGGTTGTTTTACACTCAGCTTATTAAGCGTAACCTTCATTAAACATTTGCACGTTACGTAAATTTCTTCGGTTGAGTCGTATATATCGACTATCTTTTGCCCTATGTCTTCCAACTTAAACTGTGCATACAGTTGAGATTTGGTATCTTTAAAAGAAGACCAATCGTTTTCCAATAATTCAAGTCTTGTCTGTATGTATTCTATAGTGAGTCTATCTTTAGGACACTTTTTGAAATTTGTTAACGCCTTGTGAATGACGTTTTGAAAATCTTTAAAAATATTAATTTGTCCTTCCATCTTAAAATACCAACAATAAACTTACTTTGAAATTTCCTTAGATTATACTACAAACTATTCATTAACAAGAATCTACAAGTTTAGTTATACAAAGGCTACCGTTTGTTTTACTAAGTCCCAATAACTGCTAAAAAATTTACAAGTGTTTTAAATTTGTTACACTCCGGTAGAAATCGGGCATAGGTTCCCCGTTCCCCCGTTTTTATGAAACTATTCTAAGTCCTTAATTAACATGCACAAGTAACAAAGAAAACCTAATCCTAAAATTTTCTAAGTTATAAAATCTTCTAAAATGTTAAAGTTAAATTCTTAATATATTTAAAGTACAAAATTGTTTGGCAAATTTGCTTGAATGTTGTCACTGTTGCTCTCGTAATTATTATTAAGAATGTACTCACGTTTGCACTTCACTCACACTAACACCTTGATCGTTGAACTGGTGGCGCCCTCTATGGTGCGCTTCTGCACTAAAACTCACTGTTACCGCGCGTAGTTGATAAAGATGGCTTCTTATGGAGCTTAATGTTGAACTGGTACGTGGCGTACTCTAGCGTCACGTTGAACTTCAAACCCGGCCTTGATGGTGAACTGGTAAGTGGCGCCCTCTGTCGTCACGATGAGCTTCGACTCCCGGAATCGCTGAAAACCTCCGCTTCTTCGGCAGGATGTCAAAGTACCTTCTCGTCGCAGCGATCCACTGCAGATACTTCAATTGAACTCTCAAAAATACTCAGACTGATCTGGGTCTGAGATCCAGGCTCGTAGGACCAATGTTTATCACCGGGCTTAACGCTGGTGACGATGAACTGGGTTTGGGAATACTATGGGTTGATTGATGAAAAAAAAACCACAATAGTAATCTGAACTGAGCTAGTTGTATTTAGTTTTCATTTTGTGCACCCTATTAAACTCGTGTAACAAAACGATTGCGACTTTTAATTCGACGACACCGCCATCTATTGAGCAACAACATGAACTTTTTGAATGGTAATCATTTGCAATTCGATATTGAACATACCAAGGACATTCAATGAAGGAATGTCCTTCTTATTTTAACTTAACAATAAGTATGGTCTTGAACAGTATGATAAGTATAAATAAAATATTGTAACAAGGGTTTCTTCTGAATAATTAGAAATAAGTGTTTAATTAATGACTGAGTTTTTAGTAAGCGCTTTTAAACAAATTTAATACATGAACTCCAATTTGAGTATTTAGGTACACAATTATCTATCGTTGGATAGGTAAATAGAATTTCAATAAATTATTTTTTGTGAACTTTCAGAAATCTATTCAATACTTTTGTTCAAATTACGCTAGGTAAACATTTTTAGACACACATTCGATACGTGACAGCCCTGTGCTAAACATTTTCGCCTGTACAATTTAATTCGACAGCAAATAAAAGTGTCTCACAAAGGCTGATGGTACAAAATATTTTTTTCAAATATTTCTTTACCCAAGGGTCTTAGTTTTACGTAAATAAAATAACATTCAACAACCTTATCGTCAATGATAAGGCATTCATGAAAACACAAACAGTTGAAATGTAAAACGTATTTAAAATGTTTTATTACGAGTTTCGATTGACCTCATTTTATTTACCTACTTTATTTTATTGTTTGGTGACCCACAATTGTAAATTGATTGTTAACATGCTTACAGAATTTATTTCCGTATCACTACATAGTATAAAATAAAGTCGCTTTCCGCTGTCTGTCCCTATGTATGCTTAGATCTTTAAAACTACGCAACGGATTTTGATGCGGTTTTTTTTAATAGATAGAGTGATTCAAGAGGAAGGTTTATATGTATAATACATGCATAATATAATAGAGAAACACGGATAATCTTAGAGATTTCTGGTGTAAGGTCGCAAATGAACACTTTTTTTGCGCTTTCATTGCTAACGCTGGCTGAACCCTACGAGATAGATCAAAATAATGTACTACAGTATTGTGCACCTTAAAAAGATCTACAAAAAAGTCCGCGATGGCATATGTCTATCTCTTAAGGATAACCCACAATAACCATTTTTATCGTTTATTTATTACTTATTTACGAAAAAGCGATTTTAAGCAATTCAGTATTAATCCTTATCCAATTAAGTACCTTTAACAAATTGTGCATTCAATATAAATCAATATTGCCCTGTACAGCATGTAATTTAAATGAATATTTTCGAAGATATTACAAATTTAAAATGTAGGGACATAGCGGTTGCGGCGATACCGGCTGGAGGGCCGCGCGGGGGCCGGGGGTATGCCTATACCAAATAGTGCGTCCAAGGCTGTGCTTCGCCCTACAGAACTTTATGATTGTGTAGTTATATTCGCTATCAGCGTTGCACCCGAGCAAAGCCGGGGCGGGCCGCTAGTTATTTATAATTTAGAAAGTAAATATCGTAAGCACATGACGTTATTTATCATAACTAATATAATATATTATTTAATAACGTCGGCTGGCCTGTTGGTCTCGTGGTTAGTGACCCTAACTGCTATACCGGGGGTCGTGGATTCGATTCCCACCCAGGACAAATCTTTGTGTGATGAGCACGATCATTTGTTTTGTGTCTGGGTGTCATTTATCTATAATATGTATGTTTATCATGTACATTTATAAGTATGTATATTTGTTGTCTGGTCACCATAGCACAAGCTCTGCTTAGTTTGGGATCAGGTAACAGTGTATGAGTTATATCAGATATAAAAAAAAATATCATAATGGAATGTTGTAAGTACAATATACTTTAGAGTCCTTGAAAAACATCCTTTGCTTACTTAAATAAGTTTTAAGATATGAAAATAATCCTTAGCTTAAATATTTACTTTCAAATTATAATTAGTAATATAGAAGCCAGAACTAGGCCGAATTTAATCAAAAACTGAAACAACTTAGGAAACATCTGTGAACTCGTACCGAAGCAATTTTATTAAAAACTAATTAACAATTTAAGCTTATTTTTCTATAGAAATTTACTTATTAAGAACTTTATTTTATTGCAGTTAGTTTGATGACTTATTTAAAAAATAAATATACTAAAATAATATGATATGTAATTAGCAGAAAACTGGTATGAACTGACAAACTAGAAACAAAATTTTAGTTTCTAATGATGCATCTACTTCGAACTCATGATAAATAAAATAAATAACATACATTGCTCTGAACCCAAAGTAAGTAGCTATTAAGCACTTGTGTTAAGGAATTCAGAAACAACGAAGGTACCACAAACACCCAGACCCGAGACAATGAAGAAAAGTGACTTTCTACACTGTCCCGTCCGGGGATCGAACCCGGGACCTCAGAGCTAGCGAAACCTTGAAACCGGTGCATACGCCACTCGACCACGGAGGTCGTCGTCGTGATAGGTGTGTGACATTTCACACCTGTGCTTAATTAGGCAATTATGACATTACGCAACTTTTGACTATACAACGATTGGAGTCTAGAACCAAATGTGCCTACTATATGTGTCCGATATTTAAGGATATGACTTAGCTCTTCTATAATATACCTAACAATAAAGGAGAATTTGGTCTATTAAAAATGAATGAGAATTTGGTCTATTAAATTATCCATCTCGACCTTCTAAGTAAAAAACAAAAAAGAACCGCAATTAAATTAATATGAAACTACGTTTGAGGTTTTTATAATACCCTATTGATGTAAATTACTTTTACTGAAATCGATCGATAGTTTTCATAATATATCCCATTACAAGAATGCAGAATAAAAATACTGATGAATTAAGAAACGTAGGTTAACTATAAAAGACAATCTGGACTATAGAATATTAAAATAACTATCCCGACCTTGAAACCCTACTATTTTCAAAGGGCCCACAAGATATCTATCAAACAAATATTTACGCAAACATTCTATATAGCGTGATGACCAACACTATGAACATTGATTGTATCAACGACGTGTTCATACTTCGCTTTGTCACGTGACCAGCACGCCTACCCTGAGCTCTTAAAGCAAGACTGTTGCCGTTGAGTAAGGGAGACAGCGCTATGCAGTGTAGTGCGCCGTCTCGCTTCCACAACCGCTACGGTACTGCTTTTAAAGTTAGTGGTAAAGGTACAGAATATGGTAAGGCCACTTCTAGTTATTACAAAGAATTATAACCCGGACATTAGTATAGTTAATCGGATCCCAGAGATTTTGTGAAGGCGATAAACTTTGAACAATATTATGAAAATTGGTTGACTTGTTTTTAATATGGGTGGTTGGTCGCTTAATAAAGTTGTTCTTGATTATTATACTACATATTTACTAGATTTTAACTTATCAAATACTAATAAAAAGAAGTAGGTAGTAGAATGTCAACAAAGTCTTTTAGATTACACAAGTTATGTCTAATAAAATAAAAATAGTAATTTTACTACATAGCTTTTCCCACGTATTTGACCACTTGTGTATCCAAAAAATAGCCTATATCCTTCATTGGCTATCAATTGGCAGATCCATTAAATCGGTTCAGTCGCGAAAGCGTATCAAACATACGGACAGAGTTCATCTCAAATTTGTGCATTTATTTTTATCTATTTTAAATGATTTTCTTTCTTTTCTTTTCGCTAATTCATACAAAACCGCTGCATACATAGCGACAGGCGGTCAAGTTATTTTAGTACCGCACTTACTGGTATGAAAATCGTTTTGGTTGAGTAGATACGACGCGAGCGAAACCGCACGCTCGTACTTAGCTCGGTTGTCGGTAGAGACCGCGGACACCACTGGAGTACACGGTTTATGTCTGAGACTGCATTTTGTAAATAACTAGGGTTTTATAGGAGGTTTTTTTTGTATTTTTTTCTATTGTTTTTTTTAAGTTAATGAGATGTTTTTTTAATTTATAATTTACAAGCTTTGTGAAGAACAGAGGCACCAGCTTGGCTTTGTAAAATGAACGAATAGTGTCAGCTTGTAATAAAAAAAATTAAAGTAGTACAATAATAAAAATAATCTAAAAGAATTTTAGAAGAATGGAATAGATAGAAAAACACATAGGTCGATAGATTTGCTCTAGCCATGTAAGCCTTTTGACACTTAATACTTTATGTTTAGTGACGCAGCAAAACTATCACCTATGCCAATAAATTCATTTACGCTAAATGGAAACAAACCAAACTTCTGACAATAAAAGGGTAGCCTGAAGCTATTGGAACCGTTTGTACCTCAATCAATGTAGCTAAGTGATACATTAGTTACGAGTCTACTTCAAGGCCGTACCATGAGCTCTGAAAGCAAGACTTTTGCGGTTGAGAGCGAGACAGCGCTATCCGCAGTGTAGTGCGCCGTCTCGCTTCCACAACCGCAACAGTACTGTAGTTTTGAGAACCTGGTACGGGCACAGTATGTGTTTAGCAACTAATAATGTTGCTCCTAATAAATTTAACTAAAGCTCATCCAAGCTTATCTGATCGGATCCAAAGTTTAGTTAGGAAAGATCTTGTCTGAGATAATTTATTAGATTGATCTCACGGTGTGATCTATGGGATATAATTTGTTGATTTATGTAGTGTTTCGAGTGTTGAAGAATACTGCTTTTCCATATATAATTTGGACAATGATTTTTGTAAAAATTCTCTGTAAAAAGTATTGTTGTAATTGTTGGAGACAAAAAATACGAATGGCAGTTTCAATATTAAATACTCAAATATGATACCTCATTTAAGCTTGAAAATCGCCTTTTGCACGATCACAAGAGAAAAAATAAAGTTTTTTAATCACCAAAAAGTGTATTCATGTTGTAAATTGGTATGAAACAAATACATACACACTCAGCGAGCAAATTGTTCCCAATTCTATTTTGTCCTAGATTCCTAATTGCTTGCTCTTTGCAGCTTTATAACTGCCTCAATTATACCTTAGATATTGTTTATAAACTTGAAACTAAAATTCTGTGAACATGTGACTAAACGTAATTTCACTTAATTCTTTTTAAGTGATATTTTGTTAGTACATAAGCAGATAGTTTGATGATCATTTGCCGTCATAAAAAAGAACATAAAAATTAAATCTTAATTAATTACCATCAACACATTATGAGCCATATTATTATAACTATCCATAACTCGTTATCTAAAGTAAACAGAGCCAGTAAATATAATTATGGTCACCATAGAGTATGCACATGGGAGCATAGAGTGCGCGTGTTCCAAGTGACCCGTTTTGCCGATCGTAAGTAAAGCTGCTAGTATTAGTTTGGTTAATGATTTTCAGTGCGACGACAGACGTGATGTTTTCGATGTTATTAGGTAAATTAAATAGAGATTAATTAGTTTTAAGCTAGTATTAATGAATCGGCACACTCTGTTTTGACACTTCAAGTCGGCTCTTGTTCACACTATTCCTCATAGTTCATGCTCTGTTAGGCACACTCTATCGTTTACTTGCCCTATGATACCTTATATTACCTATACATAGTTACGATACGCACAACTAGAACTAACTCAATCATAAGATGCAGACATTAACCAAACGGGATTAAGTGAGGACGAACATAAACTCTACGGAAATACGCACACTGAACAACTAACTGGCAAAAATAAACCGTCCGACTACTGGACAAATAAAAAAACATATTTTTCTGATAATTATTTAAAACACGAAGTACATCGAAACTATTGAGATATCTAATTCGCTATAAGTATACAATAAAACTTATTTTTCGCCTACAAGCTATGATTAACAACCGCATTACTTTTATTAGTCAATTCCAATAAAATATTTGATGTCCTTTACTAATTACAGTGAAATATCATATTATTATGTTCCTGACTTGTATTTTCTGTTATTGTAGGCCCCCTATTACATGGGACCTAAACATACCGGCGAAATGTGGTTGTACTCGTACATTGGTACACCTCTGCCTAACCCTTCGGGGATACAGGCGTGATGATAATGTATGTTATGTCTAGTATTTCATAAACCATCACCAACCAAAAACGAAGTACAGTCCGGTAGTTCATTAGTAGCAATGTAACATATCATCATGTGTTCAGTATGCGATCTCCCTACCAACTTAATGCACCCGACATCCCATCCCGTATCAACCAGTGATCCATTTACTAAGAAGCCATAAATACAATCTGTTCAATATTCCGATCAATCACGGTTTGGTTAAATGATGTAACTGCTGGGTAATTGAACAAACGATGCTTGGAAAGACCTTTGATTTCCTCAAGACAGTAATTTGACAATATGAACTTAACACTGGGTTATAAGTAATTTTAGTATGATTGAAGACCTATTTGGACAATAATTCAAACACCTCTTGCGTTTGACAATTGCGTCGAACAATTAGAGGCCGATATGAATTAAATATTACAAGGAGTTGTTAGTTTGCTACAAACTGGACTGAAATATGAAGGATGGTAGATATATGAATAAAAGTATTAAGAAGTCTTACAACATTGTGTACAGCAATTTTGAGAGAAATTGGTTTTTGTCTGTAAAAATAAATAACGATTCATATTCCTGTACCTATCCCCAATAAACCCAGTGGTCATAGTTAATTTTATAACGTAGCGTTTTGTAAACTTGTAAATTGCTCCAGTCATGCAATGAGGTTGCATATAATGGCTTTATTATCATAATTTCACACAAAATAAATGGACCCTATTCGTGATTTACCTACACTAATATTGTTGAAAAATGTCGGCGTAGGGAGGGGAACTTACTATTCCGTTCAGCAAATCGATTTCATAACCGATTGTGTTTGAATCGAGCTTGGAATACTTGGCCGGACCTGTGTAGTCTGAATATGACGTTCAATGGTAACCTAGATATCGGAATTCAGGATAATGGAGCAAGATAAGACCCTGTTATAGATGTTTTTATATCTCGGATCGCGAAAAGGTATTGTACTGGTAGGGATCGTTAGGGATGTCTAATGTTGATGTCCTAGTTTTAATGGTTTATCGATTTAGGATTTAGCTTTACTTGTTATTTGTGTTTTATAAACGTTTAATAGTGTTCCGTCCACATAACTTTCGTAAATATGGTAAGAAGTTAAGATTCGTGACATATACGAAAAATTGGATACTTATTATTAAATTAACTAATTTTGAGCTGAAAGTTTATTAATTGACTAGTCTATAGAATCGATGTTGTCTTCACCCCTTTTGGGTAGATATACCCTTTTTGAAACACCCTGCTTATATGGATACCCTAAGACTATAAACAATCATTGAAAATTTTACCTATTAAATCCTTTAGTTGAACCAATAAATAAGTCCTGAATTGTCAATCATAAATAAATGTATGAAAAGTATACCTACTGCATTCGAATTTACTTTATAATATTCTGCCTATATTGACAATATTCACATCACTACAAGCCAGTAACCACAAACAGATTTATTGTTTGTTTACCCATAATGCAGTTATAAAACAGAACTCCATTCCGTTAATATTGGGTATTCACTTGAATAATTGCTGTTTCTGGGAAAATGCTTCAGCAAAAAATATGACTACCGTACCTGTAACAAAATAAAAACGAGTATAAGAATAAATAAAAACATTTTTTTTTCATATTTTCAGTATATTTACTTCTACGGTTGAAAAAGTTTTAAATGTATCATCAGATAAATATTTTATTTTGAAGGTATTTTCTTCGAATTGGTTGAAAAAATAAAACCGATTTACTATTGAATCGTATCATATCATATTAAATATACGACTTATTTATTGGCACCCAAACCTCTTAAGTTTCGTGTTATCATATATTTGAATAAGATAAGATTTTTCTTCTTTACATATTTGTTCCGAAAATAACTTGTTTTAGCGAAGTATTTTTAGATAACCAAATATTTGTGTCGCGGTTGTTTGTCAGAATTTTCTCTAATTTAGGTTTATTTTATCAGACTAAATATTTATAAACCTTGAATGAGGGCCATCAATTTTTACATCAAAGAACAACTTAATGATCATTAGTATTAAAATAAAAGAAATAAATACATCTTAATTCGAGTTATGAAACGATTTGCAATATATATTTTTTAATTCCTAATGATCCCTATTACAATCAAAATAATATCCTCATTTATGATAAAACATAACTCTAAACAAATATGCTTTTACCTACATAAAAATACAGTTACTACGCAAAATGAAATCAGCACACATATTAGTAAAAAAACCCGACTGTGATTTTCAGTAATGTGTGGTTAAAACGTACAACCTAAAATCATCTCTGTTATTTCCTTGTTAAGGTTTAATGTTGTATGTATGTGTGCCTTTTGTTTCAAGCGGGTCGTTATGTAGTGACTTCACGCGCTCTCATTACTGTCTCGTTTGAGAGCTCCCTTTACTTGTTACTTGCGTTTACTTATGTTTACTTATAGCTAAGGAAGCATATGGCTCTGGTCGTCACTCTTTCATTGTATTTTCTCCTATTCTTGCCATGGAAATGTAGGACTTCAGAGATTGGATTGGATGTCAGATTACGTGTCGCAATCAAGGATGAGTGGCTCTACGATCGAATGAGTTTATCCTTAATCTTTGTTTACGTTGATACGATTATGTGCATCGGAAATAAATGTTTTTGCTTTTTATTGTATTTGTACTTCTAAGTAAGGAAAGCTAGTGAAGATTTCATATTCGTTATATTCGTCATCATCATTTTTAGAGTCCTCTATTGGAAAAATACCTACCCTATATATGCCCACCACGGGTTAGGCTTTTGAGAATTACATGTGTTTCATATTGTACATTCTAGATTACATTCCTATTTCTTTACTTACAGCTCATAATTTAGAGCTAATATAAACAATTAACTCGAAACAGAAGAATATGCATTTCATAAGTTTGTATAGCTGCTTTGCAGGTGCAAATAAAAAACCATTTTACTTAAATATTTTCAACTTCATAATATAATCTGCATAATTAGAGCCTTAACAATTCTTTTGTTTAATCAGTAACTACTAAATCCTTTGACAAAGAAAAACTCAAACAAAATCCCGTTGAAACTCGAGCCATTTTAATTGTTCCCCCTTAGGTTTATATTTCATTTATTTAAAACTTTGTACCCAATGCATACTATGATGCCAGACGGTTTTAAATTTAAAATAAGTAATTATTCAAATCACATTCTAACTTTTGCAATAAATATAAAAGGTTTTTTGAACTTCACCCACCTTTCGCACTTTCCATGTTTAATTTATTCAACTCAAATTGGGATTAAAGTTGACGTTCGTGGGAAATTTAAGGAGGAAAGAATTTTCGGCAACATTTACGTAAACTTAATGACAACGTTATTATTATGTGGCAAAACTTTGCACAACATAACGAACATAATTTTATTGGCAAAAGATCAAACTTTATGTGAATATTCAAAATGCTTGAAGAGACATAACAAATCCCGAATTTGTACATAATTGCATAAACCTAACAATATATTATAACATTATGGAGTGAACAAAATCTAATGAGAATAACAATCCGAACTCAAACCTCCATAAAATGACCAAACCGCACAATATCGTATAAGTAAAAAACTGCTTCGTACAAATCCTTAAATCTTAAAAAACTAACACGGAAGAAAACCGCAGAGTCACCCCACAATAGAACTGCAAATCCCGGATAATACCGTCCGAAGTTATAAAAAATAATGCGGAACGGACTTTTCGACTCGCTGAATTATGTAAAATCCTCGCTTATTTTTTACCAACAGAAATAATTTTAGCGTTCTGGCCTTAGTCAGTTTCCTTTTGTTTTCATGCAAATTGACTACGAAATAATAATCAGAATGTAATAATGGGGAGTTCACATCGCTTTATTTGTGTTGTGTAACATAATCATTGAAAGCTGTATAATTTCTTCGGGAATTATTATAGCCGCTCTAAATCATTTAGGCGGGTGTTTTATTGAATATCTTTACTGGAACGTATCGCCTTTCATTTAGATGTTTAAATTGTTTAATATATTCCGTACCCTGCACGACAAAAGGGCTGTAATTAAAATTGTAAAACAAAGTAATACGTTATCCTTTCATCATGTTTAAAACTTTAACACAATAGGCAGCTTACACACATTTTGCACTGTTCAGATGTACTTTATTAAGTACCAACCTATTTAAAACTGTAACAATACCTGACTAGCAACTTAACAGTCCGCTTAATGTTAGAATATTTTTTATTGTACACATTAAAGTTACAATGTTAGTCAGGAGGATAAGAATATTTTTTATTTACAATCTACATCGGGATCTCAATCTGCCTTAAATCGTATTTTAATTAATTGTTATACAAATTACAACAGAAATTTCTACCAACCACTTCCATTTCGAAACTGAATAAGAATAATGACTAATGCGATACAATAAATAAACTACGGACTGGACCCATAATGATACCTTGTGGAACCCTCTTCGCAACCGCGAGTCTCGGTGATCTCCTGCCTTTTACATCGACCCTTAGAGATGTAGTATTTAAATTGCAAATGTGGAATCCTTCCAGCCTTATTTATTTTCTCTAATAATGTAGTTTTTTATAAAATTCGTGATAGATGTAATCGAAAGCTTAATGATGTGCTAAACTAAAAATTATGACACTTTTCATAAATTTTATTAGTATTTTTCCTACAAACAAAATCTTCTAAGCAAACTAATAAGAAATCAACAAAAAACATTCAATGATCAAAATACTAAATTCAATTCGGTTTGGACAGTTCGAAATACGTTCAACGAACAAAACTAAAGAACCACATACAATGGTCAATAAGGGGTCACCGATAGGAACGTGCTTACGTCACACATGTAAATTCATCGCTTCCTCCCCAATCCTGGAAATTGGAAAGTGTATTTCCCACGACTCCTATTTTTCCTTCTGATTAAATTTGCTGCGGAATCCAAAACGTCTTGACTTTCCATGGGACAATCAATGTATTCGGAGTCACGGATAACTTGTTTCCTAAGAGATCGGCCAGAATTGGACGGGCGTGTCTTTTACACGTGTTTCCTGAAACCCTAGGGATTGAGAAGGAAATTTCTAATTGAATTGGACTTTAAATATACTGTTATTCTCAAATAGGTATATCTGTAATGTGTTAATATTTAAGGGGCAATTTCTGTTGTCTAAATTGAAATAACTTTAGATTTGTTACTTACTGACGACATTTAGAACATATTATTTGCTCCCTACTTGTTTCTATCAACAGGTTTTATTTCTACAGGGCATAAACTTAAGTTTGACAGTTTATTGAAGGCTACTAAACTTTTCTTCAACTAAATTTAAGTTAGAGAAATCTGTTTATATTTCACATGGCGACATACGTGTGTAGTGTCATATTTTGGGATTATTTATTCATTCATTAAGTAAATAAAGATAACCCTTCCTAAGAAAAAAAATATAATTGAAACAAGTCACATTAAAGCAAATGTCTTGTTTAAAGGCCCTCTGTAAATTGCTTAACAATTATTCGTTCCACTATCTATTGCAAAATAAACTCTATTGTTATGTTATAAACTCCAGTTTTGCTTAATACTACCCCTGGAATGTTCCGTTAACAGGTTTTGAACAACTGTTCTATTACATTTTGTTGTTAGCATTGCTAGCTGCAAAATACGTAACTAGACATAACTGAAAATAATCGAAGGTATGATTACGGAGGATTAAAATTTACAAGCCAACTTTTTTGCAATACATTTTTCAAAAGTCAGTCTTTGATCTAAAATATTTTCAGAAAGCAATTTTTAATACTTCACTATTATTTAAACAGAACGAACCAATAAATTCAAAGGAGTAAGCTGCCGACATAATCAGGAGCACATTAACAAAAGGAAAATAGGCTCGCGTGTGGAGAAGTAATAGAATTTAGTAGGAAATACACAAACTAAAACAAAGATCAAGAAAATACCGAGAAGGCAATAAAACCTAATTCTTTACCAAAGATATTGAAAACCAAATTATTTCCACAGGAAATTCAGAAAATTCGTTTAGTAAAATTGTTGGTAAATTTTTCAACATGAAAAGTACTACCCACTTCGTTAAATTAAATTAACTAGGGTAACCTCAATAATTCTTAAAAGGCCAAAAAGCAATATTCCTGTAACACCACTCCGATTTTAATTACAATTTAGTCAACGTTTATAGTTCTTTCAATAAATACTTTTTGATGTTGTTGATCATAAAGGTGCTCCCTCACCGGGAGCATTCATGTGTATTGTAACATTATAGATTCGACTTTGAGCATTACTTTACAATAATACCCCGCCTAACGAGCATTTTCGTGTAATGTAACATATAGATTTACTTTCTTCTTTATTATCATAGCAAATGCTCGGTTCTTCTCCTTCACCGATGTATGCCCGTTTTGTATCATTACAAGGCGCGCATTGTAATGCTGCGTTCTCCTCCTTCACTGATGAAATGCTCAAATCTGTAACGTTACATTACACGAATTTACACAAATTACACAATGCTCCCGGTGAGGGAGCACCTTAAGACTGGCTGTAGAACAAAGTATTGTTAGGCAAATCTCAGGAAGCGCATTATGCACTATGCATTACGTAACATGATATATAAATCACTATGCATAATCATCATAATCATCTATTTAAATTCGAAGTTTCTTGCTCTCTGACCCTTCTGCCTTTGAATTACTGTCAAGTTTCTTTCAGCTATAGGTTATAAAAACATAGAGGTTAAAATATCAAAACGCATGTTTAATAATTATTTTCTTAATTTATAAACACTATTCCAATCCAGGTCAAAGACATTCTTCATCAACAAACAAGCAAGAATTTCTGCGTGTTACAAACATAATGTACTCGTACTTACAATTAAAATTTTATTTAAAGTAAATGTGAAAGCGTTAAGGAAACGCACAACTTTACTAACCATATTTTATTTAAAGCCTTAACACGAATAGACGCGTGTTCAAACGAAAGGTCTACATTTACATTTATACTAACTTTCGAATTTTTTGAATTTTTTAACAAGTTCAACCCGTATTTTGTTGGCTCGGTTACCGCCAGGAATAGCTGGTCGGCTAGATAGGTATGCTCCTATTGTTTCGTTTCAGCGAATGGCCGTAGAAATGCGTATTGTTCGATTATTCTTTGAGAATGTGTTTCGAAGAATTTTGGATTAATATGCCTTTGGGAAGTGGTTTTTTTGAGTAGCGTATATTGGATTCAGAAGCTTCGATTTTCAGCATTCTCATCTTTCGAGATTTCTGGCTACGTGCGCTCCGTGACAGATTCGTAGAATAAAAAGGCGTAGGTAATATGGAATGAATAAAAAAAGTTCATAATTTTAACCCTTGAATTCAAATTTTCAAATCGTTTCTGTCTGACATCAACTTAGTAATAATATTAGTATGTTGCTAAAAAATCCTTCGTATCATTAATTTAAAACCTTGTCAACATACACCTATGAAGTATGAATCCATTAATCAAATTAGTAGGTAAATAATGTTAGTAGACGAAGTCTGGAGTAACACCAATAGCTTGACATCACAACCCGTCAGGTTGGAAGTGTGAAAATATCGGTTTACGTTATAACGAAGCGGCATTTATTATCAGACCTTTGCTTTATTTAGGTCCGCAGTGAATGATTGGGGCAATGGCGCGGGAAATGTGGATTCTATTAGGTCGCCCATTTCAATAGTTCAGAGAAAAAGTGTGTAACATTTGTTCTGAGACTAAAATATTTTGGAAGTGGTCCCTTTTTGATAATATTTTCATTTACTGCCTTCTTAAAATGGCTAGTATTATCGTTAGAAATGTTAGTTAAGTATATTGCTAAAATGGTTTTAACATTTTTTTTTTCATTTAATGTTTATTGTATTTGACTTCCTAAAGTACTAAACCAAGTATTTATAACTTCGAAAAAACTACTTAAACATCAACTAAAAACATCCTTACAGTTGTTATCGTACTTTGATAACACGTCGCGGCGTCATGTAACATAACTTCGACCAAAAAATTCAGAGTACAAAATTAATAAATGTCCCATACTCGTATAAGCTTAACGTCATAATGGCATTATGTATCGTGAATAAAAACATTTTTGCACCTACCCACGCTATTTATCTTGCCGTCTGCGCGTGGAATTATAAATAGGGTTGTCTCATTGTCACGCGATTTTAATAGGAATCCTAAATATTATGTAACGTTGTTTGTTTTCGTATAATTATGTAAGTAGGGTCAAATATAATTATCGAATGCTACACGGGTAACTATGTACAAATATTTCGATTGTTATTATGTGGTCATGGGTACTTATAACTATAATAATGCTAAATTTTAAATTGTATTCTCATGTAAGTGACAATGTCTTTTTTGAGAATAAATGATTAGAACCAAAAAAATATATATATAGTGTGGTGGTATAGGTCTTTAAATTTTTCTACGAAGTCGGGTAAGTTACAACACTTATAACTAAAGAATAAGTGGACCAATTTTCGTGATCTCCGATCTGTTGAATTCTACCCCGAACCGCAAAATATATATCAGCATTAAATAGTTTATGACAAGATGTTTAGTGAATTAAAATAAAAAATAAATAAAAAACCTAAATTTACTTTAAATTTTAAGTTAGCATCATCATCATCATCAGCCTATAGCAGTCCACTGGTGGACACAGGCCTCTCCAATATCCTCGATTTTTCTCATCCAAGACCTACCAGCCGTCAGCTGACATACAAGGAAGCTTAATGATCATGTAATTTCAAAATGTTGAGCAACATTCGAAATAACATCCTAAAATTCATAACACAACATTTACTTCCATTAATATAATGATCAAGGTCAATTGCTCCTGAATTAGGGTCGATATTAAATTACCTGAACACCGAAAATAGATTGAATTCATTATTACTATGACCCTTTTATAATATTAAAGCCTAAACGTAGGTCATATTAGGCAAGTAATAGATATTACATCAATTCGATTACGTTAATATTCCATTTCTACTTTATTTTCATAAATAACATAACATTTCATCACGCCTGTATCCTCGAAGGGGTAGGCAGAGGTGTACCAATGTACACCCACTTATTTTCATCTACGTAAGTATATCTATTACACCTATGTACATACATTAAAGTTATCAAAATTATACTATAAGTAGAGACATATACACCTACTGTATTATTTTGATTATGCAAACCAATACAAACAGAAATTAATATCACAATAATTCATCTGTGTTAAGAAAACATAAGGATTAGATACTAAAAATAATATCAAATTAAATATTTACAGGTAAGTCTGTTAGTGACCAGAGTAAAGTACCAAGTAGCTATTTACATACCATTACTAAATACGCAAAAAATTCACAGTATATTAAAGAGAATTAAACAGCACTAGCTCACGAATGTAATAAAATTCTTCATGAATATAATGAAGTTGTTAAAATAGTAATATTTTTATGTCAAGCACGATACTTCGTGATACGTTCACTAATTACATTAAAATATTGCGTTAACTTGACGGGCGTGCATTCATCGCGGCTTATGTTCACGAACAATTGTTACTTAATAAGATTAATGCGGCAATGTAAGCGGGTTATGGCGTTGAGTCCGTTTTTCGTGTACTGGAATATCGTGTGAAAAAGATGCGATTTTTTGCGGATTTTACGCAACGTTGGGAATGATGAAATGTATTTTATTAAGTAATCTATTTATGGTCTCAGTGCTGGGCTCATTTCATTCGAGATTTTAGGTACGTTAAAACCCACAGTATGTATTTTATATAGAATTTATACTATTTTGACGACCTCCGTGGTCGAGTGGCGTACGCACCGGTTTTCAAGGTGTCGCGAGCTCTGAGGTCCCGGGTTCGATCCCCGGACGGGTCAATGTAGAAAGTCACTTTTCTACATTGTCTCGGGTCTGGGTGTTTGTGGTACCTTCGTTGTTTCTGAATTCCATAACACAAGTGCTTAATAGCTACTTAATTTGGGTTCGAAGCAATGTATGTGATGTTGTCCGCATTTATTTATTTATTTATTTTATTTAATACTGGCAGCAAAGACGACATCATAATCTCTTTCCCCAAGCGTTCCAAGTTTAAAATAAAACCTAGATTTAGAGATCTGTTTGAACTAACAACTCTTTTCTCGACTTGTTTAGTTATCCTTGAAGTTTAAACAAAAGGATTCCATTTTAAGTGCTGTCATTTTTACGCTACGGAACACTCGCGGAATTACTTTTGAGATTTTCAGTTCTGAACAACGAACGTTTAAGTTTCTTTGACATTTTAAAACAATAGCTGTATCGTCTTTAGTCAAGCTTACGTCTCGATATTTTTATACTTGATTTATTTATTGAAAATTGTAGTATGTGTTTACGAAACTTAAGTATTTTACGACTATGGCGAAATATGTATTGATGGCGATTATACTTAGATTTTTAAACAATCTTAAATTGAATGTAGGAAACAAGCCTTTGATGAACTAAGGAAAGCTCTTTGTGTTTTGTTTCATAACCTACAAAAAACAAAGTTTTGCAGTTCAAACATCGTCAATTAATTACCTCGAATAGTCTAAATAAACGAAAACACGAAACACCCATTTATAATTTATAATCGAATCATTAAAAATTCTGAAACCTAGCGCAATAATTAACACTTAATTAAACGGATCATTTTAACCAAATGAAACCCAATCATAATTCATTTGAATGACGATAAAATTCGACATATTTTCAATTATAAATTCTCTTTGTACACCTTATCGGGTGATCAAAATGATAAATTGCCCTTTATACGAAGTGTGTTAATAGTCTTCATGTTGGTAACAACGGGAAATAAAAATGGCGGACTTTTTGGACGAAGCGCATGCTAATATACTATCATTCGATTTATCATTCGTGTCTATTTGGTTAGTGTCTCTTCGTGTTTACAATAGTGAATAGAGCTTAGTGTATTAACAAAGCAATATTCTTTCATTAACCATATTTACTCTATGATGAATAATCCTTAAATTCATGGTAAGAGTTGTCCAAAGACATGAGGTATTTAAATAAAATATAATTGTAAAAAACAAACCTGTGAAAACATAAAGAAAAAAAATTTGGACGTTTAATCTTATCACATACATGAACTAGACGCATACAAAAAGGAGTGACAACAAACAGCAGTCAAAAGAGACCGTGAAAAGAACACAAGGAGGCCTTTGCCCTGCAGTGGGACAGTTCAGGCTTTAAATGAATAAAATAAATAATCTTACCTCTAATAAGCTTCCAGAAAAAAAAGGATATCGTTGCCTACCAGAACCAAAAAAGTGTTATTATTATAGAACATATCAGTCTGTCTCTTTTAGTATACCTTAGCGAAATCCAAAACGAATTTTACGTTACCTCTTTATAAAATACCACTCAATTGAAATCACATTGAAACCAATTCCATTAACAATGCTAAAGTTGTGGTAACCGTTAATCCGACAAATAGCGCATTTAAATAATATCAAAATCAATACTAGTTAATCTACTGGATTATCACTGATTGAAATTGTGTAGTAGGAGCGCTAAATTTCAATTTGAGGGCGTCAAAATGGTACCATGTTAGTGACAACTTTACATATTGAATTTGAGGCTAATACTACATTATAGATGGTGTGTGTTATTTGAAATAGCAGACAAAGAACTGAAATTATTAATTGTAAGAAATTTAGTTAGAACATTTACAATCGCTTTGTGATTAAGAAACTAGTAGGTAATTGTGGTAAATTAAAAGAACACAGATTACCCATTTTCTAGCATTATTTCATAACAAAGTACTAGATAGTAATCACCTAAATATTGCACACAATCATTTTGCGTATCAGATACACCTTTTCACTTATAAATTTTCATTTAAATAAAACAAAATGAATTACCAAACAAAAAATAAATTTACGACTAAAATTTGTTTATAATTGTAGTAACAAAAATATACCATTAAATTGCATCAGCTAAAAAAATATCAAATCCAAAATAAAACATACATAAGCTTTGTCACAATAAACTTCTGACTCCATTACTTATGGTGACAAGTTTGTGTCACCTTATAGTATTTTTTCCATGAATATTTGACAAAACCTACTCTACCTTACCTTAACTTTTGTTCATATTTTCTATAACAAAACTTTTCTCTGGTCTCCAGAGGATCCCTCTATAGAACATTCGAAGAAATATGAAGATACCAGGAAACTGAACCTTTCAAGGATAAAGCATAAAGTTATTTTATGTTAGGTTTTCTAGAGAAAAGTGCAACAGTTAAGTATAAATAATTCATAATAATATATTTGGATTTGATACCTGACTACAGTTCTGAGCAAAAATACTTAAATCAAAAGGTAACCTATTCTTCTGGTTTTTATTAAAATTAAGCTCACTGCAACTGCACTGTAATTGTATTTTTTTTGCCCTTTAATATGAAATGGTTAATGGCAGAAACTAATAACCTATCGGCAGATTGATTCACTTTTTATCACCAAGCTTTTCAATACACCTAATTGGACAGAAATCGCCAAAAAACAGAGAGGTTTGGAAGAAGGCCTTTGCCCAGCAGTGGGATATTAGGTAGGCTACAAAAAAAAATTGTACAGAAAGAAAATAATTCTTAAACCTTAACACTACTTCTATTTTAAGTACTTCTTAAACAGCGTAATATTTATATAACACAGTATTTAGTATTCCCATGCCTATTGAACACAAAAAGGCTTTGAAAAATTGCGTGTCAGCCGCTATAATTTATTACCTAGCCTAGATTATTGCCTGAATACATTATATTTCAGATTGTTTGCAAATAAAAGAGCATGACTGCCCATTTATATAGTGTAGTCGGTTGTTTATATAAACTTTTATTTAGAGAATGTTTATGAAAGGAAGTGTATTGTGGAGTTAAGCAGAGCAAAGAGGTGTAAACTCGTTCTGAACGCGTGCTATTTTTATCTTAAGTTCCTGCTTAAATAATTCGTAGATGTGGTCCAAGTTGGAATGTGGCTTTAACTATGTATTTATACATAATATTCTTCCTTACACACACAATCTATGGGTTTTAATGAATTTGTATGATAATTAACCGTTGCGGGCGTTGACCGACGGTACCTCAAAAACGCCGCAATTCATTAAATAAAAACCACCAAAATATTCAATGTCAGAATTCCACAAAACATTTATACTTATCGGATCTCTAATTAAAAGTTTCCGAACCAATTTGATTCAATTACTGTAATATCAAAATGGTCCAATTACCAAAAATCGAATCCGAAAACTCGCATGAGAGCCATAAATCATGCCGAAAGGAAGCGTCGCTTATTTCGGGTATAACGAAATACACCGGTAATATTTCAGGGTATGTTTAATAAGAGTTTTTCCCTCGCTGGGTCGAGCGCTCAATGGATAATAATTTAATATGTACATTACATTTTATCGTTTCGCTCAAGTGTAACATGGTAAGATGGATTGTTTAATTTAGAATGTTGACTTAGTGGACGCTTCATGCTTTTTCTGTTACGTTTTTATATTGTTTTTTTAATCGTTTAAAGCCGGAAAGATGATAATTCTTAGGATGATATCAACTCAAAGCGACGTGGCCTTAATCTCGGGTTATGATACTATTTCAAGGCTGTTATGTTGTTTATTTATTTTTATCTTCTTCTTTTATTTTTATCTAGAAAATCTGCAGTAAGGAGGCAAGTGCTAACTTACAATATTAAATCCTGATAATCCTAGCATGTCAGCAGAATTTATATAGTTTTAAATTGTGTTTAAAACAGTCATTAACAAATCTATATCTATCGCTTTCACATTTACGTTTGTTTATTAGGTTTTATTTCCCTAAGAATTTAAGTCCTTATTTCCAGTCAAACGGATTTTTAAGTGGCCCTTACGTAGCTTACAACCAATTCTCAGAATAATTATGCCAGTTATTTCCTAAGTCGAGCGAACAGCCTTATTTAACGTTTTTAACGTAATTCCTTCATGTTACACGTCATGTATATTATTTAATGTACAATCGGCGTCAGAAATAAGTATAAAGCATAAAATTTTCGATTACTGAATTTCTGTTAATGAATGCCTTTTATCACGCTTATTGTGCAGGTGTTGGTGTTCTCCATAGGAAAGTCTTTTAGTTTCTTTAATTTAGGCGATTCCTGCAAAATGATTTTATAAGATTTCAGTTTAAAGTGAGGTACATCTTCTGAGAATGGAATCCTTCTACAGAAAAAAAACAATAATAAACATATAGTTTTTATTTCAGCTCCACAAATTACTTCACGTTAAGTTTGTAATTTGTGGGAGACCTGGATTCTAAACTAACCCGAAAAGCAATAACCAAAAACATTTATCACATAAACCCATTACAAGAGTCCGACTGTACACAACATGTAAGTAACAAATTCCTCCAAATTACAAGCACTCGTTGTAAGGAGAAAAATGTTCGTTCCATAAAGGCAAGGCAAAACGCCCAAGTTTCTTTGTGAGAGAAGCACTTTCAAGACAAAAGACAGTTTTGTTCCCGCTGCCATTGTATGTTGTATCATCACGGTTTACTCCCTAACGGGGTAGGCAGGAGTGTATTTATGTAACGTTCCGCTTAAGCTGGTAATGAAGTTACACGTATAGAGATGGGTAGAGCGATTTGACGCCTACAAAGGTTTTGGGACATGAGATTGGAAGGATCGTGTAAGTAGCACATAAAGAAAGGCCCTGCACAAGGTTAATATGAGCGAATGATGTTAATTGCTGTCTGAATCAAATGTTTTAGGAACCAAAACCATTTATCTGGTTTAAAAGTTATTACAGTGGGGAGCGGGTTCGCCACGTCGCGCGTATGCATACTGACCGATGGGCATAGATCGTCACCCACTGGTCGCCGGAAGGACATCGCCGTCGCGGTCGTCCGCGGCGCAGGTGGTGTGATGATCTAGTCAGTTACGCGTGTCGCACCGGTTGCACGTGGCCAAAAAGCGCAAAAAACAGAGAAGTTAGAAGAACAGGGAGGCCTTTTCCCAGCATGTGGGATCTTACGTAGGCAATAAAAAAAAAGTTCATTACCTAACGAGGGATAGTCTACTGTAGAAACTAAAGATCTTCAAGTATTCAATCTCTCTTAATGGGTTTTGTTAATAACACCTATCACCGTACGATTCAATTCCTGTTATTATATCTTCTAATAACATCCCTGTCTTAACTATAGCTACCGGTTCGCAAAAAGCTGGTAAGTAGCTAAGATAATTTCCTATAATCTCCTATTGACGTGAAAAGCCCTGTCAATACACAATATAGACATTAAAGACTCTGAACTTTCTCCACTATTTATTATTTTATTATAGTGGCTACGTCATACGTGTGACATGAATATTAAAAATTCTTATTATAAACCAGGAAATTGCTTTTAAACTCCGGGACGGGGGCTGTTGTCATGTCAGTTTATAAAAAAAGGTTGGTGGAGTTATGTAATTTGAAAAGTTCTGTACACAGCTTATACTGAAGGTAAATAATAGTCAACTTAAGTCTGTTTATTTTTTTACAGTATTAGACTTGTTGATGGATTCATTTCTTACATTGAAATAAAACTACTGTTTACGGCTTTTTTCGCGGTTTGTATTTAGATTGTAGGTCCCGACGTTTCGACACCTTTGCAGGTATCGTGGTCACGGGCAGACTGAGATGGCGTTCGTCTTGACAGTGGATGTTGCTCGTTCTACCTTCATATTTTACTAATTATTTGAATTCCGACCTACGCAATATGAGCTCACTGTGTCTTGATGTCATTCATTTCTTACATGAAACAATCGAATTTCGACAGCATTATATAATTTATGTGGTTTTTGTTCCAGGTTTACTTGATGAAATTGGTATAGATTTTCAAACTACAAAGCTACAACTTCATAGTTAACTATAAAGGAATTCCTTGGCCGCCTGCGCATGTTCTGCTTGAAGCAGCTCGACTGCTTTGATCATCAAAATAAAACCTAGAGCATTATATCAAAAATTAGGGACTTTAGTAAAAAATAAAATCAGAAACACCCTAGACCTAATCATTGAGAGCAGAAGACGACGTTTGTTGCGTCATGATTTTACAAAATATTAAGCAAATTTCGTAAACGATACAATTGGCATACGATCATTTGTAAATGAAATTAATATAAACAGTAATGAAACAGAGATGAATCATCAAAAGCCCTGATAAATGACATCTGCTGATTGGTAATTAATAACTTACTGAGCCCCACCCATTGTTCCTGTAAAGCATTAATTAATTTAATTTGGAAACCCATCGAGTGATGTCAAAGGGATATAAAATTGTGTTCTAAGAAGATGGTTTTGTATTAAATTTCATGGCCTTAGTACTTTACTTAGTTAAATAGGGTGGTGATTAGGCTGTTTCAGACAAGTACTAATGTAAAGTCCTGATCTACATTTTATATGTGAATATACGTTTTTAGTCATCAAAACTATTGGTGCAGAATAACGTATAATAACAACTTACTAGGTACAACGATAGTCAACGAAGCACCGAAAAGATTCAAGACGATTTATTAAATAATATAAAACCATTTTTTTTAGTTATTTTAGATTCAAACTTCGCTTTCATAGAAGCAAAACCATAGTTAATTCATTTAATTTTTTGGCTACGGTCCAAAACCAATCAAACTGAGAAGCAAAACTAGTCTCCTCATAAAATAACATTCTTAAATACATATTCCATCATATTCGCTGCATTCACGAAAAAATAGACCCCTTCAAGAGTCTTTAGAACATCATAAATGTATCACCGGCACTGATCAAAGGCGATAAGCAATAATAGGCACTTATAAGATGCAGACGAGGAAACGATCTTCCATAATGAACGTAAGAGGTTTAAATACACGAACGACTACGTATTTTAATAAAAAATGCAAAGGTGGTTTGCACATGAGCGGTTCCGTACTTTTATACAAGATTATGGTTTTTTTTTATATCAGATATTTTTGATTTGAGAAATAAAATTTACCTCTGATGTATTGAATCGTCGAATATTCAAAATTGTTTCTTAAAAAAATAATCTGGCGTTAGCAAAATCAGCCCTAAGTCTACGAGTATGTACTTGAGCAACAGTTTTGTGACCATATTGAAGTTTGCCATCTTGGTTTTGTATTATTATTTGTAGTCAGCATAAAGAAAAGTGCGTTTTCGTGAAAAATTAAACGTCTTAACATTTATGGTTCATGAGCATTAACAGACATACGAACGTGTGGCTTAGCAACAACGTCTTGGGGAAGCACCATTCTGCTACGGAACCCTAAAAAAAGGAATCGTTACCATCTATTACAGCAAAAGATGACGGTTGGAAATTTAAATTGTTCCAATTTACTGAGGAGAGCTTAAGAAAGATTCTTCTTTGCTAACGAAACTAATTTCTGTTGTTCTTTTGTTTTAGCTGAAGTTTCTACTAGTATTCTCTCTTAATGATAATACGTCAGAGATTTCTAGTTCTAAAGGAAAATCACGTAGCACATCGTTGAAAAAATTGCCCATGCTACGTCGTAGCCTAAGTCATTGCTACGACACGTGTCGTAAACCATGTAGCACATACAGTACATATTAGATGAAATGGTTTAGATATTATTTCTTTGTCGTTTCGGTACATAGGAAGCAATATCACCTGAAGATCGGATTCTCAAAGAAACACGGTTTTATTCGCGCCAATAGTTTTCACTCTGATCGATTTATTAAAAGAAATTCTTTTCTTAGAGTAAGAATATTATGTGCCACGGGATCTGTTAAGTGGAACAAATTTTTCATTTAGTAAAAATTAATACCATGATATTAATAAAAAATATAATTTAACTTATAGTGCCGGACTAAGTTGTACTCCTGACTATTCAATTAAATAGGATGAAATTAAAAGTTCTTCTTACCATTCATAGTACTTCCAAATCAAAAGATATTGCTAGACTGTTTTCCAGGGGAAAAATACTCTACCTTGGTTGCAAAATAAATTATTTTGACAAAGAAGAAAAAATATTAAACTAAATCTTCTTCATAATATATCTTATCATATTTTTCATATTCATAATTCAGAGTGCACGGAATACCTAATTCAACTATTAACGACCGAATCCGTTTAAACAATTAGAGTTGCCTTAATAAAAACGATTCTAAGCCGAACTAATTAGGTGAAATATGAAGGGCTGTACTTATTACATCTGTAATTACTATACTTCAAGCTAATAAATTATTGTATCTTATTGTATTCTTACCTGTTATAGCCCAAAGTTCTTTCAAGCATTCTTCCCTCGATCTCTGAATCGCCGACCTCTTCTGCACTTCAGGCCCCGACTCCAAATACTCAAAGAGTATTGCACCAAGTAGTACGTATATCACCACTAGTATCACCAGCCCGATTTGCGAGAATGCAGCTCTTGCACACCCCGAGGCAGCTCGCCGAATGAATCCTGGCCGCTCGCGACCTTCCAAAGACACTTCCGACGACATGATTCGATATTCAATTCAAAATGACAGTGACGTTTCACTTTTCTTTTTAATCGCCATTTTTTTTTCACTCTTTTTATTTTTAATTTAAATTTAAACGCATTCTATTTTTGCGATTTTATTTACAACCTACTTTCTATGAACATCCATTATAATCTGAAACAAATGAAAGGCAAGTTAATTAATACGAAATTTACGAAATTACTAAGAGATATTTCGACGAAATGTTTCTTTAACAGAATAATGAATAATTTCCATACATATGCCTACATTTATCAAGAGTATTATAAATAACATGCGAAGCCTGTACGCGTATAAACTTTCCGCACAGTCTGCGTAACTTTGCTGTTTATGGTATTCTACTTTTAATAACATTGTTAGAGCGAGATTTAACTTTGGAAACTTTGTTACGATTTAACATTTGTATACTGATTTATAGAAATACGTCTACATTCTGTTATAATATGTTAAAGAAAACATTTCTCGTTAATTAATTTTAATGAGCTAATACAGTATAGCTACGAAAGAAATTACGCAATTTCCATTAATAGCTTTTTTTATCTGTATGTTTATTTATTATTACATGCTTTTCTCTGCTTTAAAACGTATTTATGTAAGTTAAATCTTGCATAATTATTTAGGAACGCTTTTTGACATCAGATTGAAGTCAAATTGTGCACGCTTAATTAGTGTATTATGTTTGGTAACAACAGAATATTATGGTATTTTTTAACTGGTCCGACGATAAAGCTAACAGGAGACCAAAAAAACATGGTCACGAAACGACGTAATCCCAATATCATATCCCCAAATATCGCCCCAGACACTTAGGAAAAACCTAAATCTCTTCACCATCCACAAAATATCTATAAAGCTACACAAACCCAAACACATCTAAAAATACTTCAAACGACATTCATTTTTTCTGTGAAAAATACCTCAAACAGGTGTAATCCTTCATCGATATTTCGTAACAAGAATACCTATCACCAAAGGGTTTTCCCACAGAAGCCTATATATCAAAGAGACGATACCATAGAGTAGAAAAAAGTTCAAACTATAGAGTGTGTCAAAATCCCACTGTGATAAGCGTCAGCACATTTTTGGCTGTATGTAGTACATCCGTTTACTGATTTAAGTTATGTTCCATTCAACCACAGCGTACACATATTTTTGGCCATTTGTATTACTTTCGTTTACTGACTTTGTTACTCGTTTAATTTTCCGTGCAGCCATTGTATCTGAAAATATTGATAACATAACATATCATCACGCCTGTATCCCCAAAGGGGTAGGCAGAGGTGTACCAATGTACACCCACAGTTCGCCGATATGTTTAGGTCCCATGTAATAAGGGGCGAGTATTGATTGGGTTTGGATTGAGATGAATATTGATGATGCCGATATTATTAGGGTATGAGATAAGTTTTAGTATAACGAACGCATTCTGTTTTGGTACCATTTTACGAAAAACCTAGTTCATACTAGTGCTCACGATTCATACTCTGATAGGCGCACTCTATAGTTTCTCATCCATCCTCTGAGGACGATATCGAAACTATTTGTGACATCCAAGTCACGTACCATCCAATTTAATGATAGTACCCTCACTTAGTACTTAATTGAATGATGTAGCCCCGGGGAGGCGGTTTAAAATGTAGCGGATATGTTTGTTTAACTTATGAGGGGTATGTTACATATGATGTACATAATATAGAGTATATGTGGTACGGGCGTTGCTGAGTGGAAATATAGAATGATCTTAAACGTCTAAACCGTTACACATACAGAAATAAATAAATTATCTGTAATTTTATTAAAAATAAACCAAGAAAATGATATCCAAAATTATAAGTAGCTAGTGCTCAAAGCACGGATCAACATACTAGTACAAGTACCTAAATGAAGCCTTGATTATTTATGTGCGATTATAATACTTTAGTTCGTTGTTTTGAAGAAAATATAGAGATCTTTATTAATTAAGTCTTCTGTATTTCATTTTGAATCATCCTTAATATGCAAATCCTCAACTACTCCAAGACTCATTGAACTAACTTATACCAGATAGTATTATAATATATACCCCTAGAAGCAGTTTCTAGAACTCGTCGAGAGCTATCCTAGGTCTATAAACAGGAGCATCGAGTTACCTGAGACGAAAGACAAATAAAATAATGGAAGCGTGAACAAATCGACTTCTATTGTTATTTGAAAAGTAGGACGACCTACAACTGTAGCTGTAGCTATATTTTTAAGCCCGTTGATCCAGTTAATTTTTTCTAGTAACTGTAACTTAAGGACTCTACAGGTTATTACAAGAATAAGAGTGGTGCTGACCGAAATGATATTGGAATGAATCAAAATAATAATTAATAAATAATAATTTTGATTTTAGGGTTCCGTTCCTGAAGAGTGTAAAACGACCTATTATTAAGCCTTCGCTGTTCCTCCGTCCGCTCATCCGTCAGTCATCATGCTACATCTCATGAACCGTAATAAGTACATGAGTATATCAGTAAGTAGGTACTTAGCCAAAAATCTTCAGCTAACTCACATATCCTAAAAGTACTTTCAAGAGTCCTACTTGCGAACAGCCAACATATTTCCAATACCTCACCCATATCACTTAAAAAGTTCCATAACCATATTAAAAACTTTTTCGATTTCCGAAAACTACTATCATAAGTATATAAGCTACCAAATTAATGATATCAATTTTCGATTTCAATCATACTTTCACACATAATCCCAATAATAACTTAAGAAGTTTTTTGATTGCAAAGTAAAAACCTTATCTAACCTACCCTATTATAGCTAGCTACCCTATTATTTATTTTTATGTCTTTGTCTCAAGTTTAGATAGAGTAGCTTTATGGTTTCAATTATGGCTGATCCAAGAAGTACTCAGACAGGTACCCATTTACGAAAAAAAAATGTTTCAGCATTTAAAATATTTATAGCAAAAGGTTTACATATTCATCTGAATTCGGCAAGACTGGAATGAAGACTGGACCTCAATATGAAACAACGTATTAAAGCGTTTAAAACTATGGTCAGTCCACTTGACAGGTGGTGGTCAACAGAAAAAAAATAACTTTAATGTGGAGAAGAATTTACGAAACATAATTTACTATTATCTATTTTTCCTAAAAACTAATAATGTCTTTCAAACTTGTTAATTACGCCAGATTACAATGAATAATATGACACGGTTTTTTATTTACCCATAAAAATCAAGACCAACTGACATGTGTCAGGAACGCATTTACTCAGCGGCCGGCTCATAAAATGTCATTAATCCTTAAGATTCAAAATTAAATTAATAATTCCCTAAAATTCAAAAGTTCTGTCTGTCTATTATGCTTTCACGGGTAAACTGCTTCACCGATTTTTACGAATCTTGGCTGTCGGCTTAGATGCTAAGAAAGAACATCGGGTATTTTTTTATTTGGAAACGGGCAAAAGGCAGTGCACAAACATAATTGAAATTATATGAGTAAGTATAGAAAATAATGAGCTTGCTTGCCCAAAACACGTTTTTAAAACTAATTTATTCATCAGTCGTACATGTGTACCACTTAGTTAATCGGTTACTAGTAGTTACTACATAAAAATCATTTTTATCCCTATCTCCAACTAGTAATATTATTGAGTTGCCATCTACCGGAGGTACTTGACTAGTTTTATTTCAAAGTTCGCTAAAGACTTTGTTCTGGAGATTCGGAATCTTGGCTTTAAGTTGCTTAAAGTAAAGAATCTTTTGGTCAAGGTCATTTCCGCTATCTTCAACAGTTTTGGCAACTTAAGTAGTTTTTTTCTTAAACCTACCGTGTAGATAATCTTCCCCTCCAAATTTTTTAAACTAGATGAAGATTGGGAGAAAGACATTTCCCTTCAGTTATAGATGAAAAAAGAAAGTGACAAAACTTCGATGAGGTTGTTTGGAAATGGAGTCTTAACGAACTAAAAATAGTTAAGTACTGGAACAAACCTTTATACCATTCATGAGCTCATGAGAAACTAGCGGCGTGAGTTTTTTAGACAGACTTTCCACTGATTATATTTTGATTCTAATTTAAAAAAGAAATAATGGATGATTTATTTGCTTTTAATCCATGTTAAACAAAGTTAAACGAAATGGAAAGATGTAGTGTAGAGTATCTACGGTGCAGAATTCGGCCTTGATAGACTATTATTTCCAGCATATGAGTCTCAAATGTTGATGGAAATAAGGAACTGTTACGGAGTGGGTCGGAGGATGGTTTTTAAAAAAACTATTTAATACACTAAAATAAGAATATATTGACTTATCAAGTATGTATTACAAAGATAGTATGTCCGACGGAAGTCCAATCCAAAACTAAGGAAAAAACCATTGGAATCGATAAAGAAAACAACGACGGTTTCATATTGCATTGACGTCAATGCAATATGAAAGAATGCAATCTGAAAACTAAGCAGTTTTAATTTATATTTTAAGTAATAGTTATTTCGATATAACAACCCCCCCGTTAAGTTCGATCATCACATTTGAAAGTGATGAGAGATGTCATTAATATGTGTTAAACCTTGGGCGCTAGATTGGATTCACGTCGAGGCCTTACAATAGGTATATATATTATGTACTCGCTATATTAATTACAAACATAAGAATAGAAAAGGTTACAATGAAACATCGAGATTTTTATTATTTTTAAGATTAACCTAAGATAAGAAGACATGAAAATAGCTAGTAAGGAAACAGAACAATTACTCTAAAATTACGATCATTACTATTGATTATCTTTATTTAATATTTTATACCAGACTTATGAAAGTCGAGAGTAGGGTTAACAATAAAGTAACTTAGATACTATTTATTAGTTGAAATACAATTATTAAAATATAGATTAGATGATAACAATGTAGAAAGGGCCAACCATGTGCATTCTTTACAAATTAATTATTGTGAGTTTTGCCAAACAGGATGTTTCTCTTAATAGGGGTTGGCGTCACCCGCATGCCTTCTACAGACTCTGACTCGTCCTCATTGCTTGTCGTTACTGTATCGGCATGAATTACGGTTTGAGAACCAGGAACTGAATTATTTTTGTTATTATAACATTGATTGAATATTTGAATGCAACATGGGGCGTTAGTTGAAAGGAGGAACTTACGGCTTTTGTATAGGATGTATAACAAAGTTAATACAGAGATGCATAGGCTAAAAGACAAATAATGAGTGCTGTAAGTTTGGAAATGAGATGGGTTTTCTATTTTATTAATCTCTTCTTCAAAAGACTCCAAATGTATACTGGCTCGTAATAGAGAATCGAGGTTGTCTAAGTTGTTAAGTTTTGAATAGGGTAATCGCTGTAAAGTTTTATTTAACTTGGATCGCTCACAACAATCATCTTGTAAGATATTGAAATTGGATATTTTATTAGTAACATTTCCAATAACTGTTTCGCCTACAGCGGCGAATTGCAACGTTTTGTAAAAAGCCCTACAGTTCCTGGGCAAGGTCAAGATACCGGTACCAAACAAAATAACGTCGGAATTTATATCTTTATCATTACAAGTTACATGACACTTGCCAGGTTCTGATTGTACAAAAATCCAGCGGTTTAGAGTTAATTTATGAAATAGATCGATTGAGCCGTGAATAAGTTTTGTTACACACATGTCAGGGAGTTTACTGATTACATCACTTAAGAAAATCGTTTCACACGTAGGATTCGCGATCGCTGAAAACACATTAGTTAATATGCACACATAGCACTTATCACTTATTACTTTGCACTTGTCTATGTCTGTTATGAGTGAGTAAAACATTCGATCAGCTGTGATCGCTACATATGAGCTGGTTGGCTCGATAAGAATGTAGGTATCGGGTTTCGACATATCGTAAGGAACAGGTAGGGGAATTATTCTATACAGGTCATAGGCTTGTGGTAATATTAGAGGGATCTTAACAACAATAATAACTTTATTTAAATGGAAAAAACACGCTAGTTGCGAAATATCGATTAGCCCGTGTATATTCTGTAACGTTAAAGGTATAGGGAGTTCATAATGGTTAGGAATATTGTTCCTATGCTTATCTAATTCACTATACAATTGATGCGGGCTGAGTACCGTCGGATGCAAAACGTTGAGTTTCGCAAAAAGAATTGCATTATTAATATCCTCAATATCGAAAGACAAAGTCATTATGATAGACTCTAGTGAATGTAACAAAGAACTTAACTCGGATTTAATTTCTAATTTATCGTTACTATTCGTTACCGTTTCTAATATTTTATGGATTGTTTCTAAATTTCGTAATATGTGATTTTCGTTTTCATTCACCTTAGATATAGTGTTATTGAAGTATGATATAGTCGACTTAATTACGTGAATATTGTCTTTCATGAGGTGAGCAAGGCGTTTTTCATCCGTCTGTACTTCTTCTATGGCTTTTGAAAATCTTAGCGCATCCTCAGAATCTAAAGTGCCAAAAATAGTTTTCAGCAGTGAGCCACCGAGGTCCATGAGACCTCTTTTAAAACGCTTGCTGGGTTTTTCATCAGCCAATAAATACGATATAGAAGAGAATTTGCTTACGTTAAGAATGTGACGATTTTTTAAAGCGGATAACGAATTAATACAGTCGGACTGTATTTTAAAAGAAGTTAATGAGTTGCAAAATACGTTAAGTTTTTCAAATAAAAATTCGACCTTATCTAAATTAGGTTGTACATGACTTATATCTACGTATGCTATTACATTCCAATCACTATTAGTAAACTTAATATCTAAGAGCTTATCAAAGTAGAGGCCGGGACTGCTGACGATAGAAGAAACATATTCGCATGTGATCGGCGATAGCAGCGTCGATCTGAAATAACAATGAAGCGCTCATGTATCATTCGTTACGTTGCTAATTTTATACTGTTACGTCACCGGCCGGCTTGATTTCGTCGTAGTGGTGACGTACGTGTTTACGATTAATAAGTAGTGTAACAGAATGGTTGCCATTTAACTTTATTATCTTGTAAGGACCTTTCCATACTGGAGACAGTGCCTTATTCTGCTTATGGTGACAACGGACGTATACCATGTCACCTGTTTTATAGGATAATGGTTTCGTGCGGGAATCGTAATAAGTTTTAGATTTCTCTTTAGAGGTTTGGATATTTTGGAGAGCCTTCTGACGACTGTAGTATAGTCGATGATTAAGAGCCCGGATGTAATCCGTATAGGTGTTAGTATCGAGTGTATCGATACTTGAAGGTAGGTAGGGTTTGAACCCGAAAAGCAATTCCAGGGGTGAGTAACCTGTGGTGCTATGTATATTAGAGTTATATGCTATCATAGCACTAGGGATATAAAGGTCCCAAGTATGTTGATTCTCACCTATATAAGATCTGAGATACTCTTTTAGAGTGGAATGACTGCGTTCAAGGGCACCGCATGTCTGAGGGTGATAGGGAGAAGCGAACACGTGTTTAATGCTAAACAGCTTCTCAAGTTGTTTGAAGACATCAGAGCAGAAGTTGGTGCCTTGATCGGATATTATTAGTTTAGGGATTCCCATATGGGATATGAATAGGACTAGAGATCTCGCAGTTTCTTCTGCGGAACAGGATTGCATAGGATAGGCCTGAGAAAATTTAGTTAAGTCATCTTGCAAAGTAAGCAAAAATTTATATTTGTGTTCATGTGTTTCAGGGAGCGGACCGACTAAATCAAGATAGAGTTTTTCATTAGGTCGAGATGCTGTGGACGTGATAATCATGGGGGCCTTATTTGTCTGCCTAAGAGGTTTATTAATTTGGCAAGAGCGGCAATTTTTCACATGATCCTCGATATCTTGCCTCATGTTTTTCCACCAGAATTGGGTTTTGATTCTTTCAAACATGCGCGAAATACCCGGGTGGCCAGCCAGAGGAGAATCGTGATTATCTCTAAGAATTTGTTTGACCTCGTCAGGGGTCGGGTATCGTATAGAATTACGGTAGATGTTGACTTTAATGTTTGTGTTGTGAAATAGAAACGATAAAATATTATAAATTTTCGTGTAAGATAGTTTCGTATAAGGATCTGTAAAGTCTGATATCGCGAATTCTTTTTCTTCTATGTACCAATACTTTATCATTTCTCTATAGTCACGAAGGAGGTTAAATATGTCTTTGTAACTCATTTCGTCATAATGATTTATTTTTAGAAATAAATGAGTGAATAAATGATTATCGTTAGAAGTGGAGTAGTAGGTGTTTAGCTCGCGTTCTATGTCGAAAATATTAGGTTCGCTAGTGGAGGCGTCCATAACATCCTTGCAATAAGGCACAGATTCGTCTAGGTCAATGGATGTCGGATAAGCAATAAGTTTACACTTCGCTTTCATTAAGGACTCGTTGTGTTCTCGGATGACGGTGTCGAATGACACATCGGGGTGTTTTATAATTTTAAGAAACTGCTCGTAAGTTTCCGATATGGATGGGGAATCGTTTGAGTCTTCTTCGTTATCAGATGTCGGTGCCGGATTGCAGATAATTGAATCGGAAGCTCCGTTATCTTGTAACACATTTACAGGGAACCGAGATAAAGCGTCAGCATTTGCGTTTAGTTTACCCTTCTTATAAACGATTTCGTAGTCGTATTCTTCGAGTTTCAAACGCCATCGAATAAGCCTAGATCCTGGGTCCTTGACATTGAAAAGCCATACTAAAGGTTTGTGGTCAGTAATTATTTTGAATTTTCGACCAAACAAGTAAGGGCGAAATGTTCTTACGCCGAATAAAATTGCTAGGAGCTCCTTTTCAATAGTTGAATAGTTGCCCTCGGCCTTATTTAGGGTGCGCGATGCGTACGAGACGGGTTTGTCAGAACCAATTGCGCCCTGAGAGAGAACTGCTCCTATCGCATAATTAGAGGCATCAGTAGTTAAAAGGAATGGTTGCGTAAAATCAGGATACTGAAGCAGAGGCGCTGAAGTTAATTTGTCCTTGAGGGTGGTAAACGCTTGTTCTTGGCTATGCGACCATTGAAATAAAGCGTCCTTTTTCAGAAGGGCGGTCAATGGCTTAGTGATTTGGGAGAAGTTATTAATAAAACGACGATAGTAGCCGACTAGCCCTAGAAATGATTTTATGTCCTTCGGATTCTTGGGAGTAGGGAATTGAGAGACGGCTTTGACTTTCTCGGGATTTGGACAAACACCCTTATCTGTGATTATATGGCCAAGATAAGCGACCTCGCGTCGTAAGAATTCGCACTTGTCCGGTTGAAGTTTTAAATTAAATTTTCGGATGCGGTCAAAGACTAACCTGATTTTTTCCATATGAGATGTCAAATTACTGCTATAAATTATGACGTCATCAAGATACACATATGCGTGGAGGCCTTGGAGACCAGAAAGAACAGTATTCATCAACTTCTGGAAGGTTGATGGGGCGTTTTTAAGCCCAAAAGGCATCCGCAAGAATTCGTAGTGCCCTGTAGTGCTAGAATTAGTGTTTATCGAGAACCCCGTTTTTTGTGCGTCTAGGGGGTTCATTCTGATCTGATGGAAGCCACTTGACAGGTCCAATGTGCTAAAATATTTTGAGTGGCCTAACTGGTCTAAGATATCAGTGATAAGAGGCAAGGGGTAACTCTCAGAGACAGTGACGTCGTTCAGACGGCGATAGTCTATTACTATACGCCATTTTCTTTTTCCAGAAGCGTCCATCTTCTTAGGGACTACCCAAACAGGTGCGCTCCAAGGTGACGTTGACGGACGTATAATATCTTGATCGAGCATCTTGCGGATTTGTGAGTCCACTTCTTCCTTGTGGCACTCAGGGAAACGGTAGGATTTGACATGAATAGGGGGCGCATCGCCCGAATCTATAGTGTGCTCGATCGCGTTTGTGAATGATAAAGGTTCACCCTCTAAGTGAAAAATGTCGGTGTACTCAGAACAACATTCTAGCAAGGCATCCTTTTCTTCGGAGTTTAGGTGAGAACAGCGTATTAGATTTAATACCCTTTGTGGTCTGTCAGATTCAGAATAGGATAAAGCGTTAACGGATTCTGTGGTGATATCAAGTTCAAGAGGTGTTAACTGGACCTTAAAATTTCGGACTTGGATATCAGAGTTAGTAGTATTTAATACGGTTACATTAATTCTTTTATTCGGTTTTATAGTTACAAGACAATTTGCAATATAAATACCTTCGCTTATTGAGTGATCTAATAATAGGCCCTCATTGTTTTTATAATGTTCACGCGAGTAATTAGACACTGCGCATTCGATGACCGCTTCGGAGCGAGAGGGTATGACGTAAGTCGGTTGAATATAGTTTATGTCCAGACTCTGTCCGCAAATATGAACCGATTGTGAAGTGTAGTCTATATTGGCCTTGAAATAATTTAAAAAGTCGCTACCAATGATACCGTCGTACTCTAAATTAATATTATCGTTAACTACATGAAATTTATACTCGTGGCAATTATTATTCCAAATAAAATTTATTTGACACGTACCTAAAGTTTCTGAATAAGTGCCAACGTTATTAAAGCCTTTTATCTTCGCTATTTCGTGAGATAATTCAGGCACTTTGGTTAGACTTGACAGTTTGACCAAACTAATACTCGCTCCCGTATCTATAAGAAGACACAACGGATGAACAGAAAGGGAAGTACTTATATATACGTGTGGCAAAGATACCTTCTTCGAGTGTGAAGATATCTCATAGACAGGAATTTCAGGATTAATTTTAATTTCCTCTTTAGTGTAGTGAGACACATCGGATTCATTGTGAGAGGGAAGGTTAGGACTCAACGATACAGGGACTTGGTTAGAATCGCGTCGAGGTGAAATGGTATTTTGACTCGACGGAACAGCGGTTCTCTGTGAACTGTGTTGAGATGAGACAGAGTTTTGACTCAGCGAAACAGGGACTCCTTTTGGAGCATGCTGAGATGAAGCGGGTTTTTGACTCAACGATTCAGAGGCTCTTGGAAGAGTGTGTTGAGATGCGGTAGGGTTTGGACTCGACGAGACAGAGACTCTCGGAGGAGTATGTCGAGATGAAACAGAGGGATGACTCAACGAAACAGGGACTCTCTTTGGAGCAGGTTGAGATGAAGTATGGTTTTGAGTTTGACTCAACGATTCAGAGACTCTCGAGAGAGCGTGTTGAGATGAGATATCATTTTTATGCAATTTATGTGTAAAGGTACGAGTGCCTAATTTATTCGGAAAACGACGGCACGTATTCGTAGTCCGAGGGGTTAGTTTAAAGAGTTATTGGAATCGTCACCGTTTTCACAAGGAATATAATAAGGTGTCGGTGACGGGGCCGATGACCGTGCCGATGACGTCGGCGACTCGAATGAAATATGATGCATCGCAGCCGGTCTATCGCGATTCTCAGAATTGGATGTATTTCGCCGTTCATTATTATATTTTCTTTTGCGACATTGAGTAATATCGTGACCCCTATTTTTACAATATTTACAGAAAAGTTGAGACCCCGAGTTATTAAACGATGTTGATGGTTGAGGGTCCGACGGAGCATGTGGTTGACCCGTGCGCTTTTGTCTCTCCCGGCATTCAGAGTCCGAGTGGCCGGGTTTACCACAGATCCTGCATTTAGGTTTAATAGATGTTTTATATACGAGGTTTTGGATCTTTTCTTCTTCGAGAGCCACGTTAATCGCATCATTAAGTGATTTTGGGTTTCTGCATCTGACATTATTACTAAGTCGTAGATTTAACCCTATAGTGAAATGAAATAATGCCAAGTCTTCGGTCATAGCGATACGACCGGGTATATCCCTTTTTAAGGATTCGGAATTAAAAATTTCTGATTGAAGATCGGTAAGGCAACTTTCTACACGAAGTGCGAATTGCGCAACAGTTTCATTTGCCGATTGCTTGCACGACTGTAAATCTAGCAACAAATGATTGTAATGTTTTCTCTCACCGAAATTTTGTTTAAGGAAACATTTCAATTGATTGAAATCCTCGAATATTTTATTAGAGCATGCGATCTGAGCTTTACCTTCTAGGCGCGATAGAATGTATTTTGTTAATAAAATGGTTTGACTCGGTGATGCTAGATCCAAGGCGTTCTGGCAATTGGTGAGAAAAGCGGTAAGAGTTTCACGCTCTCCTTTATAAGGGCTAATAAAATCACAAAGCACCTTGATAGGAAACTGTTCGCTCAACGCAATTTTCGCTGTTTTCTTAGAGGTAGTAGTTTCATTTGATTCTGTCGACATTATGAACTTAAAAGAAGATCGTAAAAGGTAAATGTGTAACACAAGTTTTTAGGTGTGGATAGGATTTACGATATGTGATACCTTAGGTAATAGGAATACCTACTAGTAATTTAGAATGTGGTAGCGATAACAGTAAATCAATGTGTTTTACTCACAGACACAGGAACACGAAGTCGATACGCATTTCTTGGCACTGGATTAGCACGATTACTGGAGCAGGGGTACAGCGTCACGGCCAGCAGCAGCGTGGACGTCAGGGACAGCAGGGTTTGGCGGCGCACGACACCCGAGCGTGATCAACGCTTACACGTGGCAGCACCGCGTGTCAGGGCGGCAAGGGCAATCACCCGCTCCTTGCGGCGATATCACGATGACAGAGCTCACGTATGTCGAGCCCTTCGGAGATGGAAGCAGCGAAGATTCTGGACGATCGGCAGGCTTACGCAAGAAACTCGTAAGGCTTACTGTCGCGACTCGTCTTAGGGAGATGGCACTGAGTTTGTCGAGGTGTGGTTTTACTTAGCGAAAATAAGGACACCCCGGAGTTGGATTAGTTCGTCGGCAACGTGCAGTTCGTAGAAGGTCACTTTTCAGTTTTTAGGATAACCACGACCCGATAGGGAATACCAGTGGAACGGTTACGACGATATCAACACTGGTATCCCACTTCTGACACCACTGTTACGGAGTGGGTCGGAGGATGGTTTTTAAAAAAACTATTTAATACACTAAAATAAGAATATATTGACTTATCAAGTATGTATTACAAAGATAGTATGTCCGACGGAAGTCCAATCCAAAACTAAGGAAAAAACCATTGGAATCGATAAAGAAAACAACGACGGTTTCATATTGCATTGACGTCAATGCAATATGAAAGAATGCAATCTGAAAACTAAGCAGTTTTAATTTATATTTTAAGTAATAGTTATTTCGATATAACAGAACATCTTCTCAGTCTGTTAATTCTTTGTTACCAATAATCACAGAAAAATATAAAAAATCAGAACTGCTTTATCGTTAGGTATATTTGCTTCCTCAAAACCTGATTTCGTCTAAACTGAAGAATTAGGTACCAACCTCATTTTAACGACCTAAACACCTCACAAAACATGATTTCAACCCTTTTCCATCCTTAGTAGGTTAAGATTCAACCCTAAACTATACAATTGCTGACTCAGGCAGCAAGCCAATACAGGCCACGACAGTTACTCGTAAATCCGTGACCCGAGCCTTGAGATTGAAGTTACGAACGACAGCCCTGACATGAACACTGAATGATTTATTTTAAAAGACGCGATCAATTCAAATAGTTCCATCATTAACCTCAAGGATGCTTAAATTTAATTTTATGGGTAGAGCTGGTAATCATTTAAATTGTTATTGGAATTATTTGTAGATAAATCAATTAAAAGTTTGCTGTTACAACATTAGTGTACAAAAAAAAAAAAAAAAAAAAAAAAAAAAAATTGTTTATTTTGACACATAAAAACATTAACATAAAATCTTACATAGAGACCTCCTTTTAAGTAAGTATTTACCTGTGCTAGGAGGTCTCGCTCTTCATAGTAACATATATGTTGTGTATCAAAATTAAAATTAAAAGTGCTTACATAAAGAAAAAAATTAAATTAAATTAAAAATTAGAAAACAAAAATACCTAACGCAAACATTGAAATAACAAATAGATTGGAATCAGTATGTGCGTGTTGTGTATGTGTGTGTGTGTGTGTGTGGTGTGTGTGTTCGTGTGTGTTCGTGTGTACAAAGTAAGTACATTTTCTTATGTAGAAAGTTAAATAAATTATGAATACTTAGGCCTAGAAATTATTAGTTTTTAGTGCAAGCATTCATAATATGTGCTCGAAATCCGCTTACACAAATAAATAATCTATTTTACCTCAAACTACCCGTCTAAATAAAATGAAATTCAATCATTCCAATGTATCTTCCTACTTAAACTCAATTTATGAAAATAATGTAGCTGCAAGTTTTTATCAGTATTATTTAGGTATGTATGTATTCAAACCTAGGTACCTATCCATTTAATAAAATAACCTATTCGAAGAGCTCATGCAATATTTTTTTTAAGACGAGCTACCTGCAAAAAAACTTTGAAATGTTCTTAAAATAACTTTAATACATGAATAATAAAATGTGAACTTACCACGAATAAATAAGACATCGTAACACTAGTTTATAATCCTTGAAATTATTTATTCAATTATATAGCACACGAATAGCTAACTAACAGCTAGATATTGATATTAATTTACAGAATATTTACACGAAAAACTTTTATCAAATAAGCAAGAATATAATACATCACATTGAGAATTTTAGGCATCACAAATACTAAGCGAAAACATTTTTCCAACCTGAGTTTACGTTCGTAACTTAATAAGTCGGTATGCTAGCGAAGCAAAGAGCCGGCTCTATCCCCCGACGACTAAGGTGGTACTGAAGCATGCCTGTAACATACCCAGCAAACAGTTTTCCACTGTTCCTTTCCTTCAGTTACGATGCGCAAACCTGCGGGAAAAGCATTTCCACGTGATAAGGTTCGTTTATTTAGCTGAGGTTAGCGTCATCTGTTACAGGGTTACAGAATGATTGCAATCTTGTCAATGACACATTGTAACGTTGATTTCAATTTAAAACATAGATGGCGCTACAGGTCCAGATTATAAAATCGTTTGTACAATTAGAGACTTATGAACAATTCTTCAGAATTGAATGAAGTTTGTGATATCTTAATTTACTGTTAAAAAAACATTATTCCACACTAAATATCGATATAAATTGAAATAAATGGTTTTAGTTTCATGTTTAAATCAAGATGGCGCTTTAAAAAAAGCGCCGAGCGCGGTCTTATGTCAAAGTCATCGGTAAAGTTGGATATGAGCTGTCAATTTCAAGTTCTGGAAAATTGTACACGAACCGAGATTGACACGCTTTCCATCTATTTTTATATTAACAGTAGAAATAATTAACTTATTTCATCACTTATTTGTTGTTCCTGGTGTAATAAGAAAGACGGTTAACGAAAAGCCGCAAAAATGAGTACAATATTGGAGAAAATTGCCGCGATAGAGTCGGAGGTTTGTACAAGAGGTTATGATTGTGAATATTGCGATTATTTAAACAAAACACGATATTTACTTCAATGCTGAAATGTTTATTTACTTTAAAATGAAAGAAAAAGACTAAATTTAATAATAATCTGAATTATTGGCTTCGTTAAATATCATAACCTTTCATTAACTTTACAGATGGCTCGAACGCAAAAAAATAAGGCCACTGCGCTTCATTTAGGTATACTAAAAGCTAGATTAGCTAAACTGAGACGTGAGTTGATCACTCCCAAAGGTGGCGGCGGTGCGACCGGCGAAGGTAAATACTATTGTAGTGTAGTAAATATAATATTATTGTAAGGATCATAACTTAGAAATTATATTCTCTTCTAAAGATATAATATTTTTTTTACACAATAGTCGAAATAATTAAGGCTATGGTATCAGTAATGTAATGGCAGATCAAACCTATGCTTATTTATGTTAACAATACAGAAAATAGTATGAGTATCATACTTTGTTTTCATGGTGCAATAATATAGAGTTCCAAACATCTTTAATTTTTTATCCAATAATTATCAATACAATATGATAAGATTAATAAATCAAATTTTACTATTAACATTTTTATCTACAATTTCCAGGTTTTGATGTTGCGAAAACGGGAGATGCTCGTATTGGGTTTGTAGGTTTTCCATCCGTAGGAAAGTCTACTTTGCTGTCCAATCTAGCTGGTGTGTACTCTGAAGTGGCAGCGTATGAGTTCACAACGCTTACCACTGTGCCGGGATGTATTAAATATAAAGGAGCTAAGATTCAGGTAAATCTTTTTATAAAAAAATTTGAAACTACGTTTGGCAATTGCAAATCATTTAATTGTACACTCTTGTTATACCAAAAGTTCATGCTTTTGACTGCCAGATTTTAGAATGAATATTGTTAATTTCTTATTGCACAATAATTATTAATAAAAATTAACAAGTATAAAATACCTATGTACTATCTTTCATATAGATTTTTATTCTTGTTTTTTTATTAAAATCCAATCTAGACGATTGTCTAGATTGGATTTTGCCAGATTTGGCATATGGGAAAAAATTGGGTGGATACATGAAATAGATTTTGTTTTATCTCGGGAAATAATAAATACAAAAAATAAATACCTGCCCTGAACAAAATTACCCTTACATCTATTTAATAGTTTTATTTTAAATCACATAATCGAAAACTACTTAAATCAGCATTTTAATTAAGACTATCTTTTAACTAACACAAACTTTGTGCTTAGCCAGAATATGATCGCATCATTCATAACATTTTTAATAATACAAGTAAATATTTATCCATTATTTACAGCTCCTCGATCTCCCTGGTATCATTGAAGGTGCTAAGGACGGCAAGGGTAGAGGTCGACAAGTAATAGCCGTAGCTCGGACGTGCAGTCTCATCTTCATAGTGTTGGATGTGTTAAAACCTCTGCAGCACAAGAAACTCATAGAACACGAGTTGGAAGGCTTCGGATTAAGATTAAACAAGCAACCACCAAACATACATTTTAGGAAAAAAGATAAGGGTGGAATTAATTTGAATACTACTGTGAGTAATTTTTATTTACTTCTAACTATCTAATCTGAGTCATTGGCTTGTAAATTAATATGATTTCATAGATATAATTGAAAGGAGCCTCCCCGAGCGGCGTATCTTAATAGCCCATACGCCCGGCGCACCCTGGGCAATCTGCGTGGACAGCTTAGTCGGTAACGCAGATTGGCTGATGCTTTCACCACGATCAATGGCAAATAGATATAATTTTCTATTCCATTCAAATATTCATAATCTTCTGTATGACCTTTGCTAAATTTGTTTTTTTTTTTTTATTAAGCCTTGTCCTGACAATTTGCAAACACTACAACTTATCATATTATCACGCCTGTATCCCCGAAGGGGTAGGCAGAGGTGTACCAATGTACACCCGCAGTTTGCCGATATGTTTAGGTTCCATGTAATAGGGGGCGAGCCTATTGCCACTTACCGGGCACAAATCCAAACTCCGACCTGCTACTGAGAGATCTCTAGCGTAGCAGTCGCGCTTAGCACCAATAGGCCAACGAGGCAGTTGCAAACACTATATAACAAAAATTAGCTAAATTGGTCGAGACTTTCTTAAGTAATGTTGATAGATTAGAAAAAAATGATAAATTACCAATAATTTATCTTTACTATTGTAATCTATAAACACAATACTGCCTCTTATTGGGGCCGATGCGGATATTTCGGAAACACCTTATATATCATAGTATATAAGTACTGTATGTAGTATTTGAATGTATGTATATTAAAATATATATATAAATATTATAATAGTTGTACACTTCTATCTACCTAACCACTTACAATTATTAATCTCACTATCGCTCAAAGAGGTTTGCTGGAAGAAAACTCAATTTTGAGTTAAGCTCGCCTGTGTACATCAACTTATTCTAATAAATGTAATGTTTATCCTTGTATGTGTACAATAAAGAATTAAAAAGATTAAAAAAAGAATTAAAAAGATTTCTAAAATACCTATATGTTAAACAATATACCTAGGTTGTCTGGAAGATATCGCTATTAGTGATAAGACCGCCATTGTATGCTTTACTTTTGATCTACTTTAATGTTATGTAATTATGATGGTGTACAATGATAATTCTATCTTTCTATGTTATATTATATTATTATTCTATACTATATTAAATAACACAATAAAAACTGCAACTAGTTAGGGAAAAAAAAGTACTACACACTTTACTAATAAAATAAATAATCACTTACCTTTCAGTGCCCCCAAACGGAGTTAGACACGGAAACGGTGAAGACAATTCTATCGGAGTACAAGATCCACAACGCGGATATCACTCTCCGGTACGATGCGAACAGTGACGACCTGATTGACGTGATTGAAGGGAACAGAGTCTACATGCCCTGCATCTATCTGCTTAATAAGATTGGTTAGTTGATTACATAAAAATATTTTTTTGTGAAACTTAAAATGGAATGCAATTTTTGAGTGCTTAGAACTGCAGTGCATTTTAGCATAGCAAATTGTTTTTATTATTAGTGTTTTTTATGGTCTCGGCATGACATGTGCTGACATTCCATATATTGTGTGCTGTGCCAAATAAATGTATTTATATACCATTCCTAACTTAAGTGGATATCAAACATACATAAATATTTGTAATACTGCTATCGTGTAGCCTTAATACCAACTGCTAAAGCTCAAAACATGATTAATGCAGTTATTGTAAAAGCAAATTTGATAATCAACTTTGTTTGCTTGCATTGCCAAGGCACATATTTCTCAGCAATCATCATCGTCTCCCTGCCCTGTTCCCAATTATTTGGGGTGGGCGCAACGTGTATTCAGCTTCCATTCATCTCTACAACTTATTATCTCAGTATTTACTCCTTTCTTTCTCATATCATCTTTCACAATAATAATATTCAATATTAAATCTGTTATAACTCTACAGATCAAATCAGCATAGAAGAACTCGACGTTATCTACAAGATTCCCCACTGCGTGCCCATCTCGGCCCACCACAAATGGAACTTCGACGATCTCTTGGAGAAAATGTGGGAGTACCTCAAGCTCATCAGGATATATACCAAGCCCAAAGGACAACTGCCTGATTACAATGCCCCAGTAGTACTGCACGCCGATAGGACCAGTGTCGAAGACTTCTGTAATAAACTGCATAGGTCTATTGTCAAGGAATTTAAAAAGTAAGTGGAGTTTGTTTTTTGTATTGCTTGTAGCGGCTGTGACTTCTGTATCTCCCTATAGAGATTGTTAATAATCTTTCAATATGAACAGATATAAAAGTAGTGTATATGTCCTGGCTTAGAACTTAGGACAACCAGGAACAATGGTCCTTTTATAGAAATTCGTTTAATGCTTTAGCGTAAAAAGGTTAACCAACTCACTATAAGCAATTTATGGTTTATTAAATTATATGATAAATTAAGAAAAAAAAATTGCCGTAATCAAAGGCTGTTTGAGAGATTCAATGGTTGGTTAGCTAAACCAATAAAAATCGTCGCAATAACTAGTAAGGTACTACTATTTTTATCTACAGTGGATTTATTTTTACTACACGCACAACTTGACGTACTACATGCTAGTTATTTTATAGTGTAGTAAAAAAATATTCAGATAATAAAAAATGCTTTATTGTGATATGATCATATTTTACGCTATTTTTCTAGTCAGCGTATTAATAGACCTTTTGTCGGCTTATATAATTAATTATATTTCTGACTTGAATAGGTGTTTATTTGTTATACATTATATTTGTTCAATGTGTTAATCACACGTGGGTAAACAAGTTCGTGAGCGTTGTTACTGTACACAAAGTCCACGTGATTAAAGTATGGATCTTCTACAACATGATAATCCACAACATTTGGAAGCTCCTTTCTCACCCTATCAGCGTCTTTCAAGCCAAAGATCTTGTCATTAGGGGCTACTATTATAGAAACGTTACATGTTACCTTCTGCAAATCATATACAGGAGGCTCCCTCGCACCGTATTTTTCGAAGTTTTCCCTCCCATAGTCATACTTCGCAAATCTAGCACTGTTTCCAACTTGTGCGTAGTGAATCAAGTTCATTCTACTCGATCCCTCTGGGTAATGACCTATAGATGTTGCGAATAGATCAGGTTCTACATTATAAGGGCTATATCCAATGATCGTCCCCAATCCCAATTGATAACACAGCTTATAACTCACGAGACCTTGAGAGCAAAGTATTCTGTATATTTTCTTCTCAATTCGCTTCTTTCCAAACAGTTCTTCGACCCCAAATGTGACTAATAATTCGTTTAATGCTGGTGCCGCGCGTATTATTGCTGATAAAGCTACTCCTGAGTCGGATAAATAGCAGACAGGTGACAAGGCTACGAACACTTTAATTTTATCATTGTACTCGGGTCTTGTTGACGTTAGAATGAGCGGTGACGCAGATCCTTCAGAAAATCCAACCACACTTAATTTTTGTTGCTTAGTCTTCTTTAATATGAAGTCGATTACAGCAGGTAAATCGTAATATCCCCATTCTTGCATACTGAATTCCCAATACTTTTTGTCGGTGTCAGGGTCCAATGTGATATGTTTCCTAGAGTAAGAATTGCCTCGGAAATTCAGCAGCCATACATCGCAATTATTTTGTACAAGGCTGTATACGAGCGACGTGTTTCCTCTTAAAAGAGCGTCGTCTGAACTACTAAATAAACCATGGGTATGCAGAACTGTTTTACTCACGTCTCCAGGGATACGGAATACTTTCAAAACATATCCGTCTTCTGTAGTCACTTCGTATTCTTCAACTTTTCCAATATACTTCTTCGCAAGTCCAGTGAAGTCGAGTTTCCCATCTTCTGAATCTTTTACCAATAACGAAGTCAAATAGTCAATGATATCGACATTGTTCGCAATTTTTCCAACAGCTTCCACAATTTGTGCGGCTATCGAACTGAAAATACTAGCAAGATTCAATTTTTCCAAATCGAAGTTTTCAATTAAAGTTTTCACATTTAATTTCCCGTCTGCTGTAATACTCTCTTGAACCAAACTTACTAGACTCGAGAGGTTAAATTTCTTTACTAGTCCATTGAAATCCAGTATTCCATCTTTCGTTAAGCCCAGAGTATCCAAAGCATTTAGAACTTTTGAATTACTTGCGGTATTCACAATAGAATTCACGTTTGATTGGACACCTTGAGAAACATCATTTATAAGGTTTTTAGTGTTCGAAAATAAGCCCGCATTACTTCCTTGTAATACTAAAACAATGAACAACCCTTTAGTAAGGAAATTCATTGTTCTTTAATTAAGGTGATAACCTTAATTTGATAATAAACTGATAACACTAACTCTTATAAGTAGTCATCAGATATTTATATTACATGAAGAATATGAAGGTGTTATGTAAAAAGGGGCCAAGTTCGCATTCCAGTTAAATTATTATATTCCACACATTTCATGATCGTGTTCGACACGAATTACTAGTAGAAATTTACGCAAATGAAGCGCTTTGAAATAAAACTATTTTGAGGGTATTTTATGAAACCCTTAGATTGTTTATTGATGGTATGCAATGGTCATTATATTCTTCGTTAGATCGTTCTAAAGCAAACGGCGTTGGAATCAATACTTTTGATCGTCATATTAACCATGACCTAAAAGAACAAATTCCTTGATGAAAGCTTCCTTCTGAAATTTTCTGAAGACAATTTCATCCTGTTTACATAGGTCTGTTTAATAAAATCAATATAATCGTTGTAGTTCTGAAAATTGAACTTGGCTCTATTCCACCGTACACCCAAACTTCTTTTATTTAAACAGCTTGGTCCTAAGATAGTCAATAATTAACATAGGTATGACTTTCAAGTATTAAATTGATGTTAGGCTGAAATTTAATCTTAGAGTGGCATCAGTAACTTATACTTAGTATTGGTTTTGATGGGCTTGATGTTTCGGTCAGATTTCACAGGCTGTGGTCACAAGCAGGCTCATTTGTGCAGATGATTTCAGACTGCTCAAGTCTCACTCACTTTTTATACTATTTATTTAATATTTTGTACCGACTGCAGAAGAGAGATGTTCTCAGTTTTTTTTTTTTTTCTGATATGTTACGCGATTCACCGGCCATTATGGATCAGTGACGAGAGTTTGTTTTTTCATTTATATATAAATGTTAAGACTGTGGCTACCTAATTTAAAATCCTATGTATTCCCTTGTATACCTACAATAATGATCTTTCTTTTGTTTCGCAGCGCTCTGGTCTGGGGTTCGTCAGTCAAGCATCAGCCGCAGAAAGTGGGCATCGACCATGTGCTATGCGATGAGGACGTAGTCCAAATCGTTAAGAAAGTATAATACCAATACTGAATATACAAATATGTCAAATATATATTTTTGCGAACGAGAGCGAATAATAAATGTTAAGCGTTTTGAGTATCTGAAGAATGTATGTTTCATTATTTATTCAGCCTGTCTATATGTTTAATTTTAATATTTAATAGTTTGTGTTTGACTTTACTAAGTGTTTTTCGCGTCAAAGTGTAATAACAGAAATATAATGTGTAAGAATATTTTCAAATGCTAAGTTATTGTAAATGTTATATGCCTTAATTGTACTAAACCGTGCTATAGCTCAGGAATATGGTCGACAAACATTACTAAAAAATACAGTCAGGTACTGAATGAAAAGCAATTTGATCAAATAGCTTACTAAAACACTTGTGTTTTTACGCTTGACTGTATGCGCTACATTCTTCGGATACTCGAAATTAATTTGTTATTGTTGGAAGAAAATTCTATGTAAGGGATACGTTTGTATTGAGTTTTTTTATAACCCTCTTACTTTCGAAATGTCATAAACTGCATTTACGTAACGTAAGTTAAAGTTGCATGCCTTAAGCCCGTACACGGACTGCGAGCTGTCGACCGCTCGTCACGTGCGCTCCCGACCGCTTACATTTAGTTGTCGAGCGCTTGAAGCAGTCGAACCGCTTCAAAGCCAAGTATTGTCCGGCCGCTGAAAGAATGCATTCATGACAGGTGGTAGTCAACAGGAAAATATAATTGTAATGTGGCGACGCATTCACTAAACGTACATTAATATCACTTGTTTGTCCTATGAATGAATAATATAATTGAAAACTATTCATTATGCCAGATTACAAATCTAGACCAACTGAAATGTTTCAGTAACGCATTCTCTAAGCAAAGCATAGTCAATACATGTGCGTAGAAGTCTTTAGATCATCACGCAGTAGTAGCTCGAAGAAGTCCGTGGGCGGGCGGTACTACATTAAATAACAATCATAATACATCAATGAAGTAATTAATATACGAATATGTATTGTTTCTTTGTAAGTAGTTTTTAAAAGTGGCAAAAGATGTCCCACATTACCAAAGTCAAAGACATTCGGTACGGTAGCCTATATAAAAAAAAACGTTTCGTTTTTGCATATCAGACTTTTGAATAGATAGGCAAAGGTATATTGTTATACAGCTTGTCATTATTGTCAATAAGTCCAATGTACTGGACAAACCTATTACCAGTAAAAAAATGAGATTCCTCACATTCGATTGTATCGCATATAAATATAATTAGTAAATAAAATTGACAGAAAATAGTAATAAAGCTTTAATTGTTCCTAAAGTGGCAATCCGACCAGTCTAGATGTATGGTAACACTTTTTCAAATAAACTGGGATGTTTTACTTGTGTTGTACAGAATGCTCATTATAAATATATAAAAATCAAAATTTGTTTTATTTGTAGTAACTCCCTTTCTTTTCCTAGCTACATTCGAAAGAACAGTGAATCTATTCTCAGATTTAATTTGGATTCTATAATGAAGGAAAAAGTAAATCTATTTTACTACGCTGCGCTTTTATTCTTGCATCGTCTTATATCTTCCACAAACGGTTAAACAAAATTAAATGGGATAATATGGGTATTTTATGTCTACAATTTCGATTAGAAGTACAATTATTTACCTCATTTTTATTGTACGATGAACTATAGTACCGAAAATCGTGGTTGCATTAAGGAAAGGAGAACAGACAAATATTTATTAGTGCAACTTGTGTTTTCGGGTAGTTCCAAGATCACATGATAAAATGGACTAACCTTACAATAATATAAAAATGATTCTACAAAAGAAGTACCAAGACGACATCAGATCATTTTACGACACAACATAATTTTAAAACTATCCAGGTTTTATAGTCCCACTATAATATTAATGACGTAAATATATTTAAAACTTAACACGGTAATTAAGCATCAATTCCACGACGGTTCTCTTTCCACAGTCTTGATTTAAGGCTTCCACCAAATCGTCTCTAAATATAGCCTTTGTTAGTCAGCTGTTAAGTTTTTGGCTGAATAGTATAAACCATGGCCTCTGTCAATTAAAAAAAATTGAGCGAGGAGGTTATGTTAGCTGTCAATGTCATGTAACTTCAAGTAAACTTGTAAACAAACAGATAAACTTCGCAAGTGTTTTAAAAACAGAGTTTGCAAACAGAAATATCTTGTATTGGTTTAACACAAAGAAATTAAATAATACTAGGTGCATCACTAATTGCATCTTGAATTGTTGAAATAAGTAGATTATTTTGCTTGTAGATAAACTCGTCTCTCAAGAAACATGACATCATTTGAATCCCTAACAGCAGCTCAGGTAAGTTTTACAGTTTTATCAATATTCTTTCTTACATAAACAAGCTACTGTTACAGGTAATCATAATATTTCATGAAATTTACGTACAGTTTGCATGATGGCATCAGCGCCATCTATAATTTTAAATAGAGATACATGATGGTGGCTTGAATGCCTGCCATTTTTATTGCAGTGTCATTATAATGTCGCAGATGGCGCTATATTAAGTTTTTGTTTTAGAAAATTCGTGCTACCCTTCATCGGGACGTGCAGGCAATTTGTACGGAAACTTGTCATTTCCTTGGTCTGGAAATAACAAAGCCTGCAATGGAAATCGTAGCTGAGCTGGTTTATAAGAAATTATCGGTGTATGGGACAGATTTGGAAGCGTTTGCAAAGTAGGTATTTTTTATGGTCATTAATTTCAGTGTTTTGCACCGGTAGATATTGTTAATAAAACAATTCATAAAAACATCGACATTATCTTGTGTATAGTTTCTACCTTAAAAAAATAACGAAAATATTGGAAGTTGCAAAGGGTAGGTGTTATTTGGTTTTTTAAACGCAACCGTCTTCTTGACATCTCGTTAAAACCATAGAGAAAAGTAATAAGTAGGGTAGTTAAAACACTACCTCCCTTGTTCAGATTTTAGTTTTCTTTTGTTTAAATATTTTATGTTGTGCTTAGTTGTTTAAACTGCTTAATTAGTGATGTGTGTTTTGTGAAATAGCTTTAATGTGTTCCTAATTCCTTATTATTTATTTAAAAACACTTACAACTACCTTAACTCTCTGTGCGATTGTGTGATAGTGTAATGAAATTCGAAAGAAAAAAACTTTACATACTTTTTATGGGGTACGTGTATTACGCAAATAAGTGTTTTAAAACTTTTTAGATTATTATGTTGCTAAATATCAAATGGCTGTTTTCAGACACGCTAAGCGGGCGACAATCAACTCAGACGATGTCAAACTCTTAGCCAGAAGGTGTCCTTCTTTGGTAAGTGTCCTTATATTGTATACCTAAGTATTTTGCTAATATGCTAATTAGAGGCACATTTTTAACGTTTTGTGTTTTGTGCATGTCTACACACGTGAAACGCTAATGATCAATGCTTGATTGAAGGGATTTTATTGAAAGATCATATTTACATGTGTCACTTAATAACGGTATTTTTTTTTTAAATAGAATTAAATGTTTTCTTTTTTACAAAAGTTTCTAACGTGAATAAAAGTTAGGCAAAATTAAGACTTAAATAGGTACCCTAATACTTAACACTGAGGGTTTTAGAATTAAAAAATGCGTCAGGTTCTCGAGGAGGATCTGCGATTTCTAACAATGAGAAATAACCTACATACTAGTGGCGTTTGCAAGATATACCACAAAGTCGCAAAATAAGTCTGATTAAAAAACCAGGACACTTACATCACTCCCAAACTGCCTAAAGTCTTTAAACTCCCTCTCAAACATACAAAACGAGCACATTTCGTGCATAACTAAATAATTACCGAATCGACACCTCATTATTTAAAACCTCGCGCGTATAAATCACTTTTTAAAGTCGCCAGTTGCGAACACAAAACCATGAATCGGTATCCAGTTATATTAACAACGATTTTAAATTTAAATTCGATGTTGAATCTTTAAATAGCTGTGTGATTGAGCTGTTTATTTATGCAATTGCTGTTTTCGCTTCGAAATGATATGCTTAATTGACTTCAAATTACAGCACCCCGTTTGATGGGCTAATCGGTAGGATGTCACGATTTGTGGATCGCTGCACGCGGATCATACGTTATTGTCGATGTAGTTTGTGGACCAAATTATTGTTTTCGATCAGCTTTTGTGTTTGTTACTTAGAATAATTTATGTTAAAGCCTAATACTGTTTTAGAACGGAGTATCAAACCAGAAAATGTATTTTTCCATTTTTACTTTTTGTTTTAAACTTTTAAAGTGGTAAATAGTCTTCAGCTTTAATTATATTTTTATGTACCGATTCTCGTATGCGATTATACACACTCGCATATTTTTTGTCTTAATGATTGGTGAAAGAATTATGCTTTAAATAGTGTGCATTAAAACTAAAGAGCTTAAAAAGTAATTACCATTCTGGTCACCACCTAATTCATTTTATAATGTTTACTCTATGTGATGATGATCGAATATTTCAGAAAAATCATCTTAATACTATAGTACCAAACACAAGCACTCCAAAAGAAAAACGGAGGAAAACCGAAGTGGGAAAAGCATCAATATCGCCAGCTTCTGAAACCGAACCACAATTTTTTTCAACAAAGAAAACTGCCATTCAGACTTCAAAGCAAAAAGATCCAGAACCATCGACTTCAAACCAAAAAGAACCGATTCCGACCTTAAAGAAGAAAGAACAGGAACCCATTTCGAAACAGAAAGAGACTTTAACTTCTAAACCCATGGAAAAAAATAGAAGTCTGGATGAGGATACTAAAGATATGGTTATTGATGACATGATCGATTTGACAATAGATTAGTTTTTTTTTGTACTACTTAAATCCACTTACAATGTTATAGTCACTTATTATAATTCTTTTTGTAAATTTCGTAGTTTTTTTCGCCAATCTACCTTATTACTTTACAGATTATCCAATTTCATGTTCCAAAATATTCGTTACAAATACAAATAGAGAAAAAAACCTTTTTAGTTTTACCTAAACTTCATCTCCATACATAGGTTATGTATGTATTAATTTGGCTAGATTATATCTGCTACTACTACTATAAAGATTGGCGACATAAAGCTTTTTTCAAAGAACCGGAGAACCGGAAGTTCCCATAGCTATGACTAATGAGCCTGTGGTGTCTGATCTCTAATCTCCAGGGGTACCAACTCTGCTGATAAACCTTCACAATTGGTAAGTGACCTCTCACTTTGAGAACTACCACCATCTATGAGTGGCTATCATATCTCATCCCCAAACCCAAAAAGTCTCAAGGAAAACTCTACCCAATAATTGCTCATCCAGTGGTAAGCAGCTTGGTGATAGTACGATAAGAAATTGTTGCTTATCCTTAAAAAAGTACATCTCTATCAGATCAAATACACACAGTTGTATCAACTGTTCCGACGATCTTATGGGGAGTGAAATGAGCAAAGCTGAACACAGGTCTGCCGCGGCTCGCGTCGCTGCTCGCCAAAAAACTCGTTATAACAAAACACAATTACCGCGGAATTGGGAATTGTACGGAGTAGGGTATATGGTGGTTTAGAAGTGGGATGAGCATTTTTAGAGGTTGTTAAAAGCTCTTGTATAGAATTAATAGAATTTTTAGACATGTATTTGGAAAGACTTGAAAGAAAGATACAGGAAATATGAAAAAGTTCAGGTGTCTATTGTACACGAACTATCTTTTCTGGTATCCAGGTCTTTTGAAAACCACATTTTGGCTACTTAATAGATTATATTTCCCCACAACTGTCTTCAGGCCTTTCTTAGCAGTGTTAGCATAATACAATTTATTTTCGTATTTATTTAAAACAAAACTTAAAACATATTTTAATTTAAAAATAGGATATTGCTCAACTTTAGTACTTCTTCCAAAATTCTCTAACACCAACTCCACTCCTCGCCACTCCGTATTCGCGGTAGTTAATTACTCCTATAACGACAGTTAGAGCATAATGAGATTTTTGCAATTCAACAGTAGCACATTACAGGGTGCTGTTTGTCAACCTCCCCTTCCACTGACCACCCACAGGGGGAAGTTATTAGGCGGCTTTGTTAATGAATTTCATGTAGGGTAAACATATATCAGGTGGTACCTACAGGTATAAATGAATTATGTGTAACTGAGGTCGCTGTGTCCAATTGTCGGTGCCAACATGGTGCCAACAATAATCCTTTTGTTTTTTTCGAAACATTGTTCATATACATCTACCGGTGTTGCTGGCTGTTTTTGTATGTAGAAAAATTTGGCTATATCTAAGGCATTACGTTATCTAATAAGTATTAATTATGTTCCTATAAATGTAGTAATCTTTTTTATCATTCCATGCTTGGAGTTTGAAGGCGCACGCGCCTCAACAATTATGATATACTATGTCACTATCGTGTATTCAGTTAAAATTAAAGAAGTTGTGAAAGACCATGTAGAAAAAGATTTGATGTTACTTAAGTAATGGTACAAAATATCTTATTTTTCATTTGACGGTACGGTACTCTAAAGTTACTCACAGCCACATATGATTCTGTGTTTTTAGTACAGCATTATTAGTTACAAACATTATCATTATATCTTTAGGTCAAATTATGTCCATTCCCAAACAACGCTTTCCGACAATCTCCAAACAAAAAACCTCCCACATCAATCAAACAAAAATCCTTAATCAATTCTAATTAATTCCCAATAATCTCAAACGTTCACATTGAACAAGCAAAAAGCAAATCGTTGGCATCCATCACAGTACAAAGCAAGTGAGAGCGAGAGGTATGGTCGCCTACATAGTAGCTACCTAGGAGATAGGCCTCCAGTCCTCATTAAAATATGTAAATGCCCGCCGAGACATTACGCAGATAGGTGCTTCTGACTTATTGACTGGACCGCGTTATGTGACCACATTTGGAGTACTAGAAATGATTTCATTTAGTATCCCCGTTTCTAAACTAATGAAAGAACCAAGACATATGACCATTTGGATCCTGGATCCGTAATTCCAAGCACACAGTTTTTGGAAAATATTTAAGGCATGTAGATCAAGATCTGGATGTACTTTAAGAAGTTTTTGGTGACTCTTTTCTCAATCTAGAAGAATGTAATGACGAACGAACGAATAACGAATTAAGATCTAAGGAGAATTAAGATTCATTATCATCATCATATCAGCCCGGAATCACCCACTGCTGGGTATAGGCCTCTCCTTTTTTCTGCCATTGTTTTCTGCTATTAGAGCTAGTTATATGAACGGCCTTAAAGCTGTTTGAAACCTTGTTATAATTATAGCATTATATCACAATACTTAGCCACAACTTGGATAGTGGTGCAATGACCCGAAGTCCATTCAAAGCTAAGTATAGATTTGTGGACCGAAATTCTAAACTAATTTGCAAGGTTTCATTGGAATTAGCTAGGTATTAGTTTATCGACTCAATTGCCTAATGTGTCTTACGTCTGTTGGACGTAAGAAACGTAGACATTATGGGTTTTTGTGGAAAGTCGCAATAATATGGTCACTAGAAATATGATATTTGTCGTAACTTGTTAGTTTTAAAAAGTTCTCCAGTTGAGCTTCTATTCACAAAATGAAATTACCAAATGGAGCACACAAAACTTATTCAAACCTCCTTTATGGCTTCAAAACTCTTCATTCTAAATCTGTCTTCAAGCATGTCGAAATAAATCCTCATTATAATAATCAGCATGGATCCTTCATGCATATACCCGTTCTCGTCGAGTAGAGAACGCATTACTCGTTTGCGGGGCACCTACCGCGCGCAACTATTTAGTAGCATTACAAATGTCGCTCGCCGCGTCCGTGTGTCCGTCGCTGTCTGTGTGCGCTTGAGAGCTACCGTTCCTTATTAATAAGGAGTATTGGATAGTTAGCTTGTATGGAGTAGACTTTGGTAATGGGTTTTCGATTCTGTTGGCTAGGTGGCTACTATGTTTTGGTGACGGTTAGGTTTGAATCATTGTCAGATGTAATGTTAGGCATTGACATGCCATCGATTTAGTGTCGGCTTTGTTTCGGATTTTGTTTATTTCCAAGTTAGGTTTTTAATTTTTATGTTATTCGGTAGCTCATAGATTTGTACAGCAAAATTTTCATCTTGGTTGTAATAATTTTATGCCTATAGATCCTCCTAAATTCCAGTCGTTGTCTTATTCCTAGTAGTTGAATGGGTTTTTATTCCAGATTTCAAATTATTAGTCTCGAGACTAATCATTTTAAATATCGGTCTGTGTATGTCTTATGCAAAATCATCAATTATTCGATAAGTATACCCCAATTTCGTTTGCGAATCCGTCATTGTTCTTGAGTGTATAATGAGAAAGCGTTCTCCTCACAACGGGTTATCCGTTCGTTACCAAGTCGCTGAGGTAAGCAAGAGTGTTGTTTTGTTCCGTCCTCTGTCCCCGTCATTACGTACCTTTCAGCTCATTACGGGAACAGATCACTCGCTTAATTTGTGCATTTCCGATCTACAGATATTCAAATTTCAACCCTAATGACGCACGGGAAATGTTAATAAAATGTTAATGCCACGAAAGCGGTTGTCTCTCTCGCAATAAGTGACAGATTTGCTTGACAACCCCAGCCTCGTTTGTTGCTATGTATGAATAAGTCACGATTTTGCTTTTTTGTTGGAACTAGATAGGTATATTTTAAATGATTGCTTTTAGAACCGGAGTTGCAGCATTTGAAGTATTATAATGACTTATTATATCTGGAATGGATAATGATTTTGTTTTGTGAATAATTAAGCTGTTATTGCTGAAGCTATTTCGATGTTGTGCTGTACGACAGACGGTCAGGTTTGTATTATTATTAAAATATGAATATATTTATGTTTAATAACATATTTATCGGCTGTCGTAAATAATGTCAAGAGTTATTTTAATCCAGTGTAATACATTTTATATTAACAGTTAAAACCTACTAGAGAACCTACCAGCCAGTAATGTATGGTCAATGTTAGGATCAGATAAATAAATATCGTCGGTGATATTCTGAAACCGCGAAACTAACAGTGTTTAAAACCGCGTAAGGTAGGTGCAGTGAATTTTAGAGGAACGAGGAAAAACGTAATATTTACTAAACCACTTGACTTTCTATTGTTTAAACTTTTAAATTGTCAAATTATAATATTCCTCTTAATATTGTAGGCATTAGTTTTGTAAAATATGTTTTAATGAATTAGAAAATCGACTTTCGCGGATTTATCATCAAAAATAAAATCAAAATATGTTTTTTTTATGTCGCTTACGCGGAATTGTCCGCCAAAATAAAACAAAAGAATACAATCAAAATCTTATTATTGTTTATTCAGTCAACTTCTCAGCTTAATTTTTGGCACGTAATTATCATCGGTACATTATGTAATCAACAATACACAGGAAAATAACACCATGAATCCCCATAATGTTAAAAAAATTATATTTATAGCTAAGTATGTTAAAACACTTAAAACTACCTCGTTGTGGGGTACTTACTAATTAACAGTTAAAATTAAAAATAATAGGTAAACAAAATGTATAAAATATTACTTCTGAGTAGAATAATAATTGCACTTTGAGGTCTTTGTGTGTGATGAGATCAATTAAATGTTACTTTTTCTTAAATGGCAAATTATCGTAAAATAAGTGACAATCTGCAGGTATCACACTCTTTAATTGCTGTAAGTGCTGATACTTACTGTCTAATATAGGAAGTCTAGATAAATACAGGGGGGGTACATTATTACCTACAGCTGAAATAGGTTTCGGTCTCCTAGGAAGTGGGCTGAAATCATCTTTAAAGTGTTTTTTAAACTCTATTGTGCCGTTAGGATTATACTTTAAAACCCTCAGATCCACTACGCAATCATCTCCAGCAGAACGCCCAGGACGAATGGAATCATAAATTTGGTACTCTTTTAGACTGTAGTCTTTAAAAAAGGTGTAATCTGGTTGAAACACCTGGTATGGAGAAGGATGCTTCCTGGCTTCTTTTGTAATTGAGGCATACTGAGATGGAAGAAAAATTTCGACATTTTTCAGCTTTCTTTCTACCACTGAGTGTACGGAGTCAACCTCCATTTGAGTGTGACCTTTTTCCAGATACTTTTGTATAATTGTTATATTTTTGTCTATTGCTAATCTTAGTAGAGCATTAGAAACAATTGAGTTTCTGTTCTGTGCAGTGCAGCCATCCGTCCATATGACAACATCCTTGCAATCTTCTTCTAATAACTTAGTCAAATAATCAATGAAAAAAGATGCGTAAGTGGTAGCTCTTAAATCACAGGCTGTTTCGTCGAACCAGTAGCAAGTTACATGACCCGTTGCAATATCGTATAAAGTAAAATTGTGCACAGCTAATTTGGTCTTAAAGTATAAAGCACTAGCTGCTAGCGAAGGGCACAGCTTAACAGCCTGCAAATCGGCAGTCACAGCATGAATAAGTCCCCTTTGAGCGCTTTGCTTGTCGCTAAGTTTTTCAGCTCGAGCCAATTCTTTAAGTTGGATGTGATATTGGTAGTCTTCTTCAGAAACGTTTCCGACTTTATATGAACAACAATAATCACATGCATCTTTCTTGGGTTGAAATAGTGCAATGTTTTGTTCATCTAAGATGTCACAAAACAACTTTCTTGATGCTACTGGCTTAGACATTGATGTTGCAAATTCTACGTACGTATTGTATAGCTGAGATTTTGATTGAAATAAAGGTTCCAGATATTGTTTAGTGGTTGTTTTACGGCAGTAATGAGATGGTAACTTCGGTAATAAATTCAGGTAATCCTTAATAGACGATTTTTTGCTTGTACCGTTATCTTGAGTAGCGGTAGTATTTAAATTTGCTGTAAGTTCTGTATTAGAGCGAGCATCACCTCTTCCTTCGCCTAACCAATAGCGTACAGTCCACTCCTTTATGCCTAAAGTAGCTAAAAACGTTTTCAAGCAAACTCTCTCTTTCCTCCCATTGACTTGTAGATAGTAAAATTTAGTATTAGAACGTCTAGAGTTCTGTCCTTTCTTCCCTCTTCGAACAGGTACTTTGTCAATCATTGAACTCACAAATACTTTCTTTTCTTGCCACGACTTACTCCAAAAATCTTTAAAAATAGGTGCTTGTAAATCTTCAGTTAATTGTGAGCAAAACATTACTTTACTTTTATTACAAAACGCTGAATTGCATTTAGTACCTATTGCTCTCTTAGGTCTTTTTTGTTTCTGAATAAGGTTGTCAATTTTGTTTAAGCCTATGTACTCTTTGCCTAACATTCTGTTTTTCTTATTAATTGATACTGCCCACGAACTTCGATCAGCCTTTCTTTTTCTTGTACGTGACTCTTTGGCCACTTCAGGCTCAATTTCTCTCTCCACATACCATTCAACGTTTTCATTAGAAATAGACTCAGATGGAGTAGCAATAGGCTGTAAATTTGTTATTTCGGATAATGGGACGTAATCGGGATCATTATCTACATCATCTGAAGAAAAATCTAAAGCTTCTGGAATATTTGAAATGGTCATAGATGATGCGCTAGGACCAGGAGAAGGCTCAAAAACTGTTGTCAGAGTTTCACAGTAAGCAATGCTATCATGAACATTTTCGGATGTAGAGGCATTTGGGAAACATGGCAGTTGCGTCGCAGACGGTTCAAGTAATGTTTGAGGGATGTGTAAGTCAGTATTATTAAGTTTATCCAGGATGAGCTGCTTTTTACGCACAAGTTCGGCGCGACGTTTTGCTAGATCTCTTAATGTGACAACAGGTACATCCGTACATTCATTTTCTTGCTCCATGACGTAAACTAAAAAAAAACAAAGGTAGGATAGTTACTTAAACTATAATTAAATAGTAGTTGAATTCTCAAAGATAGGTTGAAAGATCCAGAGATAACTTTACACAAGCCGAAAAATTTTACTTTCTTCCTACTGGTAGGTATTAGTACAGACACATCCAGTCGCAGTGTACTTTTATGATAGTAAATACAAAAAATTAACCTGAGTTACAAGTAGGTATATAAATTTTGTAACCGCGTATGTAACAGAAAACGAAAAACGTTATGAGTTTTAAAACCGCGTATCTAACATGGAAATAGAAAAGACGTTTTCTTAGGGTAAATATTAATAATTCAAATAACCAACTATCCCAAAAAGTTACTTAACCTTTATAATATGGAGTTATTGTGTTCACTTACCAGTTATTGCAGCATTTATAATTAAAACCACACTATTTCACGCACGCTTCGTTAAACAAACACACCTTTCATGTTATGATGCGCAAATACGCGGTTTGGGCACAATAAATAATCACCTGACGTTACGCGGTTTCAAAGACATTCGATTTTACTGCTTCCTATTGGATAATCGGCCCGGCCAACATCACAGAACGCAGCCAATCACTACAACTTAGCTAAACCCGCGACATTTCGATTTTACTACTTTTGTATATACGCGGTTTTAAACACTGTTAGTTCCGCGGTTTCAGAATATCACCGACGATATCAATAATCATAAAGTTTGTGGCACCCACCTATATACGTGTGGGAAACACACAAAACGGGATAATTTATTAACCACCTAAGAAAAATATATGTTAGACAAATGTTCTATAAATATATACATATCTGTCAAAGGGATGTCTATGCAAGATGAGCTATGGGAGATTAGCAAGATTCAAAAATTTCATTCATTGTACGGCTATTTACCTGAAAAACTAAATTCGTGGATATTCATTTCAGTGTTCATTAACACAATCTCAAATACAAAAAACAACAGCAAAAACCCCACACATACTTACTTCTACTTATACATTTATGTGCGAATTAATTAGGCGATAGTTAGCTTAATGGATTCAAAAGTAAAGATAAGTTTAATAAGTCTGAATTTGAATAAGCGTCCTACGCGTTGTAAGCAATTCTGGTCGGCAGAAAACAGATATTCGCAGTTTGAATTATTCATGATAATCAGTGCACTTATACAAGTCCCGTTTGGTAGCTAGGGACCTGCGCTAGGTCTGCTCAGGTGACAGATGTGGGCACATCTGCGAAGAGTCAAAGCAAATCTGCAATAGTAAATAAGAGTACCTAGTGATAGAGTCATAAGGAATGTTGGAAATAATGGAGTGAATAATCAATAAAAGGATGGCCTTAGTAATAAATATGAGGGAACTGAGTAAATCAGTACACAGGATACTTATTAAAAAAGGTTATTTTTTTAAAAAGCTTAATTATTTAAAGTTATATTTAAAAAAATACAAAACTTGGATGAGAACCTTCTCCTTTTTGAGAAGTCGGTTAGTCGGTTAACAAGTATGTTCTAACTTTTTGATAGCTAACTTACTTGAAAATAACTCTACACAAACTGACACTGTCGGTAATATTGTTAGTAGATATTTGTATTACTTGTAATTGTGTAAGGTTTAAGTGTTCATGTCCGATGGTTTTACAGGGTATGGGGAAAGCATCCTTAATTACCTTGAATTGAAATTGAACATACAAACAACCCCAGAACATTTGAAAATCGCTCAAACCTTGAAGAATTTTCCACATTTAATAACAAATTGTCTAATTTTTCTCTCCGTAGAATCTTCACACGAATAATTATGATGATTGTTGGCAACATACAAAAAAGATATGCCTAGTCGATCTAGCCAAATGTGGCTAGATCGACTAGGCATATATACCAGTGATTATTGAAAAGAAAATATGGCCATATTGCTTGCAGAACAGATGGCAGGTGGGCCTCTAAGGTTGCTGAGTGGAGTGGACCCTGGATGAGAATCGAAAAGTCGGGAGACAACCCACCCGTTGGGTCGATGACATCGCCAAAGTGGCAGGAAAGGGCTGGATGCGTACACGGAACCGCAATACTTGACGTGCTCATGAAGAGGCCTATACCCGACTATGGGTGACTACAGGCTAAAGAAGAAGAAATAGATTGAAAAGAAAATATATTTAAAATTTAACCTTTTCCCATATATCTATCACCAGGTATTCTATTAGGGTATTAGGTCCAGAGAAGGCTAGGATAGGCTCTATCGCCATTTATCGAGTACAATTCCAATTCCGGGCCAATCAAATCCGGCGAAAATCAAAAGGCTTTTTTTATCTTTGTTTCTTTTGACCGGCTTCTGATGGATACACTGAAATCACTATAAAGAATTGCTCCCTTTGAAGGTTTTTGAGGTTAAAAGACAATTATTTTCATTATTTTACGGCGTTTGGAAAGCGTTGGAATGTTGCGGTTTGAGTGTTTTGTTTTGATTGAAGATCATATTTGTGTATTGATGTATATTTGAGAAGTTCTTATGAAACGATTTCACACTAAAGCGATCTTGTATTTTTACATATGGCACGTATCTTCAAAAATACGGAGTCCATTCTGAATTTCTAAGTATCTTTTCTGTTATCTATCTGAGGAAATAGGGTAGGGCTACTTAGCTCTAAATTTACCTTTTTACGATGCACCAGATCATAGAAAATATATTTTATTTTACATTTGGACCAAATCCAACAAGTTCAACATAAAAAAAAACACCATAATTAGCAGATCACCTGCCTACCCCAGTTTACGTAAGCGTGATGCAGATACATCCAAAGTTAATACGGGAATGTAATCAATCGGCCCCCACTCGGCACCGGACGCCAACTGGCATTGACATTTTTTGGTTTTAAACCTTAATTATTTATGAAATAGTGAAAAAGTACCGATGCCCTGTTGTGTGGTGGTGAGAGGGATGATTGCAGTGTGGGTTCGATTTGCAGATGAATTAACTAGATAAGTGAATAAAGTTACTATATCATGTAGCAGTGATTTTAAAGATATGTAAGAAATTGCTAAGCATATCTTCGTTGAAGTTAACAAATTAACTAGCATTAAAAAACACCTCTGTCTATAATTCTCAGATTATAATTATTTCCTAGCCTCCATTGTTCTATTAAAAAGCAAAGTCTACCACCAAGTAGTTCCATATAACCTTATTTTGCGCCACCTAGGACCACACCAATTTATTTTATTCTCAACAAAACAAAAGCTCATCCAATCATATTCCATATTTAAATACAAAGAATCACTGACCAATCTTATCAAAAGCATCGAACACATTTAAACGACAGCACACTTCATAAACGCAACGAAATTAAAAACTCCGCCATCCAATCACAGCGCATTTAAACAGCAGTAAAGCTACCTTTGTAAACATGATCTGCGTACAAATGAATGATAGTTATTTTATTTTTCAATTGTCCACTGCGGTTCGTCGTAGCTGGCTGTCCAAGAATTAATAACAGCCAGTACTGGGGCCCAAACCGCGACAATCTGCGCTCTTTTTGAGTGTGCACAAATTTTTTCATATTTTTTTGCGATTTTTTTTCTATTCAGCCGGATAGTTTTTTGCGGTCGATGACCGTTGCCGCTTTTATGAATGCAATGGACTTTTTTTAATGGAACTCTATGAGGTTTGGTTATACGATGATTATTAAGCATTTTTTGTACAGGTATGCTCTGTGCTGGTTGGTGTATTGGATGTTGGGCATGTCTTTTTCTGTATATAGATTTGTATTGATAAAGATTTTATGTAAGTAAGTAATGTAGGCGCTGTCTTAGTAATGGGTAACTAATAGCTTATAGTAAAATATTTAACATAGGTACAAGAAGTAGCTCCCATCCATCCAAAATAACATTTAAATCTACATAAAGAAAAGCGCTAAACGCTAATAAAATTTACATTACAAAGGAAGTATATGCCGACGTATTTTCTCAACGTATTTCAGCTTGAACTTAAACCTTCATCTTGCCCAATATATGAAATAAAAAATTTCTTCACCAATGATTATCTGTACACGACTGCACATACTCAAAATTCAACATAAGATAAATTACTCGAAAAATCTATCTCAGGGAAAACACTAGGCAAGATAATAATTAATTTCCATCGTTAAACTGTTACCAATTTCTTTCTAACATCGACCCGCGAATATATTTTTCACGTCTCACCGAAGGATAAATGTTGGCCACGTTCGGCAGCACAATGTTGTCATATAATAATAACGGGAGCAGTGATAATGAATTTATACGATACCGCGACGCGTTTACAAGCGTGCGGTAGTCACGGCCGCTTGCTGAGACAGTGGATTGGGTATGTGGCAATTTTTGAAGCATATAAATTGACTGAGATGAGTTGTGTCACAGTTAAGAACCTGCAAAAGAGTGACAGGCAAGTACTATGTAGGAGCTGAATTTGTAAATAGAGGTATGTAAAGTATAGGCAAAGTTAAGAACTTATTATGGCAAGACAGTAAACAAGCATGAGGAAAGACTGATGTTCTTAAATAAAATTAGGTACCTAAATGGATCACATCTTCAGATTTAAAAGCTTGCTTTATAGCTACTTCACTATAAGTTGCGGTCTCTAATTGTACCAAAGCTAAAAGAGCGTATAATAATATGTAGAAGTTTTTAGTTGCAAAAAAGAAGCGTAGACTTTTCACGGTTAAAACATTTGTCACTTATTAACAGTATCAGAAAACGTATTTGGGAAATCATCATTCTATAGACCTTGTATACTCATTAAAAATCATTTTCAGTAGTTTAAAAAAAAATAACATTTACAGGACCAACAAAAACTAAGTCACAACGCCACATACCAAGTTCTATCCACCAACAGCCTCCCGTTCGTCCCGATGTTCAATTTATTTTTGGCGTCCACTGATCGCTGCTTTGAGGTGTATTAATACGTTACCAGCGCTAATTTTTAATGGATACCGAATAGTTTCATAACAGCTTTTCCTACGGACAATTTGTGGTGACAGTGTCGAAGGGCAAATAAGCGAGTTTACACTTTCAACTTGTCAATTAGTCAACTTCAGTATTGAATTATGAAGGGTTTAAAAATGTTTGTGTGTAAGGAATTGTTTTGTTTCTTTTATTTTGGCGGGACGTGAGTGCTAATGTATTGTTATTTTTTAACATGCCCAGTACATTTAGTTCATGTAAAGTGAAGTCACGTCATTGATGTAAGTTTGAAAGGTTTGTTGTTGTTGGTTACGTGGAAACTCGTGGAAAAATATAATTCTTTCGTCTGTAAACCAGCTCTCGAACTTCCTTAATACACATAGACATTTAAGCATACTTTTCTTAAACATCCCTCAGCATCATGATTTTTTGAAAATATCTATGTTTTTTACGTATTCTAAATTAATTACTAAGTAAAAAAACTAGATAAATAGATGTATTAAAAATTCATTATATGGTAGCCTTCTCTTGAGATTTTGCTGCCTTCTCAGAGTCACATTATATCCGCCTTGAATTAAGGTGGGCAAGTACGAAATTCCATAATAATTATGCTTATCCTCTTTGAGAAACAGCGAGATAGTATAGAACAACTACAAACTTGCAATAATACATTTCCAAGATCTTTTCCATACACAGTCAAGGCCGCAGTAAATAATTAAATAGTTGAATTAAACAACCACACTAGAATAATAAATTAGTTTTGTAATTAACGCGTGTAGTTGATAATAAAATTGCTTAAGTACGAGTTTAATAATAATATATAATGGCCCTATTAGCCTTATCGAGGTATGCAATAGATTTAATTAAGAGACTATGTAGAACCCTGGCTCTGCCTGTGTAACCTAAAAAAAGTAAACACGTATCTATCATCACAAGTTTACAATACAATTTAAGTAGTAGGTACATATTGTAAAAATAGATAATTTTTAGACCAATAACTTCCAGAATACTTTTCCAATGATCCAAACTGACCCAACTTTTTAACCTATGCAAGCAGTCTTCAGCATTTTCAAAAGCTTACATTGTCAAGACTCTTTATTTTTCCAAGCATATTTCAAGTCCCACTGCTGGGCCAAGGCTTTGTCTCAAAGACACCAAGATGATTTCCCCTACTAATATTACAGATTAAAGTTTAACAGCTAATATCGTGAGTTCTTCACCATCTCGTACAAAGCCGAGCAAATAAAGTAGCAAGCATGTATAGCGGGTAACACACAAACTACATAAACTTTTAATTTAATTATAATATATTGGTAATATCCAGTAATGCAAACAAGGACCAGCTTGGCGAGCTACCCGAGTAGGATGACCATGTATTAATAAATAAAGGGCATAATTACCAAATAACAACGTTATATAATATGCTTCTAAGATTTATTTTGTACAAAACAACCATTCATCTTGTCTTTTTCATAGGCAGACCTTAATATGTTTATTTCTGCGGTTTAGTCTGCCCGTGACCATGATACCTGCAAAGGAGTCGAAACGTCGGGAGATAATGTCTTAATACAAACCGCGATAAAATCAGTAAAAGTTATTATAATTCAAGACCTAAATATCTTGGAAAAATACAGAGGAGAAAAACTTATGAGCACACGCTGACCCCTACACAATCCTTATAATCTAAAGCCATCTAAGTATTTACTTTAAGTATATTGTTATAGGAAGCTTTTTCATAATATGATTATTAGTAGGTATCCGTGTTTTTGCCAGGGTTAAACCATTGACCCTGTAAAATATGAAATTCGGTTTCTAACAGCCATCTTCCATGAAACATACTTACATAGACTACACTTAAACCCTTATTTAACTTAAGGAATTTATCCGTCCTTTCCAAAAACCATGGCCACAGGGCTCCGCGTTCGCAGTATCTTAGTACAAGTGCATCGAATTAAATTCGCGATTAGCATACGTAATTACAACGCTTATCGGACGCTTAATTGCGCCGTAATGAATCAACTGACGTCCGTACTATACATACTTTAGTACTTTCATATACTTATGTACGAGTTAGTCTCAAGAATTGTGGGTTTTTGGTCCTTAATGATCGGTTCGAGGCATATTAATCACGGTTACGAAAGCTCTTTTGTATAGATTTTAAAGTAGTAGTGTTACAACAAAAATTTGCTTTACCATAGCGATTCTATCGTCTTTAAATACTGTAGGATTTGTGGAAAAGATTTTAAACAATCCGAACTTTTGTTTGAATGCTATAAACATCTCACGAAAAAGCGTTCAGCAATTGTTTAATCTTGATTCAACATGATATTCTATAGCACATTATGTTAGACATATACCTTAAGCCTTAATATACCTTAATAACCACAAAAAATAATATGTCTATTATTTTTTGTGGTTCTTGTATTAAATGTGATATTTGTAAGGTTTGTCCTAAGTCGTTGACTGCTGATTCATACAGCTTACGTAAACAAGAAAAAGTTTTTAAATTTGAGGTCCTTCGTTTCTTTATTACAAACTTCTCTGCTTTGCAACATAATTAGTCTATAGCACTTTGCAGTGTCAAAGTCAAGAGTACAGTCATTTACTTCTAAGTATGTAAGTGTCTCGCCATGAAAATCACATAAAAACTTAAATCTTTTTATGTGTCATTAAAGTAAATGTTACAGCAGCTAAATTATAGTATAATTGAGTCTTACTAGAATGCTTCCTGTTTGAATTAAATACCTAATAATAATTCAACAAAGTATCACGTTTAATTACGAAATCATAATATTACTGTTGCTACTAAGACACGCCTTAAGCTGTTCTTACCATGTGCAATAACTTTGAAGCGTGGTATTATTTATTATATTATTTTCTGTAATTATTTTTGTCATATCAATTATTGTGTTAACAGTACCTAAGTGTAATTAACATGTCATAACTTAAATTCTATTTCTTACCATGCGGATTTTGTTGGTCTTTGTTTTTTTTACATTATGAGCAATTTTAACAAGTTCTTATTTTAAATACAGCGTTTAACTTTAACATTTTCATAAATTATGTAATAGCCTACATTTATCAAAATTATAATTATGCAAAATTTGATTGGTTTAAAGTATAGACATGATAAGATAAAGTATAAGGTAACAAGTAACCAAATTAAATTTAAATATCTAAATTGGAACAACATTATCATACGAACCAGCTAGTTTAGATTTCCTTAACCAGTACTTTACATTATAAAACAAAAATGTTTATCCATTAGCCAATAGCCTGCAGCGGTATTGACTAGTGATATGCAATAAAAGATCTATTATCTCTATTATAATTATTGCAATCGCAAAATTCCTTACAAGTTACGAACTAACCGAACCGGTTTGAAAACATTGAGCAATCCCTATGACAATTAAACCGATAATTCAAATACCATCACATTTAATTACACATTCATAATTCTGTTTCGGTCAAATCGCACGCTACACGCCACATCCCGGCAACCTTACGCAGTAACTTTGTCTCGTCGTCTATTCGTTAATTTATTTAATTTGCAGCTCTGTATATGCGGTGTTCTAATTGCTCGGGTGCCGTTCGCCCACTTATCATAATGTCTCGCAAATCACGACGCTGCGGGAATAAATCTAGCGTCGATAGGACTCGGCCACTGCTGTACTAGGGTTGAACTCTGCATAGTTCTGCTTGTTACAATATGTTTTAGGTATTCATTTACATTTATAGGCCCGTATTTAAATTAACCTTGAAATAAACCTTAGTAATTAACAAGTAAATAAAATTTAAGATGTCTAGTAGATAAATTGTCTTTTAGAAACACTAATCTGTCACTGTGATAATTATCTTAAATGATTTTTCTAATTTTCCCTCTTATTTTTAATTGTGTAATTTAAACATTTTACTGATACACTTCACTTGAAATAGTTTTGAACATTTTTATTATTGTTTTAGATACAGATAACAATGATAAAATAATGACTAATTTATAATGTACGTTCATTGCTAGCCCTAGAAAATCCAGTTACGCACAAAAATGGAGCTGGGCGCACGCGAATTTCTAACATAAATCGCAAACGACTCCCCATCGGCGCGCACGCAGCGCACTCGGCCACCGCACTACTTTATTATGTATCAACACGAAATTATTATACAATCAACGCTATTAGCGATAACATTCAATTTGCATCTCATCTTCAACTTATATTTATTATTTTTATTAAATGTTCAAGCTCGCTTTTTATGACGTCTTTTAGATTAGGTTCGAAAGGTTTATTAGGCAGTAGCATAGTTGTGTACATCAGTGTTAATCATTTACATTTCGCATAATGATATGAAACTGTCTCCTGTAGATGCACAATTTATTGAAGAAATTGTTTCCATCTTTAGTGTTCCAATAGTATTGCACAAACAATAATAATCAAAAGGTATTCCTAGTTCCAGCTCGGTACGCAGTAAGGCCGTAAGACTAGACTTCAAAGAAGTTATCAAATTCTCAGTGCGCCGCAGAAATCGGATGTTCATCTAACAACTATCCAACGCCTTACATAGTTTATCGATCTAGTCCAGCTACATGCTATAAATGATCAAATATACACTGAATATCCTTCCTCTGTATTTACGTAGTACATAGCCAACACAAAACACCCACCTTGTACGTTGAGACTAGAAATCTATGCCTACAGAGGGGCTAGGCCGAAAATTATTGGGGGGTGAGGGGGGGGGGGGGGCGAGGGGTTGGGGCCAGCCGTCGCCGGCCTGATATGTGACCGGAGAGTCTTGTTCAACAAACGATGACGATGATTTAAGCTCAGGCGTTTTAAGTGTATTACTGGGAGAAATCCGGCTTTTGGGCTTAGGCTTAGATTTGAGTGAGCCTGCTATTATGGGGGGAGGCTTCTCGATTTATGTGTGCCTGTCCATTTGACGGCGGGGCCGCTGGAGTCGGGAGTTGTGACGTCATTTAGTTAGTGCCCGCGTCTGCGAAAAAGGCTTTATTATGTTGCAGACTGTTCAATATTAATTTCATGAATTTATAAAATAAAATATTTTTTCATAATTTTACGACTTTACCTTGTCACATATTTAAGCACCATTTTTTGGTAAAAAAATATCACCAACCTCATTCAAAAGTTATACCACTCGATTTTTAAAACTGACTTTTGTTTTGATATATGCAACCATTGAAAAATGATATACTATCACCGCAGCTGTTCTTATTAGTATTCTATGATGCAGAAAGCTCATTAAAAATCTTTAAATAGCTCAATAAACCACACGTTTTAATTATGAGATTACAATGCCATTATATTTAAGTCCATTCAAATGCGTAATTACATTAATATACAATTAAAGAACGATTATCACTTAACAATTAATTGCATTAATGAGTTACTGAACTGTGGTAATCGTTTAATTAAATGAAAACATATTAAGAAGCAAACAAAAGCCTGTTTTATATCACCAATTAAAGTTAAGTATTAGTTAGATATTAAAAGTGCTCATTATCTCTCTAATTATGAAAAAAACATTTACTAATAAAATAAAACTTTTTCTACACGTGTCAATCAACAATTTTTCATTGGGCCAGTATCAATCAAGATATTATAAATAAGGAATTCTCCTCATAAAAAATAAAATGTTTCCTGACCATGATAATAGCCAAATCCATTTTCAGCACCAGGACATCAGACCCTTAATTCTACTAATATCACATAGACACCCAAATGTATGAACAACAAAGACGGTACTTTACAGAGTATCAGAATAATCTTTGACTCGATCAGTGACCCTGATTCACAGATGTATAGCTGTATGTGAGAAAGGCTTAGGGCCGCACTAATGCGTTTGCATCTACCCCCTCCGTCATCTGAGCGCCTGGTACTCGGACAAGAAAATTTGTGAACTAACTTCTGTTACTGTCAATTCTTGAGATTGAAATATTCGTCTATACTAAAAGAAAAGAAAGAATCCAAAAAAAGGTCATTATAATAGGTATTTTACTATTAATCTGTATGTCGGGTCTTAATATAAAAAAGATCTTTCCCAACAAAAACTGCCAGAGCAATCATTATTAAAAAAGAAGTGAAATAGTGAAGTGTATAAAATGATGCTGGCTGTCTTGTGTACACTAAATTCGTAAACATATTTATCAATCCTCGGCCATGAAAATTCAAATTCTATTCAAGTCCTATTCAAATTCAATGCTATGTGAATAAATAAGTCTTGTACAAAGTATATTAAAGGATAGATACTGCTGACTAATTTTATTTGTCCACAATGACAGCCACTCTCGAATGTGATATTCTGCAAAATGTCTGGGGATATGCAAGTGCGTAATATCGTAAACACCTTTGCACCCTCAGGGCGTAAATAAGCTAGCTGAAATACAAAGTAGTGTTACCTATAAACACTAACGCCGAAAATAGTTCTAAACCTATATGAAGGAAACCTAATAATTTTTGCTAAAAACCAGTTGTGAAACACACTCCAAACAGCCATTCAATCCTTTCATTTAAAATCCCAAAAACCGTACAAATTCGATATCGATTTTTTTCTCGAGTTAATCTTGTATTCAAATTTTAATTATATCATTCTGGCGTTTGAATAAAAACGAATTCATTTCGTTCCAACGGTGAATAATAATGTACGGACGAGTCGACGCTTGAATTACAGGGGACGTTTATCACACCGAAGTGTAATGATTAGCTTTTACATACTGTATTACTTGCTACCAATCACAAAACTTTATATTGCTATGAGATTCATAATAGATTCTTCATTTGCTAATGCCCAACTTGAATCTGAAGGTATTCTATTAACAAATGTAAATTAATTAAAAATAAGTTAAGAATTATCACTATCATATCACTCTGAAGTTGCCTGTTGAAATAAAAATCTTCTTAATTCCATCCACCCATATGTCGGTGAACCCTTGATTTTGCAATGCTGCTTGTCTTCAGCTTTTGTTATTCATACAGATACATGCTTATTTTATATATGCTTATTGTATATTAGTATCTACAGGGATTGAGACAGCAAAAAACTGTATACATCTTACATGTCACTGCCTTTTCATTTGCAGTAGATGCTGGGGCCAAGTAACAACAATAGGACTGTCTTCATTACACTACGGTGCAACAAACCCAGTGTTATGGAGATCAACAATTAATTCCTATCTCTGAATCCGGAAAAGCACTTTTCATGACCTCATATGCATATTGAAATTATGCCGTGTGATTACGCTTAGAATAAATTCGGAGTATAGTATGAGGCCTCGCTGTCAACAGTTCGCAATGACTGTCATAATACTAATTAGACCCGTTTTCATTTCAGGTTTACGAACTTTAAATGTGGCTTAGAATAGAAACAATGACAGTCCTGTTTGTGGAATTAGAATCTAATTTTACAGAAGTTGTGTTTATTTTTACCTCGATGAGGTTTCAAACTGGTACCGTAGATGTCAATTCGGTTGAGTTCATATTGTAACCGACAAAAATGTGCCTTGATTTTTAACCCTGTATAAAATGGATGTTATGCTAGTCTACTACAAAATGTCGCCTTTAGTTTTACCTTATGCTTACAAGGTTTGCTGCAAACAAAAGCATTTACGTAACGTATAGCGATAGATAACCCGTCGCGTGTAGTTAATCTGGATGCTGCCCTCAATCCAGCTGAGACAATGCTCGCCTGATGATGGAGCAATGACCAATTAAACAAGCCTTCACACTTCACGCATCACATCAAATAGATTACTCTAGTTATATGAATCATTCTACGTCATATAAGCCTGAATAAATCGGTCACATTATGTGCCGAAGAAGTCTCAAGGGTGTCCCAACACACCGCCATAACAAGAACACATTTAAAAGGAAATCCCCATAATGAATTCAAACATTAATTCAAAAGCATGACTGTAGATCTACAGATACAAGTACGTTACTTACACAATCTGTACAAAGGGCTACGAGCACTCCCATTTATATAATACTCGTCAATAATAATTTCATTAAAATGTAGATCTAGTTAAAAGCATTTTTTTCTGATTAATTTTCAGTCGCGGGCCTGCTCTTCTTTTTTTAATTGAATATCAGGCCACTTTGATGGCGCGACGAGAAAGGGTTGAAAAAAAGTTCGCCCTCATTTGAATAAAATAACAGCACTCACACTTTGCATTTACGGAGATATTTCAAATTATATCTGGACTCTTTTTTGTTTTAATTTTTTTTTTGTTCCTCGTATTTATTTTATTTTTCCATCACCGCTCCCGTCTAATTGAGTTAGGCCTCCAAATCGAAAATGTCGATCGAGTTGTAATTCAATTTATTTTTGTTTCTAATGGAGTTCGGAGCTTTTTTTCTCTTTTTTTAACTGTAATTTTGAATCATTTGCCTATTGAAGGGTTGGCTCTGTTTACTGATGCGAGGACTTTGTCATGAAATGTGTTTGTCTTGTAACCCCTTGATTGTAATGTCTATACATACCTAGATATTTAGATTAGGTATAAACCTTTGGCAAGATAACGAAGACCTTAGCTAGTTTTCAAAACCGTCTTGGTCTTGTTCGGAATATATTATTCTGAAAGATAATTAAAATGCTAAATAAGTACAGAATTAAAATAATGTTAATATAATTTACTTCTTTCAAGATTTTTTAACATTAAACATTGTTTTTCGCTATCCGTAATATTACAGACAGTCTCCACGTCATAATTTTGTTTTAAGATATCTACACAAATAATACTATGAATTTGACACCATTTACCTAAAATCTTTAATTGACTTTCGTAACTACTACAAAACTCTCTGAAAACCGTATCTAAAGATAACAAAACAAAAAGAAAATGAGGTCGAATGCCACCTGTGCCTTATACGAGACATAATGAAGATTATACATGTATAAACATTATTATATTAGCCGGTATACATGTTGCAACAATGTCGCGTGGACGGCACCTACTCAAAAGACACTTGTCGCTTCTACGACGATGAAGCATCATTGATACTTGGTGTAAACAATATACTAATATTAATATGCCAATTTTAGTTAAATTTTAGTACAGAAACAACAATTTTAATTGTAGTATGATGAAATGAGGTACCTATATGTAACTGCCTCGTTGGCCTAGTGGTGCTAAGCGCGACTGCTACGCTAGAGGTCTTGGGTTCGATTCCCGAGTCGACCAAGGTGTTATTGTAGACTACGGGCCCATGAACAAAATGGATGGGTCATATGAACCACCAGGTGACGTATATAGGACGATAGAAGAGCATAACGGTACGGCATCAGTTTCAGAAGCTGTATTGAAACAGTATGAAACTGACGCCGTACAGAATCAAATGACCAAATTTACCCTGGAAATTGACAGAAAGTAAAACTAAAATACCAACTTTTTGGACCACCATTTTTGTACGGCACTGCGCGCTTTCTTATTATTTTTCATGGATCTATTCGATGGTAACAATGCCGTATAGAAATAAATGGCCAAAATGTACTCATTCTAGCTGCACTTTTGAATGCTCACCAGCACCCAGTTGGACTGATCACAAGTGACGGCATAGTGCTGAATCTTATTATTTTATGCTCTTCTATCGTCCTACATACGTCACCTGGTGGTTCATATGACCCATTCATTTTGTTCATGGGCCCGTAGTCTATTGGGTTTTTATATGAAATTCCCAGTAGCTGGTCAGAGTTTGGATTTGTGCCCGGTTAGCTCGCCCGGCCCCTTATTACATGGGACCTAAACATATCGGCGAACTGTGGGTGTACATTGGTACACCTCTGCCTACCCCTTCGATATGTACCCCTGATGATATGTTATTAACTATTACTTTTTGTATTTTTTTAGTTATCGATTTTTGTTATGTATTTGCTACGGTTCTTTAATTAAGATTTTGTAAATATTAAAACACTTATGTGACAAGCACATTTAATTAATTGAGTCATTTTGACTGTTGATTTCATACAGGTTGATTCCTGGTAAAATAATGCAACATAATTCTGACACCTTTACAAATAGCCTGATTTTGTTAAAACTTAACGTTAAAGCAAAAATAGTTAATAGGAGTAGACCTGCAAAATAAAACACTGTTCACACCACAGGTATATACCTAGATAACTAAATACAAAACAATTCACACAAAAAATATATTCCCCAAGTATCAACTAGTATCGTTCGCACTACATTCAGCGAGAGCGTTTAAGAGAGTGAGAAAAGCTCGCCGCCCCGGCCTATTCGTTTCAGTGAGGGCGCCTACTTTTGTCTTCGCCCGCTACGCCGACCGAAGCCGGGTAAGTCGGGAATTTACAAGATTGTCGCTGACTTTTACGGGGTTGCCAATCGTTTGGGTTCGGTGTTCGTGTTTAATGTTTGGTTATTTCTATCTTATGTTTTGTGATCTTTTGTGCACTTTTAGGTGGATTTTTGAATTTGATGTATGAAGTTCATAAGTGAGGATCTTTTCGTAGATACTTACTGAAAACGGCTTTAATTATAAACGTATTCTGCGACACACTACTTACTGTTTTCGTTCATTTATTTTATGAGGTGATAAACAAACATTAGTTGAAAAGGACTTATGTTATTAAAAAAAAGTTAACCAAAGTTCTAGTCGTATATTTATCATAATTTACTATATACCTAATATATCGCAAAAACTCATAAAACATAATTAAAAGTTTAAAGTGAAAGTCAAATAAAGATAATTGACATACACACATAACTGAGGATCGTGACTGCAACTAAAACGAGTAGTTCTAATAAATATATAAACAAAACTGTACAAAAAAAAAAACAAAAAGCGACTTAACCCTATTTCGCTGTTGCCGTCAATCTAAGAAGAATCTCGGGGTGAGGCTGAAGTGAGCACGGCTCGGGGTAACCCTCACAGCGGACTTGACACTCATTTAAGTAGCATATAATTCAGTTTATTTAGCCGAATTCAATCTCCGAGCAGCGAAGGGTTGATTTTTTGAGCTACACGTAGTGTTTATTCGTCGAGTCCTTCGTTATGATTTAATTTCTTTATTAATTGTGGCGAGACTGAAAACTCATTTTCTTAGAAAGGAGTTGTAATAACTTTACTACTTGGAATAATGAGTTTATTTTTGTCCGTTCTATTATTTATTTTATTTCTAATTCATTTTGCCAAATCATTAATTCTTAAGATTATATTAGTAACGAATCGTTTCTTAGTCAGAATTAAGCAATTTAAACCTTTTTTGCGTTTAGGATTTTTACGTCAATTTATTTGGTTTCTCGTCATAAAAACTGCGTACGCCAAAGTAAAAAATATACTGGTTTTTATTGAGTAGATATAGCTATCAAATATTTGTTCCGTGTAAAAGCGGAACCATTCCTTTCGCGTCGCTATATTATTTGTTTTCCTTTACAGTCCTTCAAAACATACATAAAAAAAGAAATAAAACTTTGTAGGCACGCAAAAATATTTCAAAAAGGAACGATGGTTATTTATTCGTTTTTATCAATAAAACCTCTTTGTATGTGTTATCGTATGATTGTGATCATTGTTATGGTCTGGCCGCTGAGAAAATGCTTTCCTGACAGATGGTGGTCTTTATAAAATATAATTTTGATGTAGCGAAAAATTTACTAAACATAAATCACCTACTACTAAAATCACTTAATTGTATCCCTTATGAGTTTCAAAAGTATTTATTGCGCCAGGATACGGTGAATACAAAACACGGTTTTTTTTAATTTTTAAATTCACTTCAAGAGCAACTGACATGTGTCAGGAACACATTCTTACAGCGGCCGAATTATATTAAGTAATAATCTAGAATAATTGGAAACTATCGATAAATTATGCAAAAGAGGTTCTACAAAATTCCATAGACATGAACATATTTTTGTTTAGTTCTTCCCTTAACCCTTAAATAGAGGGGCGAGTTGGAAGGGTTATCAAACCTTTTTCTTTGAATAAATTAGCGGTATTGTGTTCTACTAATGAATGCTTGTGGACTCTATGGCAACCCTTAATGATTTTGATTAATTGATTTAAAATTAATTTGAATTTATTTTAATATTTGAAGTAAAGAGGTTTTTACGTTAATATTTTGTTTACTTGATTATTTTGTTCATGGTGTTAGGATATAGGTAAGCATTTATTTATATCATCCAGAACCGTGGTAGCGCCTTATCTGTTACGTATCTCTAAACGCTATAAGAATGACAAAAAAAAAATACGTATCTAATTATGATTATAACAATAGTAAGAAATTGCGCGCAGAATTCGTCGCTGAGCCTCTGTTAGATTTTCTGAAACGAATAACTCAAAAACCACTAGTAAAGCTCTCTTTAATTTGAATACAAACAAGTAATTACATACAAAACCAAAAACAAAACAAATACCCGAGTAAAACATCGATTGTACGAATTATAAGTATTAGAAGCGTGTGTTTTATCACTGCGACAATCAAAATGTACGTTCCCAACCGCAAGTTTAATTATGCAAACATCAAGCCGTCGCCAGATTTCTCATTAGAGCCAAGATAATGACGGTACACACTGTCGCAAAATTAGATAGCAAGCACGCACCCAAACAGATATACGCGCCACATTAACATAAACCGAATTTGCATGTAAATTACATTTTACAGCATCTTAATTAAAACATTTTGGCATTATAAATGATCAAGCGGGGGAGGGTGGTATACCCCTGACCTTAGCGCCCCCTCACCTCGGTCGATAGTTTGAAATTACGAGTTTCGAACGTTTGAATTTCATGTTCGATTTTTTTTTTTGAAAATATTTGTTTTTGGAATAGTGTCAACCAAATATTGACAAGCTCTGATTTTTTGTGGAGTTAGTGTTACAAGGTGTCTAGTTCTCATAGAAACAAGGGACAAAATATTTATTTATATTGTTTTTCTTTTTATATACCTAGAAAGGAAAGTTAATATTGTGGTATTTAGAAAATTTAACGCATGTAAGTTATAAGCAATTTGCTGAAATGTTTTCTCGCAACTAACTTAGAAAGGTTTCTAATAAGATTGTTGTAACGCACACAAAAAAAAACTAACCTACGTAATTTACATTAACACTATTTTCCATGAACTTAAATAAACCTCATTTTAAAACAATGTAAAACCTTCACAGTATGATGTGTCGGATGGTTAACCCTTCTCGTATCTGCGTGCATTCAAGTCTTCAAGTGCAACACGGGTAACCCTCCACTGCTTAGAACTAATTATGACACGTGTTTTAATACTGCGTTTATTTTTTTATCGTTGGATGATTTTATTGAAATAATGAGGTGTCGTTTTTTATAGTATTTAGAAATATATGTTTTTGACAATTGTAACCTTGTTGGGTCCTCATTGGTATTACAGCTAGTTGATCAATTTAACTTGTTCTCTTTTTTCTAGGCGTTTAAAGGTAATATTTTTTTTATTCATAATTATGTTTTTTCAGTAATCTTTCAAAAACTCATCTTACACACATCTACTCAAATATATTAGTTCATAGAAAAATTACATAGAAATTGGACATAAAGTTATCGTACAAAATAACAAAACAATAACTGTCAAAAAGTCGCAAAGATATTAACAAAGTTCTGAATCATCCTTTCCAATTGTCTTTAAACCTCTTAACGATTCTATGAATTTAAATATTTTTCATTACTTGACCAACCCCTTCGGATTTCTTGACGAAGTTTACATGAGATTAAAGTAAATGAATATATTTTTTGCACCCCCTCCTTTAGGGGTATTAACGAAAAGTTCTTTAAATAAGTTAGCAATTAGGGGTAACATAAAATTTACATAATTGTATAAGTTCAGTGGTGTTTATGTTTCGACAATAACGATTTTGTCTGTTGCAGTGGGGTACGTATAATTAGGGTTGGAGTAATTAAAACTATGCTTATAGGTTTGTTTAAAGTTAATTACAGTTTTTATAAAGAAATTGGTATAGGTAATGTTGGAGTCACTGGTAAATAGTAAAAATAATTGCAAAGATCAATCTTGGTATAATTGCAGATTTTTTATTGTTGTCTTTACAGTACAGTTAACATTGAATAGCGTTATTTGATATTTAAAGTCCAGTGAAGCTGTCAAGGCGTGCGCTTAGACTAACAGCGGTAGATCTTTCCCAACTATTTGTATAAAAGCTAAATTAAACGAGTAAATTATTAACACTAATATAATCAGAGTTGACTCAGCGTATAATTTTGAAAATCAGCCTATACAAAAAATGAATACAGCTTGAGCGCACCTCAAATTATAACAGCGCAAAATATTACTTTAAACAATTATAAACACTACTATAAAGGACTTTAATAATACTAACATCCGAATTGAGAACCCCCTCCTTTTTCAGAAGTCGGTTAAAAACAAAATCAAGTTTATCATCACCAAAGGCAGTTTACTTGACACCGATGTATGGTCATACATTCATTGTGTAGACACGAATAAATCATGAGCTCTGAAACCCTCACTAGTGTTTTCCTTATATTATACCTACATTAAATAGGAACAAACGCATAAACATAACCTCAAAAAATATTCTTAAACTCTTCTAAAACGGACTTTAAAATAAAAAAAAAGGCCAAGTGCGAGTCGGACTCGCGCTCGAAAGATTCCGTACCACCTTTGTATAAGAGCCCCTCTTAAATCGTTATTTTATTTTGTTTTTAGTATTTGTTATTAAAGCCGTAACAGAAACACATAATTTGTGACAATTTCAACTATCGCGGTTCTTGAGATACAACCTGGTGAGTGATGATAGATAGTCTGACAGACAGTAAGTCTTGCAAATAGGTTTCTTTTTTTACCGTTTGGGTACGGAACCCTAAAAAGTCGATGATGAACCTTAAAGCCGGTATACTTGACACCGATGTATTGTAGCGCACCCATTGTCTAGACACGAATAAATCATGAGGTCTGAAGTCCTCTAGTGCTGTAAGCAAAGTCAGCAAAGAAATAACGGGGAATCGCTGCCGGCGATCTGTCTGTGCTTTGCTGCACTAATTTGGGAAAAATAGAGGTGTGTGTAAGTACTGAAAGAAATGGTTTAAAAAAAATTGCTGGTTGTAAGTGTCCCAATGTTAGACTTGCAATGATGTCTGGAGAATGAGGACCAGTGTAGGTGCTGTGTTCAATAAGTTGTTGGAATAAATCCTTACTATATTGATGTCGCCGACTTGAAAATTGACTGATGTGTTAAGTCTTTGCGCTTTATTTTTGAAAGAGAGTAGACTCAATTGCTTTAGGAGTGTTAGAAAATCACATTTTTTTAAGATTTGCCTTATTCCTTTTCTATTAGATGAGTATCTGATGTAGTTATTTATATACTTATAAAACATTTGCTCAGAAGGAAATTATACACTACACTATTTTTAAATGTTTTATTTTATTGTAGAGCACAGTTTTAATCTCGTTAGAAGATAACTAAACATCAAGATTACATTCGCACGTGAACTTAATTAATATTATCTGTGAAGCCCTTCTGTTAATTTATTTATTAGGTTGTGGTTCTTTTATTTTATTTTAAGAATTCAAGTTAAAGATAGAGTAACCAACTGTTACTCCTACTGCTTAGTATTTAATTTCTTTCGTTTCTTTCTTTTTTTTAGTTCCAAATCATCAAGTTTATTAATCCATTATTTATAAAAAATATCAATAATTATACTGTTTATTGTCACCTCGGCTAATAATTCTCACTTCACCACATTTTTTCCATTGCAATAAGTTACCACATTGTTATTGAAGTATAAAAAAATAATAACTCAACAAACAATGCGTTCAACAACTCTTGGCTCAAAAAGAAAAAGCAGGAAAATAATGATACAAAGCTCTTTATTTCACACAATTACTGCGATATGTGGAGTAGACGAGCGTTGAACACACACTATTAGCCGCCTTTTCACACAACACGACACAGCCTAGAAAATCTTAAACCAAAAAACTTCCATCCAACCAGTACACAAAGAGATACGTTGCGACAGTGTTTAGTCTGCACAGATTATAAAAATAGGTTGCTTAAGTGTAGACGCGCAGCGGCAGCAGTGCCGTGAAAAGTAATGAAAAACAGGTGCCTAGTGTCAAGTGTAAATCGCCTTGTTAATTTCACTAGCCCTGCGGCGAATTTTGCCGAGGACGCATTGTGTGTGCCGGCTTTATGTCGCGTCTTCCCGTTGTCTGTACACGGCTTTAATTGCGCGCGTCATTGGCGCGCTTTTTGAAAAAAGAATGACGTGTAATTAACGCGCGAATATGGAACGTGACAACGCGCGTTCTGAGGGAGCGATTTTTTTTTAATTTTTTTAATTAGGCACACGAAGGGTTGAGTTCGGTGTTTTGTTTTTGTTTTGTTTTTATTATTTTGTTATTATGAGTCCAGTTATAGCGCGCGAATTTAAATTGTAATGAATATATTAAAATGCTTTTAGTAAATCATGCGTTTGGTTTATTATTACTGCACTGGACATCTTAAATAAAGTTTTATTCTTCCTTTCAAGTTTCTTTAAAGCTTTAAATGATGTGCGTTAAAGTGATGAACTTGATGGTCATTCAACAATTATTGTTATATTGAAGAGGTGTTTGTGCCTATATAATTTATCTGTAGGAGTTAATATTGCTTGACAAAAATAAAAGTATCGAACTATTTACATTGACCTAAACAAACCTCTAAACATAATTTGCAGAGTAATTAATTTGATGTATACTTTCGCCATTTCCCGTGACGGTGGATTGTAAATAAATAAAAAAATAAATATATTTTTTTGAGGACAATGACTGTCCGAAAAAAGCGATGATACATGATCCTCGTTTGGCTGGCTCGTGTATATTTTTTATTAAAAAAAAAATCACATTAACGGCCTTCATTGGGGCGGCGATAAATAATGCCCTCCTTATTCAAATTTTTGTTTTGTTCATCCCCCACGCGTTATAAATGAGACTTATTTGGAAACGAAATGATAGCGAGCGATAAAATTCTCGATTATGTTAGAATGTGTGAGTGCAATGAAACGAGTTGTAAGCGGGACCGCATTAATTCTAAATTTAAATTATCCTTTTATTTATTTTTCGTCGTTAACCTGCCAGCCTATTCGAATTTCGATTTTGTTGTCTTTGGTAATTAGTAGGATTACAGGTTAAAGTATTTAGTTTAGGTAGGTTATTTCCTAATAAATGAAGTATGTAAAAGTTTCAATTACCAACATATCTTATAATATTGGCTTCCCGAAGCACTTATCAAGACAGACAGCACCATGACTAATATTTTCCAATAAATTATGTAAAGAGCAATCTTATTACTATATGACCAAATAATTCTCAATCGTATGCTGGGTTACTGAGATTTCTGCAAGAGAATAAATGTTATTAAATTTGCTGACCAAAGAACGCCAAATCTCTCAACAATCATGTTTACAACAGCTACAACACCACAATAAATTAATATAATAACCGAACGTTACATAACCAAACACAAACATCCTCAAAACGAATCGCAAAAGTTTCCACGCCAAATCTCTAATACCAATTACCATATCAACATTCGCATAGTGACCCATTGAAGGAGTCTAATACGTCGCAATAAGTGGATAGACCCAGCCTATCCTGGCATTATATGCAGGATCTCTAAACATAGTCACAATGGCTCGTCATCATTCAATTGTGCCAGTGGAAATGGCCCGTTTATCTACAATAGAGATCAATTTATCATTTCATTGCATTTCTTTAAGTTCATACATTATGTATGGGCTGGTGGCGTTCTAGTTTGGTTTCATTCTTGGTTGGGATTGTCCTGGTTTTCCACTGAAAATACTGATACTGACACATGGACAATACCGCACACAGTTCGGATATCAAGACGTTTTATATCCATGTGTAAACTATTCGATGGCATCTTTCAGGCAATTTTGGAGATAAGACTAACAAATATAACTGAATCGTGTAATCTTATTAGTAACAAAAATTTTCTGAAATATATTCAACAAAGACTAAAGAATTAAAAAAAAGACAAATTAGGATCGAATTAAACCATAGTTAATGTTCCAAAATGATAAAGCCTTAACTAACATAATTATTGCCATGTAGAGGCATGACATTCAAAGGTTCATACTCCTTTTTCACATAATTTTCAATAGTTAAGTATAAAACGAAAAATTAAGTTGACCTTCAAAAACAACATCCTGTATCCCCATCTCCCGAATAAGGAACACTCCAACATCTAGTTTTGCCAGACAGAGACAGAGCATCCATTTAGCTGCATCTCAAGATGTTGACGTCAGAAGGTCAGATGGAAAATCGCAGTGACCTTAGCCATCCGTCGTGATTGAGGACCATTCAGAGTCCTTATGGAACAGCATACATTAGGACAATTGTTTTGTCTGGCGACTTGAGCAATTGAGGTTGTTCTTTCAATATGTTCATAGTTTGTAGGTACTAAGAAAATGTTGTGGCAGTCTCTTGAGTTTTTTTTAAATGCAATACTTTAAAAAAGAGTCACCAGTAACTTGTAGGTGCAAAATAATGCAGTTTTACTCATAAGTTGGTTACTAAAATGACAGATAATTTTCCCTAACGTTCTAAGACAAAATATGTCGTTAGGTTACCAAGCTTCTAATCACCAATCAAACGATTTAACCGTTTTCTTTTTTCTGCCTAAAAACCTCATGAAACCGACTTACGCAACATTACATTCACAGGCACGCTTCATGTTTTCACACTAAGTATAAAAACACACAATATCAATAACACATCTGAAAAAATATCACCGCAACTAGAGGGGGGTAATGTGGCAACTCTATAAATTATACAGAGCGAACGTCTGCATAGTTGCCAACATTTTTACGTTATGACAATAAGTAGCTCCCGAAAAATAATGTCTTCTATTTTCAAACTGTTGTAAGCTATCGGGGAAGTTTTTTTTTTATAATTTGTTTTTAATTTATTGCATGTATTTCAGCCAGTTGCTTTTGCCAAATAAATTCTTGTATATACTTTTTTCGAAAGGACTAGGTTGTCTGTTTTTTTAATAATTAATAAGAGCTCTAGTACTAGCTTTTTACTTTTAAAAATTGCCAAATTTAATTAACATTCGTGATTTGTTTCACATTGTCCCATTTTTTCCGAATAAATAAGTTTGAAATATTGACTCGTACCATTCTAAAATTCCAAATTGAAATAAACGCGAACCTAAATAATAATAACGCGGTTTCTAAAAACTGAAAATTGGAATAGATTTTTAGAAAATACATTTCAGCTATACAGCTCTATCGTTACGGGGTGGTTGTTTTGCGAAAAAAATACCAGCTTTTCCTGAGGTACTGGGAACAAATTAACTATACACATATAGGAATATATATATATAGTTATATGCTACAATAACATGTGCACAACGGGATTACAGTGAGGTAGAAGAGACGGGATAGTTTGCAAGCAGTATCGTTTTCGGACTAAAAACAAGAACGCTAAGCCTAAAAGCTCAATCATGAATGTATTTGTATTTATCCATATTAAGACCAGGCTGTACCTCTATTATTCTCCCTCAAAACAGTACTTAATTAAAGGCTTTTAGGCTAGACTGATATTGGTAAAGATAAGGCTTGTTAATTTTCGATCAGATTTTGTGGATTGATGTAATTTAACAACTATAATTATGATACATTTATTTGAAATTGAGTGCTTTAATTATTTTTATGCTTCTGGGTCAGTTCTTTACGCGCATCTGGCAAATGGATTGTTGTAGAACCCTACAACTCTTATTGGATACCGTAAGATCAACTTCAATAACTTTTCGTAAAACTATTGACAATGTAATAGACGTCTTTTTCTAATATTCTTATTAAATATTATTGCGATCATCAGTTTAAATCACAACCAACCCTAAACATGATGAGCACACCCAATTAAAAATAAAACTTATAAAATGACTGCAATGATTATGAAAACGGCGAATATTTTTCAAATTTCGTACCTAGGGTTATCGACAACTGGTAGTACGCTTAAATTACGGGGCAGGCACATTTTTATCTGCTTTTTTTGCACCAGCCTAGGGGTGGTGCGAGTTTTTTGGACTTATTTTTTATCGAACGCTCGGAATGGACCACTTCAATGTAGGGTTAAACTGTCTGTACAACGAAAACTACGCTTTGTGTTACGTAGTGATATGTTTTATGATGTTTTTCGGCTGTATTAGACGGTTTAATTGGTAATCTGAATGTTTCATTCGGTAAATGGGTTTTCAAGGAATCTGGTGATGTTAAAATTGTTTTCAAACTCGAATTTTTGCAATATTTTTAATCCCTTTAACGGAAATAACTTTTTCAGATGCGATATCGGCATTGCCTTGATTGGTTCTGAAAATCGCTACATAATTACTCAAATTAATAGACAGACTTCATTCCCATAGAAACAGCAAACCGTACGAATATTCTAGAGTGCGTCAATGTTGATCAATAACTCATACGGGCTCGCACAAAATTCATATCTTTAGTAAACTAATTTACTGGAAAACCGAATAATGACCTCCATTGATTCCTAAAATTCAAATATCATCATTCATAGAACAATCACGAACGACAAGATTCTTTGAAACGAATCTGAACATACAATACTCTACAGACAAAAAAGTTTTAGAATGTCATAACTATTGCTCGTGATGTACGGCCGCATCAAGTCCGAGGGCTGTCTAAACACGCATTGTACGACGTTTTATTTGCTGGAGAGCAGCATGCAATCTGAGTAGCACAATCTAAGGCAGTTGCCTTTTGTGCCTACTTTCATATTCGCTGCATTGACAGCTATAGGACGGAGCAGGGTTGGCGGGAATATCACTTTTTGGAAAATAATAACTACATTAGTGCGTCATTATCTTTAAATACTTTGTTGACTTTAGTTAGGATGTTAATTAATTTTGCCTTTAAGTTACATTATTTACTCTTGGCATCTGTTTTATTTCAGGATTCCGTCACAAAATATAAATAAAATTTTAATATTACATTAATATTGACAAACGCTATTATCCAGTTATTTATAAAAAGAAGTTATTTTCTTAGGGTGATTCATCGAAACTCCTATAAAAGACATGATCATAGACCAAAATTAAAATCTGCAAAAAGCTGTGGCATTTATGTTTAATAGTTCATAGACACGGTAATTAGTAGATCGCGAACAAGCAGGTCCTTTGTCAATCGGAACAAACGAAATCTATTTGAAAAACATTTCTTATCACCACACTTTATCGATCATCACCTTTATCAACATCTTTCAACACACTGAAAGCAACAATTTCAGTAATAAAAGAACAATTTCAATTAAGCAATAATTAAAAGTAATATCAGTAAACATGTTTGTAAGAAACAATTTTTAGCTTGTACCCAGCTTATAATTAAACAATTAGCCGGTCTTCTTAAGGAAGAAATGCATCACGATTGCAATAATTGGCTTGCACCAACCCTAAGGCTACAAACACATACACAGTAGTCGGGCAGGCTTATTAATAAACATACGCTAACAATAAATAATTGTTTATAATGAACTTTATAATATATTAGTGCAGATAGTTCATTATCTCGCGGGAGCACGCACACTGCGACGGCTTCACGCGAAACGCATCGGGTTTTGTTAGTGATGGTTGAGGGATATCGGTGATTTTTGTCGATTATCGATTTATTGATTCATCTTTCCAATAATTGTAAAAATTATTTACACGTAAGACTTACTAGACACAACAGGGAGACTATAAAGTATGCTAAGTTCTAAAATAATGTCTTAAAAAAAAACATTCTTTTGGTGGGAAATAAATGAAAGCAAACGAAACAAATTATCTTAACAATGTCTAAGTAAAGTCTATGTCTTGTGATTATACGAGAAAAGTCTTGATGTTAACTAGCTCTATTTTTCGGGTACAGGCACTTCATAAAAGGTTACAAAGCTAATTTATTAACCATATAAGTTTTAATATACTTAACATATAAATTCAACAATAACGGTGCAGGTTAATATAATATTTACGACCTCCGTGGTCGAGTGGCGTACGCACTGGTTTTAACTTCCAAGGTATCGTTAGTTCTGAGGTCCCCGATTCGATCTCCGGACCGGCCAATTTAGAACCCAACTTTTCTACATTGCCTCGGGTCTAGGTGTTTGTGTTATCTTCGTTATTTCTGAATTCCATAACACAAGTGCTTTAGCTACTTACTTTGGGTTCAAAGCAATGTATAAGATGTTGTCCGCATCTAAATAAAAAAAATGAATAAAAACAAATATATTGTAATCTAAAATCTAGTAATATTAATGAATATCGATAACAATTGTCGACATTATCCCACCACAAATATGCGCAGGAGCATCGGCGCTCGCATTTTCTTTTATCAACGCATTGATTAATGCTGGTTGATTTGAATAATAATTTTCTGATACAAACGTTATTGTATGATAAATTTAGTGCAAATTGTTACGTGATACTGTGGCTGAGTTATCGTTAGATGCTGCGATCTGTACTCCTTGATTTAATGGCTAAGCCAGGAAGTGAGCTTTTATTATTTTATTGTGGAACGAATTGTATTATCTATTGTGCTGGATTGGTAATGCGACCAATTTGGTCTAGTTTTTTGTCGTGTAATTACATCCGTAGTGGTGACATTTTTGTTGGTTTGTTAACGTTAATTTAGCAGACAAATATTTAGGTTATACTTTAAAGACTTAGACTTTTGTTTTATTTTTTAAGATAACTTTTCACTGTTAAAAAATAAAAATAACATGGATATCCAGTTAGGGCTGGCCCACGATGTCCAAGGTATCGCTCAGAGAGAATGCTCTCTTTCTTTTACCAATAAGCTTTTACATTGATATTTGCTTAAAACTTTTAATGAGCAAGAATCCAGTCCATTAACCTGTACAAGTCTAATAACAACATAATAGCTAAACAAATACGTCTAATTACTAAAAACACTAACAACAAACCTCACAAGTTACACAATCCCATTCATTCATCTCGAGAAACTTCAACAAATCGCAAATTGTAAAACAAGGCTAACAACATAAGAATGAACAAAACAAACGCTCGAGGTGAAGGTCGGACCACAAAGACGAAGCAATACATACATATATACAACCATACATACATACATACATACAAACATACATACATACACGGTGTACAGACAACGATGGACAAAGCTACTCACTTACATGAACCAAATAAAAACGTGTTTGGGAGAAATTGTGGAATGTATAGAGCTGTGTAGCTAATTATAATATTAATGTTAATTTTGTAATGTAGTTTTATGTTAAATTTTGTGTCATATGTATTTATTAGATTAGAGGCAAACAGACAGCGAGCTTTTAGCTTAGTACCTAAGTTTACCGTGACCGTCACACATTATGTGTCTTTTAATAATTAAACACGAAACCTGTACCTGTTTAAGTCTTTATGTGATTTTTATAAACAAATGAAATAAGTTTTTAATTGTAGTTTTGTTTCATTTCCATGTTTTTAAATCAATTCATTCGGGTTTATCGAAGTTTTAATTAAATATGAACTTATGTATTTATCGCTTTTAGCAAAAGTCATTGAGAAATAAAGAGTCACTATACTATACGCGGACCATAGGAATTGAACTGTTTTATCCCTACTATATTATTCTCTATGACCCGCTCACTTATAGCCAAAAAATAATCTAGTGAGACACGATCACTTTGTGAACGCAATTATTTAACACTGTCACACACAAAACAACCAAGCCACACTATACAACAGCTCTATAAGTATCTTTCCAGCGGGCGGCGTAAGTCCGGTGGTCCCACGTATCAGGCGCCACCTCCAGTCTTTTATAGTTAACACGACGATGATAGCTCGACTCCTTGTTCAGTATTCCTGTTTATGCTGCAAGATACTTTAGTGCTGTGATTAGATTGCATCTTGCGGATGTTGTTTACAAATTATGATTATAAGCTTTGTTTTCAAATTGATATTTTTACAAAATAGAGAAGCTACGTAGGTAGGTATGTTTTAGGTGGCTATGTATTTTTTAATCACTTGTCATGTTAGAATGGAAGGTACTTATAACCTATCGCAAATTTAATGTTTTGAAAGAAAGATTAGCTTATTCGTAAGCAGCGGTGCCGAGTGGCTTCTGCGTTCTTGTCTTAGCAATTAGCATGTTCAATTGCTCTTTACCTTTAATACATTAGTGTCAGGGTGCGTCCAGAACTGACGAACGCGCACAGAACGAGTATTACACGAACAGCTCCCGAACTGCTCCAGCTCCTGCTTAGACGCACGTTGTTTACTACTTAACTTTTTAAATACATTGTACCTTAAGCTACATACATCCATGCATAAGTTCTTACTGCCTCGTTGGCCTAGTGGCGCTAAGCGCGACTGCTACGCTAGAGGTCTTGGGTTCGATTCCCGAGTCGACCAAGGTGTTATTGGGTTTTTCTATGAAATTCTCAGTAGCAGGTCGGAGTTTGGATTTGTGCCCGGTTAGTGGCAATAGGCTCGCCCCCTATTACATGGGACCAAAACATATCGGCGAACTGTGGGTGTACATTGGTACACCTCTGCCTACCCCTTCGGGGATACAGGCGTGATGATATGTTAAAATGTTATGTTAATAAGTTCTTAATACATTCGATTGTATTACACGCCGATTCGTCTATCCTTTCACCGTTTCGGTCCCAACAGCCGATCATCCTTCTTATACTTTTCTCATCCTTCACTTAACAACGAAATCAAACAAATCAGCACGAACACTTAAAACAACGGACCTCATTAAACGTGATGCGTAATAAAGCGACACATTACTCTCCAACAGACACAATGTAGCTTCAGCTGTAAATTACTTACTGTCTCCGAATAGCGCATCACTGAATACTTCGCGCTTGCCACTGGTGTCGGCTTTACATATCTAAGACAGTGGCCTTACTTTAAATTGAGATTTTTGAGATTGATGTACAAAATGAGTAAGTTTTGTCATAAAGCCTAAGGAGGACAAAGCTACATTTACCGTCGAAGATCAATGTGCGGGCTCGACACTAACTATCAAAAAACTAAATTAAGAGTATTTTGGGGTACAATTACTACATAATTAATTAGGACTATGACAATAATCTAATTTCAATTATTTTTTATAGTCAGCAAAATAATTATTGATCCCAATATAGCAGCTATCCTGCATGGCTTAGAGTAATTAGGTACTATTATTATGTAAAAAGTATCTAATATACCTATATTCTAAAAAAGTATAATCAAATTTAACTAAAACATTTAGCACAATAACGCGCTTAATGTAACTCACATTATTCCGCGTTTGTGTCGACACCATTGGACACCACCGCAGTCGGGGCGCGAACTTGTGTCCCATCCTATTGTGTGGACTTGAAACAATAATCTGGAACCGTAGTAATGAGTCGACGAGCCAACGGCGCCTCCACAATGGTCGTACAATTACATTATAATTATTCTTAAATATGAAGACGTGTTTTTTCATATAACAATGAAAATTAAACTAAGTAAGAGTTAAATGAGATTACTTTTAGTGGAAAACTTTATGTTCAGTTTTTAATGAATTACATTTTTAATAGACTTGAGTTAAAGAAATGAACAACAAAAAAACAAAAAAAATACTATTATATAGCTTATATAGTAGTATTTTTTACGTTTATATTAAAAACTGTATTTACCACAATTAATTACAGACATTCTGTACACGTTAATATGTAATCTTCACAATTAAATCATTAACTGCCATTTCAGACGCCTTAATTTTAACAAAACCCATCCTATATACTTTACGACAAAATTTTACAAAAGTAATTGTTCCTAATATTGTGCGACCATTGTAGAATATGGCCACAAGCCGTCCGCCTTAAGGCTGGCTTCTTATGCAGATTTTACGAGAGGTTATAGCTGTAAGCAGCGCTCGAATCGCTTAATTGTTCGAATCAGACGTCTCGTGAACAAAAACTATACAATTCGATGTTTTTGGCAACAAAGCAATAGAAGGCGCTAACATCGCTTCATTTGTTTAATATCGTTGGTTATTCGTCTAGCCATCTTAAGGGTCTTGTCTGGTTTAACAAGATGCTTATCGCGGCTAGTGTTACTTGGAGTTAAATTGCTTTGATTAGAAATGTGTGACTGTGATGCGTTATAACACGAATTAGAGCGGGATGAAATAAATAGAGATTATAGTCTGTCGAGATTGTTTGTTTTTTAAAGATTTCACCGCATGAGAAGATAGAACTAGTTGGATCGCATTGCAGGAATATATGACATATCATATAATTCATAACATGTTTCTCATTATAGACCTATTCGACTCTTCCTGTTTGTAACTGAACCTATGTACAAACTTTTTCAATACACAAATCCTATGTAACATAGCTAGGATATCTAGTTAAGTTTACACAACGTTCAAAAAACTTGATCAGATGGAAAAGTTCACACTTGACTCGACATAATAAAAGAGTCTGATACAATTGCTCATGTAAGAACAAGTACCTAACACCTAATTGTTCTGTAACACTGATATCTGAGTCACCCGACACCTCTGAATCAAGCCTCTAATGCCTGCCATCATTCCTTAAACAGCCCACAGTCACAGCCGCATTTAGGCGCCACCATAAAAGTATTAATTGTCTCTATTGTTCTTCAACGCAGTCTATTAATGTATATAGAACTGTCAACTTTATATTTAGAAGAAAAAGTTCAAATTAAATTGAGAATAGTGCCATCTGTTGATTTGGTGCGGAACTACGTTGTATTTTTGACACATATTTTGGAAATCAAAATCCCATATTGAACCTTACTTGAAATATTCATGATTTTTATTAAACTAGTAGTTTTTATGTTACATAATTATTATTTATTGCCAGTTTTGTTCTAAACATGCAACAGACATCTGCATACATTATTGTATTTTAATTAAGCATGCCATTACGAGACAATAAGGTCGTTATAATTAATAAAGCCTACAAATCAAGTCGCTATTAAACATAGACTGGAACGCCCTTATAAAGTCATGTGCGCAGAAGTTATTGTATAAATAATTGCAAATCAAACGCTTCAATAAATAAGCATAAAATGCCCATACGATCTCATGACGAATATTGAAATATAATAGAACATAGATAAAACGATACCACTGCTTGCAGTTGTCTCAAAATATTTGCCTCAAGATTGTCTATTCTCAGGAAAAACCAAGAAAAACGTATATAAAATATACGATATTTTATTGAAAAGTGAACATTTTACTGAATATAAATACTTTAATTATTATATTCATTATTAAATAAAACTACTTTTTACGGATTTTTTCGCGGTTTATATTAAGATTTTTTTTAAGATTTTTTATTTCAATGTCTAACATTCGCGTAAACCTAAGAAACCAATATACTTAAATTATAATAAATCCTTAATTAAAAGTATATTGCATCAAAATCTACTTTGAATTTTTAAAAAATTTGACTGTAATGTTTTTTCATAAAATAAGCGAATGCCACCTCTTTAACCTCTGATGCCCAGTAAAACAAACTACTTATCGCTTCTTAACACTTTCATCGTGTAAATTCCTCTGCACATGTTTTGGGAAACCTCCAACCCAAACCTCTAAATTTCCGCCTTCATACAACATCTTAGATAATAAAAACCTCGAGTTTCCATATTCCAAGTCTATTGTCTTATCCAGTTCACAAATAAGTCGTAACAATTAATTGGCATAAGTACCGGGCTTGGCCCGATAATTGTACTGTGAGTGTCTGTGAGCCAGCGGGTGACTCATTTCGTATAAGTTGTAGCTACACTATCATATTAATTAATGATGTCATAGCAATTATTGTAAGTGCGATTATGTTTAGTCAGATTCTAGATTATGTTTCTGTATGATTTCTGTCACCTTGGATGTCAGTTGGCTACTATCCTGTATCTCAATAATTAGGGATAACAGGCAGTCTATTAATTTATTTTTGTTTTCGTTGGCCTGTTAAGCATCTACGATTTGAATTTATTATTATTAGTTTTAGTTTAAAAAGGTACATGCTATTCATATAAACCAACAGTGTCTTACAAGACGGTATCGTTTGACTGTATCATAATTTTATGTAAACTTAATTTATATATTATTTTTACTCCTAACACACGAATTTCTGTTATCTAATTGTGCTTATTAAATTACCATTTTAGCCATACTATGAATATCTATTCTTCCCCGTGGAGCAGGGTCACCTTGAGGTGATATTTTATTTTATTTTTATTTTATTGGGGAAACAAACAGATACTATAAATTAACAATTACAATCATAATAAACGACACATTATCCAAAACAGTTTCCACACTTAAACAATACAATCGCGCCAAGAAAAAGTTTAAATAAGTATGCAAAAGAAGAGAAAAACAATATTTCTGTATCAAAATAAAAAAAGTTATATCTATATATAACTAAAAAATCTCAAATGTTGAGAGGAACCAAACAATCGTGTATGATTTTTTTAAATTTAGGAAAAGAAAGGTTAAAGATATCTATAAGGGTATCACTATTACCATTATTCATAAGGTCATTATACAGTCGGCATGCTCTTGAAATAAATACATTTTTTCCATAATTAGTTCTTGCAGTAGCAGTAAAGAATAAGGATTTCTTTCGAGAATTAATGCGTGGACATTTCAAACTTATCCTATTTAAGAGGTAAGGAGAGTCAACTTGGCTTCTTAATATTTTATATGTTTTGCTTACAACGACTGAACAAAGCCACGGTAATTCTAGTATTTTTTGTGTAAATTTACAACTAACACTTATAGTTCCCAACAATTCTGAAGGTCTTATGATACGATATAAGTACAAAATAAGAGAAATTATAATGTGTAATTTATCTAAATATTTTTTAATATGATAAGCATAAGCATATTCGACAAGTCTGTTTAAGTAGTCAAAACTTTCCTCCGCAAGAAAACAGAAAATTTCCGATGAACCGTTTAGCTACCTCTTACATCGCTATAAAGCCGGCTAATAGCCCTATTTGTGTATTTAAAAAACCCAACAATTGCTGCAACACACTTTCCGAAGTACACATAATCACTACCATTTAATTATTCGTTAAACGTTTGCATATGGCACTTAGCCACCTGTATGTTGTTCAAAAGTTTTCTCGATTCCCACGCAGCGTTGGACGGGTTGAGGTATTAGCCGATTCTCCACGATGCCACTATGACATCGACCTTTTACACGCAGTCATTTTGTTTTATATACCAACAAATCGATTAGGCAAACGATAACTTTGAATATCGAATAAGAGCTCGCGCATACGAACGGTTAAATAACCTAAAAAACAAAACACGATCGGGGTTTTATATCTTTTTAATTTTCAAATAATTGCAAGTTTAGCTATCCTATGTTCTCATGAAAAACGAGACTAGATTTTGAAACATCATATTCTTCACACTTAATCGCCTGTGAACACTGACTTGTGGCACGAGATAGTCTCACTATATAATCGTATAAAAAATAGCGATCATGAGATAGAAGATCAAACTATTTTGCTAATATTTGAGGTGACCCGGACAGTTTACATTCAGACTTAAGTATAACTACTTTATCAAAGCAATAATTGTAGATGTAATTTCATTTTGAAGTAACCTAAGGGCTAAGTGAAAACATAGTACACAGATCTTGGTTTAATTATACAGAAACAAGTAACTACTTTTGCTCTAGAAAGTCAAGTACTGAGAATGTTCGCAGTCCGTACAGCATTAAAATTTGTTAGCAACCGTTTCTACAGTAGCTCCTTAACTTTCGTCCTAATTATTCCAACAGTTGTTACATCAAAAACAAACTAGCCAGCCCGAGATACACCAGGATATGCTAATTAATAATATAACAAAACAATCTGCGAATAAGCTTATAGCGTAAGCGGTTGCAGTTAAGCGAAACGTACATAGCCGACTATCGTAGACTGACCCACCCTTATAAATAATAGTGGCAAGGCGCCCGTCCGATCCCCCCACCCCCCTCCCCCCTTAAAGGTACTACCCTCCGGATCTCATTTCCAAATTGCATTTCGAAACCGAATCTCGACCTTACAATTGGAAGCACACGACCAAATTCCAACCTTATGTTTAAATCCTCAAAATCCTTTTTTGATTGGTCCAGAGGGTAGGATTGAGTGTTTAGTCGTCAGGTCATAACCCAAGGAGGCAGCATCTCCGTGCACAAGCACTAACTTGTATAATGAGATATGATAATAAACGCTTCAGTTGAATATTGATGTCGACGAGTTAGGAATGCACTCCCCATGTTTACGGCTGCTCGGAACTTCTAATTAATTATAAATAATTTCAGAGAATTGTTTTGAGCTGACGTAAAGAGTACGGGAGATGGGAATGTCTGCATGCGTGATTAATTTTGCTAATTAAAAGGCTACCAACGTTCTGAGTGATAGCGGTAAGACTAAAATTTCAATGGGATCGGAAATTCTTCTAACCATTTTTGACTTTCGGAACAACACAACTGACCATCGTAGGAAAATGTGGTGTGGAAGGATCAATTTGGACTCCCGTTCAGTCATCAGGCACACTAATCGAATACCTATAGGTACCTATTCTCGAGAAGAGGCCTTTGCCTTACAGCGTGACATTTACATTACTTCCATTTGATGTACACAGCAACTGCATCTTAACTGACGCAAGGTATTGCTGGCATCGGATACGGCAAGTGTATTTCACTACCTCTAGCCCTATTTTACGTAGTTCCTCGAACCGTAGTATTTCCTTCAAAGATGTTTGTTGTATCGGTCCATTGGGAAAGCATTGGACGGATAAGATGTATGATGGAAACAATTATGTAAGGGTAAACTTACTATGTAACATAATTATACTTTGTTTGTAAATAGTTGTGCACACGGTATGTGAAAACAGTGTTTTTATTTTTTTATCCACCAATTTTGTTTACAAATATTATTGTTTAATCGTGGTTCAAAACAAGTATCAAAAATCCACATAACACTTTTGAATGTAACAATCACTCACATTTCCCATTTGTTTTTTATAATCATATAATTTATCTATCCAATACGCGGTAGATACTCAATGGAAATTATTATTTTGACGCATGTCCAAATTTCATTTATATATATATATATATAGGATATTTCTGATAAGACATCAATTAAGCGTGATGTCTTGCCGTCCTTGCATTACTCCACCTAAGATCAGTTCCCTCAACATCAGACCCACAAAATCAATTCAAGCCAACACGGTCATAGATACTCAAATGCTTTGAACGAATAAAATGGCTATACTAACAAATAGGTCAACAGTTTGTCACCCCTTACAAATTGCGAGCTAATTGAGGGAAGTTGCTTATTGTGATTCGCCGATCCTAGCCTGACACTGTTTAGCAATTGTGATCTCTAAGACCCCTCTTAGCCTCGTAGCTAGCACCGATTTGGTATAGTCTGTCTATATAATATTTATATGCTTAGGCATTGCTCTCGAGAGATGTGAAGAAAAGATCTTACAAATCCGACAAACACTCTTAAAAAGGTACTAACGTACCACGTGGGTTGAGAGACTTAAACAAGTACTTGCTTCATGTAAAACAAGGGTTCTTTTCTGGATTTGATATGCCTGAAAGCTAACAAAGTTTATGAAAATTCTAGCCAGAAGATGATATGAAGAAATCACATTTGGATGACCGCAGAAACACTTTTGAAAATGCAGTTCTCACAGCAAAAATTTTCGGGCACCAAATAGGTTGCTAATAAATAACTTGAACTTACACAAACATTAAAAACTCTTCTGCCGTCCCCTTAGATATAAAGTCATGATAATATACAGACATCCATCAACATATTCTAGTACGAGTCACGTGCGTTTCATCCAATCATCACTTTTTAATACACCGTGTTAATTCCTCATAACTTGTAATGTGTGCCATAAAAATTCTATTAAGAATATCCATATTATGTTATAGAAACACTTTGTGGATGCCGACTCGAGAACAATTTGTATTTAGTGTAGGAAAATAATTATAAAGCCAGTTTTACGAGTTCATGTGTTGGTGAATAATAATTTCACGGCTATCTTATTACGGAAGTTAATGTCTCATTATGAGCGTTTCCATTGACGGTACGGTTTTTGACGGATACTTTTCTTAAACACACTTGTCTGATCATGTAAACTACCTATCAAAATCAGGTTTTCAAGTGGACTAGAAAAAAAAAAGAATTTTTAATGTCGTGTTTTCAAATTACCTTATCTAAAATGTAAATTAAATTTAAAAGCACATCATCTCACTGAGTCATCACGACAATTTGCGAAATAAGAAATTAGTTATAACAAATCGCAATTTAAAATTTGTATATTACAGATTCATAGCAACGAGCTGCATCAAATTATTTGCCCCATAAACCAGCTATCTTCAAAAAGCTAACACAAGTCGGGTCATCATATCGGCGACTATTTGTCGCGCTCCTCCCGATCTAAATCACTCGGAGCACCGATCTATCAGCCGCTGCAAGGCGCTTTCCTGCTGACGATTTATACAACACACAACATATTATTTTTGTGAAGCGCTTTCAAGTGATTTGGGGCTGGAAGGTTTCTTTTTAACTTTTATAGTATCGCATTTCTAACAGCTAGTAGATGGATTACTATTGATCAGACAACGTTTTAGACTGCTCACATTTTAAAAAGCAGTTATCTGCTACTCCTACTTACTTTTAGAATAGATATCTCCCTTTTTACTGCGAGACTATTATATTTATTTTTTAACTTTAGTTATTTAGAAACAGATTAAATATCAAATATGAGTGTTTTTGACACATAAGCAGCCGGCTTCCACCTTAAAACAAAACCACTGGTCAAGAAAAAAATTAACAAGAGCTTTATGTGGTGGAACGATCCATGGTCATGGTCAAAACTAACGATTTGTAAAAGCACGGCCATATTCCCTATTGGGATTGACAGTAACGTGATATGCCAAGTGTAAGCCCCATGTAATACGGTTGACCTCACATTAGTGACACCGACATCGGTGAGGCCTTCATTTTCAAGTATGATCGATTTTTGGAAGATGTATTTTACCAATAAAATAAAAAAAAACATCCATAAAAGCCTTTAATTTCCAATTTTTTTATGAAAATTAATTTCAAGTGTAATTTTTACATTAGGTATACGTTATTTTGACTACTTGTTAAAGTAGGAATGACGGGTATCAATGGAAACAAACTAAAAAAAATCGACGTGCACAGTAAATCTACTTAACTCGCAATGTAAGAATAATTAGCATAAATAAAGCATAATTTTGTACTTGTTTTAATTTGATTGCTGTTAATAGGTTTGTTTCAACAAAAAGCGTTGATTATATTCATGAGTTGCTACTAAGACATACATACATTATTGTATGTTAAATTCGGTGGTAAATTTTGTTTTGTTTGTTGTACTGCCATATTTATTTCTATTTATATGCTAATGATTTTATTCTTAATTATTTATGAACTGTTACTGTGGCTAGTACTTTGAAGATTTTTGTACTCTCTTTAATAATGTTGAATGTGTTATAGTGTATTTTAAACTTAAAGTACCTCTTTGATGAAGAATGGATACCTTATTCATTATTTAAGCTCATTTCTTTATTGATTTTTTGATACTGGCATGACATACCTGATAATAGTATATAAATAGGTTTATTTTACTAAATTTTGACCACACAATGACCAACGGTTTTGAATCTATATTTATTTTTCATGAACCACATTCGTTTTCTATTTAAGGTGTAACTAACATATAAAATTGTAAGGAAATTTTCATACAAGTTTAGTTTCATAATTTCTAACAACTATGCTAGTGTAAGGCAGTCTTAGGACTTGAAGTACTCGGTTTTTTTTAGGAAAACTACTTATAAAGCCAACATCTAACTCAAAGAATATCCTGCCAAAGTACCAACAAAAAAATTAAAAGCTTAAGTAAACTTAAAAGTTGACAACAGCAGTCGGGGGTTGGTCGATAGTTAATTCTGTCGGTACTTCGAAAGGGGGTTAATTAATAATAACGGCGTATGGGTGATTAATGAAACTGTACCCTACCTAATTTATAGTTGGACTTAAGCACCCCGCCCCCCGCGCCCCGCTGGCCCAAAGCAAACTAAATATCCAATACCTCGATGTTAACTGCCGAACGACACCTCTTGATACTTGAACCACATTAAATTATATTTATAGCAGTTTAGATAATTTAATTGATTTGCAGTAGTAATTTGTAAGCTGTAAACTAAAACGTGTTTTTTTAGTTTATTCTCAACCAGGCTGATTTTAGTGTTAATTAATTTTAATGAACCCTGAATTGAATTTTAGATTTTAATGTTTTATGCTCTAATTAAAATTATTTATAAAGTCGTGATGATTAATTAGAATTTGCGTAATACGTTTCTTGATATAAATCATAACGGTTAATATATTTAAATTACTGCTGCGCAGATTGGCTTACATGGATGAGTAATAGTACTTTAAGACCTAGTTTAATCATGCTTGTTAGAAAACACGCGATACTTAGAATTCCTGTAGATGCTCAACGTTGATCATTATAATAATATAATGTTTAAAATTATTTAAGTTTTGATATATAAATCTTAATTATGAAAAAAATAAGGTCGTAAATCATTTGCGATATTTTTATTTTATCCGTGCCATTTGCTTGAAGTAAGTTTTAAACATTCAAAGAATTCTCGCTAATCACATATTATGTGCTTCATCAGATACTAAAACAAATCTCTGTCAATCTTAAATTACCACCAACATTCCAAACTCAAACATAAAACAACGAACGAGCATCATATTTCAACTGTCCACAAAAAATAAACCACAAATAATAAAGTATCAAAACGCTATAATCCTCGCACATTATTATGAAGACAAGTACGAGCAGTGTATTCGGACTTTGAAAATCTAATTACGTAGCCGTACCCTTACCTCGATCGCTCCTTCGCGCCGCCCAGCCCGCCGCCCACGGCGCGCTTTACACTGCTGTGTCGGAGATTTACGACACGTGGGATGTTGGTCGACACAACAGATAGTAGTGAATGTGTGTTTTGTATGGTTGAAAAATTGCATGATGAGCTGGTAAATGGATTTGTAAGTAAGGTGTAAAAATATTTTGTCTTCTATTGTGTAAGTTTAAACGATGTAAGGAGGACAGGTGGGATATTGGTCGACACAAGAGATAGACAAAATTAAATGTGTGTTTTTGGTTTCATAGAAAAAAATGCATATATAAGATAAGCTAGTAAATAGATTTGTAAGTAGACTATAAAAAAGATTTTCGTCTGTTGTGTAAGTTTAATGAGCGATTAATTACGCTGTATGGAGCTTCTAAGTGCTATTTAGGTGTAAAGTATAGTGAGTCGATTGTAGCCTGCCAAAGTTAAATGTCTGGCATAATTATTTATATCAGATATTTAATAATATTGAGTCAAGGAAGCAAAATTACAATGTTATAAATTCAGCCCTACATAGTGGTATTTATTAACAGATAAAAAAACTCACACGAGTTACTCATATACCTATATTGTAATCAGCACTGCATATCGAACGTATAATGCGAACTACATTTAAGTAAAATGAACAGAAAAAAAACAGCATCCAATAAAAATTACGAAAAGTCGACACCAGTGGAAAACGCCTAAGTTTGTCCAGGGCGCACGAATTATACATGGTGTATTAATACACTGTTCAACTCAACTATTGCTAGTGAAGTTTTAATTCGATAACCCACGGGCTGGCCGCGCCTCGCCCCTCACCTCCCCCCCCCCTCCCCGGGCCGGTATAACGTATTTATGGACGATACCGCGACTCTAATGAGCGGACCTATGCCTTACGACCCTTCTACTTAGATTTGGTTAGGATACGTTAGATAATGTAACGTTTGGGTGGTAATATTGCCGATAGTATTGTGTGCCTGTATTTATGTGCGAGTTACTCGGTTACATTGTAGAATGTAAATGATGTGTTACTAGCAAGTTACTAATTTTGGGTAACGTCTCTAAGCTTATTGCAATAAGCTCATTACCTACACAGTAAATGTTGAATTAAACGAAAAGCATCATACTCCATGCTCTAGTTAGTTAATGTAATATCCTAAGACAGGACCCTATAATTCAATGAAGAGAATAAAAATAATTTCTTTAAATATCTTATACATACAAATAAATTTCTTAATATAAATATATTAGGTCAAACTCCCTTACTTACTACAGATATGGTCATAAGTTGTGTAAATGTGGTATTACTATTATTTTTACATGTATGTATTTATTATTTAATCACACTAGCTAATGCTGTATAGACTGATTTTCTGATTGACCGATTTTAAGCCCTCGTAGAGTCAAATTGACCTATATAAATGAGAACAAGTCAATTATGATCGAAAGGTAACTCGATATACACAATTAAATAGTAAACCTATTATCTAACATCACGTGATACTATATGCATTGAAGCAATCAATAGTCAAGCTTCAATCATTGATTTTGTTTATCCACATAATTATTTAATGCGGTCAAGTGATCTTCTACTATCTAATATTAAAAGTCAACTAGCAGAAAGTAGAGTATAGCTTTTTGTGTGTGTTCTTAACCATACATACATAGGTACATATAATCACGCCTGTTTCCCGTAAGGGTAGGCAGAGACCACTTCTTTTCACATGCTACGATCCTTACATACTTGTTTCTCTTCTTAATTATAAACGTTTGTTAATAATTTGAGGTTGTTACAGGTAATTAAAAAAAGCTATTTGTACTGTTTAATTTGACATTCGTTTCCCTTACAACCCTATACCGAAGAACAGGCCGTATAAGTTAATATAAATAAGTTTCTAATACTCGTAGGCAATGAATTTGCGAACTGGTTCCACTGCTTTATTTCTAATTGAAATGCATTAGTGAGACGGCCCGCATTTCCCATCGTTAGGTTAGCTTATGTGATCCTGGTACTGTTACTCTATTTGAATTGATTAGCCTGAATATTGCAAGTAATTGGATATATAAGTGTTTATGTGTTTATTTCGCAAAGTTAAGATGGTTTCATTTCTTTTTGATATGGATACAGATTAAGCAAATGTCTTGTTTTCGACAAACCTACCCGCGGACGTGAAAATTCTTAATGCTTTCTTTAATAAATATAATTTAAATGTAAGTCCGGTCAATAAATCATGGCCCTAGTAAGCAACATGTCATATTTCAAATCAATAAAAAAGCACTTTTAAAACTTTTTAAAAAGAGCATTCTACAAAACACTTAAGTAGGCACAATATTATTGATAAAAATAATTAACCTGACTACGACGTAATAAATAGGTCAAAAAGTATCGATAACCACAATTATTCGATTCCAAAACAATCGGACTTAATCAGGCACAGCGACATTGGCGGCCATTCGAACAAAGGGCTGCTTTGAAGGACAATAGATACTTCCATCTAAATTTTAATTATAAGTAATAATGATTAAAGCCATCAGCGCGACAACAGTCTGACCTACCGTCTCACACCCTTTGTGTACCTGAAGCTAGGAAGGATATGATGCGGTATCTCTAGATACAGAACAATAACGTGCAAAAAGAACTGAAAGAAAAAGCACATCCAAAGCAAGCCAAGTGATTGCATCATTATTTTATGTTGGGAGTAGATTCTACCCATACATTTAGATATAGAAGAAACTAACCCTTGAATAGGAAAAAGTTCAAATTTGGTTTATGATAATAATATCTAAATTGTAAAATTATATGAATAATTAAATTCTATGAGTTATGGCAGATGGTTATGTCGTCATCGGAATCGTCATCTAATTTAGTTAAGGAGCAATGGCGAATGTGAATACCAAAACCGGTAATTTTGTAATGATTCCTTCTTAAAAACAACTATATAATCAAAAAACTAAAAGTACCAAAAGTATTTGCCGCATCCAAGCCACAAGCTTCAAACATCACCCCTCTCCACCCCAAGTACGTACGTCTTGAACCAACTTCCCATAATTAATTATACTCATTATCATTATTGTTTGGAAGGCAGTTTTGCCTCGATAATGAATTGTTCGCCTCCATCATTAATTAGTTTATTATAATAAGAACCTAAACTTTCTTGGCAGATTAATCACGTATCAGATGCCCGTTGCGTTTAAAAGTAGGTATTATTTTGGAGATTCTCAAAATTGTATAATACAGTTTGATGGATGGTAGAAGTTTTTTGTTGATTGTTCTGTATTTTTGCTTGATTGTTTGGTACGTTATTTTGTTCTGTGAGACTTCTTACTGACTGGTCAAGAAAAAATTAAGTTTAGCTAATATCACTCGTAGTCCAAAATGTTCATTTGAATCATCATAATCCAATAGCTACTCCTTTTGACCTAAGCGAAATCAACTGACAATCGCAACGAAAACTATTCATCAGTACTAAGAAAAATCAAATGAAGATCTCTGGCTTGATGAGGCAGTAACACGTCACAACTAAACATAAATCGTTACATAAAAGATAAACCTTGTCTCAATAAAAGCGGACCGAACCAAAAAAAACTACTATTGTCTTTTCACCTAGATACACTTTACCATCTTGCCGTAACGTAATAGTGTCTACATATCATGTTGTATCTTTGTGTAGTTATGTCCATTGATCTGCATAACAGCTGAAGGTGTGACCGTGAACTCAGACCTTGACCTTATTAGCGGCTAGTGCGGCACCGCGGCTATTCACAGCTCTTTGATTTGTCGATATAAGTGAGGCAACACAGTTGCTTCTGAATAGGTCTTCCTTTGATTTCAGTCGAGTTACTGATTAGGGGGGATGAATTTGTTGAAGAATTGGACCTAGCTTCTAACTTTTGTAACCTAGTGGGATTTGGTAGTTTGGGCTACAAATAGATTAATGGTATTTGATCTGGAACTTTTTGTCTCGAATGGTTTAACGAGACACTATTTCTACCTTCAATTTAATAAAGTCTTTCTCTAAATGGTTTTTAGGATTTTTTATAGTTACACTTAAATCCACCGTTTGAATTTTGTTCGTAAATGTAAATAAGTTACATGCTACTATTGATGTTCAATCAATGGTACACTCTTTCACCTTTTTTATGCACCTATTATCTATATCTAACCAAACGCACGCAGCTAATACCAAACGCATTTTACCATTTGATGACATTTAATTAAAAACGAGCTTTATGTTTCGGGCAATAAGAGTGGAATTCCAAATAAAACATAATCTGGTTTTGGTATCTGTACCCGCACTCCCAAACTTTTTATCTGGCTACGGGTTGCAATGGAAAAGCCTGGTTCGATTTGTCTTTCCGATTCGTTCAAATCCGTTTAGCTGCTTATTCCCTAGCTGAAATATATATTGTGACGTCAAAATTATCATTTTGTACGACAAATTGATTACATACAAGGATGTACTACTCGGCAAAATTATCTTGGGTATTGAAAGAAAAAGAAAAGACTGGTAAAAAACTGTGATAAGCGCAGATGTTTTGAGGAGCAAAGTTCTAATGATTAATTTAAAAAAAATAGGCTTAAAATTATTCCATCTATATTCGTGTACCAATCGTGTTTCATCTCATAAAATCTTAACTCCAAATAAAATATAACATCACCAAAAAAATCTTCCAAAAGTCCTCCAAAAATACCCTTTCACCATTTATGCAAATCCGTTCAAAATTTTTATTAAGTTACAAATTTTAAAATAATAATTACGCATTGTAAACACTAAGATCCAATAAAAAAGTTTTTGTTCACAAGTTGTTTAAAAGATTTCTCTTTTTTTTGTACGTCGCTCATAATTTATTCATGTCTTGCCACCCCATTCTACAAGTTTTTGGGCTCGCGGTTGCCATTTTTTTCATGTTCCCGCGTTTTTCTTACATTTATTTCTCTGTCATCGTTGACTTAATTTTTTAGATTTTAAATTTTGGGACAGTGAAGATGTTTTGTTTTTTTTTTACTCTATTAATGACCTTTCTAAAATGTTGCTCTTACGTTGACTAACTCAATGTGTATAATAATACGTAAGCAGCTCGCGAGATGCTCGTGGCATGCTCGTTCGTCAGATGTGATTCGATAAAAGAAAAAAGTATGTAAAATAAAAGCCCTCTCTTTGAGTATGCAATTTGGTACTTCGCCTACTTTTTTTTTGTAGCCTACATCAGATCCCACGGCTGGGTAAAGGCCTCCCCCTCCGTCCTCCAAATCGGTCTGTCCTTTGCGATTTCTGGCCACGTGCGACCCGCATAACTGACTAGATCATCACACCACCTTCGCCGCGGACTACCGCCTAATATATTTACTCAAATTAATTTTCAATAGTTACACCATTAAATAAATCCCAAACAAAATCTAGACTAGACTTTAACAAGTGCTTAGTATGTATAACGGTTGAACGTTATCGTTTGCAAATTGTCGGGATCAGTTTAAGAAATAGGTCGCAGTCGACTATCTGTTAACATTTACAATAGATTTAGATGATATCCTGTCACATGATTAAAGGCGAACCAATAGACAAATGCGTAGTAAAAGGTATTATTGAATTGAAGAAAGTTATACCCCGAGTTTCTACAATTATTTTTCATTATTTTTTTCATTTAATTATTAATGGTACAGAAACAACATAGTAAAACAAATTAACAAAGCTATGTTTGTTCTGGTTAGATTTTTTCCATCTCTACAAATGTGTGTTGTTTAAAAAATCTACACTCTTCTTGCCCTATGCAGTAACATAAGGCGACTCATAATTCAATGGTTTTGATATTGTTTTAGTGAGTATTTGTGACATGAAGAAGGCCTTTTCGCTTTAACACTAGTTTACTTCTGAAAGTTTAGGTGACGTCAGATTCGTCTTAAACTTTTTGTAACTATGCTGAATCATTAAATTACAAATCAAGAATCATTTCACTCTGTATGCATCTCCTCCGCCATAAGTAAGACGTATATATCTATCACTAAAACTTTAAAGACAAACCTAAGCAAGCTACCTTCCTAACATGACATCTTTACTCCACAAAGACATATTAAGAAGCTGAAACATGAATAGCTCTTGTACTAAACAAGAGCCGACATCAATCCAATACGTCTGTTCTGGATTAGTTAATTTTTAGCTTCGACCCAGACGCCAGAATACAATACACGTAGAACTAACTCCCTTATTACGTGAGATGGAGATTGAGGCTATTGCTATTGACATCAGGTGATAGTTGGAATTATTTGGTTTAATATTTTATTATATTAAACCAAATACATTTTATTTAATTAATTTGGTTTAATGATCTTTGACCACCTCCTTGGTCGAGTGGCGTACGCACTGGGTTTCGAGGTGTCGCTAGCTCTGAGGTCCCGGCTTCGATCCCCGGACGGGTCAATGTAGAAATTCACTTTTCTACATTGTCTCGGGTCTGGGTGTTTGTAGAATCTTCGTTGTTTCTGAATTCCATAACACAAGTCCTTAATAGCTTGTGATATGGAATTCAGTTACTTACTTTAGGTTCAGAGCAATGTATGTGATGTCCGAATTTATAATAAAAAAATAGAGTTTGACTTGATGAAAAGACATGGAAGGACAGAGGCGGCTGGTATGTCACTTCAAATGATGGATGTTAATATGATGTGAATCAATGATGATGGAAATTAATAAAAAAATATAAGGAGTTGTTTTTTTTTCATTTCAAGTATTATGTAAACTTGACTTAACTAAAATGAATTTAATTGTAGCGTCGTAGGCAATGTAATTATTTAAAGTCATTTTTGTATGAGTACTCTTCACTGTACAGAATGAAAACTAACACATTTGTTATTATAAAACTAAATAAATGTGATAAAAATACGTTCAACATTAGATTTAATAAACAAAACTAAAAATAAAACCTAAAAATGTTGAAATTTCCATCTAAATATCCGAACCAATCTTGTCATAAATAATTTCATAACATTTTCGACCTTATTGAAATAGCTTTACGATTGATAGTAATGTTTCGGCTGTATGCAAAGCTAATGCAGTCATGGGTTGATTTTAAACTTGCACGTGCGAATAACCTGTTGAATTAAAGATTACACATGCACTGTACATAGTTTATAGTATATACGGTATGTTGCTGTGTATGCAAAAACCTGGTATGGTTCGCCACGTCAATGAATTACGAATATGAACTTTAATGCTTCGAAATAACGGCGCTTTTAATGTCGACTTTGAGGTAGATTGTACAGGGGTAAATAGTACTCCATGAAACTAAACTAGAAAAAAGAAATCCAGAAACAAGGGAAGATCTGTTTTTTTTTCTTTAATGTTCCTTTGTTCTCATAAGAATATGGGCATCATCTTCAGTACTGTAAATAAAAGTACGTTTTTTAATTAAAATGTATAGATAAAATTTTATTAAAAAGAACACAAAATTGTCATTTCGTATGGTTAAAATTGTTAAATCAATCATGAAATAAATGTTAAAATTGCTAAGTCATGAAATCAAAATATTTAAAAATGTTATTATCTTTTCCACATAGCTACGTCCCATTTTATCGATACATTTAATCATCTAACATATTTTTTAAGTCTACAAATCACAATACTCTCGTTACATAACCTATCTATTCTCCTACACACACACACATCCTCTAAATCTAGGATTCCTAGAAGCTAGTTCAACAACCTAGGCCTGACAAAATATGTGCGGCATCGACACAAGGATTTTTGAAGCGATGTCCTGACACATGTTCTGTCTGTGACGTAATTGAATGGGGTGGCGTAAGCTAATGTTGTGACTTTTTCTGATTTATAACTGTTGATTAGCTCGATGTTTTATTGGCCTTTTCTACGGGTTTTTAGAACTATATCGATTAAATACTGTGTTCTGTAAAATGTTCTGAAAATTCAAATAAAATTTGTCGTTATAATTTTAGTGGCATTGTGCAAAATTAATTTTACGCTGTACGTGGAGATTTAAGGAACAGATAATGAAAATCAGTAGAGTTTAAAATCGCACTTAGCTCCTAATTTCTCTTGCTATCTAAAAAACCAACTTATCCTTTCAGAATGCTGACCATAAATCTGTTTCCATCATACAATTTTCACTATAAGAATTTCAGATACAAAATAGACGATAGCAATTTCTTATAAGCTAGAATACTAACACGTAACATTCACTAGTATCAATAATTAATCGAATCGGAAACTTTCGTCCGCTGCAAGTCGCTCGGATTTGAAACCGTGACGTCACCCCGCTATTTACGTAAGTGACGACCCACCTTAGACTGTCTCGATTCTTTAAGTCGATTTGTTACCATTTATTTTTGTATCGATTTCATTTTGATTCGCTATCGCATTGTGTTATTGTACTTGCTCTTACGTAGAGACTCTTTTTTGTACTTGTTAGAAGGATTGAATATTGACAGTGTTTTGTTTTCATAGAGACATGTAGTTCTTAAATAAAAGGTGTATAATTTTACGCATAAATAAATTTATAATGCGTTGCAGCAAGTCTATGGGTTTTTATTTTCTTGACAAGGTTCTATTCTGATGTCCATTCTTCCATTGAAAAGGAAAAAGTGTCAAAAGAAGCAAGTGTATAGCTAGTTCTAGGTAGGTAGGTCCCTTTCCATAAAATCAAAGCAAATTTCCCCCTAATTAAAAACGAAAATTTTCCGAACATGCCACAAGATTAGTTTCCTCTTGATTGAATAAAGTGCACCTTTAGGAGGTAACTAGTCAAGTTGATGTCATTAGGAAGCGCCGCCGATGGCTGGCCGATGGTGATTGCATTACCGCGATAATGTGTGTAGAATGCACCAACTTGCAGACGTAGGCCGTGTTCATGAGGACGTGGTTTTGGTGGTAGAATCTTTTCTGTTAGGTTAAAAGTTGGTGAGTGCAATATTGGTGAGAAGTGGTTTAGTTCAGGACAGATGAGCTTGAAGAATTTTGAGGAGCGTTTTGTCCAGCAGTGAGAGAGAATTAATAGAAGAAAAACTTTGTGTTATTAAAGAAGTAGCTTAATTTATATGATTAGATTGTTTCCTGGACAGTAACTGTAGGTACTTCTACAAATCGTAGTTCAGGACACAAGAGTTTTGGAGAATTTTGAGGAGAGTTTTGTCCAGCAGTGAGACAAAATTAATAGAAAAAAAAACTTTGTGGTACTAAAGAAGTAGCTTATTTTATATTATAAGATGGTTGTCTGGATAGTAACTGTACTTCTGCAAATCAAAAGTAGACTATTCTTTTGTTGTCTAATTGGACTAGGCTGAGTACTAACCTGTAAGGTTTTGATATGAATCACGAATAGAATACTTATTTTGTATGGTTACACATAATGGATTATGTTGTAACTATATTTTTTGGTTAGGTATAGATACAGATTTTGAGATAAAAACGAATCTTATTCAGCCAATAAATGTTCAGTGTTAGCAATTCACTCGATCAATTATCTCAACTATCAATCATTTTTCATTCACTAGTAATTTCTTACTTCGTGAGGTTCACAGGTCATCTTTCACGCAAAAATCATTCAAAAAAAATTCGACATGCAATTTTTTTAGTCTTAGACTGACGTCGAACTGGTAAAAATCGTGCGTAACTTCAAGATTCGACGTGTGCTAGTCATTCATGAAACATGCAGGCTGTTTACAAGTACAACCAGTTTAAAAAATAAAGCGTACGAACTGGAGTTAACTATGTGTGTATGTATATATAATATGTATATCAATTGCTGTCGTATGAGCTTGGTTTAAAACTGATATATTTTTAACTAAGATGTAAAGGAGGATTCTATTGTTAAATGATTCTAAAATTTTATTATTTTACTCCTCGATATCTTGAAGGCCCAACATAAATCAATTTATGTGTATTCAATGTGTGCACGAGCATAAACAGATATTCAATCCCATTATTAAAAAAAAAATATATTTTAACTTTACGACACTTATGACCATAATAGCCAACCTAGCTCCATATGGTATTAACCCATTTTAAGGTGTTCTATAAAAGTTTCTACCAATATCAAGTATCAAGATGGTGCAACCAAAGCTACAGGTATTGCTGACGTGTCAGATTTCAATATCACAATTACGCGTGACTGCTGGGTCATTAACCCACTGGAGGCCACAAGTTGCACTGTTATGGGAACTTGTGACGTCATGGGGGGTCAAGCTTTGCTATAATCTATCTAGTCTGAAGATGGAGGCAATCATTTTAGATTTTTGCGATGAATGGTCATTATTGCTTGCCTTAGTACTGGTTGGTACAAGATGTTTCAGATTCTGAAAAAAGACAGTTCGAATCAAAAGCATGTAATAAATACTTGTTTGGTACTCGGATTGTTTAGTTATATTCGTTTAATAGATAACTTTTTTCTGCGTATGTGAGATTTTTGCATGAATGTCTACAAAACATTAAGTACTAGGAAATAGAGAACACAGTTAGGCAACACATACTCTTATGTTACATAACCTACGAATACATGGAACAACAAATGACTTCGTTTTATTCATATTTCCTATGGATCCCTCACTGTTGTGACAAGGTATGTGGACTAACAGCGTAAATATCTCCCACAAAAACATCTGACGACTGAAAACTGACTCGACCAGAAATACTGGATGCTGTATACTGTTGTATATAGAGCTATTTGTTTTAGACAGACTTTTCTAGTTTTTTTTCATGAAAATAATGTTTCCGACGGTGCCAATAGACATTTTAAACAAAATTAAAATGAAATCTTTCAACGTTTTAGGACGAATTATAGTCACTAGTTGATCTCAGAAAAAAAAACTATCATTCTGAAGTTGCTGAAACATGTTCAGTTAAAGACTTTAAATGTAAACAAAAATATTTTAACACGAAAAGTGATTTGGAAGTCTACTTTTCAAGATTTATTTGTGTACATTTATTTTGCAAGAATGTCTTTTTTTTAATTGTCTTAACATGAAATTTCCTTAAGAAAAACACAGACTTACTTCTTAAAGTACAAAAAGCATAATGCGTGTTTATAGAACAAAAGTTTAAGTGACGTCAAAATATTCTAGAGTCCTTTTAAAATCCCAAACTACTGACAATATAAACGTGTCCTTAGGATGTAGTTTATATATTGGCAAACATCGTTTAATACGATTACTTAAAGCTTTTACAGTTGAAACCTCTTTGATATGGGAGGTCAAGCAGATTATTGATTAACTAGCTAACGCCCACGGCTTCTCTCGTGTTTAGGTTCCACTAACGTAGGGACTATCAATTTTGTTAGAATCGGTTATGATGCAAAATTTCAAAATATTTTCCTGGGTGACTTGTTCATGTATGTTATGTGTGCTAAATAAAAACTAAGAAATAAAAAGTAAGACATTAATTACAATTGTTTTTTCAAAGACCGGGATTGAAGACAGTTTTTGACGTTCTTTTTAGAAACAAACTGTTTGACGTAGCTAGTTTGTCATATGTTAATGCCCTTCCAGATATTTGTATGAAATCATTACTCTACCTGTAAGAATAAGTGTTATAGAGCAATCATTTGTAGTTAAAAGACGAGAACTTGTTTCTTCGTGATCTCTGGATTTCACGTGATAATTTTTATATGGACTATTTTACCGGGTAATAAGTATGGTATAACAAATACGAATACAAATTATACGAGAAACTTAAAGTATTTTATTTAGAGGAGTTTTTGCTTCAAAAACCTCTCGGTTTTCAGGATAACCATAGCTAACTAAAATTGTTTATGTCTACGGTATATTTATTTGTCTACTTTATAAGTAATTTTAAGTATTAAGCTTTTATGAAAAGTCAGAGTCTAACGAAGAACAGGCTCTCTTTCTTCGTACGACTCTACATTTGATTCAAACTTGTCTTTATTGGGACAGAACGAATCCAGTCTTGCGAATGTATAAAAGATGACGAAAATTATAGACTATGTTAGACAAAAATACTAACCTTTGCTTGGTTTTCATAACGATTTTTTAAAGATGTCTCATTTCCCAGTAATTTATGATCAAAAGTATAAAATATATTAATATTTTTTCAGTTTTATGTACTTGGTCCTTGCTACTTTATCAAAAGTATAGAAAGATCTATGCTTGAACTAATATGAATACATTAGGTGTTTCCCTACTACCTAGATTGTATTATATCTTAAACCTGTTTTTTTTGAGCTTGAAAAAAAAGAAATTTGCAACGAATTTCTAAGTATGTTCGCTGTCTAGAGTTCTTAATTTTAGAAGGTATTAAAGCGTTTGATTCATACTTACTAATTTTATTACGATGATCATTCGTTTGTGTACTTGATTGGGTGAATGTTAGAAATAATTCTCAGGTAAATCGGACGAAGCAATAAGTTTCGATGCAGACGTTAAGACTGTTAGCTGTTAACGCGATTCAAACATCTCCAATTAATGAACCGACAAATGACGTAACTATCCAAGAATCTGATGAAAAATTTAATTGTTCTTTAAAACATTTGACGCATTAGCAGAAAAAAGGTCAGAGAATTGATATTCCACCGCTGGAATGAATTGACACGTGAAATTCAATTTTATAAGTGCATTGCACCTGATATTTTTCTATTCCTATTAATCATGCTTTTTGTAAAGATCAAGAAATCAATCCGATGATACACTCAAATCATTTTATGGCGTATTTATTGATTGTAACTCATTTTGGATACTTATAATTGAAATCCGTGAAATTTTTAATTGCGTTTAATGTTTTTTGTTTCTCGTCGAACACAATGTACCCACGTTGTGATTATCAGAAACATTATCGGAATCTATAGGATTTGTGGTGGAGGTATTATATCATCGGCCTGGCCATATTCCATTCAAATCCAGTTGTTTTCGAGTTCAAATGGGCCACTAAGGTGATGCGTCCGATTCGCCGGCACTGCTCGATAATGCATTGTCCAGTTACGCGAACACCCCCGAAAATACAGCATGCGAAAAAAGCCATCCTCGCCACCTCCCGCCAGCATTAATGTCCCCCCACCTCGCACTAAGCTTCTTTTTTTAATACATAACTTTTTTTCAAGATGCATTTTTACATGTTTCGGCCTAAAACTTTACACACCCAGAAGTGAGAGCCGATGGAAACGGTAACGCCTCTCGGCGCTCGGACGTCTCGCTCGCGCGCGCGCCCGCGGCCCGCCGGACGATAGTGGCGCGAGCGAAACGGACGCATCCGTGCCCACAGCTGCGTCTTAAACTAAGATTAAGGCTCTATTCCGCTTTTCCGAACGCAGATTCTTAGTTCGAACGCATGTAACATCAACGTTTCAACATCAAGACGTGATCCCAGTAGCAGTACTCTACCCTGCATAAACTATCACAATTAAATAGTATTTAATAAAACGCAGTCACTGAAATAAGGCGAAAGCTATACGTCTCACTCTAGCGTCCAGTGCAAAGGCATTCGCGCCACGACAATTGAGTTGAGTTGAATTGAATTGAGTCGGTTAAACCGTAAAAATGGTCGGGCGGGCATAGCCGCGCGAGAGAGAGACGAACGAAAGGCGTGTTGGCCGAGACCGCTGCCTTCTTCTCCTCGACTTACGCCGAGTCGCGACTAGTGAACGTCAGCGTACTGACGTGGACGGCCGTATCTGCGTTTGTTCGTGTCACGTTTGACAGTTGAAAAAAAAAACGTTTCGCGCGTCTTCTGTCATTCCGATTTGAAACTTTTGAGTGCGTTCGGGTATCGGACTTAGTGTTGTTATAATATTTATATGGATATTGTTTGAAGGAGACTGGTATCGTGTTTGCAGTGTAGTAATTAACTATTGGCTTGGACTAGCCGCTGAGACGCTATAAAGTGATGAATCAGCGAGCGCCGACTAATTAACAACGTCACTGCTACGAAAACAAACCTAAAGCTCCAACTACTGTACCTTAGCTTCTGGGATATTGTAAGTGTTCTGTTTATATTCATGTTCATTATTATTACGTTTTTTATTTAAGTTTTGTAAAGTTGTTTTAGTTTGGGTTTTATTTTTCTAATAGATGTTTAGATGTTGTATATTTTTTTCAGTCAGACATTATTTAATCATTAATAACGTAGAGATTTTATCCTATTAAGTCGATATAAATATACTAGATTATTATTATTTCCATGAAAAATAATTTACAATAACCTTTTAAAGTTATCAAAGTATTATCGAAATAAGGATGATCAATGTAGAGCGAACAAAATAAGTTTTCGCATACGATTAAAAAAAGTTTTTCGCACGTATCGGGAAAATGATGGAATGGTTATATTTTTGACGTGCCAAAGAGGAAAAGTTACCGCGGGGCGGGGCGACCGATGCCAACAAACAGCTGATTGGTTCGAATACATGTGTCGCGTTTTTCTGTAGGTATTTTTTTTTCTTTTATTTATTTCTTTGAACAACTTTTTTTGTAGGCCGTATTGATTTTCCGTTCAAACTTAATTGACAGAGCCATTGTTATCTGTGTGTGCGTGAGATGTTTTTTAAAGGAATATATTTTAATAAAAAATAATTTGAATATTCATTTGGTGTTCAACACCTAATTTGAGAAGTAATTTGATGGTTACGATAAAAGCAGGTGCATTATCATTAGACCATGAATTTATTGCCACATCATTAATTTTCTCATTATTATGATATTAAGTGTATCATTATTCATTACATCATTTTGTTATCACCCACTTATTTTTTTGATAAAAATCGGTGTTATTATCGTAACGTAACACTCAATTTAAATATATTATATTAAATTATGATTATCTCTACAATATTAACACATTTCAAATTATAACAAAATTATCATGGTCACAATTTTTTACTACTTTAAATTGTCAAAAAACATGAAAATGTCTTAAAATAAGACTACAACTCATATTAAAAAAGAACAAATGTCTTATTCATTAAATTAAAATTATAGAAAAGATATTTGATCAAAATTCTAAAATGACAAAATAAGATACTAAAAAGCTAATATCAAAAAACCCTAAAAAAACTATTTCTAACACCAAATCCATAAAAAAATAAAGCAAATCTTGACGCTAGGAATATAAAGATTATACTACCGTCGACATAATAATTAATGAAAGTAAAAAATAGAAGAAAAATCATAAATAATACGAACATAACGTAACAAAAGTATGATTATACAGATTGATTGCACGATAACTTTTTCTGCGCATAACATGCTCTTGCGCAGGTCTTGTAGGATTTTTTATAACTGGCAACACATTTTTCTGTTAAGAACTTTTCTTTACCATTTTATCTTAAAGGGCTGTTATGTGGAAAATAATTGTATTTTATTGATAATTTTACTTAGTACTTAGAGAGTTAGATATTAAAGCTTCCAAAATTAAAAACAATATCACCAAAATATTATTTAATATGCACTTGCATATCTAATATAATATCAGAGTTTATTAAAAAAAAATATCACCATCATGACTCTCTCTCTAAAATAAATATTTTGTCCCTTTACAATCTGCAAAGGTTCTAAATTGCAAAACTTTTGGTATAACTTACAACAAGTCTATTTCCTGCTCATTTCTCAAAGAATGAAAACTAATGATCGGCCCACAAATAAATAGGAAGTAAAAAACAAAGCAATTTTTGTATAGTGTCTAGCTTGTCAAATATTTTTGAGAACACTTCTAAATTAAAATGTAATTTATTTTTAACATTACATTAAGTCTATTCTTTCTATGCCAATAAATAACAATGTATTTAAATTCATATTTAGGCTAAGTTCCATGACACTCTAGTGATAATGTAAAGGTATTATCACATAAAAAAAATATACCACTCTACATTCCTAATTCAAAAATACTTCTATCTATTTAAATAATATTCATTCTGGAACTGTAGAACTGATTTCGTTATTCTAATTTCAAAATTACAGTTCTAATTTCAAAATGATCGATATTCAAACATTAACCACACGGGAGCCAAAACTAAGCCCCTCAACATTGGCAAAGACTAATCTATTCGTTAGTTGTATTTAGACATGATCGCATCATTTTATTCCTTTGAATTCTTAGTCCATTGTACCTAATTAGAGCAGCTCACGTGACTCAATTGTATCCCAACTTCGTTGCTATGAATCAGTCATTTTAATTGTACACGCGGTCATTAAAATTCTGTGGCTTTGATTAATATTTAGATTGTACAATTAGAACAAGCAACAATCATCGACCGATTTGTATTAGTATATAAGGGACCTAAATAAGTTTATTTTTTAACATTAAAACGTTGGAAATGGAAACATCTCAGCATTTTACGACAAACAGAACACCGTCTCTGACATCAACTTTTATAACCGTTCAAACAATTACAACGGATCGCGGTGTCCCTCGCGACTGCCGGCAACTGCCCGAGAGCGACAGAGACAACCATAAACTACTCCGCTACGCCCATCAATGTCTAATTGCTTTTATTATTTTAAGGCATCGTAATCATTATGGCCGCAATAAAAATTGTAATTACTTCTCATTAGTTCAATTAAGAATTTTCTAGACACGGTTTAGTTGATATGTTGATTGCAAAATGGTTTAGTCTAGTGATGCATTGTGTTGAGAAAGCGGCTTTTTATTACTATTACGTTATTATTAATTCCCTTGTCTGTGGGTGAAATCTGATGTCGATAATCAATAAATTTTATGAGTGTTAGACACGGCTCGTATCAATCAATATTAATGATCATTCCGAAATTTGGAACTAATCGACGTATTTTAATTTTTAATATCCATAAGTTCTAATCTTTCCGAATAGGTACTTAAACGGCTACAATTCGAATTTTGAAATGGTTTTGTTTTAAACCGACAAAACGGTTTCGAACAAATTCAAAATTACGCGCGTTTAATTTTCAAATTAAGCACACGTCTATAAAGTGTGTTAACTACAGAGATAATAGAGTGTATAAAACAGTCGATGTAACTTGTAAAGAGAACGCGCGAAGAAACAAAACCGCGAAGTGCGAGGGAACGAGGGGGCGAGCTCGGAACTCGAGGAATGCAAAAGGAACGCGTGACGTACTCGCGGGGAAAACTTCGCCAAAAAGTTTTCATGCACGTGACTAACACGTGGTCTTGGGTGAAAAATCGCGCAGCCCCGCGCGTTCCTTGCACCCCCCCCCCCCCTTCGTGCCCCCCTCCCGCGCAGTCACCCGCGACCCCTCGCACCGGGACTTTGAGAAGTCCTGTCTAAACGAAACAGTCTAGGCGGGAAGATGCGGGCTCAACTTTATTGCACCGACTTGACTTTTTCCGTTCTTTTAGTTTAGTTTGGTTTAGTTTAGTATTGTAACATATTACTATAGAATTTCTTATTGTACAGTTGCGGCGGCAGTCCCCAGGACGGCGGCAAGCTGTTTTACCCCTACTTGAAGACGTCTTCCCTACAAAGGGACTTCCTATTTGCCAGTGGCTCCGGTATGTAGCTTGTAGTTAGGCAGTTTATTTGTAGATCACAATAGACTTGATAAACTTTAGAAGACTTTGGCTAAGTCACCAACAATTCATTAAGTATAAACTTTTCTAAATGTCACTTTAATAAATACTATTCTATTTACTTCCAATTACTTAACAACTGAAACAAAGAATGAATAATGAAACAAAAAGTTTAATCCAAAGACATTCGAAATTTAAACTAATTCGAATCAAATTATTTCTAGTGCAAAATCGAACAATAATTTGAATACAATTAAACAAAATAGCCAACCTAACAAAACAAAAACACATTTTAAACACAATAATTAAGGAGAAAGTATTAAATTCATTCGGCTTAATTATAAAAACCAACTTGCATACGGTTGAAGTAATTAAAATTGTCAATGCATAAATTATGTGAAGCGAGTAATAACAGCTTTTGTACACATCTGTAAACTATTTTATCTTAAGTATGATCGCCGTAACGACGTGTGTAGTATTAAGGGCCAGTTAACCATAAACAACAAATGTTTGTTTATGTAAAGTTAATTCTTTCCAAGTTATATTCATCTTTATTGATATCTCGATCGCGGGATCAACTGAATTAGTTTGCCTACTGAGTGATGGGCCACCGTTTGACATATGGAATCGATTAAATTTTATCGATTTAACGAGGCGAGTTGTTTGCCAAAATCAATTATGGGATTAGTGGCGACCACACAGGAGAAATACTATTTTTTATATATTTTTTTTATAAAAATTTCTGACAAAATAAGTTACATACAAGTCTAACCAGATGTCAATTTGGATTAAATATTTATTATTTAAAATGTATCGTTCGTATTTTCTAAATCTAAATGTTTCCTCTAAATGCTTTGCACTTCAGTAAGTCAGTTTTCAATCAAAACTCCAGATTATTCCGACAACCACTCACCTAACTTACTCAAAAACCGCTTCTGCACGTAATAAATATTGTTAACCGAAACTAGAGCAATACAATAACACATTCACATCAAAATTGAGTTATCATTAGTCCGGTTTAGCGTCTTGAGCCGCGGCCGCTCCTCCCGCCCGACATAGTTTTATGGCGAGCGCGCGGCGCCCGAGTTCCATCGCAAACAAGCACGATTAGATCGACTCCGAGAACTGCCCATAAATTCAACCCTAAAACAACCGCTCTGTTTAGTTTGGAAGCACCCATCCCAGTAATTATACAATAATTCATACTTTAATAAATACTAATAAATCGTTCGCTCACTCCGTCGGCTCGCAGCATTATCGACCATTATTACACGATGTAATTACACCCAATAAATTACCAAATAATACATCAATCAGATGTGTTATAATTTTCTTATTATTACATTATTTTTTTTACTTTTTTATTGGACAACGGGCAATTTTATTAAAATTATAATGCAGCGGCCGGCTCCAAATTGGGGTTGCTGGAGGCTAAGTTTCGATTTAATTATATATGTAATGTTTAATGATATATTCTTATAATAAGCTACCTGATGCTCTCGGTGGGCATAAATCAAATATTTCATTAAAATTCGGAGAGCTTACAACCCTTCATTTGGGTAGTTATTAGTCTGGGGATACGATTGTTCGCGAAATCGTCTAAGTATAGGTGAGTGCCTAATTCTGTGTGGAAATAGCATTTTTGTAGTGACGTTGATGAATGGGATCGATTTAATCCGTTCGATGATGTATATTACGGTGAGATTGGTTCAGTTGAGTCTTAGTCATCACTTCGAGTTCGTAACGATTTAGTTTAGTTTAGATCTTTCTTGTATTAGTGTTCTTAGAAAACTTTACTGTGTTTTCTCTAGTTTGTTTTTCATGTAGATTAGATATAGTGTGTTAGTTTCAGGTGCTTTTAGGATTCTATTATTAGATTTTTTCATACATTGTTCTAGATGATGAAGGTACAAAATAACAGGAAAATGTTGATTGTTTTGTATCCTGTATTATATACTATACTATAATTATTTACGCTATACTCTACAGGAAAATATATTTCCTTATTGGTATATGAATGACTTCGTTCAGTCATTGTAAAAATCGGTTACTGAGAAGGAATATAGGTACATTGATATACTGTGAAGCGTTGCTGTATTTAATTATTTTTATTTTAAAATTTAGCGCTTTGTAGGATCTTATGAAAGAAGAAAAGTTATGTCTGAATTTAGGGAATTCCTGACTGTCAAAGTAAATATAAAATCACGTTATGTCAGAACTATTTTAAATATGCTTCATTTATCAAGCTTACAACTACATAGTTAGTCAAAATAAAGCAGGATAACTTAAAATATTTTTTACATAAATCCCGAAAATCGAATCATTAAAGAATTCTGCTTTATATAGCTTTACTGTGTATCAATAAACTATTTTTCCAAACAAACGATATTAAATCCTCCCATCCCAAAAATAAAAAAACAAATATCTAACACAAAATAAAAAAATACCTCTTTCTTAATCTAGACCGAAAACAACATCCGCCGTACAATATAATTTAGCGCCAACGTTAAATGAGTTTAATTAATTCTATTTATAGCCAACACTTAGAAGTTGTCGAATTAAGACTAAACAGTAGCAGTCGTATTATTAGATGATCCACATTGTTCTAAAATTAGCGACACTGCCATTCATTTAGCTTCCGAAATCCGTTGATTACCGACCATATGGTCCGTTGAAGTTTTTAAAAAATAACATTTCTGAGTCATAAGACAATAAATAGAAATAGTTTTATTTGACCCGCGGCTTCTCCCGTATAACATACACTTCTAGTGCCATATACATCTACAAAAAAGCTACATTTTGGTTACACTTGCATCCTTAAAAAAATGTAAAAAGATTTCCATACGAGCTTACATACTACAAACCAACTGAATAAGAAACTCCTTTTAAATCGTTTCGATAAAAGATCTTTACTTCTTGCTTAAAATACCGACTGTCACTACTTAAAACTCTACTAAAATGAAAAGTATCACAATAATATTAACTTTACTTCAACCAAAAAACATCCCAAAACGGCCGGCTTATTATTAACAATTGAGCATCACAACACGTTCTTTAATCAATGCTGGTACGAGATTTCATTCAAGCGGCGTACAACCAGCAACGAAAGTCACTTAACCTTCGCGGAGCATCTAAACGAAAAGTGCGGAGCGACTTTCGTTGGCGACTGTACACGGTCGGATCGACGCCTGATTTCCGAGTCGCATTTAGTACGAACACCAGTTTCTGTGTGATAACTTATCTGTTGATTTCATTCAATCTGTTTAGAAGATACTGCGTGAATGGATTAAATGAAACTTAAGATGTTAGTATACTAAGTTTTGTTTTAGATAGACGTTGAATATAAAAAAAAACAGTACAAAGTACTTTAGTTTAACTTGCACTTGCTACAAATGCTAGAAAATCCATATAAAGACGACATAAAAAGTTATTAAATACAATTTAATTCATTTTCTAACCATTAACAAAGTGTTTCCTTTCTTCTTTTTTTGTGTAGAGAAAGAAAACTTTGAACAAAAACTTTATTTTTAAATAATAAGGTATAGTTATATAGAGCCCTCAAGCAACTACTGAATTTTATCGATCAAAAAACAGTAATAAATAAAAACCAAATACATTAGTATGCAGATATCACCTGCGCCACATCTGGCTAAATAATTATGAATTACGAGTGTTTCTATCATAATTATTAGGTATAATAAAGGGTTGAATCGTTAAAATGAATATGTAATTATAAAATTTAGTTCATGCTTATTCAACCAATCGAAAAGGGTTTAAATTAAAAATTAAAAGCTCTGACATAAAGAATTCAGTTTTTTGTGTTGTTAAATATTTCTTACTGATAGTGGCATAGTTTTTAGTACCGAGAAAGATCAAGAAAAGTACAATAAAATACTCAAACTCAACTTCAAATAATAATACTGACTCTATTTTTTCCTAAAAGATCACATAAGAAATCCTTTCATATCTAAAACTATCTCGTAATCATCAAGAGAATTTCATACCCCATTTATTTTCAGAGTATAACAAAAGAATCATACTTCGAAAATAATATTTGAACCTAGTTCAAAAAACAAAAGAGCAAAGTGCTTAACTAACAGAAATACTTACATAATCACAACTCTATAATCACTCAATTCTACAAAAAAAAAACCGTATAAAAAGTAAACCTACTAACAGAAAGAAATAACCTGCTAGCAGAAGCAAATAATCCACTTCTTTTTGAGTTCCTTTAATTGTTTGTTTCGAAACTCCGGCAATTCTCTCGAACCTTTACAACAGATACCTTGACTCTACATTGTCATTTCTTTTCTAAATAATCATACTTTACGAAAAACATTTTAACCTATTAAAAAAGGACTAAGTTGTTCGTAACTGTCTAAAAGAAATACTAACATGATCACACCTCCAAAGATACGAGTAGTTAAAACATCTATTAGAAAATATAAATCATTACCTGGTTCCGATTCAGAAAAAAAAGGAAAAAGTGTTTATAACTATCAGAAAAATCACACTTTTATCGTTACCTTATTCAAAAAACAAAAGAGCATAAGTGTTTATAACCTACTAATAGAAAGATTCACACTTCTATCATTTTCCAATTCAAAAATCAAAAGAGTAAACCTACTAGCAGAAGAAAATAACCCACTAAGCAGAAAGACCAACACACACACCTCCAAAGAGTTCCTTCAATTGTTTGTTTCGCAACTCCGGCAATCCTCTCGAACCTTTTTGCTTTTCCGTTCTCTCCCCCCGGTATTCTTTCAACACGTTCCATTGAGACCTAATCTTTCTTATTTTCACACATATTTGAGGTTTTTCAATGTAACTTAGTGGCGTGAAGTCTTTTGTTTATTGAGTCAACGAAAAGAGAACGTTTTAACTCTTTTTGATGGTTTAAGGTCTTTGTGACTTGTATTTTGTGTATGTTTTTTGATCAATTGTACTTAGTATGCTAGGTATGTGTTAGGTAGTAGTGAAATGGTGATGTTTAATGCACTTGTAGAGCAAAGTATTCTTGTAACACAATAATATTTGCTGCGAAGACGCACTAAGCATATAAGCATAAAGTTAGAAACTACAATAACGAAAAAGTATCGTATTTTAGATCTCTTGCAATCTTTAGTTACAAAATATCTGATAAAAATTCTTAGTTAAAATAATTCAGATTTTCATTGATATAACAAGAAGACGGGAACAAAAATCTGCATCTCAAAGCTTTTGACTTAAATTTCTGAAATACACATAACCCACCTTATCCCAAGTCGGTATAAACGCGAATCAGTCCCATCTCAATTTCACTAATAAACCCATACAATCAATTGTAATAATTTCTCGAGTGTACATTAGAGTATGCAGGGATGTGGCTACTTATTATGATTGTTTAAATCGTTCAGCAGTTAATCTAATAACCTTGTTTAAATCAAGTGACTTCTTCCTAAGGGGGAATGCCGGAAGTATTTTGCACTACTAAGAGGGATACGGTATTGTACTACGATTTTATACATGCTTGTTTTAATGTAGATACTGTATGAGGGTCTTTAGAACAAAAAAGGTCAGATATGAGTAGACTGTGTTTTGTTTCTTACATACTTTTGAGTTAGAAATGGAATGGAACTATGGAACAAAATTTGAACTTAGAATTAATGTTGTTTTAATGAGGGTTTATGGCATCTGTTGTGACTATACTTTAGTGATGAAATTGTATGAAAAAATACTTGTGAATAAAAAAAATTATGGACTTGGAATTTAGGTAAATTAGATTTTGTTTAGGTACTTGACATTATTAGATACGTAAATATGAATATACAAATAGTTATGTTTAAGTTTATTTACACGAACCTAAGAACATACTTTAATGTGTACGTAAACAAATAATTACTACATTTTATTGCACAAAAAACACTTAATCATTAACCAAAAATACATAAACAATACCCGACACAAAAAAAACGAGTTATCTCAAACAATAACTTAAAGGCACAAACAATATTGTAATTCTAATTAAGTGTTAATGAGGGCTCATTAGCGGTACAAGGAAACTTATAATCAATCGCTTATCTGTCCTAATGTACGACCACAAAGTTACACAACTGTTTACAACACTGTTTTTCCAGTGCGTAATTTAATTAAGAAAATATTACGCCTCATTAATGGACCTAGTTCGGAATAGAGGGGTGGAGACGTCTTTCTATAAAATTGTATTCCATTTTTATATTTTTTTAACTTTGTTCTTTGTTGGTAGGTTACAAAATATTATTAATGTTTAAAGAAGTACAAAAGGAAAATGGAAAAACTGCAACACAATAAATAAAAAAGTACTAATTTTAACTGTCAGAGGTACCTATTTACAGTAAAATAGGTACCTTAAGTTTCCTATCGATCAATTTTTTTGGCACCAGAAAACGTAGTTATTAGACAAAAAACATATTTTGTGCTTTTATTAAGTTCCGTTTAAATCCAAATACAGCTCTCAGAAATATCAGTATTCCTATTATTCTGAAAACTATACTGGCAGGTTAGAAAATCAATCAATACTTTTTAGAATTCATTAAACTAGGATTAAAAAAAAGAGTATTTCAAAAAGCTCGAGCCCTGTTCTTAAAAATGTTTAACTGTCATTACGCAGAACACATTTAAACTATACGAAGAAAGACCGACAAATATTCGATAATGCAATACGTTTGGTATTTATTTAAGCACAGAAAGGTTAAATAAAAACCAACCAATTACGTTTGGCGCGTCGTTATATTTCTTGATCTTTGATGTTCTTAATTAGGAATTGTTTGCTGACACGAGGGTTAATGTAGTCCGAATTAATAGCTCATTTATGACGTGTATAAAATACATAATATTATAGTATGAGACTTAGTTGAGCGGTGTTGTTTGAAGTGTACATTTTATAATATAAAAAAATGTACATGTGTGTGTTTTGCTTGCTGTAATGTTTTATGTCTTCGTTGAAGTGATGTTAAGTTATGTTTTGGTAGTTTAAAAATTGCACTAATTATAAGAGTGTCGAGTCTGTTCGTGTATTAATCTATGTTTAGATAAAGTAAGGATGTTCGAAGGCATTAAAAAGCTAATTAGTTTTGAAGTCTGCGCTCGTTTTGAATTAAATGTTTTCTGTAATTCAGACTGGAGTTTTTTTGTGGATATAAAACTCCTCTTTTGTTATAAATATTTGAGCTTTGTGTTATTTATTCAATTGTTTTGTCACTTTTCACGTTATATGTTCGGAAAAAAATACCAACAATTGAATGAAAAACATGTGTCTACTGTTGACGGGTTCACTTCCTCTCTATATCGGCAAAAAATCCCCGATTCCAAATTATTATATAGTTCCTTAACTATTTACTATTTATTTACATGTAAGTAAGAAGGTAAATATAATTTCCTTATTATTATTCCTTATACCAATTGTTTAACTATTGGATTTGTTAACAGTTTTTTTGTAATAGGTAAAGTACCACTTTCCGTTGTTGAGAAACTACATAGTACTACAAATCAAAATTTTAAGCTTTTATTGGCCCCCAACCTTCCGATCGATCTAAAGGAAAAGAGAGATCATCAACCTTTGGTCCTTATCTTCGTTTAATCTTAAGTATAAAAAACGGTCTAATTTTAAAGTGAAGTCTAGATTTTGGCTGTACCAATTGCTAGGATATTCATTTATATTTTGTACAACAAATAAAATATTCCTAGTTATTTTTTTTTGTACTTATAAATAAGTTATGGACACATAATGCTTTTATATACATAGGCTACTAATGAATGTAATAAAAAGGTATTTTTTTTTATAATTTAGTCATCACAAGATCCTTAGCAATAAAGAGAGCAATTAACAACTAAATAAATACAACACCAGTGTTATTTAAAAACAATAAAAAAATAATAACATTGACGTGGAAACATCCGTTACATAACACAGTAAATTACTTCTATATTTGTTTAAAGAAAACTATTACAGGCAAACATTTCCCGCCACAATAAAATAAGGCAAACACTTGTAAAAGGCAGGTCAATCATTCTTAACCACAACTCAAACAATTGAAGTAATACACATTACCATCGCTCGTAAATGTTTAAAATCGCGATGCCAATCGTAAAACTCCACTCCAGCTTATAATTTAAAACGAAAAAATAAATAGACGATTCAGAATTAAAATCGCTAATGACTAAGACCATTAAGTTAATCATTTTAATTAGACGTTGGTGTACGCTTGCGTTTCTATATTTTTTCGTGTAAAGGGGAACGCAGGCTGGCTCGCCGCGGTCACGACCGCTTCGCTCGCCACCTATACAATGCCACACGACATCATTATTACCAACTTAAGCTCCCGTTTAATGCCGCAGTGTATAGCGTATACATTAATTGGATCTTAATTAACTTGAAGTACAGTAGCCACACTAAAATCTATCAAACGTCATAAATAAACACAAACGAGTCTGTACTTCGTTGTCATTTATTGGGGTGATAAAATTAGATGTTTTTGTTAAGCCGACTGAACGAGCTACTTAATTGAATTTATTAATTTTATTATACCTCTAAGGAGGTCACAAGTACTGTCTGGTGATAATGATGACTCTAAAAAAATATAATTAGTACTACTTCTTGTACGTACAACATTATAGATTCGCCCTATTAAAATTAAAAAGACTGGCGTTCGAATTTTTAAATTTCTTTTGCTCTTTTTGGTGCCAAACAGATGTCGATGTAAAAAGTCTTGAAGCAACGAAATAATTAAACGTAATTAATTTGATTCCTTTATTGATCAAATGAATATTGTATTTCATTAAATAAGAATAATTTGTAAAACAAAAATGTGAAATTTTAGACTCTGCTTACCTTAAAAACAAACTTAAAAGAGAAATTCTCAATTCAATACACTGATTAACGAAAGGCTTCTAGATTTGTAAGTATTACCATTTCACTGAATTAAAAACCCCTTCATTTAGTCCCTGTCTTCGTCAGTCGTGATTTCGTGAAGGATGTGTCGCGGAGCTACGAAGGTAATTTATTTGCACACCTTTTCGAAATCGTAAATTTTTAAGATGTTCGGAACATTACCTCATACTGAACTTAGCTAGAAAGTTTATACTAGAAGTTATTTTTTTTATCAAAACAAATTTTTTTTCATTATTTACAAAGTTACTCAGTTATATAAAAGCGGAAACCCTTGCCAGTATGACTTTTACAAATTTTACCTCTCGTATAATGTCGTTCTAACATTTTCTAGTTCTGTGACACATAGCCGTACGTAACGCTCATAAGTCTTGTAATATACAAAAAAAAAGACTTCTCAGAACTAGATATTAGATAAACCCAAAATTATTGAATCTATACACCTAACTTTTAAACTATCGCGCTGCATGTTTATGGTAATAAAATTTTCGGGAATAAGCGCGTAATACCTTTTTTATACACTTACTTTTCTACACACCTACTAGGTACTATATATAATCCAATATAGTATCATAACACAGTATTTAAAAGTACACAAAATAAAATGCGTAAGGAAGAGGATCACGGATGCCGCATCCAAACTTTCTCAGTTGCTCGTCTCGAAAAGATTCAGACGGACATCTGAATAGCGTCTCATTATCTTTAATTATATACTGATTCTTCGGAAGGGTGCCCGCTTTACTTATTGCTGCGTTCCCAATTATAAACTGCTATATATTTAGTTTTATACTCAAATATACTCGGGTTTCGTAATCAAAACCTTTAATTTATGTTCTTGATTTCACCTTGAACGGATCAAGGATTGAATGGTTTAATTGTGAGTTTCGGTTGCTAGCTTATAAAAATAATTTGTTCAAGTAAATATTCTAGGACGATCATACTTCGTCGCTACAATAGAATGATTCTCTAGTGATAGTACACATGTGTAATAAAAAGTAGGAAAATATTTGGTCGTCCTGTCTAGCAATCCGCATTGACTTGACCAAAGCTGCTCTCTATAGCAATGAGTAAGTCAAAGAACGTAAAAATCCAAAACAATAATGTTTACCAAACAAGAACTTGCACAGATTATAGAGATCATCCTTTATATTAAGCTGAGAAAGAGCCACACTCACAATAAAACATTAAAAAAACTGTCAACAAACAAAACTGCGCATCAACTATTACTTTCATTAAAAACCCCGATATAAAATAGAGAATCTTTTCAACGGCACTTATTAGAGGGTGAAAAGGGGATGCCAAGGTAAAAAGTGTAATTATGTTGATTATTTAGGCCTTAATGCGCCGACTATCCCGCGCCTCCCCTGGCGTCATTAATCGCCCCCCACCACCTTACAGCCTTTATTATTTCGTTTCAATTATTTTTGTGATTATCTTTTTATGGCGGGCGAGCATTAAAACTCGAAAAAATAACAGTGGACATTAAATGTAATTAGAATCGAAATTACGAGATGTCACCACTGGGTGTTTGTGTTTTTAATATTATTAGGGTTCTGTACGTTTAAGCTGCGTTTGTCGGTTTATGGTGCGTTTTAGGTCTTCAACTGTTTTTATTTGGTAAGACGGTTTGTTTGATTGTGTTTTATTTCTTTTCGTCGTGTTTACTTTGGTAAATTATATGATGGTTTAGTAGCTGCTTGTGTATGTGAACTGCAAGAGAATGCAAAGTGAAATGGTAAAGCTTGATGTACGTAACTTCGAGAGGCGAGAGGGAAACATTTGAACCTCTGTTTAAAGATATCTCTGTCAAGCAAATGATTTGATTTTAAGTTGAACACTTATTACACCGTTTTCTTTTTAAAATGATTATGTAACTCACACCACATAGTGAAATAGATGTATTTACGGATGAATACTTGATTCTACCATATTCTATACATAAAATGTTATACATGTCTCTTTGTACCAAATGTTCAAACAGTAGCCAGTATCTGTCCTGATACTTACCGCTACCGTTTTACATTAAGCATAAAAAACTTATTATAAACACTCACACAAATGTCAGGCATTAATTTCTATAGCAACGGAAATATAAAAACACGTATACTTAATACTAAGTTCGACGCGTGACTATTAACAATAGAAGTTGGATTTGCCAACCCTTTGATTCGAGTAACTAATGAATAGACGACACGTACAATGAACTAACAACCTTAATTCCACTTGATTACAGTTCAAATTTGATTTTTATGACGTAGTTAATGCATATTATTATTAAGAGAATTTTATGGATGAGCAATTTTTATGATGGTACTGGTAACGACAAAAGGTAATTACCGAAAAGATTTTAGGAATTAATCCTTCTAAAAATTTAATAATAATTCTTCTAGAGCATATTCTATGTACAATCGCACACAGTTTAAAAGTCACATGATCATCAAAATAATTGACAAATAATAACAAAAAGCCTCTATCCACTTTTATCATTGCTTGTACTATTGTGAAGTGTAGAGAATTGCACAGATGTTTAGTTATTGTTAAGTTAATCGGCAAAATCTCTAACTGCTGCCCACAGCACGACTCCCATTGACAGTCAAACTTATTTAAAACAAATGACAAACGGTTACTTTTGTACGAAACCCTTTTCAATAAATGTATAAATCTTTTTGAAGTAAAAATGTATTACGTCACTTTAGAGTTAAGTTTTAGTTTAGATGCATGCTGGCTCTATTACTTAAAAGTGTAGCGAAAGATGTTTTTTTTTTATTCAGATTCTTTTTATTTAAGGGTTATGTAAAGGCACGTGGCCAGAAATCGCAAAGGACAGACAAGTTCGGAGGACGGAGGGGGAGGCCTTTGCCTTTTATAAAAAAATGTAAAGGTATCTAATAGAAAACATTAAAATGACTGTACTCGCAAAGTATACTAGATTGCCCGGATAGTTTCGTATCCGATCGGTTGTTTTTGGGTTTTAACCATAAGTTGTTTCGCGTGAGAAAGTCTCTATAGATTCCATGCCCAATATAGTTATAGAAAACTTTTTAAACTGTGTTTATACAAAGTTCAAAGAGTATTTTGGGACCTTTAATGCAGAGACATGTTAGTAATTACCTCTTGTGACTGTCTCTAGTCCCACAGCGCATGTAATGAGCCTACTGTAAAGGTAGGGGATTTTTGGCGCTTGCTGTGCAGATAAATTGAAAACATGTTTATTTATATATTTATTTCATTAAAGTGACTTTTTTTGACGTATTTGAGATAATAACAGTAAAAAAAAAAACAATTAATTTTTTTCTTGCAATAAATGTGATATTTAGAGTAACGTCAAAGCTGTTTTTTAAGGGTAAAATTAAAAGTATATAAAGTATATAATACCACAAACAAAACATCTTATTAATTACTCAACACTCCTCATTTCCGCTTTAAGCGTCAAAATGACACCAAAATACGGAATAACTTCGATATAAAACTGAAATAATTATGTCCGCATTTCACGAACGTGTGGTCAGCGCCGATCACGCGGGATTGGCAGGAAACGCAAACGATAGGGTGGCCATGAGACCCCTTGAATAATATGGACGAATATTATTTATTTTGTAAAAAAAAATGGGAAATGATTTTGGTAAATAAATGAAGAAGGAATTTTGATTGGTTGTGTGATGCAGACTATTTGTTTAGTGCTTGGGCTAGATAGTTTTTATTTTATTTGATTATGTCAACTTGTGCGTTTTTGGAATGTATATCCAATATACGGTTTGATGTATAAAAAAATGAGGTACTCAAGTTTTATAAACATTCTTATTTTTTAGTAAAAGTGTTGTAGTTAAAGTACAGCTAAAATTAACTTTTCTCTATAATCAGCAATAAATAAAAACCAGTTTACAATAAAACCACTTATCACAATTTATACTCCATATCCAACAACAACAATCCTAAAAAAACCGTTACCAGAAAAAAAACACAAAAATACAAAAAAAAAACATGAAATTGCAATTCCCAATAAGCCAAAATCATGGCGGCATCGTCCGTTGAAAATTGAAAGTGCGGCCGAAAACGCAGTGGACATTCATTGATGTATCTCTTCATCTATTATTATATTTACCGAATGCGTTTATGCCCGGCGTTACTGAAAGCGAAACCATTTTCAATTGTTATCCCTCTCACCGCTTAATTGACCGATATTTGTAAATGCCTGTGGTTAATTTTGTGTTTTCAGGGATATAGTTGCGTTTTGTACTGTTTTTGCGGAAGTTGGGGGTTGAGGTTTGTGTTTATAGGTTGGTTTAAAATAGTGTGTGGTTGCAAGGTTATGAGATGCCAGCCGTGTTACTTAAAAACAGATTCACATGCATTTATGTAATAGACTTTTGTAGAAAAAAAATGAAATGAATACGGAATAGTATGCGTTGAGGCCTCGGGAAAAGTTAAAACGTGAATAAAATAACTTTAAACAACAAAGGAGCGATATTTTTTTTCGTATTATGTCGCAAATAATGTATACCGTGTTATAGTTTTTATACTCTTTGGAATATTAACGCATTTTTTTTCCATTTACCTATAGTTAGCAAAAACAGTAACGCATATACGTGTTGTGCAGTTTGGCGTTATTTTATGTTACTTTTCCAATAAAGTCCGTTTTAATAAATAAGTAATAAAATGAAAAATTAAGATATAATTAAAAAATCCTATCTACTTTACCTATCTACCTTAGCAATCCCAAAAAAAGCCATAAACACTCATCGACAACTAACGATGTAATAATGAAACACTAAACTAACTAGAACAAACACTTCAATAAACAACAAAATACAAACCCATCTTAGTATCAAAGTATGAACTACATCTAATAACAGTACTGCTAAAACATGTACTAGATTCACAAACATTATTGTCACCACATGAACTTTTTACAGCTTACCCCTAATCTTGTTTGCATTCTAAACAGTAAGCTTTTATACAGCATAACATAATCTCAGTGTAATAAACACGCCATTTCGTCTGTATTCACGAGATTATTCTATTGTCCTGCATTTGATTGTTGGATATGTTGCTGGACTGCAAAGTTGGTGATTTCTAGGAATTTCTCTCAATCAACCGGAATATAGAGCGTTGTGATCTACCTTACGATGAGCCTTCGGCTTCATCGTCGATATGAACAATATCATTTCTTAATATATTATAATAACACGACAAAGATCACACACAACATGGCTGGATAAAAAAAAATATTCCATTTTTATATCAATCAAAACCGAAGGAGCTTCTTCACATGGACTTCTGATCAAAAAGTTCTCTAATTTCATAGCAAGTTTGAAAGTGTCAAGATTTTCTTCAACGATTTAGGGAAAGCCGGCAATAGATCAAACTATCAGGCTGGCAAAAAAAATCTGATGAACAATTTACGGCATAGAAGCAATATCTCGAATGCAACAGCTAAGCGTAATTTTTTCGTTCAATAAGTAATTTCAGCTCAAAGATCGGCATCAAATTCTACTGTAACATTCCTCAGCTTAATCCGCATATGTAACTTCAAACAAAAAGTGAGAAACTTAGCAGCGCTTATTAACAGCAGCATCTAGAATTTACGCGAACACCCGTCTCTAAATAACACATTAGAGGGAAATTTTACGCGTTCGTTGCATTTCCTTGACCATTACGATTGTTCTTGTGATGTGTAAGTAATAAAAGCATGCTTCTATGCCGCTATTAATATTACAGTTCAAAGGACTTGTGTCGACGCTTCATTTTATACTACTGAGCGATTAGGACGATTATATTTTTGTCTGTTTTTCTTTGAGTACTTGTTTGAGTGATGTGATGAAGATGAAGGGATGGTAGTCAAATCGAATGGATGTTGTATGCACCGATCGCTATGAATATGTGAGATAATATTTTTTTGACGACCTCCGTGGTCGAGTGGCGTACGCACCGGTTTCAAGGTGTCGCTAGCTCTGAGGTCCCGGGTTCGATCCCCGGTCGGGTCAATGTAGAAATCATATTTTCTACATTGCCTCGGGTCTGGGTGTTTGTGGTACCTTCGTTGTTTCTGAATTCCATAACACAAGTGCTGAATAGCTACTTACTTTGGGTTCAGAGCAATGTATGTGATGTTGTCAAAAAAAAAAAAATTGGCAGTTTGATTTTCGACACTAGAAATCTTCAGAACCTTATTCAACCATTCGTCATAGTGCAATCGTTTTATTGACAGTTTTGCAGGGAAATCTTAAAAGAATAAGACTATAAAACCCTCAATGTCCAAAATGATTGGACTGGAATTCTAGCTGATGTCTTTATTAAAGAAGTTAATTTTCTTTTTCCTGTGCTGTTATTGAAACAGTACATTTACTATTTGACCAACGACAATTTTCCTAACCCAAAATGCATGCTTAAAAATATGGCCATCACATATTATATTCAACTGATGCCCCATATTAGACCCTCAAAATTTTGACCTTATCCGTGACCAAATTCTTTATCGGGCAGCTGTTATATGCTATGTTTTTCTTTCGTTCTCAGATCAGCATGGATATGAGAGGGACTTAGAGTCGCAAAATAAAATGTACAATTGTGCATACCCTTCAAAAGATACCTGGATGCTTACTGCTCTGTTTACCCACTTCAATCAAAACCGTGAGTATAATATTATTTCCATGCTGGTCAAAGAACAAAGTATTAATATCGGCTAGCACCTTTTTGTCCTTAAACTTACCTTTTAAAGGTATATCGTGAAGTTAATATAATTTATAAGTTATTGTCTAAGTTAGCTTTTAAAACATAAGCACTAAGTGACCCTATAAAAGGGTTCCTTTTGAGGTATGAAATCTCTTAACATAAAGGATACTAACCATAGTTCTTAAGTTTCTTTTACATTAACTTTTTTATTTAATCGTTAAAACTAACAATAGATCATAATATCATCATCACATCGTATAAAAAGGTCATCCCTGAAAATGGAATGAGTAACTTACTACATATTATGATAGTCACTGCTCCCCTAACCCGCAACGTGTTACAAAAATGCTCGATATGTCAATGTTAAACGTTAAATACACCGAAAAATTAATTATTAAACTGATATTAGTGAATAGTAAATAAGTACCTACGTATTTTGTTAGTCCTATGTTCCTCTAAAATTTGGTTGCACGTTTTGATGAGAACAAAAATTTTCTCATAAAATTGATACGTAGGACGTGCATTGATATTACATTACTCCTTTTTGATCAATTTAGTATGTTCGTCAAAAGTTTTCGCTGATGAACTAGGTAACAAGCAATAAAGGCAGCTTGTAACTATCCCTCTAAAAGCAAATACCTCTTTTAAGTGTCAGAAATGAACACTACATTGATGACCAGCAAGTTTTTGAAATAGGAAAAAATCAGTATTTTTCACACGTACTTCAAAAAAGGAGATGGAGAGGGTTCTCAATTCGACCGTATTTTTTTATATTTTGATGATTATTTAATTATTTGAAAGTTAGTTATTTCTATGTGCTCCTATTTCATTCCCAATTTGGTAAAGTTTTGACATTGGCATCCATAAGAAAACCACTTAAGTTGGTATATTTTGTTTTATATGTTACCAAGGAATCCGAGTACCTCATTGTCTGTTACACGTACATACCAAGTAATTAAGTACGAAAGTCTTGTAATAATAAGATGCAATATAAGCCTGTAGCCGGAGGTGTGCCCTTCTCGAGAGGGCCCTTGTTCCTCTCGTCGCGACAATAGCACTCAGCATTCCTCGTCCGATCACTTATTATTTCCTTATTATTGTTGCGGTATTACTTGACAATTTTATTGTGTTTTATTTATTTTTAAGGGATTTTTTAAAAAAGACTCAATTTTTATATATTTTTTTTGTATTTTTCGTCGCGATTTGGCCAGTGTCTATTCGTATACGAGTGTTGGAGTAAGTATCCTGTGTGTGTGAGCGTGTGTGTATTATGACGACATATAAAAGCTGTGTGCGTGTGTTGATCTATGAATCAGAGATTAAAAAAGTTTTTATTTAATACGTTATCATGGTCACCTTATGCCCGTTTGGGTGATTCTCATATATTTCGATTCTTTAATGTTCTTTGTATCAGAACTAGTTATTTCTAGAAGATTTTACGTTTCTTTGTACGTACAGACAATTTGGGTCACTTCAGTCAAGAATGTTTAAGCCCTCTTCACTCAAGTTAGCTATTGCTTATTGAGAATTAATGGTGTCAAGGGGAAGCTCTATGGAACATAGGTTCATTGGTGTATTGTTACAAGATATATCAATTTTAGTACTTTCTGAAGAATATTATTTACGTAGGTAAAGGAAAAAATTCCGAGCTGTGAACCTAACATTCCGTTGTGGGAAACCGCGCCTAAAAAACATCGACCTACGAAAGAAAGACTGTGTGTTAAAATTTCCAATGCAAATGGAATTTATAATTTGGCCCTTTTCTACCTGTTCCTATATTTGAATATTTCAAATTGGGTAAAAACAAATTCAATTTCGAATATTTATACTGGAAAAATAAATCATAAGTGACTTTCCGAATAACCCTCGTTAGAATTAGAAATCAACCGTCACTGGCCGAAAAAAAAAACAATAATTATAAAGCGCGCGTAATTCTAATTCCGAATTCAAATTAAAGCCGCTTAATGCGCGGGAGCGACCCCGTTAAAAAAAAGAGTTGACGAGTGCTCAGAGGGTGGTAATTTTTCATTAATTTAAGTTCACCATTCCCTGTTTTGTTTGCTTTTAATCGCATTTCTAATTAATCCCGTCGAGAATAACGTGACAACTGTCGACTATGGCCGCCATTTTTTCGAGCCGAGTATAGCAGATGTCGGCCGATTTCCATTTGTTTCTGAGATTAATGATTCGGTACGATTGTGAATTTTTCCGGTCGGCTTTTGTTGTTTTAGAAGCAATTTGTCCGCTTACTTTTGTAGAGAGGCAGTCGTTAAAGCCTCCACAAATGATATTGGAACGAAATAAAAAAAACGAGACAAAACGGGTTTCATGTATTCGATTTCAGTAGCGTGTTAGTATTCTGTGCATTGTATATGAAACTCGAATATAAAAGTTACATGTAGAATTTGACTAACCTCACCTAACAATAAAAAAGTTTGACGTTCGCCTTAATTTTAGTGGGTGGAAAAAATGGCTGGAAGTTGATATCTGGTAATTTCCTATACATATCGAAAGCAATCAATTTTGAATTATATAAATCCTTCTAACTATAATCCTTTTAACTGATAGTAATATCAAAATCAAAATATTTATATTTCAAGTAGTCTTTTTAAGCCCTTTTAAAACCTTAAATTTACTGACTCTAGTTGCAGGTTCCAAAATGTCATTCCAATGAAGAACCGGCAAGAAACTCCATAATATATTTTAAGGCCCAACTATAGGCCCTACAGTAGGGTCCTACACCTTAACATATTCATAAAGTATGGATGCAATACAAGTATTAATTACATCTCCTATTAAAAGCTTCCATGCGTAACCAGTTACGTTAGCTACTGCATGCAAGTGCAAAGAAATTAATATTGCCTGCCCTTGCAATCATTATACACGGCATTTTATTCTTCATGCATTAGTTACTTAAGATTATATGAATATTCGATTGAAATAAGTTATATCTGACAAAAAAACTAAGGTTCTCTGAGGTTCAATATCGTTGCTGATACATTTCTAAACTTCAAAAGCAAAGGATTGTAAATCTTTCAACGGTTGTAAGATATCATCTTTACGTATTGTAAAGCTTAAACTATTTTTTTTACTCATAATAAACAGTTTTCCGACAGTCCTTTGCTTATAATATACAGAAGAAAATGAGCATAAACCATTGATTTAACGTATATAACACGCTTTAACTTAACAGTAGAGTAATAAGAATGACGCTACATTTACTAAACATTTAGTTAACCTACTAACTATTGAAGTCGATGGTATAGTTTTATTAAATTCAATTAGGTATACAAGTTAGGCATCGAAAACACAATAAATAAATAAAAAATTAATTCCTTAAATAATCTTGATGGACGTCGTCTCAAAAAGATGACTGCAACAAACATTGACCCCTCATTCGAAGTTCGAACGCTCGAATCTCAACCCTTTAATACAAGACAGCTCTAAATAAATGACGAACGTAACACGAAGATCACAAATCGCTTTAATATCTGCACAGTTAGTAAAGCTGCCTTTATCGTAGGCTATAAGTGTCTAGAGCCTGTAAATTTTCGCAGTGGCGATCTGTGGCCGGTCTTTGTGCTATTAATTTGTAATGTCCCCCTCTAGCCTAGATGCATAGCCGGCTCTACAAGGGAACGTACGGGGGGATAAGTCGACAGTTAAGGGTTAAGAGTTAACGTTTTAACGTTTTTTGAGTTGTTGAAGGTTGGATAAGATTTGATTTTGTTCTGCATTATTGATGTTCGGTTTTCGGTTTGAAAAATTTATGTTCGGATAAAAAATGTTTTTGTTGTTGACGCCGTTTGTGGATGTGTGTGAATAATTAAGGCTGTCAGTGGTCTGTTTTTTGATTATACTCAATTTTTGTAATAATGTTTTATGAAATCATTACTTTTATGTGTTTTTATTATTAATGAGAGTCAGAGCAATTGTATTCCAATTTGTAAAGTTTTGAAATAAATATTTAAAAACCTTTTGCATTTTGCATATTGAAACGATACCATCAAACAACATGCATCGTAGTCGCATCAAAGATACACATCGTTAGCCAAACGCCTATACACGCAACATATTGGAAATCTTCAGACGTGTCGTCGTTTTAGTACCTCGTGCTGAGCCTTTGCCGATCTTCAATAGGGGTCCGCGTTTCCGATAGGATTAAGCCAGACTTACTGCTCGGTCAGGAACACGGCGCGACGCAGTAACCCCTTACCCCCCGCGCCCCGCGCCACACACCCCACAGCCTGCCTCACCCCCGCCCGCGCCCGCCGCATTAGGAGCAATCATATTCGACGGCTGCTAGGTTTTGGCATCGGTCTGTGTTGCTTAGCCTCGGCCGGCTATTTGTGGAACAATGATTGGTCTTGTCTCAGTTTGTTACGTCGTTTAGGCACAGTTTCGCTTGATTTAATTACATTTTAAATCCAATTTCGATGTGAGAGTAACTTCTCAAAACAACAATCGCTGTTTAATTACTTGGTAGAGGAAAACTGTAGTTGTTCGTCGCCGATTCCTAGAAGCGGTCAATTTCGTGTTAATTTTCTTTGGGTCTTTTAGTTGGTGCTAGGATGGTTTTTAATAAAGTTGTCAAGTCGGTCGGCGTCGTAAGCCTTGAGTTGTCAACGGTAGGCGAGTCCAGAAAGCCTGGCGCTTTGTGCGTAAGTTTATTACTTACGTTCAAAGGTTTCTTGTGTGCCCTGTGGTGTCGGTTACGTAAAGACCACCCTATCACTTCGCGCTGGAGACTGAGGGAATAAAGGAAAGGCCCAGCACGTATGCAGCAGAGGGATAGTGATTATTAAGGCACCATACTCCGACGTACGCTCTTTGAGGCGATGACGCTTGGGTAGGCAGCGTCGTCTGTAAAAATCAGTGATGGTATTTATGCATTGTTCTGTATCTACTCAATAACATACCGTTACAATCTTATTTATTTTCAAACAAAATTTGATCGCATATAAAAGCTGTCAGTTACAATTTGTTGTAAATCTAGACTTAGTTGCTATTAATTCTCGTCCATAAAGAGTGGTACCTAAAGGTTCTTTAAGTTTTCTGGGCAAAATTACATCAAGCTAGTCTACACTTACAAAAATCTGTCGCGACGGGGAACTCTAAAAGCTTACGCACCCCACACGCAGTCCTATATATGTATAACTTATTCAATATAGTTATGTTCAGTTGTACCACTGACCGACAGACTAACTAAATACGCAGTGCGTTCGACAGGGGTTGAAACATTTTAAATGCACGCATTTCTCACATATTTTAAACTGGCCACCGCTAGGGATGTTAATAAAATTATGTTTTTTTTAGTAAAAACTATTTTTAGTACTTATTAGCGTACTAAATTTGCTGATTGGCACGAAATACCCAAAAAAAAGGAAATAGAATAAAAAAGAAACTGTGATGTGATATGTATTTAAATATTATAATCACTAAACTGTTAATTAACATGAAATAATATCAAAGTACATTCATTAATTTACTAAAATAAAATACTATTTCCAAAACTAATAAATTACTTATCAAATCTATAAAATAGGTTTCAAATGTATTTAACTGATCAATGTTTTTTTATAATTAAGTGTAATTAGAACTTTCCAAAAATAAACAAGCTTTTCTAGCCTAAGATTGAGGTTCTAAGGTTTACACGAATTTTAGACATTGAAATAAAACTACTTCGGATTATATTTAGATTTTAGTTCCTGACGTTTCGACACCTTTGCAGGTATCATAGTCACGGGCAGACTAGATTGTTTTACGTCTATTTAATATAGGAGTCTGCCCGTGACCATGATACCTGAAAAGGTGTCGAAACGTCGGGACCTAAATCTAAAATTAAAACCGCGAAAAAAAACGTAAAAAAAGTATGTAGTAGTATTTACTTCAATGTCTATTAACTACCACAAATATTTATTCTCTTATTTTATTTTACTTTACTCTCTATGAAAGCAATAATCATCAAAGATTACCAGATCAATGCATGATCAGTATATTATTTCTTCTTCGAATGCACGGGTAACTTACAAGGATATTTATTCGATGTTCCTCCAAAGCGTTTCTTAGTACGAGTACGTCTGCTTAGGTTAATTCTGGGTAATATTGGAATCCATCAAACGTTTACTTAGCTCATTCTGGGTTTATTGGTTCCGTATTACTCGATAACTTCTTTAAGAAAGATTTTGAATAATATTAATAAAAGATCTTTGAAGAAATGGCAAGGCGTTAAAATAAATGTATTGAAAAACGTCTTGAATTGTGGATATTGAGAAGGGGTGTGTAGACTACAACTCAACAAGTAAAAAACGGTGATCCCATCGACATCACCTTTAGATAATATGAGAATGTTTTAGTTTACAAATATTAAAAGGCGCTTATGACTAACATTATCCTATGGATCTTTTATGAATTGTTCCTAAATTGAAAAGGTGTAATTACATTTAGTATTCCTAAATGCGATGCAAAGAAATGCTTTCACATGTAGAATTCCTAATTCAGAATAAGAACCAGAAGAATTCAGTGACTAAATAAGAGAAGCGCAATATTTTACGCCCAACTTACATTTTTCTAACAAATATGCATATTTTTGTAATACCCTTAAGTCAACAGTCTGAACCACAATCTGCTTTGGACACTTTTATTATCATTCCTATTTTCCTAAGACATTTTTTGATTGTTTTTTTTTTATCTTCTGTGCCCCTTTTAAAGGCCACTTACAATACTATACAGTACTCCAAATCGCCTTCACTATATTTAGTCTTTGTTTACCTCCAAAACAAGACCTAATAAAAAGGATTTCGCCACCGATACTGCGTAATTAGTTAACCGACCTGCAAATCGGGCTGAACATAATAGCTACTGTGTTAGCTCTACACAAGGTATTATGGCAATAAGATATCGGATCAACATACCTAGTGCTCGTAATTTACTACTGTTTAGTATGCTATTATGGATAAACAGTTGTTTTTAGGAGACAAACTGTTTTGTGAGACTTTAGCTCTGTTGATTACATAAATACAGAAGTAAAATATTCACTGGTTCTTCATTTAATCACACTATAAAAGACTAGTTGAGCAACTTTGTTTTGGTAAGAAATTAATATTCCTAAAGCACAACATTTATACCAAAAAGCTAGGCATAAGATGATAAACCTCAAACTGTAAACAAGTCAAGTTATTTACAGCACGCATTACAATACAACCAGCTCAAAATGCCTTAAAGCTACACTCTTCTTAAAAAAACGCTATCAAAACCTTAAAAGAAAAAACAGAAAGCGTCAAGTAACAAAACACGATCGTCCCGTTGCTAAGCAACGCCGTAATAATCCGTACTTCAATTGACTCGCGATACCAAACAGCTGATACACTTTTTCTTCCTAACACACTCGCAACCGAAATAGTGTTTTGTGGCCAACAATATAAGGTTCACATTCGTGTGCACGAGGACAAGAGCACAGGACCACGTGTCTTGACCTATTTGTGTCGTACGATTGGTGTAGGTCGTGTTTTCCGTCTCACCTAATGTTTTGAGAGGTTGAACTTTTTCGAAGGTTAACATTTGGGGGTTAAAAGAAAACAAATGGCTTTTTGGGTTTTTGTTTGCAGTGTGTAGGCTTTCGTTAAGAGATTGTAGAGATTCCTTTGCTACTTGTTTTGAGTTTGATGTAGGGTTGGCAAATGTATGTTTAGATAAGAATGTCTTGTTTTAAAATGATTTTGTTTTATGCGCCTGTTAGCTATTTCAGTAGTGCAAGGAATTGTAGAGTTAGGTTATATCTTTCTAATATTTAGTAGATTTAAAAAAATCTTCTAGTGTGTGTAGCGTGCACAACACACAACATTTAGCTTTAAGCTACCTTAATCTTTTTGCGAAAAAATAAATTTTATTAACAGTTACCATCAAATGAAAACAAAAACATACGTGTGTTACATACAAAAGTTTATCACTTTAAAAAAATACCTATAATATTCACATGAACAAAAACATAATACATGACTTCAAGTGACATTCCTCAAAATTTCCAACAAAATCTCTGATCTATATTTTTGTAGGTATATTTTTTTTTATTTAATAAATGTTTTTATTTGCAGACGAGTCGGGATGCGAGGCTGATATGCTGGAGGGCGCGGAGGTGGGACGGCACTCGCCGCCCCGGCCGCAGCAAGAGCCCATCAACCTTAAGAATGAGGTGAGAGTTGACACTTGACACTTTATTATTACTGTGCTATTTATTTTTAACAACTTTTTGCCTTGTTGGAACTGCCTCGTTGGCTTAGGGGGATAAGCGCGACTACTACGCTAGAGGTTTTGGGTTCGATTCCCAAGTCGACCAAGGCGTTATTGGGTTTTTCTATGAAATTCTCAGTAGCAGGTCGGAGTTTGGATTTGTGCCCGGTTAGTGGCAATAGGCTCCCTATTACATGGGACTTAAGTATACCTTCGAACTGTGGGTGTACATTGGTGCACCTCTGCCTAACCCTTCGGGGATACAGGCGTGATGGTATGTTATATTATGTAACTATTTGCCGTTCGACTAAAAAAGAAGAAAGAAGAATGTTAGGGTAGCTTCTAAACTAATGCACCGATTATGATGCAGTTTATTTTTTGATTCGAAGCTATAGATATCGATAAGAACCATCTTTGAAGATCTGTTCAGAATTTATATTGTTATCTGCTAATTTTAAAAACTAAATTTTCTTGGCTCATAGCTATAACTTATGATGAAAATAAATTTTATCTATTTCAGTATAAGTAATCTAAATTAAGCTTTACTTAAGCATCGCACGTACGGTATTGCTGGACAGAGGAAAGTGTTTTCTCAAGTGTAAAGTAAATTTCTGGGAACTATAGAAAAAATATTTTTAGAAGGTTTTGATGTTCCTATAATTTTTTCTTATATATAAAGAAATGGAATAAAATATTTTGTCTACAAGTTTTCAAAAGAAAAAAATTAATGAAAACCGAAATAAATAGTTACTTTGAAACTAAACAAGGAGCGAGGCAGCCCTACTCTTTTGTTGGCAAGTATGACGGGGAAAATTGGCAACACGTATTTGTACTTCTGATAGGCAGCGTACAATACAAACAAATACATATTTGTAATGCGTCCTTCTAATCAGATAAAAAGCGTCAAATAAAATATAAACATTTTAGGCCAGCGCGGCTTTGGCCCACATTTGAAAATGCAGCTCCAAATTTAAATGTCCGGCCCAATTTATTTTCATTCCGACAGCGCTAAGTCCCACTCTACTTACTAAAAAACAAAGCTGTCAAGCTAACCGCTGCTACTTAACTAGCACGTGGCCGTTAAATTGAAAACGCGGACAAAGTTGAGTGCGAATAAACGCGCTCGATCCTCAAGTGGCCGGCCGACTCGCCAAAAAGACGACGCTACCCCCAGGCTCAAAAGGTCCTCGCAAAGACTAAACATTCATCGCTTCGTTAGTGCCCCCGCGAAAAAATCGCCATGCGATTCGACGCCGACCAATCTGCTCCGCACTGCCGCAACCTACTTGCCTCAGAATCTATAGTATCGATTAGTGAGCGCTTTTTTACCCACACGCACTCACACACCGCCGCGGCGGGGCCAGCCTTTTTAACAATCTTTTTTTCGTCCACCCCTCTCCCCAAAACCGCCATGTCCATTGCGCGGATGCAAAGACCACCCCTCTTGCCCCACCCCTCATATAGCAGCATTGAAAATGGAATTTCCATGAGTGATGGAGTGTCAAACGGGAAGTGAAAAAACGGAGAAAAAGTACATTATGTTAATTATTGAACGCGTGCTCCGTCCGAGTTTAAATTGAATGTCATGTCGTACGCGTCTGTCGTGTCGCGCGTCGCTCCTCGTGTCTCGTGGAAACGCACGCTTTTACTTTTCTATTCCGTTTCGTGTAGAGCATAATTTTTAATTTTTACTCCCTGTTCGTGCTAAATTAATAATCGTACATGTCGAAATTTTGACATGCAGAATATTTTGAATGTAGCGAATTTTAAACAAACTCGATTGGTAACTTTTGGCCCGTACACATGGACTTAGCGGACCCACATTATTAGGGTTAAACAAAATTGAGCTCTATCAGGATTAGCGTAAAACTGTTAATGCTAGTGCGGCGAGCTCGCTAAACGCCGGTAGCTAGAATGACTTTTATTTTCATTCACTAAGTACGGGAAGACAGTGTGTACGCTGGTAATCTTTTCTACAAACTTGGTCGTTCTTTTGTTTTTGTTTAGTTCGTAGTTCTCCTTTATGACTTCTTTGAACTTTGTTAAGATATTAGGAGTTACATCGCTTTATAGGGTTACTTAGTTGGATTTGTTTATTTTCTTAATATTCAGTATTAATGTTGAATGCAAAAAATGCCCTAATATACACGGTGTTAGCTCACTCGTTACTAAGTATGCATTTGTGAGTTCCAGTTTAATTACTGTCCTAGTCTCGTCACAATGAACGGGAATTGCATTAAAACTAATGTATGATATAAAACTATAATACTCCGACCGCGTGCACTGTTTAACTTTTAATGAAATCTACTATCTAAGCGGGCATGGCACAAAAAGACCGGACAAAGCACTTATTCACCGGACAACACGAACTATTCGGACAGTCGCATTGCTAATGGAAAATCCCGAAAAAATATTGGCGGTGAAAAAAAATAGTTTAAAAAAATCGTCGAGCACATTTGAATGAAAATTGGGTGGTGAAGGGGTGGCGCGCGCGGCCGCCGATCGCCTATTATTATTATTATTACTTGCATTATATCTGCATTTTTTTCACGCACACAGACGCGATCGCGCACGCCATTTTTATTTTTTTCTTCCTTTTTTCTTTTTTCGGGAAATCGACGGGGGCGGCACCCCCACACATGCGCCGCGCTCGTGGCTCGGGCCCACCAGAATCGAACTATGCGATGTCTACAAGTGGACGAACATTTAAATTGGCTCTCATCAAATATTGACTGCGTGTAGTTTTTTCATTAACCATTCGGCTTTTTGTGAGGTACGCTGGCGGCCACCGCCGGCTGCCGTTCAATTTGTATCTACTTCCTTTGAGCAGGTAACCGAAGTGCACCATAAGTTGTTTTTTAGATTCAATTAGTATTTTTTCTAGTGCATCAATAAGCCACTATCATTTCGATCAAATTTGCTTTTGCTTACGCACATTTTTTGGCATCGCAACTGCGTAATACAGCTCTATAGAATTCTAACCAATCCTATTTTTCTTATTTTTTAAATATCATATTAACTATTCTAAATATATATAACACTAGATGTTCCGACAGAGCCGTGAAAGGCGATAATTTTCTGCACAACATCCGCGAACGTTTACTCATTCGTTTACTTAATGTAGCTGCAAAATCTGTTCAGAGATAATTATAATATTTCACAGACATATTCGCAATAAAAAATATCTTGATTTTATCCTGATTTCTTAAGAAAAATATACAATATTTCAAAGTCTTTGTTTAAAAAATTTTAGATATTACCAACTGCTACAAAGGCAAGTTCTATAGCTTGAGCAACTTTCAATATCCGACGTAAAAGAAAATCGTGTGTGAAAATATTTCTTAAAGAGATGTCTATACATTATGAGGTCTGTGACAAGTATTTTTTTATTCTTACTACATCAAACATTGTTGTGTCCCTCTCGTTTTAACGAACTCTTCATTATGGATTGTGATGGTTCTGTATAACCTGTAATTATAACTTTTTTGACATTATTCTACTCATACTTGAGTATTTACATAATGGCACTCAAGTTACTAAAAATTTTGATATCAAATTATCAATTCATAAATTAATTCACGTTGAACCTTCAAATAATGCAAACATCATGACTAGATGAATATTTTTTCTTAAGATATCATAAATACACAAGAACCCAAAAAACAAGGTCCTTATAATATTTTATATTATTTAAAATGAAAGTAATCGCAAGAAAACAAATCAACACAATCATACAATCGTTATTCTACTCGACATTGGGAAAGCATCTTGAAAATACTTCTATAAAGTTTTACTCTCTTATCCTTTCCTAAACATATCAGCAAACTTCAGAAAACTATACCCAGGTGCTATTATAATCAAAATAGAGGATATTTATGAGTTACAATATTCCCAGAAAAGATACTTTGATCTTGGACGTCACAAAAACAAAGTCCAACCTCACATCATCTTCCGCTGACTTAGATATGATCTCCAAAGGACAATCTAGATTTCATAAAGAAAATGTATATAATGTAAAATTACATTATTATGAAGATAATAAGACACAAAATAATGCATGGCCTCCGTAAAACGTACAGCACTGCAGTCAAGCAAATTTATTATCATTAAAAAATGCAAAAAATCATAATGAAAGGGGTGGTTGTGGGGTGCATCCCATTTTTTATTTTAATTGGCTTGTAAATTACAAAAGTTATAGTGAAAACGTTGAGACCGTTTTTTCGGTGTCATTACGCGGTTTTAAATTTTGTCGCTTACGAAGGTAAAATGTATTACTATGGTAATAAGTTTCGCCTGATTAAATAAGTTATGAAGGGAGTTCGGGGAACAAACCTTTTATTTCGGCGACTTCATATTTTGGCGATTTCAATTGTTTTGCCCACTTTTGTTTTTACTTGAACTTTAATTTTTATTTCATTATGTTTTTTGTCCTTTGAAGTTTGAAGTGTGTATATTTTTTCCCTTTTGAATCATAAATAGATTCTAATTAAAATTTATTTTCGTTATGAACCTGCGCCAAAATAAGTATTTTGGTAATATCCGATACATCTTACCGATACAAAATCTTGCAACAAATAGAAGAAAAGGCAGAGTACAAATAAATGAATGAACCAAAGTGTGTCCCATAATATTTTATAGATTAACACGAACTCAGCAGTTAATGTTTCTTCCTCGGACCATAAGCTTCACAAACAGGATTAGATCATGCAGCATTTCGCACGTCGTAAAATAATATTCTACGCATAAGCCCATCGCAGGCTTCTCACCAAATGGTTATCCAAGAACTCTACAAACATAACTGCAACCCGCAACAAAAACAAATTAGCTTTATTGACATAAAAATAAGGTTCAAAATTGTGTACAATTAATATTGACAGCGGTAAATACGGTGTAGCGCCTCCGGAGCTAGGGTTGCTACAAATATAAATCTCGGGCGTCGCAGCCGCGGCCAGGGCTGCCCACGGAGGACGGACGTGATTGATCAAAGTCGTTTGTCAGGCTCGCGTCGCGACTGTTGGTAGCCCTGTGCAATTAGCACATGATTCTGGGCGTCTAATGCACGAATTTGGTTTTAATTATGGAAAGCCGTTGGTTGCTATGGCAACTGTTTGTGCTAGCATTCGAATTTAAGGCGTTTAAAGTTTGATTCTGTGGAACAAGATTTGGTACATTTCTTGGAACTAGTTTAGAAACTGAAATAAGAATAATGTTTTTATTATAGCATGTCTTATGTCTTTTTATATGACAAGTATAAAATCAACAGTATCTTTATATTATGTTGTCAAAACAAACAGGTGAAAGGTTACACCTATAAAGATGATTTATTTATATTTTATTGATATATTTGTATTATTTATTCATAGTTTTGTTGACTGGTTTATTAGCTTAGCTTAAAAGACAATATTAAGTCTTTAGGTATTATTGTTTTATGTAAAATTCGTGCTTTTTGAAAACGCTTAAAGTACGACGTTATGAATAAGTCACATAAATTAATTTATAAAAAAAAATATCGTCATTGTTATTGTTAAAATGAGGTAATACCTGTATTTACAGTTTCTTTAAATTTTCCGTTCTTTCCGTTGGTAGAAAATTAAAACTTACAAAATTAAAGTAATTTGTAATAAAAAAAGGCTTCTAATGTCTGTGTGTATTATGCGCCTATTATATTTTCTTCACTCAATAGCATGTAGGTATAGTATCACATTCGCAATAAATATAGAATCCTAACAAAAATAAATAGATTTGAACTATATCCTAACCCCTAATCACAGTCAGTCTTATAGGAATTTTCACGGTTAAACACTACATGGAAGTTTGGTACGAAGATATCTTGAATACCAAGAAAAGATGAAAGCTCTTTTGATACATTGCAGTGTTTTTGGTGTCTTATTTTCAAAGAGTTTCACTAGGGGTTTCAGTTTTTTCATCTATTTATTAGAAACAAGTTTAACATTTATTTTTTAAACTATACCCCGGTAAACCTTTTACACGGTTTGTCTGCGGCAACATATTTACTAATATTTAGTACTGTATCATATAAAACATGAACTGACCCACTGCAATCTCTTTCACAGTGGAAACGTCATTCGCGCACGTGTATTGCGGGCTGCCAACATAATAAACACAACAATAATTCCATTGGCACAAGATAATTTCCCATCACTTTTACGATCTTAATAACAGAAATCCAATTAACTAAGAATGAATATTCAAAACAGTTTACGACAACCACGCATCGATCAAATAATAATACAATAGTATAAAATTAATGGTGTATCTTGCGCCTATGGGACCTGATGCAAAGTGCGCCTAGATATGCATGTTCGTGTCCGCAGCTAAATAATGCAAGAACAAAAAAAATACGCAATAAACATTTAAAAAGGGAGATGTTCCAACATTACAGATGAATTAAAATGCGAAATCACGTACATTACAACCAGTTTCGATACTTTTTTTTTCAATACACTTATAAATTCGCACAGCGAAACGCGTGGAGTGTCTCGATTGTATAAATTTTTTTTATATGTTTTTTTGTAATTGTTTTTTGATCATGTTTGCTGAAGTAACTGTTCAGGATATCGTGTTACGTATCATCGGTTTTTTAATTAAAATCGTTACGGTGTTTGTTAGTTTAATTAAATTATGAAGTTACATTTCAAAATCCGTTTTTATCTATGCCGTGTGTCCGTTTGTTTAACGCTTCGTGTTTAGGAGTCTCCATTGCTTTTAGTCCCCTAATGTTGCCGGTTCGCATTAAAATTAATGGAAATACTGCTTAATGGTCGGTTCTAATCCAGTATTTATTTACAATTTTCATTTTTATTGAATGTCACAGATAACGATGAAATTATCGTTTCAAATACGTAGCTACATTTACGTTAACTCATTTACCGACAAATATACCTAAAATGTAAACGTATTCATTTAAAAATACTTAGCAAATAAATTATAAAATTAAATCTCGACAGCTTGTATCGACAAAACACAATCAAAATGTTATCAAGTCTCATAAAACCCGCAAACATTCTATTACAGATACAAGAGAAATAAATTACAAAGATTAAAGGCAAATAAAACAGTTGCCATCATCAATTTATTTAGCAATAGGACATCTCCGATCGAGGCTGGCCAGAAACAATACGCTTCACCTATCGCACCCAACAAAGAAGCTATTAACAATATGAGTAATGCACAACTTAGATCGAGTGGCCATCTGATATATGAAACCAACCGCACAGACGGGCCGTCACACACAAAATAAACGCTCCATACACAACTTTACCATTCCATAATTAACCTTAAATAATAGAAGGTAAAGTTCAAAATAATTAAAAGTACAAAGAGGATTGAGTATCGTTAAAAAATTAAACCAAAATAAAACTAATCTTCGATTTACTTAATTGAAACCGTGAATCATAAACGTTCGTTAACAAAAATTTCTGACAGCCGATTACTAATTAATAATTGTGTTTGAGTATTTAATTCGATTATTATATAGGTAAAACGACTGTGAAATTGTTATAGAACCAGATATTGTGTGAAATATTTTAATTTTTATATAGTTTTTTCGGTTAATAAAAAGTTAACCTCAAATTCTACGTTATGGTGAAAATTTTTAAATATTCGTAATAAGATGTGAACGCGTACGTTAAACTTAATCACTTCCTCGGTCAATTAAGGTTCAGAATGTTTGGTATCTTGGTGTTGTGTAAAGATTTTTTGTTGGAGCGGTTGAAACGCGGCGTTTGGCCCGCTCGTCTGTTAGTTCTGACTCTCCACCCATCCTCTGAAAATGGAGCGACCGATAAAAAAGGTAACGAATTATAAAAAAGCGGAGGCGCACAATCGCGAGCGCGGACGTGTGGGCGGTGGGCGAAATGAAATGAAATAATGAAAAAAATGGGCAAAAAGCAGTACAAACATGCATTGTCCTCGCCACCCCCCTTAATGAGTGGGTGCGGGCGAAGCGGACGCGCCCCACCGTACGCGCAACGTGTGTCTGAAGTGGCTGATTATCACCTGATTCCATCTGCGTCACTTGTTCCGCTAAATAGGTCGCGGGTCACTCGCGGCTCTAGAGACACACACAACCGATACCCGGCGACTAGAGGGTTTGTGTGTCATCTCACTCACTTTGTTGGAAACTTCTTAAGTCCACGTAACTTTTCTAGCTGGATGGTTAAAGTATGCTTCATACAATAGCCTTTCAAAGGTCAGCCATTCAGATCCAAGAGCGTTATTGTTCTAGTTAAATCCTTTGGAAATCAAGTTTTGTATTTACTTTGATCTATAAGTTGCTTTAGTGGCGTATCGGCACGGGTATCGGTCTTGTTAAATGATACCTTAATATATCCAAAAGGGTGTAATTCAATACCGTCTGAGAATCTGAAGGCATAATTGCTCCCGAAACGCACGTAAAGCCCACCCAAAGTTTTCTTTTCGCCCAATCGGTCTCACACGCAAAAAATCCCAATTTTCGAACATATTAACCATCAAAAACAGCGTCCGAAATTAATTTGTTTATGCGAAACAAAGGTGGGTGCCGGGCGCATGCACCCGCGTCACCCACTCCCCGAAAAAAAAGGAAAAAATAGGAAAAAAGGGGGAGAGCGGGGTTCCCACACCCCTCCCGCGGCGCGATCGGCATCAGACTTCTTTTTTTAATCGCGTCGCATTCAGAATGGTCGTTTTTGGTAAGCACACACTGCGCATTGCCTATTTTCCAATTTAGATTGCTTTGTATTACCGGTTGAGCGTTGCGCAATAGTTTTTGAGGCTCGTGACACGTGAGTGCAGGAAATTAAATTTCTGTGTAAAATAAAAACAAAGGGTAAGTCGGGGCTTAGAGAATACATTCGCTATTGCTTACTACCGCCGGTCAGACGGGTTGACGTCACGCTTTTACTTGGATGTAGAGCAAATCATGCAGAGGTATACGCCGCCCTATCGAAGTAAAGAAAGTCAATATTGTACAGGAATAGAAAGAAAAGCCAAAAAAAACCTTAGGTCACGTGGTTGAAATTTTATACTCAGGTACATAATAAGTTTTTTAAGGTTTTGCACCATTGTGTTCTTCTATAGCATGATGACCAAACAATAAGTCTAATTTCTTCCGTCGGTCACTCAAAGTAATAAAAAAAGTACAGTATACTTTGTGAAATTGTGTGAAAGCTACTTCAAAAGTTCTTAAACCACATAAAAGCAGTTAGACTTGACTATCTAACTCGTACATTTATTATCATCAACATAAACAACAAACAATAAATACACAGTACCTATAAACTTCCTAATCTTGCAAAATTAACCATTCGCCGTCCTACTTCGAGCAGTATTTCAAAACCATCATTCACTGATCAATTATAACAGTATTAAAATTAAATATAATTAACGAGTAACCAGCTAGGAGCCTAATAACTCAGTATCAAAATTCCTTAATAATTAGTGCGAAAGCAATAAATATCTTCAAGACGATTATTAAGCGGCAAGTACTAATCACAAGAACTTTATAGTGACACCCTGTAGACTAGAGACGTCGGAAAATTATAGAGTAGCTTTAATTGTGGTGTTCGTATTATTGTGGCTAAGTTCTGCCGGCGGACAAATATCGTTTGTTTATTGAAAATAAAAAATGGCGGGTCATTTTGTTTGAAGATTTTATTAAAATGTTTTTTTTTTGTTTAAATTTGTGGTAGCGTTGGATTTTGATGTTATTTATGATGGTTTAATCATACCTAATATTTATTTTTAAGTATACGTTTTTTTTACAGCAGTTTAGTTTTGTATAATAATACTGTGTTTTGCAACAATAACTAAACTATATTTAAATAGTCTTTAAATAAATATTTGGTGAAATCCTCTAAAGTAAGTCTAAAAAGGAACTATTTCGACGTATAGATATTAATAATGCAATAGTTTTGCATTGTAATTACCTAGAACGTTCGGGATAAAAGCATTGTTATTAAAAACACATTTTTCTCTTTTTTCAGTCCATCACCAATTCCGTTGTAGTTTAAATTTGTTAATTTAATCTAGATAGAAATATAAGCCCACTTAATAATTATCGAATATTAACAATGTTTTTAAACTGAATAAACTAGACGAAATGAAAACATTATTCCGAATAAATCACGGATTTAATTTAATTCTATGAAACAGATGAAATTTATAATTGAAATGCGAGAATTTTGCTATTTAAAAATTACTCTGAACAAGTTTTTTTTTAATTAATTATCGCCCATAAAGCCTATTCTTTCAACGCCAGATAATCTTTATTCGATAGAAAATTTCGAGTCTGAGAGATTTTGCATCAATAAGTGCCAAAAATTCAAAATTATTCCTTGGAGAAAATTATCTAGCGTTTTAAAAACCAGGCTACTATGAGTGTCTATGAGCAATTTAATATTGCAGTTAGGTACCTAACCAAATTGAAATAAAACTACATTTACGGATTTTATCGCGGTTTTTATTAAGATTTTAGTTTCCGACGTTTCGACCCCTTTTCAGGTATGGTTATGGGCAGACTCAATCTAAATACAAACCGCGATAAAATCCGCAAAAGTAGTTTTATTTCAATGTCTAACATTCGCGTAAACCTCAGAACTCTATGCCTAAGTAAGTTACAAAGTTGTAAGTCCGAAGTGTTCCTTGTCGCCTTGCATAGCCGCAAGCAGCGCCACTTTTCTGCACCCCTCCATATAATTAAAATGCACACTTACTCTGTGTAATTAGAGAAATCGTTTCGGTATAGATAATATCACTTAAAATAAAGTAGCATGAAGTTATAAATGATATGAAAGTGCCCTATAAGTGTTGGGTATTATAATTAACAATACGAGAGATTTTAGATAGGATAGTATAAAGACATTTTGGTCTTAATTACATATTAAAGTTAAAATAAATCAAATAGAATGCTTGGTTTCCTTTTACTGGTCAAAAAATACTAATGGAGTAAGTTCAAAAGAGTACGTTAACTCTTTCGACATGGCTTTTAATGCTAGTTTCATAAAGCACACTGTTCAAAAACTGAAATCTTCAATTAAATGCTGACGTATGTTACATGTTTTACAAAAACATCTAAAAACAAACGGTCATTGCAAAGCATAACAAAAAACAATCCTGAAAAGCACCTTATTGAACCTTTCATAAACCACCGTAATAAATCGTATTCAAGAAATTTGTTTGCACCTAACTAAGCACGTCCGACATATCATTTAGTCAAACGATGACATTGCACACAACTGCAATTGTTATTTTGATTAGACTACGTTAAATAACTCACAAAAAAAAAAACATAAATACATTGACTAAAAAACCAAAAAAAAACTCTTATTTTCTATCGTATGAAACATTCTTAAGGGCTTAAGTGTACGTTTACGCGGGATATAAATGTGTACCATTAATCAACGTAATTAGATCATTGCCGGGATCGGGTTCCGTGCCGACCGTTACCGATTGTTGCCGACAGGAGCCGAACGTTATAGACTATCTTGAGGGTTTTTATAAGTTTATAGACAATTTGGGAGTATATATTTTGCGTAAACATATAGTAAAAAAAGTAAAGAAATGTGTAAACATTACACTACTTAGGCTACATCGAAAATAAGGAAGGAAAGAAAACACTTCTGTGTTATGGTGACAAAATCAGAGACAACGTACTACCACGAGGACCCAGACACGAGGCAATACAGAAAAATATCTAGTAACATAAACATTCTAACTCACATACAATAGTATGGTGTAATAGAATCAAATGTTTAAGAAAGCATATTATATCTATTTTATAAAAAAAAAACTTTATTCAGTAATTTGGCATGAGCCCTGAAAAATCAAATCCAAAGTATTATGTAAAAACCAATTTTCTTATAACACACCTTTCTAAATAAAAGCTGTTGTTGCTTTTTATCAATAATCCCTTTACTTTGAATAATAAGGACTAATTTTGAAAATATCTCAACTGTCATAACCAACACCAGTTTTACAGAAAATGATTTATGTAACGAAAAAAGACGTTCCTTATGCTACCATATAGATCTAGCGTTTGCTTAATTTAATCTTCCATAGCAAGCATTTAATGAAGCAATTACAATTTATGGATAGAAGCAACTTGAAAAATAATTGTACAACTTTTTACAACCAATATCAAGTCTGTGAGAATATGATACTGCATTGTTAATTTAATTACCAGGCTATTTACGTAGCGGTCGAGAAATGAATTATACATTATCGTTTTTCTTTAGGTTTTTCTTACATTTCTTATCAAATAAAAATAAACTGACTTATAAGGGAACGATTTGTTCCGTAGTTAGTTTTAAATCCGCTAGGTTCGCTAGTCGTCTATCTTTCAATTTTCATCAATCACGGCCTATAGTTTTCTTTTAATCTTTTATAATATTGAGTACTAGTTTCTTAGTTCGGAAAAGCCTGCTCGTTCTAGTATTATTTACCATGTCGTAACAGTACTAAGTCACACAAAACTAACCATCTCGACAAATGAAACAAAGGGTATTTGTAACTTAAACGGCATACATTAACTTTATTTACGTATGTTTATAAAACTTTAATTCCAAACTCGATAATCATTGGAGTTTACTTTAAGTAAAATAAGTCACAATAAAACATACAATTAAAACATTTTCTTTTTTGACTCGTACTAATTTCCAGTACAACTAACATTAAGCATTTAACGCGTAATCTTAATTAAACAACTAAAAATAGCAAATAGCCTGAAAAAAAAACTTTTGCAGCGATAGAAAACAATTAACGTTTGTTTTATACTAATTATTAACTTATCGACTTAAGTACGTCACTAAAGACGTCAAAGTAATTGTAATTAAACAATTTACCTACTTTACACGTTTTTTCCGCGTTCCTAGGTGATATTATCCATTCTAGCCGAGTTACCACATAATTGGAGCACTCATGATTTATTATCAGTTAATTTTATGATAATGAGACTATGAATAATCTGCGCGGGAGCCGTATTCTGTAACCGTTTACCGATAGTCAATCTAATTATGTATCGATGTTTTAACGTTACTAGTAAACATTTTAAATAAAGAACGCTCGATTGTTTCGATAAAAAGCAATTTGTATTATGCCGTGTGCATTTTTAATGACGTTTCTGTCATTATTGACAGGATATTGCGCTAAAACAATTTTGTACATGTATAAACAAACATCTTTTTACAAAAATTAATAAGATTTAAATGACTTAGTAGCGTCAACTTTAGTTGAATCGCAATTGTTTATTCAGGAAAAAAACTGCTATATTTTTTTATAACAAAGTCTAACGCTTAATTTTCCTGGTTTTCTCATTTCTGAAAGTTTATTGTAGACACGAAATTAAATAAATATCCTTCATAAATATGGAGTTTAATTATTAATCTGCAGTAAACTATATATTTATCGTATAATTAACATGCATTTATTCTCAATTACTAATGCATACACCGGAGCACCTTAGGGCTTAGAGAAACTGCGATGTCAAGACTTTAATAACATTTCAAGCATCGAAAGGAAAGTTTAATTTAACATTTAATGCAATAGGATATCGGTACTGTTGTAATAAATGATAGTTTAAATAGAGCTTATATCAAAACCGTTGTACAGACGATACAGAATAACAATAAGGGGCCCGGGTCTACTATTGACAATTGTTTAAATCGTCTGAGTGGGTGGCATTAGTAGGTCAATTTTAGGATAATTAGCATTCTACTAAATGTCAGAACGTCAAAATTGGCAGTCCTAATGGCCAATTTTGACGTTAAAATGACGTTTTACCTACGTAATTATCCTAAAATGGACTTACTAACTCCACTCACTCAGACGATTCAAACAATTGTCAATAGCGGACTCGAGCCCCAGGTCTCTACCAAAAAGTAGTCCATACTACTAAAATCGGTGAAACATGACGGTTCTTTATCCAACAAGTAGAAATATTTCCATTTTTTTTTATTTCAAAATTTTGCACAATAATTTAAAACAGATAATGTTACATATTTATAAATGATCTACTAGCGTGGTTTCTGCCAGTAGACTCGCGAAAGGAGAAGTCGTCAATATTGGCATAATTTATCTAAGTGTTGGGTACAGAAAACATTTTTTTAACTGATTATATGTCTTTGCTCGGTATACAACGTTTTGGATTTATAGTAGTCTTTTATGCATCTTTTAGAGTTCTGAACAGTAGTCTTTACCTTCCTAGGGATGAGAGACAAAATTCAAAAGTCAAGCCCCGGGCCATTCGGAACGATCTTATCACCATACTCTCCAAAGTAATATCATTTCAAATACAACTGAAGTATGAACGGAAGCCATAACTTATTTCTCGCACAAAGCAGCTCACACGATTCTTAATAATATACTGATCATAGTGTTTTATGTATTCTATCAAGCATTGTAATTAGAGTGTTCGGATATTTTAAAATACTAGTTCGGAGATTATGTATTAGACAGACGACTAGGTATCCTAGTTGTCTGTTTTTATAACGGCGATTGGTGCCACCTAGGTGGCAACATTAGCCATTTTGGATTAGACATGTTGGCAATAATATACTCCAAAAAGCATGGTGATTTCATCCATATCTAAATGGAAAGAAAATATTTTTATATAAAAGTGTGATTTTAGATGTTTTTGGTTTGCTTGCTTTAGTCAATTCGATCGTGGTTAATGTAGTTCGAATCAATCAAAATCTGAATGCTCTACATAAAATGTAATCATAATAATTAACAAGTCTACTTCCCTTTTAATATGATAGGTAGGTCTCGGTAGCCCTAGTTTGTATCTTACGCTATGACGTAATAGTGCCTCAGGGCAGCCAATCGGAAGCAGATTGTAATAAGTAGCTATCATTTATGTTAATTTCACAATTAACCTGAAGCGGTGTCATTACCGCGTCGAGTTTTACTCGGTTTATACACCGTGTCGTTCTAGAAGTTTCGATATCATTTTGCACCGTTTTTTTCTATTATTTTTTCACTGTTTTTCGGTTGTCTTTCGTATTAGTTTCTTTTTTATTTACGGTCTTTTTATTAATTATTTCTTTTTGTATACTGGTCGGAATCCAATCGATCTAAATCAATTGTTAATCTTGTAATATTTCTATCTCAAAACGCATCAGTGAAACCTAAATAATCTTTTTTTGGGTACATTATTTATTTTAAAACAATATCCACTAAAAAGGGTTTATTCAAAAGCATCAGAATATCAAGTACGACACGTTGAACGTAATACTACCTCGGGCATGTATCGGGAGCGGATTGTAATAAGTCGCCATAATTTATGTTACACGCAATTAAAGTAAGATTGTTGCGCGGACCGCCGACGGTACACCGGGAGCCGGGCTTTTGTTTTTCAATGCTATTATTAGTGTTTATTGATGAGTGTTTAGTCAATTTCAGTGTAGTTTTGTTTGAAATAGCGTTCCAAAATTACGTAGAAAAGAAAATAAAAATGTATCTGCAAGTTTTTGAAATGTTTTTGTTTTATAAACAAAACATACAATCGGTTTACCGTATATATCTTCAAATACAAACAGACCAACCCAATCTGCCTTGTGAATTGCCACCGACTGGTGTGTAATTAACACTCACCCATCCAAGTAATAACCTGCGGGACCGTACCTTAACCTTGCAAACCGATCAATCTGCAGTCCATTTTCATGCTATCCGTTTGTATCTACTCAAACGCTTTCACGGTCTACGCTCCTTGCCTATAATTGCGGTCTGTTACTAGGTTTCCTGTCACTAAATGAGATTAAATGCACCACAGAATGTTTCTCAATAGCATAAGAACATTTAATGAAGCCAGCTCGTTTTACGACCGTTAAGGATTATACACATTTGCACGGTAGCGACACTTTGTTGTTTTTTGTTGTGATCTTACATTTTTGATGGCTTTATTTTTAAAGAAATTTTTTTTATCAGATAGAACTACATAGATTTAGTAACAGTTTAAATTACTCGTATTAAATAGACAAAAAAGACAAGACATTTTTAGAAAAGGGTTTGGAAGAAACCTTAAAACTATTGCCGTTGAAAAGAGTAGATTTAAATATTTTAGAAGATTATTCACTTTTGGAATTCACAGCGTGCCAACCGTTCGTATCTGCTCGGGCCTTAACTTAATAATCAATACGATTATTATATGTAATGATTTTATTTATCGAGCCAATTACTTCCTTGTTATGCAAATCTATATAAATGTCGGTGGCTTATAAAATGATAAAGGTACTACAAATATGGTTTTAATGAGTCTAGTTCGGTATGCTGATTTATAAACCGCTTTATTGTTTAAGGGAAGCTAAAGATTTATAGGACATTTAATTTGATAATGTCTAAAACTAGTATTACGTTGAGTTACATAGATAATTTAAACTGTACAGGATTTTCTCCTGTATTGCGAATTGCATAAACAATTGGCAGTGATACCCAGATTATTAGAACTACCAGTTTCCAATGTTACATAATATGGCTTAAGCATAACCTCTTTTTAAGTCAAATTTGACAAAACATGTGCGCTACATCTTTATTTGCTTATCATTTGTTAATTAAGAACTGTAGTAAAAGAGTTACACGTGAATAGGTACATAGCTTTATAACCAATTAATTAAAATGTTCTCGTGATACAAATTGCATAATTCCCACTAAACCGCTTGTTAGATAATTAAAATTAGACCTCATAAATACTTAAACACACCTAAATAAAATGATTACACAGCTCTATTGCAATTTAATCTAATTACACCAAAACTAGAATGTAATCTCATGAAACAACAATCTGGTCCTTCTATCTCGCTTTAACCTGTAGCTACATTACCTGTGTGAAAGAGACAGGAGATTATTCGTCGATGTGTGTTTGCGCAGAAAACTGCGTAACTTACATAAATTGTTTAAGGCGTAAAACATCGCTACCGTTTCGCGACACGCGAAGGCTTCGAACGATTTTCACGCGTTTTAATCCACACATAATTTAGTAGTTCTCACAAGTAGTTCTCACAAGCCATGCATCCTTATTCTATAGCCATGTAAAGTCACATTCGGTAGACTGCGATTGTCAAAATATCCATCAATCGAAACACTATTGAGTTAGCAGGCTTGAGGCTATGACAACGTAATAAGAGCCTAATTATACGAGTATTATTCACCGCAATTATTGTAATACGCAAATCATCTACAAGGTTTATTCAATTATAACTTCTGAAATAAATTTGGGGTTTTTTCCTTATTTTATAATTAGTTTTGTCTCAATAATGCCTTTCTAATCTATCGTGAGTGAGTTAACAAACATATTACTCCATTCATTTCTAACGCAACTTATTGGGTTCTGACTAAAACATGTTAAGCGCCATTCGAGAAACTAATCGGATCCTTCATTCACTCAGCTACTGTATGTAGGACGTAAACTGGAACTGGACCAAAAAAGGTACAAAACGCCTACTGATCAACAAGATACATACCTAATACAACCGCATGTTCTCAGTATCAAAACTTACCTACCTCACATTCGCAACAACTTTCATCAGGCATCCTCAACACTTTCGTGGCATTTATAATCCGTACAAGATTAGCGTGTTGTCGCTCCACCCGCGACCAGCGACAAGCGGCCGGTAGCCGCGACCGGCGCCTACGCAGACCGCGCCGAACGCTGATCGCCGATCGCCGAGTCTAATCAATATGCTAAGTGGCGATACAACATCGCGTGCGCTCCACACCGCGAAATACTCGCTCTTTGTTTAATTAACTGCGCGATTAATGTTACATTACGCGGATATCTCATTGCTACAGTTATAAACTAGTCCCTTTTTATGTAAGCCAATCGTAAAAATGCAGATCTTGATTATTTAAGAGATCTAGGTCTGTAGGCTGGTGTGAAGTTCTTTAGTGCCTCGTAAAGTTGATTTACTTGATATGTAGATCAGTTTCGTTTGTTGAACGGCAATAAGTTTTACTGATTATTTACGTCTCCGAAAACTAGTATATTTGGAATTTTGAATTTTATAGACCAACACGTGTCTACGAAGGCGTGAAACTTGTTTGTCAAATATGGAGTAACATAACAATTGATATTATACCAGGATGCACGAGCATCCGCGCAAATAATAAATATAAATCACAATTAAAAGTAAAAACAAATGAATATTTTACTTCATTAGCCAACTCAAGATTAATGTTTAAAGAAAATAAAATGGCTGGCCAATCAAGGATTCAAAATTTCAGTTTATTCTTTTTGACTGGCCCATATCAGAGAAGAACACTTATGGATGCAATTTTATTAATTAATTTTGAGATGCATTTATCTTCCTCGCATGATGCAAGCGTTTAATAAGGCCGAGCCACCATTATGGGGATTGCGTTTGAGGGAAGTTGGGGCGAATCGGACAACGGGCTGAGTGGGCGATAATTCATCGCGCGGGAAATGAGGAGCCGTGTGTTTTTGTGTTACACCTCCGCGCTCCCGTCGGCCGGGGTCTGTGTCACGTTTACATTGTAGGTTAAAGGAATTAGATTTGATTTTGGCATATTTTGAAAACGGTAATAATCAATGCTGTAGCTTAATTAGTTGACGAAGAAAAGAAATAGTTAAAGTTTAATTAAATTAGAGTTAGATACCAATAAATAACCTTATACCTTAGAGAAGACGTTTGTTCTAGTTTTAAGTTTTTGAGATAAGGTTTTCGTATGCCCAGTTTCACTAAAGTTATAATACTCTATATTTTTTCTGGCCGATGACTTTATTGATGAATTACCAAAAAACTAAAACATAAAACTAGTTTGTGAATAATAGCTTAGTGTAAACATATAAAACGTAAATCTTCAACAACAAAATTTAAAATACAGCAAATAATTTCATCTAATACCTAAAACATCGAACAACTAATTAACACAAACAGATTGAGTTCTAAATTATATATTGGCATAACAATAAACAGGGCAATCGATTTACACAATATTAGGATTTTAAAGGCGGTCCAAGCGGGCCCAGCTTCCCCTAATTTGAATAATAATCTCGCCATCAATCTGTTTGGTTTGCCTTGCTCCTTGATTATTAAAACAAGAGCTCATTTAGATTATACCTTCAGCATTAAGTTAATTTTGTGTCTCGTTTATTTCTACTACTGGTATCTTACTTGACCGGTACTGATGTAAGACGAGAAATCGTTTTGCAATTATCGATATTAATTATATCGAGTTTTATCGTGAGACTGATATCAATTTATCAAGACATACATTGCAAGTTTTCTTGATACCTTGATAAATAAAACGCCTGCATAAGCAGCGATGTACGTCAAATTGTTTACATAGAAAATTACACTGAAAATTTTGGCTGAATACGATCTGACGATGAATCAAATTATAATTATTTGAGGTATAGTTGATGATTAACAAGCCCGTCGCCATTTTAGCAGTAAGTCTCTAGAAGATACGTTAATAAATTGTGGGGAAAGATAAAAACCGGTAAGAGTTCTTGGTTAATAATGGATCACTTGCAATTTTTTTGTAACTTTTCAATTAACTATATTTGCTGTCAGGACGGTAGCATTTTATTTAATGACCAGTACCTTGAAGACCCACACGACACTTGTATCTTTGTATGTAATTAGTTATTTTGAAATTTTCTTAAAATACTATTTAAAATCAACATACATCTTGGAAGGTTTTTCTGTGCAATGCGTCCAATGAAAAAAAAAAACTATTTTTGCATTATTTTCCTCTATATCCGAATTTTAGGTAATGTTCAGATATATTCCTTTAAAAACTCTTTTACAAAATACTGCCATATACAATTTTCCTTCCATTATAAAATATAACAGTAACATTTAAAACTTAATCAAGAAAAACCACAAAAAACTCAAAATTATTACAATTAAAAATACAAAGTCATTTTTATTTTAAACTCAATTTGTTAAAAATAAGCGCCTAGATACTAACTAACCCAAAAAGTTGTTAAGTACATAAAAATGTTAAAAGGGTTGTAAGATAAAGCCAGGTACAACTCCAGAATCCAACAATAGGAGCAATCAGAAAAATTAAAACGCTTTTTGTACAAGGATAGAAACTTTGTGATTTTGTATCGCAGATTAGATTTTTTTGATGTTTAATTATAATTATATGAACTATTGTAACGAGGTTTTTGGAGCTAGATTTTGTTGGAATTCTGATTACCCTGTCAAAAATTGCACTATAACCGGGTTAAATTGTTCAAATGATAAGGGATTTCAAGATGCTTTCATAATGTTTTTGACAATAGATTTATATCATATCAAGGGATTTACAATCGTTTTTCATTTTAGCACATTTGGTTGAAAAAATTGTGTCACATCGTCATTACAATAGGTATACATAGTCCTACCTATTTTCAATCATTCCTACAACAGAAAATATCATTTTCAAAATCATAAACAACAAATATGATTGAATAGTCCATTCTAATTTAATTTCCATTCGATATCTATTCGCATCTACAAGTTGAACTTGTAAAATATTAATAAAGAGAATAAACATATATTTAGAAGTTCTATATTTACTGAAAATTATATATGATGGATATATTTTGTTAAATTCCATGACTTTAATATCAAACTATGTAAAAAATAAACTATTTTAAACTTTATAGAGGAATCCTAACAATTCTAAAGTTCTTTCTGATATCAAGTAACATGCGTTCCAATCTTTTATAGTTTTGGTATAAATAAAATAATACAATAGGCACCACCGAAACAAGACCAAATTATACCTTGGCTCTACATTTGCGGTTTCACTGCGGTTTTTCAATTGCTGCCCTCATAAAGTCAGGAAGTTGCAAAAACTTTATAATAACAAAATTGTAGGAATTAAAGGTCTTCACTTCTTTGTAATCGTTACCTTGTAAAAATATGGTCATTTTTGTCATCGACAAGTACACAAGATAGAGTGGAAAATGACGGGTTGGTAGGACAACTTGCATTTATAAAAATATTGTTAACTTTTAAAGCAGGGAAAAAAATACCAAAATCTGTTTTAAATACGTACAAAAAGACCAAAAATTCCAAGATTAATCATTAACCTAGTCCATCTAATAAACGTTCAAAAAACAAATGACCAAACACAAAAATAAAAGACAACCGCTACAAATACGATCAGCATTTTGCCCCTCGATTAAACCAAGTTCACACTTGCCAACCGTACAGTATAATATCGAGTATATAAATACTGCTTTCTTCATTCCCGACGGTATTAACATACTTATTAATTGCTGCCTCCAGGGGATACTGGTAGCTTTATAATATTTCTCCAATGGTTTACGATTCCACGACTCCGCCCTATGCGTTTGAGTTGCAGACATTAATGCGTTGCCAACGTCGTCAGACAAATGAGTATGCTGATTAAACTCGTGTGCACTATTCTTTATTTTCGTTACCTTTTTTGCTTGTATCGGCTACTTTATATCCAAGATGGTTGGTGATGTTTATGAGATCCGTTGATATATTATCAGACGATTGTTTTATGTTGTAGATAGTTTGAATTAATTCGTTGAGGCTTAAAGGTAACGTACGTGTTTTGTTTGTTATTTTAAAACTATAAACTTATTTGTATTCTATCTATTTTAAGTTTCGAATTCTAATTTGTTTTCTTTTTTGTTTCAGGTAAAGTATGACGTCACGATCCACGACATTTTCACACGCATTACGATAACAAACAAACTATTTAACGAACATTACCATCACCCACACAGGCGCGTCTCCAATCAAGGCAAGTCGCATTTCGAAAGCAAATTATCAACCTAGAAGGGGGGTATAATTAAAATCCGTTGATTAATATGTAAATGTAATAAGATTACCCTCCCCTGAATAATTTAAATGGGAGCTCGGGAGATGAGTTATATACGACGGACTCTCATTATAGTGTACTTGTATCGGCTACTATAATGTATGTGCGTCCCGTTTGATAAATGCTGTCTGCTCGCTCCTGTGTCCGCAGCTTTGCTTCTGAGTGCATTGTTTTGTGTATGCGACAAATGAAGAAAAGTGGACGCAATGTGATAGTTATTAACTTACTTGATAGTTTTATCTGTTGTGACTTCCTTAAATATATTGTCGTATAGGTATTGCAGAACTTCGATAAAGCACGTAGCTTATTTTTATTTATTCTTGTCAAAATGGTAAGATTAAGCATCAATATTTAAGTACTCAACTGTAATCGCGTCTTCAAAATTTAGCCAATCAGATTTTCGAACTATTTTTAAATACCTTACATGTAACTTTAGTTTTTGATTGTTATGTACGTGATTAATACCCAATGCACATAACAGCATGTATCAGTACATAATCAGGTTAGGTCGGCGCACCGCCGAAACGGCCATGTTTCGCCGTCTTTATTAAGAACGCATGGCCACCCGCCTCCTGGCGTTGGTCAACAGCCAGCAAGGCGTTAAAGGCATCAGCTACACCACCCACCACTAACGATAGACCTCCCCACCCCCTCGGAAAGTCAACTGTTAGTCCCTTCGTACGTGAAGCAACGCAAGTCTCAAATACGCCAACGACGCCAGACGATGTACACCGTAAGTTTATATGACGATAGCCGTAAGGTCGTCGAGTATCGGAGACTTGTGTGGCCTGGTGTACGGCCGGCCTTACCAGTCAAGGTGGGGAGCGGAGACTCAGACAGGCCAACTAACGCCGGTCCTAGGTGCTTGGCTCACTTGTCTAATGGCTTTGATTAAACTGCCAGTTTATTTGACGGTACGATGCGTGCGTGCGACCACGTATGAATTTATGTTTAGACGACGTCCGAATATGGAATTATGATCGAAGATTTAGGATCGTTAGACGACGCCGGAGAATGTCGGCAAGTTTTGAACCATTTCCTGAGTTAGCTACGTTGCTTATATTCGATAGTGTCTGCAAGATTAACGAACGGCACAAAACCCTTAACACAAATACATACTAGAAAAAAATATAAACTTAATATCTTAGCTAAAAAACATATATACGCGAAGTAGAAAAATCACAATTATTAGTTACAAATTCTCGATGTAACAACTTCAAATAGTAGTCAGTTACAACTCACAATACTTAAAACACATTTCAAAGAACTAACCGTTCTTTAAATTCATAAACTCAAATTGATCGATAATCGGCTAATAAAAATAGCATTCAAAGCAATTAACAAAAGAATCGGCTTCATAAATTAAACGTCACTTATACTCAGCAGAATGGGGTTAAGAATCGATCTTATTACTTTGGACGGTAAAGACAGCGCGCTATTTTAGGACACTGCGCTTGTAGGGTTAAATTTAGTTCACATAAGTAATCGACTTTTTTGTCTGTACCTAGATATTATACGTCTGCTTAATAATGATTTTCACATGTGCAATGGAACTCAAACAATGTTAGTTTATCTGAAATCATTTTCTAATAGTTGACCATTTTAATTAAATCTTATTCTAAAGCACTTTTATCGGCAGAACCTTAGAAAAATTTACCTTAACATACCTACTCGATGAATTTAAGAATAACCGTAGAAAGAAACAGAAAATATTTCGGTGAAGATTCAAGTCCGGATTTGTATGTAGGACTCTCAATTGAAGTTTTCGTTTATAAGAATTGTCCATAAAACTATGAACAGTGTATCTGGCCCACAATACACTCGATTTCTTACTTCATCTGATCAAGATACAAATCTCACCAATTTTCCCAAAAAAACAAAGCTAATCGATCGTGATTTTGAACGCTTATCTATTACACATTTGTCTCGCTTTAATTCTTTTATCTAAAATTTTTCCTGTAAACTTCCTCAAGATTTGGAAGATTTCCAAATCATTGTCGACTAAAATGTCAAAGATCATTCACACAATATTTCTAAAAACAATCACAAAGTAATAGTGAATAAAGTAGCTAAATAATACGAATGGTAGCAATTCATAGAATCTACAATGTTTATTACAAACAATATTTCCAAGACAAAAACAGATACAAACTAACAAGTGAGATACAAAGCAATTATTATTGGTTGCAGACGTACGTCAACAATAGTGTTCAGTCGAGCCTTGCTTCTGCCCTCTCAATAATTAGGATAGTGCATCTCCGTTTACCGAATGAGAATAAAGCCTACCCTTTGTGCTAGTGTGGGAGAAGACCCCTTGCGCATGTGTGTGTGTGTGTTTATGCATGCATCTTGATTCTCTGTTTATGTGTGCAGGCATGTGGGGGCACGTCCTCCGTCCGCATGCCACTCTCCGATAGTAATGTCGTATATTTCGGTTGTGCGTACACTGGCCTGTCTTATTATGTTTTAGCTGGAAGCCGGGCGACGCTTAAACAGCCATTATCACACAACTTGGAACCACAATCACGTGTTTACTAAACATCTAGTTCGCTCTTACATTCTAGTATGCGACGCATTTTTCGACCAACTCTCGAATTATAATACCGATGTAATTAATAACGAATATTCTAAATTCGTTCAAATTTTTGCCGGTCGAACATTTTGTAATCAGAAATCCTTTAGAGACTTCAATTTTTTATTGAAATTGGCGTCTCGTTAATTAAAACCAAATCGAATTAATTACAGAGTGAAAATTATTCCACCCCTTCCACTGGCCTTAAAAAGGTAGTAAGACAGACTAGACTAGGGTGAACGTACATAAAATCGGTACCTACATATTGTTGGAAACACCGCATGCCATAAACTAATATTCGCTCGGACACTACTTGGAGTTATTGGACAATGTAAATGAACGCTATCTCCTATAATGCCTGCCTTATTTCCCCCTCAGCCAGGCCAGTGCCCGCAGCGGGCCCGGGGGGAGGCGCCCACCCCGGCCGATGTCTCATCAGTAAGGATTGAACCCTTTAATGTATTCACCGTAACTTCGGGATGAGTCTTGTATTAGTGTTATAATGAGACGTGGCCCTAAGGAATTATGGCTATACTTGTGGATCTCTGGGGTCGGGATTAACCCCAACCTAGTTTCAATTTCTATATATGAGAGGTTTCGCCGGATACGGTCGATAATATCATATCTTATGTTTTAAAATCTGATAGCCGCTATTGTTTTGATTTAAACGTACAACTTGGTATCTCAGTTTATGTTGTAGGCGATTCCGATATTTAAGTACTGCTGTGCTCGTGAGACGAGACATAAGTAGTGCAATTAAAACTATCAGATTTTTCAAAGTAGGTAGCATAAGGTATCTAAAAGTCTAAAATTATATTAAGAAACAAATCTTGAAGCACTTTAAAGAGTGCTCTCTATTAAAAACTTCTTTGATTAGAGTCCATTAATGGAGTTAGCGTTCACAATTCGGGCTTTAATCATTCGCCGATAACCGAATCGGTTTCGTTAAAAATGTTATTTACTTTGAGCTCCTTGAGTCGCCAACAGATCGATAATGCTGCCAATTAGCCGGTACCAATTTTCCAATAAAACTTCAAACTGTTTTCCATTCCATTATCTCTCACCACCCTTTATTGCTGGCAAAGTTAAGCTACGACTCCTCTTTCCACTCCGCTCCGAAATTATTACAATAATAATATTATTATATTAATAATTGTATTGATAAGGAGACTCTCGTAATAAGGGTAAACCGTCCCCTTTCTGCCAGCCATCCTCAATAGGAGAATTTATGTAACTAATGAAATAAGCGAAGTGCCGCGCCCCGCGCCCCGCGACCCTCCCAACCCGCTCCCATCCACCCTTCATTATCGGAAAGTTTGAAATATAATTTGAAATTATGCTCAATGTTATATTGAAGATAAGAGAAACACAAATTCCTTTAATTGGACTTGTTAAAGTGAGTCAAATTAAGTTAACACCGAGTTGATGGTATTACTTTTGAAGTTGGAAATTATGACGGACTGTCCGTAGGTTTCTGCGGAATTCATGGGGTGATTAGCGGTTGAAAGAACAGTTATCGGTTCCTCGACCCGCGTATTTTATTTAACGGCCCGACGTTTATGGGAACTTATTGCATTGTATTATTAACTTCAAACTACGTTAAGTAGAGCGGAGAAATACGGAGTCGTGTGTACTGGATCATTACAATAGATTTTGGTGTAATCAATTAAAATTAATGAATTGCAATTATAATGGCGTCTTTGTTGGACGTTGACTCGAATTTCTTTCGGCCGTTTGGGGTTCTTTCACTTAGCCACACCGTGTTTAATTCTACATAACTTTGAGAATCAAGTACTTATAAGAGAATAGTGTAAAACAAAATGAAATATGAATGTTATTTGTATAGTGACATCGTCGGGTTATACGTTAGGTCAACTATTGATTTTGGCGAGCGCCCCGCACCTAGGGGCCCGCAACTTGAGACCATCACAATTAGGCGCCGGTCTCAATCTAATTATATTTCTGATTGGGCTGGTGGCGACGCATTGCTTGTTTCATGTTGTGATTTACAAGGTGTTGTGTCGTTCAGAGTAACGTGACACTGCGACGATATACGTGATCATACTGAGTCAGTGTTACTGACCATTGTTTATGTGGTGCTAAGTGATTTGTTGTAGGTTTAATAGAATGATTTACTGAGCAAAATAGAGGTCTTAAAAACTATCATTTACTCAGTTAGAAACATTAGTACGGAATTGTATGTTAGCTTGAAAGTATGTATTATAAAAAAAAAATCGTTTAGATGAGAAACGATTTTTTTTGTATGTAAATTAAATTTGGAATGAAGAAAAAGTAAGTTAACAATCCTACTTAGATATGTTCTTGTAATATTTTCACTTTGATTTTAGTGAAAATTATAAAAAATAACTTAAAATTTTGAAAGCTGGAAACGTAATGATTTTTTCCTAAACCCAGGACGAAACTCTTAATCAATTCTAAAGCTAAATCAATATACATACGATACGACTTACAGTCATAGCAATTAGATGCAGATCGAGATCTAATTATTCGGATTCGGCTTGAGCTAGCACAGCACTATTCTGATTGTCGACAAGCGATTTCGGAAATTACTAAGGCGTCGACACCGCCCGCTCATTCGTACCGCCCTATTCCTTGGTCTGGACGGACACAGACACACTATACATTTTGAGAGCTGCTATATTTATGCTTTAAATGTGTTGATTTGCTAGTGGTATATATGATGACAGTTGCATGTTAGGTGGCTGCGAAATTTAAATATGATGTGTTTCTTTGTTAGTGTTGTATTATTGTTTCATATTGTAATACTCGAAAAAACTGAAAAAAGGAAATCGTAAAAAATAAAATTTCGTAAGTTTAAGTAACTTAAAAGCTGTGATTTTAGATTTACCATAAAATTCTTAAGTTTTAGTACTATTTAAGTTGTAGTTAAAACTCATTTGGCGGATATACATGGATATACATAGAAACTGTCTTAAATCTAAGCTGCATTTAAGTATTCGATAGTAATATCATATTTTAACTTATCAATCATCAATAATTATCCATTATTTAATACCAATATTAAGTGTATAAAGTACCATCAGACAATAAGTTCTAACATTCTAACCAACCGCATGTAGAACGTATTGCTATCGACCAAAAATCCCGGTCGAGCATTAGCATAACAATTTAATTAATGAAGGATTGTATGAAACGCGTGTCTTATGTGGAGTCAGTACTCCACGTTAAGATAGGCTTCGCTAGTAATTGATAAAATAGTATTTCAGTTATAAAGTAGATATTATTATGTATTTATGGGACTTTAAAAACTTTAACGTATCCGTCACGAATTTAGACGTCATATTTTGTTAGGAATATGACGAATTTACATTCAATGTATGTGAAGAAAACTGTAACTGTATTGCTTTTTCGCAAACTTACAATAACTTGCTCACAATTTGAGAATTTAAAAGATATATCAACTAAGACAGCAGTTCTTTTTACCGGTAATTACCAGTTTCAATAAGCTATCTTCTATCTGAGATAGGATTGATTATTTATTGAAACATGTTATTTATACCCCGTGATTTTTTAACTTTTAGAGACTTACTTATATTGAAATAATTTAAATTATAGTGTAAAAAAGAGTTCACTTCATTTACCTACATTTATTCACTTAAACTTCAAACAATCTTAATTACATAGTACACTAACTTGTATGTTATATTAAATGTGCATGCGATCTTCGATATAAAAAATAGATGACGATAAGGTATTAGGATCCAGTAGCATAAAGCATGCCTGTAATCTAAGATTATTCATGAATAGATTAGTGTTTCTAGACCAAGGATGTATGCATGTAGATCGCTGCGCATTAACAGGGTTTTTCGATATGAGAACTATAATTAGATTTCTTGTAAAAAATTGTAGATAACTTTGTTTAAAGATCCTTGTAAAGTAAACCTTTTTCTTTTTCATACATTTTGTTTTTTTTTTTGTAATTTGTATTCTATGGTATACTTCAACAAAATCATTAAGGTTGATTACATAATCAAGACATAATTGAAACATAAATTACGATCAATAAGTGCATAGCTATAAGTTGACTGCAACAAGTCGATAAGACTGACCTCCAAACGCATTCGGTACAAAGTGTAGTTGGGCAATAATCAGGCACCTCCTATCGTCTCGCACTTCTCCCTAAAGACCGACCCTCCCCCCTCCCCCCCGGCTGTACATCATCTCATTTGAATTTCTAACTAGGAAACCTCCATGCAATTATTGGATTAATGTAAATTACGCAGTCTACAGCTCTACGGTGCACTATCAGGACAGGGTTTAATTAGAATCCGGTTAAGTCTAATAATTCTATAGTGTTTCGCAAAGTCGCTCTTATGTTAACCAAAGAATGGTTGAATTTAGAAAAAATGTACCCAGAAGGCAATTAGAATAATTATTTCGCAAGTAGACGACATTCGGGTCTGTCACCCTACATTACATGAAACTAGTCATTTTCAACGTTTAAATAATGTAAATTTATTCGTGTTTGCTTGTAATGGAACGAAGCATTAGTAATATAGAAAAGTTAGAGTTGAACAAAGTGAATGTTTTGTTGTTTCTAGATGTATTTCATTCTATCAGAAAAGTAACTAAGTTTTAAATGCTTTACCTTTGTAAAATGCATTTCAATATAGATATAAGTTAAACCTAATTCGTAATTTGCCGAAGATATTTCTAACAACTCTTTTAATCTTTATACCTACAATTCTTTCAAGCCACGCACAAAAGTATCACTAATCAATCCAACACAGTCTTCCCAAAAAAACGCGCAAACCCAAAGATTCACCTAATTCCGAACTCGCGAACACTCCAAAACATAACCTCAAAACATTCCCGCCGTGACCTCGAAAATGCACGTAGGTGAAAGCCCTCGGGAGTTTCACGTAGGGGAACAAAAAAACTCCTAACCCCCGCGTAAGGAGCGAGGGGGCGACCCGCCCGTGAATGAACAAGGAGGATGGCGTCCTTGAAGCAAAAAAGTCACGTGACCCCGATCAACAGGTGGCGCCGTGAGTGTGTCCTTGCGCTCCGGATTAGAAAAAAAAATACGTGCTCGGATTCTTTGACGTTTCTTACTTTTTTCTTCGTTCGCGCGCTTTTTGTGGCTTTGATAGTGCTGGGAGAGGTTGCTTGTTGACGTTTAAGTTTGTTTGAAATTGGAATACAGTTTGAGGGTCGATAAAGTCGCATAGCTTGAGTGTTTTTCTTTTGTTTTGGATCTTAGTACTATGCCAAGTCACAGATTTTATGTACCGAACACTCATTATAAGCGTAGTTGACTACAAAAGTTTTATTTCGACCATACTCCTACTTTTATTCCCAGTGACTAGTAGTAGTTATTGCCTTAACAGCTTTTGGCAAGTCTATGTGTAGCCTTCCTAAATTTATAATTTACTAACAGGCATCTTAAAGTCTTAACTTAGAATGACTCTCTTATGTCATATACTATTCACAACGCGCCTATCAAAAGTAATAATTAGTCATACAACTCAATAATGTTGTAACAACAGCAAATAAACATTCAAAAGCTAAATACGGTATCGAACAGTCAGTAAACACTTCCTAAACGAAATACCATTACGTATAAACCTATTTGCCTCACATAAAACAACGCACAAAATATCCAAACAATAAGTCATAGTGAACACTTTCAAAACAGGCCAGCAACAAAGAAAAGTTCTGTGCAGCCAAAAAGCGTGTATCCAAAAAGTTTACTTTTAAACAAGTAGTAGGTTGGTTCATTCCTTTATGAATGGCGGGCTCCCTCGGCCCCGCTTAACACAAATGTCACGGCGCCCCGACGAGCCGGAAAACTCTCTTTTCTTCCTGAATTACCGCGTAAACAGCACACGCTAAACTACGCCTTATTACTAAATGTCTAAAACATAAAATCGTCTAGCTATCCTGGGAAAATTTAAGGAATTTTCTACACAATACAGCCGTTGGAATTTGTGACGTGTTACCGATGTTTAAGGTTGATTTTTGTGTGTTGTTGTCGGCTTTGAAGGCATGAAATCTTGCGTCTCCCGCGGCAAATTGTTTCCTCGCTCCGCGTGTTTGTATTTTATTATACATTTTTATTTCTCGATAACATTAGCTTAACCGACTTTTCATTGCCTTGACTAGGGCTGGCGCGCGTTTTATGTTTATTTTTTATGGTTTCCACTGAATGTTTTTACTGAACTTTTTCATGTTGATTTGGTAGACTTACTTCACAAATAAGCTGGTTACTTTTTTCACATAATATTGCTACATGATAATTGGGTCTTGGTATTTTTAAACGGAGTTTTATTGGAAAAATTCTTGATAATTTAAAAAGAATATTATTACTCTTAACTTTGACTTTTTTCTTATAAGATGATCAAAAATATTACTGATGATACATGCAATTAAATAGGTCAATGCATTATTTAAATCATCATTATATCTTTAGAATCTTATGAAGAGGACCCTTATTATAAGTCGGACTTTATGATACCTACCAAAAAGAATAGAATATATTGCGATTATCTGTCGAGCGTATAATGCGTGGTGAATCTTCGCGTGCTTCGTCATAATCATTCAAAATTAAGGACGTGTAATTTATTTCACTTTATTACACTCGATACCTTTACTTTTATTTTTAAGCAAATTTGAAATGATAAATATCAACCTTTCATTAACAATACGTAAATTAAAATAACGCCTTCATTCCACATTGCATTTAATTTAAGTCTTATTACACAATAACTGTATTTTAAGAAAAACTGGTTAAGGTCACAGTTATTTTCAGTTTATTTTTTAAAAGAAAATTGTTCTAAGCAGCCCTAAGCAAGTTAAAATCGCGTAACAGCCCTAAGAAAAGTTGAGGCGAGACAGGAATGTCAAAAACGCCGGGGTGCGAACAAATATGTGCTTTGCCGGCGGGACCAGCGGCTGGCACCGTGGGTTAAACAAAGCGTTTAACCAAGGTTTATGTTATCTAGATTGTTTTGGGTAAAGTCATTTTTGTTCAGTGTATTTTTTATATGACTTTAGGAGACATTTGATAAGTTTGAGTAGGTTGTTTATCCTATTATAAATATAGATAAGCATAGGTGTATTTCATTGTGAGATTAAACTATTCCACAAATGAACGGTCATCAATTTTTATTTCAAATGTGGAATATAGTCATGCACCGTAGATTTTTAGACCTGTATCTTTGAAAACAATCTTGTTACATGTCGTTGAAGTGCAAAAATTCAGGACATCATATATTTCACTAAAAAACAATAATAAATATTTAACTTAATCAGAACGACTACTGCAAGACACTTACATGCATAAAAAACTGAGAGTCAAGTCTAACTTGTTGATCTCAGTTCAACCAACCTTGGTGCAATCAACCCAGCCCCTCAGCGGCATCCTTTGCATTTCCCTCCGCACTTTACCGGATTTTTTCCGTTTTATTTACTTGGGCGCGAACGTTAGACGCCTCGGGCGCCACAATCTGCACTCGCCCTTATCCGGACGCTGTCGGACCGGTCCGGACGTTTCCAAGTTTTTCACCAATTATGTGATTTGTTACCGACTGAACTGTAACTTGGGACTTGTGTGCGTTTTTTATGCGTACGCTTGATTGGGTAGCTTTTTCTTCTTAGAGTGAGAACTTAGGTATGTTGGTTTTGGGTGGTCGCTTTGGATTATTTAAGTTAGAGACAGTTTGTGTAATACTTTTTAATAGTTTAATGCAGTATTTAGTTTCTTTTGTAGCGTTATAGAAGCGTTTTTTTTTTCAAATGTAAATTGAAAAAGACAATTTTTTACGACATATTAAATGAAAAAAAATATACATTTTAAAACCGGTAATTGCATTTATTTAATGGAATAAAGTTTTGTTTTGTTTTTTTTTTCTAAATTTTTTTATGTTTACATTAACAAAACAGCATTTACAAATACGGATGTTTTTAAAATAAATACTTTCACAATCCTCTCTATATTAATTCAAGTGCTGAGCTAATTAGACTCTCAGCGATCAATCGGCTCATTACTGGAGCCGACGGATGCAGTGGCTTATAACGAAGTGTTATCAATTAATGTTGCCTTATCATTCATTATTGTTTTTATTGAGAACTATTAAAAAATCGTGGCAAATAGGGTTTTTAAAGAATGTTTTACAGGTTATTTAAAGCTTTATCTTAGCGGACTTTTATGTTAAAATACTACAAAAAGCATCCAACTAAACACCTACATAGGTACATAATATTAATCGAAGAATTACTTAGTAAATATAAACCGAGAACACAAATTAATTTACTATTTAATAAACATAATATTAAATACAACCAAAATATACTCGGTAAAGATATTTAAATCTATATTTTTTTAACATTCATAATAAATATTCAATAGGCAACAAATTTTAATAATTGAATAACAAAATAATGAAATCAACTTCAAAACAAGACGGAAATCACAATAAAACAATTGAATAGAGGTTGCAACGTAGGTTAGAGCATTGTTATCAAGGCCTGCATGTCTCTAGTCCAGTTTCTCATCCAAAATCGATAGCTACCCCCTAGGGGTGCACCCCCTGTTGTTATATCTAGAGAAGGCCGCTCCTAATTCGTACGCCATGCATACGTCGATCTTTCTCCTATGTACAGGTAGTTTTGCTTCTGCGAAATATGTGCGCCTGGTACTTTGTTAGATGCTAGTTATAATCGATAATCTTTTAATATTTAACTTAGTATTAATATAATATTTTTAATAATATGGGTTTATTACTGTTTCGTGCGAAGGGGTATGTTACTTCGAACTAAATAAATTGCTTAAATTAGTAAGTAAGTAGCACCAATGCCTAACTAAGAATTATTATATTTAAAAGCTGCTATTGTATTGCTATGTTTCCGCCATCTTAATTCGTAGGAGTAAATCCTAAAGCTTGACCAGTACTCGTTTTTTAAGAAACGGAATTTATGTAAACGATGAATGAAAGAAAACGTCAATAATATTTATATTTCAAAACTAAAGGCTAAGATCTAGACATGTATGGTCTTTGACTTGTTACAGTTACATAGCATATTGGATTGCTGATCTAGTGGCTACGATTCAAACCCATCTCTGTCTTATCCAATACTACCTCATGTTTATACTAATAACATCACGTAGGCAGAAATTATGGGACTTCTAATACCACAGCGGTTATGTAACCTCCTTTATAACACTTTTTGAAGTGACTCTCTATGAATTATAGCCTATTTAGATTTTGAAGTACTAGGGTTAAAAAAAACGAACTAGGTAATAAAATACCTTTTCAAATTGTGAGTATTCAAAAATACTTTATGGACTGCTCGGTCAATAATAAAAAAAAGGTTTAACAATAGTAGTTACAATCTTATAAAGTTTTAAAAATTAGTAGACATTACGTATTTAGGAAATACTTTTATGGGTTGCTGTAATACAGGATTTTATTGGACAATAAATATGAACTAACAGATTTGATAATTTAAAATCAAATAATTTAAATACTGAGGCACTATTATCATTAATGATACTATTATCATTATACAGCTGGTCAACAAGCGTGAGTAATCTATGTAACTTACCATAGGTATTAAACTATAGTTAAAGCTTAACCCTTTTATATTCCGAGGATAATTCAATGTAAGAACATTGTCACTTGGCGATCCGCTTTGAAGGAAATTTAATTATGTTGTCTTTTTATTACTTGTCACTAGTTTACTTGAAATAGATACATAAATATAATAAAAATCAGTGGAGATTAAAAGTAATCATTCAGTTTTATTCATCGATTATAACATGCTATAAAATATTTAAGAGGGTGCTAAACAGTTATTTTTGTGTTACAATCCCATGTCATATCCTCATTATAATTCGACGGCAAGTTATCAACAACTTTATTATACAAAACGAATACACTAAGTTATAATTAACTATAATTAATCAATCAAAATTAATTACACTGTCATAACAAACTGCCTATAATGATATAAAACCAAATCGGATACAAAAAAATGTTAATCCAACGGATTTGAAAATGCTCAGTCCCCTAGCAACTGTTTGGCGCAAGGCCACTGTTATTATCTAGCCGCGTAGCATTCTGAACTACATCGACCTCAAAAACTTATTACAATCCGCCCTACCCAGCTCATTATCTCTGGCCCATAGTCTCAATCGATACTACCTAACTACAAACACATACAAACTATTAACACACACAAACACAAAGTAAATGAAAGTCTACGCGTACCCGTAACCGGCGCGTCAACTTAAAACTTAATTATAATTAATTAATTCCAATTGGACGTTATCTCTTTCTAACACACTATATCTTGGATACATCCATCTCTGTCTGTCGCAAAGGCGAGGGTAGACGCGGTATTGTGTTTTCGAAGACCTTTTATCACGAGGCATTTCACGAAGTAGAGTAGTCGTTAGTTCGATTCCAATACGATTTTATTAGTCCTCAGATTTTAATTGGCATCCTATTTTAATGATTTTTTTTTAAGTCTGCTACTTATTGGTGGTTGATTTTCATTAATATTTCGATGGGATGATGGAGAGCCACTCAAGAGCAGCGTAAGGGAATTAGTGAAAGTGTTCTCATTAAAATTATGAAGTGATAAAGTTGCGAATCGAAAACACCTTGTAGAAAAAGTTTTTCGACGTATAAAACAAGATTTTATTTACCACTAGCCCACTTCAAAAAATAATTATATCTCATAAATATAAATAGCATATACCTAATAGTGATCGATTATTTAAAAATTATTTAAGAGATGTTTAAGAATAAACTCCGAAACGAATTATAAAGAACTGGGAAATAAGAGAAGCATTGCAGTTTATACTTCAGTAACAATTTTACGTTGCGCCTTTTGTAATTTGAATTTTGTTGAAATGCAATATTTACGTTTCAGTTCAATATAGGTCAAAAAACTAGTTGAAATGAAGCAAAACAACAGCATAGATCGCACAAAAGGGGTATAAAAGCATTAAATCAGAACAAAATGGCCGGAGCGCCCTGAATGGCGTATAATTTAATTGTAATCATCACTACATCGGCCCGTGACGAGTATCAACGAGATGCGACTAGAAGGGACCACCCTCAACCCCTTCACGACGACTTCTACCCCCCCCTAAGAAGGGGTTTAACACCCCCCTCATTACCATATTTCATTTACTCAACGAAATTATGCTAATTACTTATATTGCTTTGTGTAAAAAGGAAATTTATAAGGATTAAACTTACACCCCCTCCGCTCCCGGGCGGTCGGATCCAGACAATATAACTAGTTTCGCGGAGTTCGGCGGATGAATTATTTAGGAGATGATTCTTCGAATTAAAAAATCGGCCGGTCCGAAGGGCTCCCGAATTCACGTTCGCTTGATTATAATCGTACGCAATTAAAATTCAAATTGGAGAATTTTTAATTTTGTTATTGATGATCCTCTTTCGTGGATGGATTGAATTGTGCGTTGTTGGAAACTTTTTTTGGTAGCCGAAAGCTGTGCTTATCGAGAGAAAATTGCTTGTTTATCTATATTATTATTTAGTATTAATTGTTAAAAGTTTTTGTTCAAGTGTTGGTTATAATTAAAAGTTGGCTCTGCATTTGGAAATGAAGTGGAGCGGACTTATTGGTTTGTATTACGTCATGCGAAGTTAACACAATACTCACTTCCTATGTAGATACAAAATAGAGAGCATGTCTATTTATGTAAATGTATCTTATTGTAACAGACACGTGGAGCGTTGATTACTCAAACTCAAACTCAAACTCGTTGATTACTTGCCCAATAATAGCAAAAACTCTTTGTTCTGAAAACGAAACGTTATTGTTTTGACTCTAAAAAGTTCTTTAAAGAAATTGTGAAAAAAAAATAGTGTGCTGACATACTATTATCTCTATATCTAAACTGAAGATAGTGTATGTAGCTGTGAAGGGGTTAATTACATTTGTTTACGAGACACCTTATCTGTAAACATTTACACCGAGTAAAAACTGAAATACTTGTTCTTCACTATCGCATACATATCAAGAAATTATGAGTACAAAAAAGCTATAAGTAATCGCAAGCTAAAGACATGTTAACACATCAAAACGTTGAGAGATATATGTGCGACGTACGAATTGAATTATAGTAATGAAATAGTACGGTAGCTTTGGGCTAGGGGGCGCCTCTGGCGGCTAGTTTCACAACTTATCCCGGCTAAGGCGAGTCCTTATTTAAATGTAAATTAGGTTCATTTCACGAAATTAATGTCGTGAAGACCCCTCCCCCGGCGCGCGGTGACCATCCTTCATGCATTTCTCAGTACAAGTCCTCTCCAAACTTATTAAGTTTTATCATCGTGTCATGTTTAATGACTGTTTATGATCGCCATTTTAATTTCTTCGCGTTACAGTGTTCGTGTAAGTTTGTATCGAATATTTTTATGGTAAATTGTGGTGCCAGTTTTGATAAAGGTGCTCTTGAAAGGGTTTTAATTAATTTCAATGTGTCTGCCGGTATAAATTGGATCGATTAATATTATAAGTTAACGTTAACTAATAACTAAGCTTTTGGATACGATGTTGCGAATAATTAAACGAAAAGAGATCACCTTATTAAAATCTTTGAAGCTTAATGAGTATGATTTATTTAATAAAATTTTAAAGTCTTAAACCTTAAAATTACAAAAGAAAATATAAGATTAATCACGGAAATTAATACCAATGAATAATTAAAATTAAAAACCCCATAATTGAGTTTTACGTAATTTTTTGAGACATATTTTTACACAAAAAATCGTTCTAACGTCCTTTACCTTCAATGAACATTGCTTAGTTTCATCATAAACAAAATCCTTCAACTTATATGATCATAGCCACCCCACAAGAGGGAGTAATGGCTGCTCTATGATTATATGGACAGACGAGTCATTACTCCTGTGTAAGTGTTGTTGCGAATTGCTAATGTTGTGCTTTCACAGTTTTACACACACAAATTAATCGTTACTTTAACTTCAATTACTGTTTTGGGGCCCTTACCTAATGACTACATTATGTGTTCGCGTTATGTGTATCTTGGCTGACTGTACGTATATCCTACAAAGGTTGAGCATTGGTAGTGAAGGTTAAAAATTGGTTCCTTTTAAGTGCAATGACCTTAGTTAATACTAACAATGTTTTGTCTTTTTGCCATATCTGCTTGTTACTATCCCCTGACAGGGCAAAGACAAATGCTAGACAAGAAAAAGCTGTTAGCGTTGACCACCACGATTGTTTTCTGTGTGTTAGGAATCACACTTGTAGTTAGGAATTTAAAGACAACATTGGCAATCAATGTATTATTTGCATGCATTTTAAGAACCGCCTTTGTTTTTGTTAGCAATAGACCGTCACTTACTCAAAACTGTTATATACTTATCACTTCTAAGTTGTTGTAAGAATTCTTCAACATTATTGGAGCTGATTTTACTCTTTTTAGAACCAATGTGTGAAGCCGCAACCCTAGCGGGATCTGCTATAAAAGAAAAAGAAGTTGAACTTTTTTCGTTTCTCGGGTGCCAGTGTTTTGAGCACTTTCCGTAGGGATTGAAGCGTTAATGTACTTAACCTAGCTTGAATTACTGAGAAGTGAGTAAATATAGAAGTGAATAGGACATTGCGTTTAAGCGGAAGAAAGAAAGCGTTCTCTGATTATATTTATAACAGCTTTAAAGTATCACCTGCATAAAAAGGCACTTTCTATGGTTTTTGGCTTTACATTCTTGTAAGTTTACATTCTTTCTCTGATTCAACGTTTGGATAGATGCCTCAGTTGAGAATTAATACACGTAGTTTTTTTTTTGAAATTTAGGTAATGCCTAGATTTTTTTCATTAAATAAAGGTATGTATGTAACATACCTTTATTTAAAGAAAAAAATCTTCCTTAACAGATCTTTCGGTTTTGCTAATAACATTATTTATACAAAACTAAAAACCATTTATAGTAACTGGCCTTAGTAAGGCAACACGAAGTCCACAGTTTCTATAAATTATTAGAAGGCTGTAGTTGATCGAGTTGTTCACTTATTCAAGTTAACGACGTTTAAGTATTGTTTTAAGTGTTTAAGCAGTCATTACGGTGAATTAAGGCGTCAAATAACAATAATAAATAGGTAGTAAATTGACTTATATGAGTTTGCTTCTTAAAACTTTATTTTCGTTTAATTCAATTTAAGTACATTTTACGTCTGAATCCAATTTAGCGTAAAGTACAAGTTGCTTATTACTTAAAACTTTAATAACCCATAATGCAGTATCAAGAAACACAACCAAACAAACAGTTCCCTAGAAACCAGAAAAACAAATGCTTCAACACCATCATAAAACCAACACAAATATAATTACTAGGTAAAACAGAACTAAAGCATTAATCGTAATATTACGATCGCGATCAGTTCGCGACGATACGAACAGAAAGGGTTAGTCTACCCCTACGGCACATAATTATTCACACACACACACATATAAAACAAGGCAACTACTTAGCATTTTCAAATTAAATACACTAATCACTTGTATAAACGCAGTGTACGGATAGAGTGTTGGGATCGATACTTTGTGTGTGTGCGTAGTGATTATAATGTAGGAAGGGTGATATTAAATGGCTATATTCGTGTACCCCTCGCCACTACTTGCTGTGTAGACTTGCTTTCGCCACTTCGTATTACTATCACTTTAGGTTATTTTGCTGTTACTTTTACGTACCCAAAGAAATGGAAAATGATTTCGGGAGTTTACGTGAATGTTAGACATTGGAATACAACTACTTTTATTAAGATCTCTAGGTGTCTGTTAGGGACCATGATACCTGCAAAGGTGTTGAAACGTTGGGACCTACAATCTTAATACAAACCGTGATAAAATCTGTGTAAGTAGTTTTATTTAAAAAGTATAATGGTTTATTTTTGAACTGTCATATAGGGATATTGATACCTTAAACGAAGAATTTGTTGGGTGAAGAGAAAATCGTATAATACGCGTATTGTCGGGTGTGTCTACTCATGCATTTCAGTATTTACTGATTAAATTAAAGGAAGACTCTTATGCTGATTGTTTCGTATATTACAATTATTAATAAGATTTCTTTGTCTATTTTGTTTACTTTATTTTAAGAGCACTTTAATATTTTCGACACAGATTAAGCGTGTCCTGTTTCATTTAACGATGATTTTACTTGTCATATGATTTTTTGCTAAATCCTTCAAATTACATAACATATTCAAATCATTACGAAACACGATAATCAACATCAATAACATCGCACCGGAGAGAACACTCGAGTTTCTAAAAAAAGTCCTCTTACCCAACGATCGATTAATTAGCGTTATTACATGTACAACCATCCATCTGTCGTAATTAGCCGATCCCTTTCCAGCGCAAAAATAATGACGCACCCCTAAAACACTTTCTTTTTTTTTCATCATTTTTTAATCCAATTTGCTGAGGATTATGTAGGTAATTATATTTTTCCAATTGCTCCGTTCTTTGGTTGAAATTCGTCCGGTTGATTGCGAAACGAAAAATCCGCTGTTGATTAGGCTTTTTAAAGTTCGATTGTGTGGGTGTAAATGTGAGCGTGTGTGTGTATTTTACGTCACTGGGAGAACCCTGCGTGGGATGCGGTACTTTCCGGTCTGGATGTAGTCTTCTAGTTAATACTGTAAAGGTCGAATGTATGTAACAGTTTTAGTTAGAATGGACTATTGGCAGAATATACAGAAGAGTAAGAGCAGTTACATGTTCCTGTTTTATAAGCTATTCTGAGATCATTTCATTGTCCAGGACCATGTAAATAAATTAAGATTATTTATCTGCAGCATGTATCTTTTTTGGTAAAAAAGTTCTAAGACAGATTCGTGGAAACTCCGACAGGCTCAATAACTTTAAAGAACGTTCACAATCAGATACAAAGAAAAAATCATTTTTATTCATATCCATCATTTTATTACATATAGAATATAACTTAAATCATCTTGCTTTGTTTACATCTTAAAGGAAAACTGCCAACAATGTCTAAAACTAGTAAATGTGGCAAAAATAAAGAGACTTGTAAGAGAATACTAAGAAAACATGAGTAACGCCGACATCTTGGCGACACATAGGTCATCAAGTAACCACGACATTATTATTAATACCTCATTAATGTAAACAACAATAGATGCAAGTATATATTGAATTTCGATGAGCAATTTCTCATTTGACTGTTTAAGAGTTTTTTTGTTGGCCCAGTCAAATAATCTCAGCATTTGGCTTTTACAAGTGTTATGTTGAACCAAAGGAATAAATATTAAAAGGTGTCATATCCCGTCCTATTATTTGACTGTGTTTTCTTATTATTTAAGACGTATTAATGGAATTATCTTTAATAGGTTTTGTTACATTTGTTATTGGCGATTATAAGGTTTGGATTATTTCACATTATCTGAAGTATATTTAATGCAAAAGAGCTAATAAAACATATTGCATCCAAACTCTTTTTAAATGAATCAGATTTAAGCACAATATATTCCTTGCATTATCTAATGACCTCAAGACATAGCTAATATCAATGTTTTCAATCGACCCGTAGGCGTAAACACTACAAATTGTTTTAATTCAAGACTATTATTAGCCTCGTTTACATAGTTCCTAGACCTTAATCAATAGGTGCCAGTGCCTGCAATTTTATTCGCACTAAATTAATACTTCCTTAACACCTAAACTAAACTTATTTCTAGAGCTTAATCGCCTCAGCTCGAAGGAAAACATTTATCCTGCTTAATCTCTTTTACATACTTATCTGTAACTAAGTAGTGTTAACCGATACAAATTCTTAATAAGCGAACATTCTTGGTGTAAACTGACTGAATTAAGATGTCGTTGCTAGAGTAGTTGTAGTTCGGTAGTAGGTGCTTCTCAAATGGGTCGGGTTGGACGGTTAATAGCGAGTTATTGTCATTAACGCCCCGGCAAGGAGCAGGCGATGGCTGCCACCTCCGAATTAATGTTGGTTTCCATTATCCTATGAAACGATACGATTTTCACTTTATATGTGCGGATAAAATATCTCGGTTAGATTTTTCATTACTATAAATTCTGCGAAAAAGAGAATAAACCTCTGGAAGTTGATAAAGTTGTACTTAAATTATTATGCACCTGATAGATTCAGAGAATTAATATAGTAGCTCTAAACTATATTTAAAATGTAAAAAAAAAAAGAAAAAAATACACAAAAAAGTACACGTAATGGGTCTATATTGGAATAGGTATCTCTTTTTCAATTTTATCGATATTCACAAGATCGACCTCCACATATGCGTTTTGCGTACTTCGAACAAATATCTAGTTCAAACGAGTAGGTAACGTTTTCCCGGAATATTGGGGAGGTAGCAATATTTTGTTATCACGTTTCGCAAGAATTGGGAACACGGATACTCTCCAATTTTTTCTGGAAAATAATATAGGATCTAAATGTTGGAAAGGCACAATAGGAACTCCTACTCAGTAATATTGTAGTAGGTACATACTAATAGGTGTACCTACTAGATGTGTCTACTGCATTATCCTTATTTTATAATTACATTCCAAAATTACTTCTGTACTAAATATACTGTACTCTCTACTTAAAAAGTCGGTCATTAGATCAAAAATCAAACATTATGTCAAATGAATGTTACTTAATTAACCCTTTTGCCGTTAACGTGTGACATTGGAACCGCGCGCCCAATAGGACCCGTCTACGCGGCGATCTCGCCCGCATACTTAGGACCATTAAGCATTCGACTAATGAGAGCCACTGCCCGTCTGCACTGACACTTAATAATGTATGTATTATTTGATGTCCGATAGTGGGCAAATTATTTGCAGAATTTGTGGGCTTAAGACCGATTTATACGGCTCCATTTATGCAATATGGCGTCTTGTCTTCGATTTCTAAATTCAAACTGTTATCTTAACTTCTTTTTCCTTTTTTAAAGTTTATGGCCGTTACAAATAGAAAAGATTTTGTTTTAAAACAATGTTAAAGTTTGTTTGTTGAATGTACAGAATAATGTTATTTGCACGACTACGCGCTACAAATGGCCGACCACTTTTTATTTGTTTGTTGGCGGCACCAGTAATGATTGCGTATATTACTACTTTATTAGCTACTTCGATAAACCCATTATTCACAAAAGGAGCAATGTAGGTAATTCTTTAGAACTCGACTCAATTAACTTAGCTAATAATGTGGAGGAAATGTCAGAATATAAATAAAGCCATTCCATTCTAAGTAGTTAGTTGAATGAGTTTGTTTATACTGTTTTCCTCAAAATGTTTTACGATTAGCAAAGCGCAATTTTCTTTTAATTCAAACTAGTATCCAACTAATAATGACAGCAATTAACAGGTACAGTCGCTCACAAAAGTGGGTAAAGAAAAAATCGGTAATATTCGTACAAACACAGACAGAACTCCTTGAAATATTACGTTAGTGTGGTACCCTAATTGCTTTTGTCATTAATAGTCGCGAATACTTCTTAGTTATGTATCGTACAATTAGTTATAATGATGTATAATTAGCTGGTTGTGGTTTCTTGTGTGTGTGTGTTTGTGTGTGTTAATAATGCTCGTCGGGAATGTTGTCTACTTGAGTTTGCGGGTTCGCTTGTGAGCTCCGAATGTTTTGGTTCTTGTTATGTAAACTGTTTTGCAAATGTTTTGAGGAAGCTGTTTAGCCGACTTATTTTACAACTTAAAGAGAAAAAATGTACCATGAAACATTTTATTGACATTATTGGGAGATATCTAAGAGGCTGAAAGGGGTTTGTCAAAGATACTATTTATTAAACTATTATTCATGAACTAGTACTGCAATCTACAATCTTCACACCTGCTCTAATAAATACAGGTACACAATTTTCGCTTCGCCATAATTCATAACTTTTAGGTCAACCTATCCACACAATTACGCGAACAAACATCGTATCAACACAAGTATTGGCAAACGTACATTAAAGCTTCAAGTCTCAAAGGCCATTGCACACCGAACGCGAGGCGAACAATACACGCGATAAAATATGCAACGCCTCGGCGCGATCATAATCAAAACGTAATTAGCTGATAATGCATGCGACGCGATCGAAACGCAAAACTTAGATATACATCGTATAGCTTACAATGGAATGCAAAGCTAATATTGATTTTGTTTGCCCCTGTTTTAAAGGTATATTCCACTTTGTTTAGTATTTAAATAACTTCAGTAGTACTTAACATAAAAAAAAAGTTTTAGCAATAATTTTGTTAAAATTGTGCCGTTTAGTGTGCCGGGAATAAAAGTTGACTTAAATGATAAAAAAACGCATATATAATAATACTGGGTAACATAGATCTAAAGTGAACAAATTACACTAATTTTGTCAACTCATTTCACCTGGGTCCTATGCCCTAGGTGAAATGTATCCGGGAGAAAAGAGTAGACACAAAAATCTACTTTCTTTACCTGGGTGATATCACAGATGAACAATGTGGAAAATACCGTTTTAAACACATTACCTGTCAAACGCATACAGGATAAAAATTGTTTGGAATTAGATTTTGATTTAGAGGTTTTGTTAAGGGGTGTAGGACATAGGAACTTGTGATTGATATGTCCCTATCTGGAAATGGAAACAGATGTAGTAATTTTAAGGTTTATAAATATTTGCAATAAAAATGTTTTACATGAATAAAATTAAAAGGGTGTCTGAGACTTTGAAAAATTCTGGATTGAACTGGCATGTCAGTCGGTGTGGCAGCCAGTAAAGTGACTTTTGTACCATTCTTCCTTACTTGCATGTTTCGTCGTAGAATTACACTCAACATTATGGCGAGTAATCTTAGTACTTAATTAAACATTAAAGTCACTTTCAATGATTAAGTTGACATACCTAATTTGTTAAATATGTAAGAGTTTGGCTTACTCAATAATAAGTTATTTAGTTGTGAGACAACAACTAATTATGAAATTATTGCAATAGATTTTAGTAAACCTGGGTCTTGGACAAATGTAAGTAGGTCCTAGTAATTATTTCTCAATTAGGAATTTATGGACGTGTAATTAGCGTTTCGATTTATTATCATTGAACTAGCGATTGTAATTTAAAGTTATAAAGCAAAGTTTGTTCTGGGTGAGAAGAGATGGCGCTATCTGTCTACATAGCTCTATCCCTCTCTTTTTAGAACAGTAGATCCGGTTCTGAAACGTCATAATAAGACATTTGATTATGGAGTTTATCTGGTGCACAATTATAAAAATAAATAAAAAAAAAAACATTTGTTATTTCGTTCAACTTTTGTTCAATTCACTATCATTGTACATAATTATCGCAACTTAAATATCATTTACTAGCATTAACTGCACAAAGCTCACCGTAGGGTCAAGGACCCATAAAGTTCATGACTTCAAGCCTTCATAAGACAATCACCACATAATTAATCCCCTATATACTCCCAATAAATCACCATCAATTCTCATTATTGATGTTCTCAGTAAATAATTATAATAAACGTTTTATTGGAAACAGAGTCGGCATTTTAATCGCATCTCCGCAGAATGTCTCGGTAAATGCAAGCTTATTTAGAGGTACCTAATAAGATATTTGCTAGAATAATCTTATTAATGAACGATAAAGATTTAGTATGTATTGGATTTAGTTACTTGTATACAATTATATAAATTGCCAATCAAATAGATAAAATTAATGAACGATGATGAGAAAGTTCGACTATTTCTTGAAACAAAACTAGAGACAGCTTCTTTGAGAGATCAGAGTTCATCTGAGAAACTAAAACTATATATTTTGTGAGCTATATTATTCTTCGTGAGTGACTTAGTATTGGGTTGGGTTGCAAGGAGTTGAAGGTTCCATAATAGTGCGGTTGCTTTTTATTATACTTAGATTTGAATATGAATTTACTGAAATCGCCAAACTATTCTAGCTTTTAATCATTTCTTGAATCTCTGTAAAAGGGAACAGTGATACCACACATAAGATATAAGTTCATTATATAATAAGCATCTCTAGATTCTAAATATATCATTAAACAAAGATATCCCACAGTAAAATCGTAAAACAAATTATCGACAAGTACATTTAATACATTAATTATCATAACAGTTACACAATCAACTTTACAACACATTTGATTATAACTTAACCTAGATTAGTGCCACGCAATAAGGAAAATAACTTTATAACTTAACGCTTATAATGAAGGATGTAAGCAGAGGTAGAAATGAGGCGCAGTAAACAAACTTGGTTGCTAGGCAACGGGTTTTGCTCATGCTCTGTCATTCAAATTAAGCTTTGTGCCTTTTGAGGGCTACGTAAGCAATTATTTGTCTTTAGTAATATCTTTATAGTGTAATACAAAAAGATTATATACCAAGCCATTACGTCACAAAATTTTGTTTCACAAAAAAGTCTTGATTAATAATTTGTTGTATGTTCTCCACATTTTACCGCCACTTAAATGTGTTTATTTAAAACACTCATTGACACTTCCTTGGGTTATAAAGCTGGTACTATCTTAAACTGGACCAAGGACTTCAAATAGGTTCGTCGTAAAACAATAGAAGTAATGAGCATACTCACACACATTAAATCATTGCGTAACGTATCTAACAGGCCTTAGTAGATAACGCCATCTTGATTTTCTACTAGATTCTTATTTTAAATGTGACAGATTGATCAGAGTATTCTCTCATTTCTTTTTAATTTAGCTGATATTTTTTTATTGCTTGCCAGTATTTTTCTCCAACTCTGTCTAGTACTCTGCTAGGTAGGTCAATGTAATAACTTTTTTGTCTTTTGTTTCCTGTCGTTCCGGAGAACAACATTTTTCATCACTGAGCCAACGGGGTACTGTGATTTAGTCGTTGTGTTATGGTAAATTATTAATTTGGAATTCTCTTAGATAGGTAACCTATACTGGAATGTTTTTATCAGTGGCCTGATTCAATAAGAAATAAATAACACACATACCATGACATAACTTGTCACGGTTAAGTGGTATGCGTCATACAGATCATTGCAACTTAACCCACATTATAATTGTACAAACACCTACCTCACGTTCGCAAAGGAAAATATAATCATCAATAATTATTGAAATTATACGAGACATAATAAATTATAATCAACATTCTCAATTTCAAATCAATATGTAATTTATTTAATACCTGACCTTGGTTCGACTATTAATTATTAAACAATCCACGATTATGGCATTCAAATAACGAATAATGTGTTTTTTTTTAATCATTCTGCAATTACTTGATGTCTAATTATGGAAGTGTGCTAATTAGATATATAATTAGTATGTGGGAAGTTGTGTGCAATTAAACGTTTTTAATCTCGACACGTACGGCGAAACACAAACGAAATACGAAATTAAACCTTATTGCTTTGATATAAGGATGAAGTCAAGATCAAAGCGTTAAGTGCGGTACATGTTTATTTGATGCAATTATCGTTAATGATTGGTAAAAATGATTCCTGACTTTATAGGATTGCTAATTAAATTATTCGCATTAAAGGTTGGTGACCTTTGGAACGACTTACAATGTTAAACGCGTCGCACAATACTGTTATACTTATAAACCTGTACTTAAAAGTTATTATGACATGCGATAAGGTATAATAAAATGTATAAAAGCGCTGATTAGCCGTATATAGCGAGTTAAGTCTATAATAACAGTATTAATATCCAAATAGCTACTTAATACTTAAACCAGGCTTCCATATCGGGCGGGCATTTAAAAGTTCTCGATCACATTCTACAAACACCAACGTGTTCCCGCGTAATGTTTAACACGCATTTTAATTATGCTTATTAACAATTAAAGGTAATACACGAATGTGGGTCAAGTCGGTTAAAAGGAATAAATCAAGTACTACAATCTTAGAACTTATGAGCTTGTGAATCTTAAGCTCATGTCGATAAGGTTGAAATTTCTTTGGCAAGTTGTAGAATAATGTAAGGTCGTATCATTACGTTTTATATTTGAGATCATTAAATCCTTAGATTGTGAGAATACGTGATTGAAACAAGTAGATGTTATTGATACTCCTTATGAGATATGTAACTCGATGCGATCTAGATTTTAATAAGTCCTGTTTGTTCTAAAGTTGGTTCTAGATTAAAATGGAGCTGAAGTTATATGAATTAATGTTATGTGTGAGTTTGTTATGAAGCAAATGGATTGGGTTCTTTGTTAGTTTGTGAGACTCTATCTTTGATTGCAAGTTTGGTGTTACTGAAAGTTTTTAATTGTAATGCTGGCCTTTTTGCTATTTGTATACAGAGAGTAATTCTTAATAAGAATTTTATATGATATAGCAGAGAAGAAATATTAATCATAATCAGATGTGTCGGTGGTTAGTTGAGCTTTTGTTGACTAGGCATCGGTAGCGGATTCGTTTATACAAAATTTTACTTTGTTTTTGTACAAATAATTTTAGGTTCAGATATCTAAACAGACATTTGATTTGTCCTAACTAATTTAAAAGCTTACGTATCTAAGCTTAATAAAAAAAAATGTTCTAACCGTTACATCGAAATAGAAAACACACATAATATTACACAAGAGCTTAATATCTCAATAAAATTATTGTAATTGCATCATATAGAACTGAATTTAATTAGTACTCAGCTTATTATAATATATGGAAATATTTACACCGGGTAAAAACCCTTGACGTGTTAACTATTAAATTGTGTGGAAACGTGACTAATTATGCTACTGTATTATACATAACGAAAAGGCTTCTTATAATTTAAGCCTATTTATAAACCTTTCAACCACTTTTGATTTATTTTTCATGGAAAATAGGACGACGAAAAATTAGCTTCAGTATTTCCGAAGACCTACGTTTATTGTAGAGTTTCCGCTATCTACACTTTTTATAACATACATACATGTTATATGTAAAAAGTAGTAAAGTACACTGTTTAGCATTTAGAACATACCAGATAGTACCACATAATAATCTTCTTGTGTATATTTTATATGTTTGAAACAAAAATGACATCTTTTGATGGAGAAGGGAATTTTCGCTACCCTACCCTTTGCTGACAACAATAAGCAGGTTATTGATATTACTTTTCAAAGCATATTTTGACACCTAAATATTTCAAACTTGACAGAGCTCGTTGTCGCCAATTTTGGACGAATAAAGTCACGCACATTTACCCATATATATTACAACTAAACTATCTTATCCACCTAAGACACAAATTTACTCCACTCTTTAACCCTCCTCTACCCACATAGATACATAAAACCAATACCTAGAGCAAGCAATAAATTTTCCATAATAAATCCATAAGGTTCTGAAGACACGGACATAGGCATTGCTATGTTAATACAAGAATACTGCTAACTAGGCTGAATTATTTATTAAGTACGACCAAAGGACTGTGATGTTGGTTTTCGATAGAAATTATTGATGAGTAAGTTGATTTTCGCCATATACTGTTACATGTTTTAATATTGAACGAAAGAACTGCCTCGTTGGCCTAGTGGTGCTAAGCGCGACTGCTACGCTAGAGGTCTTGGGTTCGATTCTCAAGTCGACCAAGGTGTTATTGGGTTTTTCTATGAAATTCTCAGTAGCAGGTCGGAGTTTGGATTTGTGCCCGGTTAGTGGCAATAGGCTCGCCCCCTATTACATGGGACCTAAACATATCGGCGAACAGTGGGTGTACATTGGTACACCTCTGCCTAACCCTTCGGGGATACAGGCGTGATGTTATGTTTTAATATTAGCGTTTGGATTAGGGGTTTCCATTTACAGGTTAACTTGTTTAAGTATTAAAGAAAAATAATTGGGAGAAGATTAACGCATTTCATAGGAACTGTTTAAGACAAAGGAAGGTTTACTTGGAAAAAAATAAATAGCCTCCTTTTTTACATGCATTCCTAATTTTGTTAGGACATAGTTATTTAAAAAAATGTCATCGGTATTAAGCCACTGCTAAGTTTAAAGCGGGCGCTGATCTATAAGAACATCATAAAATTAATTTGCTTTTCTGTGTTGGGGGGTAAGCCTTTTAAAACAAAAAATATCAAAATTGTTCATACTTTTGCGAGATAAGATGACACAAGCAGATGCACAAAACCATGGTAAAGTTTTACTCCTCTTTATACGTCTAGGATTAAATATTACATTACAATTATAATGTTTTAGTAATACAACTTTTACAATACAGTATCATAATACCTGTCTTAACAATTGATACATTGCGGAACAAAGTATTGTCACAGATATTGTGCAAGGAAATAATAGCAGACATGTTTTATTGGTTACATTTTGATTAATGTAATAACTATGTCGAAACTTTATATTATATTATCTGTTAATGTTTAACTTTTGGTCAAGAAATACAAAAATGGAGAATCAAGTAATTAGTGGGTTTTGTTTTATTTAAATTAATTGCTCTCACTTTGTTAAGGTCGGTATGTTAATCGGGTTTATTTCGTAAGTGTTAAATTGTGTTTTTTATTTTTTTCTAAAATCTTAATTAATGTGGTGTTTGGTCTATAATATATTTTAGTACCTATAGTTAATATTTTTATATAAATAATTAAGACTGTTAACAATTTCACATTGTAGAGCTTAAAGTTTTATGATAGAGAAAAAACAGGAACAATTTATACAGCGTGGCGCTACAATGGTGACATTAATTTAACACACATATAGGTTTTCACATTTTTGTTTCATGAAGAAAGTATGTTTCCATTAAACGTTGTTATTTGTGGATTTATTTAAAGTTTTATAAAATAGCATTTTGGAGCAACCTGTACTTAAAGAACTGTCGCAGCGGTCATTTGCCGAGGTCACGGATCATATACATTAATATATTTTGAACTAAATAAAATTACTTACAATATTAATTCGAATTAATTACCCAAAATACAGAACACGAAATAATAAAAGCTATTTAATATAATTTAATTATAAGATACGCAAACAACTGTCAAAATAAACTATAATATGTCACGAAAATTTATACCGTGATTATATGCCGCTAAATACCAATCATAGTTAAAAGAAAATTGTTAAGTAAACCAAATAAGTACCACCTGCTTCCAAACCAACCTACTTTCAGTAACAATTTGTAATTATAAAACACACGATAAGTTTTAATAAACGTTTAGAAAAAAAAAGAACTCTTAATTGGTGAAATCGACTAAAATAACATGTTAACAATCAATTTTAACTAACTATTATGTTGAAAACTAATCGGACGGCCATAAAGAACTCGATAAAATTACAAAAGAAATCTATAAAATGATTAAGATTTCTAATCGTGCCAATTAGGTGAATTTATGGTTTCACTTATAACAACCGAAGCATTTTACAGGTTACAAGTTTATAGGAGCCATAGAGTGCGTGTGGAGACGGTTTTTTTTTTCTTTTCTCTATGTAATGAGTTGTTCTCGTTAATCGCGCAAGAAATAGCTGAGTTCTGTCGTCGCGTTAAATGCTCAATGAACGCATAAAACAATAACGATTGGATCTAACAGACCGTTAATTTACACGTGAGAGGTTTTATTTCTGCTATTTTCTCATAACTAGTTTGCACTTTCGTTGATTATGAAATACCTCGAAAATCTTGACTTAAATAGTTTAGATGAAATTTTTCCTTACTCTGTTTGTTATTTTTGCAACTTCATTGAATAAATTGAAATAAAATATTTTATTTCTATTTAAAAATAGTTTTCAAACTAAATTAAATCGCACGACACTGATAAGTTTAAAATAAATTCGAATTTGAATTCGTCATTCTATACGATTCGAATTTAGAATTAGCGCGCGGCGCGACGGCGTGCACATAAGTGCCCCTACACACGTACCCACACAAAGCACCGCACACACCCAAAAAAGGAAAAAAAAACTCGGCACCCGTTCTAATTAGGTCGTCGAGTGAGAACAGGGCGTTCGTCAGCACAATAATAATTAACACTGGCTGTAATGAAGCGTACCATAAAAACTAATTGGAGACCCTACGATCGTTGTGTCGCGAGGGTGAGAGAACCAGTTCACTACGATTTTTCGATAGATCCGACTGTTTGTACCGCTCTACTGATTAGTGGCGCGAAAATTAAATCGTAATCAATGCCAACGTCATTTTAGTATCTTTATTATACGCAGTAATGAACTTGAATCAAATTAAAATACCAACAACTATTGATGGTTATTTAAGTAATTTACCAACCGCTTAATGACGTGCCAATCGTTTGATAAAGTCTTAATAATAACAAAAGAATAATACAAACAACCGTTACCAGCAATAACCATTCCATTTTTAAAACCACGATTAGTTCAAAACATTACATTAGCTTAGTCACGATGAAAAAAAAATAAACATCAAAATGTAATCGATCATAGCTAATGCAGTAAACATTCAGCCAGCGAGTATTTTAAATCGAAAAGCTAACGCGAACTGCCGTCTATCAGCTAGTTGAAAAGGGAAATCAGTCAATAATGCACTAATTTCCCCTCCTTAATGGCGCAGTCCGGCCCTCTACTCAGACACTATTACGACACAGCAAGTTAGTGTTTAATGTAATAACTTCGTACACACGAACATTTTCAAGTAAAGACTTTAAAGTTTTACGAGTTTCAAGGCTCGTTGGAGATTCTTATTTGATGGTTGGTACCCCTGTTATTATTTTAAGTGATAATTTGCTGAACATAAAATTGGCGGTTATTATTTGAATAAGGTGTTTTGGCTCTTCGTAAGATTTCTTTGCTGAATTATTTTAATTATTTGGTTTATTAAAAATGTCTTATTTATTTTATTATTCCATTATTGTAAGTCATTGTCCTTCTTTATAAACTATTTACACAATTTGAATTCATAATAACGATTCGCCATTAATTCGGTTTCTCAATGAAACCTTTACCAACCGAAACATAGATACAATATTGACCATAGTACTACATGTACGAATTTCTTTTGAGGCCTTACTTTGGATTTTTTTAAAGTCCTAAAAATCGTATCAACCTAAAACAAAAAATACAGTGCAATAAAACTCTCCTTTTTTTAACTGAGTTTTCCAAACAAAACCAAGCGCAACAAACTACTTTTCATTCAACAGTAAAACGCCAATTACGTATCAAAGTGAAGCCCAACAATTAAGTCATGGCAAAAGACAATAAAATAACCGACTATTGTTAACAGCCCTATTGAAATAGTGATGCGCTTACTTTGACTGGCGAGTCAAATACACATGTCATTTTCCATTCACTTACCGTCCAGCATGTCGGAATAAATATCACATTATTGAGCAAGTTGTCAAAACGTCTTACATCGATACGATGTAATTACGGTTTAACGATAAATACTCGATTTAATTGCGGGAATAGGGAAAGTCGGATAGAAATATTGCTGGGCTGTATCGAGATTTGTACTAGTGTTGGACTGGACGGTATTTATAGAGTTATGACGTATGAAAGTTGAGCAATAAGTTCGCGAAGATTGATCTGTTAGTTATATTCTTAGGTAGATATTTAGAAGTACTAAAACATCTAGGATATTTATATGAAACTCTAAAGGCAAGGAGACTTGAAAAATTATATAGTTTTTATTCTCATTACAATAAAGTTCAAATTACTATGCACAACAAACTTCGCTGTAAAAATAATTAAACTAAAATTAAAATTGTTCATAAAAATGTAATTTGACCAAGATAATTATCCTCACTATAAAATTTACTTATCACATTGTAATCGCGGCGTATTAGGCGCGTTACACACGGCCGACTAATATCCACATAAGTGGAAAGCCCAATTATTTCCCCATTACAAGTTCTACTCGAAAGAAATTGCCTATTTGGATTATTAAAAATAGGGTCTGCTGCAAAAATTGTTATTTGGCTGAATCTGATTGTTGTATTTTAGGTGATCATTGAGAACTAAAGATCTATCTATGTGTCATACTGTCACGTCTGCGTAGGCGCCCTAGATCCCCTATATGAATGACTTAATTCACATTGTTGTGTCGAATAAACTGATTAATACTACACAAGTTGAATAAACATAAGAAAACAGTAATTTTTTTTGGTTTAATTTTTTTAACTTTTAGAAATAAAGTCCGTTTGTAATTACAATTACCGCACTGTTTATCAAAGTCAATGGGAAATTTATCGCGTCAAGTCTAGCAAATGTAATGAGCAATACATTATGCAAACCGCAGGGCAAGTACCTAGGTACCTATAAATGGTTGAAGTCAAAGTCATTTTCTACACATTTTAGTTACTTTTGATCTCAATATCCTACCAAAAACACTATTAATCCGTCAAGTGAAAAGTTTTCTTTAAAGGTTGTAGTTTTAGTCGACAAATCGTAGTCACTGCCAAGTATTCAAATCGCACTGTGTGATGGCAGCTTTATTCTACTATAAATGTATTAACCCTTCAATGAATAGGCACGCTACAGATTTCGACAAGCCTTCTAGTTTCTGTGCCATAAAACACTGCAGTATCTGTGGTATGCGGTATCGCTGTATGGTCAATGGACACAATTCTTTTTTTTTAAGATTGTGTAATGAAATTTTAATATTCGTTCCAAGGAACTCCAACACTGTACAACCCCTGAATTTCAGGGTAATGACAATCAACGTCCCAACATTATGCGTCACCATTAAAAACATATAGAAAGAATACAAGCATCAATTAAAGCCACAGTTCGCAATTAAAATAATGGCTGTCACACCTATGAGACAATTAGTACGTAGGAAATAAATTCTATGTTTTGGTCGCAGTCCGTTCTTAATTAGGGCTAATCAAAAAAACTTAATATACCATAATGGTATATAATAGGTGCTTTAGTCTCCTGATACGCTGATAATTATTATGTATGCTAATTACGGAGTAGGTATGTTGTGTCATGCTACTTTTAGCGTTCGTACTTACTTGAAAATTTTAAATTAGCTATTTATTTTTTGTAGTGTGATTTTATTTTCTTTTTTGTTGACTTTAGGAAAATACTTTGTGTCGTTTTCATGTATTGTGAAGCATACGTTTTTTTAGCTCATGTTATTATCTATAAGTGAATAGCTTTGGTTTTTTGTAAAGCACTAAATGGTTAATACCAAAATATGTTGTTATAGCGTATGACATTTTTATAGTAACTAAATAAGGTATTTTATTTTGCATTATAAATAAAAACTAAATCGTACTTTGTTGATCTATATTAAAAAAACTAAAATTACAGTGAACCAATTAAGTGTTTTAATCAGAATTTTAATTATTATTAACTGGTATTTGCATATGCGACTGGTACTTAAAATAAGCAGAATAACATACAGTGATAACAGTAGGTATAATATTTAAAATAAATAGAATTTGCATGTTTCAAGTAATACAGTAATCCCATAAAATTATTTGATCAAGTATTTTTGGAAACACTACAAAAGTTCAACCTTCAAAAATAACCTCTTTCAAGTCAACCATAACATATTTGAAAGAGCCTATAAATAACTTTTTTTGGAAGTACGCAGTAAGTTCACCTTACAAAACAAAAAGCAACTTTGAAACAAAAACACTTTTGTAAAAAAGTACAGAATTACGATATTTGTACATTGATACTATTGTCGTTTATTTCTGAGAATTTTTCAGTTAAAAACACGAATCTACTTCTTATTAAATACTTAAAACAAAAAGCTTTTAGTCACATACGTTCAAATGTCAACTTATAAATCAGATTACATGTATTTCCATTTAAAAATAATAAACAAAAAAAAATACACATTTTTAAAACACTGGCAGCCTTCTAATTCCAATTTCAAAATACAATACTCGTAACGAGCAAACAATTAATCGATTGTAATCGTCTAAAAAGAGATTCACTTAATTATATCGGCGTCTCACTCTTTCATTGAACATCAAAGTTCATTGCACACCCTCGGAACTTAAAAAAAGAGTTTAATTTGCTTACCAACGACTTGCTGTATCGTATAACTAGACTGGCAATTACGGCTAATGATAATAGCCTTTATTACTTATGTCCATTAGGTTAGGTGGCTGTATTGTGAACATTACTGCTTGCTCCAAAGCCTTGTTTGTGAAGTTTTTATAGTTTTTCTTTCTTTTTTCGTCAAAAGAGTTTTTAGGTTAGTATCTAGTTTTGTTAATGATGTTGGCAGTTACACAAAACACTAATTAGTCATTAGTATTTTGTATATTTTTTTTGACGATGCTCCGTTGTATTTGTTTTAACGAGCTGCATTAGTTGGTAGCACTGATATGAGAGCCTTGTTTCGTTACAAGTGACAAAGTATTTTTCCTAGTTTTTAAGGATCTACGCTTCTTTTCTGCCACAACCTCTGAAATTTTGATTTCTCCTATATTTCAATATTAGAAAATTATAAGGTGTAAATAAACACTATTATTTATCTACTAACGGTCCTAATCACATTAAACTCGAGAGTTAAATTCAGTTAACAAATGCTTTGCACGTCACTACTATCTTCAACAATAATCGCAGTAAAGACGCTACAACGCCCTTTGACGCGTCCAGCCGACAGATATGAGACATTAAAGTCAATAACGCATACATAGCCATAGTCACAAATTAGTACGGGTGGCAGGGGGGTTGAATTCGACGCTATTTACCATACGTGGGCCTACTATTTTCATGGTTTTTTTCGTCGAGTTTTTACGCCATTTTCCGTGGCCCCAGCGGGCGACCGGCCCACGAGCCGAGGCGTTCTTTTTTTAAATCAGTAAATTGCATATTTGAAAAACTACTGCACAGTCGGAGGGATGCCGATTGAACAGGTGTACTTACTGAGTTTCGGCTGTTGACTCTTTACTTCGATGCGAATGTCGATTCCATTTATTATGTACGCGTATCGATAATCGGACCGCATTCATTGGAAATTGAATACTAGAAAATTTTAAATATGATGCCTGTTAACCTTAAATTTAAAACTCAAATTCAAAATAATCTGATTTCGGATAACTACCTACATGTACATCGAGCCATAATTAAATTTCCTATTAATTCCGTATTACGCATTCAATTATTAAAAAACCTCTATAATTTCTTTTGTTTTAACATTACAAAGACATTATAATGACAAACGTGCACTAATTGCGTAGTCGATCAAACGTTTTAAATAGAACACAACAATAGTAAATTCAAAAATTTAAATATAGTCGATTATGCCGGAACAATCGAGAGAGTTGAATCGAGTCGAGTGCCCACGCGCCGCGCCGTAGGGGTTGATTCAACATCGGTGTCCCTGTGACGTCATTGAAGAGCACGAAACTTGAGGGTTACTGAGTATTGTGTGAAAAAATTACGATTTAAAAATGTTATATAATATTAGGTACTCTACTTTCAGATTAGTAGGATAACCTATATTTATTGAGAAATACAATAATTTTGTTCAATTATACATAGGATCACGATAGGTTGAAGTAAATGTCTAGTAGGGTTAATGGTGATTTTTACATAATAAATTGAATAAACAGCTAATTACCCGTTTCAAAAGATTTCGTAGACCGATAACCCAGAACAACTTTTCAAAAACCCCACAAATGATGGTAGACTAAAACACGTAAATAATTCATTTAGCGCCGCCCAAACAATAAAAATAATTGATTTCATCAAATAAATTTCACATTATACACACAATTGTGCCGGATACGCTGATAGCGCTAAATATCAATCAAGATAACATCGAGTAAACTAATCGACTTTGTTAATAACATCACTTAACGTTAAACTCGAAAAAGTATCTGTGTAGGCAGAAACATTTCGATCGTTCATCACATCTGTAATCCAGTTACAGAGCGATAAATGAAAGGTAATTGAAAGGAAATTACGCAATAAATGGAAGGTTATTATTGAATTTAATGTTAAATTAATCGTAAGCCCCCCTCCTAACCATCTGTCGTGTGTACCCCCCACCGAACAACCGTTTTATATTTTGAGATGTGCTTACGATGTTACAATGAATTTGATTATTTTGTTATTGAGTGCTTTTATGTGTTAATAGAATGATTTCGAGTGTTTTAGAACATCGAGTTTGGGCTACTCGAACATCAATTACTTTTTTCTAATTTTATTTTATTATGTAGTAATAATTCAAAGCCAGCTAAAGTGGTACTCTCTGAACTCTCCAAAGCCTAACGCTTAATACAACTTAGGTACCTACTAAACGTCTTTAGCTATCTTAGGACAAAGTAACGTAAGTATCTTCGAAAACAGTTGAAGATTCCTCTTTTATCATATAATAAAAATGAGTATCAGACCTAATTTATGAATACAATATTAATATGTCCAACAAAATTCAAAGCATTATAAACAAGTAAAACCTAATCTAACAAACAAGCAAGCGCAGCATTTGTCTAAATACTCGCGACAACAATGTATAGACACGGAGTCGGGCCTGTTCGACACTCGACACCGTGTATTGGGCAGCTCGCGACACCCGAGAACGCGTCTGCATAATACATCGGTGTGCGCTGTTGCTGTACGTTGGACTTTAATTATATATCTGCTACAATTTCGCCTTTTTTCGAGTATTTTTCACATTTCCTCCCCCCATACACCCCTGTTCACCCACTGCCGAACGGCCGCGGAAAAAACGCTTGACGCGCGTGTGTGCTACGTGACAGTGTAGTCACAAAAGTGTATTGTTGCACTACAAACGACGCCGCACCCGGCGCGCCGACGCGTCGCGCAAGAACATGGACGCTCCTCAATAAACAAGACAATTAACATCTCGCAAGTAATGAATAGAAAAATTGTCGTAATAAAAATACACTTTTAATGCAATTAAGCTTGTAGAACACGGGCAGGAGAGGCCGATAAGCCGCGCTCAACTTTTCCTGTAACAGGCTGTTATTTCACGATTTAAAATCGGTTCTCAACCCGTTAATGACGCGAGGTACAAGTGCAGATCGGCGGCTCCGTTCGGCCGCGGACCAATCTATTTAATAACCCCCGTCGGTGACACCCCACCCGGCGGCCATCGCCAATTTTCGCCCCCTTGGCCCCCTCTGGCCCCCTAGCACCCGCCCTGAAAAAAATCCAGAGCGTTTTAAAATTAATGAGTAAAAATCTACACACACACCCGAACGGACAATACGACGCGTGTGTGCGCCAACGCCCGATAATGACCGCGCTTTGCCGCCCAAATGAGGACGCCGAACAATCACATGTTTCTTCGGCGCGAGGGTCGCGGCTCGCGTCACTCACGCGCTGCTCCAGCCAGCAGCGACTAGAAACACCGGCCGCCCGGCGCAGACAGAATCCGAGATCGCCTAGCCTTTTCCATTAGGACCAACTATCATAACATACATATCATCACGCCTGTATCCCCGTAGGGGTAGGCAGAGGCGTACTAATGTACAACCCACAGTTCGCCGATATGTTTAGGTCCCATGTAATAGGGGGCGAGCCTATTGCCACTAACCGGGCACAAATCCAAACTCCGACCTGCTACTGAGAATTTCATAGAAAAACCCAATAACACCTTGGTCGACTCGGGAATCGAACCCAAGACCTCTAGCGTAGCAGGCGCGCTTAGCACCACTAGGCCATCGAGGCAGTTATCCGTTCGTTGGTCCATTAGGACCAACTATCCGAGAAAAAAATGGAGTACAAATTGAAATTTCGCCGGTTCGGGCGCTAATTCAGAGCGAAACGGCGCCGCGACGCGAAACGAACGCAGTTAGATAACATTTGTAGAGGCGAGGGAGGACGGGTGTCACCCCTACGCAACGCCGTTTTTATTTTGGCCGGCCCTTGCCCCCTTACCCCCTTCGTTCGTCCAACTTCATCTGAATAATTACTGATTTTTTTCCGTGTACCGCTGATTATTCCGAATGTTACTTGTTGATGATAATTTTTTTTTTTCAACTTTTTTCATTAGTCAGCGCCCGGTGGAGTTTTGATTGTGCTTTTAAGCTTTTTTGTATTCAATTTGTTACCAATGTTTATGTATTCCGATATAGAATGTATGAAATAAATTTTCATTCCGTATCCTTTTTTGAAATAACTGCGGTGTGCTTACAGCTTTAGCTCGCTATGTTAATTATAAAAAGTTTAATTTATTTTGTTGTTTTTTAAATAAGCCGTGAATTTATTTACCATTCTACTAGTTTACTCTGAACTCGTTATTATCTATTTTGCGTTATTTTTCCAACGAACTCCCTAGTTACATAAACAATAACAAAACCTATCTTCATACCTAATTTTTTGGTGCACTTTACATGTTAAATATACTTAACTAGAATTTACTATATTATAAAAATAAATTATCACCATAAAAATACCTACTTGATTTACTATAAAAAATCTTCAATCAAAATACGACGCGAGTCCGGCATACCACAAGTATCAAAAGTAGTAATAAAAGTAACGCTCTCCAAAACATTGTCTAAACGAGAAAAACATAATCATAAATCAATATACATACGAGCAAATAAAACTGAAATGTTATCGGGTTAACTGAAAGCGAATTTGCGCGGGACACGTGCTGAAAGCTCTAAAGAAATACGAATAAAAAACTAATCGAAAACTTTAATTATCATGCTTATTCGACGAGTGACAAGTCGGGCCGATGCCGATCGCTTTGGCAAGGATTTCGGTGGGCCCACCCAACACCCCGCGGGGCCGCATTTTTTCCACCCACCACCGAAGGGGTTGATTTTTTAAACTGATGACGCGCTTTCATTCCGCGCTGTGCAACTTGGCCGCGCGGCTGTATGTGTTACCGGCCGTTGATAAATAAATTAAAAAAAGAAAAAACGTGAACGCTTTGTCGATAGTGCGCGGCGTTTCTTTTTCGCGGGCGTTATCTATGCTCTATTTTTCCGTTCTAAATACAACTTTTATATAGTAAAGAAAAGTTTTCGCGCGGATACCGTATGTGGATCGAATGTTTTGAGTTAGCCGCGATCCTCATATACTTCCATCGCTCGTCCGAAGGTTCGCCAAGTTATCTTAAAGCTCTGAAGAAGTTCGGTTTCCAAGAGTTTAAGAGAATATTCTGTGATTGTTTTAAATATTTTTGACAAAGTAATGTTCGTCTTGTAGAGACAGTGACTGTGAATTTCTTAGGCCTGGAGAGAATGACATTGTCCTTCGTGAGTAATAAAGTATATAATTTTATATTTTTTAATTAAATTATATTTTTTATGACGTTAATAAAATCATTTTAATATCTTATTTTATTCATGTGTCATAAAATGTGCATTTAAATTAACTGCAATAAGCATAATTTATAAATAAAACATAATTATTAATTTAAATAATACATATCGTTCGAAAATAAAATCAAGAATATAAACCAATGCGACAATATGCTATTTTAATAATTTTTAAAAGATAATGCAATCTATATTACAAAGTGAGTAACATAATTAAATGAAATTGAGTCTATGAATTATTTACCATATACTTGGAAATAACTGCAGTATACACCAAGTTGGCATAATTATAACAAATTAAACATTCAAGGCATTTCCTTACATTTATATTTTAATAGGAGTTAATAATTAAAAGTCAAGTAGGCTGACCTTATTCTGTAAGACCTTATATTAATAATAATTGCAATATAAATAGTTTATGACTTAACTGCACAATGGTTAATATCGAACAAAGATGGTTTCCGTAATTAAAATATTAATAGCGGTCAGCTTAAGACGTATTCATTTATTTCAATGCAATAAAAAAATAAAATTCCGTTGTTTTGTGTGACTTGTTATTTATTGCTAAATTAATTAATTTTTGTTTGTAAATGTTACGTACAAGTTTTTAATTTATAATTAGAGCAGAAACATTTTTTACTCTTAATTTTTCATTTGTTCTAAAGGCGTGACTCAATCCAAAAAGGTTATGTGTAACAGAAAATTAAACACAATATAATTATCTTCGAAAAAAATATTATAAATTTAATCATTATCTTTTAATTATCTCTGTAATTTAAAAACAATTTATATTGCTCTAATCCCATAATAATTATCATTTTATTATAATTTATAAATTTTAACTATTACACTAACACTTTATGAAACAAAGTGCATTATTTAAACCTAAAAAGTAAATTACTAATTATGCATTATTCGAAGCTATTTACTTACACTAATATCAGGATAATTTATAAAAAATTGTCAACGCCTAATTAATTAATTAAACTTTAATATAAAATAAAACCTTTACAACCATTTTTTGTAACAGATTTAATAGAATGCGTCAATCAGTTCAAAATCAATTTCAATTAAAAATTTTAGATAAAAATTAAGTATTTTATTTTAGAAAATCTTTTCTTTTCATTTTGCCTCCATTTAGTTTTTCTCTATTAGGTATTTAAAAATACAAATAAAAATCTACTATAAATCTAAGTAGGTACGAGAGTCCAGTTAATTTCAAAATAAATAAATTTAAAATACATTACAATAGAAAATCGGCTTGTTTCCATTTTCTGTATTTTTCTCTCAATACTAAAACGTGATTTTATGTTCGATTAATAAATCCTTGCTTAATAATTTTGCAAGCAAATAAAACATAAGCTTTTTCTACACTGATCCCAAGCTGCGTACGTGTAGAGAGAGTAATTAACAATCAACATTAACCGCAGAAAATTAGAACATAATTATCATACAATCACCAATTGCCCAATAAACTTTAAGCAAGTTACTATTAATCCAAATAATTTATAATTTGGGAATAAGTAAAAATACTGCTTAGATAAGCAGTATTTTTGCTTTTGTTACAGATAATTTGTACTAAATCTATCAAGCTGCATTCGTCACTGTCATAAAAATAAAGGGAGAGTCAGAAAGAAAATGCGAGATTCATAATTAACACATAAGTAGTATTAGGTTTTAAAATGTGATCGCACTGATTGTGAATATAACTTTTATGTACCACTTTTTTATCTAAAATATCTACAATAAGATGAACGAACGCTTGAATTGATACGCAAGCTTTAGCTGTCAAGAATTTCACTTACTGACGCTTGCCCATACATAACATACTAATTAAACGAGACATTTTCATTATTAAAACTCACTCGATTACTTACTCGATTTTTCCTTTTCATACACATACCTACACATTACATTTTAAAGACATATACCATCCATTAACGTTGATGTAAAGAGGCGAGCTTTACTCCAAATTGAGTGTTTTTTTTTTCTATTTTCCTATTTTATTTTAATTTTAAAATTTAAGTTTTATTTATTTGTTTATCAGGCGGAGTCAGACCGGGAGAGCGGCGCGAGCTCGCCGGAGGGGGGCGCGGCGCGAGCGCAGCTAGCCGAGCCGCGCACTCCGTCGCCGCGCGCGCGCACCCCGCACCAGCAGCCACATCTGAATGGCTCCAGTGAGTTCGTACTACATTTGTTTCTTACTATTTTTGTAATTTATTATTGTAGATTGTATTATTATGATAGTGCCGTAGGTCAAGATATACGGTAAAAGAAAACACAATGGCTAATGACTCCAAGATACTGAAAAATTCCGACTGTAAAATAAGATTTGATATAATTCATAAGGGCACATTAAACAACTTCTTTAACTTACTACTACTTACTTTTGTCTTTTAAGACATTGAAGAGCTCTTTTCTCCGTATTTTTTCTGGTCAAGAGTTATGACATATTATTATGCTTGTCATGTAAGCTGATAAAGTATTTGAAATGGCGGTAAATGTGTCCTGATTTTTGTTTGATATTATAGTCAATCAAAAATAAAATGTCCATGATCTATTGAACACAATTCAGAGAGACAAAAAATACAACAACTACGGATTACAGCTAGGCTTCCATATTATATAACGTTAATAATTGTACTTATATCAAGAATAACATGTCAACATGCCAATTATTCAAAGTCTCTAGTCAAATTAAAGCTTTCTGGAACTACGTACCTAAACAAAAATCAGTACAATAATATTATATAAAACCTTAACTTAATCGCATATCAATAACAATAACATTATAAAACCACTGATTCAAGAATCTACACTATTTCACAATTTCACAACATCACAGTGCCGCCATCTAGTGGCAATCCACACGCACCAACGACCACACAGTCACAGAGTATTAAACTAAAGAAGTGTCCATTAAATTTTAAACAGCACTTATATTTAATTTACGAAATTCATTGAGATAACATCGGCTATCAATAGATTCGTGTAATGTCGTCATAATATTAAATGACCAAGTTTTATTGTTATTTGTATTTGCTTTGTGATCAAAGATTGTGATTCAATTAAGATATTTTTGAAGAACGAGTTTTAACGATAGTTATAACTGACTTAAAATAGTGATCTAAAATTGATTATCGATTTAAGAAAGATGACCACCAAATTTATGTTTTAGTAAATACTATAGTAACCGAATTTGCTGCCTGTAAAAGAAAGCTGCATCTAATGAATTACCACCACTGAATTACCACTATTCTGAAACAAGGCAAAGCCCCTTTTAAAACAATACATCGACAATCACTACCAATGGACACTAAGTTCTATAACTAAGAGCTTTTATTTACCTCCTAATTACATTACAATAAATTCAAATTTGCTGGATAAGTTCCCTCTTTCCATTGTCCAAAAAAATAAGTGAGAAGTAGGTGCATACTTTTACTGAACTCATCCCATGACCCTTTCAAACATTATGAAAAGTACTTAAAATTTCCGGACACTTAAGACATTGCATAAGAGTTTTTGGTAAAGAAATCATATTATAAGAATCTTATGACATTTATAATCAACATTCAATTTGTCCACAGTGGCGTCCATGTTCCAAAACCTGCAGAACCTGGCGAACATGCAACAGAACATGCCGCCGATGTCGCAACAGCTACAGCAACAGATGTCGCAACAGATGTCGCAACTCGCCGCGAACCTGCAAGGTTTGACGTCGATGCCCTCCAATCCTGTCATCAATTCGCCCTTGAACCTGAGCGTTAGTGCACCTGGTAAGATATTAATATACATATGTTAATTCTTCTAATTTATAACACACTATTTTTAGAACAAAATTAAGGCTGTCAGGTAAATCTAAGAGATTTGTTCTTAAACTCACGTTGCATTACACGTTACACGATAAAAGTGGAAACAATGGCTGTGAAATAAATCAATAAAAATTGATTTTTTAAATTACTCTAAAAATTAAAGAATGAAACTAATTTGCTCCCTTTCTTGTGGAAATAAAGTAAGATCAAGTAACATTTTATGGTGCACCAAGGTCCACAAAACGTTGAAGTGCAAAAGTGATTGATGTATAAAAACATATGTTTTTGAAAATGATGCTTGTGATAATTGCGCAGGTTAAGACTTATTACCAACTTCCGATACATGTATCTGCCACCTATTAAACATCAATCAATAAATACTCAAGTAAAATGCATGACTACATACTGGTCTACAATAATATAAGTAATTTCGGCACTACTTTACTAAGCCTTACTTATAGCACAGATATAAAAGCATCTAATAAATCACTTAGCATTTCACTTTTTGCCACTTTATGCAAAGTAAATTAAATTTTCGCATCATCATCCCATTAAGATAAAACAAACATTCGAAACGTGTCTAAACTACGTTGACAGGGAAATATTTACCGACGCCCGCTAACACGCCATGAAATACAGAAAAGATTTTTCTATTTCAGCTAATAATATGCAATTGAAAGCGTCAACGCCGCATCCGCAGTTAAATTTACATTTTTCAGAGCATTACCATTTCAAACGTCTGTATTCTTCAACGAAGGGTATTCCACTAATTAGAGTGAATTAGACAGATTGGGATAATCAGAAATACACGGTTCGCGCATTAAAACTCTTAACTTTGAAATCACGTGAGTCGTAATTAGGTGATTACCGAATCCAATCGATTTAATGAATTCAAGATAGCGGCTTCACTCGCCCGCCCATTAAAGCTATGCCGTAATGGACGAAAAAACCTATTTAAATAATGAGTATAATTACATATTTTTTTCACGAACGCACGGATATTACGACTGTTGCGGTATCATTAAGAGTTTTATCGTCTTAATAGAGCTAATTATACATTTTTTTCGGTTCTTAATTGATGCGCCGTAGGAAAGAACATTTATTACAAAATGTGAAATGTCATGGTTTAAATGAATACGTTATGTTAATGTCGAGTTTAACGGGCTTGTAAGGCATGCAGATAATATTTTAGATTTTCTTTGGAGCCGTTTTGTTCGCAGTGAATTAGTTGTGGTCGGTTGCGTATGGGTTTTGTATTGTTACATTAGTCCTCGGTAGGTGCAAGGAAAGACGGTCGCATTGTGTAATTACAATATGACTTTATAGTTTAATTACTTAAGTAGAAAGTTGTCTTCATGCACCGAGCATTGCACGGTTGTTTCATCATTCACCATAACAGATGTTGTTATCGTAAGAGCGATTTGGTCATCGATAATAACATATTTACTAACCAAATCTAATTTTAATATTATAATTTTATAAAAACAACATATTTTATGAGGTTTACATGTTTATCGATTTGATATGATTTGGCGTTCATATTTAATATGCTAATAAAAAGTTCGTGTCAAATTATAAACGCGCATTTACCCGCTCTTTTTTCTAGAATTATGTAGTAAAAATATGCATTAATATTAATATTTCACGATTATAATACGTGACTAATGCTTGCAAATTATACGAACATTGTGTAATTCATCTAATAACTCGAACAGAAAAAAATATGTAAAGAATTGCGAAATAATGGTGTTGTCTTGTTTTTATCAAAATGCTTTGTGTAATTGAAGTCGAAAAAATCTCGGTATTGTGTTCCGATTGAGTGATATTCTCAATTTCAATCCATACCAACTAGTAAAATTGTGCTTCCGAGGTCCTATAGAGAGCTTTTTAATAATATTTTTAATACATGATATTTAATATACCTACACTTCTTCTTAATTATGGACAGAATGAAATTATCTACCGTATACCTTTATATTCACATTTATACTCAGATTTCACGCCTACAGCAATTCAATTCTGACCTCCTGAAATCCGGTAAAGCAATCTAACTCGGCGCTCAATCTAAATGCAGTGAATAGCAAAAAAATGTCGATCTTCCAAATTGTGTCATTACATACCACCTATTTTTCTAAAACCTCAAGCTACCTTCAGATAAAAATTTGTTCTCCATATCATGCCATCACATTTCCTCCTATTTACATGAAACCTCTTTCTCCAAGGTATGGGATCCCCGAACCCCGTGGCCAACAACAACATGCTGCCGCCCGCGATGCCGTCCCCCATGCCGCAGCTGATCCTGGCCTCTGGACAGCTGGTGCAAGGCATCCAGGGTGCTCAACTGCTCATACCGACGTCGCAAGGTAAGGCTTATTGTGTAGACGTAAGCTTTGATTTTGTTTAGCAGTCCTGTATGTAAACTGCTGTAAATGAGAGAGCTGTTCTTTATAGATTGTGTTTTCCATGTAGGTAATAGTTGATAAAAATGAAACATGGAATATGTGAAAGATTCTTTGGATAACAGGTTTTTTTATTGTCTTGTTTGTATTGCAATCCAAAATTGTTCAGGTCACTTTTTAAATTATATTCCTATGACGTATATTCATGCATGCCATGCCTTTACAGAATAATAATTACATATGTAACGTAAGACAAGGTAGACAAGACTGGTGAAATCTTATTCTAACAAGAACATTTCTTTTACCAGGAATAGCAACACAGACGATCCTCACAATACCAGTAAACCACGTGAACTCCAACGACCAGATGGTGAACCTAGCTCTAAACAACGGCCAAGTGGTGTCTACGTCCCTCGCCAACCTCCAAGCCATGGCCCAACCTCATCAGCTGCTGAACTCCAACCCCCAACAGTCGGCCAACATTCGGCCAAACATGCTGAACCCAACACTATCGAACGCCCTTCTAAACCCGGGTTTGCCAAACTTCTTGTCGAACGGTGCGGCCAATGCTCAGGAGTTGCTTCAAGCGCTGCAGCAGCAGCCTCAAGGGAACCACAACTTGCTGCAGACGGTTCAGCAGAATAGTATGCCGCAGCAGATGCAAGGGAGACGGTCGTCCTCGCCTCGCCCTGAGAGACATTACAAGGAGAGAGAAAACTTTGCTGATCGCTTCGGGGGAGGCTCTAGAGAAAGGAATGAGCGGGAGAACCCTGGGTCTGCTGCCATGAACAGCATCAACAGGTGAGTTGAATGTTTCAAACAATTGAATTATTTTTGAGTTTAAAAATTAGAAGTGCCAATGCAGTGTTTAAACAAACTATGTTCTTTTTCGCGCGGCGTTTTAGCAATAATAATTATAATGTGTGTAGAGCTAGGGAAATGTTTATTTCTATTGTTATCAGTAGAATAATAAATACATAAACTATGTGATGCCCGACCTGTAAGCGACGATTAAGCGAAATATCGATAATTATCCCCCACAGCAATTGTTTTTTAAATCAATTACATCATAATTGTCTAAGTCTAACAGCGTTTGATCTGGTCCGCAAACATATACGTTCGTTATGTCATTGTAAACCCACCCCTATGACGTAGGGAATTAAGTTGATATGGAGTGCAGATAATGTGTTTTAGCGTGGGTGCACTGACAAGTGTTAGCAGTAATTATGTGACAATGAATGTAATTACAGTGTGACGCCAGTGCGCGGATCTTGTGCGTGCCAGTGAATTACTAATCAACGTTTTGTTTAGCTCGGGAGGGGAAATTTTTCGTCTTTAATCAGTGTATTTTCATTATTGCGATGTGCTGTTGTCGTGAAACTGCTCGTAAAAATGAGTTAATAGGTGTTCATTGTTTATGTCTGATTCCCTTAGTTCTATTATGACTGAATTCCGAGAGTTGCCTTTTAAGATGAAGTTGAGAACAAACCTTTCATTGACTGTTGTATCAAATAGTAATCTTAGATTTATCTAATAATAAAAGCTTACTATTTTCCTTAAAGGTATTCCCCGGAACCAATAAATGAAGTTTCCTCAAAGTTTTGACGTCACAAAATGACCAATTAACATGAAAATAAAACTGCAATGAGAATTGAAACACTAATTATAAACATGCAGGTTTTTAGTTAACTGTTCCTAGGTTTGATATTGTTCTCCGAAATGACTTGCCGATCAGGGATAAACTTGACTTTGTAAATTAACATGAAGATTACTTTATAAAACGATCCCCTTCAAACCGTTATTACATTCAAATAATATTTGTTACAAAACACATGACGCTTACTGCCATAAATCTTTTGAATAATCCAGAAATTAATATATGTATTCTAAAAAGTGACAGACGGACAAAATTACATAAATAAGGGAAACTTAAATAAATAAATACTCAGTTAACAACAGGTAGGTAAACTAAATAAAACAAACAAAAGGGAATTATAACAATTTTCTTGGAACCTTATTATTTTAATTCCACTGTCATTTAAACACAATTCGTATTTAATAAGTAAGTACGTATGTTAATTAATTTGATGACTAATGGCTAATGCCCCACGTGAGCCCATCACGCAAATATTATCGTTTTTAACACAAAAAGCTGTAAAAACAGATGCTATCGGGACGGGGTAATGTCCTTTATTACATGTAATTATGCAGCAAGTGCACAAGTGATGATATGCTCGAGGAAATACTTTAATTTGATAGCAGACAATAGTGAATTAAAAGTTTATTGAATGAATCCGAGGAATTTTATTGCGGTTTTGTTTTAATATCGGAAGCGATTGCAATTGTCTAATGATACGGTGCAGTTGTTGGAGTGTTTTGTTCTTTAATTTGGCCTACAGCCGGACATCCGTATAATTTTAATTCAAAGTATTTGAATTCGTGTACTGAATTATGGTCAGAACTAGTTACGGAGTTCATTTCTAGACAATCAACTTTTGACTTAGTTAAATTCGAAGATGCAATTTATACAAAATAACAAAACGTGTGAGTTATACACGAAAATAGTATGCATTCTAAAGTCAAAATATAATGTATGTATTTTAGTGTCAAATTTAGTTGAGTATTATATTGGCAAATTAATCTGACGGTAATGGCAACTGGCACAATCAAATCTAAATATACAATTTAAGTAGAAACAGTGATTATTCAATAGTTCCGATATTAAAATAAGTAGACCAAACACTTCAAACATTCCTGTCATTAAGAAGATAAATACACAAAGGCGCAATAAGGAAAACTGCGGTACCCATAAGACTATTATCTACTTTAATGATGTATTTAATGTTAATTATATACAGGATGTAATGTAACTCGTTACTCATGTAATTACATGAAATAATGCCGTGTTCACGCACTTTATAAACAATTTTCTGGTGTTGGTAGTGCGGAAAAATAAAAGAATCTGTCCCCGTAGACATTGCCGGTTTTGCTTAGATTTAATTGTAAATTAGTTGGTCGTGTAACTTGTGGTTTACAGTACGAACGTAAATTAGTTTGGGGTTTATTTCATGTGGGTAGATTTCTACTGAATAGTTGTGGGGGTGATAGGATGATACGTCTATACGGGTTTCGTGAAACGTTCTTTACTTCTTAGAACTGCATTTCTATGTTAAGGTTGGGTCATTCATTAGATAAATTAACTTTTAATGTACATCTAACACTCTTTAAATTAGATTTTTATACATAGTAAAATTTACCGTTTGCGATTCTAACAATAGCTCTACTCCTGGAATATTAATATGTTTTACAAACAACCCTGGATACAAGAAACAAGCTCTCAACTATATAAGGCCGCGGTTGATCACTCAATTTAAAAGTTAAGTAGAGATAAAATAATTACCACAATACGGCCAATTAAAAACAAAAACGGACCTTAAATCGTGACATGTCGCATAATTCGATTAGATTTATTACAAAAGAAACGGGAAAATCAACAGTTAATGAATGTTTTGATTAAAAACAAGTAGAGCGGTTGTCTGGGCCGGTCACACACACAGGCGCACGCACGCACGCACACAGGGACCTGTTAATGTGTAATTACTTTTGCATTGCGACGCGGAGTACAACCGCTTTGGGTATTTGCCGGTAAATGTTAGATTTTCTTGTGGTACTTTCGATGTTTGTGTTAAAACTATTTTAGTTAGTTTGGTAAGCCTTTGTTTTTATTATGGTTATTTTTTTTATGTCAACTTATATTTTTCTGTAACTTTTACTATAACTGGTAACACGTAAAGATCTGTCTTGTGTGACAAATTTATGTGCCATTAAAATAAATTAAAAATGGATATTCGGCTAGATTTTGGGACTTTTGGGATACTATATTCAATTATCTAAAATTCTGTTGAATACGGATGCAACCACAGAGGAACACCTTAAATTGATTAAAATAAAGGATTAAAAAAACTTAGTCTTCTTTCAAACTTAACCTTATCAATATTTGTAATCAGTTTAACAAGTTAGACTGCTTTTCTTATAAAAAAGGTTTCATTCCACTACCAAAAACCTAAACACATTAGTATCATTCACAATCTTTCAAAAACCAGCGAAGCATTTGAAGCAAAGACATTCTAAAGCGCCTATATAATTAGGCAGCATTAAGTATTCCACCTATAATTACAGAAGCCCGTGACGTGTCTAATCCGGCAAGTAATGGTGATAAATAGATCCTATATGGGGATATCGCGCTGAATATATTAGCGTTTAGTTACTGCGGAGCGCTGCAAACGGTGCTGCGTTTTGTTTCTTCGATGTAAACTTATAATGTTTTTTTTTTGCTGATTAGGTTTATTGTGAAGGTGCCTATATAACATGTTGAAAGGTTATGCCCAGTTGTGGGCTATACAGGGATAATAATTGTGACTGTTACTTTTGATATTAGTTTTTTCTCTTAGACAGTTCTCGTAAATATGAAAGTTTTGGCTGTTTAATATATTTTTCTGGGCTAATGTAGTATTATGATTTTTATGATACTGATATTTTAATAATATAATCTTAATAAGCTTCTAGACTGACATGTGCAGACGCAACCAGATTATAAATTAACATTCTAAACCGACATAATAAATACAGGTTAACTGAACCCGATACATTAAAAAAAAACGTCACAATAAAAACTAGCGTAATAAGATAATAACGCGTTGACATAAAATTAAACCCGCTCTGCAACGTACATTAATATTAACAAACACTACTTACTATTGTAATAATGTTCGTTCATAAAAGTACTATTTTAGTATGTCGCATAATAATTAACCCGTAAAATGCGAACAATTCGACAACACACATAGACACATAAACATATCATCACGCCTGTATCCCCGAAGGGTTAGGCAGAGGTGTACCAATGTACACCCACAGTTCGCCGATATGTTTAGGTCCCATGTAATAGGGGGCGAGCCTATTGCCACTAACCGGGCACAAATCCAAACTCCGACCTGCTACTGAGAATTTCATAGAAAAACCCAATAACACCTTGGTTGACTCGGGAATCGAACCCAAGACCTCTAGCGTAGCAGGCGCGCTTAGCACCACTAGGCCAACGAGGCAGTTCGACAATTCGACAATTCAACAACACTACAATAATAATTATCGTAGCGTATCTACTTTGGTTATGCGTGTCTGTGAGACTGTGAGACTGTGGGTGTGTGCGTGTGTGTGTGTGTTCAAAGACATTAAGTTAATGCCACCTCATAATTACTGGTTGGAGCATTAATTCTCGCATCCATAATTAAGTTTAATACCTCATTTCTGTTGGCCTACAATCTAGATAAATATTGTCTGTCGTTTGACGTCTATTAAAGTTACATTAAAATTGTAAATCATTGTATAGATAGTTTATATGGAGTTTTATAATGTATCTAGTTCTCAAGGCTGCGCCATTTTATATTCATATTAAGTAGGTACGTTATAAGTGTTTATCCTTAACAATTTATAGGTTTTTTAAGTGTTGATTAAAATAAGTTGCGGCTTATATCAAACTACAAATCAATCTTCGAATTTACATAGGATAGAATATACTAAATTCTTTATTTTTTCACTATAAGCTGATTACTTAAAAATACTTAAAATGTATTATATATTATGATTAATCATTATTTAAAAATTAAACCGTTAATAATAATATTTTTAAACCTACCCTATTTCGAATAGCACAATTTACTTTCGCTAAAAGTCATAGATAATAAATAATTACATAATAATAGGAATGATTAATACTTTTGTACAAAAAACTAAGAGTTAATTCTGACCATTAATACCAGTGACCTCAAACGTTGCAATAACTCATTTACGTTGTCCTAATAAATAACAATTATATAGGCTTTTTAACAAGCTCATTCAAGTATGCATGCAATGCGACAGTAAATTAGAGAATTAATAATTAACATTATAATACCATATTTAATTTAAACATCAAAATAATATATTTCTAGTTCATTCAGCAAACAAAACGGTAACCTGTTTTTAACTTGATATACTTACTTTACGTCGTAGAAGATACGTGACGTGGAGACTTCATCGCGACTAAATAATTATTTTTGTAAAAGGTCGTTATTTTTGTAAGCATTTTGTAATTATAATTTTAAAGATGATAATACTAGCTTTAAAGTTAAAAACTTGCCTTAATAAATTAAGACCACATTATTATTGAAAAAATTACAATACAATTGTAATTTTCATACTTATACATTTTTTTTTAAATTTAGAAACCTTTAAAATTTTCTTTATAATAATTTAACCCGTTGTATGCCGGAATCGCGGATCCACGCGAGACACAATTGAATTCCATCGTCTTATTTATTGCGGCATACGAGAGGTTAATCGATTATTCAATGTAACGTCTTCGCCTCCCTATATTTTTGTGTTCTTCTTAGAGAACTCAATGCAAACTTTTTGCTCGGGTTTTTCTTTTTAAGTTAACACTACCAACTCATAGCATTAAATATTTATGGACTAAACGAATAAACTCAGTCTGAATTGTTATTGCTTTTTAAACTGAATGGATATTTTGTTTTTAGCCTCTTGACATCTATTTTCGAGATCATGTGACGAAATTACTGAAACAATTTGAAGGTCAATAACCCTTTTAGGAGATTTTATTTTTTGGTAGTTACGTAATACATAAACTCATATACATAATAATATTATAAAATACCAAATTTCCGACATGGTTAAAAAATAATGAACATTTTGTAGGGTGTAAATGCATCCAACTTTTTCGGTTAAAAAATGTCTAAAACTTGGGTAGATTCCTTTTTCGAAAAATTCTGGTCAGTAGGCATAGGCACGGAACTTTCTGACATCATTTCAAAACTGGCAACATTTGGCATTTTCGTCCTTAATCTTTGACGTGCACTAACGAAATGTCAAATTGTGACGTCATTCAAAACTGACTGAGTTCTCACGCACTGTAAAAAGTTCCTATTGATTGTCAATTCTTATCAACTATTGACTTACGAGTGCATGTAAGGTAGGAAATATTAACAGGAAAAACAATAAAAATAGGAATATATCGCGATTGATAATTTTGCTGATTTCTATAATTCTTAGAACAGATTTCGGCAATTTAAATTGATCTCAACTAAAGTTGGATTAAAAAAGGAAGTAAAAAATATTTCATTCGAAACAATCGCTAATCATTTAATATCCGTATAAGTACTTGATTGCAACATAAAACCAAAAAATATTATTTATTACATTTACATAACCCTAAAAGGATTCCACACCGACGCATACGCGACGAATTAACGATGACGTCACACGTCATAATTCCCAGTAAACGTATATTTATACAATAATTATCACCATAAACATGATTGAATCTTGCCAACGCAATATAATTAACTCCGACAATACCGACTGTCAAGTATGTTCCATATTTTTTTCCCCAAAGACGATTTAAACGTATTAAAAAGTAATTATTGACCTTAATAAAACATTTCGAATTTTTATAATCGTACCTTTAGGCGAACGTTCTCATGTCGCCATATTGGTTTTAAAAGAATTCCATTTTTAAATAATTAACGGGTTGGTTTCATTGCTAATTTATTTTGATTTTAAGGTGCATAATTAAATTACTTATTATTACAGTCATTCTAGTTTTAGTATGGTGATTAATTGTTGATTGATATTAATATTTAATCGATAAAAAATAAAGGCAATTAATTAAAAAACTAATTTATCTACGTTTGGAACGAATTGTAGAAATAGGTAGGTTATTTAGTTAATTAACAGTAGGAGTAACTTATAGATTCAAGGACAATAATGCACATCTACGCGCAAATGTGTGTCATTAGTCATTAATTCATTATCAACATACGAACAGCAAGATAAACATAGGTAGTGCTAATTCATAGCTGCTACACTTGTCAAGACCAACCCTTAACACGCACAATAAAGGTCACATAATGACAAGAGAATAACATTGTAATTAAATATGCAACTGGCTGATTCTTTTTTTAAACAATTATTTCGAAAAGGCGTAGTTTCGATGTCAGAATGCCTCTGATAAATTTGAAGGAACAATTAATGACACATTTGCATGTGTGAGTTTGTTCATGATATATTACTATCTTAGTTTGCGTATGTGTGCGTGTTAATATCGTTCGCGACACATGCGTGCAGTATTTATGTATCTTAGCATAAAGGGTGCTAGTTTAATTAACATATTAATTGATTACTAAGAAAAGATAAATAAATTAACGCATTCGCTTATAACCTATGATTAAACATCGCCAAATAGATTGAGAAAAAGTCTTACGGGACTTTTAATTAGGAATACCATGAATGTCAATGTAATTACATTCTGGTATTTAATTATTCTCCTTTCTGTGTTCAATTAATAATAATTTCCAGTGACCAATGTACCTTGCTGCTTTATACCGGGTTTTCGGTCTAATAATAACCTTTAATGGCTACTAAGCATGCTTTTGTAGACTAAACGTTAGGTATTTCTTTTAGGAATAAAAAAAATGTGATGATCATAAAAAAGAGGAGGTTTAAACCACGTAGAGTCGAAAAATATTGGCTTCTAAAGTTTTATTTTTGAGATGTTTTGGAAAGATATATTTTGAAAAAAGAAACCATTACATAAATAAATTTGTAAGCGGTTATTTCCGTTCAGCTGTAGTCTGTTCTATAAAATTGTATTTAAAGACTAATTACACAAAAACAAAACTACAAACAGCCATCCAAAACATTACCACCAACTTCAATAACTCAAACACCTATAACTTAACAACTTTCCGCTTCAAAACGAGTCACCGTAACTGCAGTAACACACAATAAAAGATGTGTGGTGCAACGGATGAGGCCCTAATTAGCCAGCAATTACCGCTAATGCAGGCGCACTTAATGAAGCGCGCACCTCATTTGTTGGCTGTGAGATGCAACATCATTGTTACTAGTTTTACAGAATTATGAGCGTAACCCCTTTTTTTCGCGTTGAGCAACATTTTTGAAGTCTCTTTGCACTTACATGAGGAGGAGTGTGATGTTTTTGCGTAGATTTTATTTTGTTTTTTGGTGAGGTGTAACTTTTTGAAAATATGGTTTCTTAATTCTAAAATAATGGTGTTTTATCTGCAGTACCTATGATAGATACAAATAAAGTTAATCAATTGTCTTCCAAAGGTCAATGTGTAATAATTATTGTCGGGTACAACTCATGATCGCAAAAAATCTAAGAACATCTTCATAAATGTTACCTTGATGTCCAAGAAAATTAATATTGCCATACACGTAAGCCCTAATTTTCATCAGAAACTCAGGTAGTGCCCTTGTGATCAATCAAAACTGCCCAACAAAATTAAACACTGGTCCGGACAATGTTCTTAGTTGTAATCTGCTCCATCCATTCATGAAGACTAGATCAATATCCATTATAATATACCTAATTATTTTAGTATAATTTATCCTATCATCTCTATAAGTAATGTCAGGCAAACATCGCCCACTCCTATATTTAAGTAATACCTATTTATCCGTCCTTAGTTTTCTCCTATTTTTGTCATGCATCCCTTATCCAAGTAATTTCGTATTCACGCCTACCAGTTACATTATTTTAAATCCGTACCTCTATAATCAAAACTTAAGATATCTCTCCACAGTTTGAACACAACACGATTTCTTTTACATTTTAATGTATCCAAGATAAAAATACCAACATCTAATTGACTTTATCCGACATTTGTCTAAGATTACCTTATAACTTACGGTGCGGTGCGGCCTCGCTACGACGAATGTAAAAATCATGACCGTCACGGCGCGCAACCGGTTCACGTTTCCGACACATACCACTTTCATTCAGCGAATCTATGAAGGTCTATGAATAGTATTATATTATACAACAATAAATTAAACTTTCTCTCCCAACCTTTTGTAAGACAATTCTCACTTCCATTTTAGCACATCGTTTAATAGAATGCAAATAAATCAAAGAAACAACGCTTGTTATATGCATCACGATTCTGTCATTACTGTGGGAAAATTTTAATGTCTTAAGAATTCAATTACATCGGTAGCAATTTTAAAATATGTTATTAGTAGTTGTTCACATAGGTAATAATCACTATTTTATAATACATTATAGCCGTGTAATGATAATTTCAAGCATCGAATACCTCAATCAACCTATTAGCATGTATTTACAAAATAATGACGTCATATTACTTTTACGCAGGCTCACGGCGTCGAACGGCGAGATCACGATCACTACGTCACACAACGCTAACGCCGGTCCGGCGAGCAGCGCCGGCAGCGCCGGTTCGGGACCGATTCCGTCGCCGCACGCGCCCGTCAAGATGTCGCCGGGGTCCGTGAAGTCACCGTCGCAGGACGACAGCGATCTGCTTGCTGATTCTCCAAGTAAGTAACTAATATTTATGAAATTCAGGTCAAAGTCAAAGTGTATCTCATTGCAGTTTTTTCACTGTTTGGGTGTAGTGTAATAATTCCAGTCGAATACCTGATCTCATTGTAAATGCATACCTAAGGAAGTCGGGACTACATCTAACAGTATTCCTTCCTAAGTTATTTGTTCCAACCAAAAATAACCACAAACGAACGTTAACTAATACTAACTTATACGATAAATTATAAAGCCAACTTAGCAATGTAACTCGCAAAAGCATTTTGACAAACTCTCATTCGCTATTTCAACACAACAAAAGCAGAACTAACGGCAACTTAAACGCTATTTTCGACACAACTCCTAACTCGATTCTACTTATCCATAAAAGTTGTACGTTCTAAGCATAGAGGGGCGATCCATTAGCTCGGCGAAGTCTAACAGTGTCCTAGAGTTATTTTACCTAATACTATAAAGAGTTGTTGTAGACTGTCCGTCCGCTGTTTAGAAGTTCCGAGTGCGTTCGGCGACAGTCCGGCTAAGTTGATTAGCTCAAAGTAGCCTTGCGTTCGTCCGCGAGTTCGTCGCTGGCGAGCGGCACTTCGCGATCTTATCACGACATTGTAGAGTTAATTTGGTTGCGTTTCAAAAAAAGGTTTGTTTAATTTGATTTTTAACTTGAACAAATCTAATTATATGTTCAACGGAGCGTTTAAACATGATTTTCTCAATAATGTTAGTTAGTTTTAATGTTAATTGCGTTTAGTATTTGAATCGTATTGAGTTTCTGTTCAATAAAAACTATTAGTATCTCAACTAAAGGCTTTTAGTTGGACAAGATTATATCGCGTGTGTATTTTATTTGTTCAGCGTATCGTTTTAAGATATTTTAAGTAATAAGGTATTGAATTTAAGTGCGATAAAAACGGCAGATTGTGCTTACTTACAAGTAAGAAAACATAAAATATCAATATCGGCATGGTAAATAAGTGGAAACATCTGTATTTTTGGACGTGGCTCCTCACCTTCATACGACCAATGTGGGTACATAATTTGTCTTTCTTATTTGAGACTCCTGTCTTTAAACGACGTGTATTTCTCATCGCTCAAGATACCCTAAACTGACAAATCATATCGCCTTTCTCGACCTTAAACTCTCACTAAACACAAAAACTTATAGAAACTATTGACACATAATCCAATAGTACCCATACAAAGTTCCGTACACAAGGTAATTGAAACTAATTCAGCTATCCGTTGCGCAGACGACGGCAATTTATTTAAGACTGGGTTATTTTGATTGGCCCATTTCATTCACATTTAGAATGGATCGCGATTTTTATTTTGCAAGACTTGTGACCTATTCCAAGATAGATTTAAGCTAGACAGGGTATTTTTAGCATTTAGCTTACTTAGTGAATTCGTGAGATGCGACCTCTTTTGTGGGACTTAGGTAGTTCTGATTTAGTTTGACTTTTTGACTATGCCGTTATTTTATGTAGAGTAATAAGTAGGAACAGTTTTTTTGTATTGTTGCCTAAGATGATGAAATATTTACTAATTTAGGTATATTTTATACTAATATGAATATTTCAATTTCTAGATGAACTCAAACATAAACATAAACTCAATGTTATCAGCTGTAAAGTACAATACTAATAAAATTAAAACAAAAAAGACAAAGGTTCATAGAAAATAATGAAATGCACTAAAACACCGCAAAAAAAAGCATGTTTTAAATGTGTTTAGTGAGAATTCCATACCGATATAGAATGCAACAGATGGGCCGTGTTTCATTCACAAGCTAATTTTCTACGACTGACATTCGTTTTAGACCGCCATGCACTCTCGGGGGAACTCTATTACTGAAATGTTTAGTTTGCAAGCTACCACTTTGGTTTTTAATTCGTTTGAATATGTGAGATTTTTTCTCATGTACCTTTCTTTAGTTAATATTTATGAAACAAGGGTTTTCTTGTATTATAATGTACATGTAGCACCCTTCGGTCCGTCTAAAAGTTTTATTTCCTACTAAGAAGTTGACGATAAAGGTTTTATCGTCAACAAGAATAGATCATGCATATAACGAAAATTATTATTCAAAACAGCTACCGCACTAACTTTTACCCCAAGCGGGGATCGAACCCGCAGCTCATCGCACAGTATTACTTGGTGTGGTGAACACCACTCCGCTATTCGTGCAGTCAGATTTATTAATGATGTAGTATACTGGCCTACTAGGTACTTTGGCAATAATCCTACTTCAAGCTGGTAGAAATTTTATCTATCTATTTATCTTTTATACCTAGTAAGTAGTTAACAGCACATTTCAACAAAACATAAACCCAATTCTCCGAACTTTACAAACTAAACTCTAATCGAATCAGCTGTTCTAATCTTTTTCAACATTAGAATGATTAAAGCAAATTACAATTAATAAAAATAATTACAGTAAACGTCATTCCGATACCCACGTACTGCGACCTACTCAGTTAATTGTTTCATAATGAGTCCATCGATTCCTTGCTATTTCTGAACCATCCATTGCGAACAGATAATTGTTTGTTGTACTCGTAACCATCTGAAAGTGATATCCGCGAAAATACGGAAGATTATAAAATAATATTGGAACTGGAAATGTATTTTTAAGGATAATAGAATAATATAAGTCATTGCTGTTATTGAAAGGGTTTGGATGAGACATCTTTGGATCAAAGTTCCTTATTAGACGGAATTAGTTGATACATTGCCTATTGCAATTTCTAAGGCTCTCTCATAAGGCTACGAAAGATATTGTATTTTGACCCTTTAAATAATAACAAGGTGACGAAAACTGGGGATAAATAGTTTTAAAAACTACAATAAAACATATAACAATAATCCAGCCTATAAACCTCCCACTACTGTGCACAGGCCTCTTCTCATATAGAGAAGGCACGAGCATTGATCACCAAGCTTGCTCTCTGCGGATTGGCGATTTCAGATTCCAATTTTGGAATCCAGGTTTCCTCACGATGTTTTCCTTCACCGTTTGTCAGACATTAAAATAGTCATATTTAATGCAAACACTCTAATTACATATTCTTGAAATTAATACATGACATCATAAACAAACAAAACCATTTAGAACTTATTGAAGACACAAATTCTTGTTGATATAGGTACTATGACTAATGAACTAATGACTGATGGGGTCCCGTCATGTGGGCCCTATATTGTAGGTACAGGAATCACAGTCATCGGGCTACGAGTCGAATACTCCTGTTTACCCTTTGGGGACCAGGCAAGCATGAACTTAGTAGATTCTAATGAAGATGCAAAGGTGACCAATAAGTATAATAGGTTTTGGGTGCAAGTACATTAGTCTCAACCATTGCTTGACAAATGCTCTTCATAAATTACATCAAAAGAAGGAGGTTACTAATTCACTGTATGTTTTTTTTTTAATGTATGTCACGCGATTTTCCTGCCATGTGATATATAGCATATCCGGATTTCAGACCATTTTTGTTCTCAAATCCGGAGTCTCAAGACTTGAAAGTTGATACTTATTCTGGGGATGCTTTTCTGGCGTTATAGATATCAGGAAGAACGTCTTAAATTTCAAAAAATAATTCCATGGTCTATTTCATTATAGGGCTTGTAGCTTAAACGATCCCTATACCGCATTATTATGTAACTCTGAAGACAACGATACGTTTACGGAGGGCAATATAAACCTGAACACGCGAAATTAGGCCCAAAACTTTAAACGTAAGTACCCATTTAAAACAATAGTCCCTAAAATCTATTTAGGACTTTTATAGTATCAGATATTTGTGAACAATTTAAGCTCTAAACCAGCTTGAATTATGATGAGCTAGCTACTTCTTTTTATATTGCCTTTCTACGAGTGTTCATTGAAAAAGTGCGATTCTAGTAAATTTGTTTTCTTATTATAATATATATTGATTTCTTCGTTAACACTGCAAAAAATAATAGGCAAGATTGCCTTGCCTTATCTTATATATTTTATATTATTCTTCTTACGAAGTGTATGATTACAATTTACTTTTATAGTTTAGTAGCTACTGCAGCTTTTTGTGATGTTTGGTACCGCTGCAGGGCCAAAGCCGTCCTTTTCCTATAATAATAGTATTTTAAGTACATTCATCGAGGAATCGTATCGTAATCGTCCCGGTTGATCTAAAAGCCAGATGTTTCGTGCCCGGGGCCCCAGTCTATTGATTACTATTTAATTCGTTGTTAGTGGATACAATTACTAAATTACTCAGTTCCTCTCCACTGTTGTTTGGAACGCTAAATCCTCTATAAATCTATCTATAATAGTAATTTTAGTTAAAACATGTTTACGAATTGATGACACTTGAATTTATGTCACCGTAAATAATGTTCGGCCAATTTAGTCTAGATTCTTTGAAGCCAAATTCTACATGACTGAGTAATAGCGGTTTTGAATTGCATCCCTACATTATTCTTAACTAATTTCTGTACTTTTAATAGATCTATCATCATAAAAATACTATGGCATGGTTATTTCTTGCATGTCAAAATGGTTGTGCTTTCGAAAAATTTGCGTTTTCATCCAAATTTTATCTCCAATACTGTTGACATAGCCGGTAAAGACATATGGGTGGAATACGTAACGATTCCGTCCCCTATAGACTTTGTAAGGTTTTTGTGATGTTTCTTCAATAGTACGGTGGCACAGATTCTGATACTTTTTATCTTTTCGTCACTCAATCCTTTGCTTCGTTATCTCCTTTCTTTCCTATTTTTGTACCAATACAAGAGCTATGTAGTCTGAAAACTTAAGACTATCGGGGATAGGTAATGTGGCAAATAAAATAGGCATTTAATTGCAAATTAATTAAATCAATAAAATTAATTATAAACAGATTTAGGACAGGGACTAAAGAATTTAGGAAATTATTTTTTAACATTTACTTCTTTTTCAACGACGCCTTTAGCCCTCTTATTGCCAATTTTTATTACAAATAAATCAATAGCAGTTCGCTTCCTGGTTGAGGGGCATTCATACTAGATTTGCAGTGACGTCATCCGTCTCCCCTGTTTTCATTTCGGCCGTAATTTATTTACTAATAGCATTAGTCTGGTAATGCGTGTAATAAACTGTTTAGTTTGATGTATGATTGTATGATTCAATGCGATTTGTGTGTATATGCGTAGGTGTTATTATACTGATTGTTACGCTAGGAGAAATTGGAAAAAAACATAATTGCTGATGTATTTACAGATGCCAGAAATGATTGGCAAAAGCTAAGTAACGGCATCTGGTAACAAAATGTAACAATATTTCCTGCACCACACTTTACATTTAATTCGAACCCCGCGGGGCATTCGTCAGTTGAAATTACAAAGGCACGATTCCAAAAATAAGAGTTATTAATTCATAATTACACATAATTCCCAGTAAATATAGCACTAATGACACTAAAATGTACAATACAAAGAGCTTCGACCAAAATAAAGGAAGTTCTTGCCGGCATCAAAGAAACCGACTAACAACCGTGCCAGCCGGCGTACCGAACTAAATTAATTAATTAACTAATTAAAATCCATTACAAATAATTAACGTCGTCGATAAAATTGAACGCGATCGATAACGTAAGCGAAAACAAAGAGTTGGTCCGCCTCGGATAGACTCGACACCGATAAATAAGTGAACTTTAAATTAATTGGCGAAACTAGAAAATGTGAGAAATTGTGTTTCGTTTTATTGCTTTTGAGGTATTGTGTCGACATGCCCTTTTCATTGGCTCGCGAGTGAACTGTCAAACCTTTAGCAGTTCGTGCATGACTAATGAACTGTTGTTAAGAACAGTTAATAGTGAATGGGTAAATCAGTATGAGTTGACGAAAAATAGTCACGGTTATGTTATTGTTACGTCTCGCTTTCTAATTAAGTCATTAAAGATGACGAAGTGGTAGCAGTTTAGGTTTAGTTGTCTCAATGTGATATCATTATTGCTATGTTTTAGGTTTATCAATGTATGTTATTATTTGGTAGTCTCCTAACAATTCTTTTTATTGACAATTTCTATACACATGTATTGTATCTTTACAAACTGAAATGTAGCTTAAATAATTTGTCATCTTTAATATTTGGTGTAAAAAAATTAGGTCAATTTTTTTTTTTATTTCTTACTAAAATCTACAATAGCGTCTTCTACGGTCCATATAACTACTATACTACACAATTTTGATGTCTTCAACTTTCATTAACAAAATCTTTTTACGTAATATATTAAAGTAAAAAAAGTCCGTCACATTTTATTTTCTATATCCATGACACTCGGGGGCTTTACCTGTTGATTCTGCTAGAAACGTACCGTCATCCACGTGATGTGAATGGGATGGGGGAGGGATTTGTGATAAAATAGGTGTTCCATACTGATAAAATCATTCTACCGTAAAATATTTACATGGCTATCGATTTATTGTTATGTAGAGCCACTTTCCAAAAACAATAACGTTTTCGATTGTTAAATGTAGACCCACTTTCGATATTGTCAACTTAATGAGAATAAATTGTTATAGTTTTCTATAGGATGTATAATATAATACCTTTGCCTAAAAAACGTACGGGGCTTGGGGGTCTATCTTCAAATCAGTAATTATTTTTTGGCGATAAATAAATTAAATGAAAGATATAAATCTTTTTGGAATTTGCATAGGCTTTGTGGTAAGTAATTTTGAAATGCATTACCTTAAGTAATATACATTTTACCGAGTAATTGACAATTATTACCGTTGGATAAGGGAGACCTTGTTGTCAATTTAATTAAAAATATGTACTTAAGTGTGTAAACCAGTTCTTAATAAGGAACTCTTTAAATTGACAATGTCACGATATTTAATTATGAGTTTAATTTGTTGTTTCTGTCCAAGTAAGAGTACTTACCTATATGTTATTGAGTCACTTAAACATTAAGTAAATTGTCCACAATCAAATGTCCGTTATGGAAAGTTTTACGTAAGTTTATTATAACTTCCCATTATGATTCAAAGGTAAAAATTAAACTAATTTTCGAATCCCCAATATCTATTTACTTAATTATCAGCCTACGCTTAATATCTTTTACAAAATGGGTTTTTAATAACAGGACAAGCAAATGAAAAGCCCTCGATGATATTGAACAAAAGCTCAAACTTACCGAACAACGCTTAAATTCTTCAAGAAACTTCTTCAAAAGTGCTTACGACCGTTACTTTAATAATACGCGTTAATTGTAATCGATAACGTATTCGATTCTTAATCGTAATCGTAACAATCGAGACGATTCGGCGCCCGTAATTCCACCTATTACGTATGCTCACAAAATAATTTGCGTGTTCGATATGGTATTTAAACGATTATCATTCTTATGTCATTGACGTAGAGTCGTTATTAGTAATGATGATATGATATATCTAATCACGAGAAAAGAATGGCGTTGAATGTAAAATGTTTCGATGATAATTTTCCTTGTTGCTATATTAAATATTATCTTCGCTGTTCATTGTATTTTGAAGTCTTTTAGTATTGGTTGAGGTACTCTCATTCATAAATGTCTTTTGTAAGTTGTACCAACTGTTGTAATTAGTTTTTATTGATGTAAGCGACCGCTCGGTACGGGGTGCTAATACATAATGGATTAAGTTAAAACGCATTTAAAATGCACTACTAAGTAATTGCTAAGTATACTATGTTCCAAAAGGTTGTATCGTCCTTTCGTTAAAGGTGTATTATTAGCTAAGTTTTTTTTAACCCCATGATACCTACATAAATAGCTAAAATTGATACATGTCTAGACGTTTCTCATTAAGAAAAGTGTAGTTTATCTGCTCTACAAATACGATAAATAGCTATATAAAATCCTGATAAAAAGAATTATACTTATTAAATTTGTCCCTCTAAATGGCAAGAGACATCGCGGTAGGCCCAGACGAAGATGGCGGGACGGGACGATTTTGACTCTTTTGATAAGAAGTGGTTGACCACGTCTCTAACCAGAGAGAATGGAAGGTAGACAGGCCTTTGCCCTGCAGAGGGACAGAAGTATTTAGAAAAAAAAAAAGTTAGAAAAATCTTTTAACTAATAGAATTATAAACGTAGGTAAATACAAATATCATAACCCAAAACCTTCTTGTTAGAGTTAACAACCTTATTTTTTATTGTTATAACATTTGCATACAGTTGGCATGAGAGCCCAACATTAGGGGTAAACAAACGCAAATCTAATATTAACGGCTCATTTTCTATAGGAAACGATTACCGAAGGTACGTAGGTACTTCGATAAGCGAAATTTGGTAAGCAGTGAAATATTCTGTGGAATAAATCAACTGGAGTAGGCAAAGTAGGTTGTTGAACGAATCAACGAAATTAGGTTTGCTATTCAGACTATCTAGATCTAGCTTAAATTAAGGCTGGATTAATTTAAATAGTGCAGTTGATCTTACTATGGAGTTTATACTAATTTATTGCGAAAGTGACTCTGACTGAACCACTTTTGATGAAAGTTAGTATGTTTGGATTCCAAGAAGCATCAAGACTACTGTTTGTCGCGATAACAGCTAGTATTAGTCAATAAATAACAAAAAATATTTCACAAATTTTCCTATTTTGTCGTCTCGTTCCTAATCACATCACATAATAATTTCCAGTTAAAGATTCCCTTGGAAATAATTTAGAACTTTTTCTTCCACAAACAGCATCTTTTCATTAACCAATATTACCTACCAACATAATTCCCCTCACACCACAGCGCCCAACACTCGGGTCTTGTACGTTTCCACCACAGTAAATTTTTTATGAAGTTTTCAATTAAACTTAATTGGTTCGGTATCTGACTGGCATCGATATCTCTTGCAAATACTATCGTTGTTTCTTCGACAAGAATACTGTAAATGTAAAAACACTTCACCTATAATAGTTATACCGTCTGAACGCTATAAACTCATAAACTACTGAACGGATTTTCATAAATGGATAGAGTGATTCAAGAGGAAGCTTTGTGTGCGAAGCCGTGGCGGGTTGCTAGTTCCGTACATGCATGAAATATATAAGCAATGTTATATAAATGGTTGTCATAAGATAATAACAATTAATCGCCGTATCGTACGACGAAGAAAAGCGTATTACATTTAGGTAAAGGCCACTGGCAATAAAACTGTGATAACAACCCCACATGAAAGCCTATTACTACAAAAGAAAGTAACAAAAATAATCGCCATAACAAATTTGTTAAAATACAAAAGCAACGTAACATAGGTCATACACATACACGCAAACTTTAATTGTTTCTAATTAATTTATTACATGTATTAAACAATTAAGCGTGTGGTATCTTGATGTATTGTTATCGAATTCAGGACGCCATAGTTACGGGCGACTCTTTGCCCAATTGACTTATCTTTGAAAGCTAATTAATGGGTGCGCTCATCACGCGATGTACTCTAATTGGACGTCGAAAACAGACGTCATTTCGTTATTACTTTTCCATTTTATAAAAAGGATATGTAGCTCGATAAGGGGAGATATCGAACAGCACAACACTATAATACACCTATTACCTAGGTACTAGGCTCAATTATCAGACAGCTGAATTCGGCAATAAACTGTCTGAATGATTGTCTGAACAATGATGGACAAATCCAAAACTTACCCATACAAGTCTTATACACACGCATGCAACAAAATATGTAAATATACTTGTAATTAAAACTTATCTTAAACGAAAACGTTTATGAAATGGACAATAAAAAGTAAGTGAAGTACCTTTTAGATAAGATAAAAAGTCAATATCGTAATATTTAATTACTTCACAAATAGTATTAAATGTTTATAAGGTTCTTAAGATACATTGTCACATAAGGAAGTCAAATAGTTCCTTCTCATATAAAAATAAAACTACTTCACTTAGGATCACAAATCACAATGTTCTGAAAGAAGATAGATAACTTTTTTTTTCAAATCAAAATGGGTTGATCCTTTATTTATTGAATCAACTTACTTGATTGAAAGAGTACAAAGAAAAACAATCAATGTATCGGATATGAACAATATCACATTAACTAGCTCCCCTAAAAATCACCCCATAAACTGATTACGTGCAGTAATAAGATTCCCGCAACAACACTATGCTCACGTACATAACAAAACGAAATTAGAAATCGTCTGACTTACGAACACCGGTAAATGGTGAAACGATTGCCAATTTACCAACCCTACCCTGTCTTAATTGACGCAGACTACTCCTTAAACTAACGGGGGTAGATAGCGAAAGTAATTTGTCATCGGTTAGCTAAGCATGGTGGGGGGGGGCGCACTCGCGGGCCAACCTCCGCGGAGGTAGCACGTCTCCACACTAATGACATCCCGCATAATTAGGAACCGCCACCATCTACTAATTACATAAATTGCCCACTAAACTTGGCTATAATTTTGCTTCGCGTTTAAACGGGCTAACTGCTTGTGAGTTGGTACGGACTGGTTAAAATTATTACAATACGTAGAGATTTGTAAACATATGTTGGGTGCAGTCCTGTTTTGTTCGATATCGGACTGGTTTTAAGCAAGTAGCCTGTGCATAGAGCATCTAAAGTGTATTATGTGGTGGCGACAATAGATAACGTTACCTGTAACGTAGGAAGTACTCTAGTGGCGCAACTTAGATTTGCTCGGTGCCGAGAATTCGCCGCAATGATTACACTCGATTGACTTTGATTCCCTGGCGGGGTTGCGTGGCGGGTACTTATTATGTATCTCAACATTATACAAAGGAACAAACCTGTTAGACAGATTATTGTTTTATTGTTAAATTGACTCGATTCTTAGACACAGATAGCCAACCAGTAACACATTAATTGACCAAAATGTATAGGCACATTCTGTCAACGAAATAAGTTCTATCCCTAAGAATATGAATAAGATTGTAAGAAGATGACTACAACCTCCCTTTGCTTAACAGATCAGCCCACCATCAGCCAGTCTTCCAGCAATGTGGTCGACGGCATCAACTTGGAGGACATCAAGGAGTTCGCAAAGGCTTTCAAGCTGCGGCGGCTTGGCCTGGGCCTCACCCAGACCCAAGTAGGCCAGGCCTTGTCCGTCACTGAAGGCCCGGCATACAGTCAAAGCGCCATTTGCAGGTAAATCTAACTATAAGTTACCTACACCTGTATCATTTGAAAATTATTTTATAGTTTAGGTTAAATATAATGTAAATATGTTGTTGCTGGACTCGACATGGTACCGCCCACAGTAAATAGATTGTCACAACAAGTAGCAGTTATAAGTCCCGTAACATATACAACATGTAATTAATAAACTGCCAGTAACGGTATCTTGGAAAATGTATTCGTATTCAGCTTTCCAGCCTTCATCGAATTGTTAAATAAATTCCCATTTCTATATCGAACTAGGTCCAGCAACTGTCAAAATAAAAACAAATCGCCTAGTAATTGGTTTTACTTTAATTTCAATTAAATTTATAAACAAGTTCAGAAATATTGAATATCAAACTGAACTGAACATAAAAATGTTAATGGAAATCGTTAATCTACATTTAAAATGGTATACAATACACGACCGCAGCTTGAAATTGATGTTGTCACTAAATTGTTGTTGTTAATACAGTATCGACAGTATCTTAGTTGTCAAAGAAGGAAAAAAAAATAAACGATCTGATGATATCTTACTTGTAATCGAGGAAGATAAAGTCGCACGCTTGTCAAAATAATGTGACCGTTTGCTGGCTACAACGCGGGCCTGACAAAAAAAGGTTAAAGAATCGTTTTTATAAATGTCGTCACGCAGGCCGGCTCGGTTATCATTCCAACTTTTTAATATCGTTAATTGAAGTGATTTGTAAAACAGCTTGACTCCTTTCGTTGCTTACAATTAGTTTAATTAATTACCATTCGGGTGGCTTCCGTTCCGCTCACTGTGTTGTGGCTTACACCATTTTTTACTCGGATAGGCGCGGGCGCGTGATTCCAATTATTTTTTCTATTATTACGAATTGATTCACAGCTAACCTACCATGTCTTTAAAGCGTACAGTGAAGCGAGTTGAGCTTTTATAACTTGTGAAATGTTTTTTGACATAACTCATTCATGCAAATATGTTATGTTGTATGCGTGTGGCTAGCTTATCGATAAAACTACACCCAGCACCCCGCACAAATTCCACACTTCATTATTATTTTAACACAATTAATCGCTGGATTGAATGCAACACGTCGAACTAAAATCAAAATGTAAGATTTCAGACTTTCTTTAAAAGCATACTTCCTGTATCTTGCAATTACATCACATCACAAATTGTAAGATTTTGTGTTGAAATTGCTTCAACTATCTACAATTAAACAGGTTTCACGGCCGATCTTAGCTGAGAATTATTATTTTTTTCTTACGTTACCTATACTACGTAAATCGACAAATTAATCACGCTTCAACACAGCTTTACGCTCATAATGTTTAATTGAATCAAATCACTCGAAACAACGTTGCCCGTGAACAAATCGAATTTCGATGCAAAACGGAATGCGACGGGCACAAGCCGAAGGAAATTTCAATTCCAAGCCACCCCCAGACGACCTCCTTCGTATAATAAAATCATTAATCGTTACTTCTGTTCCAGTTAATTAATTATCTTGCCGTAATTACTTTTTTCGTGTAATTAAAAAGAGTAGAATTCCCCTGTCTTTGTTCTGTCGTGATTTCATTTCCCATTAATTTTTCTTTCGTCTCCCTCCAATTTGGTGTCGTGACGTCGCTACATGGTAGTTACCCCTTTCATTATACTGGACTTAATTAATTTGCATTTTAATTAAAACATATTATTGTTTTTGAGAAGAAAGAATTTCATTCCGTCTTCGTTCCGTTTCACTGCCGTTTGTTGTTCAAGGATCACAATGTACAGTTAAACATAATTATTTTTAATTATTTTGATAAAGACAAAGGTTTCAACTTCCTGAAATCTTATTTCAACGAAGAACACCATCATACTTGCCGTTTATATTTTTCATTCCACAAAAAGTTTTTTACTCTTATTTAAAATTAAAACAAACATCTGTTAAAATGATTCAATGGTACAAAACGTCTCTAACTTATTGAACTGTTTTGAAAACAATCAGGCGCATGGTCATTGCCACTTGGAACGATGTCAATAACAAAATATTGAATTAACCATTAACCCCGGTCCGAGTGCATTACAATTTCATATGAAGCACAATGCGTCAGGGCATCTCGTATAGCATAACATGAAAGTTAAATAACCAATAAATCGCCCTAAACAGGGTGAGACCCGAATAATTCCATTATGCAACTAGTTTATCCTTACATTAAAAGACCAACAAAGTGTGTTAATATGTTTACCTCGAGCTTCGATCAAAATTGTAAATGTTGTTGATACTGTAAGCGTGCGACTTTGTTCCTTACCTTTTTAGATTTGTTGAGATGTGATGTTGCTCCCGTCTCGCGCCGGAGCACCGTCACCGTCACTGGATACGACATATCTAACATATTATTTGTTACCGTCCCCAGTGCCCTGGCTTCGCAGATGCTAGCAGCTCAGCTGTCTTCACAACAACAAAACATGTATGTGTTTTGTTTTATCCCTACACACTACATCTAAAAATTTATCTACATTAATCGCACATCCATCTCTTACTCAACTTACTTAATAACAAAACCCAAATGGAGCAACGATTGTGCAGATAAATTCGTAGATACTTAACATACATTAAGTACACGCTTTGGCTCACTTATATCGGCCGAGTCCACACGCAGAATGTCTTTAAATCAAAATGTTTCAACGCTGTTTAATGTAATCTTATCTCGATCGGCGATCCGTGCATACCTTTTGAATGTATGCCGTATATAATTATTTGTAATTACCGGTTTTGACGTTCTTTCTTTTCCTTTTCACACGTGTACGGTATTTGCATTCGGGTAATTACAGCTAAGGCGCCATACATCATACGGCCGCGTTACATTTTGATGCTAAGACAAACGCGCCACACTAATGTGCCGGCTCCGCGGCTACCAAACCATGTCGATTCGACACTATGAGTAATCGCTGTGAGAACTTTATCACTTTTATTATTTGTAACATCTCGATGAGTAATATCTAACTTTCCATCTAATATAGCATGATATATTATTTTCATTACTCTTATTTTATTAATATTCATTTTGCGCAATTCAAAGCCAGGGCATTGGCATACGTTACCTTTCGTTTCAACTGAATTCGTTGTTTTATTGTTACTTTGTTCGGTATTAATCAAACTGATTACCTCGGCAGACTAAATTGCCTATTGTTTTTATTCTCTCTGTAAAATCGTTAACGCAATGTCAATGTCCTGTGTTTATGCCTGTTTTAATTTGGATCGGGTAAAGGGTTTCGTCGCGTTATGTAAAAGGTGCTTCGCGTTAGATTTTCATTTGACCGGTGCTCGCATAGCAAGAATCTAACATTACATTTATGTTCGATACAGATTTGAGAAATTGGATATAACACCAAAAAGTGCGCAGAAAATCAAACCGGTGCTCGAACGTTGGATGAAGGAAGCCGAAGAGAGGTAAATATTTGTTTGAGTGAGTTATGTTCGTGGTATGTGCTACACCGTGTTCGTGAAACATTTGGCCTATAATGCTTAGCAACGTTGTGAAAGACATTTCTCAAATCTGGACTAACTAATGCTTTTACGGGCTAGGCTTTATGTTTATTTGGAGCTGTTCGACTAACATCTAGCACTCGCCGTCACAAACTTAGGAATAACTCATTTCTTCTCGTCTGAAATCAGTTGTTCCTAGGTTAGGAGCTTTTACATCCAGCCGGGTTCACATACACTAGCTATATTATGCATGTTTTAGTTTTATGGTGCGGTTGTATAGTTTTGGCGTGATTTTTTGTTACACTAGATAATAAGTTTGACTAACATTTGAAATTATCATCGATATAAATTTACCTCTACCGTATACCACATTACCATTGTTCCCAATTGCGTTTTGACTTTCTAAATGACTCTGGAGTCATTACTGTGAGTCATTATCATGCTACATAAATTGTTTTGTATACCTAACTGGCTAGCTCATTAGGTAAACATTGAAAATTTTATGAACCCTTTTTTAGACCGTGAAAAGCTATGACGCCAATCAATACGTGAAGTTCATGAATTCTGAACATGTGTATTTACAAGAATATTAATAAAACTTGTATGAAAATGTTTACTCGTCGTCGTTCTCGAAAATATCCTATAGTTTTTTTAAAGCCTACCAATGATCACACTGCTAGGCAAAGGCTCCCCCTTCTTGTTCCAAACCTCTCTGTTTTTTGCGATTTCTGTCCACGTGCGCTCCGCATAACTGACTAGATCATCACACCACCTTCGCCGCGCTCGACGAACAAAAACTAAAAAAATACTTAAAAATAATAATCTTAACCACTCCATAACTTACAAATCTTATATATCACTTAAAGGTGTTAAAAACATAATTTAAACATGCAAAATAATTCATCAGTGTATCACAAACGTGCCTTGAAAACGTTATCAACAAACCAAACAACATTATCGTCAAACCCTTTTCAAAATCTAAATCAACCGTCACTTAAATCTTCAATTATAATGTAAGAAGCTACAGGATCTATCGATTCGACATTTTGCATCATTAAAATGCATTATCTGGATCCAACACTGCAGTTTAACATTGCAAATGGGTGCATTGAATTTGCAATCGTCCCCCTGGTGGTAATTTTTAACGAACGCCTCTGTTGGCTGAGTCCTTGAATTAATTTTGTTGCAACTTCGGCGATCGCGTTAATTTATTATTAAGATTTAGGTACATCTATTATGGTGATGCTGATAAATAACACTGAATTAATTGTCTAGTAGACTGTTAACTAGACATGGATATCTTTCGTCGTTAAATAATTTGATTGTACTTATCCATGTTTAAAAAGATGTTGAATAAGGAAAGCTTTGTTATCTCATTTTATACAAGTATAGCATAACTACATGTGTACATAAATGAAAATAAAATAGATGATATTAGATGAGAAACGTTAGTATTTGTTTGTGTTTAATATACAGGACGGAAAATTACTTATAAACTTATTGTACCTATACATATTTTGAAAGAAATTTACAAAACAAGATCTTCTATGGAAGGACTAGTAAATGATCCAACAATAAATACAAAACATACACATAGAATTAATATAAATAACTACTTATGTAATGTATCTGAAAAACAAATAAAACATACACAACCATGGTGTATCAAAATATGAATTGTAAATATAAATATATCTAAAAATACATTACGTTATCAAAACATTTAGTAATCAATTCATTCATAATTTCAAACATGCTAATCGATTATAAAAATAGTTACGTTTAGGCATTACTATAAATAAAAACGTAAAATAAAATAAAAGATTCATTTATGTAAGAGTATTCAAATTGCGGTGGAATTATGAAACCAGAGCAAGGCTCATCGATGAATCGACCGTTTCTTGTTAATTCTATCGATATACACATAAACAGAAGAACCTCCAACCTTATGTAAAATCGTATTTTTCACATTGACATTGCACTTATTACAAAGACATAAAGTTCATTTTCGTATGTTAACTCTGAGTCTGATTGCCGCAGATAATGCTTCTTCTTAGCACCTTTACATAATCGACAATAATTTATTATTGACGTTTTTAGTTTTTGGTGATCACAGCAATTACTCTGTTACTGTCAAAATACGTAGTTACGCATTTTGAGGGTTGCAAAAACGTTACTAAAGTAATCAATGATTAAATGAGACTATTTATTTATCTAATATTATCTTTGTGTATTTTTCAAAATCAGTTGTTTCGCGCCTAGTTTTTAAATCTGACCTCGCCTAATCAAATCTTCTTACCTTATGTAATGTACTCGTATGTCTAAAGTATGTGTGTTTAATACCAAAAATCATGGATTATTGTAGTAACGTTTGAAAATATCTAGTTATCTACTGCAAAGAAAGGAATTCTGCAAAGTGTTTGTATTCCTATGCATGTCTCGTATAAACCTTTTGGTCAGTTGAACGCGATAAAATGTTTCTACTACTTGAAAACTTAAAGAAACAGGAGCTAGAGCGTACCTAATGCCAAAAATATTGAACGTGTTTCCTCGCTTGATATACAAATTAAGTTTTACTTCGATTATCGTTTTCAACTCACCTTAAAGGGGTTAATCGAAGAGCGAGCTATACCATTTTTGTTGGTAGCTATAGCTCGTTCGTTGATTGTCTTAAAACCAGGGTTTTGTAAGGTAACGAGCCAGGCTCTTGGCTCGCTAGTTACGCATGTTTGAAATTTTTCGCAGCCTTCTGTAAAGCAACAGTTTTCCTCGCTCGTGCATCAGGTCCGACGAGCAAAACTGATGTTTGGCGCTGCAATAAATTTTCAGAGAGCGAGCTTTACTGGCGAGCCAATACCCGCGGTAAAGCTCGCCCCTTGATCATCTTCTTTAGATTAATCAATCACAAATAAAAACTCTAACGCTTGCTTGCCTAAGCTTTAAAAGGACCGGTCGAATCTAAAGTTCTTACAGCAGCTCATTGAATAATAAACCTTACTATCATAGCATTAAAGTCAGGTATTCCGATCATTATAGGTACGCTTCGGGGCAGAACCATCTGACAGACTTCATTGGTATGGAGCCCAGTAAGAAGAGAAAACGGCGAACCTCATTCACTCCTCAGGCTTTGGAACTACTGAACGCGCATTTCGAAAGGAACACACATCCATCAGGTGAGTTGGGTGTTTAGTACTTATGACCTAGTGATAGGTAATCTTATTAAACAACTACGTGGGTGGGTATCCATATGAAGAGGACTATGTATCTACTTAACTAACTTAGCTAGTGGTCCCATCAGATTAAATTACTAGCAAGATCTTCAAGTTTTCAAATCGAAATCAGCCTTGTGAGTTGTGAGCAATCCCGACAGACCTGGAATATTTCTTTGGGACAAGAAGGTACATTTGGTAGCACTAGGATTTATAAAATTGAAATTTTAGGACAGAGATCTTTGCTTTTTTCTTGTGTGGAAAAAGACCCTTGCCCTACAGAGGGACACATGTAGCCATGTAAGATATTGTTATGATTGGAGGCAATACATGTAATAGCGATGCATGTTATTTTCGTCTGAAACTATACATAGTTCATGATAATTGCTATAATGATACAGTAAATACTTTATCCTTCAAATTTAAATATACCTAGCGCTTTAAAAATGAGTCATCTACGCACATGTTAGAAAATGAAAGACTAAAGCACTTTTTAAAACATAATTATCCACTCATTCGTAGGATTTGTCCAAAAAAGCAGAAATAATTATCATGTAACATCATAATTATCCCGTAGCTAAATGTCACCTTGAACCATTAAAAAAGTACTTAAAATTAAATACCTATCTAATGTGGCACGCAACGCTACCTTGTATCATAAAAACTAACTAATTACATTGTTTTTCCAGGCACTGAAATCACTGGTTTGGCACATCAACTGGGCTACGAGCGTGAGGTCATCAGAATATGGTTCTGCAACAAGCGGCAGGCGCTCAAGAACACCGTCAGAATGATGTCCAAAGGAATGGTCTAAAACACAAACCCCAACATCCACCAATCTCGCTTCCTGTATAAAATGGCGAATTTTGAACACATCCCAAAGTCCATTAGCCCATCACAAAGGTTCATCGTAAAACTTTGTTATACTTAGCCATCAATGAACGCTGAAGTGTGTTCAATCCCAACAGCCATGTATACAGGACGCATTATCGTTAAAGACGACATAAAGTTGAGAGTAGTGAGGTGCGCTAATGTTATCGATATCGATGGTTTCGCTATAAGATCTGCACGTAGAATCGTGATCTCGATATTCGTTATAATTATAATTTGCATCGATAGTGTCTTATTTATGATGGCGTTTTTTTTTGTTTTTTTTAATGAAAAGTCTGGCCTTAACCGCAAATCTTTGTGCGATTCCAGCCAATATGAAACATGGAAAGTAGGTAAATAGTATTAAGTGTAACGTAAATGTATTATAAAACAAATTTCGACTGAAATATTCGTCTCGATGTAGTTTACAATGATATGAATGGAATGTCGTAGCGATTAATGTAGGTGTTTACTAGTACAAAGTAAAATTGAATTGTCAAAATCACTTTCCCTTGCATTTCAACATTTCCATAATTTGTATTTTTAAAATAAACTGATGAAAATCGCAAACAAAGCTTTTGAAATAGAACCTTGTACTCTTTTCATAAAGTTATCGGCCTAGCAAACCACACAAGTATGGCAACTTATACCTATTAATTATTATTATTCGTATTATTAAACAAAATAGTGTAGCTTCCAGGTTTTCTTTTGTGAAAAGATTGCATTTTGTAAATAAGTACAATATGTTTAATTTTCGTCATTAACAATATAATGTAGCTGATACATTAATTTATTAAAATACTCTTGAGTTGTTTCGTTCTAATTAGCGAATGTTGCACTTTATAGATTTAAGATTAATATCGATATTATGAAAGTAGTTAAAATGTGTCGTCAATCTTAGTAACCTACTAAGAATTTTTTTTATTAATCTATAGTAGGTTTTTGTTGATAGATAGGTATAAAACGATATGTATAGAATAATTAAATATTAATAAATATTGCCGTAAACTGTAAATATTGTTTTCGTAATTTGATTTTAATGAAATGTATTATTAGTTTTATGTATTAAGTATAATTTCATAGCTTTTTAAAAAAGTTTTATTGTAATTGGGCAGTATTCAAGTTGGATTTTGTGGCGGTTCTAACGTTTATTTCAAATTTCAGAGCTGTTTGTTTCATTTGAATAATAAAATATTCACTTTTACATAGAAATACATGTAACAGGGGGTCTTGACATTAAATTTAGATCGTTTTAATGCTTATATTTCTCGTACGGTGACTGTTAAACTAATAAAATTGCCTCGCATTTGGAAATGTAGATTTTGAAGAGTATACTTATGATATTATGTAGATTTTCCAAAAACACTAAAATTTGACGTTATATATAATTATGTTTTAAGTAATAAAACGTGCGAGAAATATAGCTGAATAAAAATTTGTATATCCGTCATCTCTTTTTGAGATACATTTATCGTATTAAAATTTAATTGTAGATCATCGACAACAAATTAATGTTATTTTGATCACCAAGTCTACGGAGACAGGTGCCTTATCGATATTTCGGAAACAAATTCAAAACCGTAATATTTGGCCGATTTCCTTTCAAGTTTGGATGATTGACTAGGTATATATTTAGATCCTCTTGAAAAGTATACTTTGTATGACATAACTATACTTCCAAGACCATACCTCTTGCATAATCACATGCGTCTATGTAAATAATTTAGTTAGATAGTTTTCAAATAAAGACCTGCTGTTAAATGTATACCATAGCTATAAGGTTGTATGTAATATTGTATGTTAATGACCAATGAAAACCAACTTGTGATCATTAATATTTGTACTGTTACCTACTACTTAACAAGAGTCGTTAAAAAATAATATTATAAAAATTGAACATATTTTTCGGCTGTTGAAAAATTGTAAATACAATATTAAGGATAATAAAACTATTTGGATTAATATTTAGGAACAAAGGGAAAAAATATTATCAAAATTTATATTTTCAAAAATTATTACAAATGCAAAAAAAAGTGTATTTAAAAAAGGGATGTTTGGCCATAAACTAAAAATTATATTCACGGAAAGGGTTTTTTAATCGACTTATTCACACCACTACACAAGCCACAAGCAGTAAGGTAAACAGTGACTTAAAAAATTGTGCGATGCGGTGTTGCACGTAATCTGTACTTATAATAAGGAGTCAGGTTTCTCATTTATAAATCCATAGAACAATTATCCATTATAATAGTAAGCAATTCCTTTCAACTCATTTCTAGAAGACAAGACGCCAATATTGTCCTAAACATTTTTTTAACTGTATCATAGAATTAAATCTCCGTAATTTATATCACATGAAAAATCTGATTCCCATCAAACATTAGCGTAATAGAACGAGCATAGAATGCTAAGTACAAATGATATAATTTAACGATAAAACTGCTAGTCCCGTTAATGGTGTAATTAATAATAACATTACAAGGCAAAATCGCGTTGCACCCTGGTTTTCATGATCCACTTGTATCTATAATAATAATAGTAATACAATTATAAATCTACACATAACTTCAGCTGTAACACATATTCAAACCAAACTGTAACAGTATGTAATAGTGTATTAATTTTTTCTTCCTATAATGGTACCGAACGAATGATTATGGCTGCTGGTTTATGAGAAGGAGCAGAATAAAGGCAGATAACTGTTTGATTGGTTGTTTTATTCATTCTACACTTCCCCTTATAATGTTTCCCAAGAAATGCCTTTTGAGCATGATACCTCGTGTTTTTTAAATAATTATTTTCCTAGAGGAAACGGAGTCTAGTCGCAATAAATATAAAGATAATAAAAACTGGATAGTTAATACTGTTATAACTGTCACAGAGAGACGACTGAAATAGATTTCCACTCATGGATTCAGATCAATGTGCGAACGACGACAGAAAGAAGCGGTTTAATATTCTGCACACAAATTCTTTAAGGGATTTTTCTTTAAGTAAGGTCACTAACTAAAGAGTAGAAAAATCAAAGTAACCGTCACTTAGATGCCGGTTGCATACATACCCGACTTTTCTGCCTACCAGTTTCAACTTCGATCAATCAATTAAATTACAATTTCTGATTGCAGTTAATATAGTTTTTTTCATTCAACAATAAAAATTATAAAGATAATACAGAAGATCTTATTTTTTTGTTAATGATGCCTTTTTTTTTACTGTTGCAGTTTTCAACATTTTAATTTGAAATCCCCGCGGCCGACTACGATAATTAAACGTAGCGTGACCATTTCTTAAACGATTGGATTTTGTCACACATATAAAAAAAACAATTGTCACACTCCGCCATACTATACCAAAATGAATGTTTTAGTATATTTTGCATTTAATAAATATTACTGTACAATAATTATAATTTAAAAAAAAAACATAACTGATATTTACGGTTTTTACGCTGTAACTAAACGTTTCCTTCTAGTGATGTGTATAGTAACCGCAACTTGTCTCAGGTTACTCGATTTTTAACTGTACTTTTAAACGATTTTTATGTACTTACGTACTGTAAAAGATGATATACATTGTTGTTTTTTTTAAATGATCATCGATTTACAAATTATTCGCAGATCATAGATCCACAAATCTATTTAATAAAAGTGCAATAATGAAGCATTCACACAATGACTTTTAGTACCTACCTACTGCACAGATATTTTTTTAACACATAAACTATCTTGATAATCAATTTTTAAAGCTGTTATTATTTAGACTGATCGTTTGGTGACATAACTGTCATTGTTATTAATTTCTTATGTCAGTATCGAATCGTTGTTTGGCGATGGTCGCATCACTAACGTGCCTGATACCAATATGGCGGAATTTCTTATCAGCTCCTCAGTGAATTTATTAAGTATCCGACGAAAATAGTTAATTTATAAATAGAAGTTTAAACAAGGACAGCCTATATTAGGATATAAGGATCTTTTTAGCATAACGTTGTGTCTTAAGCTGTTTATTGGTTATAAAAATAACCGAGCACCGGAATACATGACCGAACATCTGACAATAATAATAAACATGAGTATAATGTTTGCAAAGCATTCAGGACGAAAAATTGTGTAGAATATTACGTCACGGCCGCTTCATGTGTCGGGAATACCGTTTATGCATAAGTACGGACAATACATGTCGTTGCGAAGGTCCACAATGATTCACGAGGTTAATTGAAGTTTTACTTCGATAATACGTAATTGACTCGTAAGTGTTGTTACGCGATAATAGTGGAGTTTCGCCTTCGTCGGGCGTTGACTCGTCTCGCAGGAATCCGGTAGAATCGCGGGTTTGGTGACTAATTGATGAGATGATCGAGAGTGTATCAAGACGCGCGTTCAGCAGTTCTAGTGGGACGTATAACGTGCGCGCATCGGAGCTGGCGCGCGAACGAAAGCTCAACATCTTCAATGTTACTGTGCAGTTTCTGGATGACACCCAGCACTCCTTTCAAATCGAGGTATGTACTTTATCACATAAATATGAAAATAATCCCAATTATCTGTACCAAATTCTCATACAATACTTACTTGTATCTATACTGCAAGCTATCAAAGTAAAGCTAGAGCATTTGGTCACAAATTAAATGTTACAGCATACATAACTTGAATATCACAGGAAATTACAATCAGTTTACAAATTGTGAGAAAGTTATGATAATAATGCAAACAATGCAGTTTCTGAAGCCGGTCTGATAGAAATCTGTTAATAAATTGAATTAACTGAATAATTCAGATTGTGTACATACATAAAAATTATGCTCGCAAATATTTATTTGTATAATGTGTGTACTTTTTGTAACTAGAGCAGAAATACTAAACATAATTTTTCTGTAATATTTCTTACTATAAGATTATCTGAATTTATTAATGAATTTAATTTAATGCTGTTTTTATATTTTAAAACAATTAGGTGTATGTAAAAAGTATGTACTTTACACTACAAATAAAGAACTTATTTTCATGTATATAAAGTTATGACTATACTAAATATGCTCCTGTGATAATAAGACAATAACTGCAGTTGACATTGGGTGGACAATGCATAACATGTTACACATTATGCTTATTGTGTTATTGCACATAGTTAACTTGCATCTGGAGTCTTGTACCATCTCGCTGAACACAATGGTCTTTAGAAGTACCCAACTTAAAATGTCTATATTAATTGGAAAATGTTCTAAATGGCCTGTATGAATGTTTGAAACCATATAACTTGAGTGATCTAATAATTTTAATTCATGTATTCTTGCCCTATTACTGGAAAGAATAAAATTTGTATTTTTTTATAGTAGGTAGTCATTTTTTTTTGCCTTTATATAGCCATTTAGTCCGTTACTCTTCATTCTTAAAATAATACATGCAGTCTGTAAGATGTATTAAAGCAAATTTTACGAAGTGATTAATCTTGAAAATTATCTGCACTACTGGTAAATATTTAAAATACTTTTGGAATGAAGTTGAGAATACATATTTAACCTTTTCAACTGACGTAACTAAGTCAAATAATGAAGACATTTTCTATTCAATGTATTTATTAAATTCCATACAAGAAGTAACAAATAGCAATTCTTTCTTTTCCAGAAAAAAGCTAAAGGAAGCATACTTTTGGAACAAGTGTACCAACATCTAGATTTAGTTGAGAAGGACTACTTTGGACTGCAATTCACCGAGAATGGGTCACCGCCCAGTGCAACAAACACTGAAATAACGGTAAGCTACAATAATATACTGAAAATATTTATTTGTTATCTCAAGTATGTTGTAAAGTATGTTGTACTTTTACACTATTAACCTTAAAACCTAACATTCATTTGACAAACTGTTAAGTTTTTTTTCCAATAAGTCAGCTTTACAACCATGCAGTATAAATGGAATCAGGTTTGCATATTAGATCAATGACTCTGAGATTTCATTCAAATTCATAACTAGACTCAATGAGAGAATAAGTCTTAGGTACCTACATAGTATCTGTACAAATTCACTATAGTGTCCTGTGATTGGACCAATGTAGAAGGAAACTACTGACCTAATTTGCCTCAGTACAAACCAACTAAGCATAGTACCTACATTAGTAATTAGGGTAAAACACACATATCATTCCTATCTATAAATAATTCATCCTCAATCATATGTAATATATTTGTCTAGTATCGGTGCAAATTATGTAGGCTAATTGTTGACATTACAACGCATTCGATCTTTTGTTTACTGTTTATATGACGAAATATTCAGTGCAATTGCTTAGTACAATCAATATTTATCTTAGACATACTAATACTCAACTCTAATTAAGTGCTTTGTTATTGCTAAATCTAATTTATGATCGGTTTAGATGCTTAAAGATGATCAGTTCTTTGTAAGCATACTTGGACACATATTTCTTTGCGTATGTTTATAAGTATTATTTGTTTGTGTAAAAACTACAGGACCAAATAAAAATGTCCCTGTTGACACAAACCAAGTACTAAGGACTATGCCCAATGCCAATTGTGAATTAAATTATTGTCTTCTGTCATGTAACAAACTTGTTAAGAGAATAAATAGCACTAGGAAAATAAAACGTGTTCAGATTAGTTTGACGACCTCGGTGGTCGAGTGGCGTACGCACCGGTTTTCAAGGTGTCGCTAGCTCTGAGGTCCCGGGTTCGATCCCCGGACGGGTCAATGTAGAAAGTCACTTTTCTACATTGTCTCGGGTCTGGGTGTTTGTGATACCTTCGTTTGGGTTCAGAGCAATGTATGTGATTTAGTTAGCAGGATACCTAATCAAGAATATTTAAAACACTTTGCTTTAATTACATTTGGTATGGTAATTATTACAAGTAGTGCATATCCTTATACATTAGCAACTTATAAAGTAATTTCCTTATGCTCCAATTAAATCCCGATAATTTTAATGTTTTCTTAAACAATTATACATGATTTTGTTTGAAACACGAAATTCGTTTAGGTCTAGTTTCCGTTACGACTTGTTTAAATTTGAATGATGTAACTGTTAATTGCAGTTTATTTCAATCGACAATAGTCTGTACGTAAGACTGCATTGTGATAGATATTTGGTCCATTGTTCATATCTTGATAACTCATTATATCTTTTATTATTGAGTATTGTTTAGACGATAAGAGATAATCGCAGCAAGACTAATCTAATTGATCTAATAATGTATTTCTGCCAAATTATTGATGTCACCTAAAATATTCACAAAAATCTCAAGTTATTCCCAAAATGTAATTATAATATAGCATTTCGGAGGAAAATACTTAAAAATATTTTGTCCCATATATTTTGTACCTGGCGCCATAGAAAAATTAATAACATAAGCATTATCACATACCACAAAGTAGGTATGAATATAGTCTCACAATCGTGCAACTGGCGCCCTTAAAAATTCCTCTATAAGGTACGGTTCACATAGTCGGAAACATGATATGCGTCATAATTATCCGATTTCCACTTAATCCTTTAAGTGTCTACTCATACTTGTCTGTGATTTTTAATATTCAAGTGTCATGCAGTGAGTCACCGCACTAGCGTTCCAAGTTTTTTAACAGCTGTTTATGACCAAATACTATCCTGTTCTCGTTTGAAAAAGTCCAGTTTCTTATAAAACTATTTTTCATAAAAAGTGTTTAAATCGTCAGACTATGATGCAAAACGAGGATAGATTGGTGGTTGTCCTTTGTATAGTCACCATTTAATAGGTAGGTAAATAAAAAACCCTTTTAGCTTGCCTTTTAGTTTGTATCAGAACCAATTATTAAAGTATTTTACAGGAAATTCACTTTAATGTTAACTACATAATAAGACTAATAAAAGAACCTTTAAATATCTTTCTACTATATTAAGGCTTCCAAGAAAATACGTGGGCATGCGCGGTACGTGTGTAAACGTACGCCATTGGCATCGCCTACGCGTCATACGTGAACGAAGATGAAACTGACCATCGGCAATATTAAATAACGATTCTAAGAAACCTAAATATTTTGCGCATGACGCCGGTTTTTGCACAGACGTAGAAAGTTAAACTGGGGTAATACGAATCTTTTGAAAATGTAACGAAACTGAGAAAGTGGAGAGATAGATTCCTTTAGCAAAAGACTAGATTTTACCCCGGGAAAGATGCGTGGGAAAGAGAGACGAAGACCAGTCCTTTGCAAAGCAATAGACAGATACTGGTTCTATTTCTTTAGTTTCTTGCTGTTAGAATGATATAGTGGTATAGAGTTAGTGGCGACTGCCATTATGCGACTTGCAGCGGTTTCGATTCCCGCTTGGACTAACACTTGTGTAAACCTAAAATGAAACCCTTTCAAAGTAAAAGGATTATCGCGATTAAACGGTTGAACATACTCCAGTAAAAACTCCTTTGACGTCCATATTAGTGAACCATAGTTTGATACCACACGGGTTGAAATTAAACGGATACATTAGACAAAAGTTTTAAGATCGATATAGTGCTAGGTACATTACAAAATATTTTTTAAGGTAAAATCAAAGACTATAATTGAATATTAGCATTCAAATTAGCGCAATGTATTAGTACAACGTATTGGCATCCTGTGTAGTGGTTTTTAACTCGACACTAATAACACACATTCAAGGTGTAACGGAAATATTTCCGATTTGTTCGAATTATGTAATTTTGGACTAGCCTTACTGTAGGAAAACCATTATAATTATATTCTGTTTATTATGCATAAATTGGGTAGAAATAAATTATCGCCTTACATTACAATACGAACGAAATTAGGTCTTCTTTACTACAGGATATAGGTAGTAGATATTGCTATGACTTATGACTTTAACAGTAAATTAACGAAATACTCAGTAATTGCACATATCTTAAGATTAAAACGTGATTCGGTACACCGATCTAAGATTAATTCGGAAGGAATCTGACGAGCCTTATCAATGTATTTTTATCAGAAAATAATATATATTTCGCGGAAATGTTACATAAATAGATATTTTTATAAATTAATTATTTATTAATCAGGTTATATCATTTGATTACGGAATTAAGAAGAGATGGGTATCTTTTGACGTCAATGATACTTGCACTGGGGATTTTTTGGGTCAAGTCTTTTATTAACTTGAAAATTATACTTTTTTATGGTAAATACATGAGAATAGTGCGTATATTTTAACATAACATAACATATCATCACGCCTGTATCCCCGAAGGGTTAGGCAGAGGTGTACCAATTTACAATGCGTATATCTTGCATGCTTGTTATCAATAATCTCGAACGAATTTTATCATTTCAATTTAATAGCCCTTGATTGATCTTCGTTTATGTTCTTGTGTTAGTTAATTATAGCGGCTTTTCCTTTTAGTCAAGGTTTTTGTTGTAGGCTTTAATGAGGTGCGCATCTAATCCTAACCATGTTACTAACGAACTTTGGGTTTAATTTTTAATCGGATACTATACGGTTCGGATCGCGGGCTAGTTATCTGCTTTTTGAATCGATAGTTTAATCGTTATTATATAAAACTTTATGTACAAGTAAACATTTAAAAGTAGCATGAACAATATTTTTCTTTACGTAAACGGTTTCAAATTGTCTCTGCACGTTAAGTCAGTCTGTTTATTAATCTCGCTAGTTTTCGCTTTCTACAAGTTATGACAAACCTTGATCTGTTTATTGTACCTGGTTGAATTGCTATACGACTTTATTTTTCCTGCTCTCAGTACGATCTTGGCATTCGGCTTAATGACTTATTGGCCAATGTCACTCAGCATTGACGCATTTACATTCCTAGTTGTTTGTCTTGAAAAAATAGTACATCCTATAGATTTGTAAACATCCGATACATGTAAATATATAATTGTCACATAAGTAAGTTCATTTCTCATTCACATTCTTAGTCGAATAGGTATACATGCAGAAGAAGACCCAAAAAGAGATGGATCAAATGGATGGATTGTGTGAGAGATTATATGAGAAAGAAGGGAGTGAACACTGGGATGACGAGTAGGAGAGATATAAGTTGAATATGCTTTGCGCAGATCCGAAATAAAAGGGAACAGGATAGGGACTGAGGATGATATAAATTATCTACTGAGTTATTATGAGACTTTAAATATCAATATTCAAATCCATTTGACATTTGGATACTTTGGCCGCTCAAATCTTCTTTATTTTGTCCAGGGAAAGACCAATTCCTCTTTCTCGACATCCGATCCACAAAACCTGTTAGATATGAATGAATATAGGCTTATTGTTAAATAATCTATTTATTGTTTACAGCGTTGGCTAGACAGCACGAAATCAGTGAAGAAACAAGTCGGGGCCAACGCTACGTTTTGGTTGGCCGTGCGATTCTACCCACCAGAGCCCTCTCGTTTAGCTGAGGAGTATACCAGATACCTACTGTGCCTTCAACTGCGGAAACTGCTGCTCGATGGGCGTATGAACGCCCCTAAGAACACTGCCTTATTACTAGCGTCGTTTACCGTTCAAGGTATGTCGGAAATAAGTCAAGTTATTAGAATAATATAATAATATAATAATATTCCTGGACAATTCACACACGGTAATCTGATCCCAAGCTAAGCTCTAAGAGAGGTTGTGTTATGGTAACCAGACTACTGATAAACATACTTATATATTTCTAAATACATACATATTATAGATAAATAACACCCAGACACCGAACAAATGTTCGTGCTCATCACACAAACATTTGCCCCGGGTGGGAATCGAACCCACGACCTCCGGTATAGCAGTCAGGGTCTCTAACCACCAGACCAACAGGCCTGTCAAAAATATATATATATATTAATAAAAAAATATAAGATTACTTACAATCTTGACATCATGTCAGACACTGACAGGAACTCTACTAACTGAAAAAAAAAGATAGTGCAGCTCAGATAATGGCATTCAACTGTATTCGGGAATACTGGAAGACGACCCCAATGACCAACATAAGTTGGGAAAAGGCTAGGCAGATAAATAACTCAGCTACATGTATAACTAAAATGCTAAAACTGGTTTCGGCTCTTACTTGCGCTGGCGCTTGAATATCGGGCCTAAAACTCTTTACAAATATTCATCAAGAGGAGCCTGAAATTAGTGTTAGTTCAAGAAATCTATTAGTTGAAACTTAACAATGTAATAATAACTTTTAAACTATCGCGCTGCATGTTTATATTAATATTATAGAACGGGGAATAATATTATGCACCGGCCGTGGTCGCAAGCAGACCACGGCCGGTGTAACCCGGTCGAAACGTCAAGCCCTAAAGGTATTTATGCATGTTCGCGCTAATCCCCGTTCTATAATATTAATATTAACAATGTAATACTTTTACAGTAAACATTTAATTATATCTTCTTGGTTAACCACGCTTACACTTACGTTAATATGACGCTGCTAAAGAACGTCATATAATATTTTGTTTACAAATTAGAGTTTGTTATGCAAGCAAGGGTTTATATTATTATGCTCTCATTGCATCATGTGTTTAGTTAATACTATCATGTCCAAACATTGTTAGCTTTGTTGATTAGAGCATTGCAGATATAAGTAATCGAAATCGTAATTGGATGATGAAATTTCTTATAAGAAAATGAAAATTGTACGGTATGAAATACAAAGTAAATAAAGCTATTAAACTTTAAAGTGGTAATAAGAATGATAAATAAAGATGGCAGTCGTCTTTGAGAGAGTTTGAAACCTAATTAATGAAAGTGGTGGAAGAAGATTCTTATTGTAAAGATTCTTCTTTTGCCTAATCTTTCTCCTATGTAAGTTGGGGTTTGCTATTTAAGACCTATGCACACTAGGGATTACAAATACATGCATTTCATTGGTAATTCTGTTAAATCTATAATTAATTTGTCCTCATAATTTTCCTGTTCATTTTGTGGGATAATGCCTAAATTGTTATTGTAATTGTTATTCTACAGCTATTTATTGGTCTAAATATAATTTGCAAGCCAAACGTCACTTGCAAAATGTATTACACAAAACCTACCTTATGACTTAGGAATAAAGATACATTTCCAAACAAATAAAACTAAATGTAAAAAATAAATGTACACATATTATCAAAATAGGTCGTTAACACACACGTTATAAGGACAGGTGGATTTATTATGTAGCTTTGAAATAAAAAAAAAAAATTATGAAAAAGTTACTCATTATTCATTACCAATAAATATGAGCATTTGCAAGTATGACGTTGATTTTGCTGAATTGGCCTGAAGACATAAAATACAGAAATTGAGTGTTTTTGCACCGCTTATAGTTCTAATTTATTTATTTATATATTAATCTAAAATTTATGTATCAATGTTATATCCAAAGTCAAGATCATTTATAGAACGGGTAATTCTTTACTGTTAACTTAAGTTCAACCGTATCTAGAAACATGATCGTTTCACACTTATACTTCATAGCAAGTGTCGCAGCGGTGTAATAGTATACGTGCCATCTGACCGCCGCTACAACGTGAGAATCATGTTCCTTACTACTGTATTTTGTATACAGTTATAATAAAAATGCATTTTTTCTGATATTGTTTGTCATTTGATGCTTAAATATATGTATCTCGATAAAAATTTGCTTTTAAAGACAGAAATGTCATTAACGAAATTTTAATAAAATAAGTTGGGATAGCAAATAGCAGGAAAAACTGAAAAATACCTTCATAGGTGGGTTGTATAGTGTATCAAACAGAAAACCTTACCTTAAACTAATTTAGAAGAAAAAAATGTTAATGTCGATTACAAATCGTTTAATAAACTCCAATTTAAATAGATACAATCGAATAAAAATAATTTCTCATTTCCAGCGGACCTAGGCGACTACAACGTATCAGAACACCCACCAAACTACCTATCAGAGCTCTGTCTGCTACCCAAACAGACGGCTGAAGACGAGCGACGTATTCGTGAGCTGCATAAGCTGCACAAGGGACAGGCGCCTGCAGACGCTGAGGCCAACTTCCTTGAGCACGCTAAACGATTGGATTGTTACGGGGTCGAGTCTCATCCCGCTAAGGTGAGAATAGTCCTATTTATTACTTATTGGAATGCAACAAGCTATGTTTTATATTGTTTGTTAGGAAATTGTTAATATTATATACCTATTAATCGAGTGACCTCACTTAAGAAAATAAAATAAATATTATTAATGAATAAAAATAGCGGTACATGATCTTTTTACCCTGCTTCTGATGAAGCTGCCAATATATTTAGACCTCATTGGGGCTAAAACTAAGTCCCTATAATTTCTTGATGTTATACATGTGCACTTTCAGAGAGTATTGTAGAAAAGGTACCATGTCTTATGTCATATGGCTAACGTCTTGAATGATAATTTCTCATCATTAAGGTCCAAAATCTGGCGAAGTAAATACGCTTTATCGATCATATGGGATAATTTAGATGGTGTACTTATAAAAAAATACATTTTTTTACAATTCCAGGATTACAACGGCAAAGACATATTTATTGGCGTCACGTCAATAGGTATCGTCGTCTTTCAGAACAACATAAGAGTGAACACGTTCTCTTGGAGTAAGATCGTTAAGATTTCCTTCAAGAAGAAACAGTTCTTTATACAGCTGAAGCGCGAACCCGTAAGTATCTATGTAGTATATTTAAATGGTAAAAAAGTCATCTAAAAAGGGTAGCGTAAATTACTAAATAAAAATGTATCTTCGTTGCTGTCGTCGTATGCTGACGACCTCCTCAGTGGCGTATACACCGGTTTTCAAGGTGTCGCTAACTCTTAGGTATCCCGGGTTCGATCCCCAGAAAGTTCCATGTCAAAAACCACGTGTCTACATAATTCGGGACTGGATATTTGTGGTACTAGGAATGTATGTGATCTTGTCCACATTTATATATTATTTCAAAACTGAAATTAAGCAGTGTTCTTTAGTGTAAAAGATAATTAACGTAATTTTAATGTACTCTTTCTAGTCTGAATCCTACGACACGGTACTCGGCTTCAACATGCGATCCGGCCGAGCAGCGAAGGCGTTGTGGAGATGTAGTGTCGAGCGCCATGGGTTCTTCAGACTGCGCGCCCCTAGGAGAAGGGCGCTGTTGGCTGCGTTAGGGGCGTTAGCTGGGTTGGCCGCCCCTACTGTGCCGAGAACGGAAACTATGGCGTTGGAAGATGCTAGACGATCTAGGTCTACTAATAGAAGCTTTGTAAGGTAAGCTAATGAAGTGTGTTTAGGTTGTTTTAGTAAAAACCCTTAGGACAAGGTCGTGGTTGGCCGCGTTAGGGGCATTAGCCGGGATAGCCGCCCCTACTGTGCCTCGGACGGAGACGATGGCGTTGGAAGATGCTAGACGATCGAGATCTACCAACAGAAGCTTTGTTGGGTAAGCTAGTATACGTAGGTTGTAGTTAGCAGTCATACTGCGCATGCGGTGGCTGTCTTCAGGGTGTTGGTCGCGCTTTCCTTTCTTTAACTTTTTTCACTGAGCTGGAGAAGAGACTGTGGAGAACACAAAAAATATGTTTATCTAATAGTAGTTTATGATTTCAAATACCATATTTTTGAATTTTCAAGTTGGTCTACAGAGCCAGAAGGTAGTTATATTCGTGTTTTGGCTTGTTTGATTCGTATCAACTAGCATTGTACTCCTAGATAATATGTTTAGAAGTTATTTATTTTGTATGTTACCTGCAGACGCAGCAGTTCCCGCACGCGCGAGCGCTCGGTGGGCTGCGCGTCTCCCGCCGGCATGCGCGGCTCGCGCGTCACGGCGCACTCCGAGCCGCCGCCACGACCCGCCTGGACTGATGTGTCGAGGCCCGTGTCCGAGATACAGTGAGTTACATACACATATGTATATTATGTTGTTGTTGAACCTAAAATAAGTAGCTAATCCAAGTGTGTTTTAAATCAGAGACAAAGAATGACCAGTTCTAAGGTCATGTGGACCTTACAACTGGTGATACTTACTTGGAACTTGGTACTTGGAGTTTGCTGCCAGTTTTACCGGCTTCAACTAAAGACTGTTCTATGGAGCAGGACTGCTTGTTATTTAACCTCAACCACTTATTTTATTCTGTGTATACTAGTATCGTGATGACTTATATCAAGATTATTTATTTTTTGCAGATTATGATTATATGTTTTAACAAACCCAAAATTATAATTCTAGCGAGGGCGACTTCCTAGAACGCGTCCTCCGCATCCCGCTGTCCTACGTGGACGAGTCCGAGTCCGGCTCCGAGGAGTGTCTGGGCTCCGGCCAGTCGGGCCACGACCTGCACTCGCTGGGCTCGGCCGAGCTGTGCGGCGGGGTCAAGGTCAGGCTGGAGCCCGGGCAGGACGGACTGTTCGGGTTCAACGTCAGGGGCGGAGGGCCCGCGCCGGTGCTGGTGTCGAGGGTCGCCAGTAGGACCAGGTTGCAACTGCAGGAGGGGGACCAGGTAGGCTGTGACAATAATAAGCTAGAATAAAAAAAAAAACGGAAAGACCAAAACACAACACCACGACGAACGAATTTATCGGTTAGTTACTCCATTTATAACTCAAGAGCAGGAGGACCTATTTCAAATAGCAGATCTTCCGGGACCGGGATCTATTTATGCGGGTGAAACCGCAAGTGGCTTAGACAAGAATCTTTCTCTGCCCAAAACCGGAATTCTCTCGCAATATTGGCGTAACAACCTATAGAGACAAAGCCTTGAAATAAATGACTAAATCAACATCTGTTAAATTACAGGTAATATCGATAAACGGAACGAATGTCGACGAACTGAACCACGAGCAAGTTGTCCAGCTGATCAGAAATACGAGAGGAGTACTTACGTTAATAGTCAAGCCTAATGGTGAGTGTTATCCTTTATAATTATACTGCATACATGCTCCTGCGCAGTTTACTTTGTTTGTGTGTAATCGATTGTGTAATTAAATTACTTTAAGGTACGACAAAGGTGTTTACAACTAATATCTTCAGATTTGTGGCATTTGTTAAGTAATGCAAATAATTCATCAATTATAATTATTTAAACCGAATTGTAAAACGGAACCACTTTCAAAGAAATTATGGATCCTGATGGAAACTCTGTTGCACACAAATAAAAATTGATTACCGGAGATATCGTCTAAGACAACATACAAAAATAATATGACTTAATTGAGAACTTCGTCTTTTAAAATCAGTATAAAAATGTTGCTATTATTTCCAGCGGTGTACGCTCCGGAAGACCCGGGCACCGAGGAGCCGACCGTGTGCTTCGTGCCGCTGTTCTCCCGGCCCGGACAGACGCGGCCCGAGGGCGATGCTCTGGAGCAGTCCATGCTGCTGCTGGGCGACGGGCTCGCCAGCGGCGCCGCGCTCAACCAGTACGAGACGCTGCTGCGACGCTTGCCCGACGAGCCCACCAACGTGTCCAAGTTGCCGCACAATCTCAATAAGAATAGGTACAGGGATATTGCGCCTTGTGAGTATTGAGAATTTTTTTTAACTGTTTCTTTATTAATTAATGTACACCACATTATATGCGCTACTCTGCAACCAAAGTCGCTATCGTGCTTGAGTTATGGTATCAAAGACAACAAAGATACTACAAGCACCTATGCAAGAAAATTGAGAATAGTATTTTTTGATGTAGATTATGATTACCTCCCTTCCATGTTCCCAATTATGTGTGGTAGGCGCCATGCTAATTTTCCTTTCTTTTCATTTCCACTACTCGTCAGTTCACCATTCAGTCCTCGATAAAATTATGAATTTTTTGTATTATATTTTTTTAATCTTTTTTCAGATGATTCAACACGTGTGATATTGAAGAATGGTCCAACGGGCGACTATATAAACGCCTCTTATATTAACATGGAGATACCTAACTCCGATTCAGTTCTCACCTATATTGCTACTCAAGGTATGTATCATTTATAATTTTATTTGTTCTTCTTGTTCAACTCAAAATAGATATTTCTTTTCATGGTTCAGTGTGATATGGTTAGGTCTAAAATAAAGGTAAGGCAGTATGAATAACATAGTGAGTATGTAGTATAGAAATGAATCTATTACTCATTAGTCACTAATGACTGATATTCGAACCAAGAATCATAATTACACAGACAATATTTTATATTGCAATAGCATAACATTCTTACAAAAACTGAATAGAGTTTAAAATAACTCTTATATTATTTCTTATGGATCCCAATCCTGCCAAAACTGTACCAAATTACAATTTTCAAAATCGGTACACCGAGTCGAAAGTTATGAGGTAACAAACAAAATAAAGTCGAATTGAGTGCCTCCTCCATTTTTTAAGTCGGTTTAAAAAATAATTATTGTTCTTCTCCAGGACCCTTATCATCAACGGTAGGCGACTTCTGGCAGATGGTATGGGAGTCAGAGAGCAGTCTGATCGTCATGCTCACAGTATTGACCGAGCGGGGAAGGGCCAAGTGCCACCAATATTGGCCCAAGGTTGGCAATACGCCGCTCAAGGCTACCAACAGTTTGACGGTCTTTACGACCAGCGAACAGAATCATGGACATTACGTGAGGAGAGAAATGACTGTTAAGGTATGTTATACTTCTAATATTTGTGGGTAGAAATTGGGTAATTTTAATTATGTTTGATGTCAATTCTTGTCGCATACAATTTATGTGTTAAATAGTTTGGTTTGGACTGTCTAATATTCGATGTTTGAGACTTTTGGATGGACTGAAAATGTGTATAGATAAGTGCTCAACTTCGTTGTGTCCACGCTCTTGCGTAAGTGCAGTAACGTTTTGCTGATGTTAAGATTAGATCCCTGTAAAGGTAGCTATAAGTGTTTTTAAATAAATAAACAAGTGTTATTTGCCGCAATCTGTACATAAGTAAATAACAATTGACAGAATACTCACGTCTATCAGTTTCAGGATTTTGGCTTTTCACTTTAAGAGATGTGGATTCGTATAAAGCTACAAGAGCCTGTTTCGTTTAGTATTTAAATTTATGGGAAAAAGAGCTGAAAACCTTATCTATATAAACTTTAATTTATTTGTAGGAGAACACAGGAGCGTGTCGCAACGTAACCCAGCTACAATACACGGCGTGGCCCGACCACGGCGTGCCGGAAGATGCCACCGCCTTCATCAACTTCACGCAACTCTGCTCCAGTTTGAGGAAGAACCGGCCATGTGAGTGCATTCGTTTATTAAGTACTGTTATTATATACCTTTCAAGCCACCATCGTGTGTATTATTGATATGCCACCTCCAAGGATCAACGCTGCGCATTCGACACACGTTACATAGAATATGCACTTTAGCTGTGTGGGTCTATCAGGCCACGTTGAAACACGCTCACGGCTATTTCCTAACTTCAATTCGTCAGGTACACGTGTGTTATTTCATGATTGTGGTCGTATTCATATAAACACATCCAGTGAATATGAGCGTGGATCACGCACATCTCGTCTTTAGCTCTAATCAGTGGCTTAAGGCGCACGTAGTCGTGAAGGAATCATTTTTGGAAGCCGTAAGACTTAAGTTAGACTACTGACTATTCTAGAATTAATATATATTAAAAATTGATATATAAACTAATCAGGACAAGTAAAAAAATATAGTCTAAAAACACTATATAAAAAAACATCGCAACAACCGAAACGCAAAGGAGCCGCCCTTATGTGCGGTGCGGTTCAGGTAGCGCGGGGCGGGAACTCTCAACGCCCAAGGCCGTTGGCGACTACACGGACAACCAAGGACACCTGCGAAACCACCAAGAAAACTTACATTGATCTTAGATTTGATTACGTTCGTAGACGGGCCTGTTGGTCTAGTGGTTAGTAACACTGACAGCTATACCGGAGTTCGTGGGTTCGATTCTGGGTGTAAATTATTATAATATGTATGTATATAGAAATATGTGAGAGATATGTATGTTTATGAATTGGCATGACCCGGCACCCGCCCCGCACCGCCTCGTCGCCCGGCGTCCACTCGTCGACAGGTGGTCGACAGGTGGACGCCGCGTTATCACCAATCAACGTCGCGCGGTCAACCAGTGTACCCAGCGTGGTCAACGAGTGGATGACACTTGGTCCACGAATTTCCGAGTAGTCTGTTGCGCGGTCCACTCGGGACCCGCACGTTGGTAATACGCAGTCAACGCAAGGCAAGCATGCGAGCAACAAGTTTTCACCTAGTGGTCCACACGCCGTCCGCGCGTGGATGGCTTACGATTGAGGCGATCTGCTGTCGCTGCGGAGTTGTAGTGAGCGCATACCCATACAAGTTCAAATAGAGAATACTAATTACACGAGGCAGGGCGGCGCGGAGTGTGTGCCGGGTGGCTCTAGTGAGCTGTGACCTTTACAGTGTATCATAACAATATTTTTTCCCCCAGTGATCCCAGCAGTCCTGGACTCGGACTCCACGGGCTCCGTGTCGGACGAGGGCAGCGAGCTCTCCCCGCCCATGATCGTGCACTGCTCGGCCGGCGTGGGTCGCACGGGCGCGCTGGTGCTGTGCGAGCTGGCGCTGGCGCTGCTGGCCCGCCGCCAGCCGCTCTACCCGCTCGACCTCGTGCGGCACATGCGCGCGCAGAGACCCATGTGCATACAGAACGCTGTTAGTATACACCAATACATAGTACTACTGTATGAAGCGAGCTCTCCCCGCCCATGATCGTGCACTGCTCGGCCGGCGTGGGTCGCACGGGCGCGCTGGTGCTGTGCGAGCTGGCGCTGGCGCTGCTGGCCCGCCGCCAGCCGCTCTACCCGCTCGACCTCGTGCGGCACATGCGCGCGCAGAGACCCATGTGCATACAGAACGCTGTTAGTATACACCAATACATAGTACTACTGTATGAAGCGAGCTCTCCCCGCCCATGATCGTGCACTGCTCGGCCGGCGTGGGTCGCACGGGCGCGCTGGTGCTGTGCGAGCTGGCGCTGGCGCTGCTGGCCCGCCGCCAGCCGCTCTACCCGCTCGACCTCGTGCGGCACATGCGCGCGCAGAGACCCATGTGCATACAGAACGCTGTTAGTATACACCAATACATAGTACTACTGTATGAAGCGAGCTCTCCCCGCCCATGATCGTGCACTGCTCGGCCGGCGTATACTATACACTACGAAACTAAGATAGAACTAAGATGTTCTGACTATAACTAAGGCGTACCAAGAGGCAGACCGCGTAAAAATGCAGGCACGACCGACCTGTCACATCAGCAGGTAACGCGAGTTCGCAAGTGACGAGGGTCCACATCTAGCTATTCCACTAGCAATCTGAATAATACTAAAAACACTTTTTTTTTTATCATCACCCACCAAATCGCTCCTAAGTAATATAAAAACCCATCTGTAAACATTATAAAAAATTAGGCAGAATCTTAGGCCGCTATCCCACTGGCATTTTACGAGCGTTGACGTCAATGTCACATCGGTTACTTGATTCCAACAAACGCGACGTCAACGTTGACGTCAACGCTCGTTAAACGCCAGTGGGATAGCGGCCTTAGAATACAACAGTTGCTTCATACCAAATTCCATCCAAATCGATTCGAAAATTCAAACCGTGAGAGCGTGACATACAAACAGAAGAACTTCCTCGTTTATTATATCAACTCATTAATATGTATCTTACCTAATGTTTTTCTCTTCCAGAGCCAATACAAGTTCGTGTGCGAGAGCATTCAGATGGCGTACGCGCAGGGCCTGACCAAGCCGGAGAACGGCTCCAACTAGGAGCCTTGCCAATTGTACAGTCGCATGTAAGTCGCACCTGACTGATCGTATTAGGACTGTGTGTTTATTGTGTACGCCGAAATAGGGAAAAAAATACCGGAAAATTAATTGACAATATTTTTTTTATGTTAGAACCACGTTTTCATATAAATTTTGCTAACAGAAACTTTTTATTTGTAACTAATTGGCCCATTGCTGGGCAAAAGTTTCCAATTCGCGCTAGGTTCTTGTTATGTACTGGGCAATTTCCCACCAATTCGATAACCGGCAATTGTTTTGACTAAACAATAAAGTTTTACTGACACATCTTTTGATACCCAAAATTTTGATAAAACGATTGACCGTTGAAGCTGTCAAAACCTGCGCTTAGGCTACCTGTAAACATGTAGCAGTCAAATCCTGTAACAGTACTGTAGACCTGTTCCAAAAAATCGTAAAAGGAAAAATTGGTTTCTAAAAGAAAATTGAGTAAATAACCTACAGCTGTGCGTATTTAGTTATCTAAGTATGGTTGTTGTGCCTAGGTCCCTATTTCGGCTTACATCTTAAATATTGTGAGATAAAACAGTGTGTTCATGGTTTAAACAAGTAGTATAACAACTTATTTACATGGAATAGAATGCTGTATAGTCATGATAGAATTAATAATTATGATTTAAATATACAAACAATATTGGTCACAATATTGCATGATTACTTTTAAAAATCGACGCATTAAATCGAATGTTGCACTAAGAATTATTTAATTAAATCGAGATAAAAAAATATACTAATTATTTAACGACCGTTTTTTATAAAATTGGATTTTTTTGTTTATTGTCTTATTAATTGTGTTCCTAATAGTGGTTGACCAACTGATTACGTTTCATGTTTCATTTACGAATGGTCGAATATTGTTTGTATATTTTAACAAGTAAGTGATAAACATTTTTCTATAAACTTTTATCAACATGTATTTATTTCTAGTGTAACACGACCAGTGGTTTGTATAATTGTTAATTTATAAATTTTATGAACGTTCGTTTCACGATGTTATATCGATTATCGATTAACAACTCGAATAGTTATAATCGATCCCACATATCAACTGTTAACTTAAAAAAGAAACTTTATTTTACTTATTATTAATTTATTTTTAGATTTAGTTTTTTTTTTCTAACGCTTGCTGTGATTTTTCACTTCATTTTCACTTGTAACATTAATTTTTAGGTTATGTTTATGTGGTCTTGCCTTTCCAACGAATTTAGTACGATATATTTATTTGATACTTGTATATTTGTATTTTATTATGACAGGCTGTTTTGATATTGTATATAACGAAGTTGATTAAGACGGATTTCATTATCATGGAAACAATAATTACGTGACCTTTTATGACCTTTTAAGACCTTTTAATTAAACGTCTTTAAGTTAAAAAAGGTTTAAGCGCAGCCTGTCATCAGTTAAGTTTAAGGCCTATGTGACTAAAAAGTCTTTTGACACAAAGCGTTATGCGTAAACTGCAACTATCATCCAAAAACCATCATAGTATTAAAATATAATAACTAATACCTACTTACGAGTATCTATCTATAAATAAATGATATTTTTAAGATGTTTGGTAAGACATTTTTACGATAGTTGCAGTTAGAGCGCGCGCAGATCGAGACAACACGAGCTGTCACTAAGCCACATGTATTATTGCTTTCTTTTTCTGTGCCATTTGTAATATAACCTTTAAAAAACAATTTAACAATTTTGTTCACTTATTTCTCCCCCTCACGATTTTATTAAATTTTATAAGTTTTAATAACACTATGTATACTTAATAAATACGAATGTAGTGTTCGATCGATATTTATAGGGACCCAATATCTATAATATTGTATCATGTACGAATAGAAGTAAATATTAATATTAATAGTATAAGTAAAACGAAGTCGCCGATAATACGTAATTATAGTGAAATGATATTTTTACACTACATTTGAATATAGCAACTGTTTTCATGGTTTTTGATATTATTGTCTTTTTCACACGTAAAAATACATCAATAATATAAATTGGTAATTTAAATGGTCAGGTAAAAAATTGTATGAGTATAGAATGATTTCTTGAATGATCCTCATAACCCAGATTATTTTTGCGAAGTTGTTATCTTATAATCAGACTCATAGTAACATGCCTCTTTTTGCGTCGGAGGTTAAAAATAATAATAATTTCTTACTTGTATATTTCTTATCTTCATAATAACGAACTGACCTATTTACCTTGCTAAGTATTCTGGTCGATAAAGCCATATAATATGTATCTAACGTAAGTCATTCAAGCAATAATAAAATTCATCGATTTACCCGAACATATCATGTACCTATAGATTTTATAGTGTATTGGATTTTAGGTTAGTATACAATGGCCGACAACACGAATGACGGTTTAAAATATGACTAAACGAAAGATGGAAACCGGATTAGTAATTATAACTATTATAGTTGAAGAAAATTTAATATTCCTACAAGGTACTGAAAGCATTAGGTAACACTATGAAACAGGAATGGAAGAACAGAGACCAGCGTCAATATTTGTTAGTCAGCCATAACAAATTTTGTTATTGGCGGAGCACTCTATAACTGGAAATGAAACTGGGCAAGAAAACAGCAAAATGGCTAAAGTCAGATATAAAAAAAAATATGTTGTGAAATAGAATAGTAGAAATGTTGAAAGGATTTCTTATGGAATTCCTATAGGTAAGAAATATTATTTTATCACATTAATCAAGCAAAAATGTTAAATCTTCTCCCGTATTATCCGCCATTGTACACTCATCTTACGAACGATAGTAAATTATAAGTCGTTAACTCTGGGCCACACGTTTTACCGCGAACTTGTAAACTAGCCTTTATAGCCACTATAACACATAACTCACTTTTATTTGTTGTTTTTAAACATGTGTTGACTGTACTGTGAATGTAACAACGATTATACAGAGGTTTATCGATTGTTAACCGACTTCAAAGAGAGAGGCGGTTCTCAATTCGGTAGTATTGTGTGTAATTTGTTTCTTAGTGTCTACTCGGAAAAATGAACCTTACGGCATATGAATAAAGTTAAATTTTGAATGACAATGACGTTACCGTGGGTTGACTAAAACAATTATGGAATTATTGTGTGATAAATATGTATTTACCTTATAATATGATTTGAAATCACATTCAAATACCTTTTTACAACAACGAAATCATTTTATTGTGTTTTGAAACGATCATTTTTCCCGTTAGAAGAATATGGCGCTGTTTCATATAGCTCTGTCTCTTTCGCACTCATAATTTTTGTTGAAGTGTGGCCCTCACTTACTGTGCCTCTAATATTAAGTAACGATTGCCATATACATAAGTAGTGTGTAGTGTCGTAGCGTTTTATAGTAATAAGAGTTTTATCATATTTTTACGCGATCCCACATTAAAAATAACTGCAATATGTAAAGAATTTAACAGTCTAATTACTATTAAATAAGTTTTTTGTTAACTATTTAATTATTATGAATCTGAGATGTAATTCTTGAAGTTTGTGTAACACAATTATGCATTTTTATAACTTTTGACACAATATAGCATTTGAACTTTTAATATATACTTACACTTTTTTTTTACCTGCGTATAAACGCGTATATTTTTGTCGATTTTTAATCTTTTTTATTTAATAAGGCCCTTTTAAATTATCTGTGTATTATAGCGTTAAAGTAATAAATAGTTCCGATGACAAAAAAAATTGGCAATGGTTTACAATCTATCTATACAGAACTGAAAGGAAAAGTGACAGTAATAAATTAAATTATCAAAAGATCGAGAGCAATAAATTATAATAAAATAGTTTTTAAACAGCATAATAAAGGCTGAATCACTTGAGTATTATTTACATGTAAGTAGCTAAACTGCAAAAAGTCGCAACGCGTAACCCCAAAACGGCTAAACATTTCATGATGTTACTCCATTCCGCATTCAGTCTATTATTATTAGCTCATCAATCGCATTCGCTAACGTTATGGCGTACTAACGTATTTACGTGAGCCGATTTGAACCTCCAGTCGTTTGCAAAATCGCTTCGTAAATACGGATAATCATTTCTTTGATTCCGACACTAGAATTGCTAGCGAAAAGATCATTATGTTTTAGATTTGTCTACATACAAACTTTTATACACCTAACAACGTTTTCTGAAAATTATTGCAAGTTTTCTATTCGATCCGATGTAGGTATGAACTGTGAAACCTATTTATTTTTCATAATATTTATACAAAAGTAAATTTCCAGAAAATACCAGTTAATTTAAAAAAGGGCCTTTTTATCCGAACGTGTAATATTTAACAAGCTGTAAAATTAAAATATTACACGGATTTTATAATAAGTTTCATAATAAACAAAACTGTTTTTAATTTTATTGCTGTGTCTATAAGCTTTATTTAATCTACTAACATGCACATAAGAATAAATATATTTTGTTAAAACTTTTGTGTGTATTTACAATTTAAGTTTAAAATCTCTATAGAATACTGATTTAGTTTATCTATGCAGTTTACACTGGCATAAGTCACATAGCTAGTTGCTGTCACATTTTCTCATATAACAGCACAGTTAATTTTTTTCCATTTAATCAAACCTATTCACTAAGTATTTTTTCATTCTTATTATTTTGCATGTAAAAATACCTCGATTATATCAAATAAAGTTTAAATCAGCCCCATTATAAAACCTTGTCAGACGATATCAAGGAAAAAAACACAAGCAAAAGTTAGTTTATTTTTTGGCGTTTTTCTGTTGAAATACTGCATATAGGGCTCGGAAAAATGTTGCTGTTATCTGTGACTATGCCAATGTAAACTTGTAGGTACCTACTAATGCCCAATAAAGAAAAAACAAGTTAAAACTTCAACGAATAGTTTTGGGCCATGATTACGTAATTAATACTTACCTACCCTAATAAGTTCCCAACACGATTATCAATAAAATAACGAGTTTCCACAGTACGGTGCAAACATAATGGCGGCTCTGAACCCGAGGCGAGTCGCTGCGCAGTAACAAACTTATGCGCCAGCGGGGGTACGGGGCGAGGTACTGCGCAGCGTGTAGCTTACTTCAGAGCCGCCATTAACTTTGAATCTTTTGAATTTACTAATAAGAAATAGTTTTATTTGTGTGAATGACTGATGTAGTTGTAAGTGTTGTGATGTTCAATTATTTTGTAGGGAGAGTGCCGGATCTTTAAATGTACCCAATGTAATGTTTTCTATCTTGTGATGTCTATGAAGTGCTGTGCGTTTTATTTTATGTCAAATAAAAGTTTATTGATTTATTTGTGAGTTTTTTTTTTAACGTAGAAAACATTCTTCTTCCCTGTCGGGATCACCCTTGATATAGTGGTCGTGGTTATCAATTCAGGTGATCATAAACGAAACACCTGAGACGAGAATTCCCTGTTCAGGAGCATTTAGTCTTCATTAATAAAAACCTGGGCACACAGGTTAGTTCACCTATTTATGTAAGTATACCTAAATATTTCCCCAAGTACCTACTCAAAATACTATAAATATTTGCACAACAAGATTCCAAGACTTTTCTTTTAATTTTAATTGTTAGCAACCCTACAAGACCTAAAACCTACTATTAATAGTTATGACAAAGTTTTTGTGGGTAGTTGTATAAATTACTTCATCTGACAGTTTGCCTCTATAACATCTTGAATCCTGAAATAAAGTGAGTTTGTTCCTGCGGATCTGCCGGTTTCTAAGACTCCCAAGCCGAGAAGAATGGAAAATTCACGCAGTAGGGTAAGTATTTAAGCCTTTGTAGTCTTGTGGTTATGTATTGGTCGAATGTGACACTTCCGTTTACAATATTACTCTTTACAAATTCTTTGATACCTTGGACAGTGGGTCATCTTAGGGGCCTTTACATTAAATAAATATTCTATTCTTTTTCTTTAGGAATTTTCCTAGCTATAACCATTTCGAAATCGATATTAAAAATTACAAAGTACCTACAACTATTTTATTATGGAATGCATTTCACCGACATTTAAAACGGACCATTTCAGTCTAGTGATCGCAAACGTAACACCCAAGATATTACGAGAATACCCCGTTGCAAAGCATTTGGTTTTCATTCATAGAAGCGTGGGCACACAGGTTAGTTCATCTATTTATGTATTCCTAAATCTTTCACCAAGTACCTAGCAATATACTCTAAAAAACTATAAATGTTATATCGCTGTAAATAAATCTTTAGAAACGTATTTTATTCGAAGCCCGGATTTTACGCGAAATGTGCTACTTTATAAACTCGAATTCGGCGTTTAGGAAAGAGTATACTTGTATACTATTAACACAGATAAAAAAGTATTTTATGTTTCAAATAATGGTACAGTACATCCGATGACTTTTGCATACATATATCATGGGTATAAGACGGAAGTGGTTTGGTCCTACCTAGGGCCTACTTCCTTAGTCATATATAAAGAAATACAAATGTGTCCACTCTAGGTCGACGGTAGTGCTAAAACATTAGGTACCTACTATGTTAAAAAATTATATAACAACATATAGAATAACAGGTACGTTTTCAAAAATATCAAGTTCATGTAATTAATACGAGATTGTAAGTTTTAATGAGGTCCTATTACCTACCGCTTCTGTGCTTGACCTTTCATTATAATTAATGTGCGTATGATTTGCTAAGTATTCGCCAGGCAGTTGGTACCTTCACATTTTTTTAACTTGTGTAGGTAGGTATAAATTTATACAAGCATAAAACTACGAGGTTGGGAAGAAGGATGGGGAGGCCTTTGTCCATCACTGGGACCTGACGTAGGTTAATGAATAATAATTATTATAACTATTCCCAAAACCTAAAAGCATTCATTATGTTTTTTTTTTTTACAGAATCGTCGACAGACCACAGGAAATCGGTTCACCTGAATGAACAACGCTGACTATGAAAGCATTCGTAATCCGATTCCTCATCACCTACAAACGAAAAGCCGCTTCTTTATCTTGACGAAAATCAATACAATGTTGAGGTTTTAACCGACTACAAAAGGAAGAGGGCCTCAAATCGACGGTAAGTTTTTTTTCTATATATTTTACGTCTTAGGTAATAGTCAATTATTTCGAAAAATATTCTAAGCTTCAATATATACCGTGGTTCCATATAATAACATTGAATTTGTTCTTGACATTGTTGTGTATTCAACCATGAAATGAATGAATATTGAGGACAGTGGGAATCCACTGGAAATACCTACAATGCATGGCTCTGTATTAAAATGATTTTTTCTAACTAACTTATTTATGAACCCTATTATGAATGAGTACACCTTTCGATATTGTTATATTTCTATTAATCCAAACAACTAACAAATAATCATAGAAATCAAAGACGAATAACTAATATTTATTTAATTTAAATTCTTATTTGCTCATCGTATACATATATAAGGTTAATAAGATTTGTCTAGCAAATAAAGTCTTCAACAAACATTAGGTACCTTGTTCTTACCAATTAAATTAATATTGGTTTTCCTTAATAATTCCATTAAAATACAAGAACCGCCTTATATAAATAAAGATAAATAAATAATTAATTGTATTGACTTCTTACAGATTTAGATTAAGATTTGAGGTCCCCACGTTTCAACAACGGTCATGGGACTTCTTCCTTTCGTGTCGATGGTAGATTGAAATTAGAGTATATTGGCCAAGTAAGCTGCGACATTAATGGCACAGTAAAAAGTAGTCTTATTTCCATATCTAATTCGCGTAAACCTAAGAAAGCAATATCTTTTAATACAAGTTTTCAAGTTAATTCAAACACAAATAACTAACACACTAATCACATTACCTTACATCCGCCGCCAAAAAGCCCTCACCAAAAACAACCTCAAAAAAAGGAAATGGGTACCTAGTAGCTACCCAAAACAAATTAGAAGTGATAATCGAATGAGATAGGGTACCGTAGTAGGTCGTCGAGGTCGCACGAGCCGCCAGTGTAACCGCGACTCTCGGTAGGGCAGCGCGCCCAACGTTCGCCCGCCCAACGTTCCTAGCAAAAACCGCTCGACTCAAACGCTACGAGTCAAAAAGTAAAAAAAAATATATACAAAAAATATATAAATAATTGAATGATTTATTTAAAGTATGTATTTGAATAAATAATAGTGTTTGTGATTATATAATGTTTGATAACGAATAACAAGATCATACAATTTTTCCGTGTTCGGAATCTTAAGCTTTACCTTATTTATAACACGCCTACGAAAGCCTTTTTGTTAAATTCAGAATTCAGAGCGAAGTTATATTTAATTATTTGATGAAAAGAGATTTTTATCAGATTTATTTCATTGATAAGTTTTGTAGATAGCTTTGCTATTTATTATGTTTTACGACGCAAATAATTTGTGAGGTACCTAAAAGGTTTTTTTTTCTCGTCCTCATATTCTACCGTAGCACATGAATAGAAACTTACAAGATAATCTTCGCATTGTTGGTATTTAATATAAAGATATTTAGGTAACTTACATACATAGGTATTTTAGGTAGCTTACTACGCCACAAGTTAAAATATTTACCGATCCTATTAACCATACAAAAAAAAACCTATTTTACTCGGTTATAAAAGTATCTAAGAATTTGAACCAAGAAACCGGAGTAACCAAACGCCTTCACAATATAACTACGCAATCATGTCGCACCCTCCAACCCTACCTGTTGATTAGGTAATTAGCGACTATATTCAATGAACATTGTTGTTTCTGTCATAATAAACAAAGGCACGCCTATTTCCTAGTGCTCGACATAATAACAAACCAGATTCGTACGTAATTTGATAGTATAAAAGCGGGGAAACCGTGTAATTCAAAACCAGAAAAATATGAGCTCCGCTCTTTGATTATAAATCGAATCGAGAGTAGGTACCCGAATTCAAGGTCTGTTGATCGTGTTTTGTTATTTTATATTCATAATATTTTACATATAATTTTGTTTGTGAAACTACGTCCTGCCTTACGTTAATTTGTGGTTTATACATGAGCTTTTCAATCTCACGTTATCACGTAATATGTAAAGGACGATCTTCAATCATCATACTTCCTTTTTCTTACATAATGTTGTTTTATTAACTGACCGAGAGTCCATACGAACATCTGTTATTGTGGAAATTCGCTGTATCTGATCAAAATATCTCCCAAAAAATATCGTTTCGATTTTAGGTAAAGATTATGCTAAGAAGTTTTTATATGTAGAGGTTTTCACAAACAAATTATCTAGAATATTGTAATAGTAAAGTGTTTTCTGTGGAACGGAACTGGGTATAAATAATAAATATGAAAATAAGTATAAATTCCTATAAATTCAGAGTGTAACTCACTGATTCCGTAAACAATTTTAGCAAGTACACCTTGATCATTGCAAAAGCACATATTATTTTCAATACTTTATCTGAACAACAGAACCCTTGAGTTTTGCTGAATGCTACAAAATTCTGAAATTAAGGGTGATCATAATTTAAATGTATGTAGGCCATTGTAGGCGTAACAAGACCTAATTACAATCACAGACTTACGTATTACCCAAGAGATAATTAGATATACATATATACCTGTAATTTTCCCTGCCACTTTGACATTTTCTTCTATGTCAAAATAAGCAACTAGAGTGAGCCTATCAGAGTTTGAACGTAAGCACTAGTGTGAACTAGTTTTGTCGTGAATTATGTATGAAGATGGAGCTTGCCGTTTTAAAAAATCTATCTAAAGCACTAATAATATCCTAACAATGTCAAAACCATCGATATTTTCGTATGTAAGTTTCTCGTTGCGCGAAAATTAACTTAAATCAGTAAACGAATGTACTAGGTTCAGACTAAAAACTGCTCTTGCTTGGCACAAGGGGAAACTAGCGATAGAAGCAGTCTATGTATATAGTACGTCAATGTATATTTCATTTACCACTAGCTTTTGCACGCGACATACTAGCTTAGGCTTCCAATCGTACCAGATTTAACTAAGTCCCTTATTTCACATAGTTTTAGCCAAGTAATTGACGAAATGATCGTTATCACACCTTTAAACCACTTCAAAGATATAGTCGTGATAATTAGCAAACTATAATCTGCTCAACTAATAAACTAAATTAACCTCCCTTAGATAAATTAACGAAGTAATTTCACGACTTATAGCTAGAGATAATAATATATCGTACATAAGTTTGATACAAAATTGCGCTAGCCTACTTAGGAAATTAGATCCGCTGTGTTTACCATAATGGGGCAAAACACAATTAATTTTAAATTACTTTTGTACAGAGTTTTCATTTGTTATTTTATAACTTGATACTTATTTATTTATAGCTAGGTTTTGCCTGCGGCTTTGCCCACGTAGGTGTCAGTTATGACGGCAAATTTCTATTGGATTCCTAAAATAGGCTAACTATTTTAGGAATCCTTTTCTGGGATCCAAGCTTACCAATCCAAGTTTAATCAAATTTAGTTTAGCAGTTTAACAGTGAAAGCGTTACAGACAAACTAACAGAGACGATAATACAAGTATTAGATTATGATTGATAGCATTTCTCTCAATATTAGAAGTAACAAATATACCATATTATATTATTTACCCCATGACCTAATTTCTAATTCGGTCTTGCTTCCTTGAGGGATCGGGATCAAATATTTATGTATTTCACATCACTCACGTTTTGCGAAAATACTATTTGAGAAAACTTCGGTTGGAATATTAATATTATATGCTATGCAATGTAAAGAGTTGTTTTAAGTTAAATAGTGGTAGAATTCTAGTAACATCATGTAGAAGGATTACAAAGACATTTTTAATTTGTATTTTCTTTGATGATAGATGTTTGCCCGCGGTTCCACCATGTTTGGTGTCGATTAAATTCTTAGAGAAAGTTTTTCATTTCTAATGGTAGAAATAATTGCAAATATGACCATTTTACCTGCCAAGGTCCTTTCCTTACCAAAGTTTACCTTCCGTTATTTATTTATTTTCAGCCAGTATGGTCTTACTGCAGGGCAAAAGCCTCCCTTTCTTTCTTTCAACTCTCCCGGTCTTGAGCTAATGTTATCAATAATGTTGAATAGAAGTCTAATTCGTCCCGCCATGTCCTTCCTTACGATTTAAATCTTATCCTAATCAATCTAAGAACCAAAATATACGAAAACAAGGTAGCTCTATAGAATGTTATTTATTATGATGTAGGTATGCATAATGTCGTAACCGGCGTAATCCTCGTTTCCGCGAAGGCACGCAGTATTTCACGGAACCTCGCGAACGGGAGACGAGAGGGGTTCCCCAGTTTATAAGGTCAAAGGAGAACAGGTGTTGTAAATGGCAAGATGCAGTATGTATGTAGAAAGAGATTAGAGTACTTAGACTTCAAAACAAAGATACTTTTTAATATAGGGAACACATAGAGCAACAAGTAACACCATTAACATTTTGACACAGTATTAAATTTACAATTAATTTTAAGTAGATAATTATATTTAGATTTACTATCTACTTAAAGAGTCGCTAATTTTAATATTATTACACGCCATTAAACACACCTTATTACGAATATTAATTTAATTTTTGTGTTTAATTAAACAAAATCACGCTATTTCTTTTATTATATCCAACTATCTACCCACTACTGAATAATTATGAATGCTGCATCTATTTTACTTTGAATTTAAAACACATTAATTAAAATTCTTTTAACAATATAATAATTTTCTCTTTAGAAAATGAATCAATGTTTTGCTTGCTAAAAGTTTTTATTTTCTTTGTACCAAAACTTTACATAAATTAACCCTTTTGTTACTGTTCAAATACTTGCTGTGAATGAATGTGAACTCCGGTCTTTGACCTCCGTAATTAAATGTTTTAGTTTTTGGTTTAATTAGGTGTAGAGCTTTATATTTTTATTATGACTTGTTCGTTAGTATTTCGTAATGTAAAGAAAGGAGACGGGGATTTCTGGGCCAAATTGTAATAAGTTAAGACATGGCTGAAAAAAAAGGTTATATTTTTCTATTTCAAAGTGTGAAAAATCAACTCAATTTACAATCTGCAAAATGAAATATCCAATAATTAAGTTTGGGTTACGAAGTAAATAGTCTATGTAAATACTCTGTTGATGATGACATTTTAATGTCATCATCAACAGAGTTCATACTATTTACGAAAATGCTTTCACTAGATGATACAATTAATTAAAATAATTAAATCCATTAGAATTAGAGTAGAGATTAAGTTTTACATAATAAAGATAAATCGATTCACATTTACTAATCGATTATTGTATTCTTTAATCTGTGCTAACTCTGACTGGACATGCATGACATTGACATCGATCGACATTTGACACTAAACGAGTGTCGAATTATCTACCTTAGAGTATATATTATACAAGAAACTAAAGAGTGAGCCTATCTGGGTATGAATCGTAAGCACTAGTATGAACTAGTTTTGTCGTGATTTTTTTATAAAGATGGAACGCGCCGTTTTAATAAATCTATCTAAAACACTAATATTATCCTAACAATGTCAAAACCATGGATATTTTCGAATATACGTCGGTCGTAGGGAAGCAATATTAAAATATTATTTTAACTGCATCGTAGGCAAACGGACTGTGGGCTGCTGCGCCCATGTGATGTTATCTTAGTTAGGCTAAGTACCTCTAATAGATAACATAGTACCACCTGCACCATTCTTAGATGACGTTCTTGTAATAATAGAAGATGAATAAAAATACTAATAAAATTCGATTTTCATTTTTGTACATCATCTCCTTTCCACTACTACTACAGAAATATTAAAAATCCTGTCGAAATTATACAAAAAAAAAACAAAACCATCATAAACCTTGACTGCTAAGCGGACTAAACAAACCATGATAAATTCACTCTTTAGTTTCTTACCTATACTCTAAGGCAGTTAAGTATAGTTTTTTACTTAAACTTAATCTCTTTTATCTCAGCTCTCAGATTGCCAAAATCTGCCATATTTTCAGTGATTGTTTGTTAATATAGTAGCTATCAATTCACACCAATTTCATCTTTTTACATTCTGGCCCAAAGTTGTATGAAAGCGTATCTGTCTCCTTTGAAAGAGAAAAAATAAGATTTTTGGAATAAGATCGATGATGTCATAAAACGTCACTCAATTTTCAAACGTTCTGAAATCTCTATCTGTCGCTACTTTAAAAAATAAAGATAGCATGATACTTATAATAGCCGGTAACTTTATAAAAACTGATAGTTTTTGCAGTATTCGGCCTACGATCATTAATTGGTCATTAAGATCATTCTCTTCGAGAGTTCAATGAGGTTTTACTGTAGGCTTATCTGAATACGAAAATTAGGCACAATGACAAGTTCATTGACCGACTAAATACATGCATTAAAATATAACTAATATTTCTAGTTTTCTTTCTTTTGTTTTCTACTAGTTTCTTCATAAAGAAACATGAGATTGCATCATATTATCTTCGAAACCGGAATTAGTTGAGATAGGTAGGCATATGGCTGCTGGAGATCGCGGTAGTTTACACTACTTTCCCGCCTGGTCTCCAGCAGAAGGGAAGGGTGAAGCACTCCGGTGGTTTTAGCCGGTAAGAGTCCGGCATACCCCTCCGCCTTCCCCAGGGTGGAGGAAGTCCATGAGGATTTCCCCGGGTAAAAAAAAAAAAAAAAAAAGTAGGCATATGGCGTTGCAAGCGATATCTACTCTTGTATCTATTGATAAGGATATTAAATCTTATGTAATCTGTATAGATAATGATATAATATGTCAAAATGATATTGCACATTACCTATGTAGGTTTTTAGCGTAGTGTGCTATAAATGTCTTTGACATTTACAGCACATTTTCAAATCATTGAGGTCCAGATTTTGGCCTAGACAAAGCTTCTGATTATTTTGGATTTTGGATTCAGAACAATGTACGATTTATCGTCTACATAATTTTTCATTTTCGTACTAAAAGATGTGTTTTTATACTAACAAATGCACACATTAAAAACACTATTACACTCATTTAAAATAGTGAAATGGATAACTCTTCGTTTTCAAAATTCTACCTTTCAGACTTAGAGTTGGCCTACTAAAATCGATAATAAGGAATCCTTTAAGTAAACATTAATGTCTCTGAGTACGGAAATTAAACAGTTTTGTTGTCTCTCCCAAATTAGGATTAAAGATCCATTAGGAGGTTATCAAATGAATAATTTAGTTGCTTACACTTAATTACCTACAAACTCTTCGAAAATTGTAATATTTTGTACAAATTTCCGCCACAAAGGTTTTATTCAGTCGAAAATTTAGAGATTTAACTAAGGTTATAATTAAGTGACCTACTTTATTTATTAGGAGTTTAAATGTTGTTACTTTTGAAATAGCTATTAGGTAAGTTTAGTGATATTACTGTAGGCTTTACTGTATACATATATTCTTGATTTTTTTTATTTATATATTCAAGTATGTTCGCCATAGCAAGTAAATAAATGCAAATTAGCAAGCGTGGTGATCAATGCTCGTGCCTTCTCTTTGATAATGGGAAGAGGCCTGTGCCCAGCAGTAGGACATTTATAGGCTCTTATTATTATCATAGTTGCCTTTTCACGTACTCATTGGTCTGTAGAATAATATTTTTCATGATGTTTCTTGCAATATAATTTGAAGATAGTTGTACGCGGCATAGTTATTACTGAAAGTTGCTTCAGAATAAACGAGAGACTGAGCAGATTGAATACATCGTTTTCTTTCTTCTTTTATTCTCTGTTCGTTTATAGGATTATATCGTTAAAAGCTAAGGATTTACGAGATTAATTCTATTGGTTTCGATTTCTATTAAAAAATCTATAAACTCTTGTATTGAGCCATCCGGGTTTTCTTTTTGGTATTATCCTGCTGTTAAATCTTACGATGTTACAACGAGTTACTGAAATCAATTTTATTGAATGATAACTGTATGTTTGTAGAAGTGAATGAGAGCAAAATAATATCGTTTATGTACATAATACAAAAAAATCACACAAAAAAATAGTTTTTTTTTGCAATTTCAACTTAACTTATTATTATTTTTTATTAATATTTAATTGCTCCTATTTTCCAGGATGTAGGTATATAAGATAACTCAGTACACATGCATCTGCATACTATCTATATCGCATAGATATCATTCGCCAGACGCAAGATGAAAATCAAATTTGTTTACATGATCGGGCTCTTAAAAATATGTTTTATCTTGTTATTTCAAGATATGCAAGATATCGGCTGCAGAAAATAGTTATTTGCTCTGAGTCAATGATTTTAGTAAAAAAATAAACAAAGTTTTAGGAAGAACTAAGTGGTGCCTTGTTTCTAGTTTTAGAGTTGAGATACTAATAGATAAACTTACACCAAGAAGTTTTTCATTACCATCATCATTGTAACGAAGAGTCGCAATCCTTAAAATATGACGAAAAACTATATTTAAAATATTTTTAATAAAGTTAGTTTAATATTTTTAAAATTTAGAATCCAAAGTGGAATAATCTGGTTCTTTCTTCTTGCTAATTTACTTTTGATCCCTTCTCATAAAATGTCAATGGAACAGCAATCTATTTAGGATAAAGCTATTTTCAGCATGACATTATGTTTCATAGCATACCCTTATCAAAATCGATATGTTATACACTTAGTGTATGTAGAATAGAAAAAGAAGAGTAAATATATTCGTTTACTAATGATGTTTGTAATATGTAGAATCTTCATAAAGTAATTAAAAAATCTAATATTTATGTAAGGAAATTGACCTCTAGATTTAGGCACCCTATAACAGAAACAACATAGGTTAACTAAACATCTATTTGTCTTTCAAAGTAATTAATACTACGTTTTTACTAACTATTTACATTCTCAATTAACCTTCTTAGGTACTACTTAATTCTCACTCTAATTCTACTCATAATATTATGGTAACGAAAATAAAAGCCAGAGAATTGTTTACTGTTTGTATTTACGAATAATAAAGGTAATGTATTATTATCTTATAACGTAAACCACATACCCACTCTTACAATAATAACCTCGATACGTACGCGTAGGAGTAACTCTTAACTCAAAGCGAAACTCTAATTAACAACATTGTTTGTGAGAAACAATGTTTTTCTTTCCTTCATTATCCTTAAATAGGCTGTGTTTTTGTAAATATTATTATGATAGGAGGGCATTTATAGGCGATTCATCTTTTGTAAACATAAACAGGTTGTATTCACCTGTACAAACACATTTAAACATAGAACATAAGTTTGATATGTGTAGTCCCACTGCAATTCGAACATATTATTAGGCAAAAATAAACCGCCTTCAATTAAAAAAAGCAAAACTACTGGATCGGTTTTGATGAAATTTATATGGGACCTCAGACACATTATACCCTATACATGAATGATTTTTTGAATTCGGTCTACAATAGACGTAGGTAGATATCGCGTTTCGGTATACATACGTACGAATTGAGAACCTCCTTTTTTTGACTTCGGTAAAAAATTGAAAATTATTCATATTACAGGTATTTGCGGTTTGTGATTTTGTGAAATCAAAATTGAAACAAGTCCTTACCTAGACCAAGAATGATTACTTCTTTCTCTACACAAGCCTACCCAACCTAAACCAGCCAATCACGTGCCTCCCGTAGAAAATGTACAAAACAAAAGTGTTCCTCTATAGTGTTGTTCTAAGTGTTAAAGTTGTTAAATAAATGGACTTTAGAATGTTGTCAAGATGATGAGATGGCATGCGGTAGTCTGCTGCCTAGTTATATGTTTCTCACCGACTGAGAACTTCCGGACGCAAGAAATGGGGCTGTTAACAGCTAAAGTCATGCCGACTCACATCACTACCCAGAAAGGAGATCTAGGAATTCCGAATTCGATTTCTGGGTTTTTCGGACAGACAAGGAAGGAAAGTGCGACGACGGTTACCATGGAAACCGATGATGGTGTGAACGAGAGTTCTACTGTGGAGTCTTCGACTGTTCGGGTGAGTTGAAATTATTTTAATCGCTCTTTCTTCTTCTTCTTAGTCTTAGCGTATCTAACGATCAATGAATATTTTCGTCATGGCTAAATTTTTGTGGGCCAGTACTCAGCCACGCGGAGTGAATCTCTCTTTGACTATTACTGTTAGATTTTCTAGATACGCTCTTTCCCCAATATTCAATAGCCTGACCTTAGACTGTTATACTGTAAATAATTGTACCTTTTCCGTTTCTGTATGTAAAGTTAGACAAACACACACACTCTTACCGAATGTCACACCTGTGAAAAAGGTAATCGAGAAGAAAACCGGTAAACACTAGACCCTACATTTGTAAACGCATTTCGAAAGCCGTGTAAATTCTGACAGAGACCACTAAATTCTCAGGAATAGCGTCAATTATAAGCTACTCTGGATTTCTGAGAATAGGGTGTTCTTTATTGACATTCAACAAGTGTTCATTCAACAGCCTTGTCTATAGGTACCTACTGTAATATGTTTTGTCTAGCTGTTGTCCGTGGCTCGGCCCTCGTAGGTATCGGATATCGCGGAAAAAAGTAGGCTATGACCTTTTTGAGACTCTAGTCTACAGGGTGTTACAAAACCCCTATCCGATCCGTTAAGGGGTTGTTAGGTATCGATATCTAATTACAAAAAAGTAAAAAATTACTGAAAAAATAAAAAATAAATTAAGTATAACCTAAAAAATGTTTTTTTTCCAAATATCGGGTGAGAGTGACGGCATCGTTACAGGTTCTGCCAAATGATCATACAAAAGGCCACCATTATTACCGACGAAAATAGTGGTGTACCTAGTTTTTGATTTATCTTCAAATTTAGGGATTTTGGAGGCTATTTCAAAGTTCATTATTATTGTTATTATCATGAATATTCCAAATTTGATATTTTATTTGGGCATGTGATTGTGAACCCTATATCACCCTTTCGGGTCGGACAGGGGTTTCTTAACACCCTGTATATCTGTACAAAATTTCATATCAATCGGATCAGAAGTTTAGGCGTGATAGCGTAACACCCTGAGTGACTCTCGCATTTATTATATAAGTAAGGATTGCTAACCCAAATTATTTTTCAATGAGTTACATAATCTTAAACTTCATCTATATTTAGAGATATAAATAATAATAATAATCCAGCCTATAAACGTCCCACTGCTGGGCACAGGCCTCTTCCCATATAGAGAAGGCACGAGCATATAGATATATTTAGCGTATTAAGCGCTGTAAATAATTGCTGAGAGCAACAATTCATCAATAGCAATCCATCAATGAGTAACGGGTGTATTTAGACTAAACAGAACGTAAATAGATTTTTATTTACTTTAATGGAATTCTTAAATTGAGTAATGTTGTAAACACGCGCAAATAATATAAGATTTTTTTTTTTTGCTAAAACAATAATGTCTATTTATAACCAATAAACGCAGGCCCTTGAATTACTAATTTAAAAGCTCTCCTTCAAAAATACTATCTCTCTGTATTGTAATTGTTGGCTATCAACACCAATTAACCAGAAAAAGGGTACTAGTTATTAACTTTTGTTTTCTGGTTAATACTAAATACTAATTAATACTCCTCCCATACACATAATCTTATTATGTAGATACATTGTAAACATTATTACGTGTTTAGGTTCAGACTTTAACGTCCTACACACGTTAGATATTTCAATAATATTCTAGACACAATTTACTTCATTATCATGAGACAACTGCGAATTTGTTTTGATAGTACTAGCACGTATGGCAATTCAAATTCAATGTTCTTCTAAAATAGAAATTTAAAAGTAAAAACATTGTGAATTTGCAATCTCGTATGGCAATGTTATTTTATGTTCAGTAAATAGCTATGCACTTTTATATTAAAATCTTATTTCACCCCCAGACGCAAGAAGAGGAGTATTTTAAATTTGAGGTGTCTGTCAGTGGTATTTTTGCTTCTAAACGAATTAACTAATTATGTTTTTTTTTTCTGATGTAGGAAAACAAGCTTCCGTAGTCAAGAAGGTTCTTAGTAATAATTTATTTATTTATTTATTACTAAAACAAATTTTCGGAAATATGTTAGTGTTTTCTATTTTTAATTTACCTCTATAGATTTACAAGTACGTAACCCAATATACAAGTGTTTAAATAGGCACTGTTCATAACAATATAAAGTTGAAAGATATACAATATCTCTTAGTTAAGTAATCTTAGATCTTACAACTAGTTTATTAATATTCCTGAACAATTCAGGTTTCAAATATTATAAAGTTTTAATGATATTATAGTGGGACTAGTAGGTGGCATACTTAAAGTCAAAAACTTATTACGTAGGTTGCGATGAGCAAAGTTTTAAATTACAGTACTTAAATATCTCAGTAAGTCTGCCATTATACCTACAAAAGTTTCAAAACTTCTAGATCTTAAACCTACATAAAAACCGCGAAAAAAAAAACAGTAAAAATCTATTGGCGTAAACCTCAGAGATTAATACTTATATCTACTGTAACAACTGAAATAAATTTAAAGAGATTTTTTTTCTTTTTATTTATGTAAGTTTTAATTTTAGTATAGTTAGAGTTTGTTCTTATATTAGATTTAATTGTGCTTATAAATAAATTGTTATCTAGAGATATAATTTAAAGAACATTCTATCAATTTATACATACTACTAGCTGTGCCTCGCGGTTTCACTTGCCTCTTTGCACGGCACCATATCAATTTATGGTATTTTTAGTTAGTTTCACAAATCAGCCAATTAAAATAAATAATAATCATTTAATTATGATCTTGTATGTATAGTAGTGTAGTGTAGTCTATTTTTACATTGCAGTGAGGCCTTCACAAAATCTAGTATAGTTACTATCAGCCTATCAACATAGTAGTAACAAATATTATTATATCCAACAACGGATACGGATTACGGATATCGATAATGAACTAATTAAGTATTGACGTATGTCATCGATAATCCTATCGCTATAGTTTATCGATAGAATAGATCACATCACTACGATGTGAGACATCGATAGTTTAACATTTGCCCTTTACCTTAATCTTCTGTAGTAAATACAATGTAAACAAACCTTCATGTTTGTTTGAAAAATAAGGCTTTTGTACACAACAAAATCTCCAGGCTTTTGATAAAACTTGTCTCTCCAATAGGTAGATAAAGAAAAGAGGATATCAGGTTAATCTTTGAGTCCTTTCTCAATTCATTTGTAATCATGTTATTCTTCTCCTGTAAATAAGATTATGGATTATTTTGTTTTTCTTATTTGTATGCTAGCCAACAAAGTGGAGGACACTAATGTAAACCGTAAGCGGTCCATAAGATAAAAAAAAAAAAAACATTTTATTCAACCATTGTAAAATAAGGTGAAGGAAAACATCGTGAGGATTACCTGGATTCTAAAATTGGGATCTAAATTCGCAATTGAGCAAGAGTGGTAATCAATACTCTTGCCTACTCTATATGAGAAGAGGCCTGTGCCCAGCAGTGGGACGTTTATAGGCTAGAATGATTATAATTATTATTATATTGTTAAATTAATACTTTGTTAGGCATGCGTAGCGCACGTCGCTTATATCATGAGTGTAGGTTCATAATCCTGTCGGTGCAAAGGCAAACTTGTACGTAACGTGCTCGGTGCATGCCTCGACGCAATGTCTGAATCCGACCTTAAAGTACAATACATAAATAGATACATAAAATAAGCTCATGATTCAGTACAAAATGATACCGCAGAATCGTTATTTTACGCCTGTAAACAAATAAATTAATCTTATCATATCTGTACGAACGTCAGCCATACTCGAGCATATCGGCAGATTGGACCGAAATTGATACCAATATCGTGATATCTTAATCATGAAACAATTCGTTTATTTGAAACGTGGTGACCGACGTTGAAATATTACGGTGACATTAGTGAAAAATAAACAGTAAATATTCGAGTAGTGTTTTGTTTTTTTGTGTTATGTGTGTTAATATGTGTGTTAAGTGTTTATTTGTGTTTGCGTTGTGTTGTGGGGAGCTGTTGGCTCAGTGGCAGGATCGTTTGCCAGGATTGCATCAAATACCAGGGAGTTTGGATGCGCAATTGCCACAGCCTTCTGAGCCGTGGCCTAGCTTTGTAAGTCTTGATAATTTATTTGTTAAAAACTTTCGTATAATTTGTCAGGATGTTACTAATGTGATAGATAACATTGTTATGATACGTTTTTTCGCGGTTTCTTGACAGTTTCACACTCATTTTCTTCCATAGAAATGCGTAATAACCAAATTATTGTTGTATAAACAGTGCACAGTTATCTAAAATAAACACAATTCCTTAATTCACCAATTAATAATTTGATACTTTCAGTTAAAAATCTTATAAATTAATATCTGATGATTATTTCCAAGGTATCGATGTGAAAATGACGCAGCGGATTTGTTGTGGTGGTCAATGTCAGTAGGTATATTAGAATGGAGAATAATAATACTTATCTATATCATTATCCTGATATAAATTGCGATTGATTAGTTTGTTTAGTTAAATAATATAGAAACTGACGATTAGAAATCCTAATATTCTATATCGTGAGTCATTTTATCGACTAAGCTATTTAAATCACGTTATGGAAAAAGGAACGGAGTTCATAAAATTAAAATAAGATATTTTTTTGAAACTTTCGACGAATGAAAACTACTGTTTATTTGTTTTCATTAATTTCTTTAAATTTTTCAGTTGACAAGACAATAAATCAATCTCATTTTGTTTGATGCCTGTATTCATTTAGGGGAAATCAATGTATACTAAACAATATTTAGACGAATTAGTAAGTTTATGAACATAGCGATTTAGAGATTTCTTTCTGTTTCAGTAAATTTCAAGACAAATTACAGGGCAAGTTTGTGGTAAAACTAACTAAACATTACTACATTGTATATTAGACGCACGTATACCTATATTAGCGAAACGCCCACGAGAACATCGCGAGATAGATTAGCTCCATTCATCATTATGTATACTGTTATCGTTACAAACACGTGTATTCATGTCTTTATAAATAGATTTTGTAGTTTAAAGATTTTCATTCACTGAGTTCGTTGGAAAAATCACATGATCAACACTAGACTAAATTAGCACTACGATGTTCTACTGTAGTATCTTTATTCTTCTACTGTTTAAGTCATACGCTATCATAAAAAAGTAATAATGACTTTAATTGGAAAAACCTACGAAAATCCCTAACGAATAATTATTTTATTTCAGAATTTATTTTATAAAGCTTTCATATTACATGGCACATTATATCTTACTACTATTATAAATGTGAATGTTTGTGAGGATGGATGTGTGGATGTTTGTTACTCTTTCACGCAAAAACTACTGAACGGATTTTAATGAAACTTTACAATGTTGTAGCTCTACATTAGAATAACATATAGGCTATAATTTATAAACATAGTGTATGAAGTGTCATTCACGGAGTTTAAGCCGCGGGACACAGCTAGTATATGAAAAAAAGAGTACGGAACGTCCCAAATAACGTAAATATTTCGTTTCCGTATTGTCAACATTATTCATCTGTTATCAGTTTTCAATCAATCATCTAAGCATATCGCTGTCCCCCACTGGACATAGGTTTTTCCCAAGTTGCCACACAAGGTTCCATTCCAACCTGTATACCTTTTTTCATGGTCTTACATTATTTTTTATAGACGAAGGCAAAGACACAAAATTTATAGAATGACGTGTGTATTAGAAAAAAATACAGTAACAACGGTTAGTCATAAAGCTTTACTGGGAAACTGGTGACCAATTGTCATAATCATATCCTTTAATATTAAACACATACATTACATACAATCAGTCGAGTATTAATTCATTTCAATACGTCGTACTCTACAAAATACATTGTCTAAAATCGAATTTCATTTGTTGTCTAAGGCAGACATTTAGGTGACACTGTTTCTGATACTAAAAAGTATTCAGACAATGTTTATGTGTTCGAATCGATACTATTTCACAACATCACGGAAATAAACAGTTCGGAGTTCTCGTGTTGCACGCAGAGAGTGCGGACGTGTATCAGTGAAGTTAAACGTTAAGCAGTGATTAATAAACATTGAAACTTTAAAATAAAGAACTGAGCATAAGTGTGTGACGTTGATATCAACCCAAGACGGCTGGGGTGCAGCAGTGAGTACCAACATCGAGCGCGCAACAGCGTGCGGTAGTAGGATATTTACGGGTACCTACGATGGAGCGCACTCCCACCAAAACGGTACAGTTCTACGCTTCTGATCCGAATGTATCAGCTATGACGGACAAGCAATCGTCGCCGGATAAGTGGATTAATCCAAGACAGCCTAAAAAGAAAAGAATGGCAATGGATTCGGACAGCGATTCGTCTGCAGTACATGAAAATAGAAGGAAAAAATCCCTAAATGATACAATAAGTGAATTCCGAGATGAAATGAAAGCCATGCATTCCCTCCTAACCGCCATAAAAAAAGATCAGGAATCACGTTTCTTATTGATGCAGGCCGACATATCGGAAATAAAAAAGGAAATGATAGAAATTAAAAATCACGATGCAGAGACAGAAAAAATGCTCAACCATTTAAAAACAAATTACGAAGATTTGAATAAATCACAACAAAAATTTTCAGAAAGTATAAAAACACAAGAAAACAAAATAAAAGATATATATCAAAACAAATTATATTTAGAAAAATGCAATAAGGCGTTGGAAGAACGTATAATGATATTGGAACAAAAAGAATTAAGCAAAAACATCGAATTGGTACATGTACAGAGGCAGGAGGGAGAAAACGTATATGAATTAGTACAAATAATTGCAAAAAAGCTAAAAATGAACACCGAAGATATTGTAAAAGCATGGAGGGTACCTACAAAAAACAGCGAAGCAAAGCAACCTCGCCCGATTATAGTTACACTCCGCTCGCAGGAAGCCCGGTCAGAATGGTTGAAAATACGTAAACAGACAATTATAACTAATCACACTATATATCAAAACGATGATAATTCGCAAATTTTTATCAATGAACATTTATCTCGTCAAATGCGCCAACTATTCTGGGCAGTCAAGACAAAATTAAAGGATACCTACAAATATATCTGGATTCAGAATGCCAAAATCCTCATTAAAAAGGGGGATAATGATAAACAAGTACACCACATACGTTTTGAGAGTGAAATTGATAATTACCTAACAGCAAACAAAGAGTAGTTCCGTCCATACCATATCAAAAACATTATACATAGTACATTATATTTAAATAAATATACTTACTTATAAAAAAAAAAAAAAAAAAAAAAAAAAAAAAATGAATTTTTTTGCCGGTTTAAAAGACATCGAATATACAAAACACACACATACAGATGAATGGCACGACTATGTGAACAAAAGATCGTCAGCATTACAAGTAATACATATAAACGTGAATTCATTAAGAAAACATTTCAATGAATTAAATGTACTAATAACTAAATGTCTGTCAAACCTGGATTTAATTTGTCTATCTGAGATAAATGTTAAAGAAGAAGAAATGAAATATTATGAAATAAAAGGATTTAGTATGTATTCTTTAACAAGAGAATGTAGACGAGGTGGAGGAATACTCATCTACGTAAACGAAAGGATACAGTTTAACCCAATACGATCAGAAATTACACCAACACACGAGCTTGTACATTTAAGGATAACGTGTAACGAATATCAAACGGATGTTATAGTTGTATATAGACCACCGAGTACTAATAAACTAAACTTTGTAGTAAATTTGAAAAGATACATACAAATTATACCATCAAGAAATAACGTAATTTTGATTGGAGACTGTAACATCAACATTCTTCGCACTAATATAGATTCCACCGCAGACAGGTATCTAAACGCATTATCAAGTTTGGGTCTACAATGTGGCATAAGAGATATCACTCGTGACGTAATCATGGGCGACCGTAACGTGACGTCCTGCCTCGATCATATATTTGTGCGGACTGAGCGGGCATGCGCTCTTGAAGCATACGTTGTCACAACTAAGATCGCAGACCATTATCTAACCGGTTTATCGATGGATTTGAACAAAAGACAACCCATTCGCCTAAACAGAACGATTATACAAAATAAATTAGTGATTGATAAACTGAACAATATTAACTGGCAAACTATGTTAGCAATAAATGATCCTATTGCATTGTATGATAATATTTACAGGGTTTTTTGCGACATTTACGAGTCATCTAAACAAAAAACATCTGTCACAAAACGTGGCAATCAATCTTGGGTAACTGATTCACTACAAAAAAGGATGATGCAAAGAGACGAACTATTTAAAAGGTGGAAAATGGATCCTGGTAACAACAACTTAAGATTACAATACACGAAATACAGAAATAAAACTTATAAACTCATAAATGTGGCTAAAAATAAACATAGACAGAAAGAGATAGAAAATTGCAAAGGGGATATTCGTAAAATATGGGAGAAAATCAATACCTGGCTAGGAAGAAATAAAGTAAATGTAGATAGTGTTTTGGAAAAATATTTACTTAAGAATGAATCAATTGAAGAAGTCTGTAACAATTTTTGTAACACATTCACCAGCGAAATAGACAACATAAAACATAAATGCAACATGACGTTTCTAGACAGAAATAACTATGTTAAAAAATCTATAGTTAGTTTTAGATTTAATAAGGCAACGCCAGCATGTATAGCAAAAATAATAGACTCAATGGAAAGCAACAAGTCGCCGGGATCGGATGGTATAAGGGTAAAAGACTTAAAGGAAATAAAATTTGCTATAAGCCCGGTGATTGCACATTTTATCAATCAATCTGTACATCAAAGTAAATATCCAGATAAGTTAAAAGAATCAATTATTAGACCCATTTACAAACAAGGTTCACACTTAGAATACACAAATTACCGACCTATAGCTATCTTAAATACAATAAATAAAATAACCGAAAAATTCGTAGTCCAACAAATCTCCAATTATCTAGACAAAAATGATATAATTTCAGACAGTCAACATGGTTTCAGGCCAAACAGAAGCACGGCAACTGCACTAGCACGATTTACAGACGATGTCAATAATTACCTTAATAATAAAAACATGGTAGGCGTAGTATTTATTGACTTTAAAAAAGCCTTTGATACCTTGGATCACGACGGCTTGTTGCAGGCTATGAGAGAGTGCGGGATAAGTGGACCGGTTAATAGATGGTTTGGTGAATACCTAAACAAACGAACTATAAAAGTTAGAGTAGCTACTTGCGAAAGTATTGAGGGTGATGTAAAATATGGAGTGCCTACTGGATCTGTTTATGGACCTGTTGGCTACATTGTCCACGTCAACAGCATGTGTAACGTAATAAAACAATGTAAATCGTACATGTACGCCGATGATACATGTTTATTATACAGCAGTAAAGATCTGAAGCACATGCAAAATGCAATACAAGACGATCTGGACAATGTAATCAGATGGGCGCATGACAATGGCATTATAATAAATATTAAAAAAACTAAATGCATGGCAATATGTTCACCATATCTACGACATAAGAACATTAATCTAAACATAAAAGGACATAGTTATAATTGTCTTCATAGTGCTAAAATCAATTGTCAATGTAATAACTTGGAGCAAGTCAAAACGTACAGGTACTTGGGTCTAACGATTGACACTACGTTCACATGGAACATACATATAGATACAGTCTGTAATAAACTTAGACCAGTCTTGGGTAAATTGTATACTCTAAAGCCGGTAGTTAAGAAAGGATTACTGTATTCACTATACTTTGCCCTTGCTGATTCAATTTTAAGTTACGGGTTGTGTGGTTATGGGCTTACTTTTAAATCGCACTTAGATAAAATAAAAACATTGCAAGTAAGACTACTGAAGATATTAGTGAGTAAAAAATGTAAAGATAGTGTAAACAAAGAATATGAAAAATTATTTAAAAAATGCAATATTTTACCAATTGAAATGAAAGTCAATATTACAATGATTCTAGAACAGTTTAGTAGTAATTTGCATAAAAAAGAACGGGTACATAACTACCCAACCAGAATGTCAAAGAAAAAATACTTACAGGTACCAAAAGTTAATAATTATTATGGTAAACGTACGAGACGTTGGATTGTACCGAAACTTTTAAACGAGCTACCTGATAAATTAATAGATCGAGTTAAAAGCAAAAACCAACTGAAAAATATACTCAGAAAACATTACTTGTCCAAATGCCCATAGTTTGTAAGATCCTGGTGGTGAATGAGTGTTTAGTTTTGTGTGTGTAGTTCCGTGAGCGGCCACTACGATACTAACCATAGGCGTGGTGGCCGATAACGGAGGATTCTTTAATTATGTAATAATGTTAAGATTATTTTTGATAATGTAAATCACGAGAACGACTGCCGACAAACTGCTCTGCAGTTTGGCAGATGATGTATTAAGTTAACATTGTAACATTATGATTAGAAAATAAATAAAAAAAAAAAAAAAAAAAAAAAAAAAAAGAATGGTGTCCAAAAAAGAATTGCTTTCTTTCATTCCCATGAATATTATGATGTTACTGACGCAACAAAGAATTTTGTCGTCTAATAATACCCTGTTCACACGTTCCGGAAGCCGGATAATCGGAACCGGCCCGGTTTCCGGAACGTGTTTTTGTTCCTTTTTTGTGTCAATTAAACGACTTTTCAATTGATATGTATTATTTTTAGATAATTAAATCCAAAAGCTGTTATTGTTTTGTTTTTAACTAAAAAGAGGGGTACTCAATTCGATTGTTTTGATATGACGTTTTGGTCTAGTTTTGAAAGTGGGATCCATAAAAAAACCATATAAGTTTATTTTAAAGTCGGTTTCTTTGTTAGTGTTATTAAAACGTCATATTTTATTTACAAACTAAGTAGAATAGTATTATATGTTACAAAATAATCTGTTCCGTCAAAAAAGCACTAAATACTTCATTGTAATCATATTTCTGCGACGTCACATCTGTTTTCAATCTCGATCATCTAAATATACCGAAAAAGCGAATTTCAAAGCACAGCCGTACAATATGTTCTAACGTGTCTTGTAATACATATCTCATTAAGCCCATTACGTAACCTACACTCTTTGTTGTTCTTTCTTTACCACAAACATAAACATAGGATTATAACCTCTAACATGAACTTCTAAACCAGTACTGTTGTCGCTGTGGAAGCGAGACAGCGCTCTACAAAGCTTCGCGGCGTCTCGCTCACACGACTGGACAGTCTTTCTTTAAGAGTTCATGGTACGCGCGCCGTTCGATGAGTAAAATATTCATGATGGACGATGAACGTAAAATAAACAGCCCTAAAGGAATTCAATTTATTCCGCGTGTTATGTGATAGAAACAACATCAATCTTAATATATAAAACAAAGTCAGATTATTTACAACATTTATAGCGTAAGAATGGGGGAACCGATTTTCATGGTCTTTGATTTGTTGGATTCGTCTCAGCCCAAAGTGAATGATGTATGAAAACATTGGGAACGGGGCAGTCAGTACTTATGCGAGTAAAGCTGCTAGTTTATTACAAAATAATGTTATTGTGCAAGCCTTCTTAGGTGAAGGTTGTCAAAACCAAACCAGATTTCGATGTGTTAAGTATGCAGGCTAGTCATTCCAAGGCTTGTAGGAAGAAAATTTCAGTTTATCAATACCGTTTTGAAAATCGATGATCCTTGTACTTTAAACATCTATTTATTATACTCATGTCGGGGACGCAAAAGATATAAATAGCAAAAAGGTCGCCTTCCTTATTGGTTCAATTCGCTTCCTAATTCCATTGCCTTGACTGTCAATATTTTATGGGTATTCTAAAGCAGAGTTTCCACCGAACACAAGTTTCGAAGTTTTGCGTTGTAAACATGTTAGTGACAAAAGCTACTGTAGACGTCTCCACCAAAGAAATACCCAACGCAGTGCGAGTCGGACACTGAGGGTTCCGTACAAACCTGTAGGTATATTAGTAAACGTTATGGGCAATTATTATTGTTGCTAAATGAGAAACAAAATTGACGATGTTCCTAAAAATGTATGCTCTTGGCAAGTTTTTCTTTTATCCGTACTATAACTGCTCAAAGACGTTGCTTCATAGCAAATTTTAAGATTATGAGTTCACGGGAAATACCTTGTGATTTTAGATTCCCTTGCGGCTGTGTTGATATGAATTTCAGTTTGATACCTCCACGCGTGCTTGAGAAAAAGGAGAAAACAGACAGACGGACAAAAAAGTGATCCTATAAGGGTTCACTTTTTCCTTTTGATGTTCGAAACACTAAAAATGCCTACTACTACTACTTTTTTTGCTATCAACCCCATGGTGGTGACAAAAGTTGCCAACAATTTCAGTTGAAACGCGCCCTAAGACAGGCTCAATCGATTGCCGTTAGTAAATTAATCTCATTGTCCCATAAACGTCTTTACGTCTGGCCTTACTATTAAATTTGATCCGATGTTTAACGCCATTAGTGCGAATTGTTGCTGATGGGCGAATTATTTGGTGGCAAGTAATGGCTGTAAAAATAATTTTAACTTCGAAATTCTAATTGAGAATTCATAGTATTTATATGCGGCTATTATTGATCTTGGATAGAAAAGCATTGACATTACATTGAGTTGTCACTATTGCAAGTCTCTACTTTTTCTATGTCTTCTTTTTCTTCTCATTGCTTAGTCTTATAACCTTCGCATTCAATCGGGTCTGAATCAATTTCAGCTTCCTTTTCTGGTTGTGAATCTTTCGGATTGCGTTCACTGATTAAGAAGAGATTCGCTCACCTTTTTCTATGTCCATCACCAATCTGCTTAACATAACATACCATCACGCCTGTATCCCCGAAGGGGTAGGCAGAGGTGTACCAATGTACACCCACAGTTCGCCGATATGTTTAGGTCTCATGTAACAGGGGGCGAGCCTAGTGCCGCTAACCGGTTACAAATCCAAATTCCGACCTGCTACTGAGAGTTTCATAGAAAAACCCAATAACACCTTGGGCGACTTGGGAATCGAACACAAAACCTCTAGCGTAGCAGTCGCGCTTAACACCGCTAGGCCAACGAGGCAGTTAAGTTCACGTATTTTGCATCTCCTTTTGGTAGTATCACAGAACCACTCATAATAATCTGTAATCAGTTACAAAACATCCCTACACGATAAGGCTGTACAAAATGGGGGATTATTAGCAAATCACTCGTCTCTTGTGACTTTACGCGGCCGATTAGCGAGCACGGCTGATAAGACTTACTACCGTACCTACTAAATAAAGCTGTGATGTCATGCGAATTTGACCTTTATTCATCGATTATGTTATGTTGTAACCTTCAAAATGCTAAATATATTCTGCGAAATACTTTCCCTGAGCTGTGCATTGCGTAGTTTTTTTTCTTATTTCATTTGAGAAAATAAGTCATATATTTTTCTTTAAACCTTACGATCAAGTATACTTTCTACTTGATACACTTAACTTTACACAAAAAGATAATTTGTGATAAAATATCTAAAAACTTTCTTCATTACTCATAGAAGCTGTTATTTTAGCAATTTCTTGAAACTGCTATTACTAGTCTTGTCTGATCCAATTCTGATAATTTTAAGGGTAAATATTTTATATACCCACGCCCTACATATTGTACAAATAAATAAACCCTCCGACATGCTGAGCTGCTCAAGAAGGTTGTATAATAAATATAATTAATTTTCCTAAATTTTCAAGAGTACCATAAACCGAACAGCATGTGTGAAGTGATTAATTAAAGTGGACAAAGCAAAACAAGTGTATAAGGATCGTAGCAAGTGGAAAGAAGTGGTCTCTGCCTACCCCTACAAGGGAAAGAGTCGTGATTATATGTATGTATGTATGCTTTTTTAAATTACAACAGCTCAATAATATTCCCATTTTTAATGTTATTTTTATCTTCTATGCTATGTTTCTTCAAGTCTTCCTAGTTGCCTATCAGCTAAACATTGCAGACTTGGTGACGCGATACTCAGTACTATCAAATCAGATTACGATAATGGAAAGATTAATATAGATATCAAAGGTCAATCATGTAATGCATGTTTGCTGTGTGATTTCGTTTTGGTGAAGAAAAGTTGACTCATGGTTTTAGGACACGTCCGATTAGTATATATCGACGGGTCCTACGTATACTGGTACAAGTGCAAAAACACAACTGTTCAGGAGAGCGGTTCAAAGGTTCTAAAGCTTGTAATTTTGTCATAAATCAGTAGAAATACTTGAAATTTTGAGATGTTATATTTGAATCTCTAAGAAACAAGATTGCATTATTGTTTCTTAATTTTTTTTTATACTTTGGAAAATAGTGTCACTTGCATTGATGTAGCTTGTTTTATTTATTATGGTAAAACCTGTAAACTGATACAAGTGGCCACTTATACCAGTATACAATGTACTTGCTTATTCTTGTAGTAAGAGAAAATTTAAGAATTTTACTGTTTTAATATGCTATTTCCAATCTACTGATTAATATGAGGTTATAATATTAACAATAACATCTTCTTTTATCGACTTTTAAACACTTACACCAGTTTACTCAGTACTGGAAAACTACTTGCAACAGTTTTCTGCATGGTTATTTGTTATTAAACTTAAATATTTAAAGGGTGAGGCAGGAAATGAAATAAAAATACAAAATTGAAGTCTTTTCCAGACCTACCTATGCTTAATAGGTGTTGTTAATCGGACGTTAATATTATTATGGCACTCATAATAATATTACTATCCTCTATGCGGCACTCTTAATGAAAAATAAAATCGATGGACTTGCCATCTTAAAAATAATAAAACTAAAAAATTTAATCTTCTTAATTAGGAACTTTCGGTAATTATATATACCTAGCAAGGCACCGACTCCATAAAATTATAAAGTTGTATTGTAGGTTAATACTAGTTTAGGTTTGGCTTATTAATATAGTTAGGTAGGTTATAGTATTATTTTTAACTTTTTAGTGCTATTATCGATTTTTAAAGTAAGTTTATTCTTTGCACAAAGTTTTTTATTGGTTTATTTTTAGTGATATATTTTAAATCTTAGATATTAATAATAATATGGCCTTCACTCATTCATCATTCTCATGATAATTTCCATCAAACCAAATGCAGTGCCACGCATCTCACAAACAACGAATTCCGGCTACATACACGAGGCCATCGTAGCTCCATCATCAGATCTGATGGTAGAATGGTTCTTTTGAACGGCAAATGCTTCACTTGCTGTAGAAAAAACCAAATTTGCTGTACGCTTTCCTATAACATTATATAACGCTATAACATTTGAAGAGTTCCCTCGATTTCACCAAGATTCCATCATCAGATCCCGACTTGGTGACTATGGGACCATGTGGGAAGTATACCCTTTCCAACAAAGAAAAAAAATATTTCAAATCGGTTTGGAAAGCAAAGGAGATATGCGCGAACATAAAAAATCCGAATTGAAAACCTCCTCCTTTTTTTTAATGTTCCCCCATGGAATTATTTTCCAGTTTTCAAAAAAGGGAAGCAAAACTTAAAATCAAAAACGAAAGATTGAGTTACTTTGTTTTATATATGATCAAACAATACAAAATATATCATCATACTATTTAAAATGTCAATTAATATTTATTTTCGTAATTTCCTGGAGTGTTTATTTTACTATTTTTTTTTTCTAATAAATCTATCATTACTTGACCTCTTGAGCGCTTCATTGTTGTGACATGTTACCACTACTAAATCAAGACAAACCAAATCTGAATAGTTTTTTAATAAATGAATATGTAACCTAAAACGCATCGCAGTTATACCAGTGTTGTAACGTGCTCCCGACCACGAGTCGCGTCGCACGCGACTACGTACACTGGTGCAAGTGACTTATATCAGTGTAGATGGTCGTGTGGCAGAAAATCATGTCACTTATATTAGTTTACAAGTTTGTATCTTTGAAATTACTTGATAATTTAATATAATTTTTACAGGATATAAAGTTAAGGTAATTTTAAGGCTTTTGGTGCAAAAAAACGTATTTCGCTGTTTTGCGGGTTACACCAGTATACGTAGGACCCGTCGATATGTTACGGTAAATGTGATTAATTGAAAATTATTAATAATTTTACAAAATTAATAATTTTACAAAATTATTAATAATAATCACATGTTTTGGTAAATGTTAATAAACAATCGAAATTTATTACTTTTAGAAGTAATTATAAATAATTCTCGACACATATTGGTAAAAGTGATAAAATAAATAAAAACCCAATGTTTTTTGACCTACAGGTATTTATTTATATTATTCACTCTTACCCTGACATATACACTGACTTATACATATAAACTTGGTTAATGTTTCTTTAATTTATAAAAATATATGTGATGGGTACATACGTCGTCGCTCGCTTCGCTCGCTCTGTTGCAAGGTCACAATATCTAACCTAACCTAACCTATTGATCTCCGTCACAAAGTCGAACCTAACCAAGCATACTAAATAAACAGCCCCGCAACCCTTGGCCACTTATTACATTTATCACTACTAGGGTTAAATTATTAATAAAACCCGACAAATGTGATTAATTTATCACTTTTACCTCGACTTTCGGTAATTATTAATAATACTAAATAATTATTCATAATCTTCAATTAATCACTCTTACCGTGACATATATATCCTTTAAATTGTTGTCTACTGATCTGTTTTCATATTAATTTCGAAAATGTTGATGAATTGTTTCTTGTATTTTTATAACCAACGCTTATATATACTTAGAGGTCTTAAGCCTATCATATTTATGCATTTCCGTATGATTTAGTCTGTAAAAATAGGATTTAGATATTAAAAAAAACAGCAACACTGTTAATAAAAACATAGAAAAACTGCATAAAAATGTTGAAAGTAGCATTCCTAAACATGTTTATGGAGTAGAGATATTTATTTATAAATGTCTAATATTGAAATGTTCTCATCTATCTATTCGCTGTTTTTTTCAGCCATCAATCAAAAATTGTAAACTACTTCGTTACGTTAGAATTTATAAATAAAAAGCCAAAAATAACTAGACTCGTCTGTTCGCTTAACAAGTGTGTTTAAAATAATTACTGACGGAGGAAATAAAACCATAAGATATAGCAATAAATGAAATTATAAATCAGTACATACGTTCATAATAAAATACATACATACATAAAATATGTAGTTACCATTCAAAATGCTGTACAAATCTTTATAAAGTATAGCTAAGAACCAAATCCGACTCGACTGCTTTCAAACAAAATAAGTCGCATCATAATTGGTTCATTCCTATACGGAACTAAGATATCATAGATCCTTCTTTTTACATCAGAGTTCAAAAATGATCATAATGTACGAATTTAAATCCTGTAAACATTATCAATTCAAGGTTTATTATTGCGTTATTCTTTTTTATGATATTATGAGAGATTATTATACCAGTTATGTGGACAAACGATGAACATATTGAATCCTCAGTAATTGGGTTTCAGAGGTTAGATTAGCTCCGGATTTTATCTGAAAGCCTCCTGACGTACTTTCGAATTGTCCTCATAGATTTTATCCAGATAAATATTATTGGACCATTTTTGATTGATATAAACGGTAGATAAAAGTTTTGTGGGAACTTATAACTTAATGTTTATTTTTATTAAAATAATCTGTTGACTGACGTGCCTTTTATTAACATTTAAATGTTGGTTTCAAATATAGGACGGTGTCTTATATTAATAGTTTATATTATATTACCCTATGGATGTTATTAAATATAATATATACTTACAGAGAAATAAGATATATCTATTTTTTTTAACAATACAATATCTACTAGAGGTATAGTTTAAATAGGTGTCGCTTTACTACTGTTTAGGGTACGATGGGACTGACATACGTTATAAGGAAAAGTCCCTCTAAATATTTAGAAAAAAAAAAACTACTATTACAATTTTTTTCCTATTTTTCCTTTTTTTTTTAAATGGTCTTACCACTGTAGTAAATTGAATAGCTTCCTAAATTTTCAGTATTTCCTCAATAACCACTTGGCATTATTACAGTAGGCATCTCCGCAAACAAATCCCGTCAAGGGCTCGTTGCTAAGGCTTCGATGAGAACCTTTAATTACATCACCAGGTATAAATTCTCAACCTCTTGTGTTCTCATTGATTCAATATTTTTGACCTTTTGTGTTGAGGTAACTTATATTGAACTCTGAATATCATTCTTATAAGAAAAAAAACTTTGTTTGTATTTTATGCGAAAGCCATAGTTTGCATACAGCTTAATATATTTACTTGGTATATAACTCTGCACTTGACAAGAATAATTTAATGTAATATACCTAATTTTCCGGGACATCTCACACACGGTTGTCTGATCCCAAGATAAGCAGAGCTTGTGTTATGGTAACCAGACAACTGATAAACATTATATATTTTAAAATAAATACATATTATAGTTAAATTACACCCAGACACCGAACAAATAATCGTTATAGTTTTTGCTTTCGAATAATTTCCCGGATGTTTTTGCAACTGAAAACTGGAAATACAACTCGGAACAAAAGATATCAGAAGAAACCAAAATCCATGTTGCTGCTATTTATTGGGGCCACACCCACGGTGAGTTCTATTAGTGCAGAGACAAAAAAAAAACCACCAAAAATCAGATTACGGAAGTCATGCGTAGTTTGTGTAAACATGCAAAACTTTAGTTATCGCAATAGCCAGAAATAACCACAATATTTTCATATTCAGTGTACTGACATATCGAGCGATATTTTTCTTGTTTTCATTGGGCCGCCCCAGCTTCCAATCGTGCGCAGATCTCCTATAAATTACATACAAGGTCGATTGCAACGTGTGTTGTAGTTTTAAAGTACGATTATATCAGGTGATTTAGGTGTAAGATATTGTTGCTGGTGTTATCATACTTATCTAACAAACCCTCCTAAAATAATCAATAACTGTATCTAACAAACCCTCCCAAAATAATCAATATCATCTTTCGGTTCTTAATTTAATTATTAGGCCTACGTTGGAAGTCTAAGATTAATAGAATCTTACATTCTTTCTCTCTAAATTTCTCAAATTAAATTTATAATCAATATCAAAACGTTACACATGAAACACGTTCTACGATACGCTCCAACTGACCTGCACATAAACTCAACCTTTTAGTAGCCTGATCAAATGGTACAAACTTTCCTTCCATCGCTCTCTGTGTATTAAGAACCAATCTTTCATACATTTCTAATACTATATTATCTTTCCAGAAGGATGACCCAGTGCCGCCGGACCGGTATCCCGTCCGGCACGCCGGTCTGCCGCACAAGCTCGAGGTCTTCCCTCTGCCGCTGAAGGACTCCGACCACGAGCTCAAGTTCAATGTCTCTTGGATCCCGTCGCCAAGTAAGGATTCATTCTTCTTCTTAGAGTGTCGATGGCTTTCGATATATGAAATGAATATTTTTATTTTGCAAATTGGTTCAATTACTTTTACTCGTCTTTTTAAGCTAGATAAATTCGATATTTCCTAACTAATTACCCTGAAAAAAAGAGTCTGAACATCAGAATTCTGATACAAGAACTGTATTGTCTGTAGCTTTCATTGAATCATCCATGGTGAAGCAGTCAAAGCGTGTGCTTAGGCTAACGGTATGGAACTCTTCAAAAAATAATAGGTGTTCCATCGTTAGAGGATTGATAACATGTCTACCTACACCGTGGGTTAGTTGTGTCTATGTATCCCACCAAGATTGATTCGATTCCTTGGTCTTTGACCGATGTCGATTACTTATTCATTTATACTATTTTATATACAATAGAGATGGAAATTTCTCATCTTCGTCTGTCATCGTATACACAAAATATGTTAATTTCTTTTGATTAGTTAGAGTCAAAGATGGATATTGAAAAAAGTCGTTGGACAGATAACGAACTGTCTTGTAATATGAGTATATGAATAAACATTGCAGTGAATAATAATTATTCATAGATCTATTTTCGCTTGGCCAATTAAAAACAAGGATGAGCGGTATTAACCACTCGTACTAGTAGATAATTCGATTCATTTTTGGTTTACCCCATCATAGCCATAGTTACAATGATAATTTTATAAATAGGCCGGCTTTTATAATTCTTGATAACGGATATCGTATATTTATTTCTTGCTTTTATACCTTTTGACAAAAATTGTTTCTGTGTACGTGAATAGCTAATTAACGGTTGTCAAATCAAATAATTGTGAGCTTAGGTTAAAGCCCTGATGATTGACGTAATGAAAACAAATCGAGTGACGATTCTATTTTGTTTTTCTTCAATTTACTTTGAATGAGGTTCGTTGATGTTATTTTGGGCCGATAATGTTGGAAAAGTAACAGATATTAGTATGAAACAAAAGAAAGGCGCAGCTGCTCTGTCATTAAAAAATAACAATAATGTGGTTCTTGTTTTGTTGCGATAAAATATTAACGTATGAAAAAGATAGATTTATTTTGTTATTTTTTTTTGATCTCGTCCGGTTTTAATTTTTAATATGTTCATAATACCTATTATTACTAAATACCGAATTTCTGACTTTTAAATTAAATTAAGCTGAAGTTTTGTAAACCAAAATGAAATTAAAATCTTAGTATATTTAAGCTTAGACAGAAGTATTAACGTTTGTAAATTGCGTAAAATAAAAGAAAAAAGAAAATTGTAAAGAAATTGATAAGTTCCTCTTTTCGTAAACCTATAAATTCCCGTTACTCATAGCATGCTCCTATCACGACACAACATCATGCCTGACCTACTAACACTCAAAGTACATAAACTTAGACCTAATGAAAAGCTAGATAAATATTCAGTTCAAACAATCAATCAACAGGAACATTTAGCTCTAAACACAAATAGTCTTGTTCACATCATGTTTACATACCGAATGACGCGATTGAGAAATAATTGACGCATATAAGGTATTTTTAGTCACATAGTTTTGATTCCGGTGCTAAAAATAGACGTTCGATAGAAGATAATGTTTGGGAATGTATATAGTACCTAAAATATGGATGAAAGGTATATACTTGACGACCTCCGTGGTGGAGTGGCGTACGCACCGGTTTTCAAGGTATCGCTACCTCTGAGGTCCCGGGTTCGGTCCCCGGACGGGTCAATGTAGAAAGTCACTTTTTGACATTGTCTTGGGTCTGGGTGTTTGTGGTACCTTCGTTGTTTCTGAATTCCATAACACAAGTGCTTTATAGCTACTTACTTTGGGTTCAGAGCAATGTATGTGATGTTGTCCGTATTTATTTATTTATTATTATTTATTTAAAATTCAAAATTTGGGAGAGAGCAAGCGCGGTGATCAATGCTCATGCCTTCTCTATATGGAAAGAGGCCTGTGCCCAGCAGTGGGACGTTTATAGGCTGGATTATTATTATTATTATTATTATTTATATATATACGGTTATAGGTATTCATACTAGTATTGTCGTTATATTTTTACCTCGCTACTATAAAAAGCCACTTCTATATCTCTACTAAACGAGTCAGTTGTCGCTATTAGTCGCTAAATCATTACGATTCTTACAACCACTCTTACAGTGGATAATTTACTTGATACTTTAATATAGGCTGTGGAAGATAGGTAGTTGTCTAAAATACGGAAATCTGCTGAATCCGGTAAGACTAGAAGCCGACTCCAACTTATCTTGAAAAGCTTATTAGAATAAACACTCATACATGAATCAGTACTTTGATATTTAGATTTGTCAGATATCTACATTTGTTGTTATTTAGTCATTCGCTATTTAAGATAATTCTGAGAAACCTTTTGTTTGATAACGAAGCATGCTTGAACTTGATAAAACAAGTATCGTGTCATTTTTGTTGTATATGAAATATTATCTGCGTGTTGCTTGTCTGATTAATTATCATAGTACTTATATAAAGCATGTTACATTTATAACATAAAATACCATCACGCTTGTATCCCCGAAGGGGTAGGCAGAGGTGAACCAAAGTACACCCACAGTTCGCCGATATGTTTAGGTCCCATGTAATAGGGGGCGAGTCTATTGCCACTTACCGGGCACAAACTCCGACCTGCTACTGAGAATTTCATAGAAAAACCCAATAACACCTTGGTCGACTCGGGAATCGAACCCAAGACCTCTTGCGTAGCAGTCGCGCTTAGCACCACTAGGCCAACGAGGCAGACTACACTAAATACGGATTCAAAAATATTTATTATGAAAGCAAAAGTAGCTGACTATAAATGAATATCTGTCGCTCTTTTAGGCATCTCCTATATCTTCTAAATATTTGATACCTTTGCAAAGAAGATTACATTAAGGTTTGCACGTGACTGAATTCATCAAGCAGTTTGAGGTATATTTAGGACAATATTCTTTGAAATTCAAAGGAACTGAAGTTGTCATGTACATGTCTTGATGCGACATTCAATGTATTATTACAGAATATGACTATATCTATAAATATCAAGTTTACAGAAGAAGGCACACGTGGTTAATTTGTGAATTATTAGTATTCATTGCGTGCTTTTAACCCCTGTAACAAGGATTGAAAGCTTCTCAGGCGCGCAATGGTTAACGAACAAGGTGTTAAATGATTGTAATAATAATATTCATTTATTTGCTCGGAATGTAGGTATTTACAATAAGGTGGTTACAGAAATATTAAAGAATCCTTGTACATTCTACCGTTTTGGCGTGCAAACATTGATGCAGTTCATCATTACAAACAAAAACAACTAAAAAGTATCAGCTGGAAAGTCCGATACGGAGTAGTAACACTTATGCAATAAAAGTACCTTTCTTTTTGAAACTTGTTACTGGTTACTCTTTTATAGAATCGGGAATGTGGTTGAATATAGTATTGTATTTCAGTTCATATTTGGTAGGGTATTCTGACCTTCATTTGTTTTACAGGAAGACCAGCCAAGGACTATTCGTTGGAGGTGCGAAGCATGACAGACACGGTAGACTGTCAGTCGCCGATGTGTTATGAATACAACATTCCTGGGGTGAGTGACCTTCTGACACCTGACAATTACATACCTATTTAGATAAATACGAAAAATATCTAACGGTATCAATAATTGAATGTATGTTTTTACGCAAATAGAAGGATCAGTGATTATTAACACTTACATAGATCTTAAAAGTTAAATTCTGATCAATTCGGGATAACGCCTACAACCTAACCATTCAACATTATAAACAGAAAATCTGCGGTTTTCGAATCCCACTCAATGGACTTTAGGGATACACAGTAATCCACACCCACTAGTAGTAGTAGGTTCGCATTATTCAGATATTCTTAGTATGAACAAGATGAATGAAATATTACTTGTGAATGAGGTCGCGTTAAATGTAATTTCAAAATAGAACTGACGCTGAATAGTTTTAAAGAGGCCTAAAGCCCTTCGAATAAGTGAATACGCAAGTTTTAAGCCAACGTGCGTCGCTAATGTTAGCATTCCCTGTTAGGAATTCCCTGAAGATAAACAGCGGTAGACAGCAAGGGAACAATACTCGCTTTTATATCTAGGTCTTTTGTTTATCCAGGAGGCGACATGGTGGCTAATCCCGGCGTACTCCAACCCTGTAGCGGAGACGTGCGCAGTACGACCCGGCTGTGCATACATGGTGCGTCTGATCGCGCATCCCTGGGATGGACACACCTCCGCCAACCTGCACGTGCAGCTCGATGGTGAGGATCTTAGGTTTATTGCTTTAGAAACCGTTAGTGGGCTACTCCAACCCTGGAGCGAAGACGTTTGACCGGGATGCGCGTACATGGTGCGTCTGATCGCGCATCCCTGGGACGGCCACACCTCCGCCAACTTGCACGTGCAGCTCGATGGTGAGGATGTTAGGTTTATTGCCTTCCCTTAAGCCTCCCAGGCTACTAGCCTACCAGGTGGGCCGACGATATCGTAAAAGTTGCGGGCAACCGGTGGATGCAATTGACGAATTATTGTTCATTGTGGCGTTCTAGGGGGGAGGCCTTTGTTCAGCAGTGGACGCCGGCTGATGATGAAGACCCGGCTGGTTGGTGGGATGGACTAGTAGAATTTTATCGTCAGCACTTTTCTAGTCTCCATTTCAAAAATTGTTCGTATGTAATCCAGTATGTTGCATTGCTGCTCATAGAATGTGGACGGAATGAAGAGCTAAAAACAGGGAGGGACGTTGGTATTCCTTAATAGATCTTGCAACAACTGCAACTACTGTTACAGGATAGAAACATAAGCAGAAAACTTATAAAACAGTTGGCATTCTAACTGCTGCACTCATTTGGTTTTTTTTTTTATATCGATTAATACATCTTCATACAAACATGTGTAAGTACCTACTACATAAATTACATTTAGAGAAAGTACCAAAAGATGATATAAATAGAACCATGTATTATATAATTTGAATAAAGTTATTAATACTTGAGCAGAAACCTTTAAATAGACGATATTATCATACGGACTAATTAGACCGTGGTCGTATGTAAATACAAATCTTCTACAATCTAATACAGTAGTGTCGGGAACTAAAATAAGTTATAATAGTTATAATTAATGTAATTTAAAATTCAAAACAATATAATTGAAAAAAAACAATAAATAAATTATGATAAGCGTTGACAACATCACATATATGAACCCAAAGTAAGTGTTATACATTTAGAAACAACGAAGATACCCGAGGCAATGTAGAAAAGTGAGTTTGTACGCCACTCGACCATGAAGGTCGTCAAAACAATGTTTTCTTTTATTTTATTATAAAAATGTAAGTCCAAAAGATAACGGGAACGGAAAATCTCAAAGCCAAAACAAAACAGAGCGAATTTCAGAAGTAACTTTCTGAAACGTTTAGTTCCACCCCTCAGAAAATTATATTGTACTGTATTGAAGCAGAATCTGAAAAATGTATCAGTCTCGTTGGCCTAGTGGTGCTAAGCGCGACTGCTACGCTAGAGATCTTGGGTTCGATTCCCAAGTCGATCAAGGTGTTATTGGGTTTCTCTATAAAATTCTCAGTAGCAGGTCGAAGTTTGGATTTGTGCCCGGTTAGTGTCAATAGGCTCGCCCCCTGTTACATGGGACCTAAACATATCGTCTGAGTGGGTGCCGTTAGTAGGTCCATTTTAGGATAATTACGTAGGTAAAACATCATTTTAACGTCAAAATTGGCCATTGGGGCGGCCAATGTTGACGTTTTGGTGTTTAGTAGAATGCCAATTATCCTAAAATGGACTTACTAACGCCACCCACTCAGACGATTGGAGCCATTGTAAATAGCAGACTCGGCCCCCTGTTTAACTTTGCGTAATATAGGGTTAGGGAAAACATTTCAATAATTCTTCGATAATAGCGTTAAATATAGACTTAGGTAAACATTGTGAGTTCTCATTCATTGCAGATACAATGCATTCGTTTGAATTGAAGCTTTATTTTCGGAATTAAAACAGGAAGTTATCTAACGCTTGTGTAATATCAACAATCTGTAATTATAGAATGTGTGGGATCATTTGGAACATTTCTCGTTGTTAGCTATTTTTTTCTATGGAAGCTTGTCCAAGTAAATTTTAAGTCTTTTTGAAGCTTGTTTTATTTTGAAGACATCAAGAATCTTATTATATTCCCAGATTACATAGTTAAACTTATATTTTTATTTAAAAATCTGTTTAAATCATTAACAGAAATCATGTATTTATTTTCATGTAATCATTGTAAGCTGGTATTTAAAGTTGTGTATCAGCCCCAAAAGAAAACGGATCCCCGTCTCTTCAAGATAGTTAAATACCTTTACCCTTGTTATGTCCCTTAACTATATCTATATCCATTACCATCAGCACATATACATACCCTTTTTCTTTCCAGAGTGCGTGGTCGGCGTATGCTCTTGCGCCCACTCGCCGCGCCTCCCCGCGCCGGCTGTGACTGCCGAGACCCTCATCATCCAGGGAGAGCTCTTCACCAACGTGAGCTGGACCCTGCCCAAGCCGGCGTACCCTCAAAGACTGCCCTCTGCTACGCTGGGAAAGCAGAGTTATGTTGTCAGGTTCGTTTATAGTTTTAAGAATTTCTTTGTAGGTGATTATTGTGTTTGCTGACTTTATAGAATCCATCAATCTTTTGATTGATTGACATTATTGCTCCCAAGCTTTGCATACTTACAAATTCGTGCTTTCGAATAAATCCGTCAACATCCACCAAATGCATGTTGGAAGTTTCCAATCTTAATTAGGCTCATTGGGTTAGTGATAGCACTATATACAGTGCTAATAATAGACTTTAGATTTAGAGTCAAAACCTCATCATTTACTGTACGGGATACAAGGTTACTACAATTACTTTACTATTAAGTTACTACAATATCCTAAATAAGGATACTGTCCTATAGTAGAGCAACAGATCTCCTCTTACAGCTTATATAAATTTTCATGTCACTTCCACAGTCTCGGCAAACAGATGGTGTCTGACGCGCATCCAGCCCCATGGTTCGCGAACACCATCACCCGTCAGGTGGACGCTGAGGGCTTCGTCTCAGAAGGGGACACAGCCCGCTGGCTACTCCTGCCAGTAAGCGAGCGCAGCGTAGAACGAAGTATGGAGCGAAAAGGGGACCAAAGTGCGGACGCAAATCGGGGGCATAGTGGACCAAATGGGATGCAAAGTGTTCAGCGAAGTGCAAGTGGAGTTAAAGTTGTGGTCCCAGAAGTGAAGTTGCTGGCTAGAGTTAATTTAGTGGATGATAGAGGATGTGTTGGACCCGCAGGAAATGCTACTGCTTTTGGTAAGTTTGGGACGGTTAGATATATTACCACTACCAAAGTTTTTCTCTCTTTTATGCTGGAAATTTAAATTTAAGTACAAAAGTAAAGTTCAATGTTAATACAAAAGTAAAGCAAAAAATTATATGGTATTCTTTCTTTGTTCTCAAAAGAAAACTTTATTTACTTACCTTGTTCTTACGCGTAAGCCAAAACTTATAAAAACATTTTGTTACAGACCCTTCTGTCAAAACAACGAGCAAATTTTCTTTTGGAACCTACGTAAGTAACAAAATTATACGGAAATAACACAAAATTCCTGTAATTTCCAAACTTCTATTCCTCGTGTTGTGCAATTGTTGAAACAAAAATCTTATTACTTCCGTCTTCCTTATTTGGTAGATTTTCGAACACAGTTGCCTTACCTCTTACACCAGAACTCTCTTGGAAAAAATCAATTTCCTCCCTTGGATTTCGACTAAAGAATCTCATTTTGCCCAGGTGGTTCTCGCAGCCCTTGCAGGGGCTTGGCTCATGGGAGCGGTCTTCGCCTTAAGTGCTCGCATCGTGAAGCGAGTCCTGAAATCCTTCAGACCTGCACCAGTTTCAGCGCCCCTGGAGCCGCTGAACCGACGCCCAGCGTGGTTCCCGCTGCAGCTGCGTACGTAAGTAATAGGTTAAGAAAAATATTTATCTAATGAAAATTGTTTTTAGCTTATAGGAAATTTTCGTGATAATGTTCAACTTTTCCTTTAGAATGAGCTTATTTTCCTTACAAGATCTGAAGATTATTATATTGAAAGTATTTGTTTGTTTTTAAGACAGGGTGTGATAAGAAACTCTTATCACACCCTGTCCTCTTCTTATTTTTCTATGGATTTATGTTTTTATTGAGCGGTATTTATAGGTGCTGAAAATTGTTTACAAAAAAAGTTATCTTCCTAAACGAATCTCTTTATTTTTATACTACAAACTGCCATGATGGTTATCACATTTATCGTTCTGGTATATCTCATAAGCTATGATGAAAATATCTAAATCCGTTCTTCGAAATTTATAAATCAAACGTTATCACAAAGGGACCGCGAGCCTATTCATAAATTATTCTACAAGCGACTTTAGGAAGTCAATAAGTCAGGTTTAAAATCTTGTTTGACATAAACACAAACAGCGTTCATACGGCTTACGGCGTAAATATAATTATTTATTCATCTCCGGAGCCATAAGTAACTTCCAACCCTTTGTGGGAGTAAGCTTGTGGATAATATAACAATACGGATCATTTTTGTACCGACAAGAATTGTTTTGGTGGGTGAACAATGTCCTATTAAGTATGTTATACTTTAATCAGTCGTGTGTGAATTCCTAGACTACTCCTTAGAAGTTTAGCTACAGAAGCAAAGATAAACTAAAGTTCTATTTATTTAGATCAATTCAAACTCGATGGTATAGTACTTTCGAAATATCTTTTATATACATTAAGTTTAAAAACTTGGATATTTTTCCGAGATACGCATTACTCACTGAAATAATACGAGGTTTCTACCATCTTTTCTACGAATCTATGAAGTTAGAAGTGCCTTATAAAATATTAATAGCAAGTTGCGTTGTTGTGAAATGTTTTACAATAACCTCAGGCGCTGTGTAAGGTCCTTTTATGACAACTAAAACACGAGTTTATGGGATCTTCAAATATGAAATTACATTTGTGAGCGGAATAATAGTTAGTTTAATAGTACAACGGAACAATAAAATTACTTGTTGATTCATGCCGGTTATTACGGAATTTTGGAGCAGCGAATCCAAAGCTACCATAATTATAAGAATATGTTTTATAAATGTGTCGTAAACATAACTAACGCTCTACATCTAGAATAATCGAAATTAAAAAATACCTCAATTAGTAATATTGTAATGAATTTTCCTCATTTAAAAGTTAAATAATTTCCAGCATTCTAAACGAAGCGACCTTTTCATAACTCCCAAACTAAAAACTCATTTTACGGTACTTTGACACTTTCCCTTACCAAAAACCATTAATTATTCAACCATACCGTTTAAAAAGGTAAAGGTACAGATCAAACCGAAATAAACAGAAGTAATTAAAAAGTTAAGCTTAGGAAACACCTGTCAACTGTGAGACCGAGTTAATGGGGTTTGGCCGACAAAATAATAGATTACAATGTTGTAATAATATCTTAGAAAATGCCCAGTCCGAGAAAAATCCTTTAAAGGTAATTTATGGTAAATTAAAATATACAATTTGTCGAAAAATCAATAGTATTTACGTTCCGAATAGAGTTTCTTTTGTTTGCGAGTAGTCTACATGAGATTTGAATGTTAAAGATCCAAGTATTTTGGATAAACTTTCTTAAGATTGGCTGAATAGTTTTGAGGTTGCAAAAACAACTAGCTCGAAGGTTGGGATGCCTAGGCCCGATAAAAGCTTTATTGAGTTTATCTCTAAGGAATCAGTAAATATCTGGCTTTTAGTCTGCTCTAATAAAGTCTCAAGTAGTCCTCAGTTCAACTAGTGTAATCAATTTTCTTATCTTTTTAGTATTATCGGCAAAAATAGTTACTAACTAGACCACTCCTGGGACTCATTGAAAGACTTATCGATGAAATCGGTAGTGAATAAACCAAATAACTTACATACCGAAACCGAACAGTTATTTAATTATACTTGAGTTAATGACTATACATACATTGTCATACATATATAATCATGATAATAATACGCCTATAGACGTCCCACTGCTGAGCACAGGCCTCTTCCCATATTGAGAAGGCACAAGCATTGATCACCAAACTTGCTCATTTAAGGATTGGCGAATCCAGGGGCCCAAGTCTGCTATTTACACTCGGTTCAATGTCTTCATAGTGTCGTGCCAGCAGAGCCATTTTCGGAAAATTCTACTAAACGTCAAAACGTCAAAATTGCGCATTCGAACGATTCGGTTCAATGTTCAACGACTGTGACCACCAATAGTTCATACATTTGGTACAAATTGTAATGCGCAATTTTGACTTTTTGACGTTTAGTAGAATACCAATTTTCCGAAAATGGCTCTGCTGGCACGACACTATGAAGACATTGTACCGAGTGTAAATAGCAGACTTGGGCCCCAGGACTATATTTATAAATAAGTATATTATTATCGGTATGTCGTGTCTAATCGTGGCTGCCTGTATTTCGTCAAGATTTGCAACATTACCAATTAACTATGAGCAAGCCTTATCACAGTTCAATACGACTGAAGGAAATCAGGCGAAGAAAATACGGTTTTACTGTACTTTCCAAAGTACGACAAAAAAAAATCACGTTCGTTTATTGAGAATCCTTTCGATACAATAATAGATCATTTTCTACGGATAGGTACTTGAAGTAATTACCTTTAGAAATACCTTGGTATCTTTTATTACTGAAGCTTTCTATTACATTACTGATTTGTGACCTCATTTTAGCGGATTAAGTATTAATAATAAACAGGATCGCAAACTTCAAATTACTTTTTCTTTAGATATTTTTGTACAAGTATTACAGGATTAGAGGAATTTTGATCTACGTACTAGTATCTATGTAGTATATTATGTAATGTACCCTATTAATGTATATTTTACGATGTCTTTGCTGTTTTCGGGAGAGTTCTTTGAATCGAAGTGGAGATTATGATGTATTGCTTTCGCAGCTGTCTGTCTGTATTAACGACTACTTGTTCTATGGACTAAATGTAAGGTTTATGTACTAAGACTTGTGGGTTCAATTCTTTTATGAGTACGGTTTTAGGTTTTGATTTTATCTGATGAATTGATTTAGAAAAGTCAACGTCGTCTTAAAATACTAGTGTAGCTAGCTAGTTATCTAAAAATGTCATGATATATTATTCGTTTCAGCAGTTTGTTGCAACATAATTAACCCTTGCTAACTATTTATTTAAACTTGTTGTGATTTCTGAGAAATTAAGAAATGTTTTGTATTCATTTGCATGTCTGCTTTCGCTGTCATTGATTAGTAGTTCAGTCTGGTGCCGGCCATTCTGATAAGTATTAGAAAACGTATGTTATTGTGTATTGTAGGTTTATGAGTATGTATGACAGGACCCTTCATAGTCGAAAGCAGAATATTGACGTACTTCACATATTATTATGTTCACTGGAAAGTAAAACGTCAATGAAAACCAAACCACTTATTATCAAGCATTCTAAACCAAGTGTTAGATTAAAATAATAGATGAAATAATTGTCTAACATAAAATATAAACAATATTAATTTTCTTAACGTTATAAAATACATTGAGGTACCTACAGCATCTACATTTCATAAAATAACACTAGAAAATTGAACTTTAACAAAATATCCATATCTAACAAAGCTAGAAACACTAAGTCTGATAAAAATTATGAACTTATTGAGAAAAAGTGTCAGATAGAGTTCTAGTAAACTGTATAATTCAAAATGTGTAGTGTAGTTTCTTAGAACTATGCAAAGTAGTATGTCCTATTACAGTCTATTTACCAATAGTCATCTCATAATCATCTGCGGCTCATCTCGACATGACCGGAGTACACCCCTACTTTCCTTCCTCATGACCGTCATTATTATTCCGAACGGAACCCTAATGGCTTACGTAAGTCAAAGAAACTTCTAGAAATGTCTATTTAATGCATTTTGAATACAAACGACAAACTCGTCTAGACTTAAGTGAATGTATTTTGAGTACAGTTATGAGTTGTTTAGATGATGTGAGAAATTTGCGGGATGTTATACATTGACGTCTATGGCCGGTCACTTATGACACCATGAGTTCGCGGCAACGTATCGCAACTCGCAAAATATTTTGGCTTTGTCTAAACTGGGCCTTACGTATCGACATATTTATTTATTTAAAGATAGCTCCATTAATATAACCGTGCCGTAGAAACCACATTGCCGTAGGTCCCGACTTCTATGAGTTGATCTTTGACAGTCGTTAAGTTGTTACTATTCCAAAAATCAATCTTATTATGAGATACTGTGTTACCCAGTACGGTTCTGGAGATCAGATAGATGGTAGGATGTAAAATACGGTATTCTGCTGAATCCGGTAAAACAGGGCGCCAACCCTGACCCATAAATAATGTTAGCAAAATTAATGACTGATTTTCATAATGATACGATCATTTCCGCAACATACAAACCTCAAAAAAACTACATATCAAAATCGAACCTTATTCACCACTAATAAAACTCATTTTCAATCGAAGACCTACTTTTCTTCATTAATGATAGCATATGTCCTGTTTAAGTTGGCGAACGGAGGCGGGTCCGACAGATTGACAGGACCGACATACTGGCAACAATTACGTGTTCGTTGAGCAAGTTTGAATTTAGAACTAATGTTGCCAGTATACATGTAATATGGAAGTGGAAAGTTTTGACTGTTTAAGAATTGAGGGCGTATTATTTATTGTATTGATTTGAGGGATGATTATTTTTTTGATTGGGAGATAAATAGAGCTGTTATACTTGCAATTAAGTATATAATGGATGGAGAGAAGAACTGAATTTTAAAAAATATGTTGATTAGGTTGTTTTTTCAAACACGTGCAAAAATGGTGGCTGTAATGTAATAAGTATACCACGAAAAAAAGGGTAAGTATTTCTTTTCACGATTCTTCTGATACCAGTAATTTTTAAATTATTTTAAATCTAAATGATGGTACCTACATCTCATTCCTATCTCAAAAAATATAGGGCATAGGAAAACATACAAGTAAAAAACATGCAAAAGAAGTCTGGCTTCAATATTCTTACGTGCACAACACATCCTTCTCATATTATTTAATTGCATGGAATTATTTGCCGCGAGCTATCGACAGTTGACGTAACGCTGTCTCGACATGCCTAATTGCCCATTATTTCATTAGCTACAGAAGTTAAATAATCATGTGTAATGTATTATGAAATTATATCTAGGAATTAGGTTTTTGAGAATATTATCCTTATGTTATAAAATCATTCGTGTTTTGCTTCTGCCTTCCAGTGTAATTTTTTCATATTTATCCGTGGTTTTGTCGGTAAGGATCATTTAAATAGGAGTCAAGCTTTTAATCCGATAATATTTTATCTACTACAAAAATCGACAGTCTTAATTACCTGTCAGAAAAATAAAATAAAATAAGCAAATCTCTTATGAACGAATTTCATCAACGCATTTTTAAAAACCCGGTCCATAAGATCGATATTCGGTTACTATGATGATGGCCTATATACACCTATATATACCTACTCTTATTGTATAAATATATATCAAATTAATAGTCTCATTCATATTGGAGAAGTTCGAATCCCAGAATCCTAGCCCATTACTATACAATCACAAAAGTTTAAGTAAATACGTTATAACAAAACTATTTGTTTTATTGTCTGCCAACCACGATTAAAGGCGAGGACACACCAAGGGTTAAGCTTACCTACCACTGAATACTTAAACGTAAAATAAGCAATGTCCGGTGAAGCAGTCAAAGCCTGTGCTCAGGCTAACTGCAAAGATTTTTACCATAAAAAAAAACGTAAATTAACTTTAAGAAATTCTGAAATGTATATCTGTCTCTATTTTCTACCTTAAAATGATAGAGACGTCTCGTGACAACAGAGACATCAAACAGATTTTTAGCTTTTTTTTTGTCAAAAGTTTAGGTTTATTTAATCTGTTTATGAAGTTAATTTTGTTAATATTTATATTGTAAAGTTTAAATAACAATTTTAATTAACACATAAATAATAGCTCAGTTAGTTCGTTTAATAATCTCTTTGTATATTGAATCTATTTTCGTTTCACTACTGAATCAAAATTGGGCCAAACTCCCACAATCCCTTGTAAAACGTCTATTTGTTCGCTTAGTTTATTTTAGTTCAAACTTTATTATTATTTCTCTGTTTAATGTAAAATGTTGATATTAAAACTATTTGTTTTTCTATCGTTTTCGTGATTGTAATGGTCCATTTAAATCAACTTCTAATTAAAAGTTAGAGGACTCTATTTTCTAGTGAATAATTTGAAATCGTTTTTAGAGTTTATGTTCAGCGGATTCGGCCTATAAACAGACACTTCATGTAAATAAATTATTAATTAGTACTTCAGTTTGCCATAAACCAAAAGTAGATATGTAACATTTTTTTTTCAGGGTTTTTAGAAAATGGTAGTTCAGTGAGTAAAGCATAATTATAATATGTGACGAATCATTTTCACAAAATAAAAATAAAAAAAAACTATAAAAATCTTTCGTGCGTTATGGAAGTCCATACATAAATGAAATCATATAAAATGGCAGAATGATGAGTACCTAAACAAATAAATCTCCGTAAATCAAACAAAATTACCACACATTTAATCAAATCAGGAAATCCTTTGAGTATTGGAATTTGATTTCTAACCTTTCCCTACTTATAACAATCAAATAAGTTATACTAAGCAAATAGCATTTTTTTGTTTATATATACTTTTTTTTTCTGCTGACGTCACTGAGTTGTACTGAAACACAGAATTGTACTGAAAGCTCGATAAAAGTATCCTGTAATCAATTTACATTTCAAAGAGTTTTTTGACGTTTTCTGACAGAATTCCTAATTACCTTTGGACCCGAGAAAAATAAGTTGAGCTTTGAAAGATAAAAAACAACTCAAAAGTCAAAATAAAAAAATCAACTCGATTTTGTCCATCTGTCCTAACAGCTGTGTCCCCTGTGAACTATGGAAATCAGGTTGTAAGTAACTAAATATAGAATACGGTATTTAGTTGAATCCGGTCATAGTGGAAGCAGACCACAACTTTTTGCATGTGATCAATTTACTAGATTTTTCCGGACCAGTACTAAGCCACGCGGATAGCTTTACCTGTAACATTGCAGTGGTCCTAGCTTGTACAGGTGGTAGGACACGATGGGCAACTCAACAAGTGAGCCATGGTTTGGGGAGAGATACTCATAAAGTTTCCGTAAGCTATAAAGTAGCCCCAAAATAGCTTGGGAAAAGGCTATGCAGAAAAAGACCAGAGAAAAATACCAAAAGAGAAATGTTTAGCTGTCTTATGCATAAGACAGCACTTGAAGTTGTGTTAGCTTATTTTGCTTATTATGTTAAACATTAATTCTACAAGTTAACCATTTTATGTGAAGTTCAAAGTAACTTATGACACCGGAGATTAATAAATAATTGGGTTTTCAGATCTGTAGGCTGGGGGCGTTTGATGGACCAATTTATTCACGAATTCTTACCCCGTGGTATTGATCTGTACTAGACTACCTAAACCGTAATAATTTGGTAATAGTATTTTTCTCTTGAATGTATTAATGTAGACTTATTGTTAGTGATGCTTTGTTATTTGATGGCTTTGATCAATGGTAAATATTTTAAATGGTTATCCAGGTAAATCCATGTTTTTCCATTATTGTGATTTACCTCTGCATAAACATTGAAATTAAACGGCACTTTAGACTTTGTTAGATTCTTGTGTGTTCACGGGTAGGCCAGAGTTGTGTCCAGAGTTTAAAGCGAAGTTCCATTGAACATCGAAAAACTATCTTTATAAAATTACGATGAGCCACTTCCAGTAACCTCTCAATACATGTACCTTCATCAAAAAATCCACCCATTACTAAATCTGTCTACGTCTGGACTACTTTTGAAAGACTCACAATTCGAAAGAAACTCAAAACCAGAACAGCTGACATAAGCTTTAAAATATACAAGTTAAACTTACGCTAGTTTTTACATAATAATATACTTTATACAGTTCATAAACCTTTATACATTATTTACCTCTAACAAGTATAATATAACCGACTCCTTGAATAGGCTTTTCCAAACCTATTTAGACTCCATTCAGATAACATTCGTCATTTGTCGCGATGTCGCTATGTTGTTACCACGATCTATCATACGTCAAGTAATCTGGCTGTGATTGACATTCGATTTATAGCTATAAAGAAGGTTATATACCTGCTATAATTTGAGTATATTTTGGCGTGCCATTATTCTATTTTTGTACGAGTATATAAGATTACGAACACTGGGTTTGGAAGCAAGTCACGAATGTTATTCTTATTGGTAGATGGTCTCATTATTTTTATGTTGATGAGTAACAAAAACATTATTACTAAAATATCTAAAAAGAATTTCGCACACCACTGCCAGTTATTTAGTAATTCTTTGCAAAAATAAGTTCGCGCGATAATTTAAACCATAATAAATATATAGAATCTGTGTGTAAATAGCTTTAAAACAACATTATATAAGCGTCAATATTTGTGTATACACTATGCATATTCAGTCCGTCAATGATAAATAAATACTCAGTTGTCCGCCATAACGCAAAATTGCAGTCTCATAGTAATATTATGAAACGGGAATTAGCGCGTCCATACTTAACTACCTTTCAGGGCTTGACGTTTCGACCGGGTTACATCGGCCGTGGTCGCAAGCCGACTATTACTACAAAATATGTAGCTTGATAGTTTAAAAGTTAAACTTTACAGTATCTACAATAAATTCAGTGGTATAGGAAAATCTAATTTAAGGAAATAATTCCGTTTCAGGAATAAATACGTTGTCGATAGTGTGCGAAGTAGGGCCCTCTGGCTATAAACTCGTCAGCCAAAAACCCATGCAAATTATTACTAAGAAGGACTATTACTAAGAATGATTACTTTACAAGATGGGATGTCTTGGGAATTGTTACCTAATTAATGGACGTTTTTATTTTAAAGTAATAGAAACTACGTGCTCCATCGTTTAGCCCTGAAACTCAACGCTTACCTATCCTTTTGGGTTTGGGATCACCATGTTAACCAATGACGATGCAGTTATAGTTGCCAACGACAGGGCGCCCTGTATTTAAAATTATACACATCATCAATTTATTACCATCGAATCGTATAGAATAATAAATAAATAAATGAGGACCACATCAAATTCATTGCTCTGAACCCAAAGTAAGTAGCTATTAATTCAGAAACAACGAAGGTACCACTAACACCCAGACCCGAGACAATGCAGAAAAGTGACTTTCTACATTGACTCGTCCGGGGATCGAACCCGGGACCTCAAAACTAGCGACACCTTGAAAACCGGTGCGTACGCCTCTCGACCACGGAGGTCGTCAGAAAAGAAGAATACCTATCGTTATACCTACTTAAGAATCTATACCTATCCTTTTCTTATATCTTATAAATTGTGTCTTCCCAGTAATTCCCTAAGAGTATTCTATTGTCCGTAGTTTTCATAAGATCTTTGTACTACGTATAATATCTTAGTGTACAGTCTGATAAATCTAAAACTATTTTTGTACAAATATTTGATTAATTTGTCTAATAGAATAATAGTGGGGCGATTTCTAAGTTACTGACAAATCTATTTCGATAAATACTGTAGGCCTTAGTAAGTGATTTCAGCATAGCTCTGTCGCTAAGAATTTTAGAAATTGAGATAACTCTAATTTAGAAAATTCAGTCGTTTAATATTTAAGGGGCGAGTCTTTTCTATAGCCAACTAACTTCGTAAAATAAATTGAAAGGAAATAAGAACACTTTTGCCTTAAACGTTATTTTGAGAGAACAACCTACGCGAGTCAAATATAGTGACCAGTGGGTTCTGTAATAGCAAAAATCAGTTTACTGGCCACAAATAAATGTTTTATTCTTCTTTAATGTTTATGGCATTCAAATTGAAACAAGTGTCGATAAAACTTTTTTCCTCTACGGTTTTGTAAGTAGGTTTTATTTCCCAAATGGCCTAATACGTAGGTTGGTTATTTATTTATACTTGAATACAACCAAAGTAATAGTAAATAAAAGTAACAACGTGGGCGGGAAGTAAAGGTAAAGATTGGATTATCTTTTGTTTGTACACGACCTAAAATTACGATGAAATCGTTCACAATTTAGCTTGCCAAGCGAAAATAGCCCTAAAGGTGATCAGAGTTAGAATTAAATTCGATAGCAAAAATGTTTCGGTTTGTTTGAAATGGCGAACATCAAAAGGGTAAGTTTAGGCTTTTAACAAGTTTAAAAGAAAATTGGGGACTCAAATTAATCTAATATCTATTTTACAATAATGGGGCAAGCAAGCTACAAAAGCAATAATTTCAAATTCGTTCTAAAGAAGACTAATTAAATAAAAATCGTAACAATAATAAATAAAATTTTCAAAATTTAAAATTTATTTCTTACTTTTTGGTAAGTCTTCTAAGGACGCCTTAAAGTAACAATTATTCATTTTAACCCAGTTAATAGCCCATTTGTTGTCTTCATCGCTGCTAAACAGTTAAGTACTCGCTAACTACAGGCTCTATTAGACGTTTTAAAGGGGCGAGTCAAAATATCAACGAAGTAAATTTCAAGTTAGCCTTTACAGCGTCGCAAGACCTTACGTTGTCTTGTATTATGGAATAGGCAGCCTCAGTAATCAGCTTTTTTTTTATTACATACGTACATACCATAACGCCTGTATTCCCCGAAGGGTTAGGCAGAGGTGTATCAATGTACACCCACAGTTCGCCGGTATGTTTAGGTCCCTAATAGGGGGCGAGCCTATTGCCACTAACCGGGCACAAATCCATACTCCGACCTGCTACTGAGAATTTCATAGAAAAACCCAATAAAATCTTGGTCGACTTGGGAATCGAACCCAAGACCTCTAGTGTAGCAGTCGCGCTTAGCACCACTAGGCCAACGAGGCAATTACATTTTTTTTCGTAACGTAAAATTTATTCAAGCCTATTTCAATTAAAATCTTATGTAGGTGTATGTTCTTTAGAGAAGTTTTCTTTCTTTTCGGCCTATTCAAGAAGTTCGTAGCATTTAATTTAAAACTCTAAAGCAAGATAAACCGAAACTTCAATGAGTGTGTTTGACAGACTTGTAATTGACTTCTGTCGGTTTCATTAATATTTTAGGAGGGTACATGAAAATACTGGTGGAAAAGTGATTTTATTGAAACTTTATTTCTACTTCGATGTTTTTGACGTATTGGCGCTAAGTTTGTTTTAAGTTACTTCATTCATTTATTCATTAGTTAGAACTTGATTTAGCTAATTTAAACTTAAATGGAACTAAAATAAAATTATGAAGACGTCGTGATGTAAATGGATAACATTTTAGATGCTATCTACTAAAGATATACAAACGTAACATTTGTATGATTTTAATTAGCTAGTTATTTAGGCTTTATACCACATCTGCTTCATATAATTTTGGTTTGTTAAAATTCATATTTATTTGTACCTACATTTAAGTTTTGTATAAATACTAATACTACCACACATATTTACAGCATAGATTCATAAGATTTGGTACACGTCTTGACAAGCTATATGCGACCATATTAAAAAGACCTCCCACTGCTACAAAATTCCTCACATAAGGAGTCCAACTTATTTTAGAAAGCATATCTTAATATGGCGGTATACAACCTTATTTCTCCTAACATCAATGTCTTGCCTTACATAACGAGATAAGGATCATTGGCTCAGCGGAAACGATCAGGCCATTGTTCGATGCAGGTTCGCTTCCCCGTACGATTATATCGCATGTGTATGTCAAACTCGTTTTAATTTACTTTCTTCAAAAATGTTCTCATGTCAATTTAAAGTGAGATTTTTACTTACATGCTTGTTGCTACTGTTTAGCATAGACTCATGATAGAACGCTTTACGGTTAAAAATAATATTTAAAAATATGATTGCAGAAAAACTGCCTCGTTAGCCTAGTGGCGCTAAGCGCAACTGCTACGCTAGAGGTCTTGGGTTCGATTTCCAAGTCGACCAAGATGTTATTGGGTTTTCTATGAAATTCTCAGTAGCAGGTCGGAGTTTGGCTTTGTGCCCGGTTAGTGGCAATAGGCTCGCCCCCTATTACATGAGACCTAAACACATCGGCGAACTGTGGGTGTACATTGGTACACCTCTGCCTAACCCTTCGGGGATACAGGCGTGATGATATGTTATGATTGCAGAAATTACTAATATTATAAACATTATATAATTAGATATTATTTCCTGTTTTTCTATACTTACAAAGTAAACACCATATGATGTTTCGGTTTTCAGTTTCAAGTAAGATTTGTTTAAGGTTATAAATATTAAAATGCGTACAAATATCTCTATTGAATTGACGATTGCTAGTAGTATCGCAAGTAGTCTCAGAATATTTAGACTACCTTGCTTTCATCAATTAAAGGCAGTTTTCAAACAGTTGTCAATAATTATGTCTATTTATATAATACAGTGTGAAAATGTCTCCTTTCGCGTTTTTAGGCTGTTGCCATGGCAACGGGGAGCTCAAAGAACTAAGTTTCGAACAAGGTTACCGAATTACATCCATAGAAGTATGAAATTCCAAACTTTAACTGAGGTCTCGAGTTATCACTTATATTCCTCTAATAAAGTATTAACCAGTTTCCATAGTAGATATAAGTCCAAATTAATAAAAATGTTTTTTTTTTATTAAATAAAGGTAATTTGTTATTGGGTTTTTCTATGAAATTCTCAGTAGCAGGTCGGAGTTTGGATTTGTGCCCGGTTAGTGGCAATAGGATCGCCCCCTCTTACATGGGACCTTAACATTTCGGCGAACCGTGAGTGTACATTGGTACACCTCTGTCTACCTCTTCGGGGCAAAGGCGTGATGATATGTTATGTTTTATAAAGGTAAAACTGACAAACAAAGTATACGATTTCAAAAAACATTTCATTGATCCTTTTAGAAAATTATTTAATGAAACCAAATTAATATTAAAAACATTCTTTCTATTACTAAAAAGACTAGTCTATTTACATTTATTTAATAAAAAACATAAAATAAAATAAAAAAACGCCTGCAAAAAAACTTTACGCACGAAAATAAAATGGATGCTCAAACGACGGGCTTTATTTAATTACAAAGTAAGTACCTATCCTTTTTACTTTTTAATTCAGTTAAGGCCGTCCCAAAAGCTTTAATATAAACATGCAAATTAAAAGTAAAGGTGTTATATTCTGTTTAATGTTAATGGAGGCAGGCATGTGTTAAATAAAAATCTTTTTGATTCCGAATATTTGGGGACTGGTTACAAGGATAGATGCTTTTTACGGTAACAGGTCGTGGAGGTCAGAGTCGCTGTATGTAAATAATTCTAACAAAAAAACCGATCTACAAATAAGTCTTATATTTATTTCTTACTAGCTGTGACCCGCGGTTTCACCCGCATGAATACCTAGGTCCCGTTTCCGGTGCCTTTATGTTTGGACGGTGATTACTTAATTTTTTTTTTGCGCGCAATTTTTCATTTGTTTTCTTTCATAAAAACCTTCTCCTGATAATAACTATCACAACAAAAAAAGAATTAGCGAAATCGGTCCAGGCGTTATTGAGTTATGCGCTTACCAACACATTTAGCGATTCATTTTTATAAATAAGATGGATCCCACTGTCAAAACTAGGAACACACGGGAAGCCCATCTTTCAAATAAAAAAAGAATCATCAAAATCAGTTCACCCAGTCAAAATTTCTGTATTAACAAACTTAAAAAAGTGCTTTTTAATTGAGTACCTCATTCTTTTTTGAAGTCGGTTACTAAGGGTATTCTGATTTGTCTGATGGTACTGTTAACTCCTTCTGACTAGCCTTTTCCCAAGCTATTAGTTATTAGGCTTTCAATCTCACCTCATTCAGGGTATGTATTTAATATCGTGAAACTGTAAGTTAAATTTAGAACATATTGTCAGATATTTGTAAAATTCCAGAAAAAAAATAGAGAGTAATGTATTTTTCTTTAGTACATAGTTAAACATTCATTCATAAAACAGTACCTAGTGTGAAACCTTTCTTTAAATTGACTACTAAATTAGCTTTTCTTTGCCTTCATGATAGGAAAATAACGCACCTATATATAAAGTTGTAAATACATTATATTGCTATGAAAGCAGCTTATTATAAGTCCGAGCACGATTTTGGGCTAGAAATAAAAGCATGATGGGAATTTAAACTGCAATAGTGGAACAATTTAGAGAAGACTTATTTAAGATGACTGTGTCATGCTCTTCAAAACAACAACTTGAAACATTGCACCCACTATTTTAAGATATATGAAACCTAATAATATTTAAACATTATTAAAATAAAAATAGAAAAAGAAACGTGACAACAACAAGAGATTTTGGGTATAGAATATTCTTGATATATTTTATTAAAAAAACAAGCATACAATCGCTGATCGACACACCAGAACATACAAAGATCAGTTGTAAGTTTTTTGAAATTGCCTTTGGCTATGTAAAGCAATAATGTATATTTTCTCCATACATTGTTATCGCGGATGTGTTCACCGTACAAATATGAAGTGTGAAAGTAATTGTGCTTGAGAGTGAAAGAGCGTAGAGTAATGTCTAGTCACGCCCCCTAGCCGTATACTGTATACTTAATAACGTGATTGTAAGGTGAGAGTTCAATCGACTTTGAAATGCCATTGTCCAAAATGCAAGACTTTTTGAGCAAAAGACGATTACTTCTGACCTATCGCTAGGAAGAATAATCTTGATGAATTCGGATTCGAAAGTACGTGCTGAAAAGTACCTTTTGCTGTTTCGGTAGAAGTAAGTTGTATGTAACATTAAATATACTTAAATACTAGAAAAAACTGGAAACGGGAATATAGGAACTAAACATACATAATACATAGAGTACGGAAGATTTAAACAGTGGATGGGATTGTCAACATCAATCAGCTCCAAACATAAGTTACACTCCAACCTCTAGAAAGAGATGAGTTTGACAAGTAGTTTACGATCCAATCTGATCACCTGCCTCCTTACGGCAAGTCAACAGAAAGGATTACCCCCGTACTGCGCCTTGGGGTTGGTTGTGTGTCAAGATATTGTGTGGGCCGATCCCGGCGGCACTGCAATGCCGGGCCGACCCGTGACGGGAGTGGAGCGAGCCCCTAACATCCCGTCAGTTTACAAAAATCAGTTTAATATACTGGTCCCTCAGTGAGGGAACTTTCAGATATTAAGCTGAAAAGAACAGATACTACACTTTGATCTTAGCCAAAAGGCCGAGAAGCGATGCCGCAGCAAAGTCCGGTCGGGGTAGTCATTCGATCATGGAAAATCTTAACACCGCCATTCAGAATGATGACGTCACAAGCACAGCGCCATCTATTGAAAAGGTCTGGTACTTACTATGCAGGTAGCCACCCACCTTTCCACCCCATGCAGTTTCTGTAGAGGGGTGGACCCCTTTGCATTCAACACAGGCATACAATGTTTAAACTGGTTAAGCACTACAAGCAACTGTTTTTTGCGCTATCTTACTGATCTAACAAACAGCGAATTCAATATCTCTTTACCACATGAACGTAGCTAAGTTAAGGACATCATTATAACTATTTACGTAGAACAATCGTAGAAAGAACTGGCTTAGATGACGTATGGAAAGGCTGACCACTTAACACACAGAAGTTTTAGTTCTTTCGAAATCACGATAATCTATTTGGGTCCAGAAGTCTTAAAACCATTCTTAAGGAACGTCAAGTCACAAAATTTTGCAAAGCAACAAATACTCAATTTGTGAGTTGTGGAAGCTAGATGAGCATTTTTTCTCTGTAGACTACTTAGAAGAGAATCTAACAGACGAGACATTACTGTTGACAAAACGGAAATAGAGATACGATAGTGTCTGTAACCTCTAAACAATTTATGAGCATGTATAGAGGATGATGTCCAAAAAATTATAAAGTCTGGTACCAAAAAGAATAAATGATGTGGTTTTCGAAAACAGATTTTGTCGTGTTTTCATTAGTTAGGCAACTGAATTTAGTTTTGATAATATATGTGTACAAATATTTCAAAAATAGTCTTAACCAGATAAACTAGCTAATTAGTGTTTTTAATTGTTTTTTTTTCGAACGAAAAATTATATCCCCAGAAGACCATATTTCTAATCACACAATTGTATCTACGGGTTTGTCGCCATTTCTGTTTTTGTACGTCTCAAAAGAGATAGTTAAGACTTTTCGATTGGGTATCACACATTTTGGGTGCCAAAACGCCCATCCACCTTCCCTACTTATTATATTTCTCTATGCATCCACCTTTGATTATCCAGTGATAAAAATAATAATCAACCGTTCTTTCTAAAGAGTGTTACATTACATCCTTTAGGATGTAAGGGGTTTTCCAAATAGTTTACGATCCAATCTGATCACCTGCCTCCTTATGGCAAGTCAACAGAAAGGATTACCCCCGTACTGCGCCTTGGGGCTGGTTATGTGTCAAGGTGTTATGTAGGCCGATCCCGGCGGCACTGCAATGCCGGGCCGACCCGTGACGGGAGTGGAGCGAGCCCCTAACATCCCGTCAGTTTACAAAAATCAGTTTAATATACTGGTCCCTCAGTGAGGGAACTTTCAGATATTAAGCTGAAAAGAACAGATACTACACTTTGATCTTAGCCAAAAGGCCGAGAAGCGATGCCACAACCAAGTCCGGTCGGGGTAGTCATTCGATCACGGAAAATCTTAACACCGCCATTCAGAAAGATGACGTCACTGGCATAGCGCCATCTATTGAAAAGCTCTGGTACTTACTATGCAGGTAACCACCCCTTCTTCCCACCCGTGGGAAGTGAAGAATATATAGTACATCGTGTTTTTGATTCGGTTGTTTCTTTAAATTTAAGGTAATTTTGTGATATTTGTTCATTAATAGTTTGGCACCGCCTCAAAATTATTTAGGTATACTCACATTCGTTTAAGAACTTAGTTATTAAGATTAAATAAAAAAAGGTTTCTTATTTTTTGCTTTTCAGTGTTTTCGGCGGTTTTATTTTTTTGTTAAAAAGTTTTTATTTTATATTTTTTTGTGGCTATAATATACTAATTGCTACATGCTGAATTTTTTATTATTTTTAAAATAGTAACTACCTTATTTTAGTATTCAAATATGTGAGTGAACAATAAACCACCCCTATTTTCCCACCCTTCCGGTTAGATTGTATGGGAACAGCTTCTAGGTATCTAATAAAAAAAGGAATTATCAAAATTGGACTATTCTGTAATAAGTTACGCGTTGTCATTTATTACAATCAGTTAGTGAACAATCAATATATCCCTGTTTTTCTACCCTTAGGATTGGAATATTTATTCCAAATTTATATGGGGCCAACTTCTAAGTATAGCCTGAATAAAAAAAGAATTATCAAAATCGAACTATTCTGTAAAAAGTTACGCATGGTAATGCATTACGATCAGTGCGTGAACAATCAATTAACCCCTGTTTTCCCACCCTTAGGGTAGGAATTCTTATTCAAAATTTATATGGGACCAACTTTGGAGTATACCCTTTCCAATAGAAAAAGAATTATCAAAATCGGACAATTCAGTAAAAAGTTCTGCGTGATCATACATAAAAAAAAAAAAATATACGCGTCGAATTGAGAACCTCCTCTGTTTTCGTCGGTTAAAAATAACAACTTTGTTATAACTTTTAATTAAACTTATTTACTTAAAGAAAACATTTCTTTTTCTTCTCACACTATGAACTCTTACTAAACCAGGAGTCGTAAACAATTGATCATTAATACAAAGTTCAATGACACTCCAGGGGTCATAAACATAGCACACATATATCACAGCTCTAATAACTTACTTATAGCAGGGGTCGTAAACATAAATTCTGTTAGTGCAAAGTTTAATGGCATAAGTGTCGTTAATTCTTTGGCAGTGTCAATCCTTGGACTTGGCCTTTGGGACTGGTTTCTGAGCAAACTCTTGAAGATAATTACGCAAGTGACTGCAAGGTCGACGCACGCCCTCTTTGACAACAATAACTGTGTAATGTTACGTCGGTTTTATGTTGTATGATCTTTTGGTTATTACGTCAGGTGTGAGAAACATTTTGACTGTCGTGCTTGGGTGGTATAACTGTACATTGGAGACAAAGAGTTATATGTTTATTTTTTAATATATTTTGTTTAACAAAAGTGTTGACAAAAAATTGGTGGTTTTGTAACATCAGTTCGAATGCTATAAAAATTAAATAAATTAGTTAAAAATGTTTTAACGTAATCCACAGATAATTAATTGATAAGTCCATATTACCGATCAGAGCTTTCTAGGTATTATCCGTTTGGCCTAGAATTTTGCTAAAGAAGCAAAAAAGAAAGTCTTTATTTATATATGACAGTGTGGTCATTCGGTGGCTTTGGTTAATCCAAGCAGGTTTACTTTATTTGACAGGTAGATAATAACACCTTTCGCTGTCAAGAAAAAGAGAGAAAGAGTTTCTAGATAGTCATCCTAGGCTTGGCATGATATTAAAATGCATTTAAAAAGAACATTTAAATTCATTTTAAATAATCATCCGAGAGCACGTTGGGTTTTATCCAAAATATAAATTATCCGTTTATCTCTATAATTTTAACACTAAATTGTGAACCCATATTTGGTGAAAACGTTTTAAACTCTTGAACTTTAGTCGAGAATTAAGGCCATGATGTTAAACTCATTTTGTTTATGAAAATACATAAACATTTATTTCATTACTAAACATTTCGGTTCATATTTTATTAAAATGCGTCTAAATAAAAATAATGAATAATAAATGAATAATGAATAAATGCGGACAACATCACACACATCGCTCTGAACCCAAAGTAAGTAGCTAAAGCACTTGTGTTATGGAATTCAGAAACAACGAAGGTACCACAAACTCTCAGACCCGAGACAATGTAGAAAAGTTGGTTTCTACATTGTCCCGTTCGGGGATCGAACCCGGGTCCTCAGAGCTAGCGACACCTTGAAACCGGTGAACGCCACTCGACCACGGAGGTCGTCAAAAAAGATCAAAATCAAAAAATATTTCATTTAGAATCATCATCTGCCTAGACTTTTCCCAACTATGTTGGGGTCGGCTGCCAGTCTTACCGGATTCAGCTAAATACCGTTTTATACTTGGAACTACTGCTTAGCTGACCTCCACAACCCATTTTACAGATAATTGACTTAACGTATGACTGTCAGGACCTACGACTTAACGTGCTATCCGAGGCACGGAGGGGTCTCGGTATGTTTAGAAATGGTCACCCATCCACTTTGGATGGGTGACCATTTCTAAACATAGCGGTTTGACCGATAACACAGGTCTGTACCTGTGTTATCGGTCAAACCGCTAGGCTTACACTTAGCCACGAGCCCCCTCAAATTAATAAAATAATTTCATTTGGAACACAAAGCTCAATAAACATTATAAATTAATAACAAACATATCGCTTTAAATTTATATTAAATAATTACACATCTCAAGCATATAATTAAATTCATTACAAAATCATAAACCACATCAGTTCATTGAGTTCATACTTCTGCAATAATATTAATTACATTCATTAATTACTTATGATCGGTCTTTAGACTATATTTAACTCTCAAGGTTTAGCTGAAAATATTTATATTATTCATTTGTAGCCTAGAAATAATTTATTGCTAAATGCATCTATAGGCAATAAATCGTATTTTTTTAGCTAAGTATACTATAAAATATTAAATGTATACCCCAAAATTCTGTACCTATTTGGTGAATTAGTAAACAGATTAATTTTATTTTGCTGTTTTACAATATTTATTATGTGTCATTTATTATGTTTTCTATTTTCGACTTCAAATACTAAACCGACAGGTTATTATAAGTTTGACGTGTCTATGTGCATGTCTGTGACATGATACCTACCGAATGTATTTACCGATTTCGATTTGGTGACAACCGATAATGTATTTCAATCAGTAGTAACCAGAAACAAGTCACTCGCATATTTCCATAAACCGGTAAGAAACTAAATCCACGATTGTTTTAAAATGACACGAGTACAGCTCATCTCAGCTTTCTTTTAGGAAGGGATTAGTATTCAATCTCCATTTAGACGGAGATCAAATCGTATGCGCCTTTCACTACATACTTTAACGGTTTCGGAGAACTGCAATCCTTAGAATGTTGGTATTGAATTAAAATATCTAGAGGTCTTTTTACGCTAAAAATATGTACAAACAAAAAAGCAGGAATAAGGTAATTGATATAAAACTAAATGAACAATCCTTTGATGAAAAATCCTTTTATGTGGACCCTAAATTCTTATACAGTTTTCATTTTTAATAAAAACATGTCATCGCTATAAGACGCTATCAAATGAAAATAAAACATACTTGTTTGAGTGAAAAATTCAATTGCAAAATATCAAAAGAATTTTTGATACCTAAGAAGTCTGAATCCTTCTGTTCAAAGACATACTAGCCCAAACGAAAATAACCATACCTTGTTCCTTTATTCTTTTAACACACAGAATAGAATTGTATCTATGACCTCAAGGTTTTCACTATCAAAGGTATAATATTGTGTAGTTAACCTTTTAAATAATTCACTTAAAATCCAATATAATTGGATTCAAAGTTAATGGCGGCTCTGAAGTTAGCTACACGCTGCGCAGTGCCTCGCCCCGCACCTCCGCTGGCGCATAAGTTTGTTACTGCGCAGTGACTCGCCTCGTGTTCAGAGCCGCCATTAAGTTTGCACCGTACTGTATCTACCTACCTTACTAGGTACTAATTGTAATTGAATATATCCATGGTGAAAATATGGCGTCTTTCGCAAAACTAACAAAAGCCTTACTTTGTATGGCTGACATGTATGGGATTCTAAATGATCCAATGGTTTGAGATGGATTGAATGGAGAGTTCATGGTAAAGTAATAAATGAATGTATAGTACCAATGTAGGTACTATACTTACATTTACGTCAGCTTCTGTTTGTGATTGAGTTATTTATTGCGTTACTATGGCAACGGTCATAAAGCAGTTTGCTGATTGGTTGTGTAGGTTTATCTAATAAAGTTTCAGGCTTGAATATGTTACGCTTTATGTTATCTATTTAAAAGGTATTACAGATAGATGAAAGGACAAGAGAAATACCTATCATTGTCAGCACAGAAATAACTTATAAAATTGTAATGAACCTTTGTTCACCCATTCACGTAAAACATGTCGAACACTTTTTTTCATGCCATCTTATAATACACGTGTTTATTGCAAAGAAATATTTTTTTTGAGAAGAGACAAGTCTCTGTAACTAGCCAAGAGGTATTTAATTAAAAACCTGACGCACCAATTAACGCCTCGTTAGATATAAACACATTCCAAAAAAAAATAGAAATCAAATTCAATTAAGCTTCACAAATGTATTTCTAAAGCTCAAATACAACCTTGTAGAACTAAATCCATATTTGAAATGCAATTTAATTAAATTAAACGGTACAATTTGGGCAAATCCAATTTCAATTGGTTGTACCTTTTGACATTTGCTTAACCTTTGCCTAAGACCTTCAGGTTTATCATAACTTGACATCACTTGAAAGTACAGGATTGGCTGATTATTGCTCAATGTGCTTTTAAAAAGTTGATGTAAAAATATTTGATGTTGTGCTGTTAATTTGTTGATTTTGTAATGACTTCTGTGCGGCCGTGTTATTGCTTATTTCTTAGCTAGTGTATAACGATGGATTAAGGCGGTCTGTGAGAATCGCTTTAGGTTATATTCATGAATTTATTTGACCCGGGGATTAAGTGTATCTGATTAATGCAATATTGATGACGAGACGTATAGGTAGATCGGTCAGTATGGATGCGAAAGACAGAGGACCTGATTTTGTGGCGTAACTTGGTAGAAGACTATGTCCAGCAGTGGACAATCATAATAATAATTATTAACTGTACTCAACACCTATGTAAAACTAAACTTTTCTTTGTACAAGATATTGGCAATGTAGATTTGCAGAACGAATGGATTCATAATATGACTGTAAACATGAATTCATTTGTTTGAAATCTTGGCTGAGTCAGATGAAAAAAGTTACAAAAACTGTGCAATACTTATGCGTATTTAATAAAAAAAAACATTTCTGTAAATACCGTCTCACTTCAAGGTATAAATAGCGCCTATAAGAGACATAGACCTTGCTGAAAAATTTACAAAAACGCACAACTTAGCAAAATATCTGACAAACAAATGCAAACTTATTTAGATGCATTCACAGTCACTTCGCATGAGAGTTAGATATTTCACACATTCTATCAAGCAAGCTGAATTCATGATACAGGGAGGTTAAAAGGTCAACTCGGATTAGCCATTCGATTAGTAAGGAAGGTATTACGAACATGTTTTGTTGGTCTAGAACAGCACACCGAGACAAGTCATTAGAGTTGCTTGAGTAGCATTTGTTTTACTTCTTTGTTATGGTAAACAACACAAGTGAACTCGAAAAATTCTTACAATTAATCTGTCGGTCATAATAGGAACCATATAAATATTGTCTGTACTGTTTGGTTATGGTTATATTTTTTGTAGCGTGACAAATATTTCTTGACTTCTGAAAGTGTCTAGAACGTAGAAACGTATTTGCTACTTTAAACAAAGATCATCAGTTCAACTTGACCTTGTTATATACAACTTATTTTTTTAATGACCTTTTACGTGTCCCACTGCTGGGCAAAGGTCTTCCCCGTGTGACCTTAAAAACTTTCTCAAATAAAATAAACATATTAGTATTCTCGCGCACGATGTTATCTGAACCTTCTGTAACTTACCTATATCGTGGCACTCGTACGCAATCCTCGCAATTGCATTTGAGAGCGCCCCACGATTATCTAGCAGTTGGCAGTGTTGGCACACCACGCGGTGAGAAAAAAATAAATTAATGACGTCATTCTCCACGATTCGGTAATATTGATGGAAAATACCGTTAGTGTGGGTTTATTAATACATTAACAAATAACTGCAAAATTGAGTAATTAACGTACTTACTGCGGATAAATTATGAGACTGATGTGTGTGGACTCTTGCGGATTTTATGATTTTATAAGATGAATTGATTTGATTTGATTTTGAATAAATTGTATAAATTGCCCTTACTTGACAATCGTCGTCAACAGATATTTTTATATTAATATTGTTTTTTTACAGTAGTTATACCTAATATAATTTTCAATACGACTGGTAGACCAGTCAAAACTAACTAAACTTAAAGTAAATAAATTATTACATGTTTATATGACCATTCAACTTACAAGTTAGCACAAAAACTGCTTGTCAATTTCTATCATTCGGTACATAAGTTAAATACATCTTCATTGAACAAAAACTACAAAGTCATGTATTATGCAGTTTGTCCCAACCTTAACCTTCCGTTACTGTGCATTTTATCTTACTTTCGAAATACGAGCCTTTCTTTTTAAATACCAAGTGAAATTTCACTTGAATGTCACTAGAATGACCGTAGTGACAGATGTTGATCACACATGCCGAATATGTAATCAGTCGGTTACTGGTGACATTGTTGAAACACAGAAAAAAGGTATACTTTGACGATGTACTTATTTAGCAAATAATTGCTTTTTTTAGGCAGTGATCTTTGCAGTTAGCCTGAGCGCATATTTTGACTGCTTCACCGGACTTTTGGCGAGGACCTTAAGGCCTTCAGCCAGAGAAAAAATTGTGTCCACCTTTAGTGTTCCTTGTTACATTAGGATTAAATCTTTTAGAGTGGAAGACGACTTATACATGTATATATAGGTACTTATTTAAAAGACTTTTTTTGACCTTAGGTTTTTATTCTTGATAGATGGATAGATTAATTTATTTGCCTGATAAATGGTATTTGACAGAATTTCTTGTATATTTTGTAGAGAACTTAGTAGTACATAATATCTTTCCCCTGTAACTATTTGTATAGATTATTAGATACCTTTCCAAATTTGGCGAAGATGCATTTGATTGCCTTACAAACTCATTAACGGCTACATAAGCGTGGGCTTTTCACCTTCAAGTTGAAAATTGAAAATTATGGTGCTATTTTAACCATCAAAGCAATGATTGGCACCATCGTGGGTGAGCGTGTAAAATTTGTGTGAGATCAGCAAATTGCAAAAATATTTTAGATGTTCAATGAAGCAATAACAGTTTGCTTGTAATCGTTAGTTAATACTTTCTAAAAAGAGTTAGTTATCATCTGATCATAATGAAGGTAAACTTTTTTATACAGTCCTGTTTGCTTTGCTAAAAGCTTCAAACTAGTGCTTAGAATGAATAGATTTTTTGTGGTCTAGGTTATACCTAAGTAAAGAGCACGTCAATCTCATAGGTTTAACCTTTTTTGACGAAGACTTAGTAGACCTAGATACCCAAAAATATGCTGAACATGTATTGGAATAATGTTTACTAATCAGAATAAAGAAAGATATAGCACTGGATTCTGAATTGAAAATGATACCCAAGATCGGTGAGCAAAGGAGAATTAATTCGTTGAGGCATGAATATGACATATGACTGAACCTTCATTGATTAAGCAATTAATGTTATTAAACATATGTTTAAAAGGAATTGGCCTTTCTTTAGTTTAGTACCTACGACTTCTTTTTCGACCGGGAGCAGAAAGTCCTAGAAGATTCCCACTGGACCTAAAAGAAACATAATCCATAGTACATATATCTGTGTACAACATAATTACTTAACTGCCGTTTTATATATTTTATCTTATAACTAGACTAGTCCTAGTTACTGTTTATCTTATCTATTTGTACATAGTAACTAGAAGCAGTACTGTATGTGCACATCACATAGAATACAAATACATCACAAATAACATACAAAGTCAAAGTCAAAGTCAAAATATTTATTGTTTATCACAGGTACATAGAAAGATGTTACATTAGTTATATTTATGAGATCGCTGTAACATACCCTTTGGGTGAACAATATTTTAAATTTAGTCTACAGAATATAAATCAAAATTTTAGATACCTACAAACAGTCTGAGGTATACAATAAGTATACCTCAGACTTTTATTTACGTTATGGGCGTGGTTACATTATTACAAGTAGTTTAAATAATAGGTATAATTACAAAGGAAAGCATTATATTTTGATGTGAGAAGCATGTGATATTTGGATATATACTTTAATTATATGTTCCATGCGATTCATGACGATTAAAACAACAAGAAAAAATACTAGATGATATGAAATCATTCTGTCAATTTACCTAATACTTTGGGTTCTTTTTTTGGTAGAGATCTTTGCATTTAGTCTGAGCGCAGGCTTTGACTGCTTCACCGGACTTTTGGCAAGGACCTTAAGGCCTCCAGCCAGAGCAATAGGAAAAACTAACTACGTCAGCAACGTCCACTAAGGGCACCCCCTGCGGGGTTCGGACCTCCAGGTTTAGTACTTTGGGTATTTATTTATTTAAAGGCACTCCAACGACTTATTCACTAATACAATTTTGGGTATATTATAACAGACAAACTTAAAATCTAGAGTGAATTTGTCACTTACAGGTGTGCACAGCACTTGAAGGTAGTTTGTGGAACTTTTTGTACCTATAGGTACTTGCATTTCTTACACGAAATACAAAATCCCTATAATATATATTAGTAGATACTGTGCAGTAAGTCACTATAAACTGAATGGTATTCTTTTAGTATTTTCAACTGTTAGCCTCATAGTTATTTCTTTAAATATTATAACCATATACGCATATATGAATGCATTAACAATGCGAGAATGTCAGGACATGGATTGCTAAATAAACCTAATGGAAACGGATATGAATAATTTGAACACTTCTGCGAATTGAATATTTGTTTAACATTTTATATAAGTTTTAAGCAACTTACGATTCGTGTTCCAGTATTTATATTAAACGTAGAATCGACATTTCGACATTCTTTTGTTTTTAGATAAAACTTCTTTTGATGTTCTTCTACTTTTTGGGCTGAAAGTTGGTTTTAGTTCGGCTGTCACAGACAAACTTTTGTCTTACCTTTTCACAAATTACATTAGGGTGAGCGTTGAAGGATTCTAGATTTATCTGATATTCTGTATAGCACCCTAAAGAGTTCAATCAAGACGTTATGTGTACTTTTGACTCCTTACGCTGTCACTGTGATTTCTAAATTTTTGAGTACTTTCTTGAAATACTTTATACATAGGTCTTGGAAACTATGAATAAAGAATAAAGAGTAAAAAGAAACAAGGCCAGCATCTTTAGAAAAATAACTTATTTTACATTTTTTATTGCCTTGACCGACACAAACGAATCTTTTGGCCATCCACAGGTTGGCGCTACAATCAATAGATGAAGGAAGATCACTCGTTGCCTAGCAACGGCCGGGCTGAGAAATGTTTGTACAAACTAAATTTGCCGGATGTTAGTAAGTTATTTGGCAGATAATGAGGGTATGTCGTTTTATGTTGTTTCGGGATACCTGACAATATGTAAAAGTTTTGAAGAAATTTGACAGAGAATAAAGAAGGAAAAAACTATATTTTACTTTTCAAATAGTTTAATGGCAGTTGATATAATTTATTTGCCAACATAGTAAATATCGTTTGTTTTTTATCGATATCGTAGAAAAAAGAAATAGACAACTTTGTAATAAATAATCCAGCCTATTTAAACGTCTTACTGCTGGGCACAGGCCTCTTCTCATATAGAGAATGCACGAGCATTGATCACAATACTTGCTCTCTACGGATTGACAATTTCAGATCCCAAATTTTGATATCCATGTTTCGTCATGACGTTTTCCTTTACCGTTTGTCTCTAGTACTCTATAACGGTTAACTTTTTAATCTGTGTAGTTCTCAGTAAGATTCCATTCGAAACAAAAGACGCTTTAGATTCTAAAACTAAATCCAAAAATTACCTAATACTTTCAATCTCACATTGTCTTAAGCTTAAGGAATTTCAACAATTAAAGTTATATAAACAACATAGAATACTAATTTGATTCCCATAGCTCCCACGGGTGGGTGGCACCGTTAAACATAACTGGCGTTTAGCTTAACCTGCGTTTAACGTAACCGGCGTTTAAGCGATAAGATCAAAATGGCTGATACCAGACCTGTCATTATGCATAACTGGTTGTCTCCGACAATTCGATGATTGATACGCTAGCTTACTTTCACTGAAGTTTTGACTTAGTTGAACTTTGTGTAGGTATCTTCTTTTCGTTCGTCGGTAATATAAGTCAATATTATTACAGTTTATGTGGAAACTTTGAAGAAATTCTTAAACTAGATCAAATGTTAGAAACAATTCAACAACTTAGTACTAACGTAACTTGACGTTCTAAGATTAATCTATGCTGAAAGTTACTACCGAAAATATATTTTCAACTAATATAAAAATAGCGTGTAGGTCCTAAGACTTATTTTTATAATTATAATTTACATAATTCCTCAATTTTCATATTAGACAGTCTAAACTCTCTAATATGAATCTAGAATCCAGGTATTTTCCATATGATCATAAGACTAAGCAATTATTGCAACGAATAATTTGAATATGGTTACATAACACATAGCACGAAATTCTAACTACGGTTATTAATTAATTAAACGGTTTTTGCATATTATATACTAGCTGTGCCCCGCGGTTTCACCCGCGTGAATATATAGGTCCCGTTCCCGGTGCCTTTATGTTATTGGGGGCGGAGATGAATTCAACAAATCACTATCGTAACAAAGCTCAGGATTACTTTTTTTCTTCCGCTCAATTTCTTTTTATTTTATTTTTTTTCATTCATAAAAACCTTCTCCTGATAGTAACTAACACAACAAAAAAAGAATTAGCTAAATCGGTCTCGGCGTTATTGAGTTATGCGCTTACCAACACATTTAGCGATTCATTTTTATATATAAGATATGCATACAGACAGTATTTTTCTTATGCTATTGCTTATATTAACACAAGTGATAGTTCAAAAATAGAACTAGGTTTATGTTTTAAACTAAAGATTATATTATTTGCATCATCTGCCTGATCTGAATATTGAAATACAATTTAGTAATTAATAATGCATTCATAATAAGATGATTTGAATTGCCATAAAATTATTATAAAAAGAGAAACCTCATCTTAATGCATATTTGTTATTAATATCACTTTCTAATGTTTACATTATTCGAATACTATAAACCTAGTTAATAGTTAAATTTCGACCGCATAGAACTTAAAAAAATAATAGTTACCACTACCACTACCACACACCAATACCACTTCTAAAAAGCTCTTGAATCTTTAAAGTTTATCCAATCCGGTTTAGCGTTTTATAAAGTTATTTCAGCAGACAATCTACAAGAATCTTCTAAGTCAACATGAAACTTACATGTCTGTAATTGTTGACGTTCAGAATAAATTTATTTTTTATATTGTTTTTGGGCCAAATCTCTATGGATTGCGATTACTTTTTGTTACCAGGAAAATACCGTCAGAATACTCTAAATCCCTATATTTTTGTCATCCATAAATCATTTTCAAATTACATTAACTTTTTATTGGAATGACAGTAAATCGCTCGAGACAATAAATATCACTTTTATATATTTTTATCTTCTACTTTGGAGGAGAGCTCGTCATTTTATTGGTAGAGATCTCTGCAGTTAGCCTGAGCGCAGGCTTGACGTCTTCACCTGACTTTTTGCGAGGACCTGAAGGCCTCCAGCCAGAGCAATAGGAAAAAACTAACTACGTTAGCAACGTCCACTAAGGGCATCCCCTACGGGGTTCGGACCTCGACTTAGAGTGTTGCTAACAATCTTAATAAGTCAAAACATCAGGTAATGGCTGGATTTAAGTTTAAATTATTTAGGGGTATATTTTTATAGCTAGTTTGGCCGGTTCGGGCCAGCTTGGTCTAGGGATGGGGTGTTAGATCGTTGCTCTACCATTTAAGTAAAGCGACTTTAGCCACTTTAGTAAACAAGCCTATATTATTATAGTCCTTGAGCATGATATCCCAAGATGCTATTTTCACTGTCCTAAGAATGGGACTATCAACGTAAACATTTTTTTTTTCAATCCTATTGCTATTGTCAAGGATTTGCACGTTTAAATAAAAACCACTTAAGCTTTATTATATTAGTATATTTAGTACAGTGTTAAATATAAGTTCAATGGTATGTCACTATGACACTGACCACATCCTTATGCCAAAGCAATAAGGTCTATTTTCGTACTACATAATTATTTACTATACTATCACGAAGGATGTCTAATCCTTTCACTATCCGCATAATATTTCTAGTAAGATGCGTACAAACGTGTTTCTTCTCACTTAGTGTGTCATACGTGAGGGGTCAGCATGTAAGACATAAGGATGCGTTTACATGTTCGCTATTTATATGCCTAGCATGTAAACAAACATCAGTTTTAGGAACAGCTGTGCGTAATGCTTGCAATTAAGGTTCAGTTTGCGCTGCATCATCAAATTTTTCCTCCGTTTAAGCAGTCAAAGCCTGCGCTCAGGCTAGCTGCAAAGATCTCTACAAAAAAAATCCTTTTTTTCGAAGAGCAAGCATTTTTGTTTTTTTTTTCGGAAATAATATCAATTGACTCAAGACTTTAATAAGACTATACACACAATATTTAACCTCCAATTGTAACTTAGTGACAATAATACAGAATGCTACAATAAAACTTGTCCTTCCTATGAAACTTATTACCAGCTGATTCGTATTACAGGATATACTTACAACATAAATATTACGCCTCGTTGGCCTAGTGGTGCTAAGCGCGACTGCTACGCTAGAGGTCTGGGGTTCGATTCCCGAGTCGACCAAGGTGTTCTTGGGTTTTTCTATGAAATCAGGTCGGAGTTTGGATTTGTGCCCGGTTAGTGGCAATAGGCTCGCCCCCTTTTACATGGGACCTAAACATATCGGCGAACAGTGGGTGTACATTGGTACATCTCTGCCTAACCCTTCGGGGATACAGGCGTGATGATATGTTATAAATATTACAAGAAAACTTGGGCCTATACATATTCAAATTATATCAACTTCCGTATGTATACATTAACTAAAATTAAGTTCCGACCAATTCATTTACTAAGATATCACACTAATTTGGTTCACAAACGGATTATAAATGACATAACCATGTAGACTTTCTTAGACATAATATCATCAATAACATGTTGTATTCGCGAACCAGATAACATTAAATGTACCATAAATCATTTGAACTTGTTTTGATATTTCAATTTTACTTTGAGATTTATAATCAGTCTCTCTACCATGAAATCTTAAAACAGTAAGATTGCTATTGTGGAAGCGAGACAGCACGCTACTGAACATAGCAGCGTCTCGCTCACACGACGGCTGTTAAGTTCATAGTAAGCGTACAAAACCAGGACATAGTTTTATATCTAACTATAATATAAAATATGTATTGATTACATCAACTTGCATTCAGTGAAAGGAATTTCATAAAAAATATAATTTATTCATTTATTAAATCCAATTTGTTTCGTCGTTATTAAATGACAATTTATTTTTTGAATTTCGAAAGTTTTGCATTATGCATTATTAAAATTAGTTTTATACTTTTATAATCCTGAATCGATTTTGCTTTATATGGTAATTCGATTTGCCTAATTATATTTTTTATTGGTGTGTTGTTTATTATTAATGAGCTTTTTTAGAATCGATTATAAAGTACTCGATAAGAAGTTTCTATACTTAAAGAAAAACAATTTTTTGGGTTTATTAAAAAATATTTATTACCAAACGGTAGCGCGTTACACCCAAAAGTTCTTATATAACGCTAAAAAAACAATCTCGAGCAACAGTTAAAACTATTTATAGTCAAATACATAACACACACTAACACTTATCCATTACGATAGACCAGTTACAAGGAAAAAAACAACTCGTCTCAACCAGACATTTTTTGCGACCATCTAATCGAGTAAGAATCGATTAAAATAAAACTGCGTCAATCGATATCAATATCAGTTTTGTTACACTAATATAATACATTAAAATCCAGGGGTAACAAACATTTGGCACGTGGAAGGAACTGTAAATGACTTACGGGAGCAAACTTGGCTATTACTACAGATTTAGCACCCACCGTCAATTTGATTAGGGTCGGATTCACGTCAGAATAAGGAACACACATTTAATGGAAACTTCTGTTTATTTTTATTTTATCGTGTTATAAATTGTTTGGAATTGTACATACAGGTGAAAAAGGTTTGTTATTCCTGCGCTGAGCTAGAAATGACTAAAGTTTTTGTAATTTTAGAAAGTAGATAGAGATGTCGAGACTCGGTGGATGGTAATGGGAGGTAGATCTGTCAGTAAATAAGTTATGATACAGAAAATACAGTTCAAACAAAACTTTAAATAAATATTATGATCCTTGAATTATCTTTTTAATATCCTGTTAGTCCTTAGAGTTTGGATAGGTTCAATTGTCTATCCGTTTTCATAAAATATGATAACTTAGTTGACAAAACCCCACCCCTAACAATTTCAGGCTATCGAAATAGAGGTTAGTTAATACGATAACTGCTCTTTATTTTTCTCAAATCGTCCTTAGTTTTGACGATAAGCCACTTAATTACCTGATACGGCTTTTAAATAATCGAATAAAATTCCCTTATGTACTTCTCTAAGTTAGCATACCATCATTAAAATTTATCATCGGTCACTTTTATCTAACCCCAGCTTACGTAATATTAGTACAAACTAAACAAGTGAACCTTCTGCATCTACCTGCAAAGTGAAGTGAGCGGCGCTTCCTTGATGTTCGCCACTCGATCAATCGCCAATCGAGAGCTGCATCGCGATTTAGAAACAAATGCATTGTCCAAGACTACCAGTTTCATAATAAAACTAATTAACTGTACTGTATGTAAGGCTATTCTTAGTTGATATTTACATTGTGGTGTAATGTACCGCATCTTTGGTCTAGACCAAAGATGCGGTGCGATGAACTAACACGATTAGAATGTTACAAGCGAAAACTATTAGCAATTAAGATGTATTCGTTATTCAGAAGCTGCCGCTATGAATTTGCAAACAAAACTAGATGTAAAGTAACTACTCAAAGCGAACGTGCTTTGATAAAAAAACTAGTAGCAGCCAGTTACAATGATACTGCATTATTTTATTTTTAATATTTATGATTCAAAAAAAGAAGAACAATTTCAAAACTAGTCGTGTTTTAGAGCTGCCAAAAACAATTGCCGATTATTTTCTGTTCTATTCTTGAATGTCTAAAAAGTGTACAAGACAAGTTTGTGGTTCCGAAACAATTACAGAGCGGTTTTTTTACTTCTACAACAACTCTTGATCATGTTATCATATCGGAATTTTTCAAAAGAACTAGTAGCGACTAAAACCAATAACGGGAAAAAATAACTAGTGCTTGTAGGTAATACTAATACCCAAAAAGATTATTATACCGCGTTCAGAAATTACTTTTAAAAATGTTGTGTCAAATTTCAGACAAGGTTTAATTTGTATGAAACAATTTTGTACAGATTTTCTATTGTTTTAGGTTTAGTTACAGGTAAATGAGGCCTTTTCAGGTTTTCTTTGATATATAAAGATAGCTTCTGAAAATTTGTCAAGAAAAAGCTTTAAGCCGAACTAAAATATCTTTTGACGATGAAATTGTAAAATAAAATTGGGTATTTCTATGGAAAACAAGAACGTTTTATTCATAACGTCATCACTCAATCAATTATTTTCATCAAGAATGAAGCCCATATTATTGTAGTCCAAGACAACACCAATTATATTATTTACTAAGTCGCCAACTTAAATTTTATTTATTACCCATTGAGATGTTTACCGCTTTGTCAATAAAATAGAACCTTATTTGGAAAAATATTGAGAATGGCACAATATATAGCTTTAAAATTAGATACAAATAAATACTTCATTATTTTGAAGGTTACTAAACAACAGTACTATAATAAGGTTATATCTAGTTAATGAAAAGTCAGTTAATCAGTGTCGAAATAGAAAAGGTCATATGTCATTCAGTAAATAAACTACTATTAAACCAACTTTGTTTCAATCCGTGTGGTACCTAACTATTACCAGATAGAACGACAAGTATCTATTTATTTGTCAAAAGCTTTTAGGTTAGGTTTCTAGTTTTCATACTTTAGCAGGATACACCTAAATCTAGATAGTAAATCGATAGTAAAACCGAGATACGAATATCAACCTTACTCTGTCCTAATAAAGACCTGTCAATTTCAACATCATACAATAACTGTATCTGATCTGATGTATGTAACATACTGATGCGTAAATTACATAACGTACATATCATCACGCCTGTATCCCCAAAGGGGTAGGCAGAGGTGTACCAATGTACACCCACAGTTCGCCGATATGTTTAGGTCCCATGTAATAGGGGGCGAGCCTATTGCCACTAACCGGGCACAAATCCAAACTCCGACCTGCTACTGAGAATTTCATAGAAAATTTACCTTACTCCGTTCTAATAAACGTGTTAATTTCAAAATAATACACTATCTGATGTATGCAACATACTGATCCGTAAATTACTATTAAAACAAATATACTGAGTAAGGTTTAAAACCTTATGTAATCAAGAACTCATAAAGAACTCGCAAATTATCGAATTTGTTTTGGTTTCCTTCGCAAGCCCATGACACAATCAGCAAAGCTCCATTCGATTTGGACATTTGATTTACGATATTATTACATAAAAACACTTAATGTTATCTTGTTTTCCTTGTATTTTGACTGACAAAGATGAATACCTTTTAATCTTGTTAACAACGCTTTCAATTGGTTCGGTAGACTAGTGTGGACTTACCACTAGATTGTTAAAATAAATTTTTCAACCTTTGATGTTTTTTTTGGTAGAGATCTTTGCAGTTAGCGCAGTCTTTGACTGCTTCACCGGACTTTTGGCGAGGACCTTAAAGCCATAACATAAACATAACATATCATCACGCCTGTATCCCCGAAGGGGTAGGCAGAGGTGTACCAATGCACACCCATCGTTCGCCGATATGTTTAGGTCCCATGTAATAGGGGGCGAGCCTATTGCCACTAACCGGGCACATGGGCAAATGTCTTCAATGGCAAATGTATCTTTTGCTACTTTACGCCTAAACGTGATGCATGACATTTAAATCATATTGTTTCAGTATCTGGCCATAATGTCAACCAATTGGAGTAAATCTGTTTAAAAACTGATGTTATACCAAAATTGTTGTTTAAAATGCTAAACCCTACATTTTTATTGCTAAAGGTATCATGGTTATAACCGTCTAAAAATTTCAGCTACCTATTTAATAAATAGAGTTGTGTTAAAATGATTTAAAAATATATTTTATCTTCGTTTCCTCACAGGCATAAAATCTTTTCAAGTTAGCAGCAATTAAAATAAAATCGCGATGATAATAAAGGTAAAAGTTTAGTAAATCTTGTTATGTAATTAATTTGTAACAGGCTTAATTGGAGCCCATAGAATGTTGTTATTCTTGATGTAGGACCTCCTTTCTTTCTATTACTTACTGATTTATATAGAGGCAGAATAGCAATAAAGGCCCAACGGACCTTCAAGTGAGTTAACTCAAGATGATAAGTTTCCTTGTCTTATTAAGCCTTTATGTTTCCACTATATCTAGGGTAACCGTCAGCTTAAGAAAAGCGAGACAGCATACATTCCTTATATTCTGTGCCTATCGAAATAGTTTTTCAACATTGGCAATGGACCATTAGCAGATATTGCGTAACCAGGATCTTCCTTCCTCCGCGTGAAAGTTATCTTCGATATTACTTCCACAATTTATTTTCGTATTATTATTTACTAACTGCAAGCAGAAGGAACCATGACTAAATCTGGAGTTCATAGTTCAAAAATGCTGTTCAATAGTCTACATTCCAAGCTCTATCCAAAAGTCGTTTTGTTTTCACAAATTCCTTAAAATAATATTTTCTCGTATGTCTATTTGACATGTTTTAACCAGGCGATGAAGTTAGCTACTGCTCACTTCACACTTCATTGTACGCGGCTCGCGCATGCGCGGCGAATGATAATAACTGGTCAAATAAGTTTACGAAGTTATGCGATACGTAGCGGTTTTATACTTTTACTTGTATGTATTTTGTGATGAATGGAAGAATAACAGCTGACAAACATTTTTAGTTCCAGATGAACACCCTGTAAACAGTAATAAAATTCTGTGTTAATTTGTCACCTTTTTCTTAAGACACTTCTGAACGAATTCCAGATAATTTATTTAAATTAGTTACGTAGTTATTACTGTTCTTCATAATTATCTTGTACATTTCTTTAAAATTGACAATTTCAATGTGAATATGGACTTGTACGCACAGAGATTGTTCACCTTTTCGCAATCAGTCTTCGACATTAAACGTTTAATTAATTGTCAATTAACCGGCTCGAATATACGTGACTTATGCAATTTAATTAGTGGAGAAGATTGCCCTAGTATCGACCTTACCATCTCCTGACATTAATCCACTTTAACTGTTTGTTATTCCCTGCCTGCTCTTTCACCTGAATGGCTTTGATTTCAATAGACAACTAACTGATCTGAAAGTTCAGACTTCTCTGACAAAATTTAGTTAACACTAGAAAAGATATTAACATACCATCATGCCTTTATTCCCCGAGGGTTAGGCAGAGGTGTACCAATGTACACCAACAGTTCACCGGTAAGTTTGGGTCCCATGTAATAAAGGGCGAGTCTATTGCCACTAACCGGGCACAAATCCAAACACCGACCTCCTACTGAGAATTTCATAGAAGAACCCAATACACCTTGGTCCACATGTCCCGAACTGGAAAAGGTTTAATGCTGTGTATACTCATAAAATGAATAAACAATTTTTCCATTATCACGATTTTATCTGCCCTAATTCAACGTGTAACATTCGCGTAAACCTCAGAGTTGATTATCTTACAAAATATTTAATGTATGGCTTTACGCGTGGGATCTGACTGGGAGTGAACGAAGCGTGACCTTACGCCATTTTGTTCCCATGTAGGAGTTATAAGGTGGGGATGTTTTATTCAAATAAATAGGTTACATGTTAGGGATTTCTGTAGAGAAATATGATCTTATTTTGAATGTAGTAAGGATTTTGTTGTACGGAAGTTATAGGATTTTATGATGTTTTTTTGTTCGTTGTAATTAATATAACATAACATACCATCACGCCTGTATCCCCGAACGGTTAGGCAGAGGTGTACCAATGTACACCCACAGTTCGCCGGTATGTTTTAGCCATGTAATAATAATATAATATTCCAGGACATTTCACACACGGTTGTCTGATCCCAAGCTAAGCAGAGCTTGTGTTATGGTAACCAGACAACTGATAAACATACTTATATATTTCTAAATAAATACATATTATAGATAAATTACACCCAGACACCGAACAAATGATCGTGCTCATCACACAAACATTTGTGCCGGGTGGGAATCGAACCCACGACCTCCGGTATAGCAGTCAGGGTTTCTAACCACTAGACCAACAGGCCCGTCAATAAATAGGAGGCAAGCCTATTGCCACTAACAGGGTACAAATCCAAACTCCGACCGTTGTAATTAAATCATGTAAAATGCCGATTTTCCCCTTCAGACAATCTTCTTGTTTTTAAGATGTTTTGCTAGTGGAGTGAGTATCGGAAAATTAACCGGACCTGAAATATGGGTCACACAATTCACAGACCTACTTAGTAATTACATTTTTACTTTAAATACGATAAAAATTGTCTTTGATTCACGATTCTTTCCGTCTAAAACAATTCAACAGACAAGTAAAATAACGACTATGTAATTACACTTTTTACGCTTCCAAAGAAATTAATAGTCTCGGAAACTGAACAATGAATAGAACAGATTGAAAATCTAGATAAAATGATAAATGTTATGTAACTTCTAAATATAAGGAAGAAAGACTTTCTATTCAATGTTAAAAGTAAGATGTAATGTAATGCTGAATTGAGAACAGTTTGTAATAAGCGTATACGCGTCACTACGGTGCGTATAGTACGTAATAGCTTTAATATAAGGCTCGATGCATACGATATAAATGTCTAAAATATTTTTCAAGACAATTTTTTTTTTCAATTTTTTTTTTTATTTCTTCTGTTTTGGCAAAATAGATATTAAGATATAAGATAAGACATATTTATTTGTTAGAATATGGTACAATTAAGATATTACATAAAATTTTTTTGCTCCATAATGTTCTGCCGTTTCCGACGCACAAATATTTGAGAACTTACAAATAATTACTATACTAAAACTATTACACATAACAACAAATAATACAATATTAAAGGAGCTTTGTCTGCTTCGAAGTATTGTTTGTAGCTAAATACATTTGTAATTAGCTTTCTGTAAACTAGATTATAACTATCATATATTTGTACAGCTATAAGTCCTCCATGCTTTATTAAATAAATAAATAAGGACTGTTGCCGTCGTGTGACAGAGACGCCGCTATGCCCTTGGTAGTGTCCTGTCTCGCTTCCACAACGTCTATAATAAGACTGCTGTAAGAGTTCATGGTACAAGCATTTAACATTAGTAGCATTTATTTTCATATTTCGTCGAAGTATAAGTTTTGTTACATGCACCACAGAAACAAAACCTAAAATTAATTATAATTCATCAATTACCACAACCTTGCTCAAACTTAAAAGAAAAAAAACCTTGACCCAAGAACTTCCTTTACCATCTATCGATTACCGATATCACTCGATTAATCGTTAACTCGTCAAGTTTGTCGACAGCCTAAAGGGTGGCCATTCGATAACAGACGATAATTGGCCAACGACAACTCGACAGCACTCGAAAAATTTCACGATTCAAAGAAAGTTGCCTATTTAATTATTTTGTGTACTCACTTGAGATTTTACCGTCACTTTCTTATATACTTAGCAAAGTTAAAAGCCTTTTTTGGTGATTTGTTTGAGTTTGCGTTATGTCATAGAAATGCTGATTTAGGCCCTGTGAATAGAAATATGAAAAAAGAAAAAGTTGCAAGATCATAAGCAAAAACTAAGGTGGTTATTCCTCCTTTTTTGTATGAAATTCTATGCTTGTTAGTTATTTATTAAATATAGACTAATTATAAAATAATAAGTACACAAAACTTTCAGTCAGAATTAAAAAAAAAATGGTGTTTTAGCCACTTTAATCCCACGTGTCACTAAAAAAGCGTGCATAATAACATCATACCATGAACTGCACTAATGTGCATGCAACAGTGCAATAACACCTCACATTTCCTATTGCATCTGATATTAACGCGTTACTTACATATCATTTGCGTGAAATTCAATATTCTTGCATCACTCGATAGTCGATTACATAGTAGAGTAATATATCTATCATCTTTATAGGAAACCTTCGCATGTAATATATTATGTTTAACAGTCACATGGAAATATATCTCGTTTTGATGAAGATTTTGTTTTGATTTTATAAAATGGGTTGTATACTGTATTCAGCTGAATCCGGTAAGACTGGAAGCTGACCCCAACATAGTTGGGAAAATGCTAGGCATTGATAATGATGATGATGATGAGTATTTCAGTTTGTAGAGAAAGGCATCAGGGTGGTACCAAGATTGATTTGATGCTCTATACTATAGGTATTCAAATTAAGGATTTAAATAGTTTCTCATTGACCGTTTCATATTCATAAGCTCTTTTATAATTTATATACCAGACGATTCCACTTATAATTTTCCTGTAAAGTAATTACAGTTTACGTTTTGTTAACCTATAAGCTTTCCAGAGATACGAAATAAATAAATAATCCGAATATTTAAATTGGGCGGCACTATTCACTTACACTTACCGGTGACCTAGACAAAAAGTTTTAATATGAAATTTAAATGACCATCAGTCTAAACCGCAGATCAGTACTCAGACAGATAAATTATATATTAAGTGCAACACCTTTCTTTTTGACCTATCATGACACCGCAAGTATTATAATGTTTATATTCATTACTTTCATGTATAACAAGCAAAACAGGAAAATAGGAGTCGAAATTGAAATTCAAAATCTTTTTACGAAATTTGGTATGACTGAAGCTTTATTTGATTTAAAAAGATACTGACAGGACGGAAATTAAAATGTTTATTTAGAGTAAACATCTTTTAGACAAAATAATCTTGATAATTTTTCACTATTTTGCTATTAAATAAAATCAATGGCCAAAAACCTTGGTATGAGAGATGTTTTTTCTTTTCTTGTATAATATAGAGTGCTTATACATACATTATTTTGATCAATGAAAGAAGTTTATGGCGCATGCAAACACCTTAAGTCTTGCTAAAAGATGTATAATGTATAACCTACAGAGAAACCGTTTATACGGTTTTAAAGGGCCTATTTTTATAATTGTATTTTGTTTATAAAATAAACATAACAAACCATCACGCCTGTATTCCCAAAGGGTTAGGCAGAGGTGTACCAATGTACATCTACAGTTCGCCGGTATGCTTAGGTCCCATGTAATAGGGGGCGAGCCTATTGCCAATAACAGGGCGCAAATCCAAACCCCGACCTATTACTTATTTTTTTCATAGAAAATCCCGATAGCACCTTGGTCGACTTGAGAATCGAAACCAAGACCTCTAACGTATCAGTCGCGCTTAGATCCACTAGGCCAACAAGGCAGTATTTTGCAGGCAGCAGTTTTTTGTTTATTATACTCAATAAAGACACCATACCATATAAGTAAGTAAGATGAAAAAGGCCGTATATGAAGTAATCATTACTATACTTCCACGCAACGTTTTGTAAAGAATATAGGATACCATTGTCTTCTCAATGTTCGCGATTCTCACACAGATAGTCATACGGGTCAGTGAGCCGACAGTCAAGTGTTTCACTTACATGTCTAGATACACAGATATGTTCTAAACCTTTAATATAACCTAACAATCATAAATCTTTAACTGTATTTTTTATTTGAGTAATATACATTGCGTGCTCTCAACTATTTGAGTGATAATGAGCGCTGGTTGGGCGCGCAATGTATGTTAATATTTTAGACGAGCTGTTTATTGTAAGCTCGTTGTGCGTCCCAAGATTCAGGTTATCATATTTTAATTAATTTATAACGAAGTTCTTTATATAGTTCAACATTGTACTTTTTCATGTCAGGAAAAATAAGTGTATTTTATGAAACTTTTATATCATCTACTGAGTTTTGTGTTTTGATCGATTAAGTATGAATATTAAATAAGTTATTTTTACACAATCGAAACATTTGAAACACCCATTCTCTTTACTGTTAAAAATCTTCCATCAATTAAATGCCATACTAGTAATCTGTATCCGTTGACATTGCAAGCTGACCCAAAACATTTTGGAAAAGTGCTCGTCGAAAGAAGCTAAAATTTACCCATATTTATTACCTATGTCACAAATTTCATTGCTTTATTTAAACATCTCAATGCTATATAAATATTTTCATGTACAGGAAGCCCTCAGTCGACCCTTAGTTTAAAAGGCCAAGCCATAAGCAACACTTAAACAGTCATAAAATTAGTTGTTTCAGAATATAACTATCCAATTTGTCAATACCTACTACAGGTTCTAAACATTCATTGCATATTCTTCCATAAACGTAGATTGCAAGAAAAACCGCTTTATTAAACGTTTAATTGGCGATAGTTCACACAAATCCATATAGAATAGATAGGATCATATAAATATGAAGTAACTTGGAATTAGAAGTCAATTACAATGGGTCATGTTGCGTTACTTATTCGGACGCAATCAAATAGTATGAAGACCGTTGCGCAACGTAAGGGTTTTTCCACATCTATAAATGGGTATTTTGACGCGCGACCATCTTGCGCGGTCGATACAGTAGCTATACATTATATACATAGATACGATATTATATGAAAATTGACAACCATGTGGATAATTAAGTGGTTATACTTAGGTATCTGTATTAAGCAAGGCTATATGGTCTGTTGGTATTTGCTTTAAAAGTCTTAAACTTAACCTTAAGCCAATCTGGGAGACGTGACAACAAAAAACATAAGATAGGAACTTATGAATGCAGCAGTTGGCCAAATCATTTAGATGAACAACATCAAATACCCAAAGCAGGTAGCTAAAGCAATTGTATTGTGGAATCACAAACATCCAGACCTAAGATAATGTAGAAAATTATTTACTACATAGACTCGTCCGGGGATCAAAGCCGGGACAAGTAGCAACACCTTATTATTAATAGTGAATTTAAATGTGTGTAGATATCGGATACTCGCCCACGAAGGTCGTTGAAGGCTATAACGACAGTCATTCGTTGATACATTACTTAATTTTTTTACGTAGTAATATAAAGCTCATTATATCATAATAATCGCACTTTAAAACTCGTTATTATGTCTTCACCTTTACAGTACTTGCCCATTTTTGGCGCAGAGTTCATTTCCCTAAGTTACGGTAAGACATGTTTTTCTCGCGTTCAATGATCCGGTGTGATGTCACATGCAAATTATACCGATTACATTTATGATACGCATTATGTAACTGATATGAAAATATTGACATATTGTGTACGCAATGTAATGATTTTGCGGAATTTAATACATTTTTTTCCTTTTAAATTAAAAGGATTTTTAAACTTAATGATTTGATAAATCTACCTATTAAAACTACATACACGTATCTTAAATGCCGGTGAAATATTAACAAACATGATTGGTTTACTGCCTCGTTGGCCTAGTGGTGCTAAGCGATACTGCTACTCTAGAGGTGTTGGGATCGATTCCCAAGTCGACCAAGGAGTTATTGGGTTTTTCTATGAAATTCTCAGTAGCTGGTCGGAGTTTGGATTTGTGCCCGGTTAGTGGCAATAGGCTCGCCCCCTTTTACATGGGACCTAAACATATCGGCGAACTGTGGGTGTACATTGGTACACCTCTGCCTAACCCTTCGGGAATACAGGCGTGATGATATGTTATGTTATGTTTATGATTTATTGAGCTCTCCTTTAATTAGGTAAATAATTGAAAATAATCTTTCTCTTTGTCTTTAAAATTCCTAAGTCAAGAGACATCAATTATTCTATTTAACTAAGTCGAAATGTAAAATAAACAGATAAATTATTATGTAACTTAGATCATCGAGACTTACTTGAATATTCAAAGTAAATATAAATCAGAGAGCACTCAGTACCTTAATCTTCTAGTTGTGAATTATATTAGTTTAGTACTTACCTTCGAATAGAAATTACTCCAGAGACTTGACCCAATGTTACCCAATGTTATTTCAAAGTTTGTTCAACTTATTATATGAAATGTAATAACCAATAGGCTTAAAGAAATTTGCGAACACCCAAGTTACGAACTTGTGAATCAACTTTGAGGGTAAACATTTTTACGAAGTTAAAAGAAATTGAATGATGTTTGGGTATCATAAAATGTTTTCGGTGAGGAAATTTTGGTGAAATAACTGCCTTAAATGGTATGAGCCATTTCAATGTTGAAAAGGAAAGTACTTTTAAGAAAATACTTAAATTACTATGCGAACGTCTGTGTGTTTGGTAAAGTCCGAGTTTTCTTTGCGTTTGACATCTACAGAGTTGTTTTTGGATGTCATATTATGTTCTTATTTGTTATTTTACCATTCAGTTTTATTAGTATTGTACAAATAAAATTTAAATACAAGGATAATAATAATGTTTCAACATGGACTATAAACGATCTACAATTCGTTCCTAATCCATTCGCATTGCGTATAATTTACATATAAGTTCAGTTACATCAGAACACGTAAAAACCATTGTTATATAATCCTATTCCGACCATTTTAGTCTTCAACGCTTTTACTCGATACTAAATAACAACAAACTGATCATAAAAATCGTTTAACACATTTATACCAGTCCATTTAGACGAAACAGACCCGATTGGATATACGAAAGGCAGAAAAAACATCACGTAAATACTTTTTATGTGAGCAAAATATTATCAAGGGCAACTCAATATTTACTTTTTATTAACATTGAACCTTGCTCCAATTGTTTCCACATCCTTTTAACTCGATTCAAACCTACATACCACCGAATTTCATTATTTACCATAAAGAGTTCCGATTACTTGTGACGTAACATTCGATTTAAAATGCTGGCAACACTGTAGTTAATTTGATCTCCGTAGGCCTACCGCGCAGTACGCGCATCGAATGGCCTATCACGTACGGAGTGCGTTTGCGCATAGAAATCTGATAGAAATAGAAGATTAACTCATACTAGATTTTGTAGTATTACTCACTTTTGAAGTTTCACTAGCGTAAGGTGATGTAAGGTAGTTTTTATGGCGGTGTGCGGATGAGAACGATTGTCGGCATGCAAATGAATGCAAATGGTGGATGTTATCGTTGGTGTGACGGGAATGTGATCAATAACTTCGGTTTTACCCGCTTCTGGCTTCGTTCACACATGTTTTAGATGTTCTATTTATGTAAGGCTTGTCGGCTTGTTTTCGGTTATTGTTTTTGCTTTCCTATTAGAATTCTGGGAAAGAATAACAACAGTTGGAAGTACATGACCTGCTTTTGTTTACCAATAAGACGGGATCGAAATAAAAAGGTTTTTTTACATTTTATAAAATTATTGGGAAGTGTGTTGTAATTTAGTTGCTGAGTTTTCAGTTTTCATTCAGACATTAGTGTTATTTTAGTACCAGAAAACCTGAAAATAATTTATTTAGGTATTACTAAGCATGTTTACTATACACTTGCTATAGTGTACATTTACTTTAAGCTTTTAAGTTCAAGGCCCTGACACGGACCTGATCTATCACACTCAATAAATAACAAAAAAATCCAAATAATAAACACATTCCACGTTTCTCTTCCACATTCATGACGTCGCACTGGGATTTCAATAAAATTGGTACAGATTTCAAAGACATCAAATGTATCTCGAATAATCTCATGAGTCACATAAAAAACATCCCCGCAAAGGTTCTCTCATAAATATTAAAGTTACAGAATTAATTTTGCTTTAAGGCTGGTCTACTACTAGAGATGTGCTGAGCTGTATTCGTCTGTCTTCATTTGCCCTAGTTTCTATTCTAAATTAATCAGTTGTTTTTTTCCGTTTGTCCCCGGTTTCTGAAACGTTGATCGATACAAAAAAAAATATTCATCTGTCGAACCCCATGTTAAGCAGTGTGATTGATGTGTCTTTTGGTCAGCCAACCACAGTCATGAGTACATAACAAAAGATTAAATTGAAAAGTCTTTCTGACTCCGAGGGTATGTCGCCCAGTTCAGAGTTCACGACGCATCTCCGCTCAGCTCAGTTGCTGTCCATTCCACGGCTTTGCTACACATCTTCACACAGCTCATCTTTCGTACACATCTATTATGGATACGAAGCCTTAAGCAAGGATGAACCGACTAAGTAATACCTAAGAACCTAATTAGGACATATAAGGACTAACCAGCTTCTAAAGAAGGTTTGCACACATATCCGATTTTGTTATATAAATTCATGATTCATGGTTGCCCCATCACTGTTACAAGTGTGAACGTGAGCAGCACTAGTGACTACCGGCTTGTTTAATGTATGATCACGACTCTATTGAGGTAGGGTCGGCAGTGATGTACAGATTTAAGATGTTTAACAAAAGTTTTTAGACTATTATTTGAAATTTCAATAGATTATGAGAAATCTGAAGTTCTGCTTGAATATTAACTAAGGATTTACGTTTAATTATCCGTATTCTGTGGATAACGGTGTGAGCTACACGTTTGTATCATGTATTTGTTTTGTAAGTTAGTTTATAAGATCTAATGTGTAACTGGTTGTTATTCCAAATAAATAAATAAATAATTATAGGAATTCTGATAATTATTTCGGAGGAACCAATGATATTATAATAAACAGATATGTTGTTAGCGCGCAATCGTGAAGACTCGAAAACGTCCTAATGGAGACGTATGCCTTTAGTCTGCGTCACGCATCTCGACGAGTGACACACTCGAACGAAATTTACATAAAAGCTTTTAAATGTCATTGTGTGTATCCAGAAACTGTATCATTTATGATAACAAAGTAAATAAAATACAAGGAATCTCATAACACATGTAAATACGCAATATACTTCGATTTAATAATATTTTTTATTTATTTTCCTAATATTCTGATAATTGGAGGTTAGAAAAAAGAAAGAGACGGTAAATACATTTTTTGTCGTGAGGACGACAAGGACGCGTGATCGCACACATATAGAATAAAAGTACAGATGCGACTATTAGGCATTAAAGTCATCATTACCCCAGAGTTCTGTTTTCCTTTTTTCTAATGTTGGATTATTTAATCATTTGTTTTTTTGAAATAGTCGATATACTTAATTATAAATTAAACATGTCATGCGTGGGTAAAGAAAATATGAATAGCTTACCCTTATTACCTTAATTTATCGCAGAAAATGTTAAAATAAAACTATTTCTATTTCCACTTTGTCGCTTTAACATCGTGATTTATTTCTCACCTACCTACCTTTAGTAGTGTTGCTTAGTTGTTATAGGCACAAACCGTGGATACAAATTTAGTAGACGCGGTTTGTACCTTCTGTCTCGTTAAATTTGTTAGTCTATGACGTTTGTTTAGATTGAAGCGTAATTGACAACACTAATTGTCTCTTTTTTCTTATGGGTTTTATCGCGCTATCTCTTTTGTATCATTTTGACATGTGAGCTGCCGCTGCTGCGCGGAACACTTTTTTCGGTTGTTTTGTATGGGTGTAACATATCTGTTTATTATAATATCATTGGGAGGAACCCAATATGGTGTAAGTCTTTTTGGTGACCCCAAACTACATTATTATGTAGGGATATAACAGTGGCGTGCATTGGTTTTCGGCCATGGTAGGCACAGACTCGTACGTATGTACTCGTTTGGCCAACTTTACCGTAAATACGCAAATGAACTCCCAAAAAATTGGAACAAGGATTATTTTTGTGGACCACAGGGTACATTCAGATCTAGCGAACGCACACCGAATGCGCTGCTCGCGCTTGCAGTTAGGTACTGCAATATGTTAGTGCGCCTCCTCGACGCAACTCACGCAAAGGTCGGTAGTGCAAATTTTAGTAATGCCGTCTCCGAACTGTTCGCGAGCAGTACGCGCGCTGCTCGCGCGGCGCGATCAAGATCATAAGTCTACTTAAAATGCACGCGCGCAGCTCGCGAACTATTCGCTAGCTTAATCTACAAACCAATTTCTGATTGAATCACTATTTCAACTTGTAGGTATAAGTTTATATAATTAAAACAATCTTTGTAAAGCTAACTGCGAAAAGCAGCCAAATCCGCGATTCATGACTCGCGACGAGCAAAGGGTCGCGGTGCGGAGAGCTTATGGTTGAGGACTAATATTTGTGTATTATTCTGAATAAGAAAACGAAACTGAACATAATAGTAAATATATTAAGCCATAGTCAATATGACCATTCGAGATCGACATTTTTCTTACCTACGTTATGTACCTATTATTTAGCCAAAAAAATAATCAGACGTATTATTTTACGTGCCAACATATACTATTGTCTTGTATGTTTAATTTACTCCCATTTTTAATAAGATTGTAACTAAAAACAATCACTTAATATAATCATCTACTACAACACTACAACAAAATGTTTTCGTCGTAGTTATTCTCGTAGGTATCAATTCACGCAACAATTTCGTATAACAATCAAGAAACGACGAATAACATAAAAAGAACAGTTCGTCCAGCAGCACACCGCTAGTCAGGCAATATTTTTTAACATTTTGAGTTAATAATTACTGAGAGCCTTACCTTTTAAGTTTTGTCAACAAACCCCATCTGATGGGTTTGTATTGTAAATTTGTAATTACGCACGTATGCCATCAAACATATTTCAATTTCGCCACAATCTTAACATTCATACACATAGCTGTTTATTAGTGCCCCTGTTTATTAAACTACAGCCACTTCACAAAATCACAATTAATAGAAACTTGTTACGAAAGACAAGACGAAAACAGGCGCGCGAACTATCAAAAACTTAATAAACAATCTGCCACAGATAATAAATATCGAAAAACGATCAAGTTGCAACACAGAAGTAAAACAATAAAAATATTTATTAAAAATAAACATAATAAACATTAATAAATAAGTAAATAATATTGTGATAATTAATTATATAAGTTATAAGTGTTTTAAAACGCAAGTTTCATTTAAAATACAATAATTACCTACTGGAATAAGAATTGACAAGGGCGGTGAACAACCCAAAAGACTTTTGCTCCAAAACGAATATCAGAGTGAAAAGAAAGTAAAAGGACTGAGGACTGCGAGGACTCTATAAGTCTATTGGCTGGTAGGCTAGCTTACTGTAAGTGTAAAAAATTACGTATGTCAAATGTCAAAGCACCACTCTTAGCAAAAATAGGGTTTTTTGTTTTTGTCGTATAATAAAAAGTCAAGATGGCGGGGTATTATTTTCCGTTTTTGAAGTGTGCGTGCGTATATGGACAAGGAGATTTCGTTTGAATGTGTGAGTGTAAACTAGGCACAACTGTCGCGAGCCTACCTCGTAACAGATTATTATCAGTTATTGAATGAATTTGAATTTGACATATGTGACGTCATGATTTGTTTATTATTGAAATGTTTGGTTAGAAGTTTTACTGCCGTTTTATGTTATGATTATGTATGATGAGTGTTGTTGTATAAAAAGAAGATAGTTAGGATTTTTGGAGGTAAGCTCTGCTTATTTGCCTATATGCTATGCACGCCACTGGGATATAACAGACTATAAAACTACATAGCATACAAATATACACAAATACACAGACTTTTATGGTAACTACGTTTAGGTAAACTATATCGATGTCAAAAAGTTTTTTGTAACCTTCCGCAATTGGCAAAATCCTCGCAGAACAAAAAGAAATAAACATATCCTCGAAACGAGAACATCCTTTTTTGAAGTCGGTTTACACCAAAAAAGTATTTCAATACGCGAGAAGTTAACAAGAGTTTAATCCGGTTGCAATTGGTAAACGTTCGCACACTTTTCTTGAGTGACATAACGGTGACTAAGTTGGCAGCGGCAGCTTTCTGAGATCACTTCTACTTTGAGATGCCGATCTGAATGCTAATCTTGAAATAAAGGTTTATTTAGCTTTTTATGTGGTGTCGACACTTTATAGTTGTAGTAAAAAGTGTACTATTTACTGATTTATGTTTTGGTTAAGTAGGCATTGCAAAAGAGTACGTAAAAAAGAAACTGAGCAAGTTCTAGCAATGCTCCTGTTAACAAAATATCCTAAGAAAAATTAACCTTAATAACTAGTAAGTAGTCGAAATTAATTACAAAAGACTCAATTCTAATTCCTATTTAAAAATCTTAAATTCATATTCCGATCAAGTGACCCTGATGTCAAAAGCTTGCGCACCACAATCGTCCCAAAGAAAGCAATTACCAAACACACCCTGAAAAATAACAAAAAAAAACTAATTAAAAAACAAATGAAAACAAAAACGAAAGCAAACTTCAAGACTTTGACAGTTCTTCTAATATGGCGGCACTAGTTCACGCATGCGCACTTTACTCTTGGCCGCGCACGCGCTGTCCACTCATGACCAGTCTCTGAACAGACATGGTTTATCTGATTCAGTATACATAATAAATATATTATGTATTTGCATGATATATTTGTTAGGTAATACAACGAAAGTATATACGAAAGAATGACAGTCTGATTGTCCAGATAATGGTCGGAGAAATGGATCGAGTTTTAAAAGTAGGAAATGTTTTTGATTGATCTTATGACGTAAAATAGACAGGTTGTGATAGTGTATCATTATTGTTTGTAGTATTGACTTGAGCTTTAACCGAATATAAAGCTTTGGGAAAAGGATTAGTGCTCGTTTTTTCTCTATACGAAAAACAAGTATTCGCCCAGCAGTAGGATATTTGTAGAGCAATATTAATATATTGCTTTAATATGAACAACTGCTCCATATGTCAGATCTAAGATGCCTAAAAATATTTAACATTTTTTTTTAGTTTAAACTTCTTGTCATTTTCCCGCCAGTTATTTGATAATATGATTAACTGCTTACATCACTCTATATCATGTAGGGGTTAGGCAGAGGTGAGACCGCAAACACAATTTGCGTATTAAGTCCCGACCTACCGTCATATTACCAGGTGTGTCGGTAATTGAATTATTACATACAAATTGGCTGTTTCTTAAACAAACCAATCAACCCTAAAGTCAATAGTAACAATAAGTAGTAAACTAGCTGAAGAAAAGATTAACAGACATTCATTCATTCGCTAGCCCAAAATCATATAAGTTAATGATATCAATTGTCCATAACATAGGTTGAGTGCAACAGTTCAAATCTACAACGTTTTATACATAATATAGTTACATTTTTAGGCCCCAAAACTCACTTTTTTACTTGTTTTATCAAACAGTCCATAAAAGGCTTACATTTTTGCCGATGTACCTTGTAGTACGCATGAATGTGTTAAAAATAAAAGAAACATTTATAACTCTGAATATAAATTCGTGAGCCTTAAACCTTATTTAGACGGAGCGAGATATATCGTGCGAGTTGCTGTACATTGCCGTCTATGATGCATCTCTAACGACACCACAGGGGCGCGTCCCCGCAATGTACAGCAACTCGCACGACACGTCTAAATCAGGCCTAAGGCTGCGGTTCCACTGAAGCGGAGCAGAGCAGATCTAGCCGCGAAAGGCCAATCACGGCTTAAAACCCACATCTTTTCTCCACTCCGGTTCAACGTGATTGGTGAATTGCGGCTCGCTCTGCTCTGCTCCGCTTCAGTGGAACCGCAGCCTTATTCCTGCCGTAACCGCTCAACTAATCCCTTGTCAAATACCTCCTTCAGCCGAATACAAGTCTAACGAGGGTACTCAAACATAACGTACAAAACACAACGTTTCATTAAAAGTTTTATATTAAAAACATAACTTTTGCGAGGTTTTATGTTAATTAGGTTCATTATTTAATATTTTCACTCGTTTTCAGGTAATTTTAGAGGTTACCTATTAACTTATTTTCGAAAGTTTTGTTGAATGAATTCTTTGATTAGATGTCAAGTGCTTTGTTGATGTTTAATCATTAACAAGGGACCAAAAGATTTGTGTTTCTCTTTGACACTACTTTTTCTAGCTTGTCTTTAACCTGACTCTAGCAGTAAGGTATGGGTCTTATGTAAGATTTTGCGAGACGTTGAGATGTAATCCAAAAATGTCTTAAAAAAATCTTTTATTCATTTTTGTGTGGCAAACGAAATTTCAGTTGCAGTTTATTCTACTATTTCCTATTTACTCCGGTTTCAAGCTTGAAAAAAGTTTACGATAGGAAGCTTTGTACAACAGCTATAAGAACAAATATATCAATAAGACTCGATAATATTACAAAGAAAAGAACGAGTTACATGAAAGCAACAAGTTGTATATCGACACCCAAGTTCAGTGGCAACTGGTTGCTTTATAGATCAAACCTATATACTAAGTTACTTTAAGTGTTTATGGCTAAGTAATTTATTACTTAGGCCTAACTACGCTTTCATGCTATAGGGTCGGAAATTGACATGAACCGAGTTATTTTTATAATATTATAGTTAAAATTTTTAAATATTTTATGTAGACAATTGCATTAGTTAGTTAACTGTAAATATAAGTTTTGTTTTGTGAGTGTTTAAATAAAATATATTTCTTTTTTGGTAGAGTTCTTTGCAGTTAGCCTGAGCGCAGGCTTTGACAGTTTCACCGGACTTTAAATAATGAGTATATTTGCAACTTGTCTGATGAGACATGTTGGATTTAAGCTAGGGAACCTTGGAACCATTAGGGTTTTTAGACATCAAGAAAACCTTTTTTATTCATAATTATTTCTTTAGAACAACTTACACCTATCAAAAACAAAATCAAGAATATCATAACGGTTGCAAATAAAATAAATATACATTTTAACTCAATATCCTCCATTTATAAGAACGTAATACATTACCATATTTGTAACAACACACACTCGCAACTTGCTACACGCTGATCGATGGGTTGCAAAACTAAATAAGTTTCGGTGTTACATGAAACATATCGATACCCTTTTCCTTAAGCAAAGTTCAAGAAACTTTACCCAACAAGACAGTAGAAGTGGTAACCAACTGTCAAAATAGAAAATATCGTTAACTACCGCAGTTACGCGGAACACACATATTTAACTTAAAGGTTATTTTTATGGTAGCTATCCGTTTTATTTACACCGAGATGTTTCTGTAATATGTTGCTAAAAGGGCTAAAACTAAATAAAATTTATTTGTGTTAATAATACGTGATGGCACATTACGTTTTTAAGTATAATTATCAGACCATTAAGATCGGAATCGTAGATCTAATAATTATTTTTTTGGCAATTAGTGGATAATAATTTTCTACTTTAAGTACTGAATGCTAATAATTATTAAGAAGGTAAATCCCAAAGCAATAGAATAAATTTTACATATAACAGGTCAATTATAATTTACTTTGAACACTTGAAACTTTTCTATTAGTCTCTCTTGTTCCATAAAAATGTTTACCACCAAAATAATTACGAAGAACGTCTTACATCCAAGTCGCTGTCACTTGGTTTGACATTAAGGAACTCAAACTTCCTACATTCTGCCCACTCTCTTATCGATAACAAGCGTAACGATTATTATGTAAGGTACTATTACTCAATACTAAGTCATGAAGCATCTTAAGTATGTTTTCAGTTGCGTAGTATTTACAATGTACTAGAGGGGTTAAGTATTGAATGACTACTTAGGTTGAAGATAACTGAAATTGAAAGTTCTTTGACGGCTTGTACGCACGCGTGCAGTGTGTTTGTTATTGGCGAACTAAGAGGCAAATGAAAGCCGAAAGGATTATGTGGGTGTTTAGAGAAAACAGGGAATCTTTCAAGATTACTGAAGAGACATTTTAAATCGGATTGCTGCACTCAGTCGTAAACAGTTACATAAGGGGTTTCTTATATGTGACTAATTAATAAACTTACACTTCTAAGATGTGGTTATCTTGATTGCAGGTTAAAGGTTAAGTAAGGTTTAATTAATGACAGGAAAAAATATTTTTAGACATTAATTAAAATGGTCCACTACCAATTTAAATAAACTGTTCTAATGTCGAATGAAAATGTCTTTTTGAACAGTTCATGTCCGCAATAATACAAAAACAAACATTCCCAGACATCGTGACATAACATACGAAATGGTACCACTTCCACATTAATGGCCAATTAAGAGCAATTGTTCGTCAATTGTTTCCTTCAAATGACTCAAATCATTAACTTTTGTCTCAACACGGGCGAGAATAGAGGGTTAGTTGGTCATAAATATGTACCTAATCATTTTATATTTACTAGAGACTAATTAATTTACCATTTACAATTCGCCAGACCTTAAATCCTACGTACAGAACAACTAGACCTCGAATCAGCTTGTAACACATGTCTGAGGTCGGTAATATTTGGTACAGACTTTTTCTGTTAACCTGAGTGCAGGTTTCTGCTTTTGCTTGCAGACTGCTTCACCGGACTTTCACTGTTTGGTCACTGTACTTGTCATTGTGCCTAATTTTCTTATTCAGATACGCCTACAATTATCAGAATCGTAAAAAACACTAAACGAAGCAAGTCATTCGATCAATTCAAGCAACTATTAAATAGCTGAATCAAGGCCCTGCAATCGTACATGTCATAATGGTTGACTTCTCAAAAAATCAAAACAACATTGCTTGGCATGTCCATGTATGCCTACTAAGAAATGTAATGACTCTATATTCAATCTTCCATATTGCCCTTCGTACACAGACGAAGTGACAAGAAAATTAATTTAGCTGGGTAGTATAGTGGAATTGGAGCTGGGCTGGACACGTTTGCCGTATGGCTCCAGAAAGATCGAAATAGCTACCGAGTGGGTCCCTAATACCGGAATTCGCAGACGAGGCTGGCCGAGGAGACGATGGTGGGAAGACATAGATCGCTTCTTAAGTGATTGGTGTCATGTGGCAAACGACAGAAAAGTCTGGAGTCAGACGGGGAGACCTTTGCTCGGCAGTGGAAAACTAAACAGGTTACAAAAAAAAACTAGAATGTGTATGATCTTTTCAATGGACATGAGGCAGATATACTATAGCCCTATTTATGGGTAGATAAGCTAATGTATTTTTTAAGTATGTGGAACATGCAAGACCAAAACGATAGGTGTTCAAGATATTCAGGACCAACAAAGGTCATCTTTTCGGCTATAGGTAAATCGGAACGGAAAATTTCCAACTACAAGATTTCTATCCAATCGTAACTGCAAAAGTTTTGAGAGGATCATATTTACTAATACCTTATACATAAGCTCCATTACACGTTTTAATTACAAGCGGTAATTAAAGTCGTGTAATATTTTAGATAGACTGATATTTGTACCTCAAGAAATAATTTATACGATGAAGCATTACGATCGATCGTTAAAGTAATAGGTTTAAATAAATCCACACTTTTAGTGGACGATTAAATGTTCAAAATGTATTAAAAAAACTGAGAACCTCCTTTTTTTGAAGTTGATTAAAAAATACGCAGGTCTAGCTCGCAAGACAGCCGACATTCGACTGGACGCGTCAATAACAATCTTTCTATTTATTCACACAGAATTAAATTGTTATGTTTCGTAATGTTATAGTGCAAATCTTGCGGTTTATCAAATCATAATCGCATTCTCTTTTAATTCGACAACCCGAGGTCGGATGTTACGTCATAAAAATCCTCTCACACGGCAATTTATGACAGTTTACTTAAGAATTACATACTATATGTTTCTTTCTCCGAATTAAAGATATTTTTCCATGTAAAGTCAATTATAGAAATGAATTTCGAAGTGATAACCTCCTTTATATCCGTCGGTTGAAACAAGACTTTCAACCAATTATACTGATACGATATCACTTGTAAGAGATTTCCTTAATGGTTTTTTTACGCAAAATATCAATCCCGTTCTTACGCCAAAAAAGCCATTAAATACTTTCTTGAATGTTATTTGTGAAATTAAATACATTAGTAGGCTAAGAATGTAATAAAATATATAAACAATGTAACAATCATTAACCATTTTAGGTGTTAATTAATAAGCTGATGGTGGCGATGCCGTTAAATCGTTTTGACACTTTTATATACGAGTACAGTCTCCAATTATCGCCAATTAGTCGAGACCTCAGACTTAAAAGGTCAGACTTACTTGGCTTTCTACTAAAATAATATAACAATATAAAGAGAGTGGACTTAAATTGGGATTACGTAAAATAATGTGACAGTTTCAAAGTTCATGTGGTCATCCCAATACAGATTATCAATTTCATTTAATAAAAAGGATATTTTATTGTTATCTAATTATTACGGTATTTTTTCTCTTTTTGATAAATGTTGTAAGATTTTTTTTACGTAAATGAGCATTAAAAACAAGATTCGGTATCTACCGCACTTTCGTTGAACTTTCTCTAACAAGTTGAATATTTATTACTTTTAAAAATTGATTTGAGTATGCTCCTTGTGGTCAATTTGATTTCTATATTAGGAAAGTAATTACTTAACTATTAACTACTGGAAACCGGATTGTATAGAACGATTGATTAAATTTCTGCAAAGTGGATATTTTTATTTGTTTATATACTTTCGCTATGTAAGATAATACATATTTTTTTTATTATTTTCCAAATATGCCAAATTATAAATTTTACGTCATATTTAAGAATTTATTAATACTGATTGTATTTTTATTGTTATTTAAGTAAAGTGACAGTAACATCACAAATATTTTTTTTTTTTTACTGAGCGAATCCGAGAGATTAATAATTTATTCTGCCCACGTACAACAAATTCAATGAATATCACAATAATTACAGGACTATTTACTTATCCTAGTACTAATAACATTGAAAAAGTCTCAGTACATTTCCAGGGTTTGATCTTGCGACACATCGCGATCAGGTACGGTCGCGAACCTCAGAGCTAGGGTGACGTCATGCTCAAACATGAAATAAGTCATCACATAAAATGAGATTACTAAGTGAAAGTAGAGTATATTGCTTAACTTCGCCCGACTGGACATTGGAGACTGACAATGGGATTATTAATGATGCCCATAGACTATTGTCTAGGCTTATAACCGATTACTGCATTATTTGAGTAGTTGAGTACTCGACAAGCGTGGGTTGCATCTAAAAGGTAATGATCTGTATTATCCTAGCTTGATACAAGACCATATTAAAAAATGTACATAATTGGGCTAGAAAAGAAAAATATCTTAAGTTTCCGAAAAGTATTTTTTCTTTAAGGCTTTCTTGTCTTAACCACTCAACTGATTGAATAAAATAAACTTACTTTAATGTTACATAACCGTAAACGAAAGGAGAACCCGAAAAAGATGGACATCTGCAAATCTTGGTATTTTTTTTTTTCTTAACTGGGAATGTATTCGTGACTTTCAGTTCAGGAAGCCGAAAGCTTATCTACTGCACCATTGTGATATGCAAGTGGCCTCCAGCTTCCATGATAAAGATCATTACTGTAGATGTTTGTCTCGCTTCGTGATGATTGTTTCAACAAAATCATGCTTTTGTAATCTGTTACAAGAAATTCAATGAACAAAAGCGGTCAATTTGTTATAATTAGATTTTAGGTTAGAAAAAACAACATGTGAAGCAATATGCACTCTGATTATAAATCCGAAAATTTTTGTGCCGATCTCGTTCCACATTCTATGAATTTATGTTCGACCTTTTTTTTCAATGATGTAAATGTTTATTTCTGTATGACAAAAAATAATAATTCAATATAATTTAATTGGTTTATTTATTTGCGCACGCTCTACAATTTTCCTACTCTATGTTCACATAATAATTCCATACATAATAATCAAACGATTTCCCATACATTTGTGGGTGAATAAAAAACAGTAGCTAAACATGCAAAATAGTGTATGTAAGATTATTTACCTGTTACAGTGCCGGAACAGATATGAGAAAGTCAATAACTTGGAAAGGCAGGTCAGGTCATTATTTCTCTCAATACTACACGACTAAGATGGTCAGCCATTTTTGCACAATGAACAATGCAATAAAACTTCTTGTTATCAATTCCCAAAAAAATATGTAACTATAGCCAATTAATGCTAATTATAATAAAACAGAGCTATTAAACATAAAAAATTAGATTGAAAAATATTCAACATTAATGATAAACCTAAATAAAATAAAACTTGAACTTTAGGTACACAAAAATTATGATTATAATTTCTAACTTATATTTTAATCTAAATTGAGAACGTTCTAAAATTATGAAAAAGTAAAACTTGTGGCACATGCGGCCAGCATTTCATTAAAAAAAAACTTGTGAAAAAAAAAAGGAGTGACGATTTATTTTAACTCGTCTATACTAGTTGAAATAGTATAAAAATAAGACAAAGGTAATAACATCAACGAGTTGACCATATAACTAGCCGCATAAAAAAATCTTGCATACAAAACTGAACATCTACATTGCAAAACTATAATTAAATAAAAACTTATTCATCACCGTTTATGATTACAGAACGGATGTTTAATTGGTTTCAGACGAGAAATGTATCCTGTATTACGAGATTTCTTAACCACAACCGAAATTGCTTAAAAAAATATGATAGAATTACAAAAGTTTGACATGTCTTTTTCTTTACATTGTACATATAAGGATAAAATATATTAATTATTTTACACAATAAATAATTAATAAATTATAAAAATAAGCTTTTACTTTCTTTTAAGGATAAACATTCTTGATCATTAAATTATGACGCATTTGTAACAGAGCATAAAGTTAAAGCTTCGTAGAGATAGTTGTTTTTTTATTGCCTTACGTTATGTCATATCGCAATTTGACCTATGACAGTTGATGGTATCATTAGAAAAAACAACGGAATTATTTCATTTGTTTTTTTAGGACAAGTTTTTATAATATTTTGAATTTTGAACTTCTTTTTTTACGAATGTGATTGATAAAGTAATCTTGATTCGAAAATTGGATAAGTATTCCTTTAAGTTATGGCCAATAAGAAGGAAAATTAAATGACCTACATTTAAAATATGAGACATAATCTTTATATTTTAGTAATTATGTATTGACATGATACATAGATAGTGATTGTAAATAAGCTCGTAAACCTATAACCGCAACAACTTAGGTCATCTTCTTATACTTACTGTTGTGTAATTAATTCGATTAGCTACGTTATGTAAGCCTCTGTCTAGAGGTGTAATTTTAATTTATGATTATTTTGTTGTGTACAAATAATCAACATTTATTTAGTAACAGTATGACATTTTCAATTATTGAAGAGACGGAAAATTAATTTTACATGATTTTCAGATGTTTGAATATTATTTTATTTTCAATCAATTTTGCGTTGACATTTTATTTATTGGTCGTATTTCTTGAGAAAGTGATTTGTTTTGAAGTTCGGTGTGTGAAGTGCGGATACACGAAGTACTTATTATAGCAGGCTTGTGACACAATAGCTACGAAAACAAGGAAACTGCCCACTGCCCAGTTCCGCAATCAACAAACTTATCCTCAAAGAAAAAGCTACGAAAATAACATCTCAAATACGTGAACAATGAACGTAATAGATACGTAATAATACGACAGACCTCGTATCGCCACACCGATTAACTAGAACAATAGGGCACATCTTATAAACAATACCAAATTAATATGTGATAATCGAAGCATCCGTTGACATATCAATAATTACGATAGGCGACTCTGTGAAAGTGTCCAATAGCCGTACAAGATCCACATTGTTTTCACCGAAGAAGAATTGGACGGGTGTCATTAAAATCATAATTCTCGTATGGCCCGAAGGCCGAATCTTAGGAAGAGCCCGGGAGAGAGGCGTCGACGAGCCACCAGTATATAAACCAACGGTCGGAGGTACAGAGCATCACACAACCACGACACCTCCGTGAGTCAACATGAAAGCGTTCTTGGTAGGTATTCGTGCAGTGAAAGTGACTTGTGACCTGTGTGGTGACCCGCGCTCCTGGGATCGCGCTCTTGTGCTTCCTAGTCGGATTGTTTAGTGCTTCGATCGCTCGGCTCTATTCATCGCGATTATCGAGTACATCTCTCGATAAACAAACAATCGATTAATAACGTCGAGCAATCGATAAACAATTGTTTATAACAGTGTTGTATAAAAGTGAATTTTCTGCGCAGGTATTAGCTGCCGTAGCGGCACTTGGCTCAGCCAGGCCTGAGGCTGGATACAGTTACAACGCGCCCGGAGGCGGCGGCGGCGGCCACGGAGGACTCGGTGGTCTCGGAGGCGGCATCGGTGGCGGCCACGGAGGCTTCTCCTCCGGCGGTCTTAGCTCCAGCAGCTTCGGAGGCATCGGCGGCGGCGGCGGCGGCGGCTTCTCATCAGGAGGCTTCTCTTCTGGAGGCTTCTCCTCCGGCGGAGGCTCCGGTTTCGGCGGCGGCTCTGGCTTTGGCGGCGGCGCTGGTTTCGGCGGCGGCTCCGGCTTCGGCGGCGGTGCCGGTTTCGGCGGCGGCGCTGGCTTCGGCGGCGGTGCTATTGTCCAGAAGCACATCTACGTCCACGTTCCTCCCCCAGAACCTGAAGAACAGCGTCCTCAGGTGATCAGCGGCGGAGCTACTCCCCAGAAACACTACAAGATCATCTTCATTAAGGCACCGGCACCTCCCGCACCCGTCGCGCCCATCATCCCCGCCCAGGCCCAGAACGAAGAGAAGACCCTGGTCTACGTGTTGGTCAAGAAACCCGACGAACAACCCGACATCACCATCCCCACCGCGGCTCCCACTCAGCCCTCAAAGCCCGAAGTTTACTTCATCAAGTACAAGACCCAGAAGGACGGTGGTGCTGGAGGCATCGGTGGTGGAATCGGTGGTGGAATCGGCGGTGGAATCGGCGGCGGCTCTGGCATCGGCGGCGGCATTGGCGGCGGTCTTATTAGCGGAGGTATCTCAGGCGGCGGCATCGGCGGCGGCATCGGTGGCGGACACGGCGGTTCCATCGGCGGTGGCTCGATCGGCGGTGGTCACGGCGGCTCCATCGGTGGTGGCCACGGAGGCTCCATCGGCGGCGGCCACGGCGGCTCCGGCGTCAGCACCTCATACGGCCCCCCCGGCCAGTCCGGCCCTTACTAGACGGCGCAATGGGCGCGCGCAATTGTGATACCTGCTCTGCCGGCGACAAACCTAGATATAAGTAGAGAAAAAATTACGGTGCCTAAATGTATTTATGTAAATAGTAATTTTAATGTACTATAATTTTAGTTGTATTATAAATTCTTATTTTTGCATAAAAAGTTATAAACAAAGTGAACGCTTTCATTATTCATCCCTTTGTAATTGTAACATTAGCACACTCCGCCTCTCGGAGCACACAACGAGGTTATACAAACACAGCTCAGTTTACAATTTGAAATTCAAAATTCCATTTCACAGTATGCACACAGAGCAGAGAGCACACAGAGCTCACAGATTGAACATGTCAATATCATTAACACGCTACATAAACAGGTGTTTGTAGAAAGTGGTCTTTTCTCCGTGATGTGGGCGAGCTTGCGCAACAGCGGGACAGTGTGACCTCTGTTGCATAATGCAGTCAGAAAGAAGCTGTTTGCAACATCTTTTATAGAAAATAAGAGAGTTTCGCTAAATATTTCATTGCGCAACACACACCTATTGCAGTTATTCACAATGCCGTTGCGTAAACCTTGACATTTGGGTGTATTTTCATATTTTCCCTTTTAGCGTCAAGCGGTAGTGTAGCTTCTCAGTGACATCATCAAGCTTAATGATGAGTCCTTTAGTCTTAATGATGGCAGTTTGTTAGTTTAGGGACGAGTAATGTGAATGGAATACGCAAAAAAGGTAATTTCACGCGGAGATCTTTCAACTATTACACAAGAATGATGACACGGAACGAAAACATGTTTTAGCTGAATATTTATAGCATATGGTGAGAGTGTGGTAACTTCCGCGTGGGACGTGTTTGGGCAAGTCATTACACTAACCGCCGTGCATCATTGTAAGGAAAGTAACTCGCCAATAACTGCCGAGATCGTTGAGATGCTTACTCAAATATTGGGGATCATTAAGATTCGAAGTTTTTGTAATGAGGATTTCGATTCAAGTGTTTTTAACTTACATTTTTCTTCATATAAACTGCCTAATTAGATATTTTTTAAGGTCTTAAATCTTAAGCCTTAAAACTTCAACTAATTGTATCTATTCCATATATCTCTAAATCATTAACTTTAATACATGAATGACCCACCAAAAAAGCCGATTAGAATGTTGCATCTATTCTAAAGCATTATAGAATTCGTAATGAGCATTCTAGCTCATTTATAAAACCATGTCATTAGAGTCGTCTGGCAGACGCTTATGGGACTGGTAAGCCCTGGCCTAGACCGATGGTACCATCTAAATAAATCCTTGGATTGTAATCGATAGTCTGTTTCAGCCTTATTTGGTTAAACGGATCCAATGAAGGTTGTTCAAAAGGAGTTCAAGTATCCTTAGATTTTTTGTGCTCATATGTGATGTGATGGTAAAATAAATAATAAAAGTAATAGTCTTAATACACTTATTATTATTTAGGTTTTTTTTTTACTTGCTTTTTCTGTCCCATGGCAGGGTAAACTCATGTCTCCTCCTTCGTTTTTTGTTTCAGAGAAACAAAACTCCGTCTTCTCTTTGCCTTAGATTTCTTGCATGTAAACATGTTTCAAATAGGACGATTATTTTTCTATTCATGTCTTTCATTTCTAGTTTGTTAATTTATTTTTATTAATTTACAAATTATTTTTTCAACACAATTTTCAGTTTTGGGTGTTCTTCCTGTGTCTTAGCATTTTGATTCCTTGACTATCATTATCAGTTTAAAATCAATTGTAATTTCATTGGGTTCTATATCATTGTTATTTACACCCTTTGATAGCTAATATTCTAAATAAACTTCAGTAGTTAACTTAGTATTAATATCACCAGTAGGCATCATAACTCCAGCCGTATAATTCTCATAATTTCGTCACTCTTTTATTAAGGCTGACTGGCTGATGGTATCGAATGGGAACCCGTGTGAACTACGCCTAATGGATTTACTTAATGGACAATAAACTTATATTACTGGATTGCCATTTTATTGAAAGTGAACTGTATAGTTATAGACTGGACTGACGTAATCATTAGATTTAAATGAAACTTTTCAAGCTTAGATTTCTAAAGGAAATAATTTGTTTGAAACTCTTTTTTATTTATTTTTTGGTTCATACTGGGTCCTTCTTATAACATGTGTGCATTCTCATATTCTTAACCAAATATAAAATAATAGGTAATTATATTAAAATTTATAACTCTATAAATATAACTAACTATCCAGAGGGGAATGAACTAATTAGGTTTGATTATACACGTACAAAGTAAAACAAAATATTAATTTCAAATAAGATTTATTTAAAACCATTAGGTAACTCCAAAATCTGAAATACAGTTAGTAAAATATGATGCAAAACCATAATACTGTGTTTACAAATATAACCTTAAGCAATTTTCATAACTGATAATTAATTTAGACACAAATATAAATGGTCTGACTCTTTCAATTAATAATTGTACCGTAGCCCGCAAGATTATGAGACCAACGAATTGGGAAAATCGACTTTACTGCGGTGAAAATAAAGCCATATAAGCAAGTATTACTGTAAATGTGCAGTTGACTGTACAAAGCTACAAAATGTAAAAGTGACAAGGGAGATTAATTTTCCTTATAGTATTGTTCTGAATGTTTGCCGTGCGGGGAAAACGTGTAGTAATTTTAAATCATGTAATAATAAACTTTATTGGTATGTTAATAACATTTATTATCCCTTAAATTATGTTAAGTACATAATTGTGAACATTTCATGTAATATGTATTATGATGGGTAATATTGTCGTATTTTATCTGATATAAACTAAGTGAATAAGAGAAATGTCATTTGACAAAAGATTACTTTATTATTCAAAAATGTGTTCGATAATAATTATTCAAATTAAATTTTTCATAAATGGAATACAATTAATTTAAAATTAGCGTCTATTTTGAAAGTCTGTTCTAATTTTAATTCAAATCGCGCATCCCACAACTTCGCAACATAAACGGTTACAACTAGGTTAATAGCTACCAAAAACACAAATAAAATAAAAATAAACGTGTATGGACAAATGAGATTAGGTATTAGAATGACCATTTACAATATTGCGCAACTTATGCTATACTATAAGTATGCCACTGTTATGTAGTAGCGATGCGAGAACTTTGCGATAATTGACGTACATTGCCGCCTATGTAAGATGCCTTAGAGTACCATGGCCTTGCAACTCCGTAATGTACTGCAACTTACGATATGTTTCGCACTGCATACAGGTCTTACTATATGTAATGTTGCGACGGGATGCAGCTCATTAATCACCGTGACTGTTCTAATCCGTCACAGACTATTTTATTAACAGTGCTACAATAGACCAGAGGCAATAAAATTTGAAAAGGGATGATTATATTTTTGGCAATAACAATAATAATGACTAGAGTTTTCGAGATAAAATTAGGCACATAAAGGCTCTTTTAAATAGTAATAAAAAAAAATATCTCATTAACCAACCCGTCTGAAAAGGTACATTTATGTCAGACAACATTGAATCTTGATAGTGGTTACACCAATCCTTTTTAAGTATGAAAGGACTATCACGCCTTTTTCAGTGGTTCGCTAACCTAAATTTATATTGTCTTACGGTAAATACCTTACTCTGTGGTGTTTCTGACCGTGCCACAGATTTCATTATATCACAAGCCCAGTACCGCTTGAGGCTCATAACTCAGTAACGCCTATACATTAGGTGACGGATCTTGAGCAACTGATCAATATGATTACAGACTACGACATTGCAACTACCAATTACCATATATTTTTCTTTTTGTCCTCAACTCTAGACTCAACATACAAAATATTTATTATGCGCGCCAATGTACAGTTAAAGGCGCGATGAAGAAAACAACAACATAAATTCGTTAAGAAGTTCTTAATTACCGCAAGCACTTCATTCAATTGTTTTCATAAAAACAAAAAGTTATTACATAAAATATAGGTCAAGAGTTAATGATCCAGTTTAATAAAAAACGTATATTTATTTGGATGACTCATATTGGTTCTGACCCCGTTCACATGTTGGTAAAACTTGCACTTTTTATTGTAACTGTAAAATAAAACGAGGCATCGCAAATTACCTCTAAAGAGGTTTACTTTTTCTGAATCATACTGCATTAAACTTTTTATTTGACCATCGATACTGGCAGTCATTACTTTCTCTTCTTTTTTTTAAATTTCAAAACAACTCGAGTATATTCCAAAAACAAATTCAATGAATGGAACCGCAAGCTGTTCGAGAGATCACGAAGAATTTTAATATTATTTAAAATTTATGATAATTTAATGATTTTATTTTGCTGCAACGAATTTTCAACTCTTTCCTTACGTGTTTAAGATTAAAAATCGCATGTGTTGTGCGAATGTGGATGCGGATCTCAAAATAGTGTGTTTACAAGTCTGCAGCCCGTCTCGATAGTGAGAGTGAACTCGAGTTACTTTCGCTAGTTCTCGTACAATGGCTGTAGTATACACAGTCGGACGTGGCTTATGGCATCGTTAGTATGTTGTAGCCTCGCCTTTGTGATCGTCACGTGATTTCCTCCGATAGTTTCCGCATGAACGTCAAATGAGACTTTGATGTTAATTCCTTTTGTTTTTCGCTTGAATTCGTAATGATTTACGTATTTAGGTTAATAAGACTAAATATAAATATAAGTCGGGTAATATATGGAATATGGCCTTAAATCTATTTCTTTTCTGTTTTTTTAATCACCCGATCTTTTTTCGCGTACCTATTCAAATACATTATAATAATTATAATTCAAATTTAACCAAACATATTCGTTTTAATGAAGTTCCTAACACTGTACTTTTTTAAATTGTATTAATTATCATACATAAAAAAAAAATCCTTTTAAACTCGAAATTATTTTACATCTCTTCAAATAACAAAGTCGTAATGAGTTCGTTTGTTTTAATTGTAATATCTAATCGAGGAGCTTCGTATACTCGTCTTAATTTACCACAGATGAAATCATAATATTCAACCTACACGGTATAATTAAAACTAAATTATGTAGATATAACATGTATAACTTATTAATTTCAAATAATAATGCATTAATTTTGAAGTTAGACATTTAATTTTATTCCATTCGTGCTTTTCCAATAAAACCAATATGTTTTATTAATTTAGAAATTGATGATTTATGTGTTTTATAATAAATGGCTATTTGTGTGGCTTTTTATTTTCTTTAATGTGTAAATAATTATTTAAAGTATTTATAAATCTCTTTTATATTATTATGTGGAATAGTTTTGCGGTTCATTCTTTTGATTTGGAATTTTGGATCGTGATTTTTTTGCTCCTTTTTTCGATGTTTACTTTGTGTTTACTTGTAAATCTTGTAATGTTTCGTCGTTCAATTTTTTTTCTAATATACTTTGAAACACGTATCTTATTTCCGTATTTGAACCTCTTTTCTTTAAAAAGAACCTCCTAGACTGAAATCTTGATGATTTATAGAGCTTACCGAATGTGTGAAACATCGCAACACCGCTGCGTAATAATACACTAAGACAATACCTACAGAGACAGTTTTTGCACGCTATCATGTTACAGACATCTAATTATAGTTGAATTCAAAGTTAATGGCGGCACTGAACACGAGGCGAGTCGCTGTGCAGGAACAAACTTATGCGCCAGCGGGAGTGCGGGGCGAGGTACTGCGCAGCGTGTAGCTAACTTCAGAGCCGCCATTAACTTTGAATCCAACTATACCTTACTTCTTACCCACGTCATGCAAAATATTACATGCATAACCTAAGTAGACCGAACAAGACAAACAAAAGGAAAAAAAACCTTTAAATTATTGTGTAACGTAACCATTTATTGTACAATTCTTGAGATTTCTTTTATTTGTTGTGTCTTGTGTTTGGATGAGTCACGTATTGTTTAATTAATAATTTGATGTGTCGTGAGAACCAGTCTATTTTCGTTTGTAAATAAAAAGCTCTCTTACTAACAATAGATTAAATGATTATAAAGATTAGCTAAATTAGTTAGTGTTAGTGTAGTTTTGTTTTTTATTTGAAAGCTGGTGTTTCCCTTGTGGTCCTATTTTAATTTGGTCAATTCTGACAACGTGATCCATATGAAAAGACTTTTTATGAAGTCGGTTTTTTATTTTGTAAGAATAAGTTAAGCTTAATCACTGCGTACTAGCTTTTTAGTAACTCCTGACGGCAGCGATAAATAGCACAAATAGCAAGTCGGTAAATGGTTACTTCAAATCATTTAGAAAAAAAAAATGGCGGATTGACAGTTCGCAATAATGCGCAAACAAATGGACTAGTTACACGCCATTGTCTTTACTGTATTAAGTAATTATGTTAAACGTTGAACAATGCTGTCTGGTAAAAGGAAAAAAAGTTATGTTGACATGTGTCAGTCACCGGTATTGACGGAAGAAATATTTGAGGAAATACGCATTCGTTACATTTGAGTATTTGTTTTAAATTCCTAACTATTTAAGAATAAGATTGTGTAAATGATTGTCTCTGATAAAAGTTGATGGCGATCACTAATTCAAATGAAACAATTTCTAAAAAAGTTATGTGATTCTAGTTTTATTAGGCATATTGAAATCCTTGACAAAAATGTTAATTTTATACCGTTTTACATTAACAGAGTGTTGCATAATATCGTCCACTGGCCTACCTCACTATGTTAAATACTAACCTGTTGTAATCCAACACAATGGCATACAATCTTTTGTTCAATAAGTCTTCAGCACAACAAAAATTTAACTTATTGTTTTCAAATTAATGATCAGTCAGAAATGTCAAAATAATGATTAAGCTTTAACATGTTAAATGCTCGGCTGTCTCGTTTAATGTTGCATAACACCATCCTTTTGTTCCGCATTTGGCATTCGTTGTATTATAGTTGCAAGTTCATTAATTTTTTTAACGAGTGTTATGTAAGTGATAATGAATCTCTCAATTCTCACGGTCGACTTACATACAGTTAACCATAAGTTAGTGGGAAGAACGGATTATGAAAATCAACCCTGTTGCCTTTCAAATAAAGCTACATTTTTACTGATATCATTGTCAAAGTGACAGTGATGTGCGCTCGACTGTACAAAAGAACACTGTCGAACTTTTTTGAATATTGATTCTTTGATAAGTCAAAGGAGGTTTAAACTCGCTTTTTATTTATAAACCAATTAACGCAGCTAATGCTCGCTGGTATAAGACCGTAATTGATCTAGGTTTTTCGCGCGAATTCAATTGAAAAAATTATTAATTACAGACCAATTACTTGAACTAGATCAATATAATTATATTGGTATAATTTATTTAAGTCATGTCTAGAACCAGCGTAGACACATTTGTAACCTAGTCTTATGTCAAATGAAATGATTCCGTATTTATTTTATGTATATGTTACCTTAGATGAAAAAAAAATAAGCCAGAAAGTAGAGACATTTCCCCTGCAATGGGGACAGGACAAAATCTTGTTGAATTATTATAGTGCTTGCTGCTATATCTTATACATCAAAACTAAAACCAATTAAATTAGCAACAACACTGTAAGCTATTAAAAGTAATTACAATAATTTCACACGAATACCACAATCTCGTACCCCATAAATTAGCTGGCTTCGAACCCGGAACTTTGCGTTACGTCAGCCATTAATTGCGCAGCTAGTGCCGGGAAAAGTTATGACCTTTCGCATCATGTCATACTGTTGGGGTGGGACAAAACCAGTATAGTACTAAGTTACTTGCGCGTACACGAAGGGTGATTAGCTGTTTCCTTATTACTGAGAGTTTTTATCGTTTTTTATTATTTGCTATTTGTTTTTTTATTTATCTCTAACTGTAATGTTTAATGTTGGGAAAATACGTAAAGGCTCAACATACTAACCAATTTGTTAAAAATGTTTAACAACTGCTTACGTAAAATATTTAATTATTCCAAAATGTAAAAAAAAACGTGTGTTTTTTTAATTAAACACACTTTTAATAGAAATATGTTACATTTTTTAAATTAAACCTTTCATTTACTTAAAAAAATCTCGTTAAATATCGAACCAAGAGTATTCTATTTCAAAAACGAATTCCGACGTCATATTATGTATTTGACATCATTATTCACCAGTCATAAGAAAAAGAAAAAGTAGCCATTTGAAAATCGAACTCAAGTGACGTAAACAAACGCCCTGCCAAGGTTACATTTTGTAACAGCGTAAATTACGTTATAGGGAAGTCAAGGTCACAGCAGGCATCTAATGTTTGTGTCAACAAGAAGGTCAATGGTACTCATTTGAAGAGAATCTGTTATGATACAAAGTGATGCTGACATCGTCATTGGCCAACTTAAGTAGCATAGACGATATTTTTAGCATTCATTATAAAGATTTTGCAAGGTGTGCTTAATGATTTGGGCAAAGATGTTAGGTAAACATTGCCTTAGGGTTATGCATTTGGCTTGTATCGTCATTTGTTAATGTGTTACAAATGTTTTAAGTAATCTCTTCAAGATGTAGTCAAAAACTCTATTGCTAATTAGATTATGTTATAAGTCTAAGCAGCAAAGACTGAAACCTTGCTAAACATACTTATAAAAACTTGCTCAATCACACTAAACCTAGTTAATAAAAAGTAAATCTTAGGTTTAAAAGTCAATCACCTCTGACCTATTCAAATATGTACAAGTCGTAATTTGATTGATGGTTGAACTAGTCAAGCCGTTCACAAGGACTCTAATAAAACCTCAACTTGACATTAACATAAATCTTATCAATGTAAACTTTTCAGTTCTAAAGCATCAGAAATCTAATAAATCTGGCACTGAGCAGACGCCAAGAGCTAACGATAACAATTTCGCCGCCAGAGGCGCTATTCGCATGTACCTAATGTCCGATATGTCAAATTTGCTTAGTTTGTTGGTTTTGACAGCTGACGCGCCAGTGGCGCCAACTGGTGAGCGCAATAACGGTATAATTTACGTCAGTCCAATCACTTTATCATCGTAATAACTTTCCTGTCCCATGACTCACTAACTAATGCAAGATCATAACAAAGTTGTTATAAGTTATGTCACAGTGACAGTAAGTATCCCACGATCAGCCGCTTACGATCCGCCACAATCTATCGGTTAGGTCAATTGTAGGCCAGTCCCTTACACGCCATTCCTAATACCGGTAGACCATTCTTGATCTTTTGCCCTTACTTTAATATTAATGTTGGCAAGTACAGTCTAATGTATTAATACTGGACATTCATTTCGAATGAACCTTCGCTGTCAGATTATGTAACGATGAAAGGAATGAAGACACGGTATGACATTACTTACAGTCAACCACACATTGCTAGCAACGAGGATGCACGAAAATGAACCTTATGATTTCAACATAAGGGCGTCATCAATATCAATGTGTTACCACTGTGTGGTAGACTAGTCTTGTTAAACGGAACTTGTCGGTAAAACAGGTTCATTCTTAGAACTAACTTTTATCGCATTTTTTGTACGTAATAGTCGAGTATACCATTTATAGATATAATAAATTAGTTAAGATTGTCGCTGGTATTTTAACTTGTAACTGTGCAGAATATATTGGGCTAGTAACTCTTTAACGAGTTATGAGTATTAAGCTTTAAATTTGTAAAAATTTGCAGAATCCCCTGATTTAGAAACCAATAATTATACCTATATTTCCCTTGTTAGGGGAAAATCTAGTCAATGCAGTCAATTATTTTTCGATTCGGTTATTAATATAAAGCATTCCGCCCGTTTCAAAAAGGTCTAAAAACTAGCTACGAAAATGTATCTTTCTAACCATCCATCTAAAATCAGTCATCAATGATTATAAGATAGAATAAGACGACCTCCGTGGTCGAGTGGCGTACGCACCGGTTTCAAGGTGTCACTAGCTCTGAGGTCCCGGGTTCGATCCCCTAACGAGTCAATGTAGCGGGTTCAGAGCAATTTATGTGATGTTGTCCGCATTTATTTATTTATCTATGATTCATGAATCTCAAACATTCTTCCTCGGTGTTACATTTCCCGGTTCCAACCAAAACGTATTAGGGTCAAACTGATACTAAATAGCGTGATGTCGTAACAGACTAGAAACAAATAGGTTTAGTCTAGACTAGTATTAGTCACGTTTGAGAACTTGCTAACGACCCTCGAAAAAGGTCAAGCACCCGCCAATGGACCTGTGAAGCAAAAGTAAATTCACGCTCACATTCTCTTTGAAGAAATTCTTAGTAGGTCTCTGTAACAATCGTTTTGTACATTGTTTCCTATATAATATTACGGCTCTCCAATAAAATGAGACCCCTGCAGTGCTATTTCTAAACCATTTCGTAGTCCGCTGTTATCTAATGTCAAAATCCCTTCGGTATTTGGGAAATATTGTTCTTGCTGTGCCGACAGGGTCCAAAATGAGCTGTTAACTTACTGAATTGACGACCTATGTAACATTATGGTACGCAATAAAGAATTGCATTGAATTGATATTCTGATACTGAAATCGATTTTGAAAGTTTTTGATTTTATAGTTATCTCATACACTTAATTCTCAACGAACTGAGGCATTCGTCGTGTCATAATCGTATCAAAATTATTAATTACACCACAAAACAACTAATAAAAAGTATTTTGCGACGCGAAAGATCAAATTAGTCCACCTTGAATTGTTTGAAGCTGTAGAAAACGTTTTGCGCATTAACCATGAAAAAATTAACAACCACACGTTACTTTCATATAAAACTGAAAGTCTGTAACCTTCATTCTAAATTCAGAATTCTGAAGATCTGAGTAGGTCGCATAAAAAACCGATCAACACGCATTGCGAAACTACGTACAATATACTCTGTGCAGCATCAAAACTTAATGGCCGGTCGAGTGCTGAAAATTAATGGTTGGTGAACTCGACCTTATAAAATATTACCTATTGTACTATGAGAGGAGTATTGCTTCACTCTAACAGTGTGTGCCATTTGACCAGTCTTGTTCGGTGTGTAAATGAGGTACTGGAACATTATGTTTTCATATGACTCTTTATGATACTCTTATAAAGAAGAATGATTGAAAGTCATTGGCTATTTCGCAGGAATCCAATCAAACATTTTATTTAACAATTTATGATGCCTGTATCTACTATTGCTATATTCATAATAACTTACTACTAATGGCGCAAGAACAGAAGCAAAATGCCAATAAGACAATCACCTAATTAAAATTATCATCGTCGCAATGTAAGGCAGAACCAATTAAATTGACAGTATACTTAATGCCATGACTTTATTTCACCTTTTCACTTTAATTAAATGGCATATCAGGCGAGGATACAACTATTGGTATTTTACTCTGGTCATCTAGGTGATGCCATCTGATACATCCATCAACTCTAAATTAATATTTTTTTCCAACCGTGTCCACTGATTCAGAAAACCAACGACTTTTATTATTATTGTCTTGGACCATTGCAATAAGCAGAAACTTTAAGAGTCCATTAGGTACACCTCTAAAATACCCTCCTCCAAGGTGAAATGAATGTGACCTTTTCACATCAAAACTATATCACCAAAGTTAAAAGAGGCGGTTTTCGCCACATTGTCTATCACATCCTGATAAACTAAATGACTATATACTAATAAAGGATGGGTCCTTTATTAAATAGTCACTTAGTTTGCGCACAAATACCTTTGCAGTTGCGAAGATTCAACAAGCGCTTGTGATGTTGTGAGATGCAATCAATGTTCTGCCGACACACAGATGGTCTAGAATCTTAATGAACAGAAAATCAACGAGACTCGACTCAACTATTTACTAACGATGATTATTATTGATGATTTCCCAGTAAACGAGCGTTGTGTGAATATGGATCATTGTGATTGGTAGAGTTAATGATGAGAAGTCGTTTTTGCGGGTACTTTTTGGTGTTAAGATATTTGAGGACGACTTTATATAAAAACCCGTATCATAAATCAAATAAAAAAAATTCAGCCTATTGTACGGACAACAAATAAATATGTTATTGTGTGTTGTGACTTTTTTCTCAAAACGTCAAAAGACTGAAATGCAACTTAACTTTAAGACAAACTTAAATGTCTATCTGTCTCTACTTTATACCTTAAAATGACAGAGACAGCATGAAACTTGGCGGCGATTTAAAATTGAGCGACGTTCTGTATTTGTCGGAAAAGCAACTCAGTATAGTATCTTATAGTATAGCCTTAATAACAATCAAATTAGTACTAGGTGTCTTTTTACATACAACAAATAAAACATGAAAACTTTACGTTTACTTTTCGCTTAACGTTTAAAGATGTGACTGCACTTCAAAGGTCGTTAACTTTAGGCATTTCACTGGAGAAACTTAACAATGCACTAACACTCGGTTCCGGAATACTGACTTGTTTGTATTTACTAAGCAATCACGATTATGTTAGCTAATTGTTATTGTCACGTAGAAAACGTGGTGTAGATGTCACTGATAAAGTGTTAGTTAATTATTTATTGTGTTGTAAACTGTTCTGAAGGATTTCTAAACATAAGGAGTAAAGGGTCACTGTCAAAACGTTAATGGTGAGGTGCTAAGGGATCCCTTAGCATCTCACCTTCTTAATGAGTAATTATCAATATCTCGAGAATTATTACAAACTATAATTATCGAAAAAGTAATCTCGTGACCTAGGCGACACTAGTCAACAGGATGAAAGACAAATCTTGACTAAGTAACGATTACAACACTCTTATAAATAAACCATTTTTCCCCAATTAATAAAATTGATATTTCAGCAGATAGCTAGTACAAAGTATTCCTGGTACATTCATAAATAAAGAAAGAATAATTTGACGTAAACATCGGTATTCTGTTCACAATAAAGAATAGAAATAAAACATTTTATGCGAACGTTGATAGATTGATAAGCAGATAGAAAGTAGACAGCCAACTAATGGCCTAGGCTTAACGTTGTAAACATGAATGTAAGCGTAGAAAATATTTCATATGGAAAAATACCCAAAAAGGGTATTCAAATGATACTAAAAATAGATTTATTCGTTCATCATTATTATTTGAGCTTGAAATACAGCTGCGTATAGGGTGGTTGTTTGTCTTTTGATATTTAAGATTTATTGCAAAACATCATTTGGGGTAAAGTCCTTTAATGATCAATAAATGGCAGATAGCTAACATATAAACACGAAAATAATAAATACTAACATGTAATCACATGCCCAGGATATATAAGAATAACTGTTAAGTTAAACTTCAACTTTTCGTTTGAAATAAACGAGTTCTAGGTAACCTATAAACTTCATGAGAAGTTACTCTCGAAACTTCTAACTAGCTTACTTACATAACAACAACTTTGTCTAACATCCTTATTACTCAAGTCAACAAAACCGACTAGATTTGTTCACCCAAAGTCCACAAAATAGGGGTTAATAGCATATAATGCAACAAACATTCAGACTAGTTCCAAAAAAGCACATAATCTAAATACTAGTATCAATTTACATTCGTGGGCGGAACTCCATACATTGGAGTGATTTACAAAACTAAAATTTTGCAAGCAGGAAATTCTTAAGCTGTGTTGCGTAAGTAAATCTCCGGCGTTGCATCTGACCTGGTTTTGACCCGTTATAATGATACTTTCGAACGTAGGTTACCTAGATTACCTAGGTGCTAGACTGGACGTTCTTTATTACTGTACAGTAACCACACCGTCATAATAATATGTTGATCTTCGATACGTTAAGCCACGCTCGCCACGGTTGGTCTGTGAATGGGTGACCATTTTTAAACATACCGGGGCCTCGGATAGCACGTTAAGCCGTACGTCCCGACTGTCTTACTATGATCTTTGGCAATTATTTTTGGCGTTAAGTCAATTCTGACAACCAGTCTTACTATGGGATACTGTGTTACCTAGTAAAATGGGTTGTGGAGTGGAGGTCCGATAGGCAGTCGCGAATTCGGTAAGAGTGGAAGCCTACCCCAACATAGTTTGGGAAATGTCAATTCAGATGATGATGACAATGTGTTAACCACACATGAGTGTTTTAAAGCGAAAAGTAATTAAACCTTACTATGCTTAGGTGTCATGTATTGTGATTAACAAAGTAGTGAACACGTTTATGCTGTTGACTGTATCTTGTTTCTGTTTGAAGTTAATTATGATTAGACGCATACATGACGTATTCAATTTGAAATACAGGTAAGAGTTACAGATCCCGGTATGATGGTGCCTAATACAAAAGAGATGTATGGTATAAGTTATTATAATATGCTTAAATAAATGTATGCTGATATGACTACTACTACTGAATAAAGTAGAATAAATAGAATATACTTTATGATACGTCTCTTTTAAAGTAGAGCTTTCAGCCATACATCAAAAATAAATGACCATTCTATTAAAATAAAACTATATTTTACGTCAAATAAAGCGTATCCAAAAATAAATAAAATTATTAAATTTAGAAAAGCGATACATTTTTGGTATGGGACAAAAGTTAATGGGAATTCAATGCAAATGATACAAGGTATTAACATATGCTCACGATAGTTGTATAATAAGATAATGCAATTAATTATATTAATTGGTGTTAATCATATGCGGTGAGATTTACTTTGTTGTTCGTTTTGTAATATTAAACAAACCATTGTGACAGATTTTGTTGCTTAAAATTACTTAAAAATTATTAAGTTATCAATTTACAGAATTGTAGTCAAAATACAGAAGAATTAATCGATATGTTTCAATTGATTATTTTGTTGTCTAACACACACAATGTTTGGTAAAAAATTAACTATCTTTAGACAATAAAGTTTAAGCAATGGGTTTTTACACTAAATCCCAGATTAGTAGATATCTAATTAATTTATTCCACTTAACTAGATTCTCTATCTTTCACCACTTTGTTTCCAAATATTTAAATATTTCTTAATGAATTCCAAATTAAGTATCAATGACCCCAAACACAAATAAATACAAGACATTGTATTTTAATTACAAAATGAAATTCTTTAAGATTGAGATCAATATCTATAAAAAGCATTTTGTTTTCTTTAATCTGTTTGATTTTTAAAATCTTTTGTATCTAAATTGAAATCAATATTCTATATATTACACGAATACAGTCTTCAAGAGGAAATATTTTGGTTACTTTGCAGATATTACGATAACAATTATTTATTTATTTATTGTCTTTGCGATCGCAAGTAGAGCTATTGAACATTTTTACAAGTCACACAACAAGATAAGTAAAAATAAAAACATATTTTTTCATCATCTTTCAATCTTGTCACACTCACCCACCCACACACACACATACACATACTTACATGCACATGTGTGTGTTATCAAGATGAATGTCCCCGGTTCATGTGACAAGATCAACAAAGCGTCGCGTGCGCACCTCGCACCGGATTTCCAAGCCACAATGGATCCTTCCGGATTCGTATAAGTAGGAACTTTGTTTTGTTTGTGTATTGTTGACATTTATTGTATGGTTAGGTTAAGCATGCTATTTATATACATATGTAAAAAAATAGTTCTATACATATGGTATTAATATTTGTAGCATTTTTAAGTGCCTAGGTACTTAAGATCTAAATACTACAAAATTATAAACAAAACCAAGTAGCTATAGTGAAACCACTAAATCTATTTTACATACCCAGTAATGCAAAAAAAAAATCTAATTTGCCTAACACTTCTTCGCCAATCTAAAAGCGTTCTCGCCTATTTTTAATTAAGAGTTTCTCAATTCGGTTGTAGTTTTTAATTAGAAGTAAAAATAAAACTACAGAACTTTTAAAATCCTAAATATCATTCACAAACCCACTTTTTAACCTAATATAAGAACAAACTCTAACTATACTAAAATTAAATCTTACATAAAACTAACAGGCATCAAAAACTCATCGTCATCCTTGTCAATGGCGGGAAACATGCCCAGAAACTTTTTAATTGAAATACATTATCGCAGACAACCTTAAAACAAGTCACAACCCTAAACAACTTACCACCTACTAACCATTGTGGAAAGCAAATAAAAGTTTTGAGTTTTGAGTTTTGAGTTTTGAGTTTTGAGTTTTCAGTAAGCATCCTTATCCGTGAACTGTGACGTAAGCATGTGGTCATAAAGAAAGTGGTGTCTGTTGACTTTATGAACTCACAGGACACGTCGATTGTCCATTTATGTAAGGTTTAAGTACGCTCAGACAGGTTAAGTATTACTTATCTTTTACGCTTGATCAGGTTACAGTGTGGCGCCTCCGGTCATAATATATTATGATGACGTATTTATTTTATTATTTTGTTTAATAAATTATTGTAATGCCCTTTGAACAAGTAAGTCTTGTGCTGAATTAATAGTTTTGGCTCGAAACGAAAAATACTTTTTTTAGGTAGCGTAACTCGCAATTAGATACAATCAAGCAACGTCATCCATTTTATTTCTTATCAATTTTTAAAAAACGTATAAACACCTAGGGGAGCCGATTAAATAATCAAACCTGGGCTTTTTCATTTGACCACTATCTAACTTTCATTTAACTTAAATGTTCCACTTAAAATCCCATAGTTTAACTAAAGCTTATTTACCGTTTTGATAACAAGATAAATACAAAATTGAGAGAAATTTTAATTAAAACTAAAACAACAAAATACAACATTAATTGCTATAAATTATCAACGTTTAAAGAAAGTGTTAATACAGCTTTAAATTACTTAAACGTTTCATACTTACCCTAAAATGTTTATGACCCCAGCTAACCGATAATGGGCCACACCAAGAATATTGTATAGAGGTGCGACCAAACCAAATGTCAGATGACTTTTCAAAAGAGATTTATAATGACAGTCCAATAATTAAAACAAAAGACATGTGGCAAAAAAAGAAGCACTTTTTTAATTTACAGCTAAATTGTAATATATTTTCGTAAGTGATAAGCAAATCACTATAGATTCAGATTTTAGGACTATAAAATAAAATATTAACAATCTTAAAAATACTGTCAATACTTTAACCCTATTTCATCATTGTTTAAGTTAGTAAGGTGACTAATGAATGTCAAAAATATATGGTTATGCCTTCGTGAAACAAATGACAATCTCAAAAATAATTTACTGTATTTTGTTAATGTACAATACAAGAAGTAAACTGATACAGTGTGAACGCACCTTGAAACATGTTGAGAAGTTCAACAGTGTGATAACAGCTTTTTCTCGGAAAGAAATGATACGTATTGTAAATCAATATTCTTATTAAAGTACGGTGACCATAATATTTTACGGACAAACTTATTGGAACACACGAAATATTTTTGTGACTTACATAATACAATAGGATGCGTACTTAATTTATTTTCTCTTATTGAAATTCAACAATCATTTTTTACCATCCAACATTAAAATTGGAAATCACAAAATGATTAATTACTGCATTAGGCAATTTATCATTATTCATCTATAAAATATTACCTAAATTTTAATTTCCTATAGTAATATTTTCTCTACTGACAGAGCTTATAAACTAAGCAATTTTTCATGTTATCAATGTTACTAATAATTTAAATATTTGTACAACTTTTGACATAAATTATGACTTGACCTATATAATTTGTCTATGCCAAGAAAAGTATTACAAATCGGCAATGTATTGAATCTTCATTTATCAGTGTAGATAATAGCATTTCTTGAACTATTTTTTTTTGTGTTTCCCTTCACGCTAGTAGAACGAAGTACATATTAATAAAAAATATTCAATAAATATAACAAAAAATCTTCCATCACAAACAATAATTACCCAACTTTTGAAACCAGTTTCTTTATTAAAATAATAGCTTAATAACCAGTTCCTGACTAAAGCCCTTAAGGGAGTGGTAATCCGGGGCCGACCTACTAATAAAATATGCGTATTAATCCCTCACGTATAAAGGTGTAATACTGAACTGACAAGACTGTGATAACAAGTTATAATTGTGCAAAAGTCAACCTTATTGGTTCGGAATAAAGGTGCCGTTAATATAATATATAGCCGTCTTGCCATGAATACGTGGTCAAATGAACTGTCATGTTGATTATGTTTTGTTTATCAAAATTCCTTTTAGTTGAACGAGGTTTAGGTGAAGGAATTTATTATCCAAAGATTTCAAAACATAGGTGGCGATTATACATGGTAACATTATAAAATCTATTACATGAATATAATTCCACTATTTCTATTTCTCAGTAGAAAAAAATATCTTTAACAATTTTCAACCTTTCCCGTCTGCTAATAGTCCTTTCAAAACTAATCATAATGATATCTAAAATATTTTTCATGACTACGTACGAAAAGCAACTTCTCTGCTTTGAAATCACTGCTAATAACAAGACGTACTATACTCTCGTTAAATGATAGGCGTTATAAATATATAGCTAGAGGCACTAAACTTGAAGTGACAGATGTCACTTTTTAATACCGCACTATGACGATGACGCTCTAATTATAGCTACTGTCATGTCAAATTGCGTTTTCATCCGTTGCATACACTTTTACCCTCTGGGATACCGTTAAAGTATATAAACTAATAAACACTCTACCGGTGCTCTTAAAAAAGAACTTCTTATTGATAAGAAAAAGGGGAAATTATATCATTAAGTCATTGAACATCTCCGATACCATATGCCATGGAGTCGCGTTGCACATTTTTTTTATGCCGCAGAAAAATCTTGACGCTAATAAAACAAAACAAATGACATGTGACATATTAAATACATTTCTGGTTTTTATAGGTTTATCCTGCCCGATAGTTGGTGTCCCTACAAATAAGGGAAACCCAACAATGAACGAAGTCTTTTCAAATATCATTCGGTATTACAATACAATATGTGATTTTGTTAGCATACATGTTTTCTCCATAGAAAGCTATTTTTTATGTAATGCGGCACAATATATCACGTAATATGATGGCTTCATTTACACTTTATTAATTGAGAAATTCCGTGAATTTTTATGTTGATTTTCGTTTACACTTTATATTTATAAAAACGTAAGGTTTGTTAGTTTGTTTGGTCAGTGACAGATAGTTATTGCTTAGATCACATGTAGGTACATATAAACGATGAAATACATGCATAATATAATGCTAAAAATCATTATGAATAGGGCAAATCTAGCAAAAAAACTAGTTTAATTGATTTTAATTTGTCGTTTTAAAAGATATTTGCCGCAAATAGCCTGATCCTGGTATTCTTGATAATTTATAGGATGTTTTACCAGACTATAATATTCTGGATTCTGTCAGTAATGCTCTTTTCTCTCTTTGAAAGTGTTCTATTACCGCATTAAACAATTTCTACAGTTATTATCCATTCGAATCAATATTCATCGATAAAATATCCTTTCACAAACAAAGCTAGGTGTTACGCAACGTTGCCCTTAACGTAAGCGTTCACCTAAAATGGTCAAGAAGGTGCGCGGGCGCATCTGATTCTCGCGCTCACGACGCATGCGTAATCGTAGCGCTGTCACTTGTGCTGTGTGGTACAAGTTATAAGCTGATAGAGATTGTTATTATGAAATTTTTTTTATTTAATTTTCCATATTTAATTTCTAATAGTTAAGTTTACATTACATTAAATAGGTCCCAGTATTATTACTGGGACCTATTTAATGATGGGTGGTGGCCAGAGTTGTCATATAATGTTATTATTGCAATAATTTTGTATTACAAAAAAAAAACACGATGTAACCTAAAATATACATACGTACAGTATGATGTTGAAGCATTAGATACTCTCTTCCGAAACCCTGCATTGTTATTTTTTAAACTTTCAGTATCAAAACCACAAGTTGTTAAACTTATATTTTATTAGTTGGACAATCATTGTATTAACTTTTTAACATTGTATACTTGCTCAATTTTAGAAACGCATTAGAGCACCTTTGACCAAGAGTTAAAGTATGCAAAGATACTTGACCCGCACCAAGAGCTGGAGAATGACAATCTTTTTAAACATAGCATTCATTGATTTTCTCTGTCTCGTGTCTGGGTGTAATTTATCTATAATATGTATGTATTTAGAAATATATAAGTATGTTTATCAGTTGTCTGTTTGCCATAACACAAGCTCTGCTTAGCTTGGGATCAGACTACCGTGTGTGAGATGTCCCGGAAATTATTATTACTTCATTATTTATAAGTTTTATAATATACTGAATGTGTCTCTACAGATACATCAATTGCACTGTAACTTATAAGTCATTTACCAGTTATTAGTATGCAATTAGTGGGATTTGTTCATTTTTTTGTGATAGAATTGTTGAAATTAAGTTATCTACGTACCTAAAACACCTGGCTCATAAATGTCCCGTAAGATGCTTAGTACACAGTAAAATAATAGTCCATTAAAATCAATTGTAAATGCCGCCAATAACTATGTCCGTGCGCTTATTCCTCTTGCATATTAGAATGCAAGTTTAAGCAAGCAAACTTATTTACACATATATCACTTACCAACCCACATTGCAATTCTCAGAAAACGCAATCTAAACCCATCAATTCACTCGCAATCATTGAAAGTAACTGGCAGGTTAATGACACTACATAAACCGCCCCGCTTCCGCTTATGCCTTGGACGTTGTTTTAATCTCGATGCGTTAAGTCAAAGGGCAAGTGAGTGGCGATGTCTCGATGTCTCGACTGATCTAGATACTGGGACTGGTCGTAAATGGATATAAATTGCAAGGATCAAGACTGGTTGGGATGCTACTTATGCAATCGTTTGATTTTACTTTTTATGCGCAAATGCGGGTTTTACTTAAGTAGTTTAATCGCTACTGCTGTAAATGTATATGAGCTTGGCGGCTTATGGTAAATTATAATGATGTGGTGTAGGTCTTTAAATCATGGGTGGTAAGTTTGACCACCCAATGAGCAAATCGAGCGCCTATTTATTGAATGTACCAATTAATATATTATGTGCCTTTTACCAGTTGAAAATATATTATGGTCTATAAAATGTCACGATTACCGTGGGAAATACAGAATTTAAGAGCTAAGTTCAAAGCACTAAAATTCTATGTACATTTTAAACGAACCCTTTTTGTTTTGACATAGTGTTAAAAAAAAATTGATCTAGAAAATATATAGAAACCTGGATTAATAGGTTAAATTCACGTTAAAACTTTAAAAGCTATACGTGGCTTTGTTGGGATCGGGATCAGAATTCTAAAAGCCTAATAATATAAAGTCAGAGCGCCTTGTTTGAAAGAGAAAAGATTATGAATGAGATATGCTTTTCCAACAAAATGTTAAGTTTCTTGAAATCAGAATAGGTATTAAGCCGCACATACGAACTCAGCAACTGCTTTAAAAAGCGACTGTAGGGACTATATACTTTATGGCCACCACACATGTACTGCTTGAAGCAGTTGCTCTTAATACGACTTTTCCAAACGCGCGGGGCGGTAGCCGCATGTCATGCGCGAGAGCGGTTGACAGCTCGCGTAATCTATGTGCTTTCATCACTGACTCGCTCGAGCAGTTCGTGTACTGGCGGCCTAATTTGTAGAATATAAAGCTAATAATTTATATATTCTTAGGTTTACGCGAATTTTAGACATTGAAATAAAACTCCTTTTAACGAATTTTATCACGGTTTAGTTTATATTTAGGTCCCGATGTTTCGACACCTTTGCAGGTATCATGGTCACGGGCAGACTCAATCTAAATTAAACCTCGACAAAATCCGTAAAAAGGAGTATTATTTCAAAGTCTAATAATTTATAACTCGTTCATTTCTGAAAAGGATTTAAAGTTTAAATGGCTATATAAACTAAATGTAACCGACAAATTTTGCTATACAAATTCTAACACAGACTGACGTTTGTAAGCCTATTCCTGTCAAACCCAATTCCTGATTAGAATATAAATTGGTTATTCATTTGTTACTTAACTTTTGATTAACTGATTGACGTTTTACAAGAAATATTTATCGACTGGTGGTGAGAGGAGTATTATTATCACATTAACCCGCGTTAACAAATATTGATTGGCAGGTATTCAGTGACTCAGAAATAAATTAGTCTATGTTTCTACTAGGTATAACTCGTGCTTTCCATAGTGGCGGCAATCTCGAGAATGTTGGTAACCACGGCAAAAAGTATTCCTTTCAGGGGAATTCCATATCCTTCGTGGCCTTAAAATTAGTTTAGTTGCTACTTGCTTTGCCCCGAAAGATTGACATGTTAAACCTTCGCTTAACGCTTCTATTAACATATTTTTGCTAGAGATCTTTGCAGTTAGTCTGAGCGCAGGCTTTGACTGCATCACCGGACTTTAAAATATTGACATAGTATCCAAAAAACTATACGCATATAATAATCAGCACACCCAACATCTAAGAACACACACCTTTTGACTTCTCCGCCGGAATATTAAAGTTGTACTGAATTGGACTTTTTCTCTTAAGATTTCTTTTTTTAATGACTGTCTCCAATTTACGACACAGATTTAATTACTTTTTGACTTCGACAGCTCAAGTTTCAACAACATACGTCGTTTTTCTTCTTGATAAACATCTGTAACAATAAATTATTTTATTCAACAGATTCTTATCATCATTAACCAATGTTAAGATGATCCACTTACAGATTTTCGTAACAACGGAAATGTCTTACAAAAAATCTGTAAATTCAATAAAGCATTCGTTTGGCAATTTGTTTTAACGCGATAAAACAGACAAATTGCTGAGCTTATCAAAACACATCAATATTACCACCTTACAATAAAAAAAATACGTAGTCTTATTTCTTTTAAGTTAAGGTTCAAAATCGCTTAAAAGTAACCACATTCCCTCTGTAATAAAACAAAGTTATTTTTGCGGTTGATTTATATAAAATCATTAATGTTTTTCAAGGAATTTTTATTTTTCCAGTTTAAAATGAAAGTTTGTAAAGTTCGTGTACGGACATAGAGTAAGTTACATTTACGTAATATTACGTCATGAAGTATCCATATGCGCAAGATTCGACCTACGACTTATGACCTTTTAGTGATGTGAAAGTTTGGTTTTTTTAATTCTATCGATAGTTTTGTTAATGCGCATTTATTTAAGTGACTGTGGAACATTGTTCTGGTCATCGTTTTTTAAGCTGATTTCTCTTGTTTGCACTTTACTGACATAAATAACACATGCAACATTCGAAGCAAATGTCCAAGCATTAAGCAAACATTTCCGTACAATCTAATTAATACAATTAAGTGAAGTGTAGTCATTTCGTCTCGGCTCACACCCAGATGTGAGTGGCTTAACAAATTAGATTACCTAATTCGCCCGATTACACATACAGTCATATACTTGCTTTAAAATACCTGTTGCCTTCGGCTAGACAGTTATCACTGATTTACAAATGTTTACAATTTAACATCTTAATTAACGATTGCTCGTATGTATCCAATTTTAGTGTAGTACCTAGTGGTTCAATTTGTTTACGTTATCATGTTGAAAAGTCCATTATTATTGAGTAAATTAAATTAGATAATATATAATGTATCTCGGTTTATTCCTTATTGAATGTGTATTTTCAGATGTCAACAAAAATTCTATAAAAACGGAATAGATTCTGTAAAACATTTAAATTTACTTATAAAATTAAAAATAGACTAATTTTTTCAAAATCTTAAATAAATAGTCCCCAATTAGCTAATTGCCAATCAACATTTATCGACATCGATAAAGTTACCTTCCATCACTACAACGCATTATTGCGTGTAGAGATAGATTCGGTACCGCTTGCCACACTCTGACGCAACTTAAGATCCAGGCCCGATGGGATTTTTATAACGAAACAAACAAATACTCGTAGGTTACCACATAAAGATCAAACACAATTGGATGGAGCTGCAAAGTAAGGAAATACAGAAGGAAATTGTGAGACGATATTAATCAGATGATTGTTGTAAACAAGATTACGAAAATAAGCATAGTAATAAGCTTTTGGTAGTGGTAAATAATTATTCTGTGAGATCAAAGATGTATTTTTGGTAGATATCTTTGCAGTTAGCCTGAGCGCAGGCTTTGACTGCTTCACCGGACTTTACCAAAGATGTACACAATCTAAATGGTGTTATGGCTTTTTATGGCAAGTTTTTTGAAATAATTAATATTGCTTTTTATTATCATCTATGTTATGATTTCCCTAATAAGTATTTAGCGTAAAACCCATGTTTTATTATTATTTGTAACAATATGACGTAAAAGAGAGGAAGTTTATCTAAGGAAAACATCTATTTATAACGACAATGACAGATATATAGATTGTAAGGAAAATAAACAAAAGAGTATCCTGAAGATGTATCAGTAACGTTTGTTTTAGATTACTCACGTGTATTTGTTTATATGTCACTGGCAGGATTGCTAAGTTATACCAAATTATTGGAAGTCTTAGCTATATTTTTTGTCACAGAGAATGTTCTTCTAAATAGCTTTCGTATGGTATATGTCTAGTTTTCTAGTTGTTATAACTAAAAATTAAAACATAAGCTACCGCATGCCATAATTTTGTCAGACATTTATATGAATTAAAATTAAATTCGACATTACGACCCCCTAAGGAAGTCAAACTAAACCTTTTATCAAAATATAATAGAACAATACCAAATAAGCTTCTAATAAATACCGACTAATATTAAAACAAGCACGTTTTTGTCTACAGGAATAATGAAATTTTGGCGCGAGGTCAAATGGAAGAAAGCCCATTATACACGCAAAAAGAATTTGAGGTAAAAATATTTTGCTTAATTCATTTGTTCTACAACATACATTTTAGAAAGGGTACATGAATGACGAAACTTCATTTCATAAAGAGTTATATAACTTCGCTTGTTTTGTTTAAAACAAAAGCTTTTATGGTTTGCTAGTGAATTCATTACACATAATTATTTGAGCGGGTTATTTTTCATTTGTTCCAAGTTTTTTATTTCGTTTCGTTTGAAACTTTTCTATGAATAGTGTAAGCTTTTGTTAGATGTAAATGAGCACCTGTAAAACGCTTGAAGTTACTGTCACTTGAAGTTGGTGTCGCTAGCTCTGAGGTCCCGGGTTCGAACCCCGGACGGGTCAATGTAGTCAACCAACTTTTCTACATTGACTCGGGTCTGGGTGTTTGTGGTACCTTCGTTGTCTCTTAATTCCATTACACAAGTGCTTAATAGCTACTTACTTTGGGTTCCGAGCAATGTATGTGATGTTGTCCGCATTTATTTATTTATTATAATTTCAGCCCATGTCATGACCTATTTATATCTCTCTCAATGTTTCATCATCATCATATTTAGACTGCAAACTATATAAGGTTCAATATAGGATGGAAACCAACTGGAAAAGGGGTTTCCATTTCCTACTCACCTATTTCATGTCAGTCAAATTCATCCTTTTCCGCTACCTTTTTAATGTCATTGCTTCCCAGGCATGACAAACTTATTGCACTCTCAATCAAATCAAGATCACAAAAATACTGAACATGAGGTTTGCAAGTCTACAGTTGACAGTTTCCAGTGCAGCGCATCAGATGTGAGGGATTGGGTGTCTCATTGCATGTTTGTCTGTTCTGGCGCGGCCGATAACCTGCGGTGCGTTTTTTCCGCCGGATATGAACCGACCCTTGGGGTGCTGTCGATTCTGTATTGAATTGACGTTGATAAGCGCCATTTTGTAGCTTAAATCCAATAAACAAATTTTGAGTATAACGAATTATGTTGATCAACGTTTCGGAAACCGGGGGGAAACCATCTCTCGATAAGCTATTTTACAATGACTGCTAATCCATCTCTTATCCTACATTTTCTTGGTATTTCACAGGTGGAAGAAGAAGGTGGTGATGAGTGGGAGGTGAGCAGGTCGCGGGTGCACCTGGGAGGTCTGATCGGCAGCGGCGCCTTCGGTAGGGTCCACGCTGCTACCCTCGACATGCCCGGAGGGGAAACCATTACGGTTGCTGCTAAGATGCTCACAGGTATGACTTTTGATGATTACCAAATTTAAAATCTGAAATTCTTACAAATAGATACTTTTAACAAATAAAAATTCAGGTACCGCGCGATGTGTTTTTACATCCATCCAAAACCAAAATTGCTTTTTTTAGAACAAGAAAATAAGTCTTTCAGCACCGCTATAGGACTTCTGGAGGTAATATGTAAATGTATTTATGTTGTCATTGTGTAGTTCAATAATAGTATTTTACCTAGAGTTAAGAAATTGTTCGGTCAGTTCCGGTGGTCTTTAATCCTAGTATGATGTAATTAAACATATTGCATAACACAAAAACAATCTTTATTATTTTAGTAAAGTAAAAACTGCGTTTATTTGACAAACATGTTCAAAAAATAAAACGCACGAATGCATCTGTTCATATTTATTTACCAAACGCCATCACTCGCTTCGTTACGAATGGTTTCCCATGTTTGTTAAACAAAATCTCTCCGATTATATTAAAAGAGCAAACATGTAAAATAAATATTATTATGTAAAGATCGAAAGTAGACGTTGATTTTACAGACATTTGGGAAGATGACTGACATTAGATAATATTAGGCACGATTTTTCTCCGATGCAAAATAGGACAAATACTATCCAGACAAATCAAAATTTAGGTACCAAAATTTTGATTTGCCTAAAGATTTCCAGGTAGAGATATCCAGCTTTCGCTTTAGCACAAAATGGTGACGTCAGGCGACATTTCCAATCAATGTATAGTTTTCAGTTTTTGATTACGCAAACAAAGATAAATACGAACTTTATATTCATCATTTCTCTTTTCAGCAGCAAAGAGTAATTATTTCAGACTAATATGACTAATAAATAATGAGGAACAATCTATTAATTTAAGATAATCTTGATGAAAACAAAGATTAATGAAAGAGATAAGAAGTAACGAGTGTATTACTCAAGTTAAATAATAAATTATAAGTAGTTAATTTCTCGACACCATCGCCTGTTCAAGTGGCGTCATCTGTCAGTGTGACTAAGAACTACCGGCATTTAGCTGTAAACATCGTAAAATGTAGTATGTTTGTACATTTCAATACATACTTTATTAAGCATCTTTACTTAGTCAAATAAGTTAAGTAAATTGTGATTTTGGTAACAAAAGTCCAACACGATCTTCTTCGAACCGAAGACGGTTGAATTTATTCTAACTTTGAATCATTATCTTTTATCATTTTTCGTATATTTGACGGCTATTTAAAGAACCGAAACCCCAGAAAAGTAAAATAAAGATATATTTAAATAAAATAATACAAGCCTATAAAACGTTGGACCCACTGCTGGACACAGGCCTCTTCAGGCACGGACATTGATCACTATGCTTACTCATTGCGGGTTGGCGATTTCAGACTCCAATTTCTGGGATCTAGGTTTAGTAACAATGTTTTCCTTCACCGTTCTAGTTTCTTAGAATAATGAAGCAAGTACATATACTTTTAAAAAGGCAGATTCAGAATCCGTTCATTGAACCTTAAGGCTACCACGTCTCTACATATTATACATAACAGTAAATTTAATACATAACAGTTTTAGTTTTTTTATTGTTTTGACTCGACTAAAAACCAAAACAATGGCGCTATTTAATCGACTCATTGTTCACGAATCACATCGCTAATTTTCGTGCAACTACGGCAAATGTTTAGTTAATTTACATTCACAACACAATTATTATTATATAAACTCGTCTAGGAAATGAAAGTGCAGTTATTCCTCATAGATGCACTCTTGAACTGCATAAAACTAAGATTATGTGAAACTGGTAATTTGCCTTCAAATTACTGGCGAAGTAATCTCTATATTCATCACTTTTATATCTGTTTTGTTAACGGAAACTTGAGTTTAACTTCAAGCTTATTATGACTTTCTTTGATAATTGACACAAAAAATAGGAACAAAATATCAAATTAGTCTGCAATAGCAATACTGGCAAAATTCGTCTCCTTCTCCAAACTCGTTTATAACGCTGGCATCGCACTAGAACTTTGGTTCTGGAGATCTATAATGATAGGAGTTTACCTACCTTTTGTATTTTAACCGGTTGCCCATCATGATGTTCCTCATGATCTTCCTACATCCTGGGGAAGGCGGACGGGTATGTCGGTCTCTTACTGGCTAAAACTACTGGAGTGCTTCTCCTTACCTTTATGTTGGGACCAGGCAGGAAAGCGATGCAGATTACCACGATAGGTGTTCACTTACCTAGATAATTGGCAATAGAGAACCAATTCTAATCATCTACACTACATTGTCACATCACAGTCTACATAATTTACTGTCATAACTAAATAGAGGAAAATAAAGAAGTTAAACCCTTCCAGATTTACGGAGAAAAAGGATCCACAAGGACTATTAGATAACCCTAAAATATCGTTCATTAATTGTTTCTAAAGGTCAAAGGTTACTTTCTGATAAAGTTTTTGAAATGCCATTTCCTGTAATAGTTTTATATTCTTCTTCTCATATAGGTACGTAATACAACTGTTGATATTATGTTAATCAATTTAATTCTTTCTTTTAGTTTGAAAATTCGTTTTGTCATTCGTATCCACAATACATTTTATCTTTGTTCACACCTAGGTGTTAAGCTGAACAAAACATTGGCAAAATAATTTACTTCTATGATACGAACAAAATGTATTTACAAAGATCATTTTAATACCACAGTAGATACTGTAATGATGCTTCTAATTCACTGACAGTCACATTTATATGCTCAACCAACGAGGTTGCATTTGAAACTATAGAGTGAGCCTATCAGAGTTTAAACCGTAAGCACTAGTGTGAACAAGTGTTGTCGTGAATTATGTATGAAGATGGAGCTTGCCGTTTTAAAAAATCTATCTAAAACACTAATATTATCCTAACAATGTCAAAACCATCGATATTTTCTTATATAAGTTTCTCGTTGCGCGAAAATTAACTTAAATGAAAAACGGAATGTACTAGGATCAGTCTAAAAACTGCTCTCGCTTGGCACAAGGGGAACCTAGCGATAGTAGCAGTCTATGCATATCATACGTCGATGTGCTCACCGCATACGCACTTACCACAAACCTTTTTAACTACCGTTTCATTTAGGCTTATTTTTAAGTTAATGACCGGTTAATTAGTATTAGTCATACAAACTTAGTTCCGCACACTTAACGCCATTATATTATCCGTATAAATAGGCTCCACAATGCTTTTCCGCTTATCACGATCTTCTAATGAGACTAATTATGCAAATAGAATTTCTTAACACAATTCGTGCGGTATAGAAGTTTCTTAGAAATAGTCTATTTATTAGATCTTGAATTATCTCGCTGATATATTCGTTCCTGATAACTATAATGCTGCAGTCGAAAGTAATAGTAACTTTTAATTAATGATCTTGAAATTATAAGATTATTTTAAGATTCAATTAGGCTTTTAGAGAGCCTACTTCTTATCCTTATCTTAGGATTAAGGCTCTTGTCGGTATTTTGTCGTTTCCGATGATAATGTTGATTTCCTGGTACGCTAAACGCCAATTCTCTTCCTTTTCTCACTTATGGACTGACTTTAGTTATTTCTGTCTTTCCCCATGCGTTCTTCCCCTCTTTATTTATTATTAGATCTCCAACAAAGAATACCCAAAAATATATAAACAGATAAAAATAATAGTGTACATTTGAGTTGTGCTCCCTCATTTACAGGAGATCACAGCATTCATATTTAGACATTAAGGTCTTTCCCTCAGCTTTGTAAAACATGACAGTAAATTATCAACACAACAGTTTACAATGCAAAAATATGAAAACAAGTAAGCATACATACAGCTACCCCTGTTTATACAGGTATTTCCATCTTTTTTCAGAAGAAGTAACGGAAGAGGAGGTCCAAGACTTTCTCCGCGAGATAGTAATGCTGAAGCACGTCGGCTCCCACAAGCACGTGATCCGCCTCATCGCGTGCTGCACGCGGCGTGCGCCCCTCATCGCGCTGCTGGAGCACGCGCCACGAGGTGACCTTCTCTCTCTGTTGAGGGCAGCTAGAGGGAGACGGAAGGAGAGCCAGGCCTCGACTGTGACGAGGAGAGTTGATAGCTCCCAGGGGAGGCCGTCGGAAGCTGAATGTAAGTTGTTCATTGTGTGTTCATTGAAATTGTTAGCGATATAACTGCTAAACTGTCTGGAACAAGTTAGAGGAGACCTTTATCTGGCAGTGGGACACATAAAAGTTTTAAAAAAACTGCTAAATTGTGGTTTCCTTCCTAGCCATGTATCCAGTATTGTGATCAAAATAATTATAAATGTCGTTAATGGAATAACTATTATTTCGGAAGCTATGGTACCCACTCTCTCCGTGATCTAAGTTTTTAGTAAATCCACAATGTAATAGTTATTCAGCTTATTTGTACTAGTGTATCTGAGTGAAATTTACATATTTGACGTCTTAAATACTTAAGTAATAAAAACCGTGAAGTTACACATAAAAATTCTTTGATAAACCTATTACGCTAACATAAAGCGAATATTTGATGAAAGCGCCTAAAAAATTTACGCGAGCAATGATTACTCTGACGACATTGAATCGAATTATTTTGTTAGGCTCTTCAAACATTTTAGTAAGACTTATAACATAGTAAATAAAGGATTTTCTCGCTCAATTAGACTAACAACCACAAATAAGACTAATGATAAGCCTTGTTCAAAGACGAATAACCTTTTTAACGTCGTTGTATTTAATGAAGTAGTATAAAGTACCTATTAAGTAGTGGCCTTCGTTTTATTTTCAGCTGAATACACGAACTTAAGTGATTCAGATCCAGCGCTTTCAGACGGCAAATGTTATATAGATAGTGATAAGAAAAAGGACCATTATGTAGCGGAGCCAGCTCTTCAGTTGGACGGCAGCACGATGAGGGAATATGCCTTGCAAGTGGCGCTTGGCATGAGACATTTGGAAGAGCGAGGGATCACACATAGGTGAGTGTTCTTTGATCTTTCTTCATCTATTCATTATAAGTAACATACTGAGGGACAAAGGACGAATTCAGTGATTAAAAGAAAGCTTTCGCCAAGTCTGTCTGTCAGTATATCTTAACGAGATAAACTCAAAAGCTACCAAACAGATTTACATCTGTCTTTCAGCGATTCAAAGTGAATGAAGCGAAACGTTTGTCTATATAATTTATTAATGATTTCTTCACGAAACCGAGGTGGGTCTTAACTTAAGATGTGTAAGTACACTTAAAGGATCATAAAACCCTTCTTTACCCTTTTAATATAGAAAGCATAATAAATTGAGAATCGGAGCTACGTCTTTTGTTTTGTGGTAACTGGGAGTTGTTGAGCAAAAGGTCAAGTCCCCAAGTCCCAAGAAGATGCCAAGTAAGGTTCTAGGGTTGTACACTTTTTATTTTATCATACGAATACATACACACTTATCTTTTTAATGTAGGCTTCTTTAGATCTCAACTAGCTAGCTAGCTTTTATTGTCATGGGTCAGAGTCTAAGTTCTACTACATATTGTCTCAGTTACAAAGATATAATCAACTATAATATTTTAAGATTAATTTTAGTAAGTACCTACTATATTCCTATTTATTCATACGTAAATACAAATGATCTCTGATGCTTTATCTCTTACTGTATTATACAAATGCGCAGTTAGGTATATTTGAAACGAACAGCTTTTTCCAAAAGTCATTCATCTATTCTGAAAAGAGCTTTCCGTATTAATTTTGATAATGCTGATAATATTTTTACGGCAAATCCGCATTTCAATGAATGAACTATGAGTTTTCTAAAAGTAAGTTCAAGCATTACCTTCTTCAACTATGGCCTCGAATCCCGTATAACTATTTACGGGCACCTAGCGAAATTGGAAATACCAATGTAGCAAAGACATTGTCCTTATACAAAAATGCGACGAATAAATATCTTGAGCTTATCAAATTGTATTATAGGGGACGTTGACTTCATACATTACACGTGTTCTTATGAAAATGGATTTAGGAGTATTGCATCACAAATACATAACATATCATCACGCCTGTATCCCCGAAGGGTTAGGCAGAGGTGTACCAATGTACACCCACAGTTCGCCGATATGTTTAGGTCCCATGTAATAGGGGGCGAGCCTATTGCCACTAACCGGGCACAAGTCCAAACTCCGACCTGCTACTGAGAATTTCATAGAAAAGCCCAATAACACCTTGGTCGACTTGGGAATCGAACCCAAGACCTCTAGCGTAGCAGGCGTGCTTAGCACCACTAGGCCAACGAGGCAGTCATCATAAATACGATATTCTTAAAATATGCTACCAAATAAAAGGTCAATGTTATATTTTTTCTGTAAGTTCCGTAATTCAAAGCATTTTAGTGTAATTTCTATAGCTGTTTAATGAATTCAAATGTCTTATTGTTCTTATTTGATTTAGGTCAGCTCTTTGTGGTCTGTATCCATGATAATAGCATTTTCTAGCAAGCAAAATTAAATGTAATACTCATTTAAAGTTAAGTAAAAAATGGATGGACAAGACTCCTCAAATTGGAAAACTACTAGAAAAAAGGTCTAAGTGTATCCTAGGGTCACGGGATAACAATATAAAAGAATGATAATAGGCGTGCCTACCTTGTACTCTAGACATAATATTTAGGAAAAAAGAAAAGACCAAAAAAAGATTTTTACAAAAAATTAATGAATCAATAATTTTACCACCTAAAATAAGTTTTTACGTAGTTGCAGGGTAGAGTTTATATCGCTTTGTTTTCATATATCGAACTTTATTTAGATTATCATTTATGTTATTAAAATACAACTAGCTTATGCAGGATAATACAGTGTAAATATTTAAACAGCATCAATCATCCAAAGCTTATTTTTTCACATACACATTTTGATAAAATCCTTTATTATCTATTGTTCACTTATTTCTAAGGGAAAAGAGTAGTAATGAAAATACCTCCGTTTCCCCTCCGAAACCCCTCGTTTCTGAGGTCATATGAAGTGACGTAAGTATTCATGTTCCAACGCGCAAGTCAGCGTCGTCCGCTACCGGGAAAACACCGGGATTTACCGGGAAAAGTGGACGTCAATAGCCATTTTCCCGGGGTTCCGAGCCCCGGATTATACACACTGGCACTGCGATTTAATAATTCTGTTTGTTACCTCATTGCGCGTTATAATACCCTTTTAATGATTTATGACAGAATATAATATTAATTTGATACTGTGAAGACAATAGTTGTGTATACGTTCATCCATTTAAGCAATTAGTTATCATTGTCGTAATATTACTTTCTTGTTCACTTTATTGATACTTGAAGTATTTGACTTATGTATTATAATTTCATGTTTATTTTATAGGTAAGAAATAGCTTTTGTATCCTTAAAAGTATTTCGTAATCGTTGAAAATGACATAGAGCTCTCGAATACGCCTGAACATAATATCATAGCAATATCTCAGCAGAGAAATACAATTACTTAATCCGTGTAGGCGTTCACTTGAGTGGACGTTAATAATGTAGCAATTGTGGAGGGTATAACTTTTATCTAGTTATTTTGTAAAGAAAAAGAAACATTTCCTTGTACAATATCCATCATATGTGTCACAAAGTACACTTATATTATTTCTTATCGAATAAAAATCTTATCGCATCGCAAGTAGGCAGACTACGTTGTTTCTGAACACAGCTTTAGTCGTTGCCTAGCAACCGTTGCTAGGAGCAGACAAAACCTCAAGGCTGAAGAATCATCTGGCTTATAATCCCTCAACTCTGAATGTTGTGTCATTGTAGGAAAGTTCACTTTTGCATAAACCGCCGCTAACGTGGGGCCAACGAATTTTATTTTGTTATACTGCTCTGAATACAATTACCTAAATGAAATTAATTCGGGTAACATTACTTACTAAATTGCTTTGAAAATTTTCTGGGTTCTTTGTGATACTTTAAGGATTTCGTCAAAACAAGTGCCTTTTAACGGAATGGAGTAGGGTCCTTCAACTGAGTGGGCGATATTGTCGATCTAGATTGTATGGGCAACGAAAAAGGCAGACAATACATACGGTTTTTTATACTTTAATAGGTATCTATCAATTAATATGAACATTATTCATACGTACATGTAATTAATTAAAGCTTTGTCTATGGTTACCACCAAAGAAAAATAATAACATTTGTGATGCCAACTTTTACTGGTGACAAAAATTGCCAGCAAATTCAGTCACAAAGTTAAGTAATACATTACATTACATTTCAGTGAAAATGAACTTTAACAAACTCCTGCACAGTCATGTTGATAGTAAAAAAAAGACAAAAGCATTAAAACACATCTTAGCTCTGAAATCGCGGATCATAAGTGCATATGATGGGGTGCTTCAGTTACTTACTAAACACTTGCTTGGCCAATCCTTCTAGTTATGGACCAGGGTCACAGGTCCAGGGACATATTGTGTTTAGTGACGCTGGTTAGCATAGCATGAGCTATTGGTACACCCTGTATACTATGTTTACATGGTTACCATCCGTACTAACAGCGCACCCAACCAATTTCCAGAGACCTAGCGGCTCGCAACATCCTTGTCGATGGCGCGGGTCTCCTCAAGGTGGCAGACTTCGGGCTGTCCAGATCTGGAGTGTACGTCCACACCAGATCGCGGCCGGTGCCTCTGCGATGGCTGGCTCCGGAGGCCATCCTGCATTCTCAGTACTGCAGCGCCAGCGATGTGTGGGCCTTCGCTGTGCTGCTGTGGGAGATTGCTACGTTAGGTAAGATTTCGTAAGATGTGCTATTTTTTTAGATGCCTATATGCCTATTCAAAATTGAAGTCTTTTATTAGAACATACTTAGTACATGATTGTAAATTCACGAATGTTAAATAGTCTCAAGAATTGTATAAGCGTTAATGCTTGTAGTTGTACACTAACTTCAGAATTACTGCATCGCAAATTTTAGTATCAAATCGACAAACTTCTTTTTAATATATATTTTGTAAGATCAAGTAGATAATTTGAAGTACATGTGTGAGTAATGTAAAGATATATAATATTATAGTAATCAAAACCTCCATCCCTTTTTCATCTGTAAATATCAATCGTTTAATTTCAATAACCATGTCTCCAACAATCCAGGTGGCTTCCCCTACGCTGAGTTGAGCAACCACCAAGTCCCTTCATTCCTGGCCGGCGGGGGCCGCCTCCCTAAGCCGCTGCGAGCTTCGCCCAGACTCTACCAGCTCATGGTCGAGTGCTGGTCCGAGGACTCCACGGACCGACCCACTTTCGCCGAAATCGTCGACAAACTGACAGTCCAGAAGCAGCTATATGTGGACCTGGACTGCGTTTTCCCGCCATCTGAGGATGAGGTCACTGGACTGAGTGATTTCGACTTCAGCTTCGCCAACGGTTATCTAGAGCGATGACCTTTAAAGACTGAGTATTTTTATTGTTATTATTGTTCGTTTGTCATCCTATTTGCACAATAAACTTGTACAAAAAGTATTTACTTATTTTAATTAATAACGTATTTCGTTCCGTGTATTTTAAAATGCTAAGGAGAAAAGCAAAAATCATTTACAGCCATGTCTAAATCTGCAGCATAAAAGTAACTGCAGAAAACATTCACAAATATTTACATCACGCACAATATTATAAACGTCACATATTATAAATAGTTTTCTTACTGGATGAGTAAATAGAAAACTTTTATTCCGATTAATCGAAAATAACACCTATTACACAAACAATGCCGAAAAATTTGGCAAGTACCCTACTTATTATATTTCTCTATGATGGCAAGGGTCGATAGAACTGAAATCTGACATTGTTTTTATGTAAAAATCTGCAGCATCTGAGCAGAGCAAAGGCTTTTATTGCTTACCGGACTCCTCTATCTTATTTATATAAAATTAAAGATTTTTTTATTCTTCTTACTGAAATCGCGCCAAAAGCCATGATTTTAAATCCAATTAAGTTTAATTTCAACTGTACACAAAATCATAGACAGTAAAATAATGTCAGATCACAGAACAAGGATATTTTGTCAAATGTCAAAACCAAAATCTTAGCAGAATGTGTAATGCCCATTAAAATACTTTAAAAAAAACACGACATCTGAAAATAAATGTGCTCAATTTAAAACGGTAATATACATGCTATTTGAATACAGTGTCAAAAACAAATTCCTGTTATCTAAGTTTACCGTTATTTTAAAAAATGCCAGATAACCTCAAACATGACAGTGTTTTATTCAAACATCTTTACATACCTAAACTGATCTGGTAACTACAAGAGTACTTTTTTCTGTTACACAAGGATGAATCGCTAAAACTAAATCTTTAACTCACTATAACTTTAGACAATGATTGTGCAACGCTGAAACTACACCAAGAACATAATTGTGAACACAACGAGAAGCAACCTAGCAAAATGCGTCGTAGACTAGCTGGGAGAGGTAAGCATAAACAATTTCATAGTCCAAGTACTGCACTCAGAGACGTTAATGGTTAAGGGATTTGTTTATTTAATTTTCAATAAGTCAACTCTCAGAATTCATCCCTTCGCGTAGCTTTTAAGATCGAAAAAAATGTAAACAATTTTGTTGCTCCTACCAAACGTCTTATGGTTGCAAGTGACAGTTATTTAAATGGTCTTTGCATTGAAACGATAATTTACGGTACAAACAGTCTCCAATTAAAAGAAACGTAACTAATAATTAATTTTTCATTTTAGATTTTCGTTTCTGATTGCTAGAACAATAAAAATCATGACCGCGCTTAACCAAACATTGAACGCACAAAAAACATGTGAAAATGCAGAGGAAGAGTAATTCATTTGTTTAATCAAAATGCATACAAAATGTAAGTTCTTTTAGTTATTTTTTTATGCTCATAACGTCTGGTAGAAATTAGATTTCTTCTCGTGAAACTTTCGTGACGAAAATGTAAACAAATAAAGTAACATAGCGACTAATTGGGTACCCAAATAGACAAGAGTATTGTAATCTTATTTGGTACAAAATACAAGAGCATTTATTTGGTACACAATGTAAAATACAAAACATGTGATTAAGATGTAAAAACGATGTAAGTTGGCAAGTTTGGCAACTTATGATAACTAACTTTAAATACTGTCTATTTTCTGGTGCCGCCTCCAGAGAATAGTGACTTAAAACGATTGTCGAATGAAAATTAACAATGATTTTAACTCTCATAGAAAATCAAACAAGCAAATCATAATTCCGTGAAAATAATTTCCAGTGATGCCAGATTTGACATACATAGCGCTAGTATTATGTTCCGCTACAGTAAGCCAGGCTGAAGAATGGCCAAACTCCGATGAAGATCCTTTGATGTTCATCTCAAACCCTGTTGAAGCCGAAATACCTGGTCACTGGATCCCACTCAGCATTGTCAAAGCAATCCTACAGAGAAGGACGACAGCAGCTACGGTTACTAAGACGGTCACAAAATCACGTGTAACGATAATGCACACGTCAAAGCCTAACCCTCGATTAGAAATAGTAATAAATGAAAAGTCGAAGGAGGAGGCAAACAAATCATTAGGAGTAGAGATAAAAGAAAAAAGTAAGAAAGATGAAGTAATAAAGGAAATTAGCAAGGAAAATGGAGAGGACATACAAGAGATTAGTAAGAAAGACGAAAAAATTAAGGAAAACAGTAAGAACGAAGAAGAAATAAAAGAAAAAATCGAGGAAGATGATGCAATGAAAGAGAAAAGTAAGGAAGATGCAGACATACAAGAAAAAAGTAAGGACGATGAAAATGTAAAAGAAAAGAAACAAGATAGTAAGGTGGAGGATAAAGAGACAGAAGCAAATAAAACAGAACCAGAAGAAGAACCAGAGCAAGAAGAAGAGAAGGGAGAAATAACAGATAAAGGGGTAGAAGAGGATAATGAACTAGACGCTGACGATCCTATACCATCTGACGGTGACTCGGAAGAATAGCTAGTCTTGCAGGAAAAAGGTTGTTAAAGTACGTGCTCATTGCTTGCATTTTTCCCGCCCCTGCTACTTTTTTCAGTTCGTTAGTTCATTTTGCGGGGGGAATAATTATACTGCGATAATTTTACATTAATTAAATCCATAAAATGTTAATTTTGTAAAGTACATTTCATTTACTGTGATGTAAATGATACTGAAATAAATTGATTGAATTATGCATTTGTATTATTTTTATAAAAGTTAGATAATAGTTGTTAGGGTACCCCTTTAGTCCGGTATGTGTGGAAGTAATGACATTTAAAACTCATTGCACTGTATTTAGATCTAGACTTGATTTTAGGATAAGAAAAATAATTATAGTATAGCAAAGCATATTTTCTGACAGTCGTCGAGATGGGACCATGGGTGCAGTCCAACAAGATTCCAATAGTCATGAAATCCCCGGGATAGACCACACGTCAAAATGGAACAACAATACATCCACAGAGGATGCACCGGATGCACCGCAGATGCAAGACCAGTCTTGTCTTCTAAAGACTTGATTAAGAATGCCCGCGATAAAATCGATAAACTAAGATTGTACATAAAGAAATGGGTTAAAATTTCGAACCTGCGCAAACTGAAAAAGCTGTACCAGTCTCTCGTGTCTGAAAATTACGAAGAAAATGATGAGAAAACGAGTGATTGTACTGTCATTGAAATTTATATAAAGTATGATGATGACGATGATGATGATGACGATGATGACGATGATGATGATGATGAAGAAGAGGAAGAAGACGAACAGGAAGAAGAGTCTGACGATGAATCATGTGACGTCCCGAAAGTAAATAAATACAAACTCTGTTCCTATACACCTGAACACGATCAAAGTAATGACAGCTGTTTTCATAATGCACAAAGGAACAAAATCAATCCTTGCACATCGTGTTGTAGTTCGGGAGCATATGAAATAAAGCAAGTCAATTCATGTTCGTCGTGTTGCTGTTCGAGCCCAGTGTAGCGGGTTTTTATCTTTACGCCCAAAATTAAGAACGAATCAGGTTTCCTTTAACCTATTGACGTCCACACTACATCATAGTCTCTACGGATTGATTACGTTCTTAGAAAATGTATGTTATTTGAAATATTTGATGTAAACGCAAAAAAAGTGTTAAATTTGTAAAAAATAAGTATAACGTACATTTTATATATTACTTTCTAACATTTATCACCTTCGATCAATAAAAGCATTTTAATCCATTCAGCACTTTAATTTTCAAATTGCGTTTTTATAAAAGTCTGACAGTATTCTTATTAAATTGTCATCCCTGGGTTTATATTGGTGTTGCCTCTAATTTTATACAATACTAGTAGCAGATTCAAAGACGCAGAGACATAACATCAGAGATAATGTGCATGAGTTGTTGGCAAAATAAACGCACACATTCACATTTTTGCCACTTAAATCAAACGAAAGTAACCCAACAAATTACTTGGAACTTGGTACATAAGTAAACTGAATTAGGTATATTAATATAATCAGCACCAGTCAACTGTTAGTTAGTAGCTGCTTTACAGCACACAGTACGAAAAACCATCAGTATATTTTTGAAATTCTCAATCATGTCACGTTCAATTAATTTTTCATTTAAAATATCTGATATCGAGAACCATAAAATCATATCCGATCACATTCCTTTCAGAAAATTTACAGAAATATGTGAAGATGAACACAATACTTTAAAAGCAAATGGTCTACTAGTAGTAAGTATATCATATGTCTAATATTTAAAGAAAAATCTTGAATGTTTTTTTAGTCCACTTCTAAGTCAGTCGGATGTCGAAGTTATATGCTAATGGTTTGGTAGAAAAAAATAATATTTGTATTGTTTCTCCATTTATAATCAAAATAATTAAGTTGCCAATAAAAAACTGATTTACGTTAAAACTAAATGAATTGCTTTAACATTTCTAGTGACGCCAGATGTCACCTTCATAGCGCTTACATTATGTTCTGCAACAGTCACCCAAGCAAGCAATTGGCCGGACCCTGAAACTGATCCATTGGTGTATATCGCGAATCCCGTAGAATCCCACGTACCAAGCCACTGGGTCCCACTCAGTATACTCAAAGTGATCCTACAGAATGGTACAACATCTGTACCCGGAAAACTTAGCTTATTATTTCAGAAAAAAACGAAAAAGAACAAACCTCCAGAAAATAAAAAGAGACCGGCCAAGCCTGGGCCGAAATATATATTTCCACGCCCAAATAGTCCAGTTAACGAGTTATCAATGGAGTATACTGAAACTGAACTTGAATATAGTGATGAAATAGAGGAGCCTTCCTACTACGCTACAGAATCAGAAGAAGAGGAATCCGAGCAAGAAGAAACAGAAGTTGAATCAGAAGAAGAAGAATCAGAGCCAGAAGAATCAGAGCCAGAAGAATCAGAGCAAGAAGAATCCGAAGAAGAAGTTCCAGTAAAGAAGATAGAACCACCGAAACCTCCTGGAAGACCCGATAAGAACCCAAAACCAACCAAACCAACCATTGACATTTTAAATGAACCTTGGTGAGAGGTCAATCGAGCTACTACGAATATACCTGAAGAACTGTGGAAAGCAGAGCTTTGGGCAGACAATTAAATAGTTTCACCTCAGAGACATCTTCAATGTATTTTTTACGCAATCAATTATTTGTTAAAGTTTAAACGTCGTATGTTTTTTGTTTTACTATCCACATATTTTTTTTTATTTTATGTAGATATGTATTAAACATAAATGTCTGTCAGGAATTCATAATTGTGATATTTTTGCCGATGAATGGAAGAAAATCTTGTCTGAGTGTCTGAAGTACTGCGAGAAGTCAGTGTGATAGTCGTATTTTTAATTAGTGTAATTGGCCTGTGGCCGTTCTAATTAAGTAAAAGACGAAAAAAAATTATCTATTTCGTTTTGGAAGAAATTGTCACGAAATTGCCTGTCCTTGTTAGAATGTTTTAAGAACAGTATTCAAGCGTCATCATAGTCTGACTTATCGTCATCGTCACATTTCATTTCGTGACCACAGATAAATGGGCACTCATACAAAGGGTTTCAATCGAAGGATGGCCTTCACTACCCTAGCTAGATGACCAAGACATACATAATTATAATGATCCAGGCCTTTTCCCTTATAGAGAAGCACGAACATTGATTACCACGCTTGCTGCGGATTTCGATTTCAGATCCCTAATTTTGGATGTTTCCTTCACCGTTTGTTAGAAGCGTCTTAGAATAATTAAGACATACAAAAATCTTGAGTGGTGGTAGGTTTGATTAAAGAAATTTCAGTCAGTCACATCTTACTTATGGTCCCTATGACACAGGTCAAGATTATCAGTTCATGATAAAATAAAATAGTAGAAATATGATGATGAAGAAATTTAGTGACAAACAAAGTTATACGCACTCAATTATAAAATTTGAAGATAATTAAATAAATACGATAACTACAAGAAAGGAAAATCTTATTTTGTTACTTCTATCTGAAGAAGCCGTATTACATTCTAGCAAAAATAAAAACATTTTAAAACAGGCATCCGGCTATATCTGCAAATCATTTTTTTAATTAAGTAGTCGCAGTCTTTGGTTTCATGCGAAGTCTACCTGTCAACTTTAACAAATCACGGGCCAGTTGACTCCCATTGATGGTATTTGGAAATCTCATGAGAAACTATATTTCATGAGACAAAAAGTAGTAATAGCCGGTTAAAAATTATAGCAAAATCAGCATCGTCTGATTGGGATGAACTAACAAAACGAACAAATGAAATATCTATTAAAACATTTCTGATCCTATTAATGACAATTTATTTACATAAAGTCTTTTACAAACGTTATCCTAATTTAGTCAGTAGCAAACGTTAAATAAGTTCTGTGTTACAAACAGTATGAACATGGCCGTTCATACTGTTTGTAATATCATCATCATCACTCTCAATCTCGATCATCAATCATCGGTCACTCTACGCTCAACTTTTTTTCGTTTGGCTCTTTATAGTGAGATCCATGAAATCATAACGTGAAAAGAAACAAACTATGTTAATATGGAAAAAGAAATTTTTAATCAGATAAAAACACACCATTACCATTAACAAAATCTAGCCCTCCAGAAATATGCAACAAACCATCTCTGTCTTCTATTATTAATAAGATATCTTGTGAATGTAAACGTGTTCCTGAGTGCTGTTGAATCGTTCGGTTTCCATTGTTAATTTAACTATTAACGATAGTTTTATTTATTCGTTTGAGGAATAATAAACGAGATGTTGCTTACATTTAAGCCAAATTTTATTTTAGAGCATTATGATTTGCTAAAATATATGGGAAATTCAAATATCCACAATTTTATATTAGGTATGAGGAAAGTTATTTAATCATAAGCCCTTACATGGCCTCTCCTAGGCACTTGCGGTGCGTCTATTTATAACTAAGATTCGTGTAAAATTAGGAAACCTTCGGTTTTTTATGATAATGAAATGAACAACTACGTAATTAAAAGTTAATTCTAAATCCCATCAAAATTTCATGGCATCGAATACGTTTTATGTTATGAGATAATAAATCAACATAAAGATTATTTCTAAGTTTAGCTGTCATTATTCTTTATTGATCAATATTTTTTAAATCTAAAAAGATTTTTTTTTTTTTAACAATTCCAGTTATGTCAGATTTCGCGGTATTAGTGCTCACGTTATGTTCTGCGAAAGTCGCCCAAGCAAGCAACTGGCCAAACCCTGAAACTGACCCATTGATGTACATCGCGAACCCAGTAGAAGCCGAAGTGCCTGGTCACTGGATCCCACTCAGTGTGCTGAAAGCAATTCTAGAGAAAGGCACCACAACTGCACCTGCTGCGGACCATATTAAAGTCGATTTAAACCGACCCGAAAAGCCGTCACATGATCACAAAGACAAACCGAAAAAACATAAAAAGCACCATAAAAAAAAACCAGATGAGAACCCCAAAAAGAACGGAAAGAAATCTAGTGAGGAAACAGAGTATTCGGATTCAAAGGAGAAAAGTAGTAGTCATAGTGCGGAAACTAGCAAAGATGACTCTGATGAAAAGGAAACTACGGAAGAAGAGACTTCGGAAGAGAATCCTACGTCAGAGGAGGCTTCGACAGAGAAACCGTCAGAAGAACCTGAATCTGATGAAGATCCTGAAGAAGAGCCAACTGAGCCACCTCCGCCACCTCAGCCACCCCAGCCACCTAGGCCACCTAATCCAAGAGACAAGAAACGATTGCCCAATGATCACATCGACGAGCCTTATCTGTAAAAGGACGACCTATGATTTTTATTAAAGATTTGGTATTTTAGTCCATTAACGCCTCCGTTAATGGACGAAAATATCAAATCTTTATCATAAAAAATATCGCCATATTGCATGGTAGTTTTTAGCGCAAACCAGCATTGAGAAAAAAATATAATAAATCGAGTATGATGCTGTACTATACTCTAAAACCCGACACTAGCGCCAAATCGTACAGTGGCACGAGTTGTAATCAGGCTCGATCGAGAATAACATGAGAAAATCAGTTGTAAAACACTTCATTGAATAAAAATTATTCATCGCTATTTCTGGGGATATCCAATAAAAGAAGATATTTGAAGATGTGCATTAATAACAGATTAAACTAAAGAATTTAAAAACTTTGTTATGTACATTTAAATAACTAACAAGAATAAAATTCAATGATCATAGGATTCTGGTTTGCGATACGGTGTGAGTTCGGGAGTACTTATTCAGGATCGAATCGAGAACCAAAACCAAGTTTGATTAAAACCAATTTACTTAATATATAAAACAGTGTTTTTTACGTTCAATTTAATTTTCGTTTAAAATTTCTGATAGCGAAAACCATAACATAACGTCTCACAATATGACCTTATAATGCCTTATATCACAACAAAATGTATAAGACGAACATAACATAACATATCATCACGCCTGTATCCCCGAAGGGGTAGGCAGAGGTGTACCAATGTACACCCACACTTCGCCGATATGTTTAGGTCCCATGTAATAGGGGGCGAGCCTATTGCCACTAACCGGGCACAAATCCAAACTCCGACCTGCTACTGAGAATTTAATAGAAAAACCCAATAACACTTTGGTCGACCCGGGAATCGAACCCAAGACCCCTCCAGCGTATTAGTCGCATTTAGCACCACTAGGCCAACGAGGCAGGCAGAGGCGAACATAATTTTTATGATAATAAAATGAACAACTACGTAATTAAAAGTTAATTCTAAATCCCATCAAAATTTCATGGCATCGAATACGTTTTATGTTTTGAGATAATAAATCAACATAAAGATTATTTCTAAGTTTAGCTGTCATTATTCTTTATTGATCAATATTTTTTAAATCTAAAAAGCTTTTAATTTTTTTTTAACAATTCCAGTTATGTCAGATTTCGCGGTATTAGTGCTTACGTTATGTTCTGCGAAAGTCGCCCAAGCAAGCAACTGGCCAAACCCTGAAACTGACCCATTGATGTACATCGCGAACCCAGTAGAAGCCGAAGTGCCTGGTCACTGGATCCCACTCAGTGTGCTGAAAGCAATTCTAGAGAAAGGCACCACAACTGCACCTGCTGCGGACCATATTAAAGTCGATTTAAACCGACCCGAAAAGCCGTCACATGATCACAAAGACAAACCGAAAAAACATAAAAAGCACCATAAAAAAAAACCAGATGAGAACCCCAAAAAGAACGGAAAGAAATCTAGTGAGGAAACAGAGTATTCGGATTCAAAGGAGAAAAGTAGTAGTCATAGTGCGGAAACTAGCAAAGATGACTCTGATGAAAAGGAAACTACGGAAGAAGAGACTTCGGAAGAGAATCCTACGTCAGAGGAGGCTTCGACAGAGAAACCGTCAGAAGAACCTGAATCTGATGAAGATCCTGAAGAAGAGCCAACTGAGCCACCTCCGCCACCTCAGCCACCCCAGCCACCTAGGCCACCTAATCCAAGAGACAAGAAACGATTGCCCAATGATCACATCAACGAGCCCTATCTGTAAAAGGACGACCTATGATTTTTATTAAAGATTTGGTATTTTCACGGAACAGAAAAAACAAGTGGAAGTGCAATACGCCAAAATACTATAGGAACCGCTGTCGCCAAACTCACACAAATAATCCGATAATAACATATGCACTACAACGAAATAATCCGAATGATTGGTAGTTTTAAATTTAGACAAAATTCGCCTACATCACAGAAAAAAAATAAAGCCTGACTTGCTAAAAATAAGGTTCATTTTGCATTAGCAACAATACGTATTTACGGTCTACAGTCACACTAAATTCGATTGACGAGTTCGTTTTGCTACTTGACCATAGATGGCGATATATAATCAATATAAGCAATTATCAACATAATTGCTTTAGACATACGGTTGACAATGGCGTGACTCTAACGCTACTCGGCCAAGGACACACCACGTATTACATTTAAATTCTTTATCGATATCGATAGATACCCGATTTTTGTTAAAATACGATAAGTACGACTCGTTGGGAGTACATTTATTTATTTGTTACACAAACCGCTGTACCTTTTAAACCATTAATTAATAGACACACAAGACTGACAGACCGATAGGTAAAGGGCCATGTCCAAGTTTCATAGTGAGTTTGGCCAAGAGTGCACACTTATGATATGATGTCTTAAATTTAATATAGATTGTCAACATGTAATTAAAGAAGGAATCAGATAAATAAAACTTCGGGTTTTATAGTAAAAAATCGTCTTTAATATTCCGCATTTATGTTGAAATTCTCATGATTCTCGTGAATTAAATGGACTTTTTGCCGTGAAACTTGAAGAAAGGAAGTGCAGTGTCGATTTCACGAGTTTTCATCTATCCACCGGTGGATGAATCAGGATTTAGCTTGCCGGCCGGCCTCCCACAACGCAAGGACGCACTCTCTATCCATTTCTCTTTCATGCTTGTGACTTTGGGAAACCTGAAACAATTTTTTAATGAAGGTTAAAAAAACTATTACCTAGTGTTTGTAACACTCTGTGTGTAACATCTCAGTCATTAATAAATTATAATAATTATGTTACTATTTAAAACATTGATTATATTTTTGCTTTATACCACTTAAACGAAAATAAATTTACTTAATATAAATTTCGTGTATGAATTAAGGCGACCTCGTACCTATATTTGAATGCAAAACGAAATAAATAAAAATAACTATTTGGGTTAAGATAGTTATTCCTCTTATCGACATCAATCGACAAAATCAATTTTCGACTTGACCACATCACTACATTGAGTAGCGAAGGTCTTTCTAGAATGTTCTATGGAAAAAAAACAATCGAAAATAAACTTTGTCTTTACTGCATAAGGTTTATTTTTACTAACCGTTCTATTAAATTTTTGTAAATTGGAAGAAAATAAGATTTTTATTAGAAAACAATAAAAATCGTACTTACCGATGATATCTACGAAATACCTCCATTTGTAAGATTTCTTTTCCTACTATCATTTTTGCACGCTAAAACGGAACAATACGGCATAGCTAGGTAAATATTAATTTGTCACGAGACGAGAAACTCGACGCGATGACAGACGCAACTGGGATCGGTTAAGCGCAAGTTAAGCGTAACAACGCTTAATTGTGACACGCGTGCCACGCCTACTTAGCACTTCCACCTGTTTTTTCTGTTCCGTGGGTATTTTAGTCCATTAACGCCTCCGTTAATGGACGAAAATATCAAATCTTTATTATAAAAAATATCGCCATATTGCATGGTAGTTTCTTTGATTATATAATGTCTAGATGGACTGTCAAGTGCGCGCAGACGTGTCAAAAAATAACAACCAAAAGTGGTTGTTAAGTACTTTCCCGCCACCAGTACAGATCGTGCCGCTTTCGTGACACTACGTTTTACGCGCTCTAAGGAATAACCACATAACTGCGATAAAATGATAGTATGTGCTTCTAAAGTGTGCTGGAATTAAAAAGGAAGGCTAAAAAATACCAACACACATCACCTATCACTAAAACTACTACACACTATTTAAAGAAACTTTATAATTAATTTTATTTTTATGATTATTAAAATCACGCCATATTTTATCAGTGTTGCCAGTTTCTGTTTTTCATTCTCCCATTTTTGTGGGTAATTTTGTTGGTTTATCGTTACGTTTATAAAATAGCGCTGATGTACTTTTTCAAATAAAAAAATAAATAACTCAATGTTAAAGTACCTATACCTAATTATGTTTTAATATTATTATACCAAATACTAACTTAGTTGATTTAATACTCGATTCAAACACACAACTCCAAATTTCTTTTTTTTATTGATTTAAAAAGTAAATTATTAATAAAAAAAATTTATTATTATTAAAATACACTTAAACTGAATAATACCACATAAGTACCAACATATAACTAAAATAAGTAAATATTTTATTATAATTAATTCGTCTTTATTTAATGTGATTTATGGGAGAATTTGTAATAGCTGGTATCACTATTTACGCACACAGAGACATTGACGTATAGTGTAAAACGACGCCTTCACGCACACATACACAAATGGCGTCCTAGTTTTCTTTGGTATGAATGAAGGGCCACGCTCCATCTAGACATTATATAATCAAAGGGTAGTTTTTAGCTCAAACCAGCATTGAGAAAAAAATATAATAAATCGAGTATGATGCTGTACTATACTCTAAAACCCGACACTAGCACCAAATCGTACAGTGGCACGAGTTGTAATCAGGCTCGATCGAGAATAACATGAGAAAATCAGTTGTAAAACACTTCATTGAATAAAAAATATTTATCGAATAATAAGAATTTAAAAACTTTGTTATGTACATTTAAATAACTAACAAGAATAAAATACAATTATCATAGGATTCTGGTTTGCGATACGGTGTGAGTTCAGGAGTACTTATTCAGGATCGAATCGAGCACCAAAACCAAGTTTGATTAAAACCAATTTACTTAATATATAAAACAGTGTTTTTTTACGTTTAAAATTTCTGATAGCGAAAACCATAACATAATGTCTCACAATATGACCTTATATCACAACAAATGTATAAGACGAACATAACATAACATATCATCACGCCTGTATCCCCGAAGGGATAGGCAGAGGTGTACCAGTACACCCACACTTCGCCGATATGTTTAGGTCCCATGTAATAGGGGGCGAGCCTATTGCCACTAACCGGGCACAAATCCAAACTCCGACCTGCTACTGAGAATTTAATAGAAAAACCCAATAACACTTTGGTCGACCCGGGAATCGAACCCAAGACCCCTCCAGCGTAGCAGTCGCGCTTAGCACCACTAGGCCAACGAGGCAGGCAGAGGCGAACATAATGTCTTAAAAAATTAAAATATCTACTACAAGTAGGTAATATCTAGTGCATTGGTTTCATTATTATTCCTCCTTTTTCATGTAATGTGAGAAATTGTGTTGGGCACTATTGTCTCGACGCCTAAGAGCGCGGGCACACGATGCGTTGCGGCGCCGCACCGCAAAGATTTCACCGTGTCAGTGGGCACACCGCTCAGTTGTTACGATCCATATTCATTAAGAGTAGTAGTAGCATTTAACAGTACTTAGTATCAGATCAGCATTGGACAGTCTGTTAATGACTATGGATCGTAACAACTGAGCGGTGTGCCGACTGACACGGTGAAATGTGATATAAGGTCATAGTAGAGAAACAAGTAGAGCTCTGAGCGAGAACGGCCTGTGAGCGAGAATTGAGTGTGAATTTCGATAGTTTTGTCTCTGTGCAGAAACAAAGGAGAATGGGCATTCCTGCCTAAGTAACTAATCATGAGATATATCATTGAAAAGTTTTTTTCTGTTCCTTAACTTTTTTAAGGAGGAAAGTGCCGAATCGTTTTGAGATAAAAGTTATAGGACAATTTCAGGCTACTTCATTAAGCAAATATGTTACTTAATTCGTGTATATCATTGATTTACCAGTATTTTTAACAAACTTAGTAATGAAAAAACTCTGTCAAGTAGGAGTCCTAATCGTACATAAAGGGTTTGGTACGTATTGGCCTTTTGTTCTAGACAAGCAACACTAATAGTGCGTAAGATTTGAGACCAACATAATGTCCAATCTATAAAATAAATATCAGATAAGTCTATTTGTACATAATTGATTGTTTCTTTTGCTTCTCCACTACTCCAGTGTAATGGAAAGATCTCAAACATTGATGTTAACATAAAAATAGGCACTTATATTTCGGTGAATGAAGGCTGCCTTTGTTGTGCCATAACTTTGCCACACAGCCATTTGATACTTTCTTAATATGAAATTCATACTGAAAGACAATCCTGAAGTGAACTTTCTGTGATGAAATAGTTCTACTTTCAATTATTATTATTATGAATATAAAATAACGATGATTCTGACTTACAAACTTGTGCATTTTTAATGTATGATAAACGTTTGCCAATCGATTATATGTGAAATTATGTTTAAGTTATCAGTTTTAATGCAATAAAAATATTATGACAAAAAAAAGTTCTGCCAAAAAGGGTACCCAAGAAAAACAGGAGCCCAGGCTTTGAATAAGCATTTGCGACGGACAACAGTATAAATATTTTATTGCTGTTTTAAAAGAATAGGCAAGAAAGGCATTATCAATTCTCAATGGTATGACTTTCAATTAATTTTCCGTTTAAGGTTTCTGATAGCAAACACCATAAATGAGAAATATGTGGAGATGAACTCATAACATTTTTACCTCCTAAATATTTACTCTCAGTAAGTTATGTCTTGCTCTTGACTTTATGGACCTTATTAATAAAAATCTTGATGTAGATTAGCAACGGATTAGCAGATTCTAATTTCAATTTTTCTATAGAGAATTTGAATTTAGAATCTATTAATCCATATCGACATTTTTATTAATAAGGGTGTATAAGTTTATATTACTTTAACTCAAAGTAGTTGTTATGTGGTGTCGTAATTCGTTTAAACGGTTTTTTTAGAATGATTTAATCTAAAACTTTTAGTAGAGTATGGATACAATGTCAACAGATTCTTGTAGGCATTGTTATGAAGCGATAGAGGTTTTCGAGAACAAATCCTTTTAAAAATGTTGAGCGCATTTTCTTCCACCCCCAAATTTTCTTATTTCTGGGCAAAAACTTACTCACTTATGGAAATAGGCCTCTTGTCTTATACCTTAACAAGACACAATACACATAAACGTTAACAGCCCATTTCTATTATAACCTTATATTTCTGGAATATGTTTCCTTATGAAATTCCATTGATTTTTTCTTAGCAAAACTGGATTTGATCCGCTACCTTTGTTGACAAATCCAAACCAATATCTCGGAGTCAAAACGTGTGAATTACATTTGATGTTTTCTGATTTTAAGTAACATTATTCTTCGTAAATCACTATTTTCGACCGACTTCAATCGGAGAAATTTCACACTTCGTGTGAAGATATGTAATTTTTTTGTATGTGTCACAATTTCTACGGCAATGGTGGTCCGATTTCTGTTTTCAAAGATAGGTGCCATATAAACTTTTTCAAAAAGATACAGTAGAGGCACTGTGACTTAAAGCTGCCAAAAATCAAGCAGTTCATGAAACGCGCCGCGATCCGATTCTTCGACTCCTCCGAAACCCACCATAACCCGCTAATCGTAGCGGCCGCGCGATACTTACCTTCCGTAACATCTAAGATTTAACGCTGATAAAGCTGAAGATAAATTAATATGAATATACAGTAAATATTATCCCCTCGTCCCTAGAACAAGCTGGCCCGAGCCGGTAAAACTAGCAATAAAAATATGTCCCATAACTAAAACTTAGATCTAGCCATGTCTTGTTGTTTTGCTTTATTAAGGCAACGCACTAAGTCGAGGTCCGAATCCCGCAGGGGGTGCCCTTAGTGGATGTTGCTGACGTAGTTAGTTTTTCTTATTGCTCTGGCTGGATGCCTTAAGGTTCTCGCCAAAAGTCAGGTGAAGAAGTCAAAGCCTGCGCTCAGGCTAACTGCAAAAAATCTGTACAAAAAAAAGCAGTAGATTGTTTTAATTGCTCACGACCTTTTCTTTGACATTTCCAGTAATGCCAGATGTCGCCATAATAGTATTTACATTATGTTCTGCGAAAGTCACCCAAGCAAGCAACTGGCCAAACCCTGAAACTGACCCATTGGTGTATGTTGCTAACCCGGTAGAGGCCGAAGTGCCTGGTCACTGGATCCCGCTCAGTGTGCTAAAAGCAATTCTACAGAAAGGCACCACACTTCCACCTGTGGAAGAGCGCAGTACAGATAAAACAACCGAAACGCCGCCACATAAAAAGCACAGGAAAGTAGACATAAAGAAAAAAGAAAAAAATGGAACAATTTCAAGCAGTGAGGAAACTGACTCAGACTCGGTGGAGGTGACAACTAAAGGAGAAGAATCATCTAGTGAAGAAGAATCATCTAGTGAAGAGACGTCTCCTGAACAAGAGGAGACGACAACCCTTGAAGTGGTCACAGAGCCAGAATATGAGGAGACAACCGAAATGCCGACTACGACAACTGAGGACATGCAGCCAACGCTTCTCGTCAACAAAACGATAAATGGACCACCTCCACCACCAGGACCCCCTAAAAACAAAAAGGAGGACCCGGGCGGTCACAGTAATGACTGGTTATTGTGATAACGAAGTTACAAGCGCTTCAGACCCGACAGACTAAAAAAAGCCTATTTATTAAACTAGTGTACAACCTACCTACTACTAAGTCTACTTCAAAGTTATGAGATAAGATAGATAAAGAAAAAGTATTTATTTCTAAGAATGGTACAGTTACGAATTTGAAAACATGTTGATCCATATTCTTGTTCTTTGTTTTTTTTTCAGTTTGGTTAATATACGTAAATGATTAATTGAATATGAGTAATTATAAAAATGATTCCCTTAACATAACCTCGATTCTCTGCAAAGTCGATTAGTGAACAAAGTACGGACACGGTCATTGTAGCCTGTAGGGTACTTGAAGAACAGGGGGTAGATGAAAAATCATCTACTTCGTGCACGGAGCAATGACACCGCATCTCCAGTCTGCTTGCGACCACGGCCGGTGTAACCCGCTCGAAACGTCAAGCCCTAAAGGTATTTATGCATGTACGCGCTTAGCCGCGTTCTATAATATTACTATAAACAAGCAGTGCGATAGTTTAAAAGTTATTATAAAAATGTGCTTTTATTGCCCAATATATGTGTAGAGCCAAGCATGTATAATGGCACCATTATGACGACGACCTCCGTGATCGAGTGGCGTACGCACCGGTTTTCAAGGTGTAGCTTGCTCTGAGGTCCCGGGTTCGATCCCCGGACGGGTCAATGTAGAAACTCACTTTTCTACATTGTCTCGGGTCTGGGTGTTTGTGGTACCTTCGTTGTTTCTGAATTCCATAACACAAGTGCTTAATTGCTACTTACTTTGGGTTCAGAGCAATGTATGTGATGTTGTCCGCATTTATTTATATTATTATTTATTATTATAATCACAGTTAAATGGGCCGTCTCGAACTGAAAAGGTTTTGGTTTTATGCAATTAAACGTAATTGATCGCCTTGAGTTGAGATAAGTTTAATCGAGAACCAAAAAAATCACTAATAATGTCGGCAATCGGCGTTAGGCCTCAAAATAAACCTTAATGATGTGACGTTTAATTAACTTTTCGTCTCTATAGCTATATAACTATAAAATCATATTCTTACACAACATAAACTAAGTGAAAGAAATAATTAACTCGGTTTTTCCAGTAATTTACATAAAGTGCATTTGAGTATATTAATTCATAAATGAAACTGACAATGCACTCAATGTCTTATCAACTCGATAATTTTATCAATGATTCTTGTTTTATTTTGGCACTACTTAACTGTTTAAGCAAATGGTTTCATTACAATAAACTGCAGTTATTTGATGTTAACTGGAATACTCGTATCATAATTCGGGTGACGTTATGATATAATCTTAGTATAGGTCAAAATGCAGTGCTAGTGTAAAAAGAGCGTCTTTTAGTTCTTATACGACGAATATTAGGCACACGACTTCTATAAAATTTATATATCTGACTAACTCCGAGGTTGGTTCTGCCTTCTTCTTCTAAACCATTTACCATGATAATTTAACATTCACATGAACACTATCCTAGTATCGCTCACTAAGACAGACAGGGGGCCGAGTCTGCTATTTACAATGGCTCCAATCGTCTGAGTGGGTGGCGTTAGTAAGTCCATTTTATTAAACATTCTACTAAACACCAAAACGTCAACATTGGCCGCCCCAATGGCCAATTTGACGTTAAAATGATGTTTTACCTACGTAATTGTCCTAAAATGGACCTACTAACGGCACCCAGTCAGACGATTGGAGCCATTGTAAATAGCAGACTCGGCCCCCAGGTCACAGATCACAGGTATAAACCACCTATTTCTTATGGGGTTACTTGTATCTGTAAGACTTGACTGTAATCTTTTTTTATCTGGCACTAAACGAACATGGATTTAGGGCTCCCCCAAATGCGATGCGATGCGACGCCGCATAGCAGGAACACATACCTAAATAAATACAGTTCGAAATGGATCGCGACTTCAGATATTTGCTATGCAACTCAGTTATGAGAGGAATGATCATGATCAGATTAAAATATTAAAATCTTAACTTAACAAAAGACTGACGACCATTCTTCCCGTTCACTCAAAGCAACTAAAGTCATGTCCAAACATGTTGGTACACGTCTAGCCAATCAACAAGGGAACAATTCTGACCAAGTTCTGACTAAAGCATTCCTTATCTCCTGTTTATTTTAGTCCATGGACTCGTTAGTTAATATCAATTACAATTTATTTGCGTTCAATACATTTATAAACTGCAAAATATTAATGTACTTATTGTTGTAGGTCTTTCAACTGCAGTGTAAAAGCTATAACAATTAGTTTTATATTAAGGAAAAGTATTTTTTTTTGTAGAGATCCTTGCAGTTAGCCATAGCGCAGGCTTTGACTGCTACACCGGACTTTTAGCGAGGACCTAAAGGTCTCCAAATAGAACAATACTAAAAACTAATTACGTCAGCAACGTCCACTAAGTAATCCTGTGGGTTTCGGACTTCGACTTAGTGCGTTGCTAACAATCTTAATAAGGTAAAACAACAAGGGATGGCTGGATCTAAGTTTTAATTATTTAGGGAAATATTTTTATTGCTAGTTTGGTCGGCTCGGGTCAACTTGGTCTTGGAGGATAAGCAAGATTATTACACTAATGTTCGGTAGTTAGTTAACTTATCAATAGAATATCAATTATAAATAACGCTACCTGGCCACATTGGTACTGATTGTAGATTATAATTATGTTTGTTATAAAATAGTAGGTATTTACAATATTATTGAAATAGATTCTTGATATGCATGTAAACCATAAGCAAAAGAGGAGCATAGTTCGCTCATAGCTAGGTATCTTAAGTAAAAAAAAACCTCTGTCACCTGTCAGGGTTGTCAGCGATAGTAAAATAATATACAGCTCTTAAAACAAATAGTAGAGTCTACAGTTATCGTGATATCACTCTGTTCCTTGGCATTAGGGCCGTACCTTAGCTTATATTGTTTGTTCGGCGGCAAGTTTTTCAACCTTATCTTGATTCGATAAGGGATGGCCACGGCGCCAGTTGTTGAGGCCAGAAAAACAGCGGTTCATAAGCCGAAGCGGGCGCGGTTTGGATGGTAAAACTTCATTTACTAAATTGTAAGCTTAGTATAGCCTTGTGAATTTGTGATCTAATTGTTTGATACCTTTTCTTTGTTATTTAGGGACTAATATTATTCCTAAGTTATTTAATTTTATTACTGTTTACCTGTTAAGCTCTTTTTAAGCAACGACGCTGGTCTGACACGAAAAGAAAAGTAAAAAACAGTATAAATCGAAGACGGAATTGAAGAAATCAATACTTGATGTTTAACGTAAATATACTATGTTTGCTTAAAAACAACCACTAGTTTATTATATAATTAGACTTTCACGACATACAGTCAAATCTTCAAATTCTTCAACTTGGTCAAATCGCTCTTTCTATGGCCCCCACAAATAGGAGTCCTTCTCAGAATTCCGAACAGGTAATTAAACTTTACAATGAGAAGCTCGAGAAATGCTTTTGTTTTTTAAATTATGTCTAAGTAGCGTTAACAAAAGATCTAGTGTCGTTATAACTTGAGTAGACAATTACAAGGAGGAAGTTTTATTCCTATTCTACTTTAGAGTGTTTTCAGTAATTAGTTTGGAAGACACTTTTTCTGTTGACGCTAATAGATGCGTCATCAACCTGTTTTTACCTGTCTACAGTTTATATGCTTTTGTTGACTCTACACCGCGTGTGTGGTAAAACGATTACAATTAGTATTTATGAAGACGATGGAAAACTTAAACTCTGGAATTTGATGAGGTTTTTGTTTAGCCTTTTACGAAATGTCCAAAAGACTTTAAAAGAGGATGAGGTTTCTTAATTGGGCTCTACCATTTCTCGTGGAGGATTCGCGAAGCTGAATTTCATTATAAAGTCAGTTGGGATATAGAAAAATCTGCCGTATTACTTACATGACGATAAATAAGTCTGTATTCTATTCATTACATTTATATGGATTATAGCAAGAATACTACATTTAGTACTGTTTATACATGCACTGTGTAATCTTGTACATGGCAGATTTTACCATAATATGATTATCAAAGTAAGTGTAATAATATGGGGTAATAATAATAATAAATAAATGCGGACAACATCACATACATTGCTCTGAACCCAAAGTAAGTAGCTATTAAGCACTTGTGTTATGGAATTCAGTAACAACGAAGGTAAGGTAAGGTAATGAAGTTCCTACTTTATCTACTATCAGACCTTCATTGATAAAGCTTAACAAATAATATATTAAAAGTAATTCTTTAACTGATGTTTTTATAAGGTCTTCTAAAACACAACTTACTCCTCTACCGACCCTCAAAAGTCCTACCATGAAGACAACTGTGTAAATATGACCAAATTGACTATACGAGTTAAACCTTCTGTATTGGTATGCTATAAATTCAAACCGTTTATGTATTTCAAACATGTAGTCAGCAGGAGAAAGAGTCATTAGGAGTTATTAATATGCATGTGGCTGGATTAGGGTTGTCGAAATTAGAAATCAGAATAAATTAGTCGAATTATATCAAGCAAATCTTGGGGAAATAAAACTGATGGAGGTGTATCTTTATTTTACTAACCTCTTGTTAAATAAATATTATTTATATTTATCTGTACTTCAAACAAAACTTTGGGGTAATTACGTTAAGTTACGTTTTAAATAAATAAAATAAATGTACCTAGTGAAAGAAAACTTAGTTATAAGTCGTGAAGTAAATATTCGAAGATGCATTACTTTTATTGCACATAAACAATTCACAATAACTCAATTAATAAACTCTTCTAAATAAGTGTATAAAAAGCAATTACAATATTTACTTGCTAAAGTTCTTAATTACTAATTATAGCTGAGCCAACCCTACAGTTAAGGCTTGCATTGGGCCTATTGCTGTACATTCCGGCCACAAACAAAGGCATCGTAGCATGAGATTCATCCTTTTTTCCACCCGTGTGTGCACGGCTTTAGTTCGCGTTCTTTTTTTAAATGCGTTCAGTTTATTTATTGTGTGTATCTACCTTAATTTGGTCTTCCATGGTTTTGGATGACAGCGAAATAAAGGAATAATGATTTAATACCTTCGTCGTGTGTTTTGGATTAAATTATTAATTTATCGTTGATCATAGGTTGATTTTACAACGCATATATTAATCGTACGTAGGTTGAATATGAGTTTTAAGGAGATCTTAGTTTAGTTTTGATAAATGAATTTAAGTAGGTAGTGAGATAGATAATTTTCTGTGACCTATTTCAGTTATTTTTATATCGCACTGCACTACCATATACCATTTTTGCAGTTAAACTATATTTACGGCCAAATTTCTTCATAAATTCAATGTTTTAGTTACAAAAACACTGGAAATGCAAAATATACCGTAACTTTTGTGCCTCATCTTTAAACTCTCATTAACTTTTACAGCACTCTAAACCAGTGAGCCCACAATTAATACATTTGCAACTATTCCAAAATTTTTGTTTAAATAATACCGTCGATCTCGGTCCTATAGAAAGTTACAGTTCTTTTTCTTTTCGGTAAATAAATGACAAAGAATGCGCGCCACGCGGCCGGCTACTAGCGCCGGCCGGTCGCAAAAAGTGGCGCCTGCAAAGTGCACTTAAGTTCAGCTTTATTTACATAAGTTGATACTTAAAAGTATGTCTTAAGCCTATTACGTATAGTTGAAATTAGACTGAGTCGAAAATGATAGTAAAGATGCGCTTTCTAGTCTCTTCTGCATGAGACGTTTAGTGGTTGCCGATTTGAAATTTTATCGATATCGATATTTTGAAATCTAGTTGCCAGCTATTTCTCATGGCCTGAACTATTTGCATTGTCTCTATTAACTCTAATTGTTTTCCATTGGTTAGATTATCTTTGGTGGTTAAAAACTCTTTTAGTTTTAGTTTAATTGCAATAATCGTATGAAGGAAAAAATAATTAGTTTTTCTAGTAAATAACCTTACTATAAAACCTGTGGAACTGCAAATAAAACAATATAATCATATAATGCATTCAAACATAGCAACATATATTCAAATAAATAACAATTCAAAATCGATGTTATTTCTAATGTTGTATACGCATCTCTACGTATCGGCGGACTGATTCGCTTGCTCGCTCATCGCGTCGTTCCTTTCATTCATTTAGTCGAGCTTTGAGCGCCGTTGTGAGTGGGTTGCGTTCGTGCGTTTTTGACATCTGTGAACGCGTGTTTAATATTATTCTGAAAATTCACGTGCGTTTATCAAAAATACAATTTAAGTGCCAGAGAAGAACGTTAAAGGATAATACATATGTGAATAACAGTAACTGTGATAGCATATATCGTAATTGTAGTGTTATTTTTAGTTCATAGATATTTTGGTGATGACTTATTAAATAATGGGTGTCTTTGGAATGGTTTAATTTAGTCGTTATGGTGACTGTATAGTGTTTATTAGTACTAATAAGTCGTAATTGAGATGGCAATGGCGGTGGTCAATATTTGCGTGTGTTTTATGTTGGTGATGTACCAGTTTTCGGCGGCTTCTAGCGAAGCTTCCTCTGAATCGACAGATTTAGGATTAACAGGTAAGAAATTGAACTTTCCAAATGCCCGTAGATTGATACTGTATTATTAAAGTAATGCCAAAAGCTAACATCAACCAATAACACAAGTACAATAATTATTTTTCTTCGGAGTTGCGGACGCTAGCGATTCGCTTTTGTTTTTATTTTTGACAGGTGAACATTCTTTTCTATTTTGTTTTAAAAACAGCCAGTAATTTAAACACTTTATGAAAGGAGTTTGTTTAACGTTCGTACCACAAAAGTTTGTTGACATCTTGTCTATTATTTAGGTAAGTAAATACATACATCGTTAATAGCAGTTCCTATTGTTAACATAACATTAGCAGGCGTTTGAAACGCTCATTATGCTATTACAATGTTTTAGTATAAATGAGTACCTAATTAGCATTTACTTAATACCTACTTAGTTCCCGAGTTCCATAATGTTTACAGTAGTTAGAGTACCTACCTAACTTTCCTTCCTAGGTATTTCTTAACTATAGGCCTATTTTACAGTTACATTTAGTATACCCACTATCTATTGACTGATATAGATATAAATTTAATATACATATTTTTATGGATCATTCTCAACTATTTAATTACTTAGTTTTAGGTTTGCAAACTATACCTATTTGTATCCAAAACAAGCATCAAAATATTCTAACATCCAATTAAAATCATTCACTCACTCATCGTTCGCAAGTTGAAATTGTCTAGCGCCTAATTGCCTTGTTATTGTCATTGTCGCCTCATTCCTTACCTGAGACACCCTCACTAAAGTATTTAGACTCGCTTCTATGTTCCGAACAATAGCTAATAGCTAACAATACACATTGTTTCATTAGTCCATTGGTCCCGGTGAAAACGCGTAAAATCTTTAACCTGCCTCAACTTGAGTGGGTCTTGAAGACCGACGCACGTAATTAATATTTTAACGCCAGTCGAATTTGTTCGGAGATTCACGGGAACGGTTTAAATATTCGTATTCGAAATTTTTTATATTTATCGCTTACTTATCCTAGAATTAAGAATTCTACCCTTATAATACGTGACAGATTGTCTGGTTTATTAATTTATAGTGTACTTGTCTTATTTGTTGAGCATATATCATCGTCATTTTACACAGTAGCTAGTATTTAAATGAAAGAAACGTAACCCGTTTGACAGAATGGCCGGCGGATCTAATTTTAAATAGCTTGTCAACTACCGTATCATAGGATTCATAGGTAGCTCGACACATGTTTGATTTATTTAAACAATGATGGTAAATAAATATTCATCACTAAGTCACTTTACCCACCCGTCTAATTAATTTTACGATTCATCTACTAATCCTTAGGTAGAATTGGTATTAAAGAAGTATTTAGATAACATCAATACTGATAAATTCCGTTATTTACTAGGTACGTTGTAAAATAACGTCCTTTTCGTGCAGACAAACCGCAAATAAGGTGTGGCACCAACTGCATGATACCTAATAGTAATCCTTTTATCACAAATCAATATGCAATAAAAATACCTACCTACTGAAATAAAAGACAATCGAATTAAAAGTAGCTTGTGACAACCTCACGTAACCCCTAATCTATACGATTCAGTTTTGACGAAACAAAAAACAGTCTAACTCAAACTCAAAACTTTTATTTGCTTTCCACAATGGTATTAGTAGGTGGCAAGTTAAAAATATATATGTAGTAGGGTGATTGCGCCGGTTAGCGACCAGTTAGCTGGGTTGCCCACTTCAGATGAGGAAAAAGAAATGTTGTTTACACGCAAAATAGTATATGCTAATGTGAATTTGTCCCAAATATAATGTAGTTTTGATATAAAAACATAAAATATAATACATTCATACAAAAATATTTATAAAATGATGAAAAAGTGTAAATATTGCGAAAACGTCGGTTTACGACCATTTTCATCAGTTTATGACCACTAGTGAGCTGGTTTGCGACCGCTATTTTAATATGAAAAATATGACAATAAAACAATTATAATCGCTTTAAAAATATTATAATATATATTATAGCATATAAAAACAAAAATGGTAACCATTTGGTGTAAAGTTTTCTTATAATTAAAAAATAAAAATCTTACATTTTGTAGAGACTTAGTCATAGTTGTAATAGAATCAACAATCAAACAAAGGTATAACATTTAAAAATAATAAACTAATTTATATTTTAGGAACCATATTCCATTTTTCGGCATACCCGTTGTCAGTGTGGCTCAGGACGCTAGAGCCAAACTGACCCGGCACTATACTGAGGATATCCCAGACATCAGCCTGTACGAGATTAGAGTGGCTCTGAAACAACTTAAAAACAACAAGGCGCCGGGTGAAGACGGAATTACAACGGAGCTTCTGAGAGCGGGTGGAAAACCGGTACTTTTAGTCCTCCAGAGGCTATTCAATTCCGTCATACTCGAGGGTACTACGCCAGAATCATGGCACAGGAGTGTGGTGGTGCTCTTCTTCAAAAAAGGCGACAACACCTTGTTGAAGAATTATAGACCCATCTCGCTCCTGAGCCATGTGTATAAGTTGTTTTCGAGGGTCATTACGAACCGTCTCGAATGCAGGCTCGATGACTTCCAGCCTCCCGAACAAGCTGGTTTCCGAAAAAGCTTTAGCACCATAGACCACATTCACACGCTCCGCCAGGTTATACAGAAGACCGAAGAGTATAATCGGCCACTGTGTTTAGCGTTTGGGGACTATGAAAAAGCCTTCGATTCAATCGAAACCTGGGCTGTATTGCAGTCCCTCCAGCGATGTCATATCGACTATAGGTACATCGAGGTATTGAAGTGTTTGTACAGTAAGGCCACCATGTCAATCCGGTTACAGGACGAGAGCACGAAGCCAATCCAACTGCAGCGTGGTGTGAGACAAGGAGACGTTATTTCTCCGAAACTGTTCACAAGTGCGTTGGCGTGCGTCTTCAAGCTCTTGGACTGGAACGGGTTCGGCATCAATATCAATGGCGAATACATCACTCACATTCGTTTTGCCGATTATATAGTGATCATGGCAGAGTCGCTGGAGGAGCTTAATACTATGCTCAGCGACCTCAGTATCGTTTCCCAACAGGTGGGTCTTAAAATGAACATGGACAAGACGAAGATCATGTCCAATGTCCATGTCGCACCTGTACCGGTTGTTGTTGGGAATGATACTCTCAACGTTGTCGACCACTATGTCTATCTTGGACAGATAGTTCAGTTAGGCCGGTCCAACTTCGACAAAGAGGTCGCCCGAAGAATCCAACTCGGATGGGCAGCGTTCGGGAAACTACGCGACATCTTTTCGTCCAAAATTCCGCAGTGTCTGAAGACGCAGGTCTTTGACCAGTGTGTGTTGCCAGTGATGACATATGGCGCTGAAACGTGGTCGCTAACGGTTGGCCTTTTGGAGAAGCTCAGAGTCACTCAACGAGCTATGGAGAGAGCTATGCTCGGGGTTTCTTTGCGCGACAGGATCCGGAATACGGAAATTCGCCAAAGAACTAAAGTCACCGACATAGCTCGAAGAATATGCAAGTTGAAGTGGCAATGGGCAGGCCATATCGCTCGAAGAACCGATGACCGTTGGGGAAGAAAGGTTCTCGAGTAGCGACCATGAACCGGAAGGCGCAGCGTTGGCAGGCCTCCCACCAGGTGGACTGACTATATCGTCAAAGTGGCGGGCACCCGGTGGATCCAATTGGCGTTCAGCAGTGGACGTCTTCCGGCTGATGATGATGATGATTCCGTTTTTCTTATTATTTTATATAAATAATTATACATATATATATATATTAATCATCGGAAACTGCAAGAATATATCAATCTAGTTATCTTCCTTTTAAATATTTATAGAGAACAATTACAGGTCAATAGGAATTAATAGGGGGAGAGAAATAATAGGAGTTAATAGGAATCATGTTCTGAGTCTTCTTCACTAATAATATTATAATTAAACTGTATGAAATCTATGATTGTATCACGCCTCTTCCCACTAAGGCGATCTTGTATCGTGGTCTTTGGGATCTGATACAGTCTACATGTTTCTCTTATTCCCTTCCCTTCTTTTCGGATATCATCGAGAGCTTTTTTCTTTTTTTAAGTGCTTCTTCTGTGTACTGGACAGTTTTTTTATTTATTTTTTGTTGACTGCAAGTTATTTAGGAGCTCCATCTATAAAAATAATAAAAATAAGAAGTTTGCTTTTTATGACAACATTATGTTCTAAACTGAAAAATAGTACATTTCAATAACCAACGAAATTAAAAAAATCAGACGTGGTCGCATACTCAATGAAAATTTCATACTTAGTTCTGTTAGCGGCCGTTATTTTTCTCATACTAAATGATGGTGGCCGGAAACCAATGTCTTTATTTCGCTTAGTTTGGTTTACGACCACCTGTTTAGCGCCCAATTTTGTAGGTAAATTAAACAAACTTCTTACAAAGGAACTGATGGTCGCTTACCAAAGAACTACAAAGAAAAACTTTTACAATACTACATTCAAAATTGTAACAGTCCTATATGAAGCATTAGGATCATATCAATCAAAACAAAATAATGCTGATCTCGTCGGTTAGCGACCAAGTGGTCGCTATCTAACTTTTTGATAAATAAGCATTTCGGTTACCGACCACTTGATTTTACATTAATAACAAGTTTTAAAAAAGCAAAATACAAATAAATTATAACCCATACTTATCGATTGTACAATTTAATATGTAACTGGTGTGTAAAACATGAAATAAGTATTAAAACTTACCTTTGAGTGGCACGCGTCGTGTTAATTTTTTTTCAACTCGCGGTACGTCCAACTCACCACGGAATCAAGACGCGCACTGAGAAATACTTTTTCGGCTCTGGGTTAACCCATTTGTTTCAAACATTGCAAATTATTATTTCATAATTGTTTATAAAGCATGTTAGAATTATTTTTTATGTGTGTTAACCCTACAAATACTATTTTCGTGATTTAAAGAAACTTAGTCGGTCAAATGGTCGCCTACTGAAGGTGGTCGCGAAACCGGCGAAAGAACCCTACATCGTGGACCCTGTTGGGCACGCAAAATTAGGAGAGAGGCCTACGATGAACTTATATTTAATCCGATAAAACTTGAACAGCCCTAATCGTGATACATAATATGCAATTATTCGATACTCCTGTCTCGTTATCACTCGTACCGTTTTGTCTTCGATTACAGTATCGATAATCGTTGCGTTGCTATGGCGATAAGTGAGCGTGACCTGCCCAGGCGCCGCGGCCGTGGAACCGTCTCGTGGATATCCACCTGTATCCAGCTACTATATCCAGTTTCACTTTACTGGTACCTAATTTTATACCACTGTTCGCATTGTAGGGTTAAATTGACATTTTTGAATTGTGAACAAGGAAAATGTATGCCTGATACATGCGCGTTAATGAATAAAATACTAATGACGACAATTTTGTGTTTTTTTAAACAAAGTTAGTTTTATCTTTTTCCGTTCAACAATTGAGGACCTGAAAAAGAGTATCTAGTATTTAACCAGTTGTCAAAAACGACTACTCTTCAAATCAACGTTGAAACTAGATAAAACAATTAAAATACTAACCTAACTCAACCTCATTAAGTAATACGAACTAATCTAATCGCCTTAATAACCTAACCATCAAAAAACATTGTTCATCCCAGCCCAGCCTATATTCTAACCGGATGTCATACTGACATTTAGCTATCAATTTCAGTAATACTTGACATGATCGTCAAACGATTGCGTATCGTCAATGGGACAGATGACGTCATAATCGATAAGCCATCGATAATCAGATAGTGTGCAGACTTGGCGCCGTTATTATCTATTGTATGCATTACTGTATTTTGTTTGTTGAATTAAATGCGATTATTTATTGTCGTTTTTAATTAGTCATCTGATAATGTTTGTGTTTCAAAGTTTAGCAATTCCTTGTGAAATTTTTATCAGATATCAACAGAAAAGTTTGGTCAAACATTTGTTCAAAACTCATCAACAAATGTTGGTCAACTAAGCAGTCTATAGTTAACAAAAAGGTTACCTAAAATTATCTTAAGCTGGCGTGCAGAATTGCCAAGATCAAAAAGTTTGAGCAAAGATTGTTCAAACATTGGTCTACAAATGTTGGTCACCAACACTACTCGGTCTACAATTCTGTTTCATGTGATTGATGTCATCATACAATCATTATTAACGCAGGCGTGGCTCCTGACGCAATACCGATTACACGCACCCATTGTTACAGTATTTCATTATAGTGAAAGCGGTGCGTTGACACAAAAAAAACTTTAAGAAACAAACAGAACGTTAAAAGTACTCCTAATGTCGAATTACGTACTTAAAGTAGAGTATTGTAGGGTATGATTGGCCAATCATTTCATGTTATGTCAGTCTTATGTCATACTAGGTTTTAAAACTGGAAAATCATCAATAAAATCATGTACCTATATGGATGTAGTTACAATCAATATATTAGTTATCTGTCTAATCATATTGATTTGGATTAACTGATACCTGCGCAAACCGATATTGATTTATGATGCAATGTTGATTTTTTTGAGTAATAGGTTTCGCCTTCTTTGTATATGTGTCTGTAAAAGCAACCTTACATCCTACCTAAACATATAAACAATCCAACTTTATAATGTGAAGAAACTCTTGCAAAAAGATCCGCTTCGTACTTTATGGGCCTTATTCGAAAGTAATTTTATGTTCCATTGTGTGGTAAAATGAAAATACTTTAATGTTCTAAACTTGGACTGAACATTAACGGACACTAACTTTGAATAACTTAACGATCAAGCATTTTCTCTAGGAGAAAACTTGGCTATTCATTATAAATTATTGTATTTAATTTATTATCTGCGGTACCGCTTTCTATCATTTTACAGCAGGAATTATAGGAGTATATTCTTAGCAAGAAACAGACTTAATTAAAACATGCTTGTAAAAAAACAGTGTGACAGTGTGTAATCAACGCACTACTAATGATATATTTTCCACATCATAATCGATGAAGGAAATACGCTTTCCACTAAGTATTTAAAAATGTCGCTATCGGCTAGAATAGAAAGGCAATGTCCCGATGGTAATTAAGGGCAATAGACACAACAAAATGTTGCACGACAACGCACCCTACCACAATATAAAAAAACTCAGAAAATTCACTTCAAACATAGTCTGAAAATGATCACATCGTTCTTCATAAAGTTGTTATTCAATTTACATAACATATGAAAAGATATCTTCAATTTGACAATCGATTTAAATGATGGACATGTATTGATTATTGTTTCTTCTGATTAATTAAACATTTAATAGATTATTTGATTAGAAATGTTAGTTGTAATCAAATTACATCATAAACACCACAATTAAAACATTCATTCATATTAATTTCTAACCTGTACCAAAATGTTCCCATAAACGTCCATTTTCTGTCAGTTACCCGAAACACATTTCATCTCGCTCCATTTCTGCACAACGTACAACAAAATCATACCCACATACATTGTTTCAACACTTTCAACTAATTAAGCAATTATAAAACCTCAACTTCTGTACTTTCCCCTACACAGCTCACGGACTCATTAGTAATTCACGGGTGGATTCCCATGACGTAAGCGGCGCCCGTCCCCCGGCGCGACGCCACATGGGCATGGCGAGCACGGATTTAGGGACTCAAGTGGTACTACCATCCCACGTATACCAAATCCCAATATAGGGTAGCTCTTGAACGGAGTTTGAAAATTGAGTTTGCAACTAGAGTCGGTAATTTAAGCTCTGAAAGGGATACTTTAAAAAATATTTTTGAGTTTGTAGGCAAATCGTTATAGGGTGCCTCTTGAATGGAGTTGAAAATTGAGTGGACAAAATGTATGTGAAAGTTTTGCACCATTAACTCCTTTTTAAGAGTGCTTTTAGACACGGTGTTTTGACTTAGTTAAACAGGTACTTAATGGGCTTTTTTGTAAATGCCTGCAGTAAGTAAATAATTTATGTGGGAGACCACTTTCTTCTTTGAACTTTCTGAAACTCTACACTAAACGCTTACGTATCCGTAATAGACTTTTCATAGCTAATAGAAACGTGTCTTCAATACAATAAAATAATAGAAAAACCGTTACGATGACGTCACTATTCCCAAAAAAATCCAGTCGCATGTCGAAAGATAATTAACTAGCTATTGCTCATAGCAGACGAAGGGTAGTTGAGTCTGTTTAACCGTTGTCTGGCGCCAAAATACTAGACGCATGATAACTTGATACAATCAACACCACTCTCTCCTAAACCTTATGTGCACAAGATACGGTGTATTTTCCTTTGAGAGGGCAACAGGCCTGTTGAGCCCTCGGGATGTCATAAGTAAAGCTTTTTATTACCATTATGTAACATTCGTCAATAGGGGACAGATGGTGTGGTCTGCACCTGCGTTCGTGTCGAATAAGTATATGCTTACACCGCCAAAAGTTTGTTTACTTATGATAAGTTTAGTCTGATCTGCTACATAGACCAGACATCAAAACCTTTTAGTTTAAGAAAGGTGCTAAAAGGTTTTGATGTCCAAAAAACAATAGCTATCGTGTTTGTTGTATTTGGACGACTAGCCATTTGGATCAAACCAAAAAAAGAAATAGTTATTTTGTAATCAAGAGATGACCTAAATACCTCTTTATTTACACAATAATTACGGATTTCAGTCGAAAGAAATCAAAATTCCTGATTCAGTCATGCCTTGTTCTTTCCGCTTTGAGCCTATGAATGAAAGACAAAAACTCGATCCGTATCTAAATGGAACAATCCAAAACAAATCGTTAAACATTTGCAACGGTCGTTAATTGTAATCGAGCAGTATCTTATAAAGAGTTTTTATTTTAATTCGCAAACTGAACAGTAGGAAGTTGAAGTCAATATTTGTATACCATATTTAAATATGCTTTTTATGGAATACATGCACAAAAACGAATACATTTTTTTACGTTAAAAATCCTAAATGTACCTATTTTTTTGCTAATTTGTGTACTAAGGGCTATGTTCATTTAAAATTGTATGGCTCCATAGTACTGTCAACTATCAACCATGTTACCAAACTAGTATCATATATCAACAGATTACGTTCTGTTATTAACAACTATAAATCCTTTTGGCCTTTCGCTCCGTCTTAGCTGAGTAAATATGTGCTTAATTTATTACTGTTAAATGTATAAGCACACATGGTAAGTCTATTTATCAGGGATCTTTAATAACTGTTCAAACAATGGCGCTAGCGTGTGTATTAGCTATACGCAATAGGAGCGTGTGTTTGACTGTATGCGTCATGCCACAACCAACAAAGAATTACTTCTCGAAATATAATGGGGCCAAGTGTCTTCCGCGAAACACTGCATCTGAATACCTAAAGATTTTTTCACATGAAATCATCTCGAACAAGTGAATCGTCGCTCTATATTTGTTCACGTCCAAAAAGATGCCGCTTACTGTAAAATGTGTCTCATTGCATTAATTTTGCACACAACACAATAGCGGTCATACAGGTGTAAGCAACTTTTGTTAGCCAATATTATGACCAGTAGCCGACAAATTGAAACAGGTAAACTGATACGGGTTGAATACAACAGGGCTAGTAGTGCATAACGAACGACAGTTGCAACCGACTTCCGCTACATGCCGGAAGTGTGGCGCCAGCGGCGCCTGCGCCGACAATCCGCGGTTTTCAGCCATTCACACCTCAACCGCGACGCGACCCGGACGTCATGCGTCGCTGCTCTCACAATTAATTCGTTACACAATTAAGATTTTTTTATTACCGTTTGTTTTATAGCCACTGTGATTTGCTTTAAGTAGATGCTGGGTTTTTCTACGAATTCCTGACATGCACCTCGCATAATAATAAATTGACATTCGACTATCGGCGCACTGATATTATCATAAGTCGAGGGCTGTCAGGGCCGTGCAAATAGAGCATTAATCCGGCATGTCACGGTGTTGCTGCAATGCACTTGCTAAGCAGGCCATATGTATGCGTGCGGCGAGTTCGCCACTCGCCGACGAAGGTGACTGTGTAACACACTTCGACGCCAAAGCCTTTGCTATAAAACTATTTACTCGTAAACACAAGTCTATTAAAAGAAATGATTGCATGACGCACCTTTCAGACATTCGTTCCGCCACTGAACTGTGTACATAATATTGCTTTCTCTGACGTCAAATTTCAAATAGCAGCTGCAACTTTATAATCTACTGGATTACATTTTATATGCAAACATTATATACTTTGTTGTTTACTAATGTCAAGCTTTCAATACGCTAAAAGCAAAACGTCTTACTGAGGTTTAAACTTAAATTAGCAGTCGTATAAACAATCATTTCAATCAACCATTATTTCAAATACTTCAACACTACTGCTGTCACGTCAAGCGTCACAAGTGTGATTGAATGTATGTAAATATTTATATACGTTACCCATCTAAGGTCTACCACATATGGGTGTCTCGACACAACCGTCTAGACATTTGAGAAGCTAGTTAAATTGACAGCCGTCTAGTACAACGGTTTTATCTACACGTATTTGCATTTAAATCTGATCCAAGATTTATTCTCATGTAGCTTGAATGTAGAGTCTGTAGTTTATAGAATGTACAGTCAACAAAAAGTTCTGAAACGAAATTCAAAGCTTTAGAATCTTACGAAATATATACTGCCAAAACTAGTAAAGCCTAATTGATGCGGTTTCATTAACTTCATCGGAATCTGTAGACGGAACGGTACACCATCTTTCATCGATTGTAATCTTGTGTATGTAAATGCCAGTCATTTCAAATATTCCGTACCGTTGTAGGTATCCAACTAAGCTTGATCGATGCGCCGTCATTGGTTCACGAGGCAAAGTAGTTAGCAAGTCACCAAGCGACACGGCCTTCCTTGACGGGTGATTTATTGCGCCGGCGCAACTTGGTGGTCCCTCATTATTGAATATCAATTAGGTATTAAAAATAAACCTTGTACAACGGATAGAAGTGATTAGAAACCGGTGTTAAGTACATAAGTTGGATTGTAGAAGTACTTGCAACGTTTTCGAAGTATTAAGAGCCTACGTTCTCTAGCTTGCTATAAATTGTATCTTGCCAATTTGTGCAGCACGATCGGCTATTGCATCAGTTGAAATACTTGTATCTTTGAGATCTTTGATTCTCCCACACTCTGTTAAATAGAACCTACAAGCTTCCTGAAATAATTTATCAGCTTTTTTAAATATATACCTAAGAGGAAATATAACTGCTAGAAACTGAATCGAACGATCGAGTTGTTACAAAGTTCAGCTCGCCATACAAAATAGATGGTGAATATTGTTGCGAATATATCCATCATCACATCGTATGTACTCAACCTGCATTGCTTGGCCCGTTCGCACGGAAGTATCACATTCTTCGAAATACCTACTCCGTTATAAATATTTATTGCTCCCGTGGGTGGTCAGTCATTATTCAATGAAAGTGTATTGAGGTGTGGTAGAACTGGAGCGAACACCGCAAAATGTATGTTTACATGACCGTTTGTTAGTAAGAAGATTCATAGCTGTTGTACTCGAGGAATAATTTGTTTATCTCGTTAGGAATACGCGGAAAGCGTTGTCTTATCTACCGTTGACAGATTTAGTTCATTTCTAAGTTTGAATTCTCTGTAAAATTAGTAATACTCTCGCCTTGCCTCTGGTTTCCCTGGAAAAAAGTTATCTAGACGTATCGAGTACTTTGTTGAGATTGTGCGCGAATTACTGGAAATTGCGTTGATGCTAACCTACATAGGTAATCAATTTGAGATCCTGGTAGACTGCAGCTTAGTATCTAAGCAAAAAAAAACTTAATTTAGTACAGAGATCTAGATCTATCCATAACTATACCGTCACCCTGTAAAATTTACAGCTTTTAAAAGTGCAAGTAATTCCCAACACATCATTCCTATAATTAACACAACATCTTGTGTCTCTTCACATTCCAAACAACATTGAATTACCAAATTCTTATATTTATGATGTTTCTATAAATATTTAATTCTCTAAACCTTGAATACCGTCAACATGTGTAGGTTGTGTAGCGCCAATCAAATTCTGGTTTGTCGAATTAACACGTTGCTGCTCTGTCAGTTTCACACCTACATCAATTAAGTGTAAAAACGTTAATAAACTAGAAACCCTTATTGTGTCAGCAGAAATAATGAGCACACCTCCCAGTAGCACATTAATTAGTTTGACACGATTTTGAAATTATAATTCGATTTATCGATCATGCGTTTGTGCCAACATTTACACAGATGTCTTGCCTTATACAGCATGTTAACATCGTGTCCAGCTACAAATGAGCTCTGACGAACGACTATAAAAAGGAGCTCAAGGGTCCTGGTTAATCAGCCGCCTGTACTACAAACGTACTTATTTGGTAACTTGCAAATTGGTCGAGTCGTTTTGAACAAATATTTGACAGACTGTCTGGATCGAAAAACTGGCTGATAAAACTTTTCCTGTCTGACTTGATTTACGTTCCTGTTTTTGTTTCTCTTGTGAAAGTTTTTAGATTGGAAAGATACTGTCGTCTGCTGAAATAGCCGTCTCAAATCCCCTTCTATTTCGCAAACTCTAATAAAACTATCTTACATCATCAGACAACTAAACATGTCATAGTTATTTTGGTTGATCTAGAGTTGGTAAAAATTTACAACGTATAGTGGTATAGCTATACATATACAGATTACAATATATTTTTATTGCATTCCTACAATTTACATCTCCGTGTGTGGCAATTACTTTGAAAACCTGCTTCTAATATTATATTCAGATCGGCGACAGAAATCAAGTGAATAAAAACTTGTTTGGTATAATCTTATTTGTCCATTGCTAGTTCAAAGAGGCCACAATGGCGGAAGATTTTCCCTTATACAATTACGAGTAAACCCACGCTAAAGAGTTTGTATGTCTACAGGAGTGCAGTACAGTAGCGACAATTTTGCGTGGGCGAGACGCGTACTAAATTTGCATTAATTACTCGCGATTTGTTAATTTATATGTATGTTTAAGTTTAATCGTTCAGCCTTACATATTAGGAAATGTCTGTAATCTCTGCGATTTAGTTAATGGCTCAAAAATATTTGTGTCAGAGGAAATACGCAAAGTTTTTGAATCTATCGACGGATATGTTGTGCCTTAAGATTAGCCATTATCGAGTTATTTTTCCTTGTATATCCTGCTATTATTGTGTAATAAATTAATTGGAATTTTGGTCGTTGGAATGTGAGCGCTTTGGGTGGTAATGAAAAAAAATATAATTTTGTTAACGAACTACACTTTGAATTACTTCTTGGAGATTGTTTAAATGTAAAAATAGTAAGGCCTTTTAAATAAAATAAAATATTCCTCATATAATATTTAATTAACATATCCTTTATGTAGCTAATTCCAAATAGGATTAACAATGGCGCTTCCTAATTTCAAATCAAACAACTTGTATTGCAAACATCAACTTGATGTACAGTTGCTAACAAAAGTGACCGATACAATAATACTTACCTGTATTGGCTGTATTATACTGTTGAGTATAGCTGTCGAGAGACACAAATAAATTAAGAAATAATAAATTATTATTTATTCTTCACGTTTTTTTTTTCAACTTTCAATGGAGGGAGATTATTCTGAGGTTTAATGTACTTTCGGCGTTGCCTGTACCTGGTCTTATGTAAATGAATGCGGCAGATGCCACTTGAACAAATATACAACATTCCTTTTACGTCTGCACATAATACCTATATGGCTTGTATGCATATTAAAACTTAAAAGTGACAATTTGTTTCGCTATTGTCAGATTATACTTGATTTTTCTTCCCATTTCTTTATCATATATCCTTATTTAGGTAGTTGGTATATTTTTCGATATATATTATTAACTTAAATGAATTCTTATATAGAATATATCCTTCGCTACTTAACACCTCAAAGTGACGGAGACAGCATTAGAATTTACGGTAATTTAAAACTAATTGACATTTCAGTATTCACTCATAAGTCTGCAATAGGCCGCGAGCTCAGCTCTCTATGCAGCATTTTATAGCTACGAGTGTAGGTGAGCCAACACTATGGCGCCGCGCTTCGCCTCAATGACACCAAGTATGCAAACACTACCAGTTTACCGATGTCAAAACTACATTAAATTTAGTACAATTTCATACAAGCAACGGGACTTTCTCAATACTTGTAAAACATGCATGTACTGCGGTAACGGTCTCTTTGAATAAGATTTTTACTAGCTTTTTACAACGTGATATAAAAATATTTCTAAAAAATATAGTATTTTAGATGCAAAGTGTTGTAGCCCGCTGGGAAAATTGCTATGATAAGTTATTTTATATTGTTAATTTTACGAGCTGTGTGTGCCAGAAAATGTAATCCTCTTAACTTCAATAGATGGAATTTAATTAGATAGTTAACTATAAAAATATAAACCTAGAAATTGAAGACAAAGAGTTTTACAAATATGTATAAAAACATAAAACAGTTATATGTATACCTAATCTTTATCCTTTACTCATATAAAACCAGCTGTTCAGAGCACAACCGTATCAAACAGTACACAACAACAAAGAAACCACATTTAAATAAGAAACGAATGCGTTTTCAATTACTTAATACCAACAGCAACCTTATTTGATTCAGAACAAAAAACAAAATACGCCTGATGGGAGCGAGCGGGCCCTTATAAATATTTTAATTTGACATCGCTGACGCAGCACAAACCTCTTTCAACTATTGTTTCATAGTGTTATATAAATAAATATGGGACGAGCTTACGTTCCACTTGACGGACTTTTGTATCTTCAATTCTTGAGGACACGTCGTTTTGTGGTCCAAAATAAACATCTAGTCATAACAATAGTTAGGAGTCTAGTTAAATAGGTTTGGGCTACTTGAAAATTTTACGGCACCCGATTTAATGGTTGAAGCAAGCAATAACTTAAAATACTATGCTTCTTTACAGTGCACGTACTTATTTACGGATAGATTCTGTGTTCTGATTGTATTGTTTGTAGTTCGTGAGGTCCGGTTTAAAAAAGGGCAAATAACCACAATTTACGGTACTCCAGATAATGATACGGTAAATTTTGTATATGACCGTAAGTGTTGTCTCGGCTTTATTATAATTACTCGTAATAGTACAACCGGTACAATAATCTTTGAAAACGTTCGCGTGACCACGATACATATAAATTACAGCACAAATTATTATGTGCAACTTATAATTAGTAAATATTAAACGCTTCGACACTCTTTATATATTTTTCTAAAACTTCCTTAATTTTAGCAAAACTAGAATTATATAATGTTAATTAAATACCGACTTTTTAGTTTGCTTTATTATTACTAGATACAGAACTGCTAAGTATTTTAAACAATATGAAGTCCATAGATCGTCACTGATTCGTATTTTAATTAATTCGCATTTCCAAGATTATCATATTCAGTCACTACAATTGCCAAACCAATAATTTACAACACACCTTATTTTACGAGGAAACCGATTTCAAAATCCAATAGAAAATAAATTAATATCCATATAAACTCAATAGTCTCGGGTCAAATGCCAGTGACTGCGAAGATTGCATCTTCAATACAGCAACAATATAGCCTCAGTGAGGTTTATTGCCTTCTATAATTACTGTATTACCGGTTACGTTCCCCAACAACTAATACAAAACCCTCGTATCTCAGTAAAACAACCAACGCAACACGTACAGTTTTATGACCACATTTATATCAATTTCCTGCATAAAACCCCAATGTTTCGTTTAGAATTTAACAATTGTATGATCGAAGTACACTATTCGAATTAAAAATACTGATGCTCTTGAATGTGAGCCAAAAACATCAAATGATTTCAGTTCCAAAACGAGATCAAGCCGTGACTACAGAGCAGTGGCATCTGGAATATCAGAATCAAAAAGAATAACGGAAACGTAGAACACCACAATATACTCAGCATAAAGGATGTTATTCACGGGACGAAAGCACTTGCACTCGTGAGTCACAGCCTTATCTCACTTTTACGGCCGCTACACACTTCTCTTGTTCAGAAGTCAATGTTAAAACACAATTTGTTGTTTCGTTTTATCAATTACACAGCGGATGCGCGGCTATCGACAGAAATATCAATTGCATGTGAATGTTGTTCACTATACACCTTACAGCTTTGTCGACACAAATACGAATATTCTCAGGAAACGTCCCCATTCATGGAACATGTAACGTTAGAAATCACGCGTGTGTTAGGTATATGATTTTATGACGTGATTTATTGGCCCTTATGAATTTGCCGCAACATAGCAATAAAATCGCCACAACTTTAATTCATAAAACGTTATCAACCCGAAAATAATTCGGCAATAATAAAAGTCTTGTTTTGAGACGCGAGATTATGCGCACTTAATATTACCGATAAACTTTACTGGCCCATGTCAAGCCCCTAATGGGATTTGTTGATAAAGAATCACTGGACACAGAAACTCAATTAAGAAAAGGTGCTGTTATCAGAAACGGCAAAGGTGAACGCTAACAAAAAGGGCAAAAAGGACTCCGAGACGTTCTTGTCTTAACGTCTTATCGTATCCACTCATTTGTCGGCGACATTCCGGGAATGGCGGCGGCGGATGGCCTAATTGACTTAGTCGCCCACACTGTATCATACTGCCATTAACGTGTGACGCCTCTAGGAGCCCCTTTTGTTCTCAACCAGTCCCAACAGGTACATTTTACCTGCGCATATTTGCCAAACAAGGGTGGCGATTTTTCGAAAGCAATTTCTAAACAAAACTTCTACCTGGTCGTTTTTGCCCCACTCAAGTGGCTTTACGTCTTTTTAACCGACGAAAACAGAGGTTCTCAATTCGACGCGTATATTTTTTTTTTTTTTTTTATGTATGATCACGCATATCTTTTTACTGAGTAGTCCGATTTTGATAATTCTTTTTTTATTGGAAAGGGTATACTCCAAAGTTGGTCCCATATAAATTTGAAAAAAGAATTCCCACCCTAAGGGTGGAAAAACAGGGGTTAATTGATTTTTCACGCACTGATCGTAATGTATTACCACGCATAACTTTTTACAGAGTAGTTCTATTTTGATAATTCTTTTTTTATTGAGTAGGCTATACTTAGAAGTTGGTCCCATATAAATTTGGAAAATATATTCCAATCCTAAGGGTAGAAAAACAGGGATATATTGATTGTTCACTAACTGATTTTAATATATGACCACGCGTAACTTATTACAGAACAGTCTGATTTGATAAATCTTTTTTTATTAGATAGGGGGTTATACCTTGAAGCCGGTCTCATATAATTTTATTCTAAGGTTGGGAAAATAGGGGTGATTTATTGTTCACTCACAGATTTGAATACTAAAATAAGGTATTTAGCTATTTTAAAAATAATAAATAATTCAGCATGTAGCAATTAGTATATAATAGCCACAAAAAAGTATAAAATAAAAACTTTTTAACAAAAAAATTAAACCGCCGAAAACACTGAAAAGCAAAAAATAAGAAACCTTTTTTATTTAATCTTAATAACTAAGTTCTTAAACGAATGTGAGTATACCTAAATAATTTTGAGGCGGCGCCAAACTATCAATTAACAAAGATCACAAAATTACCTTAAAAATAAAGAATCAACCAAATCAAAAACGCTATATACTATAATTATATTCTTTACTTACCACCTACTAATTCCATTGTGGAAAGCAAATAAAAGTTTTGAGTTTGAGTTTGAATCAACTTAACAATGCAATGAAATCTCCTGTGATAAACATTAAAATCTCAAAAAAAATTAAGTTCCTATATATCGTAATTAATTAATTTGCCTGTTTGGCGCCGACTCGAAATTACTTAGGTATACTCACATTCGTTTAAGAACTTAGTTATTAAGATTAAATAAAAAAGGTTTCTTATTTTTTGCTTTTCAGTGTTTTCGGCGGTTTAATTTTTTTGTTAAAAAGTTTTTTGAAATATTGTTTCTCGATCTGCTTCGTGTGGTCGGGAAGTTAATTACGGTGTACTCGCCATTAGCGTGTCGGTGTAAGTGATTAATAGCCCACCAAGTCTCGAAAGCTTAGTACTAGATCTAGTAAATTATCTCCATTTACTGTTGCCGCCAATTTCTATGCTTTACTCGGCTTGTTAATTGCTTACCTGCCTACACGAGCTTACTGGTGTCGCGGCGAATAATGTAACCTATATGTTATACTATTAACCGCTATAATAAGACTTAAAACTTTTGTTTTACAACTTCTCTGTTTTGAAGTGCCTGCAGCATTTCGTCCACATTGTTTCGTTCCTTTTGTTGGTTTTTTGTACTATGTTTGTCGCTGACTCATCGCGTACCTGTCAGCGGCGTTCCGAATGCCACTCCATCATACAGTGTCACTTGAAATTCCTTGGACACTCATTACCCCTAATGGAACTTCAAGAGCTCGGCCACGCTATCTTCAATCAAGTTAAGAGCAATCGACTGGAACGGGTCTCATAAAATACTAAATTAATCCCCCCTTTTGTCTTCCTTCATTTCGGCGTAAACTATTTATTCTAAAGATATGACTAAAAGGTGCAGCTTTTATCAGCCATTAATTGTTTCTGTTTTCATCCTGGCTAAAAGGAATCATTTAAAGGATCCGTTTGAACTCTCATTCCATACACTCGACGTTTACGCCCTCCACTTCAATTATCTCGAAGTGGCTTTCGATAGCAATGTCGCTCGGCTTTTACCGTCTAAAATTACGTATTGGGAGCACTCACAGGTTTCCGTTACCTAATGTAGACTTCCGCCGACCTGTAAATCGAACCAGACGGTTATAAATCTCGGCGGGGTTGGGACCGCGCCGATACGGTTAAAAGCTTCTTCGAACGAGTAAAAATAGGGACCGCCTTAAGTCGAGGTTCGTGTACATTGATAAGGTTTTGTAGTTTTTATGGAATAGGGACAACTTCCAAAGATAGCGGTGCCTCAAGACCCAAGATAATAAAACTCGGCCGCAGGATGGCACTTAAGAGGTTTGGGCACCTTCGAGATTACATGCGTGGGCTCTATTTGATAACACCGGTACGGTCGCTTATTTGTCTTATGATTTGATTGCGAGTCGGAGATTTTTTTTCTTTGATCAATTTTCATAATTTGTTAGCTAACTTCTTCGAATAATTTCAGGTTACATAAAGCGTTATGCTTCAAATAATGAACGTTTACATCAAGTATGGTCGACGGCTGGCCAACATCTGTTATCGAATTGGAATTTATGTTTTTCGTCTTTCAACCGCACCTGCTGTTAATATAAATATAAACTCGAACAAAGTTACATTGCATTTTTCTTTGTCTAAATTTTTCTCAGGACATCTTCTAATGTGTTTGTTTAGTTGTATTTGAGCACACTTACCTAATGTGTCTATTGTTCAGATGCATTGAGATTTTCAAGTGGTTTGTCCACAAGATTTGGGTGCTCGGCTGTTGGTTCTCACACGCCTATTTTATGTTCGTATCTAAAGCCGGCTCGCTGCTTCGGCTTCCGCGTTGTCGCTGGGAGTTGCATTAAATTGAATTTACGTACTAGCCAGGGCATCTGTCCGAACTAAGATATTTATCACTTCGCTTGCTTCATGTAACGTGTCAAAACGAACGGGAACACTGCGCTCGCGGATATATTTTTTACTCCTTCCATCTTGCTCCTTTCTATGCTCAAAGAGTAGGATAGAACACATTTCCGAGTACGTCATCGATTGCGATAGAGACTTTATATCACAGGATTAGAGTGTAGTTTGGTTTGTTTTTATAGAGTAACACTTTCAAAGTATCGTAATGACTCGCTACGGTCGCATGAGCGCATTCAGAATCCGCATTTGGTCTAGCAACGTCGTATTTCCAGCCGTTAGCTGGGTTAATAAAAGCTTTATGGCCGTACTTTAAGGCATATTATTGAATGTTTACTTAGTCTATTTGCGAGCAAGGTGTGCGCGTGCAAGGCTTATCCTTGTGCCGCCGCTGGCGCCGGCGCCGCACTTAGAGCGCTATTTTTTCCCGCGGCGCACCACGTTATACTCATAATTTATTCATTAAAGCCGTAATTTATTCGCCTTTTATATATACGACCCGCGTAATTCTCTAGTTTGCGACTATTGTTGTCGCTCTTATTTTTTTTATTCGCAACTGTCAGACGATTTTGCAGAGACGTGGGCGCGGCGGCGTCGCCTCGTCGCGTTTCTTTAAATTAAATATCGCGTGACAATATTTTTCTGTGGGAAACTCGAGTGAAATTCTCTTGATTATAACTTCATCAAATTATGACGTTGAATTGCGATGGATAGAAAAAAAGTTCACACGAACCGCACAGACTAATATAGTTAGCTGATACTTCATTTGCGATTGTCGGCCTCGACCTGGCGCCCATATTTCGCTAAGCCAACCTTGTGACCTAAATTAGTTTACATAGACTTAAGACTTGTTGTGTTTCAAACATTGTTTGTTTTGATCTATGTCTTTGGCAAACAGAGTTTGTTATGTAAACTAGTTTCCTTACGTCCCAGAAATTATTGCCTGTCACTATGTTAGTATCAGTAATTCCTACGCGCTGTTTTGATTAATTACGCTTCCGATGTTTGATATAGTCGCAAATTTTATCTCAATTGCTGATTATACCAAGAGTTTTTTTTACCTACTGTACATTTTGAAAATATTCCTAACAAAATATTCTAAAATAGGTTTAATTCTAAAATACCTTATCTTAAAAAATTAGACAAGATTTCTTCACCAACAAAAAAAAACGGTCATAACACTCTTTAGAATAAATAGTTTCATATTTTTAGACTCTGTGGGATATCGACTTCAAATAGAACATTCTAGTAACGGGGAGTCGGTGCTACACCAAAACTGGGGTCTTGAGGCGCAATTATAATGAGACCTTTTATGTTTGAGCTCTTGCCCTTTGATCGTCTTCATTTGCGTTCATGGAGAGGGGAGGGAAGGGTCTTCTGTGATTGGTAATGGTGTATGCGTAAGCGGCGCGTGGCGACAGATGTGGATGTAAACTGAAAAAGTTATGTAGAGACAGGAAAAAATGTTTAAATGTAGTGTGGTTAGTTAGAACGGTAGCTAAGATTGTTGCTTATTTTGTGTAGTATTTCATGCATAATAATATTTTAAAATTGTGTATAGGCATCATAATTTATAATACATTTTTTGTCTCCGTAGCATGTTTTAGTGTAAAAAAATGCTTTGTGTAGTAAGGGTATGGTCAGTCTCATTATAATTATGATTTTCCTTAATTGAAATTCCCTTTGTATTGATAAGAGTCAGGAGCAAAGGTACAAGTGCTTGTGTACAATAAGCATTCATAAATTAAATCTTCCAGTATAATTATTTTGAAGAGTTTGTTTTACCAACGCTACCCGCCATATGTTTATTTATAACAGACAGTGGCTTGTAAATCGGATCGTTGTTTATAAGTTTTATATTATGCCGGCTGCAACAATAAACATAACTGCTACTTGCGCATACGAGTACGTTGTGTATACAGCCAGCATTTGTTTTTACACAGATTGTACGGGTAACTGTGGCTGTGTAGAGAATTAAGAAAAGCAACCTTACCGCTTTGAAATAAAGGTGCTGGTAATATTATTGTTACCACTGCTGTATGGTCTTCTGTTATACCTTGGTTGATGGTCTTTGACTGGATCTTCTAAAAAATATTTAATTAGTCATCGCCGTCCAAAAATCTGCAGTTCTTTTTTTTTTCAAAATATCTTCTGCGTTTCTAGTATTATCTCTTTGAAAGGACCTTTGTTAATAATGATAATGATTATTTTCAAGATATATTTAGATTTTTTGTTTTAGCCTTATTTACCTTATATCTATTTCTATACTTCTAAATGAGTAAGTCAATATAAGGGTGGTCTGATCGCATTGATATTCGTTACTCCCTCATTGAGCACCCTAAGCAGACTTTTGGCGCCACCGTTTTAACGGCAATAACTTTGAAATTATTATTACAAGTTTTTTTATAACTATAAATATTGATACCCGTTGATGCGTCCTAGATCTGAATATATTTATATTAAATTGATATCATAAATTACAAGACTGTCGTATTTTATATTCTTGTTGGCATTTAAGATATTGCTTTAATACTCCGTCACCTTTATAAGACTTATCGTTGAATAACGATTATTTTCGCAATTATATTGGAACTTCTCAAGGTGTAGGGTTATTTATTTCTAGCTAGGAATACCTAATGTATGTACCAATTTACAAGTTTCTTCATTTTGCCAACATTTTGTTACTGAGATGGCAAGTAACATAAAGTAAACCTTTGCAAAAAGTTCCAAGAAATCGACCTAATATAAAAATTGAAGTTTTGCATGCTTTTAATGTTCGCCATGGTTTATTTATCAGGAAAACAATAGGTACATAATGAATGATATAATTTCTGGTGATGGCCAAAGAACAGCCTTCGACGCACCCTGAGCTTTCGTTTGACAGTATAATAAACGTGATAGCTGGCCATTACTTATTTCCCATGTAATTGCCGACACGACAGTCCTATGCTTTAGATTAATTAACTAAGTAGAATTCTAAGTGTTATTACTAATTTATATTGCCTAAAGACTAGCTAATTGGTGCGTGTATTATTATTTGTTGAAGTATTATTTCGTGAATGTTTTAAAAACATCCAATATTTACGAAGTGCTACCGTTTTCTATAATATTTAGTTTTACACTTAAATACAAAATTAGTTCTAAGATCTTGAATGTTGTTACACATGAAAAATAATGTTCCTTTTCTTTTTTAAGAATGCCATTGTTTTAATACATTTTTCTCATGTAAGCCTTATTTTTTTCAGGTAATTGTCCTGGCTGTGTTATCGCATCCAAATGTCTGGGTAAAGTACAATGACCTTTAATGATAATCTATTAATGCCTATCGGCATCGACTTGATCATGAATATAATGCTATCTATTGATAAGAAGCTTAATTTAATGCAAATTCACGTCATCTCAAATGATGCGTAATAATATTCTTTATAAGTACCTAATGGATTATATGCGTCATAGTCATATCGTAAATTAGTATAGTATTTTTTCTTCAATCAAATAACTGACAATAACAGTTACTATTCTAGATATTTATATCCTCAAACTTGGCAATAAACACTCTGGCTTTGAAAACTAATTTAAACACACACAACAAACAATAAGCCGTTTGTCATGTCCATTGTTTATTGCACAAGCGTATAAATCACAAACATTACGCTTATTATTTACTGCGTTCGGTACCATCTCACAATGCGTTTTTGTGCACATGCAAAAATGAATGATTACAATCATTTATTAGCATAACAATTAACAATCGGCCTTTTTCCAAAGCGACGGTGGAAAGGACACAGTGCATTGTTTGTGAAACACCGGCGCCGGCGCACGAGGCGCCTCGCATCCGCTAGTGACGTGCCATATTGTGTCGATATAATCACCAGACATAATAATCGATCGTTTTCGACTGCACACAATAGCGTGTTGCTAGTTTCGGTGACAATATTATTGTCAGATCGTGTAGCATTTTGTGTTTATGTTAGTAATGGAAGTTAGATGATGGTGTACTGTTTTCATAGTAGCTAAGCATAACCATGTTCAATTAAATATAACTAATGTGGGAAGCATTCTGTCCTTAATTGGCGTTAGACATTGTTTGTTAGAGATTATGTAATTATCGATACATAGTGCTGATCGCTTACACGTTTCGCTTGACTTGTCGCCTACCGACCTCATTCAAGAGCTATGGCGCGGCGCCTGTCGCGATTGACGATTGGCAACACTGCACGCCCATCACTACTGTCTCATGTCGGCAGCCAACGTGGTCATTGTTTGACTAGCTGAAATTTTATATTGAATTGCCAGTTTTTATTTTTCAAGCATTTATTAAAACATTCTGAATATGCCATAACTAATATGTTATGATGATAAACAAGATCATTTAATATGACACGATTTCAAATGTAAATACACAGTATTTTCCTTCATACTTACTTTATGACAGTCATTAGTACCGTGGAGCTGTGGTGTAGCATTAATCATCACAGTTTTATTTCGCAGCTCATGTTACACAGCTCCTATATCTGTAATTGTCCGTGACGTTGGCGCCACCGGTCTTTGGCCGTCTGCCACTGCAATAGCTTTTAGTTCGTGTGATTAATTTTGAAATCTAAACATTGACAATATGAGTGCAATAAAACCATCTTGATAATCTTTCAATGCATCAATTTTGTCACAGAAATGCGGAGGTGAAGTTATTATATTAGTTGGTCCGATAATACACTTCTGCAATATTTGTTTTGGAACCGCGCCATTATTCTCAAAGGCATTTAATGTTACGTTCTATTGAAGTATGTCGGAAATGTTTACAATAACTTCTGGAATACACTCGAATCAATTAGATTTCATTAAACAAAATTCAAGGTTTATTAAATTCGCATCGAATTTTCACTTATGAACGCTTTCAAATTATGCATAGTTATCAAAGTATCGATAAAAACTTTAGTCATTGGCGTCGGACCGGCGGGCCGTGACTCGTTTTATATGCACTTGGCTCGACGCCACCGGTGACCTCATTGCGCGACCGTTTTTGGCGCCACTGTCGCTTATAATGATCGCTATCGCATCGATGACATGCCAAAACGCGATCTTTAAGATCTTTATCGATGTTTATTTGCAAATTGAATGCGCACCACTAGTGTTTGATGTAAAGGATAGAAACGTGATTTCTATTTGTCAAAGAGATATATAATGTTTGAATTTGATTTGTTAATTCAGCTTAGGTTTAAATAAATTTGTTTATTGATAATATTAATAGTATTTGAACTGCACTAAAACTAAAGGCGCCTCCGCATTTTGCATTGCTTTTGAAATTATGTTTGAGAAGTGATTTACTTGTATTTACATTTTGAAATGACGATAGTAAAGTTATGAGAAGTCATTGGAATAGTAGGCGAAGTGCAATAATTTAAATGTTATGTAATTTTATTTATCGAGTTGTTTAAAGTTGTTATGGATAACTGAATGATATTTGACGGTTTCATTGTTAGTAGCCAATAGACCATTCATCTGTAACAGTAGTTGTAATCTAAAATGAGTAATCCATAGAGTATGAGAATATGGATATAAATCTTAGATTCGTTATTGTCACCCGTAGGTAAATCCGACAAGATTTACTAGTAGCTATTTATGGAATATTAATATTAACTGTTATTGTTTGAAGTTAACTGGTTTTCGGTACATAGTGATATATCAGTATACTTATATGCGAAATGAGTCACACTTCGGAGTATTCGCATTATGCGCATATTGATTCTAATTTCCATTGTTTACGCATTTTATTTACGCGTTCCACGAATGATGCGCGCGCGCAAATAAGCGGTTAATAGTTTTATATGGGTGTTTTAAAATGTATTGTGTTTGAGTTATAACTTGAGCGTGAATTTTTAATGAGACATGAATAATAAATATAATATATTACTCTGGTAGCAGAAAAACTTTTATTGTATCTACTCAATTAGTAGTGAACAATACATTTTGAGAACAAAAGTCAACTTTACCGGTGAAATATGTTCTAAACCGAAGCTTTACGTTTGCCTCGCACGTTTGTACAGTAATAACTTTAATTTATATGATTATACAATTTACACAGACTGAGTAGGTACTGCATTACCTACCTCAAACTCCCACCGGATCTAGTCTATAATTCCGGCATGTACCTAAAGCTGTAGAACTGACATAATTTATTACAGTGCTCCATTATCAGCTAAAAACCAAACAGTTTTAATCTCAGGTCAATAGGACGCTCGTAAATCTGTCTGTTTGTCTGTCATTCCGTGTCTAGAGTCGGCTGCGCTTGCGACATACACTTAGCACTTTAGTACTTGTTACTGGACATATGCTTGTGAAAATTACGGTTTACGACGCCCGACGAATGATAGTAACTGGTTATTAACAGTTAAACATTATCCTAGTCGTTCACGTTTTAGTATGACGGTATACTAGAAATATTTACTGAAGGAAATTTAGCTGTGAGATTTTACTCGTCGCTTCATGACTGGTTCTATCCACGCCTACCTATATTAAATTTGTGTGAAAGCTTTGTAATGTTTGTTTGACGCGAAATATACTGAACGGTTTCACTTTAAAATATCAGGTTTAAATTACAATTCATGCAGGAATAAGAAAACTTTCCATCATTATTTTCAAATTACCCACAATTAAGTTTATTTTCCTACAACATATAGTACCAACCAAACTTTATTATTTTATAACAAGCACAAACAACTCCAACTTCATTAAATCCCTACAGATCATAAAGAATTCATCTTAATACACTAAATGGTATTCCATTTTAAAACTTAAACGCTGTACTTATGTTTTATTATAGTCGAGTGGGTCTATCAACATGTGTTCATTAGTAAGACGGACAGACGGGGCAATTAGGGGCCTCTGAATTGTTTTTATGGTCCTTTCTTTACCAACGGACATCGCCCTTAATTGATTTGTACGGACGAGACGGTGGCTAGTCAGACCATCGGAATCAAACGCATCATATTTTACTAGTTTTGAGACCGTATTTTGTGTAAGATTTTGTATGAAGATGAATACATATACAAATAGTCAAACTTTAGTTGGAATTCTATACAGTAAATTTACTGAATGTTTTGCATATGAAACGAATTTGTCTATCCATATTATCAATCTTAGTTAACTACAGCAAAGCGTCAATTCAATTACAGAGATATGCATGACAATTTAACAGTCATGATACAAGTCACAACTAAAACATGCTGTATAATAATAGAGATGAACCAACGATAAAATTGTATAACAAATTGATACCGATTATCAAATCTTGTTTACTTTTTTCCCTCCGAATCATATAAAAATGCCAAGTATAAAGCCGTATTAAAATACATCTCACGTAGACAGTTTTAATTAATGGCATTAAATTATTTTCTCATGGTGGATAATGTGTTACATAAATCCATCTGTCACGTATAAATAAATAAGCTTATAAATGAGTGTAATGTTTGTATCTTCTCTGTTAAGGAGATGATTCTCTTGAGAAAAAAGTATTTTTTTTATTTAAATGAATTCAGATAAGCTTAATGTATTGTAAGTGTTGTAATGTTAACTTTGCAGATTTTATTTGCTTTTTGCCGGCTTTAAAATCTCGGTTTAATTGACCAATATCCTTTTTTAATAAAAACGTCCTATTATACAAGCAAGCTAGTATTAAACCTGTCTAATAATCTTTCAAACTTACTGACACACATAAACCTTGGTTGAAATTGTTTCTCACGGTCCTAATCTGCATAATTCTAAACAATTTCTTCCGTACCTTAAATCTTAACAGTCAAAATCCATCAATCACACAAATATATTATAGTTAGATATAAAATTAATAGGCTAATCATGTTATATGTAGCTGTAGGCTATTAAAACCAAAGATGGGCCATTTTTTGCCACCCACGCAAACAGCTGGCTTATTAATTCAATCATAGCTGTGTCGTGGATATTATAATTATATTTGAAAAAGTGTGTGCTAACACCATAATATTTATTAGGCTATTCGAAATAATACTCAAAAGTATTTGTTTGTTTTCTTTGTCCCATATACAAGGAGGAAGGATTAGTTGAAATTTAATTCCTTTTTTTTAAGATGCCAAGTTCTTGGCATATTTTTTTAATATAACCAGTCTTGCTAAGTGTATTAAATAGTGTTAAATCATCTATTCCTTATCCCATATAATTTATGCTATCCTAATACTGGTTCCTCATGAAACGTGATACTAATTCAGATACATCTTCAGTAATTATGTTCGTCGGTGTTAAGCATTTTGCACTTAGTTAATTAATATTTAAGCCTTTAAACACTGTCGATTAATGTTCGTGCTTGCGCATGCCCAATACTTATTTAACATACCTAAAACTTACTTTATTCGTTCTCCGAACTCAATTTGTAATAACTTATTAACATCAAAGTTATGTTGGGAATAGTTTATCTGGTACATAAATAAGTACCTCACTCATTATTAGTTTAAATGCAACCTCACACAGTCAAAGTTATTGCCTTAACAGTATAATTAAGCCAGATGCTTAACGAATAATAAAAAGTACAGTAATACGACTATCTGTCATTATATTACCGCATAAATATATTCTGAACCCCTATTTTCCGCCTCAACATTAAAATAATTATCTTCCTAACCATATGTCTTCGAATTATCATTTCTCGAATAGAATTATAGCCGACCTGCATCCTTCGATTAAAAGCCAATTTGGGACCAAAAATTGGTATTAGGCGCGCGGCCCACTCTAAGGTTCCGTGATGCCAAATTGATCACAAATTATAGGAAAATTTTTGAGAAAAAATATCCCTAGTTTTTATAGAAATGACCAGAATTACCTGTAATTTTGTTCTTCTAGTTTTATTTAGCGCGGCTTAAAAAGCTCTGTCAATGACTTTCACAACATGGAAATTAATTGAATACACAACGCATCCTTCAAATGCTTAATCTAATCCATCCAATTACTAATGATTTAGCGTGTTAAAAAAAGGACTAGGTTTAAATTTAATTCCTAGTTACGTGACGATACAAACTCAGGAACATGAATGACAAACGACTAGCATTTAATGTCAATTAGCGAAGCGTTCCGCGGGAATTGCCCGTTTACCTATAAATAATGCCAGGCTGCCTTAATTTGCAGCAATTTCAACCTTATACAGCAATAATAAAAGCGAAAATACTTCTTTAAATACAAATCTAAGATTGAAGCAACTCCGTCTTAGAATTAGAATGCATAATAGAAAGCGACGTTCATTTATTTTCTTATTTAATTTCATCAGTAGAATGTGCAGCGCCTAGAATAAAATTATTTAAAAGAATGAGAGCGTAATTAAAATTGCGATCTTATCTTAGTGGCAAATATAAGCAGTGCATTATATTCCTTTGTAAATTATATGGTGTTTGAATTCGTTTATGAATACTAGCTAGACAAAGAATAACGAACTTTATAAAAAAATATAGAAACGATCACGCAACGAAGCAACACGCAATCATCAAATATGAGAATCCCTTACAATTATACTGCTAAGCGAAATCGTGTTCTTACTCAAAACTAAAACGCCGTAATTCTATTTTAGAAGAATGCTAACAACATCATTCATTTGTTCATTTCATAAAAGGGTATAAAAGGCCGAGCGTGTATTGTTTTAAGACATTTCGTTGTTCGTCGCGGTCAAATTCCCGCGGCCGGCGGTGGGCGGTTACCCTGTAATCAACCCCCCCCGCTCTTTGGGAGCGGTTCACGGTGATTATAGGTAGAATTTTACGGCTCCTTCGTTAGCCCGTCAAATCATAGGCCCCTTGCTTAATGGTTTAGAAGACGGGCCTGTGAAACGATTTTGTGTCATTTGAAGAGAAATTATATATTTTAAAAGTAGGGACGCATTTTTTGAGGTAATTGTCTGTGAACTACATCCGTTGGTGTAGCGTATGTGGGCTTCAGACCGGTGTATTGCGTTCAGCTGTCTCGTGGCGCCAGTCTCGCTGGTAAATATCACCTGTACAGTATTTTCAACTTAATTTATCGTGAAATGATGCGTAATTGATTCGCCGCTGCAGCTGCCCGCTCGCATATAATTAGGTATAAATAAAAATACATGATTATCTCTAGCACTTGAGAAAATGGCGACGGGAACTAGTTAAGCAGTAATGAACGCTTTATAATACTCGGCTAATAATATAATGCCATATATTTTCTAATAAACTTCATAGCCTATATAATAATGCCATAATAAAGGTTACTTTATAATCAAGTACTACGGTATGGCTACCCACGTGGATATTCAGAGAATGTCGACCAGTTGGGCATCTTAACTGGATCCCTAATTAGACATGTCGCGAGCCAAACACCCAACAAAAAAGTACACGCTCATTAACAAATTAAAAGTACCGCAATTATAATATCTTCAACCAATTAAAATAAAAAAGATAAGGTCATCGAATAAGACGCTTATCGTTTTAACGCTTGGGCCAAAAGTCAAGCAAATGAAATAAAGCAAAATTCTACAAAAACACTTGCTTAAATAATGTACAGAAATTTTTACAGCTTCGGTAATAATATTTCAAGCAGGAGAAAAACAGGTCCAAATAAGGAAAAGATAAACAAATTTTATGTTGATTACATTTCAAACTTTAATTTAATTACTGTTCACCGTTAGGTTTTACGTAGAATTGTTGCTATGTAGTGACTCTATTCATTAGCATACCTAGAATTGGAAGAGGCGGCTATTAATCTATTTAAATATTACTGACTAAATATATACTACGTGTACAATTATGAATTCGAGGTACAGACACAAATCTAGGCAGTCGGTATTCTTGGTACTTTATGAATAATTCTAAATTAAAAACAACAATAAATAATGATAGAGTAACCGCAAAATAATATCCACACTGCCATTAAAAATGTACTATTAATACTAAAATGACGCATGTAATGATAAAATCACATTATTTATATTAAAATTGCATTTAATGGCCGTGCGTAAATTGCGATTCTTTTTGCTTCATAGCAGACTTAATTAAGAACGTTTTATATAGGCATTTATTACCATTATACAAACGCTTTACGCTGTTGAATTATAAAGTTAAGGCTATGTAGTGCCTTGAGGTATGCCATTTTGATAAAACAAATAGTTTTTAGTTCATCGAGATTTTGCGAGAATGAGGATGCTTTTTTTGTGATCCGATATGTTATGAAGGAGAGTCAAAGGCAATTAAGTTAAACGCTTTGTATGAACGATCATTAAAATCAAACCAGTACTTAGAATAGAAAGTCTTACTTTAATCGCAATTACAGGAACAATGTTACAAATGATTGAAAACTATAATTCTAGTTGAGAACGTAACAATTTCCGAGAAATCTAGACCAACGAGACTCACGATAGTCATTGTTTAGTGCTCAGCTTTTGCAGCGAAATTACTTGTGATGTGCCGACATACAGCTCTGTAATCGACTCAGCCAGTTTAGTAATTTCAGTCGTTAGCGGTTAGTCGATTTCTCAAAGCTTAACTAGACCAATCAGTCTGGGGGACTGGACTCAAAATTGCTCGCTGTCGTACGTGGCGCCTCTAGCCGAAGTAATGTTGATACTTCATACTTAAGTTCTCATAATCACACGATATTTCACATTATTGGCTATCTATTTGTATGCTACCATTACTCGGTTGCCGGTTTCATTTTTATTATTTATCAATGTATTAGTTTTTACGATGGCGCCTTGATTAACTTTTGTAATTGCACCTATAAATTTCAGAGTACCGTGAACTTTAGTTTTTGTACCTTCTCACATTTTGCAATTGCGAGACGTGTAGTTTGATTTACATAGTTGCGTTTATCATCCTTTTTGCTCGACGTACTCTAACTGAAACAAAAAACTTGAATATTGTAAGTGTTGGTTCTGTATATATTAGTACTACAAATCATCAGTCATGTAGCCCTTCAGCCGTGTCAATTCATGTCATAAATTCAAACCGCTAGTCCTAGACCTTTTTAAAACTAAACAAGAAATGAATCATCATTTGACTGTCAGCCTTTCGTCTATTCTGTTCACGGCCCACTTTTATCCTTAAAGACGAACCTCAGGTTATTAAAGTAATCATTCATTTCTTAAATAAAACAAATCTCCGAAGCCTTCGCCTGCAGCGATTCTGTCGGCACGACAACGGTCGTGTTCGGCGTCCCTTCGGCAAATAATCGTTTCGTCCGATAATTGCCGATTTTACCCGAACGCGGTCGAAGCACAAAGCACCCCAATGATTGCGCAAGATTGCACTACAATTTTCTTCGAGCAAACAGATGCTTATGTGTCTGTGGAGAGACCGATTTATTTTTTAGTTGACGGGCAATTTGTAGGGATTACAAGGTGTGTAACTTATTGTTGGTTTTTTGTTGTCGGGACAGGAAATTATCTAGTTTGCCGACTTGATTGAAAACATGATGTGATTCGACTTTGTCTGTCGCGGTTACTTCCATGAGAATAACTTTTGATAGGCAATAAAAAACGTCTTATATCTTAAGATATGTCTTGATGTGGTTTAAAACATTTAGCAATAAAAAATATCGAGAGATTGTTTTATACATTTCAAGTTTTAATCTCGGACAGTGTCGATAAAATCACAACAAGAACACCAATCAAAAAACGAAAAACTCTGTACGTATTTTTTAATCGAGTGTTTTTAATTTAGTATGCGCTCTTCGCTGTTGGGCAATAAAAGTTATTAGTTAATAAAAACAATATTCGGTACTGATGCCCCGCCGTGACCGGTACTGGGAGTTGGGACCACACATCGCCGTCATCGGGCGCCTCTTTGTGCCCCGTACTGCGCGTTTCTCTTCATGCTGCCGTCCAAAATAAACGATGAAGCGGTCTGATAAATATTAGAACTGCATGTTCTTCTCCATGTCCAGACATTTCTATCACCAATATAAACAGATTAGGCCAAATTTATAAAATCTTGTAATTCTAGTAATAGCCTGTCCTCCTTTAGATTTGTCTCAATTTATCAGTATGTTCGATTATTTCCTGATTTTTAGATAGTCGTTGGTAAATTCCCACTTCACATTAAGATTATGTAACATTGGAAATTGCTTTAAGATCCTTTTAGCCCACTAGTCTTTAGGTCTACAATACTTTAAAGAGCCCGCTTCCTCCTCCACCATACACCAAGTCCCACTATCGTCTGTTTAAATATTAGTTGTTGTATCAACGAGATGCTGTTTCTACCGGAGTGCCGGCAGTTAAGTATGCCTGTTTGTACATACATATACTTGTGTACTGTGCTACCTAGTTAGTGTCTTCAGACGGCTTTTTATGGACTCTGTTGATTGTTTTCTGAATGCTGAGAACTACTTTTGAGTTGGGTTTTTAAGTAGCTCGAAAGTTGTGTTAAGTAGGGAGGCATTTCTTTCAAGGTATATGATCCTTTAATTACGATCTAATAAGTATTGATTTTTTACAATTCCTAATCGCGCAATTCCTTATAGTTAACACCTACTCAAATCCATAATATTATAAGAAATTATTATAATTGTAAATACATAGGTTTAGCTGATAATTTATTTTCTTTCACATAGTCAAATATTAATTTAAAAAATTATCAACAAATTAATTTACATAATTAACATAGAATTTTGTTAATTCCTAAAAAAACAAAAGATATCCAACGTTTTAGAATCATCACGTGAAGTGCTAATTAAGTAAATTAATCAGCCGCTATACCCACTATGGTAATGTAATTACACACATAAAATTCTCAAGGAAAGCGGTAATAAAACGACAGGTTTACGATACTAGAAACGAGTCTTGAAAGAAAATATTTACTATTTAAATAGTCGAAATTTCACAGTTGCCAGGTCAATTTGTCTATAAATGCGTCGTTTGCCATGTATCAGAATGTAGTCAGACTTCTGACCTAACACGTTTGAGGACGCTCAGTGACCTTGTGACGTCACTAGAAAGTCTAGGATACAAACTAAACTAAACAATCCTAACAGATAAATATGTATTTATGTAAATTTAGTTAGAATACATAATTATTTTCTAAGTTATCACACGCGCCTCCAAGCAACGGAAAGTTAATTAACCAAATTAACTATTTAATTATGTAAAACAATATTTTATTTAAGTAATTTTCTTTGCAACGCATATCCCAATACATCAAACCTACGTATAACATTTGTCAAAGTTTAATTAACCTCAAAATTAAAATGACGACAAACTCCTCGGGGCATTGTATTATCATAATCAAATTACTTCGATTGTCAAGTTCTTTACAAAACTAATAAACAGTTTTAAGATAAATAACATGTTTCAAAATATAACTGCATAACATCTATGGGCACCGACCTCTCACCTGGGAAATGAAAACAACACAAAAAGCCTTATTGTCTAAACAAAAAGGTTCAAATTACAATACAGAATGTGCAAATACAACGTTGTCTTTCTAATCCGCTATCAATAAAGTATAATTCCATAAAATGTGGTGTTATGCCTCATTAATTATTCGAGATCTTAATAACTGTTGTACCGTTGTCAGAATATGTAGCGAGCGAAATGGCAATAGATAATTCATAAATAATCGATTAACAATATCGATTTTCGCGATGATAGATTGCTTCAGATAATCCCGTTTTCTAATTATCGCAAAACCTAATCCAGCTATCATTTTCCCATCAATGATAATGTTATATCAATCATCTTTCAGTTCGGTGTTATTTTATGTTTTTCTGCAGACTGTTTTTAAAAGCATTTAAAGGCTCTAAACAAGCCATATTAAATAGGTGAAAATAGATTTTGTTCTTCAGTTTCCTTTAATGGAGCAGTAGGTACCTAAAGGAATCAAATGGTTTTAAATGGACCTATCAATATTCAGTAGTAGTATCTAGTAAGTAAGTGGTCTACCAGCAATAATCTATTTGAGAAGTCTGACTCCAGACCTGCGGAGATAGTGTACTTATTTACATTACTCGTATAAAGTCGTATTGATACGAGAACTTTATGGCAACTTATTAACCTCTCAGCTTATGCCGACTACAGTGTGACTAAACGGCTTACAGGCTGGGTGAAACTCAATACAAAGGCAGAATATCTCCTTTATCCCATCTCGGCAAACCAGGAACTGCGAGCGGGCTTCTGCATATACTTATTGTAAAGTTCATCAGTGCTTCAATAATGATCTGCATTTGCACAGAGTACACTCAATTGCCACGGCCGATCAGCATGCATTCCTTTGAGCACGCCGCCTACTAAACGCGTTAGACGTTATATAGCATTATAAATAGCTCTCTGTTTATTTATGTGGTGTATCTGCTAAGTACAGTAAATATGCTGTAAATGTTGTCGATAATCTCTAAGATTGAGATGGCAGGATTATTCGATGAGATCTCATAATGAATGGATGTCGCTTTGTATTTTAATGATCGCTACATTGCAATTGACTTGCAATTCATCAATCAAATCTTTGTGCTTTATGTTTGGGATGGTAATATTTTAGATTTACATTGAGATATAAGATATAATCACAAGCCTTGTCATTATATTAATTAGTGTCTTACATTTTTAATCGTCTGCTGTATAATTTAAAATATGTAAACCACATTCCTTCCGTCCAAAACTGTGTTATTGAGTCGTCTTTTCCCCGTTTCGACCAATCACGGTGGGCTATTAATATCGAATAGACAGAAGAATTAATCAAGAATTTATCGCTTGCATCTATAAGTATAGATTCCACTAAATATATGTTGTAGGTAATAAAGCCGAATGTAAAGTGATACGCGGTGTAAGTCATGTGTAACTGTTTTGTTGCTACTCGGCGCTGCTAAGACAAATGAAACTACCGCAACACACAAATACTCCTACTAATGTTTCTACGACACTAATTAGTGAGAATCGTGTGAGTTGGATACATCAAAAAGATAATAATAAAATTTAAGAGGAATACATTACAGAGAGTCCAACTTTTGTTTAAAAAAAAAAAACACCAATCAAAAAGCTGTTGAGGAAATTATGCATAAATAGATTTTCGTATCTATCTAGTAATATTTTAAAAGCCTTTATTGTGCATCATAATAAAAACCAAATAGGTCTTATCATTAAATTCCTACTCGTATAAAGCAGTCACGAAGTTCACTCACCTTTATTTTCTTTAAATAATCTCCAGTAATAGTGAGGTTCGTCTATTAATCCCTACATTGATATGATTACTTATCCCAATATCTCAAAAAGCAACGGTCTCTTTCCGTAAAATAGACGCCATCTTTGATATTTAGATGAAGACCATCAAGATTTGGTGAAGATACACATTTAACAAACATTTATTACTGCACGACAGAGGAAATGAACACACTCATTTATTTTGATGCAAGATCCGATATGACTGTATGTCGTTAAAATTGATTTATTATATCAAAATGATATCCCTAGCGTATGATTTTAAATAGCTTAGTATTCAGATGCCGCCGTCGTTCATTTAAATATACGGGCTGGTGCAAAAAACACGTCAAATCATGAAGTTGACATGTGTAGAATAACAAAGAGGCCTATGAATCACTGTGAACTAGTTGCTAAGCCCCCGTATGTGAATAAATCACTCAATACTGGACATCCACTTATTTGATCATGTACGAAGTTTGGACATCAAAATATGCGGGCGAATTTTTCAGTCTCTCAGCCAATCAAAATCCACTGCTAAACATACGCTTCTTCCAATTTACACAACAACACTCCGTCCTCCACCTACCGTTATTTAGTTACCCATTTAGCAAGTCACATTAATATCAAAATATTTTAAATGCGCCTTTTCACTCTTTCAATGCCTTAAATGCCTAGTGCGCGTTTCCAAGATGCCGTTCCTATAGAGAAGAACCTGCAGGAAACTCCATAGGTGTCGGTCATTTCTAACACTGCAAGAAAATATTAGATTCCAAAAAGATGACAGTCGAATTGTATGTATTCGCAAGTAGGGCGAGTGATTAACGAGTACGCATAGTAACGGAGTGAATGCCGCGTCCGCACAGAACTCACGACCGCATTCCGGCCCCTACTTCTTTCACCGAGCCAGCCGATCCGGAGAAATTCTCCGAGCGCATTCCATATCAGATATGATATAATAACCCGTTACGAAACTCATATGTTTTGCTAGACTTAGTGCTTCCTCTAATACCCTGTCACATCGGCCGAAGATTGGGTCCCAGCGTCATGTTTCCAAAATGTGAATTTTTATGCTCAGGTTGAAAAAGCACAAAATAAGGCATGAATTTATCATGCACTAAAAGGCAAAATTCTAGTATTTTGCGATAGATTCACTTCATCTCTCCGTCCCGACATGCTATTATGAACTGTCGAATGCTACAAAATAATAGTTCTACACCTTCTATGACGCGGTAAATTGTAGTGAAAGGCACACTAAAACCCATTAAGTAATTCCTGAGTAAAGCCTAAACACACACGGCTCAGAACATTTTATGATGTGTAGTAATTTCGATATACTGCCCGCCCTTAACTTACGAATGTATATGATTACCTTTCAGTTCTGCGAATTCTCAAATTACTCCCTCTGGTTCCGCACACTCGCTATTTTTAGTATCGGCAACCGCATCATGTTTGGACTATTAATCAGCTTTTAGTCGCAGTACCTATTTGACGTTGAATATTCCAAATCAAATCTGATTGACGGACTTAACGCAAAATGTATTCAAATGCTTTGATTCCCATCAAATAAGTACAACAGTAGCTCTCAATCAGATGTCGGTATCTGTCCGTTTCTAGACTTGATGAACGCTTATGCGTCAGCCGCTACCGATACGCATATATAAATACTTAATAGCCTTATGTTAACCTCATTTATCACTGTAGTATTACAATGACAAATGTCGTAAAGTTGAAGTTCTTAATTAAAGTTATACGTTGCACACCAGGGCATAAAGCAAGAAATATATTCTTAAAACATGATATTATGATTCATATTTACAGCTTTTTTCATGATCTAATTAAATCGAAAGCAAAGCTCTGCTCGGATAAGAGCGGAATGCGGCCGCTGTTGAAATATTGATTAAGCTTTTTGTGATACGTTTCAATCTCGACTTGCATTATATGTAGCGAGTCAACGAACCGATCGCTCCCTACAGCGAAGATGCTAACATATTCATACGTGTTTTTAAACATAGCTGGTGTTGCGACACATAAAAACTACACTTGTCACTTTACCACCTATGTCGCTAAACACCTGTCCCGAAATGTTGACACTGCGACAAACGTCCACCGATGTTTACACAATAAAGTGAAACGGTAAATATAAAGAAAGCATTTATAGTACCGTATGAGAGTATACACAAAAGGGTTTAAGCTCACGGCGAGACGGCACGTGTCCAACTAATGGGCTACCAGATGATTGAGGGCTGTTATGATTTAAGACGACAATCGTCCCGAGCTCTAAACGATGAGCATTGTCGGCGTGACATTTACGTCGCCTACACAATTGAATCGGGCATCGCGGCTATCGAAGCCCATTCGAACGGATAAAGGTATTGCGCGTGAGGATCCGATAAAGAATAAAAAACAGATCAGGTAGTCGGCCTTCTGTGGCCCATTGTGACTTAACGAGGCGATGAATACTCCGATTCATCGACGAACAGGTGGTACCTTACGCCTGTGTCGGCGCTAGTTTCGTTTTGCACTTTTAGGAGTTCGACGAACGCATTTCATTATTCAAATGTTATTCGAGTGGCGTGAAAGCGCCTCGATAACCTCGACGGCGGCGGGACGTGTATAGACTGATAAACGTCGACTTGTATCCACCACAAATAACTATTGGACGATTGACATCTCTACACCATTGTAATAAAGATTAAAAACAAAACAACCATCCAAAATCTGAGACAGTCAAGCTCATTTCCATTATATCTATGCAAAAGCCACACGGGCTCTACGAGTTATTCTAAGTTAATGTTAATCAAATGACTCTATCGAATTACATCACAGTGTAAACTCAACAAGGAACTAAGTCTATAATAAATGTCTGTCAGGTGAATTGTATTTAGCAGTAAACATTAGATTGAGTCTCGGCGTATTGGCTAACGTGCCAATGAGCAATTTTCCGAGGAAGTGCTCGGCTGCAAGAGATAGGTCTTTGGCGCCGCGGACCGCAGTCTATAATAACGTTTGCATTTATTTATCGCTGGCTGGTCGACACTATTCGACGTGGTGTATCAATATACCGCTATCTTTGATAAAACGTTTTCAAAGCCGCGTTTAGAAGAGCGGGCTCGTCGGAAAGCTCGTGAATCTCTCGATTTGGAACGCGAGATTATCGGTGCGATTTGTCAAGGTGCAGCAGTATTAAGCGGCTTTAGAGTTTCGATCTCGACTTGAGATAGTTGCAGAAACGCTACTCGACCCACAGACAGGCCTCTCTCGACTCGCATTCCAATGGAAATTGCCCGCGGCTCGGCCAGATTACTGGCGCCGCATTGGATAATTACGCACCGCCGAGGACATCCATTACGGAAGATAATTCAGCGAGTGCAATTAGAGGATGAGTCGTGATTTGATCGCAACCGGTGATGCAAAACGATAAACCGGAGTCTTCTAATATAAATTAACTATGTCCATAGTTATTAAACTTCGCCGCGAGCGCCTGTTTAACATTCCACGCCGCTGCACCAGCTATACTTGAGACGCTGACAACGTCTTGCCTTATTAATAGTTGTTGGATAGAGAATAGCTGTTAGCTGTGATGGCCGGGGCCCCGTGTGGTCATGTCAGTAGTCACAAATCAAATGGTTCAAATTGACAGCCAATAAATAGTTTCAAATAGCGGACATCGGAATGCGACAACAAGGCCACAAAGCAGCCTTGCTTTTTCCGCGTCATCCAATCAGCATAAAGCCTGTTATGTTAGCTCCAATCTGAATAGCAGAGAAACCGGCTGCGGCTCGCGCCACAATCATTATTAACGTAATAAAGTACTAGATAAAACGGACTCGGACAGCGTGTGAACGTTAAGAGAAAGCCGTTGTCGCAACATTAGTAAGTCGCTATTACCATCAGATAGCCATTCGAATGTTTTAACAGAAACTGTATGTTTAATTGCGGCTCCCAAGAGCATCTCGGCCATAAACGCCTAATGCCCACTAATGATTTTAATCTTACAACGATGAGCTAATAAAACCCTGGTATATTACTGATTTCCCATCAATTTCTAGTGTTGTGATAGTTATTGGTGCTCATCATGAATTTTAGTAAACACAACAGCCATAAAACTGTATCGAGAACGACAAATTTAGAACCTCACAGATAAACTGACAGGAATAGCAAACTATTTCTGTCGAGACTAAGTTTTGCTATCTAACTCGCCGATCTAAATTGAATCTCTGATCTGAAATGAGCGAAATGTACTGAAGAAATGGGCTTGTAACTTGATAGTCGGAATAGACGTCTCGTTGCGGCCATCTGTAATGAAATTGAAGGGACGTATGTGGCAAACGAAGCGGCGTTAAAGTTATCTCATTATAAAGATCAGTTCCACCACGGCAGCGTCTCGCGACGAGAACATTTCAATCGCGATTTACCAAAACCGGCTCCCGTATCCCGATGCGATCGCCCCGACGTTAAATATTTACTCTTTTAAATACGTCTTTATCACAAAAATGTTCTGTAATACTTTATTCGAAAAACGCTTTCAGAAAGCTTTTCCTGCTTTTAAATCGTCATTTAAAAGCTTCCTGGTTGAGTGCTTTCCACTTATGTAAAGCATCCCAAAAATCCTTTTACGGTTCTTAATTAGTGCGGCAAAGAAGGAAACTAGAAAATTGACACCTTGTTTACTGAGCACGTGACAGAGGGTGACCGATTGTTCCGGCCCCTCCGCAACGAATCAGTTTCAAAACAAAATCTAGCAACTATGAACTAACACCATCCGAGCCAATGCACAACCATTATTGGCGCCATACCTTTCATAAATTGTATGAAGTTGCTTTTAAACATGAAGAAAATCAAACTTAGGAAAAGATAAGAAGCACTTTCTTTTATCTTTGGATGCATCCTGCCTTCACGATCATTAGTAAAGCTATCTCACTCTGGCCCCGCTTTATCCTTCTCTCCCACATCTCCGGAGGGCCATTTATCAATTCCAAATAACATGCCGGCCCTTTTCTCTTTTGTTTATTTGTTTTTTATTTACCTTATCCTTCGATGTTCTATTTGTGCCTTCGTCTTTGACTCAAAATTGATTGTAAAGCCGGTCTAATGGCATCCGTCTTAGCATAATGTTTGATCCATCGAGAACTACTAATGAGAGGTGATGAGTTGCTGTATGACTATACAATGCGTGAAGGTTGAGTATAAATATAACTTTACATTGAAACGATAAATTGGCTTTAACTTAAAACTTTAAGACAAACAACATCAAATTAACGACCGCTATAGAATCTCGATTTCATAATAAATGCATTGCGCGCTGCAAAGAGCAATTAATGGAAGCAATTCTGCGTGCAAAAGCTATTAAAGTTTGCTATTAAAAGTTTCCAATTTCCCCTGCTCAAAGGTTTAGCTATTAACGGCGCGCAAACCCTTTTGCTTTTTTTACCTTGGTATTTTATTCTTTAATTGTTTTATTTACTGCGGGCTCGCATTCGCTTGCTACTTCATCTGCCGGTTTGGTCACGAACGGAATTCCGAAATTTCTTTGTGAATTTGGAGATGCCCGACTCATTACCTTTTTACTGAACTTTTTTCAATTGTTCGACGTTTAAATAGTTTTAAAAGTTCATGTATATTCAAAAAATTGTTAATGATCCTTTAAATTAGCCGGACTTGGGTTTTAAGTATCTTGTTTTTATCGGAATTCTTTATCGATGTCCCGCCGATGGGCAGCGGACAACTCACTAATCATTCAAATATTAGGGTTAAAAAGTTCTCGTGCACGAAAAAGATATCCTAAAGACATCAAGGGGGGTCTGCCTTAAGTTTTCCTCCGTTGTCGAGAGCAAATAAAGCGGCGTCCCTCTGAAATTAATTTTGTTTTGTTTCATCGTCTGGAGCCGAAGCATTTACATTGAATGCGGTCGGAGGCTGGCCGTTTGTGAGGATATTTATGTAGGGGCCCGTAGAGTATGACATGCGCATTATTCATACACGATACGCGCCACGAACCAGCTGTATGTTATTTTTACCGGTTCATCGGCTTGTCGTCGATGGGTTTCCATTTAAGATGAAAGGGATGTTTTTTTCTATTTGAAAACATTAAAAATTATTCATCGCAATGGATTTTTAGAAATACGGTAGTCGTATCACTAAAAAGAGTTTTTGCAGAATTCGCTTTTATAATTACATGTTTATTGTCTGTAAAGTATGAAATGACGGATGAATGCGTCGATGTTAAAATCCTAGAATTTATAGGTGAGGACGTAGGCACGGCAAATCGAGCGCCATCAAAGTTTACGACACCACAAGGCGCCACGGTGTCGATACTTGTGATTGGATACACTGCCTATAATGCATTTCCTTTTGCATTCGCAACAGCCATTTCCTGTTTCAATTTATTGGTTCAGATTTATTTAATATATTTTCAATTTTAGTATCCTAATTTCAAAGTCGTGCGCGTACACATTATTTTACTTTGAATTGTTTACCTTATTGTAACCCAAGTTTGTTGACATAAGAGTAAATTGCTTTTTTAATGCTTTTTATTTCAATTGTTCTATGCTTTGAAATGGTAATATTAATCGTGTTCTATTTTCAAACAATATTATGTACGCAGAAAAAATCAATTTCTGCGATAGCATTCATGCTCGATTTATAGCGCACATATTGCATTTCAAACAAAACAAATGACATCATTACATTTTTGCTAAATTATTTTTTCGTATTCCAGATTCAAATGATGTGGATGCGGGGGTGAGGTGTTACTGTAACACGGCGCAGTGCGTGGGCACGGGATACATGTGCCGGTCGGCGCGCAGCGGGGGATGCTACAGCGAGCTGCCCGCGCCCCGGCGCACGCACCACGCACGACACGGCTGCCTCCATCATCTGGCCGATACGTGAGTACATACCCAACATACCAAAAACGAATACAAACATGCTCGAAATTAACTGCTAATGGAAAAATATTATGTTTATGGCCTGATTGTCTTTCTGTAGCATTGATTAATTGTTCTGATATCGGTAAATGGAAGGATTATTATTTATCGTACATGTAAGGCATGTGAAAGGTAGTTTACTTTTATATTTGGGGTACAGTTTATAACACTATGTGAATAAAAAAAAATATCGAATATTTTTTTAGCTGTTTACGCATTTGCCTTATCATTTCCTTATTAGGTATCTTTTACCAAAATACTCTTATGTCCGAAATAATGTTACAACATATTTAAATGGATTCAGAAATTACATGCATTTGTGTACGAGGAATGTTCTAGATTACAAAGTATCATCTTTGTGCGTCAGTAGCCTTGTCACCAGTGATAAGCGTGTTTTGGAACAATTCGAGGGTCATTGGTCAGATTTAATAATAAAAAACATAGTCATAATATCCTACATCAGATGGCAACAATTTAGTACAAAATCGACGTTAAAAATTAAATTAACAAAGAAGCAAGATGCATACCAAATTAGCTATAAAATTAATTTTCAGACAATTTGAAAACAAGATTTGTCCGTCGATTTCGACATTTAACAAGATGTTGCCGATAAAAAGCGAAGGAACGTCCCAACAGCATTCCTTAAACGGGACCGGAGATTTTATCATTTCTAATTGCGATTCTAATTAGTATGCCGGCCATCGCTTAAATGTCAACCCTTTACAAAAAGGTAGGTTTAACAAATTGGGTACTTATGCGCCCGTGCAATGCATTAAGTTTAATTTATTTGATAACAAACGCCGGCGTACAAAACATTATGAAGCCGACAAGGATCTAGGTAAAATCATCGGCTACTGTAAGCAAACAAGTTTTGCTTAAATCACTATCAATGACTACCGTGTTACTTTTACAACTTCTTCGTTTTTAAAGAACCCATTACAAATAAGAGCTGGTTTTCTTTCGTTAGCTTCATCTTTGTTGATATTTTGTATGTTTACATTACCACATTCTTTATTCATATCAAATGATCTACGCAAAGCATTTAAATTTCTCATCAATTCTCCATCAGCAGCCTTTATCTATTCGACTTATGATTTATATTAATTAATAACGATCTTAATCCTCTCCGTTAGCATTTTCCCATCTATTTATAACGTAATTATGATTTGTTTCTTACGCTACATCGGCAGTGCCTTTCTGAATCTCATCGAGGAATTAATTATTCTTTTGTCAGGCGTTGTGAGGCGCACTGTCATCCATCAATAGTGCTTATCATGCTCGTGTATGGGCTCCATCGTTGCGTACCACACTCTTCAATCAATTTGTCTTCAGTTTCGAAATGATTGCCGCTTTCATCATAGATGTAAAGACACAATTATAGATTTGATTGAATGTTTGGACATGTGTATTTGCAAGATGCGTATGCGGTTTGTTGATTGTGGTGTTAGGAACATGAATTGTCTCTTTTTTGGCTCGTAATTTCTAAATGTAATTTATAAATTTCTGGGTTCTTTGAGGTTAATTGGCAAACCCCCTTCACTGTAAGACATAATGTCGAATAGAAAATAGCTTTAGAAAATTGCCCATGTTGCACCTGTAAATTTTACCGTTGCAGTTATTTCAAAAGACGGAAAGAAAAGTATCAAGCATCGTGGTAATTCTTTGTGAAAGCACTGATACCATCAATAAATGCTTCTATTTACTTAACAACAGTAGAACATTAAGTAATCGTTGTTTCTTTTTTATATGGCGCACGGTATGTTCACCTCGGTTTATTAATTATACTGGCGAAGGCACGCCGGTCTCCACTATGTTTTTATACACTGAAATTACCCGCTCAGTTGATTATCTTATTCGGATCGGCCCGGGCCGCGTTCACCGAACCGGTTTCTGTCTGCCGCATGCCCACTTTTATTTACTTTAAATAATTTTTGCTCCTTTTTGGCAATCTCTGCCATTATCATCGTTAACGATCGCAGTATCCGCTTCGTTAAGATTTCCATAGAATTCAAATTGATATTCGCTTATGTTATCGGTAATTAATTCTCGTTTGACTTGTTTATTGTGTACATAAAGTGCTGTTGAGTGATGTCGGTTTGATGTCCTCGTTTGTTAGATAAGGGTGACTCTGTTGGGGTTGAGGCGCGGGTCAGCCTAGATAGTGCAGCGCGGACGCCGACCCGGACTGTTCATCACACTTCCCAACAAATCACACCTTATCAATGACCAATAGAGTTCAAATTTGATTGGGTGTTTCAATAAATCTCAAGAATTTTATCCTTTAGGCCTTTTTTAAGTAACGTCAACAGCTTTAAAACTATATATTGATAGGTCAATTGTATGTCAATAATCCAAGTGCTTTGTATATCATCCCAACTAGTTCTTTGTTCTAGCTACTTGCAATATTACAACAGATTATATTGTTATCTATTTCTAAACACGTAATTTATGCTTGTTTTGTTTGTTTATTGTTTTAAATTCTCTATTGTTGAACACTTGGATATCGATGTGACATCTGGTATAGATAACGTCTTCGAGAATATTTTAAAATGGATGTTAATTGTATTTTATCAGTGCGTCAATTTATAACAGATATTGCTAATTAGTGTAACACAATTAAGAGAAATTGTGATTACTTTTAGATTCAATGATTTTTCACTAACTACACCATGAGATCGTAAATACTTTTACGAGGTATTGCAATCAATGATTTAATCTCCGCAACTGAATAAGCCTTGTATAAGTTACATAGCATTCTGTATAAATCAGTATCTTCGAATCTCTCGGCTTTCTATCTTTGCAGATATAAAGTTAATTGGAAAGAAAATTCAATAAAGAAACATGTATCCGATGAGCTCACGATTAAGAATTTAATTGGCTATATTTACTTAGATACATCTAAAGCTATTTATAGGTAAATTCAGTCTTATCTCGTATAGTTTTTAGTTGCTATCTGAATTCTTTGGACTGCTAATTAGTTTACATAATTGCTATGCCATCGGCTATTTACATAGATAAATTGTGTAAATTTAACTACTCAATTAGTTTTTTATCTCATGGTTTTTACACTAGTTATTAGCCTTTGCTAATGCAAACTTGCACGACTAGATTTATAAAGATTTTTATTAAACATTGATACTTGTAGTTTTGGTAAAGAATTTTGCTCTTATACTTACATTTACGTTAAGTTAATTACAGATTAATAACTGAAAGTAATTGTTAAAAAAATAATTTGATGCAACGTCTCATATACAACAAAAATACAAACATTATCTTATGAGAAAAGTACAGATGTTTGAAAAGCGTTAAACATACATAATGCATGATATTCTAGTTGTGAAGAAAGTGTTTAATTTATTCTTTGAATTAAAGCGTTTTTTATGGCTCTGCAAACGACTAGTCATAAACTAGTACTGCATATCTTTTTTATATTTAAAGGGTTCTTGTCGGCCCGTTTTATCAGTCTAGCGCCTGGATGTGAGTTGTGTCTGTAATTAACATCTGTATTTGCGTTTTTACTACTTATAATTCTAGAAAATACTCTGACGCATGCCGTCTGCCTATAATAAGTTTAACAAGTGTCAGGATCGCGATAAGCTAGACTAGTCGTCGGGGTACTTTTTATCCGTCAAATAATTAATTACTTAATAATTAAAGCTGTGTTAAAGTAAAGTTAAAAGTACAAATAAATAATTAAATTTATAACTTATTTTTTATTTCCAGTAAAATGTACAGAAAGTTTCCAATTACAATAAAATGTATACTGCAGTCAATAGTTTTTCGGGAATACTGTGTGGTCAAAGTTGAGATGTAACAAATTTCAGTTTGAGGTACATAATCTGCTCTGAATACTACTTGCTTTTTTGTTTTCTAGCCTAAAGATAAGTATCCCTTTTAGACCCAGCACCTGTTGGAACTATCTGGTGTTGTTTTGAGGGGGGATAACAGTGACATCACTTTTATATACACCAAACGATTTCAAGCTCAGTCGGTTGGTTGTAAATAGTGATACATTTTATATGTATAGATACGTGAGAATGATTTATAGTTATTAAATGCTGTAGATAGCTGTGCTTTTGATATTTTTGGAACTAGTTTTAATTAATTGTAGCAATAAATGTGAACTTCATTTAAATTTGAACATTACATGATAGTTGGAAATGACGTGCGATTTATAAATAAATACAATTTTGATTGATTTTCCCGAATGACAAAGATACACGTGCATTCCAAATAATTCGGACATTTAAAAAATGTTTGTCATCTCTGAATCGTTTCTTTAAAAACATGAAAATCTTTTCGGCGAAACCAGACATACAAAAAAGCCTAAAATATCAAAATGTTTAACAAATACAAATATAATATCACGACATTGATTGTTAGTGGGGTCTACAGCGACGATTTGCACAAGATAAGATAAGGCACACTCCATCCCAAATCCTTATTTGTTTGCACTTTGCATGAAAACGTAGAAGCCATTGCTTAACGTAATCAAGGCGCGTCCGGGTTTTCTGTATGTATATTAGTGTATGCATATTCTTAGCTCGAATTGTATGTGTTCAGAATAAGTAATTACATTTTAATTGTCACTAGGTCCTTGTGATCTATTAGACAATTATTTAAATACTGCATAGGATGGCAAACAGCTTAGCATTCTCATTAGCTTAGCTTTCAGAGTTCAACTCCGTCATGTACTTTTTGTCATTTATTATACCTATGACGCTATAAGTTAAAAGTGGCGATAATCGATCACCAATCCGAAAGCTGGCCGCGGGAAGCGTGACTCCTAAGATCAGATCTCTATCTGCGCAGTGGCTTACAGTCACGACGTTATTTACACAGCTTTTTAATTAAAATATCCACTACACAAATATTAATCATTGATGCATTCACAGATACCAAAGCTATCATCATAAATCAACTCTAAACTATTGTTACACACTATCAAGTGGTAACTTACCGACAACCGTATTGATTTGTTTTAACTTATTTCAGTACATAAAAACTCCAGCAAAAAACAATCACGCAAGCACCTGTTAGAGGTTACATAACAAATTAACAACTATGTTATATCCACAAAAAGTTTTATAACTATATTCCTGATTGACGAATTTAATTGTAACTAACTAATCGTTGGCAAATATGTTTCCAATCGGCGAAACATAGTTAGGGGCCCAATCATCGAAATTATTCAAATTGACGAAATTCTTCACATAACCGCTGCGTCTTCGTTCCCGTGAGAAAACGAACTTCAAGTTAATAAAAATAGACGACCAACTACTTGGTATCCAGCGAAATTTGATAGTTTAGGAAAGCTTTCGTTAAAATTGCTAAGATTTATATTATAATGCTAAGTTGATTGATGCTGCTAGCGAGTTTACGTTACCTCAAAACTTTTTAAATCCTTTCCATATACATTCCATGCACTAAATTAAAATATTTCTTAGATTGTTCATTAATCTATTAAAAAAACCAATTTTAATGTGTAATGGTTACCTTGACGTAGTTATGATTACATTACAAGTATCCACTTCTTAAACGCTTGATAATAAATTTCCACTGTATCTCTCTTTCCTACTTGCCAAAGTACTTACAACAAAACCCTATAAACTTTCAAGCGTTAAACACAAACTTATACTAAACAAGATTATAAATTCCAAGAGCTTGTAAATTGAAAAAGATCAGAGTTCAACCCGCGAACGCGAGATTTATTCAAACAAGAAGCCGTTTTGTTAAATGCTCACCCACATGAGATGTCTCTTCAATATTCAAAAGAAATGTATCTAAGTACTAGTAAATTTTAATTTTATGTAAATTTTTCTAAGTCCGTGAGAACTTGGGCCGTGATTTGTTTGCGACACCGCAGTCACAGATTACTTACAGTCACAGACACTTCGCTAAAGCATTTATAGCATACACACACACATTGAATGTAACCTAGAAGTAATGGGAATCACTTGGGATATCTCGCATTGTGTATGTGTGCGTGTTCTGATGTATGGTACTAGAGAGTGAAGTCTCTATATTCTTTGTAATCTGTGGTAAAGTGATGATTTGTATTCAATGGACGCGACGTTATTATCTGGCCGCACTGGCCACGCAACAGATGCAAATACATAAATCCTCATGTCTTTATTACAAAAAACCTTTGAAAAATGGTGACTTAAATGGCTATTTTGTGTGTTTTGCATAATACGTGCGATTGTTGTGGGACACGATGAGGTTTCGTTAGTGTTCAGCTTCAACCAAGGAAATATACAAATATAAGTATTCTTGAAATGTATTGTTTTGTGGAACCGCCAAATTGCTCCACAGAGCGGCTGATCTTTGAGTACCTGTTAATGTATTAATTCATCTAATGGGTTTGTAATTATTATTCTCGAGCTTTCCACGACTTCGTTTTTATATGCATGCCGCATTAGACTCTCGATATAATTACACCGAACTTAACAATCTCAATAAACGATGACCACTGATGAGCACTAAAAGTAACTTTAATTACACACACCTACCGGTTTAAAGCATCTTCAAAAAAACATATAAATCTTAGTCCAATCATTTATTAATCCATCAATTGTAGCGATTAAAAACTACATTGAATTTATAATGACGCATTCAGTCGTTAACATGTAAAAACTAACTAAAGAAATACCCGTTTCTGTAAAAACGTTAACTACTTACTGCTAATGACACATACAAATCAGTTAGACAGTCAATCAGTCTCGTCGTGAATACGCATGTATCTTGTTTCCTATAAGCACTTAAATATTTAAGTACTTTTACGTAACATATGTTTATTTATCTAACAACTGTGGGATTTCCAGTAATTAATCTACTAATTCAAAATGTACTTTTAAAACAATTTCAATCCAAAAGTAACCAATTATTTGGTAAGCAGTGTGACAGTTTGTGCTCTAAGCCTTCATACACTTCTTTAAACTAACGTTTGTCGCTTAAAAATAATTTTGGACCAAGTTATGCAACAACATTCCAAAAAACAATAGTAAACAAAGTATAACCGATTCTCAGAAACGCTACATCAAAGACAACAAAATAAATTATCGTATTGATCACTTGGCATAGGTCAGTTGGCACTTTAAACTCTTGCGCAAGTAAATACACTGGGAGGTGCGTACGCGCCACTTACAGTGATCTTGATGTCACACTAAAGCGACGCGAATGCATTCGTGAAGGAGTTATGCGAACGTATCATCAAAGGGGAACTAACAAGAAAAATGCTTTTGATTTTTCAATTTTGTTGTTGATTTTTTCATTTTGGTTCCGCAAATTTCATGTTCGCTGTCAACGTTTGATTAGTTCATTAATTTCGTATAATATTTTTGGCGCTTCTGTATTTCTGTAAATACGAGAAATATTGGGATAATTAATCACCATGTTAACAATATTTCTCCATCATATTGCCACTTATTAAATCTTCATCAATAGCTTACAACACCACTATAAAAATCTAGAACGTCCATTACAAGCTCATAAGGACACAATTGCAGTTTTTTCTCCACAAACTCAAGTTACAATGCGAGCTGCAGCGCGATCCTGCACTTTTTCTCCCTACCACCGCATACAAACTCAAAATGAATTCGTATTCAGCAAAAAAGAAGTCATTTAATGTTAAAGCTGAATTCAATAAAGCAAGCCTATGCTTTATTATTTTTCATTGTTCATAACTCGTTTGCGAGACAACTTTTTTATTGGAGATGCGAGGTAATCTGATGGACTGGAGTGGCTTTCTGAACTGGTTTTGATATTAAAGGATGTTCTTAACAGCTGGTGAAATAATAGAGATATATTATAAACTTCTTAATGACCTGAACATTTGAACGATCCGAAAAAGTAGCCAGGGTGAAGCTAAATTAAAAATACAGTATAATGTTTATTAAAGTGTTGTGTTGTTGGTTTATTAACTGCAGTTTCTCATTGTGCGTCTTGGTGCAGCTTTCACAGTAAATAAAACGACAAAAGTTTTAATTGGCGCGAACGCATAGGGCCGGTTTCAGCTCACGGTCCTCGGTTCGATTACTCATTGATTGATGCATTGCATCAGGCGTGCATTCCTTCCTTATTGATGCAAAAAGACATTCAATATCTGCTATTATTCTGCAAATGGAAGCCTATTCATAATGCTTGTTTGTTTACATTTATTAGTACACAGTTGGTGTAAAAACTGCTGCATCATTATTCATTATAAAAATCCACCTTAACTCATACATATTTGTACCTTAGAAAAAAGCTGTCCATACTTATATACAAGTATTATAAACACATTAGTAACTCAGGCTGCCTGTCTGTCTGTTACGATTTTCACGGATAAAACACTAAGTCACTCCAAAAAGGTCACTTATCAGGATAACGTAACCTCAAAAGCCAGTCTTACTTATATACTTTTTCTTGTTACAGGGAAGAAGAAGCGTTATCTCGTTGCCAGAACTCGCCAGGGTCTGGGGGTCCTCCGCCGTCGTCAGAACACTCCCTGCTGCTGTGCTGCTTCCGGGACCTCTGCAACCACGAGGACAGCCCGCTGGCGAGGGCGAGGCTCAATCTCACTAGTACTGAATATGGTAAGTTTTATTATTTTAGAAAAGAATTTCGGTTAAAGATATTTTGAATTGGACTGGATGTTTGAGGACTAAGTTTGGATCCTTAACTATCAGTGCCTTTAACAACCAGTACATATGTGGATACTGGTCCTTAAAGTCACTAATAATTACTTCCTTAAAAAAGTTGTAGTTAAGTTCAATCATTGTTCTCATTGCGTGAAGTATAAGTAGAATAAAAGATTAAAAAAATAGGGGCTTGAACACTAGATAGGCAGTAAGAACAGATAATATCTGACGGAATGAATTGCAGTGGAGAATTACTTGACAATATTTATTGATTATAAACAATAAATACAATTCAAAACTATACGTAATACAGCCAAAGCAATAACAGTACATCAACTGGAAAGTCCGACAATAGCTAGCTGTAAAACTTCATTTAATTTATACTCATAAAACTGTACCAGCAAGCAAACAATAAATTTATATGAAAACTATCGCCGCAATAAACATAAATACTTTTAACATTCGCCGGCAATACAACGGACCGAGATACAAAATTATTGCGGCTATAAATTGTATTCAATAATATATTCAATCAAACTTATGAATAAATAAATATTATCAGTATTTAGACTGTAATATTAAAATTTCAGCCGCCTGCGCTAAAATAGTTTGAAGTGAACTTCAATGGGTTATTGTGTAGTTCAGTTCTAGGCTAGATATCTCTTTAAGGCATTTGAACAGTAGAATAAATGGCTGAGACACCAAATAAAGGAAATTGATTGTTTGTAGAAGAATTTTGAATGGGTAAAGCATTTGTCAAGATAATATAAACGAGACAGTTAAATTAGGATACTCCAAAAAGGCAGTAGATACTTAAATATTTATTATAATAACATTTATAATCTTATTTTATTTCAATAGAAAAAATAGTTTGATGTTTGTGAGTCGTAAACCCGAATCAGTTTTTGACTACCAAATAATAATGTCATACGAATCTGTTCAGACTTGCAAATGTAACAAATAAAAACACCAAGACTTACGTAAACATGTATTGGTAAACATAAAACTTTTCCAGTAATATTTACTTCTAACGTTACGTAAAATGTCAGTATAGAATACGGTATTGACAGGCTCAAAAGGTTGCGACTTGGTTAAGATTAAACCCGGGCAGATAATATTTCAAACAGACGTTCAAGTATTTAAGGTGAGGACAGACTAGTCCCTTTTTACAAATAATTTAAGTATTGCGTGCTTTGTAAACATCAAAACTAACATAACTTGTTGTTTTCCATATTAAGCTAGTTAGCGTAAAAACACATGTAGAAATTTTTGCTCTTTACTAATTTTGCGTTGAACTTTTTGTGTTGTTTAACTAAGCCATCATAAATGGTATAAGTTACTGCAAAATTCTTCCTACAGGAATTGCACACGAAATAGTTGAAGTTTATGTTTACCTCTAAATAAGTAATAAATAATTCAATTCTTTGATTTGACAAGCTATTAAAGTGATTATACTAGTTCCATGTATAATTCATCGGGTGATATCTATTAAATGCACAGTAGCCTCTTGTGCAACGATTTCACTTACCTCCACTTTATTATGTATTAAATAACTTGTTTACGATACCCATAAAGTTTTGTATAACGTATTTGATCTAAATAACATTACGACACTGTGAGACCGCTGTCAAATTGTCGTAAATTAATTTATGGTACCAGAAATGGCCACTAAAAGAAGTAAAATAAACATGTTTTGTTTTATGTAGTAGGTTTACTTGCCTGAGTGGTACTTAGTACTTGAGGTACTTAGGCGCACCCTAAGCAGCTTCGTAACAAATTTGTTGGCTCTTGACTGCCCACTAAGACAAGACAGCTATAGGACAAGATTTCTCGTAGATGTCAATGTTGTAGGTTTAGGTTGTTTATGTCAATAGTTTAAATCACCAAGATAATTTATTTCTTATTGCAATTAAATAAGCCTAAACTCCATTTTCGGGTAAATCAATGATGTTGACGTAAATAGTATTTTTAAAACTTGGTGTATACCAAGCCTTTTGCAAATACTGTTAGTGTAATGTAAATTGTGTACTAAATAGGTTCTTGTCAAATTTTAGCGCCTCTAGTTACTTGTTCAAATATAATTTATTCACCGCAATGTTTCTGAATGCTTTATCTGTCATACATTTCACAAGCGAAGTATGTTCACAATCATCTCGTTTGTATAACACGCAACGTGTACCCCTCACGTTTTCACCTCATTCTCATAAATACAGCTAGTTCACACTGCGTTTACTTAAACATGCTATAATTTCAATAAAATTCATCCAGCCACAGTTTCCACGAACAAAGATATTATTCTAGCGGACGCCGTATCTAAAGTAAACAGAATATGACTCACAGTTTGGATTGTACTTCCATGAACAGTCGACACAACTTTAAACAACGAAATACGAAAATTAACCTTACATCTCTTGAAATAGAGTAACTGATACTTGCAGTAAAGTGTAACGTATGTGGGACACTGTACTTGGTTACATCAGTTTACAGTTTTTGTATTTTAATAGTTTCAAAATGTTGAGTAATTAATTTAATAATCTAATGCACAATGACGTGAAGATTGCAGATGTTTTAGTAATCTGCGGTCGTAAATCTAAAATGCTTGCTGATAAAACTAATATAAACACTAGATAACAGTGCAGATAAATTTAAATTGATGGTCAGTTATAACTTAATTAGTTCAAAGTTGAATTTGAAAATTCACACTGAATGCCGTCAAGTGCCGAATATCTTAAAAAAAATAACGTCGATCATTTTGCCGTCTGATACCACCTGACAGATCCAAATCGATTATTATTGTATATTATATCGATAACTCGTTAACTAACTTTTTTATAACCTATATATCATACTTAAATCGATGTTTTATCTTCATTAACTGTTCTAAACTTCTAAGATTTAGGTCCGAAACGATTTGAATCCTTGCCTGAGGTGCAACGTAATCAAGTGCAATCGACGCAGCTTCGTTTGATTATACAAATTGTAATGCGAAATAAATTCTCGCTAACGCCTGGGGGCTTGCATTAATAGTGTAACCATAATAGATACTATGATTTGCACGCGATCTCGCCCACGGTTTGCACCGTTTTTTAGATGAGCTGTCGGTTACAGGAATTTGATTTAAATTAGGGGCACGACTAATGGGGACGTTATTTGTTATAGTTTGATATATGCTGTAGGTTTTTTGTAGAGCGATTGGATTATTTGTGTATGGGAATTGAAGTATTTTATACAGAATAGTTGCGATTGCATAATTTTGCGTAATGTGATGCAAACACGGTTAACAATGTAGTATTGATACTGAATGGTAAACACAATCGAATAATTGTCAACATGTAATTGAATGTTGTAAAATCCAGACAAATCTCGCGAATGTTTTAATAATAATGTACGGAGATTACCATTACAGATCTGGGCTAGTTTCCCTACCATAATGGTTTTCGCTTGCGGCCGTGATTGCGATGCGCAATTGTTTCAGCCCATACTCCTTTGTTGGAATTAACTTTAACAAAGGCAATCGAAATTAAACCCTCAAGCTTAACATTAAAGCGTAATTTCCTTTGTGCTAGAATGAACTGTTAATCGCCTGATATAAATAGCCAGGGACCTGTTTCGGTGACCGCATCTAAGAAGTGATTTTTGCTTCAGTACAAAGGATTTAGTTTTCTTGTTCGTATAGTAATTAGCTAGAACATATTTGTAGCTTCGTCATTGTCTGTCAGGCAAATGAATATTTTTCATACTACTTTATTGTTTATGTAACTTGCAAATAAGAAACTGCGTAATTTTTGCACTGATTTCATGATTAGGTAATGAAAATAATTTAGCACAACTAGGCGCCGTGTAAAAAATATTCATGAATGATCTAATATTTCCTTGTATTGTGTTACGATACGAGATAAATTATTTGTGAATATATTTTATTAATTATAACAATTCAAAACACTTGCCTTATTATTGAAGTCAAACTTGAACCCTTGGCAAAGTGATACCCAATTCCCCCAATAATTATCCTAATAGTTATTTTAGTACATACGAAATTACAGCTGCATACTCAAAGTATTTATGATCGAAGTGAATGAGATCACTAGTACACTGTAACATAATATTGTGCTAGGTCATCGAACAGATCTGAGTGTCATCTAGGAATGTGGTAGTCATTGAGATTTAGGACGGACTCGACCACGCCTTCGTATAAATTGATATATGAGACGAAATATTAAATTAATTACCGATCCATCGGTGTTTGTCTCTGCTAGATATATAATGTAATTTATGTGGTGTTAGGTTTTAGTTCACTGTGCCCGGCGGCTTTACTCGCCTTGCTTTTTTATCATTGCAAATAACGTAATGTTGTCGTTATGAGTTCAGTCATGTTATACCTTAGGAATTTTTCTAAATGTCAAGATAAATCTCGGTTATTTTCTTTGCAAATGATATTAAACTTGGTTATTCAAATTAAGTATTTTAAAATACCAGGCACTTATTCCAAATTGCTGAAGAATATCCTACACAGCAAACACACGGTAATTCTCGCCATTCACGTATTATTTAACTGTCACCACGGACAAGGCGATCGCTAATCATAGAGTAGAAAGTGTGAAAATTATCGCTAGCATCGCGTGTCGAGCCTCACATACCGATCAAATTATATGCGTCGGTCGGTCTGTTGTACCTTGCGGTTCGTGGTACAGATTGTTGAGGCTAGCCGTGTTGGTTCCTAGGTAAAGAGAATGCCTTAATACGTAACAAATAATCTCATGAAGAAAAAATATTGATATTGTTTTCGACTTTAAATTCATCATGATGAAACTGGAAGATCAAGTCGTAAAATTAAGATTCTGTAAATATTTTGGTTTATCTTTAATATGTTCGAATTCACTGCTTATTTAATGGTTTATTACTACGGTACGGTATCTTTCCATCTTACTTTTATTGGCGATAAACCGTAAGATTGAAACACTCGCTCTCCCAGCCTGAAAGCTAAAATATCACCTCATAACCTTCTAGGAAATAAATTCTCGTTACAATTTGCGAAGGCTTAATTCCTCGTAATCATAAGCCTACAAGTGCCTACAAAGGACGTGCGAGATAGCTGCCTACCTCACATTTAAAACAATAGTGGTCATATCAATTGTCGAAAAGAATGTCATTATGACACTCTATACTCATTATTCATTGGATCTAACAAAGTCACTGTATTGTGTTCCTGGTAGTCCCATACGAACCTGTATGCCTATATGTAGAAGTGCAAAAAACAGCAGAAGTTTCATCTGAACTTCGACAAAACAAAACACTAAAAACTAAACAAACAAAAAGCTTTAGTTTGGACAGGACCATCAAATTGTTGAGGCAGCGTTTTCATTTTATTCTTTCCTGCCTAGATTCGTATAATATTGATAAATAAATAGTAAGAACAAAATGCTAACTTTCAATAAAATACGATGGACGCTTCATTTCGCCAATAAATAACGATTAAACACATCACTATTAATAAAAAATATTTCTAACCGTCCATTTGCCCGCAAGCATCCCCGATCTTATCTCACAAATTATAAGCATCTACTGTTTAACCTCAAAATTGTCGTGTGTGGGCTAAAATATTTGAAGCATAACGGCACTTAATAACACCCTCTTATCTTAACATTTTTAACCGTATAAATAATTACACCAATCGCAGACAAGCTTGTCATGTCAATCCTAAAATAGTCTACACTGATACTTCTGCATGTACTTTGTGTATAAATAACGCATTTTCTAAGAAGTCGATTGCAACATAATTAATGTTACAATTCGCAGTTTCGTAGTACATTTTATTGATAACGTTCCGGTTATAGCTGTTATAGATAACATCACTTGGGGTGGGCGTTGATTTATGCTCTGACTTTGTACCCTGACTGCGAACATCGGTTTGTCATTCAAACCACAAGTTACTGGTAACGCCTAGTAGTTGATATTGTTTTGTTTTTACCTAATGGTGTAGACATGACAATATGTATTTAGTGTGCCTACTGCCTACAGTGCCTATGTCATCGAATGATTTTATGATTGAAGAGCCATGTTAAAAGGTTTTTTATCGATGTTGTTGATAAATTGTGAATAGGAAGAACGCTTCCTATTTCGCTTGGAGTTCCTGATCTGGGTAGGTAGGCAGGTTCTGAATAAGAAGTACCTACCTAATAATGATTTTACGTGCATTTGAGGGTTTTTTTTTTTCAATTTATCAAGTAAAATGACTAAGTTGTCAAGTCTAAAGTAACGGATATTCCAAATTTTCAATATTGTTCAAGGTTACCTGTGCCAGAATGAGAATTTATCTGTGCAGTTAGTCTTGAACTTTATACATTAACCTTTTTTCGTGACCGGTTTGTAAGAGGTTACGCACTTAACCAATGCAATTTAATTGCGAAACCAACATAACGCAAATATTTTAACAAGATACAATAAAGTCAGAATATTTTAATAAATCCCCAAATAAAATATTTGCGAATACTTTACATTTAGGTACGTACATCGGTACATGCCGTACATGACACATATCAGTAAACAGATTGCATGCATTTTATTTTTATAACAAAAACCTACATGCATCTTAATCAGAGTACGCTATACGATAGTGCACTATTAGTATAGAGCTCTGATACTCATATTCTGATAAAAGTTAGCTACTGTATGTACTCAAATAAATTGTATTGTTTGATCCAATGTAGACTTTCTAAACTACCTATATTTCTATGGAATATCCTTATGGAAAGCCTGTTGATTTAGGAAAATACGCTGCCCATGCACATCTCCGATTTCAAAGGTCTTGGAAATGCGTGTACTATACAAGGTGTTCCCGAAAGGGTATATCTATCCAAAGAGGATGAAGAGTACATCTGAGAATAAGCCAATTTACAGAATATGAGCTCGTCATAAGTTACTTAAATAATAGACATATTTTTTTCTATTAATACATAAAGCATTACACACAAAAATCCTACTTTTGTACTGTATTAAACTATGTTTTCTATTTATTTCCAGAAGGGCAGACAGTGGCCAGCGAGCGAGGCGCCAACTACAACGGCGAGGTGTGGTTCAAAGCGGCCACCATTGCTGTGCCGGTGTGCGGGGCGCTCATACTCTTCCTCTTGGTGGCAGTCGCAGTCAGGCTGCTGAAGGCTGATGCCCTGTTACATGCTGATAGGAAACTTAGGTGTGTATACTAAGCTTGAACTCTATCATATTGAAATTAAATCTTGAAGTTAGGGAGACAATATCAGATGAAATGTCTTAAGCAATCCCCATTTTTTTTAATTGATAATTAAGCGTCTTTTTTATGAAGGATGATGTATTTGCACTATCCAAAATACAAATGAAATCGTATCTGCTGACACAGTTCGGAGAAAAAAATGGGTTCGCGTATGAGCTTTGACTACCTTTTTTTACCTCACCAAATATTTAGGCTTACTTTGACTATGTAATGCTTCTGCTGGACAAAGATACCTTTTCTCCCGGTTTCCTCTTTCCACTAATAGAACTAATCTTATTGAAAACAATTCTAACTTGTCTATCTCCACATTCCAGGGGCGGCTACATGTCACCGCTCGCTCAGAACACATCGGAAGACGTGAAGAAGGTGTGGGTGGGAACACCATCAGCCCCCCTCCTGGTGACTCCTGGTGGCTGCCTGGTGGCGGTGGAGCGAGCCCAGCTCGTCGACACGCAACTCTGTGATATCCAGCGGTAGGCTAGCGGGGAATCTCTGAAGCGGGTTGTGCGTGGAATGGATGGAACGTGTATGTGATTCGAAGGTGGTATAGGAGACAGAATAAGACGAGTATCTCAATACATTTTTGAAGCTCACTCTTCGAAAAGTATAGGATAAGACAGAGCTACTGGATACATTTTTTCAGGCCACACAGTCTTTGAAACGGAGTCTAGAAGGGGTACAAAAATGTATTTGGGAAAGAAATTGGTCAATTTCAAAACGGACTGTAATGACTTGATTATTCTTGTCATTTTTGTTAAAGCCTTGGACTCAATGAAAGCAGTTAAACATATATAATTGGCATTTTTGTCGTTTTTTGAGGCTATAACAGCCGTATTGTCACTGCCAATCCAAGACTTGAAGACGGGAATGTCCTAGAAATATTTACCATCAAAATACGTGTAAAATGATAGAAAAATATCATTGAATAGGTTGTGCATAATTTCTGAATACAAAATAGATTGAAGTAACATTATGAGTGTGTGTAAATTGGTTTGTATGTATGTTTAGGTATTAAAAACGACTGATCGCCGCGCCACTAAAATTAGAAGCTTTCATGCGACTACAAATGCTGAGTTTTGCTGCCAAAGTCAATAGTTGTGCGTTCGCTCGAATTAGCAGCGAACATAACATTTTATAGCGCTTAATTTGAAATTACATGTTTATTTTTTTATTTCAATTTGTAGGAGAAACAATTTAAATGTTTTAAAGAAGATGTAAATGTGGAATGATTTTCTCCGCTATTTTCTTATTAACAATATTTTTATCATTAAATTGTCAAGTGTTTGAGACTGACTCCTACGCTAGTACGAAAATCATAACATAGAGAGCTTAAACACTTTATTATATCACCAGTTCTTGTTATGTCATAACATCGTCAATAAAACAGTTTATATTAATTATGATATATTATTCTGATGTGTTTGGCAGCAGTCCTCAGCATACGCTTATCGGACGTGCTTGAAAGTGGCGACACGGCATTTTTTTATGAATCTAATTTCGTAAAATTGATCTCAGATTTATACAATTAAATCCCCCACTACACGGACGACCCGCGGGTATACCAAATTTACCACATTGCATATTTAATTTTATAATTATATTATTTCTATTAAGAGCTTTGTGTTCCTCTAAATCTTTGTAAATGTATCTTTTTAGTTTTAAGCCGGTAACTTCTGTAACTTATAAGTTACCAATAGAGTGAAATTAATTACCAAATTACCATTCAAGCCATGTGTTAAAAGTTTAAAGTAATCTGTAATGAATTATGTCAATTATTGTAAAAACAATGTTGTTGTGCTGACAGTAAGCAGAATGTGTTCAAAATTAATCTGCCTATTTTAATATATCATGAACTTTTGCTATGATCTAATTGGAGTATAAAAAAATCATGTAAAACATATTGTAAACTGCAATACTATTCACAAAATTTAGACAATATTGTATTAAGTTATTTATATAATCAATTGTATCACATAATTTCTGCATGCATTTCCTTCTATATAAATGTAAATGATTTGTATTTTTGTAAATATAATGTTAAGTTTGTTACCTGTTATAATGTTGTTAAGGGCAGTTTCTGACAGTGAAATCTATTTGGAGGATTTCCTAGTCTTTTTTATCTGATTTTAGTTTATACTATAACTGTGTACATTATAAACTCTAAATAGATTTCGCTAATGGTCGATTACTTTAAGGTAATGTTATTTTGTTCATCAAAAAATATGTATTTTATGTAAATATTTGCTTAGAAATTTTGCGTATACGTTTTATTTCGATTTTAAGTTTTATCTGACGCACGTTAGTCAACTGATAATAAAATAGAATAGTACAGTTCAATACAAACTGCAAGCTTTATTTAAACAATCAATTATTCTTTACAATGTTACATATATCCTATAAGTACCTACTTGTCTTAACAGTTTTTCTCTTCCTCAGTCAAAATATGTTCGAATATATTATTTCTCCTTCAAAAATAATTTCTTCAATTATCTCAAGACCAGACTCACTGCCTTTCCCATTTATTCCGTTTACTGTTAAATACCAAACCAATGCAAATGACATAATAAACCCATAGAACATAATAATAATAAAACGTGCGTTAGATACTCATAAACAATATTCCTCGACCATAGAACAGAGATTGTCAAATAAATGAAGCTTCCCGAAGGTGCCTTACCTACTATAAAGTTAACATAGGTGCAAAATGAAATACTCCATAATCTAAATATATCTGCAGTCTATGTAAATATTATGTGTACGTGTATAAATAAAATGAAATTATTTTATTACTGGATTGCGTTGTTTTATTACCTGCTAATCATGTTATTGAGAATTTTTTTAAGCAGTACTTTTGAGTGCGAAGTCGAGAATCCCAAATAAGTATGAAATCGATTCTAAAAATATTAAGAGTTAAAGAAATAAACCCTTCTTTTTATTTAAATATGATTTTCCTAAGATTTTGTTTTCTACTGGTAAGTAAGCGAATCAAAAAAACATTTTAGGTAAGTATACGTACTTATAAATAAATCGGAAGGGTATTAACAAAATATGGTTTTAAGACCGTAAAAGTTTCATGAGATTTGTTAAAGCTAATCCACAAGAATTGTATGATAGTAGGTAGGTATCCGTATATTATTTCATATGAAGTTCTTAAAACAAGTTAATACGCATACCTCGCTTTATAAGCCTTGGTAAAGCAATCAATTTGCGGAAACGTCGACATTTAGAATCGGTGTCCGCTTTTCAATGCAGATATCATCTAATCTTAAGAACATCTAACTACATAAAAAAACAAAGCAAATACAAACGATTATAAACCTTATGGTGACTAGCAATAAGAATGTAGAAGTATCTAATAAAAAATGTCGTTAAATATCAAAACATGTCATATTTTTTATTTATTAATATTAGCTTGCAATAATTGCGCCATTTTTAGACAATAATTTAATAGATATTTAGTAACTTGTTACAAAAATCTTATAAATAAGGTGGCTTAATTGAAAAATAATTTAGTTCTTAGTTTTTATACAGTTTGGATATACGTTTATAATAACAGGTGAGTTCTTTGATTTATGAATAAAGATTTCCATTAGAAAAAAATAGGTATCAGGCACGGATTTCTAATATTATTGAACACAGCAAAACAACACTATGTTGCCCTTTTTCTTTTCTCTTATTTTATGAATATTATAAATGGTTGACAATAATGTATATTTCCGATTAAAATTATTAGAAAATCCATAATTGGCTGAATAAATAAAAGTACCTTCATATAATTTCCATTAACTTATCAATGTCGCAAAGCTAATTGATTTGAATCTTAGTCAAGGTGTACTACACTACAAGAACAACTTACTGTAAGTTTGTATGCCTATAGAATAATTATAAAGTGCTCGTGCGCAATAATCCTGGGCTAATTATAACAAATAAATGCTTACTTGTCCCTCGACTGATTTGTATGCGACTCGCGTGTAGTATGTAGCTAGGTTTTGTTACAGGCTTTGCTCGGTTAGTATTATTGAATAGCCTGTGATTGTATTCTGTATTATCTTGCTTTAAAAAAATACAAACATCCGAATTGAGAACCACCTCCTTTTTTAGAAGTTGGTTAAAAAAGGAGAGGTTAAGGAACTATGAATCGCTTTGCAAAACCGCTTTTGTTTGAGCTTAGGTAGTCGATTCAAATTGGTTTTTTACACATTAAATCACTATCACAGACTTATACACATACAGACCTGCCTTTATAAATTTAACGATCTTTTAGGGCATTTATTTCCAAAAACAATGATAAATAACTGAAGTTGCTTTTAATATACACTTCACAAAAATAATTTACTTGTGTTAAATATAAAACTATCAGTAGTAAGTTTAAAAATACTTATGATTTTCAAACAGACAACACAATTAAGTTTATAAATGTAGATAGCAGGTTGCAGTCTCAAAGGCAAATCGGCCTAGAATTGTATTCTATAATTAATTTAGGTACCAATTAGTGGTATAAAATGAATTAAATGCAAAATAAATATGCAGATCTAGTGTTAGTCCTTCCCTTTGTAAGTCACAAAATATTTCTTGAGCAATAGTTTTAATAAATTATTTCCTTCCTCACCAAGTACCTAACTGCCAGAAATATTTTGGAATATAATCAAGTGACAAATCTTTTTTGTTCAAGATAAAAATGACGAAAGGCAAACACCCTCATAAGCGCCCCGAAGGCAAAGTGCTGAATTTCGATCACCTTGTGTTTTGGGTCGGAAACGCTAAAACGGTAAGATTTTTAACTAAATCATTTAATGTGCTAGTAACAAAATGCAATTACCTACTATTTACTGAGGTTTTTTTTTATATTTGTTACATGCATTTTTAAAGATGAATAAGCAGTGTAACTTAAATTATAGAAATAGATTTAAATTATTATTTTTTTCTTTTTAAAAAAACAATCATTACACAAAAAAAAACAATTTTATTAAATGATATACTATTAAAATTGTTAAGTGTGTAAGACCCGAGTAGGTATGACCTATCTCGGGAGAGTCCTATGTCCAGCAGAGCATCATAGGCCAGGTTAAATGATCAGACAAAATGTAGCTTCATAATTCTATCCATATACTACCTACAGGTTTACATATAATTTACATAGAGTTCACATATATATTTTAGGCGTCAAGTTATTTCGTGACGAGGTTCGGCTTTGTCCCGCTGGCGGTACGAGAAGCCTCGGACAATAGGCCCGTACAATCGTATGCAGTGAGACTTAACAAGGTACGTGGTCATCATAATGATTTATTGTAAAATTGTGTTAGTGCTGATTGGTTATTTAATTTTGCTGATGTGTATTAAACTTCATCAAAGTATCAACATGATACCTTTTTATGTTTAAAACAACAAAGGGCTTCAATAATTTTAAGTGTTCATACCTTTAATTTTACTATCAAACTCAGATGGGGGATGGGGGTGAGCTTTGTCCAGCAGTGGGAAACACAATTACGAAAAAGAAAACTCTCAGATCTGATAATAGACTTCAAATAAATATTGGTAGAATGATTGTTTTTGCAAACTTACTCTACTTCTCTTTTTCAAAAACGATGTATCAAGAATACATAAAAACGATTTTTAGGAAAAAAAGAAAAAACCTTTAATTGGCACATTGAAACGCATAGTACCTAACTTACATATTTTTTTATATATTTAGAACAATCGTGACCAGTTTTCAAACTTATATAAATCCTTTTAGATTACCATAGTATTCGAATCCCCAACATCTACCAGTTCCGAGTTAACCAAGGACCTATCTGCCCATGGAGACTTCGTGAAGGACGTGGCATTCGAGGTCCAGGACCTGGATGAACTGGTTCGGAGGGCCAAGGAGGGAGGGGCGGAGGTCGTGAGAGGAATCACGGAGGAGAAGGATAAGCATGGAGTTGTTAGATACGCTGTGCTTAAGACGGTATGTGGTAAAGAGTTATATGGTATTAATTATGTTATTGATGAAAAGTTTTAGACTTAATTAGACCTACCTTTTAGTTAATTAAAAATGAAAGTTGTTATCCTTATTGTTCTTTACTTAAAAATTTTACCCCCGACAAACATCTCAAACGATTCAGGATTTCTCAATAAGCCATTTTCCTTATGAGTAAGGAGAGAAGCCTACCAGTGGGACATTTATGGCCAGCAATATTTGCAATTAATTAAAAAAAGATTTTTTTCTTGTCGATTTTGGAGTTTCTAGAATAAAAGTCTATAGATTGTTGGAAAAGACATTAAATTAATGACATATTTTTAGTATGGAGACAATACTCACACTTTGATAGACCGCAGCAAATACAAAGGGGTTTTGTTGCCGGGATATGAACCTGCGACTGACGATATACTCAGCCTGGCACTGTAAGTACCTATAAGATGTACAACTGCAAGATTATTATTTAAAAAAATAATTATAGGCTTATAAATAAAATCAATCTCAACGTTACTCGTAATTAGACTATACTTATACTGACCTACTTCAGTACTTATTTATCAAACGCTAAAGGTACGTTTAAATTTTCTATTTCAATTAGAAGTGCCTTGAGAGATCCCTAAATAGCAAACTATAACCCGGTGGGCTTTAACCGGTCCAAAACATAAAGGGGTAAAAAGTTTTGCTGTTTGGGGTACCTAAGCTTTTTGACACACGGATATAGCTAATATATATTTTTAATTCTTCGTAATGCAAACATCGGGACGGGAAAGCATTGCGCTCTAAAAAGGTTGCAATTAAAACTAGGAATGCCCCTAAGCTCATATACCTACTAACACAGCCATTTACAATAAGAAATGTATCATATTGCGCAAAGCTAGGCAGGTATAAGGCTAGTTCAAGAATCAAGAGCTTAAACTAGTTTTCAATACACGATAAGAGATGGCGCTATTCTCCATTTAACAATGGACGAAAATAATCAATTTACTTATTTCATAGTATCTTGTTAAGCAATACAGGAAACAAATTATAAATGCTTATTTCTATAGTCTTATTTTTTGTTGTATATTTCAGACCAGCCACTAATTTGCTATACATAGACCATGTTGAAGGCAATATGGCTGATGGAACACTTGAAGACTCCGTGGCTTGGTATGAAAAGAACCTTAATATGCACAGGTAAGAATTCAAAAAACTTTACTTGACTTTACTTGTTTATAGATTTTATTTGCTAACATTTTGAAGCTTTCTCGGAGTACATAAGGCCTATGGTTACTTTGATAGCCTTTAATAAAAGAATCTGAAATTGTAAAGTTCTGGATATTTTTTGGATCATTTTATTTAGGTTTTGCCTCTTTTTTTCCGTCCAGATTCTGGTGTGTCGACTACAAGCACGATTTGGTTCCATATTCTTGCATTAACTCGGCTTCCGTCATCAATAGAGATGAAAATGTTCTCGTAAGTATCCATTTACAATTTTAATAACTTGTCTAAGTATAGGTTTGTTTGTAACTTGTTTGCACTTGTTCGGTATCCGACCTCTGTCGTTTTATTTAAGAACTAGTTGATCTCGATATTTACCTCGCCAGCAGGGGGGGCGGGGAAACACCTACTTCACGGTACAATTTTTTTCAGTAGATGGCGCTATGCTTGTGACGTCATCTTTCTGAATGGCGGTGTTAAGATTTTCCGTGATCGAATGACTACCCCGACCGGATTTTGTTGCGGCATCGCTTCTTATTATATTTCTCTATGCTTCTCGGCCTTTTGGCTAAGATCAAAGTGTAGTATCTGTTCTTTTCAGCTTAATATCTGAAAGTTCCCTCACTGAGGGACCAGTATATTAAACTGATTTTTGTAAACTGACGGGATGTTAGGGGCTCGCTCCACTCCCGTCACGGGTCGGCCCGGCATTGCAGTGCCGCCGGGATCGGCCTACATAATGTCTTGACACATAACCAGCCCCAAGGCGAAGTACGGGGGTAATCCATTTTGTTTACTTGCACAAAAGTGAATAAAATGGATCATAAAATCTATCAAAAAGGCCCTTTTCAAGGTGCGTTCGGTGGTCTGTCATTTTATATTGAGCTCTTAGGACCTTATTAATAAAAATCTTGATGTAGATTAGCAACGGATTAGCAGATTCTAATTTCAATTTTTCTATGGAGAATTTGAATTTAGAATCTATTAATCCGTGGCTAATCCATATTGACATTTTTATTAATAAGGGTGCTAAAGATTAAAAATTAATCCCCACATAAAATTGGCTGGGTTAAAATAAAAATCGGCCCTAATGAAATTGCTAAGACGCTCCTAAGCTAGGGGCTTTTCAAAAAAGATTTATGAGTCCTTTAAATTACTCAGATATCGTTATTTATTAATTTTTCCTATTATGTGGAAACCATTGAGTATAGGCCAAAGGCATATTTTGATCCGGATGGCATGGGGTCAGATGTGTACTTCAGGTCAGTTTTTAATTTTGTTATATTTACCGCTACACTACATGGGTCACAATAAAAAAACTTTAATGTGACTATACGGTTTGAAAGATTAGGGTTTGTACATTTCTTTAGAGTCAAGTATTTTTGAAAGACTGTGCCATCTGTACCTACTTTTGTTCCTGGTAGAAAAGTCCTCAGAATTTTAACGTTTGAAGTATTAATTTAATGCGTACTGAAACAGAGCACACGCAATTCATTAAATACACGATTAACGTCGCTGCGCGGCGGCGGTGGCGTGGCAATCTACTTTACTTTGTTAGAGCCTTAGTACCTACTCCATAATACCAGAGCTTTTTGATAGATGGCGCTGTGCTTGTGACGTCATGTTTCTGAATGGCGGTGTTAAGATTTTCCGTGATCGAATGACTACCCCGACCGGACTCTGTTTCGGTATCGCTTCTCGGCCTTTTGGCTAAGATCAAAGTGTAGTATCTGTTCTTTTCAGCTTAATATCTGAAAGTTCCCTCACTGAGGGACCAGTATATTAAACTGATTTTTGTAAACTGACGGGATGTTAGGGGCTCGCTCCACTCCCGTCACGGGTCGGCCCGGCATTGCAGTGCCGCCGGGATCGGCCTACATAATATCTTGACACACAACCAGCCCCAAGGCGGAGTACGGGGTTAATCCATTTTGTTTACTTGCACAAAGTGAATAAAATGGATCATAAAACTTTGTCAAAGGCCTCTGTGCTCGATTTGTATATCCTTCACAGGGGCTCAACAACTAAAACCCTTATCTATTTTTACAAGAGTTCTAGTTGGCAGCTGATTATGTATTCCAGTATTAAGCGAACTAAAAGGAAACATATTTGTATTGTGTGACGATCATGTTAATTTTTAGAATTAAAGATAACTCTGTCCAATTTAACCCAGCCCTTAGGGTCGGTAATATAATAGTCTTGTTCTCTTCGCCAGTACTTATCCAATCCTTTTCAAATGGCTACAGCTTTATACCATTTTACGAGTTGCTTTTACTGCAATAATTTTTAATCTTCCGTTCTTCAGCTATCTATGAATGAAGCCGCCAAAGGCCTGCGTCCTACAAGCAAGGCGAGCGAGTTCGTCAAAGCACTCAGTACTTCAGGAGTCGAGCACATCGCTCTATACACCGATGACATCGTTGCTACCGTAAGTAAAACAATTGTTTAAAGCCTTTGATGTGCAAAGGGATCAGCAGCGCCCCTAATGTTATTTAAACTAAAAAGGCATTTTTATTGAGACTGTCATATTCATCATACAGTGTGGCTTAATACATTCTACAAAGGTCTAACTTATGAAACTTTAATATTGTTCGCTTACAAATTCTGCTTTAAATAGTAATTATAAGGATCGAAATACCGCTCCGTACGCAACTATATATTGTAAATACAAACCTTAATTACTCCTTCACAGATGCGCAGTCTAAAATCTCGAGGCGCGGACATAATCTCATGGCCGCCGACTTACTACGACTTGATTCGAAAGAAGCTTAAAGACAGCTCGGTCAAAGTCGCCGAGAGTCTAGAGTCTCTGCAGGAGAACAACATTCTGATCGACTTCGACGAGCGGGGCTACATGCTACAGGCCTTTACCAAGCACCTGCAGGCTAGACCGACTGTCTTTATAGAAATACTGCAGAGAAGGAACCATAGGGTAAGTGGATTAATTGTATTTATTTATAAGACTAGCAGCCCGCCCCGGCTTTGCTCGGGTGCAACGCTGATACCAAATATAACTACATAATCATAAAGTTCTGTAGGGCGAAGCACAGCCTTGGACGCACTATTTGGTATAGAGGCACACGACCCCAGGCCCCCGCGCGGCCCTCCGGCCGGTACCGCCACAACCGCTATGTCCCTGCATTTTAAATTTTGACGGGCCTGTTGGTCTAGTGGTTAGAGACCCTGACTACTGTACCGGAGGTCGTGGGTTCGATTCCCACCCGACACAAATGTTTGTGTGATGAGCACGATCATTTGTTCGGTGTCTGGGTGTAATTTATCTATAATATGTATGTATTTAGAAATATATAAGTATGTTTATCAGTTGTGTTGTGTCTGGTTACCATAACACAAGCTCTGCTTAGCTTGGGATCAGACAACCGTGTGTGAGATGTCCTGGAATATTATATTATTAAATTTGTAATATCTTCGAAAATATTCATTTAAATTACATGCTGTAAAGGGCAATATTGATCTATATTACATGCACAATTTATTAAAGGTACTTAATTGGATAAGGATTAATACTGTATTGCTTAAAATCGCTTTTTCGTAAATAAGTAATAAATAAACGATAAAAATGGTTATTGTGGGTTATCCTCAAGTGATAGACATATACCATCGCGGACTTTTTTGTAGATCTTTTTAAGGAGCACAATACTGTACTACATTATTTTGATCTATCTCGTAGGGTTCACCCAGCGTTCGCAATGAAAGCGCAAAAAAAGTGTTCATTTACGACCTTACTTTAGAAATCTCTAAGATTATCCGTGTTTCTCTACTTTATTATGCATTTATTATACATATAAACCTTCCTCTTGAATCACTCTATCTATTAAAAAAAACCGCATCAAAATCCGTTGCGTAGTTTTAAAGATTTAAGCATACATAGGGACAGACAGCGGAAAGCGACTTTATTTTATACTATGTAGTGATGTAGTGATGATAATGTCAAGAGTTGGTCAGTTGCTTTCGATTGCCACTTTCGATCATATTATAGATCGAAGACTGCCATACTAGACAAATATATGTTTGTTAATAAATACTCTTTCTAAAAGATGAAATATTTTTACTAATTTATGTCTCGCCAACGATGTATGTACAAAAGATACATGAATAAAATAAGTAGTGTGACAAATGACTTAATTTTCCACTTTATTTTTGTAAACCGTTTAATTACTCAAAATCCAGACATCGTAACTACATAGACTGAAAAAATAACACAAAGTATTTCCTTCACATAAAATCATTTTTATGTGATCTGTTGTAAACAAAACATTATTATTTATCACGTTTTCAGGGTTTCGGTGCTATGAACTACAAATGGGTGTTTGAGGCGATCGAACGAATGGACATCACCAAGCAAGACAGCACTTCTGAAGAAGTCAAGAAGACTGATGCCGCATGATTCTAAACCTTATATTCAAAAGGAGAATCTGGGACCAAGTTCCCCTCGAACTAGAATACAAACAATGTAAAGATTATATTATTTAGACGTAAGGGTGTTACCGAAAGGGAATACAGCTCCAAAAGGGGTGAAGGGTACTCTATAGTAAGTTTATATGATTTCAGATTTTCTTTTTGCAAAAGGCCAATATGTAATAAACTAGATGATTCTGTTATCATTGCGCAAACGAAAATGCAATGAAAACCTCTATTTTGATTATAAGAACGATTGAGATGATTTGGACGAAAAATCGAAAACTAATTTATTTATTAGGTAACTAGAGTTTTCACAATAAAATGTAGATAGCCCATTTAGTTAAAAAAAAGTAAAACAACTTCAACTTTAAGCACACATTTTATTTTATAGTTCTAATACCAATAGTTTTTGTAAGCGATTTGAACAATGATATAGAAATTTTCTTCACCTTGTGTTAAGCAAAGGTTAAGTGGGGTTCACTGCATTATATTTTGCAGTTATGTTAATAAGATCTAGTAAAATAAAGGCTATTTAGCAGTTTGCATTATTACATTTTTGTTCCTCAGGAGCCTTATTCTTAATCTTTCATCTACTGTTTCACTAAAACCGTAAATAATGTTTTTTGAGATTTTGACATTTAAATATAATTTCATTTTTCGGATTAAATGTAAGATCCCGATTTTTGACTTTTGCATGTGTCAGGGTCACGGGAAAAACGTTGGAAACTAAACTAGTAAAAATTATGAAGATACTAGATGTAGGTATTTGTTTTTTTTTTTTGCGATTTTTATAAGATCGATTGCTGTTTTAATCTACTTACTATTTATTACCCCTACAAATACAAACAACCACGTGCACAAAGGGAAACATAATCATCCCCTGAAATATTTGAAACAACTGCCACGCACCCTTTTTTTTTTTTTTTTGGTAGAGATCTTTGCAGTTAGCCTGAGCGCAGGCTTTGACTGCTTCACCGGACTTTTGGCGAGGACCTTAAGGCCTCCAGCCAGAGCAATAGGAAAAAACTAACTACGTCAGCAACGTCCACTAAGGGCACCCCCTGCGGGGTTCGGACCTCGACTTAGTGCGTTGCTAACAATCTTAATAAAGCAAAACAGCAAGGGATGGCTGGATCTAAGTTTTTATTATTTAGGGACATATTTTTATTGCTAGTTTGGCCGGCTCGGGCCAGCTTGGTCTAGGGACGGGAGGATAACATTTACGTTACTATTATTTATAATACGCGACGGGCCTCGCCGGCGAGGACGTAATATACGGCGGTTGTGTTTTGTATTGCTACTGCTAGCTAAATCGAATGCTTCTTGGAGAAGCGTTGTTTTATCGTCGGGGTAGGAGAGAGTAAGTCTGGGGCGTTTAATCTTAGATATTACGGAAGGTACGTATCGCGCGGCCGCTACGATTAGCGGGTTACGGTGGGTTTCGGAGGAGTCGAAAAATCGGATCGCGGCGCGTTTCATGAACTGCTTGATTGTTGGCAGCTTTAAGTCACAGTGCAACTGCAAGTTACGAACGTAACCTGGAGCGCCTGTGGCTCTACGCATGAAACGGTTTTGGAGAGTTTGCATTCGTTTGAGTCGATAATCGGGTACGTGAGAGAATACGACGCTGCCGTAAGTCATGATAGGTCTCACGCACGCAGTGTAAATTCTCTTCTTACAAGTAAGAGAGAGTTTACTGCGCTTGTTCAACATACAATGAAGTCGCCCGAGAGCGAAGGCGGCCCGCGCGCGTGCCGCTTTAATATGAGCTATGAAGGTAAGCTTCCGATCAAGGATCACACCCAGGTATTTGGCTTGCTGTTCCCAAGGGATAGACTTGCCGAAGAGGGTTATAGGTGGAGGGGGAGCGGGAGGCTGCCGTTTCTTGCTAAAGAGAACGGCTGCGCTCTTGGTAGGGTTGACTTCGATTCTCCATTTCGTGAACCACTTCCCGAGGGTCGTGACCGCGGTCTGGAGAGTTCGACCTATTGCTAAGGGGCTGGTGCCTGAATAATAGATGGCCGTATCGTCGGCGTACATAGCTACTTGGGGTTTGCCACCGCGAGGAATGTCGCTAGCGTATAGCGTGAAGAGGAGTGGAGAGAGTACGGAGCCTTGAGGGACTCCGGCCCGGATAGGGTGAGGGGAAGAGAGGGTGCCCTCAACGCGATAGCGAAAGGACCGATTCGACAAAAAGTTTCGGATGATGAGCACGAGACGATCTGGCACCTCGAGTTGGTATAGCTTGAAGATCAAGCCATTGTGCCAGACCTTGTCGAAGGCCTTTGCTATATCGAAGAAGAGCACGCCAGTGAGCCTTCCACGCTGAAAACCAGCGCTTATATGCTCGACTATGCGGTGGACTTGTTGGACGCACGAGTGTTGGGTTCTAAAACCGAACTGCTCGTCTGGTATGAGACTCCTGGACTCGGCGTAGTCCATAAGACGGGAATAAATAATTCGTATAGCTTCCCAAGTACCTTGAGTAAGCTAATGGGGCGGTAACTAGTGGGCTCAGACTTCGGTTTACCGGGTTTGTGGATGCCGATGACTATCGCCTCTTTCCACTTCTGTGGAAAGAGATTGTTTCCTAATGCTGCATTGAAGATGCCTGTCAAGAGGATTACTAATGCTGGGGGAAAGAGTTTAATCACCTTATTGGTGAGGCCGTCTGAGCCTGGGGCTTTACGTGGATGCAGTTCCTTGATCAGAGACCGTACCTCGTCTACTGTTACCGGCGCGAGTGGGTGTTCCGGATCCTCAGAAGGAGGGAGCGAGGCCTTACGTTCGACTTCAGCGTCAACTCTGGCAAGGTGAGCTTGATCGACCGGAAGGTCGCTAGGCGTACACTGGGCCTGCCACGCACCCCATAGTGTGCTTACTGCCTCATCCCCGTCGCGCAACAGGTAGGTAGAAAGGGGAGGATACCTACTTCACAGTACCGCAGATTTTCAGTAGATGGCGCAATGCTTGTGACGTCATCTTTCTGAATGGCGGTGTTAAGATTTTCCGTGATCGAATGACTACCCCGACCGGACTTTGTTGCGGCATCGCTTCTCGGCCTTTTGGCTAAGATCAAAGTGTAGTATCTGTTCTTTTCAGCTTAATATCTGAAAGTTCCCTCACTGAGGGACCAGTATATTAAACTGATTTTTGTAAACTGACGGGATGTTAGGGGCTCGCTCCACTCCCGTCACGGGTCGGCCCGGCATTGCAGTGCCGCCGGGATCGGCCTACATAATACCTTGACAATCAACCAGCCCCAAGGCGAAGTACGGGGGTAATCCATTTTGTTTACTTGCACAAAAGTGAATAAAATGGATCATAAACTCTTGTCAATCCCGCCCCGATTAGGGGCTTCAGCCACTAGTCAAGGTGCGTCCTATCATTCGGCTAGCAAACTCAATTTTTGCAGTTCTGATTATTATAGTGAAGATAACAGAATGTTCGCACATTTCATATGTACATCGATTGCTTCTATGACTAAAGCAATTGAAATGGAACCCAAACTTCCACTAGTCCTCCCGGTCACCACACTACATGCATATTAAATAACTCCAGAGCTAGTCAAGGAACGTACTATCAAAATATTTTTTTGTAGTTCAGAGAATACATGGAATCTATTAGAATGTTTACACATTTCTAATTTAACTTGAGATCCAGGCTTCCCTAAATAAAGCAATTGAAATGGAACCTCATTACTCTAAATATTCTTTGTGGCCACTACACCAAATGCACATTGATTTACTCCAGAACTTCCAAGTCCATCCATTGAAGGTGGAATTCGGATTCGGATGGAACCTACACTGAACCCAGAATGTTATATTATGTGTACTGTGACTTCATTCAAGTTTATGATTAGGGCAGTACTAAAATACAAATTACATCTTTGAAAACTTTGCTACATCTTTGCTAAGTATATGCTGTAGGTAATACTTTCGTCTTAAACGTCACAAAATCTATTTTTCTTTTACCTTAGATGAACGCCATATCAATTATAGTTTTAGACAAAAGCTGCAAGCATCCTTATTACTTTGCTCTGTGCGCGCACCCCTCCGCTCGCTGAAGTGAGATCAACGCCGTTTCAAACAGGTGGTCGAGGGGAGGATACCTACTTTGCAGTACCAGAGCTTTTCAATAGATGGCGTTATGCCTGTGACGTCATGTTTCTGAATGGCGGTGTTAAGATTTTCCGTGATCGAATGACTACCCCGACCGGACTTTGTTGCGGCATCGCTTCTCGGCCTTTTGGCTAAGATCAAAGTGTAGTATCTGTTCTTTTCAGCTTAATATCTGAAAGTTCCCTCACTGAGGGACCAGTATATTAAACTGATTTTTGTAAACTGACGGGATGTTAGGGGCTCGCTCCACTCCCGTCACGGGTCGGCCCGGCATTGCAGTGCCGCCGGGATCGGCCTACATAATACCTTGACAATCAACCAGCCCCAAGGCGAAGTACGGGGGTAATCCATTTTGTTTACTTGCACAAAAGTGAATAAAATGGATCATAAACTCTTGTCAATCCCGCCCCGATTAGGGGCTTCAGCCACTAGTCAAGGTGCGTCCTATCATTCGGCTAGCAAATACAATTTTTGCAGTTCTGTTTAATATGGTGAATCTAAGCCCTCTTACGCACTAGCGGGTAACCGCGGGGACGATAATACCTTATGATACATAACCGGCCCCAAGGCCTATGATGAAGAACAGGAGTCAGGCTTGGGGGCTGTTCTGGTACCCCCTCATAGTTAAGAAGGGCCAAGTTCGTAGTTATTTCGACCAGCATTATGTTTGAACCTTACTTGAGACTTTTTACTTTATTTCAATAAAAACTATGCTGTTTCAATGAGATCATGGCATTAAAAAATCAATGCAGGATCCTTTAGATGTTGATATACATCTTTCATTTCACACTTCAAACTTTCAAAATCTGAGTTCTAAAGTTAAAATAATAAAAAAGATCTAACTATTTAACACTTATTTTGATTTTATAATGTCACGGAAAGTTCCAGAAGTATAAAGAACGATTGCACAACATTTTGAAATAAAGTGGTGTGATATGTAAATTTTATACTCGACCGACCTGTCTCGTGTTCAGACCGCTACTAACGTGGGGTAGAGACTGCTCGCGGTGCAAACATTATATTCTAATTTAGAGAGAAGAATGGTGTAGAAACTTATTTGTTGTAGATTTTATTTAACAAGTTCAGCTACAATTATGGATTAGGAATACATTCAAAACACAGGTGAAATTTTTTGATTAAAAAAAGAGAGACAAATAAAAAAAATACATTGACGCTATTAAAATTAAAAAACTAAAAAAAATGGGTATTAAAATGAAATCAAAAGTCAATAAAATGTATTTTTTTTTTTAGTTATAAACATTTTACCTTCAATTAATATTTATTCATATTAATTAAGATTATAGAACTAACCTATGGGCGACCAAGGGCCTTTTATTTTTTAACCTCAATAACTCTTTTATACATTTATCTAATGCAAAAGAAATCCTTTTAGTAACCAATATGAGTTAATATCATGACGTCGTCTTCACCCCGTTTCTGTGCTCGATCGAGAATCCAGTTTTCTATATCCAATCGCATTAGCATTTTGTTTACGATCTGCGCAGTGGGCACAAACTTACAACGTGGACAAAAATGTTAATGTTTTATAAAGCGATGAGTAAACAAATGACGTAGGAAGTTGTTTGTTGTTAGAATTTGCTGTTTTAAGTTCGATGTTATGCAGTTGTTGTCTTCAGGTCTGTAGTATAATAAATGCGTTAATATTGTTTATTTGCTGCAAAGTTTTATGTCTTGTTTATGTTATGTGTCTGATATGCCTTTTGCTCATAGCGCCGCTTAGATCTCAAATGTATATAAAACTCTAGTAAATATTTTATCATGATGGATTATGATAAAAATATTGTTGGTAGTTAAATATTAGAATCAGCTCATCCGCTTTATTTTACTTATTAGTTTAGCTTTACACTTCAATTGCTTAATACTTAAGTAATATTATTTTCATATTGGATCGTTATCTGAATATAAGAATTGTTATTAGTATCATAATCTCCTCAGTCTATAGCAATCCATTCAAAGTAGTATACCTCTAATATTTTGTCTAATTTATAACTGGATTTTGGGAGCACTGTGCGAGTGTCGCGACGGAGGCTCGCCCGCCAGAAACGTTGATACGAAAACTTGCGTCCGTTAATGACTGCTGTTAGGTCACGTTCACACTGAGGATATTTTTAAGGCTATTTATTTAGAAATTAGGGATTAATTACGAATATATTTCAGTTCACATCAGACCCTAATCATTTCTTCAACACTATTAAATATGGTACATGGGAATTTCGAGAAATATGCTTAAAAAGGCGTGCTCTGTAAACTTTTGTAACCTATGTAGGTATCTACTATAGGTGTACTCATTGAAAGAGATACTGACTGGCTATCATATCTACGTAACCAACTAATACCTAAATACAATTATCTTGTTTATAGGTTTTCTATTTCCCGTAATGAAATGTTACAACAATATTTTTTCCTATATTATTTTTTTTAGCTCAGAAGAAAATGTTGACATGTATGAACAGAGCCTTACAACTACCCGGTTTTCTTGTAGATCCACTATATTTCTACGTTGAATATAAGCACAGGTAAAGTGTAGAACCTTTTAGTATAGATAGTGGTCTTGACAAACAAACATTCAGTGAAATCAGTTGTAATTTTATTGATTTATAGAAGTAAATATGGTAAGTTAAGTGAATTACTTATTAAGGGTGTATTAAGTTTATTTTAAAGTAACAAAATCTTATGAAATAAAACCTTTATCTGATATTTTGATTTGATCTGCTCAACGCGTTTTTTTAACGAATAGGTATTACTGTGTGAATTTTAGATATAGGTATAAGTTAATTAAGCTGCATCTCAAAAAGGAAGTAAAAGTGTTTGTAGATTTTTGTTTTATTTACTTCAATGACAATGAACTAACCTTTTGTTGGTTGCTACAATCTAAACTACTATTTAAATGATCATTTTGAAGTTTATTATTAAATTTTTCATGCATTAAATTACTTAGAAAACAAATTGATTAAGTTGATTTCGAAATACAAACCTCACAATTTTTAAACCTCACAAAATTTTTATATCTTGAGGCAATTTATTATATATTTTTACGGCCATGTAGTAGGGACTTTGGTTTAACATTTTTATTCTTGACGGAGGTAAATAAAGTCTGTCTTTATGGCGCGTATTTACATTATGTGTATCCTTAACATTTAATTTTATATAGCCCTCAATTTTGCAGCGCTTGAAAAAGGCACTAAGTCCTGCACCAACTGTTATGTAACACCTGTTTTACACTTAGTTTGCAAATAAACTCTTTGACTTTGACTTTGACACAATATTTTGTTTGGCTTTCTCTGTGTATATGCTATAAATGGCGGGAATAATAAAATGTTTTATTTTTTATTTCAGACGACTTACACAGATAAGGGTAAGAAGCCGGAAGGGGGTCGTTTTCTGGCCTTCGACCATCTGACATTCTGGGTGTCCAATGCTAAGCAGGTAACTAATATTTATACTACATTCTAATACTTTATAAATGAACTATTAACTAGCGTTTTACCTGTGTAACTGTGTGGTGAGTTATTAAGATTTATGGCAGAAAATATAGGAACGATTTGACGAGTAATTTTTTGCTTTCTGGGGCCCAAGTCTGCTATTTACACTCGGTTCAATGTCTTCATAGTGTCATGCCAGCAGATCCATTTTAGGAAAATTGGTATTCTACTAAATGTCAAAACGTCAAAATTGGCCATTGGGACGATTGGTCATACGATTTGACGATTGGTCATAGTCTTTGAACATTGAACCGAATCGTCCCAATGGCAAATTTTGATGTTTTGACATTTAGTACAATACCAATTTTCCTAAAATGGATCTGCTGGCATGACACTATGAAGACATTGAACCGAGTGTAAATAGCAGACTTGGGCCCCTGCTATTATGAAATGCTTATTAAATATGTTAGTTATATACGGAAGCTTGATATTATTAGAATTTAACGTAGGCAGTCTTTATTTTTGTTTATACATATTATTACCTATGACAGCTATTACATTTAGTCATTGTTTCATTAAATTAATTAAAAAAAGACTAAAATACAAACAAGCGACTGACGTAAGCAATTCTACGTAGCCTTTTGTTAGAACGTAAGTAAATCAAAATAAAGGACGACTTGTATGCAAAATAACAGTTTTATCATTTGATCTCAGTATAGATTATGTAGTAAAAGGCTCTTATTCATAAGACTACAGTAAAAACAATGAGTTCTAACATATTTTCCAGGTGTTACAGAAGCACTTAAAATGTCACAACTAGGCCTCGATTCAGCTACTTTAAATGCAAGTCAGTCAGTGTATTTTTCATTGTGCCCAATTTTCGTATTCAGATTAGCCTACAAAAAAATCTCATTGAACTCTCGGAGAGAATGATCGTAATGACCAATGAATGATCGTAATGACAGTTAGTAGAATTCCAACCGTCGTAAAAAGGACCAAATGAAGTTAATCGTTCAAGCAACTCTTAAATAGCTGAATCGAGGCCCAGTGTTGTCAACATAACAAATAGGCGGTTGTTATACACAGCATAGACCTTAAATTCTATCTAAGATGGTACTCTTTCCACATTAGACTTTAACTGGCCAGTACCTTATGGAATAGACTCTTGGAAATATGAATATTTAGCTACAAGAAAGAGTGGTTTACATGTCAATTATTATTAGTTAGTGTCTCATATTCTAGAAACTGGCTTAGAGCTTATCCAAAACTAATTCAGTGCTCAGTAAAATGATCCCGATAACATAAATATTGAAGTTAGCCTCGCTTTTCATAATGCGGAGAGCAAACATAGAACGTTTCTTTTTAAACCAAAGCTGCGTTTAAATTAGACAAAACAACATCCACAATATCCCACATCTGTGTTGCTATGTCTGTTGCTATCTTCCATTTATCTTTGACGACATATTTTCTTATAGGTACCCATACTTAATTAATCATTGATCAAGGTCATTAATATATTTCTCTATTCATTACAGGCAGCCAGTTACTATGTATCGAGATTTGGTTTCGAGCCTCTTGCCTACAGCGGTTTGGAGACTGGTTCGCGACAGATCGCGTCTTACGCCGTCAGAATGAATAAGGTGAACTGGTATTATTGACGAGCCTCTCGTTGGCATTTGTTAGATACTGGTATATTATATAATGTATAAGTTGTTTTGTATGTTCTGTCTGCTAAACTTGAACTTGAGTTACGCTTTTCAACTGACTTAAAATGAGAAGTTTCTATTTCGTACTTACCGTGTTTTTATGCGATATCTACGGCAATCTTGGTTCGATTCTGAAAAAAAAAATTTTTTTCCTCGAGAGGATACCACAGATGTGGTCTCATACAAATTTCATTAAAATCGATCTAGTAGTTTTATTTTTAACTGAAGATGACTTTGTTGCAATCATCAATAAAAAAATATTTAGGTAAAGAGGTTATTTTGACTTGAATACCGTCTCACCTCTCTCAATGTATTTAATCATCATCTCATTTTAATTTCCACAGATCATATTCGTCTTCCAAGCCCAATACGAGCCGGTGGAAACCGAGCTAACCAAGAACGTGGGTTTCCACGGAGACTTCGTGAAGGATGTGGCCTTCCAAGTGGAGAACCTGGACTACATCGTGGAGTACGCCAGGAAGCAAGGAGCGGTGGTCGTGAAGGATATCTGGGAAGAGAAGGACGAGTTTGGAGTCGTCAGGATGGCTGTTTTGAAGACGGTAGGTTGAGGTGTTTGGGGATGAATGATGATATAGAAATTTTTGAAGACTCCCTAAGGAAGGGGCTCTCTTTTTCCCAGAAGATTATCGAAATCGTTTTTATATATCTTTTTTCTTGTAAAAGGGCTAAGCCCTGAAGTTAAACACAAAAAAGTTTAACTCGTATTGTTTATTTTTTCCATACTGACGTCCATGTTTTTTTTATAGTATGGAGACAACACACACACATTGGTGGACAGGACTAATTACAAGGGACCTTTCCTACCTGGGTACCAGCTGTTAAAAAATGATCCTATCAATAGATACTTGTGAGTATTTATTGAAAAAGACGAGTATCTTTATATATCATTTCTGTCTTCAAAGTCGAAGTACTTATGTTAAATTTTTCCTTGACAGACCTAAAGTGGAGATCAACTTCATCGACCACGTGGTGGGCAACCAGCCCGACCATGAAATGGAGACGGCTGCCTCCTGGTACGAAAGATGCCTCCAGTTCCACAGGTAAGATAATGATCATACTTTCTAATAAGTATTTCAACTTTGTTATACGAGTATAACAAAGAAGTTGATAAAGTAAAGCCCCTAAGTATAGGCGCTAGGGTCTGAAAAGCACGATATAGATTAGGGTAGATACGTCCCTTGTTTTGATATTTATTAAAAAAGGCATTATTATTGGTAAAATATCGCCCAATTGTAAATAGGTTCGCGAGTTTGTAGTCGATGATACCCTGATGGGTCCGTGTTGGAGGCGTAATTCTCCCGATCCTCGAGACAGAATGGCTTCACGATTGGCGGTATATAGAGTGGTTTAATGCCTCAACCATCTTTGTCTGTTGTGTGGACAACTTTCACTAAGCACTTGTTTACTAAACCACTTGAATCTTGAACCTTTCTAGATTCTGGTCAGTAGACGACTCTCAAGTCTGCACGGAGTACTCCGCCCTCCGGTCCGTGGTGATGGCCAACTGGGAGGAGAACGTCAAGATGCCCATCAACGAGCCGGCGAAGGGCAAGAAGAAGAGCCAGATCCAAGAGTATGTGGAGTACCACGGCGGCGCTGGGGTGCAGCATATTGCTATTAATACTGAGGATATTATTACTGCTGTAAGTATGATTATATTTAATATGTAACTTTAATGGTGTAGAATAAAGAATATTCTATGCTATGATTAGATAAATGGACAGTCAAGTTGCGTAATAAGATAGCAGTACAAAAAAAGGTGTCAGGCCAGCTATGATAGACCATAATTGTCAAAAACGATTTGGATGCACTTGGAACTATTTCCATGGTTTCTAGTAATAGGATTTCAAACAATAAAGGGTTCGCAAAACCGTAAATCTCACATTCTGGTTTAATTACATCACCAGAAGAGAAATTAATTGCATGTTTCTAAAATGTTGCTTCAATAATTCTTGCAAACTCTATTTATTTCTTCGGGAGATTAACTAGCGAATCTGTTAGAAAAGTATTATTTTATCTACTGTCTTCTTATTTATATTATGATTATTATTTACTGACCAAATTGGTTGTTATTCAGACAACTCGACAACCTCTAAGAAAATAATTTGAGCAAATTAATCCTCTTCACAGATTGACAACCTCCGCAACCGCGGCGTAGAATTCCTGTCCATCCCTTCAAAATACTACACGTTGATCCGCGAGCAGCTCCAACACAGCAAGGTGAAGGTGGCAGAGAGTATCGACACTCTAGAGCGACTCAACATTCTGATAGATTACGACGACAATGGCTACCTACTCCAGATCTTCACGAAGAATACTCAAGATAGACCTACACTGTTCTTAGAGGTTATACAGAGAAGGAATCACAATGTGAGTAGAGGATTATAAATTATGTTCTTGGATAAAATAATTTTCTGAAGGTTTAATTAAGTAAAATTTTGTGCTTACGCCACGCCGTTATAAATTCTTGATAAATAAAAAAGTATTTAAATTGAGTCATAAAAATAAGACTAAATAATTATTTTAAATAGGTACCTACTTAACTTTCAAAATTACTAAATAGAAGCATTTGTCAACTTTTATACCTATTTACTTTTTTATTTCTCTGTGTGCTCAAATAATTGACTTAATTTTTATTGTTTTACAGGGTTTCGGTGCTGGCAACTTTAAAACGCTCTTCGAATCGATTGAATTGGAACAAGAAAAACGCGGCAACTTATAAACCTTTTTTGACCTATGATCGTACTGTTGTAATAATTATATAATTTTTTCTTCGTTAGCTGCCATATTTTTATAATGTACAAGATTATGTATAAACATTATGTGAAGTTGTAAATAAAACAAAGATGAAAAGAGTATCACTTTATTGAAATACCATTGATTAACATGATACATTTCGTTATTAAACGACAAATAGATCTTGTTACGAGTGCCAGCGTATTTACAAAAAAAAAAAACAAAATGTATTTGTGAAAAAAATGCACATAAATAGAAAATATCGCGATAATCGCGAAATAAATATTAATTATTCACAAATTTGTAGACAGCACCAAAATATTAAAGAGCCGTGACCCGACCGTTTGATATACAAGAAATAATTAAGAAAATCTAAAACATTTTTTATTTGATTTTATTAATGTTTTGTAGTATGAGTTATGTAAGCAATTTACAGCACATCAAAATATGATAAATGAGTTTGAAATCGATACGTATGTAGTATTGGATGTAACATTAATGGAAATGAATATAAAAATAATATAGGAATGTATTTATGGTATTAATAAAATAGGAATATTAATAGATATGAAATGATTAATATTAATTGTGATGTAAATTATAAAGAGAATTACGTAGCAACATAACAAGTTTTAGAAGCATCACAAATAGATTCTATCCCAATAGTTTTAAGGATCATTTTCGTATATCAAACGGTCGCAATAGGTCCGAATCACAAAACCCGACGGACATAACAAACATCAATAAAATGTATGCAAATGTAAAACATAATTGCACAAATACGGCAAATAAACGCCTTCACACTATCGCCGAAGATGTGCGGAGATTGCCGAGCGCACACGAAGTATGGAGTCGGCCATTTTGGAAAATGTGACAGAACTTTTGATTAAATTCAGGTAATGTTAAGGAGTTGCTGTTTCTCTTCGCGCCATAGTGTGTAGGTTATTTTAAAATGTCTAAAATCATATTACGTCACAGATTTTCGTCGATCGAGCAATGCTCCATTCACATCAACATTCATTCGTTCTCAGTTCCTTTATTATAGAGAGCGAAATAAGAATGATTTGATGGCCATCGAGCTATAGTCATTTTGACTGATTTTGTTAACTTGCAAAATCGACTAAAACAATTTTGAGCTTGCGTCAAGAGTAAGCTAACTATCGGCTACAAACACTATATAATTTAATACATTAAATCTCACTATATTACATTTATTAACAAAATCAGTCAACCACAATGTCATTATAAATGTTTCACTTCAGATCTCTAACACGAATATTTGGTATAACCATCGATTTGACATTGACGTTTAACATGACACATTCGTACGTCAAACTGACACATTAAACGTCAATCAGTGAAACAGTAGATGTTAATTTTCAATCACTATCCAATTTTATACTTTCATGGATTAGTGACAATACTCATAGGGAATACTCGGAATTTAACCTAATATAACCTAACTGTGTCATCTGTCGAGTCTGGTATTGCACCGTAGGTATGTTTGTATGGTGTACCCCCAAGTTAGGCTCATTGTTACATACTAAGACTATGTAGAACATCGAATGGGGGCCGTACTATAATATTTTATACCCATCATATTTCTAATATCACAATAAATGGGTATACTTAGCCCCATAAATTGTATTTAGAATAATAATGATTCTAAAATCTTATAATACAGCCTCAGGTAATAAATTGGTAATATTAATATGCTTATATTTCAAGCCAGGGCCAACTTTGACATCGATTTAATTTATAAAGAATATTCTAGAAAAGTTTTAACATCGAAAGCGTCACAAAAATTTAACACAAAGAAGGAACACATAGTTAATATTTATTTACATTATACTAATAAATGCAAAGGAAACGACCCTGACTTGACTACAGTGATTCGAGAATATTTAAAAATGGATTTATTTTGAATTGCTCTTGCGCATATAGATAATAAACGGTATAATATATTGGATATCGGTGACAGAAATGGCACGACACATTAGTATGTTGTCAACATCCAAAACGGACTATTATTACGAGAATATGAACACGCACATATATGTAGAAGACCACACATGCACATTAGCGCAACGCTAACATTATTGACATTGATTACGCTTTTTACGTAGTTTGTTACTACATGCGGTCTTCAGTAAACATTTGAACAATATGTTACACCAGAATCACAAATCTTTTTGCTTTTCCTTACACTTAATTTTAAGCCCCGATGCAAAAATATGGATGTAATAAGTTTGACGCTTGGGTCTGTCTGTTTGTGGAATTGTATCCTCTAAACGCATGGACCCATTTTGGTGCGGTTCTTTGCTTGAAAATTGATGTTATCGAAGTGGATCTTAGCTAATTCGTTGGTATGTTAATATAAATTTTCATTGATTAATAACCGCGTTTTATGTGTCTATCGCATAATTTACAAAAAAACAGGCATCCAGCCGTAATTATCCGATTTGATTCATAATTCAAGTGTCACATAGTCCCTATTCGCGTCACATATTCCCGTGTCACACCCCCTTGCCATACAAACCCCCGGTGCGACCTACGCATGCTCGTCTCGGTCGGGCTCAAGGTCGGCCGGCTCGACGATCTCAAAGTCGCGGTCGGTTGATGAACGCTGGCTGTTCTCTGATTCCGACTCTGATTGCTTGTCGGCTGGTGGTGTTGATGGCTCTTGTTCAGATCTGGAAGGGTTAAAAGTTGGTTTAGTAATTGATTCAGAAGATTCCAAAACAGTTCAAGCCGCGACAGTAGCTTTCGAATCTTTCATGTTTTGATGCGGTATGACGACTGAGATATCGTTGGAGCACTTTCGTTGTCCCATATAAGGGTTCCCCACTTAAATGGTATAACTACAGTCTTAAGAACAATCGACATGAGCCTTAACTTTAACCATACCCATGTCTCACCTGAGAGCTTGTCATTCTAGGTTAGGTTAACAGTGTTGATACATAGTACTACAGCACTTACTTGGGCTCAACAGCGGCATCATCAGCCACGTCCTGGGCGTGCTCGGCCACCTCCTCCTGCTTCTCCAGCAGCGGGGCCTTCTCCTGCTCGTCATCAGACAGCTTGTCTTTCTTGCGCTTCTTCTTGTTCTTCGATGCCTTGTCGGCGTCAGAGCCGGGGCCGCGGTATTCGTACTGAAATGTTAAAGTTAGATGGTTAAGTTTCATCTAATATCACATAATAAAAATACATGACTTTTCTGGTTTATTTGTGATATGAGACTCAGTAAATTATCATGCGATTTCACCACAGCAACTCTGAAACCTCAACCTATTACACGATTTATCATCATTATCTCATATCACTACCTTAACATTTGCACGTACAGTTGTAAACAAGTAGAGCTTACCTTATAGAGCGGCCAGAAGGATGCGAAGAAGCCGACATCCTCTGTGAGGTTGGGCAGCAGCCACAGATGGTGGCGCGACAGCGACAGCAGCCACACCAGGCAGAACACCACCACGCGCACCACCGTCAGCGCTATTATCATTACTAGGAAGCCGGCCGCAGCGATACTTAGGTAGTATACGCCTTTCCTGGGGAATAGAGAAATTTATGTGGTTAGTTTTAAGTTCAGAAAATCTGCAAATTATTATCAGGGTCTCCCAATGGGACCAGCTAAAATTGACACGGTAGTACTAAAGTCGGGGTCACAGAGCGATCACTTACGGCTACAATTAGCTGTCTGCCACACACAGCAAGCTTGACATCAGCATTCCGACAGTCTGTTGGTGCCACAAACATGTGTAGTCTGGAGCGCTGTACTGGTGGCTGAAGAGCCTAGTCTCTTATATATGGAGCAGAGAGTAGCTGTTTGCAGCGAGTGTCTAATTGCAGTGAGTTTTCGCTATGTGTGATCACGGCTGGAGAGACCAATTCTCAAGGTTTTTTTCACAGTGGTCTCACTATTTGTGTGACCACATATGTGTTATGTATTACCTGACAGTGGCCGGCCACAGCGGGAACATGCAGACGGTGATGGTGCCGAACACGACGAGGATCCCGCACAGCCAGTAGTACCACGGCTTGGGGTCGTAGATCCACACGTACGCATCTAACGTGTCTAAGAACATCTGGTCCATGTGCATCTCAAGACGGATCTTGCGTTTCTTCTTCTCTTTTTCTTTTACGTCTTTTGTGTCCTGAAAAGGTTTCGATCGATTTAAAAAAAGGTTATTAAGCAAAAATCACAAGGAGACCAGGTCAATGCGGAGATCATTGGACGTACTGACTATGTTTTTGGCCTGTCACACCTGTTTGACTTAGATGGATGTAAAAGGGTCAAAATTATTTAGGCTACACAGTAGCACTTATCGAATGTCATCGACAGTACCCTACGGGTCAGTTCATATCCGACGGAAAACGCAGCGAGCACCATAGGCCGCGCAACACCAGTACATACAAATACACAATAAGAAACCCAACCCGTCACTCCTAACCTCTAAAGCATATTTCCGCCCCAGCGCCAAGATGGCCGCCAGTGATTACCCGACCCTAATTCGCTCGTCCAAACCCTTTTGTCTGAGGTAACCAAACAATTGTGTACTTACTTTGCCTTCACAAGCGCTGGCCTGGCTCTTCTCTCCATCTTTTTCGTCGCCGCTTTTACTTGATTTTTCCAGTTCCTTTTTCTTAGATTTGCCTTTCAATTCTTGTTCAGTTACAGGAACCTGAAATTAAATATAAGTAGTTTACTATTTTTGTTGTTTGAAATTAATTTGGATCAGCTAACAAACTAACCAGTAGTAATTAAATGGTACACCTAAAAAAATTCTGAAAATAAAGATTATTTCATGTGTTTTCATATAAATACATGCAATATTTTAAAGGAAAAACATAAGACATGGTATAAAAAAACATACGAACAAACTCGTCACTCATTATTTTAAAAGTGCATGTCTTTTGCTTTCAAAATAAATGTGTATAAAATGAGAATAATAATCTCAATTCATTAAATAACGCATATAAGAAGAAATAGATAACAGCAATAATCCGTCACTACAAAATTTATAACACGTGTATTAAATAATTATAATTATCAGCCTCTTATCACTTCTACGTCACTCAAACTTGTTTTGAAGGTCAGACTATAAACTTTACAACTCGAATTATACGCAAATAAGTACAACTATGCGCTGTAATATAGTTTTTGCGTATAGATTATTTATTACTGGAGGCACTACTTATAACATTTTACATTTAACAGCGTGAAAACGCATAAAAACGATATTTCTAAACGATTTTAACAAAGAAATTACTCTCTTATTTAAAACTTTGTAAATTTTACATATGATATACACTGGATGTAGTTTTTTTTTTAATATGCTAAAAAAATCCTCGATAATTGAATAGTAAGGCTATATCTGAGTTCGAAACAAAATACAGAAGCGTCTTGATGATCATGAAGTTATATATGCAGGTATATAAATCAAAGCTACTTTCATTTACCTGGCTACTGAAGGGTACCTTTACTACGTACATTTCGATTTGTCATGAACTGTGAGAAGAACAGGAGTAATATTATAGAATAGTACCAACCTTTTTAGCTCTGTGAAAGAGTTTGTGTAGTAACATTTTGTGCAGGTAATCTGTGACCTCGAGCCTGGTTGTGAAGATGGGATTCTTGCCGGTCGCCCATTTTGATGTGAGCAGCGCGTCAACTGCTTTTGTGCCTAGAAACAATAATCTAGGTTATAGATAGAGCAACAAGAAAAGTAGCTTAAATTATTTTTTGCACATCCAGGTTAAAATACCATTTTAGAGGTATTTTAAGCAATTATGGATGAAACACATTGGATGAAATGATTTGATGTTTAAATAAAATTGGGTAGAAAATATTCTTGTAATTAAGCCTAATTCTGTAGTTGTTGATATTTTATGATCTACTCTACAAGTACATTTACTACACATAAACTTTTCGTTTATTTTTCACGGAAATCTTATCCTTCTAAATACCTAAGACATTTTTTACTTGATTAATTTAGTATGGGTTCTTTGGGAAAAGGTAAGGGATTGTCATGATCTTGTAAGGTATTGTCATGATCTTAGGTCAATGAACTACAGTTTATTGAACTGTAAAGAACTAGTTAGCTATTAACAGCTTTGACAGCCGTGGCGGCCTACATAACCTAACCAGTTAGCACAATTTACTCAAAATTTACTATCATTTGTCAAATTCTATAGTGCGAACTATTGTAGAAAATGGCAGTGAAGAAATAATGATACCAACATTCCTTAATAAAATTCTCAATATTCTACAGTAAGCTCGTCAGTATGCCTTTATTATTTTTAAACCAGATATTATGAACGTTTACATTGTCAAAATGTTAACTTATGAACAAAAAATTGCGACGGATTTAAAAAATAATGTGCTTTATTAAAGTTACTTATACTTATATGTATAGGAGTAAACAGCTTCTTTTTCGAAATGGTACATCTTAGATTTTTGAATACAAAACACATAACCGGTTGGTTGTAACATATTCACCTATGGACTTTTGAACGTCAATCTATTTTAATAGATGGGTTTATCCTAAGCAAAACAAAATGCTTCTTTTTTTATTACAAAAACACGATCGAACTTTGGAATTTGGCCGGTAAATGATAATGAGATAAAATTCTACAGTGGTGACTAAATTTGGATATCCCTCCGCCAAAACACTTGAGGAAATACAGAATAAGGTAAATTCAATGTAGCTGGGGTAAAAACTCTTGCACATTACTCGGTCAGCATTTATTTGAGTAATTCGCCCACATTTATTAACTTTAATAATTTATTATGCAGTTTCATTTGTGAAATATATTACTTCTTTTGAACACTATACTAAATAACTTCCTTGTGTTTTTTTTAGCAGCGATATCTGTTAGACAAAATTTAGAGACAGTTATTATCTAAATCTTTTTTTGCCAAATAATATACTAACAACGAGTCATAATATTTGTAGGTATATTCTATAAATAAATTAGCCTGTGAATGCCTTACTTTTTTATTCGTTTGGCTTCATCGGAAGTTCAGTGGCGTGCATCGAGAGAAGCTTTACATAAAGGAAATGCAGCTTCGAGTCTTGGCAAGTCGCCACAAAAATGTTAAAATTTTATAAATATTACCATTTTAAATATAATCTTGTTTTTGGTAGTTCTTGAGTGTGGCTTTTTATAGATGTGTATTTTTGTAAGGTGGAATGGACACGGTTTGTTAGTATGTTTAAACTTTTTTTTTCATTTTCTAAATATTTTAAGCTTTTGGAGGATTTTCGTAAAGTAAATAAGCCTCACTAAATACAGATTTTTTATGTACCTATTTAAAAGTAAAGTAGTGGAAAACCTATTTTGCAATATTTAAAATCATTCATAGCTAATTAATTAACTGTCATTAGCCAATCAATTAATATGATGACAAATTACTTTCTTTGTTAATTAATATAATTACTACAATTGCAGCTTAACCACATAATTAATATAATTAGATAGGTACCTGTATATCTTCATTATTATCCAGTGTAATTAAACATTTTTTTATTTTAATAGTGTAAGGGCCACATTACCATATCATGAATTTGTCTATATCATTACTAGTTATTTCTTATTTTTATTTATTCTAGACTCACCAGTAAAATATTCGACATGATGATTCAAGAATTTAGTCTTCTTGGTGGGCACGTTAGCCTTCAGCCACTTGGCGACCGAGTACTCCTCGCTGGTCGCCTTCTCCGACTCCGGAGGCTCACCAAACTCCTGGAATTGTAGATAATAGTATCGATAATGTTGGTAAAGGAAAATAACACTTATTGTAAAGGAAATAGAGTTAAGTATCCAATGGAGATCTCATAATAAGAAGGTTGATAAAAAGATCAAGATTTATAACAGAGGCAAATGAGAGGAAGTGTATTAGCAGTAAGGAATGATAAACAGTGGCACATTTACTACATGTTTTTTTTTTGACTAGTCTTACACAAAAAAATATATATATATAATATACAGAAATATTTTTTTATCTAGTGTACAAAATATAATATAAATTTTCACACGAAATTGATAATATTATGTATGTAAACTTTTGGTAGTTATGTGTTACTGTAAAAGCCCTAACTAAAGTCTTTTGGTAGGAATGAAATATAAAATTTAGAAGCATTGTTAAAGCCAAACTCTTTTGGACCAGTTACACAGCGGAAACACAATAGTTATAATACAATATAGATGTTTTATTTATGATTATCTTACGTCATTGCAATACATGCAGTTCATTAAAAGTGAACTAGGCAGTCGGGGCCAAGTGTAAAATTGATTTAGTACTTGTAATACGTTACAGCTCATAACTCTGCAATATTATAAATGCGAAAGATATATTCTGATGTTCTGTTTAATGTTTATTTAAGTGCGAAGTGTTGTTTTATTTTAATAAAGGAAAAACAGCATGATTTTTTATGTACGATTTTACTAATTATTATTACTGTAATCTCCTTTACAATAGACTTTTTGACTTTGGAATACCGTGGTGTGTTTATCCTTCTTTTAAACTTAAAATGTATTGTAAATTAAATATAATATTATACTGTTTCAGTTTCTCTTATATTTCTAATTACAAATTCTCTCATGGTCTATGTATGCAATAAATAATATTCTATTATTTTACAGCAAAAATTAGAATTAAGAAGCAAAATAGTTAGAACGTGGATAAACAATAACTGAACTGGCTAATTATCCGCAAGGCATCGTTCAAGCATATCTCCTGTATAATGCCGCCAAAACTGCTCAGCCTTGACATAGTAGCTGATGTCAAAACATCACATAATGAGCTGGTTTAAATTGTCTGCCAAGTTTACTCGGAAACAACAATCTCACCGCTGATCTTATCGATTTACCTAAACGTGCCAAAACAACACTTCTGTTTATAGTTTCAAAAAACAAAAGAATTTGTAAGTAACTTTCCATTTTCGGGAATGAAACGACAAATTGAGACGTGGAAACGAAAAGAATCCCTAATAATGAGCTGATGCAATGATTTTGCATTTTTTTTACAAATCTTGCGTCAACAAGGTAAACAGAAATCGAATGAGAGTTTAGAAAAAAGAAGGTTAATTTTAGTCTAATATTCTGACTTTTTTACTGAAGCGGCACGCAAAATGTAAAAGAACAAGAACAGATAAAATTTCATCATTACCAGAAATTCCTGTTTTTACGAAAACGATTTATTTATTTCTGTCCGAATACAAAAGTAAGTTCAAAGGTGAGTACTCATATTAAATTCCATAACCAATAGCTTCCTAGACATGCAATAGCATATATTATTATACTCGAGCTATTCTCGGAAGCTAATCAAGACCTAACCCAACACAACCTTTGCGGAAAGCTTTCGCTTTTACTCGTTTCGCTTCCTTTGTTCTAACTGTAATTGTACCGGTGTGTAAGGTACCCGTAAGTACAATTTATGATTGTTCAATTTACTGATATAAGGTTTTCCATCCTACCTATACAAAGTTACTTTTAAAATATCCCACCTATACATATTGAGTTCCATTGCATTGTTTTAAGATATACCTCCATGTCTGAAAAGGATCCATGGTATTTTTTTTTAAAGACTTCCGTGCAGTTAGCTTGTGCTTAGGATTTTGCTGCTTCACCGGACTAAAAAAGGGCCATGGTTCTGGCTCATATTATATGGGACTTTGTACGTTGAAATACGTGTTCCTTTTACGCTATTGATACACGAAAGATCAATAAACACGAAAGATATGGACAGGTGTTATAAAAAATAAAGTCTCTACTTGGCAAAGTATTTACGAGGTGTTACGAATCCGTCCAAATTGGATCAGACATCCAAATCAAAATGGAAATGGCGGTAAAAAATGCGAACAGACATATGTGGCGGGAAATATACCGCTATCGACGTCTGACGGTCTGGCGTTATGTAAACGTGGCCATGACTCCGGCCTTGTTAATGAACTCGAAATGTGTCTAGATTACACTAACGCTGAGTATGTTGTATGAACCCATGTGAATGAATGTTTGGAAATACGCGACCTACATCTTTTGGTGAATAACTTTCGCCGCGCAACCTGTCATTGTTGTTTTAAAGCTTCCTTTTTTATTTTGGTATGGAATTCGTAACCCACTTTGAGTATTGTTCAATGCGAACGGATTTTGGAAATATGCATAACATAAGCTTTAAACGGGTATATATTGGTACCTTTATAGCTTTCCTACATACAGTTAAAAGCAATTTGCATGACTATAGACCAAGGAAGTAGGTTAACGTGGCTACTCTCCATAGGATAAGTTAAGAAACACATTAAGGTGAAACACAGACTCGTATCTTGTACTTGTTAAAAAGATCATTAAAGAAAATTGTCCACAAACACTATTTCTTCATCACACACAATAAACACAACACTTCTTTTAAAAATGACTCTAACTTTAGGATATAAATACACTCGTATAAACACATAAAAATAATATATCTTCCTCATATAATTCTATAATAATATTTACTCACAAATTCTCTCATAGTTACACGACAGAACTGCGCTCGCGCACAAAGTAGACTAGTGACGGTTATAAAGTTATAGGCTTGGCAGAAACATGGTGAAAGTGGGCCACCGGCCTACGGAACCAATCCATGTAAAACATTACTATTATTATAAAAGACATTGGAAATATATGGAATGGTCTGGAATTTACTTTTTATATATATGTAAAGTAGGTCAAAGAAAACATCAAAGAAAATTCTGGTATTATGACCTAATTATATGTATCAGCAGATTTTGATGGGCATGTCGAACTATGAATAAAATATGGGCACAATTTCCACGGGCAATTTACTAAATAATAAATTCTGTCATGAACTATTTTTATGTCATGGTTTTCCCCTATGACAAAACATCATAAGTGCTATACATTTTATGAAAACTGTTGATGACGATATTGAAATACGTCAACCGATTTGGTAATGGACGACTGACTAGAACGAAAGTTTTATGCCAACAACAATAACACTGTTGCCAACATGCCAACAATGCCAACAACAATATTACTCTTCAAAGCCTTCTTCAGTCACTTAAAGAGTATGTAAGAAGTACATAAGAACATACAAAAGACCAGTCGCGGAAAATAAAGTTATAATATTGGTAAAAAAATACAGAATAGATAAAGTCATCATTCAGACGTACCTTAAGTAAATACTCATAATTTCGGTAAAGAAAACCTAGATCAGTCATTGTGGTGGAAGACGGGAACAACTGACACACAGAAACGAAGGTAACTTTACTTAAGACTCGTATTACCACGAACTCTTGATGTCACTTGTCTAACACCAACTATGAACTGATCTTGACCCATTAGTTTTCGTTACAAATGAGACAGGTGGTGTAACAATCATTATTTAAATGCATCGAAGTCATTAGGAACCGGTTCACATAAATTGATTGGAAAAAATCTTTTGATAAGTTCAACATTATCATTTTCATATTGCACGAGGATTTTTACTTTGTACCGCTGGCAATTGATCGCGTGGTATTTTTAAAGCTTAATTCTTCCAAATGATGGTGTGATAATCTAGTCAGTTATGCAGGACGCACGTGGCCAGAAATCGCAAAGGACGGACTGGTTTGGAGGATGGAGAGGGAAGGCCTTTGCTCAGCAGTGGGATCTGATGTAGGCTATAAAAAAAAATTTTCCAAATTGCACTTGGTCACTCTGTCGAATCGCAATGTTAATCAGAAAGTGCACCATGGGCTTATAAGGTTGACTTACACATTGCTCGAGCAACTTTTCACTACTAGTAAAAAAATGGAAATAGGAGTAATAGCTGGATGCAAATGATTTCTACGCGATCATTAACATGTTTGGAATCAGTAAACATTAGCAGATGTTTTTATTCAGTGAATTATTGCCATGGGTAATTTCCATTGGCGAGCTCATGTCAGGTTTAATACATGACATGTATTTATGTGAAGTTAATTATGTTCTCGCACATTCGTTACGTGCGGCAGGTATAATTACTAACGTCAAGAATTTCAGTTATTATCATCCGTGGATTAAAAATACATGGCGCTAATTTAATTTGACGTCAAAAGAGTGGTGACGAACGGTATATGGTCGAATGGTCATAGGTTCACTGCCAGGCCTGACCATTGTAACGAAAGCTGATGTTCAGACTTCCAAAAAAGAAGAATATAAGTATTCTTTTTCCAGGTCTACAAGAAATATTTCGATGACCGGAATAATTCATAACGTTATTTTTCCTCAAATTAATCTTTTACTTTGCTACCTTCTGTTCTATAAATGGCATTCATTCAAGATTGGATAATTTAATAATGGACACTTGGATAGGTACGCTTACGTCATAACTTCCCAAGCTTGAAATATTAATATCAACTTTCCCAACTTTGTAGCTTTGAAACAAAAACCGTAAGTTACTGTTTCGAAACCTTCAGGAAGTAAGTTGGCAAGTTATCAATAGTTTTCTCTCAAGAGTCCCAATTATAGGTAAGATACAAGTTCGTTTCACTGCTTTTTCAACAGTTTTTAGTCTTTTACCGACTTCAAAGATAGAGGAGGTACTAAATTCTACCGATTTTTTTTTACTTTTTTCTGAGTGAACCGATTTCGACGATAATTTTTTTATTTGAAAGCTGGTGCTTCCCATGTGGTCCCATTTAATTTTGGTCCAGTTTTGACAACCGTTCCCATAAGAAATAAATATAAGACTTTGAAGTCGGTTTGTTTTTGTAAAAAATATTGCAGTATTACATCAAAAAATAGGTAAAGAAACCCGAACAGGACACAAAAAATAGAAACATTTTGGATTGTATGAACGTTACATAATATGAAGAGTACCTAACTATAATGACGTATAACCGATCAGACACAATCATCTGGGCATTACATCAGTCAATTGAGACTTGAGAGGACTCTGCATTGTTCAGTTATTTTAACTGCTACAATTGACGTTCTGTAGTTTTATTGGTTGCACTACGATGCTTAGTTTTGGCTCTTAAAGTCCCCTTTAAGTTACAGAATAAGAACTTAGAAATTTCGTACGCCGAAAAATCATCATCACAAGCTAGCTTATCTCTTATTGGTAGAAAATGACAGATACACCTAACGCGATACTAGCGACCCAAACGGATTAAGTAACAAAATTAATATTTTTACAAAAAATATTTTCCTACTACAATAAAAAAAAATGTTTTCTTGCTTTTTTTATCCTAATAAAATGCTTCAAATCAATACAATTCTTTCTCATTGAGGTCGCAGTATAACTAATTTTTATAACGGTGATAAGAATCTGAACACATTTAGAGCACTCAGAGCATAGTGTTGAATAAAACATAATAAAAGTTTACATAACATTTCATTGTTCGTGTCCTAAATTATTATTGCTAGATAAGGAAATTGTGTGAGATATTTCTTTACACTTCTAGAAGATAAATCGTATTTTTTTTTAGTTTAATTACATAGTTTTCTACTAATTTCGGAAAGGAATAGGCAGACGTCACAGATTATTTGATGAAATTATTGTTCTATCAAACAGATTTTAGCTATAAACACGTATTTCGTTAAATACACTTCTTCAGTAGAGAAAATCATTTTAGGCACATATCAATTTAAACAAATTGGATCCTAGAATATTGGGTATAGTACAATATTGATAACCTATATAAAAGTAACATTAGTAATAGTTCAGTCAATAAATCACCCAAAAGTAGTTGTAGAGTGCGTGAGCAAGGCCCTAAGCAATTACTTCAGAAAATTGTTCAGAGTGCTTAGATAGTTAACATACTAAAAGTCCTGACGTCTAGGGGGTGAGGCGGAGTGGGGGGAGGGGTTTAAAGGTCCCATTTTTCAGTTTTTCGCTAATATCTTTTAAACGGTGCGTCATGGCGATAAGAAGTCTTCTACGCAATGAAAGCTTATAAAATTATGTACAACTTTTACCTTATGCACTTTTTCAAATTCCTACCTATTTTCGAACTACACGTTCCGGAAGAGTGAAAATTGAAAAAAACTTCTTCGATTGAATACTACCTTTTGGATACTACTTCCTTCAAGTTATTTGGGGATTTAGACACGCGGTAGCGAGTCAAGTTAAGTTCAAGTAAAGGAACTGGCTAGCCAGCGCCAAGTGTATCATTACACGAACTACTTGGTGCCACTTTTGACCCTTCTATAACTCAAAACCTCTTTAACGTAAACACATAAAACTAAATGTATTTAATTATATCCATAAGGACATCTAGAAGCCCAAATTTCATGAAGCTAGCTCAAACAGTTATTAAGATATGAAAGTCAAAAAGTCATAAACTATTCCAATATATGTATAATTATTTTTGCTAAATACAATAATACATATATTGGAATAGTTTCAAATATCTGCTTGTAACGGTTCCAACGCTAAAATAAAAGACTTTTTTTTTTGTATGGGGACCCCCTCTTTTTTTTTCATTTTTTTTTGTTTTTAGCTTTTTTCCTACGTTTACACACAATTACCGAGCTGGATGCCAAATTTCATTCTTCTAGGTCATCTGGAAGTAGGTTAGGTTTAGGTACTATATTATTATGTTAGTCAGTCAGTGCTAAAATTTACGACTTTTTGACTTCATATCTTAACAACCGTTTGAGCTACCTTCATGAAATTTGGGCTTCTAGATGTCCTTATGGATATTAATAAACACACTTAGTTATATGTGTTTACGTTAAAGAAGTTTTGAGTTATACAAGGGTCAAAAGTGGCACCTTGAGGTTCGTGTAATGATACACTTGGCGCTGGTTAGCCAGTTTTTTTACTTGAACTTGGATTGACTCGCTGCCGCGTGTCTAGATCCCCAAATAACTTGAAGGAAGTAGTATCCAAAAGGAAGTATTCAATCGAAGAAGTTTTTTTCAATTTTCACTCTTCCGGAACGTGTAGTTCGAAAATAGGTAGGAATTTGAAAAAGTGCATAAGGTAAAAGTTGTACATAATTTTATAAGCTTTCATTGCGTAGAAGACTTCTTATCGCCATGACGCACCGTTTAAAAGATATTAGCGAAAAACTAAAAAATGGGACCTTTAAACCCCTCCCCCCACTCCGCCTCACCCCCTAGACGTCAGGACTTTTAGTATGTTAACTATCTAAGCACCCTGAACAATTTTCTGAAGTAATTGTTTAGGGCCTTGCTCACGCACTCTACAATCTCTTTGTTGACTGGACTATAACGCATTATAAAAAAAAATGTTCTGCTTATAATTTGCAGTTTATATTATTTTATAAAAGTTCACCTTTGTAATTATTATACTATACAAAAGAGGTTTTCTTTTGAGGTATCATGACACAAAGAAAACATGAATACTATAGAGAAGTGATCGTAAACATTTCTCTAAGCAAACAAGTGTTTGTTTGTTTCAGATTAAAAGGTCAACAATATTTGAACTCATTGTTGCTAAATCAACAAATCAATGCAATATTAATTCTTTGTGCTTAGTTCTTTACTATATTATCTGTTAATTTGTAATAGTTCAGATAACATATCTTAGTAATTATATAACAGCAAATAATAATATTTTTTCTGTTAACGATTTACTCTGGTCCGTTAAATTATTTATAGTAACTAAGAAACTAGCTTGATTTTATAAAGAAATCCCCACGAACTATGAAATTAGCAGTGACTATATACCTAATACAGAAAGAATAGGATAATTTCACACCTGTGCAAAGTGTGTGTATAAGTTTTTACAATTGTGCAAATAAATATATTATCTACGTAATCAAATGTCAGCTTAGTAACAAAACATTTAACTAGTTTTATTATATTTGGTGAGAAAACAGTGCAAAGTGACAAACAAAATAAATCAAACCTTTTTTCGCTGTAAACAGAAAAAAAAAACAATTATTAAGCAAAGGCATGCAATGTATTAAATTGAATGGCTGAATAAAGCGAATGAGGAATAAATTGTGTTCCTAAATATTTAATTATAGTATTTAATTTAGTGCAAATGTAATTAATTAATGTTTATGAAATAGAATTGTCAACAAGGAATGAATTAGGGTCTGACATGTGACATGGTGGTAACATCTGGCTATTTAGTAAATAGACGCCTTAACAAAGGATTCCCAAAAATAACTGACACTGCGCTCGTGCAATGTCGCTGAAGACGAAGAACTACGCATAAAACACGTCGGTTTTCAGCCAGGCAATGAACTAAGCATTAAACTGAAATGGATGCGTCATTCTGTAAATACCACGCGCAATGGAATAACTTTGACGTAAATAGACATTTTTTGCATTTTCCTCCAATATCACAAATGTAGGCATTTAGTATCCAGCAAACACTGGAGAAAAATATTTTGCAAACGGGAAAATCCTCACGCCGAACCGCAATATGGAAATGTATAGATAACAACAATGATAAATGTATGAAAATATAATTAAGTAATGAAGAACTAGGGATCACGTTAGATAGCATATTCAACTTACCTCTTTGCGTTTTTTAGTTTTCCTTTTGTCTGCCATTATAAATAAATTTTGCCAACGTAGTCTTGATTGTCTGGAAATCTATTCGCTTTTCTTGTTTCTGACGCTGACACTTTATTGTTGACAGGTCACCATCACATTATTTTTTATGCTAATGCTTCTTTGTCTTGTCGGCACAATGCCTTTTGAGCCAATGACTAAACATGATCGATTTTTTGCAGTTAAGTTTACGGACGATTTAAAAAAGAAAATATGAGTGCTATTTAAGAAGCATATTATGAAAGAACGACAGTCTTTAGAAAAATTAATACTTCCATTGTTTCTCTCTAAGTTATGATCATGTAAAGTTTGACCTTAAATACTTACAGGCAAAAAAGAGTTTAGAAAAAAATTGGGCGCCTCTGTCACATTTTGGTCACAAATTATTACCCACCTTTAAGGAATTATTTATAAAAAAATAAGCCCCTGGTAAAATAAATTCTAACAAAATACACAAGATATTTTATGCTTTCAATTACAAAAATGGATGTTTAACAGAAACACTTTAAAAATAATTCATTTTTATGAGCAGGCAGTGGTCACCAAAATAATTTATCGCTGCATGCTCATCACACATACATTTTGTCCTCGGTGGGAATCGAAGCCACGATCTCCGGTAAGGCAGTCCAGTTCAATAACCACTATACCAACGGGGTTAGTAATAAACCTCATGTTAAAACAAAATGGAGAACCTTATTTGTTTGAATCTTTATTGAAACCAATATTATTGGTTTAAATAGCCTACCTACCTACCTACTGTGGGTGGGAAAAGATTTTTGTCTATGGTAACAATAAAAGCTTAAAACCTCAGTTCTCCTTTCTAAGTACTTGTCAATGTCAAATTGACAGTGACATTAGCTTGATGTGTCAAAATTGACAAGTTTCGTTCATGTTTCATCATTTTGAGGAAAACATTGGTTTAATCGATTATTTTGTTCGCAGTATCCGTACTTTTAGTTTCATAAGACTGCGGCAGTCCGTGGGTGTATCATGTATACAGTATAGGTCTAGTGCAGTTGTTTAACCTTACGTGAACTCACGATTACGGTCACCTCTAATCAGAGAAAGATTATAATTTATACTATTCTATATTTAAGATTTCCGTAAGAACAAATTATCTTTTACCTGATCTGTTCGTCTAAATTATCGCAAATTATAGTACGGGTGTGATATCTGATTCTATCCTTGAAATAAATGATCACGCGAGTGATAAAATATATTCTATTCTAATTTGCAAAACATTTGAGGAAGAATGGCTGAAAGTAGACTGAATGGACACCAAGTTCCAGAAGGTAAATAACACTTAAATATTATACTCAATTTTTTTTACTTAATTGTAGGATATCCATTGTTTTTTATACCACAACCAAAGCAAGAAAAAATATAGGCTGAATAATCAAATTTAATGCTAATACTGTTTTTATGAGTCGATAATAGGTACCTAATTTAAATTTATAATAAGCTTGCCCATGAATTGTAAAGATATTGCATTTTCTTACAATAAAATGTAGTAATAGGATTTCCATGTTCAATTTATTCATGTATTTATGTCTACTTACTGTTATTTTTGCTATTATAAGGTCCATATATTTTTATGTTTTATTAAATGAACAATACCTTAAAGTGGTTGCATAAAATCAAACCATATTTTTTTTATTCGGAATAAGCAATAATAAATAGTATTATAATTCACGTTCCTTGATTACAAGTCAATATATTATGTGCTGTTGTTATACCTTAATATATATACCACATAAAACAGAGACTTCAAAAACCTGAGGTTTTAAATATTGCAGCCTCATTAATGATCCATATACTTCAATAGTGCTGTTCCACATGTATTTAAAACACAATATTTTTACATAAATTCTTCCTATAATACATATTACATAAGACACTAATGGCTGATGTGCATAACATTTTGGTGTTAATAAAAGCTTTTAAAACTTCTATTTCCATTTATAATCATTCAGAATAGTCTGGTCCTGTCTGCATTAAAGTTTAATTTAACTTATGTTTTAGTAAGGAGATTGTTTTGTTGTTAAACACATAAACAAAAAATAGACAACTCAATATTGCTTTATATTAATGTTTAAATTAATAAAAATTGTTCCTGGTCCTTTGAGTCTTATACCTAACAGTTATAAATATTAGTATATTAACCATTTCCCTGTCCCATGTCCCAATGGCAATGTTCATATGTGACTCACATATGAACATTGCCATTGTTTAACCATTGGCGGGACAGTTAAGTTGTTAATTAAATTGAAAACCATTAAAAACAAACTCTTGAATTAATTTCAATACCAATACAAATTTGATATTAATTTGGCAGACATTCACATGAAAACAGGATGTTAAGAAATGCTTTCAATGTTTTTGTACATGCAAAATATTAAGTCTTAAAAGATTGATAGAATCTAAACAATATTATAATAACAACCTTGTAATGTAACTCATATCCTGTACTTTATTACTTCTGGTCCTAAAAAGTCCCTCAAGACCTATAAAACACCTGTCCATGATTAAAAAAAACACATAGGAATTATTTTATAACAACTTGTGCTCTCGTGCTGCATGAGAGTTTTATGTTTGTTATCATTCTTTACTCTTCAATATTGACACTGGTTTGACTTGTTTGTCAACAGCATTTCAGAGATACATTTTGGCAATGTTGCTAAAAAAAACTGTGATTCTGAAAGACAGCCTATGTACAGTTGCATAATAATAGATACTATAAGAAGTAGTCTGAAATTTAATAAGCATAATAAATTTTGGCATCTTAAGATATATACTTTAGCAAAGATAATATGATAATAGACAAGGTTTTTCCTATGAATCATTCCATAACATACAGAAGTCCAAAGTCCACTCGCGTTACGAATGAACTCGTTTGCCAAGATGTTTTTGCGCTACTGTGAAATGTGATTAGAATCGGAGATATTTCGTTAAAAAAAAATAGTAGTTACCTACAGATATTTAAATAATGCAGATGCACAGCTACTTAAAAATGCGATGCTAATAATCTCGGGACCAATATTATTTATATTCAAATCGAATAACTAATGAGGACTTTAAGAGTAAAATTATACAACAATGCTCACAATAAATTCTTATTTGACATGCAAAATCGATTGCAGTAAAATCTAATATGAACGATGCTCAGTGACCTTTGATCGTCGTTGTTATCTCTTCAAATCGATCATTTTCACTACATTATAGAAAATACTGCAGCTATAAGTGCTCTGCAGGGTCCGCAGAAAGATTGCATAAGTGATCTTGCGGCTCCGGCAAAAGCAAGGACGGGATCGGGCTGTTTCAAGTGCAAGGCCGACTTAAAACCATCCGAAACGGACTCGATGCCAGCGGGGGTTAAAGTCATTATCAGCTGTGACTCGAGAAAATAAATTTTATCTTTTAAACTATCGCGCTGCATATTTATAGTAATATAATTCAAGGAAATAACTTCGTATATGCACAAAGGCAGACCGCTTGCGACCAAGGCCGGTGTAATCCAGTTGAAAATTCAAGCCCAAAAAAGTTATTTATGCATGCACGCGCTTATTCCCTTGAATTAAATTACGACAAAATAAAACTAAAAGAGCGCTGGTATGTAGCCTGTTTAGTTTACCAATCCCCGTTGTGATTGTAGCTATGATAATAATGACCTAGGATGTTCATTACGCGCTAGATTGCTAGGTCTTGAGTAAGGTGGGTGAATGTACTTTACAGTCGTCGACGTTAGTTGGGTTCCATGTTTCTACATCTACTCCTCATTAACCCAACCGGAAGTAATCATCTTTAGACGGTCCATGGATTTCCTAGCGGTTTTCCTCTTGAAATAAATATTGTGTAGAAGTAAATATTGTGTGCAAGTGAATGTGTTTAAAAATAAATATTGTTAAGGTTTAAAAAAAACGGTTAAAGTGGTATTCGATTTATTTAAAATGTAGGATTTTTTGAATTTATGAGTGACCGTCCAAAGTCTATGTTCAAATTGAGGAAAGAAAATTGAAGTTTGAGGAAAATCAGATGTAATTGATTCATAATTCTATATATGTAGGTTTTTCTTTGTATACTTGCGGTAATGTTAGCACACGCGTGTCTAGAATAAAAATTATTTAATGTCAAGCATCAATTCAGACTCTGTATAGTCCAGACTACCGTAAGTTAATCCATATTACCATATTTTTCAATAATCCATCCGATTATTGCAATACTAACGTATCAGATTGTGGTGTAATAATATACTCTATCATAAAGATAAATAAGTGAACCGACCTTACATTATTTGTTTTTGTAGATTATCAGTTGAATGTAATCTTTGCAAAATACTCATATGTTAGTTCCGTTATTCCAAAGTCCAATATTTACGTTGCATTGTTTGAATAATATTGCGACGATTTCATGAAAACCTTGAGTATGAATCAGTGATTGAAAAGATATATAATAATATCTACAACTTACGATAGACTAAAATGAATTTGCAGATATCCGAAGTATTTAAGGTTAGTTTCCCAATCTATCCGGGCCGTTACAAGTTGAAAAATATTCTTAAAAAAAAAATGTCTGGATCAATTGTATTTGTACTCTGACCTCGTAGCCCGCCATTTTTCAAGGATGAAACATAACTCAATGTCAATCCTATCGATTTCTGAATCGATTAAGCAGTCCGGTGCTTACCGCGAGCTTAAAATTATTTGTGCAAGTGAGTCCAAAAGGTCAACTGTTTTCTTTTGTTTAGGTCTACCCCAGTTTGCGTTAAGAGAGGCTTTTGCCGCAGAATGACCTAGATTTCGTTTTCTGTTTCACCATTCTATTGGCATGAAGAGAAGCCGGGCATATGAATGAAATAGTTAAGTAAGATAGTATGTTATGTATCGTAGGCTAGCCAGACGTAACATTAGTACACCATTGTGTAACCCAAAATCAGTCTCTCTGTAAGGTTTCAAAAACATTTTTTTTTCAAGCTGGATTTAATTTCCAACTGACCAAAAGGCTCTTCTTTCTTCTTCCAAGCGCTTCTGTTTTTTATTGTGATTTCTGCCAGGAGCGCTACAAATCTGTCCATAGCAAGAGTCGACCAAGACGAAGATGACATAACATCTTCGTCTTGGTCGAACTTTACGGCAGAGTCCTTCAGGCAACAAGCAATAATTGTAACAAACATAACAAACTAAGTTAAGCTTGCTTAGTGCAAGGTTAAAGTTAGACCCTGGCCGTGAAATACTTACACGTTCTAGGTTCTCATAATATTAGTATGGATGATATTCCATTGTTCCCTAATAATCGTTTCAGCGATTTATACATAATGTAAAGCGAATCGATTCATAGTAATTATGGTCTTGTCGATTTTTTCTGTACAAATTATACTTTGGACTTGAGCATTTAGTAACTAATATCTGTCGTAATGGATGTGACTTGTATATTAAGTTAAATTATTAGTTTTATGATGTTCAATGTAAAATATTACTATAAGTATATTTTTTAACAATGCATAATCTTGAACTTTTAATCGACGCTGTCGGAATATTAAAAGTTTAATACTTAGGTAGCATCTAGAAAAAATTGGCCTTGTTGCCTCATCCTATATGGGTACAAAGAACTTTTTTATGTTATGGCGTGATGATAAGCAAATAAGATAATAGATCTTTGTACTTTGCTCACTCGATTGTTGATTGATGAACAGGTTAATGATATCTCACAAGATAACGTCTTCTATCATCTACATGTATTCATGAATCATATATAATTTATGACACGATATAAGCAAAAAATATCGCTCGTCATTCTCGTTTTGGTCCTTCAGTCCTCAACTTCAAGCGATGATTCCAAGAAAGGACCACTTTATATCAAAGAAAGGACCAGTTTAAGAAAAGTACAATCCATTTAAGATGCGGGTTTATATAATAATGTACATGTAGTGTACATGTAAATGTACTCAATAAGCGTGTATGTAGCTTATTTCACAAAAACTCTTTTTGTACGTATTATAAAGTCTAGTTATATACCTACATTAGTTCAGAAACGAGATTTTAAAAATACTTTTTTTGATACATAGGTATCTAATATTCGCATATCAGACCTTTTTGTATATTTTTTAGTTCCGTTTCAATCAGTTTTTTATCAGCAATAGTTACATGTAGAGGTGTTTAGCCTGTTTGATCAAAGTCCATTGATTTTATGAGTCAATGACGTTGCTAATACGCAAGGTTACCGATGTTCTTTATGATGCTCAATTTATGAACGATGTTTGTAATATTCATTGAGAAACACGTTAAAGTGTCGTGTAGTCATTTATTTCGATATCTGAGTAACGATGTTAAATAAATAATAGTATAGTTAATGATTATCATGAGACAAAGTGGTGGGTTGTTCAATATTTTGCCTAAGGTGATAGAATGATGACTGATATAGGTATCTGTATGTTTTTTATTGGCTAAAGTTGTAATTTTGTCTTCATATTGTGGAGTCATCTATCGCAAATACTACTGTACGAGAAAATTACCACTGTAGATAAATTATCGATACCAGAGATTTGTAATTTTTCCAGTTTTAAATACAGAAAGAAGCCTTGGTTTGTAAATAAATCTACTTAAAAATATCCTGAAGGTTCAGCCTAGATGTAGTTACCTAGTTTTCCGTTACATTAAACTAGTTAGCGAATCGTGCAAGCAATCATACTAATTATCTTCTTATGATGAGGTCTAGCGACCTGTGCGCTTATCTTAAAACACGAGACTTGCATACATTAAGGTAGATATATTATAGTATAGGTTTATACAACTCTAAGCAATAGATAATGGAAGAGATAAGTCGATAAAGTACTAAGATAAGCTGTGCGAATGTGTTAAAATATACTTACCGTTTAATGAGTTACGATTGTCCACTGAACTGACTTATAAAATTATAGTTTTTATTCAGATTGTAAAACTAAATATCTCAAGCATAATCGTTAGATCTACAAAGCAAATAATTGCAAATGTCCTTGGATCGAATCCACATACAAAAGTCAATATACACATACTAAAGCTAATTATTTATGGATTGAACATAATTCACTTGTTGTGTAACACGTTCTGCCTTTGTTTATTTAAAATTTGTTAAGCCCCAGTGTAATAAAACTCATTATTTAAATATTTTGCCGTAACTGGAGGTTTAACGTAATACTTATGCTTTCGTAATTGTTTCTTGATGTATCTGATAACGATATGTTTATCTGTTACAGTGCTGCCGCCAGGGTACAAGGTAGAAGAGATTGAAATCCCAGTCCCATGGGGCCACGTCGCGGGAAGATGGTGGGGGCCGCGCAACAAGCAGCCGATTATCGCCATCCATGGCTGGCAAGACAACGCAGGGACCTGGGACAACCTCATCCCCCTTCTCCCGGTCACGACTTCCGTCCTTTGCATTGACCTACCCGGACATGGACTATCAACACACTACCCCACGGGCATGCTATATTACATCTTCTGGGACGGCATCGTACTTCTAAGAAGAATCGTTCAGCACTTTAAATGGTCCAAAATCTCCTTAATGGGACATTCCCTAGGAGGTGCAATCAGTTTCATGTACGCAGCTTCCTTCCCCGATGACGTTGAGAAAATTATATGCGTTGATATCGCCAGTCCGGCGGTCAGGGAACCCAGTACTATGGTGAAAACTACCGGATCAGGTATTGACAAAATACTTCAGTATGAAAACTTGACAGAAGACAAAGTTCCTTGTTACGATTACGAAGAAATGATTGACATCGTCTGTGACGCGTACAAAGGCTCTATTTCAAGGGAGAACTGTAAGATATTGATGAAGCGAGGTATGATGCCTACTCCGGCACATATGAAGAGGAAAGGCTATTTCTTCAGGAGGGACCCCAGATTGAAAGTATCTGGGCTTGCTATGATGTCCATAGAAACAGCTTTGGAATACGCATCCAAAGTTAAATGTAAAGTCTTAAACATTCGAGCTTTACCTGGTCAAAGGTGGGAGAAATTAGACTACTATATGAGTGTAGTGGAAAAAATGAGGGCTACGGCAGACGTGAGGTATGAGGAAGTGGAAGGGACACACCACATCCAGCTCGAGGCTCCAGACAGAATAGCGGGCATCGTGGAAGAGTTCTTAGAAGAATATTAGTGTAATTTAGCTTTACTGCTAATGTGATATTTTGTGATGCGTTAACGTACCATAGTTAGCCAGTTAGGTACAGTTTTGAGCTGTAGGACAAGTATTTTTGGAAGCTTAAGCATTTCTTCTTCCTATCTTCAATAAGTAATGGCGTTGTAGTTGAGGTTGTTATTTAAAATGTAAGCGTTATGTAATGATTGATTACTTCGGGACGTATTAAATACCAATTACCTATTTTTAATTATTCTATGTTGGTTGTTTCTATCGAACAAAGTGAACATTGCAAATGCGCACAGATTCTGGATATTATGAAATACTTTTACGGTTGTTAATAATGATTTCATATGATGGTCATCTATGTAAAATAAAATGTATTCTGCACCCTAGTTGCAATCGTAGTTTTCAGAGCGTAATAAATTGATGATACAATTATTTATGCAACGCAACATTTCAAATATAATGTTTAAAATGTTAGGTAGTAGAGCATCGGATCATTGTAAAATTTACAATTCAAAACTATTTAGCAATTTTTTTTATTTATATCGTTATGTATGATAATGAGTTTTAACTAATTCATTTTCAAAGTACTTCACTTTACGTCATGCCGCGAGTACCCAAATGGGGTAAATGTCTATGTGATAGATACACAAAATTTGATTTGCTTTATGAGTGGATTTTTGCTTTGTGGTTTAAATATTTTTGAGGTCCTGCTAAAGAACAATTATTCCAATATGTGGAATACGTCTTTCATACAAGAAAGTCTGTAAATCTATCCAAGTGGAATATGCCTACAACGAGTAGCTATACAATATTATGACAAACAAATTTGATCGTTCGATCTACGTTCGTGAGAAAACATGCGACCCGAAGGACCAAAATATTTGACAGGTGTTAAAACTTAAATAACACATAACAATGTTTTCAAAACTAGTTGATCAAATAAATTAAACATTCAATAGTCTAGTGATTGTCTTAAACGCAGGTGAAATGAGATGCTAATAATATGTTTTGTTTAATGTTGGTCATTAACATTTCGTTTGTAGCTACGGTTCATAAGGTTGTGTGATAGAAGAAAGAATTTATTTAAACGTGTTTTTTTTAAGCAAGTCATGGTAGCTAGACGTTTGTGTTGTACTAAATTACGTCATGTGTCTTGTAGACAGAAATCTAGAGGTTCCGGAACCTTGCCTGTCATTGCTGAAATAAATTTCGATAATAGCGTAACTTACTAATATCGTCTTAGCTATTTAAACATCTATGATCGCTTTGATTATTTCTATATACGAATCCATTGGATAAATAACGACTAAAATACCTAACAAGATTAGGTATAGCAGTACCATATTTATAATTTATACCGACGTACACGCGCAGAAGTCACATGTTTAAAAGGCGCGAAATTTTGCCGGGGAATCGATCAATCGAGCGAGATAGCAAGTCTTTGTCGTTCTTGTATTTAAAATCTTAACGCAAAGCAATAAAGTCGGTATTTCATTATATTGACTGCGCTTGTCTACGCAAGCGTACATTACCGATTGGACATAAAAAGTGGAACTACTATACCGTATTTTAAAATATGTATTTCACTGCACGTCAATCGTAACTTTCCTCTAATGGTAATAGAGAATTAGAGATTATAAATACATTGTTTAAATCGGGGGAGGCTAACTTAATATGTTACTGACGTAGATTAATAAATAATTACGTAACTATTAGAATGCTATTGTTCGATCACAATGCAGTAGCATGACTAGGTTAGAAGTTAAGACAATTTGATAGAACAGTGGAATAAAATTCTAATTAAGTTTTAATTTATTTGTAGTTAAGTGTATTCGTTCGAGTTTGACTCACGTTGAAGTCGTTAACCTAATTTTCATGTAAGGAATGACAGTTTAGAAAAATTGTGATGAAGATAAAGGTTGTTACACACAGAAGTGGGCCGGTACTGCGTGATCAGCATAAGTTTAATAATGTTCATAATGTTGTAATTGCCGCGAGTTGGCTTATTCTATCCCTAAATACTGCAATCGAATTATGTGCCCAAATGAATTACGGGATTAAAACTGAAGGAAAGCAGTAACTGCTTTTTTATTTGATACATACTGCCGAACCCATAATGTGTCTAGCAACCGTTATGATAATAGATCAAATGTTACTGTAAAATAATTTACACGCCTCATTCTTCTAGCTAAAATACCTAGTAAATGCTTCAAAATAAAATAAACTTAAAACAAGCTGTTGCCATATCTTAATATACATGCCGTTAAATCATTCCATAATTGTCTGTCATCGTCACAAGAAATAGTAATTAATGTCGTAGCATAATAATGTTTAAGAAATATGCATCAAATATTTTAATAGCATGTTAACAGTTTTTTTTACCGCATAATATAATAAATATTTTTGTAAAGTAATATTGCTTTAATTGCACAATACCAGTGGCTTATTAGGAATGATAAATAAATACTTTGATTAGCACCACGATTGATAGATATTTATTTACTAACAAAATTATTGTAATTCACATCGTTAAATAAAAAAGTATAAATTATCTCCTTCATTTAATTTCGCAACTCCTCAGACAAGATCCTGTCAGGCAATTGTCAATGTCGTCTATACTTTTGACCTGAAAAAAGAAAATGCATCAGTCTCCAATTGGTCCTTTATACAGCACACATTGATTATAACTAAATCGGACCTAAGGACCAATTTTATTATGCATAGCTTATCGGGTGAAAAGGAATTACAGTACATTTATTTAACGAATTAGACGATTTTACACAAGGTGATTTTGTGAATGCTCTGGTAAATGGTATAGGTTATCACGCCATTAAATTGCCATTGCGTCGCCCTAGTGCTTGTTTGTCCTATCTACCATTGGTTAAATTTTACACAAGAGTTTTGTTCTCTATTTCTTTTAGAAAACCAACTATTATTGATTAGAGTTCCATGTAACTCGATCGAGTTATAGGTAACTCGAGTATTAAAAAAACCGTCAAAGCGACGTGTTGCGGGTTCGATCTCCGCATGTGATATAAAAAATGTGATTCACTAACGTCTGTTCAGAGTATGGTTATGAACAGGATGATTTTGAAATCTTGTACGATACAGAGGGGTTAAAATCATCAGGGCGGCAGACTTTTTTTAAAGTAAAAATTAAAATTAAACTCACCTCAAGAGTATTTCCTTTATGCTTAGCACATTGAAGGGTTATTTTAGGTCCTATTGCATTTAGTTCTATAAGTTTGTCGTTTATTTGTCTCCATATACTGCTGGCTGATTTTAGAACATTCATGTTACCAAATATGTAGAAACCTGAAACCAACCACCAAATTTTCATTATTTTTAGTTATTTTAGTTTTAAATATTTTTTTTGAGATCTTTAAATAGACAAATACTAACAGGTTTGTAAGAAATAATTTCTAATTTCCCACATTTTTGTAATAATTCAAAATTATCAAGTTTTAAAATGAAATTTATATTTTTTTATTTCCTACCTTCTTTAGCTCGGGACAAAGCAACACAGATTCTGTTAGCAGCATTAAGGAATCCGATCTTGTTGTCTCTGTTACTCCTTACGAGAGACAATATCACTATCCTGTTCTCTTCGCCTTGGTAGTTGTCTACTGCTGTTATTTTGACGTCACGGAGGAGACTGTATCTTTTGGTAAGCTAGAAAAAAAATAAGAAAAGGGTGTTAATATATTTAATTACTACCTTAGGTAGGTACTTAAATATGAAATTGAATAGAGAATATCATTAAATATAAAGTGTTGCATTGAAGTTGCGGAATGCGAACAATATGGCATTGAATAATGAACTTTAGGTCACAAGCATAAGCTTTAAATTAGATTGGCACAGGCTTAACAAAAAAATCTGAATACGATCTGAAAGATGGTGTCAATGACCATTAGTAGAAAGCCGCGAATCACTTAGCCTCCCACGTGTTCCTGTGACTCCAACTGCCTTCCATACCTTCTATTGATAAGAATCAGCTGACCAACATAGAACCTACTTACCTCTTTGATAAGAGAAACTTGTCCAGTATATGTAGCTAGTATAGTGATCTCCTCTGGTTTGTACTCCATGCGTCGGAGGTAGTTCGCGAGGGCCGCGCACCACTTAGCCTCCCACGTGTTCCTGTGACTCCAACTGTCTTCCATGCCCTGGAAGGTAAGGTAATGTTGAATTATTATCTGTAACAGTATTATGTAGTGACGAGGTATTTATTTTTTAGTGGAGTTCAGGTTTGTCAGCTTAGATAAGAGAAAAAAAAAATTTGTTCAAAAGAAGGACGTCTTTAATTCGATAGTATTTTTGTTTCATTTGCTGCTTTCGCATACATATTGTACGATGAGGACAGGTGGTCTTTATCGACTTCATTAATATAGCTTTATTTTTTTGTTATAAAACATATTTTTCTAATTTTTATCAACTTCCATTGAAAAACTGTGCGACACGATGAGTGTTTGTCTAGACACATTTATAAGTAATTACATTGATTTATGATACCAGTTATATAGACATCAATGAATCACGAAGGCATTGAACGGCGCAAACAAGGTTCAATTCACATTGTCCGACACCTTACATTATTTGTCAACTCAACAATAATGTAAAGTTTGTAGTTTTAGACATAGACTGAGAGTAGAGAATAGACTGAGAGTTTCTTATCCAAAATAATATAGGAATATAATATATAATGAAGGAAGTACTGTCAAAAAAGTGTGAAAGAGATAATGCGACCGCGCAGCCAGTAGTTGTCTCTTTCCATAGAATGGTAATTTTTGTGCCGATATTGCTCAGTTCATTCTCTATTTGTGTCATTTTTTTTCAACAGGTCGCTTCATCACGACAGAACCAAGAAAGTACATTTTCTACTAACCTCAGAATCTTCAAACACCTCATGGTTAAAGAAAAACAAGTTATCCTTCATTCCTCGAACATCGGGATACATGTACACACTAGCATGCGACTCCAATCTCTCGTATATCGTCGGTACGATTAGTTGTACGAAGTCTGATCTCATCCTGCGTTGTGTAGTGAGCGTGCGAGCGTGGATGCCGTTGCGGATCATCCGCTCGAAGAGAGATATTTCTAAGTTGTAGTCTCTGGCTAGCTTGTAGTGGGCGGCTGTTGGACGGAGCTGTTTGTGGTCACCTGTTATAGACAAAAATGACCTCTGTGTTATAGGTTTAAGGTAGAAAATTAAATGAATTTTTGGTTGGTGTTATTAAAAAGTGTAATGAACCTTATGTTAAGTGTATAAGGTGGTTAATTAAACATATTTTTGTGCTATTATAAAAGTAGTATAAAAGTAAGAATAATTAATCTTATGTAAAGTAATTAAGGTTTCCAATTGATTGCTTTATCAACTATTTGTATATTGCAGTTTATTGGAGCAAGCAGAAAAGACATTTAATAACAATTACTAAAGAGCAGCAATAAGAAATAATGGAAAAAGATTAGTCTAGTAGAAGATTGTCATATTTCTTTACTTACCAATTAGTATAAGATGTTGGCATCTATGAGTTAAAGACGCCACGATGTGGGCTTCTAAAACTTCCGCTGCTTCTTCAACGATTACTGGAATGAAAAAAATATAATGTATAATAATAAATTAATTATTACTTTTAATATTTTATTATTAAACTGACCACAGTCACTCCATTTAAAGTGTAAATTACATCAGTATTTATATCAATCGGGTAAGACAAGAAGTCGACCACAACATAGCTTGTTAAAAGTCTATTATCAAGCAGAAGTAAATTATACTGACCAGAGACATGAAATAAACATAGATGCCAAAAAATATTGTTTGTTTAAACACATCCAGCCTCAACCCTATAACCTGTCGGAGTTTCGTTCAACTTTAGGTACTACAAAAATGGTCCTTATAGATGGTCTTGTCCTTAGGTACAAAATCAAATACAAGATGTTATTAACAAATATAATCCTTTACCTATAGGAGACAGCAGTTTCCTCATGAGGTCGTGCCGTCTGGCAGCGGTGGTGGTGGTCACTCCCACGACCCTGACCGTTCTCATTACCTCACCATCAATCAGTGTTGCTACCTCGTTCAGCTCTTGATTCGTCGAGTTGTGTTGGTCCTTAGAAAATAAAATGAATAGTTGAGTAAAAATAAATAATTTCTTTAGCTACCATAGCCTTGTATTAATTGAATTATCAATTTATATCTAGAATTGTCGGATGTATGTTCATTTTAATAACAATTTATTTCGGTAATTTTAGGTAAGCCAATGTTTTTGTAATTTGCGAGTTATATTGCAATACCCAAAATTGTGTATGGGCAATAGCAAATCGTTGCTATTGCTAACAACCAACTATCAGGCAATTTGGGCACCTTGGGGGTAATGATTGACTGGACTGGTTAATAGCAATTGAGAAGCCGAAATAAAGTTAAAAGTTGATTTATTCTTTCAAACGAGTATTTAATAGTTTTTTTTTATATTTCCAGGCATATGTTCACCCAAACATTCTGAAAAGAGGAATTTAGTTTATATAATAACTTACCAACAAAGCGTTCATTTTGACCATTAACTCATTCTTTATAGACTCCACTGCAGTATAGTATACGCGCCATCTTTGTTCAGGGTTCAAACTATACAAGTCTTTACTAACTTCTATTTTATGTTCTTGTTTACTATTCTGTAACACCCTGTATTTCTGAAACAAATACAGTACCAATTAACAATTTTGTTCTCATATTGAGATACTTATTTGTATTTTTTTTAACTTACCTTAAAACAATCTAATCTCTTCCTAACCCTTTTGATCTGCAACTCAAACTTTTCCGTCATCTTCTGCCCTTCCAAATGATTATCAGTGATATCCTTAACGTACTTTATACTATTCAACATTGATTCTATTTCTGTTAGAGCCCATTTCTCAGAGAAACAAGTTTCTATTTCTTCCGGTAAAGCTAGATCATCTAGTTTCTCCCAATCTTCTTCTATTAACTCAGAATTGTTAGGATCATCTTCTGAAAAGAGTTCTAAATCGTCTTCCAAATGGCCGAATAGCCAATGGAGAATACTATCGTCTTTACCACTTTTTAATTCGTAATTCTTATCACCAACCTTCAGGTGAGGTTTTAAAGCCTTATAAGACACAATCTCTCTTTCACATTTCTCAATCTCACCTTGAACTTCTGTCATCTCTTTAAATATCTTTTCCAATTCACTTCTCTTACTCGCATATAAGTAGGAGTACTTCGACTTAATTTTTGTTCTTAAATTATGAAGCGTGAATTTATCTAACAAAGGACTTTTGCTCTGACTGCCTAATCTCACTATACTGTTAGTCACACCTAGAATGCCTTCTAGGAATTGATCAAGGGCGTGGTTCGTGTAGCAAATGATTAGCATTGGGGTGCCTTCGAGTGCTACATTTCTGAGTAAGGTGGAAGCAATTTTCACCCCTATGTACGTTTTACCGGTTCCCGGTGGGCCTTGGATTACGGCGAATTCTCGGGTTAGTGCGAACTTGTACGCTTCTAGTTGGGAGTTATCGAGACCGAAGTATTGGTCAGGCCATTGTTCTGTATCTAATACCGGGAAGGGAATTTCTTCAGAACCATTAGGAATAGTGTATAACGTTTCGTTCGTTAGATAAGAGGGAGGGCTTGACTCTTTCTGTAAAAAAGAAAGTAAGTTAGCTGTTTTTAGGTACCGACTAACAGAAAAAAATGTTATGTATTATAGATAGAGACTGGATAATATGTAACAAACAAAGCTTAAAATGTGAATACCATCCATGAAAAATGTCTATAAAATAGTGGTATTTACTTATGTGATAGTAAATGCAGTCTTGACGCACAAAGAAGTTCAATAATTAGCACAGTACTGAGAAAAACGGAAAGAGCTGCACCGACAAGAGCATGGCTCTTAAATTGATGATGATGAATAAATGCATATTAGCATGGCACGAAAAAGGGGGTGGCCTATCCTAGCAGTGGGAGGAGAAGAGCTGTGGATGTTGATGATTCAAAAATGCAATTGCATATAATCCAGTCCGTAACCACAGTACATGAAACATACAGACCTGAACATCTACAATATACTTCTTCATAGGAAGATCATCAATTCTGGACTGCTGTAGAACCTTCAGAACTCTGTGGTAGGGTTCGAAGAACACTTCACTTTCCACCATCAGGTATGCTTCAGAGAATATGCTGTTCGATGTTGGGTTTTGAAATGATACTGCTATCTGTAAACAAATCATTAATAGCTATTTAATTAAGTGACTGATACTCTGACTTTTCTATTGAATATTTGCTTTAGCTGTAGGTAAATAGATTAATAAGGATAAATAAGGATGAAAAAAATGTAAACAAACCTTCATACCTGTGTTTCCACATGGGGAAGGACCGAATTCTTAGAAATAATTACAACTAATTTAAATTCATCTTGCAAGCGAAATAAAAAATGTAAGAGGATGTTTACATGAGATATTATTTATTGTATCATTTTATTTTTATTTAATACATTAACAAAAGTAAGTACTCACATAACCTTCACTAAGCAGTCCCAAACTAGAATCGAGTACAGTCGCACACAATATCGTTTCGAAATTATCACTTGTGAAGAGCAATAAACTTCCGAACATGAGTTGCTTGTTGTTCGCGTATCGTTTGAAGTCGACTGTACTGTTGTTGAGGCGCTCCTTCCAAGCGATGTCCACTAGGTGGCCGACGCGGTTATTGCTAACGTAGTTACGGAGGATACGGACTTTTGGATATACTCTGAAATTCAATAAAAAATACATTTACATATTTAGAAACAGAAATCAAAAAATGTTATGGGGATAAATGGTGTTTCACTATGGTATGTGTAACACTGTGCGACTTAAATACGTTTTTGATTGGTCATAATAAACATAGACTTCAAATGGTGAAAATAAAAGTGTTGAGAGTTGCTACAAGAAAATAGTACTTGTGGTGTAAAGGTATACAAGAGTGGAACAGACTTTAAGAGTTTTTATAATTTTTTAATTCAGGAGTTTTCTACACGTATTTATGTAATCTACTTAAAGTTTCATAACTCCTTTGAGGATAATTTAGAAAGATAGATAGTATGTATCTTACCTAATATTCTCATGCCGCCTTTTAGACGGATTATCCAAATATTTACCTGAAATATGAAAACTCTTTACATGAAATATATGTCTCATAAATCAATAATAAATTCAAAGAATTAAAACATAATGTTTACCAACATATTCCTTCCCGTAGTGGTCCAAAACAATCTTCTTGTAACAATTTAAACTGTAAGTCTAAATAATGTTCTATTGTCGGATAAGCTCCATTTATAATATTCGGTTGTATTGGGATTTTGTTGGCTGATAGTAAATCCTCTTGTGTTGGAAATATGTTCAGGTTTTTAAAGTAATGTTGGTCTTGGTTTTGCGTTTCTTGCGGTGTTTTACTTTCAGTGTAGATTTCGCTTAGATCCTGGAAAAAGATAATGGCGCTTTAAATAATAATCCAATATTACAGATTTTTTAAATTATTAATTATTTTACACTCCGGAATACAAGAAAAAGAAATTACATGTAAAAACTGTAAGTATACTAGGCCAACTTTGTTATGTTACTGTTGTTTAGCTAAATAAATATTGTGGCCAAATTTACCTCATCTTTCAATAATCTCATTGCTCTAGACTTCAGGTCCTCAATCTTCACGAACAAATCATTACTGAACCTTTCAGTGTGTTCTTCCTTCACACCAATAGCACTGACTTCAGTCAATTCCAACAAATCCAGTATTTCCTTTATAAACTCCACATTATCACTGTCAAAGTTCATAATCCCTTCACACAGATCCAAGATGTTCACATAAAATGATTCTGCGTCATCCCATAGCTGTGAATTCAACCTCTTTTCAACAATCCTCACGCTTGGCAACTCATCCAAATAGTTTTTAATATTCACCAAGAAGTTCGAATTTTGAAACCGAGTTTTCAGTAGTTTTACTATTTTTGAATTTTCGCCTGGCTCCAAGGTCTTGTATACGTTTGCTAATATTTTCACAATTAAAACTATAAAGTCGCCTTTTAGTTCGGTCTCATCTAGTAGGTTCCAAAAGCCAGGTCGATGTGATACTTCTAAATTTAAAATTGGGGTGTTTAATGTGGAGATGTCGAGCAATCTCTTGAATCCGATGGGTTTTTTCTCCGTGAACTGTGGTTTGGGAGCCACCTTGGGTTCCGGTGGCTCTTCATCAGCAAACTCTGATGTTGCTGCGGAGCTGTTAGGCCTCACATCTTCAATCACTGTTCCGTCGAACCAGTCTATCCGCAAAGAAGCCTTGCTATTATCACTCATGACTTAGAATTGATACAACAACGTGTTTACAACGCAATTAACCTATTTATCACGATTTTATTCTACTCTCATTCATTTAAAAACTATGTAGGACGTACAAAAATAAATTCTTGTTTTGACATTGACGTCAGCAAGCTACCAGCTGACGCTGTCACTGTGTCACGTGGCTTTTGACAGAAACGTTTCATTACACTCATATTTCTGGGACGAAAAATAAGTTTATAAAAATATTTATAATCAAATTAAGCAATATCTAATAAATGTAAAATTAACCTACTGTTTAGCATACGTCAGAATAAAAATTACCTTAATTTAAAACTAATAATTGGCAATAATTAAATGTTGTTACACATTAGGATGCACAACCTCGTTTCTCTTGCATTTCCCTTCTGGAATTTAATGATTGCTAATAAGTTATATTCGAAGCATCATCCCTGCTTTTAATATAAAACATATAATAAAACCACCAGCAATAAAATCTTTACAACAGAAGTGTAAAACACATAGCATTTTTATTTTATTGACTTTTCAGTGCGTGCCGTATGAAGCTATATTATTTTATCTTCCTTATCGTAAACGAAATTCTTATTGTCCATTTAAAAGTAAATGACTTCCTGGTTTCATTTTTATAACATTTCGCACTTGTAGCAAATAAAACGTGTGTTATTTTATTCCTCGTTGCGATGCCGATTGTTACATTTTTATATCTCTCCCTTTATCTACAAGGTGTCTATATAACAATAATATGTTTATGGGCATTTATTGAACACCATAGTCGCAGGGAATACCTATTTTTTATATACTCGAGTAATACCTGAGAGTAAAATCGATAACACTCTATTAAAAAATAAACCTATATTTTAATGGCAAAGGTATGATTAATACAGCCAGAACGTATCGTACGTATCGATATTGTTGGTACTATAATAAAAATGTATACAGACGACTATAATACAATTTTACTTCTATTTGACTGTTTATTAGGCTGTAAAAGGTAAGTAAAGACCCTTATTCTTAACAAGCGGGCTCGTAACGAGCAACGAGTAAGGTCATTATATATAAGACTGTAAGAATGTAGGATTACGGATTATGGTAGACGGTTTACGCTAATTCGTACTTTTCATTTTATGGTTTAAAAACGTCGGCGGTTTTTCTAATTAAAAACGGGCAATTATCTACAAGAGTTTTTCTGTGGGTTAATGTCTAGTTATGGCACGTTTCTATGTTAATAACTTCCAGGTTGTTACTTTAAAAATAAGTAAGTACCTAGGTATGACAATGATAGACTCCTATTCTAGGTTCAAAATATTAGGTCCGAAAATGTAACAAACGTTTTTACAAAGTAACATTTTACTTGAAGAGCACGTTTAGACACTTAAGTATATAACAGTGCTGAGTGCATATCTGGCCTACTCCTTACCATACTTACCTAAGCTGGTCTTTGATCGAAATTGGTTACAGCCACATATCGCTTAACCTTAGTGCTCAATAGGCCAGTCTATGTAACGAAAATTGGGCTCAAGTACCTACACTGGAACGTCTAGCAACCTGCCACTGGCTGATTTAAAATAGCGACTTTGGGCCCCAGCCTCCATACTTTTCTGCCGGTCGTCTTTTACTCCATTTTCCTCCAATCATTCGTCATACAATTGTAGAAGCATTTCCTCTATTGTGATGAGTAAACAAATGTTTGCGCCCACAAATGTATCTTGGACTCTTGCCAGCTTTCTCTGCATTTCCTATCGAGAGGTTTTCTTTACAAGAATGTGATGTCTACGGCCACTTATCAATGAGGGTTCGAAATGTCGCGTGCCTTTTCTTCGCTCTTGACCTAATTGTTTGTTTTATGTTTGTAACTTTTTTCTAGATATAATTTGAACGTTTGTTAAGACGGATAAGTGGTTTAGCTTTTTGGACATTAAAATGGTAACGCCTTTTATCATTCGTCTTTTACCCTAAAGAGTATTGTCTGTTTATCTACTTTCTTTAATGGCTTTCCATTTGCGGTTTGCGGTTACCTCGGTAAAAAAAAACTGTTTTAGACAGGAAAACGTAAATATGAGTTAAAATCGTCCATCTCCAAACAGAGGTTCTCGCAATTGAAATATGAGTTACTAGCTGTGCCCCGCGGTTTCACCCGCGTGAATGACAATACATACACTATCTTAATAAATTATACCTTATGTGTTATTCCGATGTATCAGCTACATTATTGTAAAGTTTCATTAAAATCCATTCAGTAGTTTTTGCGTGAAAGAGTAACAAACATCCACACATCCATTCTCACAAACTTTCACATTTACAATATTCGTAGGATTAGTGTAGGTCTGTACTAAATATATTATTATAATAATTTTCACCCACTACTACCTACATACTGAAACATTTCTCTTTACACAACTCAAAAATAATAAAGCGTAAAACAATTTCATAACAGCACCTTATTATTTCAGGCCTGAACTTTAACATTTTGCTAGAGTAAGGTTTATATCGTTTTTTATTTTAATTAACCCCTCAGGGACAATGAAAACGCTAATATCTTTGTCGTTCAGGCTTACCTACTGAAGACCTAATGCGAATTTAATTATTTTTCCCGTCATAAACAATATTTAGGTTTGGTTTTAGGATTTAGATGTTTTGGTTTTTTCTTTGGAATTGTTTTCTTACTTGAAATTAAGGAAGAAAACAGTGCTTCGTCTGCCGTGACATAATTTTGTGATAATTAATTTGTAGGCTTTCTTAGCAAAACCTATTCGCTTATTTTTTAAACAGCTTTGTTTTCTCTCGTAACTGGAGATAATGTAGAAAAAACAAAAATAAGTATATATGTATTATGTATTACCTACTTACATACTGTTCGTTTGTGTTACGTATTAATTAGATGATGTTCCTTACCTTCTCTAAGCGCCATTCACTACAAAACAGGCCTATATATTGGCTTAAAGAAAATACCAGATCGGACCTAAATAAAACATAATTTCCGATAACAGCCCTTATATTCCACTTAGTGTATAGTTAAGAGGTGTGTCCACACGAGCGTAATGGATGATGCGTAAACAATTATGATATTAAGTGATCTTTATTATGTAAACGGTACTTTTATGAATTAAATTGCATGCCTGTTATAGGTAAATTGATGTATACTATTTATCTATGTAGGATTAATTAGAATACCAAAAAACCGACTTAAATATTGGTTTCTTATGGATCCCACTGTCAAAACTGGACCAAATGGAAAATACCAGCTTTCAAATAAAAAAAATAATCATCAAAATCGGTTCACCCAGTCGAAAGTTTTGCGGAAACTAACAAAAAAAATACAGTCGGATTGAATAGTAGCTTCTTCTTTTCTGAAGTAGTTTAATAACTATTACGATTATCAGTTCATACATTATTATTATTATTTTCAGCCATTAACGTCCCACAGCAGGGGCCTCCCTTTCTTTCTTCCAATTCTCCCGGTCTTGAGATATTGTTGTCCATAATGCTGAAAATATAGTTAATAGTTTCATACATTATAAAAAAAATATTCCTTACAGTTTCAAGATTCGAGCTTAAATAATGATAATTTTATTACGTGTCTATGTATAATTAAACACAAACTTTCGTTCCTAATTGCCTTCGTTTTCCGACAAAAGAATTAGATCGAATTTCTAATTCAGTAAGAGACTATTAGCACAGTTATCTTGCGACTGAAAGAGAAAACCTTAAGTATATACCTGGAAATCGGACCCTGAATAGACTTACCACCACCTCGGTAGCGACCGAGTTATTTTTGCAATTACTGTTGTATAATATTTTGTTAGTAGCTACTTAGTTTATGTAGACTAGGTCCTAATGCTTACTAGGTATATCTAAAACATATACGTACAGTTTGATTATGAAAACTTTATTGCTCCCCTTAAGTACTTCATCATTTCCCAAGCCTTTTCCCAACTATGTTGGGTTCGGCTACCAGTTTTACCGGATTCAGCTGAATACCGTATTTCACACGGAGCGACTGCTTATCTGACCTCCACAACCCATTTTACTGGGAAACACAGTTTCCCATAGTAAGTTAGACTGGTTGTCAGATTTGGCTTAACGACTGCCAAAGATCTATGTATGACAACCGGGACCTACTGTTTAACGTGCTTTCCGAAACACGGAAGGGATTCGGTATATTATAAATGGTCACCCATCCAACCAACCGCGGCGAGCGCGGCTTGACCTGTATAATCGGTCAAACCGTACGGTACCTTGCGTGTATTTTTTTATTTAATATGTAATTCAAGGTGGTATATTATTCTTCTTATCAAGTGGGACGCAATGTGTATTATATATTAATCATACCAAAATTGTGTAACAAAAACATTTAACACCAAAATGTTGCACATAATACCGTCATTAATCATTAATCTGCAATTAAAAACGCTCGAATGTATCCTGATAAAACAGGGCCACTATAAATTGACTTCGATTTATTGACATTGTGATAATTACGGATATAAAGAGAAATAAAAGCGGTACATCGAGTTGTCGGTCGTCAGTGACGGATGACCGGCCCGTGGTGTTAATTGGAAAACAATTCGATCGCTCATTCGGAGACAAGTTGTGATCAAAGAATAAAGCAATTTATTTTATGTGTATTTTTACTTGCAATTCAATTATCACGCCGGAAACTTTTTTTTTCAGGCTTTTTATATAATGGTTTGTTTTTCGCAACACCAGATTAACGTTTTTTTACTCCTAGGTATAAATATGGCATCAAATCACTTTTCATCATAATTGTTTAGCGTGGTTTGTCTTAGACAGTTTTGTTTTTAATTTATAGTAAAACTTTGAGCGAGATGCCTTTAAAGTCTGCCTCAACAATCCTTCTCTACATCTTTTCCTTTTACTCGGAAATACCTCCAAATAGAAATGCACCGAACTAATTTATTTCGTACAACAATGTACTGAAGTAATGCAATTTTAATTAAATTCGTTGAGGAATCTAGAACAAACTGGTGCCTTTTCGTAAGCTCTTTTTGATCGAAAACTTAAAGTTACAGATTTATTGCCGGAGGCCACACCGAAAGAACTCCTGTTTTTGTATCTTGATACTAAATTGTTCAATTTGTTAGACTTTAGATCAAAATGTTGAGTTTATTAAAGTCTTTAGTGAGTAAATGAAAATTATTAGTTTATTTACAGTACTACAGCAAATTAGGCTTCTATCTATATGGCTCTTAATTTCAATTATTTCTTTCATTTCAAATATTTTTTGATTATGTTTTTAAAGTTTTTCAAATAATTCCATATAAACCCTTGATTACACATGACACATTATTATGAAATCTGAAGCATATTCAAAGAGTAGGATATGAGAATCCTTAGAAACATCAATATTTAATATGGTAGAGATTCCAAGAAACTTGTAATTTCTTCAGTATTTAGTTTGAATAAATTGTTGAAAAATATTGCTACTACACTCACCTAATTTACTTTCATTATAATTATGTATGTTAACTTAAAATATTATTTATTTTCTCTTACAGTGACAAGGTACCTAGTCACTTAGTTCAAATAAGTTCTGAAACTTGATTGAACTGCTTTATGGAAGGTCCTAGCCACAAATCTAATTAATCTTTATTTTATGATTACTTAAGGGTATACGTGACATATTAAGGAGTATCTATACCCTGGTCCTTCTTGATTAATCCCCCTCCATCTTGTTCTAACATGATGTCCTAAGGGAAGCACGATCCTTATTAGTTTCCTACCCTAATATTAAACTCTCGGTCCTGCGGTCCGGATTAACGAGTGAATAAACGGTTGACGAAAATTAACACCTCGTCTTGGGAGTAATTATTCAGACAATGGATATCTTGATTGCCTGGAGGGGTTTGGTCCTTTTGCTCAAAGTTTAAAGGATTAAGGTACCGACTCGAAGGATTAATCTTTCAGTAAAAAGTGCTTGAGCTTTCGCCGTCGGCTCATGAAATATTTATATCAAATGTCTCTTTCTTGAATGCTTACATAAGATATTAAAGGTATTAAGACGTTTCTATTATGAAAATGTTTGAATAAGACGCGCCTACTACAATTGTTATTTGCCAATGTATTTATACGATCAAGTGCCGTGTACCAACTTGAGTACTTACCATTTTTATTTCTATATAATTTATTTTTTTTATTTTAATTTGTTCGTATTTTATACCTTTCCTACAACCCTGTAAATACCACTGGCGTGCCTGAAATCAATTCCAAAAAAATACATTTATGTTTTAACTTTTACTAGAAACCGCCATAAATCGGCAATAAAATTAGCAAGCGATGAAGGAAACCACAAGTTTCTTTTATTTCCTTGTATTTGTAAATATTTAAGATAAATGTCCTGTCGCGGGAGTTCACAGGCTTTCGTTGTCGCACGAAAACCGCAGGTTAATGCGGTAAACTGGATATTTCCTGTCCTACCCGTAGTTATAAATCACCTTGTTTTATTTATGTTAAAATACTATAAATATTTTTTGTATTTCAGTCGTATTTAGGGTAAGTTTTGTAAAAATTGCGGAAAGTTTAGAGGTTTTGGTATTGTAATTTATTTGTAATTCGCAATCTTTTGTGTAATTTATTATTTTTATGTAAAATCATTAATTCTTTTTTATATACCTAACAGTTTAGTAATAGAAGGATGAAATTTTATAGATTAAAGAACGGTAAAGATGATGAGACGAGACCACTCGTTTACGTAAAAATACTTGAGATTAGGCACCAAGGGTGTTGTCAGATTGGTTATAAGAAGCGAATGCATATTTAATATACTGACAAACAACACCTGATTTCGGAGTCACGGTAAAACAAAGGCAGTAAAATTGCTTTCTAGTAAGGTGTCACAAATAAAATTTCCGACAATTATCTAAACTTTTTTTACTTTCAATGAACCTTACATCATCGAACCACCTAAATATACCCACCACGGTCTACCAAACAAAATGCTCAAACACTTGGGGTTAACCCTCTAACAGTCACGTGACTTGACCACGCAGCGATCCCCGTGCTTCACGGTAATAGGCGTGTCAATAGCAGCTCGTCACTTGTTCCGGAACAGCGCCGTTCGCGTTCTAGGGTTATTTTAGCGGTGTTCAAACGTGGAACGTATTATGAAATATTTTTTTTGCAGCAGATTTTCGAGTTTAAATGGCGTAGTTAATTAATATTATAATTACAGTGTTTTAAACAGAGAGACATTTTACAAGGCAAGTTACTTAAATTTAGTATTCTCTCAGAGTAAGGATAGTTAAAGAAAATTTGTCCACAAAATACTTAATAGGTATATCTTAGCTCAATTTGCTTTGTTTGTTCCCTCCGAACTAAGATTATCTACCCCGATTTTTCTGTAGCTAATTATTAATGTATTTTATTAGTTTAATTACTTAAAAATACATATTCTATTAATACACCGAATATGCCGCGTCATTTCATGTTTATGTTAACTAATTCCACTCTACCAATTTACGAGTAAGAGTTATTAAACCTCACGGAAATCCTAATAGACATTTCCACTTAGTAATAGCCTAAGGTATACTAGACTTAAGAGCCATAAACCTGAACCACCTATTGATTCTCCATTATCTTCATATACCTATTTAAACCAAACGGGAACGCCAATGCAGTATACTGCAATGCCCATTGAAACAATTACCTGAGTAATACCAACTTGCACTATTACTTAATCTGTAATAATAATAATAATCCAGCCTATAAACGTGCCACTGCTGGGCACAGACCTCTTCCCATATAGAGAAGGCATGAGCATTGATCACCACGCTTAATCTCTGCGGATTGGCTATTTCAGATCCAAAATTTTGGAATCCAGGTTTCCTCACGCTTTTTTCCTTCACCATGTCAGAAGTGTCTTAGAATATTTAAGAAAGTACATATAACTTTGAAAAGCCACATTGGTACTTGCCTGGGTTCGAACCTGCAACTTTGTGCATACAAATTACCTATACCCTTCATTGAACCGCTAGGCCACCACAACATTTTACTTAATCTGTGGTAACACAGAAATATCTCTTTTCTGTATTTATTTCAGTCTTGTTCGATAATATCAGTATGTCTGCCCATCTGTCGCTTGCCTGTAGTTTCGTCAATTTACCCTTTTCAATAACAAAGGCATTCTTATACGCAGCCTGTGTATTAAATCAAACAGTATATTCAGTTTATATTTATTGAGAGACTATTATTTTTTTCGTTAATAAAATTAAAGAAATATATTATTGATTGCACTTAAATTTAAAAGAGCCGACCAAAATAAAAAAGACAAAACTACTGGACCGATTTTGATTGGATATTTATACGGGACCACCTCTGAGTTATACATACAGACGAATTGAGAACCTACTCTTTTTAAAGTCGGTTGAAAATGCGAGCAAATTGAAAACACTCAGATGAAAAAATGGTTTGTGAACACCTAATTGTTTCACTTGAAATATAGGAAACAATAAACAAACTACCAACACCTCTTTCGTTCAATATATTTTGGCAACAGTACTAGTGTTAAAACTATTTCCTCTTAATCTCTTCCGATACATTTTTCACTGTCGAAACCAGTTTAAAAACCAATAAATTTCTCTAAACTAAAGGCGAAGTATAACTCTAGTATGGCCAACAAAACTGCAATAACTTATACTGCACAAAAGTGCTTGAATGTGAAAAAGTGCACCTTCAATTTTGTGCACCTGGCGGGTTATTCCGTTTATTAGCTGCACTTTCTTGGAACAGAGTCAATACCTGCGTGTTTTTGCTCGGCTTTCAAATTAGATTTTGTAGATGCAGTTGTTGGAATATCAATGCTGAAAGCTAGACTCTTTCAGGTCATATTTTTTTAACTTTGGCCAAGTTTTTGCGAGATCATCAGTTTATTGGCCATGTTACTAATTGAACGTTAATATCTTAGAATTGTTATGTATTTTACATTGGTTCATTAGTTAGTTATATCTATTTATATGTGCTATTCGTTTTGCTGAAGGATACAAAGCTATTTGTTACCTTTTTTATTATGGTACACAAACGAGAATGTATAGCTGTTAAATTTCCTCACTATTTTGGTATGTAAGATGTGGATTGATATTTTCAGAAGAACTACTGTCATTAATCCGAGAACGACAATCCATTTCATCCTACCATTGCAATACTGAGTTCGATGACCGCAGTTTATCTTCAGTGAAAATTGTTTTTGCCCACAGTTCCTCTGACGAGCAGCTGTGACCAGTTCTATTTTATGTTGATATCTGTCTACGACTACAATTTATGTTTCATTAAAATTGTCTCTAAATAAGCACATGAGATAAATAATTTAACATAAATTGTAAAAATATCTACTTTAACAAATGTAATTTTGTTACAGAATAAACATCAAATTATATTTTTTTCCTCATCGCCAATTATGTCTATGAAGTGTCAAAATTCAGGCGGGAGTTTACCAAACAAACATTTGGCGCGGAAAGTCACGCAACCAAAAAGTTTATTGAAAAAGTTTTTATGCGTGTCGCGGGCCCACTTCACAGTTTAGTTTTTGTAGCCTATTTTAGCTTTCACGAAAATCCTGGCTAGAATTAGGCATTGAAACTTTTTAGTTTAAGTAGAGTATTCGTGTATGGTAATTCTGTTACAAGTATAATGTTTTGTCGTTGATAGATGTTAGTTTAGTTTTAGTTAGCAAGTGTCGTCTCCCCCTTTCAAGGTTGTGGTCAGTGCGAACACCGTCTATGGTCTAAACATACACAAACTTGTAACAACTTTACCGAACCTTAACTATGTTAAGCCTAGACCCTTATAACTAAGTTTTGGTGTAGACAACATTGATATTTTGGATGTATACTGTCTTGTGTTTTCTTAAAAGTTTGATATTATATTAGTGTGAATTAGTAGATTGTTACTGGCCATTTAAATGTAGCAAGATTTATTTTGGGATTTTCGCAAGTAGACAAATGTTTTAAAGTAATTAAATGAGTCCGTAAAATAATAATCACAATCACAATCACATCGGCTATTTCTATTTCCTAACTCTTCTTTTATTTAAAGTTTATCTTATTAGTTAAAGTTATTGTACTTAAAAAGAGATATACATCAAATATTGATAAACGACAGCTTCAAAATAATACATTATTAAATACTTGTACAAAACAATGGATCGTTTCTAACACATCTCTCGTCTCTATTTCATAAAATGTCAAATTACTACCGCAGCTCCCGCAGTCACAATAAACATAATAATATCTAATACAAAAAAGAAACACATGAAAATCTTATTTGCGAACAGGAGATTGTCATAAAAACGTTTCAAACCGTTTAGACGATGTTCCCTTTGACAAATAGTGGAATAACTGCGGTATTATGTGGCTCAGACTGTTATTTATTATAATGGTGGACGATGTTGAATGAAAGAAAGACATGTTGAGTATTCTTTATAAGATAGGTAATATCTCAATAAGATATAAGATAATTGATAACAATACATGTAGTTACAGAATAGAATATAATTTTTTATTTAACAAATATGGGTTTCAAATGTTCTTAAAAATGTACTTAATCTCGGTCAGCCATATTTTGCCATTTTTTACAGGAACAATTGACAACATTTCATATTTTTAACCTGCATGTATTATTACGTTATATAAAAGTAAATCAAAAACTAGGGCACCCATATTTTTCAATTTTTCGAAATTATGTACTTTTCATTCATCATTTCATCATTGAAATTCTGTGTATTCTAAAAAGACGTAAGCACCAAATGACGTCATACATACGGTGGAATAATAATAGTAAGCAATGTTGATAGGAAAATATTGTGCAAATCAATTTCGATTTCACCGTGTCACACAAGTGACATTGACACTTGATTTGATGTTTTCATCATCTAAAACATTGAAATGCTTAGGCTAAGGTAACTACTTCATTCGACCGTTTATGTGACGTCATCACGTGTATTTTGATTCTTATTTTTTTTCTCAGAAATAAAGGAATAAAAAAATATTAAAAATATATATTTGAACTCAGGATACAAAAATAAAGAAATGGTATTTTTGTTTAAAGGTCGTGTCAATTTTGAAATGTTGTCAATTGTTTGAATTTAGAATCAATTTGCTTCTTTTTTTTAAGTCTTATGTTTCATAAATGATCTAATGTGCCTATTGTGAATTCAAATGTCTATTGTGCCTGATACAAGAGTGACTGTTTTACCTTTTTTTACGTTAGTAAAATGGTGATTTGATTAGGAATGTTTGTCTGATTTTCGGCAAAATTATAGAGCGTAAAAAGATTACTAGGTATGTTGTAAATTTTTGAGTTTTTGTTTAGTTTTTACATCAACGTAATCTTCTCTCGTCTATTCGTGTTGATGGTAGATACAGTTATTAGTACATCACAAGTACGCTTGTAGTTTTATTTTCAAGGCCACGATAATACAATTTAAAAAGAATTGTTCACAAGGATTTCACCAAGGAAACTTTGCAAAGAATTTCTAAATAAAATCTTTCTAGTAAGCAAATATGTTACTGATCCAATCTTATTTCTGAAACCAATAGCTTTGAAGAAATGGAACTATTTTGTTCACTTTCTGTTGGATTATGTTACATCTCTTTTGATATGAAAGTGTTATGTTATTAAAATGTTTAACATAATCGTTTCGTTTTGTGTTCTTCGGTGTCAAAGATCTTTTTAGAAGAAACTGGCTCCAAGATATTATTTAGCAGCAAGTCTTTTTAAACACCAAATCTCCACTTATGTAGTCCGTGCTTCTTCCGGGATCCTTCAAAACTTCACCACTTCAAGCTTAATAATATTTAATACAAAACAGCCCAGTATTAGAATTCACTGCAATTCTTATCTATGTGGAATACGTAATAAAACCTAATAAGATCCGTCAGTTAAACGAGAAAATAAGACACAGGCGCCCTCCTGTAATAGGTATTCAAGACTCCGCTACGCATACACAATTAGTACTTGATAGTCTTGTCTTAAAATTCAAGAACATGCATTATTCAGTTCACAAATTAAGACCTCAGAAAGAATATGTTGAGGAATACATTAAATACTTCTTTGTGGCTCCTTTAGAGTGACTCTAGAATTGTCTACGATTTGGTTTTGAATTTGTAGTTAGAATGTTTGGTACTTTGCTTTTTAGAGCTGGCTGATAAATCATTTGTTTTTATTTGAATTGAGAACGTTACGTATTTTAATTAGATTAAAACAAATTGTTACTGTGCAAGTTATGAACATGTATTTATTTGCTTAAAAGCTAGAAGTAAATGTTATTTAGAATCATCAATTAGGAATAAACAATTGTATGTTTTGTAACAATTTATTTACCTACATAATTTTGTCTTATTTGTCATCAAAACACAACTTTAAATGCCATTTAGAAACTGTAGAAAATGGCAGAAAAACTAAAAACCAACTGTTGTTAGAAAAAGTAAAAGTTTAGAAGCGTGCCGTTCCGTTTTACGGCAAATGGGCCATACGCAGGCGTAATGGCTCGTTTGGTGAAATGCCCTGTGGCCTGAGGGTTAAAGCTAGACTTTATATGAAGAAATATTTTTATTGGAGTAATGTAGTTACATGGAGCTCTGCTATTATAAGGATGGTTGTTTTATTTGCAATCAAAGGAAATGCTTTTGAGTGTTATTTTTTTTAATAAGAACGTAAAATTATTATGTGTATCACACGAAGCTTTAATAAATAAAATACTTTCATTATGTATTAATTAAAATAATAATATATTTTAAAATAATTTGTTTGTTATCTGGATGATAAAAAATAATAAAATTACAGCAGTTGAATTGAGGTGTAACATTGTTTTATGCTAACCAAGAAGCCTTTTGAAACCAGAGATAAGTTTTCTATTTATTTTTGCTAGCAAAGTTTTTCATTAGACGGAGAAATACAGATCTCCCTTATATTTTCTTTCTTGCCCCTCCAAAAGGCAGCTAAAAATATATCAACGCAGGTGACACACATGTGTGTCTGGGAGCGACCCGTCACCTGTCACTTATATTAATCAAATATTTTATTGGCTAAGGTTCGGCAAACTTCGGGAACGATCGGCAAACATCGTGTGTTTGAATTCAAAGGTTTGGCTACTCTAGAAGATTGATTACGATGTCTGGATGATAAAAAATAATACTTATAATGACTAGCTTTTTTAATTAATCTCGAGTTTCGGTTTATTGCGTTGATAAATATGTAAACCTGATAATCTGCCGACAGTTTTATTTATTTTACGTAAACAACATAAACTCAAAAACATTTTCTAAAAAATAATTAGAAGGTGAATTCTATCAAATAAATATTAATGTTGCTTATATTTTTTTTAATTTAATGAGTTTGTCTTAAATACGTATCATCATCATCATCCACAGCCCTTGTCCTCCCACAACTGGGCATAGGCCTCCCCTTTTTCGTGCCATTTACTACGGTCTTGTGCCAGTCTCATCAAATACGTATCAAGCAATCAAACTACAAACAAATAAATACTCAAACAAACAATAAATCACAAAACTTCAATATTCAGTATAAGCATACACTTAATTCAAAACTAGTTATCATATATAAATTATAAAGTCATTTCGGTACTACAAAATCACCTTTCTTAAAACTACTATTAATCATTTCTACCAGACGCCAAATGTCAAACAAAAAACAAATGAAACTACAGAACAAAAGGTTTCAGACAATTTAAACATAAGAACAAACGCTTAGGCTGCCTTTCCACCGGAGCGGAGCTAGGCTGCGGAGCGGAGAAACTGAGAAATATTAACCAATAGGATTGCACAAAATCTGCGCTCCTCTATTTTGTGCAATCCTATTGGTCAATATTTCTCAGTTTCTCCGCTCCGCAGCCTAGCTCCGCTCCGGTGGACAGGCAGCCTTAAGCTTGACGTTGTTTTATAGAGAATAACAAATGAATGTAGCATACACATTTGGCAGGACTTTTTGCAGATTTTGATTTGAATACCAAAAGGCACAATTTTTTTTTTTTTTTTGTGACCTTGTCTTATCCCAACTTAAGGGTATTAAACTGTTTGTTTGGGCCGACTTCTGGACGTAGGCCTCTAGTGCAGCTATAATACCTGGTATTCTGCCTATCAAGTCCACCCTTGCATCCTTTTTCACGGTCTTTGAACCAACAGGCTGGTCTACCATACTACTTAGCTTTCTACTTCATCATCATCATCATCAGCCGGAAGACATCCACTGGTGAACAAAGGCCTTCCCCCTATAATAGTTCAGTCAATAAATCACCCATAAGGCGTTGTAGAGTGCGTGAGCAAGGCCCTAAGCGATTTCTTCAGAAAATTGTTCAGGGTGCTTAGAGAGTTAACATACTAAAAGTCCTGACGTCTAGGGGGTAAGGCGGAGTGGGGGACGGGGTTTAAAGTTCCCATTTTTCAGTTTTTCGCTAATATCTTTTAAACGGTGCGTCATAGAAGGACATAATTTCGATCTGCGTTATATTTTATAGATAAAGCTAATTGACATTGACGTTAATTCATAACCTAAATAATAAAATTCTAACACCGAAATCTTTTTTTTCCGGCTTTCCCAAATGAAAATAGTTTCATTTATAGATTCTAGAACTAACGCCAAATCTTTTAACATATTTTTCATTAAGGGACGCTTCAATTTGATCCCAGACAATTCTTAGTATGGAGACCTGCCATTGTCCTTTATGACTTTTTGAGTTCATATCTTATTAACCGTTTGAACTAGCTTCATGAAATTTGGGCTTCTAGATGTCCTTATGGATATAATTAAACACACTTAGTTTTATGTGTTTACGTTAAAGAGGTTTTGAGTTATAGAAGGGTCAAAAGTGGCACCAAGTGGTTCGTGTAATGATACACGTGGCGCTGGCTATCCAGTTCTTTTACTTGAACTTTGCTTGACTTACTACCGCGTGTCTAGATCCTCAAATAACGTGAAGGAAATAGTATACAAAAGGTAGTATTCAATCGAAGTAGCTTTTTTCAATTTTCACTCTTCCGGAATGTGTAGTTCGAAAATAGGTAGGAATGTGAAAAAGTGTATAAGACAAAAGTTGTACATAATTTTATAAGCTTTCATTGCGTAGAAGACTTCTTATCTCTATGACGCACCGTTTAAAAGATATTAGCGAAAGACTGAAAAATGGGAACTTTAAACCCCTCCCCCCACTCCGCCTCACCCCCTAAACGTCGGGACTTTTAGTATGTTAACTGTCTAAGCACCCTGAACAATTTTCTGCAGTAATTGCTTAGGGCCTTGCTCACGCACTCTACAATCACTTTGTTGACTGGACTATAACGCCACAATGAACGACAACTCGCCAATTGCATCGACCGGGTGCCCGCAACTTTGACGATATCGTCAGTCCACCTGGTGGGAGGCCTGCCAACCCTGCGTCTTCCGGTTCGTGGTCGCCACTCGAGAATCTTTCTTCCTCAACCCCCAGTTTACTACTTAGCATATTGATATTATTGTTGATGTAAAACAAGGAATTTTCTCATTTGATTTCATTTAATTTATCTCCAATTAAATCCAATTCTAAACATTTTCGACTAGAACTTGCTTCTTTACAATTTTTTTTAAATAATTTATTAGTTATGAAATAAAACCAAATCGGCCTTCCTGCAATAGAATTTACACTTATTGTTGTTTAATATTTATGTTAAAGGAAGCTTGAAAGTAGCCTTCGTGAATGAAAAGATAAGAGGTCACCGTTTGTCGTGGTATGGAAATGTGATGAGGAGAGATGAAAGTCACGCAACTAGACGAGTTATGAGTATGAATGTGGATGGATACATGCAGAGGAAGACCAAATAAGAGATAGGTGGATTGTGTGAAAGATGATATGAGAAAGAAAGGAGTAAATACTGAGATGACAAGTTGTAGAGATGAATGGAAGCTGAATACGCATTGCGCCGACCCCAAAGAATTGGGAACAAGGCAGGGAGATGATGATGTTGTTTAATGTTTATGAAGGACAAAATTACAAGTAGGTGCGTTTCACAAATAACGTACCTCATACCTTTTTGTCATTCGTCCTTTTCACACTTAAAACAACTAAATATACTTAAGTATGTCCTTTTGAGGTATTTAGGAGGCTGTCATTAAAGTTTTAAGCCACCCTTCGCTAGCAAAGGGTTCTTAATGAAGTAAGGCTGTGAAAAAAATATTGTGGGCCGAGGCCAAGACTTTATTAGATGCTCGAGGGAATTAATCAGGAATACTTATGGATATATTTCCTTAGAGAGAAAAAAAAATGGAAATAAATTATGAATAATTGCTTCGAATATTTTTGTTTGTTATTTAGTTTAGAGAAAAGTAAACATTGTAAAAATCAGTATACTGTGTGAGCGAAAGTAAATAAATGTGTTTTTTTTTTTAATTTCATATATATTTTTTTATAATCGTTTTTATTCTTCTTTACCTTTATACCACATTGCATTAATATTAATAAATAACGACACAGTGCAAAAAAGACAGTAATTATTTCAAGCGATTTCCCTTTCACATTTTTTTATGAAAGTACTTTACTAAGAACCAACAGAGTTCAAACATTCTCAACTTATAAATACCATATTAAAATTTCATCTACGAAGAATTCAAGCAATACAATGTCCTACGCAGTTGAACGCAGCGTAGCATACATCCTACGTAAAATTATACCCACAGTCACGTAGCAGATGCTACGCCGTAGCACACAGCTACTGAGCCCAGCCTTGGAATTCCAAGCTTTGGTCCTAAATTGAAATTCCTTGCGTTACTTAGGAACAAAAAACTGGGATTATTAAACTAGCTTGAGCACGCGAGTTTGCTCACGGGTTTGACTTTTAAGCTTTTCATTAAGTTCTTGCGAAGTTAATATTAGTTCAGATATTCTGTGTTTCTTGTTGTAGTTTGAGCAGATATATTATTAAAATAATATTTGTAGGCAAGTTATTTATATGATAATTTTATGTCATGATTTACAAAAACAAATTATCTTTAGCCCCAGATCAAAATATGTACCTAAATCATGTCTTGAAGCCAACAGAACTTTTATAACAAAACGAAATAAACTTATCTGGATATTACTTTATTATTTAAATAACATATATGATTATTAGTTTACCCGAATTAAAACTTGTAATTTATAATTTTATTCCTATAGCAGGATAATGGCCCAATATGTTGCATGCATCAACTCAATAAAAAACAAATGACGATACATCAAAGTAACATCATAATTAACAATTTTATTCGCTTCAGCGCAGTAACGAAAATTGATGCCCAGAAACGGGGTATAATAAAATTTTAATCGCACTATATCTATATATCTATCTATCTATAGATTTATAATTGGTATTCAGTATGTGTCGTGGGAGCAATTTATTATACAGACAATGGTCCACTATCTTATTGGCTTATCTTAGGTTAGGGTAATATGGTATACTAGTTGGGGTTACTGGGTTTGCTTTACGATTTAATTTTATAGTACCTTGAAATAAAACTACTTTTTACGGATTTTTTCGCGGTTTATATTAAGATTTTAAGTCCCGACGTTTCGACACCTTTGCAGGTATCATAGTCACGGGCAGACTGAGGTGGTGTTCGTCTTGACGGTTTATAGTACCTTCTTCTGCTTATATACTTCTCTCACTCATTTATGGAAGCATAAGCATCATTTAAAGAATAAGGTGCAAAAGTACATAATAAAATTCTTTTAATTCAATCAAGTAAAAAAGATGGAACTTAACATAATTTTTCCCAACGTAACAAGTTTTTGTAATATTCCGCTTTGAGATGAATTTGATATGAGCACATTCAAATTAATTAAAATGAATAAGATTTTTTAATTTCGTATCCGATAAGAAATTCATAAGCAATCTTTACTTTCTAAATTAAGTAAGTTATTCTTACTTCTTATTGCTCCATCAAATGAAAAATTAAATATCTTTGACTCTAACATTTATAACTTACAAACAAACATTCTCTAGTGTTTATATTATTAGTAGTGAACCAAACAATGTCTTAATTAATGTGACTATGTAATCAGATTGGTTCAGTATGCGGCGTTCCATTATATTGGTGTATCTTATATGAATGATGTTTGTTTAAACAATACATGTAGGTATGTAGCTATTTTTTTAATATATAGGAAAGATTTTTTGGACAGTTACTCATCAAAAAATAAGAAACTATACACTGTACATCCTCTTTTATATTTTCAAAATTTTTTTTTATCTATATAAACTTGCGTGCACGTAGTTAGGTCGAGTTATAATACAAAATATAGATTATTAAAATATTAAACTCACTATTGCATCCTAGGCAAACCTATAGCTAACACCTATATTACCTTGCATGTAGTTGGGCCTACTAACCATACCCAATAATTCATCCATATTCCCGTTTATAAAACCAACTACCAAGTTCATCCAATGATTGATTTGATCAGCAACGGCAAAAGGCTTCCCAATTCAGGCAACAACCACGTCCAAACGATATAGGTTTTACGGCAAACCCGGCAAATTGGGAGAATTTACTCGGCGATTTTATCGTCAAAGCCTCAACCAGCCCACGCCTTCAAAAATAAAAATAGAGTTATTTACCTAGTTTATAGAAGGTACACGTAAAGTTTTTATTTACTTAGATGAATAGAATAAATGAAACGTTTACCTGGGTATCTTTAAAGGAAATGATCGATTGCTTAGCATAAAGAAAAAAAAATCAAGGAGTTATTGGATTCAAATGGTTAAGTAACAGATCTGTTTTTCGAATACATGCAATTAATAACAATTTCTTACAATTACGAATAAAGTAAGGTAACATTTTAGATACTTGTTAAAGTCACTGCCTGTAGAAACTGCCAAAAAAAATGTGCATTAGAACATAAAACATTCAATTATTAAAAGCATACTGCAAACACAAAAAAAGTTGAGCTAGTTTAATATAAATTGAAAGATCAACATTTATTGTATCCATAAGCTTTTTATAAACTTACTTCTACTTACCAGTATTCATGCTAGTCTTAGTTAGTAGCAAGTTAACATTCCATATGACACAGCTTCCATGCGTTGACCCACGTGATGCGGCCATCATTTTTCTACATAAACTTTATGAACCGTTCTTATCAGTGACAGTTCAAACGCGCGGGGAACCGCACGCGCGCACTGAGTAAAAATGAATTCGAACGTAGTAAAATGTAGCTTGTGCAATATTGTAATTAATGAAGTGCTCGCTTTCGTGCAGAATAAAATCAGTGTTATGGACGAAATTACGCTCGTCAGGATATGTGATACAGCTTTCTCCGATGAGGAAGTGTTAGCTGCCAAAAAGTTATTATTTGAAGCGGTACCAACGAAAAAAATGAAATCTAGAAGAAAAGAAGGGAAGTCCAGTAGGGATTTACAAGATATTATTGAGTTAATAAAGCATACAGAAGCTTCAGACCCAGAGAAGCTTCCCATTTTTGTCGCAAAAGATTTGCATAGACTACCGCCGGTCACTTTTGACCACTTAGATGCAACACGAGTGCTAAGAGATATATTAATTTTACAGGAAGAAATAAAGTATTTAAAGACTGAGTGTGTCATGAAAGAACAGTTATGTGAATTTCAAGTTGCTATGCGAACGCAATCATTGAGTGAGTTTGACTTCAATCCTGTAAATGACAAGAGAGGTGGACATCTGTTAGAAAAATTTGAATATGAAAGTGGGCCAATGGGTTTAAGCCACATTACATTGGACTCAAATAATGAAAATGATAAAGGCAATAATTCACAGTCATTAGAGAAAATACCGGTAGAAGTCGCAAACAATATAGCGCATACCCTCGTCAATAAGTCGTCAACATCTGTTAGGCGCAGTGAACCGGTTGTTATTACTCATCGCGACACTTGCAGGCGTGTGGAGGCCCAAACCGCGATTACGAACGCAAAACCGGTATCTTTAAGTGCGCGTGCAGCCAACGTAACCACTACGACTGTCGCGTCTCACTCACTAATCGACAAATGTGTGAATCACAGCGAGAACGTGTGCGCGGGCGGAGATATAGCCATCGCGCAATCGAGATTATCTGTAGCGGACGTACTAAAAGCGAGTAGCGAATGTAAGCAAAAAGTAGAGGATGTTGATGAATGGACTAAAGTTCAATATAGAAAGAAGCGAAGGAATAGATTCATCAGTAACACTGGAAAGGCTACTAGTGATTCTAATAGTATGTTTAAAGCAGCGCAAGTAACTAGAATACCTTTATATATATCTAATGTGTGTAAAGAATCAAGGGAAGAGGATATTAAACAATACATTTGGAATAAAACTCAGGACTCAGTCACATTAGAAAAAATAAATATGAAGAAAAACAAGAACTACAATTCTTTTATATGTTATGTCTCCAGCTATAAACTACGCTTATTTCTAAATGATGAAATGTGGCCCGATGGCATTTGTTTTAGGCGCTTTGTACAGTTTCGTAGCAAAGGGAGCAAGGAGAACGCATTGGAAAAAGGGTCAATAGACTTAAAACTAACATGATGAACAAAACAACTAAAAACAGAAATACGAAGTTTGTGACATTCAACTGCAAATCCCTAAAAAGATCTATTGAAAATGTTAGGTACTTATGCAAAACAGCCGACATAGTGGCATTGCAGGAGACGTGGCTGCTGCCTCATGATTTATCCGTGCTTGGAAATATACATGACCAGTTCGAATATACTGGAAAATCGGCTGTGGATACGTCTGCAGGAATCCTCACAGGACGACCATACGGTGGAGTGGCAGTTTTATGGCGAAAAGGAATTTTCAAATCTGTTTCTGTTGTGGAGTGTAGTAGTACTCGCATATCAGCTATTAAAGCTTGTTTAGAAGACCGCGCAATATTAGTGTTCAGTATTTACATGCCAACTGATTCGACGGAAAATCTTCTCGAATTTACTGAGTGTTTAAGTGAATTAAGTGCGGTTATTGAAGCTAGCGATGTTGAAGCTGTTTACATGATGGGAGATTTTAACGCCCACCCACATCAACCGTTTTGGAATGAACTCTGTAACTATAGCACAGATCAACTGTGGATATGTGCCGACACGGAATCGTTAGGCATAGGGTCTGATAACCACACGTATGTTAGTGACATGAATGGGAGCAGGCGCTGGTTGGATCATTGTTTTGTTACCCAGGCTGCCTGGCAAACTGTAGTGAGTGTTAACATTGAGTATGACGTTTTTTGGTCTGATCACTTACCGCTGGCCATCGAGTGCAACTTGTGTACAGTTGCCCAAAAATCGGTTCGCAATAAGTCGCTATGTGACAAAGTAAAATGGCAAGAACGTGACAGTGATCAGATTAGGGAATATCTTGAAATCTGTAATCGTGAATTCCGAAGTATGCACTTTCCTGAGCTTTTTACGAAATGTGCTGATATATGTTGTAATTCTGAGGAACACAGACGTGGCCTTGATAGTATGTATAAAAGCATTGTAGAGGTTATGTGCAACGCAGCCATAAAGACACACAAAGGTGACCAGCCGCGAGGTAAAAAACGCGTAATTGGGTGGAACAAGTACGTCCGCGCTGCGCACTTGGAGGCAAGGGAGAAATATCAGGTATGGATTCTTTGTAATAAACCCAATTCCGGCAGAGTTTGGGATGAGATGCGAGAAAGCCAAAAGATTTTCAAAGGAAAACTGAAATGGTGTCAAAATCACCAAGAACAAATAAAAATGGACATCATATCTTCTCACAGATCATCAAAGAACTTTAGCCGATTTTGGAAATCCACAACTGGCATTGATCTCAAGCCAGCCCTTCCGGTGACGGTGGCGGGCTGTAACACAGCTAATGGTATAGCGAATATTTTTAAAGACCATTTTCGCGTCACCTCGCCGCTGGGCCCTTCGAAAGGGGTGGTCGATGCTGAGATTAGTCAGAACAGCCCTGTTATCAGATTTAAAGCTAAGCAAATATCTAGCGTTATACGAAAAATGACGGGCGGAAAATCTCCAGGCCATGACAGCCTCAGTATCGAACACCTAAAATATGCGGGGTTCCATTGTGCTCGGGTGTTGTCTATGTTTTATTCGCTTTGTATCAGTCACTCTTATCTACCATCAGATTTAATGAAAACACTAGTTGTACCAATTATAAAAAATAAGACGGGTGATATCACAGACGTGAATAATTATAGGCCTATATCGCTCGCTACTGTGATTGCCAAAGTATTTGACGGTTTGCTGGATAGCATATTGGATAAATTCGTAAATCTACATGACGCTCAGTTCGGGTTCAGGCCAGGACTTTCTACTGAAAGCGCAATATTAAGCCTAAAGCAAACCGTTAGATATTATACGGATAGACACACACCAGTTTATGCGTGCTTCCTTGACCTCTCCAGGGCTTTTGACCTTGTGTCATATGAAATTTTGTGGGAAAAGCTCAGGGAGGCATGCATACCTGCTGAAATAATTCGTGTGTTTCAGTATTGGTACTCCAACCAGGTGAATAACGTGAGATGGCAAAATACCCTTTCTGATACTTACAGACTGGAATGTGGGGTGAGGCAGGGGGGACTTACCTCACCGAAGCTTTTCAATCTGTACATAAATGAGCTGATAGCTGGGCTCAGCAGCAAGCGTATCGGATGTTGGATAGATGACACTTGTGTCAATAACCTTAGCTACGCAGATGATATGGTGCTGCTGGGCCCAACTGCCAGCGCAATACGGGAACTTTTAGACTGCTGTACCAAATACGCAGCAAGCCACGGACTGCTGTACAACTGTAAAAAGAGTGTCTACATGATCTTTAAGGCCGTCGGCAAACAATTATCTCTTGAGCCAGTTATTACACTCAATGGACAGGTAATGCAAAGAGTGACACAATTTAAATATTTAGGGCACTGTGTAACGGACGACCTTAGGGATCATGCAGATATTGAGCGGGAACGCAGAGCTCTAGCTGTCAGAGCTAATATGTTGGCCCGCAGATTTGCTCGTTGTAGTAGGGATGTAAAACTAACTTTGTTTAAAGCGTATTGCCAAACCTTCTACACGAGTAGCCTGTGGGTCAGTTATACGCGTGGAGTATTGGATAAGCTGCGAATTCAGTACAATAACAGCTTCAGAATGCTTTTGGGCTTGCCGCGTTTCTGTAGTGCCTCGGGCATGTTCGCACAGGCTCACACCCATGACTTTTACGCCATGGTGAGACTAAAAACAGCCTCACTTTTGTATAGGGCGCGGTCTGGCTCAAATGGCATTCTGAACATGCTAACTAATAAACTTGACTCACCTATACTACAACATTTTATGCGAATACTGGTGAGGCAAGAATAATGTATGTTCCTATTATTCTATGTCATGTGTGTTTTACTAACATAGTTTTATAAGTGTTCTGTAACTAACCCATGGACCTCTGTTGTCTGATAAATAAATGAATTATTAATTATTATTATATTATTATCTCTCGCCCTTAGAGCTTGAATGAACAGAAATGCTCACAAGGGGATTCATGAATTCTTTTTAATCTTGATAAATTATTATGTTGCTATTTAATGAGTTGTAACAGACAGTCATTGCGAAGCTTTCGATCTTTCAGTCTGTGAGTTGTTTGTGCTATTTGAGATATAGTTAGAATCTAGATATCTACCCTAGTTTTAAGGATATACAAGTTTTTTTTTTTTTAATTTTAAGAATGTTCATGTTTTAAGTGACAGTTACTAGTAAATAACGAAAGGACCGCCTTTGTTTTATGTCTCGCACAATAATTGAAATAGCCAAATCTTGCGTGGGAAAATCAAAACAAGACTACACTGCTAATAGCGTACAATAATGTTTTTGTTTACAATCATTTAAATGATGTATCATATTTTAATACGTTCCATAATTGGTCGGTGCTATAATTATCCATTAAATAATATAGTAACCATTCATTCAGTATAATACAGTAACCTATTCAACTGAACCCCGAACACAGACACCGTACAATGTACAATGTGTTGCCCGCATTCTGTTGTCGACATGAATACCGTTTTTGCTATCGCTACCAACCATCTACTGCGAACAAAACAGGTTAGTTTGGGAATTTACTGTAAATTCTGTTAATATACTAAGATTTGGATAGTTACGTTTACAGACATAAATACAATTATTTTCTGTCTTTTATTCAAATCTTGTGCTGATAAGCGGTAGTTTGGGGTGAATTGCAACTGCAGAAGTTACCACATTTTTAACTAATATAATTATAAATTGGCTGTACTATAAACAAGCTATGTCCGAGGTTCTACCCGCGTCAGTACGTTGTTACCGTTTCCATTGTTTTATTTATTAATTTATTTGGGGCGAAGACGAATCCGACGAAATAAATTAAGGATCATTTTATTAGTCCACCTTTTTTGGTTTTATGGTAGTACTGAAAAGCAGTTAGAACTAATAAGTCTTGTACTTATACACCACAGAACTTTGAAAACCTACTGTTACATACATAACACCGCGCTTCTTTTCTCGGAGGAATAAGTAGAGACCACATCTTTCCATTTCTTATGATCGTGACATATTTTTATATAATAATATACTCTTATCACGTGCGATATTCGTCTGCATCATATCCCAAGACTCAATACTTCTACCCAGAAAATTCTTATAAATAAATAATACAAATTGTAACACAGGAGAAACGGTCGGCTTTTACTGACGGATGCACGTATATTTTGAATACATACATATCACAGATAAAATATACTAGAAAGAATAAAAAAAATATTATGTTAATATTAACCCAAATTGGGTTCCTAATAGACGAAGACCGCGTGGAAGACCCAGGCGGAGATGGAGGGATTAACTGGACGCATACGGGAAGGACTGGCAACAATTAGCCAACAATAGAGACTTGTGGAAGGAGGAAATGGAGGCCTTTGCCCTGCAGTGGGACAGTTCAGGCTTTAAATAATAATAACAATATGTTGCTAAAACAAAGGTTTGTCTATTTGGTATAAATAACTCTGTTTATCTGTTACGCCTTCAAGGCAATATCACTGAACAAATTGATTTAAAAGTTAGTTATCGATGCGCTTGTATCTTAAAGTCTTAAGAAATTACTTGATTTTTTCTTGCTGCGATACCCGACACCTTTGCGTAGCCTCGGAAAATAGCTAATCTCTTCATAAATGCAAATAGTATTCTTTTTTATTAATAAGATAAGATCTAAAACAAAAATACAGCTAGAAATTCTCAAATAATGTATTTCCCTTATGAGAAAACTGTAAACATTTCCCATACAACACAAATAGCCTTTACTTTTCAAAGCAATTTTCCAGTTACGTCACAATGCTTTAGCTTATAACATTTGGCTTCGATTTTACAGCTGTTGACTCAAATCCGGACATCCGCAACGCTGGGCACAGAGGCTACATGCTATTGTTTCAGTCTATCGGCTAACATCGGTAAATACAAATAAATAGAAAATTGTTTTAGTATAAGTTGTAGTAGTAGTGTATATTATTTAAATTGTATATCTTTTTTCCAAACAACTTGGTTTTCTAGTTTTTCTATATACTGTATAATTTTTTAAACTATCCCGCTGCATGTTTATAGTAATATTATAGAACGGGGATTAGCGCGTACATGCATAAATAGTTTTAATGCTTGACGTTTCGACCGGGTTACACCGGCCGTAGTCGCAAGCAGACTCGTGTGTACGCGCTAATCCCCGTTCTATAATATTTCTATATACTGGTCAAACTTAAACAAAATACAAAGAAATTGGTGACAATAACCCAAAAATACAAAAATAATGGCAAAAAAATCCAGTTACATGGGATCTTTTTGGAGGTGTTAAGGTGCTCTTCCTTTTTGTCTACAAAAAAATGATGGACAATCAAAAACTTTTGATAAATACTATATTTAGCTCTTCCATTTTATTATATGTAGATGGACAAAGAAAACACTTTTATGAAATACTATCTAAACTATTGTCAGTCACCGATGGCCGACGGGGCTTGTAAAACTACCTTCATCTGACGCAAAAAAAGTAATTTAATCGCTTAACCATGATGAATAAATATTTTTCTTTCTTTCTTTCTGCTTTTGTGTATAAAGCCAACTTCTTAGACATTGGAAACCCGATCTTTCATTAGTGGATCCATTTTAATCAAAATATGTCAAAACCTCGAAGTAAATAATGGATGTATTCTTATCAAGGTTATTTTCAAATCCCAACATTACTTGCAACCTAATTTGATTAAACCAGGTGAATATTGATATCACACATATTCATAGAATGGAATCTGATCAATCATGTATCCATAACGGCGAGGTGTCTCTCTGACGAATAAAGATGAATATAATACATACCTCTAATGTATTCATCAGAGTACGAATCTTTTTTTTTTTATAAATAATAATACCAGCCTATAAACGTCCTATTGCTGGGCACAGGCCTCTTCTCATATAGAGAAGGCACGAGCGTTGATAACCACGCTTGCACAATCGCGGATTGGCGATTGCAGATTCCAAATTTTGGAATCCAAGTGTCCTCACGATGTTTCCTTTCGCCGTTTGTGAGAAACTTTAAAATACGTTTTTAAGGACATGGTAGAGGACACAAGACTGAACTGAATTTGTATTGTTTATGTACTGAGGCCTTTTGACAGAAGTCAAAGTATGGGTTAGGAAAAGGACCTCCTTCATGCACAAAAGGCCTTTGCAGCGAATAAAGTAGACGAGACCAATTGCACTGATTTATTCAAGCATCCTTTAAGTTCGGCGCCTCACCCAAGGCGGAAGTATAAAGTACATGATCAAAAATTTGTTTCTCAGGTTTCGTTTTCGTTTAATTTCAGACATTGAAATAAAACTACGTTTTGCCCGTGAACATGATACCTACAAAAGAGTCAAAACGTTGGACCCTAAAATTTAAAATAAACCTCGACAACATCCGTAAAAAAGTAGTTTCATTTCAATACATCCTTTTTTCATTTTTTACCGCATTGCTTACAATAGTTGAATCCGATAGCCACACAATTATACAATTAACCACTAAGCAAGTTTAGAGCAATTCTATACATAAATGATTGTATGACTATAACTGGGACCATTGTTGAGTTTGAATGAGGTTTCGATGCAGTTGGGCTGCGTATTTAGAACAATCGACTCTAATGCAGTTGTTAACTGTTAGATTGTTGGCTCATTCGTATGCAGTTGCGGGGTTTTGTTCTCCGATATTTTTGCATAATGCAGTTCTGCAAATAAGTATAGACTTATGAGAATAAAACACACGCAACGTAAAAATATCAGAAGATTAAGTTGTTTACTTTGAGAGCTTAACGCCAAACTTTTTGGACAAACTTCCAACTTGTTGTATTTTTTTATAAAAATGTTTTATTTCAAGAAAAATATTACAACGCTTGTCTTAATTATTAACTATTAAAGTTAAAAAAAGATATGGGAATGAAATTCATGGCACAAATATTTAAGAATAGATATTGGGTGTATAAGGACTCATTTAGATATGGCCATATGGCATATGGACCCATAATGTATCCCTAAGCTGCAGTTTGCCACAAATAATGTCGATATTTTTTTTGGAAAATTCACTAAAGCATTAGAATACAAATGTGATAAAAAGCTGTAACACAAAAGTATCTTTCTTGTTATTTATAAAAAAAAAACACATTTCAGATTGTTTTTTATTTAAGGACAAGAACATAATAAATTATTACGACAGATAGTATGCGTAGTTACGGACTATACATACTTAATAAAATATAATGTACTATAACTATAATGGTCGTCATTTTATATTCTACATACAATCTTCATAAAAATATGCTTTTATTACTTGACACCCACTCAAAACATTATGAGAATAACACAATAAATGTTTATATTATATTCTAGTCTATGAATAGAAATATCTGTATTAATGTATAACGATCACACTTGGTACACACTACATAAATTAAAAAAGAAAGAAAAAAGTCTCAAACGAATCTAAGAAAAAACCGACTTCAAAATAAGTCTCATATTTATTTCGGAACTCTGAGGAACCCCTACGGAACCCACTGTTAAAACCGGACCGAAACTTAAAAAAAAAACATCAACATCGGTCTTCCCAGTCATATGTAGTGATAAAAAAATACAGTCGAATTAAGTAAACGTCATCTATAAATATGTATTATTTCTCTTCTTACTTCTGTGTGTGTACATAAATTATTAAATAAATAAAAAATAAGTAAATTCCCCTGCTTTGAAGTCGGATAAAAATAGTAACATTAAATACTGCTGACTATAAATATAATTTAGTAAACCAGCCTGATATTCTCAGTCGTTATTTAAAAGTCAATCAGTCATTATTTAAGTTAGTTCCTGCTCAGTGACGTCACTAGATTACCACCTCTATTACCACGTAATCAGTACACCACGTTACCATGGCAACTAAAATCACGAATCCCTGTAGATCATGTCGTCACCACAAATCTTGTGACTCGAAGGGATTTGCTCGCGGTTACGGCTGACGACGTACTTAGCAATTTTTCCTGTTAAGTATTGCTAGGGTAGCCATTTAACTAACATTTTAAAATAAAAGTTACAGGAAGTGGTATTTTTAATGTTTTTGATAAATACTAAATTGCCTAATCAAGTAAATACCCTATTTAAAGATACAAAATGTGGCTTTTATAGTTTTAGTAGCATTTTCAAAATAAGTGTAATAAATAACAAGCGTATAAAAACAAAAAACTTGCGACTGCAAAGAAAAGCTAAATAAAGTTATGATATAAACTCGAAATAGGAAAGAGTGCCTTTTTTTATGTTTTCCTTTTTACTTTTAATTCGCAAGAAGCAAAAACTGGCCACATATAAAAGACTTTCTCAAAAGCGGATGCAAATAAAGTGAAACTAGGTTCAAAGAATAATGAAAGAAAAATTATGTGTTTTCATAATGGATTCAAAAAGTCCTGTTATTTTTGTGTCCTTGCCAAAGTTTGGGTAAGAAACTTCATGTACCAACAATCTGGTGTTTCATAAAGATAAAGGTCATGTTGTATACTTCTTTATGTATATTTCTGTCTCCACAGTTTTAATAAAATGTTGTATGTAAAAGAGTGATGAGCATTTGCACTTTTAGCTTGATATGTCTTGATAATAATTTGCACTATTGTATTAAAAAAGGCTAGGTGAAAAAAAATAATAATTTTATTACAAGTTGATGTTTAATTAATATTATGTTTATTAGTTCTTTTTTTAAAATAAAAGTAAAGTAATTTAAATAGTGTAATATATTTTTTAACAATTACAAAAAACAATATAGCACAGCAGCCTAACCACTAACTACTACATAATACTAAAATTATCCAAAAAACTAATAACTGCAATTGCTAAAAACACACATTCAATTGAGACAAACAGCTTTTTACAGTAGCAGAAACCTATACAATTCTCTTTATATAAAATAAATGATATACCTATTACATAACAACCACTGAAGCCCCTTTTCCGTAAGATGTGATAAATGATTCCTGTACAAAAAATGGTCACCCTTTTAGTTGAAAAGGTGAACAAACTTGTCCCAAAGATTTCCGCCTGAATTATGCGATGCAGGTGTCGTTTCACACTCTCAACCGACTTCTTCCGAAGTTGGGCGAAGTTTGCCGAATCGCTAATCAGTAGGTATCATTCTGGGATCTGAACAAAGTACCTATAAAGTTAGCTAGTGACCTAATAAGTATGTAAGTATTACTGCTGAAAAATGATCTTCTTTTTTTGGAAATGTGTGAATTTATTTATTAATAATAATAATAATATCACCACGCCTGTATCCTCGAAGGGTTAGGCAGAGGTGTAAAAATGTACACCCACAGTTCGCCGATATGTTTAGGTCCCATGTAATAGGGGGCGAGCCTATTGCCACTAACCGGGCACAAATCCAAACTCCGACCTGCTACTGAGAATTTCATAGAAAAACCCAATGACACCTTGGTCGACTTGGGAATCGAGCCCAAGACCTCTAGCGTAGCAGTCGCGCTCAGCGTCACTAGGCCAACGAGGCAGTCTCTTATTAATAAGGAATTTAGTTTAAAAAAATACTTTTATCATTTTACTGTTCTATAGCTGACTTTGCTAAATATAAAGTGCTTTATTTTGACCTAAAATAAATAATAATAATAATAATTCCAGCCTATAAACGTGTGGGACGTGCTGGGCACAGGCCTCTTCTCATATAGAGAAGGCACGATCATTGATCACCACGCTTGCTCTCTGCGGGTTGGCGATTTCAGATCCCTTATCCAGATTTATTTTTACCTAGTCAGTAATATTCTTTATTTTGGATTTATTTTCTTTTAATAAATATATTTATACTATAATTTTATTGTATTCCAAACGTACTAATAGGTGTCAAATAAAAAACAACCGCGAAAGCAATGTGTCTTTGTAACACGTGTGCTAAATGCATTTGCAAGAAAATAATTCAAGTTTTGGTCTAAATTCCCGTGTATTTTTATATTTTTAACACATTTTTCCTCGTTTGTCACGTACTGTCGTAACAAAGAAAATTAAAAAAATAAACATATTTTCATTTTGCTTTTATGTCCAAACATTTTATAACCTAAAAATCCGTTATATTTTAAAATAACGTCAGTAAATGTGGATATTCTTCTGTATGTTGGCCTCACGCCAGCATTCGTTTCTTATTTCCTATTCCATTTCGTCTGATCTTATAGCACTCTGTTCAAATGCAATCCTTCAAAAGGTTAAGATATTTCCTCTTGAAGTAAAAATGATTTCCTTGAAAGAATCACTTCGATTTGATTAGGAAGTTTCTAGAAAATTGTAGCTGTTTTCTTGTAGATTGTTTGTAGATTTGTATTGTAGATTGTCTCTATTTAAGAACCTGATTACTAACTGTGTGTTATTATGTGATGATGAGATTTTTTTTTTAATATTTATTATTATTATATTGTTTCGCAAAAATGTTTTATATGTTAAATGAATGGACCCAATGATCCGAATGCCTTGATAGTCTAGCAGTTATTTGATGATTGTGTTTTGTTTATATCTTTATCTGTGTATTTTTTTTATATTTACGGTAGCAATGTGAGGCACCAACTCTTAATCTTGGAACTTATCGAAATGCTGCAAATGACTGTCTGTGTGAATCACTGATAATTAGATTTTCTGTGGTTTGAAACACGCGAAAAGCACTAACTTAAGAAGTTGGATTAGATTTGTGACATATTATTTTTGTCCGTGTAAACTTTGTATGAACAATTTAATTAGTTTATATGTTCATGTATTTGGTCTAAAGTATCAAACATATTTTAAGTTAATTGTCCCTAGAAGGTTTGAGTCCTTAATAAAAACTCAAATTTAAAAAAATGTACCAAATTATAATTTCTCTAATAATTACTCTATCCGGCAATTTGCAGTCTTGAATTAAAAGCCTTTATTCTGTTTTTCATTTTTACTCAGGGCCCATTTAATGTGGTAAAATTTTAACCAAATACACTGTAGTGCATTTCATTTGCATATTTAAAATTCAGAGCGGTGAGGCAGTGAAATGTGCGAGAAAATAAATTACTCTTTGTTTTATAGGTACGGGAGGAATGTCAAATAAACATTATTTTGTTTTCTAGTGTACCTGCCTTTGTTATACTTACTAGACAAGGTTTTTTGGAACTATTTAATCTAAGTAGGTTTATAATAATAATAATAACAGTAATCCCTTTTGTCAGATATAAATCCATAGAATTGTTAGTAACACAGAAATGCTTATGAGAAACTATTATAACACATCATCATCACGCCTTTATCCCCGAAGGGGTAGGCAGAGGCGTACCAATGTACACCCACAGTTCGCCGATATGTTTTAGGTCCCATGTAATAGGGGGCGAGCCTATTGCCTCTAGCCGGGCACAAATCCAAACTCCGACCTACTACTGAGAATTTCATAGAAAAACCTAATAACACCTTTTTCGACTCGGGAATCGAACCCAAGACCTCTAGCGTAGCAGGCGCGCTTAGCACCACTAGGCAGAAACTATTATAATGTTACTAATGACAAATATCATGTGTTTGACAGGATTTCTAACTGACTCTGTTGCGGTTTTTTAGTTTAGTGACGTGATCGAGATGGTCCTTACAATAGCTTCAATTAACAAAAATCTCTTAAGTACTTACAATCTTAACTATCAACTTCCTAGATGGGATTTCGAAATTTATTTGATTTATAACACAGATTCGGCATGGCAGAAGTAATGTCAATTAATCGATGGATGAATTAGATATTTATTATTTGCGTTCCTGCGGGATAAGGATTGGCCCTATCCCATAATAATCCCTAAAGGATAATCATAAAAACAATAATTATCCAAAATGGCGGCGATGTGGTTCGCCACCCATCACGTCTCGTTCCTCGCGGGGGCGAAATGTGGGCCACGGAGAGCCGTTTCGCTGCGTTGAATGCAAGAGGAGGAATGGATAGGTGCATGAAGTGTGTCAGATGATGGATGTCGAGAAAAAATAAAGAAAGGTATGCTGAGATGGTTTGGCTATGTCGAAAGAATGAATGAAGAACGATTGACGAGAATTGTGTATAAGGCGAGTGTAAATAAAAAGAGGCCAGGTCAAGAGTACCATAAACCGAACAGTATGTATGAAGGGAATAATAAAAGTGGACAAAACGAAACAAGTGTGCGAGGATCGTAGCAAGTGGAAAGAAGTGGTCTCTGCCTACCCCTACAAGGGAAAGAGGCGTGATTATATATGCTTTTTAAACGTAATGGAAACTGTACTAGAAATAGCAGACCAGCTACAATCAGAGCAACAATAATATTTGAGTAACAATAACATCTGAAGTTCAACATTACAGAGACTTTGTGCATTAGGTACTGTGTTCACTACTGCCAGTTGTCACCTTCGTTAGCTTTGAGTCTGTATCTAGTTTGGGTTTCCTATAGAGTTTGTAACTTCCGTGTATTAACTCACTAACTCTTTTACTCTGGATTTTCATTCAGCCTACTTTTCCCACAAAACGTGTAAAGATTAATGAATGTACAGTAACAAAGTTAAGTTTTATCTTAATCAAGTTTAATCAGGCGGCGTGGATTACAAAATGAGTTAACTTTAATTACGAAATTAAGTTACTTCTGTTAATTATGTGGCTTGTCAGTTAAGTAACTTAAGTAAAGTTACTTTTCGGTTGGTTTTGACATTGTGTAATAGCTAGCTGAGCTATGTATTTAAACAGAAGAAGGATTATATTTAACTAGCAGGCATTAAAAAGAACAGACAATGTTGCTTAAAAAAATAAACTGAAGTACAATAATTATTGTTATACAGGATGTTAAAAAAACCCTGTCCGACCCGAAATGGTGATAGGCTTCACAATCGTATGATCGGACAGGGTTTTCTTAACACCCTGTATATTCAATAATTATTAACTTTAAATTAATTACCCTTACATTTTTTAAATGATTGTTGAACAAAAAGATAAAAGTAATATATTTCAAACAGCAATTTTCGCTGGATAAATTAATAAATGAGTATTTTTTATGTGTTATGAATTAATAAGACATATGTAATAAGACCCATATTCCTCTATTCCCCAAAATATATCACAACCCAAAACCTACTCAAAACCTCATCCCGACTCAAGTTCAAAAGTATTAACATCGAACCAAAAACTTAACCAACTACTTAAAGGACAACCGGATATTAATATCAATTTGTAATCCTTCCAGTTAATCTGCAGCTAATCCCTGGACAAACTAATTTACATCGACCGTTAATGGCCGTTCAACCGTTATAATTTAATTTGGGTTTAAATGTTACGGAAATTCACTCTTAAGCTGACTTTATTTACTAGTAACTTATTGAACATTTTAAGGTCCTGTTTACGGAAGAAGGTTTTAGTCTTTACTTTTAATGATACTGCCTTGTTGGCCTAGTGGTGCTAAGTGCGCCTGCTACGCTAGAGATCTTGGGTTCGATTCCCAGGTCGACCAAGGTGTTATTGGGGTTTTCTATGAAATTCACAGTAGCAGGTCGGAGTTTTGATTTGTGCCCGGTTAGTGGCAATAGGCTCGCCCCCTATTACATGGGACCTAAACATATCGGCGAACTGTGGGTTTACATTGGTACACCTCTGCCTTACCCTCCGGGGATACAGGCGTGATGATATGTTATGTTTCAATGATACCTAATTTTTGACACTAAGCAAACATGATGATCAGTGCTCATTCCTTCTCTATAATCGAAATAGCCTGTGCCCAGTAGTGAGACGTTTATAGTCAGGTAAAATTGTTATTGTTATTGAATATTATTTAATCCTATGTCTTTAGTACATTAAACTTATTGTAACTAATATTAATGCGCCTTGGAAATATGAATAATATCTAACAACGACTAATATCTTTTCTTGTTTATTGTGTTGGCTTAGTTTTTTTTATTATTGTAAATATCTTAAGTTTAATTTTTAAATGTAATGATGCAATAAAAATTTACTATTTTACAACGACATTTAAAAGAAGCTTGATATTGTCCACCTCTTTAGTAAATAAAAGCTTCTCTTATGTAGAAATTAACGGGTATTTATTACCCTATTTGATAACTGCGGAAAATAAAATTACAAATGAAAATCGTTTTCAAATTTCCATTATTATTAGTTACATAATTCCCCTGTACGAATAGCAGCCACCAATATGCCTAGCGTGGATATTATACCGACAATATTACTTAATATTATTGTAATGGCTTTCCATTAAAATCATAAAGTTTCGCATTCAAATGATCCAATTATATTTAATTGAATCGCACATAACCATAATTGAATATTGAATTATAACCTTAATCGAACTTTTCCATTTGGCATTTAAACTTTATTAATTTACTTTTTATTATTGTTCTCAATTAAGATGGAAACATTCGGGTTTTGTAAGATGAGCGTACACGCGTAATTTTAAAATAAAAAAGCTTGCGTTCTTTCATAAATGATTAAGAATAATAATTTTCTAAATATTAATAAAATAATATGTAAGAGTAACCAATCATATCTGTTTAACAAATGTACACGTGCTTACGATTATAATTCACTACATTATCAAAGTCTTCAATAAATATATTTTTAACAGAGCTGCGTGTTTGACTTTGCTATTTAAACAAAAATCAGTATCCATCATCGACGTATGATATGCATAGACTGCTACTATCGCTAGGTTCCCCTATTGTGCCAAGCGAGAGCAGTTTTTAGTCTGATCCTAGTACATTTCGTTTTTCATTTAAGTTAATTTTCGCGCAACGAGAAACTTATATAAGAAAATATCGATGATTTTGACATTGTTAGGATAATATTAGTGTTTTAGATAGATTTTTTAAAACGGCAAGCTCCATCTTCATACATAATTCACGACAACACTTGTTCACACTAGTGCTTACGGTTTAAACTCTGATAGGTTCACTCTATAGTTTCAAACGCAACCTCGTTGGTATCCATATAATTACACGTTAAAAACTGACACGAAAATTGGTAACTTTATCGATACTGTATTACATCACCACTAATCGGGTACACCAGTTATTTTTTAGTACTTTTAATACTAAAAAATAAAATAAAAAAATCTAGTTTGTTAGATAGGAAACATCGCGTGACCGGTCACAATTCACTGCAGTGTTTTACAAACAAATTGTTTGAAAGTACTATTTTCTGCTTTGGTAGGAAATGAAGCTAAGTGCATTTGCGACTGTTTCCCCTGGGAAGACTTTACTTTGTATCGTGATAAGTGTTGAGTGTTCAGATATTTGTGGTTGGAAATGGACTGTGTGTACATTGGTATTTTAAGGATTGAAAGGGATACTGTATCATCACGGAAAAAGATAATTGATTTGTAGTCGACATTAAGTCTTTTTGGTGGCCGAATCTTTCAGTTTGATTTTCTTTATGTTTCACATTTGCTATTACATACTTCTAAGCCTTAACGATTCCATTTATGTGCATAGGCCAACAAAAATATATATCTTCATACAACCAATACTGCATACTTTATGACCTATGATCTATTTACATGTAAATCATATGTAAATACCTAAAACCTGTTTATTTAACGCTTAATTAACTTTGGTACTGCAATCAGAGTCCCGTACAACACCATTATAAAACCTTATACCGAATTAAACCGTTCAACTCTCTGTGTGTGCCCATGAGACAGTAGGGTATGTGACACAGTGAAAGAGATGCAATGCGCAGTGTAGCGTCAAATTACAGTGTTATACTTTTATCCGTGCCTTCGCGAACTTGTTGTGTAAATATAAGATTTTTGCAAAGAAAAAGCTGAATGGATATTGTCGGAAAGTAAGTTTTCCCATGGTAATTTTAAGTCGGGATATAAATTCTATTTGTAACGGAAATTAAGAAAACATTCTTGGGATTGAGCCTATTAGTCCCTTCATTTTACTTAGATTCCAGATTCTGTAATATTTGTTATCCAATATGCAAAGGTGGACATCAAAATTTCTTAACGATATCTTCGCTTCGCTTTCAGTGTTATCATGCTTAGTATTCAACAATGAATTCGGTAAAGTACAGAGCTTTTTGGTAGCCAAACTTTTTGCAAACGTTACAAAATATTTGAGTTCATACCAAGTGTTCGTAATTAATTTGAGATCCACTCATGCGGGTTGTTTTTGCTTTAATTTGTTTTGTTTGAAATTGTCCGTTTAATTTACATATATGAAGGATTTAAAAGGATACTTATTTAGATTTTATAACTTATTTAGTTAGCTTTTTCAATTTCTGCATGATATTTACTCGAATAAAAAAAATATGGTTCTTTATTTTTTCTGCATATTATTTATACAAAATATGTTCATGATATTTTTGCGAGCAAAAAAATATATTTACATTGTTTTTTCTTTTATCATAGAAGTAGTCATGTTCCAGATGTTATTCTCATCTGAATACAGATAAAATAAGAAAGATTTGAGGTCTGAATGTAATCTACGCATAAACAAACTTTTGGTATTTGCCATTTCATGGAATATAGAGAACATCTTTGTTTGAAGATCAATATTTTTTGACAAAAAATGTAGTTTTTTGTTAAAAATAAATCTTCAATTTTTTTTTGCTTTCTTTTGAGATTGCACAGCATGTCAGCTATTATTAAATTCAAGGAGGAGCAGCATTGGGTTTTACTCAGTTAAACAGAACAATCATTTTTATCTAATGCCGAATTGAGTTTAAAAAAGTTTTTATGTTAAGAAAAAAAGAGATGGAGCTATCTGCTTTCATAGCTCCATCTCTCTCTATCACTGAATAAATATGGTTGCATAACATCGTAACGTATTTAAGATGATCCTTTGATACGGAAGGCAAAGTAAAACACAAATAAATTACATTTAACTCGTAAACAAGAAACGGTAAGATATTAAATAACTTTTTGGTTATAAGATAAATTAATTTAATGTGTTTTGTGTATTGTTTTATGTAATTTAATATTCAGACAAAATATGGGTAAAGTTAGAAATTATTGTTGTAAGTCTTAAAAGCTTCTAATTTGAATTTTCTTCCTGTATCTAGTATGTATTTACTTTTCCCTAAAGATGTTGGGAACGTTTTTAAATCACAATACTAATATTTAGGTAACTTTTTCAAATGACTTCTCCCATTAAAAACACGCTGTTCCAGTTCTTGCCTTTGCTAGAGCCGCGGTATCATTGAATCATGTTCGATCTGGTAACTATTTTAGGTATCTACTTATTGACTATTTGAGCTCTAGAACAGTTTCTCTTGTTAATAATAATGTTCGAAATTATAAAGACCTAACGGCACTACATAATATAGTAAACCTTTTTCAGAAATATCCACATATTGGTTTCTTAAAACTTAAAACTACTTTTTTACGGATGATGTCGCGGTTTATTTTGATTTTAGGTCCGTGTGTGTAACACCTTCAAAGGTGTCGAAACGTCGCGACCTAAAATCAAAATAAACCACGACAAAATCCGTAAAAAAGTAGTTTTATTTCAAGAAAAATCCAGACTAAAAAAAAAGGCACTAAAGATAACGCAGTTTGCCAACAGCTAAATTTATTACAAAACTTACATAAAACATTTGACAACTCACAACTAAATCACTGAATACGCAACGATATTTCATTGCACCGAAATGTACGCATTACGTTTGTATAAATCAAGCTGGATAACCGGAAAGCCGGATAAGCTGAACGTTGCCGCATGAGCTGGTAATCTGCTGTTATGCAAGTACCATGATAAGACGTGTATAAATATAAGCCTTTAACAGCAAACTTGAGGTTAGTTGAGATGTGGCTCTTTCTATGTTGTAGTTGCTTAAAACAGTAGTGAGGTGATTTTAATACCGATAAACAAAATCCTAAATTAATTATAAATACACAACTTGAGTTAGAAAAACATGAGATTTTGTTTCCGTATTGTTGATATATGATTTTGTGGGTGTTTTATTTTGGACTCATTATTATATTGCAATAAACACTTCAGACCTGCATTGCAATAAGAGCCTATAGAAAATAAATGTATGTGCGTGGTAACACCAATTGGTATTTCAAAAAGATCGCAATTTGTGGTAATGTGACTAAATTAAATTCAATTATTTTATGCCTGATATGCCTCATAACTTAATTCTGTATATATATTTTCTCCATTTTCAAAATCTCTTAACTTAAAAATACAAAATGTACTAAAAATATTCTGCAGCAAAATGTTTAACTTGACGACATCAAAACGCTTGCAACCACATCGTAGCTACACAGCCAAGTACCTAAACTGACCACAGACTTCATGTAACTTATCTACTAAACTACATACATAATATATACGTCACGACATCAAAGGTAGCTTTAATTAAATGGGCGAAATGTACTGTAAGGCTTTTGTATGTAAATGAAGTGCTTGTACCTGTGCTGTTACAGGTTATACGTAAGTACGTAATTGTATGTTGATGGGTAGGCAAAGTGAACTGGTAGGACTGTGGACTAAATTGTCTAATAAATAACATTATAATCAGTACAACATAAGCTTTATTTAGAGTGTTTAACAAATAATTAATAAAACATACTATATTACAATTAAAAATTAAACTTAAGATATTTACAATAGGTAATAAAAAAAAACTAAGCCTACACAGTAAATAAGTAATAAATAATCAGTACTCAATTAATCCCAATGAAGTTTAAAACGTGTATTTTTTTTATTTAAAGATGCGTCGGCAAAGAGAGCAAGTTGGTAGGCTGCAGGATTGTGGATGGCGGACCTTAATACATTATTATTCGGTTCCTACTATCGGTACTTTGTTTTCGTGTCATGGTAAACATTATTTTACAAGCCCAAAACATAAAATGAACGTCATATTTATTCATCTTGTGGTTTAAAAATGTATAACAAGCTCAGAACATGATAAAACTAACCAATTTGGTATCTGTTTAGATGTATTTTGTTAACGCTTTTACAGTGCTGATTACTAGCAAATGTATATGAACACACTATTTAGATATCTTGAAGCCCACAGATTATTTTTTTTTGTACACAACTGTCGTTTATATGTTAAGATAACTCATTACATTCATCGGCCGCCCAAACCAAATAAATAATTTTGAGACTGTTGTTTAACTGACAAACAATACAAAAATTATCCCCCAAATTAATAACAGTCCCATTGTTTCGTTTAGCACCACAACAGGCCACTTTACACAACCGTTATTAAAGTCGCTTCCCATTTCCACGACAAATAAGAGTTGCTACAATCTAACAATGTAGTTCAAAGTAATAACAGCGCTTTACAGCGCGACGGCTCGTTACAAACAATATTTATTGGTCTATTAACTAGTTTAATTGACCGGAGTGATTAAAGCGCTTAATTGCCTTGTTTTACTCGGTGGTTACAAGTTAATATCTAAGGCAGCTTGCTTTACTTGCAAATGGTGAGCGTAATTAAACAGTACAGCCCGTGAGAGGATTCTAGAATTGAGAATTTTTTGCTCGCCTTTTGTAAACAACTTAGAAATTCTTAAGTATTTTGTTGCTACTTCAAATTCAAGTCTTTGCTTTGGCGACTTTGTTGAATTTGAAGGATATACGTACATTGGACTGTCATCGTTCTATCAGTGAACTCAAAATCTCAACTGCATAAACTGGACCAACTTCATGTGAAAATAACACTCAAAGCACACTAAACTAGATTTTCGGAAATTACCTGACTAAGCTTAAACTTACAAGAATGTAAATTAAAGTGGATAAAAGCAATCTAAACCTAAAGACAATGTAACAAGGTACAAAATTCATTGTCTGCGCCTTGGTCAGCTCTCTCATTGTGACGTATGTGCTAACGTATGTGACGTCACGTTTATTAGTGGGATTCACTTCTTAGTTTTCGCTGACGCAGCTTTGTTAGGTGCGCTCGAGGTACTTGTCGGATATTGACACACAGATAAAGAAGTTGGCTAATAATTAGAGGAGTAACCAACTAATAAAATAGTATATCGTTTTTTTTTTCTCCTTGTTGCTCGTTACAGTAAGAGTTTAATGGGGTCGCCGAAATATGTGCTTTTCTGTTCATCCCAACTGCTCCTCATCTTTAACACAATATAATAAAATATTCAAATATTGGGTAGCCTTTTTTACACATATATTGTCATCAATTTGCAGTCTTTAGACATTTTGGAAAATAGCATATTTAAGTGGACAGTTAAAAAGGGATTCATGCAGAATAATACAAAAAGCCAGAGCACTTAGGAAGCGGTGAAGGGTAGGCGTTTTGGGGTCGGTTCATATCTGGCGGTGCTAGCGTGTTGTCGGTCGCGTGGCGCTGGGGCGGGCGGGCGCATGATGGAGCATTCGGCCTATCATACTGACCTGACGACGCGTTGGTGCGTCAGGTGTGAGAGGTTGGATGTTTTGTTGTGTGCTTGCTCGTTCTGGCATTGCGCGGCCGATGTTGCGCACTGCCTTTTCCGCCGGATATGAACCGATACCTAGGGTGCTGTCTTTTGTAAAAAAAAAATGACGTTTGATAAGTGCTAATTTGTAGCCTAAGTTAAATCAATGATTTTTGATTGATTGATTAGAAATTTGTTTCTATAAATCTGCATTATAACGTAATTGTATACTCAAAAAACCTAACTCTTTCACTCTACTATGATTTGGACATTTGGTACAATCCACTAGGAAAACCTACCTGCCTCCAAATTAACCTGTCATTCCCTTAACAATAAAGCTTAATTAATTTGAAGTAAAACCTCGTTAGCTGTCCTCCTAGCCCGTATTACCCCATTGTTTGTCGACAAGGCGACACGTCGGTCGAGCACTCTCCACTGCAAACAAAGAGGCACTTTGAACGGCGAAATTTAGACGGCCACCAGTCTAACGTACGAATAATTTATGGTGGACCAAGCTGTTGTGTTTTAAACATGTTTTAGTGGACATAGTATCTAATATTATAACTTATATAAATAAATAAAACTAACTTATTTTCAACCATTGTCGTCCCACTGCAGGGCAAAGGCATCCCTTTCTCTTTTACAATTCTTCAAAAATCATTTCAAAAAATTCATGGTCATCCCTGTCAATGGCGGGAAACGTGCCCAGAAGGCTGGCAGCATTGCTACGTTGAAAATGGAATGCCGAATCTCTGTGCAAGGAACAAACCAGCCCTCTGATCACGTGTAGTTTCTAATTATATTTTAATCCTGCCTGTTAAATCCCTTTCCAAATATCGTTAAATCCCTTTTCAAATCGGTTACGAGAATTAAATCGTTTCTACCGTAATTTTACATGTGTTGTATGTAGTTTCTGTACAACCCTTTGTAAAAAGAACGAATGTATTAAAAAAAAAGTAAAAAAACATAATTATATGCTCAATATTTTATGAATTCGTTTTTGTGTGATGAATTAAGTGAATAATTAGTTAAACCATATACCTAGGTACATTCTCTCCTATTTTTTTACATGTATGGAGATCATCTGCCTAGTTTTTCCCGAGCTATGTTGGGAACGGCTACCAGTCGCACCGGTATTTAGCTGAATACCATGTTTTACATTCAGCGACTGATATGTCACACGTATGTATCCTACTTTCATGTTTTTTTCGTAAAAAGTTCCTTCATCCCTTCCTAAAATAACTTTTCTTAGAACGCATTTTTTTCTAATATATTTTGCTAAGCTAGTAAAATATTCTGAGTATATTTATTAAAGCACATTTACACATGTGCCGCTTAAAATATTAATCTCTTAAAGCTTGTATTTCAGACTTTGGCAACACCTAAGTGCAATATAAGAAGATTAAATAAAAGCGAAAAGCATTTTTTTCTGGCGGATAAATTGTCTTGCACTAACTTATGTTTTCTCTATAAGTGAATTTGTAATTCTTTTGAGAAATAAATATCTTTAACCCTAGCATTTTTTTCAAATCGTTAATGCTATGTTTATCTTTTTTAAAGGCTACTAGCTTTTTAGGTTTCTTTATGCATTAGTTAGAAAAAGAGTAAATCCCCTAGACATTGCTTACTTGCTAATAATAATATATTTTAGTTATTGTATCATTTTGAGGACTTTTGTTCATATGTACCATTGATGCAGATAGTAGATTATTTATTCGTCGTTAATCGCAAATTCCTGAAACGGTGTTTAATTCTCAAATCACGGTCTATACCTAAGTTAGCTTAACTTAACTAAGCTATACTAAGTAAGTAAGACTAAGTGGGGGTCAATTAAGAGCGGCACGTGATCTCAAGCCGCGGATCGTGACCGAGTGGCCACTGGATACTCACACGGAACGGGGTGTGTTACAAAGAAACCAACCAACTTAGAAATTGATAGATATTGGGTTTGAACTTTAAATGTGTTATTTGCAAAATGAAATTTGGTTTTGTCGTTTCGAATAGGTCACACCGGCCGTGGTCACAAGCAGACTGACAGTCTTCTAAAAAGTAGTACCTACGTGTAGTGCTAGCCAGTCTTGTCAAAGTTCTGATGTATGTATCATAGAAGGCTGTATTTACAGCATAGGGAGTATGTATTATACATGGCTTAGGTAGGGGTTTATATAACATGACTTATAAGCCTAGCCAGTTCATTACCCCTAGAATGGTCTTTTGTAAAAAGTTTTATACAGTGGCAATGGCAAGTACTTTAAAATAGTACGTAGACAGATAACCCTACTTTGTCAACTTTATCTTTAACTGACAAAATTTTTTGAGTTTCCATAAATAACTTTTAAAGTAATGACATCGGCGTTTAAATCAATCTTACAAATAATTGAACTATTGTAAAAGTTGGATGAATCTATCTACTTATTACTTAATGTTGAACTTTAAAAAGTAATGTCAAAAAATATAAAGCCGCGAGTGATGTTTTAATAAATTACTCTAATTAAATATATAAACACTAACGTAATGTTTTATTTTTCCAGTTCTGTTGTCCCATTTTCAAGTCTTTTATACCCTGTATGTATAATCTTCCAGTTTTTTAACCCTTCTCAAATTATTGTATAGGTTGACTGAGATAGAGCATACTATCCCCATTTTGTCTCTTCTGTTTGTTTTTTTTTTATAATTATAAAAAATAAATCTAATTTCCAATAATGAATTTTATTTTTATTATCCAGTCATTTTAATTCTCATGCATGATTCGACTGTGATTTTAATAATTGCCTCTACAGCACACTTGCTTACACTCGCTAAATCTTTAAGAGGCTCCTAATGCGTTAAAAGGCCCTTGACAAAGTGATACGGCTAACTGCGTCATAATCTCAGCGCTTGGAATAATGTTTGATAATGCCCTCTCATTTTGCCACATTGACTGACAAAGCTCCACTCAGTTATAAGTGCAGGGATGGACTTGGTTCATTAATATTTTTAATTGTTGTTTCTTGACATGTTAATGTGATAAAAAGATCATCTTATGGAAGTTTATTTTCAGTATTGATTGATAAAATATGAAACCTTATTTAAAGACAACATTGTTTTAAACGACTTCAAAAAGGAGGAGGTATTCAATTCGACTGTTTTTTTCATGTTTGTTACCTCATAACTTTCGATTAGGTGAACCAATTTTGATAAATAAAAATATTCGAAAGGTGGTGCTTCCAGTGTGGTCCCATTTTAATTTATGACAGTGGAATCTATAAGAAAACCATATTGTTTTTGTAAGAATTATTAAATAAAATGATTTATTAGTATAACTTCGTTGACATAGGTGATTGTGGGTGGTAGTCGGTTCGAACTTGATTCATGCAAGTTAATATTTACCTTAGAAAGTTAGGAAAGTTTATAGTTGACTAGATACACACGAGTATAACTATGTTGCTCTCCGTTGGGTATAAAATACAAATCAAACTAACGTTGTTTTAGTTAAACCCTTATGGAATCCGAAACTTGCAAAGCCAAGTACCCAGTGTAACATATTAGAGTGATGCATAAATTTTCTGATCAAATACTGAATATAGGTATTCAGCGAAAAATTAATTAAATATTACGTGTATAATATTGATCTCTTAGTTTGATTTTTACCAAATTGTTTTTTTGTGCGACAGGGATATAGTCCTAGGTATGACACCTACAGATAAACACCAATAATTTTTATTCCATAACAATGATTGATTTCCTAATGCGGCCCTGTTCTGTCAAATTGATGACAAAATCGTGGGTTACCATTGAAAATTACATTCATAAAGTTGACTTTTCAACCTGCCAAATTATTTCAAACATAAAAGTACATTGAACTATTTCACTTAACCCCGTAAGCCAAAGTGTTTATTCTGTAAGTAAATAATAATAATAATAAAATGTTTATTTCCAATAAAATATTCACAAGTGGTTCATATACAATACTCTAGGGCTAGATCATTTAGATTAAATAAATTTGAACAGCATCCACTGCCGAACTAGGCTGAAAGCCTGTGTGTCGGCATCTGGTGCCACTCCCCTTAGTGTATGACACTATACCAGCCTTAATGCTAGACCATCACACTTATGGAAAAAAGGATAGTTTCAAATTAATTTACAAAAACTTAAATATAAGGTGTATAAGTGAGCCTCTCTTTGTGTTTTATGAAGAATGTACGTGTATGTGTGTGAGAGGATGTGTGCAAGGATACAAAACATATAGATACTCAACTTATTATTAACGTGATACAGTTAGGAGCTTCTCAGTTTCACTATACCCCAAAGTTTGCAACCATGACGTCAATTTGTTTTTACAGTTAACTTTATTTAAAGAATAAATAGGGATAACTTTGTTAACTCTGTTATAAATGAAGGGTCCCAGGAAACAATAGAACCTATGTGCGAATGAGGTGTTGAACTTGAACTTTATGGTGTCGCAGACTCGACCTCTTCGACGGTTCATATCTTTGCCAGACCTTTAAAGTTTATTATTCCTTAAAATCCCGTTAATATAATCTGTAAAGTACCTCAAGTACCGTCATCTTAGGCCGTCTCTAGTCTACTTAAAATTCAGTATTTCAAGCCTTTTAAGTCGCAGGCTAAGCATCATCCTAGTGGTTACTTAGCTTTACATGAACTGAGCCTAACAGGAGCTAAGTACATTATATATTATTTTATTAGTATTATATGCAGGGTGTTAGAAAAACCCTGTCTGTTTCATGAAGGTGTTGTTAGGTATCGATATATGATTACAAAAAAAGTAAAAAAAAAAATGGAACCAAAGAAAAAAACATTATAGCGTATTTTTTTTTCTCAAAAGCTGAGAGCGACAATCGGCGTCATCACAGATAGGTATCTATACATCTATATAGCTATTAGGTAGTCCTTAAAACCACACAAACGGCCCCCAAAAATACCGACCAAATTAGTGTTGTAGTCTTTTTTAACCTTAAAAAGGAATTTCGGGCCAAAAATTGTTATTTCAAACTTCATTATTGTATTTCTATCATGAATTTTCCAAATTTGATATTAAATTTGGGCTTGTGATTGTAAACCCTGTCACCCTTTCGGGTTGGACAGGGTTTTCTTAACACCCTGTATAAGCTAAGTAATTAATTAGTTAATTAACTGTTAGTATCTCTTATCGCTACCCGTATGTAATTAGTTTGTTTTAGGGGAAATTGAGTTAGTTATGGTGAATAGGTAAGGGTGTGTTTCTGTGGTGTGGAGGAAAGATAGAATGGATACTGGAATTAACGTGATTAAATTATGTATAGGTACTTAGATTAGGCGTTTGGCTAGGTTTCACGAACCGTAATGTATCTTTTGGTCAAAGAGCATACAAAATGTGGTTTTTCATTGATTGTAAGAAAAAAAGGGCGAAATAAACTTACTTGCATAGAAATGTAAATGGAGCAGATATTATGCTTAAATATTCGCCGTTTCACCCAAGAGTAAATAAATAATTCTTATATCGTAATTAATAAGTGAAGCTTTTTTTTAATATAATTACCAAATAAATACCTGCCCATTGAGAAAATCATAACTAAATAAAGCTTCAATTTCGCTCAATGCTCGAGTTCGTTAACTAACGCTACCAAAACAATATGGCGACGAAAGTACATAATAAATATCTATAGTAAACATAAACAGCAGCTACACTTGCAAATAGCCTCCTAAAGACGAAACAAACATTCCAAACTCACACACGTATAAAACATAAAAGAAAAACCGTAAAACAAATAAATAAAATCGACAAGCAAAATCGGATTTGGTGAAATATCTGAACCGTAAAAGCTGTAAGTTGCCGAAATGTGTTCACTTACTGAGGACTCTCCTTTAAGTGTCGGAGAAAATCACTTTTTAAAATGACGTGGACAGTGGCGCTGTCCTATTCGAAGAGGGGAGCGATGCGGGGCGATACTACGCAGGCATAAAAGTCAATGCACTTTCGAAGCAAAGTGTATATAGACATGTTAATCTTATGAATTTATACGGATGCGGAGTATAAGAACGTTATTAAAAAAAAACTTGCTTATAAATTACATAAGTATGTTTATCAGTTGTCTGGTTACCATAACACAAGCTCTGCTTAGCTTGGGATCAGACAACCGCGTGTGAGATGTTTCGGGATATTATTATTATTATTATTGTAATCATTTTGTGCATGAAGACGATATAAATAAAACTATTTTTATAGGCTTCGTAAAATTCTAGGAAAGAAATGATTTTCAGGATTTGACTTACATTTTTTTATTAAACATATTTTTTATGTTGTTCTTTCTTAAATTAGTATGTTTGAGGTTACATTGAAAAACTATTTAAAGCTCTATATCACTATTGCTTTGTACAAAGGTCTTATATCGCTCTTAATCTGCTTACCCTTTTAAACATACCTACATTTAACGTTATAAAAATACTCCGTTCCTACTGTGAGCTTCCAAGCACGCACGGAAAGTCACCAGTTTATGTCGGACATGAAAAGCAGTCGTCAAGGGACCCTGGTACGCCGATTAATTTATTTGTGTACTCAACATGCAAATTTATTTAGCCGTTACGGTTTAATATATTGCTGTACCAAAAATAAGGACGTTTATGTACTTCTGGTTTGCAATATGTTTTTTACTATACATATATTTTGGTTTTGATTATAGATGATAGATATTTAATGCGAATACTTGAAACTGACGTTTTTTCAATTGAGAATAGTATCTTAAATTACGGGTATAACTGATGCTTAAAATTATTTAAAAATTCCATTTTTTCCTGTAATCATGAAAGGTAGATATTTATTTTATGTGTTTACTGTGAAAATGCTATAGGCTAGCAAACAAACATTACATGTATAAAAAAAACCATTACAAGAACTACAAACATCTTTCACATAATATTTTTGAAAGAGAAACAAACCATTTTTTTATCGGGACTGCGCTATTTGATCAATGTGCTAAATATCGCGTCCCATCGCCTGTAGGACAGTGCCCCACTCCGTCTCCTCCACTTTGGGACAGATATGATCGAGGGCCACTCTCAGTCCGATTCGGTCCACCATCAATCGTTGCATCGTCACTTATCTCACAACTGAGCTGTCCAAATTATAAATGATGTCTGACACGACCTATTTACTAGATGACGACCTATTTTTCTTGGGGGTTCAACCGATTTCGGATCAAATATCTCTCTATAACCATAGAGAGATATTTGATCCGAAATCGTTTAAGCGAATTGTTGTGAAAGATTGAACGGATAATTTGATTTAAATGTGGGTAGTATGTTTATTATTTTAGCAAATAAGTATTTGAAATGTAAACCTTAACATGCTACTGTTTGTTGTCCCAATAAAAATAAAATAAAATAAAATGTTTTGTAAGAAAAATGTAGCTGTCAATATCTAAAGAAAATATTGCATTCGTAGTAATGTAAATAATTGCTTCATACATTGTTTCAAGCATGTATGAAGGAATGTGAAAGTGGAAGAAACGTATCAAGTATGTTAGGATTTGCATATATGAGGATACCAAGTGGAAAGAAGTTGTCTCCGCCTACCCCTACAAGGGAAAAAGGCGTGATTATATGTATGCATGCATGTAAATAATTGCTAAGTAAGTCACACTTCTATCACGTATCATGCATAAAAAGAGCAGAATTCAAAGTCTTACAAGGAATTTAATCCTTTCCTATTCCGTGCTATATAGGTCATATTTCGTGCACAAGAAACTGCGAAACCCCGTATAAACTTCAAGTACAATTCTATTTAAACTAGTCAGTATTTACGTATAAATGGAGCGTTATAAACCTACGGACACAATACGCTCTTAACAATAAACCGAACCACTACCACGATATCTTAAATGACGCCTTACTCCGTCGTGTGAGCGAGACGCAGCTACGTGTGGTATAGTGCCGTCTCGCTCCCACACCGGTAACAATTCTACTTTAAGAGTTGATAGTAGAGGACTGAATAGTCTTGTTTATTATTTACTTGAGTGTTATAGTCAGAACTAACCGTTGTATTTTATGGATATGGCTTCGCGTAAACTTGATGGCTTTCATAGTTTTTATTGACATTTATTTATTTTTAATAGGTTTTAAATGAATATCAATAAGCGCGCGAGAGAGGTTTTTAATGTTTCCTAGTTTTAATTTTGTACAGGGATGATGGTCTAATATATCTAGGGGTTATGCGCATATTGAGCTGACAATTTTATTCGACTTACATATAATTATATACTTACGTAGTTTTAAAGTTTCATTTTGAAACAATATTATGTCCAAGGCGTGAATAATTTAAACTTCCTTCCATAATGCATGAAATAACCTAAAATAAAAAGAAATACCTAAAATTAAAAAAAAAAGTCTGTTAAACTCAATTCAATTCTTCAATCTATACATTTACATACTTTATTTTATGAAGTTAAACTAGAGTAATAATTCGCATTGGCCATGACCAAATTTAACTACGAAAATCTTAAGAAAATCTTTATCGGCGTCACAAATACACAGCCAGTTTTACTGCCTACTCTACAGGGTGATGATAAATCTGTATTGTGTCCGGAAGTCAGGCTGTATACTTCCTGTGCGTGACCGATGTCATCGCGAAAATGTTCTAGTAAATAGAGCCTTACCATGAACTTTGAAACGCTCTTACACACGATGACAAGAAAAAAGAAATTTCAGTGAATTTGCTAATGAAAAAATGTTGTGCAAATGAGAATGGGATACGCAAAGGCTTACAAAGAATAAAAAGGGTGAAGTACGCTTATTTAATGTTACGTTTAGGCAATGGACATTTCTAGATGAGTTTATGATGAGAAAAATATAAAATCAATCTTAAATAAGACATAATAGAGAACAGCAATACGATATCATTTTAACGAACATTATCTCCCTACTTTTTCCTACCCTCGAAGGATCAAAAGAAATACAATAAATAAACACAAAATATAAATAAACAGTAAATAAAAATAAACAAAGTACATTACGTCACAGATGGCCACATACAGTTATCTCAAGGGACAATTCCCCGAACGCAAGTCATTCGTGAAACGTATTTGTATTACGAGACATCCCGGCCATTTCTTACTCAAACATTCCATATCACAAATAACAAAAGACGTAAGCCTGGAGGCGACTGAAACACCAGACCCTATGGAATTTCATTAGAACTGGAATTAGTGTTCACTATTCAATATTATGTTAGTGCTGTTATGTTGGTCTTTCATCAGTACTTAATATTACTATCTGTACTATCTGCTATTGATCATATAAATCCTCTTCTCACATACAGAAGGTCCAACCATTCTCATTTATGGATTGTCCAATAATTAATCAATAGTGATTTCTAGCTAAATTTTAACTTGGATGTCGACCCATGTTTGGATGAGTCAGTCAATGCCTTAAAATAACTAGTAAAAATACCAACTTGAAAAAAGGCTTTATGTTGAATGCTGTGGTCGTAGTTAAATTAAATCGAAGCACAATTCAATGCATCATCAACAGCCCTTGTCCTCACTTCTGGGCATAGGCCTCCCCTTTTTCGTGCCACTTTCTACGGTCCTCTGCCAGTCTCATCCAGACTCGACCAGAGACTTTAATAATGTCGTCGACCCATCAAAATGTCAAAAAAGGCAAATATATTCAATGCATGTATTTGCCTTTTTTGACATTTTAAACACCACTTATTTTCTCGAACAAAAACAATAAATCACCTTTTAACCTTCATTTTCAGCTTCCAAATCGCCATCGGGAACACCCTAACAAAAATTAAACAAAAGCGAACAAATATACCAAAACCCATGTTTTACACATGGGTTTTGGTATATTTGTTAACTTGCTTTTGTTGTGGGTCGTTTAGAGCATGTTAACGACAGGTTAACACATATGTTATAATTATTGCTATAATTCACAGCCATTATGTTGTAATCTGTCGGGGGACAGGCAATTGTGCGCAGGGATTTATTGGCTACCATGTACACACCATTACGCTAGAGTCAGCGATGCAGAAACCACTTGAATTTTGCTTTAGAGGATAACTGAATAGATGTTCAAATTAGGCTAGTTAACATTTTACTTGCTGAAATATATTTTACCGATGTAAAGTATTGAAGACGTCACGTGAAATGAAGTCAGATATGCTGTTAAATAGGCGTCGTAAAACTCTAAAACTTACTCTGGGCAATCGTTGTTGGACACAGAAAGAAAATTACGTACCATATAAAAATATATAATATTCCGATGTTCCAGAAAAATGTGTGAATTACCAATCCATTCATATTTTTCTATTACCCAACTTACCGTCTTAACTATCATGACCTGCCAAAGACATTTGAATCTTATGAAGTGCAAAAACCATAGGCCGAGCAATTGTACTAAATTTATTAGGGTTTTATCCTCAACAATTCACGAAAAAAGACGTTTTCCGAAAGGAAAATTCTTAGAAAGGGACTCGAAAAACTAGAAAAGTCTTAGAAAAGAATATCGATGTGAACAATGGGAACTGTGAATTGCGATCCAATATATTCCAATTATATCAAGGGTTGGGTCTTATTACGATTTCTTGACTATTCCATCTATTGTAGAACGTAATTTATTGAAGAAATCATTTGAGAATGGTATTTTCAGGTTAAAGTTAAGTTAATGGATTATTTGAGTTCAAAAGTTAATGCGTTAATCTAATCAATCTTTCGATAAAATTAATTGTTTTAGATATTTATTTCTTTTAAAGGTTTAAAGGTCTGTGGTAAAGTAACAATTAATTTGTTAATTTGCGGGTGTACATTGATACACATATATAACCCTTCGGGGATACAGGCGTGATTACATGTTTTATGTTGTTAATCAATTATTTTAGAAAATAAATCAAATAGGACATAGTCATATCACATACATAAGTAAATGTCCATTTTGAAATAATTGCGAGTAATACTCTTATTACAATATTACATTAATACCATTATCTCTTCAATATGAGCCTTCCATATATTGGCACTTGACCCTTTGGCATCTATCCAAAGCCAATAATAAAATTCCGGCTTAATTAGAATGTGATTGGCCTGTGATCAACCTGTTGATTAAGTATTAATTAATTCTATGTCATTATTTGATACCATCTGTGTTTGATAGAGCGTGTTATCTATTTTATTACACACAATTGTCACAGCTAGTGTTACTAGCGGTTTCACTCGCTTTTTTTCATGTCCTAAATTTTACTACAAATTTTTATCCCTTTAATTGTAGCTATTATTTATTACATTACATCAAAAAATATCGAATAACAAAACATCAAATTACTCATTCTTTTTTTAAGAACAGAAGTTTACCTAAACGCTTTTAAAAGGCTACCTTTGTATAAGTATCTTATTTACAAAATGTTAAGATTTCATTCGCCAACAAAATCAAACAGATTTATTTACACCTCATTATTATATTATTTGTTATCCTAGACGGATCATCATAACTATTGCCAATATTTCAAATAAATATAAAACTGTCTTTATAAAAGTCTATAATATAATACTCTTGTAGAAACATACCAACCAACATTTACTATGAAAACTTCAGAATAAAAATAAAATAATATCCGGTTTCAGCCACATAAGGTTCAATGTTGATTATTTCTGTTTCAATACAATCCTGTTATCTTTGAAGGCGGATTAAATTCACAAAGAGATTTAATATAAGAGCGACTCAGAATAAACTACGATACTCTTGAGAGAAATGTTTGTGTGGATTTATTAAATACCTATTTATTTATATGTGAATAGCGTTTGTGCAGAAGGCAAGTTTTTTTTGTAGAGATCTTTGCAGTTTGTCTGAACGCAGGCTTTGACTGCTTCATCGGACTTTAAGGCAAGCGTTGTTATTAAACATTATTATGAAAAGTATGTCTCTCTGTTATGCTTTGACGGCCAAACCACATGACCGATTAGGATGAAATTTGGAATATAGCTTAAATACTAGGATAGGACGCTTTTTCAGTTACGCCAGCTGAAATCCACGCCTGCAGAGCCGTGCGCTAAAGGAAGTGGTATAAATATAATTTATGATGACTGACCGTGACATATTTTAAACAGCCACACTTTGGGCTAGGCTTGAGAGCAAATTAGTTTCATAAAATATTGAGAAAGTTAACTTCAGGTATAATTGTTTTAATGGGAATCTCCTACAGAATGTATACCTTTATTTTTTGCAATTGCTATTGTTATTACAGTAGAACATTTTCTGGTTGACATAATAATAATATTTAAACATCACACTCACATCTTCTTCATAATAAATCTTCAGGAACACGTTAGTGGTGATGCTACGGAAATACATAATATTATGGTGGCTCTGTAAGGCCGCAAGATATTATGTTCCTCAGTAATGGTGTGAGACATAAGTATCGCTACAGTAATATGACACTGTTGTTTGATGTGTTATTGTATTTCCTATAGCTTTTATTCTGCTTTATTCATGTATTAAGTCGGATGTGTTATTATGATTGCTTTCTTATATAATAAGGGAAGAAGTTTTCAATAATTTGTACTGTAAATAGGTAATTTTCAGAAAAAGCTTGACCAGAGTCCCGCGGTTTTTCTTCCAATATACGACTAAGTAGCGTGATGTTAAATCGATCCGACTGGGAGTTTCAGAGGTAAGCGCGTTCGATCGAACAATCTCTTTATCTTTATCTATTTAGCATATAATTATTATCTATTTATTATATTATATATATAAAAGCTTTATCATATTAGTATAGATGATATTAGCATAGTAAAATGAATTTGAAAGATTCTGTATATAAAAAAAAAACATTATAACTGTCTTGCAGTCCAGCAAAGTACATCGTACGTACTCGTACGAATAATTTATAATACAAATATATTTGAATATCTAAGTCACGATTAAAATGAGAAACAAAAGAAAGCTTTGAAATAGAATGTGGAATAACACGATACTTGTTAACCTGTTTTAATTAAAGTACCACAGAACTCTAGTGTATTTTTCTTAACGAACAATTCTAGAAAATCTTGTTATTTTACTTCTATATTGTCTCATATCCCCCCTCTATAGTACAAAAGAACTAGAGTTGTCCAGCGATTTTGTTTGTTTAGGGGCCCGAGTCTGCTATTGACAATGGCATTAATCGTCTGAGTGGGTGGCGTCAGTAGGTCCATTTTAGGATTTTTAGGATTTTTGATTTATAGTGTTTGTCTCCGTTCCGAATTGCAGTATAACTACAAAACACTGGGAACAAGACCTAAGTACTCGTACTTACGCCGCACGTGGGTGAATCCGCGATATACTGCTAGTATTACATGAAGGGCAGTAGCTATATTATACTATTTGTAGTTGTTGTCACTTATTTTTGACAAGTACATAGATTTATTCAGAGATAAGGACCGAATTGACTTTAATTGAAAACATTGTACGACTCAAAAGTTAAACAAGTTGTATTTAGTAACAAATAGTCATAATTAGATACTTAAATTTGAACATAATGTTGGTAGGTACCATGTAGGTACATGAACAGCACATTTACATTCTTCCTTATGTATAATAAAATACAGCTTTTTCATTCCATGTAGGCACAGAAAGTCTTTAAAGAACTCGAAATATATTCCCGCTCATACGCCTCCATTACAATAAACCTTATTAAAGTAAAATCTGATTAATTCAACAACACGACGAGCTTATGAGATTAAACTGGATGACGCCATCTTTAAATTTCCTCGTTCAATATTCGTACTGTGTACCAACATAAAGTGCTTTTAAAATACGAACGCGGTTGACAGTTGTTTTGTGGTAATAACAAATGAATGAGTATTTTATGGTATCGTGACAGAATGGTGGCCAAGGCAAGGCATAAGAAGTTTTGGTCGTCCGGGAGCAAGATCGGTCGACGACATAGTTAAAGTCGCGGGTCGAGTCTGGATGAGGTTGGCACGAAAATGGCACGAAAAGGGGGAAGCCTTTGCCCAGCAGTAGGAGGACAAGGGCTGTGGATGATGATGAATATTTTATTACAGTACGCAATTGATTGGACCTATTTGTGGAAAAATTGGTTAGATAAAGAAAGTTGGAAATTATTGGTTATTTAACAAGCATGAGGGCAAGATTGATAATCTATTTTGTAATACACATGCAGGTTTTTTATCGTATTAGAAGCTCGCTGTATTTACTCCTAAAATTGTTGAGGAGGATGAATTACATAACCTATTTTAAAATACTCCTAAATCGGGTACCACATACGTATGTATGAAACTCAAAATGGGTAGTTTTGATAATTCTCTTATCGACGTTTCTCTTATCGAGAGAGAAGGGATGCCGTTAGTATATCCTTTATTGATCTGTATCCAACAAAGTAACCCAAAAAAGACATATGTATTTATCGCGTAAGAATAATAATCATTAGCCAAAACAATAGCTGAATCTGCTATAACATCATTCAAACTAACCGCGATCACAGCTCAAGGCTTGCCAATTGTTACTTGTCGATTACTTACAGAATGTGAGAAAACCATTGACGTACTATATACATAGACTGCTACTATCTGCTAGGTTCCCCTTGTACCAAGCGAGAGCAGTTTTTAGTCTGAACCTAGTACATTTCATTTTTCATTTACGTTCATTTTCGCGCAACGAGAAACTGATATAAGAAAATATCGGGTTTTGACATTGTTAGGATAATATTAGTGTTTTAGATAGATTTTTTAAAACGGCAAGCTCCATCTTCGTACATAATTCACAACAACACTTGTTCACACTAGTGCTTACGGTTTAAACTCTGATAGGCTCACTCTATAGTTTCATATGTATACTCTAAGGAGAAAACATATTACTAGGCTTTTGTTTCGAATACTTTCGACGGCTATTTTAGGGTATTAGAGAGAAAATGGACTGAGGTACGAAGAAAATTGGTTTCGTTTTGTTCTTGAAAGTTTGTAGCAAAAGTTGTATTACTTTTGTAGTTTTTTTGCGCAGTGTGTGTGGTATAATTCAATTTGGATGGTAATAACTGTTCTGTATGTATTTTGTGTTGGATATAGTTGTTGAGAGTTATTTATTAGTTTGGATTGTTGCTAAAAAAAAATATGGAAATTAAACAGTAGTGATATTATTATGTCGCGGTTTTGGTATTTGTGTCTTAATTCCTACTACTATTTATAAAAAGTTTGAAATAAAAATAGAGAAACATAAATATGTCGACGAACCTACATTTCCTGCGTAGGATGCGTCCAGATCTGAAAAACGCGCTCCGAACGAGCATACACACATTCGTTAGATGTGGACGCAACCTAAGAGAATGGACTAAACAATAATATTTTATATTTTCCAAATAAATGTACCGTTTACATCACTTGGCAAAATAATTGTAACATCAGACACACGCTTCTAAATTTAAATGTGATTTTCACAGAGATATGTTATCCGGATAATTAAATTGGACAGAAACTTTATCCGTACAATTTTTGCTGACGTTATTTTATACTTTATGCTGTGGCATTTAAATTGAATGTCGCTTGTCAGCTGAGTAAGCGGAAAAAATATAATTGGTTAATTAGCTGTCACACTGAAGAGCTTTAAGCTAATTTTATTTGATGTAGGTAAAGGATATGTAGAATTGTTTTATTAAATTGTTTTTACGTGAAAAGGGTAAATGAAGTGGCACCGTTTAATTTAAATGAGCATTTAAATTAAACGGTGCCACTTACATCAAAGTGATTTGTGTGTCTATGTTTATATATTCCGTATTGGCAAATTTTATTTATCTGTACTATGTATATTCAGAAAACACTGCTGATTAAATAAAATTATAAATTGGAGAACACAGATTCATTATTATAAACATTTTCCAATAATAAAAAATATTTATACAAGAGCACACGTCGGTCTAGTAGTTTTGCAATCATGTCAAGATTTTCGTACAAAAAACATCATATCATCACGCCTGTATCCCCGAAGGAGTAGGCAGAGGTGTACTAATGTAAACCCACAGTTCGCCGATATGTTTAGGTCCCATGTAATAGAGGGCGAGCCTATTGCTACTAACCGGGCACAAATCCAAACTCCGACCTGCTACTGAGAATTTCATAGAAAAACCCAATCACACCTTGGTCGACTCGGGAATCGAACCCAAGACCTGTAGCGTAGCAGTCGCGCTTAGCACCACTAGGCCAACGAGGGAGTTTCGTACAAATATGTGTATTTTTCGTATATTTAATAATTTATTCCTTTATTCTAACAAATAATATCTATAGAGTATAAGTGCGTATGTTCTGCAGATCTTCCGCAGATGGTTCCCTCGTCCCATGCATAGTTTACGAGGAGAGTTAGCGCGTAAACTGTTAACTTAATGTCACCACCGACACTTAGGCAAACAGCGTTAAACTAAGGTAATTATTATAACAAGTAGGTCTATAAACACGCCTATTAAATCTGTGTGTTATAAGTATAAAAAAAGAGCAGAATATAAAACCTGTGTATTAAATGTTATTTAATATTTTTACTTTTCCAATAAGAGATAAAATGTGCGTTATAAGAATAAAAAGGTTTCACGATACGATTCTTTCAATTGAGGAACAGTTTTTTTTGTTTACAAATTGGCACTCCTTACGGCACTGTATTATTCTACTCTTTCTTTATACATAATAACTAATTGAATAATCATTTTATTAGTAGGTTCCTAAAAGGTAAACAGAGTAATAAACATAAATTAATCTAATTAAATTAAAACATTACCAAAACGTTTTGTTTGTATTTTAATTACATAACAAACCTTTTTCTGTAGCAGAAACTCCGTAAAATGTCTACAAGAAAATGTTCAGGAGTCCAAAGGCTTTAAATCTTCAAAGAGCTCCGGCTTTCATTTCAAAGCCTTTTCGACTGTCTCTGCGGCTAAAATAACAATTTTCCTTTAAAATACATTTTAGTTTAACAATTACGGAGAAATAACTAATAATTATGAGGTTCAATAAGAAATGAATAGATGATACCTAAGGCAAAGCTTTAGATTCTTATACAGGACTTATATGTATAAATACCTTTTTCAAGAAATTAAACTGCATTTCTAAGTCTTTTACAGCTAGGATTCTATTGTTTTAAGGGTTTCTATCATTTGAGAGATGTCGTCAAAAATAAACTGCGATTGTTATCGAAAAAAAGTTGTGACACGCGATCTAACATTAACTTGGGGTCTAAATGGATTTCTTTCGACATTAGGTATAGTAAAATGCTTAGTGAAGATCGTAATAATATAGTATCGTTGTCCACAAGTATATGGGAAAAAAAAATGCTTGTAATAATATAACTTAAATCTATTAAGTTATGTGTGGAAAATTACATCATTTCTTTCACTACTCGTTATAATATAATATTTTTTTTGGTTTAGTTTAATAGATTATAAAATACAGAGCGTAAACTAAGCATACAAATACTAAACCTATTACATTGCACCAACATTTTTACGTCATGAAAACAATTGCAGGTTTCAAAGTTGATTGATTGGGTCACCTAATAGCCGTTTCGCGTGAAAGGTGTTATGCTATCGACTTACTGTGTTCCCTTAAGTAATATGCAGTTATAGATGGAATGCAAGTAGATTCTCCTTGAAAGGCGGTACATAGTATAGTTAGCATATGATAAGTACATAAAACTTTTGCGTAAAGAAGTAGGTAAGAACATGGTGATTAAATGGAAGATAGTTGACTAGGTAATAAGAAGTAAGTGACATAAGTGTAAACCAATAAAAAGACCATTGCCAATCTTTATTCTAACTAATATTATAAATGCGAAAGTTTGTTTGGATGTATAAATGTTTGTTACTGTCTCACGCAAACAATACTGAACGATTTTAATGAAATTTTACAATAATAAAGCTTATAGGTACATCGGAATAACACATAGGCTATAATTTATAAAGATAGTGTGCGAATTCTCGCGGGTGAAACCGCGGGGCACACTTTAACTTTTACCTGTAGGTTTATCTGTTCAACTTGCAATTTTATCAACACCATTTTATTATTTCCTTCGACCACATTTGTCACTCATTTACGCGACAATGGCACACCAAGAAGGGAAGGTTATGTTTTGACCTGTATATAAGTATGTAACGGTCTTTCAGTGTCCATATCGTTACTAGCTATTCCTATATCAGGGTTTCTGTCTTAAAAATATTTAAAAGCGTTCACCTGTCGTATTGTGTTACTCTATCAATCTTACTGGCAGCTTATTATCTGGTGTTAAAGACGCTCGTCTCTTCCCGTATTAAGTTACTTCAGAAGTTTCTGGGTAATGTTATTAGTGTCATGTGATGTTCTCGTTATGCGAAGTTAAGTGTAGAATTACAAAGTTTTTCTTGAAAATAACAAAATACAGGAAGGATCCTGTATTTTGCAAATACGGACATTTTACTCAGAAATGACAGTCAAATTATTACCATACTTCTTTTTTTTTTCTTTTTTTAAAGCATAGATGAGTTCCCATCGAAGGTCAATGAACTGCTTACAATATAAATTAAAATAAAACTAGTATTATTTTACTAGAAAATAAGTATCTCAAGCTAATGTGGTTTTTACATTAAAACGAAGATAGACTAAATTTACTTTATCTTTTTCTGTGTAACTACATTTTACATAACATTACATTTTAATATTCTTCAAACAAAGAGATATATCTTGTGTCCCAGTAGTGCCGTTTCTCAGATAGGCACGAATCCTTGCCGATACGTGGATCGAATGCTTTACATTACATTTATACTTTACATTACATTGGTATACTTTACATTACATTGGTACGCAAAAAGTACTTTTATGACGTATTTAAATCATTGGGTATTGGAGGATTTATTGTGTGACGTGTGGGAAATATGTTACTAACATGAGTCTGTATAAAGTTTTATAGAGGGTTATGAATATTTAAAGGCCTGTGAGACTGTGCTTAACAATGGGAAAGGTATATATGGGTAAGGTTAAAAAATATTTGATACGTATTTTTCTTAACATGCGTTATCAAAAACTCGATTCAAGACGATTGATATAATAAGACGTTAGATTAATTTGAAAATGTCATAATTTTATAGTTATAGTTTGTTCATATTTTTAGTATTAGAAAACACTGGATTGATTCAGTTTATTTACTTTGAACTTTAATTAGTTTTATCTACTTAGCTTTTTATTTTATTATTATCTAACAGGCACAACAAAAAGATTATGTATTTTAGTAACGTTTTACGATGTTTACTATTTTTATCGATTGGAAGTCAGAAATTATTTATTATTTATTGGTTAATATAACCTCATAAAAAAATAAAAAGTTAATTATAACCTACAGGCACTGGAGCTGTTCTCACGCTATTTAATTAACACACGAATAGCTCCTTTGACCTGGATTGTTTAAAAATAATTTGTTAGCTAAAATCGAACAGTGCTCTTAAAATAAAAAGGGCCCGTAAAATTAATAATATTTACCGTTTACTACTTTGAGTTTTAAGTAATCCAGTTATAATACAATAATTAAATACAATAATTGGAAAGTCATTAAGAAATTTATTTAGAAATAATAATTTATGTAAATAGACATAAATTATTATTTCCAAATAAAGTTTGATGCATCATCAGATAAAACAACGTGTTTTAATAAAATTGTGGCATTAATGTAATTATACTGTTTTATCTTTGTTTTTAAATAAGATAAGTACAACTTAAGTCCTATTTATAGTCAAATCAGTTTCTAGCCATTACAAGACTTAATACATTCTCTGACCTAATAGAGATAAATTTGTTAAAAGGCCTTCAAAGTGAAATTGATGAGATAGCAAATTAAACGTAATTTGTTTTTCATTCTGTTCTTGAAAACAATTATTTTGTAGATTTTCTTTGGAGTCAGTGAGTTTTCTTTCAACAAGACTTTTTGAAGTACTCATGTTTTCGATGGACCAGTAAATAAAATAGAAAGTGTGAGAGTATAGGATGTGGATGTAGATGTGGTCATTGAACTCAGAAAATAATTCGTAATTTGAGAAAAAGACGTCATGGCTATTTTCTATTTTTATATGGTTGTAAAAAAACACATTATTTATTTTACAGTTATTATTATGTGTTTAAACATCCAAAGACTAACAAAGATTATATTTATTAAACAAGTGTGTTTAATAAACTTTTACTAAAATATTACTAGTGAGTAATATTTTAGTAAAAGTTGACAATCTTAGAAGAGAGAGAGTTAATAAATAAACAATCAGCTTGTCTTGCTAATAAATCAGAATCAGATTCCACAGGTACCTACATAAAATATTGAATTACAAAAGAAAATAATATTGAATACTGAGTAAATCCGAGAAGTTTCATCAAGAATCCATAGGAGGCTGCGATTACGGAACCGAATTGAATCGGTAATGAACAGGCCTAACAAATAGCAGGACGAGGATGAAATATAATGTTTATGCTGTAAAGCTGAGGTTAGAACTATAGCGGTTAGCGATAAGCGGAGCGGGTCATCGATAGCGTCATAGCGTTTAGGTAAATGTTGTGATCAAGTAATGTGGTCTGTATGTGATCAAAAAATCTTTTATTTCTATCTTCATCCTTGTAATTGAGTTAATATTCATGCTTGTTTATTGACTATTGTATAGTAGTTACTCATGACACAATTCATTTAAGCTACAAGAGTCTCTGTTTTACTGATATTCTATTATTTTTTAGTGAAAACTGGTACTTTTTTTATTGTTTTAAGAAGGCTTACAGACTAATTACAAAAATGTATTATAAGCCTCCACTTACATTACGAATGTGAAAAATAAAGTACTTAAATTGGGTGAGCGTTGTACGCTCTTTCACTTACTCGCCTCTGCCTCCGCTACCGCTTATCAGTCGGCTATGACCCAAAAAGGACCATGTTGGTAGAATTAATATTCAAGGCTCAGGTAAAGGTTCTGTGCATTTATTTCCAATTTCAACAAACATTTGTTTTCCGAGTATTTGTTGAAAGCTTCAGGAAGATATTCTGTTTCTGATTAACCTTTCAGGATGCGAAATGTTATGAATTAATCTCGAATTCATGGAATTTTGTCATATCTTGGATTTGGAGCAGAATTAGTTTCATACATGTATATGTAAGCAGGTGGTAGGTGTGTTAGCAAATTATGTTCAGAGTAGGTAAATGTGGGTGCCATAATATGATCCTACTTCGATCTGACAAAGGTTATATTTTGAAATTATCAATGACTGATGTTTTAAAATCTCTTGCTAAAAATGTTCAATAGATTTTTACTGGATTTTCGGGGCTCCCACTCAAATCTGTGGTTCAATGTGACGCCGCATCGTAGGAAATTGTAAGTAACTAAGTAAAGTTCGCGAGCTCGCAGATATTTACGATGCACCGGAATTTGCAGTTGTGTGGAAGCCAATAAAATAAAATTTGCTAAATACTAATTAAAAACGTTGCAAAAATCAACCTTTCAAAGGCATGACTCTAAAACATTATATCCAGTAGCGAATACCTAATTTATGAAGTATAACTTTTTAAGATATAATCAAAGTGCCACTTACCGAGTAGCCATCACGGTCAAATCAGTTGAGATTCGCTCCGTTACGCCTAGGGCATCGAGAACCGACCCATTTTTAGGAACCGGTTCTTTCGGTTCCAAACTCAGGCTGGAACCGGGTACCCGGTTTTTTCGGTTCTTTCGGTTCTTTTCGATAAATTTTAGTTTAAAAGCTGATTTTCTACTGCCATAACGAATAAAAGAGAATGGATAAAACACACTTTATTGGAAAAAGCATTTTTTATTATTTTTATAATTATACTCCTAGTTACAACATCGTTTCTCAGTAACATTAAGCGATAATCAGTGCACTAAAATCATCTTTTCGAAGTTGTTTATAATTCACTATAGAAATCGAAAACTGTGTTTGAAATAAGGTATTGAAATAAACTCAAAAAAAACTTCAATAAATTCCGAATAGACTTTTCAAATTCTCTTTAAATTCTGCTATTACTTTAATTGGCTGTTGTTTTGCTCTAAAATGTACATTACGTTAACATCCATTTTTAACGTAACATTGGATGACCGAGCTTGGACCCAAGCCACGCTGCCGATCCGATTTGGTCGGCTAGGTGTACGTAAAGTTTCCAGTTTAGGCTAACCAGCATTTTTGTCTTCGGTCCACAAAAAATTAATCAGGCAAATCTTAGGGTCCACTCTGGTTGTTTTCCAGATTTTGTGCATGACTGTGGCAGTAAATAGTTGGGAATTGTCCTGCCCGGGTGTAGATCTACCCGAGCAACGTTCTTCCCAGAGCCAGTGGTACGAGCCGCTTTGCAGTTTGATACGGAAAGAATTCATTAACACGTCGATCAACACTGCAGAGCGTGCGCGTCTCCTGGCTGTGGAAGAATGGGAATCGGGCGTCTGGTAACAGGCACTTCCATCATCCACTCTTGGTACGATTTTGGATGACAATACTTTCCGGCTCGCCATCAGTTTACGTTTAGGTATATTTTGTTTCGCATGTCATCGTTGTCAACGCGGTGAAACAGTCAATTGCCTCGGTCGCCATGGCCTGCCCTGCAGCAGGAGCGCAGGGCGTATAGCCCGCCACGCAAATAATAATGTCATTATTCGTCACTGCCGGTGTACCAGCTGTTTTGGAACCTAATGGTTAGGTGCGCGGCGATGGTAAGAGATCTGACGGTATGTCATTGCTGCCTTGGAAATTGGGTCGGCCTTTGGTGTGGGACGCAACGTGCGTCGACACCCTTGCGCCGTCCCACGTTATAAGTTCAGCAGCTTCTCCTGGCGCTGCTGCTGGAGCTGCGGAGACCCTTAAGCGGCGAAAGTATAATAACCTAATGGGTAATTATAATTTTGAGCAGTTTGGGGTTGAAACGCTCGGGTCGTGGGGTCCGATTGCATGAAATCTTTTTAAAGAACTGTCAAAACGTTTGGTAGACTGCACTCGTGATCAGAGGGCTGGTTTGTTCGATGTACTGAGAATCGACATAGCCATTCAACGTGGCAATGATACCACTCTCGGACAGAGCCATTTCTACCCTGACTGTAGTACTCAGGTCATTCGATATCAATTCAGGAGCAGAATAGCTTGACTTAATTCCTTATTAAGTTCCTCTTTATTTGTTAAAGAAGATACTTGTAACAATATTATATGATAATAACTTGACATTTAGCGTGAATTGAGGTATTTCTAAGTTAATTTTAAGAAAGAAAGATAGAACCGAAAAACCCGGTTCCCAGATTTACAGAACCGGTTCTTTCAGAGACCTCCAGAACCGGGAATTCCCGGTTCTTTTGGAACCGGGAAAACCCGGTTCTTATGCCCTAGTTACGCCTGAAGAGGTTACAAAATCTTTTTGTAAACGGGATCGTATCGTTATACAAACACAATGGATTGTCGCCACACTATAACATTGGGTATTTTAGTATCCATTTCTACAACTTTCAATCAGTTTTTAATCACATATGTCTACTCTCAAATATACAACATAGCCAATTGCCACATACTTCGTTGGGTGAACAAAGCCCACTAAAAAATAGAGATATTAAATCACCTACCCTCGTTTTCTGATTCGTAGTAAATGGCGTCATCGCAATACAAACTCAAACTCAAAACTTTTATTTGCTTTCCACAATGGTATTAGTAGGTGGTAAGTAAAAAAATATATATAGTACATCGTGGACCCTGTTGGGCACGCAAAATTTAGGAGAGAGGAAGAACAAGGGTAAGTATGTACTTATGCAACTGGTAAGTAATATCTATATATTATTAAAGTATCTAGGTAGAATTTATGCCAGTAAGTATATTACATGGATAAATGATATTATTATATTATAAATGTAAGTATATACATGTGTATATATATAATATACATATACATGATATACATTTTTAATTATAATGTAGAATATTCATTAGGAAATAATTAACAAAATGATTAATTTAATTACGAAAATAGATAATGGTACAACAGTGGCGATTTTAGTCTCCAGTAATAACACCACAAAATTACAATTTATATTGTGATCATAGAGATACTAACTAAACTAAAACCTCGTACATTTAATAGTGTATCCTAAACCAACATAGTTTTAAAAGCCTTCTAGATTGAAAGTGTCTTAAATAAATGTCTGACACAATTTATAGTACGTTTTTAATGAGAACTAGTTTTCGACAGGGAAATGGGAAAATGGCTTTAGATAACATCTTTGTAAATCTACAGATAAGAAGGGATGAAAAATAAATGAAAGCGAATTCCGAGTATTTTGTGGTTGAATATTGGGTTTCGAAATGGATTCCTAGAAACTTTTATCCAGTTTGAAATTAATTTGACGGGTCTGTTGGTCTAGTGGTTAGTGACCCTGACTGCTATACCGGAGGTCGTGGGTTCGATTCCCACTCTGGACAAATGTTTGTGCGATGAGCACGATCATTTGTTCTGTGTCTGGGTGTAATTTATCTATAATATGTATGTATTTAGAAATATATAAGTATGTTTATCAGTTGTCTGGTTACCATAACACAAGCCCTGCTTAGCTTGGGATCAGATAACTGTGTGTGAGACGTCCCAGGATATTATTATATTATTATTATTATTAATTTAAAACTTGACGTAGGTATTTTATTAGTCATATTTCTGTTTACATCATTTAGACTACTGTTTAGGTAATTAGGTAAAAATGGTAATAGACTCGCCCGTACATACTACAGGTGCTATAAGAGCTGCACAGAAACATCATACAAGTCTTTTCGTTGCTATGGCAACAATAAAACATACTACTGTCTTTCGGACATCAACGTTTACGATATACTTAAACTGGCAAAATTATTTCATCTTTATTAATAAAGACTTCCCCGGGTTAGAAGTCCTCGTATTTACTCTTTTAACTTCCTAATGTACACCACTGAACAACCTGTCAAGTGTCACTCATCGTCCGAACTTGTCCAACCTTTACAGTTAATATCCAACCTGACAGCGGATAGGGGTCGATTGTCCCTACTGTAGTCCCTCAGTAAGTACTACCTGTAACGCAAAACGTGTCCTGATTTTATCCGTAATTAAGTCTCTTCAAGTGATGTCCGGTTGTATGACATTAAAATTATTTAGGTACAGATGTTTATTGTTTACATACAACATGCTGAAGTCCTTGTTCAGTTGCTAAAAATATTTTTTTTTTCCATATAAAATTAAAGACATGTTTGAATGGTTCGCAAGTTTATTTTTAGTAATTAAATAAATTAAGTTCTGGACAAGCACAAAAATTTGGTCTGCTAAGAAAATAAACATTCTTTTCTGTTTTCTCAAGTAATTTCAAAGTTCAAAATGTCTAAGTGTGAGATTTGTTACAGAGCTTTTTCTTATACTGACTGTACATACACACCAATTCAAAAATGTAAACAGGTTCTACCAAACATAAAATACGCTTAAGAATGAATCTGAAACGCAATGGCGCATAAAAGAGGGGGGATACCATTGAATGCAAGGGTTGAAGCAATCGTAAGACACATTCCTACTACCGAGATTGGTTTTATGCAGCTGTAAACCCTGGAGTAACCTGATTGGCTTTGTTTAGAAACCCTTAATAAAAAAGGTTTTCTTACTACTTTCCCGCTGCGCAACGCGGACTAATGACCTCGGCTTTTGAGGGTTAATTTTCAATTCTTTTGGTCAGAGGATGACCAGAGGTCAGAGGAAAACCAAAGTCGTTATTGAAATTTAGAGGTAGTTTAGAAACTTAATGACTTTGTTTGGATGTACTTATCTCATTTTAATTAATACACCTTTTGCGGCCAAAAGCAGCATGTACTCTATTTACTTTTCCAGTACAAACTCAACAACAGATTTTTTTATTTCATCAAATTAAAATCACTTATCCTTTTATTAATGTCATTTCCAAAACAAAATTTTTTCGTTGTGAAATACTACCTATAACAAAATGCATATATACAGTCTTGGGAAAAGAAGATTACCCAGCGACTAAAGCATGGTGGCTATCTAACTAACCCTATGTCCGCCATCGTAATATCCGATAATCCCGGATCCCGGGATTTTTCGGGATCCTGTTAATTTCTATCGCGCTGTGTTGGGGATAATTTTATTTATTAGAGTGAGGATGAGGCGTCAGATGAGCGTTTTCCCCGTTTTTATAATAGCTAGCGGACGCGGGCTGTCATGGGCTTCCGAGTTTCGGAAAAAGGCCTCCTCTTTTATTTATAGCTTACCGATTGCTGACGTTTTATTAGTTAACCTTTACGTGAGCTGTCACGTCACTTATTTAGTTTTGTTTTTGTTCTGACATATACTGCTTATGAATACTGAAATATGATTAACGATTCTGTTTTTTTTTTCCATGGCTTTTCTACTTATATTTTATTTTGTACCTTTATACTTACTCTCAAAATTAGACGCAAGTACATAGCTTAGATACTCCGCCCCTAAAATGACCCACTGACCGATAATTTTAATATATCGAATAAAGCAAAAATCGTATCTACTGCCACAAAATGATGAAGGCCAAAATAGTAAACGAAAGCACTATCTCGTAAAACAGCTTTCTAAATTAATTTAAATTTCAAATTAATTGACAGCAAACAGTGTTGGTTCCATTAAAACTTGTTAGCGTAAACAATATTCCACTTACAAGCAAAACATAATAAAACTGGTATCATGTTACTATTAATTACCTATATTTACATCAAATATTTCTAGCAGTACATCACTAGTTCCTATTCAAAGTACTTTCAACTTTACGCCGAATAATATAAGAGTTAAAACCGTTTAGATTCTGTTGTTCCTAAAATATTTTCGTAGAATTTGCCTTCAATGTTTTGGCTAAAAAGGTTCAATATATTTTTAGACCCTCGTTATAACCAGGCATATTATAAAAATAAAATCAGTTACTAAATTACACATTTTTTTGCTGAGTAATGTAGCTAATAAAAATATCTTCCTATAAGGGTGGTCATGTTAGATTATGAAATGTTATGTTATTTGGTTACAAAAATAAAGTACAACTTATATTCCGCATTTTCACCCAAGTAAAAGGTGTTTTTTTGGATATTCTCCTCTTCGGTTCATGAAAATCTGTCGAAAATGTAACTAACCTTACTTTGTTTTATAATTATTAAGCTGTTCATTACTCATATCACTATCGTCAAAAAATACTCAATTCTGATGAAAATATCTCATCCCATACAGCGCAAAAAGTCAGCAAACTCGATTTCACTGACCTTTCTCGATAGTAAAACACATTTTTATCTTCACGGTCAACAAAGAGTTGACTATCACAAAAGTAATGGGGTGTTCCCAAAACCTATCATACGAACTATAAAACTTGTGTTTACGGCAACATTATATCGATATAACATCGAGCACGTCACTTCGAGAACGACCCTATAAATCTTTAGGTATATTTTATATCGATACTATCACAGGCAATAGGATTAGAATTGGGGAATGGGAAAAATTGCCCATCTAGACATCTGATTAGTTTTTTCTGAACTTTTGCCATCAATGCCATCATCTTCCTTAGGTTGCCAGGAATTCTAATTGCTAGGCAATTTACTAGCCAAAGAAACATTTTTGGGTAAACAACGTTATAAGGGGAACTTCAGTATTACCAGACTATTCAGATTTATTTGAAATAAAGTATACATTTAATTATCTAGTTCTGAAAACTTTCTACAACGAAGGAGATATTGAGATGCACTCTTGCAATCTCCAATTTCTGAATCTCTCTTAAGGTAATAACAGAACTTAACAGAAGAAGTGATAAGACCGTTTACATCTGAATTTTTAGTTGTAATGTTAAAGACTTAACAGTCGCAATCCAGGAAGCTGTCTCCACCAGCAGCACCAGCACCAACGGTTTGGACCAGATTCGTTCATCATAGCAACAACGTTGCAATCTGGTCAATTAAAAACCCTTCGTCGATAAAGGAGTAAAATATTCAATCCTATTGCCGCAGCATCTGTGTAGCCCTAAATAATATTTAAATATTGTAATGCGGACTTTGCCGCGCAAAACCAAGCTGTGACGTAAGCCTCTGGAGAGATTTAGGGTTTGCAGCCTTTTTTTCGAGTTCTTGCGGATATTTATCATCGCGCCTTCTTTTCCCTAAGGAGCTGGCACATATGCCCTCGAAAATCCGTGTCGGCTGGAAGTGTAAAGTCCCTATATAAAAAGGGCAAGCGTTTTGCTGAATGAATTGTAATAGTATGACAACAATAATATATAGTTACCTCCATTTCAGATCCTAGACCAAAAATAAGATAATTATAGAATACCTTATCTGAAGTTTGTTAAGTTGATGATTTTTTCTGATCAAGAGTTTGAAACTCAAACCAGATGGTTTTAGGTTTGATAAGAACTAAAACAGATTTTGTGATTTGTAATAAAGATTATACGCCTTGAAACCTTGATGCCGACAACATTGTACCTGTGACCTGTTTCAGCAACAAACTAAAAGACATTGACACATTTTTTAGCTTTGAGTAAGATATTTTTGTTTTGCATCTTTTTTCGCAACAAATACTAAGTTCTATGTGTAGATGTTTTCCTCTATCCCTTACCTCATTTTTCGATTCCCGCATTGCATCTATATTATATCCATACCAAAAATTTGTAAAAGTATGTCTACATTTTTAGCGAGTATTTTATATTGAAATTATAAGTGAAACGGCCGTTAGCTATAAAGCTGGTCTATTTATAATATGAAGTGAGAATACACAAAGCAGGGTTACGATCTCAGCAGGAGTTATGGTACCCAAGTGAACGATTTACTTGAGCTCAAAGACTCGGATACGATCCAGTTTAAGCTTGGCGCTCACTGGGGAAGAAAGGATTTTTTGACACAAGAATAGTACTTTTGGTGGTTGTAGAAGTTTGGATAAACTTTATGTAATTTTTTTTGTTTTATTATATAATTTTATTCAGCAGACCAGCTATCTGAGATTTTTATTATTAGATTTTAATACTTTATCTGTCGTCCTTACGCCAGATTTTGAACTTTGCAACTGTAGTTAAAGTTTGGATAGATATTGTGTGACAACATTTCAATAGGTAATTTATTTTTATGTTTATCCGGTTTTTTCACTATTCACATATTATTTTCAGGGTTTAGGTAGGTATTATGTTTAATTTCACTGTTTTAATGCTACGTTCAACCATCTAGTTTTAACAAAATATTTAGTGAGTAGGTATGCTAAACATTTCCTGAATGTCTTTAATGGGTATAACCTAAACTTCTTGTATTTCTCAAGTAAATTCAACAGCCTGAATACAACCTTATTGGGCTCGAAGCCTTAAGCTGTGGAAACGTCTGACGCAGTTTGAAGCCCGCCTACAATGTAGATGTTATCTTATTCATGGGCATGGCTGCATTAATTCCTTGTAAATATTTCCACGGATAATATCAAATGAAATTCAGGAGCGTGAAGCGTGGAGTTAGCTCTAGCCTTTTGGCTTTTGGCGACTAAAGTTAGGGTTATTTAGGCCTAAAAATAATGGGATTCTAGAAAAGAGGGGTATGTCATTTATATGATAAGACTTGATGAATGAGAATGTTTACTGCTGTTGCGTAGCATTAGTGTTTTATATAAAATTCTTGTACTTTGCTGCAATGTTTTATTAACGTCTTGGCTTTTTAAAACTTTTTCTTTTTTGTTATTAAGGTATGAGAGTATAAAAAGATAAGCTGTAACGTTTTTATCATCATGTTCCTCGTGTTTTAAAAACCAAACGTGATTATTAAACATTCACTATACTGAAATACAACAAAGCAGGTTCGATCTATTCGTATATAGGCACAACAATAGCAGCCTTTCTATGTCTCACTACAGGTAAACGGTAATTCATTATCCCATTAGAAAACATAATTCAAAAACTATGACAACCTAAAATTCCGAACCCACTTTCCCCATGAGACTGCCAAAGACAGTTACTACAAAGCCGAGGGTCTTTTGTTCCTCAAAATTCATGTGAATTTAATATCAAAGACCGACCCATAGATGGAACACACTATACGATAGGGGTTGGCGTTTCGGGGAAGTGACAATGATTCACGAAAATGCACCTTATGCCTTTGATATAAAGGTCAAAGAGTGGTGGTGATTTGAGGTAGTGAGTGAGACATCCATCATTTAAATCGCTCATATTGGGAGAGTATAGTCCACTTTGTTCAGCTATCGCCTTGGGCTTATAGATGACATGTTTGGAAGGATTTTGGTGTTGTAGATGATATTTAAACTGGAGACTAGATCCAAAACTCCTGTCAGAGAGCATATTTTAGTCTGTTTTGACAATATACGTAGCTTTGAAATTTGATTCAAAGTCTTGTATGAAAACTCCTTTTTCTGTCGGTTTATATCATGGTACTTGGTATTATGCTACTTGCCGTTTAAGTTTATTACATCCCCTTAATAGCTTTTGCTATAACAACAACATAGTTAACTTGCTACTTAATGGTAAATTAATTAATTACCTGAAGACACTACAATGTAAACATTTATGTTCTACTTTATGTTGTCTCTTAGGATAACCATGAATGTGTTAATTTTATAATCATAAACTGATACAGGGTGACACAGAAACGCGTGGTCACATTTAAAATACTAGTTCTAGATAGAGAAATACACAACATATTTTTTTTGTGTTTTTGATTTTTCTTGAAGAAACTTGTTTATTACTAAGGTATGAAGCATTATTTCAAATATCACAAACGCGTTTTCTTAGCACCCTGTATATATCAAGACCTTTCGTAAAAATATGGCGAACAATAAAAGTTTTATTTGTGTGACATTCTGAGCAAATGTTTTATGTTTGTCACGTCGAGTGATGGCTGATATTATTAGCACCGTGAAACGATGGCAATTACTATGTATTTCATGAAGGCTCTAGAAAAAAACGTTTATAAGGGATGAAAATGTCATAGAATAGAATTGTTCTTTATATTTACGTGACATTTTGTCACTCGAAAAAAAATGAATTAGACGGATTTTCATTCAGGTTTTCATTTTATGTATGCCAGAGTAAGTATTTTCGAAAAATAGAGCTGATCTTATAGTTACGCAACTGTTTTTTTCAATTTATTTGTTGCGAAATTAATTGGGTAGAATTAATTAAATTTTAAGGAAAGAATTAAGAAGATAAACCATGAATACATCAATAACATGCATAAATAATTTAAATTAGGTACAAATGTATAGAGTATATGATTATAACAATAGTAAAAAAATACAACTAATGAAGGTGTTAAATAAATTTCATTGTACTCTTTATTATGTATTATTTTAATATTATTTTGTCCATTTTATTCATACAACTACATGTATGAAATAATATAGACCCAGAATAATATGTGTTACCGTTGATCTTTTCTTTGCAAATGTTATATTCTGATTGTTATTCTAGGAACTGTTATCTCTGATTAAGTTGTATTAAGAGTATTTCATCAGAATTTTGAATGTAATATTTATTTGTGAGTCTTTGATGTAAGATAGCTATTTAATATTTTATTAATTACGACGTAATTTTCAATGTATTTCTTGGTATGTGTATGTTTTGTAGATTTTTAAAATAATATTCGCTATGAAAACCAAACCACAGATTATTTCTATGTTCATTTTCATATTATATATTCTGTAGCCTATGAGTAAATGAAAATCATTAAAATTATGCACTCTAAAAACACTCTCACTCTACAAAAGAACGTTAAATTTTATGTGGTTAATGACACGCAATGAAACAACTACCATTGTTATCTAATAAAAAATATCTCTTTCAAATATATCTAACATTTTATGATACCCCATATCAAGGAAATTACACATCAATCTCTGAAAGGATACAAAAAGTAAATCGGAAGGATATATCGGTCGGTTTGGCGAGCTCGTTCACTGGAACATTTTTCGAATTCAGACTCCGAACCTTCCCGAATTCGAGATATTTTCGGACAAAAACGTTTTATTGAGTGCAAATATTTATATTACTTGAAGGAAAGGACTGGCAGTAATGGTAGAAATGTCGATGAGTTTGAGATACTTGTGTTTTTTTTTCGTTGATAAAATTGGCATGAATTTTTAGAAGCAAGTGAAGATTTTATTTCTTATTTATATGTATACTTTTTTATAACTAAAGAAGTAACCGCATAGAATAAATAAAAGTTTTTAATAAAAAATAGGTAAATAAACTTTACTTACCTATATGTTTCCTCGCCGGTCGATAACACTGCTTGAGCTTCACTGTTCATGAAATTACATTCCGTTGAACCGGGATCTAAAATCCAAGTAAACTGCGAAAGAATCCGTTTTAAAAGTAATTTTAAAACATTATACCCACACCAGTTGCAAGAAAACATACAAAAACCAACCCTATTCGCTTAACATAAAAGCTATCAATATCCGTGTTACCATAAGTGGCATACTTCGTACCGCAGACCGCACTATGTTGCGTATGGGATGCGGATAGATGGCGCTGACCTTGACATCTCGTCCCGTGTTCAGCCTCTGCGGCGCATACGAGTAGGTCATGTTGAAGATAGCCAAGCTAGATAAGACAATAAAGGGGTTTTGGTTATAGACGCAAACCTAGGACGTGTTTCGTGTATAGATAGGTTCGTACTTTGCGAGTAGGTATGGTAGGTTCATTACGCTTTGATGTCCCTTATCCTGAAACTACATGTTTAAACGTTAAGAGGATATTTATCGTTTACTATGTTAGTATTGTATGCTATGTAGTATCTGTTTGTTACTCAAATAAAATAAAAATATTTATTATGAATTTTTAAATGCTCTTTTAACTAAAAATATGTATTTTAGACAAACATATAAATTACTATTCTTAATTAATATAATATTGTTCAGGCATTCAGATCATTAGCAGACACTTTTGAACTGGTAGACAAAGTTGAAATCTGTGAGTGAGTGTTTAAATTTTCTGACTCTGACTAAATTTCTGTCAGGTGTTAAAATTCTAATTTAATATTAAACTCAAATTATTTATCAGTTAATTTATAACAGTTGACAGATAATCTACCTAGTACCTACTATTTGGTTTGGGTTAAGATCTCTTTAACCGGACATAAATTTAATTTAGTTCGTTTATATTTATTAATAATAAAAGGTTGAAATAATACAAATTCGCATTTGAAGAGGTTTTTAATAAAATCCTTTTATCGTGTCACTGCATTAAATTAATTCTAGGACAAGTCTTAAATAGCATAGGTAGAACTTATATTAATTAATTAGAATGATTTGAGGCTTAAAATTAAATACATAATCCATTGTCACACTACCTTTTTACATTTTGATTTTCTTTTTCTCCTTAAAACAAATAATAATCATATGACAAATGCAAAGTTGACATAAACAAGCAACAACATTTATACAATCTCGTATTTGTCAGACCAAAAAAAGTATTTTCTTTTTCTCCTTTATACAAATAATAAAATGACAAATGCTAAGTTAAGATAAACACATGCTTTTAAAAAATCTCGTCTCTTTTAGCACAAAAAATATTCTTGAGTAAAACATGAATTTTGAACTCTGTCTGGATCCTATCTTAACACAAAACAACAATGTAAAGTTCCAAATTGAAATCTAGAAACTTAAATAATTCCATAAAATTCTTTACTTAGCAGTTACATCTTTATTCCTAGTCCGTCTTGTAAACCTGCCCTAAATATTATTTCATTCTAGAACATTCGAATCGTTCAATCAATCATTCTTAATTTCATTCAGGTCATGTCAATAGAGCAACGAATTATTGGTTCAGATCGGTTTTGATCTCTTAATTGACAGATAACAGCAAACCGTTCAATCATTGATATTAGTTGAGATTGGGGTTCCAATTACTGTCTAGAATTTCTGGGAAAACATTTTTAAATAGATTGGTTTGAATAATAACAAAAGCGACGAAGTTCGGTACGTAATGAACAAAGAATGACAGAAAATGTACTAAAATAAAATCCGGGATGTAAATACCTTTCGGATGACAAGCTTTCTCTCATGTAGAAAAGGTAAATGTTACATAAAGTTGATAATCCCTTCAACAAATTATCACCATCTTGAACAATCATGATTCTTACTAGAACCTTCTGACGCACAATAAGTAGTTTTGCGAAGCAATCGAACACAAAAACTTGCACTGACCTTAATATCCGAAAGTTTTCATTCAAAGGTTCGTACAAAAGAATAAATGTCCCGTTAAAGTTTGTTTGCATCGGAAACTTCCTCAAAATTGAGCAGTTACTGATCGTATGAGTCAACCATCCACGGATAAACTTTGACTAGCTTAAGAATTCTCAAGTTTTGGAGGTAGAGGGAAATATTTAGCTTGTTAGGGAAGTAACGGGAAAACCGTATTAGCTGATAACTTGTTACTAACCCTGAAATGTTGTGTAATGTTGAATGTTTGATGTTAAGTCAGCAATCCAGGATGGATATAGCCGTTTCAGTTTATGTAATGAATAATAAACTAACCGAAATTACGATAAGATTTTAGGCATCTACAATCTTTCGGAATGCAGGCCGCACTTGGACAGATATCGCAAAAAAACAGAGAAGTATAGAAGAAAAAGGGAAGCTTTGCTCAGCAGTGGGATCAAACGGACACAATAAAAAAAGAAAGTGGAAAACAAAACGTTTACTTAATATTAGGTTCCGTTGAAAAATAAGCCTAGGGTTCAATCAATAATAAGAACTATATTTAGCTTAATCAAGACCCCAGCCATACCAAAAATACCTCGAATTCTTTCAGCGATTCATTTGACCGTGAATACTTTTATTTCAACGGGGTTCATGAAAATCATGTCGCTTGAAATACCAACATTTTTCATTCGGTAAACAAAAGTCACAATGAGTGAAATTCCCTGGAGGCTTTTAATATTCCAGCGGTTGAATGTTTGGACTTTTTAACAAACATGCAATATAACAAAAAAATCAATCTTGGAAAAGTAAATATGGAGGTTCATTTCATTAATAAGAAATCAGAAGAAGAAATTGCTAATGTTAATAACATTGAAGTATAAGCTGATTGAGCATCAAAGATAGATGTTAATAAATATTTAAATAAAAAATAGACTGATGTTATAAAAACCATTGTTGATACAAAACATATTAATCTTGAAAAGGTTTTAATAATAGTTGAGTTGACGTTATGAGAATACAAAGGTTGGTTTAATTTTGAGCGGCTGCTGGCAACAGATTTAGAGCCAGACTAGGTCAAGCGACGACGAGATAACTTGAGATTTTGTTAAATTTAGAGATGGTTTAAGTTTAGGATTATCTGGTGCTATAAAGATGAGATTTTCTAGGATTTGAAATATGACAAGGTGAAGTAATGTCAGTTTTGTTTCTTTCTTTAGTTTACTCACAATTCGAGGTATATCTTGGGGTTTAGCTCACTTATGTGACTAAACTTTTATTACATAAGGAATAAGAAAGGAAAAATACTTTGCAATGATAAAAGATGGTTTGGAATATTTAAATTTCCGTTATTTGGATACCAAAGAAAGTGAATAAATGACAAAATGAACTGGAATCTAATCAATTAAATTCTTTAAGTATATTTGAATGCTGTTTCAGAGCAGTCAATCATCAAAATATTTTGAATATTAGGTGCTTGTATTTTCGATAAAACAGTCTCAGTACTCACTTAGTGAAAATGAATAAAGTACGGGTATAACTTAGATACAAATCAAAGTTAATTTATTCTCCTAAGTACGAATACGTTGTCTGCAAGGAGATAAGTTTAATTAAAATGATAAAAACTATTGTTATTCGTCTAGACAGGATTATTGTTGAATCCGTCAAAATGAAATCAAAACTTATTAGTTATTAATAAATTATTGTTATTATACTGCCAATTCTCATCACAATCAAAGATGCAGTTGTTATTCTTAATAAAGATGACAAGGAAATTAAATGACTGACTACGACGGAAGGAATTTGTAATGATGAGTGATTTGGAATCTAAAATTGAAAATCCTCTAAATATTTTGGCTATTCGGAATTATTTCATTCCGAAGCCAAATGAAACTAGCATCCCCCGGAGAATACCATCCATCAATTCATTTGTACGGTCATGAATATTTGGTAATAGTGAGGCAGGAATTGTGTCGAAAACATTGAAATATCGGTATCATGCCATTTAATTTTAAACTATTGGTTAGGTTGGAAGATCATCGCAAAATTATGAACATGGTAATAACATCTAAACAAGAAAATGATAAAAATAATGTTAAATGTATTACTTTTAAAAATGAATAGGATGACGAAATTGAAGTAAAGAATACACAAGAAAACAAAACAACACGAATCCCGGACGGAATGTACACAATTTTGACAATGAACGAATAGAAGGTATATTACAATTTTCTTAAAGATAATTTTGCCTGAACGACGAATGGCACAAAAATACTTCTGTTATACGCAAGAATGTCGCAGGCACAATTGATTTGTGATTTCATATTTACATAATTGATTTTGCCGTTAAAGAGGTACGGTACAGTATCATAAAATATATTTTTACTTAATCAGCTATGTACATGTTAATTTATACAATATTTGGGATTCCAAACGATAACTCCCAATAGTCTAAAGATAGCTTGTGATATTGATTCTGGCTGCTACCATGAGTTTATTGTTTTGTAAACGATGAGAATATATCGAGAACTGACAATAAATTTGATATTATTGATGTTAAGTTATGTTAGCTATTTATTACAGTTAGATCAGTTATTGTTTTAATCGATAAGGCAATGACATTCAAAGTTTGTGTGTTTATTGAAGTTACAGAATCGAGTTCTTATATCGAGTTTAGCGGCCTAAAGGAACTTATGGTAGCACCCCTATTAAGCAGCATTTCGTATTCAAATTGGTGTACAATAAGGTTATTTGCTATTGTGAAGGTTCTTTCTATTGTATCATTATTAAATTTAATAGCTCTTACGTAACTTGCTATATTACATCACTTTCGAGTTACCTCATTAAAATAATAAGAAAAGTTCAAAGTACTTTTTCATTCGTCTTGAAAATTTTACGATGTTTTTAAAGCTATGCCTCATTTCTAGTTAACGTTAGATGCAGAACTCGAAAATGATTTAATAATAGATTAAATTAAAGTAATTTACACATTATTCTAGTATGTACAAGATATAAAGTATTTGGCCATTAATATACTACTTTAAGAGTACTCGAGCGATAGTAATTTCTAATATTGATAAATGAAAGATCGATATTAATAATTGCACTGTATTGTAATTATGTTTTTTTTCAAGGTTGGTAATAAACTATTATAATTAATGTCCAGCTTGCTTTTACGTTTTTATTTGAAATTCTTATGCCCTCTTAGCTGGTGTCAGAACAAAACCTAATTCTCAATCAAGTTAATGGCAATTGTTTGAATTTATGTATAAGGAATTATGTGGGTCTTAACATAAACCACAGATTTTCTTTATAATTTCCTAATAAAAAGGCAATTACATTTGATGTTAATCAAATGATAGCAGCTAAGACTATAGCATTATTCTCGTAAACAATTCGAGCAGAAATTATTAATACCAATCTTATCTAAAATTAATAACGTTTGCTTAGGACAAGAGTAGATACGAAGGACGTACTTGACAGGGCCAAATTATTCGTAGTTCGTGAACAAAAACCAATATTATTTAGAAACTAAACAAGAATCACGAAAACATTAATCAGAACATCACTGATATATAAACTTTACGAGGTAAATAAGTAAATGATTTGGAATGGAATATTACTAGTAATGAAATAACTATTAAAGATAAGAAAATAAATGAACCAGTAAATGTGTTTATAGTAGATTAAATAAATAATATTGATACTTATAATAGCACCACACGTCTAAGATTTGTGCATAACGCACTATTATAGCTACAAGTATGTATACGTATAGATATGATGAAGAGAAGAGAAGAGGACTAAACTACTGGAAATATAGAAAGTTTACGATAAACTTAGCCTAACAATATATCAATTAATTGGTACTTTTCAAATCTCGCACCAAAAGTTCTATGAGATTCCAAATAAAAACTTATTTAACTAAAGATTACTATTGAGAATTACCATTTAAAGCTACGTTTCAAAACGTACAAATAGAAAGGAATACATCAAAAGACTAACTTGAACTTAAATTGAATTTATCAATTCCATCTCAACGACTTTATTTTTAGACTGAATATCATGCGATATTATCACGAAATTATAAATAAGTACCGCTTTTCTTTGTAAAGTCCAAATACATTTTGATATCATTTCATCAGACATTTAGACAATGATTGTCACTAATACATTTTTGGTCCTTTATACCAGAGACATTCAAAGCCTTTCATTCACTTAAATTACACATTAGTTATAGTGAGCCGTCTCGGACTTCTCGGTCTATTCAGATTTGATCCTGAACCTCGCACATGGACCTGTACAGATCCTGGAGGCATGTCTACCGCTGAATGTAGACTAGCAGCTCTCGATGCTCTGGGTGACGGTCCTACTCTGAGGTCTACTGCGCTGTGTAAGCTGGCTGCTCTTGAAGACCTGGGAGTCGTGTGGTTGTGGTCTGATGGAGTTATGAGGGCAGGAAGGTCGGCAGCTGAACGGGAGCGCCGAGGTGGACTCTCAGGGATGAGCGCCATACCGCCCATGCCCATGCTACTTACGAAGACCGAGTTCTAGAAAGTTTTAGTGCAAAACGCATTAGCTTTTGATCGATGAGGATGAAAGTGCTGAAGCTAGCATGACAAAATACATAAAATTTTAACTTTTTATCATATAATTTGTAAGGATAAAATAATTTGAGGTCTAGCTTGAGAACGAATCTTTGTTCCTTTGATACTTGTTAGGATACGAGTTTAGTTCATAACGTAGTTAAAGAATTTCCTTACCTGCCGCGGTCTATGGGACAGGTACCCGCATGGTTGATAAGATGGGAATGGTGCCCCGCAGTCGTATGACACACAGCCGCGTGACAATGACGCTCGGTGCTGTACAAAGCAGTGTTACATTAACTAGACATACTCATATAAGGTCCTAGAAGTGGGAGGTGCTGGTGACATGTTCGTTGTGTTTTCTAAAGTTCTGTATGTATTTTAGTTGTCTGATGGACTGAATTTTCCTTTAGAAGTTTTAATTTTTATTTATTTAGTGTTTACAATTGATAATGCTTTATACCTATGTAGGTCATTTTAGGTAAATGATGTAAGTGATTATTTGAATGTGCCGGAGCTACGCAGAGCATGCTTTAGCGATCCAACGGCTCCAGCGAAAGAAGGGGACCGGGGCGAGTCAGTCAGGTGACTGTTGCCATTTATCTGTTTGTGGTTTTAAGTTCGCATACTTCTGGTATTTTTTTCCGTATTAATAATATAATCAATACTAAAAATAAATCAGTCATATTAAAAATTTAAAATTCAGTCCATTTGTTGACACGATTTTCCTAATATGAAATAGTGATCGAACTAAATGGTTCTGGGTAGCGTGTAGACTAATTAAGAGCAAGAAATACCTTACAATATCATTATAATTTAGGCATTCACTTTCTGCAGTTTGCTGTAATAAAAAACATTTGGGATATACTTTTACATTACGACTGGTTTTGATTTTCAGACGCTCTTCATTCTTTGTTATTTTTAGACATGATTTTCCTTTTCTATTGTCATTTAAGCTATTGTCATCCTACGGTTGGGTTTAGGGCTCTATTTTTAGTATTCATTCAAGTAATGGCATTGATTTGTTTGTGATTATAGATCATTCAAGGGGTCTGTGTTATTAATGTACCTAATTGACGCTTTCATCGATATTTCAAGTACTATCGAGAGACGATATAATTAACGAACGATCCTTAAATCCAGCTGAACATTAAAACTGTGGGTCTCCATATGGACTTATTTAGCCAGGATGTCTGATAATGATTGAAGATCTATTTAAATGTTGTCATGTTGATTATACATAGCAATAGGGAAAAAAGTAATAGAAGGCAGTGGTCAAAATCAAGAATAATTCTCCTTTCTTCTGCCCAAATATTAAGTTATTTTGGTATAAGTTTTTAGTGTCACCAATGTCCTCTAGATGGTATATCAAGGTACGTAGGAAGATAAAGATGTACATTGGATTATTGGGTATTTCATATAGATAATTGTTTGGACTCACGTGAGGTGGAATAGTGACGGAGTTCTCCGCTAGCGCGCAGCTCTGCCGGTGCTGCTGCTGGAACTTCGGCTGATATGGCTCCAGCATTCTAAGGAATATCATCGACTTGTAGTAATCCATCATTAATTGCAATATTGTATGGAGATATCTCTTCAGTAGGTTTCATTGTTGTGCCGAAAATTTATATCTTACGGTGATGGTTATTGCGAAGACAAGTATTAGGATCTCGATGCTTGCTTCCATAGTGTTTTAAGGCGACTACTTCGATGTACCTACTATTGATACTTTAGCTTTCTCTAGAAACTGATATGTAAATGTCTATAAATTTTTTAACTGTATTTTAATTCTTTCGTAATTATTGATTCTACTTTTACATAATTTATTTTTTCCATTTTGTATAGCCAACATTTTTTCTACTCTAGATAATGTATTTTCTTGATATTACTTTCTTACTATTAACATGTCTGTATTTACAAATTGCACTAGCTATGAATAATTCTTGTGAGCTAAACCTAAAGTGCAATGAAATGAAACAAAATATTACTACGTACAGTTTATAGACGCACCTGATCTTGCCCCATCTATTGAAGAACAGAGCTATGGCGGCCACCCACAGCAGTAGCACGAACGCCACTATGAGCGCCTCTTCTGCGCGCACCACGACGCCACTGCCATCTGTTGGCAAAGAGCAAACAACTTTATGCATAACAAAAACTCTTTACTGTGACAAATTAAAATTAGAACAATATGAATAGTTGCTACGACCGTCCAGGATTAGACCGTCCATGGGACGGTCTAATCCTGATCTCTTTGAGACAATTTATGTGTTTTATAATTTAAAATTAATAAAATGTTTTATTTTATGCGATTTAGCTGCCTCGTTGGCCTAGTGGCGCTAAGTGCGACTGCTACGCTAGATGTCTTGGGTTCGATTCCCAGGTCGACCAAGGTGTTATTGGGTTTTTCTATGAAATTCTCAGTGGCAGGTCGGAGTTTGGATTTGTAGTGCCCAGTTAGTGCCAATAGGCTCGCCCCCTATTACATGGGACCTAAACATATCGGCGAACTGTGGGTGTACATTGGTACACCTCTGCCTAACCCTTCGGGGATACAGGCGTGATGATATGTAGCTGCAGTGTCCAGATCATCTGTACTGTTACTGGATGGATCAATGTAGTGTTATTCTTCTTCAGATTCAGGTTGTTTGGACTCCTAAGATTTCCTAACATATTTTTTACCAACGTTTTAGCATTCCAAATGTATGTTCAATAAAAGAAAACTACCAATTTGGTCAATAGATAGTCATATAAGTTCTTTAAGACTTCCTTTATGATTTTGGGGCCAATTATAATACCATGTTTAAGTATTAAATCTGTAAATATCTAGCGCGGTGACCTTAAGGCGTGGCCTCAATAATATTATTAAATATTCAAACGAGATTCAACCTCATCGATGTTCTGGCAATAAATGGGGCATACAAGGAAATTGCTTTTTGACCAGACATTTATTTTTGAAGAAATGCTATTTTTAATATCACTGGCCCATAACTGTGTCACGGCAGCCAACGAACGATTTTCTATTCAAAGTTCCAAGAAGAATCGTTAGGTCACTTAGTTTGTTTATTTTAGAAAGCAAGGTATATTTAGAAATACAATACATGAACTGTACTGCTATTGTACACTATCCGCTAGACTATTGCTGCTTTATTTCACCAACCTTTTGGTAGTAAACCCTAAAAATACAAGTTTCAGCATTCTGTACTCGGGGGTAACGAGAGTCTATTACTAAGCCTGAGCCTGCCCGTCCGCTTGTCTGTCAGCGGTTTATATCTCATGAACCGTGATAGGTAGACGTAATTTTTTATAAAGGGTATTTTTGTTCCTGTCTAACAAAAATATACATACTAAGTGAGTGGAGGTCTCATATAGCAACAAAAATATTCAAGACTGTATTTTTCAACGCAGTCGTTTTGTTTTGCATTCCTGTCTTCCTCACCACTTAGTAATTATCTCTCTTTCACTCAAAGGTTTGCTGGAAGAAAACTCAATTTTGAGTTAAGCTCGCTTATGTACATCAACTTTAATAAATATGTCTGTATATGAAATGTAATTTATGTGTACAATAAAGAATTAAGAATCAATTACAATTATTTAAATCACACTTAAAACAATACCCCCTAATCAATCTCATTTACATTCCCATTTAAATAACAGAACAACACAAGCATCCATTGATTGTCCTTTGGAAGCTGTGACCTTGAATTCCCTTTGTGAATGTAAACAATCTCAAACAAGGAACAGCGAACTTGGAAACTGGATGCAAAGCGACTGCTATTGTGTTCCAATCAATTCTATCTCCCTTTGTTGTAGAGTTCATTGTCTAGAGATTTGCGGAGTTTTTAGGCGATTTGCCGGTAGTAAGTTTAGTCTGTTTATTGTACAAAGAACTAAGTCGCTTTAAAGTTTGTAAGTTTGGCAGTAGGAAGACTAAATGGTTTCATCCGGCTTTTTGTTCAGTAAATAAGGGTTGTACCCGGAAGTGACCGATTTGGTAAACTCTTATACAACCATAGGTCTATAAAAATCAAATACATATTATATTAAATCCTACTTTCATTCGTTGGATTTGGTCTAAAGGTAAAACAAAATTTAACTTTATATGCGTAATTATATTCTAGAAGACATAAACTTCACTGAAAACTCATCAAGCCTAAAACAAATATCAATATATATATTAAAGTGATCCATATTTCAGCGAGCCATCCATCGGCCAAAAGCGAGCAAGTTATGAAATTCAGGGAAGCAACAACAATTTAATGTAGTGTCAACAGTGTTATATGCTCTATCTTAAAGTTAAATTTTTAGTTTTTTTCCAGAATACCCGTAGCTGACCAATCGTCTAGCACTTAAAAGCAGGCTTGTGTAATCGTGAATGAAAACAAACGATCAGTTCTCGATTACAGTATCCACCCCTATGTAACCGCTCATACTATATGTCGAAGGCAGATAACTCTAAGCCTCGGTATTGATTCGATTTATATCTACAGCCAGTAAACTGACAGGCCGACGTCTACAGTTAACCTAGAAAATACACTATTAGCTGTAGTCGGGTTCAAATCGAGCGATATACTCCAGTGAGGCTGAACTTTACTTACTGAGCGAAAAAGAAAGAAATAGACTTGAGTATTTTGTATCTGAAATTATTAAAATGAAATCATTTATCTTTGAATCTTATACATTACGGCTACATAAGGAATAATATCTATGTACCTTGTGGTTATTGTTTGTGCTGAAATAGAACACCCTTAACCAATGGCTTAATTAGGAATCAGTTATGGTTTCTTTCACTGAGAATGTATTTATTTCTATTAGGTGCTTTTGATTCATACGAAATATAAATGATAAAACGCTAGCTAGAATACTAATTGGAATCATGGGATTAAGAAAAATACATTTATTCATACATAGTTTAACACATTTTTGATAACTTTCTACAGACATGTTATTGAAATCGGCCGTAAGTACTACAACAAGACTCACCGATGTCAGCTAGCGAGGCGTTGACTCGCGACGTGGATGACGGCGGGTGCAGGCGCAGCACCACCTCCGCGGGCGGCCCGCCCGTCGCACCGCTCCATTCTGGACCAGACACACTAACGGTTAGACTACTTACTTGTTAAATGACAACAACTCACGACTGTACCATAGTCACTTATCAACCTACTTAAAAAAGAGAAGATCTTCATTCGTCTGTATTTTTTGTATGTGCTATCTACGTTATGCGATATCTACGGCAATGGTAGACCAACTTCAAAATTTCTTCGTTTTCATCATGTGTCATGTTTCAAATTATGTGCATGCGTCATGTTTCAAATTATGTGCATGTTCATGCTAAACGATAGTCATACGTATATCAGGGATGCAAAACTAATTTCGGTCCGACGGGATCGACATGAAAAAAAAAACGATTATATATGATATAGCTTCCAAAAATGCATCGTAGTTGGTGCATAAAACCGTATATTGTCTCGTATATTTAAAGACAGTAAACCTTCACAAGCATTTTCCTATACTCAGAAATAGAATTATCAATGGGTACTTTACTGTCTAACACAGAAACCTACATTAAAAATATTACGTCCTTGGATTTTAAATCACAAAAATACCTGGAACGGAGCCACAAACCCATAATAATATCTTAAGTCAAATGCACTCACGTTCTTAAAACAATTTATTGTCGACAAGTTTCAAACAGTAATCCGGGATGTATGTAGTCTGTGGCACTGTGGCATGCATCGCCCATAAACAGGGCATGCAGTGGCCATAAATTTATCGTTATTTACGACTACCAATGCCTTCGGAAACTTAACTGTAAAAGCTTATTCAAATATTACATGTCGCCCCTTTTTACATTAAATATTAGTTGAATTGAACAAGCAATTATTATTAGGTATTGGAAGGCTTTGTTTTATTAATTGTGGTTTAGAAAAAGAAGGGCTGGAGAAAAATTACGGGGAATCTGAAACAAATGTGTTTGGTGTTTGTGCATGTGAAATTTAACTCAATATCTTTAGCTAAAAAGTGATTTATGTGTCAGTGACTATTAACATGTACTACTGTTATTTGGCAAGACCATTATCTAAATTTTCTTTTTACGTGCATGTTTCTTTTAGTTTTGATTTTTTGTTATCCCTTATTTAGAATAGCACATAGGTACGTATTTTTTTTTTATATTTCCGAGACGTTTGGATGAGTCGGGTGTTTTTATAACAACATAGCGTTAAAAATATGTACGCGGACCTATTCTTCTTATCTATCTACCACATTCCATGCAGGACGTCATAGTAAGGTTAAATTGCAACAAATTAATCCAACCAATGTTCTACCAAAATTCAGTATGACCTATTTAGATTCATGTGTTTCATGTAAAGTCCTAGTCCCAAACTTTTCATAAAATACAAAAAATCTCGCGTCTTACGTTGAGTTACCAGTAACCCTGCATACAGTTTATAACATATAAATAAATATACAATATAAAAAATATATATATAATTTCAAAAAACTTACTATACAAATTTATAGCAAATAATAAAATTATAATAATACTTATATTCTATAAAACAAGATTCCTCCTCTCTTCTACGTTGCCGTGCCCTACGGGGTCCATAATGTACCAAAATAACCTATGGACCTTTATAAAACTTATGGAGTGCAATAAAATTGAATTGAATTGAACATACATAACAGGTTCATATATAACTCTTTATTTTACTTCATACATGATAATAATATGTGGTTTAAAGGTAATACGTGTTGTTGTGGGTGAAACTAATCTATTCATACTAGTTGAAGCTTTACCGCTCTCACCGGCGGAGATGCGCGACGGTTGCGGACTTCGTCTGGTGGTCGCCTTGTCGACGTCGGGGGTATCAGTTATAGATGTTATGGGATCTGAAACAATTAATAGATCATTATTTTAACAAATTTTGTAATTAAAAACGACATTTCGACAGTCGAAAAATCGACAAAAAACGGATCTCAGTGAAACTCTCATGTTATTGCCTAGTAGAGTTTGCTGTTGCCGTAAATAAATAATAACTAGTATAATTCACATAAAAAATAACACTCGATACATTTTAAAAATCCGATCGGCGTAGTGCATTAAAAAAAAGTCTTAGCACTACCTACTGAAAATAAAGTTAAATACTAAACACTCTGTCATACTCAGATCTGGTAAGTATAAACCAGATATCATGCCTCAAACCTTCAAAACAGTCCTAATCTGTACTATCTAACGGGAATTAGCGCAAACATGCTTAAATACCTTTGTATAATAGTTCCCTTTGTGTAATATTACTATAAACATGCATCACGATAGTTTAAAAGTTAGTATCAGTCCTAAATATTTAAACAACAGATGCTTGGAGTTTAAACTAAACAAAACAAACTTTGTATGAACATATTTGTATTTCCTTAAACCTTACGCATATTGTAGGTTCAAATACATTACAAATTTATGTCTAAGTTACTGTAAAATAGTGTTAACATGTTAATTGTTTCTAAAGTTGCTAATAATTGCGAAGTTCTCGAAACTTGCCAAGTTGGGGAGATCTACTGATTACATAATCTTACCTAAGTAACTATACAAAGTTCAGCTAGTTTATGTTTGTTGCTAACTGCTTTACTAGCTCAAGAATGATAGAAGAGAAGTTAATTTATTTAGTAAATACCTATTATAGTAGACACTAGCTTTTGTAAGTAACTTTGATTGCACAGTAGTGGAAATACTACAAAAAAACCGACCATTGCGAATTGGACTCGCGCTTAAAGATTTTCGTGTCATTTTATGTAGTCTCTGATAATTTATAATGTAATTTCATAGCGGCAACGTAAATAAAACTCTACAAAAATAAAAGGACGGACTTAGGAAGGAGCCTTAGTAAATATGTGAAATGAAAATGAAATGAAAAATGTTTATTCACAGAAATACATATTCAATAAACATAAATATTAACTGCAAAGCAGTTTGTTGGCAGATGTAGCTCCTTTTGTCTAGCACAAAACACACTCATTCACAGTACAGACTTTCTAAATATCCTCAACATTGAGGGTTTGACAAAGTGCATTAAATAGATACTTATATATTTTATTTTTATAAGACGATAATCAATTAGCTTAGCATTTTCAATTATTTAGGACACGGAGACCAAAATAGTACTATTTAAAAGTTTGTACCCATAATACTGAATTTATTTAAAGCCAATAATTCAGAACAATATAACGACCACTAGTGAGCACTAAATACTCTGAGCAATGGCCTAAGGCATACATTAACAGCCTAAAGCGGTCGCATTGCGACATGAAACCAAATTCCCCTTTGTATACGAACCCAGATTGTTATTGAACTGTTTTCATAATCACGGTACTATGAAATTATGGATAAAGGATAATAACGACATACTTTGAGCCTGAAATTATCTAGCTTCAAAATAAAAGACTCTTTTAAATTCGACAAAATCTTTCTTTTTTTAATATATGCTGTTAGCCAGAGCGCAGGCTTTGACTGCTTCACCTGGCTTTTGACGAAGACCTTAATGCCTCCAGTCAGACCAATTGGAAAAACTAAAAACGCCAACAACGTCTACTAAGGGCGCCCCTTATACTTAGTATGAGATTCCTTCTATGCCATTAAACTCAAACACACCTATCCAAAACAAACGAATCTCTTGTCAGTCAAAAAGTCCCATATCTAGGGACAAAGTGTCACTTAAATTACGGGCCTGTTGGTCTAGCGGTTAGTGACCCTGACTGCTATACCGGAGGTTGTGGGTTCGATTCCCACTCAGGACAAATGTTTGTGTGATGAGAACGATTATTTGTTCTGGTCTGGGTGTAATTTATCTATAATATGTGTGTATTTAGAAATATATAAGTATGTTAATCAGTTGTCTGGTTATAACCGTGTGTGAGAGATGTCCCGGAATATTATTATTTATATTATTAAATATCGTCTTCTGCTTAGTTTTACTAAAGTATACTCGTACAAGGTCGGCTACAATCAACGTCAAAGCACTACTGTATTAACGACACATAAACAATAATTTATCATGCACTAAATCGAATGACAACATTATGTTCCATCTTTTTATATTAGAACATAAGTAATCACTTTTCTATATAGTTTCGGCAATCAATGTCTGTAGTTCTGTAACATAGAGTTATGAAAAACTGTAGAGTGTTAGTACCGCTAAAAGTTTATTGTGCTAAACGTAAGTAGATTTTCGGCTGTAGTTCATGCATCTACTGATTTAAGTTATTTTCTGTGAAATGACAAACAAGGGCGTACCGAGAGGAGCCTGGAGCTTGGGCACTCCAGTAAAAAGACCCAAATATAATAGCATTTTTGCGCTGGGTTTATAATTAGCTTAATTTCCCCTCCCCCGGAAAAGAAAGCTGGGAACGCCCTTGATGACAGAAGTTTATACGAAAATATTGATGTCAAAACCATCGATATTTGCGTATATAAGTCTGTCGTTACGCGAAAAATAACTTAAATCAGTAAACGAATGTACTAGATACAGACAAAAAAGTGCTCTCGCTCGGTACAAGGGGAAACTAGTGATAGTAGCGGTCTATGTATATATATCTAAAGTCTATGGCTGTGATCTCCTGTAACTGAGGGAGCACAACTCAAATGTACACTATTCTTTTTGCATTCTTTGTTAGAGATCCAATATAAATAAATCAATGTATGCTCACGGTTCATACCCTGAAATACGCACTCTGTGCTCTCTTATCTATCCTCTAAGGTCTGTACGGAGGGCGATATTTTTGATAGGACCTTTATGGTCCGAGAGCGGTAGAGTGGTGCATATTTCCCGGGGGTGTCATAATACTCGATTAAAGGATTATCTTGAGGTAGTTACATATACTATATGTCCCGCTATTACTAATCTACGTGGATATCATTGGCAGAAAGTAAGTAATCTGCTTCCGTATTCGTTCCTTCGTTTTGGCTTTCAATCCTACTCCTTAGGTTTTAAATGTGCGTATAACAGTCGCCTATGGACATCCAATCGACACTATTGAATAAAACGGAGTCGGTAATAAACAATATATCAGTATTCACCGATTCGTAAGGGAATGAAAATAAAACTCGTCGTGTGAATATTATCACTCAATAAGAATAGAATTAGGCAGCTGTTTTAGCAGTGGTCTTGTCCCACTGCTAGGCACTAAAATTAGGGAGAATACAGGACATAACCAAAATGACTGCATACTGTATGTACCTATAATAATAAAAATAATCCAGCCTATGTGTCCCACTGCTGGGCACAAGCCTCTTCCCATATAGAGAAGGCATGAGCATTGATCACCACGCTTGCCAAATCGCCAATCCGCAGAGAGCGGATTGGATATTTCAGATCCCAAATTTTGGAATCTAGGTTTCCTCACGATATTTTCCTTCACCGTTTGTCAGAAGTGTCTTAGAATAATTAAGAAAGTACATGTAACTTTGACAAAGCCGCATGTATCTGTATGAACCTATATTGCTTTTTATTTATTTTCAGTCCAATTATAACATATACGAAGATTTATAGGAAACTTGAACGGTCTCGATAATAGGCCTCCGCGACGAAGATACAAGTTGATTTATCGGTTTAATACGATTTATGAGCCGTTATTATTTCACCTTTTATTTATTTTCTTTTAGTATACTTCACGGAAAATCACTTCACGTATAAGAAGAATTTAGATTATTTTTATTTACTTGTTATATCGAAGTTGATTCTTTAGTACTGTAGAACTAATTCTAAAGCAATAGGATTGCAAATAGACTTGGCCATATTAGTAAAATTCGGGTTTAAGACACTTTATTCTCATAAAGAATCACATTCACTTACATGAGAATTAAATATTAAATTATAACATAGCAATTTGCCGAGTGGCGTACATATTATGCAAATAACTAACTAAGTGGGTAAGTACACATAAATGGCAAATAAATTTTATTAGTGGAGAGACGGTAGATGTGAATACTTTAAAACATGCACGATTTGAACAGACACAAATTAAATAAAATAAAATATTATTATAAAAATTAAGTAAAATAACACTTATTCGTTAGATAGGTATTTAATGACTCAGCTCATGCAAAGTGCATTTGTATTATTTCCATATTAATCACAAAAAAGTCTTCACTATGTCATAATATAATTATGGTTGTTCACTGTTCAGTTTCCAACAATTCCAACAATGTTTAGTATCCATTTATCAAAGAAGAAACAGTTAAGTGAGACCCATCAAATAATACTTAAAGACGAAATAAACTGTTTTCAAGTACAAATCTAAAATTAAATAGACAATTTACTTTGAAATATTTTGATTTATCAGACAATTAAGGGTCAGAGACATCAAAAACTTCGTCAAGCATAAACTATTAGGACTTCTCATACATTATTTAATTACCTAGGTCATTGAACTTTCCGTAATGACATAGGTATTAGAACCATGTCTAGTTAATGGCACTGGTCGTTTAGGGCTGTGCCGCTATATCGATTGACCCTAGGTCACCCTCAGAATCGAATTGCCTTGGAGTTTACGCATTAGGCTGGTTTACAGAGCGTTTGTTTAGCGTTTATTACGGACCAGTACGACGATTTGTTTTGTAACAAAGCACTCTGATATAGCAAACCAAATTTTTACATAATGAATTAAAATTAATAATTTCCTTGAATCATATTTTAAAGCTTGTATTATGAGGTTGTAGATTAACTAGTCTTCCGAATATTTAAGGCGCGGGCCAGACAGAAGAGACGTAAGACGCAGACGGGGCGCGGACATTTGTCTCTACCGCATCTCTTACATACAAAATGTATAGAAGCGTCGCGACGCGAAAAATACAAAAGAGACGGGGCGCGGGCGCGACGCTTCTATAGATACAGTTTGTATAAAAATGAAAAATGACTGCGCCCCGTCTACGTCTTACGTCTCTTCTGTCTGGCCTGCGCCTAAGAAGTAATTTTGATGACAGAAACTGTATTTGTTTTTATGTGTCACAAACACAGGGACATGTGTACAGACATTTCTTAAATCAGTATTTTTCATTTCGTTATGTTGTGAATAAAGAAAAAACAGCCGCGTGTTATCCGCACGATAAATACGCCTAGTGCGTATACATTCTTACACAACTATGCTACAGTAAGTTACATTGCGGTTAATGGTTTACCGAAACACTGAAACGATTTCAGTTACATTGGAAAAAACGTTCAATGAAAAAAAAGGTTTTATTCAAACAATTTGATTTAGATTACACCGGCTACGAACTGCTTGAAGTACTTCGACTGTTTCGAGTCGTCGACAAACCAAAAAGCAATCGGGTGGGAGGCGCACGTGATGCGCGAGAGCGGTCTATTTGCGCGCAGTCCATATACTTTGATTACTGACTTACTGCTCAGCATCAGCGAAAGGTCGGCCTTATAATAATATAAAGATGTTATGTCACCTGTACCGTTTCTAAATTTTTTTGATCTCGAAGGATTCTTCTTGTCCCTAAAGCAAAGGTATGGTACCATTCTTTCACGGACTATAAAATCATATATTTATGCATGCTGACGGATATTAAGTACTTAAAAAGGGAGAATAATAATAAATTAGAACCTTTATCAAATCACCTTTCTTTTGTTCTTATTTGCCCGTAAGTTTTGTTTAGGCATTTTTGGGTTTTCGGTACACAGGTTTCCTTTTATCTGATCTGCGGTCATAAGCGATGGTCCTTGTAGCAAGATAAAAGGTTGCTTTACAAGAAGTATCTTTGAGGAGCAGTTTTAAGATCAGATGTATCGGTAGCAGCTCTTTATGTTAGCCTTTAACGCCTCTTCGTAAATACTTGACAGATTATTGTTAAGCTTTAAAAACGGTGGAAGGTTTAAAGGGCTGTTCATGTACTCACATAATATACAAAATCACTACAGCGTAAACCTTAGATTTAATTTCTTACAGTTAAACGTACTCTCCGTTTAACATAACATAACATATCATCCGCCAGAATCATGGCACAGGAGTGTGGTGGTGCTCTTCTTCAAAAAAGGCGACAACACCTTGTTGAAGAATTATAGACCCATCTCGCTCCTGAGCCATGTGTATAAGTTGTTTTCGAGGGTCATTACGAACCGTCTCGAACGCAGGCTCGATGACTTCCAGCCTCCCGAACAAGCTGGTTTCCGAAAAGGCTTTAGCACCATGGACCACATTCACACGCTCCGCCAGGTTATACAGAAGACCGAAGAGTATAATCGGCCACTGTGTTTAGCGTTAGTGGACTATGAAAAAGCCTTCGATTCAATCGAAACCTGGGCTGTATTGCAGTCCCTTCAGCGATGTCATATCGACTATAGGTATATCGAGGTGTTGAAGTGTTTGTACAGTAAAGCCACAATGTCAATTCGGTTAAAGGACGAGAGCACGAAGCCAATCCAACTGCAGCGTGGTGTGAGACAGGGAGACGTTATTTCTCCGAAACTGTTCACAAGTGCGTTGGAGGACGTCTTCAAGCTCTTGGACTGGAACGGGTTCGGCATCAATATCAATGGCGAATACATCACTCACCTTCGTTTTGCCGATGATATAGTGATCATGGCAGAGTCGCTGGAGGAGCTTAATACTATGCTCAGCGACCTCAGTATCGTTTCCCAACAGGTGGGTCTTAAAATGAACATGGACAAGACGAAGATCATGTACAATGTCCATGTCGCACCTGTACCGGTTATTGTTGGGAATGATACTCTCAAAGTTGTCGACCACTACGTCTATCTTGGACAGATAGTTCAGTTAGGCCGGTCCAACTTCGACAAAGAGGTCGCCCGAAGAATCCAACTCGGATGGGCAGCGTTCGGGAAACTACGCGACATCTTTTCGTCCAAAATTCCGCAGTGTCTGAAGACGCAGGTCTTTGACCAGTGTGTGTTGCCAGTGATGACATATGGCGCTGAAACGTGGTCGCTAACGGTTGGCCTTTTGGAGAAGCTCAGAGTCACTCAACGAGCTATGGAGAGAGCTATGCTCGGGGTTTCTTTGCGCGACAGGATCCGGAATACGGAAATTCGCCAAAGAACTAAAGTCACCGACATAGCTCGAAGAATATGCAAGTTGAAGTGGCAATGGGCAGGCCATATCGCTCGAAGAACCGATAACCGTTGGGGAAGAAAGGTTCTCGAGTGGCGACCACGAACCGGAAGACGCAGCGTCGGCAGGCCTCCCACCAGGTGGACTGACGATATCGTCAAAGTGGCGGGCACCCGGTGGATGCAATTGTCGAGTTGTCGTTCATTGTGGCGTTCTAGGGGGGAGGCCTTTGTTCAGCAGTGGACGTCTTCCGGCTGATGATGATGATGATGATGATGATGAACATATCATCACGCCTGTATCCCCGAAGGGGTAGGCAGAGGCGTACCAATGTTCACCCACAGTTCGCCGATATGTTTAGGTCCCATGTAATAGGGGGCGAGCCTATTGCCACTAACCGGGCACAAATCCAAACTCCGACCTGCTACTGAGAATTTCATCGAAACACCCAATAACACCTTGGTCGACTCGGGAATCGAACCCAAGACCTCTAGCGTAGCAAGCGCTCTTAGCACCACTAGGCCAACGAGGCAGTCAACTCTCCGTTTAACTGTAAGAAATTAAATCGTTTGACAAAGTTTTCTAAAATTATAATTTCACTTAACACTATGTAATCTATCGCTGTACCATACATAAATATATGTAGCTATACAAGTTTCCACACTGTGCTCGATTCAATAAAAATATTTCTTACATATCACCACAGTACCACATTTTTCTTTTGCGTCTTCATAATAATAAGGACGGAATAGAAACACAATTACAATAATGATCCAATGATGAAATATACGTTAGAAACTTAACTTTATGCCTAAACTAGCGGACCCGACAGACGTTGTCCTATCTACATGGTCTACAATAACACAATGATAACAAAACTTTTTTTTAATTTGATCGCAGAGATAACTGTCGGGACAGACTAAAATTAAAATTCGAATATTATTTAAAATTTGACACTGCTATGGTAGCGCCGTCTGTCGGATCCAATGTAAAACATTCCAAAATCAGCAACTACTAATAAATTAAAAGTTAATTAAAAAAACATTGTACAGCGGACAAAATTGTGAATCTAAACCATTCCCAGATCCCCTTGAACACACACAAAAAAAATCATCAAAATCGGTCCAGTCGTTTGAGAGAAGTTCAGTGACATACACACTCACAGAAGAATTATATATATATGTATTGTTATAAAAGAAAAGACAAATTATTATTTCTAAAGAGGTTTTAATGGCCTCCGGCCTTACTAAATTACAATAATTGATTATGAGTAAATCGGACAGAGCTTCCGCGCTATGTGACAACCAATGGGCAAAGAGCGACAGTGTGGCCAGCCGCCTTCCTTATATAGCCCGTCGCGGTGTTGCTATTCTTGCCGTAGTTTTTCCCAACAATATATAAATATAACTCAACCTGGGTAGCAACTAAATCTAGTAGTAAAAGTAGTGAAAATATCGCCTATTTAAGTGTTGTGTTATCAGAAACATTTATCAGAGCGTGTCTTGCTATAATAAATACTTTTATAACACTTTTAACGAGGATTTACGAAAACTTCTTTTACTTTGGTCTTGAAAAGTTTTTATATTTTTCCTTATTCTATTTTATTTAACTTTTGTCAAATATTGTTTAATTAATAACTCGTGTATCAAAGGCTGTCTTTATGAAAATATTTAAGAAGCTTATTTAGTAGATTTTTTTAAGCTTTTTCCTTATTAACTTTTCCTCTTTTTGCTTTAGGGCTAATTACACAAAATAATTGTGTTGCTATGGCAACGAAACGTAAAGAAATGAAAGATAATAATCATACTTCAAAAGGGGTATTTAATATACATTATAATAATATACTACATCAATACTTATAAAAAAATATTATAAGTGAAAATGTATTTGTCTGTCTGTTACGCTTCCGATTTTGATGAATCTTGGTAAGTATCCGTATGGAGATAGCATGGATCCCAAAAAAAAAATAGGCTACATTGGTTTCTTAGGTTTACGAGAATTTGAGACATTGAAATTAAATTGCTTATTGCGGATTGTCGCGGTTTAATTTTAGATTTTAGGTCCCAACGTTTCGACACCTTTACAGGTATCATGGTCACAGGCAGTCTGCCCCGTAATTTAAGTAGTATAAAATAGGCTACTTATTACGCGGGCAAAGCTGTGGACAGAAACTAGTGAAGCATTAGTAAATAACCTTCAATTTATCCTCAAACGAATGTAATATATTGACAGATGATCAAAAGATTGGGTAATAATATTCAATAAGATTGCCCATTGTACTGTTTCTTCCAATATATTATTATGATATATTCTAGCAACGTTCATAATTATTGACATTTGGTACCAACGAGATTTGGATCAAATGGTTTCATGTAATATTACATAGAATCAGAAACGTAATTATACAGGGGGATTTTGATAGTATAGATGTATGGGATTGTTAATTAGTAGGTTGGCTTATATTTAATCCACTATTTTCTCGAAGGAAATTCCCATGGATTTATGCCCTTAGCCCTATGGGGGAGTGTGTTTAAAATTATTAACTTAACAACTTAACAGTCCCGCCATTAGACACAATAGTTAAACAATGTTCATATGTGACTCATGGGACAGGGAAGTGGTTAATATAAAACCCGGAATTTTCTAAGATAGCGATGAAATGAGGATAGCATCTATATTTAGATAAAGATAATTAAGATATCTGGCTACATTTTTTAAACCCCTACACAAAAAGCTCTTATTTCGGGGCCGGTTTAAAAAAATATATCTTTAAGGACCCAAATAAATAAATAAACTACACTATGAAGCTTGAAACAAGCTGTTTTTCTACGCTATTTGTAGAAGAAATAGATAAGATTTTTACACCTGCTAGATATCTAAACGAAAAAACAGTACCTTTGTACCTAATTGTTCTGCATGTATTTAAATTTCCTTGTCTTTTATTTATACATAAACATATAAAAAAATCCTCTAGCTACCCTACACTATTTTAACTACAACAGCAAAGTCGGGACTTAAATTTCAAGAAGTAATTACAAGGGTACCGCATATCGCGGTAATTGGCTTACATTACACCGATGTGCCCGCACGTAAGCGATGCTAATTACAACCGAAGTTGCGCATAACTTGTCTTGCATGAGTTGCATGCAGGCATTATTGCATGGCTAAAATAATCTCGAAGTTCCGGATAATAATTATGGGCTTTGTGTTTTAAAGGAGTATAGCGTGCCTTTTTATCGGGAAAAATCGTGATTACTTGAACATGTTTTCGTCAAATTTTTTACACGCTTTGACACTCCTAGAAGTAGATTTTTATAATGTTTATTATTAGCTATTAATAGAGAGTTTTGAATTTTGACCACAGGTAAGTTTTTGGCATAATGTTGTAGCAGTCAAAAGGATTTGTAAAATTGTATAACTTTTTTGATTAAATACCGTCTTTCAAGGGTTTTTAAATCAATTTAGAAGCAAATAGGTCAAAGCCGGGCAAGTACAGAAACCCCGTAGCAGGCTTTAAATAACCTACTACTATTACTTACCAACGTAAACAACACACTAATCCGAAATAATTAAAATACAATTAATTAACTTCATTATCATTTATTCAATAAACAAAACTGCTAATTGACTTCATGCCATTCCATTCCAACGTACGGGGATGGATGAAATTAAAATATTTTCGTTGAACAAAATTAATTCATTTCATTACGTTCAGTATTCCCTTCGGTACAAATAAATGTGTAGGTATAAATAGGAACGACATAATTATAAAGGCAGGTTGTATTGACCTTCTGCATAAACGGTTGGGACTCTATTTTCGACTGAGGCACAAAACCATGTAATTTTCGGAAACATAAAACTACCTAAATATGTGCTGATCAGATACTGCAGATTGTAATATGTAAAGGGATAGCTATAATTACTTCTGGTCAGGAGCAAATACAGGCCTTTTCCCTGGATCTAAAATACTAATAAGCAGTTAAGGAATAGTACATATATAATATTCCTGGACAATTCACACACGGTAATCTGATCCCAAGCTAAGCTCTAAGAGAGCTTGTGTTATGGTAATCAGACAACTGATAAACATACTTATATATTTCTAAATACATACATATTATAGATAAATTACACCCATCATACATACATTATACATTATACCCATATATATTATATATATATAAATAATATATATAATAATCCAGCCTATTAACGTCCCACTGCTGGGCACAGGCCTCTTCCCATATAGAGAAGGCGTGATCACCACGCCTACTTACTGCGGATTGGCGATTTCAGATCCCAAATTTTGGAATCCAGGTTTCCTCACGATGTACGTAACTATTTATAACTACAAAACCTGAACAATATGCACAATACATTACTTGTTAGCAATAGCTGCACTGCACCAATACCCAAGCTAAGTTGTCAATGAAAAACTACACAAACTTGGCACTATACACATTGCTCAAGAAACTCTATCTACGAAACAATAGCGTAATAGGTGTCTAGGTAATCAAACCTTTTAAGTGCTGGCAGATATGCATCAAAGGCTTAGTGCCAAGCTCTTTGGCAATAAAAAGTATCTTAGACATAAGTTTGGCTTGTAGCTTACTGCAAACAGTGCCAAATGTCAGTGGCCATGCCAATTGCCTTACATTCGCACTAATTGTACTATATTTTAGGACATTCACGTAATAGGAATTTAGTGTACAAAGACTAAATTAAATAAGGAGCTTATTTTGTAAAGTTGGAAGAAGTGACCTGAATTAGCCAATGGGATAGCTGCAGTGATAGTTTGGGATAAATAATACAATACATTTACTTAAGTGACATTTAGAATTACGTTCAACGATCTTATGTATTGTCGCATATGCATAAGAAGGCAGACAGGAAAAAAAGGCCTCTAGACGTGAATTATAAACTTTCTATTAGGGTTTTCCACCCAATTTTCTTTAAAACATTTTCTTCATTTTCCGAAATTTCAATTTTGTGTTCATTACATTAAGGTAGGTTATTAACTGTACACTGTAAATCAAAAGTTGGCGTGAATACGCGTGATGTTGTTATTGATTTTTAATTACATTTCATGAGGCAGGCATTTATTGAGTAATGGGAAAACGGCGAACTGCTTCCCTGTAACTTTGTTATGCCTCCTTACACTCTACCGAGTTGGTAAAATATATTATACGTTATGATTGTGAAAGAAATTCTGCATTTATTTTAATTTCACTTAGAATTACTTAAAAAAGGTGAGTAATTTTCTCTGTCACCATAAATATAACGGCAAATGAAATGATTTTTACATAAGAAAATTAGATCACAGTTTACATAAGAAGTAGCGAATTTAAACCAAAATAATATTGTTTTTTTTTTATTCATGTACTTTGATTTTTGTTTTCGAAATATCAGACCCACGCATTACCGAAGAAGAACAGTTTATGCTAAGTAAATATACTTAGCATAAACTGTTCTTCTTCAGAAATCAGTCTACGTGATGTCTCCACCAAAATTTGGGATCCCCACGAGACGGAAGGAAGGAAGGTTGGTGGTCAAAGTTCAAAACTTTGGACATTATGATAAGTCACGAGCTTTACGCAAAAAGCTTGTAAGCGAGGAGGCTTTTATTCACGACCGATGTTTCTTTTACTTTATGGAAGCTAACTTTGATTTGGAAATATGTTTCTTAAGACTTTGGCTTATTTTGAAAACTTCTGCTGGATATTGTTACCCAATTTCCTACGATAAAAATGTCGTTTTGTAAAATTTTCTGAAATGGGAGTGCTATTTCCAGCTTTCAAGTAAATGTTCTATGGCCTATTTTTTAAGGGATCCTGAAAACTTCTTCGTTGGGGCTCATTACAGTACTTAAGGCTTCGCTAATTTAAGAAGGGAAGTTACCAGTCACTGCACTCTAGAAGATCTATTTGACTACCCTGCTGACAAAAAAAAATCCTAATAATTAATTTAATTACCACAAGAAGCCATCTTCTACTACCATTAGTACCTACTTTAACCTCATCAGAACACTGAGTAAACCTTTTAATTCTAAAGTCTTAGCCTAACTCCAATCAATGGAGCTGAAGGTCATGTGACGTTTTTAGGTAGATCGATAGCAATAACACACGAACAAACAGTCCCCTGTAATTTAATATGCCTGTCGTCATTTACGTTTTTATGTGAATGGTTAATATAGTCTTCAAAAGGTACACGAACTGTCGTTGGCATTTCTAAAACTTAAAATGTCTTTGAACCATGACCTGACCTATGATATTTTTTTCTGCTATGTAGTATTTAAAATAATGCAAGTCTTTCCAGTGCCTTAGATACAACGTTACTGTTCTTACATAAAAAGACATAGCATTTTTTGGCCACTGAGAGAACATAGATCTTTGGCAGACCCTGAGAAATGATAGACAAATTGTTATGTGATATTTTAATAATAATAATATTCCTGGATAATTCACACACGGTAATCTGATCCCATGCTAAGCTCTAAGAGAGCTTGTGTTATGGTAACCAGACAACTGATATACATACTTATATATTTCTAAATACATACATAATATTATAGATAAATCACACCCAGACCAGAACTGCTCACACACAGATCAGTGCTCATCACAAAAACATTTGTCCAGAGTGGGAATCGAACCCACGACCTCCGGTATAGCAGTCAGGGTCACTAACCACTAGACCAACAGGCCCGTCAAGTAATGAATGTAAGTCTGCTCTGTGCCGTAGATACAACTTTACTGTTCTCGAAGAATACATAAAATGTCAAAGCATTGTTGGACCCACTGATAGCATTTTTGGACACACTCAGATATCCATTTGGTACATGGCGGATTTCTGAACAGTCTTTCTGGCTTGAAGTCTTGTGATGACAGAATCTTCCAATTAGTACAAAATGGTGCACCAATCGAGCAGTCGGCCAAAACTCTCTCGAGAAATCTCCTGTCTCACATTCTGGCACATTGAAAAGAGTTTTCGATTTTCGGTACTCTTCAGTGTTTACTTCCACTGACTTAAGACCCAAGTGACTAATTTTGTTGTTGATTTCGAGATCGTTATTTGTTTCCCTCAGACAAATCGAATTTAAATATAATTGTGTGGATTTGCTATACTGCTGTACATTTGAACTTCTCGAAGTTACCTAGCGTTGCCAAATTAGTGGAAATTTTGTCCATTTTCAAAGCTATAATTTGCTTAGCTCACAAAAATATAATAATAATAATAATGTTTATTTATTAGAAAGAATATAACAATACAGCAAATTGGCGAGCCACAAACTAAGCAGAGCTTGTATCTTGTGGCTCTGTTATAGTAAAACAAAATCACTTTCACATAAAACAAAAAATCTAATTCTACATTAATAAAAATAAATTATTAAGTTAATACATGTGTGTGTGTGTGAGTGTGTATGTGTGTGTGTGTGTGTGTGTGTGAGCGCATGTATGTGTGAGTGTATGTGTTTAGCATGAGCATGTAAGGTGCGATCTATAACAGGGATTCTGTTTCCAAGTACGACAGAGTCATTAAAAATTGGGTTAACTTTATTTTAAGGTCTTTAAGTAAGCAGTCTCCAGGGGAGCAGATTTTCGTAACTTTGTTGTAGATATTGGGAACGGTGTAAGTGGTACAGCGCCTGGCAAGTTCTGAGGTAAAAGGTGGCAAAGGGATTCTAAAAACACGTTTCCTAAGTATGTCCTGGTAGTCGGACCGATTCGCAAGAGTTGAATACATTTTAAGCGTCGCTCTTAGTAAGTACAGCTGTCGCACCCTCAGAACCTGAAAATCTTGGTAAACAAGATCAGTAGGGTACATGTAAGGTCTTCTAAGAGCAACCTTGATTACTGCACGCTGAGCTCTTTCTAGCGTTATAAAGAGGCTCTTCGTGGCCCCTCCCCATATGATAATACAGTATTGGAGTATAGACTGACATAAACCGTAGTAGATATTACGAAGGATGTTAATTGAACAGCAGTTCCGGAGCTTTTTCATGACATGAATTAATTTGCGAACTCTAGAGGACATCGAAAATATGTGATCTGCATAGGTAAGGTTACAATCTACATTTATGCCAAGATATTTTATACAGTCGGTGCGAGCCAGCGCTTCGCACGTACAGTTATTAATCTGCGAACAATGATGAATTTTTAGTGAAAGTGTCCTGGGAGGACAAGAGGCTTTGGTTTTAGAAAAAGCTATAAATTTGGATTTGTCCACGTTTAGTGTCAAAAGATTGAGGTTGAGTGCCTTTGCTAAGTTAGAAAGTTCTACTTGCGCAAGGCGGCATACATCGTCCCAGGATTTATCATGGAAGAGCACTACAGTGTCATCAGCATACGAAATTACTTCGGCATTTTTTAGTTGGATGTTCACAATATCATTTATGTACAACGAAAATAGCGTTGGACCGAGAATGCTGCCCTGAGGGACTCCAAAATCGATGGGAAGCAGTCCACTACGATGGTTTTCAACTTTTATGTACTGAGAGCGCGACGTCAGATAGCTCTCAAACCATTTTAAGGGAGTTCCCCTAACGCCAGCAAACTCAAGTTTCTTTAGGAGAAGCCTTGGAGACACCGTGTCAAAAGCCTTTGCCAAGTCTAAAAAAACTCCGATAGTACATTTGCCGTTTTCTATATTTTGGGCTATTTTATTCGTCAAAAGTGACACCGCATCTTCAGTGGATTTGCCTCTTTGAAAACCAAACTGTCTATTTGAAATTACGTTGTGCGTGTCTAGAAAGTTAACCAACCTATTACTAACAATTTTTTCTAAAATTTTGGATTTTATATTAAGCAGTGCTATTGGCCGATAATTTTCAGGTTTATCTTTAGTACCGTTTTTAAAAATGGGTGAAACTGCCGCTATTTTCCATTTGCCTGGGAATATACTTGATTCTAAACTAAGATTGTAAATATGAGTCAAAGGGTCTACAATAGTATCACGGCACTTAATTAGTAATGCAACTGGTACCTGATCTGGTCCCGGAGCACTGTATTGGTTCATACTGTATATGGCATTTGTAACTTCTTGCACATCTGTTGAAAGTAAGCAGAAGGAGTTTGCAACTGAGCGAGAGGTTGTGTACGATTCCACTAATCGGTCTTGGGTAGTTCCCAGTCGGTTAAGAATTTTGGCGGATAATTTTTCGCCTACAGTGACAAAGTGTTGATTACACTTGTCGAGACTTGAGACCGGATCCTTTGACGCGATTAGTGAAATAGCTGAGTTTTTGGCACCACTCTTCCCACATATGTCTCTTATAGTGGTCCATAGCATTTTCGGGTTACCCTTAGTACGTTCTATTTCTGCACTGTTGTATTGTGTTCTGAGTTTTTGTAGAAGATTTGTCAGGAAGTTTCTATATCTAGTGTAAATTAGACGTTTTGTTTGATTGCCTGGGTTGGCTCTGGAGTCAAAATGGAGTTTGTCTCGGTGTATGATGCACCTGAGTAGTCCGGGCGTAATCCATGGTTTTAAGGTGGCTTTTCTGCGACTGATTTTGATTTGTTGAGTGTGGTTGGATAATGCATTTGTGATTATGTTGTTAAAGTTGTTGAGTGCTGTGTTAACGCATTGTGAGTTAGTAACTGAGTCCCAATTTGTTTGGTTGAGCTCAGCAGCAACTGCGTCCCAATCAGTTCTAGTTTTACAACGTTTAATATTTGAGTAATGTTGGGATTTACGAGGAAAACTGCACAATGCTATATCATGGTCAGTTATGGTACTATTACAAACCAGTCCAAACGGCGTCGTCTTAGTTTTAATGAAGATGTGATCTATACACGTGTCGTATCTGGTCGGGGTCGTAATGGCAGGCAGTAATGAGTGCGAAGCCATTAGACACATGTAGTTTACAGTTTGGTTGTTACTGATATCGCTAATATTGATATTCATGTCACCAGCTACGATAATATTTTGTTTATTTTCCAAATGTAAAAGAGTGGTGTCTAGAGAGTTAAGGAATTTGTCGGTGTTAGTGAATGATGGAGATCTGTAGATTGCTAAAAGAGAAAAATCATTATTAATTTGAATAAGGATGCTATCGGCATCATCCACTCTGGATTCAGTCATGACAATGCTCATACTCCAATCTGATCTTGCGTAGATAACAATTCCACCATTTTTATTGACCTGTGTTGTGGTTTTATATGCGCAATATCCAGGTAGGTCTTCAATAATAATACCAGCAGAAAGCCAACACTCGGTAAGAACAATAAAATCAATATTAGAGTCTAGTCGCTTTAGAGCTATTGTAAATTCGTCAAAGTTTTTGTTGTAACTTCGAATATTATAAGTTAACACCTTAATGTTGTGTTTGGAAGCACTTAAAATACTCTTGCATTTTTCTAGAGATTCGATGGACTGACATTCTACGGAGAAAGATTCGTCTAAATCATTTGCAACGCTAAGTAACGCCATTTTTTATTACAATTAATTGATGTAGACTCATATTAAGCATAATAGTGTTACGAAAGTTAGTCCATGTTATCGCAAGAAAAGATAATGTATTAAAATTGCGGGAAGTTCCAAACCGTGAAGTGTGTAAATGCTTTTGTGTAGTGTAGTAAGTAAAGAAGTTAGATGCTTTTGAAATAAGTGCGTATGAGTAAGGGAGTCCATCTAAAAATTGGAATAAATTAATAAATGTAAAAGAGTTAAGAATAATATAGAAATAATACAATAGGCCTGTAATAGGCAAACAAATTAAGTGCCCATGGCAGGCTGGCAAGGAACGTCTATCAGCATAGACAGACAAGTTAGGCTTTTGCTTCAGTGTTCGTAGGCTGACAGTGGTGCAAGAGGTCTCCCATGCTCTTGATGTTGATGGAGGGGTAACCCTCTTGTTTGCGAATATGGATAAATCCATTTTTAATCCAACAGTACTTGAAGCCCAATTCTTTAACACGAAGTTTTGCTGCTCGAAATAAAAGTCGGTTTTCTTTCGTCAGCCGCTCATTGAAGTAAACAATTCTCTTCGAACCAGGAATGTCGAGATCAGTGCTACATATGTTATGCCTGGATTTTCCGGCTCGCAAAAACTCATTTCTTTTATCACGGCGTAGGAACTTAACGACAAGAGGTCGGTGATGTTTTTCTGTTTCGGAGTCATTGCCGACACGAGGCCCAACTCTGGCAGCATAGTCTATGTCTGTAATAGCAACATTCACTCCAATTTTCGCTGCAGCCGTGAGAATAATATGTACTGGATTTTCGTTCGCAATCTCGTTAATGCCTTGGATTTCCACCTGGTTGGTTAGATCAATTTGAGACTGAACTTGCACTTTCTCGCTAAGTATTTCGATGGTAGACTTCAATATTGGGATTTCGCGCACTTTATCCTCTAGTTCTAGGATTTTAATTTCTGCACGTGCTAACCCCGCTTCAGATGCTTCAAGACGCTGATTGCATTGACTTAGGAGTTCTGTGAGAATTTTGAGCTGAGATTTTAAGTCACCAACATCCCCGCGCAACAGTCTGATTTCAGTCGTTAACTCAGTAAGGCCGTAGCCGGGCGCAGAAGCAGCTGTATTATTTGAAATAGGAGACGAGTCAGTTTTTGTCAATTGCTCCGAACTAGCTTTCGTCCTTCGGCACTGCGAACACATCCAAGATAATTTACTATCTTCAGATAATTTACGGAAATCAGATAATTTAACGCATGTTGGATGGTAGCATTTATCGCAAACGCAACATTTTGCGTATTGATTGGTTTTCAATTCCTTATTGCAAGTTCCACAACTACTTGCCATCATTTGAAAAAGTATTTTATAATTTAGATGGTTTCGAATCAATGTATAATAAGTAAAGTGCGTTTGTGACTGGAACGTTTACGTCAACTGGTTCTCGATTAATATTGGTAGTACTGGATCGCTCTGCAGCGTGAAGCGCACGCCGTTTTAGCGCTTATTCACAACAGTTAACAGTTAATGTCCCATGCAGTCGAAATATGAAATTTGAAAAGTCATTTTCACGGTCAATTTGTCAAAATATTATTTATATCACAATCACTTCACAGGTGATGAATTTTATCACAAAATACTGTGATCAGTTACTTGATACTAGTGGAGTAATTTATTGTAACAATAATGTTTATTTACACCGAAAAATAAATATATATGTAATAGAATTTTTGCACTCAACTGACACCTCATAACAAGGTGCTAAGAAAAAAAAAAAAAAAAAAAAAAAAAAAAAATGAAAATATCAATGTAAAAGATAAAAAATATAATTTTGTCGGTTATTTTTTTAAAGACTGAATTATTACAGACTGTAATTGAGCTGTAGGTACAGCTACAATATTTAAAATAATACATGATGGTGTTAACCTAAATAAAAGTACACGACAGACTGTAATTATGAAACCAAAATGTGTGAAAAAGCATTACAGAACTTTTTATAGCTAGCAGCATAAAATAAAATCTACTAGCTTCAGTAAAGTAATTAAATATGTATTACTGAACTAAATTCCAACTGCCGTTGCAAATACTAAAACTCTAACAAAAGTATCTGGACAAATTAAAGTAGGGAACTAAATATTTTATGTGCATTTCATTGTACAGAACTGTACGGAAACCATTTTGTATTGTCGTTAAAGTTGGTAATATATTTTATTGTTATATGTTACTAAATTATTCCACTGTATAAAATTTCAATATATAAATGTAAACTACGAATTGTTTTTTTTGCAAAATGTAAATTAAAACAATAGGCTCGCCCCCTATTACATGGGACCTAAACTTATCGGCGAACTGTAGGTGTACATTGGTACACCTCTGCCTACCCCTTCGGGGATATAGGCGTGATGATATGTTATGTAAACTAAAACCAAATTCATCGAATAATTTATATTATCCATGTGAGAGTCTAATCACATTCAATTACAGATGACTTGCTTTCCATGATAAATGACTTTTTTCCTTCATCTTGTCTGACTGCTCTTTCCATAAAGGTTAATTCATCAAAAAAAAAAAACAAAATTTTAAAACTATGTCATTACATTCAAGAATATTCCTGAACTTCACGTAAATACGATTATTCTTCTAGTCACTTTGGTTACAACCCTTGCGCTTATTTGGCTAGCCAAGACAAATTTTAATTTCATCCTCATCACTTCAGTCTTAAATCACACACTAGATACAGGCCTCCCCTTCTTTCTGCCACTTTGTTGTATGTCTTGCGCGACTCTCATCCAGATGGGTCCTATTACCTTGGATATATCGTCAAGCCCAACGTACTCTCGTCGTTAAAATTTAATTTATTCAATAAATCAAAGAGCTTACAACTAAACCTACCAGCACAATACAAACAAATGGTGATACCACGTAATACCAAAACACTTAGTACCAGATCAATACCACGAAAGACTCCTCGATCGATAGGCAGCCATATTTTATTACAGAAGCGTGTGTTATGGCTATATCCATGGTGATACATGCCGGAGAAATGTACGACATTTCGGCTATATTCGGCATTGAACTGTGGGCGATATTTTTTGAAATGTTTATAGTGATGCAACGGTTCAGGCGTCTGCTGTGTAAAGTATTTTAAGGTTTAGGCATGATCTAGACCGAAATAAACTAGGGATATAAATGACTAGCTTTCTGCCCTAATTTCACGTGGGTAGACAAAACATTAATGATTTTTTCAAACAACAAACCATCTTCCTGTATCGTCAATGAAACCCATGAAAATACGTTCAGTCGTTTTTGAGTTTATCGCGTTCAGACATCCAGACGCGGTGAGAGACTTTCTTTTATTATATTTTACTGTTAAAAGTTCAAGCTTTTAACATAAAAATGTAAGTCTTATTTTTAAAATTGTTTTTCAGAATAATAATTAGACTATGCCTAAGTAATTTTTGTGTTATTCCGATTTATAATCTTTTTGTCTTTTTTTGTTTGGCTTATGGATTTCCTATCAAAGCCTTCTTTATTTCCTAAGGGTATAAGCAAGATATTTATGAACCTGGATTGTCCAAATATTTGGATACACCTTGTATTCATATTTACATACATATTAGTTTCAGGTCAATTTCGTGGAACACATTAGGTAAGGACAAGCCCGCCTGTCCCGTGGGACTGAAGTATCATTTAATTGTGTTGTCGCTACGTATGGACTTCATAATTATGTTCAAACAGTATGTCTGTGTGTGTTTGGCAGAAGTTATGGGATTGGCTCAAAATATCCAGTCATGATGAATTTATATTTCACATGAATGAATTCATAATTCTATTGTAGAGCAATGGATGAATAATGGTTAATTATTTAAACGTTATTTTGTAAAAATGAAATTAACCAGACAAGTCAGAGTTTCACTCGCGTACTGAAGGTTCCATAGAATATTTTCTAGTTGTCACGGTTAATTTCTCAAAAATAAACATTACTGTGAGGGTAAAAAAAAATATTATTATTTATGTAAGTTTTAATTTTAGTATAGTTAGAGTTTGTTCTTATATTAGATTTAATTGTGTTCTTATAAAGAATAATTTAAAAAAAATACAGCAAGACAGACAGATAGCGAAACGCTAAAAATCTTACTGTATATATTCTGCTACACATTAATATTTACTTACTTCAGATTACCTTTTAAAGTTTTACAAGTTTCTAGCAAAACCTAAATATTAATTAACAAATCAAAATAAGCCCATATACAATGCTGATGAAAACTTTGTTTAATCCGTGTACAAAATACACAGAAAGGCCTAAAGTTTATTAAAATTTATGCATAATTAATAAGTTCTGTAACCATGTAAGAAGAAACCTTTAAATTATGTATGAGTTAAACTAATCTCTATGTTAATCTGGGTTGAAAAATATTTAGCCTTCCATTTTGTTTATTCAGCTGTCTGTTAAGTCTATAATAATAAAGACCTTTAAACAAAGGATAACAGAATTATTTATTTAGTTTTTTTTTATGTATCGGAATAGTTTGGAAAAATGTATGAATATTCAAGTTTAGTTTTAATTAAATAAATAAATAATAATAAATGCGGACAACATCACATACATTGCTCTGAACCCAAAGTAAGTAGCTAAAGCACTTGTGTTATGGAATTCAGAAACAACGAAGGTACCACAAACACCCAGACCCAATTACAGACAGAATTAATTAAAATAATATAAATAAGTATATTTTAAAGATGGATATAAGACAGCTAGTTTGTAAAGTTTTGATTATGTTATGTAATAAAGGCTATTAAAGATTATATTTAATTGAGTGAAATATGGAGATGTAGCTTTATCCAAGTATTAAATAATCAAATTAATTATTTATTAAGGAATATCGTATCGAAATAAAAGTTCGCGCTACCATTTTGTTAAAACCGAAATGTTAGATAATCTATCAAATATTAATAATTCTGGGTAACGTATAAATTAAAAGCAAGTCAAGGTAAATGAATTATAAATCAATTTGAGCTCAAATTGTTTGTTGAAATAATACTCTATGATTTGTTTAGGCTTACTTTAGCTCCATTTTAGGCAACGAGAAAAGTCTTAAGCGTGATTACCTCATTTATTACTTAAGTTTACTGCTAGTCGTGTATGAATTATTTAAGGAACAGATTGTTTTACAAGCCATTTCCTTTTTGACCCACATTAACTAGGAAATTCTCGGTAGGTAAGACCGGTGTCTTCATAGAATAATATTTAAAGCATTAGTATTATTGCGTTCAGACACAAAAGGTACGATTCACATTTGATATTAATTTACTGTACTGTGAATTTATTTGAACACTCGTTTTACAATAGGTTCCTTAGAGACCCGAGTTGAGGAAAGTGACCATCAAATAAAAAATCTACTAACTTGATTATTGGTCTTAATTTTGGTAGTACAATCTAAATAACCCGAATGTTGTGGCGAGATAAACATCATAATCCCAAAATTTATCTTTATCCCATCTATGTTTACATCATCGTCATCATTACTTTGGCCTTATTACATCTTACAAAATCTATATTTTATTGTAACATAAATCAATGCAAGCATACTACTTGCGACTACGTCTGGTGTAACCTGGTCGAAACGTCAAGCCCAAAAAGGTATTTAGCCATGTCTCGCAATTCCCATTAAATTACATTACTGTAACATGGAGCGCGATAGTTAAAATTTTCATTTTTTTTAAATCGTCCCTCATCTGCGTAACTAAAATAATTCAATATGGGAGCCACAGATAACTGGCTGATGTATTGCCTGCCGTTAGGAATGGCAGCTGAATGTTTACATGTTTTGTGTGTTGGCGACGGACGCATTTGTGCTCAAACAACTCAACGACTTCGCCGGTATGGAAAGGCCAAAACTGAGACGGTACGGTGAGAGGTACCTGGACTATTAATGAAACTATAACTTGTATACAAGGCGGAAAAGCTAGTACTTTTCCAACTGGTCCTAGTGGAAATTACCACATCATCATTATTATCCACAGCCCTTTTCCTCCCACTGCTGGGCATAGGCCTCCGTTTTTTCGTGCCATATTATACGGTCCTGTGCCAGCCTCCTCCAGACTCGACCCGAGACTTTAATTATGTCGTCGACCCATCTTGCTCCCGGGCGACCAACGCTTCTTTGACCAAGAGGATGGTGGCCAAATCAAGGCGCCTTGGCCACCATTCTGTCCCCGTACCATAAAATACTCATTCGTTAGGATTGTAGGTAGTTGCCACGCAGAACATAAGCTCCGCGAATTCTAAATTAAAAAAATAATAACTCAGCTCTGCCCCAATTTCCAATACCTTTTTAAATCAAAAATAGCGGTGCCTTGCGATCTTCCCGTAGTCCCTATTCCCACGAAAGAACTTTATTTTTCAAACAAAATGAAAGTCGGTCCACCCGTTCTCGACTTTGTTTTTTATAAAAAGCCGATAAATATGGGAACCTCGTTATTTAAACGTTTCATAGCTAGAGTAAACTTAGCATAGTCAATTTAGCTCACAATTTCCTTGTAAGCTACAATCTATTGAGGCGGTGCGATCCATTATTCGTGACGTCACAAGATGGCCTCCATTCATAACTACGTGTATGAGGATCCCGGATCTATTGCGCGTGATTGATTATTGTTACTGCTTGAGTGGTAGTTTACCTCATAGGTGATAGGCTTATAACTTAACGTTTAGTATTTTAGTAATTTTATGTATTTTTTTATTAAAGAGATGTATTTCAGTACCTAAGTCTAGCCACAGCCCTTGACTTATAACTAAACGTTCAGTAATTTAGTAAGTTACATTTATTTTTTTATTGAAGAGTTGTATTGCAGTTAGTCTAGCACAGTCTTTGACTGCTACACGGGCTTTAATTTAGATGGTAATATGCAAAACACAATGCAATATTATTATTAAATTTGATCCTATTCTGGTCTAACAGAAAATCTGTTTCCTATTTTTAAACAGTGCCGCAAGTTACCTAATTTAATAGAGAGTAATTGAAACATTGTATAATTTATAGTAACTCATAAAATCAATCACTTATAACCTAGTATAAGCAGACCATTTCGAAATCGACAGTAACTTGACACCAAAACTAGTCTACCCAAGATGTGTTATGACTAAATCGTAAAAGCTAAACATGTGAATCCGTGCACCATCGTACATTATATCTAAATGCCCTTAGTGTTATCATAAAACTGTTTCCATTTCAATATTTATTACATAGTAAAGGCAGTACACGCTTAGCTTTAGACTCGAGTTCACTTAGAAATCTGCATAAACTGTTCAATACGTCTTGCGCTAATGAATATGCGAGATGGCGCATATTTCCACGAAGCTAAAATGTATATCTATTATTTTATATATTTCTAGGTAGCAAACTTAAAGTTAAAGAAAAAATTGGCCTTTATAGCACCTTCAAAATATTGACATTTAATGAAGGGGAGATTTTTATGCAAATATTTCAAAAATAATTGGTTTTTTTTTTTTAATAATTGTGCAATAAATATTTGTAACCTTACACAAACATATTCAGAATTAAGATTACCACTTTCCGAATATATTAGGCACTGGCCTCATCCCTGCACTATTTTCTAAGACTAATCCTCTTAAATACGAATCGAACAATATTTTATGTTGAATATGCAACATTTCAGACTATTTGCAGAATAAAAAAACAAGAATAATCCTTCTCTTACATATTATTTGTATACAAACTATAAAATAAACTAAGTATGTTAAATAGAACCTCTTTTCATGTTGCCAGCGATTTCGCTTGAATGCATATCAAGCCTTTCATTCGGGACGATGCATCCATCTATCAAATGCATTCCAATTTATACTCGATACTTTTCATATCAGCTCAATTCATCGAAAATAGTTTTACAATATTACAAGAATATATTATTATGTAGAAAGGAATTTTTAAATATCTTCTATTTTAAAAGACAATTTCTTTTGTATTACTTTCTTTTCTCTTTAATAATAATACGAATTGCTTTATCTGAATTCCAGTACAATTAAAATCTAGATAGGAATTTCGCTTAGTGTTCGAGTTAGTAAAAAACCGTGTTCGACGCCAACGACTGCCGATAAGTGCAGGACGTTTTATGACTAAATTTTTGTTTTTGTTTAAATTTGGTTAAAGGACAATGGCAGGTCTCCATACTAAGAATTGTCTGGGATCAAATTGAAGCGTCCCTTAATGAAAAATATGTTAAAAGATTTGGCTTTAGTTCTAGAATCTATAAATGAGACTATTTTCATTTGAGAAAGCCGGAAAAAAAAGATTTCGGTGTTAGAATTTTATTATTTAGGTTATGAATTAACGTCAATGTCAATTAGCTATATCTATAAAACATAACGCAGATCGAAATTACGTCCTTAAGAAATGATAATGTGGTGTGGTCTAAGTGAGAATAAGAGTATTTACGGATAAACGGGAAAAACCTAAATAAATTCTAACACTCGGTGTAGAGTAGTACTCAATTTTAACTTTTAAACTATCGCGCTGCATATTATAGAACGAAACGTCAAGCCCTTAAGGTATTTTTACGCATGTACGCGCTAATCCCCGTTCTATAATATTACTATAGTACTCAAATATTGTATGTTTAAGAAAGCTGAGCGCGTATTAAAAAAATGCACTTGCCGCGTAAACAATAGAACTATGTTAGGGCAAATAAAAAACATATTTTGTTAAACTTAATTATTTATTTCATTCTTCATCTCATCATCATCATTACACATAAAATGCGCGTGCGACGATGATCTCTATCGTAATCTTCCATAGTTATTGTTATGGGTTTACAACAAAAATCCAATTCACTATATGTATAGGCACAATCGAAGCAAAGTAAGATTAGCTTATGCTCACGCAAAAGCAATATCGTAGTTCTAAGGGCACGCACTAGTCACACAAGGCAGTATCAATCAGTCCATAAACAGTCCAGGTAGGGTAAAAATAAATAGAAAGCCAAATATAAACATAAAACACAACCGACATAGTAAACGCGGAAGGATTCTGTAGCATAGAAAAATATAATGGAGGGTAGTTCTGTAGCGTCTTCAATTGACAGACAACCACAGATAACATTCACTGTCCAAAACAAAAGTAGTACTGCACTTTTGGATTCGTTTTTCTTGAGAATCGATACGACACTGAAACGATCCTCTGATATTTTGATCCATTATTAATTGGATTTAAAAGTAGGAGCATTTCTTCAAACATATCATTGATTAAAGACGACGGAATATATAATTCTAATATTATGTTAAAAACAAAACGAACTCTACACGGGTCGATCGATCGGTCGATTATATCGGTCATTCGTTTAATTACACAGATTCACACCACTATTTTAATGGTAAAATGTCGAATGTAGGTTACCTAATTCGAACATCATTTTATGAGCTTTTAAAAACATAAAAATAACTCCGGCTTTTACAAGAAGAAGTGAATAATTGAAAAATCGTAGAAAATTAATTAAATTTGATTGATATTTATGAAATCTATGGACGCCACAAAAAGTCCAGACCAAATTCTGCCATTGTTCTTTCTAGTTATTTATAACGTTAAAATTGCTTTATAAATATAATTTTTATTATTCTTTGTTATCACTTTAACATACCATTAATCTACTACTACATACAATAAGAATAGTATAATTAAATCTCACCAATTTGTCTTCTCGCCCTTATTTTGTGAGGGGCATGTCTGCCTCTCTTCGCTCGAAGGGCCTCTTTCCTCCTCAACCAATGGCCCCCGGCAGCTGCTAACAAGATGAAAACATTATTAAAAGAAAACAATCAAAATACTTCAAAGGTCTAAGAATTTAGAGTAGAACATTAATTTGAAGTAATTATGAAAGAAAATGTACCTACACAATGGGAAGAAAAGATATTTTTTAGTTTAGAAATTTGTTGTATTATGCCATATTGTTTTATCTTCTTAAGTAGATGTATCACCGTTGGCAATTTATTAATTATAACGTTTCATAGTTCTCCTTCTTGTTAGGAAAGGTTTCGACATAGTCTATAAAATATATAAATAAAAATGGACAACATTGTCAACATTACAAACAATATATTGCTCTGAACCGAAAGAAGCTGAATCACTTGTGTTATGAAAGTCGGAGACAAGGTTGTTATATTACACCCAACCCCGAGACAATGTAGAAAAGTGAGTTTTACATTGTCACGTTCTGGGATCGAACTCGGGACCTCAGAGCAAGCAACACCTTGAAAACCGCTGTGTACGCCCCTCGGCCAAGGAGATTGTCAAACTTCAATTATATGGCGCTTAAGTAAAAAAATATCATCGTAATCTATTCATCCAATTAATCACAACTGTCAAAGTGACAGCATGGGCATAATTTGCTTTCCTTAGCCCATAAACAATTAAAGTGAAAACTAAGGACGGAACGTAATCTATGTTTTCATTGAATACCGTTAATTCTACGATAAGAATTAAACCAACACGGTTAGTTATTCCTAGTTAAACTGATAAACGTGCACTTTAAACGCTCTACTTTAACGAATGATAACCAAACAATGTAAACTTAACTCTATCTGGAAAACATAAAGTTCAAAATTGTGTGAGCACTAAACACACTGCGCGTGTTGAAAACTTGCAAGATTGAGTGCCCAGACAATTTAGTACTTTAAAGTTTGGAGATAAAGTTGAGTTTTCATTACACATTATTTTAGGTTTGAGTTGATCCTTTAAAAAATTAGGTATTACCTCGAATGTTTAATATAATCCTCGCTGAACAACTAGAGCTAAAGTTGTACGTTTGTGGTTTATTTCTCGCGGTTTCATTGTAAACTTCAGTAGAGCTTAGTTAACTAGGGGGCAATGAACTCTAGGCTTAAGATATTATAATTTAAATCTAATTGCTTAGTAGGTGTGTAAGGTCGCAGATAATTGCAATGGGTACGATGGGCTTTTTAGGCATGTCTTAGTTGATCTTTTGAACTGTGAAGACCATGTATGAAGGAAATAATGACAATAGACGAAGCGAAAAAAGTGTGTAAGGAGCGTAGCGAGTGGAAAGAAGTGGTATTTGCTTTCCCCTACAAGGAGAAAGGCTTTTTTTGGTAGAGATCTTTGCAGTTAGCCTGAGCGCAGGCTTTGACTGCTTCACCGGACTTGAAGGAGAAAGGCGTAATTATATGTATGTTGAACTGTGAAGCAAATATGACAATGGAAAGACGGTTAGAAAGAAAGGTGTTTGTATCGAGATAATTAAAGTTTAAAAATAAAAAATAATAAGAGTCTTTTTAGTTCTTGATATACATACAAAGATATAAAAAATAAACAAATAACTTTAAGTTGAAAAAAACATGAACAATTTTTTTCCTTTGAAAAATGGAGAGCAGAAAAATCCCAATGCGATTCATGTATTCGGCATATTACATAATCGCAAACGTTTTTAAACTGACGACGCCATATGTAAAATGCCAAATTATACTATTTGTCTGCGACATATATATATATTTAAAATAATATGAAATAGATTAAATAGTATCAAATAACAAAGCCAATATTTACCATTTACAATACAAAACGGAAACTCGTACATACATGCAACCAAACAACGTCGGTGAAACAATGGCGGGATAATGTCACACGCGCGGTATTCACGGATTACTTGCCCGTCAGTTGCGTATTACTGAATAAACACTCAAATGTGAAATGATAATATTCGTGAGCAAATATTGTATGATTTAATAATATGTTTTGGGTGTTATAATTTTGGGTATGGTAGGTATATGTTAGTCGTTTCGATTGTAAGTGTTTTGTAAATAATTACGCTGAATATGAGGAATAATAGTAAGTAAAGACCTCTTTTTACATCATTTCGTATTTTATCTTAGAAATAAAAGTCCATAATTGCAATGAAATATAAAAAAAAACAAGTATAAAGAAAAAGCGCAAAATAAAAAAAACAATAATTTGGATTGAAAAGAAAATGTGGAAAATTAAACAATAATTTTGATTGCTGGATCTGAAAATCTTTTTAATTTCACCAAAATATCGTTGCTTTATTAAATTAGCCCCTTCCCTGTCAAGTCACTCACATAATAATATGAACATTGCCATTGTTTAACTATTGTGTCTACTGGCGGGACATATTTTGGGTAATACATACCTACCGCCAAAAGTCTTTTACAACGTAGAACATAATAAAATAGAATATTCTTTATTGTACACAATTTAAAATACATAATAATAAAGTACATCAACAGTAAAGCGTACAATAACGGTCTTATAGCTAAGAGCGATATCTACAACGTAATTACAATTAAAACTAGTAAAGGGAAAAAATAAAGGACTTTTGCCAACGCGTTTCATGCAGCACAATTTATAGTTTAAAACAAAAAAAGCTAGCCATAAAAAATATTCTGTAAAAAGCTGGGTCCAGTGAAATCTAGATACGAATGGATATCACAGTCGTTCAGTAAAACAATGCCACACTGCTGGCCGCTTTGAAAACACGCCGACATTCTCTAATTTATTAGAGGAAAGCTTTTGTTTTTAGTTCTATAATCAAAAGTTATTAGTAAAATCTACATATTAAAAGTTTTTACTGCATATTTATTTAACAATTTATGTACACAAACAGGAAAAGAACGTAAAGCATATACAAAGGTACTGCTTATTTCTAAAAGAAATCTCTTCCAGCAGACCTGCGAAAGGAGAAGGACATGAAATTTGTAGACAATGTGTACAATAATTACAAAGGAAACAAAAATAGTTTATAGAATTATATTAATTTAAACATAAATTAGAATACATATATAAATACTTACATAAATAAATATACTCTTAAATCATGAAGAAAGGTAGTGCTCTTTTACTCCTATTGTAATATTTGCAAATAAACTTAATATAAAGAAAATGTAATATAAATGTTTTGTAAGATATGTTTATCAAATGACCATAATAAATGACTGATAGTCGGGGGATGGCGAAGATAAAGTGACTCTAAAGACTCTGCTATGAATCGAAGCAATCAAATCGAATTTGCGCTCATTTGATTTGACTCTAAAACTGAACTTTTTATGATTAAAACAGTTTTGTATTTTATTCTTTTAGCGCTCATATTAACCCATCGACGTATGATATGCATAGACTGCTACTATCGCTAGGTTCCCCTTGTGCCAAGCGAGAGCAGTTTTTAGTCTGATCCTAGTACACTTCGTTTTTCATTTAAGTTAATTTTCGCGCAACGAGAAACTTATATAAGAAAATATCGATGGTTTTGACATTGTTAGGATAACATTAGTGTTTTAGATAGATTTTTTAAAACGGCAAGCTCCTTTTTCATACATAATTCACGACAACACTTGTTCACACTAGTGCTTACGGTTTAAACTCTGATAGGCTCACTCTATAGTTTCAAATGCAACCTCGTTGTATTAACCCTTATGTTTTTCTGTCAAATGAATGTTTGAAGTTTCACGTTATATATTACACTTCTGTCTTAAAGAAAACTGTCGGAAGGAAAACAATTGAGAAACTACCAGTGACATAGCAACAAAACATCCACAAAATATAATTTCCAGGCTTGATACGAACTTATGAGTTCATAAATAACTGGTCATTAGATCTAGCAATAAACTGCGCAATTGGTCGGCGAGCCGCTCTCCAAATCATCATTAGTTTCACATAAGCCATCGCGTACGCGAGTCACGCTATATGGACAACTAGTGACCACATGCTTTGGAAACGTTATAGGACTTATTTTGTGCTTTCAACTGATCATTCAGTTCCTAAAAAGACGGTAAAAATAACTTAAACAAGAAATAGAAAAACAAGACGTCTGTATTAAAAGCACTTAATTTAAGATTCGACGTGATTCGAGATTATTTTTAGTATATAGTTGCATATAAATTCTTAAACCAGACCTTGAAACCCGTGAGTAAGACTCATGGACTTCTTCCGCCCTGGGGAAGGCGGAGGGGTATGCCGGACTCTCTGCGGTGAGAATGCTTAGCGATCCCGCGGCTCCAGCAAAGGCGAGAAGGGGACCGGGGTGTTTTTGGTCGGTGCAAGTCCGACATATCCCCATGTCGTGCCCTCGACGTGGGTCGAAATCATTAGATTTTCACCCAGAGGAAAAAAAAAAGAAAAAAAAAATGCCGGACTCTTACCGGCTAAAACCACCGGAGTGTTTCACCCTTCCCTTATGCTTTGGAAACGTTATAGGACTTATTTTGTGCTTTCAACTGATCATTCAGTTCCTAAAAAGACGGTAAAAATAACTTAAACAAGAAATAGAAAAACAAGACGTCTGTATTAAAAGCACTTAATTTAAGATTCGACGTGATTCGAGATTATTTTTAGTATATAGTTGCATATAAATTCTTAAACCAGACCTTGAAACCCGTGAGTAAGACTCATGGACTTCTTCCGCCCTGGGGAAGGCGGAGGGGTATGCCGGACTCTCTGCGGTGAGAATGCTTAGCGATCCCGCGGCTCCAGCAAAGGCGAGAAGGGGACCGGGGTGTTTTTGGTCGGTGCAAGTCCGACATATCCCCATGTCGTGCCCTCGACGTGGGTCGAAATCATTAGATTTTCACCCAGAGGAAAAAAAAAAGAAAAAAAAAATGCCGGACTCTTACCGGCTAAAACCACCGGAGTGTTTCACCCTTCCCTGTCAGCTCTGGACGAATTATACGAGGAGATCTCTGGATGGAATCCGCGTACAATATAATAACATATATAGACATCTTATGGGTTTACGGCGCTACTGTAGTGCCTCGGAAATGTTCGCGGAGGCCCGGATTAACACGTTTAATGCCATCCAAAGACATAGAATCGCATCGTTCCTGGCCAGGGTTGACAGCTGTGGAAACAACATCATCAAGGAACTTGCTCACAGATTGCACACCACCGATACTTATAAGCGATGGTTAGAAATAGCTGCCTAAATACATAGCATGTTAAATAATCTAGTTATATTAAAAATGATCTCAACTCGCAAGTAAGAATATGATAGTTAGTAGTATGTTTATTTAGTTGCCATTTAATGTTGTTTGTTACTGTTTTTCTTATTTTTATGTCTGTTTTAATTTTATTTTTATTTTATTTTGTCAACTTTGTAAGTTTTGTGTATGGACCTTGTGTCTGCAATAAAGATTTTTATTATTATTATTATTATTATTATTATGCTGGAGACCAGGCGGGAAAGAAATACCTACCTAAACAACTATCAAGAAAACATGGTTCCACTACTCTACATAATCGATAAAACCCACTAATCTACAAAACATTATTGGAATCGAACCTGCTATCATCTAAGTAATGACAATCACCATAGAAATAAATACTGACAATAATACTACATTCAAATCTGTATTCTACAGTTTACAACATAGAGTTGAAAGTACAATACGGTTTGTAAATGACCTTTAAATGTTTGGGGCGTTAACGTAGTTCATAAAAATATATGTAGTTGATGTAATTATGATTGACAGTCGTAATTAGTTTTGTAAAATGTAACCAAAAATGGTAAACATGAAAGTGTTCACTTGTCTTCAAATTATGAAATTATACGCTTGTCGATCGATTACTGATCTTTCAGAAACTGCATTGAATATTGTGTAAAGTTAACGTTGGAATATAATGTTTACTTGTATATACTATACTTTCTGAAATATCAAGACAACTTAAGAAGATTAACATTTAGCTAAAGATATAATTTATACCAAATCGTCTAACATTAAAGATTATATGAAGAAGACGTATATTTTAAATATGAAAATCAATCAATTCTCATTTCATTACTGAAAAGAAAAGCTCTTCCCTTTACAGCACTGGGACAGTAAGTTACAGACTGTTTAGAAATCTGAACAAAGCACTTCAAAAAGGTTTGATATAAAAATAAGCTAGCATTTTAACCTTTATTTTCACATGACGTGCCTTCAGTTTATGGTATAACAAAGGCTTGAAGCGCTTTGATCACACTGCAACACACCGCTATTTGTGGTTACATGCTCATGTTTTAGTTTACTCTTTGCTGTGATATTTATTGTATGATAAACTTTACTTTGATTTTACTGCACTCTAAATATACTATTGTTGTATGAACATACGATTATTGGCTGAAATTATTATTATTTAAAGCCTGAACTGTCCCACTGCAGGGCAAAGGCCTCCCTTTCCTCCTTCCACAAGTCTCTATTGTGTGCTAATTGTTGCCACTCCCTCCCGTATGCGCCCAGTTCATCCCTCTATCTCCGCCTGGTCTTCCACGCAGCCTTCGTCTATTAGGAACCCAATTTGTAGAGGCTATCGCCCATTTGCTGAAATGCTACGGTTAAAATGTAGATGATGATGTTGAAACCTAATGCTTTAAAGTGCACGATATCTTCTAATAGAAAACTAAATTTTTCCAGCTCGCATTCTTCCTTAAATTGTAGTAATTACTTAGTAACATTTACTATGGTAAAATGTAAACTGTAATAAAATGTAAATGTAAACTAAACCTTATTATAATAAGAAAAATCTAGGAACACAAAAATAAAAAAATATCTTTTAATAAATTATGATATGACCACCTAAATAATTCTTAAACATTTGTTTATAAATAAACACAACCAAAACATTTACTTCCGCCAACTCTATTTCTAGGTAACATTAAATTATCTTTTTAATTGTAATCGATCGTGAACCAGGTTAATTCTGTTTGTGACACGGACATCACGTTAAGTTGTGACACGTGTAAAACGGTTTAATAAACATGTAACACGCATGTGACCGGTGTGACAGTCGTAGGTTATGATAAAACGTTGGTAATGGGTATGAGTTACATAATTATAACCTTAAAATATATGAATAAAGTAGTGATCTTAAAATACTCGTATGAACGTTTATAGACTTATAAATTAAGGTTTTCAGGTTGTCTTTATTTTCGCTTTCTTTGTCCAGGTTTCTTACATTGATTTAGCACTAAACAATTATTTTCTTAAATAATTTATTTTTAATACACGTGTATTAAAGAGAGTGGTAAAAAAAACTTATTTTACTATGCATAGTTTTTTTTTCAAAACTACGTTAGGAAGTGGAATTGAAGTAAAGAATAACCAAATAATAACTTATTTATTAACAATATGTACAGAATACCTTAAAATATTTACAATACTATAAAAACTAAGCCTACATATTAAATAAAAAAAATTATATACTAAATAAAACTAAGCACTAAAATAAGGCGTCAAAAAATTCACCCACGTCGCTGTCGACTGGGAGTGTGCCCAAAAGGCTGGCAGCATTGCCACGTTGTATGGCAATGCTTATGCGCTGACCTAGGTAGAAGCCAGCCTTTGGGTCACACGAAGTGTCAACCAGGCGTTTGGATAAATCTTTAAAAAAACTGTGTGCACTCGGACCCCACGGACCAAGTGTCTCAACCCCAAACGGCTCGAATATATAACTTCCAACTAGGTTGGAATATTTCCGCCGCTTGAGGTTCTCAGCAGCCGCAGCAGCAGCGCCAGCACAGCACGACGTGCTAGGAAGATGGGAAGGCGCAAGAGTATCGACGCAAGTAGCGTCCCACACTAAAGGCCTACCCACCTTCCACGGGAACAAAGACATACCGTCCGGTCTCTTGCCGTCGTCGCGTACCAGGCCATTGGGTTCGAGTACAGCCGGAACGCCCACGGCGACAAGAGCTCGTCGGATAATATCGTTTATATTAGCATGCCGCGCCATGCGGCCCGCGCTACGGCTACATGACAGGCCGTGGTGTCCGAGGCTGTTGACAACTTCGCCACAGTGACAGCGATGCGGGGTACAAGACGAAGCCCCCAGGCGTAGAGCAGCAGCAAGGCGGAAAGTAGTGTCGTCGAACAAGGTGCCTATGTTCGACGAAGGCAATGCTTGAAGCCAAAGGCCTGACTCCCACTCTCCCACAGCCAGTAAGCGCGCACGCTCAGCAGAAGTATTGGAAGAAGAGAGTAGATTTTTTTGAACTACTCTGCAGAGCGGCTCGTCCCACTGTCTCTGGGAAGATGGGCAGACAGGAGTATTTGAATGCGGGCAGGCAATTTTCCAGGCATCCACAGCCTCGGTGAAGCACTGCACCTCAAAATCAATCAGTGTGGAACTGAGAATATTCCTGATTAATTTTTCAGTGCCGTGGACCGAGGATATGAATGCCGGTAAGCTAATACTTGTAATTTTGCGGACGCCGAGCCCGCCCATACGGATGGGAAGAGTGGCTTGAGCCCAAGATCGGTCGTCCAAGGCCACATTCAAAATTGAAATGAGTGTATGTTTTAAAATTTGGTCCATTTTATCCAAAAGTTGAGGGTGCTTCCATAAATGGGAAGCACGAAGGAAATAAATTAATTTAGGACCGAAACAACAAAACCGAATTAGGGTAATGGCCGAATGCATATTAATTTGGTGCAGTCTATCCGAAACATCATTAAAATTTTGAATTTTTTCGTCAATAAAAGTAGGAAAGGCTTCGTCGAAGATTGGAGACCCAAGGAGACGGAGAGAGCTTTTTTCTGTAATTTTTATCTCAGGGGCTATTGCGAAAAATTTTGATAGAGTCAGTCGTCTGTCAGTGACGTTATTTAAAAAAAGCTCACATTTAGAAAGGTTAAGCTGAAGTCCGATGGTATTTAATTTATTTTTTAAAAATATAAGGTCGTTTACTACTGTATTCACGTCGCCTCCGAGGGTCCCGTCATCGAGATAGCACACGTTTAATTTTGAATTTAACTGCCTAATGATTGGGAGGATGGCTAGGCTAAAAATCACCGGCCCGAGAGGATCACCTTGCTGACAACCAACTGCAGATTCTAATAGATTTTCCCGATACAGTAATTTTGATGGAGACCTGTAGCATTGCCAAAGGAAACTAAAAATTTTGGGTAATTCTTTTCTAGTTTCTGCCAGCAAGATATCCCTATTAACCGAGTTGAAGGCATTTTTGATGTCAACCTTCAGAATGACCTCTCCTTTGCCAGAATTTAGATAGGTCGACAACGCGTGTACGGCAGCCTCACAGCCCCCTTTGGAGCCATAGCCAAGTTGCAGGGGCCGAAATTTGTTCGAAACGTCCTCACCATAAAATTTACAACAGATCTTGGCTGCCATACGACGGTATGTGGTTCCCACGGCAATGGGACGAATGCCGCCATCCTTCTTGCGCAAGGCACATAGATTTGCTCCGTACAAGACATCGATGACGGCCTCGTTAACCTTGCCGGAGAGCATAAGGTTGATCAAAGCCGTTAGCTCCTTCAAAAGTAGCTCACCAGCTTCCCCGGCGCCTGAGCAGACAAGGTCCTTTAAGTGCTGTGGGCTCAGGCCGTCAAGGCCGCCAGCAGAGCCACTCCTGAAGGAACCAAGCGCTGCGATCACCTCTTGACCTGTAACGGTGAGGGAGTGAGTGTCTGAGTCAGGAGGGTCGGGAAAAGAGAGGTCATCAGCAGGGGCAGGGTGTTTGCTCTCCAGAGCTGCGAGAGTTTCTGGAGAACAAGGAGCCACCACATAATAACTTATCTGTAGTAGATGCAGCTCTTTTTCACATTATAAACAAAAACCCTAATATCAGCTTGCTTATCATAGTTTCCTAAATTCCAAGTTTCATCGCACTTATTTCATTCACCCAAAAACAATTGACGGTTAATAGAACGACCTTGTATTATCAAACATGCAACGTTGATAGATATCAACAAAATTAATATCAGGTTATAAACAAATGAAAGTGTTGCACTTCGCAATTACGATCTCATCCGGATAATGGAGCACTCAATATATGCGATGCACTCGTTCCATTGCCTTGCAAATATGCATTATACGATGCGTTGAAAATGCTCGATAAAACTGTTATTATTGCTTAAAACGATTGACTGTTAAAAATAAGTATTGTGGTAAATAAACCGAAATATGTGAATGATATTTTACCTAATACACTCGAGAGCAATGAATCCGGGTCACTTAAAGAATGTTAAAAATCTCGGAAACTTAAAATGATAGGTTAATGCAATAAATTGTATTCAATAGACAATGTAATACTCCTTAAATGAAAGTAAAAATAATATGAGTCACCATACATTTTATTAACACAAAATTATATAAAGAAAAAAACTGCTGATCTCTCCTTAAAACAAAAATAGGAAACATGAAATTTTTGAACTTTCTTACGATTTTCTTGAATTTTAATACTTCGTATTGCCTCCTCGTGCTTCCATTACTGCGTTTACGCGGTTTGGCATGCTGTACACCAAGTTCCTTATACGATTTTGGGGAATATTCTCCCATTCCTCTGTGAGAGCAATTTTGAGCTCACGAAGCGTGATTGGGGGAGGGTTTCGTTGTTTTACGCATCTGCCTAGCTCGTCCCAAGCATGCTCGATCGGGTTGATATCCGGGCTGCGCGCTGGCCACTCCATACGAGTAATGTTCATCTCTTGAAGGTAGTCATTCACAATCCTACCTGTATGAGGTCGGGCATTGTCATGCATAAATATAGCATCCTCACCTAAATTGACCATAAATGGACCAACGTGATCATTGAGGATTTCTTCCACATATCTTTCGCTAGTTAAAGAGCCGTTTTCTATGATCACCAGCTCTGTGCGACTTTCAGAAGAAATTCCGGCCCACACAAGTACAGACCCACCACCTTAGGCTACTTTTTCTTCGATGCATGCTTGCTTGAATCTTTCCCCTGGTCTTCGATACACTCTGTGTCTTCCATCGTGCTTGTAGAGCATAAATTTTGATTCGTCGGAGAACATAACTTTTGACCAATCTTCAATACTCCAATTTACGTGGCTCTGGGCATATCTTAGTCTTGAAATACGATGCTCACGCTCCAGTTTAGGGCCGTTTGCAGGTCTAAGGGGTTTTAGGTTAGATTCAGCAAGCCGACGTCTTACTGTCCATGCACTTGGGTTACTTCCTCCGAGGCGTCGAAACTGATTTGTGAGTTCAGTTCCTGTGAGAAAGCGATTTCGAAGCATGGTGTTCACCAAGTATCGGTCTTCTCGTGCTGTGGTACACCTGGTTCTGCCCGTTCCTGGTCTGCGTAGGTTAGAACCAGTTTCTTCGTAACGTCGGAGAACTCTTTGTACTGTTGACAGCGACACACCGACAGTCCTGGCTGTATCGCGCTGACTCCGGCCGGTTTCCAGCATTGTAAGTATTCTGGTGCATTCTTCAGGCGTAAGCGACATAATTTCAGCTTGAATAATGAATATAGAGCACTATCAACATGGTTTATGTACCCACATAAATGACAGATTACAAACAAAAGTAAAACCAAATGCTGTAATTTCGTAGTTCCATCTTCGAAAGTGGCCCTTTTTCAAATTTATTTTTTTTATGATATAACTTTACAATAACTAAAAAGTTTTAATACCTTCATTTAAGGAGTATTACATTGTCTATTAAATACAATTTATTGCATTAACCTAGCATTTTTAGTTTCCGAGATTTTTAACATTCTTTAAGTGACCCGGATTCATTGCTCTCGAGTGTAGTTATCGTAGAAGGGATTGTTTCGATATTAAAATAAAGAGATATTGAAAGTTCAAGACTTGTTACATACACGCAGACTTAAGGGACACTATGGTATAAATAAAAGGATTAGGTACGATTAGATTTGTCACGTATTATAACGTTCATTTATATTGAATTAAAATTAACTGCTGGAAACTAAGAGAACCGTAAATATAATAAAAACAAAGTGAACCACAAAATAAGCCAGAACTAAGTAGTCAAAGTAACATAGTAACATCAAACACAAGACCACATTCAAATACAAGAAAAGGTAAACAAAACAAATAAAATAAACAACTACATAATCTAGGCGAACAAACAGCTTACAAAATTACAAACAAAAGTGAATAAACATGAAGTTATGATTGTTTGTAGTTTTGCATCGCAGTCACTTCATATTTCATTACTGGTTTGTGTGTTACTTGAATAGAAAATCCATGTTTCAGTAGCAACGGATTCTATGTAATTGATCACCCAATTTCAAGTGCTTTTGTGGGGAAATGGTTCGTGTTTGCGAGGAAAAATCTCAGTGTTATTCAAAAAATGGGTGTGATTTGTGGATCGATACTCAAGATTTACGGATTGACATAACAGTCGAAGTTTTTTTAATTGTGGACTTAAATGGTTAAGATAACTCTGATGTACTCTAGGTACACCACTAAAAACTGATTAAGTAGTTTTTTGGTCGTCTTTTTATTGTAAGGAATGGACATAAATGCACTTCAGAATTATGCTACATTCCCACGGACCTGTTAAAAATTAATTACAAAAAAAAAAATCAAAATTAAGACTTGAGAAAAAATGTCAAATATGTAATTAGCAGACAATGATATTCTAATAAACAGATATGTTATAAGCGTGCAATCGTGAAGACTCGAAAACGTCCTAATTGGGACGTATTGCCATTAACAACAACACTATTTGTCTCTTTTTTTCTTATGGGTTTTATCGCGCTATCTCTTTCGCTAGCTGCCGCGCTGCGCGGAACACTTTTTTCGATTGTTTTGTATGTGTATAACATATCTGTTTATTAAAATATCATTGTTAGCAGAAAAATAATCTTCCTCATAACAGGTCCATTAAAAAAAAACAGAAGCAAAAAATACAATGAAGATACACCCCACTTAGGCGACATTCAGCAGAAGACCCTGTTCCTTTAATAACGCTCATACATTCTTCTAAGTGCGTCTCCGTTTATTAGCCAGATACCGACATATATCCACATTAACTACCTCAGAAATGGCGCGCGGTATGCCTTAATGAAACTCGGTAGACCAAAGACAGACATTTTGGGGGTTAGGCGTGTAAACCTAAATATTTGAGCAGGATTATTCCTTGTAAGGTTTTGCGTGGGAAATGGGAAATTGTAAATTGGAGGTAATTTTATAGATATGGTTATGTTAGTACATGATGATGAGTTTGTGCCTGAATTTCTTGGAGAAAATGGGCTGTGGCGTGGCAGGTAAAATATTTAAGTATGTATGTATGATATTTCGTGAAGTAGAATAATTTAGTATTCTCATATTCAGAACAAGGAAGAAATTGCGTAAACTTCAAACTAGCAGCAACAATGTCAGTCAGTAAGCCACTGAACCAAAAGACCCTCTTTCATAAATCGTAACTAGACTAATTACTGTAATGTGTATAAACTGTTAGTTCATCTTTCAGAATTTTATCTGCTAGTTATCTACCTTTACGTAGTTCATACATACCTATGTATGCACGACATAAAAAAACTGACGTAAAAAAATTCTTCAAACTTTGACACAATCTAAATCATTTTCATCAATGAACACTTTTTGCTCCAAAACAGTCAGCAATTCTCAAGATCGCACGAGACTCAATAAACATTAACATGAATTAAAACTCTTACAAACCAAGAACCATCACATCCACACGTTCCAAAATTCCGCATTCCATGTAAAATGACACAAAGAAGATAATACTTATGTCTTCACAAGTCCAATTAAACAATTTGAATTCTAAAGCAGATAATTGGCAACATATAGGTGGGCCTACCGACGCTACCGACGCTACCGACGCTACCGACGCTACCGACGCTACCGACGCAATTAGTCTGAGAACAAATGGGTCATTAAATGCATTTGCATTAGGTCCGCGTTCGGCGTTCACAAAGGTTTTGGAGGCTTTTAATGTATCTGTATCATCGTTTTGCTCTTGTGTAGTATCGCTAGGTGTTGTTGGATTGAGGTAAAAGTCGGTAAGTTGGTTACTACTACTTTGTTCACTAATAAAGTAGTAGTTACTGATATGATAACCACTGTATTAGGTCCATAATGTATATCATTCATAAACGAGCAAATTTTTTTTATCAGACTTTTGGAAAGAGTTCACTTTTTCAAACTATTGTGGTTATTTTGTATGATTCAGTCCTTCCTAGTTACTGTTATTTCAGAATTATTAGCCGCTTATTGGATACGATACTTAGCAATATTCTCATAAAGGCCTAACATAAGTAATTTAATAAAATCCTCGTTACAAATATTATAAATGACAAAATAAATTATAAAGTTGAACTGTTATAATTGTTGCAATCAATGTTCTTAAAGTTCTCATTAAAATGGATCACGGGGAAAGCACCCCGACTCACAGCAAATACATTAAAGTAACTGCTCACATTAACACCCAAATTGAATTTGCTCATTTCAATCAACCAACCGAAATTTAGAGCCGGTCTAATCCTCATTCAGATAAATTTGGAATCAGTGGTATGAAACGGTTTTCCAATCCAGTTCACCCACTCTAAATATTGCAAGCAGACTCAGATTGACACCTCATTATTTAAAACTCTTATTTTACTTGATACAAACTTTCCATTTCATCTTTAAGGAACGGAAAAATCGAAATATCCCAAAATAATTTCCGTGTTTAGATAGTATCAGTTCATGTTCATTGAGGAATTGTATGGAATCTTTTTATAAGTCTGAAATCATCATTAGACCCGGATAAACTCTTATATCGAAACTACATAAAATTTTGAAGCATCAAAATGAGTTGTCTGGTCCAATGTTGAAACTAAGAACTTAAAATATCTATTTTTAAACTCTTCGCTCTCTCTGACACTTAAGCACCAGTAAAGCACACAATAATCTCGAGCCCCATCGTTAACTAATACATAAATCAGAATCAATGATTTGAATTTGAATCAGATTAATGTGTAACGATGCATCAGCGTTTCGGAAGTCGCTCCGTTTTCCGGAAATCGCCCAAAATGCCGGAACCCAACATTATGAATGATTCGATTTGAAATCGAAGCTAATTTGCCACTTTGAAGTTCAATTTAGCGGCCAGTATGCCAGTATGCCAGTCTGCCAAATCAATTGTGGAAATCTCGTAACGATTAAAAGTTGGGTAATAACTTTTTGGGTTCCAAATTACGGATTTAAGTCAGGTGGAAAGCGACAGTTGGGTAGTTGGGTACTTATAAAGTCATGTCGCGAGTCGGGACAGTCTCTTGAGGCGGTATTCATAAAATAGCACACCTTTGACAATTACGTAGCGTAAAATTGGAACCTGATATATACGTCCTTTTATTTTTCTAGACTTGCTCGGGAAATTCTGCATAAAATTACTTTGTAATTCTACTCCAAATTGCGACTTAGCAAACTGTATCTTTTTAAACTATATTATGCAAAATTTAAAACATAAGCTATATTGGGTAAGTTTAGACAAAAATAAAGCTTATTTTACATTTTACATAGAATTACTATTTAAGTTAACAATAATAGTCTGTAAGACAATAGAAACTAAAGCTTTTGAGCTATTCTATATATTATAGCTATTCTCGACGCGACGAAAATGCTCGTCGGCTTTTCAGTACCACAAACAAGAATAGAGCTGTACTTTCCGTTAATCGTTATTGCAGACAAAGTCACGAGGAAATAGTGTCATAATCACGATTGGCTCAGATAATTACAGAATGGCGTTCACTTCAGAATTCTGCTTTTCATTCTCGTGACAATCCCTTAGTTATTGTGGCCAGCACGTAGCTTTAAAATAAAAGTCTTTAAAACTTTTGTACAGACATTTAGGTCACGTACGCAACTAAGTATGATAGCTTAATTGTAGAAAAATGTAGTTAAAATAACGTTTAAAAATAACAACACAGTAACAATTTTGTTTCTGTATCGTTGAGTTCAGGAATTACAAATTTCATCTTTTCAGAAATAGACTTTTACAAGTTGGTAGTTTTAATGAAACAGATTTTTTTTCTTTTTGTTTCGTTAAACGTCTTTTGATAGCCCGCTTATCAGCTAGGGACCCCTCGTGAAATAATATGGCTATCCTAGTAACTAAATTTTATAGCTTTTTTATAATGAAAACTATCCAAATTATCAAGCGTTTATCTAGTTAAATTATGAATGTAAGAAATTTTTAATTAACTTTTACAAAAATAAACTCTTAATCCCATTCATTAGCTCCCACAACAGATATATATAAATGTCAAGGAACATACCGGTAATAGAATACCGCTAGAGGGTATATTTATAACAATATATTTTTAGTTTAAATACAAACATTTCTAAGAATAACTACCATTCATTTGATTAAAACGAAGCGTACATTTCAAAAAGGTTATTTACGATAATAGTACCTTACTCAAGAACCGTCAATACTTACTATTTATAGCTCTTAAAACAAACATCTTAGAATTGAACGAACTTTGACATATTCATAGGTCACGATTAATAATGTATCGAGTAAATGCTACTTGAAGCTTAGTCTTAAATTAAAATTCTACTTGGCTATTATACATTTTTAAAAAGGAATTTATTATACCACGAAAATATAATGATTATATAGTGCTTTTATATTGCCCATGGGTTTAATTTTTTTTTTGTCAAAATTTGTGAACATAATTCTGGTTTAATATGTACTACCCGATTAATATAATCAATATAAGTAATAATAAGCGCTGATCAATATAAGTAAACGAGAAAGTTGGATAATAATGCCCATGGCTCAAAAACTGAAAGATTATTCACTACTTTGTATTTATATACAAACAGTGAATAATGAATACTTCGCCTAATTCGGCGAGCTTCATAATTCTACGAATACCTTACATACAAATAGAGTTAACTTTTAAATAAAACCTGCCTATCATGCGAATATCCCTTGTGGGTTAATAACCGTTAGTCACTGAAACAATGGTGACACCTGACGTCACGCTGTGCGAAATCTAGTAAACTTGAAAATAGCTTTTCGAATTAGACTAGAAGATTTTTTTTTTTTCAAATTTGCCTTATTCACGATAATATTACCCTGTTACATAAAAACAGTCGATGCTTCATTACAACTATTTATAGCACTTAAAACAAACACCGTAGCTGAAGTGGACAAAAAAGAATACCTTACTTGAATTGTTAGATATACGAATTTAGAAAAAGTGTTTTCAAAAATATCTCACACGGAAATAGACAGATTGGACCTGGATGGATCTACTGAACATTGGGACAGATGTGGGCTGATATTTAAAGCTTTTAAAGGTGTTACGAGTACTTACACCTTAAATGACTCGTACCGACCGTAAGACGACTTGATTCGACGAGAATAAACCATTAATAAATATTTCAATGAATTTATACAGCAGCCTCAGAGTATTCTCATCTCAGGGTTTCGATGATAAATGATAAAAGTTTTCCTCCTATAATTACGATCATACTTCCCATAAGCCTTCCATGTCTGTTCTGCTTCCATAAAATGATGGATAACATACCACTCAAGGCTGTGCAAAGTTTATGGCATTTACAAGGCTCTACAAATAAAAAGAAATGTGAGATATGACGCCATTTGCCAGTTCTTATTTTACTATTGTATATTGCAATGCTTTTTAGAAAATTGTGTTTCCTTTGTACATAGACACCAATTAAATCTAAATGACACTTGCGTTTGTTAATGAATTGCTAAATCCTTGAGTGGTAGATGCGATTATGATACGCGTATACAATAGAAGAAATAAAATCGTACGTAATGAAAAGGTCTTGGATAATGAAAATGATTTCTTCGACAGCAGGAAAAGAATATTAATATTTTGTTGAGTCTGCATTATCATACTTTTTTTTGTTAGAACACGTGGGTATTGTAATGAGGGTAACTGATTATTGGAAACATAAAGTTTTCTTTATAAAACCATTAAAAAGAGTTACATGATTGATAAAATGACGCTAATTATTTCTTGCCAGTCTTTGGCCATCCACGTATCCACATACAGCAGTATTTGAAAAAAAAAAACGTTCAAATCGCTGCCTCAATGATTGATTGACCATTACTAACATCTTTGCCTACAAAACCTCAGTACCACATTACACATTTTTACTTCCAAACTACAATGGCGTAACTTTAGATTCATCCCGCCATATTTTACCGCTGATAAACGACTCCATTCCTTTCAACGGATTTTGGGATCTGCCATCGTTTAATTTTTTATATCGACGTTTCAGCCTATTTTTCACATCAAACAGACAGATTTTTCAATATTGTATGTTTGGATTCGGCATAGTTTGGTTTTCGTTCAAAGAGATTGAAATAAAAAAGCAAAATAAAAAATGGCTTGCTCGATTCTTCATGATGTTTATATTTGTACAAATGGCTATTATTTATTGCCGACTTAAAATCAAAATCATCTGTGATATGAAAATTTATCTATCTTTTTAAATAAGATTTATAATAATAATATAATCTTAATATTTTTTTCAAGTTAAATATGCAACACTCATTACAATTCATTACCCTTGCTACACAACGCTTGGGTAATAGAAACATCACTCCGATAATAAATTGATTCCACAACCTCTTGTTATCGATCCACAACTACCGAACGAAAAAAAACAAACCATCAAATTCAGAACCTCCTTCTTTTGAAGTCGGTTAAAAACCTATTTTCCAACACATCACAACACAATCTTCATCAAAACCATCTCATAAATAAGAAACATTTGGAGTACGAACTCGTTACGAACCGCTAGAAGCAGCGAGAAACACAAATTCAAATGACGGTCCAGCAATAATCTTGAAGTGTCCTGTAACATAAACCTAAAGTACGGGGAGAGGACGAAACCCGAGTTAAAGTACGCAACTGTGAATCATAACAGCAATTGGTTGTAGCAGTAAATGGAAGCTGGGTAGATGTGAGAAGATACTTTAGTTAAAAAAGGTCTTAAGTAGAACGTTCGACATGTAATTTAAAGCTATATTTACGAGTAATATGTTAATTTTGAATGTTATAATTACCAACAGTATTCATCTCCTTTAAATTAAGTTTAAAGTTCGATGTCCTTATTATTATTGGCACAAAAGTTCATAAAGGAAGTTTATTTGATTAACTACATGCCTTGACACTTTTTATATTTCACGGGATATTAACTTAGGAAATATACAATGGGGCTGCTCTACCTATATTTAAACAACAAAGGCATTGATCCAAGAGCCTTTCTTTTCCAGATTTAAGCCAACTTAACCCGTATTAAGACTTTACATTTCGGACCAAACCATCAAATTTCCTAATATCCGCGAAACAACTCCAAATATTTATACACAACTGTACCTTCGAGATCCAAACTAAACAGTACTCTTGTTGACCTCAAAAAACTCCGAGAAAGTTATACTTTTACTAACTTTTAAATGGGGGTCGTTTCATAACGGTGGCTCGCTTGGACCTCTAAACAGTTACTTGAAGTGCGGACTTTTATTGCCTGCAAAGGGAGTTGTGGAACCCCCGCACTTATTGATAAAGTTTGTTGCCGGGTGCGTTTTTATTTAGTTGACCTCGTTTAAATTGGATATTGAGGTCGTTTTTGATTGACAGGAAGGAACTTATAATAAGGTCAAAATTTCTCCATTTCTTTTTAATATATTTTTGAGCCATGTCGTATTCATTAGTTAACGGAAAGAAAATTTGTGGAAATTGGCTGAAAGTTCAAAAGTGTCATCTTCTATCCGAAAAAAGACTAGTTTAAAATAATTATAATAATTTATTAATTATAATATATGGTAGTTATTTAGGTATATGCTGCATTCAAAACTCTTAACCAGTCAAAAGTACTATTGACTAGCAAAATCAGTCAAAAGTAATTTTGACCGCACCTTACTCAAAAATTCTTTAAACTGAAATTTATTGGTTATTACTACTTTTATTACTACGTTTATTTATTTTACACAGTTGCCTCTGTATAAATACGACCTAAACAGTACTGTGTATAGGCTAAAGAGCTTTCACTTAATATACTTAGCAAGCAATGTAACGTAATGCTTCGCAGATGCTACTTTAATGCCGCTTGAGTATTTGCGAATGTAGGTTTACACTCTTCATCTAAGTACTTAATAATAGTAATGTTATATACCTATATAGTTTCCAAAGTTCATTACATTTGATTTTCAACAACAGACTGTGTAAACATCGCTCTCATTTAAAATTTCATATTATAATTTCTGGAATAACAATAATAGAATTAAGCTTTTTCTTTCATTTATGTTCGCATACCTTGTTAAAATATAAGGAACAGTAGGTTGTATTTTTCGGTTTAGTTGAAGCTTTAACCCAAAAAATTTAATTTTAAAATAATATAAATAATTCTTGTTGAAATTTAACATAATTAGAATTTAAACCTTAAAGCATAAACATTAGAGAACATTAAAAGACAGCAAAATGCGGTAATTTCTTTGACTTAAACACTGTGACGTCAGCAAACTTTTTCCAAGCGGTCTATATGATATAAGATCTGTTATACTCCTGAGAACAAGTTCAACTGTTTTCACCTGTGTTGACTCGGTTGTTCATAAAACAACGTAATACTCTGAGGTTTAAGCAGTTATACAGTTATATTTCTATAAGGTTTTATATAAAGGTTTGCGCGAGAGAGCTGTATAAGCAAATGATCTCTGTAAGAGCATGAAACTATCTAGTAAGGAGGTTCCGAAAATGCGGGGCATTAAACTGGTCGTAGACGCAAAACAATTGAAGGGTAATCTTATCTCATAAAAAGTGTTTAAAAATATGGGTGAATGAAGTGCAGATAATTTTCTTCATGATAGTATGTCTATTTAAAAAAACCAATGAAGCCGAATTTCCGATACAAATAAAAGGAAAAAAACTAAGTAACGCATAATATACAAGTAAAGTTGATTACATTAATAAAAGCATAAACTGAGAAAGATCTAAAATACCTGCTGAAACAAAACTGTAAAGTTTATGAAACATAAACACTTTACGATTTAATTCAAGTTTCAGATCAAAAAACAGTACGTGATAAAAGTTACGTACAATAATATACTTACTTATTTAAAATGGGTTTACGCTATAAATAGATTCAATTAGTTAAATGAGATGTAAGGTAATTGAATTGACAATTGAAGTTCCCTTGGGTTAAACGGACAATTATTCGGCACGTTTGTTGCTTACTTTAAAATAGATTGTTAATTATTCCTATTTTCATGGAATAGTGACCAAATAGGTAGTTATAGTTGATAAATAGGAGCCTATAGTCTTCTTCAAAAATGGTATGTTTTTTAATACACAAATATGTTTATATACAAAGTGGTAACTCCAGCAGAAAATAGCAAATAAAAAAATCTGTATTTAGTTTGCCCAATTAAAATAAACAACTATATTTGACACTTAGATGAAGTAAATGAAGAGTGGATATTTTATTCTCCTTTTATCCCACAAAACCGTACTAAAAATGGCCACTATACTATTAAAATGGAAGGATGAGGAAATAGGAAAATAAATAACTAATAAACAGCATTTGGTTCTTGTAGAAAGTAATCTTAGGGTGAGTTGCACCATTTAATTATAACGTTAACTAAACCATAACCAGCCGTGAAACGGCCGCCTATTGGACAATCCGACGAATTGACAACTGTTAATGGCTTTGTTATCGTTATAGTTAAATGGTGCAACTCGTCCTTAGTATGCAAACAACGAATTTCCCTTTCCGAATTGGCTACAACCCTTTCTTGAATGAAAGTCGAATGAAGCCCAAAACATTTCGAGTTTGACAAACTTTGTGTGTCACCAAAAATGGAAAGGTGAGTTGAACAAATATGCTTAGGGTTTTACATAAATAGTGCAAACCCCTAAACATATTAGACAATAAGAAATACGATTTTATTGCTACATTGTAGATACATAACGCGTAATTTAAAACAGATTTTTTATTTTCGACCATAAATAAAAAACTATGGTTTTACATCACTTAAATTTTTTGTGGACTATTTTTCATTTTTTTTTTGTTATTGTCTCTATAAATACAAAAACACACAAATTCACAAACATTACAAACCATTGTTAAAGTAATTCTTTTCTAGGAAGAATCAGCACCAAAGTGACATAAGGGTTTTGTTATCTCAGATCGGAACCCTAAACAGTGAGATAGAGGCGTGAACGATGGTTGTCCTTTCCATACGGTGGTGCGCCAAAAAGGTTGATATCTCTACAATGACGTAGTAAGCAATTCCTTTGGTTTTCTTGTTTATAGTTTGTTTACTTTTTGAGGATACGATTTATTTAAGCTTAATAGTAAGTACTTAATGCCTAAGGCTTTTGCTAAAAGTTAATAATGGGGTGGAGCCCTGATGTTATCCCCAACATGAAATATTTGAGTATAAAAGATAAGATGGATCGTATTAGGCTAAATAAAAAAGTTCAATAAAACTGGAATGCTAATCCCTGGTTTTTGAAAGATTAACTTAATTACATCTTTTGTCAAATAAACTGCTAACGGCTGTGATTGGTTGTCTGAAGACTAACAACCAATCACAGTGCTACGAATGAGTTTTGACATGAAACTAACAAATTTTTGAGCTGTCCTACGTTTCAGAAACCAGTATTAGGTATCGGAATTAAATAAAAGTAAAGATGAATTATATTAAGCTAAAAACAATATATACCAATGAATAAGGGATTGCTAATGAATCCCTATAATACAATAAGGAAACGAGAATTCGAATACATCAATATAACTAATACATACTTTATTATTATATTAGGGATAGTTAGGTTGTTCCGAAGACTATCCTAGTCTGATCACGTAGCATTTGTTTTTAAGGTAAGGCAGTACTAATGGGGAGAACTTTTGTAAATTGGTTACAAAGTTACATTAGTTGACTTTCCTAAATAAAGTACCTAGAACCTAGCATTACAAGTACAAAACTCTTAATGGTGTACCTAGTTGTCTTATTTTAAAAGTGTTTAAGGTATAGTAGAGGTAAAATTAAATCTATATCGGTTTATTAGGTTTATGCGAATGTTAGACATTGAAATAAAATGTGGTTTATTTTTAGATTTTAGTCTGCCCGTGGCCATGATACCTGCAAAGGTGTAGAAACGTCGAGACCTAAAATCCATGCCAAATCCGTACCGCGACAAAAGCCGTAAAACGTCGTTTTATTTAAATAAATCTATGTCCATAATCTAACCCTAAACTATGAATCGTTTAACTAGTTCTTACTAATTTGTTGTAGCATATCACAATACAATGAAAAAATTTAAACCTTTGTATTAGATTCAAGAGAGAATATGAATAAAAAAAATACTCTAGAAATTACAAGTAAACGTTGTTTTTTAATTTCATATTAATGATTTCTTTGATAAACATTTGAAATTAAAGAAAAGGTCAGCCAAAGAAATATGAACTTAATTAAATTAGGGCTTTTGCTGTTTTAGACTGTTATTATCCAATTTACATATTTTATCAAAAGAAATATCATTTTAGTATCTAGGTCTGTTCTGTTATCTTTGTGTGGGAGGTAAATTGTTTATATTTTCAGGTAATGAATTAGTTAGGTTTCAGTTTCTTTGTAGCTAACAGAAGTTCTAAAAAATAATGTTTGCTTATAGCTACTTACATATACAAATGTCAATTTATGTTACATTTTGCTTATCGGTATATTTTACATAATGTTTATAAGTGTTATTATTGGAATACAAATCAGTATTATAATACTTTTTTATACTAATATCCATAATATGATACTTGTTTATCAAATATAAGTCATCCGTTTTACACTTTGCAACAAAGAAGAAGCAAGGACTAAATCTACTAGGGGAAAGTTTGGGCCCATAAAATTATAAATTAATATACTTAATAATTTTCATAGTTAAATCATAGTAAATAGTTCAATAGATGGTTATTTATTGGGAGTATAAGTAATAGTGTCATGTCTCAAACATATTGGGTACTAGCTGCTGCCCGCGATGTTGTCTGACGTCGACGATTATACCTTTTAAAATAACAATAATATACCCGCTTCTTCTTCACAGACTGTCTTTTGTAAAATTTACTTTTAAAAAGTGCTGACTTTTAGCCTGCTTTCCTATAAATCAACTTCTTTAATCACAAATATTTAAGAAACAAACACTACAATCTGACTGCATTACGAACCACATCCATTAGAATATGATTTCCGCTTGGAAGTCAAACAAGGCGTAACAAACATGTTCCCGGTTTGAGGATATTCCTATTATCCCAGAGGTCATGGGATGCGGCCCTGGCCTATTTGCTAAGGTTTGTAGGAAATGTCTTTCTTATGGTGTGTAATGAAATGGGTTTTAAAGATCTTTTTTACTTGTTTTGGTTGGAACATGTCTTAAAAATGGGTTCATTTGAAATGGTTTCAAGTCGTTTTGTTCTGATCGTATGATATTGCGTCATGGTCATTATTTGATCTCGTGTCGGTTTTACGAATATCTTAAAATAAAAACGCATCTGTTAGATTAGTGTAATTACATTTTTTGATCGTTTCTTTTAATACCCAAATAGTTAATATATTATGACGAAAAAATATATATACGCGAGGTATAAATAATCTCTTAGTATTGTGGTTTGTGTTAAATGTCAACTAACAACTTTTCAACACAAATAGTGCAAGATGCTTTAATACAACAAAATATTTTTGATATTGCTTTTTTTCTCATCAGTTTCTATATTGACTACATACTTGTTTTCCTGTCTCTACAATAATTGTGAGAAATATTCATTTAACAATTTATTACAGTAGAATGAATTCAATTTCCCTTTCTTCATGGGTTGAACATAATCTGATGCATGTGACCCTGGCCTATATTATTTATGGTGTGCGCAGAATGTGTGGGAGATTCCTTTCAAATAACGTAATGATATGTTATGAGATACTGGCGGTAGAGAAATATGTTGGATGAATTTATATTATTAAGATATGATACATACATAATATAGGAGTTGATACGGTTTTTTGTTAACCCATATTGTGATTGTCTGATGTTTTGTTTATGAGGTACCTATACAAAATTCTTAGTTTCTTTCTAATGTTTTATACCTATTAAAATAACCATTACCGCGGCGAAGGTGGTGTTATGATCTTGTTAAGGGTCACACATGGCTAAGATATCGTAGACGACGAAGAGATTTAGAAGAAGAAAGGCCCAGCAGTTATTTTTTTTAATAAATTTATAACTTTAACTACTTTATCTGTGATAAAAGTAATTCTTAAACATTCTTTCTGTAGAGGTGAAAGATCTGCACAAAACTTGCTTAGCAACAAAATAGACTCATTACATACAAATAAGTAAGTCTACCATCCTAACAACAATCTATTTAAAACACATTACACAGTCTGTAAGCCTACGATAAAATCAATGTTTACATAAAACATTAATGAGTATTCATTTACGATTCTATTCGTTTGATGTTTCTGACAGATTGTGGACATTTCAATAGTAATCGGAGGTTTCTAGTGATTCAATAGCTTGTGTATCGATTCGTATTGAATAAAACATATCAGTGTAAGGCTGTTGTCGGTGTTCGATATTTTGAGCTTTGTTTAGTAAGGTTCTTAGTATTGGTAGTTAGGGTAAAATATTGGGTAGTAAAACACACATAATCATGCTAGCCCTCTGGTCTGCTTTAAGTAGACTAGTGGCATTTCTATACGCATTAACGCTGATGCATTTATGAAGTAATATGAAAGTGGACAAAACGAAACCAGTATGTAAGGATCGTAAAAAGTGGAAAGAAGTGGTTTTTGCCTACCCCTGTAAGGGAAAAAGGCGTGATTCTATGTATGTATGTATGCATTAACGCTGATCGTGCATAATGAATAGCTCAAATGTATAGAAGTGACATATTAGATCACTTATCGAAAATTTTATTCATACTTTTATTATAATTTAAGTGACTTTTGAACATGGTTGACGATTGCAGAAATGTTACTTACGGGAGGTTTTATCTTAATAGAAACAGCATTGACGTTATTCTATATCAAAAGTTTGTATAGTTGCGAAGGTGTTCTAATCACGCATAGGTGATAAATAATACTGAAAGAAAGTATTTGAGAAGTATTTACACAATTTTATCAATGTCCTCCATATTGCAAGTAACAATTGATTACTTGGAAGAAAAAATACCGATATGATTATGATAAATAACAAAAAAAATGGGTTGAATAAGGGTGTACTTAAATTATTTTTTGCTCTGTACATTAGTACCTTTCCTTTTAAACTAAAAACATAATAATATATTGAAACTAAGTTGACGCCATTCTGCAAAACTGTCTCTTAGTTTACAGCTCTTTTTCATGTCATTTTTCTTCAGTTTCTCAAATCACAAACCGCGGCACGTACTCACACGTGAGCAAAAATCAGGTATAACCCACAACCACATAGAGTTAGAATGTTCTAGTAAAGGTATAATACTCTTTAGTAGATATCTGTACGATTCGCATTTATAATTGTTATCGTAATACCTATTGCTTACCTATTGTTTTATAACCGGTTTTGAACTGATGCGGAATCATAATGAAACAATGGTTATTTATTACATAATTGATCGAGTCAATTTTTTACGCCTTAATTACGACTGATAGTCATAACATGAAAAATAAAAACAAATGGCAGGAAAAAGAAGAGGCTTGTACTTATCAGTGATTCTAAGAATGATGATGAAGAGTTTTCCGTATATAGGCATAACAAAAAAAAAATTAAACAACCTTTAACCAGCAAATGATAAAATTATTAATAAATGCTCGTTCTTTTTACAAGACGCCATTGCTCAGTAGTAGAACAGTTCGGCCGCCTATACACAAACTGTTCAAGCATTTAGTCAGTGATCAACGTGTACGGTCTGCGCAAACTGTCGACCGCACTCACTCGTCACTAGAATGTCCTGCGCGCTTGCTTTTAGTTTTGTCGTCCGCTTGAAGAAATTTAATAAGTCCATAGAAACTATTAGAAATCGTCAAGCCAAAGTTATGCATGTACGCGCTTTTTCCCGTGAATCATACTACTATAAACATGCAGCGCGATAGTTTAAAAGTTAATGGTTCATAATAGTGTATAAAGGTGCTCCCGGTGAGGGAGCATTCACGTGTATTGTAACATTATAGATTCGACTTAGAGCATTACATTACGATAATACCTCCCTGACTAACAAGCATTTGCGTGTATTATAACATACTCTTCTCCTTCACTGATGTATGCCCGTTTTGTATCATTACAAGGTGCGCATTGTAATGCTCGGTTCTCCTCCTTCACTGATGTAATGCTCAAATCTGTAACGTTACATTACACGCGAAAGCTCCCGGTGAGGGAGCACCTTTAAAGTATAGTTCACCAAGTCACAGCTTAAAGCAGTAAATACCGACTGCTTCAAGCAGTCCGTAAGCGCTTACTGGTTATACGCAATGTCATAAAATCATCATAAATTAATAATCAAGTAAGAAGGATTTATGTGGTCCAATAAAAAGGATTTAATACAAACATTGCGTGCTCGCCTACAACATAGCTTTCGTGTTTGATTACACAGTTCAACAAGGATCTTTTGACATGTAATAGTATTGAAAACCGAAAGAGCGAGTTTGGTAGTCGACATAAATGATATAGGTAATAAACTAAAGGGATTTTCTTTAACATAGCGTAATTTTAAGTAGCTTTGTTGAGGATTATAGATTACAAAAATAGTAATTGTAAAAAAAAAGTGTGCTTATTTTTGTATACCAATCTTAAAGTATGGTTGATAGCTGTGAGTATTTTTTATTAAGTAGAATAAATAAGAGAGAATGTGTGGCTATTTTTATGGTATGTTCGCTATACAGTCTGTATAGAAATTAATACAAGAATCTAAGTATTAAAATACTGATCAAACATTTTAATTATTATATGTATATTTTCTGTTATTCCATGGTATTTTAATATTTGATTTCCAGTTTTTATTTATAATTAAGCATTAAGACGGAGCTTAATTTTTCTTTTCGATTTAAATTATTCAAAAATCTGTTTAGAATTTAAACAATACTTTTTTTTACTTTTGGTAACACCTCACTTTCCGTCTAAATGTGCACTTGGTAATATTTTTTTATTTTTTTTCAATTCAATCAATAATAAGGATTAATAAATACGTTACTCACATTTACTGTCATATTCGATCTTCGCTTCATACTTCAGTATATTTAATAATTCAACACTCATTTTAATAAAACCATTTAATTTACTACCAACTAAAAAGTTTATTATTATTATTTTACATTAAAACCAGAACTTCACTTTTCTACTTTCGTTGAACATGATTTTATTCCATGAATTAAATTATTTTTTATTGGACACACCACCGAATTTTTCGTATGAAATATCGTAGCACTCGGCTACGGAGCGCAGCGTGTGGCTCCGCCGGCCTACGACGTAGCACTGGCGTAGATGCCGTATACCACACGACTTGTCGGATGGTGCGGACGTCGTTTTATTTTAATTTAAATTTGGAATGGGCACCGCAGCTGTCACTTTGTGTGTTGCTTTCGCCCTCAAGAACTGTGGGATATTTTGAAAATGGAGTTATACTTTTTTAACGACTTTGTGGTTTGCGCAACTATTTTGTGTAACATAAAAAAGGTTGTATTTAATTTCATTTCAACTGAAATATATTTCAAGGTTATCAAACTCGTAATCAGTTTAGAGCTGTTTCGAACCTACATTAAAGTACCTCCAACGAAAAAAGTCTTGTCGATAAAATAAATTGGTATTTAAAATACTACCTTTAATCCCGGATATGATCTTGTCCGTGATCTAGGCTTTGAATTAAATTACGGGCCTTAAGGAAGGTAGGGTGGATATAAGGATCATCGGATACCGGTATACATGAAGGTTGTAACCTTTCGCCGAAATATTCCAAGGTCATATCTTAAATGAGAGTATCATATGTCATGTTTCTAATATAATCCATATTGATAAACAAATGAAGAACTACAAATTCACGGTTCTAAATTTAAATTACTTGCTATATTTCAGAGGGATTTTGAATTATTCGATGATTTTTTTTATAATTTCAATTTGGAAAGTCGTTATAAGTGGCCAGGAAGTAGTGCTAATAAAATCTAAAATTAAATTCTTATACAAAATACCCGTTTCATTGCGATACGACAGGAGAGATTTCAGCTCGCACATTGAACATTTATCTCCACGAAAGAAAATCCATAGTTCTAACTTATCGGTGTGAACATAGCCTTAACTGCTTTCGTATGTCGGTTCTGTATTTCAATGTGATAAAATGTTCTAAAACATCAATTCTGCAATTAATTTTAGAATATAGGGTGAAAAATATGAAAAAATAATTAAATGCCGAAAAAATATGCCTAAATTACACTAAGAATTTTGAAGTATATGCTTTGTAATGATTAGTTTTTTCACGCATTTAACCCAGTACAAAAAGAAATTGAGGTGTTAGGTATATATTTTAGACTCGCCCACAGAGGCAAAATTTGATTGGCTATTCAGTTATCGCCATCAAAAAAGTATAGTAATCGATACCGACTTTAGAGGATAGATTAAAAACTACAGAGCGTGCCTATCAGGGTATGACCTTGAACACTAGTATGAACTAGTTTCATCGTAAAAATAGTATTAAAACTATATGAATCATTAATATTAAGATAATAATTGGAACCATCAACATTTTCGCATAAACTCCTATCATTGCACGGAAGAATCTCAAGATCAGTAAACGAATGTATTACATACAGCGAAAAGTATGCTTATACTCGGCGCAATGGGCTTTTGGCAAAACTCGCATTCTATTGTTTAAGTTTTTCTATACTCTATGACTCTGACCAATGAATAGGTCGTTATACTTCGTCCATTCATAAATGATGCAAGTATCGGTCGGTTGCACCACATGTAACGAGGATTAATTACTTAGTTAATATTCCATAAAGGTTGTATTAAGGGCTCCATAAATGTTTATTGCGTTTGTATTGTTTGTTTACGTTCTTAGTTTTCTTACTAAAAGCAATGACGAAGTTGTTTTTACCCGACTTCTTAAGAAGGGATATGTTATTTTTTGTTTGTGTTAACGCAGATATAAAAGTCAGATCTTGGAAATTATTTATTAGTTTAATTAATGAATTTGGTTCTATAACAAAGCCACAAAAAATAGCCAAGACTAGTCAAGTTATAATATTGTTGATAACAATATTCGACGATTTAAAAACAGAAACCAAGGAATATGGCCGATGTTTAAAACAGATTGTTTTTGACTCTGCACAATGTATCTCAGAAACACTAAAACGCTAGCATTAAAATTTTTAGGTTAATAGTGAAAATAAGTCTGTAATTTTTTTATAGCTTTTTCATTTATTCATTCTTAAATGAAATATACAAATTTGTACGAGGCAGTCAGTAATTGGGATTAAAAATACAACGCTTATGAATACCACATTCAAAATTAAATTATGATAAAACAGAGAGAAAATAAAAACGAAGAAAAATAAAATCCTTTAAAAGAGTGACAGTTCTTCATTAAATCTCAAGTCGAAGGCTTAAAATGTCATATAATTTTAATAAAGAAATATTAATATTCATCATTCAATTGTGTCGACTAAACGCAAAAGAACAAGTTAGTTGTTTTAAGTATTAACTGATGACAATTGATATTAAAATAGCACTAAATATTTAATTCGATAGTTCAGGTTTTCTGTTCTATTTTATATTTATATATCCATAATAATTACTTTGAAACTATGGCGCTGCATGTTTACAGTAATATTATAGAACGGGGATTAGCGCGTACATGCATAAATACCTTTAGTGCTGGACGTTTCTTGCATTTATGCTATAATATTCTTCTTTAATTTAAGAGCCTAGCTCTTGTCGATGCAGCTCTTTCCACTTCCTCCTATCGAGTGCCAACTCTTGAACTTCCTTATACGTCACAACCTTCACCTTCTCTTTAATTTCACTGATGTAGCTATATCTCGGAGTAGGAACAACTATTGCATAACATTGAGAACAGGAGAGGGAAAATGATAGGACACCTTATACGTCACGACGAGTACATTAAAAACATCGTGGAAGGGAAGGTCGAAGAAAAGAGGGGAAGGGGACGTCCGAGGTATAGCTATAATATTACTATCTCCATAATACATTAAATGATATTTAATAAGTTCCATTGTTAAAACAAACAAATTGGTGTCGCATTTAAATATCAACTATAACTTTTTTTGTAAGTGTAAACTAATAACTTCAAAAGCAGTTATTGACTATGATATATTTTTTCTTTCTAATCAAAATCAAAATATTTTTATTTTAAGTAGGTAGGCCTTTTTAAGCCCTTTTAAAACGTTAAATTTACTGGCTCTAGTTGCAGGTTCCAAAATGTCATTCCAATGGAGAAGAACCGGCAAGAAACTCCATAAGAATTTATGTTACACATAATAGTCTCTATACTAGGATTAAAATCTTTAATACAACTCATAAACTCTGTATCTATACTTATCTATTCCATAATTATAGTACGGTCGAGAGCCTTTTATTTTCTGTTTACGTTTTGCGCGGCCCTTCGCTCAGAATCAATTACGTCGCGCCGATAGCCGATAATTTGATGTTACCCGCTATGATTTCTTTTCAACGAGTTTATCTATTATTTATAGTACTTTTTCCCGTATAAAAAGAGTATTTTAAGAGCTTTAGGTACCTTGTAACTTAACACAAAATCTACTCATATAGGCAGTCGTTTATAGGAGGTTATTTTGTCCGAATATTAAACAAGTCAATGTCATTAAAACAAAAAAATATTTACCGATAAATTCTCTCTAAGAAGGTATTAATGTAAATAAATAATAAAAAAAAACTATTATTAGAAATGTTCAGATTCCTTGCCATGTAAATAAAAATATTTAAAAGTGATCTTCATAACTTTACCACCGAACAATGTAGAATATAAATCTATCAATGGCACACACAATGTATTCCCACAAAACTTTAAACCGTGTGCATCTGCATTCGTATTCAATTCACACGTTACGAAGACTGCAGTTCAGCAGATGTGCCGCCACACTGCACTCCCTCAGTTTTGTATCTTGTTAAACTTTTGTATTTTATCATTTAAACTAAAAAGGACAATTTCGTCGCATTATATATTACAATGTGATATCTACTGAGTAATTACACAAGATTTTATTTTTTGCTAAAAGAAAAAAAAATACTTATTACGACATTTACATGTTTTTTCTTCTTCAGAAACTTGTCTAATCATGTTTTTGTTAATTAACGAAATGTAAAAATAAAGATTTTTCATAAAGGCATACTTTTATTTACATTCTAAATAGGTTTTTAATTGTAAACGTTCAACAACAAAACTATTTGCGAAGTAAAGTTCGAATGTAAAGTTTTATAAGGTTGAGAAAAAGAAATAATGAAATTCGCTGGAAGTCGACTCTACTGAACTCAGTAAACTCAGTTAAAATACTAAGAAGCGGTTTTGCATCACAAGATAATTTTCATTCGCGAAATAAAATTCCCGTCTGACATAGGGTATTGGCAAAATTGACAAAAAAATAATAATAATTGTTTCTCAGATGATTATATTCTCAGATAATAATTCTCAGATAACCATTATCTGGCGTTGGATAAACCGGCCAACCCTTAGTCTTGGATTGAATGAAAAAAATGACAAGAATGTCGCCAAAGTTGCTTTTATCACACTATTACTTTTCAACATCCATACACATCTTAGTCAAGGAAAGAACGAATTAAAATCTCAAAAAATTACAACAATTTCATTAAAGTTGCTTTTTGGCACTCTACAATCATACACATCATTAAATATTCGACCATCTACAATTTAAAGGAATTCTCGCCCTAAAAAAACATACAGCCGAATTGAGAACCTCCTCCTTTTTTTGAAGTCGGTTGAAAACAAAAGCACCAGAAGTATGAGATCGTTAACCACGATAGACCGCCATATTCAACACATTAAAACTGTTCATGATTTATTACTTCACCAACTTTCTTTCAAACTTCTGCGTGCGTGAACTTTAGTAAGAACATTTTGGAAACTAAAAGCGTATGGTACTTAGGTATTCTTTCGAATAAAAGTCTTTGTGCGTAAAATATTACAAAGTCTCAAAAGTCGCAATTTATGCCAATACCGCCGTGTAAAGCATAAGTTTTGACTGTCCAATAAATGCCTGTCACTAATCACTAAATCTTCAACTAACGTTGCGAAATATAAAAGAAAAAACGGGGCTTAGCGCGTACATGCATAAATACCTGGGGCTTGACATGCAGCGCGATAGTTTAAAAGTTATTGTAAAGAAAAAAGTTTAATTAAAATGTTTTTATTCATAATCTTATAAGTCAACTAAGTTAACACTACTATTGAAGTAATTTCATTGCGAACCGATGAAAAGAAGCGGTTCTAATTCATCTTGCAATATGTGTCCTACAAAAACTTATACATTAAATGCAAGTTAGAAGCTTGTAATAAATTCCCCTTTCGAAGAGTATTCATGTTATAACTGTAACCCATATTACCCATACAGTTTACACACGATTGAACTGTAATGTTATCCTATTTGATGGCGTTTCCAAGCTGACAAAAGTAGTAAAAGATTAGCGAGCGTTGTGACGTATATTATACAGGCTAATGGGAAAGGGACGAGGGACGGGGGAAAACCGTTTTATCTGTAACTTTGACCGTTTGTTAACATAAATTTCTTTATTATAATAATGATATTCCGGGACATCTCACACACGGTTGTCTGATCCCAAGGTAAGCAGAGCTTGTGTTATGGTAACCAGACAACTGATAAACATACTTATATATTTCTAAATATATACGTATTATAGATAAATTTCACCCAAACAAATGATCGTGCTCATCACACAAACATTTGTCCTGGGTAGGAATCGAACCCACGACCTCCGGTATAGCAGTCAGGGTCTCTAACCACTAGACCAACAGGCCCGTCAAAACCTGTCTTTAATTATTTAGTAACTCATACTACATAGTACTATACTACACATACAAGAACCTATTAACTATTACCTATTATTTGACGGGCCTGTTGGTCTAGTGGTTAGTGACAATGACTGCTATACCGGAGGTCGTGGGTTCGATCCCCACTCAGGACAAATGTTTGTGTGATGAGCACGATCATTTGTTCTGGTCTGGGTGTAATTTATCTATATTAAGTATATATTTAGAAATATATAAGTATGTGTATCAGTTGTCTGGTTACCATATCACAAGCTCTGCTTAGCTTGGGTTCAGATAACCATGTGTGAGATGTCCTGGAATATTATTATACCTATTATTATTATTATCCATTTAATTCAGACATAATCTATACAAGATACCTGTTTATTAGGGTATATAATAATATATTAAATGGGATTACAGCACACTGCCTTGTGATGTGGTATCTGTACAACGCTACTCACGATGCAGGCTGAGAAACTGAATACCGGTTACTGGTTATAAGTTATTTTATTCGGCATTTTAACGTTGTTAATGTTACTTTATTTTTTTACATGGACTGTACTACTCTATAGTATAAGTACTTAAAAATATACTCGTTACGGAAATAACTAGCTACACAGGGGACCGATTATGGTCTTACCTGTGCCCGGTGCCTCAAACAGGTGCAATATCTGTTCTATGTATTACCTAAAACTTACTAGAGGAATACTCCTCTGAGACCAATATCCAACACAGCCAATAATAAATGAAGTTCCTAGATCTTTCTTGTTTTTCTTATAAAAGTTCAGTGTCTAGAAAACTATACAAATGGTACTAGATTTAGTTTCCATTTTTTTCTTTTGCTTATTTCTGAAAATGTTACCTAGAATTTATTAAGGCAGTCTGTCTTGAACACCTGTCTTTTATTAGTATCTAGAATTGAGTATACTAGATTACGTATTTTATTTAATTTTAGTGTCTAGTTTTGTTTAATCTTTATTGTATAAATATTGTTCTTTATATTCGAGTTATTTAATTTTGATACTGTCAATTATTATTTGCAAAACTTGTTGCGTGGTTGTTACATCTCCAGTAAAAATTATGCTCGCAGAGTAACTATAATATTCAAACTATACTAGTATATTAGAAACTATAATTGTCGGTTCCTAAATACAACAAGTCTCTAAACAATAAAATTGTTTAAAACTGCAACTGGAGTGAGTAAGTAGAGTGAGTAATCATACGTTTTAAAGGAGCTAAAAAGGCCTAAGCCTAAGCTTACTTGAAATAAAAATATTTTGATTTTGATTGAAAACAACCCATGTTGATTAAACCGTATTTACAAGATTACTTGATTATACGTGTAATTATACCAGTAAACTGGACCGACAAAGTTAAATTCAAATAAAAAATAATAAACAAAAACGATGTCACATCTCGCAACACGGATTATCGCTCCATCATGTCTCCAACTCCGAAGTTTGCGCGCCACAAACTTTTCAATCAGTAGCTTTCTCATCCTATTAGCTGTTCGTACGAAAGGAAATGAACGTTTCTTATTGAGTCGACTTTAGAGTCGCCGCAAACGAACTATGAACTGCAGTTTATATGTTTCATAGTGTATTCTGCAACGAGAAAATAGTTAAGACAAGTTTGTATAAAACTAGTCTTGGGCTGCAACTACGTCACTCAGACTAGGTATTTAATTATAAGCACTAATTTAATTCAGAGAGAAATATAATAACTAGGACAAAAATGATCCTATATTCTAATTGAAACTATGAACTATATCCTTACCAAATTCTATCACAATCCGTTTAGCCGTTTTTCTGTTAGGCGGTTACAAACATAGAAAACAAACAAGCAAATTTTAAGTAGAGACAGTTGCTGGATCGCGGCGTTTTTTGGCTTTAGAGAGGCTCGTGTGTTGTCGCCCTTAGATCTTACCGTCTGTTAATGAAAATATTGTGTTACTTATCTGTTTACTTTGCCTTCAATGATAGATGACTCAGGATTATTGGGCCTAGTTAGTCTTGTCTGTGGGTTGACCTAATTTGGGTATAAAAATTTCGGATTTAGGTCAAGATTGTTTTCTGTGTTTCATTGTGCATTCCATGTGTATAACATTTACATTACATTACATTAAAATAAATTAAAAAAACTGCTACAAAGGCGTGTTACTTACGTATAACATAAATACAAACAAACACACATACATACAAACCCTCATACAGACATGGATATTTACAAAAACTACATACATATAATCACGCCTCTTTCCCTTGTAGGGGTAGGCAGAGACCACTTCTTTCCACTTGCTACGATCCTTACACACTTGTTTCGCTTTGTCCACTTTCATTATTCCCTGCATACATGCTGTTCGGTTTATGGTATGCTCTTGATGTGGCCTTTTCTCATTCACACTCGCCTTATACACTTTTTCGTCAATCGTTTTTTTATTCATTCTCTCGACATAGCCAAACCATCTCAGCATACCATTCTTTATTTTCGTCTCGACATCCATCATCTGACACACTTCATCCACCTTACCATCCATTCCCCCTCTTGCATTCAACGCAGCGAGGCGGCTCTCCGTGGCCCACTTTTCGCCCCCGCGAGGAACGAGACGTGATGGGTGGCGAACCACATCGCCGCCATTTTGGATAATTAAATTATTTTTGTAATTATCCGTTGCGTTCCTGCGGGATTACAAAAACTAAACACACTTTACTTATTTTCGAAGATGGATAATAAAAAACGTTTAAAGAAAATAAAAATACTCACCATACTAACCCAAGAAACTTAAAGCTACAATAAGATTAATTGTAACAAACAGATCTCAGCAAAGAGACCCTTAACCTCCAAAATAATTATGGAATTTAAGCAACACACAGAGAAGGATTTAATCTTATCTCAAAGCTTATGTGGGTTATACGGTGACGTATTATGGTGTGTGTCATGACAGAAATGTACTGTGTACATGGAAATTAAGACTATATTGTGTGTAGGTACTATTTTGTGTAGGTAGTAGTGTAGTACGCATTTGATCGTGATTCATGGTTTGTTTTAGGGCGTAAATTAGCGTAAGCCATTACAATGTATTAAAGAGGATATGGTTTGGAAGACCATACACAAACTCCCCGAAATACCTAAGCTAACTTTATCGCTCTTAGCAATAATTTATAATGATCTGTTAAACATTTTGTAAATAATTAGCATATTGGTTTCTTAGATTTACGCGAATGTCGACATTGAAATAAAACTACTTTTTCAGTCTGCCCATGACAACGACAGCTTTTTTTTTTTCGGTGTGAAACCCCGTTCCCCTTCTCGCCTTTGCTGGAGCCGCAGTATCGCTAAGCACTCTCATGACCATGATACCTGCAAAGGTGTCGAAACGTCGAGACTTAAAATCAAAATAAACCGCGACAAAATCCGTAAAAAAGTAGCCATTATCATTTTTCTATAAATTTTTGGAGCCTGAGGACACGGCAGCTGTCTGACCATCACTTCATTTGTGTTCTAAAATATATATAATATATCTAGAAAAATATTGTACTGAAAGCAGACGTTTTGGTCTCCATTGCCGCATAAATAAATACTGCAATGCTTCCTTTATACAAATAAAGCAATGGAAATTGAAACGGGGCCAACAGTTCTATTATGTACTGCTATGAGAAAACATACCATTTAATACAGACTTGCTATTACAAAGCTAGATTTTGGCTTTGTACTAAGTTTGCTATTGTGTGATGTTGTTTTGTTTTGTAATTGTATTCATGGTCAGTTGAATAATAAACTTATTTATGTTTATTACGCTTTTATTTTTGATCAGATTAAGAGGGTTATTAAAAATTAAAGGAAAGAACAAAATAAAGATTGAATACCTTGTATAATAAGTAAGAAAACCAATTAGATAAAAGAGAAAATGTGTTTTATGGCACTGAAGCCGCTATAAAATTATATTACTTATATACTTTATTAAGATTATATACTTTATTCAGGTCAAGAATACCCGAAACCGAAGAGCATGTATGAAGGGAATAATGACAGTGGATGAAGCGAAACAAGTATGTGAGGATCGTAGCAAGTGGAAAGAAGTGGTCTCTGCCTACCCCTACAAGGGAATGAAGCGTGATTATATGTATGTATGTACTTTACTCAAAAATAATATAACTAGCACTCATGGAACAGTATTCAGTCTGAAGACGTAAGGTCAATGTATGTTATGGTTTATTACAAAGAATATAATTCATTCAACTGCCTCGTTGGCCTAGTGGTGGGTTCGATTCCCGAGTCGACCAAGGTGTTATTGGGTTTTTCTATGAAATTCTCAGTAGCAGGTCGGAGTTTGGATTTGTGCCCGGTAAGTGGCAATAGGCTCGCCCCCTATTACATGAGACCTAAACATATCGGCGAACTGTGGGTGTACATTGGTACACCTCTGCCTACCCCTTCGGGGATACAGGCGTGATGATATGTTATCATTCATCCAAAACTATAACTAGGTTTTAAAATGTTCACTACTGATCCTATAATGGAGTGGTTATCAGAAGTAGAGAAGTGATTGTTGGATCGCGGGCACATCAGCAATCATGGAAACAATTAAAACTTTTTCAATTCTGTATCCAACGGTTATCTGACATGCTAAGGTGTTGTACACACTGTTCAATAATACCTGAAGATTTTTAAAGGTATTTTTAAAGTATGATAGTTTAAACATAGAGACGGAAAAAAGAAAAAAACACCCTCTCTTTTTCACAAGAGATCTTAGATCTAAAGTGCGCTTTAATTCTATTATACATATTTTAACTTTGTAATCATAGATTAGATAATATAAACATGAAGTATTTAAGGTGAAATAAAGAAAAATAGAAGTATTAGAAGAAGAATTTCACATTGACCTATAATATTACTCGTACAGTGAATACCATGCCTATATTCACTTTGAAATCAGTTATTTTATCTGACTTGAGATTGAACTGAACGATTTCAAATCGTGATAACTGAATTATTTAAGTTCCAATCGAAAATGAATTAATGTTTTATCAAATTTTGTAATCCAACATTTAAATCAAGAAAGTTATTTCAGGGAAGGTCTTGACTTGAGCGTTCGATTTTTATTTTAAGCACACAGTGAAGGTACTCACTTAATTATCTTACAAATGTGGATATTTGGGCATCTGATTTCTTCTTTGCTATCAAAAGTTATTTTTTTATTATTGTAAATATTTTAAGTTTAATTTCTAAAAGTACAAAAAATATTTATAAAATACAATAAACTGACGGGCCTGTTGGTCTATTGGTTAGTGACCCTGACCGGAGGTCGTGGGTTCGATTCCCACCCAGGACAAATGTTTGTGTATGTTTATCACTTGTCTGTTACCATAACACAAGCTCTGCTTAGCTTGGGATCAGATAATCGTGTGTGAGATGTGCCGGAATATTAATATTATACTATTATTATAATAAAAATAGAGAAAAATAAAGATAAAAGACAGGACCAACTCATATGAATACCTTGAACACCTGAGATTTTACTTCCTACATATGCTAGCTTTCTTAGGCCACTCACAAATACGAACGAATCTCAACAATAATACTACGATGAAAATAGATTTATGTCTTCCCCGTACGTGCTAACCCAATCAGGACCGGATCAGCCATAACCACTAAAAAGTTATACCAATAAAAAAACACTATCACACTAACATTAATACCAATCCATATCATATTCATAGATAATAACCTAATTCTCTCCAGGTCATCGTTCCTCGGACGCCATAAAATAAGTTATAAAAACCGCGTTTGGTAGAATCTACTCGTGATCAGAGGGCTGGTTTGTTCCTTGCACAGAGAATCGGCATAGCCATTCAACGTGGCAATGCAGCCAGCCTTCTGGGCACGTTCCACGCCATTGACAAGGATGACGATGAGTTCTTTGACGCTGTTTAGTTTTTATTTATGTAAGTTTTAATTTTAGTATAGTTAGAGTTTGTTCTTATATTAGATTTAATTGTGTATTAATAAAGAGCCACTTATAATTAAAAATCTAATGTGACTTGAATTAAAAAAAAAAGTTATAAAACCATTTTTATATCGGTAGAGAGTATAACTAGATAGTAATCCACTATCGGGACTATTAGCCATAGGATCCGTCTCGTCTTAACATTTACGACTCCATTTAAGGTTCATAAAACCACTTTGACTGAAGGAGTCATGGATTCTGCTCGTAAACCCACACGTGGGATTTCAGGAATTTTGTGCGGTTGTAAATTAAAATAAAGTTATAGTGGAGAATAAAATGGATTGCTTCCTTATTGAATACATTTGAGGCGGTTAACCTGAATGAAAACTAGACAATAAATATTAACAGCAAGAAATTGCTAGGGTTGTTATAAATGACTTTACGAGCCTTTTAAATTGGAATACCGCAAAAATATACAATTTAAAAGAAACACAATAAGGTACACTAGCTTCCAATGTCTTTCAACGTTCACTTGTTATTTTTTCATCATTAACAAATTCCAGGACAATTCACATACGGTAATCTGATCCCAAGCTAAGCTCTAAGAGAGCTTGTGTTATGGTAAATTATCGCGAGGGCTGGTCTGAAATGGCGCAGGATAAGGTTGAATGGAAGGACTTGGGGAAGGCCTTTGCCCAGCAGTGGGACAGTACAGGCTAGTAAAAAAAAAAAGAATGCATATTAAACAAAACTTTCAAAACAATTCACGATTTTTCTCCACTCCTTAAAAATTAAATAGGATTACAGAATATTATGCCCAACTAGCAGACAAGAATGTTTAAAATAAGCTAACTTAGAACAAAGCCTAGTATTATATTACAAGTCTTAATTCTCTTCAAAGGAAAACTTTTGGAACATTATACCTTTAAAAATTCAAGTAATATCCGAGGACAAAGCATTTTACAACCGTACTTACGGATTCTAGCTGTAAACTGAATAACTTAGTCATTTTTATAGTCTCTGTAAAACGGTCAAATTAGTTGAAGTTATTTGATGTGGAATTTACCTTATTTTTGTCTTAATTTGCGGGTCAAAGTGTTTGAGCAAGTTATATTTATAGTTATATGTTATATAAATCCTAATTACTTTTTTTCTTAATTAGATGACCATAATTATAAATCTTCATTTTGACTCAATAAACTTTCATAATCCTACAATGACAAACAATGACTTTATAACTTCATTCGCTCACCAAATTTATATCGGGAACTAAACACAGAGAGATGTATTTAGCTTTGCTGACAAAATCAAAAAAATAATTAACTTTTAACTAGGAACAAAGTTTTAAAAATCTTTTATAAATAAATTTACATTACATATATTTTTTTAAAAATATTCTTGTTTTCATCGAGATAATTTTCACATTTAACTACTCATAGTAGCATCACAAACTTTAGGAAAACTATGAACAAAAATAGTCCGTTAAAATTAAGACATTCAAATCTATTCAGTAAGTTAGAGAGTACTATCTTATGTTGACAGAAGTCTAGACAAGTTCCAAAACCTAAACAGAGTTTCAATTTTAGTTTCAAGTAATGAAGTGTCTTCAAATCTGAAAAGGAAAATGGGATGTCAACTTACTGTCATGCATTTTCCTTTAAATTGTATTTTGTGAAATTGTAAAGGACACACTTGAGATTTTCTTGTCAAGTAAAGTAGTTTGAGTGAAATATAACTGAGCTTTTATTGCCCGCAAGTGTATGAAAAAGATTATAAAAGTGCTTAAATATTGCAATATTTTCACAAACTAGTAGACACTGCGTAAATTGTATAATAGCCTCCAGGGTCAATCTTCTTCTTCTTCTTCTTCTTCAGTAACAGACTTCAATAACAGATAGTAAAGACAGCGTTAGATGAAAACTATCACTAACCTTTTGAGCTTGCTTTGCACTATTAACTCGTAGCTATATTGGTAATTATAAAAATAAAACCAATCGATAGCCTTCAAAGATTACGTTTTCTATATTTTTCTAAGCAACCACTTTATTAGAAATTTTCATGATATACCTCAAACCAAACCTCCAGCATATAAGGAAAAAGAATAGACATAAATAAACTGGAAAGTCTTTATTAACCTTCTCGCTAAAGAAAAAACCAAATACGGGAACAATTTACGGTTATAAAATAAGAAATATTCGAGAAAAATGGAAGCACATCGATTCTCGATGAGGTGAGGCCCAGAATAACGCCTTTCTTATATATTAATGCAAATTTTATATTATTGGGAGGCACTGGATATGAGTGAGTTACGAAACAATATTTGTGAGGAAGATATTTTTGGTGTACGGTTCTTTTGTACCCACAATAAGATTGTTTTATAAGATCAAATGAATTGATAACTTTTAAACGATCGCGCTTCATGTTTATATTAATATTATAGAACGGGGATTAGCGCGCACATGCATAAATACCTTTAGGGCTTGACGTTTCGACCGGGTTACACCGGCCGTGGTCGCAAGCAGACTGAATCAAATGAATTGGTTCTATATTTGGATTTTTATCCAACGAAATTTAAAATTCTCTTTTAATGCTACTGCGTATATTAGCTACTTTTGGTGCTGCAAAAGCCTACAGCAAAGTTGAAGTACAAACATCTCCACTCACTAAGAATTAAATAGGGGTAAATTCATATTTTATATAAGCATAAGCTCTGTATTTTTTCTACATGTTTTATGTACACATCTCTTTAATTGTAAAATAATGGAATAGATATTGTTTGTCGATAGATGACATATTAATTCGTTACCTCCGCAGAGATTACGCACTTAAAGTAAGAAAATTGATCTATGTTTTCATAAAGCGCAATACACACTGAGCCCGCCGGGCCGCCGCGCCGTCAAAGCCCGGCGACACAATCCGGCGACAATGTGTATTGCGCTTAGGTAATAGGTAACTCTACAATGGTTAGTCGTTGTTGTAATTGACTGCTGTGGACGCTACAATGACTCGACTGATTGATGATATACTTATAAGTAACCAAATTTAACATCACCACTTAATTAAAACTTACTCTCGGTAGCATTAGCTTTTAGACGCAATTATAAGTTTCAACCACATAGTCCTCAACAATATTAAGTTTACGTAGTTTTTATTGTTTGCAATAATAGTCGCTATGAGACCACGCTTGATGTCTAGACGTTCTAATGAGCACATTTTTATTACTTTTCATCATTCCACACACAGTTCAAACTAATATAATTCTTCAAAAGGAGTATTTTTATTGTTTATTTGGTCTGCTTCACAGCATAATATTACCTGCTAAAGTAAGCGAAAACCAAAATGTCAAACTTAACTTTTAAAGATTGTTTTATTCGTCCATGAGCCGTTTTAAATCTAAGAAATTCTCCAACCTGCAATTACAATTAACGAAAACAACTTGGGCACTTACTTTTTAGTTATTTTTTGACGACTTTTTATACTTTAAATAAAAATAGTAAAGTTTAAACCCGTTATTCTTTGTTATACCATAAAACTAGTCACAATAATGTATTTTGATTAAACGAAACATAAAAAAGTCAAAATATAATTTAAATACCCAGTGTGTTATTACATTACGAGCTGAAAAAAACAAAACATTTTAAAAACAAATTCACGATAACATCGGATTCCAGCCCTCTGGGACCTCTTCCAATTATCTACAGTTAAAAATCCCTGTAAAATAAGTCTCATTTGAAATTATACATTTATGGTAAACTTTGTTTGTATTTTTTGTTGAAAGTAAATGGACGATTTTGTTTACATTAATCGAGAGAGACCTATAGAGACAGTTACGTGTACGTATATAATGTAAAGCACTAAGTAACATATATACATAAGCAATCAATCTTCAGTAAGTGCTCAGCTTGGGAATCTTTCCTTCTTTGAATGAAAAATCTTATGCACTGAATTAGTTATGCCGATAACAATTTTATATATATTGTAAAACCTACATACATATTACGTAATTGATTTATAGGCTTAACAGTAAAAAATCTTCTCAAGTCCTAATACCTATGTGATATCCAGTGATGTCTTTAAATACGTCTTGCGCTCACAGTTGACGCAGTATTGAAACGTCAAAAACTTATCTGCGTATTTGCTATAATGCGTAATTTAACTTGCTGAGAGTAACAGCTCAACCAGAGATGCTGTTTTACCAGAATGACGAAGATAACATAACCTATTAAAATCTTTCCAAATTAGGCATTTCATCTTCCTAATTTATATCCCAAAGAACTTTTCACATAGCTTGTTGATCTAAACTAACCTTAATGAGAAACTAAGTAGGTATAGTACAGGTTACTTAAAAGTTAATCTTTATTCAAGTAGCAATGTTAACCAAATTACTGGCTTCAACTACAGTTAGACTCAGTACGGGGTTCGATTCCGTGCCGGTTCGTGGAATTGACGTAAATAGCGTTTCGGGCCGCGACGTTTCTTAAGGCATGTTTGCACTTGCCAAAATATTTCGTTTACAGGTGCTTTTTTCTTGTTCCATTTTTTATGTTGAATTAAATGCAGTTTATTATATTAATAAGGTATTTATAGGACTTTACGTCCTAACGCATTTTACTTTTGTGAAAACAAATACATATTTTTGAATATAAAAACTTTTTTTCCTAATTAGGCATAACTAATTTCTCTTAGCAATTTAGTTTTCATAGACAAGTGACTAACTGCATTTTTTTAATTATGTTCACATAAAACATCTTTGAAAAGCAATAAAACCAAATAATGTACTGCACAGGTTGACGAGGCAGGTATACAATTTTTCATACGTGTAGCTAATATTATCAATGACTGATGACACATAATTATACACGTAAAACATATCTTTGAACGAGTGTGAACTTTCCTTTAAAGAATCAATATTCATATTTTAATCATGAACCGTTTGCCCTCTTGAATGTTTGGCTGTATCACAGTAATGTGGAAAGCGATGAGCGGAGCGATTTTACGACTTTGTTTATGTTAATATAATAAGGATTATTATTTGACGAAGTATTAAAGGTTTTATTGATGTACTCGTTGGTACTGTGCTTGCGACACGAGACAAGTTTTAGTATGCGCGAGCGGTATTTATCAAATAAGTATCTTATCAATAAAAATATTTACTTAATACCTTTTCATATGATTTACAAACATTTTTGAAACTTTTTGTTGACACCATCTTCTTTTTTTGTAAAATGATTAAAAGACACCAGGTCTTCTTAAATTTCTATAAAAACAACCTATTCTAAAATTACTGAAGCCTTTCTTATTACATGTTTTATGTCATCAGCAACATTTAAACCACCCACAAGTTCGTCTGCGGTCGTTTTACACATTTGTTAACTTACATTGAAATACGGGCACAAGTTTTTATTACAGTTGTTTACATTTACAACACTAATTCGACGAAATATTTTTTACTAGCATCACATAGGCACATGACTACCTAATAATTACAGAACAGTCGCCATATCGCACAATTATGGGAACCGTGTATCAATGTTTCAGCACTTTTCACGGAACACATTAGTCTAATGTGTGTGTTTAACCTCGCATTGTTTTGTGTATTACAATACAGACTTGTAGTGCTGATAGATTTAAGCTTTGTTTTGTTAACTAGTAGATGTTATTGATAACAGGTTGATTCGGATTTCGTCGCGGTTTCATTTTAGATTTTAGGTCCCGACGCGACGTTTCGACACCTTTGCAGGTATTATAGTCACGGGCAGACTAAGATGGCGTTCGTCTTGAAGGTAGATCTTGCTCGATCTACCTTATAATTTGAGTTGCGACCTACGCAATATGTTCCGACAAAATCCGTAAAAGGAGTTTTATTTCAATGTCTAACATTCAAGTAAACCTAAGAAACCAACAGTTTGATATTTAGTCTTTATATCAATGTTATAAGGTTTGTTTTCGTAATACTTCTTTACAGGTACTATGCTATGTATGGGTTACAGTACGCCAAAGAGGTCGTATTGGATAGGTAGTCATATATTTAATTAAGCCTACTGAAGATAGTTTAACTAGATCAGATAGATCATAATTATCTTGAAAAACTTAAATTGGTTTGCATCATATCTTAACGAATAAACTTGAAACGCAAAAGAAAATAAGGCCTTTCATATATAGAAAAGGATTAAATATAGTATTATCAATCACTGCTTAACGGAGCGAACACTGCTTAAGCGAGGAAAAGTTTTAGACAGAAAACATTATTAATAATTAAAACAGTTACTAATGCTACCCCAAACTAAACAAATTTATCTCGCAAACAATAACTCAACCACTTAACAGGCCTCAAACACTAATACCACTTAATATTAGAACCTAAAACAACACTCTTTCACTCAAGCAAAATGAACACATTTGTTCTGGACTCCGAGCAATCCTCATTCACACCGAACGCGAATATTCATATTCATATTCATTCATATTCATATTTATTTGCATTCCACAATGAGTAAGAGATGTTACAAAATGGCTTAGAGCTAAGTACAATCGTGGACCCTGTAGGGCACAGCAAAATAAAATTAAACTTACATCTAAAATTAAACAATTAATAAAATATAATATAAAACAAAATCAACAAATTTACTTAAATTATACTTCTACATTTATTTATTTTTCTTATGAGCCTTAATTAGTATTTATAAAATAATAAGTATTTATTCTGTACATATGTATTTACTAAAATAACATGGGTGGGTGATTGGAAAGTGTGATGTGCTTGTTGTTATGTTTCATGTTGTGTATGGACAATGTTGTTATCATTAATAAATTCGTTAATCGAGTAGTAGGCTTTGTTGATGAGGATGTTCTTGAGTGCGCGTAAGAATTTAGTGTCGCTTGTTTCATTTTTTAATGAGTCTGGTAATTTGTTAAAAACTTTAATGGACATTACATAAGGGCTATTGCTGTGAAGTGTCATGTGTGAGGAGGGGAGCATTAACATGTTCTTGTGTCGTACTGGTCGGTCACTATGTTTATTTCCACGGGTTATGAAAAAGTTTGTATTTTTTCTTACAAATTTACATATTTCTAAGATATAAATAGAAGGTAACGTTAATATTCGATATGTATTTAGTTAACGAAGATCTTGAGGAATGTGAGTGTCGTAAAAGAAATGAACTGTGTGTCTATAAAAGAAATGCTTTGTGGTTTTTCCTGGTTAGTTTGATATAAGCAAAAATGGTTATGTCTCAGAATTCCGGACCAGGGTAAATATGCTTATTTTATGTGAAAGAAAAGTTGAAAGTTAAACTTTCATCTTATTAAATTAATTGTTTTTGTCATAATATAAATATTACCAAACATTTAACACCTTAACTACTTTTAGTATTACATCTACTAGTTTTCGAGAAATAGCGACCTAAGTTTTAAATTAACTATAGGTACCTGTTATTGAATCATTTGACCTGCTGAATTTTAATGACGTATGGTTTTTTTTTTAATGACAGATTCTTATTTTACGCTGCGGTGTGATAGTCACCCCGTTAAAATCTTGCATGCAGACTATAGGTCAAAGCCCGAGTTTACACATGATAGTTGATACTGAATAATGTACTCGAACACGAGATCTCAGGAAATGTAAGATCGGAGGAACATGGAACTAAGAGGAAGACGGCGGAGTGCAACACGCGACCGAATGAAATGAACGGTAATTATAGTTTGGGGAAATGTGGAGAACGAATGAGTGAGGTTGAAGAATGATTGGGGATAAGTGGGCGTCAGTTTACATTATAGAACGTGTTGTTCGTGTATTTTTGTTTGCATATGGTATTTCCGCATATATTTTTTTTTACATTTACATGCCACAGTGACTTACATAAGTAACAAAAGTTAAACAGTACAGTAAATTAAAAGGGGACGTAATTTATCATATGGCAAAAAATTAGAATTCTAAATGCATATTTGTATTTACCAACCTGAATCCTAATCAATACCTAATCCTGATCTAATCATAGATGGTATTATTATACACCTACTATAAAAGTTGCGGCAAAAAAACAAAAGGTAAGCAGTGAGCATGGGAACAGTCTACCACACGACAATGGTATCAATGGTTCAGAACACCTAAACCTTAAAGCTTTGTAATAAAGACTGTTTCTATAAACGAACAGTTACCAATAATGCTGGGTAGATTGTACCTATACTATATTCTGCCCCAATCTAGCACGCGTAGTTTGCTAAATCGGAAAGCAATTTTGCCCTTAGTCTACAAATGTTTGGGTGTACTTATAAGGCCTTTTGTTAGGTAATGAATAAAGATATTTAGGGAATGGACGATGAGTACTTTTTGATGATTTTACTCTTTTGTTTTAGTTTCACCTGCCTTTTTTCTCAGCTAAGGGTAAAGTACATACATATTTGACGACCTCCGTGGTCGAGTGGCGTACGCACCGGTTTGCAAGGTGTCGCTAGCTCTGAGGTCCCGGGTTCGTTAAAAAAAACAAGTTTTCTACATTGCCTCGGGTCTGGGTGTTTGTGGTACCTTCGTTGTTTCTGAATTCCATAACACAAGTGCTTCAACTACATACATTGGATTCAGAGCAATGTATGTGATGTTGTCCGCATTTATTTATTTATATTTCAGTATATACTGCAACACTTAGCAAGAAATATCACATAAAGTCATATTCTCTAACTACAGTAGAAAGAAGCAAATATATCATTACAGTAGATGTATTTTCTAAGTCTATTTTTAGTTACTGACGGAGATTTTGAGTTTCCAGAAGGTAACAAGGCAAATATCTGTTACTACATAAATCACAGTACATGGCTTTGAACAACTGAACGAATGAATGAATTGAAGCTGAATAACGGAAAGTCAATGGGTATTCATTGACAGTTGACTGGACAGGTCATTTCTCACAATACTACTCGACCATGCTTCAGATAATATTTATTCAGAAAACTGGCGATATATGTCATAAAACGTTTCATATTTATTTACTCAAAAATTGCGAATTTTAACAATTTAGTAAACAAATTAAAGAGAAGCACCCTTCAATTGGGTTGGAAGACTAACCCAAACACTTAAAATTAGAAAACTTACTTTTATTACTTAGTCCCAAAACAAAACGTCAGTAATTTAAGTTACATCGTAACATTAGTGCAGCAACACATTTAACCAGTCTACGTTAAGCACGCAATGGATATAACCGTTTACAAAATTATAGTATTACTGAAGAAGATTAGCATAAAGTGGTTACAGTACCTGTCTCTACAGACTATTCGTGTTTTGCGAACGAAGCTAATTTAAAACAGACCTGTTAAAACATGATACTACTAGTATATTTAGACTTAATAGTGTTGAACTTAAGTAGTTTATGTGTTATAAAAAGTTTTTAGAGCTAAGAGAGAGTAAGTTTATACGCGTTTTGACATCAATGTTCGCATATCAATTTGAAGTGAATATTTTACGCCTCCTTACCTATTGTATTTTAAACCCACTTACATAATTGGGTTTAAAACATAATATGTATATATATACAATAGTCTGTACATACAGACTAACGAAAAAAAACAAGTGCATATTAGCATGACTTTATTTTTTGTGGTTACGATTTTATTAGATATATATAATAAAATCGTAACGTTTACTTTAGGTACCTTATTTAGGGAAACAATCTGTAACATATTTTTGTGACACTTTTACCTACAACCCAAAATCATATCATCCCCAAAATTCAAATAAACCGCCCAAATTCAAATGTAACATTCGAATCACAAAACAGGGTCCCTTTGACCCGCAGGTCGAACCAAAGAGTTCTACTGTTTAAACCTACACCCAATTTGTATTCCAACTTCAATATTGCGGATCCAAAAATATCGTCCTATTTTCGCTGTGCCATTCCGTTACGGGTTATGATTTTGTGATATGATTCTAAGGCTGAAATTGTCTCATGAGATTACAAGAATAACGTCGGTTTCTTCGTGTAAGCAGAGATATAAAACCGCGAGATATTTTTGGTACTGTAAATTCACGACACAATTAGGAAGCGTTATTTTTAGTACTGTAAATTCACGACACAATTAGGAAGCGTTATTTTTAGTACTGTAAATTCACGACACAATTAGGAAGCGTTATTTTTAGCTTTAGTAGTGGGTTATAAAGGATGACGTTAGATATTATTCTTATTCTCGCCGCTTTTGTTTGTTAATTGTTTTTCCTACAAATTTTATTAATTCAATTGTTTTTGGCTCTTCTTCTTCATACTTTTAACTTTGATCAACTTTCTTTACTAAGTCAGATAGTAAACTAGGCACACCTTTTTTTTACGTAGGTTATACGAAAAATATCTCGGACAAAATTAAGGTTTCACAAGGTAATATAAATCTCGGGTGTCAATGACATAATTTACGCTAAAACACGTTTAAAGACTAAGTGAATAACGGCATTGATGTTAAGTGTTTTTACACAAGATTTCTGTTAGTAAAAGGGCCCTCGAAACCCGAGTATACTTGAAAGGAGCCGGGTTTCAACCACTCAAACCGTTTTCCCCAGTCATTACCCCAGTCGGTATAAATCAAAAGAAATTGGAATTTAATCCGAGATATTAAACTGCAATAAACGGGATATAAATAAGTTATAAATCATTTTTACGCTGTTTTTTTCTTGAGCGTCAGATGCAGCGTGGGCAATTTATTTGCCGCCTTGCTTTGGGGCCATGAGATTATTTTTGATGATTTTTTAAATTGTTTTTGGTTTTCCTTCAAATACTAGATACAAAATAAATTGTTCTATTGTAAATGTTTAACTTTACGATGTTGTTCAATGGGATGAAGCAGTTTATGTACCAAATTATTTGAAAAGAACAAGCTTGGTTCCGTAAACATTTTATCTTATTTTTTTATATAGGTAAATAATACTTTAAACCTAATCCTCTTAAAGTATTATCACAGGCGATTATTATTTTGATATTTTTATGTTCATAAATTCAAAGACAAACAATTGAAAAAATCTTGACTATTTTTATAAGCTTTCGTAAAGTTTCGTGGTTCTGAACCACGAGTTGTTCAAATGCTACCATCGCCTCTAAAAACCATCATCAATTAACACACCGTTCCCAAAAACAAAACCTCTTTTTTAAGGGCCTTCCTTCCACTTTCACGGCTCCTGCTCCAGATTAATAGCCTGCATTTGATATCCAACACATCTCTGTCATTACCTACCGCCACAATCCCCAATCCCCAGTAACACGGAGTTGCATCTCTTTTCCTTAAATCTTTCCTTTTTCTTTTCTTTGCTTTTGGTTAACGATGTCGTTTTTCAGTGATGTCTTTATCTTGGTTTTTTTTTGGTGTTTTTTACATAAATTTTTCATCACAATTTTCGTACAATTCTTGACGTACCTCCCGTGATAATCATTCAGTACCTACTTACTAAGGCACGACCACGACCAGTGCCCGCAACGATCAAATTTACTAAAGAAACCATATAAACGCCGCGCACTTAGCCACTTAGTTTACTAAGCTGATCGTTGCGGCCACTGGTCATGGTCGTGGCCGTCTAGTGCGCGAGGTGCCTTACTGCACTAAGATTTGTAGAAGAAATAAGCACTTTCATGATTATTTTTTAGGTAAAATACACCTCAACAACTAAAATATTAAATTAAAATATCTACTGAAATATTCCATGGCTCTTTTATTCAGAAAAAAAAGTTTCAAAAGATTCTTTATTTCATATTTCGCGAAACTTTTGAACTTAATAAATCTTTTGCAGTAGGTACAGAAAGTTTTCATAGAATTCTTCTTAACTACTAAACTGATCAAAGTGTAATTATGTTCTTTATTTTTGTTTTCTCTGAAGACTAATAGCTCATTTGCAGTTTGATTTACGGGGTGACAAGTTTTTAAAAACGTTGCCTCGGACTTTCAGAGTTAATTTAGGCATTTACTGGTAGATAATTTGAGAAAAAAAATAATTTACCTAAAGAAATTAAAATTCTAGTGCTTGCCTAAAGTTATGATACTTAATGATCTATTTACTATTTTTTAACGAAAGCCAACAATATTTTTTGTATATTAAGTACATATTATTGTACAGAAATTACACCCAGACACAGAACAAATGATCATGCTAATTGCTAATTGAGTCCACCACCTCCACTTTTACAGGAGGGTCACTAACGAATAGACGAAGAAGCCAGTCTAATGGATAGATGTTGATGATTAGTACTACAATATAGTAGTCTGTTCTCTTTGGATGATTCAGAATATAGTCGCTGGTTAAAGCAAGTTTACAGAGTATGTTGCTCATAGCATATTTTTATTACTCGGAAACTACAATGTTTCTCGAAAATAATATGGAGATGTGTCGTATGTTCATATACTATAATATGTTCATATCCTTGCGCCACCTGCTTGATCTGTTTTTCTATTATATCATTTGAAAAAAATACATGAAATCCGTGTTTAATAAACAATAACTAAATAAAGTGTTCCTCTTAAAAAATATTATTTTAAATTACTTTAAAAACATACGCTCGTAAACAATGAAAAAGGATTTACAGTTCCATCAATACTGGACAGAATAAATACTCCTTTCGAACGTGACTGATAAAGCCATACGTGTTCGAATTACAAACATTCTAAACATGGCCGACAATGAAATCGAAGGACATTTCCTCCTCACCTCGTGTTAGCCATGACTTAGGTTTACCTTAAGTAAGTTGAGAAGCGGTCACTAATTGGTACAACAATATGTAGACAGACATAATTGATTACAAATAAATGCAAAAAAAAAATATCATCAATTATAAATGTAAAAAATAAAAAAATATATGGGCCCATCTCTGAGGTTCGAGTTCTCCGAGGTGGAGAGGGTCGATGATAAATAGTTTTTTAAACTTTATTCTGCATACAATCGCCGTAGTATCGCGGCACATACAAAAAAGCACATAAGAATTGAGAACCTCATCTTTCTGCAGACTGTTAAAAATAGTGTGAAGCAATATGCAGTTAAAGACGTTTTACTATTAATTCATTTAAACATTAAAATAAACGACCTGTTAAGTTGCCGAAATTATTCCTCCGAAGTTTGGGCATAAAAGCCGTTGCACCCGACTTTGGTGGTTACTAAAAAAAAGTTTGTATACTTTCCACTACTATATCAATCACTCTAAAAAACAATACTGCTTTCATTAAAGTGACGAACAGGGGCCCAAGTCCGCTATTTACACTCGGTTCAATGTCGTCATAGTGTCGTGCCAGTGTCACCGTCAAATGAGCCAAATTTTCGTATTCAGCCAACAACATCGTGGCATCGTCGTGGGTTCAGTGGGCAATGTGGTGTTGTCAATTAAAATTAAAAATAAAAGTATCAACCATTTTGTAAATATTAATAGGCAACACCAGTTGTCACTAATTATTACTAATCGTTTCTTACGTTGCAAAAAATTGTATTAAATGGTTTTTGAATACTAATTAATTGTAAAAGCCCATAAAATATGTCATTTCTATAAAAAAATTGTAAATAAGGATATTTATATGTAAAAAAGGAAAGTTTTTGTTCAAATTGACACAATGTCTATGAAAAACAAACGTTAACCATAGACATCAGCCATTTATGTGACAAATTTTAAGTGCGCCAAAATTAAATTTAAAAAATTGTAAAATTTTAAGACTGGTTATAAACCAGTCTTATAAATATAATTTTATGGGTTTTTTACAGAAAGAAATAATTTAAGTTGTAATTTAAATAAAAACTGATTTATTTTTAATTCTAATATACGGGGTTTTACAAAAACAAGTATACTGCCTTATTCAATGTCTTATTTGCGCAGTTACAAAATTCCATTCCTATGGAGAAGAACAGGCAAGAAACTTTATAAGTATCACCCAAATTAAAACTAGTCAAATTATCTTACTCACACGATTTAATTTATTTGACATAATTATATTATATAATTCCCATATACACAAACTTAAGTATGTATAAACAAAAAACAAATCAATATCAAATGGATAACAATATTTTAAGTAAGCTAAGATGTATTACAGTAGTGGAAAAAAGAGAAAACAGTTAACTATGTTGATGCATTCACAAGAAAAGAAAAATCAGAAATTTTCTGGTATGAGAAAATGTAAACACTGCATATATTAACATACTCATATTATAACCACATATTTTATCCTATTTCAAGACCGATAACATATACATTGTATTTAACGTTTGTTTGTTGCTTTGCAACGTGAGGTGCGTGTCACAAGTGAGCATCTAAAACCAGAAAATATTGGTAAATAATAATTGTCTTATTTCAGCTGCCCACAAAGTAGTTTTGTATTTATATTCTTCAATCTTTTTTAATTTATTATTAATAGTCTTCTTTCAGGTGGCTACTAATTAGTTTTTCAATTTCATCTTCATCTAATCTTTGGAACTGCAGTGAAAATAATAAAGTGGGCACCGCAAAACATCTGAAAACAGAATTTACTCATTAGTTTTTGAATATCATGTCTACTAATTCTTAACTCATCTTTGAAACTATATTATATTTTTTTTTACAGATGCTCATAGTTAACCATTATCACCCTTTATAAATTTATAAATATAATATTCAGGATTGTGACTATCAAATATGTACATTGGTTAACTTTATTTGTTTCAGCCCACGGCCTATTTGCAAGTGCCTGTTTTAAGATTCGTCCCCTACATAGGTCCATGTTGACACTGGGGTTATGTGGATCTGAGTATCCAAACACTTTTTAATAAAAAGCAAGATGTAGGTAATAAAAAAATATATATATTAAATACCTGGTGCTGTCGCTCCCTTTCAGCATTGGTCTCCTCAGCTGTGAAAGGTATTACAGAGACTCGGTGTCTTTTGGCAATGTTATGCTGAACACTGCATCACATGCATGCATCGTTAATTCCCCTGCTGTAATAGGGCTACATTGCACAGTGCGTGCCACAAGCAAACATCTGAAAACAATTTTTTTTTTTATTTACACTCAAGGTTATATTAGAAAGATAGCTTAAATCAATATGTGTCCATTGTATTACCTGAAACTTGTATTTAGTAGTCCAATGCAGCGTTCCACTAGGTTTCTTGTGGCCACATGTCGCATATAATAATTATTCTCAGAAGTTCCTTCTGCTGAGTCTGATATAGCAGTCAATACATCATTTAAAGCATCTGTCACTTGATTCACTGAAGAATGATTGCCTAACCAAAGTTTGGAATGAGCCTGTCGCGTAAAAAAGCGACTGCAATAAGTACCTGTAATAAATATACAATAAATATACGTACATGTGAAATATGAAAGACAATTTGAAGGCAATGTAACAAATTTACACATGTACATCGTGTTCCACAAATATCTGTAATTACTATATATCAAGCTAATGAATGGCTTTCTATTCATCAGCAGTTATTAGGATATTATCTTTACTAACCTTATTAGGAGGCGAGATAGCGTCAGCTCGTCGATGTACCTTTAAGTGAGGACTTGAGGAGTAAGGAGTTAACTCGGACACCTTGATCTTTCTTCTCTTTATTTTTATGTCTCGCGAGACAGAAACCACATGGAGCCTCAACATGTCACGGAATTACTTGACGACGCTGATGATTTCGGCGTTGACGGTCACGTAAATTGGCGAACAACAATAATAAAACAACAACAACTTTTGCAAGTACGTTGTCTAAGTTGTTTTTGCAAAATGGCGAGTTTTCGTTGAGTTTGACGTTTATCGTCGTGGTTCAACTGCTGTCAAAAAATAGCGGAATACGAAATTTGTACCAAATGTATGAACTATTGGCCACAGTCGTTGAACATTGAACCGAATCGTTCCAATGCGCAATTTTGACGTTTTGACGTTTAGTAGAATACCAATTTGCCGAAAATGGCTCTGCTGGCACGCCACTATGAAGACATTGAATGGAGTGTAAATAGCAGACTTGGGCCCCAGCTAGCAATAATTGCGTGATATTTTCAGTGCTTAATAAAATATTTGTGAATACTAATTACCCTCGCGGTGAGCTCATATACAGAAATGAAAATTTAAGTAGTTTTCAAAGAGAACGTGTGGTACGCTAGTTATTGTATATTCTACCGCTGGATTTAAACTTACACCCTTGTTCATATTAAATGGATTGTAGATTATACTCGTATACTTCTGAATGCACGACGGAATATTTAAGCCATGATTCGTGGAACATAGTTTGGTTCGTCTGTTATTTTGCGAGGATATAATATCAAACGTAGTATATACCCGTTGTAATGTATGTTCTCTTTAACTATCATAGTAGTAATAGTAGCTTGTAATATGTTGAAACAATAGTGTAATTGAAAGTGTATTTTTGTTACATTCAGAAGACAATTTCAATCCTAAATAATAAAAAAAGGAAAAATGTGATAATATCCTACAGTTTGCTGTCCCAAATATTAATTACACGTTTAACGTTTGCTTTTATGAAAACCCAAAACAAAAACTTTATTTACCAAAAATGAAGTTTCTCTCATTTTCCCAATCACTTGAAACAAGGTATTTTATAGACCTATAAACATCAGAAGGGTACATAAAACTGGTACTGATGAGGAGAGTGGATTGACTCCAGCACCTGTGTTTCAGTGATAAATAAACTTACTTTATCACGCACCTTCCGAAGTGGAGTAATCAGTTACCACACCATATTTTGTTACTAAAGGGCTTTTTTGTCAATGATGAGGTATTTTGTTCAACTCAAATATTATAAGGAAAAAAGCATGATGTGTGATTTTTTCCAGATAAAAATACAGAATGTAGTCGTATTGCATACTTTTCCGAAAAAAATAATTGAATGTATTCGAAAGTAAAAAGGACGAATTGCTGAGTATCTACAAGAGTAACCAATAGGGATTTTTGCTTTTTTTTCACATAAGAAATAAATTATTTAGGTTCTTAAATCTCGTATGCAAACCTTACACAGTCAAACACTTTGTACCTTTTGTGAGACACTGTTAGTTCATAAGATTATCATGTAAATTTATTACTAAATAATAATACTACTAAAAACACAATTTTGAAATTGCGTGTTAAATGTAATTTCACACAAAAAGTTTCAGTTTACGTAAACATATATGATACTAAAGTAGGTCAGACTTTTCCCTCTGTGATAAGAAAGTAATTTGCCAAAAATACGTTACTTGCTTGTGATTTCCCCCAAGGGACAATGAGCGTGAAGATTAGGAGCACAACCTCGACAGGTCCCGAGGGAAACTGGGACGCTGATAAGGATGAACATTGTTTCTCGTGTTTAAACAAAGTAGAGTAATCGTCGCGTATGTAGGTCCATTGTTCATGTGTATAGTCACGACAAATTGCAAAAAATAGGGGGATTTTTGTGTTGAAATTCAAAAATAATAATATATACATGAATAATGAACTGTTTTCAATAATTCCTTTGTATTACTAGTTTAACAATATTGGTCTAGAATTGAAGATAAAATCAAAGATAAATTGGAGAGTGTACGAGTAGGTATGAACGTATGAACAAAGTCGTGGCTTGATAGGGGTCTAAGAGTCGATTTCACCAACTTAGAATGAATGCGAGAGTAGCTACCCTAGTACTAATTTATAGTTACGATTTACTCTTTGGTTAACTTCAATTTCATTTCACCATGCTAGTCTGCGAATATCTTATCCTCATATAGGTAGCTACTCTGTAACCGTGAACGAATGTATAGAATGAAATTAGAACGCTCCCAAGTCAAATAGTCAGGTTGTTCCGTGCCTCAGCAATGGCGCTTCCTATTTCCTAAAATTGATTGTATAATACGTAAACCTGACGTTTAGAATAACCTTACAACAGCGACCGTCTTGACTTATACTTTCATCCTATTTAGTTATTAGTTTTGTAGTGACCTACTGTATATTTATTTATGTATTTAACTTAACATCTTGTTCTATTTAGATTCTTAATAATTATTCTACAAAACTAAATTAAAACCAAAAACTATTATTATATAAAAACTAAATTAAAACTAACATTGATAATAAAATAAAGTTCAACGAACAAACACATTTTTATATATAGATAAATTCTCAACTAGCCGGCGCCGGCGTAGGTAGCTATGACGCGCCTTTTGTTCTCGGCAAGCCGGCCCGCTACGTCACCCGGACCGGTTGCGTGAGCGGGACGGGCTGTCATGCGTCGCGCTCTGTGAGCGCGCACGCCGGTGTGGCTCTCGAGTGTTCGGTACTAGTCAGTATGTTCACGCGTCTTACCGCAACCGTCACAGCTAGTATCGTAGCTTAGCCGCGCCTAGTGTATACGGCTTATATACTTATTTTCGTGCTATCAATCTTCGTACTATCACTCCTTCTTATTCTTCGAAGTGTCGTACTTATGTGTGTGAGAACTGTAACCTGTGCCTGTGTATTATAATAAACTTTATTTCTTCTTCTGCTTGTGCACTTCGGACTTTTCTTCTTTTCACCCTCACACACCCTATACGACCTACATTGGTGACCCGAGAAGAACACAATGGCTACGAGCAACAAAGCCAACGACGGCGAAGTGGCGGAATCATGCCGCGTAGGCGTGCGGGTACCACCGTTCTACCCGGAGAAACCTGCGCTGTGGTTCGCGCAAATGGACGCCCAGTTTGAGCTGGCGGGCATCAAGACGGACCAAACCAAATACTTTTACGTCACGGGACACCTAGACCCGAAGTACGCGGATGTCGTCGAGGACGTAATTACCGCCCCTCCAGCCACCGGCAGGTACGAGATGCTCAAAGGTGAGCTCATAAAGCGACTGTCTGTGTCACGAGAGGAGAAGGTGAAGCAACTTCTCATGCACGAGGAGCTCGGAGACAGGAAGCCGTCGCAGTTTTACCGGCACCTCCTCAACCTCGCTGGCCCAGGTGTGCCAGAGGAGTTCCTGCGGACGATCTGGACAAGCCGCCTACCTGAAAATACCCAGACAGTGGTGGCATCCCAGTCCAAGCTTAACTTGACCGAGCTGGCCGAGCTGGCGGACCGGATTCACGTCATCACCGCCCGCGCCCCCTCGCAGGTGGCATCAACATCTGCCGCCGCACCAGCATCGTCGAGTCTACACGCCGAGATCGCCGCGCTAAACCGACAGATGGAGGCCATGGCGCTCAAGATTGAGCGATTATCCCGCGACAGAGGACGTTCCCGCAGTCGCACGCGTCGCCGATGCAGCTCGAGCAGGTCGCACTCCAGCTACAAGAATTCCCCGCAGTGCTGGTATCACCGAAAATTCGGGAATGATGCTAAGAAGTGCATAAAGCCTTGTGACTACCCTACATCGGGAAATGTGCGGGGCAATCAGTGATGGCGGCCGATGATTGTCCGAGTGCTGGTCGCCTATTTGTCACCGATCAAAGGTCGAAGGTGCAGTTTTTGGTCGACACTGGCAGCGACCTCTGTGTCTACCCCCGATCGGCTATTGCGCGACGCCTCGAAACAACAAGTTACGAACTAAGTGCGGCAAACGGTTCTGTGATAAAAACATACGGATACATTAAGTTAACTTTAAACTTAGGGTTGCGCCGCGACTTCGCCTGGCGATTTATTATTGCAGACGTTACAAGGGCGATAATAGGTGTGGATTTTTTATCTTACTATAATTTGGTTGTAGATTGCAGGAACCAACGCCTAGTCGACAACCATACAACGCTCTCCACCCCGGCGTCGCCTGTTCGTCGTTCTGATGACGTGTCTTCGGTGAGGGTGAGTCTCGGTGATTCCGCATATACACACATACTACGCGCATATCCCGACATCACTCGACCTCACGGTATACACCGCACGTCAAAACACAATACAGTACATCATATCCGTACTACACCAGGGCCACCAGTATCGTGTTCACCGCGCAGATTGGCCCCGGATAAATTAAAAATTGCGAAGGCCGAGTTTGACGACATGTTGCGGTCCGGTATCTGCCGTTTATCCGAGTCACCGTGGTCGTCACCTCTTCACCTCGTGCCTAAGAAAGGTGACGGATGGCGCCCCTGTGGCGATTACAGGATGCTGAACGCTCGCACCGTCCCGGATCAATACCCTATCCGGCACATCCAGGACTTCGCGCACAGTCTGTCTGGCTGTGCCATCTTCTCGCAGATTGACCTTGTGAAAGCGTACAACCAGATTCCTGTGCATCCAGACGACATCCCGAAGACTGCTATCACGACGCCGTTCGGTCTGTTCGAATTCCCCTTCATGACGTTCGGCCTACGGAATGCCGCGCAGTCGTTCCAGCGCTTCGTGGATGAAATGCTTAGGGGTCTGGACTTCACGTACGCCTATCTGGATGATTTTTTGGTCTTCTCAAAAGACAAGGCGACGCACGAGCTTCACTTGCGTCAGCTTTTTACCAGACTGCGAGAATATGGTATGGTCATCAACAGCGCTAAGTGCACATTCGGTGTGTCGGAGGTAAATTTTTTAGGCTACCATATCTCTGCCAAAGGGACGAGACCGTTGCCCTCAAAAGTTGAGGCCGTCCAGAATTTCCCGGAACCAAAAACGGTCAGGGAGCTGCGCAGATTCCTCGGCATGCTGAATTTCTACCGCAGGTTTATCCCGAAAGCAGCTGCCTATCAAGCGCCCCTCAACAGCCTTCTTTCAGATTCCGTGAAAGGCTCACACCCTGTCAGATTCACAGCGGACCAGCGTGAGGCGTTCCAGAACTGCAAAGACAGCCTATGTCAGGCTGCAATGTTGGCTCATCCTGACTGCAGCGCCAAGATGGCATTGGTCACGGATGCGTCAGACAAGGCGATAGGCGCAGTCCTGCAGCAACTCAACGCAGGAGCTTGGGAGCCTCTTGCTTTCTTCTCCAGGAAGCTGAACGACGCGCAGGTTAAGTACTCCCCGTACGACCGCGAACTGCTCGCCATTTACGAAAGTGTGAAGTATTTCAGGCATATGCTGGAGGCTCGTGACTTTGTGATTTACACAGACCACAAGCCTCTCACATTCGCCTTCCACTCTCGTAAAGAGAACTGCTCCCCACGACAGTTCCGTCACCTGGACCTGATTGCTCAGTTCACCACTGACATCAGGCACATCTCCGGGAAGGACAATGTCGTGGCGGATACTCTTTCGCGGATTGAGGACATTACTCAACCTGTGCCCGTCGAAAAGATCGCCGCAGCTCAGGAAGACGACCAGGAGCTGAAGCAACTGCTTGCAGGTGACAACTCACTGCGCCTGCAATTAATCAGTGTACCAGGCTCACGGCAGCAACTATACTGCGACGTCAGCACCAACACGCCTAGACCTTATGTACCCAAGGAGCTGCGCAGATTAATTTTCCTCAGCCTGCACTCTTTGAGTCACCCAGGTACTAAGGCGTCTGCAAGGTTGGTTGCTGACCGCTATGTGTGGCCTGGTATAAGAAAAGACTGTCGTGAGTGGGCTCAGAGCTGCCTGGCTTGCCAGCGCTCTAAGATCACTCGACACGTCTCAGCACCTCTGCAAACATTCAAGTTACCTCAGGCGAGGTTTGCCTTCGTCCATATAGACCTCATAGGACCTTTGCCCTTATGTCAAGGTTTTCGGTATTGTCTCACCGCCGTCGATCGCTTTACGCGATGGCCTGAGGCAATACCAATCGCAGACATAACTGCGGAAACCGTGGCGAAGGCCCTACTATTTGGATGGATTGCTCGATTCGGCTGCCCATCGGATATCGTAACTGATAGAGGTAGGCAGTTCGAATCGGCACTCTTCAAGTGCCTATCTGGAATCGCTGGTTTTCATCATCGCAAGACAACTGCGTACCATCCAGCCTGCAACGGACTGGTGGAGAGATTCCACCGTCAACTTAAGGCTGCTATCACCTGCCACGCAAGCAACAGTTGGGTGGAATCTCTTCCACTTGTACTGTTAGGCGTGCGTAGTGCCTATAAAGAGGACGCGCAGGCTTCAGCTGCCGAATTAGTGTTCGGCCAGCCACTGCGCCTTCCAGGTGAATTTTTCGACCCACAGGTCAACGAGACGGTCGACATGACAGACTACCTGTCGAGGCTTCGGAGTATTGTCCGGAGTCTGCAACCGGCACCAGCAGCCAGGCACAACAGCCATTTTAAAACCTTTATTTTCAAGGAGTTAGCGACTTCCACGCATGTGTTTCTTAGGGACTGTGCCGCTGGTGGTGGTCTGAAACCGGCCTACTCCGGTCCTCACAGGGTACTGGAACGAGGTGACAAGGTGTTCAGACTACTGGTGAACGGTAAGCAGTCATCGGTATCGATAGACCGCATCAAGCCGGCCTTCATACTGCGTGACCCTGACACCACATCACATACACCACAGAACACTATAATACATAAAATACCACAGTCACCACTCCACAACAACACTCGTCACTACTCTTCACCTAACGCGGATAACCGAGGCTTACCTTCGGCTGACGATGGCGTCGTCAGGACGTCGCGGTCAGGTCGCCGCGTTAAATTCCCCGCTTATTATCGCCCTTGACGGTCTCTGGAGGGGGGTGATGTAGTGACCTACTGTATATTTATTTATGTATTTAACTTAACATCTTGTTCTATTTAGATTCTTAATAATTATTCTACAAAACTAAATTAAAACCAAAAACTATTATTATATAAAAACTAAATTAAAACTAACATTGATAATAAAATAAAGTTCAACGAACAAACACATTTTTATATATAGATAAATTCTCAACTAGCCGGCGCCGGCGTAGGTAGCTATGACGCGCCTTTTGTTCTCGGCAAGCCGGCCCGCTACGTCACCCGGACCGGTTGCGTGAGCGGGACGGGCTGTCATGCGTCGCGCTCTGTGAGCGCGCACGCCGGTGTGGCTCTCGAGTGTTCGGTACTAGTCAGTATGTTCACGCGTCTTACCGCAACCGTCACAGCTAGTATCGTAGCTTAGCCGCGCCTAGTGTATACGGCTTATATACTTATTTTCGTGCTATCTATCTTCGTACTATCACTCCTTCTTATTCTTCGAAGTGTCGTACTTATGTGTGTGAGAACTGTAACCTGTGCCTGTGTATTATAATAAACTTTATTTCTTCTTCTGCTTGTGCACTTCGGACTTTTCTTCTTTTCACCCTCACACACCCTATACGACCTACAGTTTTATTGCCGATAATTGAATGATGGTCAACAATAAAAGAAAGCGATCTGATAACCACCCTTTCTTGTCTATTTATTTAATTATTGCCCCAGAAATGCCAAACTTGTATTCTTATATTTGTTTACTAACTAAATATGTTAATATCTTCTAAACCCGTGAACCGATTGTTATGATTTAAACGGATTTGGCATTTCTGGGCGATTTCCCATATGATAGACACCATGATAACATTTTCCCTATACAATTAAAAAACTTGATTTTCAAGTTACGTAATTTTTGTGTCAACTTTACACATCTGTGTTTTCTACGAGATTGTGTTTCCTTATACTTTAGTTACTATTTCTAATTTTACTTATCATTACAAAACTCTAAATATAATATAAAACAATATATAAACAATCAAAATTTAAAGAATTAATAAACAATTATTGCTAATAGGTGGGCGGCCCAGCGGGGTACCCCACACTGCGTTAGCACCTTACATTCTAATCTGGTTCGGCGTTTAGCGCGATACCTCGCATTAAGTTAACTTTATTAGTAAAATATGTAAACTTATCATCTAAACTATTCTAATAGTATTTCTTATACATTTCTGTCGCCGACACTATTACTGCACTGACTTGGGTGAAGAATTCTGTGTGCGTTTGTGTAATGTTGCCTTCTTGGATAAACGAAATCTTATCACGAAATCGTGTTCGTCGTACTCTTCAAAATAATTAGCCCTTTCCTTAAACCACCGTGGATGAGGACAAAAATAATTGTCATCTTCGCTATCGGTTTCTTTTACTAATGCATACAAACGGCGCGTCATTTTTTAAATGCTATGAACTGACTTGACTTTGACACTACTAACCAAAGAATAGCAGCTTACATGGCCGAAAACAGTGGTAGGGTTCTTTCGCCGGTTTCGCGACCACCTTCAGTAGGCGACCATTTGACCGACTAAGTTTCTTTAAATCACGAAAATAGTATTTGTAGGGTTAACACACATAAAAAATAATTCTAACATGCTTTATAAACAATTATGAAATAATAATTTGCAATGTTTGAAACAAATGGGTTAACCCAGAGCCGAAAAAGTATTTCTCAGTGCGCGTCTTGATTCCGTGGTGAGTTGGACGTACCGCGAGTTGAAAAAAAACTAACACGACGCGTGCCACTCAAAGGTAAGTTTTAATACTTATTTCATGTTTTACACACCAGTTACATGCTAAATTGTACAATCAATAAGTATGGGTTATAATTTAGTTGTATTTTGCTTTTTTAAAACTTGTTATTAATGTTAAATCAAGTGGTCGGTAACCGAAATGCTTATTTATCAAAAACGTTAGATAGCGACCACTTGGTCGCAAACCGACGAGATCAGCATTATTTTGTTTTGATTGATATGATCCTAATGCTTCATATAGGACTGTTACAATTTTGAATGTAGTATTGTAAAAGTTTTTCTTTGTAGTTATTTGGTAAGCGACCACCAGTTCCTTTGTAAGAAGTTTGTTTAATTTACCTACAAAATTGGGCGGTAAACAGGTGGTCGTAAACCAAACTAAGCGAAATAAAGACATTGGTTTCCGGCCACCATAATTTAGTATGAGAAAAATAACGGCCGCTAACAGAACTAAGTATGAAATTTTCATTGAGTATGCGACCACGTCTGATTTTTTTAATTTCATTGGTTATTGAAATGTACTATTTTTCAGTTTAGAACACAATGTTATCATAAAAAGCAAACTACCTACCAACTACCAACGGTCATCGGTTCTTCGAGCGATATGGCCTGCCCATTGCCACTTCAACTTGCATATTCTTCGAGCTATGTCGGTGACTTTAGTTCTTTGGCGAATTTTCGTATTCCGGATCCTGTCGCGCAAAGAAACCCCGAGCATAGCTCTTTCCATAGCTCGTTGAGTGACTCTGAGCTTCTCCAAAAGGCTAACCGTTAGCGACCACATTTCAGCGCCATATGTCATCACTGGCAACACACACTGGTCAAAGACCTGCGTCTTCAGACACTGCGGAATTTTGGACGAAAAGATGTCGCGTAGTTTCCCGAACGCTGCCCATCCGAGTTGGATTCTTTGGGCGACCTCTTTGTCGAAGTTGGACCGGCCTAACTGAACTATCTGTCCAAGATAGTTTAGACGTAGTGGTCGACAACTTTGAGAGTATCATTCCCAACAACAACCGGTACAGGTGCGACATGGACATTGGACATGATCTTCGTCTTGTCCATGTTCATTTTAAGACCCACCTGTTGGGAAACGATACTGAGGTCGCTGAGCATAGGATTAAGCTCCTCCAGCGACTCTGCCATGATCACTATATCATCGGCAAAACGAAGGTGAGTGATGTATTTGGAGAAATAACGTCTCCCTGTCTCACACCACGCTGCAGTTGGATTGGCTTCGTGCTCTCGTCCTGTAACCGGATTGACATGGTGGCCTTACTGTACAAACACTTCAACACCTCGATATACCTATAGTCGATATGACATCGCTGGAGGGACTGCAATACAGCCCAGGTTTCGATTGAATCGAAGGCTTTTTCATAGTCCACAAACGCTAAACACAGTGGCCGATTATACTCTTCGGTCTTCTGTATAACCTGGCGGAGCGTGTAAATGTGGTCTGTGGTGCTAAAGCCTTTTCGGAAACCAGCTTGTTCGGGAGGCTGGAAGTCATCGAGCCTGCATTCGAGACGGTTCGTAATGACCCTCGAAAACAACTTATACACATGGCTCAGGAGCGAGATGGGTCTATAATTCTTCAACAAGGTGTTGTCGCCTTTTTTGAAGAAGAGCATCACCACACCCCTGTGCCATGATTCTGACGTAGTACCGTCGAGTATGACGGAATTGAATAGCCTCTGGAGGACTAAAAGTACCGGTTTTCCACCCGCTCTCAGAAGCTCCGTTGTAATTCCGTCATCACCCGGCGCCTTGTTGTTTTTAAGTTGTTTCAGAGCCACTCTAATCTCGTACAGGCTGATGTCTGGGATATCCTCAGTATAGTGCCGGGTCAGTTTGGCTCTAGCGTCCTGAGCCACACTGACAACGGGTATGCCGAAAAACGGAATATGGTTCCTAAAATATAAATTAGTTGATTATTTTTAAATGTTATACCTTTGTTTGATTGTTGATTCTATTACAACTATGACTAAGTCTCTACAAAATGTAAGATTTTTATTTTTTAATTATAAGAAAACATTACACCAAATGGTTACCATTTTTGTTTTTATATGCTATAATATATATTATAATATTTTTAAAGCGATTATAATTGTTTTATTGTCATATTTTTCATATTAAAATAGCGGTCGCAAACCAGCCCACTAGTGGTCATAAACTGATGAAAATGGTCGTAAACCGACGTTTTCGCAATATTTACACTTTTTCATCATTTTATAAATATTTTTGTATGAATGTATTATATTTTATGTTTTTATATCTAAACTACATTATATTTGGGACAAATTCACATTAGCATATACTATTTTGCGTGTAAGCAACATTTCTTTTTCCTCATCTTAAGTGGGCAACCCAGCTAACTGGTCGCTAACCGGCGCAATCACCCTATATGACTTAATTCTAGTATAGAGGTTTTATTCTTAGTTTAAATGTTGGTGAAACGTAAAATGGATATATTTGGGAGTAATTAACGATTTATTCTAGTACTAAGACTTATTCTATGTTGGTGAAACCGGGCCTAACAGATTTTTATGTAAAACGTAACTTAGGTGATAATTTTACGTTTATTGGTAAAATATCTAAGAATAAGAATAAGAATAAATTTATTGTTCATTATTACATTATTTCTTAGGACTAACACAGAATACAGGTAATTTATAAAAGTTTACATAGGAGATAACAGTGGTCCCCAAACTAAGCCAAAGCTTGTATCTTGGGGGCCGGAGTTTCTGAATCTGGTTTGTTTGTGTGAAAAGTCAGGATATACATTAGAATAGGATTCAGGATATAACTTAAATGTAAAGTTCTCCTTACTTGATCATAAAATATAGATTGAATTTGTTAGAAAATGCGATACAATGTGCGATGACTTACTATATCATCTAACCTTTTTCCCAAGCTATGTTGGGGTTGGCTACCAGTCTTACAGCTGAATACCGTTTATACTAATAAATTAGATGCATACATTTAATTATTGTCATAAATAAACACGTGTAAAATAATTGCGGTGTAAATAAATAATAGTGCTGATACCGAAAAACCACAAAACGGGCCGGTTTGCAGGTGTCGACAATATTGTGGACAACACATTAAAGCCATTATTGTTACTGTGATAATCAATGTCCTCCTGTGTATTTGGGAATATAATTTTATCAACCGACTTGAAAAAAGGAGGAGGTACTCAATACAACTGTATTTTTTTAGATAGTTTTTTTTCCACATTTATTGACTGGGTGAACCTTGATGATTCTTATTTTATTAGTAATTTGGTGCCTTCTGTGTGGTCATTTTATTTTGGTCCAGTTTTGACAGTGGGATCCATAATCAACAAATATAACAAAAATAAGACTTATTTTAAAGACGGTTTATTTTTGTTAGAACAATAATATTAGGGGGCGTCCACAGCTCGCGAGTTGCTCGTGTAGTGATCGTTCGTCTGATGTGAACTTACCCTTACGCGTCCTTGTACGATTACACTTAGCCACAAAAATATTCGTTAATAACCGTCCATGGAAACAAAAAGGAAAATATTCCTGCCGTGTTCTCGACATTACCCTATATAATGACATGAGCATAATGTCAACATTAGGCTTATATTAAAGTCTGGTTTAGGTCACTAAAACGAACCGATTAAATATTAAAGACCCATTAGGGATTAAATGTTGGAGTACAATATCGAAAGTTATTAACTAAAACGAGTAGACTTTATATAATGAATTGGGAATGGAAGCTATTTAGTCATGCGAATATGGAAAAAGTAATGACAATCGTACTCTTATTAATGAATATTTACCGTGTTGCCGACCGCACAAATGCCCAACTGCTTGAGCGGTCTTTTGTATTCCTTTCTTTATAAATAATTTACAAAACACTATTCATAATTTAAACAATCATTATTATTATTATATTATTAGAATCTATGTCTCTGCTTGCTAAGCAGTCGCAACTTAAAACAGTCGATACTGACTATTTTAAGAAATCCGCCAGGTTCGCTACATTTGAAAATGGAATCGATGATATTTTGTTTGTGTTACAGCTTAGGAAGACCAAAGCAGTACGCAAGTATCCCGTAACGTACGTAAATACCACCGCTTATGGCACATATTGGCAATTTAACTTTATTAAGAAAAAAGAAAGAAAAAACATTTATTCGCCATGGTTATGACGCATAATTTAAATACACATAGGAAAAAACGAAATAAGTACCTGTCAAAAGTGCCACTTGATAGTTTTTTAAAATAATAAGCCACACCAAAGAGGCTGTACATTCATATAACTAGTCTTCAAATTTGTAAGCACTGCAGGATTATATTCCGTGCCTCAGAGATTAAAGTGTTAGCCTATTTAGCCACTATACCGAGTGATCTTAAATATAATAGTCGCAAATCTTGGATCTTAAAATTAACACTTAGGTACTCAAAAGGTTACTATGCAAATTGCCGTCAACTGTGTTATGCCCAAAAACTAGTTACTCCGGTTTGTCATTACAGACGTTTTATTGTAATAGCTTGCTAATCGTACTAATATAAATGTGAAAGTAACTTTGTATGTTGTCTTTCACGGATAAACCGCTAAACCGATTCTTATAAAATTTAGTAAGGGCTACTTGCCGCGATAACCGAAAACCAGTTGGGTCTAGCCACAGAGTATAGCTAGATATCAAATTGACTTGACACTACCAATCAATATTTATTAGGCTGATTCTGAACTATAAATAGCTCCGAACCATCAACACTTGACATTTCATTCATTCGTTCATTTGTCCTTCAGTTGACATTCGTAAGTCACGAGGGACAAATAGGCGGTTTATTACACCCTGTATTGTCGATACTGTTCCTAGAAAAAACTAGAATACTTTGTAAATCGTTCCGATAAATATTTGAGCCCAAGAAAATGCCTTGAGGCAGTGTTGTTGGTTTTTCGTATTTCTTTTTTTGCTCAATATATTTTGTTTTGTGAGCTATTTTGTTAGTTGTACATATTCTTGCGTATTACTTTACAAATTCTCATTCTGTAGGTCGACGACCACTTTTAATGTTTTTTTCTCGATTTACGATCAACAAATAATAACTTATCATCACGCCTGTATCCCCGAAGGGGTAGGCAGAGGTGTACTTATGTACACCCACAGTTCGCCGATATGTTTGTGGTCCCATGTAATAGGTGGGCGAGCCTATTGCCACTAACCGGGCACAAATCTAAACTCCGACCTGCTACTGAGAATTTCATAGAAAAGCCCAATAACACCTTGGTCGTCTGGGGAATCGAACCCAAGACCTCTAGCGTAGCAGTCGCACTTAGCACCACTAGGCCAACGAGGCAGTTTAGAATTAAATAGCTACAAATGTGGTGGTTTTAAAAATATCACCCCAATGCATTTCAACACGTCCTATTTAAGTTTTATAAATTGGTAGCATTATAAGGAATATCACAAACAAGGACCAAAAAGGTTCAAACAAGAAATCACCCAATCCCTTAAACCTTGCTCAAGAAGAGGCTTGTTTCATAAGAATAATGCTGCTGTTTATGTGATAGATGTTCCCCAGTAGGTAAGCTATATGTCTTTAGGATAACTGGCTTGTTCTTTACCCATTTTTGTAATTTGCAAACTATTTATAGATGTATAGGAAATAGGGTTGATAGGGAGTAGTAGTCTTATGTTTTTTAGAGCCTAAGACTAGTAAACGTAACTTTTTAAAGCTGATAATTTTATCTACGTACGTAAATCAACCTCTGATGTCGGTTAGACCTCTCATAAAAATAAATCAAATAGGATATAGAGTGGGGTTTTTTTATAGAGAAAATCATGTCATAAATAAAATTTCATAATTATATAACACAACAATTAATTTTAATCTTCTCTCCCTGCTGTGTCATTGAATACTTTAACAGACTTTAAAGAACAAAATCTGAAAATAGAAGTACCCAAACTTACTTCGGTACACAATTTGTCCTTGTATAAGAAATGAGTGTCAAAAAGTTATCAAAAGAATATTACAATGAAATATACTCACAAACAAAACAGTCATTTCTATTTCAAAACTCAATTTGTTCTTTCATAAAACTCATAATAACATTTTGAAATAAGAATGCATTTAAGACCGTTAAGCTCTTTTACGTTTATTAATATTCCTTTTTTAAAAGTCGCAACTGTCAAATGTTTTATCACGCCATTTTAAGAATTTAAAGTTTGTCAATATTTTATGAAAAGCTTTTTAGAATTAAATAAAGTGTAATAATATTTTTTATAAACTGAATATCGTAAACCCTTAGAGTAAACATATGAAACTATAGAGTGAGCCAATCAGTTTAAACCGTAAGCACTAGTGTGAACAAGTGTTGTCGTGAACTATGTATGAAGATGGAGCTTGCCGTTTTAAAAAATCTATCTTAAACACTTTGATTATATAATGTCTAGATGGACTGTCAAGTGCGCGCAAACGTGTCAAAAAATAACAACCAAAAGTGGTTGTTAAGTACTTTCCCGCCACCAGTACAGATCGTGCCGCTTTCGTGACACTACGTTTTACGCGCTCTAAGGAATAACCACATAACAGCGATAAAATGATAGTATGTGCTTCTAAAGTGTGCTGGAATTAAAAAGGAAGGCTAAAAAATACCAGCACACATCACCTATCACTAAAACTACTACACACTATTTAAAGAAACTTTATAATTAATTTTATTTTTATGATTATTAAAATCACGCCATATTTTATCAGTGTTGCCAGTTTCTGTTTTTCATTCTCCCATTTTTGTGGGTAATTTTGTTGGTTTATCGTTACGTTTATAAAATAGTGCTGATGTACTTTTTCAAATAAAAAAATAAATAAAAAGTAAAAAAATAAATAACTCAATGTTAAAGTACCTATACCTCATTATGTTTTAATATTGTACCAAATACTAACTTAGTTGATTTAATACTCGATTCAAACACGCAACTCCAATTTTTTTTTTTTTTTATTGTTTAAAAAGTAAACACTTAACCCTTTACGGCGCTGAATTGCAGTTCTGCATCATACCATTTGAACTTACTAATTCGTTCAAAGAAACGAATTGAATACCTTTTAACGCAGCGATGCACAACTACATCTAACTATTCTATCAATTTAGTTACCACATTTATCGATAGATGGCATAATTTGTATTTTACGGCCACTCGAAGAGACGAACACGTCGGAACCGGTTTGTGAAGTTCGCACGCAATTTCAATTGCAAATTTTTTATAAGTTACTGAAAATATCAACGTGGAATTGCTGTGGAGTAACGGTAAGATATTGATTTTCACTGATTATATTATGTAATTCAAATGTTTTATTCTGTATTTACAGAGATTGGTTCAAGTTTTGTTTTGATGCAGTAATGCATCATTGCGCCAAACTGTTATATTTTTTACGTGTTTCAAAATAGGTATCTTTTTTATTCCAGGTTCAATATGAGTTCGAGGCCTACACGTTCAGCTTCTAAGCTTCCACATTTGTCGAATGAGGACCTGGAAAATATTTTAGTCCAATTTGAAGATAGTGAGGATGGCTTGGATTACTCAGACGACGATGATGTAGCTGATCCTTCGTACATTTTGGAACAGAATGATCCGTATTTGCGTCAAGACTCGGATGAGGAACCCGAAGTAACAAACCCAGAAAATCAGGACAATGACACATTGCCACCGATCTCTGAGACCAACACTAGCACTACAATTCATCCATATGAGACACTGCCTACTGTTCCAGAACCCAGTACCAGTTCCGTATCTATTTCACGAAGCACACGTGTTCCTAAGACAAATGCCATATGGAAAACTAAACACTTAGAGCTGAACGAAGACCAGGTGAGGTTCCGGGAATCTTCCAAGTTACCAAATGAAATACTAGAATTGCAGACACCTTATCAGGTATTTTCTTATTTATTCACTGACGATATTGTGGATCTCATAAGAGACGAAACAAACCTCTACAGTGTGCAAAAAGATTCCAGCAGACCTATCAGTGTTACAAGCCAGGAAATAAGACAGTTCATTGGAATTATTTACTTCATGTCCATAATTCATCTGCCCAATGTGCGAATGTACTGGTCAGAGAAGTTTGGCTATACCCACATTCGCGAGACCATGACTCTAAAACGGTTTGAGTTGCTGAGAGAAACACTTCATTTCAATGATAACTCTAAAATGATACCATATGGTCAGCCAAATTCTGATCGACTATATAAAATCAGACCGATAATTGAAAAACTAAACCGGAACTTTGCAAAAGTGCCCTTTGAACAACATTTGTCCGTTGACGAACAAATGTGTTCAACCAAAGCGCGATGTGGTTTAAAGCAATATTTGCCAGACAAACCCCACAAGTGGGGTTTCAAACTTTTCGTGATTTGTGGTGTGAGTGGATATGGTTACAAGTTTGAGGTTTACAGTGGCCAGGAGAATATATGCGCAGATGGCGAGCCTGAATTAGGTGCCTCATCTAATGTAGTTGTCCGCCTTGCCAGAGAGATTCCTACCAACCAAAACTATAGACTGTTTTTTGACAACTACTATACATCCTTGCCCTTGATTGAGTTTTTATCACGACGTGGTATTTTAGCTTTAGGCACCGTTAGGAGAAACCGTATCCCTAATTGCAAACTCCCAGAAGATAAGCAACTGAAAAGGCAACCTAGAGGCACCTCAGTCGAACAGGTCGCAAGCTATAACGGTATTGACATATCCCTAGTGGCCTGGAGAGATAATAAAATTGTGCACCTAGTATCCAACTTTGCTGGCAAAAATCCAACATCTGTCGTTCGTAGATTTGAGAAGTCTCAAAAGATATACATCGATGTGGAAAGGCCCTTTATTGTCGCAGAATACAATCGCCATATGGGAGGTGTAGACTTAATGGATAGCGTAATGGGTCATTATAAAATTAGGCTACGAAGCAAACGTTGGTTTATGCGACTCTTTTACCATTTTCTTGACATGACCATGTGTAATTCTTGGCTGCTATATAGAAGAATTCATGCTGACACGGCAAACACTGACAAGGTGCTCAATTCTGCTGATTTCCGACTAGAAGTTTCTGAGACTTTAGTCAAATATAAGAAGGTGAACCGGCTGAAGCGCACTAGTGACGTAGAAGCACTCATCCAGGACAAAAAGAAGAAAGGGCCTTGTCAGTATATCCCGCCTAAAGACGTCAGATTGGATCAGTTAGGGCACTGGCCTGTTTGGACTGTCAAAAGGCTTAGGTGCAAATATCCAGGTTGCACTGGAACAGCCCAAACAGAATGTGAAAAGTGCGGCATAGCCTTGTGTTTTAACAAAAATAACAACTGTTTCCGATCCTTTCACGTTTCGTAATATTTATATGTTTTAACACCATGATGCATATCTGCATCACTATGATTTTTTTCAAAAATAAATACCTTTTCTTACCTATTTTTTTTTTCATTATTTTTCCCATCATTATATAGTTAGTCTGAATCTATTGTCAATAAAAAAATACAAAAACACGTTGTTGCGCCGTAAAGGGTTAATAAAAATATTTTTTATTATTATTAAAAGACACTTAAACTGAATAATACCACATAAGTAAAAACATATAAATAAAATAAGTAAATATTTTATTATAATTAATTCCTCTTTATTTAATGTGATTTATGGGAGAATTTGTAATAGCTGGTATCACTATTTACGCACACAGAGACATTGACGTATAGTGTAAAACGACGCCAGCACGCACACATACACAAATGGCGTCCTAGTTTTCTTTGGTATGAATGTAGGGCCACGCTCCATCTAGACATTATATAATCAAAGCTTAAACACTAATATTATCCTAACAACATCAAAACCATCAATATTTTCGTATATAAGTTTCTCGTTGCGCGAAAATTAACTTAAATGAAAAACGAAATGTACTGGGTTCAGACTAAAAACTGCTCTCGCTTGGCACAAGGGGAAACTACCGATAGTAGCAGTCTATGTATATAGTACGTCAATGTAAAAGCTTTTTAGAATCAAATAGAGTGTCAATTAGGTTTAACTTTTAGTTTAAAATATAGGTAATAATATTTTTTATAAACCTAATATCGTAAACCATTTTATGATGTGTTTATTGCCACGGTGTTAGACGTTTGCTCTGAAGCAAACCTTTTTGCAAATACTTTACAAACAATTCATCGACGCCTTTATTTCAAAGCAGTAAGGTTCATTTTCGTGATTCCTTTTACTCCTTGATCTTCCTTATTATCAATGAAAATACAAGTTTAATAAAATTAGGAGGCTTCCATTTTTTGAAGTCCTATAAGATCAATCAAGCTGATTCCAATAAAGGAGGATCCAATTTTCGTAACTATACAGTGTTGCCTGTGTTGCTAGTTACAGAACCGTAATAATGAAAATTGTGTTGCCAGGGTATGGCTGTTTACTACTAGTGTTGTTAGGGTTGCTAAGATAAAAAGAAAAGATAAAAGAAATAGGTTCCGTTTTGTTCCCTATGCGGTACTTTTTGTGTAGGTATAATCTTGCTTACTTCCTGAAATAGGGTGAAGTTTAGTGTTTTTCGAACCTACGTTTCATGTTACTTATAAGAACCTAAGATTATACCCAAACCTAAAATGGCCAGACGAATTTTGGGACCTCTTTTGTTAATTTGCTGTCCTATAAGGCTCGTGCCTGTGTTAATTTGTTTCCTATGTAAATATAATTTTGAAAAATGTATTTACTTAAAATATGAATAAAATTCTTTAATCTGGATTGGTGGGCTAATCTAGTAGTTTTCATAAAACAAGTCTCAGTATTATTAGTAGGTACAGTAGTACATCGGTGTCAATTAATAAAAAAAACATGTAATCTTAATCCCACAAAACTATGTCATCAAATCTTTATAACCACTGAAAACGTAAGAAATTGTAACACAAAGGCTAATTTATCTCTTTAAGTGAACTGTGATAATTAATTTGTCGGCCGCGTAATTGCTTGGGATAGAATGACAACGGACACTGACAGGTCGGTACAAACAATCCGACATCTATTTTATTAGTAGATAAATAAGGGGTGTTTGGTAACGCGAGGAGATAATTAATGAACCAGTCACATGGAGCGCCTGCGGGTCTTAAATTGCCAGTTATTGTACTAATGCTTACATAATGTGGATGGAGTAAGAGAATTAGGATAGAATGCTGAAATGAAATAGAAAAACGTTAAAAAAGCCGTAGTATAATTAAATCGTAGATACATAAGTAAGGTCTGTATTCGTCGCATATTATAATGTATATACAGAGGATTTTACACGTCTAAAAAACTGATAAAGTCTAAAAAACATGAGCACTATGGCTGTGTTGCCATTTTAAATTGTTTGCAGTATATCGCTACAACAGGTCAACGACAGGACGAATTGCATTTTAATAATTGATGTCTACTAAAACCCACTTCATAGTCCTAGGCTCCAAAATAAAGCAAATGTCTCAAAATACACAGCTAATAAGATGTTGATTTTACCACCGAAGAATAGAATATTCAACAATAAGACCTTATTTACAAATGAGCTTTCTGTGTATCGATATAACACCCAAAGAAGCGTCTATACAAATATATTTACAACTATTTGTGCCCTGCGGTTTCACCCGCTTTTGTAAAAAAATAACGCCTGCCATAATCACTTCATAAGCTTAATAGAATAGCCGGAACAACCAAAGACATTCAAAAGAATTTAAAATACATTTTTGATGAAAGAAAATACGTAAATACTTTCATATGCATTCATTGAAAAGCTGTTAATTTTTAATAACAAAATAATAAAAATGTAGGTAATGAAAAAACAGACAGACACGCCTACTTTATTTACTTGTATAGATCTAATTCCAAGTGTTTGGCGTCACAAAGTGTATTTTTATTTGCACAAGTCCTAATGTGTGGGGTTTACACGGTTCTGCACTATCATCGCGTTCGTCTATGTTTCAGATATCAGTGACGAGTGGCAAGAACCTAAAACGTAGATTATTTTGGTTGATATGTTTTCATAGTACTCGCTACCTACCTAGAATTGCTAACCTACAGATTTGTCAATTTACCAAGTGCTTGTATTTTTTGTTATCTTTGTAACTATGTCAAATACCATTTTTCGTAATTCGATATTAAAGTTATTATTAGTCTGCAAAAATGGTATAACAACATTTTTTATTTTACTATAACCTGGATAAACTAATATACCCCACCGACAGACACAGTAGCCATAAACAATATAACGTAGGTCAATTAATTTCAAGAAGTTGCTTTTGTATATTATGAAGACACAATGTATAATACATACCATTTTTTTTTTCTGAAAACAGTTTAAAAACAGGAAAAGTTTGGTTATTACATTATTCGACATGACCGATAGCGACCCAGACAAGGGACCCTCAGAGGTCAAAAAAAGCCCCTGAGGTCCCATCGGACCCCAAATCCTGGTAATTCCTAATTAACGTCCTTGTCCCTCAAAACTCGCATTTTTTCATAGCTTCGTTTAAAAGTTCTGGATTATACAAAGATGGATAAGTAGTTCATGCCATAAATCAATTGAAATATAAGTCATCGAAAAAAAAAATTGAAATTATACAGAGACTACTAGAGAGTTAGTATCTGATGTAAAGTTTAAAATGTTTGTGTAATCAATTTAATTTAGTTTCTTTTAGATGGAATTAATTACACACATCGTGTTATCAATTATGTACAACATCTCATAGGCAAGCTACTAACGCCTAAATTAAAAATTGCTTGTTATAGCTGAGTTTCATTCATCCTAAATCCCTGTCATATTAGTTACCATATAAAGTCCAACCTTTCTTATCCACAACATCATAATCTAATTTGCAAACAAATAAATGCCGCCAATAAAAACTCAGGGCATCTGCAAGTGCGGCCGATTGCTGCCCTTTTATGTCTCTTTACGAGTATAACGCGATGTCTTACTCTGTTACTGCCTAGAGTTTATAACCAGTCGTAAAGACTGAACATTTCTTATATTTTAATGTTTGGAAAGCAATTTTAAGGTTTATTTGTACTGTTGATACTCTCCGTTACTCCGTACTCTCGTTGGTATTTTAATCATGTTAATTTAAATACTTCTTTTCTATGTTGAGTTATTGGATTATATGCAGTTCGAAGGAATCTTTCCATGCAAAAGAAAATATACTTTCTTACTTGATGTTTGACGAATTCGGTTTTCCACAATTTTATTCTAGAATTATATTTTAGAATAACTAAAAAAGGGCATGTCTACTAACTTCAAAAAGCATATTAGGTACCGTTAGCGATAGTCTGAACTGGTGTACTGTATAGTGTTTACGACTACGTTCATATTTTTTGCTTTCTTATACCTTCTCAAGCGAGATAACACAGAAAATAATAAATACAAACTCTAACTATACTAAAATTAAAACTTACATAAATAAAAACTAACAGGCGTCAAAGAACTCATCGTCATCCTTGTCAATGGCGGGGAACGTGCCCAGAAGGCTGGCAGCATAATAAATTAATTCTGAGTTGAGAATTGATGAAATTACAGGAATCAGAACATAGGTATACAGAATGCAATCAAATCCATCATTGTAATTATCTAGACAACCATCGCCTTCCTATCTCGATCTTACTAACACATTAGTCAATCACTCTGGCGCACATTCATTACGCTAAACGTTATCTCGACGTAATTGTATTAATTGGCCATTCGTGGTGGCTAATTAATGAGCTCCACACAAAGAAGTGTTGATGTTAGGTAAGAATGGTAGTTGTATAATTTATCGCTATGGGTGAATAGGATAAAATTAAATATAACCCAACATGGTCCAGCCGCTGACAGAATGCTTTCCTGACGCATGTTTGACGGTCTTGATTTGTATTGCATATAAAAAACCTTGTTATATTTATTCATTTTAAGTAATGAATTGTTTGAATGTTATTATTCGTTTTAAGAATAAATAAGTGAGATTAAGTTAAGTTTTTCGCCACAGTTATATTTTTCTGTCACAAAAGCTCTTTTTCAGCGGCCAGTCCGTAAAGGGTAATAATAAAATAATGTATTCCACAAATCCAATTATTGTTAACGTCCGCCACACTCAAAGTTTGAACGCTGAGCCTTTCTATTAGGTAAAACAAAAAACGGTTAAAAGTTTTTCGTCAATGACAAGCAACCAACGCGGTTTAGACGCTCAAGAGATTATGGTTTGGATCATTTAGGTCTATGATAAAAGATTTCAAAATCTTCCTCATGGAAGAGACAAAAAGGTCGCAGTTAACTCAAAATTCGTACGCAACTAAAACAAAAACAAACAGTTAATCCGCGTTGTCATTCAAACTCATGAAACCCTGAATATCTCAAGCGTCATCCCCGGCATAATTTAGGCGGTAAGAGAAGAAGAACACAAGATTGGAATAAATTATTCTAACATTCAACGCTTTGTTACTTTCGCAGGCATGTAGTATTTTGAATTTACCATGATGTATGCGAAACGCGTTGCTTGCCTCACTAAAAGAATAAAACGGTAAAAACGTAGGAGAAAGTCTACAAAAATGCCTTTTTTCACGTAGTTTTTATATGTATGAAGATTTTGTTTGAAGAGGCCCTTATATTTATTTTTATATCCTCTTGCTCCGCAGTTTTGGTTATAGCATCAAACAAAAATCAGTCCTCTATACCGCGATTACAAAAAGTATGAGACCATAAATAAGCAGTTATTTTAAATACTCTTTTTTTTTCATTTTGCCCGATACATACTGATATCCTTGTGTTAAGAAATTATATAGGCATATTAAATACCAAAACAAAAAATTACATTAAGTGTTGGTAAGTTAGTAATAGCTAGGTGTAAATAAACAACTGTAAAACTAAAGAGCACCCAAGGGCTGGCTTCTTCCTAGGTCAGCGCATAAGCATTGCTATACAACGTGGCAATGCTGCCAGCCTTTTGGGCACACTCCCAGTCGACAGCGATGTGGATCAATTTTTTGATGCCTTATTTTAGTTTATATTTTTTTTATTTACTGTGTAGGCTTAGTTTTTTTTTTATTGTAAATATCTTAAGTTTAGTTTTTAATTGTAATATAGTATGTTATTATTTTCCTTTTAACTTCTATGTGTGTACATAAATAAATAAACTATGTCCATTAAATTAGATTAGAGCACCATCAATTAAAATTCAAAACATGGTCTACAGATATTGAAACCTATTACAGACCAATTTCATTTAACTTTACATTCGGTTTTTTTACATAAATAGCCTGTTAAGCTGCAACCATTCCCAAAGGCAACATGAATAAAAATATTTGCTCTGGTCGTACTGTTTGCTGTGTTGATTGGCTCGTGCAAAACAAAATACGCCGCGGGTTTTGCGATACGCGAAAATAATATAATGCGGTCGCTTTTTGTTTTATTTGGGATTATTATGAATCCGTACTTCTGTAGCATTGATCAGATTTCGTTTATGTTTTGTTTTTGTCTGCAAGACTACATTACTTAGATATCTCAATAGCAAAAGATGCCACAATAATATTTAAACCTTTAGCTGTGTTCTGCAGTAACACGTTTAACAGATATTTCTTGTTAATTTTGTAGTTTTAAGGCGTAAAATTAATATGTAGAACGATATAACAAGTAGTTATAGTAGGTTGTTATTTCATGTTTTTCTTTTTCTTTATAATTAGTTTTATTATTTATTAATTATCAGTAACTCTGTGGACACAACTCATGGGTAGGTAGATCAAAAACATTAGTGGACCCAAAACAAAAATCTTTACAAATGTAATCATTTAACATAACATAAATAACGTCGTATCGAGTAAAAATCCGAGAAAGACTAATCGAATGAGATAAGAATCGAGTGAGTTGAGTTGAACTCGGGTTTAAGAGATTGGCTCCAGTTTATTATAAGATGAACTGAACGTAATCATGAAAGCTTTGTCGTGTAGCGATGAATTCATCTCAAAGCCTCCGTGGAAGCCTCTCGAATACTTTCATTATTACGATGCTCTTTTACCGACTTCAAAAAATGAGATTTTTCTATTACGCTGCTTTTTTTTGTGATGTTGAGGTTTGTGAATGATAATATTTTGGTTAAATTGATGTTTTACAAATATGAGACGAATGTTTTTTTTTTTAAATGCGGACAACATCACATTCATTGTTGTGAACCCAAAGTAAGTTGCTAGAACACTTGTGTTATGGAATTCAGATACAAAGAAGGTACCACAAACACCCAGACCCGAGATAATGTAGAAATGTGATTTTTCTACATTGTCCCGTCCGGGTTCGAACCCGAGACCTCAGAGCTAGCGACACCTTGAAACCAGTGCGTACGCCACTCGACCACGGAGGTCGTCAATTTGAATCCACGTATTTCATTTCGTTGTTATTTCTCTGTAAAAAAATCATAAAACTTTGTCAGACGAAAATAAAAACTTTTCTAATAATCAGAATGGAAATGCAGTCAAATAAAAAAGCTGTAAAAATATCAGTAATAATATTTGAAACTTTACTATAGAATCACAAATGCTATAAAATAATCTAATAAAAAATATGCACAATACATTTACAATTTCGTGAATCGCATTTGCATAACGAGCTTTGCATCTACGAACAGCGCAATTTGAATGCAATCAATATTCTTTGCTGCATTACCGACAATTTGAATCATGATTAGAGGTTTCCGAATTGTCAGAAAACTCTTTTTATTAAAGAATATGTTTTGATGTTATTAGAACAGTGTAGAACTTAGTAATCGTTGTTATTTCAGCCAGTATGAACGAACTGTTTTATTTTTAACGTAGATATACTTTACTTACTTTGGCTAGATAACATTTTTACTGTCGTTTCACTCGATTTGTCACTGAACTAGGATTTATCTTTGGTAATATAAAGCTAGAATCCTTAATAAATACGCCAGTTATGCTATCTAGTTAGGGCATAAGAACCGGGTTTACCCGGTTCCAAAAGAACCGGGAATTCCCGGTTCTGGAGGTCTCTGAAAGAACCGGTTCTGTAAATCTGGGAACCGGGTTTTTCGGTTCTTTCGGTTCTATCTTTCTTTCTTAAAATTAACTTAGAAATACCTCAATTCACGCTAAATGTCAAGTTATTATCATATAATATTGTTAAACACGTATCTTCTTTAACAAATAAAGAGGAACTTAATAAGGAATTAAGTCAAGCTAAAAGCAGTCAGTCAGGGTAGAAATGGCTCTGTCCGAGAGTGGTATCATTGCCACGTTGAATGGCTATGTCGATTCTTAGTACATCGAACAAACCAGCCCTCTGATCACGAGTGGAGTCTACCAAACGTTTTGACAGTTCTTTAAAAAGATTTCATGCAATCGGACCCTACAACCCGAGCGTTTCAACCCCAAACTGCTCAAAATTATAATTACCCATTAGGTTATTATACTTCCGCCGCTTAAGGGTCTCCGCAGCTCCAGCAGCAGCGCCAGGAGAGGCTGCTGAACTTAGAACGTGGGACGGCGCAAGGGTGTCGACGCACGTTGCGTCCCACACCAAAGGCCGACCCAATTTCCAAGGCAGCAATGACATACCGTCAGATCTCTTACCATCGCCGCGCACCTAACCATTAGGTTCCAAAACAGCTGGTACACCGGCAGTGACGAATAATGACATTATTATTTGCGTGACGGGATATACGCCCTGCGCTCCTGCTGCAGGACAGGCCATGGCGACCGAGGCAATTGACTGTTTCACCGCGTTGACAACGATGACATGCGAAACAAAATATACCTAAACGTAAACTCATGGCGAGCCGAAAAGTATTATTATCCAAAATCGTACTAAGAGTGGATGATGGAAGTGCCTGTAACCAGAGGCCCGATTCCCATTCTTCCACAGCCAGGAGACGCGCACGCTCTGCAGTGTTGATCGACGTATTAATGAATTCTTTCCGTATCAAACTGCAAAGCGGCTCGTACCACTGGCTCTGGGAAGAACGTTGCTCGGGTAGATCTACGCCCGGGCAGGACGATTCCCAACTATTTACTGCCTCAGTCATGCACAAAATCTGGAAAACAACCAGAGTGGACCCTAAGATTGGCCTGGTTATTTTTTTTGTGGACCGAAGACAAAAATGCTGGTTAGCCTAAACTGGAAACTTTACGTACACCTAGCCGACCAAATCGGATCGGCAGCGTGGCTTGGGTCCAAGCTCGGTCATCCAATGTTACGTTAAAAATGGACGTTAACGTAAAGTAATGTAAATTTTAGAGCAAAACAACAGCCAATTAAAGTAATAGCAGAATTTAAAGAGAATTTGAAAAGTCTATTCGGAATTTATTGAAGTTTTTTTTGAGTTTATTTCAATACCTTATTTCAAGCACAGTTTTCGATTTCTATAGTGAATTATAAACAACTTCGAAAAGATGATTTTAGTGCACTGATTATCGCTTAATGTTACTGAAAAACAAATTCAAATTCAAATTCAAATTCTTTATTTTGCAAATAGGACTAAATTCAATCACTTTCACACGTCTTCTTAATCTAGATGAGGTCGACATTTCCTAACTGACTACCCTGAGAAGAAATGTCGAAACAAACTCGGGGGTCACAGTCTCTTTTAGTCCTGATAATACAATAGTAATTTTGTGTAAACAAATGCAGAGTATTATTTAAACGATGTTGTAATTAAGAGTATTATTATAAAAATAATAAAAAATGCTTTTTCCAATAAAGTGTGTTTTATCCATTCTCTTTTATTCGTCATGGCAGTAGAAAATCTGCTTTTAAACTAAAATTTATCGAAAAGAACCGAAAGAACCGAAAAAACCGGGTACCCGGTTCCAGCCTGAGTTTGGAACCGAAAGAACCGGTTCCTAAAAATGGGCCGGTTCTCGATGCCCTATATCTAGTCTAATTGAATTTTTTAAAGAAAAAGTTAAATTATGTTTGAACTTCTAAAAAGCAGTTTTTTGTCGCTATTAGTTACAACATTCACGTGGCCGAAAAAACCACAATTTACGGAAGTTTCAAGACTGTAAATAAATCTGCTAATTTCTGGATTCGAAGGTTAAATCCTTCTTGAAGTTCCTTAACCCATAGCTTATCACGATAAATTCCTTTGACGCTCTAGCGCAGAACAATGCTGTGTGTTGGCACTGCCTTAATAAATTCTAGCGCTTGGAGTATGAATAAAACAAAGTTAACAGACAAAAACAATTTTAAGAAGAATTTTGTCAGAATAGGAAAATTAGGCACAATAACAAATACACTACCCTTTACACTACTTTAAAATTGCGGCATCGGGCCCCAAGAGTCTTATGTAAAGTGGTATGCTGACCATTGTAAAGTTTTGTTAACTATCTACGCGTAATGCCGTATTGTTCATTTAATTTGATACCGTAATTGTTAGGTTTATTTAGGTAATCTACGTAGGTAATCCTAAATGTATGACGGTCACACTTTACAAAACGTTTAGCTACACAATCAAATAAATAAGTACTTTATGAATGACGTCACTAACCGGGACAATTACCTTTCACAATAATTAGCGTTTCCTATTTGTAACGATTAAGACGGAAATAAACTCCATTACTGAGCACTTAGTTAACTATAAGTAACCTAATACTATAGAAAGTTTTAAATGGTTCGTATTTAGGTTTCTTGTACTAAAATAAAGGGTCGATATTTAACTTTCAATATGTTTAAGTATCTAGCATTACAGAGAACTGTAGTCAACAATGTTTATGAGAAAATGAAGCGCAGGCTTTGACTGCTTCACCGGACTTTTGGCGAGGACCTTAAGGCCTCCAGCCAGAGCAGTAGGTAACTACGTCAGCAACGTCCACTAAGGGCACCCCCTGCGGCGTAAAAAATGATTGGCAAGTCACGGCTAGTTGCAAACATCGTTGGCTTATTCTCAGAATATTATAAACTCTTTTTTTTTCTATGACACCAAAACCTATTTTATGAGCATCGGCCATTTTAATTTTAAGTGGATGACTGATGATACGGGGCTAAAAAGCTAGAAAACAAGCACATTCTATTTTCCATCATGTTATTACTTTAGACTGCATGTATAGAGTTGGGAGAATAGCAACAGTTTATAATATTGGGAGAATGATAATAGGCAGGTATAATACATTGTTTTATACATACTCCTTGGTCACCTCACAGGGGAATCAAGTACCAATGTTCTGGATATTTTCGCACTAAGTTCTTTTATCAAAAGCCCTAACAATGTAGGTCCCGGGAGGAAACTGGGAATTTTCGGACGCTCAGAATAAACTGAAGAATAAAGTTAGCTATAATAATGTTCTTGGTCTAAGGAGTGTTATTTTTGGATAAGGAAACAATTGAGTGCTCTTGTTGTGGTGGTAACTCGGATGTAGGTCAATATTATAAGCGTTATAATTAGTTGTGGGGTATTTGTTATATACAAATTAATTATATATTTACCTTAATAGTATGTTATTTTGAATATGTAGGGATATTTAGTGATCATGAAATCTGCGTTCTCTGAAAGTCTATTTGAACTTGTAAAGTGTCTTTTGGTTTACAGATTGCAAAGCAAACATAAATCTTCGATTTTGGTTACTAAAACGAAGACATTACGTGTAATTTTGTGCCCTTGCCCATAAATCAAAATAGTTTACATACATTCATTGAACAGTCTGTGTACAAGGTCGCCAAAAGTGCATAACAACAATATCAGAGAGCTGTGTAAAAAATCTCGTAAATAAAAATAAAACGAAATAAATTATGCAAATCCTTTTTCATTCTGCGAAGGCCGATGAGTCAGACGCAAGACAGAGGTTACTTGCACATAGAATGCGCGGTGATACCTCACGTACGCATTGCATTAATTCATTTATTTTTTGCTATTGACACAGCGTGACGACAGAATAGAGATGTTACTTCAGGTGATGGCTGGCACAATAGATAGGGAATGTTGTGTTCTATATTCAAACAAAAATAAATATTCTGTTAAAATAAAGAATAGTTTAAGAAACGTAACTTTAAGTATTTATTAAACTGTCTGATATTTACTAAAAACTAACTCTGAAAAATGATTGTCGACCGGGTTTTATCTATGTAGTAAATAAGTTTTACGATTAATGAGAATTGTCATCAAAACAAGAATACCAACAGTATTATCATCAAACGTAAATAACAACAACAAACTTGGTTTTCTTGTTATTAATCTATTATTGCAAATTTACTCAAACAAAGTAGGTATTATTATATCATAAACAAAAGTGTTCAGGGGGTGGATCTACCAGTTATCTGTCCGACAGTTGGCTAGATCCACTACGGGTTCGCGACCCCGGACTGCCCTAGCTGTTGCCGTCACATTCATTGTACCTCCGTGATGGTAACATCCTATAACCCATCCTACCTTATATCCTTTCCAACGTATCCTTTCCCAATTCCTTATCCCGCAGGAAGGCAATGGATATTCATAAAAATAATTTAATTATCCAAAATGGCGGCGATGTGGTTCGCCACCCATCACGTCTCGTTTCTCGCGGGGGCGAAAAGTGGCCCACGGAGAGCCGCTTCGCTACGTTGAATGTAAGAGGAGGAATGCAAGGAAAGGTGGATGCAGTATGTCAGATGATGGATGTTGAGACAAAAATTAAGAAAGGTATGCTGAGGAGGTTTGGCTATGTCGAGAGAAAGAATGAAGAACGATTGACGAATAAAGTGTAAGAGTACCATAAACCGAACAGCATGTATGAAGGGAATAATGAAAGTGGACAAAGCCAAACAGGTGTGTAAGGATCGTAGCTAGTGGAAAGAAGTGGTCTCTGCCTACCCCTATAAGGGAAAAAGGCGTGATTATATGTATGTATGTATAAACAAAAATGTCCGATATCACTTTTTCTCTTTTAATTGAAACTCCCACACTACGTAACTCACCTGTTTTACAGAGGGTTCGATCCTACTCAAAGATAATTTAATGAGGAAAAATACAAAAATCACGTAACTCTTACTTTTGCAACATTGGAAAACGGATCTTACAAAGCAAAGGTTCATAGCTGTGAACACAAAAATATAATTTTCTATCGCTCAAAATGTAAAACTTTTTAAAATTCATTGAAATTACTTGATTACCTATTGCGTATTTATATCTAAGAGTATTAAGTAATAAATTATAGTATGGGTATCGTAACGCATTATAACGTTATTAATATCGGTAACAGTTATTATAATCTGTTACTTTCACTGGCGAGACCGAATGCACCGTACGCTGTTCATCTCACGTACACACCTCACTACCGAATTCTTTTGAATTTCGAACGCGAGCTTAGTCACATACGCCTTGTTGTTAAAAAAGGGTCAAGATTCAATAAAGTTTACTTGACTTAAGTAATTATTTACTTAGTAAATTATTAATATTCGGGTGTCGGTTTAAATAGAATACAATTTGAGAAATAAACTTGGAAATTAAGATAAATATAGTATTTTCCTAATTAATATTGTCTATATTTCTTGTATTTATCTTTTGTAGTAAAAAATATATTCCTATGAAATTAGTTATCTGTTACCTCCTTTATTTACAGCTTTTGCGCATGCATCAACAATAAAAAAATAAATACAAATATTCGCAAAAAAACAAATAGCTACTTATTTAACATAATTGTATTAAGAAAGCCAACAAAAATGTCTAACTCACAGATTCTATATGTACCCCAATTGATAACATCCTTGGATTCAATTGTCCAATCAATGACCAAGTCCGATGTAAGTGCAGAGTCCGCACTCTAGTGATGTGCGCACACCTACCGTGTTGTTTACATATCGATGTTTTGATCACGTGGGTAAAGCATGTACGGTTAATGACCTGGTATTTTTTGCTACTGTCATTAAAATTGCAACGGAAGCAAAAAATTGAATGATGTCGAAATGTATTCTGCTATAATAAGTGCGGTAAGTATAGATTTTATATCCATACGGATTACCTAGAGTTTTTTTTAAGAACACTTATAAAAAATATAGCACAAATAAATACATAATAGTAATTTATTTATAAGTGCAATAAAACCTTACTAGAAAACCTTCTAGAAAATAAATCAAGTATCAATTAATTTAGCTGTAGTTTTCCCGCCATAAAATTATAACGACGTATTGTTTCAATTTTTACAAGTAGTTATTAAAGTAATATGAGGTGACTTTTAGGACGAGTTGAAACACCTCGTGTAACATATAAATCAATGTCAATACTACATTAGGTGATACGTGTTCCACAAGCATCTAAAGTACTTACTAAAACTGTTAAAAAACCTTCAAATATTGTTTAGAGAGAATAGAGTAGATGACTAAGTATGAAAAGTCAACAATTATTAAGTCTGCCATTTAGATAATCAAAATATAACAGACACGTATTTTTTCTTTTATCATATCAATAAAAAAATACGAAGATAAACCGCTTTAAAGTTCAGGAATGGGGGCTTGTGACGTCACGGCTAGGCACAATTTGTGCTTGGACGTGACGTCACGCAAGAATTGTACTCAGTGTATTTTCAAAATTCTTTGTTTACGGGACAAAACAAAATATACGTGTGCAATATTTTTTTACATTCTAAAAGATGGACATAAAAATAGTCATCATCCCTATCAGAGTATTCATTTCAGTAGTAATTCAAACCAAATATCACGACATACAAAATCCAGTCGCTATCTGTAATAACTATTATATTCAGTCTGCAATCAGATACTAAATATTTTGACACACTAGCCAAACATGACAATAATAAGAATAGCATGATGTGATCATCAAAACAAACACAATTCGGCAAACGATAGCCTCAGTAGCCGAGTCAAAGGTAAACAAAGCTGACCCATAGATTTCATAACGTAGTGACGTAGCTACAAATATCGATATAAAATTGTAAACTGCCAAAAAAGTTACAAAAAAAATATTTAAGACTGTCATTTATTTATACACAATTAAATCAAATATAAGAATTTTTAATTATGTAAGATTTAATTTTAGTATAGTTAGATTTTGTTCTTATATTAGATTAAATTGTGTATAAATAAAAATAAAAAATATTACTAATAAACAATAAGTAATATAATGTCCGTAAGAGACTATTGTGTCTATAATTAAATTAACCTTTGTATCGTATAGATAAATCTGTCATAGTAAATTATTTATAGCAAGCGTAAGCGATAAAGAAAGCGTGTATTGACATCAAATTCACAGTAATTATAGAAACAAACAATAGTTTTGCTGATAAATGCATCATTGTGTTTGTTGATGACTCATTATATTGGTAGTAAAACTATTGTTTAAGTATGTTGTTACTCGTTATTACGCTAAAATACCTGTCAATTTGTGTCGTTAATACAAACTGTTATGTTCTTTTACTATACCTACCTACCTTCCAATCACTCCTCTAAAACATGAACATACGCAATTCGAAATCCCCCAAAACAATACACAATAAATAATGAAACAGTGATCAAAATTCACGTAACAAAGTTTCATAAATAAATATTACAGTTTATCGACATAGCGGTACATCACTAGTCAAACCAGTATCGTATAGACGCCGGCTGTACGATCTCTGAATGCATTATCGACTAGCTCGGGCATACGACAACACTGTATTTCGTTAAAAAAACTTTTTAAATAGTTTTACATCGTAAACATTATGTTCGCGAAAGTGTGAAGTGACTCTTTGGTTTTAATAACTTTTGTTTTATTTATTTTTTTGTTTATTAAGTGAAAGTGTTTAATTTTGACAATGTCGAAATCCAGTTTTTTGATTCGGCAATCCTTGTAAGTTATTTTATTTTTCTGTTTGCATTTTAGGTACTTTTATTTTTAAGTTGGTTTAAAAAAAATACTAAGACTTAAAATTAAATATATTTTTATAGCTTTATGTAGCCGCTCCATACTTTTATTCAAGTTTTATCGTAAACTTAAATCATATACTTACTGTATATTTACCATCTTACAGTTTAAGATAATTGACATCTATTTACAGCTTTGTACAGTTAGTACAAAAATAGCACAACAACTTTATTGACAACGAACCCGAAATTCCCCAGTAAAAATAAAAATTAATTAAAAACTTTTTAAAATGAAGTTCTACAAATTGCATCAAACTCGAGGTTCCATTTTTAAACAAAAGCGTGGGAATTTAGCGTAGACAGCGAGCAGTGTGTCATAATGACATATTCTTTTTTTTATTCTCTGTAGAAGACAATTAACATTCGTATTTAAGTGTAGGATTATGGCATTGTGAAGGTAGATTGAGAATTTATTAGATTTATTATTCGAACGCTGCCAGTAATACTTTTAAGATAAATAGTTTAAATAAAATTAAAATAAATAAAAGAAAAAATGTTTTACCCCAATGGATCAGAGTCTAAATAATGTCAAGCTAAGACTAAGATTCGATCCCTGAATATCTGTTTACAAATACTATACTTTTATTTTTGGTAGTCGAATAAGGTAAATTAAATGAGGAATGCAGTTTCTTGAATGTCGTAATATTGCTCCGTTTTTAATGAAGTAATTGCATAGGAAGCGACTTCCTTTTGAACAAGGAAATATTTAACGTAATTATTTTTAGAAAATAAACAGTGACTACTTATATAGACCTAGACCGACTATATTTTAATATTTTAAAATGAATTATTTTATTTCTAAAACGAAAAAAAAATATAAAATAAAATATTTGGCAAAATACAGGTATTTCGTTTGGTTACGCTTGAGGCTATAAGCTGTTTCATAATATAGAATTAGTTTGATACATAATTAATTAGAAAGTTAATTAATACATAAAAAACCGGCCAAGTGCGAGTCGGACTCACGCATAAATAGTCAAAATTATTCATTATGTTTTATTTTTTATTAATATCCTGGCGACTGATATACACAATCTGAATTTTGAAAATCATGTTGCATATTTGACAGTTGACTGTCAACCTATTTCTGTTTATGGGATACAGGCTACAGCCCCCTAATAGATAGACGGACGAACGGCAAGACAGTGGAGGAGGCCCATTACCCTTTACAAAACCCGAAAAAAAACTAAAAATAATCTCAATTAAATCCTTTAGCTTTAGTTTAACAAACGTAGATGTATGTAGGTAATGTAATATAAAATTTATTCGCCTAAACGATTTCACGGGCTTTATAGCCTAGCCTATAAATTGATTTGTTCCAACAACTAGTAGTTTCCGCCTTCTCATTTGAATTGGTAGTCAACTGAGATCAAAGTCCACACGTAGGTAGGTTTCAATTGCGTCCTACGATCAGTCTATACAAACAAACATACATAGGTGGTGTATGTAAACAACTGCGTCTAACTTTTAAATGTCGCGTGTAAAACTAGTTTATAAGTTGCTGTACTTTTTTATCTTGATTGTTATTGTAAACAATATTTTATGCTATAAAAGTTAATAAATAAATACGTTATGCGAAATTGCTGCGAAAAAAAAATTAATTTAAAAAAAACTTTACAGATCAATCCCAAAGAAACATAACATAACATATCATCACGCTTGTATCCCCGAAGGCAAGGCAGAGGTGTACCAATGTACACCCACAGTTCGCCGATATGTTTAGGTCCCATGTAATAGGGGGTGAGCCTATTGCCACTAACCGGGCACAAAGAAAGATTTGCTAAAATCGGTTACAAAAAAACGTCTTAGTTTAGCCTGTATTGCAATTTACACCGTCTATAAAATTTCTCTCACCTTTGTTCTAAGATACAATCATGATGCTACATATAGGTACACTGTACACGGGTAAACATACAGACAAATATTTCCTCTCTTAAACCCGTAAAACTAATAATATAACTAAACAATAAATCTCTCAAGCTGCACCTGTTCTCAGCGCTTAAATCTAACTTTAGTATGATATCATTAACTCCTGCCGCTTATAACCTGCGTTGAGCTCTTTGTGGAAGTTCATGAACTAAGATTTAATTAAAACCCCACTATGGTAGAAGGTGCATTATGAAAGCTGCTCCTGACAGCACCTTATATGAAATCGACAGTTCATAAGTGTTATTTCTAATAAATATTTACCCTATCCAATGATCTGTAATGATGATTGTCCAATGATATGAAATGATTGTTACCATATCCAAAATTTTTTAACCTATGCCTATGATAAATTTACATATTTTTTTAAGGGAAATTTGCAGTTAGCCTGAGCGCAGGGTTTGACTGTTTCACCGAACTTTAATAAATTTACAATATACTCTATACTCAGTCACTTAACTGTAAGACGCTCTCAAAAATGTAACTGTTGTTCATCGAATGATTCGAACGAATACAGAATTTCAATCAGTTTAAAGACTGCCGTCTTATGTTATTTCTGTTGCTTAAAAGTGTAAATAAGAGACTGACAGACAATTAAAATCATCTATAAGTTAATTTGTTAATCAGTATTTGGGGTTAAGTATTCGTCCACTAATTGATAACTTAACCAAAAAGTTCAAGCGTATTTTATGTATTTCACTATTATTATTACCTAATAAGTGTCTATCATACATTTTCTTCGCATTGTGCATTGTTCAAGTTTGTATAGAAACCTCCTTGGAAAACATAGATTTAACGTAAACCTTGGCACACTGGCCGAAACGCGATTTATATACTATTGTGAAGTTTTAAAATACATGCATATTTCTCAGTAAATGGAACAAAGGATATTCACATTTGGTGCCTAATGTGCTACATAAGGTGCATACAACTACAAAAAATATAGAGTAAACATTTTAAATGCTCTAAACAACCCTCGAAAGTTGTAAAAAGAGAGATAGTTTTAGTGCTTATTTTCATTTTTGAAGATCAGTGGAAGACAATTTTTAATAAATTTTATGTTTCTTATTCGCATGAAAATGTTGACTTCTGCAGAAAAAAGTCGGTTAATAATTTCTGATGAAAACAATTAGTAGTAACAGATAAATCAATTGCTATTACATTACATTTTAATCCTATTTATTTTCTAGATACATGCACTCAGCTTAACTCTTACTAGTCGAATCAATCATACACTTTCTAATCCTAAAACAAAGTAGGTAACGTCTGAATAAATTTCGGAACAGTTATTTCAATTGAACATTCACTAATCCATATAGGTTACATGTCTGACTTCCAAATAAATTATCAAAACAAAACACGTCAGACATATGCAAAAATATTTACGACTACGTAATATCAGACAACGATAAAACCAGTTTAAAATCGCGATGAATAAACCGCTTCCTTATAAAAAAGCTAAATAAATTCGAAACGTAAATCTTACGTCAAATAATAATATAATAATAATATAATAATATTCCGGGACATCTCACACACGGTTGACTGATCCCAAGCTAAGCAGAGCTTGTGTTATGGTAACCAGACAACTGATAAACATACGTATATATTTCTAAATAAATACATATTATAGATAAATTACACCCAGACACCGAACAAATGATCGTGCTCATCACACAAACATTTGTGCCGGGTGGGAATCGAACCCACGACCTCCGGTATAGCAGTCAGGGTCTCTAACCACTAGACCAACAGGCCCGTCAAAATTCGCAATACTTCCTCATACACAATATACATTGACGGCTAAGTACCACAGTTATGCAAATGATCTCTATAACGGCTAACTGCACCAGTAATTGATACTCACACTTTACATCGTCGCAATTTATATTATTGACCTTGAACTTCGCACGTAGGTGCATTTGTATCAAGTTCGCATTTAATATCCCGTCGCATTCCTTCTTGGCAAATTCTCTTTCAAAATCTAAAGGACCTATGCTACACGTTGAGTTACTAATAACAAACTTTATTGCTTCTCTATAAGGTTGAATTTAAAAGGTTTTGAGCGAAATTAAAACACGCACTCAAAGTTAAAACAAAACAAAAGGTGAGCGTCGTAAACGAACCGACATTTAAAAAATGTGACTCATAAAGTTCTGTTATAAATGTTTATAAGTTAACATAGCTACAGACAGGCAACACACAGAACTTATAACAAAAATTGCAATTATCAAATCTAATTCAAACGCTACTTACTCATCATGTTTTTCAAATACGTAACATAACATATCATCACGCCTGTATCCCCGAAGGGTTAGGCAGAGGTGTACCAATGTACACCCACAGTTCGCCGATATGTTTAGGTCCCATGTAATAGGGGGCGAGCCTATTGCCACTAACCGGGCACAAATCCAAACTCCGATCTGCTACTGAGAATTTCATAGAAAAACCTAATAACACCTTGGTCGACCTAGGAATCGAACCCAAGACCTCTAGGGTAGCAGTCGCGCTTAGCGCCACTAGGCCAACGAGGCAGTTTCAAATACGCATCGAACAAAATACGATCAAACTAACATTTAAATATTCTTACTTTCTGTAAGTACTCATTTAAAGCGCCTATTATTAAAAGTGTTAGTTTATTTCCGAAGGAACTTCAATTAAAAACATAAAAATACTTCTCTCCGTTATTATAAATACAGTGACATACAAAAAAAAATACCAAAATGGAAATTTTAATGTTTTTTCATTTACCACAAGTAAGGCCACGGTAATTAAATCCATAATTACTGTAGGTTCGATCCAGTTTCTGTTTTACAACTAATAAAATATTCAATAAATAAAGGACTATAAAATACGACAGACTGAGTATAACAAAACTGCGCTGTGCTTTACCCAACTGTAAAGGAAGGGTAATATTCTATGTTTGCAAAGTTCTTCTTCGCCTTGTGTCTTGCAAACGACTGGATGGATGTCGAAAGTTAAGATATCGTTAGACTCGTTTTTAAATCTCAAGTATGAACTAGATACATGGGTGGGGTAAATAATTTATTTTACACATATTAAAAAATCTGGGAGTTGAAATCGCTAATCCACAAATGAGCAAGCGTGTTGATCAATGCTCGTGCTTTCTCTATATGAGAAGAGGACTGTGCCCAGCAGTGGGAAGTCATTCTGGTATTATATTATTATTATTACAAAGTAGCGACTTCAATGTTATTGATAGGCAAAAAAATATTAGATCGGTCCACAATTGCTCTAGATATCGCACGACAACATAAAGACGAATTGACGACCTCCTCCATTGTAATCCAAGTCAGTTGAAGAAACCGTTCATCTCTTTAGATTTGTTCCCCGTTTCCATAACTAAACCAGCTTTCCACCCACCAGGTTCCACCGCCAACGACGGCACATCGCCGGCTCCTCATCCCAGCAGACGTCAACATCGCCGCAGCGGAGTAATGTGGCCGCTCCGAAGCTGGTGGCAGCTGTTAGACCCTTTAATGACATCCCGGGGCCAATAGCGTTGCCGATGCTGAGGCATTCTGCGCATGTGCTGCCGAGGATTGGTGAGTCTACTTCGGTCCTTTTAATGCAAAAAGAATGATGTTAAGACTTTGTTCTGTGTATTTATATGTGCCATCGTGGCTTCTAAGCGGATGGACCGATTGTGATACAGTTTTTGTTTGAAAGCTGGCGTGATCTAAATGGTTCTTAGGTATAATTTATGAATGTTGTTACGTACTTTGAAAAATATAGCTTATTTACTAAATTTCATGGAGGTGCTGTAAATTTTTGACCTAACCACGACATTCCAACATTAGTCTTCCCAATTATGTTTAACTAAAACTTGTTTATTAGTGTCGCATATCATCATAAGCACTTATGTACCACGAACCCGGTGTATATTCTTTATCCTTTGCCTAATAGTTAAAACAAACTTTTTTTGCAAAGCATTCATCTAATAATTTAAAAGAGGAACTCCGTCAGAATTGGCCCACGCTCTCTCGCATATTTTCGTAACGAACTCGTAGTAAGCAGAATCCTTATCGCTGTAATGTGCAATAGCAACATAGTTCAAAGGTCAAGTATGTAACTAGTAGCTACTAGTAGTAGGTTAGTTATACTGATAAACTTTTCGCCTTCGACACCATAATAACCTATATAATATGCCTCTATGCCCCCGGGCGGGAAAATAAAACCATTGCCAATGTTTACGTTAGGCGTATTTAGTACCTTATTCTGATTTTTTTGTCTAAGAAAATCATAGTAGGAAGTTTAAAATCCTTGTAAATTGTTGCTAATATGAAAACCTTTGAATTATGATATAACACGAAAATTGTGTTTTTTTATATATTTATTTAAAAACAGATTCCTTATAACGCACATGGGTTACATAAATGACCATAAATAAATAACACAAAACAAAAAAGTTTTTTAAAATTAATAAAAAAAAATCTCTTTTTTATCTTGCAATAATAACAAATCAATTAGCTATCGAGTCGCTAACCAAGTCTAGTCAAAACAGCCGTCACAGAGTTATTAAACCTCTGTAATGCGGTTATAACATAATTACTGTGCGGTCAGCATTCCTGTTAAAGCTATAATTAACTTATTACGTGTATTTGTAATTAGTATTTAATTATAGTGTCCAATCAGTTAGCGTTAGTGCCGCCCGAATCAAACGCAAACTAATATGATTTGGAATTAGTTTTGTTTTTTTTTTTTTAATAATTTTTTGTACTCTATTTTTTATGGATGGATGAATTTTGATGGAATTGGGCACACCAACAGTTTATAATCTCGATCAAGTCAGGGTAATTCTGATCCGGATAAGTTAATAAAAAATAAATCTCGGGCGGTCTAGTCCTGCTCTTATCTAATATTTTAGTAACTTTTGCACGAAACCAAACCGAACTTCAATTATTTTTACGGAATAAAATTTAATTGAAGTTTCAAGTCACCATACTTAATGAACTAAGAATTAACGTCCAGCAACTTTATGTCTAAAAATAAAACACAATCCCAATACCCGTTTTATGTGAGCCGGAGTGTTTGCGTCCTTATACGGTGAAATGCGCAAACGCACCCGCACTCGCGCCCCGCCGCCGCCCCGCCCGCGCCCCGCCGCACAGTATACCCAGATTGAAAATGAGTGGACAGAGGCAACCAAGTTGGAATATCGCTGCGATTTTATACATATACTTTGGATGGCTATGAAAATATCACACATTTTTTTGTACCAAACGATTCCTCGCGCGACCGCAGGTGGTTGCCTGGTTGTTTTTTTTTTTGAGTAAGAGGATGATGAAAAAAATAAAACGTGAATTGCGCCATACAAAAAAAAATTTTTTTTTTTCAACCCAATTATCAAAATATTACAAGATAACACACATAAAAAAAACTTTGTTGCCTATGTCCAGATTGTCCACTCAATTTCAATCTGGGTCTACAGTGAGCCGACGCGACGCGGCGACGCGCGACGCACCGCCAGACTTCCGTTGTAAATTGCAATTTAAGATGATTACTTTCGTTTTATCACTCTCGTTGTATGTAGTTCTATTTTCTTGTATAATCAAGCTGGTTGAGTATGAAGACTGGTTCTTTTATGACTTTGACCAGTAGAAATTTATTTTGTTTTAAGAGTTCTTACTCTTTACACTCAGGTATTTACCAACACACATATATACTGAGAAAAAATATCCTAAAGCAAGTGTGTTTTATACAGCGCCTATATGAAATCGAGAAAGTCAAGAGTGATGATTTCCAAGAAGGATTTGTACTTTATAAAATGAGTATTTTTAAAATATACACTACTTAGCTCGTATGTCCGAAAAAAACATCAGCTATAATTAAAAATAAATACCAATTATCTTTAATTCAATCTTCACAAGTTATAAACTTAAAACGTCAGCAATAAGTTCGCAACACGATTCATCGGCAATTTCGCGCCGCAGAGTAAATGAGACACATTAAATTTCATTAACGGCTTGAACCACGAGTCCACGACTAATGTTTGTTAATAAAACACTAGACTAACGCTCGGAGAAATGTATCGTTGACACCGATAATATATAGAAACTCTAAGAATATGAGAAACTACAGAGTGCACCTATCAGGGTATGAATCGTAAACAGTAGTATGAACTAGTTTTGTCTTAACAATGGTATCAAAACGGAAAGCGCTGCTAAATTAAACTACCTCAAACCCTAATAATATCGGAATCATCGATATTTTCGCTAGAACAGCTGACGTTGTCCGCAAAAATATCAGTTAATGTATGTATCACATATTTACATTACAGACAAAATGTGGTCACGCTCGGCGCAATGAATGGGCTTTTATTGATACTCGCACTCTATAGTATTAACTTTTTTAAGCTCTATATAGAAACCACTCTCACACTTAATACCGACTTAGTACCTAGTGATCTTAGCTGCATTTATTTTTAGAAGCCTTCTGAGAAGGAACTTACGTTTACTAGACAAGTGACATTTCTATAAGCGTGGAGCTGATCGAAATGCTCGTATTTGTAGAAGTGACGATGAAACTTCATTTCGATAAATGAAGTTTCATCGTTCAATGTCATTTAAGTGATTTCTGTCATCGCAGCCACTTAGCTAAAGGGACTCATGTTGGAAATGGCCTTGGGTAGCACTATTCTCTTGTTTTTTAGCTAACGATTAAATAATATTCTTGTAGATAAGGCACGTACTAGTATGTATTAAACTGTTTGCGCATGTTATGCTGAGATGCCTATCATACCTAGGAAGAGCTATGTCAAGGATAATACATGTATTACAATTAACAATAGTCGGAAATCCCACGATTAAGTCCTTTTCAAGGATACAAGTCATTGTTCAGGTTTCAGACTTAGTAACCTGGTAACCAAGCTTTTATTCACATTGGCTCGATCAGGCTCGCCCCCTATTACATGGGACCTAAACATACCGGCGAACTGTGGGTGTACTACATTGGTACACCTCTGTTTTTCGATCACAGACTATGCCGTGATGAGGTGACAGACGGACAGAAATCCTAGTAAAAACTGATGATCAATGCTCGTTCCTTGTCTACACATATGAAAATCATTTGCGAGTTACAGGCTGATTTTATACGTCAAATAATTGATAAGCTAGCGTGGTGGTCAATGCTCGTGCCTTCTCTATATGGGAAGAGGCCTGTGCCCAGCAGTGGGACGTTTATAGGCTGGATTATTATTATTATTATAATGAACATTATGTTACATGACGTTAATATAATTAATATTAGATGCATTAGGTTTAGCTTGAAATAAAATCTTTCCAACTTCAATACTATCGTAATCCGTAAGTTGGTACCTAAACCACGCCTTGGCTAAGTACACAAAGGGCTATAAAAGCTAAGCACTATAAATCTAGCCAGCCAGACTCACTTTCGCTAGTCCTAATATAGACTGGAACCTACTTTCATTCCGGTTTATATCGTTTACGCCAGTTTATTGATTCTACTTGTTCACGATACAGAAGCCGTTTTCTATATAGGGAATAGATGAAGACTATAAAAATATCCTATAATATTATTTGGGATGGATGATAAATAAAATGAGATGATCAGTATTCGACCAATGGAAATTCTCGTGACTGTTTTCTAGCGTTTGGACGCTTTCTTCTTTCATTTCACTATATTATTTTTTGACTATCGACATCGAATATCGTTGCTAAGTTGCTAATGTTCCAGGAGATTCCTATAATTCAATCAATTATTACCGGCAAACGAATGTCAAAGAGAACAAAAGAAAAACACTAAGTTTGGATAAACATTTTCATATTTTTGGAACTGATTTACGTATTTAGCCTTGGCGCAGGATTAGACAGCTTCACCGGACTTAGGACAAACGTCTTTCCCAACTCTTCCATCACGTTGATTTTATCAAATTCCAGAATATCTAATGCCATTATGTCCTGCAGGAAGCTACCACCACACCGTCGGGCTGGGCTTGTTGGAGGGCCTCCGCGACAAGTACGGCGACCTCGTGCGTCTCGCGAAGGCGTCCCGGACGCGGCCCGTGCTGTACGTGTTCGACCCTGAGATGATGAGAGAGGTAAATAGAACCTTTCTAGAATTATCTAGAATATTTGCGGAAAGAGAAGTCTTGGGATTGAAGGCGCTGCATTTAGGACAACAGCACCAAAGCATTCATACTGCAGCATCAACTGTAAATAAACTGTGTGTGTGTGTGTGATGGTAGATACTCGTATACGTGTATAAATTTACTTCAGGCGCAATTAACAAACCCCTTTTTGACTTAATAAGACACACCAAATAAATATGTTATAAATTTGGCGTGTCTTTGTGTCGCATCGTAGCTCCTAAACTAATTAATCGATTATGATGCAGTTACTATTGTTTGCTACTCGTTCACATTTTAATTGAAGTATATTTACCCACCTATAACTCCGAGGATCAATAATTAACACGTGTATACCGACGGGAAGTACCTATCTACGAGTAGTTTCAACTACAATGAATGGTAAGTCCCCATCATCCATAGCTTCTATACTACGCAGCATGTGCAGTGTGCATGCATCTACCTCATGGTACACGTTACATCATAAATTACGTTATTTATGTCATTTTTAATATGCATGAACTCTGAGTCAGTATGCGACGAACTGCGCATTTATTTGTTGCCATTTTTATGGTTCTGCTATTTTTATCGCGGCTATTATTAGGTGTAATGTTAGGTTACTTAAAGTTTTAATAGAATTTGCAGAATAACTTTATTCAGATGTTTTACAAAATATTAAGCAAGTAATTGTTAGTAAGTGAACAGTACGTTTAATGTTGGTATTTGTAACTGAAATATGTTATTTAAATTGATCATCGCAAATATGATTTTAATCAGGGTACATAATCGATTTAAAACACAAACCATCTAAATAAACAAGTTAAGTTTAGGTTTGCATGTCATGTGTGCAAATTGAACTAGGCTACAAAACTACCGGTTTTAAAACAGTATTCTGTAACAAATCAACAACTAACAGTTAGTTAAGCGCCCAGTTACACAGTCTTGAACTGCACAATATTCAAAATATCTGTCAAGTGCGAGTCGGTATCACATACGAATGGTTCCGTACCAGATAATTATTTTCTAATTTATTCAGTATTGTTATTATTTGTTGTTATAGCCGCAAACTGAAATACACATTTAGTAAACATTTGAACTCTCTACTTAATACTATTTCTGAAATACAGCCCGCAGAGAAAATAGGAAGATGAACAGTAGAGGCATAGTAATAGCACAAGAAAATCCCGTGGTAACGAAAAGGTTCTGTAACTTTCGTGTACAGAACCCTAATATCGGATGAATAACCGTCTTAAACTTTCCTTTTTTAATTAATACAGAGATCTTAATCTCACTAGCGATATAATCGTTGAAGACAAATATGACGTGTTCTGAGCTCTTTCTGCAGTTATTTACTTTCGTTAATACCAAAGTGTCAGTTACACAGTTAAGACATTCGGTTAAAGAATTTTAAGTGCAATTTCTTGTGCAATTATGCATAATATGTTGATTTGGTTTATGTAAATATTGAGATATTTTATTAGAGATTTTTTAAGTAACACTTTAAAGTGACTTACCAAGTGACATTTGCGCAAATTTTTAGCACTATTCTAGGTCACTTATCTAGCGGTAGTTACTAACTTACTTTCAAATATTGGTTTCTTAGGTTTACGCGAATGTTAGACATTGAAATAAAACTACTTTTTACGGATTTTTTCGCGGTTTGTATTTAGATTTTAGGTCCCGACGTTTCGACACCTTTGCAGGTATCATGGTTCAGTTCATCAGTTATCATGGGACGTGAAACACCGCCGCTCAACGAAGTCTGCAGTCGCCGAACATGCTGAAGGCTCCAACCATTATATTAGATTTGACCAACCACAGATACTCGCTAAAGAGCCCAAATTCCTACCTAGGATGTTTCGCGAGGCTATTAAGATTAAAAAACACCCTAATTTCAATAGAGAAGATGGCTAGAAGATATCACCTACTTGGGACCCAATAATACATAAACTCAAGGCCAAACCCAAGAGCAGCGCTGCAAGACATCATGACACAGTGAGCTCATATTGCGTAGGTCGGAACTCAAATAATTAGTTAAAATATGAAGGTAGAACGAGCAACATCCACTGTCAAGACGAACGCCATCTCAGTCTGCCCGTGACCATGATACCTGCAAAGGTGTCGAAACGTCGCGACCTAAAATCTAAATACAAACCGCGAAAAAATCTGTAAAAAGTAGTTTTATTACTTTCAAATGTTCCGTAATCGTCACATAAATTAAACAATATTTTTTTTGATATTATTATATATTAATTAGATTCTTATTTATCCAATGTAATAAAATAACCAAAAGACACAAATAAAATTTGCAATAATAAGAAGGAAATGCAAAAACTTTATTTATTTACAATTATCTATCAAAACTGATCTATGAATAGTTCAAAATAAACATCAATACATAATCCAGTTTAAAGTAGGTGCTATCTTTAGTTACATAATTATTTTGTACACAAATATAAATCAAATAATAATATTAAACGACAAAATAATCTATGACGCACGCTAAGGTCACAATAATTAAACAGACTATCGATACTACATATTATCTTACAAAAATAATGTTTAAGCTACTTTATTAAAAAAGAACCTAATAATTATTATTATGAATAATTATTACTGCTATCTTGTATCACGTGATAATGAGAGATAGAAAATCTAGATTGAACTTAGGTACGTCGAACATATTGAAAACAAACTCACCAAGCAAAATCGACGTAACGAAAAAAAACAATAATCTGGTATCAACCGAAATAAGGAAAGAAAACCGAAATCATTTCAATTGTTTTCAAAAACGAAAAATAATTAAAAAGTCACACGCTCAGTCGACAGCGATGTGGATGAATTTTTTTATGCCTTATTTTAGTTCTGCGTTATATTTTTTCTGATTTATTGAGTAGCCTTATTTTTTTAATTATTGTAAAAATTTTAAGTTTAATTTCTAAAATAAATAAATCCATTAAAAAGTTGTCGTTTAAAACACATATATTCATGTCTGCAAAGAAATCATCGTAAGCGTATTATTATTACTATAAAGATAAACGTAAACAGACATATAAACTGTACGATTATAAACATCTTATAAACTTTAATCAGTATCGATCGAAAGTATTCTAAATTAACAATTATATCTTGACATATTTTGATTGATATCTCAAAGTAAGTTATACCTTTTTATCAAAACAGTAAGTAATCAAAAGCTACCGTATAAAACTGGATAAAGTATTGCTAATAACACAATAACAATTGACAATCTCTTGCGATTATTTTTATGAATGGTAATCCTATCTAAGCCCTCTTACGCACTTGCGGTTAACCGCGGGGGCGGCTAGCCGCGCGGTCCAATTAAATATGCAACCGCTTGGTGGTTAAGTGCGTACAATCACAAGCGGTTGCATATATAAAAACTGGAAATGCGGCTAACCGCGCGTTAACCGCAAGTGCGTAAGAGGGATAAGTAGCCAAACGTATCAGTTAGTAAATCATCTGCCGTTCACGTGTAATATTGTTTATTTAGACTAAATCGTTTTGACATGCAAATACTTAGTGTATGTTTAAAAATTAAGACTAAGCTAAAAATATGTTCAGTCGTCAGTGCAACAACATATTTTTCGTTCATTGTTATACAAATACCTAGAAGTGGTTTTGTGTTCCTTTTGACTGTAAAATGTACCTAAAATTCATTAATATATTAATTTAAGAGCTTTTTAATGAAATAGTATTAATTTCAATCATCAAGATATATTTTTAATTTTTATTATCGAATTCATAATATTCATAATATCGAAATTCACACATACCTAGTCCCTAATTTCTATCTAAGAAATGAGTGTTTAATTTAGCTTGTGCAAATATTAAGTTTTAATTTGTAGATCGGACACCAGCGTAATCTTTATAGATTCTTTCTTTGTATGTTCTAAGTAGCGATTGTCAAATATTCACAGACATACCTTAGTGCTTGCAAGCAATTTAGTATTGCTATAAATATTTAAGACTTTAACAACATAATCGCTCACGGGCTCATCAGTCGTCAACCTCGTGAACCGCGAATGTAATAAACTAACTGAATTATAATTATCTAAGAAACAGGTCCTTATCAGATTAACATACATCCTTGAATGATTTTACGACATTTTTAGTATGCACATGTGTGCTAAGTAGCCAATATATTTAACACTTATTGAGCAATGTACTTGGCATTCAGTTTTTTAAGTATAGTTTCGTACATGTAGTGTTTTTTTTTTTAGTTATTTGATTATTTATGCCACGTTATAATGAATTAACACGGTTTTTTATTTCCCCGTAAACATCGAGAAAAACTGACATGGGTCAGAAAAGCATTCACTCAGCGGCTGGACCATAATCTTTATACGTAAAAGCATGTCAGAAAATGACATATTATCACATTGATCTAATACAGACTTCAGTATCTTAGAATTATATAATTAAAACTAAACTGATTATCTCAAAAAACATACATTTGACAGGTTACATAATCTGCCTTTTCATTATATGATCCTTATAATCTAATTATCTTATGTAACTTTACAATTACGTAACTACCGACAATAAAATCTGCAACAATAAAATATTTTGACGAATTACCATCCAAGCAAAACACATAACGGGTTTGTTGACGTCTGTCACTGATCACTCTATCACACCGTGCTGGCTATTTACAAACAATTTACGACGTTCGCGATAATGTGGGTCAACTTAATTGACTTGCAAATTGTACAAAATAATTTGGAAGTACGAATACATGTTTATTTATTTAAAGTAACGTATTAATTTGCCTTTTTATGTAGCCTTACTACCGTCTTGTAGGACGATGACCGGTTTGATCTTGTTTACTTTCAAGTCTAGATTTTAATATTCTTTCCGCAATAACTGCATGTATATTAAGTCGCTTATCCTATCAGATGTTGTAATTTCTTCACACAACCCACATTACTATTTATTAAAAATATACCCTTTTTAAAAATTACCCCAATTACCCTTAATACGGGGTAATGAACAAATCAGATAATGAAGATCTATCTATGTAAAAACTTAGAACAATAATCCTTAATCATGTTCATTCCGACACGACAATTTACTTAAACAACAAACACAGAAAGCAATTAAAAATACAATGACAACAACTCTTTAACGACTCCTAATAAATATTAATCGGTAAATAAAAACCGTGTTACGTAACGGTGTGACGATCGGTCAGCCACGACCCGAGCACGTGCCGTGTTGACTTATCTCAATTTATGTGTCATTGTTCCGCAAGCAACGCTTGTTTGGTACATAGTGCGGTAGCTTCCTATGTATTGTTTGTTTATTCTCAAAGGATTGGTAGACGGAAGTCATTGTAGGTCAGATGTTAAAAATCATTTTTGATAGCATATTACCCTACATATTACATTGCTCTGTGTAGCGAATCACTCATATGTCTAAATAATCGTTTGGTTTCATGGGTACTATACATACATACAGCCTCAGTAAATTACAGTATTTTTAAATGTGGCTAAACATTGGGTACGTTCATCACCATCATCATCCCCTTCCCACAGCCCTTCTTATCCCATCGCTCTCATCGCCTCTCAGTTTTCAGTGCCATTCTCTATTCTCCTGTGACAGTCTCGTTCAGTATCGTTCCGAAATGCTTATCAAGAGGTCGTTGTGAATATGAGACAAATAAATCGCGATAGAACAGTTGTGGCTTTATAAATACATACCCCGTATTGGTCAGTTTACACTGGAAACCGACCCCAAAACAATTTAGTAAAAGGATAGGCATCAGAAGACTTATTCCAAAGAACATCCCAAAACCTTAAAAATCGTGTTCTACTAACAAAACCTTTTCATTGTCACAGGTATATGAAAGCTACGCCACGGAGCCTCCGCGCTTTGAGAAGTCCCCGCTGTGTGAACACAGGAAGGGCGTGGGACATTGTCCAGTGCACGGGTATGTACCATTAATGGGCATTACATTAAATGTCCTTAAAGTAATGAAAAACTGACAAAAAAGGTTTGAAGCTTGTTCGCAAGAAAATAAATTGGAGAGAGCGCAGACAAGACATTGCGACTACGTATGTCGTTGAACAGAACATCGTTTTAGAAAAAAAAACTCTTTAAAAATCGCTGTTCAAACAGTCTTGGTAAAAGTTTAAGGATTTAAGTTACGGTACATGATCGTAATAGCTTTGATAAACATAGAACATTCACTTTCAAAATCACTGCCTGAATTCGAAAGTCGAAATATACAAAATGTCTTATTTCGACTGGCCTGTTGGTTTAGTGATTAGTGACCCTGATTGGTAATCCGGAGGTCGCGGGTTCGATTTCCATCAGGACCAAATCGTTGTGTGATGAACGTGATCATTTGTTATATATTTAGCAAGGAAGAAGTATGTTTATCAGTTGTACAGTTCCCATATATAGGCTCTGCTTAGTTTGGGAGTGAGTTGTCTCAAGATATTGTTCTTATATTATGTTATGAAAGTACAGTTCTCTCATAATAAACGGCAGCGTGTTTAAATAACATTTTATAATACTCAGTCAATTGTAAGGCATGCATAACAGGAAAAGAAACCGCAAGTGCATAATATTATAACAATAACAATTGATTATAGACCATTAAAAATGTCAACAATTCAACCACTGTGTAATAAAACAATCATTGTTAAGAAAGAAAGAGATAGTGCTATCTATCTGTATAGACCCATCTCTTTTTGTCGCTGAACAATTCCGTTCCGAAAACGTCAGGCAGTTTTAAAACATTTGTCATTTGTTTTTATTAAGCGTACAATGGAATGTATTTCCATTGGCTCGTCCGTCAAACATTGTCTTTGTTCAAGACGTGTGAACCATAATAATAATATGAATCTTGTTATGACTATTGATTCTTTGAATGGAAGTATAAAAATATTTCTCAAAACTTGGTTAGTCAGCTTGGTATGTCAATTACAGTGCATGCAGTTGGAAATGTAATGAAAGCTGTTATGAATATTTTTTACCTTTGATGTCATAGAGAATAGGCGTTTACTACTTTGCTAGAAATATTATTAGTTGAGAAAATGATAAAAACTCCCAAAATAAAATAGCAAAAAAACTGACAACTTTGTTCTTCAACCGTGATTATGTCCGATGTAATAAATACATATAGGAATATCCAAATGTAATTAATACTAACTTCATATATTTATTAACAAACTTTATGTTTACTCAACACTAATTATGTATTTATTTCCAGAGATGAAACCAAAGCAATATGGGCGGCCATTCGCGCCCTGCTGCAGGACGGCAGTCTGCTCAGAAGCTACGACAAAGTATTCGACGATATTGCTGCTGATGCGACAAGAAGGTAACTAACGCTCAACACACTTTGAAATTCTTGGTGAAAATACAAAAATATATATATACAGGCAGTACATAGAATCTCCTCCTTTCTGACGGTCGGTTAGACTGTCAATTTCGGAAAATAGCAGTAGCATATTATGTAGTGTTTTTGTTGATAAGATTTAACTGAATGATACCCAATATTTAACAGGAATAACTTTCATCATTTTTTTTTTATCCTGTTTTAAAAATTTTCCCAGACAGTTATATTTCTATTTTATCTACTAACAACTTCCATTTACTGTCTCAATTATCCTATAAATGTTTAATGCGTTTTCCTCACAGATTAGGAGACCTACGACACGCTGAGAACGCCTTAAACGAGGAAATGGAGACGGAGATCTACCGGTGGGCCATCGAGACCATCGGGGTCATGATCTTCGGAATCCGGCTCGGATGCCTGGACGGCGCCGTGCATATACCCACACCTGATAACCAGTAAGTCGATACAACCTGTAACAAATATGGGATCTTAGTTTTACTTTGAAACTTCTTTATTAGAAGGTTTTAAAGATGTGTTCATAATTTTCTAAAAGATTAACTTCGCAAATGCCTCTAGTATGAACGAGAAGAAACTAGAATAAGTTATCTAATTAAGTTGTTTATGAACTCTATGAAGTTCCTACTGATTAATTTCTTAGGGTGCGTCCAGATCTGAACTCATATTTTAGATTTAACAAAAAAATAATAATTTCACATGATTATGGAACGAACAATAACAGCAACTACACAAACTGGACAATAAGTTACGAGCCACACAGCAAATTCTCCTTTTTTCCTATTCACCCTTAAGTATTGTAACCCAAAAACAATTGATCAATCTTTTTTCTTTCCATAGAAAACCAGAGAAGACCTCCCTCGACGATGAGATCCACGACCTGTGCTCCCTCTCCAAGCGGTCACTGGAGGAGCTGACGCCGGCCGAGCGCCTGGTACGGTGCAGCCGCGACATCGCCGACGGCAGCTACCAGGTCCGCAGCGAAGCCACCCTCAACCCTGAGAACCCCACCTTCAATAGAGCTCTGAAGACCTTTGACAGACATTTTAGGTAAGTTCTTTTTTACGCTGTGAAAAATCAGGCTCTTTGACTAGAACAAGTCGTACTGATTGACTTTGCGTGGATAGAGGGTCATCCAAAAAAATGCTGTGACCTCTCTGACTTCGGCAACATTGATTCCGAACAATATAAATTGATTTTTGAGAGTCGTTAAGTCATTACAGTTATGGCGACCAGTCCTTACCAGTCCTTTCAAAGGATAATGGAAAGTGAAAGTCGACCTTCATAACTTAAAAAGGGTGTACACATCAAAAAGGCCTATGTAAAGCCTGATATTCTACTGAATCTGGTTAGAAAGGACCCTAACATAGCTGGGAAAAGGCTAGGTAGATGTCTTGAGGAAACGTCAAACATAAACTAACGCAGAATTTGAAAAAAAAAACTTCTGATCAATGATAAAATGAATTGGTTTTGGGTAAAAGACAGACTATTTCATCTCATCAAAATCCCCTTCATACAGTATGCACAGATTACTTAGACGATCAAATTAATGGACCACCGCTAATGTATACACAGGGGACACACAACACATACATAGTCAAAGTACGACCAGTTTGCGAGTTGGAAAATGCACTCGCGTTAATGAGAAATTCCTTACTCGAGAAACAATAAAAAACTTTCTCAATACAGGATTAATGACTCAACAAACAAAAAGGATAACAGCATAGTTAATTAACATTAAATAATACAATACCGCTATAAACTGAACAAAAAGCAGATGTTTTAAGTCCCAAGTAACGATGTTGGCATTTTGTACTTACCGTATTTTAACCTAAGTACCGTGACCAAGGACATACGATGGAAATTAGGCTGAACCATTACATAAATGAGACTATTAAACTAAGCCGAGTGAGGGGAAGACTCTTGTACTTTTTGCAATAAAAGTCCTGCTTTGGTTTATGGCTGCCGTTTTTACAGCGGTTGATTCGAGTTTTGTATCAGCCTTGTGAAGTTTCAACGTCGAATATTTCTTAATAAGCCTAAGATCAAAATTAAGAGCTCTTATTCCCGAGTATTTTATTAAAAATGCTTATTATAATGTATTAATGTGCTTTAAGGGAAGTAAGTAGTTACCTAATCGTCGTCAGTTAATGACCCATTAATTTTTAAAAGCTCTTGATGGTCGAAAGCTTAACCGAAGTACTTTGGTACTTCGTCCCGTGTATCGAAGCTCAAAGTATGCCTCAAAGGACCAAATACTTTGACCTATTTAAAAAGAGGAGGTTCTTAATTGTTCAATGTTTGTCTTTTTGTATACCTATGAATTTATTTCGCAGTAAATCCGAAAATTGTAGGTCAATTTCAGAAATATTTTTTGGTAACTTTAGGGAACCTATATCTTAGAGATCTTTCCATATTATATATTCACCGATATTCTTTTTTACTTCAATGTATATACCAACTTATTCATTTTTATAAACATTTGTGACTATATCAATACCCTTTCTTTCCACAGTCTTACGGAACACTTCCTGATCCGAGCGCTGCACTCGCTAAGCTCCGGAGAGTTGAGGCCGGAACAGGTGCTGCTGGACAAGCTGCGGCCGCTGCAGAGGCGGATCTTGCCGCTTGCTGCCGATATATTATTGGCTGGAGTTGATCCTGTGAGTATTCCTTACTATTTGATCCGAGCGCTACACTCGCTGAGCTCCGGAGAGTTGAGGCCGGAACAGGTGCTGCTGGACAAGCTGCGGCCGCTGCAGAGGCGGATCCTGCCGCTTGCTGCCGATATATTATTGGCTGGAGTTGATCCTGTGAGTATTCCTTACTATTTGATCCGAGCGCTACACTCGCTGAGCTCCGGAGAGTTGAGGCCGGAACAGGTGCTGCTGGACAAGCTGCGGCCGCTGCAGAGGCGGATCCTGCCGCTTGCTGCCGATATATTATTGGCTGGAGTTGATCCTGTGAGTATTCCTTACTATTTGATCCGAGCGCTACACTCGCTGAGCTCCGGAGAGTTGAGGCCGGAACAGGTGCTGCTGGACAAGCTACGGCCGCTGCAGAGGCGGATCCTGCCGCTTGCTGCCGATATATTACTGGCTGGAGTTGATCCTGTGAGTATTTCTTACTATTTGATCCGAGCGCTGCACTCGCTGAGCTCCGGAGAGTTGAGGCCGGAACAGGTGCTGCTGGACAAGCTACGGCCGCTGCAGAGGCGGATCCTGCCGCTAGCTGCCGATATATTATTGGCTGGAGTTGATCCTGTGAGTATTCCTTACTATTTGATACTTTGTTTGAGATGGGAACTTCTTTTATCATCATAACGTATGAGGTAAAAAGTTATCTTTGTGGTAATAAATAATTTTTCGGCAACTTTAATGCAAGTAGACTAAAATTATTTTTGCAACTAGGTCGAGGTAATTTCGTTATTATAAGTTCACACTAGTTCGCACCCACTTCACCCCTAACCACTAAGCCGTATCCATTTCTAGACTTGTCATTATATTAAGAACCTATGTCTATTTTTGCAGTGCGGATCAAATTGTAAGATTAAACTCACCAAAGATGAAGTTTTCATGATCTCATAAAAAGGAATGATTATATTATACAACCTAATTACCATAAAATTAAGCCAATTTTCTGATCGGAGCATTGATTGGCAACACATAATGTATCACGAATCACTTAATTGATCACGAACGTGAAAATATTTAACCATAGCAAACAGTAACATATCACATTATTCTAGGAAATGAAACCTGATATTATTGGTCACGAGAAATAATCTTGAAACCCAATAAATTATATAAAATAACATTTTCTGTGGTTATTTTTATCGACCGTCTTCTTAGATAATTAATCAATCAAAACTTAGGAAAGACGATGTTTTAAGATGAAATCTGAGGCGAGATTTAAGGCATAATTCAGAACTTTCGAAAAAGCTTTTCATCTTTCCTTATGAAATGTATTAAAGTAAACTTGGGATAAATACATAATAGATAAGTAAACAAAAGTGTTTGAACGTTTTAAAACGTTTACTTAGGACTTGATTTTATTGAAACCGATAAAGTAAATCTTATTAGGATTGACTGCAGAGTCAGATAAAATTCTCGAGTACAAACCAGACAGTTTAACTATTTCGATTTAAATTCATATAAAAATAACTCTAAAGAATTTCGTCTGTTCGTTCACACCACTCTAAAAAGTGATTTAAAAAAATAAATTTAAAAAATGCTTACACTCACATAGTTCGATTTTTGTCCCCAAAGCAATTGTTAACAACCCTTGCTGGTTTATAAAAAAAAATTGGAATGTGTCACAATTCTTTTCGAAACTTTGTATACCTCATTATGCTGTTTCAACTTTAAAATACTGAGTAAACTGATTTTCATAAATGCATCACGTTAGCTTTCAAACAAAACAATCCCCATCAAAATCGGTTCATTCGTGCCGCTAAGATGTCACAAACCGACACATCAATCCTACAACACCTCTCCTTTTTCGGGAGTAAACCTCAAAAACCGCCTCGTTGGCCTAGTGGTTCTAAGCGCGACTGCTACGCTATGCTAGAGATTTTGGGTTCGATTCCCAAGTCGACCAAGGTCTTATTGGGTTTTTCTATGAAATTCTCAGTAGCAGGTCGGAGTTTAGATTAGTGCCGGGTTAGCAGCAATAGGCTCGCCCCCTATTACATGGGATCTAAACATACCGGCGAACTGGGGATGTGTATATTGGTAAACCTCTGCCTGCCCCTTCGGGGATACAGGCGTGATGGTATGTTATGTAAAAAAACAAAGCCTAATATTTTTTCCATTCGCAGCTCGCGCAAACAGCCCTCCACATGTTCTACCAACTCTCCCTGCACGCGGCTCGGCAGCAACGCGCACACGACGAGGTGCACTGGTCCATAGCGTCCCGGGACGCGGGCGCCGCCACCCCCGACCTGCCGTACGTGGCCGCCTGTGCGAGGGAAGCTATGAGGCTGCATCCCGCCACTGGGGGCGTTGTCAGGCGGAATAGGGAAGCTATCGTTGTTGGCGGATATGAGATACCGGCTGGGGTGAGTTGGCTTGAGATTTGTGTTCTTTTCAAATACAGAGCGTGGATGAAGGGAATAATGAAAATGGTATAGCTAAACTAGTGTATAAGGATTGTAGCGAGTGGAAAGAAATGGTATCTGTCTACCCTAACAAGGGAAAGAGGCGTGATTATATGTATGTGTGTGTGTTCAATAAATACCGCGTACTTAGTCACTTGCAATGTTACATTTCTGAAGACTCTTTTGAGGCCAGTTTTTCAGGTTTCCTTCAGTAAATACCGTATATCTAGTAATTTACTTGTAATGTTAAGTTTCTTGAGTGCCTTTTGAGGTTTAGAAGAGTAGAAACTTCGATTATGTATTTTCACAAGTTAAAAACCCAGGTCCTTTCAAGAACTGGAATGGTTTGTTTTAAGTGAAATATGATGGTTATATTCTAGAGCTAGCTTGTCAATCAATCAATCAATCATAGCCAAAAAAAGGACAGAAACAATTAGGAATTCAGCAATGATCGTTTTTTTACCTAAGAAATAAATTAGTTCTGAACAAGATTTTTCCTTAAGCGAGCAAAAAAAGTAGAAAAAGAAAATCTTAATCCTTAGAGGTATAGGTAGAAGTTTATCCTCCCAAGACCGCTCATAATTAATGAGCTAAAAATAATCTTAATTATGCTCCGCGTTAATTAATATAAATGCAGATGCTGTTGAATGCTCCTTTTATTAATTAATTAAGCTGGTTAGCGTTCTTAATTGAATGCTTATATTTTTTATTTTCTTATCAGTACCTATTTATTTTTGAAATAAACTGAACAAATGCTGGACAATTGTGAACTGCAACTACCTTAAATATATTTCAGTAATGAAATGACTTTTTTTTTATTTATTATTATTTTACTTATTCTTCCAATAATCTCGCCAGCCAGGCCTTCTATTTTGCTTTTGGACTACTTTCTGGTATGTAAAAATAAATATACATCTTTGTATTACCCAAAAAGTTCATAAAAATTACATCCAACTAAATTGTCATTGCAAGTTACGCTGTATTTTTTGGTTCTACATAACGCTGCAATTCTCTTGAATAGTATAAAGAGCGACCGTCATTCTGTCTTCGTTTAAATTAAATTTCTCTTGATGTTTTCTTTATCTGTTTGAGTTAATAGAGTTTGTATAAATGTGTTGCCTTATTTCTACGCTTCTGTATTAATGTATGAGATTTGCATGATTTTAGAAATACAAGAAGTAATAACATTGAATTAATAGTGGTAATGTAATGTATTATTTTATGGTAACATGTTCTAAGTAGAGAGTTAGGTTGATTATGTATTCCAGGGCTTTTGTTATATTATTTTATCTATTCGGTACTTGACTCAAAAAATAAATAGTATCAAGTAATGGATAAGTATTTTTTCTAAACACGTGTACCTGAGAACGTTAGACTGCATTGGTTTATTTTCCTATTTTATGAAATACTACTTTTTTCCCGGATGTTTATCACGACAAAAATGGCATATGGCCTTTCTTGGGATCGAAGGAAACCCCTTAGTGTCCCATACAAAGTTTCTTCAAAATCGGTCGGTGCACGCGTTACAGACAGAGTTACTTTCTCATTTATACTAGTAAACATTAGTATGGATATCTACGCAAAAATATCTTTTCTTCCAAAACAAAGTTGACAATCGTTTGTCAGAACTTACTTCTTTTACCCTTTTTTCAAACCGCTTTTATTCTAAAATTATGATTATTTTTACAGGTAGACATAGTCCTCGCGCACGGTGTGACAAGCAAATCCGAGAAGCAGTGGGGGCGTGCTAACGCCTTCGTTCCTGAGAGATGGTGCAACGAGGGCTGGGAGCCGCTCAAAGCGTCCAGAGCCCATCCTCTGGCATCCATGCCTTTCGGAGAGGCCTGCCCTGCCACTGGCATCGTTGGCAAAATGCTGGCAGCCCTCACAACTAGAGTCCTGGATAAATACAGGCTGGAATGGCACGGACCGATGCCAAGTGTGGCAACAGTAGGAGTTAACAGATTACACCCGCCTTACTATTTTGTACTGCAGAATGCTGCGTAAATGTGATATTAAAATATTGTAGTTACTAGCTATTTTAAGTAATTTTTGAGTTTGTTTCGTTGAGATACTTTGTTAAGAGTATTTAGTAATTGATTTAAAGTTCCTTTTTATTAAAAATGATTATGTTAAATCACAATAAGTATTATAATCAATTCATTTTATCATTAGAGATTCATGCATTTCATTTCATTATTTTATAATTTAGGTCTAAGCAATTTTTTTTTTTCATGTTATGTGGAAACTATGACGCTATTAATCTAGCACTTAAATAATTGTTGAAAACAATACTATTTTAATTCTAAAGCTATTTAAATAAACATCAAATTATATATTTTTTCTTTTATTTCATCGTCCTCAAAAATGTGGGAGCAACTGTTTAACTTATTGTAGTGTTATTAAGTGACCTCTTACCTAAAATTAAAAATAACTGGAAGTTGGATCAAAAATGTGAGCTATATAATTATAGATTAAAACAACCTACCTAAAGGAAAATTGAATACTAACTGCAAAGAAAGACCGAGATACTGAAAAAGCAAAATAAGTTTTACATTACGTAGATAAAGGATGCTGTACATCATTAAGGCGTTGCCTCTCATAGGAAGACGACGTCCAAATTATCAAATATATTAAATACTTTTACAAATTTAGGTAGGCCTACGTTAATAAATATACCTAACTAGTCACCGTTCTTCGTAGAATATGTTTGGTAGTTGTTATATTGTTTTGCTTAAAGACGTCTTACCATAAGGCCCTATTATAAACCCTTGATAGCTATTGGTAAGTTCTTTTAATTTCCTTCAAAAGCAATTTTCCGAAAAATACAGCAAACCGCACGATCATTACACCAGCCTTAGTTAACCTCCTAATGTGTCCCATGAATAAAGGGATCTCGACAAAAGGCGGATAAGAGCGCATCACAAATCCCTTGGTACGGGGGAACCTTGACGTCATTAATCACAAAAACTACGCTTTAATGGATGACGAGAGGTTTTTATACCATCTGGTGAAGACGCGCCCAAGTAAATTGGATGAGCGGGTGAGCGGCTGACTTGTGACGTCACGAGATTGAATTACGCCGGGTAAATTCAGGTGCTGAGTATAGTCGTAATTTTTGCTTCGCTTTTTTGGATATTCAATTTTATGGGTTATATTTGGTAGGTACTAACACCTCATCCACGTTTTTGGAAGTATTTTTATTTATAACTTGGAATAAAATGCTTGAAATTGAGTATCAAATCTTGTCAAGCAGAAGAATACAATATTATTTAGCAGAATTGATACATAAGATACGAAGTCCCAAGAGCTCCCTATGTAACATTCAAAGACAAGGAGAATCAGATCTAAATAGTTATGACTGAAAATTATTATTATATTGATATCTTAGAATACCAAGTAATTTCTAAGTCCAGCATAAGTTTTTCTTTTGAAAATAAGTATTTCACGAGTTGGTAAATATAATTAATTATCATTATAAAGTAACTTTCGCCGTAACAAGACCCCTTTTTCTCGAGTATTTTATCCTTTTGTCGCTAAAACACGAATTACGATAGTCATCTATGCAGACAGATTAAAACCTTTTCGCTTCTCATCTTCCTTTATTAATTTACACAACCTCTTTTGTTTTAAGGCCGCCTTGGTCTTTTAATTACGTCACAAAGCCGTATTAAGCAGTAAGCGAAATTTTTTACCGACTTTAAAAAAGGAGGAGGCACTCAATTCGAATGTTTTTTTTATGTTTTATACCTTTTTTGATTAAAAAAATCAAAAGTGAAAGCTGGTACTTCCCGTGTGGTCCCAGTTTTGACAGGATCCATGAGAAGCAAATATAAGATTTCACTTAAAAAAAGGGACGGAAATACATATCTATATAGCTCTATCTCTTTTCAAACCGGACGAATTATCTTTTAGCGTTTTCATAGTACAGTCCCAGTTTTTAAATAATTAACGTAATATTTCAGGGGTGGGTAGAATCTGATAATGTCACAAAAATAAATCACTTTTTTATACTTACTGAATTTCAAAGAGCTCTTAGAGGGCTTTTTAATGAGAAGGATCTTTCAAGTGACGTTTAAATGGAGCTTAATTATTGTGAGATAAAGTGGAATGCTTTTTTCACTTAGAGACAAAAAGAGTTAATCATCTTGTTATAATTTTAAAGCCTAGGTACAGAAATTAATTATTGTCGCAGTAAATACTTAGGTAGATATGCTTTACCGTACAAAAATACGAACGCGACGATGAGGTAGGTACAAAATTTTTGATTTCTTTAGAGGAAATCCTTTTACTCACTTTCCAAAAAGAAAAGCCTTTTTTGAAAGCTATGCCTTTTCCAAACTCGACGACAGAAATTAAACCAAAGGTTTTACGGTCGTTAAACGTTGCTAGCTCTCCTTTACTAACGGTTTGCGATGAGTAGGTACCTACTTATCTATGTAAAGCTATAAACTTAATATTTTGATCAGGGTTGACCTGACATAAAGCTTCAGTGGGAATCTCGGAATATCTCGCTCATAAAGCGAAACATTCTATATCGTAAACAGTCCTTTTATCTTAGCCCTTAAGTACTATTAGGGCTGTCAACCATATGTAAATTTTAGGAAGGTATAGAGATATATCCGTCATCTGAATCTGGTAATAAAATTGAAAAAGACTTAATATTTAGTTTCTATTATTAGATGTCACAATACCTATCGCGGTGGCTTTAAATATAGGTAAATTTAAACTTTAACTGGTACCAGAGCTTCATTATGTACACATTAATAAAATGTCCTTCTTTCGCAAGCTGTATTAAAAATGTTTAAAAAAACGTAAGTATGAAATAATGTACTCACATCAAAAGACATCAACTTGATGTTTTGGTGGAATCCGTGAACGTAGAATTCACACATTTACACACACTCACTCACTCACAGTAATTTTATATGTCCCAGTCTTATGCACGGAAATAAAGGAACTTACTAAAATTTACTTAGTATATTATGAAGGTACAATAATAAAACTAGAAAAAAAAAGCAAACACCTTAGGAATCTTTGATCATGCAATTGAAGGTAGTTAGAGAAAAGGAAAAAGAAAGTAACTTACAGTTCGCTTCAACTAACTTTGCCGCTTTGAAGTTGGTCACAAATCACTGCGCCGTCACAAATTTCTCCTTTTCTTTAGATGTATAAAAAACAGGTGAGTAAAAAAAATACACATTATAAAATAAAACAATTTAAATATGTTAGTCACGTCAGTGAACACTTTTTACGCGATAGTACCTGCGCCGTTGTTAGGAAAGCCTAGCTTCAGAGCGGAATAGTTATTTGACGCGTACTGTACCTCTACCCAACGATATTTTTCTCGCAGAGAATTCCCTCGCATGTACATTTTATTTCTTGTTACAACTTCAATTTGTCACACAATTCAATCCCGACACATTGTCAAGCAATGCAAGGCCTCACAATGTACTCAGTCCATTCACTGCGCACCAATTTGCGATCCTTCATAAAAACTCTAGCAATCTCGCGAAAAATACTAAAGGGACGATACAATTTGTACAACTGAATACAGTTCGACTTTATAGCACCCGAGTGGATTGAGTGCTAGGGACGCAAACCTTTGAAAAATGTACAGAACTCGTACCCTGAACTCTTATAGCAGGACTCTTGCCATTGAGTAAGCGGGACAGCGCTATGCGCAGTGTAGTGCGCCGTCTCGCTTCCACATCCGCAACAGTATTGCTTTAAGAGTTCATAGTACAGGGACAGGTCTGTGAGAAAAGTTGAGGAACTGTTTCATGTAAAGATATCTTTTAGGAGTCCTTTGGGTGCTTGGAAGATGTCTGAGAATGTTGCCTCGGTCTAACTGTGGTAAGATAAGGCAGAGGTGCTTTCTCTTGAATCTATTTGGCGGATCATGACTTATACAAAAGGTGAAAGGTAAAGTAGATACCTACTTCTTTTCATAAACATTACTGTAAAGAATTGATAACACTTATAAAGTTTTTACCTTAGTCAAATTGCAACGGGTATTTTGTTATGGGTAAAAAATGTTAAACTCGCGTCAGGAATCGTGACCTAATCAAATTCGTAAGACGAACACGTGACCTGATCGAAAATTCGTAAGAAAATTCGGATGCCATGTTTGTGTACGTTAGCTCAATAAATCAATTTTGTATTCTACTACATAAATAAAGCAATTATATAAAGCTTTTATACTGATAATTAAAGCAATTCGTGCAAAATTATATCCTAACTATTCCAAAATATCAAAAATGCACAAGGTTAAATTCAAGTTTTCACTTCTGCCGGCATTCCCGGAGTGCAACCCGTCGTTTTTTAAGGGCAATAATACTAAACAGTCAAATTTAAAAATCAGGCTACATCCCAAATGTTCCACGAAAGGTGTTATCTTAATTTACATTATTTCATTTCTGAAGGTAAATAATAAATAATACATAATTACGGTATGTATATTATCATTTAATATAAAAATTATAGATATCCACTATAATATTTACATGTAAGTTAATGGCAAACAACTTGTCAAGATTTAAAATATTAACAAAGAAAAATACATAAAACTGTGGAAGTGTTTTTCTGTGTATTTCATGTAATACATTTCTCTATACAATAATACTGTACATGAAATTTTAAACAGACTTCTCACCACAATTCTGTCCGTAACATGTTGTGTTTACAATCAAAATATAATCAAAACTTTGATTTATTCGAAATATCTACAAAGAACAGTCTTATCAAAAAGGGTTCATTATTTCGCAATAATTGTTTTGTACCTCACTACATACACATTATTTAAATTGAAAAGTATTAACATAATTTTGGAAGATAGGAGTGATTTTTATAAAATTTTAATTATTTAATCATTATTGTAAACTTGAGTGAGGCACCAATATCAATGACCCACCCTAGTTATTCATATTAGATTTTTAAACACTGGTAGCAATCAGTACGCTATAATATATTAGGTGTTTATTATAACATGATCAGCGTCCCTGAGCCAACAATAGATTTTTGTATCTTATAAATCATCCAAATGAATTAAAAATGCATTTTCGGTTATAAAATCCAATTTTTTATTCATTTATCAGTCTCCAACCTAAAAGTATGACTAAATATTTCAACTTTACTCATTACTAAAATATTTAAGTATTGAATTGTTATAAAATTGCGTATTACTACAAAAGGGAAGCCTTTGCCCAGAAGGGCAATACAGTAACGACTCGATTTTTATAACAGTGTATAAATTATATCTGTGAAATAAATGTTATTACTCATAATTATGTAAATTGTATGACATAACATTAACGTCATTTTACCGTGTAACATAACATTTTACGGACAGAAATAGACAAACCCCTATCACAGACTAGATACTCAATTTAGACACCAAAAATAATAGACTTTGACTTTTTATTTTAGGAAGTATATTTGTTCCGTTCTGCTTTATACGAAATATTGTTGCTGATCTTCTTAAGGCGTAATAGTTTTTGTTGGTAGACAGATATGTACTAAAAATATCTAAGACAGCCATTAATATTTAATATAAAGCAGAAACAGATTCATCGTAAAGAGTTGCAGTGCTGATTATAGCTTCAATTGTTGGAAGACATATCTCCACATTCACCTAACAATCATAATAATTTGTGAAACGTTATGCAAAGGACTTTAAGGTGTATAGAGTACCTTGTGCTAAATAAAACCTACAATCGTACATGACGACTTACATTGAAATGTTCTGGAAGTTTTGTGGCTCCTAATATACAACTCTTTTCAAACATTTCATTTTTAAGTAATTTTTTCCTTACCCTGGCTCCAGCTTACAATGATTGCCTATTGTTTAAGAATTTAACGACATCTGGTATATTTATTTAGAATACTATTAATCACTATTATTGCTTAGATATTTTTCAAGGCGCAAGAACTAACTATGCAACATTTGCGAGGTCTCGGAAACACTAGAAGCTAAGTACATAAGCTATTAACTATGACCAGACCAATTATAAAACTAGTGTCCTGTTGCATAACTTTTCACAACGATCCAGACAACATCATTAGTTAACTGCCCTAAAGACATCTGTGTCACACATACAGATAAATTGAAACCTTAAACAGCACTGCAAACAATTTAATTTCGTTTGAACACTAAAATGCAACTTGACGAACACAATCTTCTACTGTGCAATATAGATGTTTTATAACTGTGAAAAGCTTACTTAGTCAAGACACATTAAAAGAATTCCTTTGCTATAATGTATTGTTAAAGCGAAAATGCAAATGGGTAAACCATTACCTGATTTACTTTTAGCTGCTTGATACATGTATAAAATATAAACTCAGATCTATAAATCATCTAATCTTGAATTTTGATTGCACATTACACACCTCCCATACTGCCAGTACATTAAAAGAAGGAAAAGAAACTGATTATTAATATGTACTTAAAAAAAAGCTTATTGGACATGACGCCTAAAATATAATATCGGTCGAAATATATGTATCAATGATATCACAAGCCATTGATTACATCAATGATGATTGATATTTAGGAGAATTTGTGATGGATGACTAATGTGGAGTTTAAAATTACCATTACCAATATTTTGCTAACTCTTAACTAAATGTGCGTTGTTCTCAGTATGCAACTAAGGCCTAATGGAATGGATATCATTATAAACAAACCATTTTCCTATAGTCGGTACCATTAACTGACGTATTCTAAAACAATTTCAAAATGCTGACAAGTAACATGATTGATAAATATGGGCCAACCGTAACCAAAACTTAAATGCTGAAACCTACATAGAAATTGTACATTTTATTACAAAATCCGCCGCTCAGTGCCGTAAAAACGTATTGATATGTACAGGAGATTACTAATTATACTAAGATGCCCTTATATCTAGACTATATTACACAAAAACATGGTCGCTAACCTGTCTTTTTACACTCCATTTAATGTCCTAAATTTTAGAACATTCACTATATAATACACAAATGAGTCGATCAGTTTTTTTTTTATAATTATTGCCATCAAATTAAGTAGATCCCATGTTCTTTACACCTATAGAATAAAGAACGATAAAATTAAGGCTCTATTGTAAGGCAGACGTCTAAACGTTAAATAAAGCTTTCCAATCTATTGGCATTATATTTTTTATAATTTAGGCTTACATTTTACTTTTCGTGTGGTAACAAATGGCGATTGTTACTTGTGAATATTAGGCATGTAACTTGTTTCCTCTGGTTTTATTTAATGAAGTGGATATGCAAAACAAAAAAAAAATCTTCAACTGTTCAAAGTAATGTATTGAGTTCCCCAATGAGCAGACTTAAAATGAGAAAGTAAGTACTGAGATTTCAATCAAATTCAACATTATTCTGTGGTAACAGTCAGGTTTGTTTCCAGTAAGTACATACAAAATAAAGTCATGTCAATCATAACCCATACTTGTACTTTAAAAAGGGGTAGAGCCACACAAACCAACCAATTCCTTTTAGATCTGCCTACAGAAAAAGTAAAAGCAAACCTAGAAAACTACTATTATTAAATAGACTACAAAATTCCTAATTTCCACAAGTAACAATGTGCTCACCTGTACCAAAGTCTTTATAACCAAAACGACATTAATTTAACCAACACTTCACTTTATAACTGTACACATATACACTCGCGGTCAGTCGCACTGTTTTCAACTTTATACAATGTACCTATGGTTTATTGTGTATTGAGTATGCTTGTAGTTTATAATGTCGAATTATTTCAAGTAATTTTCCGAACATATTTAAGAATCTTTTAAGATCAATAAAATCAATTTAAATTGTACTTATAACCAGCCAATCATTACAATACCAACGAAAATGCCAAGTTTAGACTAGTTTCTTGTTTTGAGGCAACATGAACATTCTGTATCACAAATACATGGCAGTGTTTACACTTAACTTTTAAGCTGTGACTTCATTGATAAGAAAAAGCGAAGCTATTACTTTACTATTGTCACAGCAGAAAATAACGAGATTAAATGCATGTACTTACAATAGATTATGTTGTGTAATTTATGCTTTGCCATGTACTCAATTATATTTTTCGAATCCAATCAATAATCAAGGCATACATAAAAATATTACAACTTGAAATTATTGCATATTAATAAACTTTTGATGAGCTATCATAAGCACTACAGATGTACTTTGGAGAATGCCATTTGGTAAATGAACCGTACGCGGCTATTTTAAGCGTCTTTATTGCTATTGCAATAGGTAACAATACAAGTTATCAAATTTTCAGCAATAATTGTGCAAATTTTGAAATCAATTAATGTTGCTTTGCTTTAATCAGGCCGCCACTCAGTTATACATATAAGTACAGTCGTTTTCATGTATAACTGCCAATATTTCTCTTTAGCCAAGCACAACACTACATCTACAAGCATACCCAACGCTCGCTACACATCGAGTCCGACACATCACTTCTTGAGCCAGACGACCATAGGCTCGTCTGGTTCGCGCTTCACTCAGTCGAGCTGCTGCACCTGCACCACGGACGTCGGCGGCGGGAGAGAGATCTCGTACTTTATTAGGCCCGTACGGCCCGCCGATAGGACCAGGCCGCCGACTTCTTTTGCATCACCGCTGTAGACAAACATGGATTATTAGTTAGTTTTGAGTTAATACTCTATTTAAGTCGTCTGCCTTTGACCACGATACCCGCAAATACGTCGAAATGTCGGACATTAAAACCTAAATATAAAAACTGAAAAGCAGTTTTACTTTATTGCATAAAAAAACCCACACATTACTTTGTAAAAGTTAAATATATATTGCAATTGCCTTACGTTTCGTGTAGCCGATAGAAGTTATGTGCTTTAAGTAGTCAATCAAAGTTATACTGCTGGAACACGGTTTCAGTCTAATGTTTGATTGCCGATCAATATTTTAAGGTTCAGTAGCAGAATTTTGGGCCGACTAAATATAAATAGTTTCTCATTGATACGATAAGAAGAAGACGAATATTTTAAGGTCCAATCGAAGTTTTAGGTTGCCTAACGATGTGTTTAGTTCGCGATCGAAATTTCGGTTTACAAATGACGTTCAGGATCGCTAATCAATGTTTTCGTCTCGACGATCGGTAGTAGGTATGTTACCTGGTGGTGTGTTGCCTGGCATGGTGCTTGTGCGTGAGATGCGCGAGCGCGGGCTTGATGTCGCGGCCCACGATGTGCAGCTGCGGAGCCACCAGCCGCCGTGTGCCGCCCACCGCGCCCACCACTATCTGGTTGCCGATCACCTGCCCCGACCTGTTCGTTACCTATTACACAAACAAATTTTCATCAAGAACTGCATTTAACATTAGCTAAAAGATAAATAGTGTTAGGAAGCCTTATTTTACATGTCACAGCTGGGTTTGTCCCCAATTTTTTTTGCGTTTTTTGATAGTTATTCTGCTATTCGAGGTAAAGAATAATTAAATGAATCAAAAGACATGAAAGTTTGTCTATCTGTTCTTGAATTATATAATCATTTAGCAAACTTAGCGTAAATAGCCTTTTTTCCGGGGTGAAAATCTAATGATTTCGACCCACGTCGAGGGCACGACGTGAGGATATGTCGGACTTGCACCGACCAAAAACACCCCGGTCCCCTTCTCGCCTTTGCTGGAGCCGCGGGATCGCTAAGCATTTTCACCGCAACTCCGGCAGGCGACGGTCCTTTAAGGACTCCTTCTAGAGGGGTGTGGCGAGCCCACCCCTCATTCCTTCTGAAAACGGAGGCGTGGAACATCGCGTCTGTATCCTCCGGGGCCTGTCAGCTGATCGGGTGACGAGGTGCCCTCCCCGTCACCCGCAGGCCCCACCTCAGGGTGAGGTCTAAGGTCATGTAGCGCCTGGTTGTGTCCTGTAGGGAGCACAGCGCTTGCCTCCCTCTGTCGCTCGGCGGCTTCCTTTTCTGCCCCCACGAGGTCACAGAAGGCGACCATCAACCGTGAGGCGCTCTCACTCCGGACCATGGAGCGTAAATAGCCTGTCTTATTACCCCACACTATTTCTCTAAGCCTAACCTACAGTAGCTTGATGATTCAATAGTTTAAATAAGCAATTGACACTACATTGTACATTATACAGCAATAGGTCACTTACAACTTGTATATGCGTCGCCTGATGGTCTTGCTGGTCTAACTCCAAGCTGTTCTGATGCTGCACTTGTTGTTGATGTTGCTGCTGTTGTTGTTGCTGCTGCTGCTGCTGTTGTTGTTGTTGGACTTGCTGCTGCACCTGTTGTTGCACCTGTTGCGCTTGTTGCGCGGCCTGTTGTGCTGCTTGTTGCTGTGCTTGCTGTGTGACGGGTTGAGTCTGGAAGATTATTACTTTATACAGTTGTTGTAGTGTCAATGTGAGCTTTATGGTTGGAATAAAAAGTAACATGAATAAATGCGGTTGGGACGTCATCATCATTAACAGTTATACCAATGAGGTTTTAATATAGCTGATGCATATCAACTGCACTGGGACAGTGACACGTTTATAAGTTATTACAAGTTTATGTGACTGAATTAAACAGACCATGTAAAGAGGGAGAGTGGTAGAAATAGGCGGAATTACTCCAATTGCCCTCATTTTAATGCCAAACTTAAGACCTTGTATTTCTATACATGATCATTCGAGTTGTACAATATACTTACATTTCTAGGAGGTAAGTCCATGTGTTGTCTCTGATGTAGCATGAGGTGGTTCTTCTGGAAGAACGCCTTGCCACACTGGTCGCACACGTGCGTTCTTAATGTACAGCTGCCGTCTGGATGCCTGGTAGAGGAAAGTTACGAATTAGATTTAAGCAATTCTCAGTAAATCGTTTTAGAGTGAGTAATAAACAATTTCCAGATGAAATTGAACAATATGCCGTACGCGTAGCTTTTATAATTTTATATTGTGATATTACTAACAAATTGAGATTAAGCAGATAAATTGCTAAACCATAACGAAGTTTTTTTTTCAATTTGGCTTATTAAATATAGTAGTAAATCCGTTAATGCTGGGAAGCTAAAAATATGAAATAGTAAGCAGAAGAAGCACTGTACCTTCTTTGATGCGCTAATAGACCGTGTTTAGCCGCGAATCCTTTCCCGCAGTCTCCACAAAAGTGGATTTTCGGCCGAGGAGGCGTGACGTGATGATTCTGCAATTGATATAAATACTTTCATTATTGACCTAACTAAGAAGAAATAAATTAAGTACAAAAACAATAAAGTTGATTTGATTTGAAATACCTAAACTTATCCAAAGGAGGTATGTATAAAGGGTATAAATATTGACTGTCCAAGCATGTGCTCTTACTCTAACATGTTTTTTTTTTTTAATTTTAATTTATAGTGGTAAAAGAAGAAAACTCACCGCTGCTATAACTTGCGTATGTACAACATTGTTGGGGTTCGACGAAATAATCTGTATGGGTTGATCTGGAACAATGAAACCTGTAAATTATGTATTGTGTTTCTTTATTCATTCATATCATAGTTCACATGTTAAAATGTTTAGTATAGTTACAGTATTACATATGTAGGTAAGTAAGTGTTTTAGAAACACCATATATTCTGGATAACTAAAATTTTACTTATATGTGAAGGAATATGCATATGTTTTGGTGAACTAAACTAAATTAAAGCATGTAAAAATCTGTACACTGAAATACATTATAATGAAGCTGTACTGTATAGTAGACAGAGGTCTTGTACCCTTTTAGGTTCGAACGGAACTGTCGCATAGATTCTCTGAATGTAAACATTTATTAAAGTTTCCTGCTGTCACTTTAGGGCGTAAAGTAGCGATAGATAGACATTTAAGATTGTCTTCAAGTTAACTTGTTTCAGTGTTCGGGGCTTAAAGTGTGACATGTAGTGGTAAGTTATAAAAATAATTAGATACAGACTGTGTTGCGCGGCGACGAGTCCGGGCTGCAGTGCGGCGGTGAGCGCGCACAGGTCCGTGACGCACGTGCGGTCGCCCGCGTGCAGCCGCACGTGCAGGGAGAGCGCCTCCTGCAGGGGGGACACGTTACGTATGGCAAACAAACATAACAATAACACAACAACAATAACATAACGCCTACTCCTGTGTTATACGTTAAGCAACTGCCTACCTAACTATCACATGTATCCCATGCTTTAACTGCCAAGGATTAACATATAACAATCGAAACCAACAACTTGTGATTTCAAAGACACGGATAGATGAAAAACTACTATATAGCAAATATGAGTAATTTAGGGATAGATAAAAATCACCAAAACATTCGAGGCCGTCAAAAAAATATCGCGAATGTTATGTAACAGGATGCTGGTTTAAATCAACTTAGTGATTAACGAATCGATAGACTAGACTTACAATCAAGACAAACAAGCTTTATACATCATAGACAACTAGTCAAGTTCTTTACGCCCATATTCTTGAGATATTGGCACAATCTGATAAATTTAACTTTAACTAACCTTAGTGTTGAAACATGATCCACACTCAGGACATGCGTACCCTGGCGTCGTCTTTTCCGTGACTATTTGACCGTCTGCACCTATAACCTGTAAAATGAAAAACAACATTAGAACAAAATCTTACAACAATGCTGCTCTAATGAATAGAGAAGAATTTCTTCCAAGAAATCTTGATAGGTGAGGAAGAACTGCATGCGAAAAGCCGAGAATAGAACCAAGTGGCGTGCAATTGGAGAGGCATATGTCCAGCAGCGGACTGATAAAGACTGATGATTATAAGGTAGAACTAATGCTGCATGAATTTTCTTTGTATACAAAATAACTTACTTGAACAATTTGTGGTTTAAAGTCGTCTTGTTTTATCACAGTCGCTTGTTGTTGCTGCTGCTGCTGTTGCGCTTGTTGCTGAGCTTGCTGCTGTGCCTGTTGTTGGGCTTGCTGCTGAGCTTGTTGCTGCGCTTGCTGGGCCTGTTGCTGTGCTTGCTGTTGCTGTTGTTGCTGCTGCTGTTGCTGTTGTTGCTGTTGCTGCTGTTGTTGTTGTTGCTGCGAGTTCGAGCTGAGACAGTGCCGCGTCATTTTACAGTGCTGCTGTAATTCCGTTTTGCATTTGAAAGCTTCGCCGCATTCTAAACACGCTACGGCTCCTTCTCCGGTGTGTATTCTGAAATTTGAGGAACAAAAACTTAATATATGCGTTGATTAGGTTAGTTTCTTAAACTTCTTCTTTTTTTTAATATGCGCGACTATTAAAGACCAAGCTCCCCAGCCTGGTGATATAAACTAGATAGACTGCGCCCATACTACGGTGACCAGACGACTGATCAACTAACTTATATATTTCTACACACATGTTATAAATAAACTATGCCCAGAAGCATCCAACGGGGGCGAGGACAACTGGGGTGTTTTTAATCGGAGCAAGTCCGACATATCCTCATGTAGTTTTCTCGACGTAGAAGTTATAGGGTTTTCTCCCCGAAAAACGAAAGTGTGGTACTCACTTCATGTGCGCGATGAGCGTCCGCTTCTGCAGGAACTCCTTCCCGCAGACGGGGCAGGCGTGCGGCACGCGGCCGTGCACGCGCCCGTGGTTCACGAGCTGGAACTAAAGTGTGGTACTCACTTCATGTGCGCGATGAGCGTCCGCTTCTGCAGGAACTCCTTCCCGCAGACGGGGCAGGCGTGCGGCACGCGGCCGTGCACGCGCCCGTGGTTCACGAGCTGGAACTAAAGTGTGGTACTCACTTCATGTGCGCGATGAGCGTCCGCTTCTGCAGGAACTCCTTCCCGCAGACGGGGCAGGCGTGCGGCACGCGGCCGTGCACGCGCCCGTGGTTCACGAGCTGGAACTAAAGTGTGGTACTCACTTCATGTGCGCGATGAGCGTCCGCTTCTGCAGGAACTCCTTCCCGCAGACGGGGCAGGCGTGCGGCACGCGGCCGTGCACGCGCCCGTGGTTCACGAGCTGGAACTAAAGTGTGGTACTCACTTCATGTGCGCGATGAGCGTCCGCTTCTGCAGGAACTCCTTCCCGCAGACGGGGCAGGCGTGCGGCACGCGGCCGTGCACGCGCCCGTGGTTCACGAGCTGGAACTAAAGTGTGGTACTCACTTCATGTGCGCGATGAGCGTCCGCTTCTGCAGGAACTCCTTCCCGCAGACGGGGCAGGCGTGCGGCACGCGGCCGTGCACGCGCCCGTGGTTCACGAGCTGGAACTAAAGTGTGGTACTCACTTCATGTGCGCGATGAGCGTCCGCTTCTGCAGGAACTCCTTCCCGCAGACGGGGCAGGCGTGCGGCACGCGGCCGTGCACGCGCCCGTGGTTCACGAGCTGGAACTAAAGTGTGGTACTCACTTCATGTGCGCGATGAGCGTCCGCTTCTGCAGGAACTCCTTCCCGCAGACGGGGCAGGCGTGCGGCACGCGGCCGTGCACGCGCCCGTGGTTCACGAGCTGGAACTTGCGCGCGAACGTCACGCCGCAGTCCGGGCACACGTAGGGGCACAGCGACCCGTGGAAGCGGCTGTGCATCACTAGGTGCTCCTGGAATACGAACATACTAGTTGTACACCAACACACAACTCAACCATCCTGTCAAATGCTACATAGTCAGAATTAAGAACACTTGCTGCGTCTCGTGTTTTCATCCGACTTGGTACCTAGTACCGAGGCAAATCCAACAAATTATTGATCATGAAAATTGGTCGTCGAGAACAGATGTTCTTGAGTTGTAAATGGTGTAACTATCCCACAACTTTGTTTTATATATTAAGTAAATTCCAAATTAATCAAAGTTTGAAGCGACGTCAAAACATATCTCACTTTATCACATTACATTATCACACATAACAAAATATATCTAGGTCTAATAGGTATAGTTGTTTACCTTTTGAGCGAAACTCTCTCCACAATCGCTACACACGTACGGTCGCTCGCCGGCGTGGTACTTGCTGTGCGTCACCAGGTGGCGCTTCAGTGGGAACCCGCGCCCGCACTCGTTGCATACGAATGGACGTTCACGACTGTGCACCTAGAAATGAAATTATATCATTATTTACTGGTACACAGATGAAATTAGACGCAAGAAGAAGAAGAATACAGAGTGTTTATTTTTGACAAACTTTGAAGTATTATTTTCACATTGATTAATGGATTTTTGGGTCTAAAATATATGATGGTGGAGTTGTAACATAATCTGCGCAACTCACCCTCGAATGCGTAACCAGATGATGTTTCAAGGTGAAGGCCATCTTACACTCGTGACACCTGTAGGGGCGTTCCGCGGAATGCAGCAACAAGTGCGTGTTGAGGCAGTGTTTCCTGGCGAACGCCTTCCCGCAGTGCGCGCAGACGTGCGGCCGCTCACCTAACAAACGTATCATTAACAAATTACCCGCGAGTGTGTGAGAAGGTGATGTTTGAGCGTGAAGGATTTCTTGCACTCGGGGCAGCGGTACGGGCGGTTAGAACTGTGCAGTAATAGGTGTGTGTTGAGGCAATGCTTGTGCGCGAATGTCTTCGCGCAGTGAACGCACGCGTGCGGGCGCTCACCTGAAACAGAGCGAACCGCATCGGTACGAGCACTGGGCGAGAACGACTACCTACTTCTACTGATACATTTACAACAAGCTTGTTCATTTCAAGAAAACTTTATCATATTGTATATTCGTTTGGATACGAACGCGGGATACCCAGTGTACCTATTGCTTATAAATCGCTTCGCAAAATTTAATCAATATGTTTTTACCCATCGTACACTGCAATAGAAGCTGGACTATATTGTGTATACAAATGTGATATTTACACCATACGAACAGTTGAACTGTTAGTTAGTAGTGCATTAGATCTACAACTTGCAATGCAATTTGTCATAATCACAGTCTTGATTCTGTTATTAAGTACACTAGGCACCAATTACATACAGATGTTAACGTTGGACGCAAATATGAGCTGATTATGATTGCCGAGTTTTTAGCTGCCGGGATTAATTTTAATTGCTGCAATTCAAAGATTGGGTAAGGTAAGGTTTATATCTAAATAAAGCTAGGAATGAGTCCTATTTTTGTCTGTAACTATTTGTTAGAGGCATTTTTCAGAAACGTTTTACAAGGGTGAGTGTAGCTCATGACCGAGTTTGAATTATGAATTTACCACTCGAAAGTTATCAAGTATAAACAAGAAAGTGCCTACTGTAAAAATACACGGCAACTTCTGGTGTAATTCGGTAAATAATATTTTTGTATTATTATATAATATTTTTATCGTTGCACACGTTTTGATTTAAGAACAGACGTTTATAAACACATTTCTCTTAGCTTATAGCTTTACCGAAACGTGCTTTGAACCCAGACAAAATGTTTCCTAAACGTTTTAAAGAGTAACATTGTTGTGTTGTTATTACTATCGACAGTATTGCTCTGACTAACCATGATTTACGATCACTTCAAGTGTGTAAAAGTTAACACCTTTTTTTAATTCAGCTATTTTCGGATGCAGACCAGCTGTTAGTGCCAAATAAGGCTGAATACCTAATTTACATGGATCGATTGACATGTATTACGAAATAAGCGCTTTAAATGGTTTTGTGATAAATGGTTACCTCTAAACATTGTATTAGAAAACTAGGATAGGCAATGATGGCTACTAGATACTTCAGTTTACAGACTCTAAATTATAAATCAGCTCAAAATAATTATAATAGGTCATCGCTCCATGTCTCAGTCGTATAAATATTGCGGTATTTATTACATGTCCAACGAAAATAGAATCGTAAGTCAGTGTGTTGTGTGGAATTTTTATGCAGCTATAAATGTGCACAGATATATTTGTGTACCTACATATTTACGGCACACAGATTAGATAGCCTGAAACTGCTTACAGTAAAAACCTATTTATTTACTTTATATTCATTTGCACTTCTCTCTTGCAGACTATTAATTTAGGGTGTGTCCAGAACTCGCGAGCTTGCACCCAATTCGAAACCAGCGAGCTGGAGCCCGAGTCTGCTACTGACAATTGTTTGAATTGTCTGAGTGGGTGGCGTTAGTAGGTCCATTTTAGGATAATTAGCATTCTAGTAAATGTCAGAACGTCAAAATTGGCTGTCCCAATGGACAATTTTGACGTTAAAATTACGTTTTACCCACGTAATTATCCTAAAATGGACCTACTAACGCCACCCACTCAGACGATTCAAACAATTGTCAATAGCAGACTCGGGCCCCTGCTCTCGTGCAGTTGCTGTAATTGGTTAGTGCGACTCTTTAACGCAACTCATGCAATAAACGCCGCTCTCACACATCTCGCGAGCTGTGTATTCTGTGCCGTTCCAGATCTGGATGCACCCTAAGAAACAACAACGGCCTTCGGTGGCTATTTCAGGGTACTAAAGACATATTTTTATGAGATGACAGAGAGACAATGCACAAGTAGAGAAATGCCCAGCATGCAATTTACCGAGCTGTTAGAAAATATGACAGTGAATGTATAACGTCGTAAAATATTGAATATAAACCGCTATACATACCAGTATGAACTCTCGCGTGTGTAGTAAGGTGATGTTTGAGTAAGAAAGATTTTCCGCACTCTTCGCACCCGTACGGCCGCTCTTTAACGGCGGCAGGGGGCGCTGTCGTCATCACCGAGTTCGTGTTCATCAGCTCCGTCTGGGAATATACCGCCTAACAATACGTTACTATATGATACTAAAGAAGAAAACGGATAGTGTTAAATGGTTGAATTTTCAAACACACTCTTCAAAGAATAATGTAACAATAGATATTGAGATACTTTAATGTAATGCTTTAAAATGCTTGAGTTTTCTTTGTACATATTGGTAAGAGAGAGACTAGATAAAAATGCGGACGAGCTGGAGAAGACACAGACCATAATTTTTATATGGCCAAATTATTACAAAGATCTCAAAAACTTACTTTGGGTGAATTATTAGCAGTCCCAGGCTCCTGTTTAGTATGCAACAAGTGATGTTGGTGTACTGTCGCAGTCTGTATGGAGTCGGCCTGCGTCTGCTGTGTGGTAGCCTCCGCCAAGCTCTTCAGCCCACCATTCAGTAGCGTATGGTTCAGCTGCGACGCATCTATCACAGGCGTCGCGATGCCCTGCGCTTGCAGCGCTCGCTTCATCAATATCTCGTTGCATTCTTCAGCAGTTAACTGGATGGGACCTATCGGTGTCATAAACGGCTTAGCTGCTAAATTCGCTGTAAATGATACATGTTACAGTTGTTAAACCACACACCTTGACATACATAGTGCTGGTTTTAAATTATTATTACCACCAATTGTTATAACTGGTTTTAAAGTAATTTTTTGAATATTCTTGTGCATATTTGCATTAAACTATACAAAAAACTAACCACTCAGTTCTGTTTGTGCATATTGTTCAATTATCTTAATTTGGGATTGTAGCAATTCTCTTGTTCAACTAACTACGATAATAATTGGCCATTTGAAAGATATCATGCATGATTGACTCATTGGGCCAATCACGATTAATTCAGTGCCTATCTAAATCAATTCTTTTAGCTTCTAACATGTCTTGCAAACATAGTTAAATACACATGATGATACATTACCTATATAGATTGCTTTACTAGGATTTATTGCACTAATGAAAATGATCTAAACTTAGATCTATTTGCTTGATTGACATCCTCTATGTACAGAAGAATATGGATTGCCAGTAATCATTTAGCATGTAACCCAGGGTCAAATGCCTTATGAATAGAACTACTAAACAAATATGATCTATTTGAATATTGATTATACCTATAAGGCTGTCTCAATACAACATGTATGATATGCCAACTATTATAAATTAGTAGGCTATACTTAAGGCTTAATAACATGAATATACTTACTATGAATAGTAGTAGTCTGATTCTGTTGTGTGACTCTGTTTAACGTATGTGTGGGACCTTCATTGACCACAAACATAGCCCGCCTCCCCGAGACCGGAGTGCCAGTCACCACCCTTGTCAGCTGTGCCCCAGAGTTTGATACTGCTACTGTTACCGCACCAACCTTCTCTTGTACTTGTGGTGTTTTATGGGACATAACCGTCAGGGTTGTTTCTGGTGACACCTGTAAGTAAATTAAGAGAAATTAGAATTTGAAAATATTTAAACACTAATCAAGATGCAGTATTAAGTTTAGATCAAACATAAAGTAAAAATAATAACATATTTAATAATTTGACAGTACCTACTTGTACAGTACTACTCAATTATTATCCAAGTATGTCAATAGATTTGTTGACTTACAAACAAAATGTAAAGAGATGGAAATGTTTTTAAGATGTTTATTTAGAGAATGATTAACAACAGTGTCAACAGCAGTCAGTACACCTACACTTTTACTTTATATTATAATGAGAATGGAATGAAATAACTCTCAATTTCTCTGTCTAATTGGAAACAAATTCTTTACCAGATATTTCATTCCAGAGAGATATCATAGCATGAAAACAATAAGGATTTCTAGTGTATCGTGAAAGTTAATTCATATGTAAATATGACAGTATCTACTGTTGTTATACAATATATGACTATTTTAATATAACATACCGTATTCCCCAAGGTATAACTCAAACTACTCGGAGTTTCCACTTCGCCTTTCGTAAGGTCTGCCGAACTCGTGAAGCCCCACGAGTAACCGAAGCCCGAAACATTGTTAGGGGTTGGCATACACATTTTTAACAACAAATATTATTTATCACATAGAAAAAATAAATCCACTAACACAAATTCACTATTTGATAGTAAACAAGAGTCCTCATGACAGTTTTATCATTGCGAACATGTATGTACGCTTTCACAACTACAAACGCACGACGCACTCATCGATCACAATGCCGACAAAATCGTACTATCTATGTAAATTCATTGTTAACGACGCTTTTTTTCACTTACGAAGATCAATCTAGACGAAGAAATCTTCGTAAATTAGTCTAATCAACTCAATATAAAAGGCGGCATAGGACAACGACGCTACGAGCAGGATTGACACGCACATTATTTTTGACCAATGACGCGTGATTTAGGTTATTAGACACATTATAACGATACATTATTGTATTACAATACTAATTATTACGAGTTTATAGCCTTAACTCAGTTAAATCTTACGATTTGATGAAAACAATAATTTTATCGCACACACAAAAAACCGGACGCCATTTTATTGTTTATGGTCAATTACCCTACTTATTATATTTCTCTATGTGGTCAATTAAGAGTTTTAAATTCAACTCATTCACGTAGCAATGATAATTATGGGTAGAAATATTACAAAGAGTTAATATTCAAAAAAAATTCGATGATGAAATTAAATATAAATTAATGTTAAGTTTTATTTTAAGAATAATAAATCGCAATCAATCTGATAACTTTTTAGCTTGTTTGAAGTCATATAATGCAGTCCGGAAAAAAGTGCATTAATTTGTTTTCATCATTTCTCTCGTTCTTTAAAATATAGTTTGAAAAGATATACCTACGTAAGATTTTCTTTAGAAACACATTTTCTTATTCTGCTTATTCATCGTGACCCTTGAAAATGTAAAAAATCTAATCGCTTGAGCTAAACGCAATACAATGAGACTAGTGTCAAAGTCAAATATTTCAAGTAGCGAATTTAACCTGTCACTTGCGAAGTTAAGTTGTCTTTATTCGATAACGAAGAAATAGAAAATAAATAGTTCTTAAAGTTCATAGTTTTGCCACAAAGTGGCAATATAAATTGATTATTTTAAACTTAAATAGTTATTCTTAAAACATCAGCCATGAATCCGATGTCAATGGACAGAGATGAACCATCATCATTGTTATCATTTTCGACAAACCACCCTCTTGAACAATTTGTGTTGTTGGCAAAAGGAGCTAAGGGCTCAGCATGTGCAGAGCTCATCAAGCAGGTTCTAGAAGCACCAGGCGTTCATGTGTTCGGAGAGTTACTTGAAATGCCAAATATAAAAGAGGTTATAATATTTTTTGTTTCTATGCTTCTGCAAGTACTATTTGTGTTTCATATTAGAGATGAGTGTAGTGCTTTCCAATTATGAGTTAGTTCAAGACCATTTATGTTAAAATTTGCGAAATAGTTACTTCATTTTATTAGTTTTGATAAAAAATCAATAGTCAATGCAATTTGTTGTGTTGTTTTTATTGTGGAATGTATGTTGTGTTCCAGTTTTATCCAAGATATATTAAAACTTTCTTCTTCTTTCATCCGTCTAAGTATTCAAAATGATTAAAGGAAGTAAACAAGTTGCAAAGAAACTATATTTATTGTGATGTGCTAATAAACAAGAAAATATTAACCATTTCAGTTGGAAACAGGACCCTACGCTACTCACCTTAAGACACTAAATCTGTTTGCATACGGTACATACAAGGAGTACCTTGAGAACAAGTCTGATTTCTTAGAACTGACGCCTGCTCAATGCAAGAAGTTGCAGCACTTGACGATTGCATCACTGGCCACACAGGAGAAGTGCATTCCTTACAGTGTGCTGCTGAAGGAACTAGATATTAAAAATGTGAGGGATTTGGAGGATCTTATCATAGAAGCCATATATGCAGGTATATACATAATTAAGGTATAGATATAATATAAAAGATATCACAGTTGCTTTTGTATTAGAGAAAATTCACATTAAAAAAAAACCAGTGTTTTAAATGCATCCAATAAGAAATATTTCTTATTATGTATCAAAGTGAGGAAGTAACTATTGAACATTGAAGATGAAGCCTTTGCCTAAAAATGGGACAGCTTATATATACAAAATAAACTACAAAATATAATGTTTAAGTGACTATAGTGGTTGTTACAAAAAACAATTTCAAAATAACTCTTATATTGTTTTTATGGATCCCACTGTCATAACTGGACCAAATTAATATGGGACCACATGGAAAGCACCACCTTTCAAATAAAAAAAGAATCATCAAAATTCACCTAGGTTCAAGTTCTGAGGTAACAAACATTAAAAAATAATATTCAAATTGAGGTCCTCTTTTTTTGATGTTGGTTCTTTATATACAATAAAGGGTAGGCTTTGTCTTGCACTTTGACAATTTGGGTTTTGTTATATACATAAAAGACTAAAACTGTAGTATTAACTTTTATATTCATTTCTTTTATCTATTAAGTGTTGTGAATATTGAATAGATTATGTTCCATTAATATGTAATGTATTTGCATTTCTCAATGTTGCTCTTAGATGATAACTTACCATTATGTGATCATTAAACTTAGCTTTCAATATATTATTTACATTCCAGACATAATCCATGGCAAGTTAGACCAGGAATGCAAGCGTGTAGAAGTCGACGTAGCGCTAGGCCGCGACGCTCGCTTAGAAGACGCGGCGTCCATCGCCGACGTGCTGGCCGACTGGTGCAATGCCTGTGAACAGGTGCTCAGCTCCGTGGACCAGCACATCCAGAGAGCCAACCATCATAAACAGAGGGCTATTATACATCACCAGGCTATTGAGCAAGAGGTTTGTTTGTTGCTTACTTTTGTTTTTAAAAGTAATAAAAGTTTTAGAGGAAAAGGGGGTAGGATGGATTATTTAGTTCTTAAAATTATTCCCTCAAGGCTGTGTAGATGACCAAGGTGACATAAAAAGGGTAGGTAAATACATTTTCTGTTAGTAGTTAAAAAAATATATAAAGACGTAGGTACAGGTATTATTTATTTGTTTACGTAATCGAAAACATAAGTGTTGTGGAATTTAGTTACGATTTTTTATGAAATTGTGATGAGCCCTCACTCTGTAACTTTAAACTGCTTTACACCTGGAAGAAGTTTGATCGCAGATTGGGACTTATAGCCATGATGAAATTAGGTAAAATAATTGCCATTCATTTCCTTTTTCTTTTCAGATATTGTACATAAAGAAAACTCTAAAATCGCAAGCAGAGAACGACGAATCTGCAACTGGCGGGGGCAGTGAGACTCACTCAGCTCCTAAGAAAAACTCTGGCAAAGGCAAGACGCCTCGCAACGCCGCCAAGTTCTGGCAGAAAAACACATAACTGCTGCCTCAAACAATCATAGATAATTAAAAATATAATGTAATTTGTGATACTGTGAATAAAATTTTGAAGCCAGTATTATTAAAGCACTCATCTTGTAAAACTTATGTAATCTTGGTTGTATTGATTTAGCTCATGTTAAGACAACTTTGATAAATGTATTGTGATTTTGAGTGTTTTGTTAATACAGGCTTTTATTTGCTCTCCTACTTTGTGTTTTAATACTCTAGAAAAATATTAATATTAGCGTATATACTTTCAGATAGAAAGTAGAATACAAACTAAATCTCGTACATTCATACATTATGTGTGCATTGTTTTCAGCTGTTACCCCAATTTTATGAAAAGCATAGAGTAGTGCCCACTGTTTGTAAACTAGTTTTTTATTTTCTTATCAGTGACGTAAGGGTCCTGTGTTGCCATAATATCCTGTTTCTACTGTAGAAATGGGTTCATGCTACATAACAAAGTAATTGTACCGTTTCATGTCTGAATTTCATTATTTTGAGTAGAAATCGCATTGTGGGGCAGTAAATTGTTATTATTTCATACTTTGGATTCTATACTAAGTTTAATATCAGCTAGGGTAAATAGAAGGTAGATAAATTGAATTAAGCAATAATCGATTTGAAACTAATGGAAACTCCACTGAACATTTAGATAGGCTAATGAGATTAGATTTGTCTAAATTAGAACGGATCCTAATAACGTAACTAGCGGTACTGTGTTAAACGATGAACTTTCGCCATACTATTTTACGGGCGACTCGCTGGATTTTCTGTTATCAACGCCTGGTGATAAAACTCGAGCAAAAGTTGGCATAAATGCTACAATGGTATAATGCAACGTCAGGCGACAATATTAAAGTAAAAGATTCGATAAATGAATTTACTACAAAACAATTTTTAATAGTTCCATTTGTTTTATCGAGCTTTAATCACTTTCTATAAAACCACTATATTTGTACAATTTTCGTGGCTGCAACCCAATAACTTAAACGTCAAGTGTGGGAGTAGGACAAAGCTGCCGGTTTTTCTAGGCTAGCGAATGAGAGGGCGAACCATTCCGACGAAGTCGGCGATTTTGGCCGACATCGAGAGCCGAAAGACTGTTTTGTTGACGCAGAAGCGCAGCAAATAAAGTGCGCAGGCAATGCAACGATTATCACGTTCGCAGGCCACGAAAATACGAAATAGTGATGTAAATAACACATAAACTGTAATTTGAAGTAAACATTGACCACGTAAAGTACTTACGACGACAGTTTCAGATGAAAAAGAACTCTAGAGCCAAGTGTCGTGATAATTCACAGCACCATAGCAACCGAACAGTGAAAAGCTACGACACAAGTGATTGTCGCGTTTAGCACAATGTTACCGTGATAGATCATCATATTAAATAGACGATTTTGTTTTGTAAAGACTCTTGTTCACGGGAGTGCCACATCTCGAGGGCCTTCGTGTATTGGATGATCAGAAAGGCAAGTATTTAGCTTGCCCTTTGTTAGTACGTAGTCACCTTTCACGTAGGATGCTCCGATATTCATGGTCAACACTGTTTACTCAATACTTGAAGTCGAACCCGTTGTCATGTAGCTGTAAGAAACCTATAATGATGAAGATGGATTCGTCCAAACTGTTTAAATCCATAAAATCTAATCCATAAATAAAATTTGCGATTTAGTTTTAATTAAAATATTCTAGATTATATTTTATCGATGTAGGAATGTAGTTGTGAAATCTCAATTAATAACATACTCGCGTGTGGTTCACAATAATAATATTGTTTCGTGATTGTAAGTACGTAGCGTGTTATGTTTGTGTGGGCTGGGTTGATGTTCTTTGTTGTCCGAGCTGTCAGCTGTTCGCGCGGGGGGAGCGGGGCGGGCTGAGCAACTGGTCCGACGGGTCTCGCGCGCGCCTTTCATCACATTATGTCGTCTCGCCGAGCCCTATGTTTGCAACTCGCACTTTCTTTCAAAACAAACCCCTCAGCAACCAGGATTATGGTCGAATAATAGGCAATTGTGACATTAAAGGCGGGAAGCACGCGCCGGTTTTTTGTCGCGATACTATTAAATAATGTATGAAGCACTGATAAAAACAGGTAATGCGAATTAAATGGTAACCTTCCAGTGTAGGTAGATCGTATTTGTTACTTGTAAGTTGTATTCTACACGTTTAGGAATCATTGGCTTCGTGCCAGCCACACTAAATGCGCACAAAAAGCATGAATATTTGTTGAAGCGCTTCAGATAAGTATTGAAATTATTGTTACCGTACACAGGCTTTATTTGAATTGCCTTCGAATATATGGAACCAGAAGATTTATAACAGCTATCATATTTCTAGCCAGTTATATTTGTTTTATTTTTTGCGTTTCGATAAATCTTTAATTTTTTTAAAGGCGTCTTGCGAGTTGCCCTCTAAGCGCGAGCAAGTTTTGACTGCTTTACCGGACTTTTCGATAAATCTCATGAAGACCGCAAATATGTACACGTAGGTATGTATCTCTAAATACTAGAGAAGACGGTAAATAGTTTTAGCTAGCGTTAATTAATTATTTGCCTATGACAGGTTTTTGTAGTAGAAATAGGCAACAAACATTTTCATGAACCTTATCTTCACCAAAACCGTTCACAAACATTATTTGCTGTTCTTCTGTTTTTCTAGACACTATTCCCAATAAAACTGACTTCATATGTTTCGAAATATTTTTAAAAACTAATATTTTACCAAAGTCAACTATTATCATCTCCCTGGCCTGTTTCCATCTCATTAAAAAATTATACACTACATCCGACTTGCATACAAAGCAAACCATAAACCTTCGTGTTTCGGAAAGCACGTTAAACAGTACGTCCCGGCTGTCATACAGATCTTTGGAAGTCGTTAAGTCAATTCTGAACCAGTCTTATTACGGCACACTGTGTTTCCCAGTAAAATGGGTTGTTTAGGCTAGATAGGTATTCAGCTGAATCCGGTAAAACTGGTATGAGATGATGATGTATTCTGTATTCATACTTTTCAGTTTTTTGTTAGAGATCTTTGCAGTTAGCCTGAGCGCAGGCTTTGACTGCTTCACCGGACTTTTTTTATTCATACTTGCCTGTTCTTATTCTAAAGCCTAAAAAACCAAAACGTCAAATTGGATTTCGAAGGAGTTCCTTCTAGTAAATTTTGCATTTGTCTTTTTTCTGATCGGCGATGCTTATGTTCACGTTCCCAATGTGTTATTATAAACTTATTTAAAAACATAATCACAGCCACACGTGTAGAACTCTAACTAACAACTGGAAACATATTATTATCCTTCAAACTCGACAGGATGAGCTAACTTTACTTGAGTATGCATTGATAAAGTTAGCCTTTGTTCGTTGCGGTCTACATTATATTCTAAGTGGATATGATATGGCTTTCAAACTTCGCCTTTATTACTATTGCTGTTCGGACTTGGGAATAACGGTTATTGAATATGTGGATTTCTGTAGAGCAAGTTTTTTTTGGCTAGACCAAGATGTAACGCTGAATGATCGATGAAAATTTTAGACTTTATATGGTCTGTAGTATGCTGTAGTATGCCTGGTAGTGGAACAATAAAGAGAGCCTAAAATGTACCCTGCTATGAGAATAAACACTGATTCGAAAGTTTTTGAATCAACATTGTCAGTTATTATTCTTTTCAGCCCATGCTGTCCTACAAAAAAAAGGGGCAAAGGCCTCCCTGCCTTCCTTCCATTCTCCTCTATTGAGGGCAAACGTGGACCAGTCCTTCATAAAGGAATCCAGTTCATCTCTCCATCTTCGTCTGGGCCTACCACTTATACTTAGTCTTATGCAATTAAAACTGGCCGGTTGTGCAGTCGCGGTAAAAACGATGAGTAACCACACACTTGGGACAGCCCGAGAGGCTGGACGATGACACAAACGATGTTCAGGAAGTGCAGCAGTAACAAACTAAAACACGTGCACGTACCTTGGTCTGCTATATCTGCTGCCGATGACCCGCCTGCGTTCTGATTTCACCACAGTTGTTGCTGAAGATCACGAACTGCTCGGAATAGGGATTCCTAGCAGAATATCGATCGAGTTGACGCGTTTAAAGGTTTTTTCTTGAGATAGATCGCGGAGCGCGCGCGCGTGCAAGATGGTGAGAATACGAATTTTTTTAGTTAGTGGGGCGGCCGTTCGTCCGTTAGCGGTTGTGACGTCATGACAGTTGCAGCAGGAGCACCAATCGGGTAACGAGTACGGCACGTATGACAACCGTCAAAACAGTTGTGATTGCCACTGCTGAAAATCGATAAGAACATCGTGTGTGTCCGTGGTACATTCTAAACGATCTGATTTTAGGAATCTGTATGATGACGAAACATACCGCCCACCAAAATAGCCATGGTATTTTCAAAAATACGAAAGATAAATAGAAAAGTTAGGAAGAAAACGTTAAACCTTAATAGCCACTGAACTATGAATCTAATCAACCTAACCTACGGTGCTTAATAATCTTAAAAGTTAAATAATACGTTAATCCTCTATAGGTAGAGGACAGAGTTTGACCAGCGGTCGCTTAACAGAATTGCTAGTAGCGGTTTTAAGGATTGCAACTCTAACTACTCCGTCAACGCCAGGAAGAAGATCAGTAACCCTACCGAGTGACCATGCAAGAGGAGGTCGATTGTCATCCTTGATGATCACAAGCGAGCCCACCCTTAATGGTTTTGAGTTCTTGGTCCATTTGGCGCGTTGAGTGAGTGAATTTAAGTACTCGTGTTTCCATCTTGACCAAAAACTTTGTTGGAAGGCCTGCAACAACTGCCACCGATGAAGACGATGAATATTAACGTTGGAGTAATCATCATCGGGGACAGCGGCCAAAGGCTCCAATGTAAGGAAATGACCCGGTGTTAACGCTGACAAGTCATTAGGGTCCGAACTAACAGGGCACATGGGCCGTGAATTTAAAACCGCCTCGATTTTTACGAATAATGTAGTAAGTTCTTCAAATGTTAGAACCTGATCACCGACTATGCGATACAAATGTTTACGTTCTGAATTTTTAAGAAACGCACTACGATTAGCAATAGTCGGGTTTCGAGAATGTTGAAGAAAACGATAGATGTACGTAAGGGTACGAACGATTTGTTCTAACGATGAAAAACGATTTATGAAATTATCGATGATTGAAACATGGTTTTTTCGAGGATGCACAGTCGATACTAACACAGGAGATTTACGAGTCTCGGCCTCAACAACCTTCTTCTCGTCATTAGTAACGCTGTCAATACAAGATGGCCATGTCTCGTGCGGTTCGGATAACCATCGTGGCCCCGCCCACCATAACGAGTTGTGAAGAAATTCACTTGGAAATTGGCCTCGCGAACAAACATCTGCAGGATTGTCTGCAGAGGACACGTGATGCCAATATTCAATAGCTGTTATTTCTTGAATATGACTCACGCGATTGGCAACGAAGGTAGACCAACGACATGAGGGTGAACGCAACCAAGAGAGTGTAACGGTGGAATCGGACCACAAAAAGACAGCTGAAATAGGAATACGAGACAGATAAGTTTCTGTAACGAATTTGTACAAATCTGAAAGCAAAACTGCAGCGCAGAGTTCGAGACGTGGCAATGAGGTACGTTTTAATGGCACCACGCGAGCTTTCGAACAAACGAAATGAACGTAAGAATTGTTATCTACGTCTGTTACTCGTAAATAAATGACTGCGCCATATGCAGTTTCCGAACTGTCGCAGAACCCGTGTAGCTCGTAGGATTGTGAATCAGTACGAGTGATTCTACGCGAAATTTTTAGATGGTGCAACTGAGAAAGTTGCTCCTGATATTTGTTCCATGTACTGATGACCTCGTTAGGGGGAACATCATCCCACCCGGCACCGATAATCCAAAGCTTTTGGATTAAGCTTTTAACATGTATTGTCAAGGGGGATAAGAATCCTAACGGGTCGAAGATTCTAGCGAGTTCACTAAGAATAGACCGTTTGGTACATGGCCGATGTGAAGATTGAACTTCAAAAAGAAACGAATCAGTTGAGGGATCCCATTTGAGTCCCAACACTTTGAAAGAAGCCGGTTCAACTTTATCTAACGATACAGAATCAGTGAGGCAATCTTCAGGTTGAAGATCCGATAGACGATGATTGTCATTTGACACCCACTTCCGAAGATGAAAACCTCCTTTTTTGAAAAGAGCGATAAGTTGTGTCTTTGTTCTTTGCGCAGGGGCGAAGTCCGGACTACCGGTGACGACGTCATCGATGTAGGTGTCCGACAAGATTACACTCCTGGCGAGCGGGTAAGAATCCCCCTCATCATCAGCAAGCTGTCGCAAAGTACGGCAAGCGAGATAGGGGGATGAAGAGATGCCATACGTGACTGTGTTCAGACGAAACTCTGAAAGAGGTTCGCCAGGCGAAGCTCTCCAGAGGATTCGCTGACAGTCACGATGGTCGCCGAAGAGTATAATCTGTCGGTACATCTGACGAACATCTGCCATGAAAACGACGTCGTGTTCACGAAAGCGTAAGAGAATTTCCAAAATGTTTGAATGTAATTTTGGACCGATGTGTTGACTTTCGTTTAACGATCGAGAACGTGCATCTTTCGCAGAGGCGTCAAATACGACACGAAGGCGAGTCGTGGTGCTATCAGGACGTATGACGCAGTGATGGGGAATATAGTATTTCCCATTCCCCACGTCATCTGGAGAGACCAATGACATATGGCCCGCAGTTAGATAGTCGGACATAAAATCGCAAGATTGACGATGACATTCGGGGTCACGTGACAGTCGACGTTCAATCGCATAGAAGCGACGTAAAGCAATGTCACGTGAACCAGTGAACATAGGCTCGGACTCGTCCCTGAATGGCAACTGCACGATGTACCTCCCAGATGAGTCACGAGAATGAGTTGTGATAAAGTGTTGTTCACATGCTATCTCATCTGGGGTAAGGGATGCTGCGGGTGGTAATACATCTAATTCCCAAAAACGTTGAACTAGTGAGTTTAGTTCCCTATCACTTTGCATTGAACAGTTCAGTAGGGAACCAAGCGAATGAGTAGCTAAACGAGTTTTACCGAGCAATAGCCATCCAAAGACTGAGTCGAAGGCGGAAGGTTGATGCGATTTTCCTTTAATAGTGCGATTACGAAGCGATTCCGCGAATACATCCGCACCGAACAGTAGGTCAATCCGGCCAGGAATGTCAAAACCGGGATCGGCTAACGATAGTGAATTGATGTGAGACCAACCCGATGTATTTAATTGAGCTATTGGTTGGTCCCCGCAAATTTTTGACATTACGTGCATATTTAAATTAAATAAAACTTGATCACCAGTCCCAATGGAGCAATTAATGTCTCCTAAGATTGAAGCCGGGGCTTCACCGATTCCACTTATAGTTGTGGTAGGACTGGATAGTTTTAAATTTAATTGTTTTACAGCTGAGTCAGTAATCAGATTAATCTGACTCCCTGAATCGAAAAGAGCGCGAAAAGATACGAACTTGCCATCCGCATCCCGTACCTGCACAATGGCAGTTGCTAATAAAACAGTTGTGTTATTATTATTAGAAAATAATGAAGAGGTTGGGTTCGACTCGACCGGTTTGTCTTTGTGAATTAAAGTGTGATGTTTGCGGTTACACTTACGACATTTAAAAATAGAAGTACAACCTTTTAATTGATGTGAGGCTCGAAGACAATTGAAACACCAATTACTTTTGCTTGCGATAGATATCCGCTCATCTACTGGTTTATTAATAAAATTTTGACATGAAGATATTGAGTGAGTTTCACCACAAAACGCGCACCTAACTGGTTGTGACGTAGGAGGCTCACGGCTTGTAGTACTAGCTGTGGCAACTTGAGGTTTATCAGCACTGCCCATAAGCGCATGAGACACGTTTGCCCGTTTATGTGTTTGGTAAGACTTTACAGATCGTTGTTGTGGCTTACTCGAAGGTTTATTATTAGCTTCACAAAAATGAGAATCACGCAAAAGCGCTTCACATTTCAAGTGTAGGAAAGACTTCAACTGTGAATATGGAGGAAACTCCATATCAGGATATTTTTCCTCGAAATCGCAACGCAAGTTTGAGTCTATCTTAGAGAGAAGGTGGTACACTAATACAAAATCCCATCGGTCCTCAGGTAAAATAATTTTCTTTAAAATAATTAAATTTTCCTCAAACAGGTCTAATGATTTCCTAAACTCATTACCGTCAGTAGTATTGAAATTAATATTTAAAAGGTCCTTCCATGATGTAAAAGCTAAAGGTCGTTTATTTTGATAGCGAGTAACAAGGGCCTGGTAGGCATCGTGGTAATGCTCACAAGTTAATGGGAATGCCTTGATAACAGATAATGCATCGCCGGTCAACGATGAGAATAAATAATGAAATTTTTCCGTATCGGTAAGATTACTAGAATTATGAATCAATGCATTAAAAGTGTCGTGATATTCAGGCCATTTCTTGATGTCACCACTGAAAGTTGGAAGAACAATTTTCGGTAAACGGATATTCGAAGATGAAGAACTTTGTTTATTATTTACTTGAGGTTCACTTTTAGTTAAACTACGATGAATCGATAAGATTTGAAAATATTTATCGTCAAATGCATCCTGGAGCGAATTATCTACATGATCCGGATCATCTAAAAGCTCCAAAATAATCTGGTGAGCACTCTCAAAGCTATTTAAAATATGTTTAAGTTCCTGATAATAAGAAAGAAATAAATTCCGTTGTGAGTCATCACTTATTGCTAATGAACCTATTTCCAATGCCTTATCCAACCGCTTCATAGCTAAAGTACGCTTTCTACGTAACTGTGATAAATCTTGAACTGTATATTCATCGTCCGTAGAGTGAGATTTCGATTTCTTAAAGCAACTTTGTTTACGAGACGAATGTTTACCTAACAATAATGACATGATGAAAACTATTTTATTAAACGATTAGCAAGATCGGTAACTGATAACAAATAGTCGGCGATACAAGGTTCCAACAGATGAGCGCTACCTGCTTATAAAGATGTAAACACGATAAGAACACGAGTACTTACGCTAACCGGTAGTATTGTTAATGTGTATGTGTATATATATTATATATACAGATTATAGACTGAGTAAAACGCGCAACATAAATCCTTTGTTCAATGTAAATTGTTAAGTTGATTAGGTTTTGAAGTTAAACGGATGTAGGCTTCGTAATATTTACCTATTGACACAATTTTTCTTTTATGTAATAGGAAAGAATGTAGCTAAAATAGTCTTGCCTTGGTTTTACGATAATCTCACGAAGAGTATTATCGCGTTTCCCGAAGGCGGAACGTGTTGGTTGCGTTTCCGAACGCAAGCCGCTGACAACTCGAGACTACTAGCGCGGTACGTTACGATAATTTATTTAAACCTACCTACGAATTAAAATGTCACTCGAACAAAGGATTTTTATGATCGATATTTTACGATACGATATACCTAAAACAGTTAATATAGGCCGAAAATGATAATATTAAGCACCGAGGGAAGATAGATTGCCTAATATTGAGATCCTACAGTAACTATTAAGGTTCAACTGGGTGAAAATTAAATCGTATAATGGCGGGTCCCGGGTTTCGGCACCATAAAAATGTGCAGTCGCGGTAAAAACGATGAGTAACCACACACTTGGGACAGCCCGAGAGGCTGGACGATGACACAAACGATGTTCAGGAAGTGCAGCAGTAACAAACTAAAACACGTGCACGTACCTTGGTCTGCTATATCTGCTGCCGATGACCCGCCTGCGTTCTGATTTCACCACAGTTGTTGCTGAAGATCACGAACTGCTCGGAATAGGGATTCCTAGCAGAATATCGATCGAGTTGACGCGTTTAAAGGGTTTTTCTTGAGATAGATCGCGGAGCGCGCGCGCGTGCAAGATGGTGAGAATACGAATTTTTTTAGTTAGTGGGGCGGCCGTTCGTCCGTTAGCGGTTGTGACGTCATGACAGTTGCAGCAGGAGCACCAATCGGGTAACGAGTACGGCACGTATGACAACCGTCAAAACAGTTGTGATTGCCACTGCTGAAAATCGATAAGAACATCGTGTGTGTCCGTGGTACATTCTAAACGATCTGATTTTAGGAATCTGTATGATGACGAAACATAAAAAAGTAATCAAATTAGTCTACTTTCAGCGATAACCAGTGATATCAACATAGAAACAAGATAACTTAACAAATGCATCACCGAAGCCAGTTCATAATAAGTATGCATCAGTGTGGCTTCCATAACGGTCGGTAATGAGATACATGGCGCGTGACGTCACGATGTAGGTAAATCTATTATGTCAGTGCACTTCCTTGTCACCAGTAACTGGTTATGAGATTAGTGTGTAAGGTAACCTAGTTCTGTAATGCACCTGACTGCTCTAGTTGCACTGCAGTATTGCTTTCACTTTGAGGTTGAACTTTCGATATTTGAAATACCTAAGTATCTGCCAACTTTTTGAATTGACGAATTCGTTAATGCTCGTTAAACTTAATTCGCAATAGAAAACTGGCAGTAATAAAAATAACAAAGTCGAAAATAAGGGTAAAAACAAGCCTATAATAAACTATGGAAACCTAAATAAATGAAATATTCCTAATGCCATACTCAATGATCAATATGTCATCCCCGGCAAGCGCGGGGTGAAAAGCTAAGCGATGAAAAATGTTAAAAACAGCTTTTGTAAATAAAATGCTCATTAGTCTCATGGTAAATAATATTTACAATTTTAATTCTGAGCGTATAAAAATAACCATTGTCTAAATTAAAGTCCCTTCACAACCATGAAACTTTTTAATTACTCAAGAATAATAATTAAAATCTCGCGCCCTTCCAAGGTTGCATCGTAATTAAATCATAACATTGTGAATTAATTAACCTTGAATCAGCGTTTTGTATTCATGTAAATATTCATAATAGAACCGTTTCGTTTCAATTGTTTAGACAATAGACTAGACTTTGATAATTTAAATAATTTATGCTTAAGATAAAGTTCTAATTAAGTAAATATGTGTTATAATGTAGATTATGTGTTATTTGTCTTTTGAATATATTTAATGGCATATTAACTTCAATCATATGTTTGCTCTCGCATACTTACTAAAATGATAAAGCTATGTTTCGTTAAATAATATCTCTTCCAAATCTTATGCTTGCATTTTCATCCCTCTTGTTCTATTTCGATGGGTCCTATGTATAAGGGCCAAACTAACAATTTGGTCATTTTAACTTTTTTATGGAAAACGCAAGTTATAAGTATGGTCTATAATGTGAGCTAAAAAAAAACTACAATTTAAGCATAGAAATAGTATTTTTTGCTGTAAAAGAAAGGCCTATGTAGCGTGATTTTAGACGTAAAAGGGCCAATATATCAATTTGGCCGTTATACACTTGAATCCCAAAACATTTTTAGTTAGCACTCGACGCGTATAAGGGCCTACAGGCAAATATTTATAGGATTCTATTAATTTATATATTTTACTAATCTTTCTTAATAAATTCATTAAAAATTTAACTATGTTTATAACTAATTTATATCTGAAATATCTAGCATTCTAATATATGTGTCATATTGAGACTTATACGTAGTTTGGCGTAGAATAAAAATTCTGACCGAAACTCACGTAAAAGGGTCAAAATTAAGTAAAATAAAAACTTAAGCATAAAAAAATAATCTCTTTCTTTTACATAAAGAGAATAGCTTGCAAAGTAAGCCTGCAAAGTTTCATTAAACTTGGTTATACCACCTTTAAGTTATACCATATTGATACTTTGTGGGCCCCTCCTGTAAAGTTGTGATTTTGCAGTCTGGCCCTTATACATAGGACCCATCGATTTATAGTTTTTTGTCAAAATTTACATGGAAATATTTTACATAGCTACATACAAAAATAGTAGTTACCGTAAAGTTACCGGGAATCCTAAGAAACAACATTTTCATGCATCTTGGTAAAATTCCAAGAAACGTACTTGGCACCAGAGAGAATATAGAAGCCTTATAGCATAATGAACACAAGATGTTATGAAATGTCTCTTCTATACTTTTTACAGGCTTTATGACGTAATAGATGTATAAATCATGGGATATGTTGAAACTTTTGAGTTTAGGTTTAGATTTCAACGTAGAATTTGTTTGGAATAGGTGAAATTTATGGCTGCTTGTCGAAGATATGGACGATACATTTTGTATTCAATGTGCTCGTGGTTTTGTCAATCTAAGGCGTCTTGGCTCTTACATACTGGGCTGAACACCAAACTTATGCACTCTGTAGGAACAAACTTGTCTACCATCAATTTAAAGAGAAGAACATGGGCGACGTTCAATGATCTTTACGTAACACTGCTCAAATTTAAAGCACCGTTCACAATGCTCGACATATCATGTTTTATAGTAAAAAGCAGATGTACATCTTCAACCGCAATCTTCCGGCAGAGAAATGATATCCTACCCACGAATTAAATGTGCCACAACGTGCGTCCTCTATAAATGCTCTGCGGTCCCCAACTAACCGCACTTCACCATTGTAAGCACGCACTTCTCAGATTACCAGCTCTAAACACTTATTGTTACGAGCCGCCTGAAAGTGCAACAACCCTCTATAGCAACTGTTTAGTATTGTTCGCTCTTTGCTCTGCTGAGCGCGTTAGATGTCGCTTGTGGCTTAGGATTGTATTTAAAATATTTATTTTATAGGCAAGTAATTGATATTATAAAAAGAAACGAACCAATGTAATGTATTATTGAGGAGTGCAAGGTATCTTCTCCAAAACGAGGAAAGCTTTTGTTCTGTTTCCTGTTTTAAGAAAGTCAGTAAAGTGGCTCAGTCTTTTGGTGCAACATTGTACCGATTACAAAACCTTACAGAAAATAAGGCACGATCTTTTGCATTGTATTGACGACTTCATTTTGCTTTATGTGAACTTTTACATGCGTTATTCCGCTTAGTTATTGTCAGAAGATATGAGTTGTTTCAACAACGGTACTTTCAGCTTCCGCAATTTTATCTTTCATATGGTTCTTTAGGACTTAAAGTTTTCTACATAACCATAAACTAAACCCCGCAAACGGCAAGGCTTATTTTCTCGTTTTATACCAAAGTTTACTGGGTGCCAGAAATTGCGACTTAGTTTTCATACGAATGAAGAATTCGCGTTGAATTTAAAAGAGCAGGAAGTTGTGAAAGTTTTGAACTGCAGCAATTTGTGAACTCTGTCCGAAGGCGATACACTTGAGCATTCAATGAGGAAATTTTTAGAAAGAAGCGATGTAAAACTTGTGAATTTCATAGGTTTTGCAAGAACTTCGGTTGTGTAAGATGCCTTTGAATTGAATTAAGCTCTGTATTTCATAAGGTTTTAAACATGACTAGACAAGTATTTAATAGTTGCTACTGCTAGTTTTGCCTAAGGAGCTCATGATTGAGAGGCAAATTCGAACCCTTTGAACATTCTGGAATGTATTCCAAAGTTAGACTGCGTATTTTGCATTTTATTTTGTAACCTATCTTCGATCATCGAGTTATGTGCTTCACCTGAGTGCGATTCACCGATGACTCGAAAGGCACGCATTTTCAAATCAAGACTATCTAGGTATTCAAGAACATATTTAATTACTCACCTCCAATTAAACGTACCTGATGTAAGACAGACGTGACAAAAGAACAAAACACGCTCGGATGGCACACGTAGATACGAGACCATATCAAGTTGTAGGCTTCTTAAGATAAAGATCTTTATTGCGCACACCCATCAGAATAATGTAAGTATGCTTAACTAGAGGTTATTGTACTGCTCTCGTCTCCAGACCTTGGAAGCGACGAAAGAGGTTGTAATATAAAAAGCGATGTTAAGATTATCGCTCTCCTTGTTAAAAAGTTTGCAGAGATCTTTATGTTTTACTGTATGTGTCTGGGTATTTTATAGTGAGTGCTTTCCATTTATAGCTGTAGTATAGTCTTTGTATGTAGATAATGTATTCTAGTTGCATAAAGTAAATATAAACTGTTAAATGAATAGTAAAGAAGGTTGTCATAACGATGAACGCGCAGACGGTGATGAGACTAAATTTAAAAAAGGGTTTAGAATGGTAGAGCTTGAAAAGCCTTGGTCTCCCCTAATTCATTCTAATGTTTTATACTGATAGGATTAATTTATTCTATCATTTTGAGGGAGGGAATGGCAACAATTAGCAAACAATAGAGACTTGTGGAAGGAGAAAAGGGAGGCCTTTGCCCTGCAGTGGGACAGTTCAGGCTTTTAATAAATAAATAATATCATTTTGAGGATTTGGTTGGTACGGTCCTCTTCTTAGTACTGAAAAGCTGTGCGATTGAAATTGTTGTGCAAATGTTTTAATAATTCGATTGATTTATTGATTTCATGAATTAAAAAAGTCGGATTGGCCTCTTTAAAATCGAGATATGCAAAATTAATAAATTTTATATTCACGAAATGTTTCACACGAATCGATCGTAAATAAACGGGGATTCAACGTAAGAAAATCTCAAAATTTACGATAAAATAACTCTTATAAAATATTCCGTGTCGTAAACTGGGTGCTTTATAAAACGTTGTATTATTTGTATCGGTTCTCGCATAAAACACTCAAATCATAATAACCCTTTATTTTATGTAAAACGGCGTATTTATTGCGATTTATTTCTTATTTTACTGTGTTTTCACTTACATTACCGATAAATTATATTTTCTTTTTGTTTTATATTTTATATTATAGGTAAACGCATTTATGTGTTGATGTTAATAGATATATAAATTACATCTCCTACGCGATTTATCAAAGTAGGTTTATAGCTTTTACTGCCAGTTTGGAATACTTATTATATAAATAACTGATGATAGTTTCAATATTTTACACCAACGTAATAAATGCGGGCAACATAATGTACATTGCTCTGAACCCATATTAAGTAGCTGTAGTATTATTATGGAATTCAGAAAAAAACGTTATAAATAAACCTTCCATAAGAACGTTATTTAATTATTTGATTAAATACCATTGTTATCACTAGGGTAGTAAACCATTGGTTCTACATGCACAAAAAGATACTCCACCTTAACACAAACCTTTCTTATATTGGATGTCCAAATTAAAAAATTCAAATTCAAATTCAAAGGCAAATCAAAAGTCAGAACTTCCAAAAAAATTCCATTACTGTCATCACAAAACGTTGGCGGATATTATCGGCCGCACCGTAACCTAAATACGGGGTTGCAACTCATTTGACCCGGTTTGCTGTCACTATGCACTGCTATATGCACTATGCAGAGATGCAAGCGATAGGGGAAGTTCGCGCTGTTGACTTGTAAACTTGTTGATTTATTGGTTTAAGCTCCGAAACTTAAATAGGTAGTTTATTGGATGAATAGTTTAATTACATTTTCAAAGATTTACACTGATCGTGTCATTTTAATATTTAAAGCAACAGATAGATATTTAAGAGTATGTTTAAGTTTTGTACTATTTGTTGGTAATTTTATTGATAGAATAATCTTGCCGTCAATCGATCAACTCTGTCTATTGAAATTGCTATCCTTTTGTTACAATAGGTTTCTCTCAAATTGCTCTTTCAATACACTAAAAAATAAACTAAGAGGAAGTTATAAAAATTACAGAAATTAGGTGTCCAAAATTATATACAATGTTAAAAATTTAATTCTATTGAACAGTGTGTTGTTTTACAAACATTTAACTACAAATCAATCAAACAATAATTTGCATTATTATTATTTGTAAGAACGTTCATGGTCGACTACTGCCTACTCTTTCATTATTATACCGCTTTAAGTACTTAGGTAAAGTTCAAGATTATAATAACTTTAAGAAATTAAGAAATTAATTGCACTGATTGTAGTATTGCATAATGGTGAATTTAATTAAAGGTTACTGATAGCGTGTTTAGTTGCTGCTCTGTGTCAGCCTTACTATTATTATTTTTAATTTCATTAACGAGGTCGAAAATAACTTAGAATTGTTTGAGATATTCTTTAATAATATGAATGTTAGAAGCATTTGTAAAAATCACATCCACATCCAAGCCAAAAAAACTTAGTTGACTCGCAAAAATGCTGAAACATAGAGAAATTTTATCCCAAATGTTTCTTCCATTTGCAGTTTTGCATTTTTACCAAAGTTTCTCGCAAATAGCGAAATATGTTCAACGAATGCATTACAGAGAAGTAGCTACACCAAACTGTCGAGGATGAAAATGGAAACCATATATATCAGATCAAGTCCAATAACTCATGTCTAAATACACATAAATATTCATTCTTGGCTTTATTGCGCATTTTCTACTAAATGCACCATATTTTAGACAGGCCCCATGCTGGATGGACTATAAAATTGCACCATACGTTACCCAGCATGCGGACTGCCCCGTACGTGGCCTTACAAACCAACCACCTAACAACGGATGACACGCTCGCTGCCTAGCAACCAATCAAAGCCATCGGTTTGACTTTGGAACCCCCACCCCACATACGGGTCCTACCGACTAGTAAAAATTCTCCAAAAGGCAAAAAGCCATAGCATAAATGCATGTTTAACGTTAGTTACCACTTAGTATATTAGAAACAAGTCCAGTAGTAATTTATTCGTCGAGTGTCTCGGGTGCATTATCTTGCAGCCTGCTGGCAAACTTCAGATGGATAATCCTTTAAAGCCAGTTACGAGGGGAAGACTTAGCGGCTCCTACCTTGGAAGTGAGATTAAAGTTACAATGACTTAGTACTGTTATTGTTGAGTGATGAACATAGAAGTGTTTGGAGTGGAGTTTGATGGCTTTATTACAGACTAACGGCCAATTTCTATAACATATCTAAGGATAGTTTTTCCTAGAGTAGTCTAGAGATCGATTATTGGATCTCTTATCGGACAAACGAACCTTGGATATGTTGTTGAAAAAAGCAGTAAGTGTTCGTTGGTATGACCGATTATTGAACCGGTTATTGGGAACGGAGATGAATATTTTTTTGATTAATTCTGTTTTAGTGTCTATTATGTTACTCGCGTTTCACGGTTCTGTGTAAGTACCATTGAAAATCTGATTTTGATTGACATTGAGCTCGTTCTTAATACGTTTCCTTATTAATAATTTAATGTCGAAATCTCACTTATGCTTCTTGATAAAGTCATGCCGAAGTCCTCACGATTCTCAGACCTTTTAATACAGTTAAACAACTGTCATCACCATATACATGACCGTGGGATATTGCCCATATCTAGCTATTTCCAAATATGGCCATATGGTGCTATATGGTTGGATACTCTAGTCTCTGCCATCCGTATTTATCATTCCAATCACGTAGACGGTCTGCGTTGGACATTATTTAACGTCAATGTTTGCTCAAATGTTTGGGTAAATGTTTGGCGCCAGCCTACCAAACAATTATCAATTGTGTTTATACCAATGTAGCTTTGCTCTATAACTCCATTTATTTGATTATAATTGAAATCAGTCCCATTTTGCTGATTTCAAAAGGTAAACGAAATCCGATTTTGGTAGAAATTTACGGGACATGATTTTGCAATACGTTAGCCGTATAATCATATTGGTTGTTTAAAAATTGCTGCGTGATATGAATTGAAGTATCTATTAGATAGAGTGTAGTTATGCTATGGCTAACAAGGCAGCATCGCAAGACAGCTGGTGTGCCCCACGGGATTTAACACCTGCACCTACACTTTCGCAACCAACCCTGAATCCGAAGAGTAGAGAATGAAAATGAAGCAATCCACAAGAGTAGTACTAAAAAGTCTTTATTTTCAGTCAAAAATACCTGTTACGTGGGCCTTACTTATGCCTGGCATTTATTTTTTCGCATCTTATGAGTTAAGTTAACAACATTAATTTTTACCCATTTATTATCTGCATCCAATAAAAAATCCATTGCATTCTACCGCAAAGCAAAGTGGGTTATGACGATATTATATTCAGCCAATATTGTCCCATTGTGGCGGGAAGGCTCTGGAGCTCACCGCTCCGTATTGTTGGCGGCTTCAAGCCATTCTTTGTGGAAGGCGCCGGATTCCAACAAGTGACTTATTTAAAGAGTTGAATATTTTTATAAAGAAAACTTTTTTGAAGGAAATTTCATGGGAAAATGATAATTTGGAGGATTGTAGCTGAATAAATCCCGGCAACGGTATTACCTTACGATAGGATTTGAATGCGAAAATATTTATCAAAGTTGTGATTCGTATTACATAACTTCAAAGAAATGATTGTTTGACAGCACTGATTGTACAATTTTGGCTTTAACCCTTTTGCTTGTTACATAGTACCACTGTTGTTTTATTATTCTATAAGCAGTTTATTTCTGGCCTTTCCTACGTGTTGTTTTGTTAAGTTGACATTACAGTTCACTGAACTTTGTCCTTTACCATTATAGAGCTAACCTGCTTTTCTAGTAACATAGCCGTCAAAATATTTCCGTTCGTGCGAACTAGGGGTAGAGACAAAACATTCTTGAGGAACAATAGGCGGTGGGTATCAAACACGAGGCTTGACAGTGGACGCGTGCATCTTACGTAAGGCAACTAAGGGCTTACACATACTCACTAAGGGAGAAAAGAGATCAATGTAACTTGCAACGTATGCCATTGAGATAGAGTATCAATTTCAATGGTTTAAGAATCAGTTTTAAATCTAGTAGGGTAGTCAAAAATCGTTTGACATGCATTGAAATGTCGAGCTTGTTTCTTTTGTTTCAAGTACTAAATTGGTTTAATATGTTTCCTGTTAATGTGTCTTCTTGTCTGTTAGTATGTGCTAGCCCTAAGCCTTGGTTGACACGAGTCGTGTACTCGTGTCCCTTTGTGTTCAGAACAAACGGGCTATGTCTGAGTCGTGGCTTTTCGTTGCGTTAATATCACGATTATTAGCACCTAACTAGACTCGTGGTAACGACTGTGTTGACATGTCTTTATTGTGGGGAAGGCGTAATGAACTGTCTCACAGTACGATTCTATAGGTACCTTGGAAATGACGAGCTAATAATAATAATAAAGATTGCTAGCCTCGTTGCAAGAAGTCCACAATATGTACCATTTTTGTACAAGAAGATTTGATATATACAAATCACACCATATGTATAATTTTTATACATGAAGTTTTAATAAATACTTCACAATAAATCACAGCTTTTCATATTTAATGTAACTCACAATATGAGCATATATTATTTACTTAAGCACTAATTTGTATCAACTCCAGAAATTATTTTCAATATAATTTTCAAGTTCCCTAAAATAAAATAGTTACGGGAATTAATATATGGGTTCCTACAATAATATCGAGTAACAGGAACTGATATGGTATCAGTACATGCTGTCATCTAGCGAACGGGTTTATTAGGAAATTGTTGATTAGAGATATTACTAGTGAAATAATTTATAGGGCTTCGATAAATGTGAAATAAAATAACGCAGTATCATACTGAGGATTTATTAGCAGAAAACCATAATTAATTTATTATTTTAGCCATTGTTCCCACTGCAAGGTAAAGACCTTATCTTTCCTTCTTCCAATAATCACGATCTTGAGCTTAGCTGTCCATCTTTTCGAAATAGAGTCAAGCTCATCCCGCTATCTCCTCCTGGGTTGACCGCGGCTTCTCATGGTGTTTTGAGGAGTCAACATCAAAACCCAATAATGTTTTTTTTGCGGTGGAAACCCTTATGTACCTCCCTTACCATGGTGAAACCGAAGGGTAAGAGTTATGGTTTCTTACCGATTGATGCTCTCAGTGCGCTTCTTCCATATAATCCCATGTTCAACAAACAAATGCAACAAATGTGTACATAGGCGGACTTAATGCCACAGGCATTCTTTCCAGTCAACCTTAAGGTGATGCAGAGATAACATGGTAGGTGTATTCAGTTGTAAAGAAAGTTAGTTATTTATGTTCCTAATTCAAGGAACTAGCAGTAACGAAGTTCAGAACGCAGACAATTTTGGAACCCCAGAAGAGCTTCCCCCGCACCTTTTTTATGTTCCCCCCATTTTTTGAATGTATTAGTCAAGTATTAAAACGGTCTCACTCGTCACTAATGTACATAACATTTATGACCAGACATGACATAGACATTGAATGAATTACCTTAAATAATTAAAAGCGTGTTTTCTACGAAAACCTAATGGAATTAATAACGGTGTTACATATTAATGGTAATATCCATAATAACTAAATTGTGTCAATTACAGTAATAATTTTCACACCAAGGTTATCAGATGTCAGTACTTTTCACAGAACCCGATAAATAACTGAAGTATACAGTACCTACTTGAATAGTATTTTTTTACTTTTTATCCGTCGACTACGTTCGCCGGTGAGAAAATATTTTTCTTTGATCCACGTTGTTTTTTTTGGTCGAGATCTTTACAGTTAGCCTGAGCGCAGGCTTTGACTGCTTCACCGCACTTTTGGTGAGGACCTTAAGGCCTCCAACCAGAGCGGTCTTACGGTCGCTAAGTCCGTTTCGATATAAAGCTTTCCTACCATATTGAAAAACAAATTAACTTATTCTTTTCAAATACTTATTGTATCTCCATTAACTGCTTAGGAGGTCCAATATTTACTGGCCTGTTGGTCTAGTGGTTAGTCACCTCGACTGCTATACCGGAGGTCGTAGGTTCCATTCGCACCCAGGACATATCTTTGTGTGATGAGTACGATTATCGTTGTGTCTGGGTGTCATTTATCTGTACTATGTATGTTTTAGAAATATATAAGTATGTTTATCAGTTGCCTGGTTACCATGACAAAAGTACTGCTTACTTTGGGATCAGATGACCATGTGTGATATATCCCAGGAAAAAAAAAATCTTACGCGCAATTGGAGCAAGACTTAAAAGCATGCTTTGCTCAATGGCGTGTGAGTATAAATCAATTTCAAACAATTTTTACCGCAATTTCAAGGCCATGTTAATAACGCCAGTTTACATTTCACGCAACACTGTAAGACCAACAAAAATAAATGTAGCGTGTAATGATTTGAACGTGGTGTTGTGATCGAATGGGCGCGAGTTCCAAATTAATGCAGCTTGAAGGTTTTATTAAACTTTGGAACCTTATAGTACTATTTTTGACTAATTAAGAACAAATAGTTGAAGGAAGACGAAGTCATTTATTTATTTATAACTTAATGGAGAACATATTCCATAGCATCGTTTTCTTTGATATCCTTTGCCGTCCCACTGCTGGGCAAAGGCGTCTTCCAAGTCTTTCCATATTTCTCTGTCTCGAACCACTTCAAACCAACTCTATTTTCGATTGATAATGTTCTCACCACGCAGTTTTTAAACTCATCTTTTGCCATACAATAAATGTACAGTAAAGTGTCTACTACCTAAGTATAAAGCAATTTTGAATAATTTCGGCGCTTTTTGAAGTGCTCCTTTACAGTATTAAAGTCTTACAATCCTAAGGAGGCGGTCTCCATTTGCTCAATCGTATGTTAAATGACCAAGCTACACCAATGGCAATAAACCTGATAAATTGCGCTTCTAATTTACACAATAACTACTTTTACACCCACTGGGGACAAACCTTGGCTGTGTTTCTTATAAGATTAAAAGCTTTACAACTTAGTCGTAGATTTATATTGCATTTACATTTCCTTTGAATCTGCCGCGTTCGTTTTAGTGAAAGTTTTAGTTTAGTCACAGCTAGGAGAAAATTTCTTTTTGATATCTGAAGTATGTCTAGGTCGTTATTTTTCAGTCATGTGAATCTGTCTGTCGTCAAAAATCAACATGCGTAATTAGGGTTTACCCAAAATATGCATAGAAAAATTTTAGCCTTCCAAATGATGACCTGCTCTATTCTTGTTGTGTTAAATAAATCTAAAGATCCGCACTTGAAACCTAATTTTCTATACCTCAGCTAAAACAACATCAGATCATTTTCGGTATATTTTGCACCTCCCAAAATGTTCTCATCTACAGTATGAAGCCGTAAAATCTCTACAGTACAACCTTTTTGGTACATTGTAACGTTATAATGTTCGTGCGTAGTAAATAGGTGTTATTTCACCCACGCCGCCATTAAATCAGATGAATTTTACGAGTACTTGTAAACTGACTGCGGTAACGAATCTCGGCTGTGTGGCAAGAGGAACTCACAGATTAGATGTCCTACTTCCACAGGGCTGGCAATAGGCACATGTGATGTTTGTTTGTTGGAAAAGTAACACTGTAATAAGCTGACAAGTGACGGGAAAAATATTATGACATTCAACAATACGCGAAATGCATTACAGTATTTTTAGATGAGACATATAAAGCAGTATGGGAACGAGAACAAAATAAACGCAAACCTGAAAATAGGTTTTAAAGAATGAAATTTTATACTGGAACTTAAATTTTGTATTTGTATCGATTTGCGAAACGAAAAGACTTTTTTTTTACAATACTGCATTTCTTGAAATTAATATTGAGACAAGATACTTGGAGCAAACTCGAAGCGAACTGCTCGTAACTGCTCAATTGCTCAGAAAAGCTCGTTGACCGACTACACTGATCTAGAATGTAGTATTTCGGTCTGGAATGCGTTTTAGTAAATCGCATATGTAATATATTTACTCAATATTTCTGGAAGCGATTAACATTATGCTCTAGAATTACATCTTCCTTGCAGTTTGGCGTCTTTCCACTCAATGTACTTTTTGTAAGCCCACGTTGAGCTTATAAATGCACTTGAAAAGATATGTTCTTTTGTGAAATTGAACCTGTAACCCGAACAGTTTATACTCTATTTCAAACTGCAAGAAACTCAAAATAGTCAAGCAGAAACAACAAAGAGTCGACCATCCATTTCCGGTCATCAAATTACCCATCTTCCTTCTCAACTCAATCCAAACAGTTCTCATTTACTTTTCTGCCCAAACATCCTGAATGATGAAGTCGTTAACGTGATTAAGGGCATCACACGTTTCCACGCTCAATCGCGGTGTCGCAAGCCTGGGGCCGTATTCGACAGAATTTCGAAACGTATTCGCTCCATCTGGCCCAATTTAGACGCATCAGTTAACCGATGGATTAACCACGTCAGTGTATCTATTTGAATCTGGGGATAAACATTGGGAAACGGACTGGTCTTAGTTTGTTGAAAGTATTACGGATTTGTTTTGAGTTGGCTGATTGTGCTTTTATCATAAATGTGTTATGTAGAGCGTAGTTATTGCATTATGTAAGGATGCCTTTTAAAAAAATTGTGCTATTGAAAACCCTCCTGTACTCAAAAATGGCGTATTTTTTAGTCAACATTTATGTATTGCAAAATCATTTGCTTTTTCTTTCATATTCCAGTTTTTTTTTAACCAGTAAAATTTATTTTATTCTTTTGCTACAACTATTTTTATAGTGTAGCATAAGATCTAGGTAATTTCTATACGGTTACCAAAACATAATGTATAATTCAACACGGGACGCAGTAAGTAGGCTCCTCTGACGAAGGTTCGACCCTTTTCCGACATATTCAAAAATACAACTGGCATTTGAACGTATTTTTTTCCTTGTTTGAATATGTAACGTCCAGTGCACGTTGAAAATGGAATGCGATAGATATTGAAATGTTCCGTTTTTATTTGTTTCGTGTTCGATATGTAAATTGACGTGTGTTATGCTTATTCTGAAGGAGTTCAGAGCTCATTTATTTTTATATTTTTTATTTATTAATCATTTATTTCCGACCAAAATTCCATAAAATTTTAGTAAGAATGATCTTAACCTATTCTTAGTAAATTAATATAAGTACTATAGTTGGACTGTCCCATTTATCTCACAATACGCTCAAGATGCTGTGTGAACTGCCACGCATTCTGCGGAGGAGGGAAGCGCAACGTTTGCGTATGATGGCATGGAAACCATCAACTCTGGCCTCCGCAAACATGCCTGATGCACTACAAAAATGTGGCAGTCACATTTCATGTACCTTTATATTTCATGTACCTTTTTTTTAAATTCCAATATGAATAAAAAGAAAGCGTTTATTAGTTACATGTAAGCCAGGATTTCTTCCGTAAGAAAACTAAAGTGCTTCTGACACTAAAATCTTATTTTTCTTTGAAATTTCCTTATCTTAAGTTATTATGTTAAACTTGCTTCCGTTGAATACAGCTTTCAGTAAGACTTTATCCAGCTTTTTTAAAAGTAATTTGTATTATATCGCCTTTCTGCCCAGTGATCGTTTATTAAGGTTCTAATCAGCTTGGCTTTCCTTCCTGAAGCCATTATTTGTATAAAACTGCTTCATAAGCTTTTCTGACTTAAGTTACTTAAGACGGTATACTTTACGCTTTAAAATGTGGGTGGACAAATATACGGTGGTATTTAAGGTTCGGTTACACAGTTACTCTGCTATCGCTACTATACCTACTATTTATTTTTCGTCTAATTTGTTATTGGCGATTTCAGTCAGTACTCAGTACTCAAGTTTAATTATGACATACCTAGAGGTGTACCTATTTTTGCTAAAAAAATATCTGAAACGTTGGATCGTAAGCTAGACTAAATTTTGTTGATGTATTATGAAACATACAGGTTTATAATCTATAAGATGATGAAGGTATATAAACCGGAGGAATAAGATGACTTGCAATTCAGTTATTTATTGTTTTTCTGCAACAGTTTAGTGCCTTTATAAATCAATTCGTTTGATTTTCTTTCTACGACTAAAGTCCTTCAGTATTTCTTGGACTTTGTAGTAAAATCGCGTGATACGTAAAAGTAAATACTTGCTTGACGTATCAAGTAAATGTTTACAAACAGAGGTTTACAGTGTTTAACACTAAAACGACGTAAAATGATAAATATAACACGTGTAAATGTTTGTATACTCCTTGTATTGATATAATGAAAGTTAAATAACGACTTATTACGCTGGACATTGAAAATATTCGTCGCAATAAAAGGACAATGAAAATTGTTGTTGCTTTGTGATGATAGTAAGCGCGTGTTTGTCTATGTACTGTTATATATCTACATAATATGTAATCTTGTCTGTATATTGTTATATTTCTATCTCAAAGGGCTGAAAAGTATTCATTATTATAGAATTTTAAGTGTTGCGAGTCTAGGTTTCAACTTTTGTGCTAATTGTTCAAAAATCTAACAGAAATCCCGGGATGGGAAAATCCCATAGCTTGCATTTATTCTTGAAAGGATACATAAAATGATCATAATCAGAGTACCAAAGTGCAATAGTGACACAACAGAAGAGCAAACCTCTTCTGTTGTGTCACCTTTTTATATTTATTCGTTCTTAATCCTCTTGCTTCCTAATTATGCACTATTGGCAGAATTCATGGTTCGTCTGTAGGTTCATTGCGGCTTTTAAAAAACCTTTTTTTATATGTAAGCTTAAAAAAGGAATATGTACTCGTACCAGTTTACCAAAAACAAAGTTCAATGCTCACCTTTTAATTTTTCATAATCACCTGTAATTATTCGCTACAATTAATATAATTCGCGTTAATCGTGAAGATAAGATCAGTTTTGTATCAATAATTATAATTACAACAATGTTCGCTTGTTTCTTTGTACTAGTTGGATTCAAACTTAATGGCGGCTCTGAATTTAGCTACACGCTGCGCAGTACCTCGCCCCGCACCCCCGCTGGCGCATAAGTTTGTTACTGCGCAGCGACTCGCCTCGTGTTCAGAGCCGCCATTAAGTTTGCACCGTACTGTAGAGTCAACGCACTAGACAGCCATTGTGTTATGAGAATAGATTATTACACTGATAAAGTTTAAAATGGATAGAAATTGTACTTTTATTAGGTTAATTACTATATTATACAATTATGTGTTTTGAATCACCTGACATGTGGTTTTAAAGTAATTAATGTTATGCCAGGCACATTTTTTGCGTGCATTACAAATTGTTAGTTCAGTTAGCTGTTATTTTACATCATTTAGTAGTAACATAAGCTTCTGGATTTCCTAAATTACAATCTTTTTTGCATCAATTATTCGATTCTATTTAAAAGTCACATCAGAAATATATGTCACAATGTCACACTTTCAGCAGATTCAATAACTTTTTACATGAATAAATATTAAAAAATATTGCTTTGCTTCAGCGATCTGGATATGATTTTTGTGTGGAATATCTGACGCAAAAACTTAGAAATCAGTTATTTAATGAACTCATTTTGAGCTGTAATTTTGCAAATTGATTCTATACCAGATTTCTTCACCCCTTTTGGATAGATACAACCTTTTGATAACACCTTGTAAATCTTTGTGTATATCATCATCATCATCATATCACCTTTATTATACATACGTAGCTTCGGCTGTTAATATTATAATGTTCACTTTATCTACATTTATTACACAGACACATGCGAGAATTAATACGACGCCATGTCGTCTCGTCTGTATGTACTGTTATCAGATAAGCGCGCATATCATATACAGAGTGTTGTGATACGATGCTATGTAAACAACGCTCGTATGTAAATTGTTGCTTTACACAAAGAGTATTAATATAAAGGGAAAGGGGTTTTGTTGCTTATCTTTTTTGTTTATTTATTGAAGATAGTTGCTTGATAGCTAGCGCTAAAGCTATGATAGAGAAAGGAGTAAATTTATATATTGTGTAAAATCACAGCGGTTTTATTAATGGGCCCGGAGGTAGAATTTACCTTATTTCGTGATTGGTGCACGTACAAAATATCGAGGAACTTGATTAATATTTAGGTAAAGGTACCTTTTGTAGCATTAAAACTTGTACTAAAAAAATACAAGCCGAATCGTGCTTTTGTCATGCTACGAATCTGCTGCAAAAATATGCAGCTCAGCACGTAGCCTTGTTCTATAACATTATTCATGGTATTATTAACTTATCAATATAACATTTATACATACATCTTCTAATCTCACTAAAGCATAGAAACACATTAGCTGAAACGATAAACCAATTTCAGAATTAACTAAGACGCATTCAGATTACCTCTGCTTCAGCCACCCACCTGCAACATATACAATCAATCAACTAATTAATTGGTTGCCAACCAATTAATTGATTGAGATGAGGATTTTATTAGTTCGATTGGAGGAGGAGAGTTTGCAAGGAATAGTTTAACTTAGAAGAGATAACGTTAAACCTTTTTGTTACTATATAAGTTATGTATGAAAACTAAGCAATTTATCGAAAAAAAAGAAAAAAGGAGTTCTTTTTTTTTAGTTATTTTTTTACTAAAAATGTAGAGAAGTTATAAAGTAATAATGTATCGACCTTTTTACCGATTGAAGGGGTGTATTTTTTATCATATCTTAATGCCTATCACCTGAACTGCACGAATTTTAATCTTCAGCTAACAAACTAGAATATAAAAAAATAACATTTAAGGAATATAGTGAAATATTTCAAAACCGAAAATTAAAAATAACAAAAAGCAGTAATTTATAGATAACTAGCGGCCCGCCCCGGCTTTGCTCGGGTGCAAAGCTGATACCTACACTATATATCTACACAATCATAAAGTTCTGTAGTGCAATATTTTGGTACAGGCACGCGCCTCCCGGCCCCCGCGCGGCTCCCTCGCGGCCCCCGGCCGGTACCGCCGCAACCGCTATGTCCCTGCATTTTAAATCTGTAATATCTTCGAAAATATTCATTTAAATTACATGCTGTAAAAGGCAATATTGATCTATATTACATGCACAATTTTTTGAAGATACTTAATTGGATAAGGATTAATGCTGTATTGCTTAAAATCGTCTTTTCGTGAATAAGTAATAAATAAAGGATAAAAAATGGTTATTGTGGGTTACCCTCAAGAGATAGACATATACCATCACGGACTTTTTTGTAGATCTTTTTAAGGTGCACAATACTGTAGTACATTATTTTGATCTATCTCGTAGGGTTCAGCCAGCGTTTGCAATGTAAGCGCAAAAAAATTGTTCATTTACTTAAATCTCTAAGATTATCCATGTTCCTCTGCTATATTATGCATATATTATACATATAAACCTTCCTCTTGAACCACTCTATCTATTAAAAAAAACCGCATCAAAATCCGTTGCGTAGTTTTAAAGATCTAAGCATACATAGGGACAGACAGCGGAAAACAACTTTGTTTTATACTATGTAGTGATAATTCAACTCAGCAAAGAACAAGTCTGTCCTCAGAGTAATTAATAATATTATGCACACATTACCGGCCACGCACCCACGCTGTACCCTGTACATGGGTAACTCATCAATCAATTATGTCTGGGCTCATTTTTTACCTGATATAAGAAAAAAAAACCCTTTATAATATGCCCGTTTTTTATTTATTTATGCTATGTTATTAATTTATGTAGGTTCCCAATCATTCTAAATTCTGACGGAAGTATTAAAGTATAATTTAGTTAATAAACGGATATATCGATTATAATTTATTTAAGGATTGTTGTTATGTTTATGTATGATAACATAATATTAATAAAATTTATTGTTTATGTATTAACCTGTCAAGCGTTGTTCAGAGTTCAGTCATTGCGAAAAGAAAAAGGATATATTGGGAATAGTGTATTTGGACTGATGATTAATTACAAATTATATACCCTAAATGAAAACTGACAACAGCTTTCTTTTTTAATCTACAATCTAAATTTCTCTCAAAATAACTCTTATTTTACCTATAAATCTTTCTTTTACTTCAATCTTAAAACGAATAAAGTGTATTGGTTTCATTTTAAACGAAATTTACAAAATCCCGCTACATCATTCAATATTAAAACCACTACTATAATTAAATTCGACTGCCATCCGTTACTATTTGTAACGTTCATGAAATTCATGTGAAGCGAGTTAAACTGAGTTTTAATGAAGTTTGTGTAATAAGCGATACGTGAATAAATAAAGCAACAAACATGAAGGCTAGTAATGACTTCTGAACGGATATTGTGAGTTGAACACGGTTAGCGGTACAGGGATGTACTCTGCATATTTTATTACGTCGATAAGCAAAATAAATATGTTGTTTGGTTTGTCTCGCATTTAGTTTTCTAATACTTGGTTGTAGCCACGGATTTGAAATATATTTTCCAAATGCTTGATGTTTGTGTTGTAGAATCAAAACGAAACTTTTTCGTTAAGTGTTACCGAAGAAAAAGTCCTGAAAGTTATTTTTCTTCTATAATATACTAAATAAAATCAATTTCTATACTTTAAATTTTACAATTAAATTGACAGAACTTTATAAAAAGGATCCATTTCTTAGCTGTAATTTTGACTAGATAAGCAAAGTTTCGTTCGTTATGTAACTTAAGTTATATGTCTTACGTATTATTAAGTAAGAGCTGTAGAAATATACGAGGAACAAATCGACAAAATTATAACACGAGTAGCGGTGACTAAAAATAAACAAACATAATGGGGAACTTAACCTTGTCGGTATCTTGACCTGACAAACTGTAACTTAGGCCATCCGTGGGCGGTTCAGTAGTGACATATGATTCACTCCAACCTTTCATTAGCCACCAAATAAATTATCCTTTCAAAGCGAAGCCTATGACGCACGTCTGTCTATCAAATATAAATGTAACGTATCGTTCGATACAGCCTGTCATTATGATTCGAATTATACCTATTATTTTTGTTTTCGTGATATTTCCTTGTTACTGCTTCTGACAGTCGTAATCGACCTAGTTTCCAGATATCTACCAGTCACTTGTTTAACATAGGTAATTTATTTATTTACATGCCTTTATTTATGCTACAGAGTACAAAAAAGAAATGAACGATTTTGGAGCTGTTTCATATTATTTGAATATAATACTTCTCTGATTAGTTTTTTTTTTTTATTGCTCATGTAATTGGGTCGGGTACCTAGTTTAATTTCAATTTTCGTGAAAGCTGCATTTCATTTTCCATTATTTTAAATTTACACAAATATTTACCGCCCTAATTACGTCCCTGCACAATTCCATTGGAATTTGTCTCATTGTTGCTTGTTGATGCCCACTTACTTGTGTTGTGTACTTATTTATAGAATGTGATGAAGATGCGCTGTGAGCTGCGCAGGTGCTAATCTCTCGGTATTGTCGCATTTCTCGGAGAAACGGCTAGGAATGTTTGCATAATACTCACTCGAGACAAGGAAATTACGTAGTTAGAGTTTGTCGCCATTGTAGAGCTGCATGCATTTTTTTTTTAAGAATTATAAAGACAAAATTCTCTTTAAATTAGGTTGTTTCTTGAATTGATTACACTGTAAAATATGTTGCCAGGATGAATAAAGGGTTTGTTTTAAAAAGGATTTGATATACTTAGCCTGAGCTTAAGCATTTGCTAACTTCAGGACAAGTTAAAAGTAAGGTATACCTGAAAATGCCATTCAGTGTTTTGTGTTACCATGCCAGATTTTGTTTTTAAATAATAGTATTATTATTAGTTCTGTCAAGCAGTCCGGTAAAGCGAGCCAGCGTTCGGCTTAACTGAATTAGAAAAAAAAAATGGTGTCATAACAATATGACAACATGACACATGGTGACAAAAACAAACCAAATCAAAGTTCAGTGATCCAAATCAACCAGTTCAAAATACCGTTAACCCATTAAGAAAACGAACATCACTAAAACACAGTTATCGCCTAGAAAACTTAAAAGGAAATGTTCGCGGAAATGTATAAATAAATACATTAAATACATGAAAATCCGGCCTCGTTGCAAGGTCGTCAGTATTGTCGTCCATTGAGGGTGAATCATACGCACAAATTGCTGCGTACCGTTCTTTGTCCCACAATACTGTGTTAGTCATCTCTAAGAAGTAACTGGATAGTTGGCACAGCTATGTAAAGCCTTAGACAGCTTATGATTACTTAATTGCTGGGAAGTTTTCTCGCGGTTCTTCTTTGTGTTAGTCTCACCTAAGATGTGAATGCTGTATAAGTTATACAAAGAAATCATGTTTGATCAATAGTCAGTTGGAAAGATTTGCATGATAAACTCTCAGCTACTTTATACCGAACATGCATAAACTTAATGATATTATTTATTTTTATTTAGGTACACATAGTCTTACAAAATTGCCGGTAGAGCAAAATATCTGCACTAGACGTACACCCGAAATTGATCAGGGAAACATAACAGACAGAAGTTAACAAGGTACAAAAAGTATGCAGGACAATATAAGCTGTAATTTCGAGTAGGTAACTGGAAGCCAACCACGATAGAAGTTGTGACTAAACCCCAGCTGAATATAACCGCTTGCGGGCAGGTCCTTGACTGAATGATAAAGAGAATTAGCATATAAAGGGTGGGTCTTATTACTCCAATTTAGTTGTTATACAGCTTGGCTCTGATGCCAGCCGGACCAGGTCGTCGCTCCGTCCTTGCTTGCCCGACTAAGGCTTGGCTCAGACGATGCGAAAATTGTCGTGCAAGTTGCATTTCATTGCGGGGCCGTGCGGCTATGGTATCATGAGTGTTTGATCATAGAAGGCAATGTACTGCAATTCGTACGATATTGATTGCATCGTTTAAACCAATCTTGTACAGAATTATATGCGTTTATTCAACGTCAATTACAACGGTGAACCTATTGTGAATGTGCAATCTTGGTTCGGAACTATTAAAACAAATGAACTATTTATTGATATTGGAGCACGAGTTTTCGACTAAATCTTTTAGCATCACCAACATTTTTGCAAACTAAACATTTCTTCTTCAGACCACTGTTATTTTAACAATTTACGGTATTTACTTATTAAGGAAAACAACCTTACATTTATTTATTTAACTTATAGCAATACAAGGGTTAATATACACTGCCAAAGATTTTTCACTGAATTAAATATTTTCTCCAGAACAAATGTTTTCCAAGCATTTTAGAACAGAAACATCTGTATAAACCAACAGTAAAGGAATAACGAGGAGATCTGTTTCAATCAACTGAAAGACCTTTATTTCAATTAAAAATAACGTTTCTAAATCCCTGTGTTTATTCAAATAAATGGTTGTTTGCCACAGAACCGCTTCTAAATAAAATAAAAAAGTTTGTAGCTCAAAATCCTTGTAGATTCAAGCGACTGTGCTATAAAGTACTAGGATCACAGGAACGAGAAGAGATTTGAGGAGATAGCTCTGGTAGGGGTGAGGGGGCGGCGGCGACCTAGGCCAGAGGTCACCTCGGGTCATGTTAGTAAACTAGGTCACAGGCTACTGCTTGTGTAGTTGTGTTCTGGGACCAAAATAAACCGCTTTAAATATACGATGCTCAACTACCATTAGTCCCGAATGCTCAATAAATGTATGTAGCTACTTGAGTCCGATTTGTTTTGAGTAAATGTAAATTTTTAACTAATCGTGTTTGTTTTGTTTCAGGTATGTTTTCATCCAGTGTTTTCTTTGTTGATATTCAACATAAATGGTAAAGAATGCACATATTATTATATTGCTAACAATAATGTTATACAATCTTGCAGAGTAGGTAAGTTATAATGATCGATTTATTTTTTAATTTCATTGTTTGCCAAACGACAAATTTTAATACTTATTAAAGTGAGGCTGAGAAATCTTAGATTCATTTATCTAAGATTTATATTAAGTGACTTATTTTGACAAGACAGGCAACAATGGCAGAAAAAAGGGGAGGCCTATACCCAGCAGTGGGTGATTCCGGGCTGATATGATGATGATGATGATGATGACTTATTTTTTAGAATACGATGTTTTCTATATTTACTATTCCAATATATATGTTAAATGCTTTTGTCATAGGAAGTCTTAATTAAAAAACCTACTAGTCTTTGTCATGCAAGCTTTGTTCGTGGATATTTTTTGCCTGTTTCACGGTGCTATTTTTATTTGTATTCGGAATTTCATTGGTATACAGAAATAGAAAGGGATTGCATACATAGACATATTTGAGAAGCACTGAAATGCCCTAAAGGTCTTTTTCATTTTGAGTTTTGGTTATAACCAAATTGCATTGCAGTTAGTATATTATGTTTTAAGGGTTTAAAAATGGTAGTTTTTATGTATATCTACTATTGTGAGTAACGACTATTTTTATTCTTCGAAATAAAAGTGTTGGGGAACCTTTGAAAATTTACTGCATATACCTATTTCGTTTTATTACTGTTTTATGCCAGCTAAATAATTGGTATATCGATATAGAAATGAAACATGCCCTGTGTGAGTGTTCCATTTGGGAATAAATTCTGTTTATGATCCTCCCCCCTATATCCACAAATATAATTGATTATTACGTAAAGAAATTAAAATGCTTTGAGAGAATAGCGGACGTAGAAATACATTGTGTTTCCCAACTGCGTAGTTTTCCTGCAATCTCAATGGCCAAAGACTCAGTAGTAATTGTTTGAACATTCCATCTAAAGTTACCCTTTTTTGCGGAAACTGAGTAAACAAAGAAAAGCTGAGAGGGAATCAATAAGTACCAGGCTCGCATAGACCGAAGAAAGTATATCGACACGTTTCGTCAACAGATGCAGGGCGAGGTCACGGGGTCAACAGTCTCCGCTAAATATAGGTCGCGCCACCGTGAGCGTGTCTGCAAACATTCTTTATTGCAATGTTTTTATGATTTAAATATAGAATTGTATTTTTGCGCGCTCCAGGTGTGGTTTAGTTCGGTTCTTGTGCATTGGTTTTATATTTTCTTCCTTTTCTGCGATACTTTCCTTTGTAGTTATATAACCTTGACGTAATTATTTCAAGACGACGGAAAATGGACGTTCATGGACAAGGCTACATTCCATTAAGGAAATCTTTTGTGTTATTTTCGATCTCGAAGGAACAAGGGCTTTCTTTAAAGGTTACGTACGAGAAAGAAAGGAGTAAGGAAATTCCTTTGTGTGAACATTGTTTTGGCGGGTAGCGAGTGCGTCGCGCTTGCATATACGCAGTTGCTATAGAATACTGCACTGAACTGGTTTCAGTGACACGGCCCCATTAAAAATGACCCAGTTAATCCCGCTAACTGGATGAACGTGCAATATACGCATAGATGGATCTTTTTGTCTAAAATGCAGTAAATGGGTAAAACTGGGTCTTGTTTTGAGTCTGCGTTTTATTTGTTTCGTAGTTGTGAAGTAGGTCATGACGTCTCTTCCCGTGGGTAAGGCCACGCCCTATTTCCTTGAAGGTAGCGGCGACTTGCAATGTTGCATTATGGAACAAAGGAAAGGTGCATCCTTTGGTTTGAATGAGGCTATAAGCTGATCGTAATAAGTGATATGAAGCTTAATGAAAATAAGATTAAGATTTTAGAACTATTGTAAATTAGACAATGCAGAATTTTTGTTCTAGAATAGAGATTTCAATTGCGTCCAAAATTGTTTGATGGCGTATTTCTCAATGAATTGGTAAGGAAATTGATAGCTTTCTTTATGTTAACCACACATGGACATTTACTTTTCTTATGTTTCGGTTAGCCATAGTGTCAGTTTTATCTCTCAAATGTCGCACCTTATAACCACCAAACTCTTCAAACTTCCTCAACAAGCCTATCAATAGGTATCAAATTAGTATGACATATAATTAACTATACAAGCTTGCAGTTGCAGCGTGTAAAGTAATTAACAATGCAGCCTCCGTGGTAGACAAGTGTCGCATATTGTGTGCTAATTGGGGTTATCGCCCACAACGATGTTCGTGCATTATGTATTGATACCTATGCAATTATTATGGCTACTTAATTTAAATTGTGTATTTTTATTAATACATTTTTTTATTCAATCTTCTTGTCTGATTTGTATAAAATCTTTAGCGTTTTTGGTAGATACGTTTTCAAAGAAGGTTATATTTCTAAGGTAAAGGTCTACGAGGTTTAGCCTAAAATCAGTTTGAAGCAAAATTAAATCTAAAGCTAGTAAATGATAATTTAGTATTTAAGCTTTGTAAATGTATTTTTACATGGACTCTACGCATTGATATATGAATTTAAGCAAGTAAGGCATTAACTTAATAAAAAGCTACTTATCAAACACATGACGTAATAACGTAAAGTCTTTGTATTTTATTATAGGTATTCATATTCCAATCTATCTCCCAGATACCCAGCTTTTCATTTAGCACATTCAATATATTCTGTAATTACGGACTACACAGAAACACTATTAGCCATAAGCCTCTTATGAACCCGCAACTGTATTTAAACAAAACCTATTTCGAATGCGAAGGGAACTACAGTATTCAGGGAATTACTGAGAAAATACTTAGCACTGTAATGCTCTTAAGGAAAATTCCTAGTGTAAAAGAATTGCCCGCAATTGGTCTGGAACCGTAAAAGACTGGATTTATGGAGATTTGAGTAGAAAAAAAACTTTAGTGGAATGGGATTTAAAATAAATAAAAATAACAAAGGGGTACCAATGAGGTTGATTTCTTGCCGGGAACTGCAGTGGAATTTGACTGTGTTCACTTGGTCCCCAGAGGTCACTACGGCAGAACATTAATCAAGGAAGAATACGAGGGAACATTTAGCCAGAAGACTCCCGCTGATTATGATTATCTATGGCGGAGAAAAGCCATGAGAATTTGGAAACACAACTTACTTTTTTTAATTATTACAACTTTTGAGTCAAATCCTTGTTGTTAATGAATATAACTGGACATTCTCGGTCTTTCTTCGATCTCAAATCATCTCCAGAGCCTTTTCGCAAAATAAAGAAAAAATATGTCAAGAAGATTATACTAACACTTTAAGATTGTTGTACTTGGCACATAAGAAAAAACTAATCTATGGTTTTATAAAGCTAGCTGTCATAATGTTTTAAGAAGAATTCGCTCTTAATTCAAACTTAAAGTTTTGAAAATTGTTCTATATTCGGTCTTTGTATAAAGTCTTTCTTGCCCTTTTCCATGCTGCCTTTGTGAGACAAACTATTTCTGTAGCGGTTAGTCTAGAATTCTAGATCGATAGAAGATTTAACCTCGCTCTTTTGTTGCCCAATCTAAGAATAGCATCGTGTCCCACAAGACAATATAAAGAGAAGAATTTATCTCAAATGTCTATTAAAAAAGCTATTTGCTGTGTCGCTTATGTATTCAAGTTTAAATACTTACAGTAAAGGTATTTCTTACTTCATTTCTCATTAAAAAATTACATGTTGTCGTTATCTTTGCCACATTATCAATTCAAAATTTTCTGATCCATCCTACAAAATATATCAAAGAAAAGTCACAACTGTAAAGCTTTCTGTAACATCTCAGTGAATACATAAAATTATTGTGAATGTAATCAACTCAAACGTCTGTACATGAATAAGCTCTTGTTTAATGTAGTTGGGGTTGCTAGGTAGATAGCTAAGGGCACGGCGTTCGTTCACCTCGTCTCCCGTCTAGGGTTGGAAATGATGAGATATTAATATTTTGGAATATACTTTGGAACGTCTCTGTACCAACGGCAAAACAAAATGTTTTGGGACGTTACTTTTTTTGTGGCCTTTTTTGTGTCCCACTACTGAGCGAAGGTCTTCACCGTCTGACTCCAGACCTTGTCCAAAGCCACATTACACCAATGGCCATTACATAAAGCAGAAAATTATGATATTACAAATATTTGTTTCGGGTTGCGGTATTAAGGAGGGTTTATAAATTTTATGCATAAAGAAAATAAACACTTTTCTGTATGTTTTTACCCTCGATCAAAATCATTTAGTATTAATTACGATTCCTGTCTTGAAAGGTAAATATGTAGTCGAAATTTACTAGTTTTTATGGCTCAAATTTGAAGGCCCAAGACATTTGGATATTTATATTAGATATGTCCCAACACTGCGAACCACTCGCAATTTATTTGTTCACAATTTTTCATTTAGATTTTTTCGTCAAGCATTTAAATTGCTTTTGAAGCAAAAGGTATTTAAACGATTTTGTTTTTCTTATCGGTTATTAAAGAGAGTTTAAGCTTGTTGAACCTTGCCTTGTAATGATGATGTTATGTGTTCTGTCTCAGTCTTGCAGTATTTTTCTTATTTTTTATGACGAACTTATTTACAGGGCAGATGATGTCGAATTAATATAAAAATAAAATCTCAGTTAAAAAGAAAATAACACAAATGATGTTAAAACAAGATTTCAGCTTAAAATACTCTGCTAAATAACAATGTAACGTAACATACAAAGTACCAGGCGCGCAGAAACGCGAGTAGTTATCACCCAATCCCGCTAACTTCAAACGGGACAGCTAATGGGCAGATACTGTTGCCGTCGTTGCCGATCAACTGGGTTAACACTGACTAATGACTCTACAAATGACACATTGTCGTGCGACTAAGCTACCAAGATTATGTACAGTCAACCACACATGTTACAACACTGAAAATGATAATATCACCTCTATTCGAAAGGCCGTAGGGTCTGTTTTCGTAAATTATTATTTCCACATAATTTGTTATGGCTGTGTGGTTCATTGTACGTATCTAATGTTACTATAGTAGTAGTAGTAGAAAACAGAAATTATTTCGTTATACTGTCATGTTTTTGTCAGGCTCATAAGGACCCATCAATTCCGCGAGTTATAGATATTGCTTGAAGTATTTTGTTGATATTATCTATCTTATTTCTTCTGTTTCTCATTGCTATTGAGATTTTATATAATAATCATTTTCTTAGGTAGCGTCCACATTTGTCGAATTACGCCGTCTGTCAGACGGCGTAATTGACTCTAGCGCGTTCGCGGCATCCTCAAGAGCTGCTTGTGTAATGCTCGTTCGTCAGATGTGGACGCACCCTTACAATTTTCACTGTTGTTAACTTAAGTAGATAACAACAGTGACAAGTGTATTAATTACTATGCTATCAGAACTAGTAGATATAAGTGACATTTAAAAGTGCGTGAGTAAAATTTTTAAGTAATTTTTCAATCTTGTGTCGGTTTAAAATATGTGCGTAATCCTATTTATTATTTGATTACTCAACAGTAATGCGAAATCACTTTTATCTTCAATTTCGATTTTAAATAGAATTATTTAACGCGGTTGGTAACTGGTATCGTTAGTTCTATATTTATTTGACCTTTTTCTTCCTTCATTATGAAGATTGTCACCTTATCTATTGCGCAGGTGGGTTCCACATCTGCTCATGTTAGGAGCACCTTTAAGGCTAGCACGTGTTATAATTATAGTTATTAATTTAATCCTACGACCTATGTATAAAGACATTAAAAGGTTATCTTGTAACACTTTCTATAAGACACGTAAACGTAGGAATCGATCCAGAAAAATTGTTTTCAATTTGGTTATTTTTGTGACGATATCAAAAATGCTCGATCATCAATTGTAGAGCAAATCTAATTAAAGAACTGCCTAACTCAGACTTAAATACGCCTTCTCACACAATTCAATGGTGTAAGAAAGCGCACATTCTTATTCTTTTAATAAAATACTGCACCGTTCAACAATTATCTAATTACAATCTTCATTTCTTCGTAGTGACGGAATTCAATCAATCAGTCGGGTTTATCGTAATTCAATTCTAAAGAACTATCAATGAATAACGTCTTAACCATAGAGTAAAATAAGTAAAATACAGTTAACTTATTGTGTACGCGTGTCGTTAAAACCCCATATAGTGCCAAAAGCAAGTCAATTTTTTACATTCTTTTACAAATTTACATCCTTTTCCGTGCAGCGACAGACGTTTATACAAAAATAGTGATGGTTCCGATATTACTAGGGTAATATTTGATTTTGACATAGTTTAATTAAAACGGCTTACTCAGTTTGGACAATTTTTTTCATAAAGACTAGTTCATACAAGCGTTCATGGTTCATACCCTGATATGCGCCCTCTGTAACTTTTTATCTATACTCTGAGGTCTTAACAAAAAGAATTTTGTCGAAGTATGAGTTACTGAAAAACAATGGAAGATAAATGGGATTGGAAACCGGTGAAGGATGATAGAAGTTACAGCGTGTAATGGGATTATAGATTCCCATTAAACTTGGTTGTAAGACTGTGTAAAAATGTTTTATAGCCGTGGTTGCCATGACAATAAAAGTAATCATTTAAAATGTATTTTTAAAACAAATCGAACATGTTTGTATTTATTTTCTTCATAAGCTTCTGGATTTTTGTGGTTGGTTACCATAGAAACAGATATAAAAAGAGTTGCATCTATAAAACTTTAATTCAAAACCGGTGTGACGCGTACTGGTATTATGTAATTTGGCCTTTAAAACTCGTAAATCTATTCATTCAGTTGGCATAGGTCACTAGTATTATGATAAGGTATGCCTAGATTCAAGGTCATTATTAAAAGTGTTATCAAATATCTAGGTAGGTTAAGGTTAAATATTAAACAGTATTAATATTATGTTATGGCGGAAATGCGAAGATTTAAAAATAGATAAATGTGGAAAGCAACACGTGCATTGCTCTTAATCCAAAAATCCTAGGTAACTCAAGCACTTGTTTTTTGGCATCAGGGACAACGAAGGTTCAACAAATACTATATAATAGGGCAAAGTGATTTTATGTTGACCCATGTGGGGATCGAACTTAGAACCTCAGAACTAGCGGCACCTTAAAAACCAGCTTGTATGTTTCTCGACCACAGAAGTCATAGGAAAAATACTACACACCTTCTATATTATGATAAAAACAATTTTCCGTATACTGCAGTGCGTACCTCCCAAAAAAGAGCACAAACCCTGTATATCCAACAATACCACTATATTCGGCAGCGACAAATCTTTGTGGCCGCATCGGCCAGCACTCCGGCGGCATATCGAGCAGCCAATGCCAGTAGCTGGCACCACGCCATGCCTGAAGCTGTGATACTACGTGTATAGTAGTATATAGTAGTATTGATGTATAGGTATATAGGATGTAGTGTTTATAGGTGGTGTTGTGACGTATTGGAAGATGTATGTGGTGGAATATAGGTTGTAATATAATACACAACGTGGTGCTCAATAAAAACTAACCACGTCTTTACATAAGTAACTAATTCCATAATTAACCTTGCAACAGTTATCATTAAAGCATAATTATTTACGTAACTTACTCATTCTGACCTTAAAATACGAATATTTGAATAAAGAATTGAAACTTTTGCTGCGCAAGCGCCGCGTTTTAATTTACGTAATTTGAATATGGAATGAGGAGCCATGAACTTCGGCTGCACTCGTGTCCTTTACTGCATACTGATGACTCGAATACTAATGTCATATTGTTTTATTACTACTGAATAGTTTATAATTTAATTATTTATTATTTTGATACATAACATGAAGGACGTGGAAATTAATTAAACAATTACTTATTAACCTTTTAAACTTATATACTGGAGTACTTATTAATCCGTTTCGTTTAATTAAGGTAGGTTTAGGACTCTGAATCACGAATCGCCTAGCTTGCGTAAAATGCAAAACAGTAAGGTGTAAGTGGGATTAGTACTTGCTCGATGATTTTTACTAAGGCCTGAAGTTAAGGCTTCGATGCTGTACCACGACTAAACATTTCTTAAACTTATGGGAGCTAAAAATCCTTTCAAGCGATGAAGGTGCTACTGCTATTGCGCTCACCAGTTGGCGCCACTGGAGCGTATGCTGTTAGATCCTACTAAGAAATTGAATGTGGCATCACAAGCGCCTTTCTTGTCATTGTTACCGGAAGTCCTCGTTTCTCAGCCACGACGTTACATCATGGTCAGCACAGACTACATATATTTATGTATATATATATGTATGTACACTTTGAGGGCCTAAAGAGTTTCCATTAGAGTAAACAACGGAAACCTGAGCGCTAACAGAAAGTGTATTGTGTCTCTACCGTAATGGGGAAGTAATTTATAGAGGAAAATAGTTTCTCAAACTAACCAGAGAATATTATTGGTACCCTTTTTGTATAAACACGTTTATTTGGTCTCACAAGTTTGCGGCTTACACCTATTTAATTATATTATCATTAAGAATCAAATCAAATAAATATTAAAAAAGGTAATTAAAAACGTTTAAAATAATAATAAATTAAAATACATTTTTCCTAAACGTTCTTTATCACTTTTTTCATTTCTTAAATATTTTCAAAAACCTACAAAAACCGTTTCTTTAACTTCATGAAAAGTTTGTTGTCGGAACAAGTTTTCCAAACCCGAACTACCGAACTCTGGGACTAATGTAGCATGCGATTGCAGTTTTAAACTTGTCCCGTATTTACTTCAACGACAAACACTGTTTTTTCTGACCTTCTTTAAAAGTTCTCAATTAAATAGAAAGAAACGTTTTTTTTATTCATATTTTTATCACACATACATATAATTAATATGATTCTTCAGGATTATAGCAGCATATTGCACAATAATGTAATAATTTTCAAATAATTACAGAACCTAGAGTTTCTATCGCCCACTTGTTGTTGCTATCATAAGCGCGTAGCACATTTCTAGTAAGCGTAGCGGTTTTCTAGTTTGCGTAGCAGTTGTCTAGTTTGCGTAGCGTAGAACGAGAGTTTTTATAATTATTCTTCTATCGTCGTCACAGTGATTTTAATTGGTAGTTATTAATTTGGAATCATTTAGAAATGGTGCCTAGTTTTAATTTCTGGAGTATATAAATGGTTTACTTATTTTTCTCTAATGTCACTAGATTTTCATCTCTTGTCATTACATATTATTTCAACCGTAGAAAGAAGTTTATATCATGTAGACTCAAATAATTGTTGGAGAACGTCTAGTCAGAACACGATATAATACCTTTTATTACTTTAATATAACAACTAGCCACGTCTCGCGTATAGTTTCTTTGTCGTCTGCTACAGTGGCCATAACTCTCTATGCATGTATTTGATAGGGTTGCATTCACAATTGCATATTAATGAAAAGTAAGTATTGAGAAGTTTGTGATTTTGAAAATACTGTTTCTGTCGATATGAAACTGAATATGTAGGTCTGGGGCTGTTTCAACCTGAAAATTAATTGAATATTTGAACGTTTAAAAAATTACATGGTTCTGTTAATCCATTATTATTTAGCCATCCATTATTTAGCCTTTAATTAGCTTAGAATAATCAAGATGTAGAAAACTTTTAGCCCTACATTAATCTCCTTTCCTTCGAGCCAATCTTCATCAGACTGCATACTAGCTTCTAAAACAAACAAAAAAGTTCCTTGTTATTATCCAAATAGTGCAGCTCGGCGAGGGCTCTCGAGGGGGTGAGGTAGGGTCGGCGGGGGAGGAAGGGGGTAAGGTCCTGTCTCGTCAATTAATCACGTCGCCTGAGGCTTCCTTTGTTGTCTGCATGCAGTCTGCGCCAGTTAGTTCCGGATAAATATGCTTAATGTTGAAGCATGCTTGTTGGGGAGACGAATGTTTGGAGTTCTTAATGATGGGTGCACGGTGCATAGTGCAGCTTAGTGCATCCGGGCACTAAGATATGGTATTGCTTCAGATTATTTGAAATTTGTTTTTAAATACAAATTGTGGTGTGACGCATCTGATGCATCTAATCAGTAGTCACGGGTTTGAGACGTGTCTATAAAAATGTTTTCTACTATTTGTATTGTATAACAAGTATTCGCTTCGCATTTGTTAATTAATGCGTATTAACTATCGACAGTATCATGTGAAACGCTTACCTTTTTGTTAGTTATATGTACCTCAAAAATATAGTGCCTTTGGTACTGCTTTTCGTCCATATACTTTGTGATATAAATTATACAAACTAAAGTTTTCATTATCACAACGATTGGTGCTATTGCCTTTTAAATAGACTCCCGCTAGAATAACGAGTTGATAGCGTCTGCAAATAAAAATAAAAATGATACCCATTTCACTTATCCCTAAGTATAAAACACAGGTCAAAAACCTTACACACAGTACATATAGTATTAAAAGGTATATCACTCCAATATTTCTCATTTTATTGTAATGAAACGAGAAGGGAACCTGCACCCTCCGCCCCTAGGGTCTAGACTCTAGGTAGTCTATAGGTAGTCTAGGGTTTCTTTGTTGTCTGGTCTCAGCACTCAGGTCTGCAGTCTGCAGTCATAAATCTATTTATTGTCAACAAAGAGGAAAATGTGAATTATTGAATTGAGGTTCCGTTTTATGAGGGTGTTGTTTGCGATGTGGGCTATGATTTCATTTTAGATTAGATTGTATAAATTGTTTTAATATGTGGTTTTGATGCACATACCAGACATGGGGTTTACGAAATAACAAAACTTTAAGTACTAATCATTGTTTTTATTAAAAAAGTTATTTAGGTACTATCAACTTTATTTTATCAATATTTAGCTTCTGTATTTTTTATATAATACGATTGAGGTTTACAAGGTTGTAGCAAAAATAAATAACCATTTTGGATCGCACATATATGTCCTGTGTAGGATTTAACTAAAACGGACCTAGAATTTTTTTTCAGGATCAGAATTTTTCTTTTAATTTATTGTTCTTTAAACAGCATGGTTTCGATACTTACCTAACTTATCTTTACCAATATTTCAATCTCTTTATCATCACCAAAACAACCAATAAACACATTTCGTGGTCAAAGTTCAACAACCCTCCGCGCAAGTGCATCCATTGCGGCTATATTGCATCTAATAAAGAGATAATTGAAGCTGCGTGGGCGGGTGTACGGCTGCGTCCTGCCAAGCCCCTTGCTTCAACAATACTCATATATGTTTGGATGACATCATAATACAATTGATATCACTTAGTGCATCAATCATTTGGAATCAGTAGCTTTTGTCTGTATGCAATTTATCTTACGTTAATTTCAAAGTAACTGTCATTTATTATTTGCCCTTTACCTAGATATAAATGCAAACAAACTTAAACGTAAGGCAAATAATAATATTCATCATATATTTTACAACTTTGTTAAACGTGCAATTTATTTATAGAAAATATTTAATTCCCAAATTACTTTTTTGTTCATGTTCATAACCTTTGATCAATCAAAATACATTGCAAATTAATTATTGTTAAAAAAAGTAAGTTATTAACTAAATCAATCAGTCCTAGGTAAGAAAATTGTAATTAATAAATAAAGCGCAGGTGATAATAAGGTCATTAATCATAAATAATATGTACAACATAAGCTTTAAATAAACAGTACATTTGTATTCAATTGAATAATACAGCAAGTATTATTTTCATGCAACTATAAACAAAATGATTTGTATGTATTTTTATTTGCATAATTCTATTAGTAGATGTATAAACTTCACACCTTTTGTTTTGAAGGATGTTTTAAAATATAATTTCTGACTGAATATGGATTTTCTTTTGCTTTTATTTCTTTTTCACACTGCTCTTTTTCCTGTGAAAGACTTTGTACATTAATGATGCCCTTTTTGGATAGTTTCTGGCTAAAGGCGTATACGTAATGTTTCGCCATCTTTGACTGGCAAAGCAGCAAAAGCCCCAATGAGACAGATTTCCAAAAAAAATGGATTTGTTGTAAATGCAACTTCATATCATATTCTAAAAAAATGCTGTAAATATTAAAGATATCCACGAAATGTAAGTTCTAATATAACGCATTATTCAGAAGTAATTCCTTCTAAATAATATTCCTTGATGCATTTGCCCTTAGCTCTTAATTTTTCGCGGGCAACTCTCTAATATTACAAATGGCGGCCAACCGACGTGCCATTATCATAAATCACAGTTTCTCTAAATCCCTCTGCATTTGTATATAATCCAAGTGCTTAGAGAATAGAATACATATATATATATATATGTCTCTATATACTCCTCTTGCGCTTCTACCTAATCGTAACTGATGAAATTACTGTATTTCAGTCAAGTATTGCCCAGGAAATGAAATTTCATTTTTCAGATGAAAAAAAGCCATATATCAATTGATATTTGGCTTTTTTTCATCTAGTTAAATTAAATTACCAGCTTAAAATATAATACCACAGTATAATACTCTAATTTGTCTTTATACAACGGTAAAACTATTGTTAAACTTCTTAAAATAATAAATTTTCTAATATCTCGTGAAATCGTTGTTAAGTTTTTATGAACTTGAGAGACGCGGGAATAGTTCGTTTAAGAAACCTTCTGAATTAATTATTATCTGCATCTCCGTGAAAAATACTAAGTAAAGTTCATTGACCCTTCTTAAATCAGGTGGTGTCATGAACCCTATAAAAATAATACCACTTAAGGGTACATTTCTTTACCCGTTACAATTTTGAGTAGCTAAAATCCGAGCTTATTTTATTTGAGAACCAGACCTTTATAGCGATAATATGGCTCTTTTACAACCGCAGACTTACAAATCTGTAAGAGGTACTGACAGCAACAAAAGCACTTAAGTAGGTATGATTTCTTTTCATGTAATTTTATTTTGTTATTTCACTTTTGCCATTTAAAAATTAGAAAAATGTATGTGTATAATAATTAAATATGTAGTCATTTTATATCGTGAATATGCGTTACGGTATTACTTAAGTCTAGTTATAGATGCTACTAAGTTTTAAGTACAAGTTTAGATATTGTAATAGGTACAGAACAATATCGATACATAATATTTTATTTGTCTTTTGTTATTCTTTCTTTTTCTCTTGTATTCATTATTTTTTTCATCTGCTAAAGAAATTCTTTAATTTAAACTTTCGTAAAATTACCATTGAAATGTTTTTGCTGACTGTACTTAGAATAATAAACTGAAGCTGCTATTGTTTTCTTGTTATTGCTCCTGTTTGTTTTAATAATTTAGTTTCTTCAGTAATATGGCTTTGAGACTAATTGCTTTTACAAATACTTAAGGTCGATGACTGTTTGGATAAGTTTGTTTATTGAATGACAACTTTATAAATAGGTGTTACACGACTGCTTACTTAAAATTATCTGTAAATAAAGTCATTTTAAATGTAAATAGGGTAAAAAAAATGTTTATGTATAAAACATTTTTGTGTAGATTGGTTCATTCAAATAGGTAATCGTGGATTGGTATGTTTAAAAACATAATAAGAAAGCATAGTCTTATAATATAAGATAGAAGTTTTTGTTTTTTTATTAGCCCACATCCCACTGCAGGACTAAAGCTTCGTCTTCGATCTTCCGAACGAGTCTTTCAATAAGGACATATATAAAAAAAAACTTGACTAAACTTTAGTTTACATAAAAAAAAATCAAACAACGGAAACTTTCCACACAATTCAAACAAATCGACCATCAAACACAAAATTATGTACAAAAATGTGGTTCAAACATTAAGTATACTTAATTCCTCAGATCTAACGTTACTTTACGGTCTAGATGTGCCGTGTAATAGCATCGTTTATCAAAAGCAAATGGATGGTGAAATATAATGAAAGCAAAATATAAATAGCGAGCATACTCACTCGCGTGAAAATCTCGTAATTTTCCGGGATGAAAGGCAGCGTATGTCTTTTTTCCTCACACTATTTTATTTATGACAGTCAATTAATTTTATGCTGTGTAGGATTAATAAGCGGTGCTTGTTTAGATACTTTAGCTTAGGTTGTCTGTCTCGTTATATTGTCAAAACCTAGTAATACCTGTACTACAGTAAATGAGTATTCAAATGTGGTCTTTAAGACCTGTACCCGGTATAAAATAATGGCACAAATTGGAAAACACAAGGACAGCAAATAAATATTTGTAGCTAACTTGGGAGTCCTAAATCTGTATGAATACCTAAAAACTGTAATGTTCTACTATTTTCATATTGAAATCTCAAAGCATACAATACAATAAAATATAATAAGTAAACAAATCAATTTATTGAAAGTGTACATACCTTAGTTACCTTAGAGTAGCTTATGTATTTTGTTTCCCTTAAGCCGGAACCCCACCGCTGCGCAGGCTGTGCACGGATGCGTGGCTCACCTCTGCTGCGTGGGCTCATTAGTTCGGCGGCGTCGGCCTCCGTTTCCGCTGCGGCGCACGGACACGGATGTGTCGCCCACACAGCTCATAGCTATGCGTGGGGTACAGTCAAGAGCAAAAATATGTATACATAATAATATGCGAAATTGTTAAACGAAATTAGTGAGATTTTTTGTCGAATCTCTTCTGCCATCTAGCAATCAATGCATACTGACAGATGACACTTGAAAATAAAATGGTTCAAATGTTTTTCTTAATAAAAAAAAATATTTTACTTAAAATCAATATATTATTTTTATAATATAGACAATAGCGCTTCCGAGTAACAATATAATTTAGCTATTGTGTCGTAACATCTGTTTTAATTATTTGTATTATAAATTACTTAGTTCTTACATAAATTATACTTATCACAACTTAAATGTATGTATATATACTAGGAACATTAATTGTACCTCTTATTTATAGTAGCTTATTCTTATAATAATTTCTTAACAATATTATGTGTGTACATATTTTTGCTCGAGACTGTACATAGTCGTGGGTCGCCGAGAAATGGCCGACCCACGCAGCTGGGATGCGTCGCACGGCCGTGGGCTAAGCTACGTTCCGCCTATTCGAGTTAGCTACGCGTGTGTTTATGACGTCATTTGCTGCGTAGCATGTCCGTGCGCTGCGATGGAAACGCTCTCATACATTTTGTACTAAAGCGAAGCTTAACACACGTGCACAGCCTCTCCGTGCGCCGCTGTGGGTTTCCGGCTTTATTTCACTCAGCAATTCTATAAGAAAAATTACAGAATCTTTCAACATTGCACATGGAGATTTCCTTCAGCTTCAGGAGCGATCGTTTAGAACTGAGCTAAAGTTCAGGAAATATAATTTGCGACGACTCGAGTTAAGTCGATCGAGTCGCATCCGCGCGGATAACGTTACCTGGAATAGATTTGTCAACCAGACTTGGAAGCTGTGTCAGTATATTATACTTCTTTAAAACATAAACTATACTGTATGTGGTGTTTTGGTGCATTTTATTGTTTTCAGCAGCAAGTTTTAGGTTCTGTTTCATCTGTTTTTTTTTTAAGTTAATTGCTAAAGCACTTGTGTCATGGAATTCAGATACAACGAAGGCACAAACACCCAGACCTGAGACCCGAGACAATGTAGAAATGTGATTTTTACATTGACCCGTCCGGGGATCGAACCCGGGACCTCAGAGCTAGCGGCCCCTGAGACCGGTGCGTACGCCACTCGACCACGGAGGTCTACAAATCTTTATACTATGAACGTACAATATTGTTCAATTTTGAGTCTGATCCCCAAATCCAATTTTGTTTTAAAGCATTCCATTGCATATCCATTGCATGGTATATCCATTACAATCTAAGGTCTGTAGAATCTAATGATTAGATTGCCTTCAGAAAATCACTTCACTTAAAAAAGCCAAAAAATCAAATGAGTAATCATTAGTCTTAATTATGTAATACTTATGAATGTCACTGACCTCAGTATTTGCTTTGTTAATAGATTACTCATCTACTCCATAGTTTATTTAAGGCAAGCACCGTGAATTTAAATCAAATACACACTAGTCACCTCATCAAATGAATTAATTTGTGGTACGAGAAGATTATCTTAAACATGATCAAGCAAAATGTTGATACAATATGTTTTTATAAGAACACTAGATTCTTGGAAGTAACCTTTTTGTTATTATTACAAAAAACTGGGACAATAGAAGTTTTTGTTGCAAACTTTAATTTTTTTACCATATAAAACTTAGGTTTTGTACCTATTTGATCTAATCGGGTTTTGGCTAGATGTTATCATTGTCTCGTAGAATCTAAAACAAATTTTATTAAACTATTTAATGGTGTGAATTGTCTTCAACTGAAAATAATTTTATATTTCAACTAGCTGTGCCCTGCGGTTTCACCCGCATGAATGCCTATGTCCCGTTCCCGGTCTCTTTATGTTATTCAGGGCGCAGATGGATCCAACAAACCACTATCGTAACAAAGGTCAGGATTACTTTTTTTTTCGCCACGCAATTTTCCATTTTTTTTTTCATAAGAACCTTCTCCTGATAATAACTAACACAACAAAAAAAGAATTGGCGAAATCGGTCCAGCCGTTATTGAGTTATGCGCTTACCAACACATTTAGCGATTCATTTTTATATATAAGATGTGACTGTATAAGAAATAGAATATGTGCTTTACTTCAAACCTTTACAACTCAATAAATATCTAACAATCAATAGTTCTAAGCAGACCTTCTGCGCCACTTTAAATTCTTGAAAATCTAAAATAAAAAAGAAAATCTTTAAACATATTAATATAATCAGTATGGTAGTACCAATATCATACATTTCCAGGAAAACAAATGTTTAGTTAATTGCATATCGCCCATTCACACGCCGCGCCGCCGGTCCTTTGGTCTGCAACCAGAGACAGTTCTCAAGGGCAGAAGGTTCTCGCCTCGAACAATGTACAGATTAATACAGAAGGACAAGTTGACACAACGAATACATATTATATTAGAAGCCTGAAATGTCCCACTGCTGGACAAAGGCCTCCTCCATTTATCTCTGTCAAGAGCCGCGATATGACATAGAACATAAAATTAATAAACGAGTAAATGTGGGAGGAAGCTTAAAATAATAAACCAACTTTTAAGTTAACGACGAAAGAGATACCCAGATGATTTTGCAAAACTACTTGTAACTGTTTTTATGTAGCCTCCTCCAAGATACATCATTACAATGTACAAAGCCTATAACGATACGGTGAAATAAAAAATAACATATAATTTTATCCTTAAGGTGTCGAGTCTGGATGTCATTGACACCTAGACAGGACGATTTTTATACAACTACGTAGCCATCATGCCAATTGCCAATGGTACTTGGAAAAGGTCTATTCCTGTTACTGACGAATGATGATGATGAGCAAGACTATTACCTTTTTTCTAATGGTCCTTCGAGACGGTATAATTTTTTGTCCGTCGGTCCTTCTGTCCTTTTTTGTGATACCTCACTATTTATTATGATGAGTGAATCACTTGATTAGACACAATACGTCTGTAGAGCTTTTGTTTTTTATTTTGCGAATGTTTCTGCGAATTTATATGATGCTTATCTTTTATGTGTTTTAGTGTGACTTGAAATCATTTCGTCTCGTTTTATTGTTGGAAGATGTAATGTTACTGAGTTGAGTAAGTTGTTGTTAGTTTTGTTGACTTGTTTGTGTTTGAACTTTGGCTGATATGTGTTTTGGCTAGTTGATTTTCAAGCTGAAATTGATCGTAGTTAAATTATGTAGGTGAAGACCAACATTTTTAAACAATGATCTTTACGTCAAATTTACACATGCATAATATATGGATTACATACAATATGTGTTTTACACTTTTTCATGATAATTTAATAACCAAATTAGCCAAATATTTTAACCTACCATAATGCAAAGTACAAACCACTACAACCAACTCTCTTAAGTAGTATTTATCAGCAAACCATCGTCATCATCCATGCACTACGGTCCTTGTGCCAGCGTCATCAGACTCGACCCGAGACTTTAACTTTGTCGACCCATCTTACTCCTGGACGACTAACGCTTCTTTTGCCTTGTCTTGGCCACCATAATCCAATACAATTACTTAAACCGTAATCAAATAATAATAATAATAAAGGACATTTAAAAGGATCTCACAGACGCGACTTATATACATTTTATTGAAGGCTTCTTAAGATAAGAGATAAACCTTAATTTTGTTAGACCTTGTCTTCAATGCCTTAGATAAGAGAGTTCATTTGTTTTCATTTATTTTAGAATTTTCTAATTCTAAAAGGTTTTTTTGTGGAATGTCCGATAAACAATTTTAGGTGTATTTTCTAATGCAATTTTTAAATGATAAGAACATTTTGGAGTTCGTGTTTTAGGTGTAATGCATTTAATATTTTGTTTAAATAAGAATATTCAAAAATTTACCTGTTAATTTTCACAAATAATTTTCTTTAATATGTATATTATTTTTATTCGTTTAACTTTATGTAAAAAAATACTAGCTGTTCAGTACGAAGAATTTGTCTTGAGAGAGAAATGAACACAGCTCGTTTAAAATTCTTTAATAATTCTTTGAATTAACGTGATCCTTTTTACATACAATATTTATTTTCATGTTCTTTTCTATTACAAGTACTTCACTATCACCATTTAAATTACGTAGCTCCTCATTCACATTTTATGAATGATGGCAATTGGCAGCATTTCAATAACAATCATTATTTTATCCATTTACAAGTCATAGCTTGCTTACAATACTGAAATAGATTTGTATTAGCGAAGGAACCTCTTTATTTTGTGCGCGTATGACCTTCAGATAACCTTCAGCGTGAGGTTAAGTAAAACAACCCTGTTTCGCGATTATCTTGGAATTACAATACATTTGTCAGTTCTGAAGTAAAACCTTCGTTTGTAATTAATTTGGTGCATTGTATCAAGGAGGTTTGAGAATACCTTGGAACTTGGAAACTAGCTGCTAAGGTTAGGAGACCTTCAATTGACTGCGCGTACTATTAGCTAGTTTACCATCTTATTGTTCTTATTATTTCATAGGAGATAGATGATTCTCTCGCAACAGTCGACTAAGAGTTGCATTGTTGGAAACCAAACTAAAAAAAAATGCACTAGTAATTGGTAAGTGCTTCCATTTTTAAAATAGAACTATTCCATTCTTAACTAGGTACATGATCATAAGATTTTTTCATTTCAAAATTTAGTCTCATTGGCATCTTTGTTCTCATTTGATTCTATTGCTCGAAACAACTCTCAAAACATTGTTTAACACTTACTACAAACAGAATACAACCTCCTTTACGTCAATCTCATCTCCGTTTCGCGAATCGTAACGTTTCCCGCCATATCTTCGACTGACAGCTTCGGAATGACGCAAACTGTACACGAGTTAGGAAGCAAAATGACATAACTTAGACGTGGTCTTATGTATTGTCTTAACGTGTGTCAAACATTGTTCTGACAACTGTAGTCGGTTTAAATATTTGGCTGTTTATTTATTGGTGTTTGGTAATATGAAATTACATTCAACTAAAGGGGGTTGGAAGTCCCTAAACATTGTGACATCTTTTTTTTTATACGTAATTATAAAAACTAGCTCTTAAGGCTGCGAAGCGAGATGCAGCTACATGCAGTGTAGTGCGCCGACTCTTTCTCACACTACCTATAGTCCTGATGTAAGAGGTCTTAATACAGGCCCTGGTATATAACAGTGTTCACACTTGGACATTTCCATCTTTATTTCGAAGTCATAAAGTTGATTTTCCTTTACCACTGCTATTCAGATTCGTACAAACCTCATAAATAAAATGAGATACGTTAGCGCTATATACCGACGTGACAATATAATGAATACGTGACAACGAAATCATCAGGAATAACCGATGACACAGCGACGTGACAAACGGCCGGATGTCGCCGTGTTATTGTTGCAATTGATATTATTTACGGATGTCGAAATCCACTTTATATTCTTTAACGGTTTGGATTTAAAATCGGGTCGTGTTGTTCACACGCTCGATTTTAACTGTCGGTAGTTACAGGACTTGGAAAATATGGTGCTGATCTCAAATCCGCCATCGACATGCAATCGACTCTCCGTTGGATGCGTGTACCTATATTTATTTCAACTACATACAAAATTGTTAGGACATCTCCTTATATAATATGTATATAGATTCAAGTATTAAATGCTTTGCCTTATCATAGTTAAATTAACTCATGTATTTTTTGTTAGAGCAGCTTTTGTGTTTTAAACCAGTTTGAACTGGCCATGACTAATGTCATGCCCAAAAAATCTTATTAAAAAAAAGAGAATAGTATACTAGAAACTTGTATCATAACAATAACCATTTTTAGCACAATGGCAGCGCAAAACGTTTTAATATTGTCATCGTGTTGCTTCGTAAAATAGGCAGTGCACGTTTTTATTTGATCAACTGTAATGTTAGACTGTGTAGGAGTACATTTGAAGGGCCAGGGCTGTCGCTCCTTATAATTAGAAACAGAACCTAAAATATAATACGGTATGAATGATGATAACATAAATTATAAATGTAGGCCTTTAACTGTGGGAAAAATGTATCAAAAAAAAAAGGAAGGAAAAATTTATAACAATTAAACTCCGATGTATATAAATGAATTATTTTGCATATAGTCGTCACAAGTACATGTAACGAAGACCTTTGGAAGGCCAATCCCCTTTATATTTAAGGATTTTAGTGTAATCAAGTTTTCCTTTGAAAACCTGTACTATTTCACCTGATAAAAAGTAAATTTACATCCGCAATAATTTAATTTATTCCCTAATATTTGCAGGTTCTTTGGCATCCATTAGCTAATCAAGCTTGTGATTTGTATGAATGCTGGGCCTATACAGAATTCCTAAAAACTTTACTTAAATACTCTATGGAAGCCTATTTCCACACAAAGATGAATAGTTTCACATTTGACACTTAACTACCTGACTGAGCGGTACATCACGCGGTGTCAACCCTACCCCCGCTGCATATCGGTCTTGGTTATGTTTCGTTATTCTATATCGGTGTCAGGGCAAAGTTTTATACATATACAATACATTTACGAACGTCGATATTTAAGTGTTGTATACAAGGTTAGGTGAGCGGCCGCCTGTACCTAGATATTAGGCGTTCTACTTCGCGTTTCCCTTAGCAACCGATTGTGGGGCTCGTGAAGTTAGACTGTTGGTTTTGACTGCATGTTGCATACATGGTTAGAATTAAGCGGTATCGCTCTGTTAATTTGAACTTGAGATGTTTGTTGTTGTTTTAATAAATCGGTTTTATTAGTAAACTCGATTGAGCAACCGATCCATTTAATTCAGTTATGTATTTTGTTATGTAAAAAGCTGCGACCCCAATGTGTGCGTACTATTGGCTGATAATGTTAGTTGCCTATAAAATCTTCTGAATTCATTTTATTATTTCAGTGTCAATGTCCGAATACACTTTTCTACCAAACCAAATATGTCCTCAAGGAGTAAATTCTTAAGCTTGCATAGTGATAGTAAATAAGAAAGTCCATTCCACAGCGCTGAAGCAGTCCATTTGCCCTCTACTCTAGGGACCACTCGGGAGATGTATAGGATATCGATACATCGACACTCATCCCCCCTCTATATAACATGTGCTTGGAACTCTGTGGCGTGCAATATTTTCTGCATTCATTTGTTTATTCCAAAGTCAATGACCAAACACATTTTTTCTATCAAAAAGAAAAGTCCTCCAGGGGTAAGTTCTGAAACTTGTATAAGGATAGAAAATAAGCAAGTCCACAGTTGTACCGAAGCATTCCATTTGTCCTCTCCCCTGGGGACCGCTCGGGAGATAGATACCTCCAGGTTATCGATACATCGACACTCCTCCCCCCTCTATATAACATGTGTGGCTTGCAAGAACTTGCAACGTTGTATGTTTTCAGCTGACTGCACTCTCGAATGTCCAAAGGTAGTGCTTGGTCCTTTGTCATTTGATATTTCTGACGAGCTAGCAATAGTATCGGAAATCTTGGAGATGCAAAAGCCTTTATCAATAGTTCGGATTTGGTCGTCTCTTGTAATTAATTTAGATATATAACCTAGGTCCGAATTGATAAGCAAATCACAACACTAAGACCTCCAAATTAGAAAAAATCCAGGGCCTTGATTCAGCTATTTAAGAGTTGCTTGAATTGACTGAATGACCTGCTTCATTTCGTCATTTTTACGATAATTGGTATTCTGCTAACTGTCATTACGATCATCTTCTTCGAGAGTCCAGTGAGATTTTATTGTAGGCTTATCTGAAAATTATTAGGCCCAATGACAAGTACACTGATCGACCATAACATGCATTTAAAATAGCTGAATCGAGGTCCAGATGAAAATACTGATGAATAATTTCTTATGTAAACAGTTTCAAAATTGATAGCTTATTCTCAAAGCTTAACAACATAACATCGTAATCCTTTTGTAAGCATTACAAAGTGTTCAGGTTAGTAACTTTGAAACTATTCTAGCTACGTGCAAATTAATAAGGATTATATAGAATCTGGTACAGATCCGTGACTCACAAAAGGGTCTAGTTGAGATCTAACATCAGGCGTCTGTCTTGAACATGTTCAAATAGATGTAGGTATACTAAACATGTATGTATTTGCCTCTGTCATGACTCATAAGATACGGTAAAGACAAAATTACAAATACTATTACTGAAAGTTATCGAAGCGAAACAAGTATGTAAGGATCGTAGTAAGTGGAAAGAAGTGGTCTCTGCCTACCCCTGAGAGAAAGAGGCGTTAATATAATATATGTATGACTAATATGGTATTTGAAATGAGAATGAGATAGATAGTGAAAGCGCGAAGTTTCTTTAATTGAAAGAATTCAAAAAAGTTAGCTAGCATTTTTACTTTACACGATTTTCATTTGTTTTTTATTAATTTTAACGCGTCTAACAAGATCAATTTCTTTTGTTTCAGGTGCGTCATAGTATGGACTAGAAAACCTACAAGTAGAGGTTTGTAAAGATTACAAGCAGTTGAGAACACAATTACACAATAGCTACATAAATATAGCTATTTTTTGTTTGTTTATTAGGGTAAATTAAAGACTTTTTGGTCGAAAGACTTTTTGGAAGTACATCTACATAGTTTTATATGATAGTTTACTCAGTAACAATGTCATTCCATCAATTCCAATCCCCGCATATTAATAGTCCTTTTCTTTGTAGTTGATATAAAGGTGAATTATTGGTAATCATGATGATCACCGATGACCTTAAATATCTGGTCATCGGATTACACAGAAAATTAAATAAAAAATGCGGACAACATCATATACATTGCTTTGAACCCAAAGAAAGTTGCTAAAATATTAAAATTTGTGCAATGTAATGCAGAAACAAAGTAAATACCTACGTAATCGTAAAGCTCAGAAACAATTCAGTGACGTCGACGAGGTATATTAATAGTTATAATAACTAAAACGCCCAGACCCGGGACAATGTAGAAAAGTGGTTTTCTACATTGACCTGTCCGGGGATCGAACCCGGGACCTCGGAGCCAGTGACACCTTGAAAACCGGTGCCACTCCACCACGGAGGTCGTCAAACAGACAAAGGCTACTAACCATATCTACTTAGTATACTATCTCTATTCCTGCACATCTTCGGGTACAAACTCATTTGACTTTAACAAGATGGTTGAACGACCACCTGACCACATTCTCCTGAAGCTCGTTACGTTTTATTTCATAGACCATTTAGCTTTATGATACATAGCTTTGAAATGCTATTGTTGCACCATTGCATACGTTTGTGGAGATATTTTTAAAAAGATAGGCAAAGCTTGTTTAGTAAGATACGTAAAGCTGTATTGAATGAAACAGTATGAAACTGATGCCGTACAGAATCTAATGACCAAATTTACCCTGGAAATTGACAGAAAGTAAAACTAAAATACCAACTTTTTGGACCACCATTTTTGTACGGCACTGCGCGCTTTCTTATTATTTTTCATGGATCTATTCGATGGTAACAATGCCGTACAGAAATAAATGACCAAAATGTACTCACTCTAGCTGCACTTTTGAATTCTCACCAGCACCCAGTTGGACTGATCACAAGTGACGGCATAGTGCTGAATCTTATTATTTTATGCTCTTCTATCGTCCTATATACGTCACCTGGTGGTTCATATGACCCATCCATTTTGTTCATGGGCCCGTAGTCTATTAGGTATGCAGTCTTTGGATAGATTGTTATTTTTTACCGACTTCAGAAAGGAGGAGGTTCTCAATTCGACTGTATTAAGAATTAGAAATTATTCATGATTGACACACAAAATAACTAGTACAGTGCAAATGTACTGTCTATACCTGATGTTTAACAAAATAAAGTATGGTATAAAGAATGTATAAGTTCTTTTGGTACCTGTAAACTCAATGATTTCCATTACAACGAAACGAAAATTATTTGTGTCATAAAAGCTAGAACAATTAGATATATTATGTAACTGGTGTTTACCTTGCTATATTTCAGCGAATTCCCTCGGTATATCATAATTAGATCAACAGCACTTAATATGATTAATATTCATTATACGTCGATAATGTTACATATCTACCCAAAGGATATGATAATTAAATTCTATTTGGAGTGTAATAAATAATGTAATTTAAAGTGTAATAATTACATGTAGAGCATTTCTATTTTAGCTTTCTTTTTAAATTGTTTTTTTATCCCGTCTTCTTTTTCAAGCCTTTTGTTTGGTCACTACTGGGCAATAGTCAGACGATCAATATTTATTAACCTTTGGTATCTTTATTAAAATATATGAAACATGAAACACAAACTTATTTTTTTTATTATATTTTTTGTAATGTCAAGTTTTCATAATTATTCTGTACAAATAAATAACTCCTCTTGCAAACATCCAGATTTATGGCTAAATTTTGACACTGAACCCTAAACTATTTTAAGGTACATAATTTATTTGCATACTAAGGGGTCAAAGATCAGCCAAGATCCTTCGCACGGTCATCACTCCCTGCAATAAACAGATGTGCTACATATAAAACTCTGTTTCCAAGTTTCAGACTAATAAAAAAGTTGTTATAAAAACTGTGGGTAGATAGGCAGGTACTATGCTTTTTTTTATTTCGTTTAATTGTAAAATACACAAAGTTTAACTTCACTAATTTTAAGAACCTTACGAATATCTCAGGTCTAATACTTCTAGATTACTCTAGTTGCATATTCCTGTAACTTTTACATTTATATGTATAATTTATTACCCCCAAGGCACAAAGTTTTATCTTCAGGCATCACAGACGGGATTCTTTTTGATCCTATGAATATTAATAATGTGCAATTTTTTTCCATTGATACTGAAAGTTTTAACCTGTAATATGGCTCTTCAAAAAACTTTGTATTACTAGTGGTAAGTAGTATTCTGCAACTTTCCTTACCTCTCAAAGTGTGTACCTTCATGTCATAAGTCGGAGCATTTCCGTCAATCGGTCATCGCTCCTTAAGCTAACACATGAATCTTTTAAAACTTCATGAGACTAGTTATACTATTACTGCAACTCTTTTCCATTGGGTCTGAAACTTACCTCCATGGCAATACTCGGAGCATTTCCGTCGATCGGTCATCGCTCGGCGGTCGGGACGTTGACATCGCTTTGTCTTGCACCGATCGAATACGGTGCAACCCGTCTCTGTACTGGATGCAATAAGATAATGAGCGTAGTAAGGAGGTATGGATGCGGTAGTTTTCGAATTATGATGGTACCTAACTAATTTAATTTTTAGAAGTTCTTAAATATTTGTCTGTCGTTCAAAGAGATTAAATCAAGTTAATGTCCGTTTGAGATTTCTCTCGTTCATGTTTAAAATTGGTTGGTGTTGTCTGTATTATATTGAGATCTATAGATGATTAAATAAAATACGCGTAAACCTTTGTCCTCATGTTTTTCGACATTGTAAACTTTCATATCGTTAAGAAAGGCAAACAAAATAATAAATTGCTTAAAGTAAAATTGCACCGTTCTGCAAACAAATAACTTAATTATAAAGCTGTTTACCAAATTGAACGTTTATTATGAATTCAACGTATATTTAAGTTTTCGAATGACATTTCGTGAAAGTGTCAGATCTACATGGTAAATTGAATTGCTACTCCAAACAATTAGCTATACGATTCAAAACATCATAAATTGTAAAAAAATATCCCCTTTTCTATAAGTGTAGAGTGTAGTAGGTAGCTGCATTTCCAATACACACAACAAAAATTTAATAATATATATCGTTCGTAGCGTTCAAAAGCGAATTCCGACAATTCCCGCGTACTACAAAGGTTGTTGAATTTATGTGTCTGGTCGCCTCCACCGTCTAGCCGTCCTCGGCAAGCACAGGACCTGCACCATACAGCCAGTCGTGATCGTCACCTGTCTCGGACGGACGCGAGTGCACGCCGCGCATCCAAAAAGTTCGAAAAGTCTTTCGTAGTTCTGTGGTCGCGCTGACGGATTGCTTGCTCGCTGCCACACAAAGAGGTGGGTGAAACGTTTAGTTATTCCAAATACGAAATTTTGTGGTTCCAAGTTTTATTTGAAATTGTTTTTAGTTGAAAATGTGTTTTAAATTTTACGAAGTTCTCGGTTAGATTTTGAGGATCAATTTCCAATTAAATGTTTTTGGATGCTCTGAACTTTCCTAAGCCCCAGTAATCAATCCTCTTTCGAACGAGAAATTAAATTACAACTTCGTAATGACGCCTGTTTCGTGTAATCCTGCGTTTATACGTCTTAATTTTACGAGAGTTTTAAAAGAAATAAAAACTTATGCTGGAAGAAAAAAATTGAAAGAATCGAATAAAAATAAACTTTCGACAACTATTTTGTAAAGGTCTATTTTTGGATAATCATTCTGTTCAGAATTTGTTATGATTAGAAGTTTAAAAAGTCACAGATTATATAAGTTACTCTTTAGTAAATCCAACGTTAACTACCTCACAATTTTAATGTAAAGAGACTCAGTGAGCAATTAACTGTTTCTGTAATAAGTTCAAACCTTGGAGGAAAATTATAGAGTTACGTTACACGTGAATAGTCATAAGAAAATTAAAGGCAATTTTTACCGCATTTTAATAAAAGTTTGCAAGAACAAAACGCAATTCAAAAAGTCGAGCATTTTTGTGGACTCTTGTTTACATTTTTCCTATTTTCCTTCTATTACTAAATGATGTTTTTGTTAGTCACTTTCATTACGCATAAAATTAAAACAGTGACACTTTTCCCGAATGATTCACGAAGTAAATGTTGACATACCCTGGATCGCATTAAATTCTGTCCGAGCCAAGTATGTTTCATCTTAAAAATATTCGGCCGAAATTTCCGTTTTAAAACCGACGAAAGGATACAAATGATACATTATTTTTACACTGTTTCCGATTTCAAATTGAACAATTTAAAAATATGCAGTAAACATTATTATTTACTGTACACATTATAGCAACGTTTGAATTTGTAGGAGTGAAAACAAAACGCATTTTAAAACGCTTACAAAAATACGTTGTCGACGTAAAAACAAACTGGGATCGAATTTCAAAAACGATTGACGTTTAAATTCCCAAAAATATCACGATCGGGCCACCTTCGAATTTCGAATATTGACATTCAAATTTAGAAAAATATCACGTTTAGGCCACCAACGGTGTGTACCTGACGGATAAAATGGCTATAACACGGAACAGTTTTATGAAGGTTGTATGCCAAACTATATAACTCATGTTAAAAATGTTTTGTATGCAAGTGAGAGCATTGTTGTGGCTGCAAAACACGTGTAAAGCCTTAAACTTAAGTTCGCCTGCCAATTAATATTTTGAGCCTTTCATCTATTCAATCAAACGTAATCATTTTTGAACAAGTTCATTTAATGCTTTCTCAGCTTTGCTGATCTAATTATTTTTGTGAAAAACAAGTTTTAGTGTGAAACTCTTCCCAAAGACTTTCAAAATGAAAAATAACGACCATTCATGGTACTAAAATCTCTTATCATACAGCAAGTAGAGAATTTCCATATCGCACACAAAACTACGAATAGTTAATAGAACCTTGAAACAAAAGCAGTTAGCTCAAAACGTCAATACGAACACATTTTTTCATATTTCGAATGTCAAATGTCACGTCAGACACTAATGGCACATATCTGTGTTCCGATCTGTGACGTCACGCATCGATTTTTCTATGACCGGTCGCCATTAGGGCTTAGGTACACGGACGGTAGATTGTGATTTACGAAGCAGCTGCCTTGTTTGTCAACATTAATTGACAGACTTTGCAAGTCCACTAAGTGACACGTGTAAGTTGTTTGTACGGCCGGTGACAAGAGTCGATCATTTGGGAAGCCATTTTGCATATTAAATGGCGGGACTTGAGGGACAGTTTGTTAATGACATGTTTTCAGAGAATTGTCTGTTATTTAGTGGCTATATACAACAATTATAGTCATATTCTGAGATCTTTGTTTTCTGAATTTGCTGTCAAAATCACGATAATAGGTTTACTATAAAAAATGCGATGTAAACCTTATAAATATTGAAAAAGAAAATTGTTAGCCTACATTAAGATTTTTTTAGAGTTGTAAATTTTATCAATTCATTCAAAATAAATACTATATACCACACAAAACATAAAGGTTTTTCCAGATAAAAGGTACGATCAACGATTTTCTAAACATAATTATTCACGCTAGCATCTAAATTCCAAACTGTAGATATTTCAGTCCCAGACCAACGAATATATCTGCCGATCTCTAGCAATAAGTATTCCGTTTGTAAACTTCTGAACTGAACTGTACTATACATGTTTTAGGACCGAACTGTACGAGTTCAAATAAATTGTAAATACGACAGGCGATACTAGTTATTTATTTAGGTAAGATGTTCCTATTTATTCGTGTGTCATTTGTTTCATTATTCAATAATAGGATCTTGCTTCAAACGTGTATAGTAACCGGCCTATAAATGTCTCAATGCCGGTCACTGGCTTCTTCTGATGTAGAGAAGGAATGTTAGCAAATTGTGGGAATTATGAATTACGAATATATAATAATGAAGTAAATACATTGTATTCCTTTAATTATATTTACAAAACTACAGGACTACTTTTAGATGAGTTCTATTTTGCAGACAATTTAGCACGAGCATGTAGCAGTTATTAAAACAAATTGTTTTAAATAGCAGACATAATCTGGCCGACTTACTTAATTCAAAATATTGATCATAACACCTGCACAACAAACATTGTTTTCAATAACCATACTCTTTTATAATTACTTTGCTAGTTTAATAACAATTTCCTTTATCGATTCCTTGATACAAACAGCACGTTATTCAAACGCAGGTGATTTACAAATCGAGTTTTATTACGTAAGGTAGTTAATAAAAGGTTAGTGCGGCAATCACGCAACAGCAATCTGTCGCTAATGAGAATGTATTAACAGGGGTATACTGCTATACGTTTCAATATCATTAGGTCCTCAAGAGATTTGAAGCGAAGATGCTTAGCATTAAGTGGCCAAACCGTAATGGCGAGTCTTTTTTAAGGCCGGTTACACGCGAACAGTTTCTGCAGTTAGTGATCCACATACATGGACTGCACTCGCTGTCGACCGCTCGCTCGCGACCGCGGACTAACTGCTTCAAGCAGTCCTTGTGGAGGCCATAGAAGGCTGTAGTTCACCATGCAGTCGCAACTTAAAACAGGCCATGTGCCATGGTCTAAACTGGAAAAAGAAATCAATATTGATGCCAAAGAGCAAAAAGTACAGAGACTAAAGACTAGACTAGAGAGTAAAGTACTAAAAGGTTCGTCGCGTACGTTCTAATACAACTTCTTTATTCTTTGGCATAATAACACTACGTACGCCTATATGCTTATTAGTGATAATTTTGTTATCAATTTGTGCCTATTATAAAAACAGACGCAAAGTGCTTAATTAGAGCGCAGCTGCAGTTTAGATACGGACCTACCGACTCTACGTTTAAAAGTCGCATATACTATTCCATCGGTTTCATTTAAACGCATTTACCGAAATAACAGTGTGAGTGTTACAGGTGTAATGACCTGCAAATTACATGAAATAAAGCTAAAAAAAATACAATCAAGGAAAATTGCCGGCTAGAAAAAAATAACGGTAATAAAATTGGCTTCTAAAAATAAATCCTGAATGAAAATTTGACACAAATGGGGTCAAGTACTGTAATGACGTACGACTAGTGACCGATATGATATGAACGTAGATTGTGGTGCACTCGACATGCCCCAGTTTTTCCTCATACACATTTAAACAACTGTTTCGCAGTTTTTTTGAACATTCGCTAAAACTTTGAATGCCGAAACTTTGTCGTGGGAATATGAGCGACTACTTATTTAATTAATCGTTTGTTCGTTTTACCTCGAACAGATTGCTGTTTTTGAAAAGCGAACGTAAAATTATTAACTGCCTGTTATTTTGTGTTATGGTAATTTTTTGTCGCACGTGGACGCAACGGTTTATAATTGAGTTGTTCTCTATTTGAAAATGAGTTTTGTTTCAAATTTTTAAACTCGTGTAGACGTGAAACGAGTTTGTATTTTTTGCGCATTTAAACGTGTAATTCTTTTGTATGTCAATTACTTATCTGAATAATGTTGTTCTTACATTTTGTGCTGAATTACTCTTGCGCACATTCGTCTTCGTTTACTCATGATTCCTGAGACAAACGATATTTATCCTTGTTTGTAAAATGTTCAGTTCTGCGAAGAATGCACTTGTAAATTGTTGATGTTACATTATCAGCTAAAGATTCAGAAACAAACTATATTTGATGACGAAAAGAATATCCTAATCATCATTTCATTTGGCTTCTATGAAGAACACTTCAAATTTGTTTGATCAAGCTTGGTTATGACCATATTCTGGTCATCACAAATATCAGCTACAAGTTTCAATCAATTTGAAATACAGACCGTACATGAACATACGGCACAAATCGATCAGATTACACATAGTTATGTTGGCACGCAACGTGTCAAGGACTCAGATCTCTGCAGCAGATAGCGTGGGTCAAGGCGGGAACTGATTGAGGGCTTCCTATTGGTGGACATCTTATCATGTCAAGAGTTAGATGTATAATGATAATGGGCAGTAATGGTTGTATACAGAGTAGTCTCTACTGGACTGTTCTAGGTGCTGACGATCCTTAATATCCCAGTTACCCTCTCTTTTCTTCTTGTGAGAGGATATAGGACAGGAGGAGCTCATTTATTTTCTATTTTGAAAAAAAAAAGACAAACATTATCTATAAGTTCTGAAAAAAAAATACTAACAGTTGCATTATTCTGCATAAGGATCCTACCGCCTAATAATGGATTTTATGATATCTACGTAATGGTATTTATGGTGTAGTAAACAAAAATGTAAACTTTGTTGTTTTTTGATGCCTAAGATTGTCATGATAGTAGCCATATTAATAGTCATAATTTTACCCTTAGCTCAAAGTCCGGTGAAGCAGTCAAAGCCTGCGCTCAGGATCAAAGGTCTCTACCAAAAATTACTCTTGGTTCTTAGCTTGTTTGATTATTTAACGTTGACCGTGTTCAATGTAGCGAGTGAAAATTGTCTTACACCGGATCTCACTTTGACGTTAAGGCCTAAAACAGCACAACTTGTATATAAGGCCGTGTCCACAGAGGCTTGTAGACCGACATAGGAGAACATTAGAAACACATTTATTCCCGTCGAGCTTTGGGAAATAATATCCTTGTGGTCAGCAAGTTCGTCCAAAAGGCTTTGCTGCGCCATTCTCTATGTCCGCCTCACCCATCTTTCAAGCGATCATGTTGCAAGGATAAAATAGCTTTTTAAATCTATATGTCAATCTAATATACATTTTTTAATATAGGACCATCGCTAGCACATGCACGAAAATCACATGTCTATATGCGTTTTTTTTTTTGTTCAAAGCGGTGACCTCAGAAGTCAGATACATTATTTTAAAGTATCGTTCTGCATGTTTATAGTAATATAATTCACAGGAATAAGCGCGTTCATGCATAAATACCTTTTTTGGGATTGACGTTTATCTCCTCATTTTGGAGTCGCCTGAAAATAAATTATAAAGGTATATAAGGATATTATTATTATTATTTGCCATCATATAATACAATAACTTTTTTTTTCATACAAACACCAAAAATATAATTTTTACAGTAACCTATTCTTCTCGCTTATGAAAGCGCCCTTAGGGCATTGTTATGAAGATTGATAACTTATCATACACAGCTCTGCCCTTGACATTTTGAGACCTTTTACTGAAATCTTTTTGCATATTACACAATATCCTTTGCATATTACAAGCTGTTGTTTGAAACTTTGTATACTTATAATAATATGTGTGTAAACTATAATATTATGACTGGATGTAAAGACCATATATTCAAATTATATCTATTTATTTCTCTAACAATTAATGTAGACAAACAGGAAATAAAAGAAATGGAACAAAAGGTTAACAAATGTAAAAAATTACTGCTTATCTATAATTCTTAAAAAAAAATGTTGATATGATGCAGTTTTTGTGCAATAATGCAATACTTAGTATACTGTATCCAACAGTTATCTTAAACCACTTAATGTTTTTGACGCCTTATATTTCCTACTTCTTAGTACTGAATCACCACTAACCTGACGTAAAGACTAAAATGTCACACTTATTTCCAAAAATCATTTAAACTTTTAAATGTTTGTTCCACTAAATACCTTTCGTAAATGACATTGACTCAATATAGTAAACATACAAATGACCAATCAACCAATCAGGAGTAACTTTCCCCATAGACGAAAATGGTCGGAAAATTTTCAAATATCGAACGTTACGTTACGTCATTGGATGTGATTAAATTTTATACGGCTGTTTTCCTAGAATTTTCCCATTCCCCGAAAGCCTGAATACCCATTTTTGGAGAATATGTAGCTTAAACAAAGTCTGTTTTCGTTTCATAGAAATGATGAGTCAATCAAGAATGAATGGAAATCACTCAATTACGCAGAAAAATATAATGGTGAAGCAGACTAACGTATATTTGGTAATTACTTTTATTAGAAATAGGATAGGTTAAAATTAAAATGTTATATATAGAAATAAACCTTTGTTTACTTATTCTTGAACCTTTCTTTTACCTTTTTAGAAATAAAAAATGATAATATAATTTGCAAAAATATACATCTAAGAATATAAATTTCGCCTGCAACTGTCGTCATTCTTTTACATTGGCAACTCCTTTTATCAATTTTAAAAGGTTTTCAAAAGACTTAGTAACTCAATTGATCGCAAACACGTCCTAAGTACATTATTATAGCGATACACTAAGTAAGGTACTCTACTTTCGTACAGACCATTTTCACGTAGATAGGGCAATAGAGACACCTTTAAGCCGTATCACGTTGATACGTTTTTTACAATTTTTGCTTTACTATCGCGTATCTCGTAAAATGAAACATGTTACGTCTGATTTTATAGCTTCTTGCTTCAGTTAGTTTAACTTTGATAATATCAAAGCGAAGCTTTTATGATATTTTTTTTCAGCCAGTGTCCCCTAGTAATGCAAATTCTTTTAATTTTTTTTGCTAAAGACATCAAATACCTTTAGATATTGAACTATAAAGACAGAACAAATACTTTAAATATGTATCAACTTTATTTGTATTATTTTTCTCCTGGAAAACAGAAACACATTGCATAGCAACAGCTTCACATTTAAACACGTCAATAATATTGGATTAAATCTCAACCAATCCGCATCATTACACTCGACACACCAATCCCAAAATAGACAGAAAATAAAACAATTGAAACGCTACAGTTTTCACTTTATCCAGGAACATACACACATGTAATCACGCCTCTTTTTTATAGGGGTGGGCAGAGACCACTTCTATCCTTCTTGCTACGATCCTCACATACTTGTTAGTTGTTTTGTTTATTCCAGTAAAAAGATGTTATTCAACAGTTTAATAAACACAAGCTTACTTAAGCATGATATTATTAAATATGTACTGGCACACAATATAATAGGCGCAGCTACCTCTTGCTTACCCTTTGTTATGTAAGCCGATAGAACCTCATTAAACATGAATAGGCTTTATTTCAGCAGAAAAATAAATTAACTGCTGTTTTCTAGTTAGTTCGTTTGAAACTACAGGTTTTGTCAAGGTTAGAAGATAATGAGCATGCATCATTTAAGTAAGTCAAAATTGAGCATAATTGTAGACAATTCCGTAGAAAGAAAGAACGCAAAAAATTGCGTATTTTCGACGAACTCTGATATTTGCTATTTTTAAACAATTTTATAAGATGAAACTAATCTGTAAGGCACGATGTTTTTACAACCATTTAAATCACAAGGTAAAAGAAATCTAAAACTTGAAACTAAAAAAAAAAAAACCTTTCTAAAAATTCCTAAAATAAATTGGGTCTTAACCTGCAAAACACTTGATATCTTCAAAATATTCTAAAACCTTGATCCTATTGTTTTGAGGTCGGAAAAGCCCGCCAATTACGGGTTACAATTTCAACCGCAAGGCTGTAAACTAAGTATTTTCGAGCACTGAACTACGATTATCATGGGCTGCCAAGCGTGGTTGTGGACTCGAGGAATTAGTAGACCAGAATAAGCCTGCTACAGAGCTTTACACGGCTCTATCAAAATCTTTCAAAGGCTGGAATGCATTTCATGATTTTGTGTAATTTATATGTAATTGTTAATATTTAATATAAGTATACAATACTTAATATAAGTGTTGTGGCATTGACGTTGATAAGCGCAACTTTCTTGCCTAAATCAAGTAAATGTATTTAGTTTTTTAACAAAATAGTCGAAAAAATAACCTAAGAATTTAGACATTTTGGCTAAAGTATATACGGTTGTATTTTTAATACTGAAGGCACTATCTTTAAGTATCATAACTAGCTTCACAGAGCTTCACATACTAAAGCATCTTCTATATAACTAAACCTTTTTAATCCATTTGATTGATGTATCCCACGAGGCAAACTTAATCCGTGTCTCTTCGGAACACATGTAAGCTTCAAATAAAACTCTAATTGAAAATAACTCTGTCGCTATTCATCAATTTTGCTTCCAATAAACTTTGCACTTCGTCTGACGAGAATCGATTTCTTGTAATAACTAAATCGATACTTCATTGAAATTAAATCGATTTTATAAACGCAGGGCGTCGGCCGATCTTAAGGTCGTTATGTCTCATACAATTCATGACTTTAAATGTATGTTTTCCGAATTAAAATTGTGTATTTTTTGTATTTATTAATTCGTGTAACAAGATATCTTTATTATCTGTCAAAAGTAATGTATGTAAGCCCAAATATAAAACGTACTTGAACTCGGATTTGTTGATTTTTGAAACGTTTCCTGTTTAATTTTTTGACGTATTTACGTACAAACAGATTTTCGAACTCGCAAATATGAAAGACAAAAAAACCTCAAAAGACCACTGACCATTATTTGATCTAAAATTAGGAAGTATTGAGAAGGGCACCTCAAACTTTGCCAGTGCACAAACAAAGTCAAAATCTGTGTAAATCTAATCACTGAAATGATTTCTGTGACGTAAACAGTCAGTGACTCGTGATAAACATTCGTTTCACAATTTACGTCACCTCCACGGCAAAGTATGGCCGATCAAATAATTGGAAAACAGAATTTTCTCATTTAATCACTCAAGTTTATTGACACGAGAAAATTAAGTTAGATTTAAAAAGTTTAATCTGGAATCCACTTAAAAAATTGTCCTTTGATCCTTACACAATTAATTGGGACCAAATTAGTTTGGTCCTTAGGGTTCTGTCCTGTTACTGTAACTGGAATAATAACAGAGCAATGGCCTTTAAATTCCGTGTAAAATATTAGCTACGATTGTATTTAATAGACTAGAACCAAAATAATTGTTCCGTTTACACGTGTCGTTGACTTGTTATTCGTTTAACATTGCCAATAACGGTATACGAGGGATTTAGTGCCGGCGGATTGTGTAAATTATTTCAATGTTATCTCAACAATCTTTCACAGATCTGTTGTATAACATTCTGCGAACATTCTCTTGTGATTCATAACGGGGATGATTGGTCTTTTGGAGATACAAAAGCCTTTCTATCAGGCATCAGGGTTTACACATTGATAACTTTTTTGTTTACTTTTAATTTCCCTTTGAATTTCCTATAAAAGATTTTCAATGTTTATTTTCCTGACTGCATAATTTTGTATAAGTGTGAACCCTATCCGCCCCCGCATTTGGACGGAATTTCTTTCATACGCACATCTTCAGGTTCACGGCTAGTTATTTACGTATCGCGTGTCAGACATTAGAACACGGCATGACCTTTCACGATCGCCACCGACTTTTAAATACTAAACTTTGAAAGCGGCTTAATTATCTGTCAGCTGTCGAACAGTCTAGACCTGACATACCTAGCTATAATTTGTTACACAGCTGTCGATAACGCGCGCCGATAAGGACCATGTTATTGTTTTGATACGCGCTCGTGTTAGGTCTTGACCGCTTCGATTCAAACTGATTACTTTCTAACATAACGTTTCAACTCCTAAAAATATGTTTCTAGTTGTTATTAAGGTCACGAATTACAGCGAAATAATTGTTTAGAATCGCAAGCTCGTCACCTACTCAATGTTTACGTGTTCATTCACACGCGTTGTATTGTGTGCGTGTGGCGTCGTTGCGCCTGCGCAGAACGCTCGCGACCGAGCCCTCTTTGTTTGTTGACAAGCCGAGTGCTCGCGTCGACTCAACAAGCTGTGCTATTCGCGTATGAACGTTGCGCGCGACAGACGCGCGCCGCGCCGACTCTCACACTTTGTTTAGAGCTATCGTGTTATCGCGTATATCGGCTAAATTTAGTGCAGTTATTTTGAATATTTTTTTCCTCTTCTGCGCAATAATATTGTGAAGTGTTGTTCAGTGGAGCTCTGATCTGTCAGCGTTTACGAAGATTTTTTCTACATCTAAAATTACGCATTCGCTACTGTGCCAGAAGGTAATTTGTTTTCTTTTATTTTTCTTGGACTTGTACGTAATACACGGCAGTCGAGGACTGGCTCTTCAAAGGCAGATTATAATCTATAAGTAATTTTATATCGCGACCGTGGAAAATGTATAATATCAGTGAACTCATCAATACGTATATCGATGTCTTTGAATGCAAATGTGTGCATTGCTCATAACGTCGTCTTTTATACAAACAACAAAGGTACACTATAGCTGTACACACAACATATACAGTATACACATCGTTCACATTCACACACTCGACTGATGATCGCGGTATGACAGGACGAGGATTCGAAAGTGATACCGAACTTCCGACATGGTCATTAAATGTCCGCACGATTTCACCGCGAATGAGATGCACAAGGACCACTGCACGACCACTGCGACTTGCAACAGTTGCACAGAATCGTTTGTTGCGTCTTGCGTCTAGGTACAGTTATAATTTGGCCGGTTGCCGTAGAAGGCGCATAGCGGTACCTCTTATGGTCGTCTGGTGGCCTGGTAACTCGTCTCTTGGGTAACGGTAAATATATTGCACCGTACGTAGTATCTCACATACAATTACCAGTCCTAGTGACACGATGATTCAATTTTTGCGGTCAACCGTTAACTGTAAATAAACATTGAATTTTGTTAGCAAACATATATTATTTATTTTATAGAATAACATGCGGTTGGTTGTGTCGTTCTATAATGTCAATACGAGGTCGTAAAGTAATGTCTTCCTTTGTTTATTTATAATTTTATCGCATAACTTTAAATGTCGTGAACTTGCTTACAATAATTATACATAGGTATGCATAATACAAGTGTCGGTGATAAGCGGAGCAAGTATTTGTTATGCAGTTGCACTTTAAAACTTAAACGTTCATTTGTCAACGGAAGTCGTAAAGACTGTTTTTAAAGCCTTTTGGATATTTCGAAAACCTTCTCAGGTAATTTCTTCTTACAATAATAACAAAATGTCGTACTTTCTTGAATGTAACACTACTTGAAAAAAACTTTGCGCTTCTCAATGTATTGAAGCTATTGTTTTGAAATTCTTTTGTGAGTGTATTCATTCATGGAGTATTTGTATACTGTAGAATAATTTTGAATGCTCAAGTGAAATTAAAATCCATAATTTGTAACTGTGGTGTTTTATCTCTCTCTAGTCTATTGACCTCTTGAGAAGATTGCTTTGTGCCTCAGATAAAATTAATGTAGTGAAAGTTTATTGCGTATTTGAATAAAATTCGTTAATCTTTTGGTATTTACTAACAAATCTTTGGGCGCAACTTTAAAAGTAGAATAAAAAAGTCGTTTTTAATTTATACTGTCTTGCCATACGTAGCAGTCAGCTGATTGTCATTTGTCTAGTAAATAGAACTGGTATTTATAACTGAACTGCGCAGTACTTCAAGCGTGTTTATAAGTGTTAGAAAACTTGCGAATTTAGCTAACGATGTTAAATCCAATTAACGTGAAAGGAATATAATTGGAGTATATTATAAAATATTAGTGCTCTATAATTGTTTTTAAGTTGATGACTTTTTATAATGTAGGTTGTGACCTAAGGTTAATCGATTAATATTATAATTGTTTATAACAATAATATTTACATTTAAATTTATTTGTTGTATACATATTAATCCACAACATAATTGACTCATTATTTTATGTCAAAGCCTCAGGTTGCATTCTTTAAATATTTCGCATAGTTTAAATTATGATACACATTAGCTCTGTTTAAAATTACAGAACATCTCGTTACTAAACTGCTTAAAACTACGTTGTACCTACTAGGATTCATTCTGAGCATGAGACTTACAGTCGTGCGATTTACTAAGAAATTTCCATGAAAAGAACATACACCTGTATTCTAATAATTTCTCAAGACAGCTTTACATTTAAGAACGTAGAAATGATTCAAACTCCTAACAGGAAAACTCTCCTGGAACAAACGTGGTACATATTACAAGTTAATTTCCTTGCAGAAAAGATAATAACAATTTTACTACTAATTGTACTGCCCTTTGCCACACTGGAGTATCAAAAGAAAAAAAAAACTACACAATGCAATTTGTTCAAAAGCTGTTTACCATGTACCAAGTTTCTTCAAGGGACTACTGGAAATAAACAATAGGTACTATACAATATATACTTGCATCATCGAACATAACTAAAAAGACTATCACATTAAGATGAAGAGATGCAGATCAAACCAGTAACAAACTTAGCTTTTATTGCCACACAGCTATGCACTCTGCCATCGATTACAAAAGAAGCATTAAAACCGTCGAGAGCCATTCGAGAGTGTGAACCGAAGTCAGGTCAACGGAGTTGTGATATATGGCAGAGAAAGTTCCTGTTTGTTACTTAAATTTGGCTCAAATCCAAACATCGTACACTCCTCCCAAAACTCCATCATTGACAGAGACTTTATCTCAAGACAGTAAAGTTCATTTTACTAGGTTACTGAGTGATCAGCGGGTATACGTCTTTGTAATATACCGATCTTTTGTAATTAAGTGCACTTCGCGCAACAATGGATTCTTGCAACGTCTTTATAAATTTACAGGTGATTTACACAACGTTTGTGAATCACTGGGACTTACTGTTAAGTATAATGTACTCACTTTGTTTTGTTTGGATATTCTTAGGACTGCCATGTTTTGTTATACATCTGTTACGATGCTTCAGATTTGTAATTGATGCTTATTTACATTTTGTGTGAAGTCAGTATCTTTCATCTTCTGGTCATATTTTTATAACAATCACTGACTCATTTTAATTTCACTCATTTCGTTCAGCAAAATAAACACGTTATTTTCCAAAAACCAGTACAAACAGTTCCTTTTTCACAGCATTTACCAACCCAAAAGAACCTTACCGTTACATTGCAATGTAACTAATCTTCCGAAACCAAAAACTTCCGAAGACTATCTGAATCGGATTCGGTCGATGCATTCGTAGGCTCATAAAATAAACCACGAAGTAATCTGGGCTATCTTTGGATCGTGACTGCACGACCAAAATGCACGACTATCGCCACAGATTGAGGTCTCCGAGATCGATACTGTGACTTGATGGAGAATGTCTTACTGTAGATAAGTTAGATCCAGTCCCAAGATTAGGCAACGGTTTAAGTTGAGCCACTAGTTTTGCGACAGATAGAAATTAAATTTAAATAAAAAGTAAATATTTATTTAAGTTTTGAGCAAGTAATTTTCAAAGAAGTAATTCTCCTTGGCATTAAATCTGTTCAAAAAGCCGCAAGACTAAAATAGAACTATGTCTTTATTCCAGTTACTAAGCAACAACTAGGTATTGTTGCAAATTTCATGATAACCTTTACTGGCAACGTAAAACCACAGACAAACCATAATAGATCTCAAAATTGCAGCAAACTTTAATAAAACCAAACTGCACAACCTGCAGCCAGTGGCGATGACCTTGGCGGATAAAATGAGACAGAAACAAAGAAATCCGACGGAAACCTGTAGTCTTAGTGACTTAATGATGTAAGACATTATCCCATGTTGTGTCAACATTTATCGACACAATGAGGAAGTTGTTATAACCCTGATAAATATAACGATCAAAGGGTTACGGTGATTTTTTGCCGCGATTTGTGACGCTCGTGTACGCGGCAACATTTTATAACGCAATTACTACATCGTCTTTGACACTCAAAACCGTTGATGCGTTGCGATTGTTGTTATCTGCTCTGTTTACTCCAAGACTTAGGAACCTAGCTCCATTTTTGTTTTAGTAAACAAATCATCATTAGATTAATTTCTTGCATGATGCTATTAAAGCTTGAAGAAGTAAGCTCAAATTGCAGTCCTCAGGCTACACATTAAAACATGCCAACAATTGTCTTGATTTGATCGCAAATTACCAGCTAACTAAAATTCACATAATTAAAGTGAAATCCGCAAAGTAACCGGTCCTTCATTACTATAACGGGCTTGGATACCGTTGCACCTCGCCAAGGGAAAATAATCGTCCAAATAAAGTTATTGTAAGGTATAAACTCGTCTCGTTTTGGCTCCCATCCAACGAGTTTAAGGCAAATATTTACATGATGCGACTCGAAATACTAAAACCCTTTGTTATTATGCTCATCTTATCATTTGCCTTTATGATCTAAAATAATCTTGGAACATTATAATGTCTATGATACTCACAAAGAAATACTCTGTCTGAAATAAAACTGTTTTAAAGAAAATTTAAGTTGTGTCTCCTTAGTATCCACTTATTTCGTTTAGTTGAAGCACTTTGCCATTATAAACTCTCTTAGACTAAAACTACAGGATTTCTTCAGTTGCGTCACTTTTTACTAGAACTTGTACGTAAACAGCGCGATTTATTTTCATTGTTCTCATGAAACGGAACGTTGGATTCCCGAGAATTTGTAGATTAATAAAAAATTCGGAGAACGTTATGAGTGTAGTAAACAACACTTTTTAAAGTAACTACTACTTTAATATATTCTCTACGAAAGCCAATTACATTTTACTTTAAAATCTATATTCTCGTGTTTTATGAGCAGGCGGGGAGGTAGGGGTAGACTGCTGCAGACTGTAGTTACATAATATTGTTACAATAAATTCTCTCAGCTCTCTCCCGTCTAGACGTGCGTGCATTAAACTTAAAACTGCATCTCCCTCTCCCCGTCTGCAACGAAATTGCCATCTTTATTTTCGACAGTATCTACCTAAAATATACTGGAACAGACTGAACAAACTCCAATAGAATTTCTATATTCCATTTCCCCAATGTGGGTATTGACTTCTTAGTTTGAGCAATAAAACGATACGGACGGCGTTTGGTGATTTTAAATGTCTGGCCATTGTGTCCTGTCTAGACCGGCGGCAAACTTGTGTAATAATATCCAGCCAGTCCTTGGGCTCGGTGCCTCTACACATATTAACGCTCTCTTTGTTTCTTTTAAAACCTTTTTGCTTACCTCGTCTCTCAGTTTATTGTACGTATTATGTTCCTCTTTTTACCTGGAGGTTATTTAATTCTGAATGTTCATTTGTTTATTTTTGTCAAGTAGTTTTTATTTAATTTGGTTCTAAACTTTATTAGATTTTGATGCTCTTTTTCTTTTAACTATTTTAGACTGTCTTTGTTTTTACGTCAGATGCAAAAGAATTTACAAAGTAAATACAGCTTGTTTACAGTTTCCTTCGGGACGTTTCTTCGAGTTTTCTCGTTCATTTTACGAGTCTCCCGTCTCGCGAGCGTCTATCCTTCTTATTTGCAGATCTCCGTCTACCCTGCACACTAATTTACTTCGCTTGATATCATTTGCGTCCCAGTGCAATCCAGACGTTGACTCGTAGCAATTTGCAAATTGAGAAATCCCACTTAGCTAGCTATCGGGTTGGGTACACAACTAGCTATAGCCGCATGCAATCACAATATTCGAGTTACTATTGAGCATAGTCTCTGGCAGACTTTGTCGTTCATACGGTAGTTGCTATTTTCCGTCGCCTCGCATCGCTTGGTCTGTGGCTATTGCATTAGCGTCAAAATGATTATGATATCAAAGACAAATGTCTCGCTCTGTGATTTTGCTGTCTCATATAATATTTGATATAATGGATCAGGTTTGTTTCTTAGTACCATTATTCTTGAATTCAATGTTTATTTACTAACCTAAATATTCGGCATTGACGTAATAAGAAATATCTCATAATTTTCCTCTAGTTTGACTGATTATCGTGTTTGTTCGAATCTTTTATTTTTAATATTGTACACAAAGTATCAGTTGCTACCGGACGCTTGGCACGAACTTGATACTCTTACGTAACTGATTCTAATATTAAACAAAACATTATGTATTCTCGTATTATTATCGTATACAGAAACTTCATTATTAATCAGTAATCACTAGGTAATTTTAGAGGATAATATATTGTATACTAAATTTATTTCAGAAGGTCCATGGGATATTGTGTACATTTGGCAGATCGAACCTACTGCATTTGTTGGTTTACTTGTAGCCTCGTATGGTCATAAATATCGTTTGTAGTTGATCTACTGATAGTAATCTTTTTATTAAAACTATCGAACATTATCGTTGAAGGTTGCAACTATGACAACACGAGTACGTAACACTATTATTGCTATTATAGCTATTTCAAGTTATCCTCTGTTCTTAAGTTACGTAATAATAAATGGCCGGTTGCGATGAGACATAATCTTGTACTTTATTTTTTTCTTCTTGGTAGTAAATATAGATTGCTGTTCTTTTCTTGTGTTTACCTTTTTTATTCTGTCTGTAATTATACTCAGGGAAATATTTAATTTATTAATGAACTGAAAAAAATATTAAGAGAGAAGTATTTGTTGTTTGATAAATAATTATTTAGTTTCTACCAACTTTTTGTTGGCTAAGTCCAATAAATAATAAAAATCTCAAGCAGTTCGGCCTTTCGCCAAAATAAAGACCAATTCGCTAACCCAATTGAACTTAAATTCCAGTTTATTTTAATTCAACGGTTGAATATAAATCTGGTGATTCATGCAAATCCAAGGACCGTTGCCTGAGATTTCGGGGGCACTAACCGCCATCTCAAGTGAGGTTGACAAATCTGGAATAAACTGCCTTACTTGACATCTGTCACTGCATGTAATATTGACAATTGCTAAATTGTAGTTACCGCTACGTGTAACTGGCCAGTTGCAGATATCACAAGCATCAAATGGCATCAATAGACTTACTGCGCACAATAACTGGATTGTAGTTCTTGTTAGCCAGTTAGTCTGCGAGAAACTTTTTTATTTGGCCTCCAAACTCAATTTTTAAAAGTCTGAACGATGAAACCTTTAAAATAAAAAGAAATAACATTAGCAACGGGTAAATTGCGTTCTCAATTTGATTTAATTCTAATTTAAATTTAATTCTTATTTCAAATTCGGTACATAGAGCACGAGCCTTGGAGAAAATTGAATCGAATTGAATTTCCACGCACTTGTGTTGTATTCTCAGAGTCTTCATTGTGACAAGTGACAACCTTATTTGAAACTGGCCCAAGGGACATTCAGTAAAAGGCGCGTCTATTTTTAAAATGACAAACACGAATATTTTTGTCGTTCTTATTGAGGGAGAAGTTCTTACGAAAATCCGAATGTGATTGTATCAGTTTTGGTAATGAAGTACTCAGATGGTTACCGATTTGAAAGTCTAATATTACAGAAAATAAATTGGCAATTTTCGTTCGTCGTAGTTTATTTCTTCTCATGTTTGTTTATGAAATTTATTTATTTTGAAACTTTTAATAACAGGCAAATAATTTTGATCAAAGTAAAGTACTTAATCGGATCATAAAATAACGGATGAATGTAAAATAAACTCTGTTATATATTTCTAAGAAATCGATATTGTTATGTCTCACAACGGAAGATCATAATGATCATAATGACCAATACGCAACGCGTAATAAAACCGTGTGTGATCTAGAAACCGTCACGACCATGTTAGTCAAACAGCTAATTTGCATAGAGCCGGCGATCCGATTCAATGACCCGCCATCGTCAATCGATTGCCGCGTTTGTTCGAATTCATTCACCCCGTGCATGTATATCGATATAATCGAGAAGCAATGTACTCGATTCAAAATCCGTTGGGATTCGTAAACCGAATCTTTGAATAACACTGTGTTAACCCCTGGCTGAGAGTCGCCTGAGGTTATTCACTCCGCTTCTACCGTCGACGAGTACGAAGCCATTTTTCAATGTTTACTTTGAATTGCACTTAAAATCTGGATTTCATTTAGCGACAAGTGAATGTTATTAATTTTCATGACTTCCAACTTTATATTTTTAATATCAATTATTGATCATTTTTTATTCAAAAATTAATTAAAAAGTTAATTATTACCCTTTACATAATTACTTAAACTCGATAAAACTCGATAAAAAAAAACATTAAACATTGCAGTTTTCAATTTATTACTTTTCTATTGAATTTTAAATGTTACATTCACTATCGCAATATTAAACTGTAACAATTATTTATTAATAAATGAAACAATTAACCGTCATTAGTGTTCTGACAGGTCTAGTTGTTACTGACATCATATAATTAATACAACATCTATTATACGTAAAATATTATTGTTGTTTTCAATTAAATTAATCATTTTATAACCTACATTTTTCTTTTCATAAGAACCTTCTCCTGATAATAACTAACACAACAAAAAAAGAATTAGCGAAATCAGTCCAGGCGTTATTGAGTTATGCGCTTACCAACACATTTAGCGATTCATTTTTATATATAAGATGCAATGAAAAGTCGATTAATTATTATCGACTTCAGTCGAACGATAAAGTACATTTTATCTTCGAAGAAAGTTTTTTCTCAGATAGGACATTACACCCAGTAATTAGTGATATGGGAATTATCTCCGATTCAATGGAATTCGATGTGTTCATACAAAAACTGTTTATGATAGCACAGCAAGCGTGGGACTGCGACTGTGACTACGTATTCTGTGAATTAATTCGATGAGCTACCCATTTAGTTTACACTCCCATTCAGTACTTACTTTCAATTTGTAAATACAGTTATAAAACAAACTAACTTTCGCAGTAGACTAGTATTTCTTTCTTATGCAAACATTGTTTATCTTTGTCTGAATCAATAAACCAGCCAGTGTATAAGACCTATATTTTTCTACAGGTGTTCAGGGCCTCGATTCATCTATTCAAGAGTTGCTTGAATGGACCGAATGAACTGCTTCATTTGGTCATTTTTACGATAGTTGGCATTCTATTAACTGTCATTGCAATAATTAATTGGTCAGTACGATCATTCTCTTTGAGAGTTCAACTAGATTTTATTGCAGGCTTATCTGAATACGAAAATTAGGCACAATGACAAGTACACTGACAGACCACTGACATGCATTTAAAATAGCTGAATCGAAGCCCTGAAATAGAATCCAGAAATAGGTTTAAAACTTGTTAGTTCAACATTCAGTGTTCATTTATTATTTATAGGTCAATATTTAATTGAAAGCCAACTCTTTTTAATTAACTTAAAAGTGAATTACTTACGCCTTCTTTTTTTGTTGTTGTGGCTTTTCAATGAATTTCATTTGTTAAGGTTGTAGGTACTATGGAGGTAGTTAACCTGTAACCTACTTACTGAAAAAAAACAGATTATTTTGTTTCCTGAATAATCAGCCTACAACTGATTTGATGGTGCCCTGTCTTTTTTTTTTGGTAGAGATCTTTGCTCTTAGCCTGAGCGCAGGATTTGACCGCTTCACCGGACTCTAATTGATATTTCCCAAAAATATTTTATGTAATGAGACTTGCACTGTTCTACGGTAATATAATCTATATAATATTACCGTGACTACAGTCACGGTAATATTATATAGACCTTTGCAGGCTTTGCAATGCAAAGGTTGGATTTATCATCACTTACATTATCCTATTAAAATATGTGGGATGATAGGTTCAAATCTTTACTGGAACCAAATCAGGCAATGTATTTTCAAGACCACTACAGTAGTGTATTAAAAATAAAAAATACCTACGCTTGCTTACAATCATGAATTCATGACGCTTCATTCCACTTGACGTTTATACCACAAAAAAGAGAACATCACTTACAGCAATATCCTGCTAAAATTTTAAACAGACTTAAAAATTAAATTAATAGCATCACTTAATAATACATTAAGTATTAAATGTCATGATTATATAACATTTGAAGCCTTACAAAAAACAGACAACGTCGACAACGACGCGGCGTTGCCAAGGTTACCTAAACCTTGTTTGAAATCTGGCGCCAAATTAATATCGACCTTGAAAGGTCGTTGTTTATTATTATGAATAGTTGAATATGATAAAGACTAGTTACTAACATGTCCAATTGCTTCAAAATCTTCTTGTTTCTGACAATTTAAAGCTGTGTAGAGTAAACTAGAAATGATTAATGGCTAGAAAACTATTCCTCTAAACGTTCCTTGGCCCCAGAGAATAATGAAGGCTGTATAATGTTATTTAAAAAAAACTGCTTAAAAAATATAGACCAAGAATAAATTGTATGCATGTTATAGAGACTGATAAAAATTAATAAAACTTGTACAGATATCGACAAGTCTTTAAAAAATACTAGTTGATTGCGACGATATTTGGTTCAAGATAATTAATTAAGTATCAGATGCTTTGAAAATAGTTGTTAAAAAAATAAAAATATTCTTTTATATTTCAAGTTTTTCAGGCACTTTTGAAATGTTAATGACTCTAGAGTAGTGGCGCATGTAAAAAATGATAGCGTCTTTGGTATAGCATGGTTGATGGTAGGTACCTCTTTCTTGTCGTCCCCTCAATGCTGAGGATCGTGACCGTTTGTCAATCTTCTCCATTCGGTCCGGTTCTGCGCCATATGTACCGCTCCCTGTATCTGGCCCCCAGCTCATCTTTGAGTTACCACAATTTACTATAAAAAGTAGATATTATGACATGTTTTTTTTTTATATATTTCATGATACATATTGATAAGTCAATCACCTTTTTATAGGTATTTGCAGCAATCATTGAACTGTTTGCGAAACGTTCAAGATTGATTTGTTTTGAGTAATGTAATTGATGGACGAACAAAACATCCAATCAGACCCATTGAATATACATGAATGTAGATAAATTGCTTTTTTATTTAGGTTTAATTAATAGTATAGATTACTTATGTTTTGTGCACTGGTAGGGACTTACTTACATACAAGTGTACTTAATTTTCTTTTTCAACATAGGTATTGGAGAATTTTTAAAACAAGAAATAATCAAGATTTTAGATGATATACTAATGCGGACAAGTTTTACTCGATGGTTAATAAATACCTGTTGACATTTCAAACTCCTAGAAATTTTGGGAATCCGTAATCAATTAGTCAGTCTTCAAAATAGTACGTTCTTTTTCTATTTCCATGTGTAAAACATTTGACAGTCGAATAATCAAAAAATCAAGAAGATTCGAAACGAATAATAAAAAGAAATACATTTCTTTTCAAATCCACTTGCCTAGTTTGTAATGCTAATAAATAAACATAATCGCGATAAGTCGTTGACTCGCGAACTATTTGTTTTGAGAATTATTTACTTTCACAGAATTCGCACGGTAACCATTTTCTAGGTTATTCTTCGATACGTTGACTTTTCACCTTTAATGTCCTTATTTAATTGAATAAATTAAATAAATATATATGTGTAGTATGGGATCTGAAATCGCCAACCCGCAGAGAGCAAGCGTGGTGATCAATGCTCGTGCCTTAAATTCTCTATATGGGAAGAGGCCTGTGCCCAGCAGTGGGACGTTTATAGGCTGGATTATTATTTATTATTATTATATGAGTAGAAAAGGTAGAAAATCTTAAGTAGCGCTGTGAAAGTTAAATAAGATTGTGTCGGACAAATCTTATAATAATAGTCTTATTGTTACAGAATAACGCAATACTGCTCATTTATTAGGGTAATAGTAATTAGTGCAATCTTTTTTATTAGATACTATTAAGACAAATTAAAATAACAAAAACGTAAATAACTTGTATAATGAAATTAAACATAAAATTAAATAAGAAAATATGCAAGCAAGCTTGATGAACTATGTTCGTTTTTTAAATGAATATACTTTTTTGACTGAGCATAGGGCAATGACAGTTTGACAAGCCAGTATTATAATGAAATAGTAATAATAATTAAATTAAATAGTGTACATAATTGAATTAGTTTCATTTGTACACGTGCTGTCTGCGAGTACGGTAGAGCGAGACCTACAAAGGAACCGGTCTAACAGGTCTCGGTCTAGCCAGGCGAGTGGTACACCAATAAACTTTGGTATTATACATTATACAAGATACTTATACAAATTAACAAAATATCAAAATTTATTTTTACTAATTTTACAATTTTGCTTTCTAGCATGGGCCACTGTGTAAAGAGACTACAAAAGATTCTGTACATAATAGTCCGTGTTGGTCTGAATATTTGGAAAACTACTAATAAATTACTGTTTATCTAGCATATGTATAAAGAAGATAGAATATCATCGGTTTAAAAGTCTCTCATTTAAATTTCCGGTACCTTTTTTCTGTTTAAATAAAAAAGCAATGCAAAATGCAAATTCTGTAAATACGATTCATAAACAAACGTCCAAAATCAACTTTCGAACAGGTAAACATAAGCAACGCAAAAAGCATTGTGCCAATCCATCATCCAATTTTACAAAAAGACTTCGCAATTTTTAAATAAAAAAGTATTATGAATCATGACCTGAGAACAGACTGAGACAAACTGAAAAAAAAAAGTAATTAGTTTTAATTTTAAACGCTCTCAATTACTGCCCTTAGCAGTTCTTAAGTCTCAAAATTCCATTTGTCTGATAAATTTAAATGGATCAAAGAACACTTGAAAGCTATTTATATTTAGCACAAAATGCAAATTAATTTTGGGAAATTTTGTATGATTAAAATAAATATTAAAATTCAATTTATGCGTCAAAGGCAATGATATTTTATTAGAATATCATTGGTCAAAGGCCCGTAAATGCCACTCATCTGTGAAAGTTAAGTTTTATCAAAATTATTTTAACTTTTTACTTTCTGTTAAATTAATTTTATTCTAATTAAAACAACAAATAATTATTACATAAAAAAACATGGACTTGTATTGTATCATGTAAGTGGCCTGTTTCGGTGGATATCTTATAAAAAAAATGAGTCCGAGTAGTTCTATTTTTAAATAATTGTTATAGCGCTGTTTGTGTAAATGTCAGCTGGTAGCTCGATATGATGATTAAATATTTGATTACAATTTAAAATGTTAGAATTGTTTAATTATTTTAGAAGTTTAAATGTACGTAAAAACATAGTACCAATTACTAAACAAATTACTTTTCTATGTCAACAACTTTCTAACCAATAAAACCACCATATTAAATCCATAGATATTAATTTCGTCCTTTCACTTTTTAATGGACTCCAAATCAAGGCAAAGGTATTATTTACTGAACCTGTTTACAAATAATGTAAGCTGTTCGATTAACGTAATCAAATGAATTGGCCAATTATTTGATGGCCACGAGTTAACCTTAAGTGGCTCTCGTTGGGGTGGGTCAAGGGCTTAATGCAGACGAGTGTAAAGCAAATCTTTTGTTAGAAGATTAATCTCTTTAATTAAGCTTGAAGGCGCTTTTGAGGTTTGATTTTGTGGCTATATCTTAAAGTTAGTGTAAATAATAATCTTAGATTTATTTTTAAGTAAGCGATGTTAAACTGTAACTAAACTTTTCAGGGACATTGGACATTTATTAATATATGTGCAACTTGTCACTATCTATACATCCCAATTTTGACATTGGTTACTATTGTATACGATTAAACCTTTCTAAAATAACACTCAAAAAGATTTACTCAATACAATCACAAAATTATTTCAAATGTTCTCTGTTACTCATAAACATAGATATAAATGTTTTATTTACACTAATAACGTTAACCTCAAACTATTTCGTAAATGAGTTTTATAAACAATGTCATTAACTCATCACTCTAATCCGAAACAGCTGTCTACGAAACAAAGAGTTCACGGCCGTTTGACGTAACACAGCTGACTGATACACATCAATCGAATCTAGCTTTTATAACCTCCCAATAAAGTCTATAATCAATTGCGCTGATATTATATAGATATCTGTATTTATTATTTATATTTTTTACACAATACTGATTATTGTTTTGTTTTTTTCAGGTAATTTTGTTTGATAAAATGCTGGTTGGTGATTGTAAGTAAGAATGTAGACAGCTGATTAAAAATAAATGTGTTTTGAATACAGAATAATCTATGCTCATCTTATCTTAACCCAATTAAAGTACATTCAACTGACAGACCGAAGTACCGTTATTTCTCATAACGAACGAATATGTTGCAATTTTATTACGATGACGTCACAAATGTCACAATATTATAATTATAATATTCCGGGACATCTCACACACGGATCTCAAGCTAAGCAGAGCTTGTGTTATGGTAACCAGACAACTGATAAACATACTTATATATTTCTAAATACATACATAATATATAGAGATAAATTACACCCAGACCAGAACAAATGATCGTGCTCATCACACAAACATTTGTCCTGAGTGGGAATCGAACCCACGACCTCCGGTATAGCAGTCAGGGTCCAACCGCTAGACCAACAGGCCCGTCAATATTGACAATATAGAAACCAAAAAGTGTTATATTTTACACCTTTTAGGCGTTTCGCGAACACTATATTAGTAAAATATATTCTTGTACACATTTCATGTTTTATACGGAAATAAATAAGTGATACTGGTTGAACATATTTCCACAGAATAAGGAACTTGCTTTAGGATACAAAACCTGTTGTTTCCCTTTCACAACTTGTTTATAATGCTAACACGTGGGTATTACGTATCCGTCACTGGATAAAGGAATACAGAAGATCAAGTCAACTAAAAAAAGAAATATCAAAGGAAATTTATAATTAAAATGAAATTCATGGAAACGTTGTAATATTAGTTAACATTAAAACTTCACTCAAATTTCTCAAAACTGACTGAATAATATTGTTTTTTTTTTTCGCTTATTATTAAATACAATAGATGCAATGACTATTAAGCTCAATTTTTGATAGGTCAAAATATTTTCCAATAAGCTTTCACTTTTTTTTTGACGCCATTATTCTTGTCAACATAAGATCCTATGACTATACCATGAACTCTTAAATTAATACTATTGCCGTTGTGAAAGCAAGACGGCATTAAACTGTGCATAGCGCCGTCTCGCTTCCACGACTGCAGTAGTCCTGCTGTAAGATTTAATGATACGCGTGTTTTTTCCCCAACCATCAGTAGAATTATTATGTGCAGTTAGTTTACTGTTTCTTCCCTACAGTATACCTTCCCATATATAGTTCCACTATCTAACTATTCTTGGTCCCATTTCTCGAGAGTTCCACATTCACACGTGTCCTGATAACTACTCGTATCCATTTCACTATACACATTGAAATAGTTTTGACAACTGCGTAACTCCTTTGTTACTGCGTTTGAGTTTATCTTAAGACATCGTTAGTCGTGTTACATGTATTTTTGTGTTAAGCAATATTATGTGCTACCAATTAAAAAACATAGACATGTGGATAAATTAACGTTTAAAGTTGGTCAAAAAATGAAAAAAAAACTTATTTAATTTTCTAAAAAATGTGTATTGGTAATAAAAAATACTCGTAATCAATGATATTCTAATAAACAGATATGTTATACACATACAAAGCAATCGAAAAAAGTGTTCCGCGCAGCAGCGGCAACTGACATACATGTCAAAATTATACAAAAGAGATAGCGCGATAAAACCCATAAGAAAAAAAGAGACAAATAGATAGTTGTTGAAAGGCAATACGTCCCAAATAGGACGTTTTCGAGTCTTCACGATTGCACGCTTATAACATATCTGTTTATTAGAATATCATTGCTCGTAATTCAATTCTACATTGTCCTTCTATTTTTAAAATAAGAATAAACTGGAAAAAAATGTTTCTTTTTTAAATACCTATAATATCGGCTTCCATCAGCACGTTCGATTTTTCGAATTTTTCAGTTTTTTTATTTCTTGCCAGTTTTTATCATCAAACACACTCAAAATATTGACTGAGTAAACGAATTCTCAAGCAGTTTATATAGCTGTGTTGACAACCATACTTAACGTTACATTTTCAGTACGCTCCTTATCAGTAGATATTACAAAATTGGGTCAATACTCGAATCCCACACAGTCTACATTATTTAATAAACACACAAACCACAATATCAACTTATTTACAAACTTTTTGGTGTAACCTCTGTGGAGTTTAATAGCTTTTACATAAAATTTCTTCATTTGAATTCCATTGCCGTTTTCTCTTCGTACTCGTCACATAAATATCTCAGTAACCTATCAATGGATACGTAAAAAAATTTTGACCACCCGCAAAACAATGTACAAAGAAGCTTAAACTGATTCTCTGGTCATTGCATGGATTATTTTCTAACAAAAAAGTATTAAGATAAGATGTGACCATTGTTATGGCATGCTAAAAGCGATTGTGTTTCTTTGTTGTAAATAGCTTAGCGATGTTTAAGTATTTACTATTTTGCTTTCTTTCCAAACAATGTTGGTTTTTTGCACGTTAAGTAGAGGATTTTACAGCTCAGCTTAGGTAATTAAGTCTGAGGCAGTAATTTTCTAATTAACAGAGTCTATGAACTGAACGGTTTTACTGCCAATCGGGATAATGCAAGCCCTAAAGCAGACAGTGATACTAAAAATCTTGACGTTAGTATCATGGACAACTAAACATGTAGCAATGTACCACTGACTACCTTTTAAGATTGAAATTAACTCCCTTTTTATCATAAGCTATTGAGATTATAACCATTTCTGCTATCCATATTGGTTCCCAGAATATTTATGCTTGATCATAGGACATATTATCAGAAATGTCATAGAGTATGTAACTACCGTTAATAAGACCCAAACCAGGTTGTTTACTTCTCAAGATTTGGTTGCAGAAAATATAATGTATTCTTAATTAAATATGGACAACATCACATACATTGCTCTGAAATGTACCTAAAGTAAGTAGGTAAAGCACTGTGTATTCTGAGACAACGAGTTCATCACTTCATATGAGTTAGGTAAACAACATACCAATTTATTTAGATCAAATGGGCAAATCTTATCATGTGCATTAAAGAGATTTTAATCGCTTGCATCACAAAATAAAAGGTTTTAAGGATCGTATCGATACAGTAATGTAGGTTTAATTAATGGCTTCCTTCCATCATATTATTATCGAAACCACGACATTATATCGTGTTCTGATTTACTTATCTGGAAATACATTATGTAATATCTATATAACTGATGCTTGTTCTATGATGAGATTGTTGAGCCTTTAATGGAGTAAATACAGACATAAATACAGACTTTATGATATGTAACAGAATAAACGCAATTCCTGAAAGTAGTTGGTTCAGAATGGGCTTCTGAATCGATTTCTGGCATTAAAAGTAGGTGTTAATTTTTGAGTAAAATATCTTTTGAGCTTCCCGCGCCGCTCGCCCAAACGTTTTACGGTTAATAAGGACTCATTTGTATAAAATCAGTAGGCCAAACCTATCAATTAATCAGATTCTTTATTGTGAAACACGGTACCTAGTAATTTTAAACTAATTTAATTACTGATGTTGTTTCGGTCGTATAATTTAATATACTAATTGGGGTGTCTAATGTATTGCCTTTATTCTGTTACACCCTATAGAACTACGGAGATGGGTCTGATAAAAATGGGAACAAGATTCTTTGCTATTATTGAATCTGATAATGCAATGTAATGTATTCATGGTAGAAAAACATGAAAATAAAGGTTCTGATTTCTGTGCGATTCTGTTGATGACAGTTCATAGTATAAGTGTGTCAGTAAATACTGGCTTAAATTAAACTAGGCTATCACTTAATGCAGCTTTATTTGGATTTAAACTACCATGTCGAGGTTATAAACTTATCTATATGATGCATGCATAGCATTTTGACGTACTTGTGAAAGTAGATAATATTCCGTAAATAGGATAACTTTCCATCACTAATCCGGCACAATCTAGTGTTTGTGAAATTCCTAGGAAGATGTAATCAGTCTAGCTGAAGATAGGACGTAGATAGAGCTTACGCATACAAACGCATTTAATGACGTGAGACCAATAAGGCCGCGCACATATGGGCCTGCTTAAAGAGCAAGCTATTTAAGAAACATAAAAAAAAAAACAATTTTTGGACGCCAATTAAACTGACTTCAACGACATATTTTCTAGCGTGATGAGGACATATTTTCTAACAAATTACACTTCTATTTATTTTTCTTATTTTTTTGGAATGCACCTCTTACATAAACTTCTTTGTTAAATGCATTCATTAAAAAAATTGTAAACACTCTTCCGTACTTAATTTTGTCCATACTTTTCTTATAGAAAAACAATGTCGCATTTAAAATTTTTCTCAATAACTTTCCCCATTTGTTTAATCAAAACATACATCAATTTCATTTACTTCCTGAAAATCAATCTGTTAGATCATGAGTTTGCAGAATTCACTCAGACATACAAACAAGATAAGTTATAGATATTCTACATGACGAGAAACATTCATATCTATGGCGCGAAGATAATAAGTTATATTTAGAATATTTATTATTGTTTACTTCGTACAGATAAGTATATATTTAACATATATAGGTACACACTTAATTAGCACCTGCGTAGATTTTTAAGGATTCACTTTAGACAACACTAAAACATTTTTAAAAATGTGTTTACAATAAATTATTAGGTAGCTTGTAAAGACGTAGAAAGCCTTCTGAAATCTCATTAGTGAAACAGACTAAGCTCATAAATAATTAGATTATCCTTATTCTAGAGTTTGTATTCTCATTAGACCTAATCAATTATTACCTAGGCATTACACAAGACAACTGATTGTTATTCAGACTAGTATATAATAATACTGGCAGGAAAGAATAAAAAAAGATTATAAAATTCTGTTAAAATGTTTTTTAATGCTCTTTGAGAGCGGATTTCAAACGGATTCTCTCGCTGTGTTATTTGAATTATAGAATTTTTTTTTATAAATACATTCTTTATTTTAATTAATGATAATTCAATAAATAATAATTATTCTGCAATAAAAATTGCTGTATTTTAACTATGCACTAAAATATTTAAATATAGAATTTGCCGCGTTAGTTGCTAAGCAGAACCTTAACCTTGGTTCACGCCCGATTGGAACCAAATTGAGTGTAAAGTGACTTTAACAAACTTTGAGTTTCCTAAGCTTCATAATATATCAGGCATATGGGCGACAAGTTACGTGAAATATTTCCAGCCACCAATATGTGGCTGATAAAAAAGTTTACTATTAAATTGTCGTGGGAAAAACATTTATCGAATCACGTTATTGGTCTACCACGTTAGTTTTTTATCGAGCAACGAGTTTGGTTGCTGGTTTTTTGGTAAACCTACACACAATTTTGTTAGTCAATAAATAAAAAATAATGTAATGGTTATTTGGTGCTACGAGCTTTCACTTGCTACGACTCTCGTAGACCTCTCTACTAATCACATATTACTCTTTACTATTCTATATTTTTTGTTTAAAATTAAAACCTGTCTCTATCTAATAAAACAACATCAACATCAATTTTAAACGACCATAAAAACTCAGTACTCTTGGGCTTTTACCAACTCGTTTTTAACGCAAACACTTGCCTAGCAATAGACACTCAAAAACAAGTGCGTAATAAGAATAATAGACAATAATCATTATTCAGAACATGTAGGAAAACGTGATAACGTTAACATGAATACAAATAATATGTAATGGTATTTATGGTAGTGTTCCGAAAATACAGGATTAATTGAATTTTGTAGCTGTAATCCCTCTGTGACGGATCACTGAACGAGATTGGATGATTAACTTGAATATGGCATATGTTATTGTTTATTCCAATGATATTATAATAAACAGATATGTTATACACATACAAAACAATCGAAAAAAGTGTTCCGCGCAGCGCGGCAGCTAGCGAAAGAGATAGCGCGATAAAACCCATAAGAAAAAAAGAGACAAATAGTGTTGTTGTTAATGGCAATACGTCCCAATTAGGACGTTTTCGAGTCTTCACGATTGCACGCTTATAACATATCTGTTTATTAGAATATCATTGGTTTATTCTGACAGGGAAAGAGATAAATTATTTATTTGTACAATGTTACAAATTTAATATTGCTAGATGTAGGCCTAACTGTCGAATATAGCTTTCGTAGAAAAGTGGAACTTAAATTTTTTTTTTAATGCAATGTTAATTTGATTTTCTACTTCTGACAAAATATTTTAATGAAATAATTTTACTTTTAAATTTTTACCTTAACTTTATACGTACTGCTCATTGGATATAACATATTTATCATATTCCTAAGTACTGACTGTGTACTGGTAAACAACGTAAAAAAACAAAATAACAGCCTTTTTTTAAATTGATTGTCAGTTGTCAATTTCGTGCTAAATTAGTGTCATTACAGACATCTCATGTCATTGACTACTTCGCATCGGTCACCATTTGTTTCCGTCAAACGTCAAAGTCAAACCTATATGAAGATGTCAGGATGAAACCATATGTAAATCAAAATGACAGGGCTGACTGCAAACTTCCCTGTTTATTAGCAGTCAATCAATATGTCTTCTTGATCTATTACTTATACGTAGTATCCTGTTTCATGGTGTATGAAAGATAAAAAAAAAACACTTTATGTGAACAACCGTGAAAATTGAATTAAAGCTCAATTACTCTTCTATTTTCGCCGATAAAAGAATAAAACGTTATTATCTTAATAAACTCTTTTTATTTATAATTATCTAGGAGATATCAATATATTATATATCACTCTAGATTACTATCAAATACAAAACCTAAACTTTATATTCCCCGTTTAAAAAAAAAGACATTTAATACAAAGACATAGAAAAGTTGTAAAATTAACAAGGCAAAGAATTAATGAGTGAATCCTTAGAGGTCACATTGGCAAGGTCGTTTGTTTCAATATACTGTTAAATCCGTTATTAAGGACCGTTATACACACAATCTTAATCGCTAAGATGACTCGCTGCTATTAATCCTACAAATTAACTCTGTGACTTACAGAAAATGCTTTTCATTTCAAAAGTTAATAAAATTAATTTTACAAACAAAAACGAATACGAAATTCCATAATTTTAATTTTAAATTATTATATTCTATTCGAATTATTCTGTTTGGTATTTTTTTTTCATTTTGTCACTTTGACAAGCGTTATAATGTTATTTAAATTCAATTATCGAACTGCAAGGTTTTATTTTTACGCAGTTCAGAGATTATGAGTGAGATGTTTATTTTATTTACACATGCTATTACTTTGCAATAAATATAAATCATACGATGCCCTAATAACCTAAATTAGATAAGATAAATATTAACTTATTATCAATTACCAGAAAACGATACAAATATTTATTATATTGTATATAAAAAAATTGGCCCTGACATAAAAGCGTAAGTTCGCGGCATTTAGATAAAAATAAAACCACAAAATCTAAATATCCTGAAGTGATAAAAATGTTATTGTTATTGAGAAATCTATTTCGAACTGTTTTTGTTTGGCATCGATATAAAACATAATCAAACAATAAAAATATTATAGTTATGAGCATCAAACACTACGCAGTATGTTGCTATTGTTATAAATATTTCTCAGCGGGGCTTTATTTATATTGCATTAGCATAAAGTAAAGTAAAAGAAAGTCATGTCAAAGAAATTAAAACTAAAATGGAATCATGCTAAACAAAAAAAATATTTTACGTATTCAGCCAATAACATTTTGAGTTGTAAATAATGACTATCTAGTCTTAGGACAAACACTGTGGCCTGTGGCCATAATTATACTATTTTAAGCGCAAAATAAAAAAACACCGTGTCCATCGAGGTAACACAAACCAATATATTTCAAGTTTTTTTTTCTTTTACGAATTTATTTGGTGCAGGCAGATATAATATTGTCTCAAATCGGTCACAACTTTTAAATCAATATATATTTTTTCACATATTTTGTATAGCCCACTCGATACAACTGGCCACCAGTAGCTGTTTAGTATCTCTTCGGTGGCCCGTTGACCCCGAGCCCTATAAAAATGTTTGGATTATCATAATCATAACCGTCTCAATTCTCATAGGTCATCATTGTCGTCAAACATTTTCTTGCGTAGCGTCTTAATTATCGCATTCTTGGCACAAACCGATGCCCTACGTTCATTGACATTTCGCGTGTGCATTATAAATATCAATGTTTTTATTTCCGTGTCGAATTATCGAATAGAATCGCTTATTCGGAATGATAATCAATTCAACCGTTTAGACGGGACATAATAATAATAATTATAATAATTCCAGCCTATAAACGTCCCACTGCTGGGCACAGGCCTCTACCCATATAGGGAAGGCATGAGCATTGATCACCACGCTTGCTCTCTGCGGATTGGCGATTTCAGATCCCAATTTTGGAATCCAGGTTTCCTCACGATGTTTTCCTTCACCGTTAGTCAGAAGTGTCTTAGAATAATTAAGAAAGTACATATAACTTAGAAAAGTTACATTGGTACTTGCCCGGGTTCGAACCTGCAACCTCGTGCATAGAAATCCGTTCATTGAACCGCTAGGCCACCACGACTTTTTTTTTAGACGGGACATGCCGATGCATATTTTTGTCTTGCGCTTCGAATAGTGTTGGTGGTCGGGATTTGCAGATTTGATCGATACAAAAGAAAGGTTTAAACCTGGTTTGTTTTATGTACTTTCTAAAGTTTATCTCAGATAAGACAAACTTACGGTATAGGATAATATCGTGATTAAAGCTGCAGTTAATGGGCCGTGAGACGTGAACACGCTAATACATTGTAGAGCCAGTATTCTGTCTATTTTATTAAATCCTTCTATTAAAAAAATCTTTTTTACATCGGGAACTCTGTACTCCAATTTATGTTCAAATAAGTGTGACTTTTCACATACTAAAAATCAAATGATACTGGGCCAAAATGAATGTGTCAAATAAGTATTCGTTCAACGATGAAATTACACTAATTAAAAAAAACACAAGACTGGCCCAAAGTGTATGTGGCCAGTAACTATTCCTAATTTTTCGTCTATAGTCCGTTTCAAATTCAAAATGCCCAAGTGTTCCTATCTATACTACTTATAAATCTTCTCTATAACTTGTATAGGTAGAACATGTTAGCCAGAGTATAGTTAGCAGCTTGTTTCTTCCAATTGTATCAATTCCCGGCACGATCGTATCTCCATTAATTTATTCCGCGTGTGTCCTCATTACCGCTGCTGCGTCTGCGCTTCCTAGTTGTGTGCCGTGCGAATATTGTATCTGTGAATATGTTTTTGGTTAAATTTAGGTGAGTCTTTTTTATTAATTTTTAATTTGGGTATTTAACAATGGAAATAATATGTTATTTTGTATGGAGACATCAGTTATTTTATATGGAGAATCTGTTAAGAAGCCTCTAAAAATAGTAGCTGATTTTTTGAAATTATTACTGTCTTCTGTATAGTGTTCTATTTTAAAAAGTACAGATTTATGTGACGTAGATCTGATTTCCGGCTTACGTTAATTGTAATATACTTAAAGACAATTTAGGTAAATGGGTTGAATTTGTTTGTGTATAAGGTTGAGATTTAAACATTTTGGTAACAAAATATTTCAAATGGAAAGCGTTATACTGAACGCCTTCATGTTTTATTTATTTAAAACCTATTGATACATAGATTGTTCTGTGGCATAGCATACAATGTAAATAACATTAGCAGTTAGCCATTCTTTACTTCTTCTATTAGGCAGTAACACATTTTTATTTTACTACTCTATAAAGAAATTCTATCCATCCTAGTTCTCAGGACCGATGCCCTTGTGTAATCTGTGCCCAGCTGTAGACTGCAATCAACCGCGGTGACGTACCTACAGCAATTCATAGAAACTGCACTTACAAATCATTTTCCACACCACCACACCACAGCAAATGTGTGGTAAATCTTAAATGGCACCCGTCATGTACCTAATAATCAAGTAGAAACCCGCTTATTGCCGCGGAAGTTGTTTCTATATGTCGACTCTGCAACTGTTTGCACTCTCTAATCAAAGGAAACATGCCTTTGTATCGCACAATACAATGTGCACCCTATATCATAGTGACACGATTGAAAATTGATCGCCAATACAACCCGCAGCCGGTTTCGCTTCGACCAGATTATGTAAATGGTATACACATTACACAGCTGTGAGCCGGCGTGCTCTACTCTGAAAAACTGTTTATTGACTTTTCCAGCTGATTATAAGCCGTATTAATGAGGGTATAGGGATCATTGTGGCGTGAAGTGAGGTTAATGCGCACCGAGCGTTATCTGGTTGCATAAGAGCGAGGACCATTGTCTTTATCAGTTGTTGTTCATGCATATCTGACGCAATTGCGCTCTGAACCCGCGCCGATACAACGTGCGCGATTATACGGAAAGTTATTTACTAATAACAGGATCGCAGCTGGGAAAATATTTATTGCGACATTTATGTTTATAAGCTCTTTTGATTTTCACTCGCACCTTTTAATGGTATTTTATTTTAAACTTTGTTCCAGTTTTGAATTTATACTGTTACAAAACCGTCCGTTCTGATTTGTTTCAAGATACCGAATCAAAGCATTTATTTTAAAATTGTATAAAAGTCGATAGTTATTTATATTTATATATTATACTTTTCACTGCCAATTTGGTAACTATAAATTATTCCTTCATGGAAAACAGTACTAAGTAAACTTGCTCATCTTTCTTTTGGCAATGGGGTCGTAATTTTTTACTTCAGAAGTGAATTTAGGGAGAAAAATATCGTTTCCGCCTTCGACTTGGATCGCGAAGTTTTATATGGCTTCCTTCAGACATAAATCTGGCTGCTCAGGTAAACAGCGGATTCGCCAGTCGGCATTATTAATAGACGAAGGGAAGAGGAAATATAGCGGAGTGCATGCTATCACTATTGAAGAGATAAACATATCGAATGTACGGATGTTTTTGTTTTACTTCGCTTCTTATCCATCGAAAATGAAGAAAGTTTATAGTAGTTGATAAGAAAATTTGTTAGCAGTCTTTACTCACCCTCTACGTATCATTTTAGCAGTGATAGTCTTTTGTTTCATTTGATTGTTTGATTTTGGAATGGCGAAAGAGTTCGTAACCGACCTCTTTATTTTATTACCTAGCCTCAATTCTATATTTGAACGAGCGAGTATTCCAGTGTGCCTGTTTCACTGTTTATTTAATGTTCGCTGTCTCCGTATGAGATGTCCTTTGTTTTCCGGGACAGTTACAGACAGGTATGTGTACTTTACTGTCCCCACACTCCGCGAAAATGATTGATAAGCTTATGTTACGATATAACGATACTAGATCACGTCATCAGGTTTTCTCTTTGTTTCAAACGATTAATGAAACGCAGATCGACTTTATTGTAGTTCGCAGTATTGAAGACACGTAATGAACATCTGATCTTTGTAAATAATAAATTGTGATAATTGCTGCAAGTGGAAAATATATTGTACGTCTTAAATCATACAAATAGCTCGTGTTGAGGATCTATTACCCTCTTTCCAATTTAAAGACAAGACTTGTGAGTTTACGGAAAACTCGTAATATAATTGTTAAAGTAACAAAGAATTTATGTAATCGACACTAAAAGGAAATACCGTGTTGTATTCTCAATAACAACTTGACATAAAACTAGATAACAAAAGAAGTTGTAACACAAAGAAGGCGCGAAAAACTATATTGTGTTTTTTATCCCGGCTGCCGATCCCGATAAGTTCTTTTCAAATATGGAATCGAATTATCCGTTCTGTTATTAAATCTCCTTTCAATAGAGTCAATACGGATTGGTATTTGAATAAAGAATAACTTTGAAAGTGTTCTGACATTGTCACTGGTTGTTTATTGACAATAACTTAGGAAAATTTGTTTTTTCGCTTGTAGGCTTAATCTTTTGCTTTAAGTTTCCAGACAGTTTCCAGTTTTTTCTTTTACAACAATTATGCTTGCTACATTACTCCAAGATTTTCTTTCTGAATATAAATTATGTAGTTTTTTTTTTATTCTTGGGTAGGACATACTAAAAACAGCCAGCATTCCAATACCATAAATAACACGCGCGAATCTGCGTAAGGAACGTCACATTCTTATGCTGAATGGCAGTATGTGTGGATGCAGAAAATTCGCCAACATCTAGTCTATTTCGAGGCGGCTATAATTAGAAGCACAGATGGTCACAAACAACCTTGGTGTTAATTTAGCGTTCAAGATCAATACCTGCTTACGGTAACTATTGGCCATTCATGAGTTGAATTGAGAGTATGAACGTAACATACGTTCATACTGGCACAGCTGTCAGTCAATTGTTTAAATGTGGAACCGAATTGGCGGTATTATTTGTTTCTCTCCTACAAGTTCTGTTAGTGTTTGTAAGATGCAAATTGGAAAATTAAATAAATGTGTACCTTTGTCAATATTGTGACCGAGTAAGGTAATTTCCACGTGTTGCTAAAGATAACATTTTAAGACCTATAATCATATTTAATTCTCATACTATTTTCGTAGAACAGCTACGGCAAAATCATAAAACGTTAACGATGGTAATACAAAAAATAGTATTTCACACCTTTGTTTCACCACACCTTACAGCTATTTGTTTACATAATTAGCATAACAGCTTATCAACAAACACAATGCAATAATATTATAAAGGTTATTAATAAGTATTTGCGTGATCAGCACTCTTACTATGAGCTCTTAAAGATCTGTTGCCATTGTGTAAGTGAGATGCTGCTACATGCATGTATCGCGCTGTCTCGCTTCCACAATAGCAACAGTTTTGTTTTAAAAGTTCATGGTACGGGTATACTCCTATTCGATTGGCCTTCGCGTAGCGTGCAGTCGAATACGATACATGTTAGTTAATAATATATTACAACCTTCCAACATTGAAGGAAAATGCAGCCAATCATGATTTACATAATATATTAAACTGTGACTTTAATGACTTTGATTTGATACCAATACGCGCCAAATAAATTGCCTAACTTCGAAAAGTGGGCGATCGATTAATTTTATTCGTAATTCCGTAGGTAATCCTTGTTCATAATGAGTTGTCTGTTGATCAATAAGAAATTAAATAAATGCACTTATTATACTACCTAATAATGTGCGTGAACAGTTTGCTAATCTAATCCTTTATTGTAACTAACTTTACCTACATCCTGTTGGCAGTGTTATGTCAGCTGATTCCTGTTTAGTAACCTTCTATGGCAAATGGTATAATTGAATATGTAATTAGATATTTATTTACAAAACAGTCCATTTATTAATTTGAGAGACTATTCTGATCTAAAATAGATGATTGTTTATTAAAATCCGTGAATACAGCAACAAAAACAAGATTTGTCAGTTGAAAGTGACAGGTTGACAGCGCGCCATTACTGGAATTATGCTTTTTTAATCTATGGCCTTATGAAAGTCTGATGTGCTAGGTCATTATGCTATACGTCAGTACGTATATTGTTATGTTTTTTATTTTTATCCTTCAACGATAAAAATACGATTAGATTGTGATAAGACTTTGTTTTTGTTTTATTGTTTGCTTCGGTTGCTGAACTACCGGTGTGAGCGATAGCATAACTAGTCTATGTAAAAAAAGTTTATGCGTTGTATATTAACATTTTTTTTTATCTATTTGCGTCTGTTTTTTGTTTAACATGGTATTTTTAAATAACGAATGGTTAAAGTTACCAAAACTAATTGATATGAAGCTAAAAACTGGACCAAAACAAATATTTTTACATTAATCTGCTCTAAAAAATATATAACACACAAACAAATTAATTAGCCTTCGTAATTGAAGTAGAGAAGCTAAATAAAAATCCAAAATAGGGCAAATGTGAACGTTCCGTTGACCGATACGAAGTGATAAAGTATCATTGCGTCAAGGACATGCATTATCAAGTTGTCTTAGTTCCCTATTAACATCATTCTAATTATTGCGACGTACTTGCTACGTAGTTAGTATCGCGCGATCCGAAGGGTCAAGAGTTGATACTGCAACGCTTTCTGACCTCCTGGTACTTTTGCGTGGTAAACTATTTAAGTTAAGTCTCATGCTGTATTTTCCACGAATATTTAAGAGAAACTTAACTTTAAGTGTCACTCAGAGACGTTAATGGTTACTTATGGTAATTCTTATTTGTTTGAGTATGCCGCCGCACACCCGCACAGATTTTTGAGGAATGCTTAGGTATTTAAATCGATACTAAGGAATGCCTTTAATCGATTTAAGTAAAACTTTTAGATAAATAAGATGTCTATATATCGTTGAGTATTTGGCTATCACTTTAAGATATAAAAAAACTGATTAATAATAATAAATAACCACTAAACGAAAGTTAGGTTACTCCATACTGAGAGGTTGCATCCCTAATCCCTCTACTTAGTAAGTCTAGACGAGCCTTTATACAAACAAATAGGAATGTTTAACAGAGCCAAAACCTTACGTGAATTTAATATTATCTAATGTAATTAATTGGTCTGGCTTGCGGTTAACGTGGGCTCGCCAAATGCCTGCTGATGCAGAATAAATAATACATTTACCTGCGGTCAACTACTTAAAAGTATTTTCATTACACACCTATTTGGTTGGTTTGACATGATAATACATACATACATACATATAATCACGCCTGTTTCCCGTAGGGGTAGGCAGAGACCACTTCTTTCCACTTGCTACGATCCTTACATACTTGTTTCGCTTCATCCACTGTCATAATTCCCTTCATACATGCTCTTCGGTTTAGGGTACTCTTGACCTGGCCTTTTTTCAAGACGATAACTATACAACATAGTTCAAAAACAGTTGAGCGTGTCGAATATTCGAAATTTAAAAAGTGTCCTTCTATGTTTATGAAGCAAAAGGTCTTTTTTTTATTTATGTAGTGTTGTTTAATCGACATGGCAACATTAACAAACGATCGACCTTTTTTGTATGTGTCATTAAATAAACTTGTGTAATTGGTCGTTTAACTACTGTATACAATGATGAGAATAGCGTTGTACAAAGTCCATTAAAGGATCAAACTAGAACGGAGGATAGGCAATAATATTCTTCTGCATAGAATACTTATAATTCATTTAACTATTAGCTTAGAAGTCATCAGAGTTATTTTACAAGTTATTAAATTATTTAAGAACAGGGAACAGAAAAAAAAATCAAAATTATCATTCTTTATTTGGAAAAAGAAAGATACTTTTTACACTACATATAAATAAAACAAAATCAATAACCACAACATTTTCCACATATTAACTAATAAGAATGCAATGATTAGGACTCATCGGTTAACTACTTATTATTCACATTCTAAACAAGACGTTTCATGTTCGTGCTTTAGCGGAAAACTTTCAATACTTGACAAAAATATTTCGATAAATCAATACCAGTTTATTGTTTAACTGTGGTGAAACCGTGATGGCATTAACCAAAAGAGTTGTGTTAATAAATTATAAAACCACTTTTAATTATTAGCAAAACATATAACCACAAAATTAATTTAAATGTATTGGCTAAAATAAACAACACTTTAATTATTTTTTTTGTCAAACAAATATTATTTTGTTAAAGAAAAAACGAGTTTGTTTACATTAACCGAGATTGTTTGATTTGTTGAACAAAGTTGGTATACTTAATTAAATTGTACTAAACAAAGTGTAATGCAATGTGTGCAGTGTAAACTAAATGAAGCAAAAGCGCAAAAACAAAGAACATTTATCTGAACAATTAGTTCATGTTTACAAAACTGTTTTAACTATTTTAGTGTTATGTTTTTAAGAGAATAATGTTAATATGAGGCCTTTAAACAAACGCTCCTCTGAACAAAACATGTTTTTAAATGGGTGACACGACATAGGTCTGACGTAAACAAGACATATAATCCCTGTTATTTTCAGGAAAACCAATTTAATTACCACAAATTAAGCCTAATAGCTTACATCTACCCACAAGCGTGAGCTCTGAGCATACATAGACTGTGGACATAGGTATAGAGAAAAGAGAAAGGGCGACATCCAATAACATGGCGCGAAACAAAACAAATGACAGGCGAATGTCATCGCAGCGACAATAAAAGAGGTATTAATCTTACGTTCATTAGCGGATTAACAAGGGACGTAGCGTTTCGCAATATAGTGATAATTTCCCAAGCGTCGTTATACACGAACAATATGCATTGTGGCCTAAACGCTGTTAGGTGCTGCAATAGAGAACAATGCGACGCTGACCCGACTTACGAAACTATGAGACAATCGGTAATTACAATGTTCTATTCAAGTATGGAACGGAAAAATGTCGTTTGAATTTTAAATTTCGACGACGTTTTTCTTCCGATTTTTGGTCTTTTGACCCAATAACATAATAAAGTTTGACATAAATATTTACATGGTCTACGAACTTTTGAACTATTGAAAACGTTTGTATATTGTAAGAATGAAAGTGGGAACAAGCGAAAAGTTTCAAACACAGAACCAAGTAAGCCCGCCTACGTGAAACAATAACAAGCCTTTCGACCCGGCTATCGGTTCAATCGAATCCTGTCTATTTCCATAGTATTTGTAAGCTCGTTCAACAGCTGAACACAAACACTAAACAGAGCAAGCTATCGCAACAACGCACGTGTGCTTAGATTTCGCAACATTTTACTGCACCAATTGTATGCCCTAGAAGTTAAATTATTAGCTTTTATCAAACAAATAAAGGAGTTTCGAGTAGATTTATTGACTGACGCTGTGAACGTTTGTTAGTGCACGAATGAGATTGTAGGCAATTGTTTTGTAATACTATAAGATACAATAATGGTGCACATAAATTTGGTGCTCTTTTTGAGACAAATGGGAAACTGTTTTTTTTTTTCATTTAGACTCATTTGATTTCTAGTACGAATGGTGAGATTCAAAACTGGATTAAGTTATTTAAGATAACTAAAACTAGTACCTATTTAATCAGTAAGACGGTTCGACACAAAAAACATTAAGTGAACTTTACCTACCGTAAGCAGTTTGACATGACTTTATGGGCTTAGCATCTTATCTTGATTTCAATCATTAATTGTTCCTTATCAACAACATGCAATGTATAATACATCAGCTAGTGTTTTCATAGGTCTTAAAAACCCAACTTGCAGATAAAAAGTTGTTAAATATGCATGTTACTTTCCTTAATGAGATACACTTAGGTCAATGCCACCAATCCAAACGAAGTTTAATTCATAGCACTAATTACGGTACTTAGAATTAGAGTAACAAAACAAATTACAAGGTATATGAGGCAAATCAACATTATATGGGACGAAAATAAATTCAGGTCGTTCACCTCTGGCAAGCTTTTATGGTAATCACGGTAGTTGAGAACCTCACGGAAAGAGCTTTGGATATTAATCCATCGATTTGAAAACTTGTGAATTACGACATAAGTTTTTTTTAATAGTCATGGTTTTCCAATTTATATTTCATAGCAGAACTGCGACTGCTAAAATAACCCAAAAAATATTTTTCGTCAGTCACAGCTTTACTTGAAACTTTGAGTTTTTTATTGCTTTCAAGTTATTTATAAGTGGCTGATGCGTTGTATGTGAGATAAGGACACAATATTGTTTTTTTTCAAAAATAGTTGATAAAGCATTTATCCTTGATTACAATCCTCATAACCCACCAATCAAAGAAAATTAAATAACAAATCCAGTTAAACTATGAAATCAAATCGTGACGGCCTCCAATCGTATCTAACACGAGTTGAACCATGGAAAATGTATAAATAACACCTTCACGACTCTGAACAAGTTGTATTGAAATCATTCTGACGTTAGCGATGACAAATTGATTACTAATGTCTTAAAGTATTCGTATAATCCTTTTATGTTACCTATATGGAATCTACGTACGATGGGAAAACAATTACACTAACAACTCTGTTCATGTGAAGGCATTTTCGCATTCTCTGCTTGTTTCTATAATAGGGATGAACATAATGCCTTTGCTATGCAATTTCTAACATATTTGCATTTTTTTTTTCATTCTTAGTATTTACCTCATGTTTTGTTTGATTTGTATCTTTAAGACTATATAGTGTAGCTTCACTGGCTGCAAAAACATTGTCAAAATGCGCATTTTCTTGTTCGTTACTTTCTGTAACTACATCCTTTTTTAATCTTAGTTTAATAAGTAATCAATCAAAACTAAAATCAGCCATCGAATGTTCCGAATCAAATGTTTTCGTTATTGTTTTATCGCCTTCATAAAACTCTCCGGCTAGTTATAATTCAATCTGTTACAGACTGTTATCTTTTATTTCGGCTAGACGTATTATTATTTGTAATAGCTTGATTTCCATTTGTCTGTCTGAATATCTTCTGCTTTACTGCTGCTTCATCTTTATATATTAATCTAGTTTCATTACTACTTACATCATCATCAACAATTTAAGAGCCATGCTCTTTTCGGTGCAGCTCCTTCCATATATCTCTGTCCTGTGCTAATTCTTGAACTTCTTTGTACGCCATGGCCTCTACCTTCTTTTATTTGTGTAATGTAAATTTGTTTTTCATATAACTGTAGTCAACTTATAACCAGTTACAAATATAAATCCGTTTGAATCGTATCGTAATCAATATTTAAATTTAGACCGAACACAGAACTGGCGCTGCACGAGCACTCGACTCCATGTGCAACACATAACGACACGGATGGTAACTGTGTCAATCACTGAGTCGCTATCCCGAAACTGCAGCCCACTTGAGTCTGTAACTGGGAAACAACTGTTACTAGGGGTGCAGGGCTCTTTGTGTGGCACGCGTTTTTAGTAACCCTATTTGCATCATTGCTAAGAGGAAACTGATGAGCTTGTGTGAGAGTACATGACGAGTATATAAAACTTGAAAATAATATTTTTCTTTTACATTGAGTTAAGCATTGCGTTGTCAAGTAAAGTGCAATATTGCATAATCAAAAATGCATAATTGATTCGCAATTTAGAACAAAAGCTTACAATATTGACCAAGATTAAGTATTGCAAAAAGGTTGGCATCAGATCTTGCACCAGTAGAACTTTAGAGATTTTCCTTGCACAAGCCTTACTGAATCTAGAAAAATGCTAATTTTGTATTTTTATTTTTGTGTATGTATGATGAAGAATACATACCACCTTTTTAAATCGAACAAAAGCCTGATTCCACGAAACGTTATTCAAAGTTACAAACATCTAGTCAACGTTCAGACTTACCGTATTCATGGAATCCTATAAACAAGGACTCTGCCTCAACTAGGAATTCTCCATAATTCAGTTAAAGCGCTGCAGTGATTATGAAATCTCAGTTACACGTGCCGCTTACAACCCTGCTTGCCCAAACACCACTAATGTAGGTCAACTGGATTTATTCCAAAACACCAGATAGACTGGCTTAACGGCTAATCCGTACATTGAAATGGGACTAGTCATTAGCGAAATGAACCTTCATGTTCTAACCTCCTATGAGTTTAAGGTGAATAAACTAATTGGATTAAGTATGATATATGATCCGATTGGCGGCGTTGTTTGGCCTTGGTGACGAAAATATTTGTTTTATCGGTATTTTGGTGGAAAACCAATTAGGCAAGTTTATCGGGCTCTTCAGTCGGGCACCAAAACTTGGGTAGTTTTCAGGGGTTGTCTGCTATTTGTGTCTTAAAATACCTAGACATGCAATGTGCTGCTCAATGCAAGCTATCATTTTGATTACCCTTATAAATGAGCTTCATAAGGCAGTTTAAAACAACAAAGTATAAAATTCATTCTTCTTTGTGTCCGTATTACAGTTTAAGAGCAAAGTATAAGTGATGTTTAAATCATGTAAAGATCTTGCACATGAATATAATTTACATTACATACATCACCTTTAATTGAGTACTGCGTGATTGTGCCTCGTAAATTATGAAGATCAGTTGTGATCAAGTGTTTTGTATGAGTAAGAACAACGTTGGAGCCAATATTGGACACAAATTGCATATGAGAGCCAATTTGTTTTATTGGACCTAATTAGCAAATGTTTGTACAAATATGTTGCACGAATTACAAACATGATATTAATGAAGTTACATATTTTTATCAGAATATTTTATAGCTAATTATATAGGTTTTCTTACTTGAATATCTTCTTAAAGAAATTCCATCTAAAACAGTTCAGATGTTGTTATAGAAAAATGTTAGCCATGCTATTTTAACAGATTGTAGATCGATAAACAAAGAGAACATAAAAATAAACAATGATATTATAAAACTATTTATTACGTGACATTTCAGTGTGGATAATAAAAAATGCGCGTAAATAAAACAATAACAAACAATAACTGCGTATTTACAACCTTCCTTTTCCTTACCTCTTCATTTTTATGAGGAAAATTATTTATAAGTAAGTACACTACTTAGTAAGCCTGAGAAACACAGGCATTATTTAGTATTTAAATGTTTTTTCCTTTGTTTATAATAATTGTCTTGACCAGAATAAGAATGGGGAAATTTTAACATACCTTAAAAAGGGACAAACCATAATATCAATATTAATGTTTTTTGTAATTTTGACATTGAAATTTTGAGAAAACGTTATAACATCACCATAAGAAATGTTAAGTTTTCTCTAGTTGCAATATTCCAAATAATAAGGCCTGGTTTAGACGATGCGAGGAATATCGTGCGAGTAGCTGTACACTGCGGCACTTGCACTGTATGTTGTTGTAAGTGATCGATTATAGACGGAAACGTACTGCAACTTGTACGATTTTTCTCACATAATCTAAACCAGTCATAATCCTATCATGCAAAACTGACAAGAAAGTTTTGACAAGAAGGTATAGTTTTCAAAACATAAATTATTTTAATACTTTAAACACTATTTCCTCAAGGTATACTAATCTAAGAATACCAATTTCGTATAAATATAGGCCAACACAGAGTACAATGAACTTAAAACTAAAATTACATCAATGTATTCAAATGTACTCGTAAGTACCCACTTTAAACACATCACTTTAACATAACATACATTAATAATACTTATACTACTATACTTATAATACTTATACATTATTAATAATACTTGGAGGAAAAAACAAACATCACAATTTTACAATTGTCTTGGAAATATTGAAAGTAAATGACTAACTGACACAATGACATTGTTTTATTTAATATTCATGTTTCCTCACCTTTGTCTTTCTAATGACTACCGTTTATTGTATCTAATTAGATTTTTCTTGTATCACTTTTTATTACAAGGCTGCAATGCTCGGTGTTTTGGCTATGAGTAATGGCTAGGTGCTTCTGTATTTGCGTTTGTAGTTACATATCTTGTAAATTATAACAAAGAACTTAATTATAAAACGGAGTAATTATCTGATAGAAAGCGTCTTGCGCTATTCTCTTCCCACTATATTATAGAATATTTATTTTTTAAGTAGATAGCTACATACACGTCATGTCAAAATTAGACCTAAATACACCATTTAAATAGGTAAGCGTTTGGCGGTCAGGTAAAAACAATAATGGAAGCAAAACGTTTCCATTTTCAAATGAATGCATTCTCAGTTATGGAAGTTGGCAACTCTTGGGGTTACTAGGTTACAGCGTAATAAAGTTATGAGCATTTTATGTAGCTTGACCGGAGACAGAACACACCGCTGTGTTCCAGGAAAAGACTAACTTGTTACCAGATAATTAACTACATAACAGCTTTTAAATACATAACAAAGTCGGGTTAGTTAGACCATTGGTAACTCCAGAACGGATAGACAGATTTTCATGGTTGTTTATTTTTTGGATTTATCTCCGCACGCATAACAGAATAACTGTATGAAAACGGAACAGGGACTAGGTACACTCTCTAGTGAATGTGATAAATAGAAAACCAAACACTCTCATCATCAACAATATATCACCTTCATGGTAATTTTCCAAAAAAGACTCTGGCATAGTGAGCCATATAGCTACCGGATATTTTATCTTACCGAGCATGTGAACCGAGCAGATGACCCGCTCATTGTTAAAAACAACAGTTATAATTTTCTCATAGCACACATGTCTAATAACTTCCTTTTGTCTTTTCCCTTGCATGGGAACTGGTGCAAACGGTACCTGTTCACGTAAATTACCTCGGAATTATAATTTATAATGAGAATATTGTGCTGTTAAACACCATATATTCTTCTTCTCACTTAAAATAAGACTTCTTCAGCATATTTGGTCTAGCATATTGATTTAAAAATGGAATTCAAATCTTATATTATTTACAATTAAATTCGAGAATTGAGGAATAAAAAAAAGATTTTGGAAATGGAATGCAAAAATTTATGGCTTTTTTGAAGAATAAAAAGAAATAAAGGTTTAAAATTGAATTATAATATTTAAGTAGCTAGTTAGTTGTATTATTTATCATCTTGTTGTTGTCTGCAGTAAATGGTGCATTGCAAGTCAGTTTTATTTTGTTTATAATATTATTATTACAGAAATAATCGAAAAAGCGTATCTACTACTACGCTACTTTACTAGCTCGGTAATTACTTTTATTTAGTTTATTATATAAATAATTATTAAAAAAAAAAATTACAATTGTAAAATCAAGGTGTTTTTAACATCCGCATTCGTTTGCGGTCAATCGTCAAGAAATGATTTGGGGTGATTACCCGATCAACAATGCGTTACTGAGTGCGGCATTAGCGCAGCACTAGTCATTCTAACAACATTCCAGTCATTTCACATTTCACTGCGCAACAGATATCACTCAGTTGTCAGGTGATTTATTAATTTACTAATGAAACGAATAGCTCAATGTCCAATTAAAAGTATTCTTTACAAACTTAATTTTACAATCATCTCATCATAGTTTTGATCACCCTGTGAAAGAAGGGTCTGCAGTTCTAAAAACGGAATTGTTCCCTTTTCAAATTGGAACATTTATTTTTATTGCAAGTTTTTTTTACGCGTCTCGTTCGTTAGACAGTTGAATTAAAATGGCAGTGTGTTTTGGAGAAAACAAGACGTATTATAATTTAATTCCAGTTTTGTATTTAAACGTTAAATTCCTATCTATAATTGAATAATTTATGTTACAACGCCTATCTAATAACCTAGATATAATATTTATTTTGTTATGTATCGTGATAATAACTATTACAAGGTTACGAATGTGGTCAAATAGTTATTGGAGCAGAACTAGAACATTGTTCTAAGATTGTAATGCGATTCAGTAATAGCATTTTTCTTACATTACCTTCAATATTTATCAAAGAATATGTTTATGTGGATTACGTGGGTATGCAAATTATGACATTATTATTTTTTAATTTCGGTTGTACCAGATATAGTCTTGTGTCGGTCGAGCAAACGCTAAACATCAAGAATTGGAAGAATGTAGCCTAGACAATCAGTTAAATTGAAGGCCCAGTATGAGTAAAATATTTTCACATAGATATTATTATTTTCACACATATCTATAATTATATTATTTGTGGTACGTGTAGTATCATGTCAAACTCGAAACGCTAGCGATAAATTGAATTAAATATTTTGACACGACATGACGTATATCGACACGCGAGTTTTTACCAATTATTTAACCATGCAACTGAATCTGATCGTTGCTAGGCGTTACAAATACAAAAACGTCTGTCATAGCCTTCATAACCTTTTTATTTCTAATCCTATTTGGTCCGACACGTGTTCGAACAAAAACCTTGTTCTTAAGTGTGGTCCACGGACAGGCCGGGTTATTCACTCGCTGGTCAACGTTCGACTGGCGCGCACACCGCCGACCTTGTCGCTCCGATGACCGAATCTCAACAAACTCCAATCACAATCGTAATCATTCGTATTCTAAACATTCGTAGATCGTTTTTTGTTTTACAATTAGAAAGTTTGCCTTTTGTTAGTGATTTGAAAAGCGGTGTTCTTTTTTTAAGGGAGATTGGCCGTTGTCAAGCAAAGGCATTGGCTTTGTTCAGCCTAACCTGTAACAGACCTAGTAACGTAGTTTGATAAAGACAAAAGGTCAAACTAATATAGTCAGCACTCAGATTTTCGTACCTTTTACCGGTTTCGGTTGCAAAAACAAGTCCTGAAAAAAATAGAGATGTACTGAGGTTAATCTCTTGTTGACACGAAGCACTTAAAAACTTAAACACAACTTACAGCATTTTTATAATTAGGTAGTATTTTGAGACAGAGCAAATAAGTGAAAGCATTTACAAATATGGAAGTCTGTGTAACATTTTGGCATCCCGCCAATGCCACTGCGTTTTAAATACATATCAAGTAAAACCAACGAATATTGCTGTACTCCGTTTTAAGCATTGCAGTAAATTTTAATAGCTTTTCTTCGTAATTATAAGACGAATTTAGATTTTCACTGTAGCGTATAATGAATAATTCTGTAATTCTCATTGTGGTATACAGGTGGTGCTTTTTGTGTTAAGTTTAAGCTGTTTTTTATTAGGTGAGTAACCTATCGTCAGTAGATCACAGACGCAATTGAGACAAACCTATTTCAATGAAAATTTGACTTTATTTAAAATGATGTAACATACTTTTTATGTCTACCGCATCCCAAACTTCATATTATACTTCCTATTCTAGGACCGATAATTTTAGAATACACTAGAACTGGCAACCAGTTACAAATAATAATCATTCGCCTCGTTTAATAGGGTCAACTCTTTACAGCAACCAATAGCTTATCGAATGAATGATCTAAGCACTGATGATATTTGGAGTTCTCACAAATTCTTTTAGTAGACTTAATTTTTTATTGATATTTAAAAAGTATTTTAATGTTGTTACAAGTTGTTAATATAATATTTTCTTTGTCTACAGAGGGTGGCGGGTACAGGGTGCATGCGCGCGGCGCGGTGCGAGTGCGCGCGCGCCAGGTGACCGGCGGTGCTCCCGGCTGATGTGGGCGGCCACTGCTTGCTGCTCGCGCCAGGCAGGTACGACGACAACAACTACTATATACAAATATAGTATATGTATAGTGTATACAGCCCGTATGCTCAAACGACAGATATCTTAAAGATGTTCAGTATTTGACGAGTGCTGCTACTTTAAAGAGCAGTAGAAGACGTTTGAGTGTTCGGACATCAACTCTTGAGACAAGCATGAGATGAAATGGAAACAGAATCTACTTTAGAGGGGATTTGTTAAATAAAAATAGGCCGCAAGTTAATGTAAAGTATCGGTTTCTGTTAATACTGGCAGTTAAATAAAAAGATCCCAAAAGAAGAGGACGTTTTAATTTCCCTTTCGTCTTACGTTTGAATGACTTAAAGAAAGCAACTTTTCTATGGTGCATCCAAACTAGATCTATAAACAACTAAGTATTTGTAACAGTATGAATTTATTTCATATTTTATCAGTGGACTTTGTGGAAAATCTTCTCGTTTGGATGCACCTTTAGATATACCTAACTTCAGGAAGAAAACAAAGAGAACGCTATGCCATCAGAAAACAATTATCTACTAAGTAAATGTAGTTAAAAATCCAGTCCATATGGTCCAAAATGACTAAATAACGAGCTCAAAACTAAAGTAACCCTAAATAATGAAGCAACAGTTAAAAAACACTTATCTCCAGTTTTACAACAAATTTCATTAGTCCTAAAGAGCGAAACTATTAACCAAATATTTCGTTAACAAGGTTTTAAACTTAACGAGACTCGGGCGTGCGCAGAAAATAATTTTGTTTTACTCCAAAATGTTGGAACAAAATCCATATATTATGGGCGTTTTGTGAGCCTACGAACTTTAGACTTCTTTTTACGGAATATTTAACGGTTTATTTAGCATTTTGTCCCAGGTTTCAACACCTTTGCAGGTATCATGGCCAATAAGAAAATAAAACGCGATATAATCCGTTGTATCAATTTTATTTCAATGTCTAACATTCGCGTAAACATAAAGGTACGTCTGGCGAGCTGTTCGTGTAATGCTCGTTCAGTGCGCATTTTCCAGATGGGGACGTACACTAAGAATGCAATATGGCGATAGGAATACTAGCATTTATGAATGAGACCTAGGTGTACCTGATGGCATAGCATAACCTAACTTATATAACTCCAGAACTGTTATTACCTGTTAGTTAGTTGCGATCTAATTTAAAGTCAATGTAACTTACTGTCCCATGAGTGCTGTTACTGTAATTCGCCCCACGCGCACTATATTTCGGCGGTCGACATTGAGGTTATATATTCCTGTTTTGATGTCCAAGACTATTTGTTTTGTCATTATAGAAGGGTGAGGAAAATTTTGTTGACTGGATTGACTTAATTTGAAGGTCTATGAATGTGTTCTTTCGACTTTAGAGCCACGAGTCACGACCGTGGCTACTGGCTAGGTACGGGGGAATAAAGCCCCTTTTTTTCTCGCCTTCTTAATTGGTTAAGTAATCATCCCAGATAAGAAGTTTTAACTTAATTATAGCTTGAACCAAGTGGGAACAAAACATGAAACTAATGTCTAAGTCAACCCAAGTAAATAAAAGTTTGCGTACGCTTCTGTATTACCGACCACGACAGAAAATTTAATCGAAAGATTCGGTTTCATAAGTCTCTGAATACATGCTCTTTATAAAACATCTTAGATATCCTAACTTCAAAAACAATTCCTTTGATGTAGTCTTTAAATTGCATCTTCTGTACCTACGCGAATTATCTTGGATGGATTCCAAAAGTTGCAAATGGTATAAGAAATCACAAATTTTGCACATTTTGCACCTTACAGAAAGTGTCCTTTATAAAAAAAAATTGGGACTTTCTTTCTTACTTAAATCATATAATCAAATGGCAAAGTAAGCCATTTTTTTCTTGTGATCTGCAGCTGCAATGCATTTTTAAATCAAAGTAGTCTCTATCGGTGTTACATAATATCAGGAAACTCGTATAAAGAGTATGTCAGTGGGCGATTTGGCGCTTCTTCCAATTAGTATGAGTCAAAATACCTTGACTCATTCAATACGGCAATGGAATGCATGCAATGTCAAATCATCACAAAGACTTTCGTCTTTGGCTGAAGTACCGATAAATTGGTGCAATTAGTTTTACGGTTGATAATAAGTCTTCGGAACAAAGAGCATTCTCATTTGGATCCTTAAATTTTTGAATCCTCACAAGCTCCTTTTTTTAAAAGCCATTTCTCTCCCACTGCAGGGCGAAGACCTCTGCCCTCCTTCCATTTCTCTCTGGTTAGGTCTCCTAGCAACTTAACTAAGTCCCTCTGCTTAGCGTGTCGATGTCAATTCTAGATTTTCCCGGACCAGTACTCAGCCACGCGGATAGCATCATCTGTAGCATTGTACTAAGTCCCAAACCTCAAAGAAATGCAAACCTCAATGTCGGGCGGCCATAGTGCCCTTAGGGCGTCCGCCAGCCGCGTAGCTGACGGCGGTGTGTGTTGGTAGCTAGCAGGCACTCATGCGTGACGGGGTGACTAACCGAGCCGGGCTGGCAGGCGACGGCGGCGGCGGCGCCACGGCCACGCGCACGCCCGTCAAGACCTTCCAGGCGTACCTGCCGCCGGCGCACCGCACCTACAGCTGCATACACTGCCGCGCGCACTTGGCCAGCCATGACGAGCTTATATCAAAGGTACGTACTAACACCTTCCACCTGGTTTAGACAATACAAGAAATTTCCTGTGCCTTGCGATACATTGCGGGTCCGTGCGGCTATGGTTTTATAAGTGATGGGTCATAGACGGCAATGTACTGCAAATCGCACGATATTCTCGGCATGTGCTACCCAGTTCTACTCACCCTTCCTGGAAACTGGTAGTTCGCACCTTATATCCAGCGGCTTAGCATACGGCACTTAAATCAGTCTTGGATTAGATAGAGCCTGCTTAATTTAGTTGTCGTTGGATATCTGGCAATCAGGACTTGAAGCTGTATAACAACTCTTACTAAACCTTGCTACTCACACCTTTGCACCACCACCGTTTACCAGAAAAATTACATTTCTTATCTCGAAACGAGAGTTGTTCTTATTCTGTGAACCACATTGGAGTCCATTGTTCAATCATTACGTCTGGTGTCTGGAAGTAAATTGCTACGAAAATAAAACGCTCATTGAGATACAAACATTAACAATATATGTAATACAGTCAGTAGAATAATATGTTGAGTTGAGTGGATTAAATGTGTGGGACGCAGGTTTTATCAGCTGCATTTTCTGTAACACATTTACACTTTCATTTACTGTGGTTATGGCCCGTTACTTAAAACTATGCTAACTATTCATTGGCTATCCCATTATTACCACGCATCTTCGCAGTAACATAATTCTCTATTCCGTTATCCCTAATCTTACAGTTAAACCTTCTCTAAGATTCGGAAAATGTTAATTAATACATAATCATTTTTCATCACTTGCTTGTATATACTTCAGCTAACGTAAACAATATGATCCCCAAACTAACTGACACATCCTGTATAAATCTATGAGTAATCCCAACGGAAACTGCTCATGAATTCGTTTTAATGAATTGATAGCTGCTTCACTAATTAATCTCCATTTTGACAAAGCTTTGCGACATGTTTATTAATCAGGACAACGCACCGGCTTAGCATATTGCCGCCATTTTTTATTGTTATGCTGCCCCATAAAGTTTATGGCGAATCTCTTGATGTTTTTTTTATTTGTATGAATCATCTTTTATTTCTGCATACATCTGTTTAAAAATGACTGGTATTATAACTTTTGTCCCTTTAATAAAACTTAGTGTCTATAAGATATATTTTTATTAGCTTTCGTCATATTCCACTGATGGGCAAAGGCCTTCCCTTTCTTCTTCCGAACCTCTCTTTTTTTTGGGATTTAATATTTATATTAAATTGAATAGTAATAAAGCAAGCGTCTCTTGCTTATTCAATCTTCACCGTTGGTATAACAAATGCATGCTGAACAATGTAATTAAGTCCATAACACAAACTGCATAGCTTATCAAAATTTTAATAAAACGAGGATTTAACAAACGTGTTTCTGTTTTCCAGTCGTTCCAAGGCAGCCAGGGGCGCGCGTACCTTTTCAATTCAGTGTGAGTACAATATTATTAACACTTTCATAAGAATATTATTATCCTTTGTTTAGTGCTAGATATAAGTATGTCAGTCAGCAAATTAGATAAAATCAAAAAAGTGTTGTTCTAACTGTAAATCATAAATGAAATTATTATCAGATGTTTAATGTGTTAGAATTCTTGTAAGATGCGTTTCATAAGTGTTAATTATAGTGCTAACATGTAAAAGGTTGACTGGCAGAGAATGCCTTATGGCATTAAATCCGCCTTTGTGCAATAGTGTACATGAAGAATTAAATAAATAAATAAAAGGTAACTAACTAACTAAAAAGTATTTACCACATATTTTTTAGTAGTAGTGTAGTATGCAATAAAACTTTGACTTTAAGTCATGCATATTTCATGTGAGAGGTGCACGTTGCTAGCATTTCAACACCAGACACATTAGCATTATTTACCGCGATTTTCGCGATACTTACTGTATCCCTATAACACATTAGGCACTTGTCCCTATACGGGCGATGAGCGGGTAACGAGTAGAGCGAGTACCGCTCAGCGAGTGTAGTTTTGATAGTTTTTGTCGTTGCCACGAACAAATGCTGAGAGAGTTCGCCCCGGTTTTTTTTTTGGTAGAGATCTTTGCAGTTAGCCTAAGCGCAGGTTTTGACTGCTTCACCGGACTTTTGGCGAGGACCTAAAGGCCTCCAGCCAGAGCAACATAAAAAACTAACTACGTCAAGTGTCAACGCGGGCTTCGGACAAGTTCGCTCTGGCTAGTGAACAGTCAGCGAGTAACTTTTTATATATGCATCTCTTTCATTAACACGGGATTTTCATCTTGTACTCGTTTTCTCGCCAGCAATGGGACAACTGCCTTAATTCAAATTTCGTAAACAAATATTCCGTTACAAAGATTATTCGAACTTGATGTATTTATTGCTAATTGAAACTTGATGCACGTCTAGTGGGCAATACAATAACTGCATTTGCAACATTAACTAGTTTTCCGTTTGAATAGACAATGTGGTGACACCTTACCGGTGTTGGTAAAACAACACGGGTTTCTCATTTCCTGCTTTTTTACTTTGAATAAATGTCACGGTCAACTAAGTGTATTCAAATATTCTTTCGTAAACATTTGTCTTAGGTTCTATAGATAGAACTTATCCGACGTTAAGGCTTCCAGAATTCTTTTAATATCTTCGTAGAAGAAAATTCGTTGCTACCGAGTATTTGACCATTATTAGTTGAAAGCAAATACTTGGTGAAAAATATTTTCCAAATTATTCTCTCATATTAAATTCAGTAAATGAGTTGTCAATCTTATGAATGTCTAGAAAGTTAAATTAAACATATTTCTTTGGAATGTATTTATACATTTCTTATCGGGCTAAAAATAAATTCTGAATGGATCCTGGGTGGTTGTTTTAAAGGTCAGATTCTTTCAAAGATAATTATAAATGCCAGTCTTTAACTGCCCCAGTGCAGGGCGAATGACTGTGACATTTCAATGATCCAATGATAAAATAAATAAGGACCTCCTCCTTGTGAGAGTCGGGCTAAAAACTCCCCTTTTGATGTAAAAAAAGCTTTCCATCATTTAAAAAGTTCTTGTTTTGTTGAAATAACACTACTTTTTTACGGTTTTTGTCGCGGTTTTAATTCGAGACTCTGTCTGAGTCTGCCCATGACCATGATACCTGCAAAGGTGTCGAAACGTCAGGACCTAAAAAAAAACAAAAAAGCGCGACAAAATCTGTAAAAGAATATTTGTGTTTAGTAAGTGTATTTCTTTTATATTTACATTAATAAATATCTATATTTTCCAGTGTGAACGTGGGCTGCGGCCAGGCGGAGGAGCGCGTGCTCCTGACAGGGCTGCACGCGGTCGCCGACATCTACTGCGAGTGCTGCAAGACTATGCTCGGCTGGAAATATGTGAGTGACAACCCTGAATTTATTGAAGTTATTGACGTTATTTCCTTGTGAGTGACAGCCCTAGGTTCATTGACGTCATTTTATTTTGATCTAGTTGTGCCTCGCGGTTTCTCCCGCTTACCTAGTGTTATTCGCGGTAGAAACAAGCCTAACAAAAACAACAAATCAAAGATCATGAAAATTTATGAAAGTAGTGAACTTTTGTGAATAAACAATATATAAGCCTGTATAGTTAATAAAACTAATAAATATTTAGGGAAAGATATGCTCTATTTTTAATAAGTTTTCGTCTGTGAATATTATTATTCTCACTCAAATCCAATAATACCTGTGAGACGTAATTCAAATCTGGCTGGCAGCAGAATTTTATAGAATCTCCATATATTTAGCATCGGAAGCTACGTCAGTTCATCTCCGCAGACATCCAATATTCCTTCCTAGTGGGCTATTCTCAGACACCTTGCATAAAATCGTGATGCTCATATAAAACACGAAATTTTGCAGAATTAGTGTTTTGAAAAAAAAAGTTATCAACATCATGCTGTTTTAGTGTGATATTTTAATGACATGAGATTTACAATTATCTAGTTATAAAGAATGAAAGGGATGCAGTCATATAGACGGATAGTTGTATCTCTTTTTCTCAACGGAACTGTGCTAATGTCTGAAACTACCAGTCGGTTTTGAAAAAACTATTCCCATATAGTAGTCTAGTTCCCGAGGAAGTTTTTAGGCTAGATTTAGAGGCTAGGCGAGATTAAAAAGCAAGGCAAGTGAAGCCACGAGGCACATAAAACATGCTCTTTTAAGATGTAGACAGTTATCAATCAGTACTCTGTCCAATGTGTTTTAATTACCTTAAGAATGTGTCCAAATGATCCTTAACGATCAACCTTTAAGTACTGATATTGTTATCAATGTACTACGCAGCTGAAGAACGTCATAACTTGTTTATTTAGATAACTGCATGACGTTCGTAAATAGTAAACAACTCATTATTTACGGCTAGTTGATTGCATGTGTCGAATGCTAAAATTTCTAATTTCAAACACTCAATTTAAAATAAAGTAATCTTACCCTTTGCATTTTTGTAAGGGCGATAACACCTAGATATTAAAAGTAAATAATTTCGCATTTTATAAAGTAGTTTTTGCGCGGGCAGATGTTCACATTCAGCTCACCCCTTTCCTTTCAGCTTTATTAAACTGCATGCTACTCGCTCAGTTTAAAGCGTATTGTAAGGACACGTGCCCCGAGTTCAAAATGTTTTAATATAGACGTCAGAAGAGACCTAACAGGTTCCTCGCGTGTCCTTTATCATTTCTGCTTACTTATACTTTTTTTCTCTTTTCAGGAGCACGCGTTTGAGTCGAGTCAGAAATACAAAGAGGGCAAGTTCATAATAGAGCTGGCTCACATGGTGAAGGAGAACGGGTGGGACTAGGCGCGCGGCCACACCCCGCGGCCGCGCGCCGACTGCGAGACCCCCCGCGGCCCCGGCCCAGGCCCAGGCCAGGCCCAGGCCCCGGCCAGGCCCCGGCCCCGGCCCCGCGGCCCTCGGACTACAGTGCTGTTGTGATACGATTGGTGGCCAAGCGGTGCGAGCTACGACCCGGCGCGACTCATTAAGACTTTTCGAAGCGTCAATTACCCACAAACATCTGATATGCACCACGAGTGTTCCTTCACGGCCACACGGCTGCGTTAGGCCGGCCGCGATGAGCTCCCGCCGCGAGCGCGAGCCCTCGTGATGGCGGGCGCCGGTGACGCTCGCGAGCCAGCACGCCATGGCCGGGACAGCACGCTCTCTGCACCGAAACATACTTTAACCAAAGCTATTCGGCGCAGAGAGCACAATCTTATACAGCTGTAAAGATTCCAAGTCGTCGCGCAAATCGGTCGGGTTCGATAACAATATTATTTTTATGATGACAACTAATTCTTGATGGGAGCTCGCTCCCGACCGAGGTGCGCGTCGCGCTGTCGGTGAACACAGTGAGGATATCGCCTTATGTGCTCTTTTACTTTAATCGGCTTCAACGCTTTGGCACCGCCAGTCAACGTAATGTTATATTGTTATAAATGTAAGTAATCGATCTCAGCCGCCCCACGTAAGGGGCAGTGGGCTTAGAATTTATTATTAATTTTAAAACGATTTGATTCACGGCGCGTCGGCCGCGGCCCGGCGTGCTTGTTAGTACATCGTAAGTTGTCTTAGTTTTTATATTATGTAGCTACGTATGTACTGTATTGAGAGAACACTAATACTTTCTCTTGTCCCTTTTAACCTGTGATAAGTATGTTAGTTATAGAAATTTTGAATTTCTTGAACGTATTCTTTCAAGAAGTTGCTCAGATAATGTCAGTTGTATGTTCCTAATGATTTCAGCTGTACAATTTGCTTTGTATTTTGTTTTTTTGTGAGGAAACTAGTCGAAACTTGGATGTGTTGTGGAAAGATCATTTATAATTTACGTTACTTTGCGCCTGATGTAGTAGTGATTTTTAGTTTGTAATAATTGTGACAATTTTTCGACTATTCCTCGTAATTTTTATCTTTGGATATCAACTCAATTTTTATTCGAAATTATAATTTTTGTTTGAATTTTAATTTGGTAGCCGGAAACGAATTCTGAGCTCATAAGAACGAATGCGGTGAGTATACCATCGGACGGTTTTATTATTAATTTATTGTTTCCATTTAATATGATTAATTAGAGACATGTATGGCTATACATATTATATACCCAATATTTTATCTTAACCACATTGTACTTCATTTATAATTGTATAAACTTATCATCGTAAGAGATCGCATGAGCTTCAATATGTATGATTATGTATTGTCAATCGATCGTAAACTCATACGCACTGATTAATTTCCCGATATCGATATATTAATCGACTAACTTGACGTCCGACTTCAATAGTGATGTAATTGGAGTAATTTTTTGTATTTGTATTGTATGACTTTGCCGTCGCATCAGTGTGAAAGCTCACTAGGCGATTTTAGTTGTATATCGATACTTTTTTTTATGTAAACTGGCGCAATAATATTATTACAGTTTATCTTCATATTCTAAATTGAGACGAAGGCCTTAAAACAATTGAAAATGAAGTTTAAAATAAACTATATGAACTTAGTGAGCTTTTAAACTACCTGTTGAGTATCAAGAGCGTTGATAACTGCCACTAGTATATACAATTGTAATATACATAATATAATACAAACCTGATAAGTGAACGCTCGTTTGATGTTACTAAATGTGTTGTTTCTGGACACGTTTATTGTGAAACGTACAACGGGTTCTGGATTCAAATTTAATGGCGGGAAAGTGCGATCTGTCAAATCGAATCGTGTGCAGTCGTCATTAAATTTGAATCGCACTATACAATATTATATTTTTTTAAATACACAAAAGTTTAGTTTTTACGAAATACCTGTTTGATTTTGACTTGTTTTTTAAGACGCATCTTTTTAGGATATTTTTTTATTATTTTCGCTATGCAAATGATTTATTTGCATGTACGAGACTTCTTTTTTATGAATACGAAATAAATATATAATGTGGGCAACATCATCATTTTCTTAGTATATTTTTTATCAAATTATGAACAAGTAACTGGTTTTTTGGATACTTATGTGAACATTAGAGCAGGTATTTCGTATAGACCTTGTATTATATCTTTATATTCACATTATACTCAAAAACGAATACGACTTATTATGTATTGTGTACAAATATTCACCGACTAGTTTAGTTATATAAATATGTCAATATTTTCACTAAATTTGTCCAGAACTATCTTAACATTCAGGGTTCTCTATAAATAGTTATTTCATTTGGCCATTATCATCCGGCAATGTGTGACGACTGTAGAGGACTCTGCCCTTAAAAACTCTATCTGGCTGTGAAAGGATACAGCATTTGACTGCGACTAACTTTAGTTAATTTAGACAATATTTGTATTTAACATGACGCCATAATGCAATCAGTAATTATTATTTAAATGCAATTAGCAGTAGCGACAAATAACTTAAAACAAATCATTTCTAAATAAACTTTAATGTTATTTTTTTAAATAACCGCTTTCCATAGACAACGCAGTCAAATGTCATATCACTGTGATAAGTCAAACAGAATTTTTAATGAAACACTTATTTTTACAATAAAATATCTAACTTAGACGCCTACATTAGATTTTGGATTGGGTTTTAGAATGTAAGAACATTCTATTATCATTTTAAGTAACTAAAAAGACGTATCCGGAACGCTTGGTCCTTACAGAATTTGAAGGGTTATAGGATAATTAATACATTTTATAGGTTTTAATATGTTTTATTTTAATATAATACTGCATGACAATCAGCGTGCTAGCGGTGTGCGCGACAGAAGAAGATAACTATACAAAGTAATATAGATGGCGTTGCTCACGACATTCGTAATACCATAACACCTCCCCTCGAAGTAGTGAGCATATCTGTGAAATTTAAATGCATTCATCCATCATACCTAAGTTACGCAAACACTCATGATGCTTTGTACCACTCAAACCTTTTGTCAAAACATCAGCTGGCATTCGATCAGTACGCAAATATTTAAGATCAATTACACCTTGTTCACACTTATCACGTATAAAGTGGTGCCGCACATCGATATGTTTCGTTCGAGAATGGTAGTTTTTACTTTGTGCAAGTTTGATTGCACCCTGATTATCGTTGAACAGCGTCACACACTCACACGTTATCCCTATGCTACTCAACACATCGCGCAAATACATGGCTTCTTTCGTAGCTTCAGAAATAGCCATATATTCGGCCTCAGTGCTTGATAAAGCAATGGTCCGTTGCTTTCGCGCCTCCCAGCTGATTGGGGCACCTGCCAAAATAAATGCAAAACCAGAATATGATCTGCGGTCTACCATATTCCCACCCCAATCTGCATCAACCACGCCAAACAGAGGTAAACCTGTCCTTTCATACACTAGCCCGTAATCTGATGTACCTTTTAAGTATCTCAAGACACGTTTAGCGGCCTTCCAATGTTCAATATCATAATTCGTATTAAACTGACTTAAATAATTGACGGCGTACGAGATGTCTGGTCTCGTTGACACAGCCAAATGCATCAAGGCACCGATCAAACACTGATACGGATACCGTTCCATTATATCATGTCTTGCACATTCAGGTTTTAACAATTTTACATTCACATCTATAGGCGTGACGGCAGGCTTACACTCGCTCATACCAAATCTTTCTAACACTTTATCTATATAAGATTTTTGACTTAAGTACACTGTATTTTCATCAGCACGACTAAATTCAATTCCTAAACAAGTAGAAATATGCCCCATATCTTTCATTTCAAACGCACTTCCTAATTGTTTCTTTACATTTTTTATCCATGCATCATCATTCGACCCTAGAATAATATCGTCAACATATATACCAATTAACATCATTCGCTCGCCCTCTTGCGCATAAAATACACAAGGATCTTGTGGCAATGCCTCAAAACCAATATCATTCAACATTTTCACTAACCTTTTATACCACTGTAATCCAGACTGACGCAATCCATATAAAGATTTTTTTAATAAACACACATTATCCTCATTTTCATCAAGAGCTTTTTTCCAGCTGTTAGCTGTCTCAAGTATATTCACATCTGTTATTATTTTCTTCTGCGAACCAATCTTTTCTTTTGCGAGTACTCTCTTTAGAACATCGCTTAACTGATCTGGGATTTCCATATACACCTCTTCATCGAGTGAACCATTTAAGTAAGCTGTAACCACGTCCATTTGATGGATCTGTAATCCTAATTCTGTCGACAAGGCAGCTATGAGTCTTATAGATGACGATCTCACAACAGGGGATGAGGTTTCATGAAAATCCTCCCCTGGCCGTTGTGAACATCCTTTTGCGACAAGGCGCACTTTCATGCCAGTACTTTTGGTACTAAACACAAACCTGTTTCCAATAACTTTTCGTTGTTTTGGTCTTGGTACTATTTCCCAGGTATTGTTTTTTATTAGTGACAGGTATTCATTTTCTAGAGCAGATTTCCATAAACTCATGTCACTTCTCTTCTCTATATCTTCCCACGTCATTGGTTCAATCATTGCTACTCCTGCACTCATTTCTTCATTCGGTTCATCTTCTGATTCATTTTCATCATTATCTGTATCTTGTATTACTGTGTGATATTCCTTTCTTGGTCTACCCACCTGACCTGTACGAATTAGGCGAGGTCTTCCCTTTCCTCTTTTAGAAGGTTGTATTAAATTTTCCCACGAAACAGTTGGATTTCTTTTTCTATGTAGTTTGCTTATATCGTCCTCTGATTCATTAACTCTTTCAAGTGATTTTCTTGATCTAAACCCATCTCTCCTGGCTTTTAATATTTTCCTGTTGTCTTCTTTTCTATTGTCGAATTCTATTCTCATTTGTTCATCATCGGTGTCTTCTTGTTCATCAAGTATCTCTTTATATTCATGTCTAAACGCTGTTTCATTCATAAATTTCACGTCACGGGTTATAATAATCTTTCTTGTAGTGGGATTATGTATTCTATATGCTTTTGATTGAATATCATAACCCACAAATATCCCTAACAGTGAACGTGACTCAAATTTTCCTTTTGGTTTTCCCTTGTCTTTATAATAAACTTTCGAGCCAAACACGTGCATATATATTACAGTAGGTTTAATTCCTCTCCATAGTGTAAAAGGTATTTGACCATTTAAAGCTGTAGTTGGACACCGGTTTCGTATGTAATTAGCAGTGTTAACTGCTTCTGCCCAAAATACAGGTGAACTTCCTGCTTGACGCATCATACAGCGTGCCATCTCAACCAATGTCCTATTCTTTCTCTCTGCAATCCCATTTTGTTGTGGCGTATATGGTGCTGTCAATCTTCTTCTTATTCCTGCTTTGCTCAAGAACTCATCAAACTCATTGTTCACGTATTCTCGTCCGTTATCAGACTGAAGACTCTTTATTTTCTTTCCAGTTAAATTTTCGGCATAGGCTTTGTAGGTTTTAAATACACTTAGGACATCACTTTTATTTGCTATAAAGTAGACTTCGCACCATCTCGATTTATCGTCAATGAACGTAACAAAATATTGTTTACCGCTATAAGACTGATGGTTCATTGGGCCACAAACGTCGCTATGAACTATTTCTAGTAATTCGTTTGTACGATCTTCCCTTTTCCTTGGAAAAGGTGTGCAAGTCTGCTTTTCACTGATACAAATCTCGCATTCAGACATCTTTTCGTTATCCTTGAATGTTAGTCCGTGTACTAAACCACTCTTCGCCATAGCTTTTAAGTCGCGTTCGTTGAGGTGACCGAGTCGTTGGTGCCACATATCTATCGAATTCTTCACAACTTGAACATTACTGACGGAGTTATGACTCATCCGAACATGATACAAATTGCCAACTCTATCTGCACGCATATGAATTTTTTCGTTGTTATCAATCACAATCGCATCATTTTTCCTAAAGCGAACCTCAAAGCCGCGATCTGTCATCTTGGCCACTGATAATAAGTTAGTTCGTAGATCGGATACATAAAATACTTTTTCTATGTCAATCTGGCGTTCTTCATTGCCTGTGTCTACCAAAATTTTTACCTTGCCAGTGCCAGTAATTTGTGTTTTGTCACTATTCGCTAAATTAAGTTCGGAGTCTAGCCGAGTAAAGTCCTCGATCATTTGTTTATCATTGCACATATGACCCGTGCATCCACTGTCGATGCACCAGGTAGGATTTAATTTCTCACCTAACATAACCTCTTCGGCAGCACTCAATAACATTGTTGTCTTTTGCTTCTCATTCTCACTGCATTCTAACTTTTGCGCGCTTTGTCTATGCTTGTTAATATACTTAGTTTTGCACTCCCTCGCAAAATGTCCACGACGACCACAACGATGACATTCAAAGTTGTTTTTATAACTGTGGTTATCGTTAATCTTCTTCAGATTTATATTTTTATTTTTATTGATACGTTTGACGAACAGAGCCCCCTGGTCAGTTGACTTGGACTTACGGGCTTCGTAATCCTCGATGATCTTGACCTTTAATGTTTCCGTTGATGGCAAATCATCACGTGATTCTATTGCCGTTCTAAACATGGCGAATGAATCTGGCAAACTGTATAACAATAATATTGCTAGTAGTTCGTCTATAACTATCAAACCGATTTCTTTCAGTTTCTTAACTGCGTCGAAGAAATCCGCAATGTGCTTCTTCAGATCATCATCTTCTTGCATACGGGTCAAAACAAGCTTTTTCAATAACGACGCTTTTCTAGCAGGACCGCTCGACTGGTACATAGATTTCAGCTTATCCCATATAGCCTTGGAACTGTCCAGGCCATCTAATGCAGTTAACTCGCTTGGACTCACCGCTAACAATATGTCAGATTCAGCTTTTCTATCCATTCTTCTCCAATCAGGATATTTCGGATCACTTAGCTGCGGTTTCGGTAACGCTCCCGATACATATTCCCATAGATCGTTTTTAATCAAAATTGCCCGCATATGTATCTTCCATGTATCATAATTATCACCAGTTAATCGATCTATTTTAATAGATGTAGCCATTTTAAAGTTTCTTCAACTTCAAAAAACGATTGCAATGAATAAATCTTCGTAATACTAATGATGTAAACAAACGGCGAACGTAACTTGCGAGTCCCGTTACACTAATCACCTTTGCTAAACCTTAACTTGCGTAGACGCGTTTATAACTTTAATTACGACGAACTGTTTTGGTTCAAATCACTGCAATTGTTCACTTATTCGTTTTTATTTCACTCACTGGCAGTCTCTGGGCCCATAACCTGAAGGGTTATAGGATAATTAATACATTTTATAGGTTTTAATATGTTTTATTTTAATATAATACTGCATGACAATCAGCGTGCTAGCGGTGTGCGCGACAGAAGAAGATAACTATACAAAGTAATATAGATGGCGTTGCTCACGACATTCGTAATACCATAACAGAATTATATAAATATAATCACTTTTTGTAGAGTTATGTTTCGTTATGTTTCGAAGTTATGATTGGCAAAGACTCACTAAATACATTTATTCCTAAATATATTTAGTTGGTCGTAGAATTAATAATTTCTAGTCGAAACTATATTTTTATACTTTCGATTAAAATATTTTGGCTGTTCAACTCTCAATAAATGTCAAGTGAAATCAATAAATAGCCCAGTGCTAGAACGGCCTCCTCAACCAGACTATGCCACTGTTATTGGGAATGGCCGAAGTGTCCGGACACCTACACTTTAAGAAAACCTCGCCAAAGACGCAGGATTTAAACTGTCCAACTACTGGGCACATCGAATTAAAATAAAAGTACCATCGACGAAAAAATCCTATGGATGAACAGCCTGGATTTAAGGCAAAGATCATCCAAGCTACCAGATACGTCTTTTCAACAACATATTCAACGTAAAAATAAGGTCAAACGATAATGCATTACAAGTTCACAATATTGTCTGTTTAATGTAATCGTGTTAACTGTTATCATAGGGCTAATGTTAAGATTTTGATGCACAATGTTCAATGAAAATGTTTTATGAGGCTGAATGGTAGTGGATAGGTAAAGAAACCCCATTTGTATAGACACGGTCGACAGTGTGGTCTGCGGAAGAATATTGATTTATATCTGTGACATTTTCATACTTATTTGATCTGTGGACGAAACCTATCATAGGGTACCGTATACTTATCTACTGTATAATGCTAACTGTTGAGTATGATCGGTTATGATGTAAATTCATGAAATATCAATTGAAATATCAAAAATGTCGTTAGGACAATATGGAAAACATACAAGGGATATTATCAGTAGATGAAAATGTTCAAGTATTTTTGTGATGGACGAAAAGTATTGTCAAATATAACTGAAGCCTTGAATGATTATGAAGTAAAGATAAAGAATAGGTCTAGATTATATCGATGCTATGGATTCAAATACCGATAGATGAAACCTCACCAACAAGAATGCTTTAAACCGTTTCACCTGTCGGTATCGATAGATACTTATAATTTTTTACCGAGAGATGTAATATTTTCATCCTGAACATTATGCAACACGATATTCAAAACTTATCGAGATTGTCACAGTAGTATAGATTAACACTCTTAGACCACTACGTATTCTTTGACGCAATTCGACATGACAGAGAAGAAAAAATTATATAAAAAAATATATCTTGGTGATAGGAGGGAAATTTAAAAAATGAAGCTAGATTCTGTGAGGCATAATTAAAGTATTTTTCTACTTGATCGTTTAGGAATGCTATTAGATATTTTTGGACCATTGTTAAGATAAAACTATGATCAGTATTCGTGGAGTGATGATACAAGAGTCGATGTTAGTTTTTGTGGTTGGAAGTGATTGCTGTCGAGATTAGTGAAAAACGCTTTCCTAGCTCTAAACAATGCACCCATACTTTACCGTTAAGGTTTGGGCCTTCTAAAACATGTTTTACTTGCACAATGCACAACTAAAACTGTCTGTTCGGCATAGTGGCCTTAGTGCATGTCATATCAAATATTAGCCCCACCTATGACGAGACTTTGTTAGATTGATCGAATTTATGCAATACTGAACTGAATTTGGTACTGCAACGCCTTGTTATTACTTCCATATTTTTGCCTACAACGAAACTCAATATAAAAGGCGGACTACTATTTCTCGAAACTATAATGCGATAAGCATTTGTGGATTTTGTCTGGGTGGAGGTGCGTTCGGAACTTTAACAAGCATATTTTAGAAGGTCAAAACCCAAGGTCTTGGAGTGTTAACTGATGACCAAGATACGAACAGCGTATTATAAGATGGTGCATTTCATTAAGTATGTGTACATTTCGCATATTTTTAAGGTATCCCGAGTAGTTGTTTACCAAGAAACCGCTTAATATTTTTGTATTTTCCTAGTATGTAATGATGCATTATAAAAAAAAAAATCGTGGTGTCTTCTAACGATTGTGTACGCATTATGCTATAGATGAGTAAACATATTTGGTTGAAATAATAAGTGCGTAATAAAACACATTTTCGTATTAAAATATTTTGGCATTTTTATTTTGTGTAACAATAAATTAAATAATACCCTGTACCTACAAAGAAAATCACTCTTATATAGAAGTAAGGTAAGTATTTACTTAGGTACTTAAATAGTACACCTATTGGTAATTTTGCTTAGTCATCTGAAATTATTTTTCTCTTTTCATTGTAAGGAACTATTGTTTTATTCAGTAGTAGGCACTTTTCTACAATAATTATTCAACATATAACAATCAAGTATTTTATTCTCCACTGAATTGAAAAATTTCTTTAAATGACAAAAATCAAATGAAAACCAAACGCAGTTTAGCCCATAAATATCATACACTCAAGCTATCTTAAAAATAAAAAATTTCTCTAAAATCATATAAATAAAATAACATTATCAACAACATTATAATCTGGTATGAGATGTTTGTCATATACGACATACTACATACATATGGAAATACAACGAATATATTGACTGCCGACTGCCAGAAAACCATTTGTTTTAATAATTTTTAAATATAGCGGTAGTTTTCAATTTTGCTGGCAACACTGTTATGCTCTAGAAAAATTCATTTTAAATTAAATGTCTATAGTGCAGAAAAAAATATTAACGTCTGCTGACTGCCAGGAAACAAATTGCTTTAATCATTTTTAAATACCGGTATATCGGTATAATAGTTGTCTATTTTTTAGGCAACACTGCTCGTAATGTACTAGAAACATTAGTTAAATTGAATGTCTATAGTGTAGCGAAAATATTAACAAGTGAATAATCATTTCAATTGAACTATCGAAAATCATAGCTTTTTATAGCCCTGGTTGGGGTACATCTTTCAAAAAACCCTAATAAATTATATTATACTCAGTCTTGGCACAGTTTAACTATCTTACTTACTCATAAGTTTATTATAACTGCACTTCATTTATCAACAAGATGTCTTATCTTCATTGCAATAAATATTTGAAGAGAAAAAACATAGGTAATAGACTTTAAGTAAAAAATCAGAAAAGAAGCACATTATTCACAGTATATTGCAAGTAGTTGTTTGTTTGTATAACATTTTGTTCACGTGTATACTTTAAAAAACGTTTAAGTTTCCAAATAAGTTAGCCATGATAAAACTTTTTAGGGGAACTAATTAAATAATACCATCATAAAACAAGAGATTAGTGGCCGAAAAATCATGCTGTCTCTAACACAAAGGTTTGAATTAGCGACAGATACACATATAAAAACTTTTAAAGTTAAGTAACAGTTTATTATTCAGAGTTGGCACTTACTTAAATTATACACTTGAACAAAACTTATACACAAATACATCAAGAAAGTACCAACAAATGACAAAACCACTAAGGACCACCCAAAATTTCACTTTCATCTTCCCCCTCATTAGTTTCCACTTTAACCTGAGCGTTTAACATCGCTTCAACAGCCAACACCATATCCCCTTGGTCCTCCTGCATTTGGACCACCTCCCCATTCTGTATGTACACCACATTAGTTCCAGCATCTTGGTCAGTACTGACATACCTCATGAACTCCTCCATAGTCATTTCTTGGATAACCTCGTCCTGTTTTGTGTTTTGTTCGTCTGTATAACTTTGTTCGTGTGTATAATTGGGTATAACTGGCTGTGGCTCAGATTTTATTGGAGGTATGAAGTCAAGTAGATCGTCCTCGTATTTGAGTATGACTTTAGATTGTTTTACTTCTAGCTCTGACATTGTTGGTAAGGATTTGAAGAACATCTAAAAAGTAAGTTGTAAACACATTAAACTCGTACAGAACAGTTGATATGCGATAGGAGTTTCTTTATTGGATTGCAGGTCTCCTACGTAACTTTACAATAATATAGTATATGGTAGAGTGTTACTCACCTTGCGAGTTATTATCGACATTCCGTGCGCACTTTTCATGTGTTCCTTTAGAAGCGACATCCGGGGGTATCTGGACATTAATATGTTTGATATAATACTTTTTATCATTGAGAAATGTCTTTAAGTAGCAGACAATGCTGGAATACTAAGTTAAATTTTTTGCAGTAGATTATTTAGCACATTTTTACAAAGCAGTAAGGGTCATTTTCCTTTATATTTATGTATGTACTATATCGAACAAAGTAAGCTAGTATACGGACTCACCTCTTGGGACAAATCTGGCAAGCACAGGGAGGCGGCAGGTTTCTGTGGACCCTGTTTATATGCAGCATGAGCGCCGACTTCTGCGCGAAGCGACGGTTACATTCATCACAGCCGTGTTTGCGTATAGCTGTGGAAATAATTATTTTATATAAAGTTTTCTATGATAGATTTCAGTGGTAACTATTCAAGATTGTAGCTTTTTGATAGAGCCTTACGAACGTACGTTTGTGCGTGTCCATGTGTGAGACGAGAGCGGCTTTGATCTTGAACGAGCGGCCGCAGTGGTCGCATATAAACTGGATGTCTGTGTGCTTCTTTGCATGTCGCTAGAGATAAAAAAACATAAATCATCACTTTAAAATAATATTACATATTTTCTAAAGAATTTTTACTTTATATTGGTTTCTTAGGTTTACGCGAATGTTAGACATTGAATAAAACTACTTTTTACGGATTTTTTCGCGGTTTTAATTTTAGATTTTGGTCCCGACGTTTCGACACCTTTGCAGGTATCATGGTCACGGGCAGACTGAGATGGCGTTCGTCTTGACAGAAGATGTTGCTCGTTCTACCTTCATATTTTAATTTATTATTGAGTTCCGACCTACGCAATATGAGCTTTCAATATGATTGAATTTTGTTATTAATGGAGTTGAGATTCTTAAAACATCTCAACTCCATTAATAACAAAATTCAATTCACTATGGAGTTGGAGGATAATAAATCTCTTGCCTTCTTAGACATATTAGTCAAACGAAATCCTGATCAGACAATAAGTCACACAGTGTATCGCAAAAAGACCCATACAGATAGGTACTTAAACGGTGAATCTCACCACCACCCTAAACAGTTAGCTACCGTGGGAAAATCATTGTTTCAGAGAGCACGCGGACTCTGTGATGACAGACACCTTGCCGCTGAGCTTCAACACGTCAAGCAAGTACTGCGAGACAACAAGCTCCAAATTCCACGGCCCCGTCACAGAGAACGAGTGAAGCCAGCCACAGTTGATCGTTTACCTGCTGTACTACCATACGTCAGAGGTGTCACAGACAAGATTGGCTACATCCTAAAACGAGCTTCAATCAAAACATACTTCAAGCCGCCCAAGAAGATTAGTCAGTCATTACCATCCGTCAAGTGTCACATACCTCTACAAGATGCAGGAGTTTATAAACTAGATTGTGACTGCGGCCTCTCTTATATCGGTCAAACGAAACGAAGCATAGGGACCCGCGTTAAAGAACACATCGCTGACGTCAAACACCGCCGCTCAACGAAGTCTGCAGTCGCCGAACATGCTGAAGGCTCCAGCCATTATATTAGATTTGACCAACCACAGATCCTCGCTAAAGAATCCAGATTCCTACCTAGGATGTTCCGTGAGGCTATTGAGATTAAAAAACACCCTAATTTCAATAGAGAAGATGGCTGGAAGATATCACCTACTTGGGACCCAATAATACACAAACTCAAGGCCAAACCCAAGAGCAGCGCTGCAAGACATCAAGACATAGTGAGCTCATATTGCGTAGGTCGGAACTCAATAATAAATTAAAATATGAAGGTAGAACGAGCAACATCTTCTGTCAAGACGAACGCCATCTCAGTCTGCCCGTGACCATGATACCTGCAAAGGTGTCGAAACGTCGGGACCAAAATCTAAAATTAAAACCGCGAAAAAATCCGTAAAAAGTAGTTTTATTCAAATTTTTACTTTAGTTCTGTTTTAACCTTATCCATCAATTAATTTTAGTTTTTTGTTTATTTTTAATGCAATTCTCAGTTAACACACATATGTCACGTATTGTTGTACCTATCCCAGCTGCTTCTCCATTTGACCCAAAGGTTGACTGGTAGATAATGCCTTGCGGCATTAAGTCCGCCTTGTGTACCACAATTGTACATGAAAGTTTAAATAAATAAATAAATGTCACATTACCCCACTAATTTGTCAAACGAAGTCCATGGTCCAGTGGTACTAAAGGTGTCGCTAGGACCCCGGTCCCCGATTCGATCCCCGGACGAAGTTATAATAAATGCTTCATAGCTACACAGCAGAGTATACTCACAGAAAGTGCGGAATACGAGGTGTAAGCACAGGGGCAGGCGTGGCAGCGGTAGGGGCGCTCGCCGCGGTGCAGGTTCTCGTGAGACTCCAGGTTACTCTTCGTGATGAACACTGCCGAGCACAGCTGGCACGGGAACCTGGACACATTGATATGTATATCTTGTAGAGAAGATAAAAAGTATCACTTAGACTTAGGTAGGTATAATTATTTTTCGAGTCAGCTTGCTTGGACTTTTCCTGTGTGCCTTAAGAAAAAAAATCTAAAGAAATTGGGGATTAATTAAAAAAATCATGTTATTTGATTATTTGTTTGGATCGTTATATCTTATCAAGTATTTCGAGTAAATATTCCTTCGTAACAGTTAAACGACGCAGCTTAAAGCTGTGTCGTGTTCATGCAACAGGCCTATAGCTAGCAGTCAGACGCCACGCAACGCTTCTCGTGCTTGTAAAGGTTCGTTGTGCTACGTATATAATAAGATACTCACTCTGGCCGCTTATTCCTAAACTTGTTGTTAGTGAGATAGGGCCGGCTGCGACCCTTGCGGCCGAGGAAGGCGGCGCGCGCCTTCAGCACGACGTGCGCGTCAGACGCCACGCAACGCTTCTCGTGCTTGTATAGGTTCGTCGTGCTGTAAAGATGGAAAAATCTATTTATTATTGGTATAGCTATAGTACAGTAGTTAATAATAATTTATATGACGAATCTTCATCTAGAGGCTAAGAACTGTAGCATCTAATAGCTTACCTTCGAAAGTCGACACCACATGCATAGCACACCAAATACCTCTGGCCATGCTTCTCCTGGTAGTGACGACCGGCCGCAGGCAAGGTTTCTAATATAACACCACACAGCACACACCTGTAAATAAATATCCTTATTTACTACAAATGAACTTATGTAAACTATGCTATATGCATGAGGCAAAAATTTGTGTAACAAATCCCATGTTCTGAACCTTCCGGTTTGAAACGAGAAGAGAGCCTTTTGCCCAGCAAAAGTTTGTGAATTTATGATTACATACTACCAAAAAATTATACACTATTTACATCTGTTAGTTCCATCTTTTCTTTGAAATGTAACAAATGTACTTGGATTCAAAACCATTAACATTTTATCATTAAAAAGTAAACAATACTTACTCATACATAATGCCATTTATCACATTACAGTAGTCCCTAGGCAACTCCGGAGGCGTAACAGACCGCATAATCTGTTCCAACGTATTAACCAACAACTCCTCATCGTCCCTCAGCTCTTCATACTGCTGCCGTAGTTCTGCGATAAAGGACCGCTGTTGCCATGGCTTCCGCATAGACCAGCGGTGCCTCTTACGATGTTCCACAGTCTCTTGTTCATCAAACTGATCATTTTCATCAGGAATGTAATCTTCGTCATCATCTGGAGGTTCTTCTTTGAAATATATCTGAAAAACGTTATAAGTTTTTCATAAGAGAGGCATTATTTAATTGCTGAGCAAATTTTCCCCCAAGACATAATTGTATGATTTGCAATATTTAATGTTTTGTGTGAATTTAATGAACTTTAAAGATATAAAATACTAATTAAACAGATAACAATTAGAAAGTACACTACAAACGTTTTCAAGTAAAATACATTATTTTTACGAGTAAAAATTAAATGAATAAAGTATAACTAATATTTTATTACCTCAGGTTTAAAATCACCTTCAAGAAAATCATACTCCTCATAATCCGCGGGCTCAGTCTTCACATCGATGTACTGACCATGTTTCTGGGCGGTTTCAATTATATCTTTCACCTCCATAGAAGTGTTAGCGTGCAAAGTATCTTTTTCTGAAGACTTTCCACTTTCATCATCATCTACGACGACTAACACAATCATATCTTCCTCAGACTCCATCATAATAAACAATTCAAACAATTTTGTAACGTGTAACCTGTAAATAAATTCCTGTTTACTTTTACTAGCATTTTAATTTAACAAATAATTAAAAAATATTTTCAAATATCTTTGACAACCAAAACGAGCGCCATCAAAAATTTTTCAGAAACAAAACAAAGCAAAGGTCCATATTTATAATACCTAGATACCGAAACTAGATATTTATAAAAAAATTGTTCGTCATGGTAAACTGAAAAGTTTTCCTATTCAACTTACCTATTATTTTGTGTTTTGGTTTTATAACTAGTAAATAATAATCATTAAATATTATCTTTCAGACACTATTACAATCCACGACATTTCATTTTATTCCTTTGCCTGACTTGTCAATATAGATAAAAAATAAAAATAAACGATCCAGACGTTACCGGTTTTTCACAAAAAAGTGGAAAATATTAGACGCAGTTAATAAGAGGTGAGTAAATTTTTGAACATAGTGTTATTTACCTATTTCAAAAATATCTAATCATTTTTAAGACCTAAAAATATTTAAGAATTAGTAAAGCAAAGTTAAAAAGCCAGGTTTCCTGGATATTCTGAGACTGACATTGTCACTTTGATTATTATGACAGTGACATACATAAAACAAGAAAGTCAAGTTGAAACAAGCAAAATATTGAAAATCTGCAAAAACAAGAATATAAAGATTTCAATAAACTAGTTATTAGTATAGGATTTAATTAATCATTCTTCACAATAGTGTGTGCACATTAAAATTGTGATTCAGATTGCGCTACACACGTATTCTGGGCCATATTCAATTGATTTTGATTTGGCGCCCAATTCTTATAAACAAAATATTACAATTGTTAGGTCTAAAATAAATAAAACAATAGAACACCGTAGTATGTGATTATTTTAACAAACCACAACGATGACTTTGAACAGTGTAACCAATTCCTTTTCTTCAGTAATTACCAATAACGTAAAAGTATTAGCCCTTGAAAAAACCTTGCAACAAAGCCTTCAAGACTTTAAAGGTAAAGTTCGCATTTTTATTAATTATGTGACGCTCTACTATGTAAGCAACTATTACGAAAATATACTCACCCTTAAAATATGAAAATATTTAGAAATTGTTAGCCTGCCTGTTTAAAAACTATTTAACTTCCATAATTTTGAGGTCAATATATAGTATAACACATACCCATAGCTCCCATCCCCACAATTCTCAAGATTCTCAATCATATTTAACCCATTTTCATTGTTACTCATGACTTCATTATTTTTTATTTTGAATTCTTCTTCCCTCATGTTAATAATGTGACTAAATTTATTTACAGAAGTTATTACCGACTTTGAGCAGCTGCATATCACATCTAATAATTATAAAACACAATATATTAAACAGAAAGAGAAATGTGAGAGGTAAGAAATACTCGTCAAGTTAAATATTTATTTTAAATTAGTATTTACTTTTCATTAATATTTTAATCATATTTTTTTATAGTAATTGTTGCAGTAGTGCTGAAATTTTGAAGAAAGTAATAGAGACTAAGGATAATATAATTCAATCTGTTGGTAAGTCCCAAACTATATGAAAATTATGTATATATCTGACTACCTAAAAGATAAAAAACTACTAACTTATATCCTGTCTGTTTTCAGCATCAACACTAACAAAATTAATTGAAACAAAAGACTTTAAAGAAATAGATAATATATTCAAAATTCTATTTGGGGAGATAACAACTCCTGTACCATTAAAACAAGAGAATTTAAAAATAAATGACACCAAGAAGGTCTCACCAATACATATTAAAAAAGAAGCCAATTCTTCGAATGAGGATTTGTCTTTTAATGATGATTCTGTGTCTGAGATTGAAGGCACGCCTACTGGCCGGACAAGCCCTATAATACAGACGAAAAAAATGAAGACAACTATGGCTAATATAACTGATTTACGAGATAAGAAAAAGTGTCCAGATTCATGGTGAGTTTACGGCAATTTAATTACTAAGGAAGTCAAACTAAATTTCAGTAAAAGTTTTATGAGGCAAGTTTGTGAATATATTATTGTGCAGTATATTCCTGGTTCTTCTGATAGGTAGAGTACTGCACAGCATGTGGCTAACATCAGAACTGCTCAAAACTTTGTTTGAGGTATAATTAGTTTTTAATTTGAAATTGTTGTTTTTCATGTCTGTTCAGTAAATAGCAGTGTTGAGGTAAGGTGGGATGACAATTGGAACCTGTAGCAATACACAGTGTTCTTTTAAATATGTACCTGACATATCAAAAGTGAATTACATGTGTTTTGACATCCTCAGGCCTACACCAGAAAAGAAAGCTTTAAAACTAACTTTCACAACACCAATAAGAGGCAACAAGACTGGAAAGTTGAGGCAAGCTCGCCTGAACATTGTTAAGATGAAGGAGAAGAATGTCATAGATATCACTAGTTCACCAGAATTTAGTGGTGGATGTAGGAGCAAAAACTGTGATGATAATGTACAGGTAAAGTTTAAACTAAGCAGTATTGTGTAGTCACTGCATTGGTTAAAATTTCAGAAGCTATTGTTACCTTATAAGTTTGGTTCGTTGTTCCTGCTATTGCTAACCAACTGTATCTGATCATTTAAAACTTTCAGCCACTTATCAAGAAAGAGTCTATGGAAAATGATGACACAATACAGCCTTCACCTACTAGTGGCCCAACTAATTTTACACTGTGAGTAATTTTCGTTATCTAACTTTAGTAGAATATACTTCTCTTATATTAATATTATAGAACGGGGATTAGCGCGAAACATGCATAAATACCTTTAGGGCTTGACGTTTCGACCGGGTAACACCGGCCGTGGTCGCAAGCAGACTGCATGTTTCACGCTAATCCCCGTTCTATAATATTAATATAAACATGCAACGCTATAGTTTAACAGTTATCATCCTTCTCTTCTTCAATTTAGCCACCATTCTAATACTGCCTTTTTCCGCCATTCGCCACTTCTTCTAGCCAAATGTCCTGGGGCGCGATTCCTCTTTTTTAAAATCAGTTTAGATGAGCCTATACATATACAATAAACAGTCAGTGGCAATCCTACGATGGAATCAGTGGCAAGTGGGTGTAAAAGTGTCAATAAACTAAAATTATCTTTATACGAAAATTAGGCACAATGACAAGTACACTGGAATGTTCATTAACCTGCCACCCACTGACTTTAAAATAACGGAATTGCGCCCCTGTCCAGCTCCATCTCAACCCACATCCCGTTCTCATCTTTGGTTCGGTTTATATATTGATTATTATTTTGCAATAGTTTAACAAGCATAAATTAAGATGTATACTTCCTTTTGTCTCACAGCTACAAGTCAAGAGATAGTCCAATGAAATTCAAGAAACCACAACTAAGTCTTAAAGTTAAAACTGAAAGTACAAATAAAACTCCAAAGAAACAAGATCAAAACATAAATACTCTGGCTATTAAACAAGAGCCACACTCGGAAAACCAATTTATATGCAATATGAAGATTTATGATAGTGCTACCTTCACCCAGGATGATTCTATAAATATATTGAACCCAAAAAGGTAAGTAGTTTATTTATTAAAAAGGACATTGGTGATAAAATGACATAAATTACATATCACCATACTGCACAACAAAACAGTATGTCTAGAGAGAAATTAACTTAATACTGCAACTGTAAAAATGAAAAAAACAAAATACCTAACAATTAAAAGAAGTCAATTGTTATAAAAGTACCTAACGACACAATAATTTATCATTTAGCTTAAAATAAGTAAGTTAACGAGCAAAAAAACTGCAACTTTGTCTAACAGATTCGTTTCTGTTGTGTATGTTATAGAAATTATACATACGACAATCGTTTTGCTGAGCAGTTAGTAATTTATTCTCTCTTTACAGATTACCTAATAACTTCATGAACTGTTCGCCGGTGAAACACGAAAGATGTGAGGATGAGACATACTGTGACACTCAGTCCAGCATATCGTTACTGAATCATGTTGACCAGCTAGCGGATATCCATGAGGATATACAATGCAGGTAAGTGACTCTTGAGCTATTTATAGCAATATAGCAATTTAAAAAAGTTGATTGTTATATAAATTGCGCTTTTGAGGGACTTTTCGTGATACATTTAGGCATGCGCCAGCTTTCTTTATAAATAGAATAAAAATGACATTACATTTTTGCCTATTTGGATTTCTAAGCTGATAATTATAAAAAGGTAGTTCAATTTAGGAATCATGTAGAATGTCGATGCAACGGAATTTTCGGGGTGTTGGTGCTCCTTTGCGGTTTGTACTTCGAGCTTTACTGGAAGATTTTATAACAAGTAAAGCCTGTACCTCGAACTTTATTATTTATATACTTACATTTCATGTCTCATTAAAAGAATTTCTAATTACAAGTCTGTTATTTTCAGTCCGAGTAAGCGACCTCTAGCGGAGAACATTAACGTAACCAATATGCCCGACGATGTGATACAGCCAAGCATGTCAATACTACAACGTGAAACTAAAACCAGCAAAATTGGTGATGAAAATGTTAGAAGGTAGGTTTAAATTAATTACATTTATGTTCTAATATCTTTATTTGCTGTGGAGATTATATTGTCATTGAAATCGTTTTACCTTTATATATGTGCATTATTAACTTAATTTGCGGTCTCTTGGACCTGAGATTAGATTTAGAATTTCAGAAAAAGATATACTTACATAATTTTGAATATCAAAGGTTTAAGAATCGTCGGAGTGTTTTTGGGAAAACTTAGTTAACATTAAAATTTCTTTTAGGAAAATACCAGATGTTTTGGAGGGATCGTACGATGGACCAGTGCGAAAAAAAGCAGACAAGCGGTTACTACCTGGATGGAGCTGCGAAAAATGCAGAGAGGTAAAAATCAGTTTAAATCCAAGTAATAACACTTCCATGCTTATATTCTGCATTCATATTGTGGAAAATTAAGTCATCATCAAATACACTATGTAAAACCCCTCCTTGGTATATATACTATGGATAAAAATAATGTTTCCCTAAAAACCTCTGCCATTTTTGCGTGGTTGTCTATAAAACCATTTTCACTTAAAACCTGGGCTAACATTATTTGCAAGCATCCGTTGACCCTTACAGCGTGACAGTATATTTATTTCGAGTCTGACTTTGTAAACATTTCTCTGGAGAAACGAAAACCTAAAAATAACTCAATGTATAATGATGCAGAAAACAAATTTTGTTGCCGGGTTTTTTTTTTCGTAATTTAAACACTTTGTTGTATTATGCACGTCTTTCTTACTTACCTATTAATTATATGTTAAGTAGTACAAGATTAAATACATAGTGCTAAAAGCAGGCTCAAATCCATACTTCATTCATCATTACCCATTTACAGTTCTTTGGCGAACTTTACAAAGACGACCCGGAGATGATGGCTAAGAAAATAAACGAATGTTCGCATCATCGTAGTGTAAACAATCCTAACGACCGGCCGAAGACCCCGCCAGGGTACTGGAACCCGCGCTGGAACGTGCCCGACAACACTGAGGAGTTCAACAGAATGAACAACGTCGCGTAAACTTAGAAAAATATTATTTTAAGTGTGTCAAATAATTTAGTAGAAAGGAAAATTGAAACTGATTAGTTAAAAAAGTTTGCATGTGAGTTCCTTCTGAACGCATCAACAGAACATATTTTTAAATTTCGCGCCATTCTTTCGTTACAATTTTATTTTCCATAACTTTTATTCGACATTTAAATTACCTAGATTTACTTACTCGAATATTCAGTGAATAACAACAGTAGAATCAGTGCTGCTGTTGACGTATTTAATATTATCGCAATATCGCAAGTATGAACCACAAATAAGATATCATCGGCTCACCGCCCATACTTGTGATGACGTCATGTAACGGTACATAACAAAACACCTTTTACGCTGCAGATAAACATTAAAGGCGTAATGTAAACGTGTCTATTTAAAGAATCATTTCATTTATGTTTGATATGAAAAAGTACCTTTATTTACCATTTGTAATAGGTAAATCAACAAATCCAAAAACTGTTTACCTCAATAGTTTTAATCGAAGCTTGTATTGTATTAAATGTAAATAAGGTCACTAGTATTGTATATAATTATGCAGGTAAAAGACCCGTTCAGTAGAATGAGTACTTTTTGAACATTACACAAACGTTAATTTTGATTTTAAACTAGGTAGATTATTCTCATTAAAATATGAAATATAAATTTGTTTGTTTTCTATTTGTTACATAGCATAAAAGTACCTTAAGAACTGTCAAAGGATACATGTGTTCAGCGAGTTAACTGATACCTTATTAGGGCTTAATGCATTTTATGGCATCTAAAACAGTCAATGTAAGCCAGTACTTTATTTGGACAACAAGGCCACTTCCTTCGCCACAAATACTTACTGGAGTTATCTAGAAGTGCCGCTTTTCTAGAATATAGCCGCCTATTTACGGCGATTCATCACATTAGGTTGCGCAACATTTAGGTTCACTTTATTTTAGTTCCAACAAGACATTCAATGAAGCTCACTAGATACTTTGTTCTATTTGGCAACAGGCGCAATGATTTAATCTACAGTTAACATTGCCGCCAATCGAGTTATTATAATGTGAATCAAGAAAGTAAACAGTATTTAGTATATGATGTGCATTTTATAATTGCAGTATGATTCACATAAGTGTTTGCCAACAAGTTAAAATAACATGACTTGCTAAATGCATGTGGGATGAGTGGGTGGTGAACTGGCAATTCAGAGAAAACAATAATTTGGAGAACACCTTTTATTTATCTCAATAAAACAGAATATTATAATTTTTCACTAGCTTATGTTAAAAAAGGAAATGTAAAATCAAATGAAGATTAGTATATTTAAAATGCGTAATTTTTGAAAAGGTAAGGTGCCAATGGACACAATCAGCTTTTGTAGCCAGTAACTCTGGGGTAGCAGCAATTCCCCATTTTCTAGACTATTTTTAGTTTTTTTTTTTTTTTAATTTATCTATTTCACTTACAACATTGTGGTACAAATAATGCAATTTGGAATTCATTCAAAAAATATTTCAATTTACAAATATTTCAAACTGAAAATTTATGGTTACTTTGATATACATTATTAGTTTTTAATGCTACATAAATTTACAGTTGGGTCTATGAAAGTTTCTTAGCTTTCTGGTACAGAGTATCAACAACCTTGCTCATGTGGTGGATTGTCTCCAGGACAGTCTCGTAGGTCTTCTCAAGAGGGGACTCATCAAATACAATTAAAACACCTTCACCTTGATCAAGTATACCATTAAGTTTTTTATCCAGAATCATTTGGGAAAGCTTTTTCTCAACTTGAACAACTGGCAGACGGATACAACGGGCAACATGGTCAACTTGGACCCGCATATATGGCTCAACAATGCGACACAAGTTTTGTTCCAACATTGTATCATACAAAGCTCCCAGGTGTGCTCTAACCACTGCATCTTCTTCCAGCTCAGGCTTGTAGGTTTTGAGAGCAGCTTGGAAGTCAGCAAGAGACCTCTTATGGGAAGCTGTGGCCACAGCCCGCATAGCTTCTAGTTCTTTCCCAGCATACTTGAGAGCAGTCTTACTGCTACAAACTGATCCTACTTCTTCAGCATTATTCAACATGATCTTGGAAAGCAACATGTATTTCAGTGCTGTTAAGGCCTTAGGACTGTCAGCACCATCATAACCTTCAAATGCTTCATAAAAGTATGAGTAAGCAGTTTTAAAGTCACGCTCATCAGCAGCATGGAGGATACCAGATTGTAAGTCAAGAGCAGCTTGCATTTTTGGTGGACAATAAATAGCATTTGCTGTAGTTCTAGCTGACGTCAGTGAGGCACGGGCTTTAGGCAGGTTGCTTAGGGCATGATAAGTTTTGCTTTCTAAAAGAAGTACCTCAACTAATAAGTTTTTGTCATCTAACTTTTTGAGCTCCCTGAGCAAGGCTGTCGCCAGGTCCAAGGCATCGGTGTACATACCTGTGTCAAAGTACAGCGCAATCAGTCTCGCTTCCAGAGACTGTCGCAAGAATGTCCGACGCTCCTCCTTGGCCCATTCTATGCATTCTTTACATAATTGAACCTCTATTCCAATGCCCGCTTCCAAATCAAGGAAGAAATCAACGAGAGAGCGGACCAGTTTAGCAGCTTTTGCTTTACTTATCAAACTCAGGAAAGGTCTAGTCGCCTTGATCAGCTCCGCCAGTTCTTTAGCCTTGCCTTCCTTCTTGTATTTCTCGCCAAGATTAAGGATTCCTTGTTCTTTAGCCCTTATGTTTTCTTCATCATCTTCGGGCACCTCGCCAGTGCTAACCATTTTGTCGGTCATGCGGACGTCCTCGTCTCTGTTAGTCGACGACGAGACGCGCGATCTCTCGAATAACATTGCTCCGGCCATGTTGTGGATATTTATATGCTTACACTATAAAACGTAGATAAACAGTAAAATAGCACTACAACGGACACTTTTTCTTTGTAATTTTGTATAATCGCAAAGTCATCGACGACCTCTTCAGAAACAAATCGTAGACGCGTACAGGGTTGCCAGTACATATTCTTAGTAAACTATTAAAAATATTTGGAATAGTAGAAATAAAATTTCGTAGATTTATGAATGTCCCAATAATGATATTGATATTTTGATTTATTTTCAATGCTATCGCCTTATAAAAATAAAAGTAAAAATGTATTGCAGAATATTCACTCATCTTTATTTTGATCCATAACTGTCCCACGCTGTAGTAGAACAGCCTTTTTTTTTACTGTCTCAAAACTCCAGGGTCTTCGCTGAGAAAAACGGGATTCAATAGTGTGAAATGGAAGCACCGTATATATATTTCTACTCAAGCTGGCATTCAAGACATTGCAGAGGGCAAAATCCGAGTATATTTACTAAGGATCCGTTGCAAACTCAATTATGTGCCATGAAATTGTATTTGTACATCAGACAACACATTTAACTCAATTTAATGGCTTTATGTTGTCTAGATATCTCAGTTTTGTTAAGTTTTTTACATAGCTGTAAGTTCTCCATAGTATATTAAATAAATAAATAAAAAGGTACATTACACAAACATTTAACCTTTTCTTAGTGGTATGCCTATTTTTTATAAAGTAAATTTACGTCAAATCATAGAGAAAAGTAATAAATAAGCGTCAAATTTTATAAACCTGACTGGCCTGACTGATTGGATCGATTGGATATAAATACATTTCGTTAATTTATATTGTTACATTTATTTAAAGAATATCCAACAATGCCACTGATAGACGATCAACAAGATGTTGAATTTATGACAGACATAACGAAACAAGTTAAGGATTTTTACGAATCAGCAGTAGTACTTCTTACGCAAAAAGACTATTCTGACCCGGTATTTAATACGCTTTGCTCCATACGTACAGCTTTACGGAATGACGATAAGAAAAGTATAATCGATCTTATTGTGGAGTTTCATTTACAATGGCTGCATGCTGTCAATGAAATAGAAAATTTTAGAAAGCGTCTCTTTGATGAAATGCCCAGGGATGAAGTATACCAAGCTATAACGTTTTCGATTGACACGATGGCTGCCCGATTAAGATATTATCAGAGGTACATGGAAAAATATCGTTCAGGACTACCTAACGCAAAACAACATGAACTAGCAACCGAATTAGAAATAGTAGAAGAGATGCACAAAGATGTAACACACGTTCTCTTGGAGAAACTGAAATGTTTCAGAAATTATATTTGTTTTGAAGAATTTAGGGTTCACGTGAATGAAGCAATCGATGATTTATTTACATGGGTTGATAAGATACATGACGGACTTTCTATGAAATTAAGCAAGTATATTAATGTTAACGTACCTCATCTATCTGGGGATTTAACCAAAACGTTACAACAAATCGTCGATGAACTACAAAACGACGAATCACCAACTGCTCAACAATTGATGGAACAATTAAAAGCCAAAGGTAAAGAAATGGGTTCTCTATTGCGATCTACTGCAGGCCATAGTCTCGAAATTAGTAAAGTATTTGAGAAGATTAGTGTATTGGATGACCGCATAAAAAGATTGGAAACTGAACCAACTAGTGCTGCCGTCATGGCTCTCAAACACAAGAAAGAGTTTCTGGAGCGAAGAATGGAATCACTTGAAAAATTAAAAACGACTTTAAAGAGCATTCAAAACATAACAGAAGTTAAATTAATGGATGATGTTAGGGATGACAAACTATGCGCGTGTGAAGATTTCTATCAGCTTAGAATTTTTAATCACCTACTTCCTTTACAAGAGCGTGAACGCCTAGTTACGGGGTTATGCGCTTTATGGGACAAGGCAGTGTTCGGTGAACATAGTCGTCAATCTATAATCTCTATACTAAGTGCCGCTGATATGAAAGAAGAGTATACCGATGAACTTGGAACTTTTTTCATCGATGAACATAGTAGAAAAATTTATAAACTACCCGATGATGAAACCCTTTATCAACCTAATGAACGCAACGAACTTGTGCCTGTTAATGATGACGGAGATAACGTTTATTTCTTTGATGAATGTGGTCGTTATTTCGTTGATTCTAAAACAAAGCAAAGAGTTTATAAGGCGCATGCTACTGCTAGCGAATATATGATGGACTCAACAGGAGTGTTATTAAAAGTAAAAGAAGAAAGAGATGGCATAACATACTATTACGATAATTGTGGTCGTTACTATATAGATTCAGATGGTAAACATATTTATAGGGATGAAGATCGTTTAAGTGAATACGAAAATGACGGGTTAGGTAACCTAGTACGTATACGTAGTCACTTGGACATATTTGAACCTTGTCCTGATGATGCACATATTACAGAAGAATTTCAATATTTAAAAGAAGTTGTTGGACCCGCTCTTCGCGAATGTATGGCTAGCGTATTGATACACCAGCCAATAGACCCAGTAAAATATTTATCTATGCGACTCATAAAATATAGAGAAAATATGGAACTAAAAGAAATACGATTGAGAGAAAAAGAACAGTTGGATGTAGAAAGACAAATTATAGCAGAAGAAGAACGTGCAGCTGCCGAAAGAGCAGCTATGGAAGCTGCTCTGATGACCCAAGGAGGAAGTGAAGCAAGCTATGACACCAACTTGGTAATGTATACCTCCATGCATCCAGATGATCCGGTTTCAGTTGGAGGGGCAAGCTCCAAATAGGGAACAAATTTTTTTACTCCTTTTCATTTTGCTGTAGCAATTTAAGTTTACCATGGAGGGTTTATTTATGTTTCCTTATATTCAAATTAATTATACAGTGTTTAAAATTTTCTGCTTGTGTTTATTTTTTGATCTTGTTGAAAAACATTTAGACTCCGTGCGTTGTAGTGTTTGACTATCGTATTTTTATGTTGACGACACTGTCGTAACATTATAATGTGAATAAATTTAGCCACCTCTTAAAAAAAAAAACATTTGGGTTTAAAATATCTTAATATCACCCAGTGTGACACAGCAAACACATTTAAAAATTAGAAATAATAATTTTAAATATGAAATATCTATATCTGAAAACTTCTTTAAACGAATTCTTTTTATTCTATTATCTTTTACCTATATAAAGTATTTGAATCATTTATTGTGCTCAATGTCTTTATACGAGTGTAAAATAACCACTTTTAATAATCTTTTTGCCGATTATCTAGATGTTTTCTAACAATCTACCAAAGAGTTTTAATATTTTAGTCTACAAATTTTGTCTTTTTAATCTGTACAAATTTTGACAGGTCGAGTCGGCCATTTGTGAATTTTACGAATCCTGATCAAGTTCATTCTGTTGATTTAGCACTTCTGTTGGTCGTATGAGATAAGTAATATTTTTGATCGAACTCGTTTCTATTCTATGTAAATATTAAATTATAGATAGACGAATATAAAACGATGTTCCCTCATACGAAGCGCGGTTCGCACTAATGTTGAAGTGAACTGAATAAAAACAATTTCTATTATAATGCATACGTATTTCCTACAATGATTAATCTTTTGGGGCAAGGTTCTTCAATATTTTATGTAAATTAGTATGTATTGGTGTAGCGTGACGTATCGTGCATTGAGTGTTGTCATCACGTGCGAGAACGTACGCGGAGACTCGTTGTGAAGGTTTGTGAGGTCGTAACTTGCATACAGAATTGCCTGGCATAGACATTCGCGATTTATTCGTTTGCGCCTGATGGCATTTGGTGACAGTGTTTGCTAGTGTCGTATCATAATGGTTCCGAAGCCTCCGCCGCCGCCCGGGCCTCCGCCGCCGCCGGGCCCTCCGCCTCCGCCTGTGTTCGGAGGATCTGCAAAGAGTGGTGGTGCTAATGACCGAAATGCCTTGTTAAGTTCTATAAGACAGGGTGCAAAGTTAAAAAAAACGCAGACTGTAGACAAAAGTGGTCCCTACATTCCTGGAAAAGTGTCAAATGTTTCTGGTGGTGCATCTCAAACTGGGAATGGTGCGAGAAGTCCGGCCCCGATCCAGAACGGGGGCGGAGGCGGACCTCCAGGTCTTGGAGGCCTCTTTGCTGGTGGAATGCCCAAGCTAAGAGCTACAGGAAAACTTGCAGGTATTCATTCTGTTTATTAAATAAAGGTTTGCTGTATTGTAAATAAAGTTATATATCAAGGAAGATCCTTTTGTATGAGGTATGAGGCTTCCCTATTAGGTCCAAAGTTATCAACTTGGGGTATTCACTTACTCTATCTTGTTTTTATATATTAGGTTTCTAGAACAGGTGAACACCTGTTCATCTGTATCTACCTGTTCTAAACAGGTGTGCTACAGTCGATTCTGAAATATAAAATATTGTTATCTATTACATGTTGTTGTACAGCTGGCTAGAAGACTGTTTCCATTCATAAAATATAATATACAAAGAGACTTTTTAAAGTATCAGACTTATGTCATGTTTCTATGATTAGTTTTTTTTGGACTAGATTTACCTGGTATACCTTATGTAGGTATTTTTCAATGGTACAAGATAAACTGAGGTAACAACAGCTTGATATAAATCGCATACAGATCACTGCTGGAGTATTGATTACTTGCAAACCAGATTATTCTATACTTACTAATTCATGCAATATCTCCAATGTAAGAAAACTTGAATTTGGTAATGACTTATGTTCCTAGGGCACATACACTGTGATTTTTATTATTAATATACCTATACATATAATATTAAGATTTTCATATCCATAATTTCATGTTATTGCTCGAAATATTTGCAGACATCTTGTCCTGCCTTTTGTCATTTTATTATGATAATAATTTGGTAATCAAAATTATTGGTATTCAGTGTACATTTGAGTCCTAACATTTACATTTTTTTACTGCTTTTGTGAAATTTCATTATTCATAGTTTCGCCTAATTGCATTAAAAACAATCATTAATAAATCAATGAGATTAAATTAATGCAGTAGCTAATAGGTCATTATCATAATGGGTAATTTAGAGCAAGAAATAATGCTTACTAATTTAGAAGCTACATATTAAAATAGATACTTGTTTATTATCAATTTATTAATTACTTCTACTGGACTAAGACTATATTTTACTTTCAAAAGGCTCTAAACTATTATTAACGCTATTTGGGAATTTAAATTTAAAGCAATGACAATGGGGTATATGATTGGAAATGAAAAGGCAAAATGGAATTAGTCCACAATGTAGATAATAAAAAAAAGATTATTGCTTAAATAAGAAAAAGTAAATCAAAGTTTGAGAGGTTTTATTTATCTATCACATGAACATACAGACTTGCAACTTTAAATCAAACCATTTTACAAATTATTTTTTATTTTTAAATAGGATTGGCTTTCAGCTTTTCTCTGGATAATATATTGTATTTGAAGGCACAATTATACAGGCAAAAATATTTTTTTATAAAACTATTATTGTTAATGTGTCATAAGGAAGGAAGGTATTACTAAATTCAAATCCTATCTCAGGCAGCATAACAGAAATGGATAGAAAAATAAAATACCATCACAACAACTTTGTTTGGATATATGTATAGTTATTTTATGAAATGCCTTATTAAAAAAAAAAAACGAACATTGATTTCGATTTAAATTGTATGTACATAAATAACATATTGATATTTCACACAGAAATACTGATATACCTAGTTAAATGAACCAGGATAGATTGAATATTATTGTCTATAAATTGCTCTATTATAGGAGAGATAAAAATGTAGTAATAAACTATTAAATTGATGTTACCTATTAATATGTATTTAGGAAAACCAACATATAATGATTAAGTAAATAAATATAGAATTAGATTATCTGATAATAACAAATGTTTAGTTTAAAAATCCATAAACTATCAATTTATATATTAACCATCAATTTTGTTATTTGAGAGCTATATGTAATTTAATGTAAAATATCTCCAAAATTTTATTTATCTGATCAAGAAAATATAAAATCACTTATCATATAAATCTGAAAGTATAAATGTCTGAATCGCTCGGATGTTGGTAACTTAATTACGCCGTAACGGCTGATCGAATTCGGTAGTACCTAGCTAGTTTATATCCTGGATTAGCACATAAGGTTCTTTTCATCGAAACGGATTTACGCAAACAATATAACGACAGCTTTTAGATGCCAATTGAAAATCAGCTATCAGGATCTCTTTTAACCACTGATCCATCTATTCTATCTATGGATTTTTATCTGACTATGGCAGAGCAGGACTTCCAAAATTAGCCTTTCTTTAATTAGTTTGTACTCTGCAGGAGATATTAGTGTCCTAATTAAGCATCGATATATACATCACACAAAGGAATTTTACATACTAACAAACCAATTTCCAACAGGCTCAACACCAAACGGCCAAGTAAAGAGCGATGCGCCGAGATTCCCGCCACCACAACACCAGCAGCATCGAACGTCCCCCGATAAAGTCCGACCAGCGATGCCGCCAGCGCCATCTATGGGTGGCAACGTCGGTGCTCTGTCAGCGGCGCTATCAGAAGCCCTGGCTGGCCGTGATAGGGAGACCAGGGAACCTAGAGAACAAAGGGATCTTCCGAGAGAGCCCCCGGCGAGGCCAGCGGTTAGGAGACAGCCTAGTGATATTAGGACGAGAGGTCCCCCTCCACAACCACCTACACAGAAACCGGCAATGCCTTTGGTGAGTTAAGCTATCCCATACTTGCTTCATCCATCGATGTTGCCTTTATAACAAACATGCAGGTTTTCGATAATTATCTATATTTTACTCTTGAAAATGACATAAAAAGAGAAACATGATAAAATGAACAATAACCTAGACAAGAATTTTCTCTGGTTTTAGCTCTGTTTCTAAAGAACGGCTAATTATTCTTATACCGTTTTACGCATTGACGTCAAACGGCAACTGATAAATTACTGTTTACGCCTTCCTTATTGCGAGCCGTAAAAAACAATGTATCAATAAACACAAGTATCTTCAATTGTTATTTGCATCAGCAAACGTGATGTCCCCAGAGAAAGTTAGAACTCCATCGTTATAATATTTGCACGTCCCTGACGTCACTAAGATACGTGATTAAATGTCAATGAGAATTATCCGTGACGATAGTCAAATAATTATGTACAAAGGTATTAGAAATTCTGTTGTAACATCGTTGTGTTGATAAGACAAGGGTGGACTGTCCATGGGGATCGCTTGAGAGAGAGCTGAATTAGTCGCGTCGCAAAATCAACAGAAATCGATTTATAACATTAGGGAAAAAGATATAAGATATTTGGTTTAATTAAGCCAGTGCCCTGAAATCCTCGATTTGCATACATATTTTTCTAAACTGATTCATTTCCGAGACGTATCTTTCATCAAATTAAAATCCTTTGAATTATAGGCCATGAAATCCCTTACCGACCAACTTGATCTTGACCAAAAATAACATTACTAACCCACACAGGTATTGTGAATGTAAAAATACCCTAAGCGGGGATGACGGCCACGTGTTGCAATAAAAAAATTAAAATATCGCCACGTGGGTGGGGTTCGAACCGATTTGGTAACTTGTTTACTTTGTGCCCAGTGCTCCGTTGTTTGACGCACTTCAAATAAAGATTTTCTCTTTTTGTTTGTATATTGTTCAACTAATAGGCTGGCACGCTAAAAATAATTGTTGTGTTTAGAGGAAAGTGCAAATATTAATAAATATCATGCATTAGCGTTAGGTTGGAAATTATGTTCGGAAGTTGACATCTTTTTTCCAAACCCATGGAAAGATCTTACTGAAATAGATATGGGCCAAATGCGGCATCCCCTTTTCTCTTTTTAATAATGGATCAATTGAGAATCCCTACATAAACGCAGAGTTAATCGCACAACATACATAATTAAACATACAGACGAAAGGCGAAATGGGGAATGAGGACCTCCTTTTTGGTGGTTGTCACTGCGGTAAAATTTTGCGTATTTTGGAATGGCCATCAAAGGATTAACTGCCAGTACTCAAAAATGTAACCAACGTGCCGTTTTAATAACTTTCGGGTCATAATCCTAAATAAAATGTGTATTAGTCTTTAGGCCTTAAATTGTTTGCAATAGCTGCCATGAGCATTTCAAGATAATCGTTCAATCGCGTCAAGAAATGCCACATTTCCATTGTTCTGCACGGGATGAAGCCAAAGCGACACAACCTTGATAACAAAGATCATGCTTATCATACCACACACATATTTGTTAAATCATTGTTCGGAATTATCCGTCCCAGTAATCACAATAGGAAACATACCAAACTGAAAAGTTGACGGTTCTTATTTAGTTTTATGTCATACCTATGTTGTCTTGACTAATATATGCTTTGTTAAAAGTTTATAATGTTAAACAATCGAAGAATTTTACTTTATATAACAATTAGTGAAATTACGTATGGTAAATATTATGTTATCAGGAATGTGGTTATTGGCATAAAAGTAAAAGTCGATGAAATCATACGGTTTACTTATGTAGCCTTTGACATTTTGATTTATCGTGGCTAATATATTTATGTAAAATACTAGTGAGTCGCCCCTTCATTACTTTCAGAGGATCGTTGTCTACTAAATGATACGGAATAAGTAAATGCTTATTTTTACTTAATATTCGGTTTTGTAGAAGTAGGATTGCGAATACTTATTCAGAAGATAATCGCTAATGCACTGGATTTTGTTCATTGTTTGCACCTTTCTATTCTTATACTCCATAACATATTCTATCTATCGTCATGATATGATAGATACTTTACTTACACCAGAGATAGCAGGGTTGTTGTTTCATGCGACTCTTGCCAACCGTGCGTTACAAAGTTTTAATTTAACTACCTATTTGTGCCAAACTGCTCGACGTTACAACTTATGTTTTGGCACAAATTATAACTTCGAGAGCCACTATCTGGTTATTACACACATGGTCTAATTGGGTTTAGGCAAAGTCTGCCGGTGTAATAAAACAGGGTATCATCGGCAATCCAGTTAAACAACCTTTTTACTATCCTTGATGACTGTTCAATGTCTGCATGATGGATTTAATTTCTGTGAAAATAACTTTACACCTACGATAAAACAGGCCCTACCGGAGAGATACTCCAGTAATTGAATAAGGTGTCGATAGAATGTCGATGAACCGTTGAATGACATTTGCTAGTCTGCAAATGTCAAAAATATCCAATGACATTAAATTGGCACTGTGAATAAGCAGACTTGGGGCTGTGATCGATGCCCTTATAAATCAGAACCAGCAACCAAACTAACAGACAGACGATTCTGATCACGATAGTAAGGCTTCAAATAGCCTAATTAAAACTTAATAGTTGTAAAATCAGTTTCTAAGGCCGCTGGCTATCTAATTACGATGTTCGTGTTTATTATTACAATAATAATCATGTAAATTGTTTAGATAGCGGCCTTGCTAACTGATACTGGTAGTAGTCATGTGCTCTTACAGTTATCTAGATTCTAGATGAATCATCCTACGGTCAATCTGAGGTAAACATCTTACTGAAGTTTCAAGATCTTGCCTTTGTCTCATTTTATTATTGTTAACATTTTTTGGAACCTTATTACCTTAATTTCAGAGGGGGTAGTATAATGTATTTATATCTACTGTATTACTCCTGGCAGAGGTTTTATATTAACCCTGCCAGATTGAAAAGATTTTGTTTAATTGTTATCTACTGTTGCTGGTCCTGTCGAGATAACTCTTGGTTTGCTCTTACGGTACACACGGGACAAATGAGATTTATTCCCTGCCGTAAATTGAAAAGGAGTTCTATTGTGTTGTGTTTGTGTGCAAGCCTTTTCAAGACGATTCTTTTTCTACTTAAGCTTGGCAGCATCTTTTAAGTTTCGTTGTAGAAGGAATGCAAATTGTTGTCTTAATTTCATCTCCTTCGTTCAGCTCATTTTTGTCTAGACGAGTAAACGGTACCAGAATCATTCTGTTTCCGACAATGACACTTCATGGTCATAAAGAGTGCCCATAATGGGCAACACGCGATAACTCCGGAGTCCGGACGCAGCGAATCGTGCCGAGGCATGTATTCAAAATGTTTCCGACGCAGGCAAGGGATTACTGAGGTCAAACGGGGGAAAATAGGGCGTGGTCCGCACACAATTTATTATTCTTAAGCGGAATAGGCACAAGGAGGTTTTGATGGTTTTGATGCGCAGCGCTCAATTTTGGCATACCTACTTGGTAAAAGCGACATAGTCCTTATTAGTCCTTTATTTCTTGACATATGTGCATAAGCCATTGCGTTCTTTATAAGCTTATACTATGCAATGAAAACGTAATTTCCACATCATTGTAGCGAGGCGTTTTGTTGTAAGCTCCGGGCGAGGCCTCCATGGTCCTGCATCATTAATTCAGCACGACTATGTTTACCTCAAGGGATTTGAATGTTCTATGAATGAGTTTCGGTGCTCATAATTATGAAATGGGCTTGTGCTATATCAGATTTTTCTCGTTTCTTCGCCAGGTTATTAAAAATCAAAGATTTGTCGTGATTAAAGGACCCTTTGTCAAAATTCTGTTAGTAGTTAAAGCAGGTCAGCACACTGTTTACCTGCTTAAAGTGTGTGCTTACGGTATATTCAGGCGTCAACGTATGTATGTTTTTGATCCATCCAAATTCTCCAATATCCAAACATTCACATTTCTAAGCTTGTAAGATAATTCCCTTTCATCCTGCAAAAGCGTATTAAATACTTAACTATCGTTACTCTTAGTGATCAGATATTGCATATCGATTTGTTAATCTACGTATTTGAAATGTTCAATTTCAACCAATTTTAAAATGTTTCACATTTTCACAAGTGGTGAAAGGATTTCTGTATGAATCATCAACTTTTTGAAGAGCTATTTCCTGTTCGAGAATTTGTCACTTTGTCAGTCTCAATCAATGTTCAATACTCAAATCTTTATTAGCATTCCATATGTTACATAACAGGTGGTACAATTTCTTATATTATAGATACAATATGGACCCGAAAGGGCACAGCTTAAAGAAGTACAAATAACTAAGTAGACGTTACAAAAAATATAATTATATTTTACATCACTTACATCCCTTCTACTAATGTTATACAATATACATGCATATGTATTATTACTGCATACAATATCTTTTAAATAAACGATTGCATTATTGTAGATAAGTAGTGATTTAATAACGATAGAGCATAAATTACCTATTTTTATAAATGACGAATTGATCACTATCATGTAAGATCTAACAATTTGTACATATCTACTCAAGGAACGAAGTATTTTTCGAAATACATGTGTTTTTTTTTTAATTTATCATGCTGAATAGCAGAATCGGTTCAATATCAAATTATTATCTTTTGGTAATATTGAAAATGTAAACTAGGAATAACCAAAAACTAACGAAGTTAATTCTGACAGTCTTAGTATGGGATACTGTGTTTCCCAGTAATATGGGTTGTGGAGGTCAGATAGGCAGTCGCTCCATGTAAAATACGGTATTCAGCTGAATCCGGTAAGACTGGAAGCCGACCCCAACGTAGCTTGGGAAAAGGCAGATGAACCAAAAAGTAATTAAAATGTTTTTCAGGGTTGCCTTTTGAAGTCGGTGAAAATATCTTTTATATTTACATGCTATCCCAACGCATAGATGTCCTTCTTCTATTTTGGAAATCCACGGGAGGATCTTCAGTCTATTCTCAATACCACACGGTTATTACTAATATTAGAATTAGAACATAAAATAGTTTATTATTGTAGAGCTACAGAATCGGTATCAGCTGATTAAATTGTTATCGCGCTACCCGTTACTCAAGCCGAGTATTATCTGATAATTATCAATAACACGTTTTACTTGCACGCTTTCATTTGATTTTATACACTTTATTTCTAATACTGTTTCAATATTTTTGTGATGGATTTACTGTTTAATGAAGTTAAGTAGAGATTTTTGCGAGACTGCAGTCGATGTTGTGCCTCAAAAGAGATTATGCTCAATATTGGTCAATTGATAATGATGCTTAATTTTACTACTAAGTCAGTCTTTGTAAGCTTGCAAGTGTGTCAATATAATAATATAGCTTTAGGTAAAAATGAGTCGCTGAATTTTTACAAATTGTAAGAAAACAGTTTTAGAGTAGTCTCTTATTTACGCTTTTGGTTACACGCAAACAAATCTTATTTCAAAAATTCAGATAATTATTTACATTTCCGAGGTCTCGATGAGAACGTAAAAAATAACGAAGGTGTTAAAACTTTTTTATTGCCAGCTATTTAAAGCGTTGTGAAACTCATTGCCTAAACTCGTAAATTCATAGAGACGAATTTTGTATTCCTATCTTTATTATCTCTGCCTGATAAGATATAGCAGGCCGATATAAACATGTTAATTAAATAATTTACCCGACATAATCTGAATAGTATGTTATAGCGCCTGTCAATACAAACCTTGATTAAATTCCTCCAGCTTAATGCTATTTAGTTCATTACTAATTAGATTTTTGTGACATTTAATGAAGCCATACCATAAGTTTACAGTCTCAATTAATTAAATTCTTATGGGATTTAACTCGATAACAAAATAACGACATTGTTTCAACAGTAATGGAATTTTCTAACACGGAACATAGAGCTGGAATAAAACTATTCCGTTGATTAGTTTTCCGGACGTTAAACTTTGACCGCGTTTCGCAAACAATATGTGATACGAAAATAGGCCATAGCTTCTGTTAAAATAATTACTCCACATCACTATTGTGCCATGCGCCATTAATGCTAGCTGACCTGGTATATTGATTAAATTTAACTAGCGTAAGGTTTTATAATTAAACACAAACGCTTATTCTACGTTTCGTATATTGCAAGCTCCAGAATTTGCAATAGAAGATTCGCCTTGCTCTCATTTTATGAAGTAACATCAATGTCAAGTTAGTATTAGATAAGAATGATAAAACACGAAACTGCTAAAAGATTATAAAACAGCCAGATATATAAACATTGTGCAAAGATGAAAAGTAGTTTTATATCGCTTCAAGAAATTTTAACAGGCTTGTGCAATCGATGTAATATCGTTGTTCAACATTTACTGGGATTTGGGAAAGCGCCATTTTATAAATTCTTTTTCTGAACTTTGTGTCCGAAATTTCGAATGCGGCAGGCGGCAAAAGGCCGTTCGATTTTTTAAATGTAGTAAAGTTAGCAGTTCCGAGCCGGTTCATCATGCACATATAAGGCAAAGTGAGTTGCAAATACAAAATACTTTACCAGATGTCCAACGAGTAGGCGATTTTTATTAAACTGGTTTCACGTATTTACATAATTCGGTTATAGTGCCAAATACTTCACCAAAAATTGAGTATAATGTGATGCAATACGAGACATTTATTGATACTTTCTTTGGCACGATAGGTTTCTATACTTAAGGTGACATAACTTAAGGTTATGGATGATCTGATGATTAATTGGTGAATTAATTCAGAAAATTATAGAGGCTACGCTAATTTATGAGCTTATATCGAAAGTTTTTTTTTCTAAATAATTTGTCTTAAATTACAAATTGGTGTTATAAAGCGAAAGTTACGATGTTTGGTTGGGTTTGGGCATAATAATGTGTGTTACTTAATAATGTCGCAACATGGCTTTGCGTGAAATACCGGTACACAACAGAAAGAATCTCTAATTAGCACATGACGTCCAACAATGAATGTTTAATTTAATTTTTCTCTGAAGTAAGAATTAGCTTACCTTTATCCAGTAAATGCTAAAGACAATGGCAAAGAGATTTCTATTGAATGATAAAAAGCCTTTTTAAACCACTCAGGACGCCGAGATAATTCTATTTGTATTTCTTTGAGCCGTTCTGAAAAAGAATATCTTTTTGCGAATGCTCTTGGAATTTTATAGCTTTAAAGATATGTTTATATAAAAAACCGCAAGATATAGTACAGATAGTAATATTAGTCATTACAAGTTGTAGTCATGTTGCTTGGCCGTGAATATTAATGAACTGTGATTGTGAATCACAAGATTGTATTTACATTTGTCCGTCACTTATTTACGGACGTCGGAAGTTGGAAATCAATGTTTTTGACTCATTGCTTTTCTCTTTTTCCTGTCTTGTTTCCGATTCTCTGATGGTCACCGGAATGGGTTGTTAGATTTGCTTCCCTTACCCCCGCTTTTGAAATGAAGAATTTAAATCTGTTTTCAAATCAACGGATCACGACTGATTGTTTGACTAAGAGACAAACAACCAATCACAGCGTTTAAAATAAGATTTGACAGATGACGAAGTAATTTTTGTGGTGATGAACGTTTCAGAAAGCGGTTATTAGTAATTCTCTTCTTATATTTTCAATCCTTTTCCCAATGGACCCAACACAACCTTCGCCTTCCATTTTACCTATAACATTTCTACGTTTGCAGATAAAGAACATCAATCATTTGTTGTTTATTTGCATTAAATAGGTCGCGCATTGTTTACTAAAGTATTTACACGTTACGTAAATATTGCTGTTTATTTTTCTATTTATAAATGTTGAAGTTACCTGCTGTAATGTATTCAGTTATTTCTGTTCGTGAACAGTTATAGCCAATGCCATTGCTCTAGTTATTTTGATTGTTGTAATTATGAACTACATTTTATAATTAACATTGAATAATTTGGACTCCTTATTGATGACCTCGTAATTTCTCCTAGTTTTATCTTTTTGAACTAAAAACTAAAAGCCCGATGAGTAGTTAAATATAATCCCACGTTTTAGTTTTCTATATTGTAAATGGAAAATATGTTAATGACGTCGACGACTGTGATTTATAGCGTTGATATGACCACTCTTAAAGTGCACATACTCATCAAGTGTATGTGTCCTGACTTGTGGTGTCATAAAGATACTTTCTTTCATTAAAATCGGTTTCTATCCATGAGCAATGCATGTTACATGGAATAGGTAATATGATGCATAGAATCTGTACTTCATAAACTGCCTTGTTGGCCTAGTGGTGCTAAGCGCGACTGCTACGCTAGAGGGCTTGGGTTCGATTTCCAAGTCGACCAAGGTGTTATTGGGTTTTTCTATTTAATTCTCAGTAGCAGGTCGGAGTTTGAATTTGTGCCCGGTTAGTGGCAATAGGCTCGCCTCCTATTAAATGGAACCTAAACATATCGGCGAACTGTGTGTGTACATTGATACACCTCTGCTTACCCCTTCGGGGATACAGGCGTGATGATATGTTATGAATCTGTATTTCCAAATTTTACGCTCATGTTTTTCCGCACAGGTTTATTTTCATTTATAAAGTGGCTTTAATTTGCTTATAAACAATGAGAATAATGAGACCCTCCCAGTCGTCATAATACGTAATACTTTCTCTAAATGTGAATGATACTCTTACTATATGACAGTAGTAATTATATAATTAAACAGTAGTGGTTTGCGGCTTATAATGTAAACAGTCATTGACCTGAACAATGTCGCATTCTTAAGTAAAATGTCCTGTACTGTTAAAATTATACTTATTTCATTTTAGTCCATTAATTTTTTCTTCGTGTCTGTAATTACATAGGGGTGACTAACTTGGCCGGTATAACCCTTAAACCATTAGTACTGTAGGGGTTGCACGGTTTTATTTAATACTTGGTTATTAACTATATTAAGTTTCCTTTTTCCTGTATAATTTTAAGTCTGACTCGCGCGCCAAAAATAAAGGAAAATAAATAATGTTGCGACGAAATATATAGCCAATTGTGTTATTTTTGAAGTGTATCGGTTTGGTATACGGCTAGCTATTAAACATACACATGAAAACAGGTCTCACTCCGTCTAATATTAGGCAGTAGACGTAATAAAGCACTTAGGTCAGTATCGTTGACACCCACAGCGCCTCCAAATGCGATCGTACATAATCAGGTGTCTACATTATCAGAGTGGGTCAGATTGGGTAAAGCCGTTGCATAACTTACCAGCTAGTGTGGCAGTGTGGCCGGCTCACCTTGTTCTTCCAAATGCTCCCGATCATCGGTGAAGGTTATTTTCGCTTTTTGATACAGTTTTTCAATGGCGATATTGTACTAGAAGTACTTTGTATAGTTTCTGTTGTCAATATGGTGACATGATAGAGATTATATGGTAGATATGGTAGAGAGTCCATAAGAATGGTCCATATCTTAGGCAATGACATGAAGCAATAATTCGCGAAGTATTCGCGAGGGCGTCATAAGAGGTCAGGTCTTAGGTTATGCGGCGTCAAACAGTTAAAAAAAGGGTTTGAACTTTTCTATTCATTTATTTAGTTACAGAGTAATTCCTATTTATTAGTTTTCAATGAAAACCTTATGTCCTCAGATATAACAACTGAGTGTTTGTGTTTATTCTCCGATCCATCTCAGTAATTCAAGCGTAATTAGCTCGTATGGAACTTCTCAGTTCCGCGTATCTGGGCAATGGTCACAGGTGATGTGATTCAACACAAGGGCGTTGTATAACCACAGTTTAACTTGTACACCGTGTCAACAAGGAATCATTTGAGTCATCAGTCCTCAGTGACTCATTAGATAGGTGGTGGCGCGATGATTCACCGGATAATGTGTCTTGTGGCGTTGTGATAGGATTTTTAATTAGTTGCAGAGTAAGGTCGGGTTTGGTTCGACTGCGAGCGAACTAAGCTATTTATGGCTTGATGAATGAATTATTTGGATTTTCTTCCTTGTTAAGTATAATACGGATATCCCCAAGTTCTAGTATTATGGACACGACATTCGGTCTATTTTAAGAAGCATTGTGGATTTTATGACACAGGTATATATTTCTATGTACTCCAAAAATATGTTTTGAATGCAACAAAAAACTTAGACGTTCACTACACCTTATAAGCATAAATTAGGTTTAGATCATGTCATACGAATTAAGATGTTTGTAATATTAGCAATTTATGTTAAAAACCAGGTAAATTTTATATAAATTACCAAGTAAATGTCCTTTTATCAGGAGGAAAATTGATATAGAAATAATAAAAAAGCACGCGTTATAGATAACATATTTAGCTCCACGAGCATTTGGACTAAAATCAATAGCATCCTTATAGCGTGGTTCTACGTTGGTTTTCTTTGAAGAGGATGCTTGGTTTGTTGGTTATCCAATTTTACTAAGATTGGCTCATTCTTAGAGTGTCGCAGGGAGCGAGCGTGCCGATCAATGCTCGCGCCTTCTCTCTATGGGAAAAGGCCTGTGCCCAGCAGTGGAACGTTCATAGATTGGATTTTTATTATTATTTCTGCGTGGGCTCCAAGTTCGCTTGCTGACTGAACCCAACCTCTACATTTACGTAGGTTTTGTCGGGCGGACACTTTCGCAACAGCTGACTCACTGATAACAATTATATCAGTGCATTGTTTATTTACAATCGTAATTGCTCATAATCGATTGCTAAGAGATGGCCATTGCAATAACTTGGCTAACGTTTCCGCGTCCGTATTCATAGTTAGCAAGTTTATTAGCTAAGGCTATGTATTTCTCGTTTAATTAATACCGGTTATGAATCAGTTTTAGATATGACGTATGATTTTATCTCACACGTGTTCTTGTTACAAAATTTTTCAAACTTAATTCGTTTTCCGTTTATAATTTTCACTGCAATAACGGTCCCAAAAGTCAAAAGACCAGTTTTGTTTAAACATACTGGTTTTTAAAACCCATATAAATGCTTTCTTAATTTAAGACCACTGACTGCGCTCAGACTGCAAGAAAAAGCTGAGACGACGTCTGGTTTTTTGTCTGAAATACCCGCAGTGAGCAGTCGTGGTAATTCATGCGAGTACATTCTCTGTTTGCTTTTGTCCTGCAATACGACGATTACAGGTTTTCCGATCCTAAGGACCAACAAGGACAATTTGATTGCTACATAAATGTTTTGGGAGACCACCGGAGAACTATCCACCAAACTATTTTGACAATTAAACGATCTATTGTATGGACAGTTTTTTTGTCATTGTGGTTGCGCGGCAGCACTTTGATTGTATAACGACTGATGGTATCGTTAGGGCCATGTAGAGGCATAAGTTATTGTTCAAAGCTCGTGCCTACATTCGCAGTGTTTTTGGCTCTCGGCCAACGTGCGTCATAAAGGAACTTATGTTTAAATGCTTTTGGAGGCTGTGAAACTAGATGAGAGAATATTATAGATTGGGAAAATAGTCTCCTTGAACGATTGTAGTAGACAATACCTAATACCTTAAAGCGGAAATCTATAAATATATGAATTATACTTGTCTCAATGACACTATTGACTCTACACAATTATTACTAAAGAACAACTACATAACCACGATTAAAATATTCGTCTTGCTTACTAACTTAAACCTAATGATATATTTCAACATTAAATACTTTGAGAAAGTCAAGGAAGGCGCTCCAGCTAAAATACGGTATTCAGCTGAATCCGGTAAGACTGGTAGCCGACCCCAAAATAGTTGGGAAAAAGGCTCGGGAGATGACTTTGAGAAAGTAAATAATAGAAAAATAATAAGTTAAAATGTTTTGATTCCTATAGACGTTATAGGAATTAAAAGAGTTGTTTACATATCTTTATTATTCAAACAAATAAATGTAATTTATCATTGTTCCAGAGTTCATCGGACTCCGTACTGACGACCAACTCGATCCTGGACCGCATCAGCAACCTGCAGCAGCAGACGTCGGAGCAGACCATCACCACGCATGTCGCGTCCACGCTGCACCGGAACAAGAGCTCGCTGCACTCCACCGGACAGGGTGCGCTCGGTAAACAACACTCATAACATAACACTAATGATTGACAGATATAGGGAGACATCAATTCATTGGTAACGAAACAATCAGCATAAGCGTCTTCCTTCAATTTAATCAGTAAATACTGAAATGCATGAGTAGACACACCCGATAATACACGTATGATAGGATTTTCACTGCACTCTACAAATACTTCGCTTAAGGTATCAATATCCCTTTATGACAGTTCAAAAATGATCTATTTTTATTTCGAAATATAACCACTTTTACGGATTTTATTGCGGTTTGTATTAAGATTTTAGGTCCCGACGCGGACGTTTCGACACCTGTACAGGTATCATGGTCCCTAACAGACACCTCGAGATCTTAATAAAAATAGTTGTATTTCAATGTCTAACATTCACGTAAACTTCAGACAAAGAAACACTAATGATTGAAAGAGATTGAAAGAGATTGAGAAACACTAATGATCGGTGGAGGATTTAGGCAAATGCTGATGACGAAGGATGAAAACACTTTGTGCCTACCACGATTGTTCGGGGATAGGTGAACTCAAACTAACTAAACTACGGAGATACCTAAAAGCAGCCTCATTTCTTCTAAGAGTGTCGATCAATTAGACCAGTAATCAGCCACGCATACGGTATTGGGGTTTTGTCTAGTACTATAATTCCTAGTTCACTTTTAATTTATGTAAAATATACACACAATGTGGGCATAAACAGACAGTCCAGATATTTAAGGCGGGTGATTGGTAAAGCTTGGGTATTACTGATGGGTTATTTATGGTATTACCTAACCGATTGCAGATTCATGCATGTTTCATATTAAAATTAGTCAGACAGGGAAGGAAAGCAAAATTCCAGTTAACATTAACATTACCATAATTATGCACATGAAATAGTCAAATATCTTTAAAAATAAAAACTTGTTTTGCGTCACTAATGTACGTAAATTGTCAACAACACCTATCAATTTTAATTAAACGATTAATTACAGGGTTCCAATTTCAATCTTATTATGATTTAATAAGTTATTTTTCCTCTTTATACAAAATTAACTCGTAAATAGGTAATATAATCTATACGTTAAATTACCATTTTCAAACGAATATGCATTTATGGTGTAAATGTGGTCAGGTAATATGTTTACATGGTTTAGGGAAATTCTAATAAATTGATTAGTATTATGTTTACTGAATAAAATGTAATCTAGTTTATAACTGTACTTCGACTAGTGCCTAAACAAAAACAAAGTGACAATGTTGTAAAAGGGCAATTTTAAAATCTTACATGCATTAAGCAGCCAGCCTTGGTATTCTGCAGGAAATGCAGTTTTTGTAGGCTACCTACCTACAAGAACTGCCTAGGTTATTTAGAGAAAGAGGACAAAAAATTGCCAAAGATTAAATATAAAGAATAGCCACACATGTAAAGTCAAGTCGACAGAAAAACAAAAATAGTTTCGTAAAAATTGTCTTGATGTTGATATTTATCTCCTCAGTCTATTAATTGTCGTTGATTAAATTAGTTAGGCGATTGGCAATTGATTAAGCGAGCCAGTAGGAGTAGTTTAAGATTTCATTCATCACCTTAATAAATTGAAGTTGCTGATTCATTAAGATTCAGATCATTGAGATCAACTACATTATCACCGCCTGCTCGACTTTAAACCTAACATTTCGGAAGATTTTACAATCATTTCAATCACACTCACAAAGCGCTGAGGCTCAAAACAAACTTTCGCGTTCACAAATAATCTCCATACTGTGCTAGATTCACTCAGTGCCACTATTTTTAAAGGCTTTTTTTTTACTTGTATCTCCAGGTGGCAGCATGACCTCACTATCGTCCGCCCCGCCAACGCCCACACCATCATCATCCCTCTCGACGTCAGACCTGTGCGAGCGGCCGGCGCGCATCAGCCACGGCAAGCCCAACCTGGCGCCGAAGCCGCCCGTCATGGCTCCGCCGCCGCCCAACGATACCAGGCCTTCGCCCCCGCCGAAGAAGCTCATCACTAATGGCAAGATCGCTGCTAGAGCGCAGAGTATGAGGGTGCCTAGGTAAGCTATAGATAACGCGTCAAAGATACTGATGATGGGTCTCTAACCCGCATTGGTAATTTTGGGATAATAAGACAAAAATCTATCTTATTTGAAAGTACGAAAACGCGTACGAAGAAGGCTATCAAGAATATTAACATATTGATTCTTTAACACGGAATCGATTTTGCTATGTAACTGTAAAATACAATTGAATATTTACTCAATATTGTATACCTAACTCACTATTGCTTAATATTTATTACAGCCAGTTCAAAGCTTATAGCAGTTACTCATCTTTCTGTTCCTTCCTTCAGGTCACCACCAGCGTCACCATCGTCGCCACAGACGGGAGGCTCGCGGCCTTTCAACTTGCCGCCCGCTCCCAACAACCCACCTATTGGTACTAAGAATCCCGCCTCACATTTCGGTAAGAAGCAATTAATATTAAGATATTTTTAATATGTTAAACACGTTTAGAATAAATGCACCTTTTTAGCTTCAGTTTCAAATAACTGCAAAATATTATTTATTTTTGGTCTTATTGTGCCTCGAATACAAGAGACCAATTATTTCTTGGAGACTAAAAACGTTTATACCAATAGTTGCAAAAATACATAAGTTGGAAGATATCTAACGGTCTTCGTGTTTTGAACACTTAGATTCTAACAGTATTTACAATGTGTAATATTTGTGTGCAGGCACGCTGCGAGCCCCGCGCGGGCTGCGCCCCCCGGGCGTGTGCCCCCCGCCGCCCCCCAGCGTGTGCCCCCCGCCGCCGCCCGGCGCGCCCCCGCCGCCGCCCGCGCGCCACGCGCAGCAGCCGCCGCCGCCGCCACCGCCGCATCACCGACAGTCGGTATGTACACTACCATCGATTTATTGATGGTCGCTGTTCTTGAGGTTACCAACATTACCATTAGCACTACCAAAATGAGGAACCTTTTTGATTCATCTGATAGAATCTGTAAAAAATGTAATAAATCCTTGACCAACACGGTACGTCTGATAAGGTAGCCTAATGTAATAAAGGTGCTTCGAACTTTATTCCCTTTTAGATAATAAGTCGCTGTTTAGATGGATCATCATATCCCGAGCCTTTTCCCAACTATGTTGGGGCTGACTACTAGTTTTACCAGATTCAGCTGAATACCGGATTTTACATGGAGCGACTGCCTATATGACCTCCACAACCCATTTACCTGGGGAACACAGTATCCCATAATAAGACTTGTTTTCAGAATTGACTTAACGAGTGCCAAAGTTCAACGTATGACAGTCAGGCCCTACGGCTTAACGTGCTATTCAAAGCACGGAAAGGTCTCGGATATTTAGATGGATATAAAATAATTTGAAATTTGACACTCATTAACATCCATACAATAAAGTTAACTAACACATCGCTGTAATTTCCAGAGCATAAACGGCGACGAGGGCATAGCCCCGCTGCCGCCTGTCCGCGGCTCGTCCATGCGCTCGCTGGACCTGGAGGCGCGCTTCGCGGAGCTGTTCCACCCGCCCGAGTACTTCCCCGAGCCCGACCAGTTCCGCCGCATCGCCAAGGGCTACAGCAGCGCCACCGTCGCCGGTAAGTACGCCTAAACCAGACTACGTGGCGACCTTGCAAACACAATGTCGAGGAAAACTCTCTTTCATCGATGAATGACGAACTTTGTAGTTTTATGTGAAAGTAATATTGAACTTTTCGTAGTATCTTGATTAAATGTAGTTGCACTTAGCAATGGATACTGAAACAAGAAATGATAGATCAAATACATGATGAGTACAAAATGGTGCCGTCCGCTCCATTTGACTTTGAAAAGTTTTACTGCTAGTAAAACGCGATCAAATCACATTAAGAATGGTAGAGTTTATTCTGTACACTTGAATGTGACTGACATTACCAGTCTGGTAAGTAAAGTTTTATATCAAGTACTGATAAAGTACGATTAAATTTATCATCATGACAGTAACATAATGGTTACAAATAAGAAAAAAGGGGTGTAACTCCTAATAAGCATCGATATTTCCTATCGAATATCGATAAACTTGAAAACAAAGATTACAAATACTATCGATATCCATTTCTTAGACATAAAAAGAGCAAAACGCACAAGCATGCTCTACTTAGTCAGATAATTAACTTAGTTCTAGAAATTTAGTTTTATGATTAAGTGCAATAGGTACAAGTCAAAATTTGACACGCATAATATCTAAGTAAAATTACTTTAGTCATGGAGATAATTTTTTATGCAATATTACTTCGTCTTGGAGTTTAAATTGTTATATTATAATAAAGTATTATTTTTGTTATTGTAATGTATCGTTACGTGCATGACCGCATGAAGTTTTGGTTAAGTGTCTTTGTGGAGACTGAAATTCGATTTAAAGATAGCGCGCTGTTGTACATTTTACAGAGTTGATACTCTGGTTAAATATATGAATCATTTTTCTCACACAATATGTAATTCCCTGGTCTTTAATCAGCTATAGTGAATTATCTACAAAATAAAGTAATATGGAATATGTTTTACGTGAGACAAATAGAGAAACAATACTGTTAAAATGTACAAATTCGCGCTTAATATTTATTTGTACTGAACTATACTTTGCTAGGCACTGCACATAGTAGTATAGACTATAGTGATAATCTATGCTTAAATATCAACTTATGTTATCTAAATTGTTTTTTTTTTAGTACATTTATTTGAGTATAAAGTACAGTGATTATATTTCCAAAAATTTCGCATTTAATTTGTCATTCCCTTCAGTCGGCGTTGTTATATTGGTTGTAGTTTTAATGCAATATTTCAGAGTCATGGTCACGGACATTCTACATTAAATTAATAGTGGCCCATGTTACTAACAAATGAGTGTTATTATTCAATTAAAATACTGACTGACAGTTAAAGCGTATGGTTGACGTGATTCAAAATATTTAATTTAGTCGTTCATGAAACTATCACGGGAATCTGGAAGAAAAGCAAACGGCACATTCAAAATAATTCTGTCTATGTGTAGACTAGAATATCACGTGCACATCACTACTAGTTTCAAAAACAAAAAAAATGTGGGTAACTATGTTTTATGTGGGATTTAGACACTGAGCACAAGTATATCGTAGATTGATAAACCGGTGTACGGATGATCGTCCCGATAAATTATGAACAATCTGTGTTAACAAAAAGATTTAATACTGAATAATATGAAATAATTACTTAAATTGCCACAGATTGTACATAATGCACTTGAGTCAGTATTTTGATTTCCAACACTCCACATACCAATGCAAATTCATTATTTCAATATCACTTATCGTTAAAATCATTCGATTATACCAAATTATAGTTTCATTTTATATAAGCGTCTTATTTTTATATACTGAGCGTTTTGTTCATTATTTAGTTATTATTATCGATAGGACTTTTACCAATGTATCGCGTTGAGTCATTAAGATTATTTATATGTAATTATATTTTATTACGATAATTTAGTTTATGTATTTAAAGAATCGGTTGTTTTGATTCGTATAACTTGTGAATTGCTCGGACGTTATAAATAGCAATACAGAAGGTTATGTAGACGGAGATATGAACTATGTTGTGATTTCTTTTTTAATATAGTGAGGTGCCATTACTGCAGATTTTTATGCTATTATTGTACCTGTAACGCTTCATGCCCATATTATTTCACTTTTACTTAAAGCTGCTCAGTAAATTGCTTAACTGCCAGTAACTGGATTTTCAAAGTATATTTTTTTAATAAAACGCTTTTTGTTGTATACTTCAATTTTTTTTTAAAGATCTATATGCACCTTTTTGTCAGTATCGTTGCCTATTCATAGCAGTTAAGAAATTTAGTGAATGGGCCAACAATTACGCTTTCATGTATTGAAACGCAACCGGTATTGTGATAGTGATGTGTACGACGCTCATATTATTTATAATATTATTTTTTTGGATAATAAAAGAGTAATCCTACCAATTAGTTGTCGTGAATTTTATTGTCCTAACATAATTGTCGTAGATGCTTGTTTGTGTTTGTCTGTACGTATAGTATTTCTATGTAGATAACATTTGCTGTAGTTAATTATTTTTCTTTTCTCTTATGACAAACGACAGACAATAATAACTTAAAAAAAAATGTTTCCTGTAGTTACGATGTTTACAATTATTTTTCAGATTACAGGTTTTTAAACTTGAATTTTGATAATGTTGCTGTATAATATAATATCTATTAGTTATGATGTTGTGAAGTAGATAATTTACTACTGACTTTAGCTACATATATGTTCTTCTTATTTCTATTGCTATGATGGACAATCCCATACAATATCTTACAGTAAATAAACAAACACTCGGATATAGGCGATAGAACTTTTGGTCTATAGGGTTTATTCGAATTAGGAGGTATTTTAAAATGTTATTTATTTTAATTGGTTTATTTAAAAACATAATATCATTCACGTGAGGTAGATAACTTTATTTTTAAAGTATTTTCTGGTGAAAATCTATAGTATTGTTGTGGTCTACAACTGCATGTCACGTGGGTAAGTTCCTAATTGTTATTTCAAGCACGTTTTCATTTTACGTATCTTTAGTAATTAACCCTGCATGATGCATCTGCATGATCATAATACACCACTAATATCAATACATAAGACGGTTATACTTGAAAGTGTCGTATATAGTATCAAAATTATTGTCTAAATTGATGTATATTTTTTGAATAATATTGACCAACGACTAGATATGCCCTTTTAGAGTTATTAATTAATTGTTAGCATTTATTCTACTCTATGGGACACTTCTTCGAATCATACCGAACACACTGCATGAACAACGAAATTGGAGAGGGTCAATTAACCAAATTAAACAGACGTTTGTCATATTGTATGATTCTAGTTATTTCTAAACTGTGTAGATTGAGAATACGCAATATTAAAATGCGTGCAATGATCTAATAAATGTGGCTACCACTGCCTTTGTTGCGAACATAATAATTAATAACATTTTGTATGATACACTTGAATTTACCATCTGTTTTCTCGGGAATGAGATGTCTCTAGAAACTGTCACTGCCATAATATTTAACCTAGAACTTACCTCATACCGAATTAGTAACTTACATGAGTATCCGGGTTCACGTAGCTAAGTGCTAGTTACTATCTTTGTCTAGACTCTCAAAACTGTCTGTATAACGATCGAGAATGCCCGAGAGAGCAGATGACTTCATCGTTTCTTGTATGGTATTGTTTCTTATGTGTTGTGTGTGGTGGGCAGTGAGCAAGGCGCAGGCGCCGCCGCCGCCGCTGTCCGTGCCGCTGGAGGGCTGGAGCGGCACGTCCAGCGCCTGCTAGCGAGGCCGGGGGGCGGCCGCCCCGCCCCCCGCGCGCCCGCCCGCCCCCGCCGCGCCCCCGCCCGCGCCCGCCGCACCCCCGCCCGGCCCCGCCATGCCGGCGCCCGCGCGTGCCCTGTTCTCCGCGGCGCACGCCCTGCTGGGCCCCGCACTGCTCGGGCCCGCGCACTCGCTCGCCGCCGCCGCTCCCCCCGCCGCGCCCACACAGCCTGCACAGTCTACACAGCCCGCGCCTCCCGTCAACCTCGACGAGCTGCCTATCGACAGCCTCACTATGCCCACCGAAGACGTCAGCGACTTGAAGGACGTGTTCGACGCTATCAACAGACTCTGCGAGACCATGAGGACTTCCACTTACGATGAGCCCGACCCCGAGGACGAGCCGGCTGTCGAAGGTGACGACGAAATTATTGATACTATTAGTAGCAACGCGGTAAGTATAGCTGAGACCATCAGCATGACAGATGTAGAGCTAGTAGACGCGGTGCAACTTGTGGAGTGTGAGGCCGAGCTCGTGAGCCCCGCCGAGGTCTCCATCCGGACCATAGAAGCGTATCGGGCCGAGCGCTGGAGCGATGCGCTCGTGTCTCCGCCCAACGATGAGACGGACACGTTACCTTCTGACACTGAACCTGCCGCGGTGACCTGCGAGCCCGCTAGCGAAATGTATTACACGGCATCCTCTGAGGTGTCATTGATATCCGATGTGGAACTGCCCGAACGGCCGCCTGTGGGCGAAGACGCCGTGTTCGACGATAAAGAAGAGAAGAAAGAGTGCGTGATAGCGGGCCACGTGGCCGCCATGCGCGAGAGGTACGAGTCCATGACGCGCACCAACACGCCCTGCTCCGACCTCGACGCGCGGAACATTACCCCCTCGCCTGACCTGCTCGGGTAGACTCGCATGATGATATTATCGAGAATTCAGTAATTAAATTAAAAAAAAAACGCGTCGGTTACCTTCCATTTACGTGGTTGTTAAGAATTTAGTTTGTCAAAAATTCTGAGTCTGATTGGTCGGCAGTAAGCATCGCCTATAGTCGAATTAAAGTAACTGCGGTATTTTCTATAATGTAAGATAACAGTCACAATAGGAGTTAGTAATAACAACTTACGTAACAGCCACTCGGCCTCTAGTTGCTATTGGTGCTTGGGGAAGCTGAGTGCAGGTACCTACGTACGATTCGCCAAATCCATCGTAACTATAAGATCTGTGACTGGATAACGTTTATAACCTCTTAGTAAAAGTAATCAGTATTCGTTTCGTATTCGATCGTTACTAGTCCACTTTAAATATTTATGAACACACTAATAAAATTGTAATAGACCGAGCGTGCCAAAAGGTGTGTTCGCACGTAGCTGAAGGGTTGTGATTTATTTTTCTTAGCCTGGTGAGGTCGCAATTATAACAAACAGTTACATATCGAAATGGATCGGTTGTTTAGTTGTAGGATGTACGTAGCCTTATGTAAGGGCAATTTATTATTATCGTAGGACCTCAATATTTGCGGGCTAGAGGGCCGCTAGAAGTATAATCGACATTTTGAAACATTCTCGTAATCTACACTATTCGGTTACATTTATTGTGACTTTGGAACGCTCAAATTTTGTAGTTTTGTATTAATTATTAAACTTGCAGTGAATTGTACTTGTTTTGTCAGACCAAGTAGCTAATAACGTGCTTAGCTTAGATGTTATAAAAACAGATAATTATTACAATCAATGCCACTTATAAATTACACAATTGACAGAGGGTGTTTACAGATCAGATTGCGTTTAATGTTGCCATAAAATAGATGTTAAGTATTTGTTGTGAAATTATTTTAATAATAGCTACATCTGTTTATTTGAAAATTAATGTTGTGAATTATTTACAAAAATATTTATTTGGGTTGAACGAATTGTTTAATGGTGATACTAGTTAAATGCAATAATTGTATTATGTACTTTATATTATTAAGCCTGTTGTAATTCATGTATTTAGGATATGGTATTCATATTTTCGTCTGGCAAGTTAGCAAATAGTTGTCTTGTATAAATGTGTTATGTGTACAGACGAGACCTTTTATTATACTTCAATATACAGCTTTATTAATAAGAAACGTTGTATTTATTTAATGATAACCAGATAAAGCAGAGTGTGAGGTATGCACAAACTGGACTTTTTATATAAGTAGGAGTTACTGAAAGCGTTTTTAGAATAATACACCTAATAATGAGGGGGATACAGTCGGGGAATACCGGATAAAGGGTGGCTCTTAGCAGTAGCAATGTAATAATATGTCTGAGCAGGACGTGCTCTTCTTGTTTGTTTTCTCGTCTTAGACCGCAAACAAGCCTCAGGTATTGTCAGATGAGTTTCGATGTTTGGAAGGTGAAGCGCGTATTTATTGACTATATTAGTATTAAAAAAGCACTTATGAGCAAAAATAGATGCTATATATTCACCCGGAACTTGGGGTAAATGGGGATGAAAATAGGGCCAGTAGAGAAATTCGCTAGGGCTGGCACTACTTAATTAATAGTAATAATCAACTTCCACATTAATCTTTTTTAATCCCCATAGTAATAATCATATTTTGTAATTTGGCAAATCAACGGTAAATGCTGTTCCGTGGGTAAACGCGTCATTAATTGACACTTGAAAAAAAAATACTTAAAGTCGATAGGTTATGCCACCATTATGAGACCATACACTTTGAAGTGTTACAGATACCTACATAAAAATAAATCGTACGTGTATCTAAGGATTGAGATCGTGGTTTTGTACTATACCTACCTTAACTATAAAAAATAACCAAAAACTTGCATCGATTAAACTTTTTTTAAATAAATTAATATCATGAATTATATACCAAATTCTTGCCTACACATATAAAAAAGAATGTTATAACTACTTAGTGAAAACCCTACAAACTTGTACCAATTTATATTTAGTCGTTTCTATTCAACATAATCTCATCCCAATTGACTGACCGCTCTTTCGTTCTTATTCATATCTAGGACGTCCCCATTCACAAAAACAGATTCTACATATTGTATTTCTTATTTACCAAAAAACAATATTAACAACTGAGACGTCTTACCTTCAAAATATTTGATGGCCCAAACACTAAAGAACGTTTTTAAATCACAGTCGTTTTCTATTATTATCAAATAAATTAAAGAGGGCAAAGTTTCAACCACTCTTACCGCCACAAGAAGTTATTTACAAATGCGATTTTTTAACAGTCCAGTTAGCAGCTGTCATATATATTCAGTGTTGCCATAAGAACTTTCAATGTTCTACTAATATGCCACAAAAATGGAAGAAGTTAGAATTAATTTCGAGTGTCGAAATATTTTCCTGGTTTTATGCCTATTCACCGTATTTTACCGGTATCTGATTGTTGATGGAAAGGTTAGCGTCAGAATGGGTGGTGGTGGTTGCCTATGGAAAGGACTTTGAAAGTATTCAAGAATTTTGCCAAATTGCTACATTTCTTTTTCTGTTCCCTTCAGATTTGTAATATCGAGGTTATAAATTGATATCAGCCGAACTCAAAATTGTTTGATCCCTATTTAAATTATGATAATGATATAGAAAAAAAACTACACTGACAACACTGATATTGTGCCTACACCTATATGGAAACTAATGAATTCAGCATCTACCTATAAATCATGGTTTTCGGGGCAGTTATATACTTACGATTGATCTTCACTCTGGAACTCTTCGAACTTTGTAGATTCAATAGAATAGAGCAATGACCTGATGATGAACACGTTCAGGAGTTGGTGATGTTTGAAAAAAATCCTAGTTACTCGCATTGATAAGTTTTGATGAGTCTACTACAAAATAATATCTATTATTGTACAAATATTTGCAGGGCTTGAACCCGCAATACTTGGCAAAAAGTATATAATTAGTACATGACAAAATTATGTAATAAGTCATCTGTAATTACTGAAAAAGGAAAAATACCAAGGACATCTTTTAATATATTGTAATACTGTACATCTCTCACTCTTTACCAGTGGGCACAACTGGCAATGAAAGAGTTTATTTCGTCAAATCAGAAATAGTCAGTTGGGTTTAGAACTCACCTTTCCGTTTATGAAGTTATTATGATTAAATCAGTATTTACACATTTAATATACAAGTGGTGTCGCTAAGTGTAACAGAATATCTAGTCTACACTTACAACATCAAAATACTCCAAAGCTACTATAACAAGTGTGTATGTAATTAGCCAGAACACTGACCTTTAGTTGATTAATCCATGGTTCTGTTCATGTGTCTTTAGCTTTGGTAAAATTTATGCAATAACAAAAAACATTGAAAATTAACAAAAACTCACAAATTACTGAGTGTATAAAAGCGTCAAAGGGAAATAAAACCAAGATTTCAATCATGTCCAGAGCGTTTATTGCGTAAAATAGTCAAAATTCTACAAGAGTAGGCAAACGTCACAACTTTAATGTGGAAACGCTTAGAGAATCATCAAGGCAGATAACATTTATTTTATTAATTATTCTTACACACATCTCGTAACACCAGAAATTTAATTAAGAACGGAATTCACTACTGTAATCTGGTGTCGACAGTCTATGTGAGAGCTTAGTGGTAAGGTAGGAATATAATGAGTTATGCTAAGGGACAGGGGGCCGCCAATCCAACAACACTCGTTGTGACAGGTAAGTCGTCGCCTGCGGGGCAGGGAACTGCCGGCCCAACCCGGCGAGCCGGGCGACCGCCCATCACCTGTCACCAGCCCGCTTACCTGCGCGTTAGTAGCCCCTCACCGCGTTTAGCAACGAGCCGGGACACACAACCGGGCAAGCGACGTACAGAACGATACTAACAACGAGCGCCTACCTTCGCTCGGGCGGCGGGCTTGGCGCGGAGCTATCGGTAGCGCGGCTGCATGACGGGCAGACTCATGCCGCTCATGCCGCTCGGGAACATCGCGCCCATCGGCATCATGCCGCCCGGCAGCAGCATCCCTGCACACACAAACGCGGGCTCAGCAGGCGGCCGCGGCGCTCGCCCAGCAACAGGGGACCGTGGTCCAACACCGGCGGGCCGGTGTGACTGCTGAACAATCGCCTGTCGCCCGGACCGGCCGGGGCCGCCGTGGCCGCCGGGGCGACGGAGGTGCAGAGTAAGCAAAGGAACACAGGTAGGTAGGATAAATAATTCACATGAAAAATCACACTTTCAAAATACTCGGCGATGTAATAATCGTAATATCCGTAGTTCATGCATGTTTCAGTGTGATCCGAGAATGGTTGCTCGTAGAATCCAATTCAGCCAACGACTATTAACTCTTTCGTATCATGCACATTGTAAAGCGACAAAACTACTGTACGTAAATATAATATTAGTGTACCCACCCGTAAACCGACAAAGTCACATTTTATATGACACTACGAGAAAATCGAGACAGTAATAAGATAAGAGCTACTACAATAAGCAAATCCATTAAGGAATGTGAATAAAATTACCGGCCATTTTCATTCCGATCCTCCGATAGTGCGGATGGCACATCAAAATCACAGTTTAACTCGTTGAAAGTGTTAAGTCTAGGGAATGTGGTACGAGTGGTCCTGTACTAGAGGCGTGGGAGACCGGCCGGCTCGTGTTAGTTGGGTGTTAGGGTGTGAGTATCGGACAAGCGTTACGTGTTCATATTACTGAGACAGACGAGTGTCGTCACCGGCACCGGACCTCCAGTGCTATCGTAATACATAATGCAAGTGGACCCACCGAGCGACAACGACCGCTGACTGCTCTGAAAGCCAAGCACTGAGTGTCTTGTGATGCCTTCGGACATGAGCGAACTAAGTGGAGAGCTGCTCCACGCTCTTAAAACACAAGCGATCATTTTCCTTACACACACAAAACATTAACTAAAGCTAATCATTTCTTAATTAGATCATACATGTTACCGTGGAAAATAGAAAATAAAATCAGTCGAGAAAATGCACTTTATTTTGAGATAAAAACGATTGTGACAAATCCATTTTCCACGTCGTAATATTGTAAACCACACAGTTGTGTATAACAAAACGAAGCAGTCTTTAAAACAAAGATTGATTTACTGTCATCTTATACTAATCTAACGTAAATTATTATCCACTATGAAAAATCACCCACTCTATATTATTCTCATGTTCAATATTAAATGCAAAAATAATATATACTATGTGTGAAATAGTGTTACAATAGCTACAACAACAAGTGAACTGTGTATTGCCAAATTTTAGGTATTATAAAAATATGGACGACTATAGTGAATTATTAATTGGAATGTTATAAAATCCAGTCTTTGAGCTAACATTCAACATTACATAATTTATTTGGATTACATAGTACAAAAAAATTCAACGAGTCTCGGCTTTGGACCATTTCAACATCAAAAATACATCGTTACATTAAATACATATAACTTTATGTTCAATGTGCAACATTAAGATAACGACAATATAATAATTACGAGTTACCTAATACGTTTGATATGTCCTACTACAGTGTCATATCCATACAAATACATCGTAATACTGTTCATTGGGAATCATCTGAAAGGATATCAGAGGTTTAAACACGGACAACATAAGGCCACCGTTCGTAAACAGAACGGCTGTAGTTCAACTGGTCAGTGTATTGGGTGAACTTTGATATGTTCCGTTCAAGAACAGTGTTTCATAAACACTGCAAAACATTTATATAAAAGAGGATTGTAAACATTTCAAGTCTCTAAATAGCATCAAACTTTACAATTCCTCTGAATACAAGGTCATCGGGTGTGCGAAATGCACTAGCGGCCGTCTGCAAACTGCTGTGTAATCAATATTCTGGTGATGGTTATCAAGTTTGAATACTAATTTAAATATAGTTATATAGCCATAGTTACAGAATTGTTTGCTTTTTGTCTATTCCTGGCATATTTTTTACAAGTTTAATAAATGTATCAATTATTTTTTTTTACTACTTGTATTTTATGGCATTAGGATACAAAAAATGAAAATGTTCAAATGAGAAATTGGAAATATGATTTTGTATATTTACTCTCTACGATAGTTCAACATTGTTTATTGAATGATATCAGCAGCAGGTTTGCAGAAGGTTCGCGCGCGCCTAGTACCTCGTGTCGTGTGTGTAGGTGTGTGAGTGTGCGAGGTGGGGCGGGTACTGACCGGGCTGCAGCGGGCGCACGAGGTTGAACTGCGGCATGACGGGCAGCATGGGCACGACGGACGGCATCTGCGCCACGGACACGGGCACGCGCGGCACGAGCTGGCCGCCGCCCGGCACCAGCTGGCCGCCGCCCGGCACCAGGCCGCCGCCGCCCAGCACCGACACCACGCCGCCCATCACGCTGCGCCGCAGCGCCGCGCACTGCTGCTGCCGCGCCGCCGCCACCGCCGCGTTCATGTGCGCCGCCACCTGCAAGCGAACACCCACACGTCACTCCAGTCGCTGCCGCGCTACTCGCACGCTGCTACACGGATACAAACTGAAACTGCGGGACACCACACAGGCACAACAGCCTTCGTGCTTCAATATTTATAATATTTGCTTGTATGGGCTAAGGACTTAGGGGAAATTTCGAACTAAAGTGGTGCCCTTGAACTAGACAGCAAGCAAACCATTTTTTTTTATCAATTTTGCTTCTAGAATCTTCTATCACATGTTATTGAAAGCATGTAATATTATTGTAAATTCCATTTTTATTTCAAGTAATTTTAATCATATTTAATCTAACTAAAAGCACAGCAATCAATCTTAAGTGCTAAACAAATGCTGTTATAAAACAAAAAATGGTTAAAAAAAAGATGGGTTAAAATTATTTACAAAGGACTAAGGCTGACAATATTAAAATAATAACGTAAATTTTCTCTATTAGTGTGAGTTATTATTTTTCAAGTATAGGATATACACAATTTCACTAGAGAAAAGCGTGCTACAACAAGCATACACTAAAACTAAAAACAAAGGACGCAAAATAATAAGTATAGCGGGGTGATGGGTAAGGATCACTCTACGTGGTTCAAACAACGTGTAGAGATAATAAAATACCACTAACCCATACCTCTGCCTGGCTGGTGCTGGGCGTGATGAGCGTGGGCTGCGCGTGGTGGTGGTGGTGGTGGTGCGGCATGGCGGGCGCGGCGTCGGGCTTGGGCTTGGGCCGGTAGCGCGGCGCGCGCGCGCGGATCTCGTCCAGCGACACGTCCTCGGGCGGGTGCACGATCTTGGAGCCGGCGCCGGTGGCCGTCACGAGCGGGCACGCGTTCGCGGCGGGCGGCTTCACGTCGCCGTTCTCCTTCGCCTCTACGCTACTCGACGGCGTCGTCGTCGTCGGCGGCGCGCTTATCGTCGCGTTGCTGTAGTAGGCAGGGTTTGATCCAGATGAGAGAGATCCATATATACTATGATGGGAGTTACAAATGTCATGAAATTGCTGTTGTATAAACATATTAACATACTATTTATCTTAAAAGTAAGGGAGGATAGACATCTTCTGCACGAGTATATTCCTTGCCAGTATCTCATCATTGGTCAACATCTACATCCTGCTTGTGACCTTTTAAATAATAAGCATATTTCAATATTAATCTCCTTTTGCAACGAGAAGTTGCCGAAAGAAGTTATACAAGTTAATAAATTAGTGCATTTCCATTAACCTTTACCAACACAATACAAAAATATTTTTGTTAAATACTCGTCAGAAGTACATATACTTTTTAATAAATAAAATAAGAGAGTAAAATAATATAACTCAGTCGCCGTATACCAATTTACTTCTCCGTCGACTTATAGCCGCAATACCAGTCTAATGATCAAACATTAGCATAACTGTAACTTCTCGCATTACATACAAACGACTGAATTATACGGATTAGTGTAATTCTCGTTCGCGTTTTCAGTAATATAATTTTGAGGACGTTTGTATATTGTCACGAACTCAGACACGACCTATATTTTACTTAAATATTTACATTTTAGTCTACTGTATTAAAATCTAATGAGTATACTTTCATATTGTAATTTTGGCACTTTACGTGGCAAATTCTTTTATAGCCAGTATTAGGTGCCAAAATATTTATTGTCCGAGACAAGTAATTTGTTCTGCATTCTAGGTATAGTTAAATGCGTTTTCTGACGATTTAGTAACAAATACATTATCTGTTTGACTGGCTAGATGGCTTTTTTATTTTGCTCTCTTTTTTATTAATAATTCAACAATTGAAATCTTGCTCTTATACAATAAATGGATGAACATTGTTGATTTAAGGAGTTTCATTTAACATCTTAAATAGGTCAACATTATAACTACACATTACGAATAAGTTCTGTTTAGGTCTAAGTTATACAAAAAATTAATATAATTTTATCATCAACAATTATTGTTAATAAAAAAAGTAAAATTACCAAAGAACATTTTTACAAATTGTACCGAATTCGCACAACTTCTAATTGATATACAAAACGTATTTGATACAATTCAGGTAGCTAACCTTACACCTAAACAAATAATTATTTATTTACACTATCTTAGTAAAATAAAATGTAGGTTACGTACCTATATGCAGGGAACGTCGGTTTACTCGTCGACGTGGGGGGCATACTAGCCGCCGGGAACAGTGGCCTCATTCCCGGCATCATCATTCTAGAAAAAAAAACAAACGTTTCTAATTAGTCTATTTTGTAGGAAAATTACGTTTATTTTTTATGTAATTAAATACAAATAGTAGACTTGATGGAGACTAACCTTAGAGGTTAGGCACACCAGTAGTTGAGTTTGAATCTTGTCAGAGTTTAAAAATAAATGTGGATTACTATTTGTATTTAATCACAAATATTCGCTCCGCATGCGTTAATGCGTAATAAATAATTATGAATTTTTATTAGTGTTAACTGATAATTTAATTGATGTACATTAGGATATCTCCCACTATGAGTATGTTATCACACCCTGTTTCCTGAAAGGGTTAATGTATTGTCTGATTAACTATAAAATAACTAATAATTGTAACTTATTACATTGCAGCATTTAACAAAAAAAATATCACAAACAAAATGATATGTTTCTTATCATTATCCTTGGTATATCTGCAAAAGCCTAGCTGTATTGATAGTATATCTGTGCTCATATAAATGTGAATGAGCATGCGTGTCACCTGGTGTTAAGTGAGCACCGGCCATTGATCACAAGTCACTGACGCAGCAGCTGCTGAAGACAAAAAGTCCTTAAGCAGGAAGTTGGTTTGTATGCCATTCATGAGATACTCCATCGGAAGAATCCGCCTATATACAAGCTTTGGCTATTGGATAATGTATAGCTAAAATTACATTTATAAATAATGATGATGATATCATGTTCGCTAACACTAATCTGTTTTATTTATGTGGGTGGAGTCTGCAAGCCTTTTTAGTTAACAAGTAAAATGAAAAGTTGATGTCATCGCTAATATATTCAAATCATTGATGTTATTTTGTTGTTTGAACAAAAAGGTACTCAATAAACTACATAAATTATGACATGGGTTTTTATTCAGTACTAAGATTGTAAACTATGCATTGGACTATATTAACTGAAGCAAAGAATAACCTGTATAAAAAAATACTACTTGTTCAATCAAGTATAAAAATGCAGAGAATATGATACCCTATTGTAGTTTAATATGATTCATTCATGTGTGACCTTCTTGTAGTGGACCAAGGTAAGCAACTTTACATACTAAGTAGTTTATAGCATGTACCTTAACATTTCAACAATAATAAAAAAAGAAACACCAAATTTTTGTTAAACCCTGACTTTATGCCTCTATGAGGAAATTATCAAATTAAATGAGGTAGAAAAAGATAAATTTTAAGTTAATGAACAAATGAGAACTATATAATAGCTTACCTAGGTGCCTGCATAAACGGAGGCATCATTTGCATTTGCATTGGGTTCGGGTACATCCCCGGTGGGACTGGTCCCATTGGCGTAGGTAATATACCTTGTGTCACTTGTGACGGTCCTGGCCCCAGCTATTGAAGAAAGAAAACAAGCATTAATATCAGACCCTATAGTTGATTATTTGGAAATATAGGTTTTTAAATTCGAGATAATGCATAAATATATTTAGTTTTAATATTTACCAAAGCTGGTGTGGCTTTTTTCTTAGCGGCAGGCTCGTCGTCATCACTGTCTGATCCTTTTCCTCCACCTGTACAAATAACCTATAGTAATATCAAATATGCAACACAACACACATTCACCGACCCTAAGTTGGAACATTTACTCAAACTACACACCTATATACATGTAACACTAGTGTCCCAAGCATAATAATGAAATTGTACATACATCAATCCAAAGACGGTCAGTCGGTGCCCAAATAAAATTGTTTTATACCTGATTTTTGCTTCTCATGCTCCTTCACGTCTTCAGGTGGAATACCTTCCATTCCATAGATTTCTATTTCTATATTTGACCTATTTGGTAATGAATTTGGTACTTTATCTATGGCTTCTTTGTGTACCTGAAATAGATTAAGAAAATAATGACATGCTTTCAAGAAAATAAGAAAACTTTCTTTTATTTACCCACCCAAGTGAATATAGGGAAAGACATTTCGCATAGTACTATTATGGGAACAGAATTGGGCCCGTAAGTCGCGCCAAAATCTCTATAGATATAAGTATGCGAGTTAAAAAAAGCAAGTGCGCGGTGGCCGTGGGCGGGCGCGGTGGATGCCAAAACTATGACACTGACGCACATACCTGCATGCAGTGTATTGACAGACCAGGACCCGTGTACAGTTTCTTGTGACAAATGTGACATTTGAAATGTTTCGCCTTTTGATGTTGGATCAGAATCTTTTCGTCGTCGAACTCCCTGTTGCAATACCTGCACCATCGCTAAGGAAACTACTATTTCATAATAGTGAATACAAGTTAAACAGTTATATTTACGATTGACCTAATTACGAAGGTCATGTATAAATCTAATTTTGTAATCCACTTATTTATTGGAAAAGGATACCAGCACCATGGCTTAGATGCCTTCTTCTTCTTTCTGCCCATTGTAACGTAAAATACACGAAACTTAGAATAAAATAAGTTAAAAAGAATTAGATATATTATACTACTTAATTACTAACAATCACAGTTTTGCTATAACAAAATAATTATTATATTATTAAATTTTTAACAAGCCACACAATTACAAAGGAAATAGCAACGCAAAATGGCGGCGAGAAGCGAGAACGATAACGAAACGTCAATGAGGCCACGCCAGCTTGCTGAACCATAGACAACATAATATATCAATTTACCGGTTTTCAAAATGCATGACAATGTACAAAAATCAATACTTAAATAACCTTTGGTTCATAAATACAAGTTTATATTTATTTTATATACGTGCGAGAAAACACGTTACATTATTGATCTAATTCAATGTTTCTAAATTTGTTAAACAAAATCTTTCATAGAGCCATATTTACATACCATGATCTTGCAGTGTATTAATGAAGATGATGAAACATACTTTATTAAGCATATAACGGTTTTAAATTTCTATGTAATGTATTTTTTGGTTAATAATAATAATATTCATAAGTCTATTATTATTCACAGCATCAAATTTGTCTATGGCTGTGAAGTTTACCCGCGAGTTCATTGCGCATGTCAATTACATCCTGTCCAAGTATAATATAAGTTGCCCAACAGATGGCGCTACCAACTTCATAATGCACATAATATTTTAACAGATAAATCGAGCTAGATAGAGCCATAGCAATTAATTGCTCTTTAAAATTTGGGACTGGACACGGTGGGCGGAGGACAGGGTGTTGTGGCGCAAATTGGGAGAGGCCTATGTCCAGCAGTGGACTATGATTGGCTGAATGATGATGATGGAGATTAGTCCTTAAGTGAAATCATAAAGCCTTTTACTGATCTTGTAATTAAACTTCGACTTCTACTTAGGAAGCCTCCGTTTAAAGTCCAGACAATGAGCCCATAATGGAGCAACGGCAACAGAAATAAAATTGAAGCTATATTAGGGATGCTGGAATTCACATAGTCTTTCCGTTTGTTTGCGCACCTACGCTCGTTTTTTATTTTTTCTCGTCTATTTATTAATATGTCTTCGCAGAGACATGTGTATAAACAATATTTAATTATTTCTTCTTCGTGTTAATCATCATCTCCCTTTACATTAGGTCCGCAATTTATGAGAGTAAATAAATAGGCAGTAAACAGGTAGCTGTAAACTATTGCTAAGATTTATCTAACAACAATATATTGTTTTAAATGAGCATCGTAAACGCACTTATCCGCAATGGCCACGTGATTGAGTGTCGATTGCTCTGTCTATGTGTTTATAAGAGCCTTTGAGTGCAGGTATTAGTGCGCCAGTAGTGAGAGCACATGCTGGTTTATGATTACTAGATAAGAGAACGAAGTATATACCTGAATGGATAGCGGAGAAAATATGTTTTCTGTATTTTGACCCGGTGGAAATCTTCATTATGAGAAAGTTGGCTAACACCAAAAATTTCTCTGTTTCCTCTTTCTGTACTTGCCTTTATCATTCTAACAAACCTCGGATATGTCAACTAAGCCCCACAAAACCGTAGTAATGACTGTGGTGTGGTGTTAATTTAGTCATGTATTGATTTGTCAAGTACACATGATCATACAAATCATGTGTCAAGTATGATATTGAAAAAATATTATCGCCCTTTGGGGGTCGGAAAAAGTTTTCTAGCATAGCTAATTGTCTATTGTTTAGGCGGAAAGGGCGTCCAACCTCATGAAGTCCTCCTCCCGCGCGGCGGGCTATGTCTTCCATGTCAACTGCCCATGTGACGTGCTGCGAGATTAAACGAAACAAAGAAGAAACCTAGAGAAAATAATGCTGTTCTAAGACATTCTGTTCGTCAATCGAATATGCGTAAAACTCTGCGCGACATACCTACACCGATGTTACAGATTGATGTCCTGTGCGATTTCTGAGCCCTGATTCAGCTATTTTAAATACCTATCAGTGGTCGGTGAGTTTACTTGTCAATGTGCCTAATTTTCGTATTCAGATAAGCCTACAATAAAATCTCATTGAACTCTCAAAGAGAATGATCGTAATGATCAGAAAAATGACCAAATGAAGCATGTCATTCGGTCAATTCAGGCAACTCTTAAATAGCTGATTCGAGGCCCTGTAGACACATTCTAGACAAACTAGGGATTGGAAAGCGTAATATAGTAAGTTCTCCGTTCATTACTGAACTTTTCGTTGTAATTTAAAGTACCTTAAATATCTAGGTAAAATGCAGAGAGCTTTACAGCAATGTATGTACTGAATAAATTTATCAATTTGTAGCGTGTCTATCACTTTATCAAAGTGATAACTGTTCTTGAATATTTAAGCCTTTAAGCTGCTAAGGCTTATAACCCCCTACGCAGACATAGGGGCGTTCGAAGGGGGCATCGCAGGTTCTAAACGTATAGACAGATTATAATGCCTCTCGTTTGTAAGCTCCAAAAAGGTTAATTGTAGTAAATCCTCTCTATCCTAGAGTTAAATATCTTTCCTGTCTTCCATTTACTAGCTTTTTGGTTTGAAAAGATTTAGTATTTACTTTGCATTTTCCATGTTTAGATACCTCAACGAGAATCATACTTACGAATAAACACTGTCGGCTGTGCAACTATAATAAATTACTTCTAACGTAAAAGAAACACTATCGAAGCGATTTTTTTATATGTATTACCTATTACAAAAGGCCTACAAAACTAGGAAGAAGATTTGTAGGTGACACACGTTATGTACTCGTGTTACATATTCGTGAGTTTATCCAGTTTGTAACAAAATTAGATGTCATTAGGATACTGAAAACCCATAAATATACCTACGTAGCAATTAGCATAATAAGTGAAGCCTATTTTTCAGTCTAACTAAATATTTGTTACGATCATATAAAATTTAAATCACGATTTAGCTTTAAAAATTAAAGCAATTTAACTATGATGATATTGCAAACGTGATTGATATTTTTTTATGTTATTTCCTTGGTATATTATGCTAATATTAGGAACTATTAAACTGCAAAACTATTTTAGCGTGTTAGTCAAAGTATCGTACAAATTGGTATCTAAAAAGATAGTGTAAGATAGGAGGAAAAATTGTACACAAATGAAATGCCTTTGTTTTTCTCATATTAAGCTAAACCTACAACTGCAGTGTTTTTATTGCAATGCAGATCTATTTCAGTCGACAAACGCACCCTTTGTTGATATAAGTTCTTTTTTACAGCGAATGGCTAGACTAAACCCTCCATAAGTATGAAACATAGCTGTGCCCCCCGGTTTCACTTGCTCTGCTTTTCTCTAAAGTACGTGTTGCTGAATGGTCTTCCTTAAAAAGTGGGCTTACGAATGCAGGTTTTTTTTTTAGATTAGCGAGATCAAACAAACGCACTCTGAAGCAAAATCAACATTCGTGAAAGAAACATTACTGTCTGTTTTGTATAAATCACAAGAATTGAAATTGTTACGGAACCCTCGGAGCACAAGTCAGGCTTGCACTTGCTTTGTTTTATATTACTAAATAATGTGTTTGTTGTTATATTAACAGGTAGATACTTTATCTGCGGAAGTCTCTGCACAACAAAATAGTAATTAAACCGATTTTAATAACCATACGTAACACGCACAGTTACAGGTTTAATAACTATCAAAAACACAAACTAGTTATGATATTTTTAGTTTGTTTGGGATAACACGATGTAAACAATGTTTTTATACATCTAATGGACGGAAAATATAAATACTTACGTCAATAAAAACCCCAGTTTGATTTCAACTGAGGAAAAGTTTGGTGGTTTTAATTAAATTGTTCTAAATTTAGAGTTTATAAGCTACGACTTAACTCTAAACTCGTATTTCAACTTTAAAATGGCGTCTTTTTTAATATTGATGGATTTACGTATTTTCTCATTCGCCATAGCAATAAAGTCATATTTAATAAGTACCTAAATAAGGATGTGTTATGATCATCGAATTTGTTTATATTAACAGTTTTTTCGTCTAAATGTGGATCATGCTTGTGACTTCTATGTAACGGATAAACAGTGCATTTATCTATGTAAATATAAAAATATTATGTTACACCTCTCTGCTTTCATAAACCAAATCAGATCGTGATAAACCTTTGCTTTACTATTCTTATGATGCCCCATAGAGTTTCTGAAACAAAAACATATTGCAACTCAAAACTTCCTTTATTTTCACGTAAATTGACACAGGAATGAATTGCATTAATATACAATTGGAAAATATAAAAACTTTCATGGAACAGTTTTTCTTTCTTAACATTTTATATCTCTCAGAAACACCAGATTCCAACCACACCCTAACGTTCAAGACCAAAGCACTTCAAATGTCCCACGTAACATCTACACAATCCGACCAATGAGAAGCCAGCATTCATTCACGCCCTCATCTCATGAGTGTCATGAAGCGTCTCAGTGCGGCCCATGCTGCCTCCACAGTGTTGTCAGAGCCACAGATAATGTAGATACCAGTGATAAGTAATCGCGTTAATGCCAAGACAAATACGCATCAAGACCCTGTAGCCGTGCCTCCGACACATGACTGATGCACGTGTGGGAGATATGGCTGTTTTTCCTTAAGAAAGATGGTGAAGGTACCAACCTTTTATTAGGGATCATTAAGGAGATATAGAATTTTAGAAATCAATTGGATGGCCTGAAGACGTATGACGCCGCCGAGGCCAGCCCATTAGGAGGTGGCAGGATAACCTACGGTCGTACTGCGAGGGTTGGTTCGAGGTGGCTTGAGACAGATAAATATGGAAGGATTTGGGAGAGGCCTTTGCCCAGCAGTGAGACAACGTATGCTATTAAAAAAATGGGAATCAAAATATTTTGATCGTTGGTATAACCGTAGCAAAAATTTTAAGTAGTTAGGCTAGCTTGAAATATAAATATATAACTTATTAAAAGACTTCAAAAGGAGGAAGTTCTCAATTCATCTGTATGTTTGTTACCGCAAAGGTAGAACCATATAAAATTCATTACAGTCGGTTTTTTTTACATAGCTTTTACTTGTTATATACTTGTTATCATGGGGAGCCATGGCTAAATCAGAGGCATTTCAGCAGTGGACCCAAACTTTCTGAAAAGACGAAAAAGAGGAGTACTTAACAATCTATAAATGTTATTGCATGTTCATGTGTGTTGCACTGTTGCTGTATCATAATGACGCATGTTTTTTAAGAGAAATGTTATCATTATCACAATGAAGTCCACGGTATAGATTACGGAAAACAGATGTAGATACTTATTTACTTGCATTGTTTAAGCTGTTTAGAATTAAGTATACTTTGCATATCGCATAATGGTACCTCTTTGATAGTACTTTTTTATATAAATGGGAATGTTAGCAGATCAGAATAGAGATTATAGGAAAAGGATTAATTGCTGGTTGTCATTTTGCTAATTTAAAATAAAGCCTTACCTTAAGGAAATAACAGACCTTACATAAAATTCACAGTACTCTCATTTATGCTTTGACGACCACTCAGCGGACTTTGACAAAAACTAGTTTGTCAGCAAATGTACAGGGGCCCGAGTCTGCTATTGAGAATTTTTTGAATCGTCTGTGTGTGTGGCTGGCGTCAGTAGGTCCATTTTAGGATAATTAGTATTCTACTAAATGTCCGAAAAAAAATAAAAAAAGTCACGTTTACCTACGTAGCTAATTATCCTAAAATGGACCTACTAACGCCACCCACTCAGACGATTCAAACAATTGTCAATAGCAGACTCGGGCCCCAGCTTAGATGAAGTTGAGTCAGTAAACTAAATATTGTCAAAAACATTGCGAATATTGTTTAATTAGTCTCGGGTACCTGTTTCGTGGAATGTATTACGAAGCCGAATTGTAGTGTATGGCAAACACAAATATTAAATAATATTCTAGGAAATAAATTATGCTGATTGATGTTGACAAACGGACAATTTTGGTTATCTGTGTAGATTTTGTTAGCTGCAAGTAAATAGGAGTGAATTAAAGTGAGTGTCGTGATCAATGTTTGTTTATTTTCTGTATCCCTATTGCCCCTATAATATACATTAGATAACATAGAAAACTTATCTGACCTCTTAATTAAAACTAGGTCACAGAGAATCGGCATAGCCATTCAACGTGGCAATGCAGCCAGCCTTCTGGGCACGGTCCCCGCCTTTGACAAGGATGACGATGAGTTCTTTGACGCCGTTTAGTTTTTATTTATGTAAGTTTTAATTTTAGTATAGTTAGAGTTTGTTCTTATATTAGATTGAATTGTGTATTAATAAATAAAACTAGGTTTAATCCAAATAAATTAGCTAGTACTTATTTGTCCAAAAATTGTTCCGATTTAGATGTTTTGAGTATTGGTGTTTATGTCCGACTGTCGGTAATGGATACATTGCATGTAACAATAAATTCCCACGCCAAATATTATGAGAACGTAAATATCCGTCGCACTCTGTTTCTTATGTTACACCGTGGTTAGACACTGGTCGAATTCTTTACTGCCGCTTCTCAAATTGCTTTCAATGTGGTCAGAAGTTAATTGATCTAAAAGCAAATAATGGTAAGCAGGTTTAGTAAATACGACGTCCGTTATTCCTGGCCCACCAAAAAAATCTAATAAATTAAATAGAATAATTAATTAACAAACTGTAACTTAAAAGTCCTTTACTAACAAATTAGGCTACTTTTGTACCACGTGGATCGAATTAGGTCAACGTCACTTTAATTAATGTTTGGTTTCAACACCAATATAATATTGATATTGTATTGTATTCCAGCGGAGCAAAAGAACGCAAAATAAAAACCAAATGATTTGATTAAATATTAAAAATATCATTTGACAATAGTTGTTTTACTAGTGAAACATCCGTGGAAATAGCTGATTCTATGGCGTAACTTTATATTAAGTTACATTTTGTATATTTGAAAGGTGATTGATACGTCTATAAGATTAATCATGATGTAATATGGTGACAAGCTTATATCGTGGCCTCAGATGTCATCAAACTAGGGTCGTGGCACACCACGAATCATTGTAATAGGGAAACCCATGTGCATTCTACTTTAAATTGGACATGATTGAAGAGTTACATTTACGAAGATAAAACTATAAAATCGCAATAGATGACCGTGAAAGATATTGAAAAGATATCGGTATTGATCGGAAGGAAGTGCATTTTGTGGTTCAAAATTTAATTTAATATTGGTCTAAAAAAGCAAAGTTATTTCAACAAAAACGGAAGGGTATCCGCGGTTTTATTTTGCATACAAACCTTGACGATTATCTAGCGTCTACTGTTGCCAAGGAGGTTAGATAAATTGCTCAAAGTAACAGGTGGTACTTATACCTTCAATATGCGGAGAGCCTTCTCCCTTGTGGCAAGTACGTATTTACAGGCTGAAGATTATTTTTTTTTTCACTAATTCATTGCACTTGATTCAACATCAATTATGTTTGTACCATAATGTATTTACTTTTGCCAAAGTAGTGACACACTATATTTAGCAGAACTGTGCTGTACGTAACTCTTTTGGATGATATAAATATTAGAAGAGTCCTTGTAAGAATAAAAGAAGACCGTGTCTACGAGTTGAAAACACGACTTTGTTTTTTTAGGAACTATTTGCTCAACTAACACTAAATACCAATTTGGTAAATGTTTTGACTTATACCAGCTAATGCCACCTATCCACTTAAAGTACTTACAAATCTGTGTTCCAATATCTCCATTTAAAACAAATGCAGCTATCATTAGTCAGTGACTCGACATTCAGAGTTCGGACAGGACACGTCGTGGTAATATGGCGAGATACGGGGTAAGGCCTGGTTTAGACGATGCGAGGAATATCGTGCGAGTTGCTGTACACTGCGGCACTTGCACTGTATGTTGTTGTAAGTGATCGATTATTGTCGGCAATGTACTGCAACTTGTACGATTTTTCTCGCATAATCTAAACGTCGTATTATCAACCTTATCAGTCAATTGATGAGAGATAATAATATGTTCAGATGAGGGTGAGATAGAACATGTATGTATATCAGAGGCATGACAAGTGACAGACGGTCTCATGATAGAACTGCACGATTTTGGATTTGATTAGACTATTTTTGGGGAAAAGTATATTGGTATATTTTTTGATCAAGTTTCAACAGTTTTTTTTTCCTGTAGCATAGAAACTGTTTTCAGATTATATTTCTTAGGATCTTAAAATTCATGGAGGTTCATGCTAGCAAGGTGTCTGAAAGTTACGTTATACCGTATTCTGTTCTGATTACCTGTATCAGAGAAAGTTTATTTTGTGAAAAGTACAGATTGGGATTGCAGAGATGTTTAGGGAAATTTTAATAATAAAAAGCAGTTCCTTTAGGTCTTGCCATACGATTGAAAGTACCTATAGATTGTACTTCATAAATAAAAAAGGTTATTGCAAGAAGTTTTCTTGCCACAACCATAGATAGCCAACAACAATTAAAATGTCAGTATGGATGTCAAAGTTGTGTTGTGCGTTGTGCAATGTTCATAATATATTACAATACATTTTCTACAAATGAGATGTTTGATAGAAAAGAAACTAGTTCAGCTAAGGATAGCAAGGAATCATGTAAGCTTTGCTTCAAGTATATTATTGTAGATACTAGATATATGTCACCAGCTTTAAATGTTGTATGATGATGTTAAGTCTATTGTAAACAAAACGTATTTTTGTAAATGATTCGTACCTCGATCCTTGCTTGCCGACTTTGTGTCCTCGCAGCTAACTGTAGCTAAGCATTCGTCGCCAAATAACAATAGTTTCCAATTGAAAAAGCACACCTGACACAAAAATGAATAATAATATGACGAATACGTTATTTAACAAAAAGTAATAATAATAAGTCAAGAAGTTCGATTGAAAGAAAAATGCGCCAATCCAAAAATGGGGGAAAAGAAGTTTTAATAATTAATTCACAACTGTTTTTTTTTTCACTCTTCAAAACATAGTCAGTATATTAATAGTCAGTTATAAATATTTGGATCACCACACTCCTACATAAAACCATTATTAAAAAAAACGGCTTATCTTAATATCATTCACAGTGACAAGTCTCAAATAGATAATAGTAAGATCATGTAACTTGCACCTAAAACGTGTGACCTTTGACAATCGCACGTGAACGGCGATAAAACCGGAACGAATGCCACCGAAACAATTCAAAACACAGCAGTTTAGTTTCAGAAGGATTAAACTTATGTAAGAGAAAATTATATAAAGAGTTTTCTAAAGAAGTTAAATTAATAAATATGCCTTTTATATGAAGAAAAATTGTAAACATTGCTTTCAAAAGTACGAGGTCTTCATTTCCATTTTGTGCAAAGTGTGAAGTCATTAGCCGCTACTCGTGATTCGTTTCGTCTAATTAATACTTACCCATGTGAAACATGCTATAGATACAGATACATAACTATTTTTTTTACTTTCTGACAACATATATTTAGTAGCCAGTCCTTTTAATACCCAGTCTCTACCCTTTTTTGCATTATTTAATCATAGCCTATTTCATTAGACCATTCAGTCTTTAACAAAACTTAAGACAAAACACACTACTTATACACGTAGAACTTTGTTGTTTCAAGTTACATAATTAAGAAAGTGAGACTAGACTCCTGTAATAATTTGTGTGCAGTTTTGATCTCTAACCCGACACGTTGACCACCTATGATCTTACTAACCTCACGGAACGTAATAATGTATTTACATTAAATTATTTTCCTAAAAGTACAGATAATTGTAATTAATCCTGGTTCTGATTACGTATTTTGATAATATAGAAAGCGTTACATAACTTTGTCGTGTAAATACTCGTGTGTTTTGTAAAATTAGTTATTCTATTTCATAGGAAATTGATATTTTCTTGGGAAGTGTAATTTGTTCAATATTTATTGGTTCATCCTTTAAAATAATCGTATAAATGTTTCCGGCTATTTATTTATTTCGGACCTAATTATTTCTTGTTTTTTTTTCAACTATAATGTTTTTGGTAGTTCTTCCCTTGTAAACAAGTCAAATTAGCTACTTGAAAAATATTGGGTCCAGACATGACTATATTCCATCAGTCGCATGCACTTAAGAATAATCATTGCATCTACATAGGTATGATAAATACAATGATGATGCTATCTGTTCACTGAACATTAAATAGTATGAAGTCATTATGTACCTTATGTTCTGTAAACTGTTTACAATCTGTATAAGGTACTTACTCACAAATGAACATCTGTCAATATGTCATAAACCTCAACGCCTGAAAACTGTTCAGACCATAGACTTTACATACACATAGATTGCTACTATCGCTATTTTCCCCTTGTGCCAAGCGAGAGCAGTTTTTAGTCTGTACCTATTTAGTACATTCGCATACTGATTTAAGTTATTCTCGCGCAACGAGAAACTTATTTACGAAAATATCGATGGTTTTGACATTGTTAGGATAATATTAGTGTTTTAGATAGATTTTTTAAAACGACAAGTTCCATCTTCATACATAATTCACGACAAAACTAGTTCACATTAGTGCTTACGGTTCAAACTCTGATAGGCTCACTCTTTAGTTTCTTATGTATACTCTAAGGTTCAGACTTTATTGTATGACAAATTGTTATATTTAGGATAAAAAACAATTTAACTTTTATCTTATGTACTTGTAGGCTGTATGAATCATTCGATGTCAAGTGGATGATTCAGTGTTTGAATAGACAATGTTCTTTAATAAGGAACTCGCGTGCGCTTACGCAGGTTAAAGATGGCGATGAAAAATTGAACTCTATTGTCTTGTCTTTGTTTATTCTCATTACCGTCTTGTATAATTTGTTTGGGAAATGTTATGTTGTTGCTTTAAATATTTGTAGTCTTTATTTTTATTGTGATAAGTATTCCGTTGCGATTTTAGGTTTCAGTGGTTTGATCTTCCAGTTTAACTTACTGCAAATTGGACATAGTTAACAATAAAATTTAATAAAAATATAAAATGCTGTCTGGTTTATAGTCACCACATAGTTATCAAAGATATTTTTTTTAATAAAACTATAATGTGATATCTGGTTTGTGGTAACTTTAAATAGACCTATTCTCAATGAAAAGAGCTTATAGTGCTAATTTAGGTAATTGCCAATCCGTCAATCCCTTTTGATATCTCATAAAATCATTCATTCATCTATTTTGATTTATAATTAAATTGGTAATAAAGAACATATAGCTAAATATGAAACAAAATAATAATTTACTCACATTATTCAAGACGACTCGGCAGTTCTGTCGTTTAAAAAGCGAAATATAAGATTTTCTTGGGTCCTTCAGAGCCGATCTTTCAATCGACAAATAACTTTCATTCGAGAGATGAATTTCGCGTCTGACAGATTTATTTATTTAATTCTTCATGTACATTATTGCACAAAGGCGGACTTAGCTAATGCCATAAGGCTTTCTCTGCACAGTCAACCTTAGGGTGATGCAGAAACAAATCGTGGTAGATGCACAAGTGAAAGATGGAAAAGAAAAGATTTGGTATTGAAGAACTGAGAAAAAATCTCAATTTATTATTCCTCGGATAAAATTATCTGGCGTTGGAAAAGTCTGCCCTAAGAAAGATAGTTATTTGTCTTCTGGAACATTCGCGAAGCATCATTTTTTATACCATAATTATGAAGTTATTTTAGTACTTGGGTCCGAACAAACACTTTTACACGCGACGTTTTTATCTATAATGCAAAGCCTTCTTATCTAAACGTTTTACAGGTGATGCATTAATTACACAAATATTTTGGTAGGTTAGGTGTCTAATTAGGTAAATGGGTAAACTTCCTGTCTTGCCATTCTCGAACCTATAGCAGAAGAATAATGTTTAGACTTAATCAAATTGTAAACAATATCAAAAAGTTCTTTCTATCATCTTCTATTAGATAAAACATGTGTTCCTATTTTAAAACCAGGAAATGCTAGATAACTATATTTTGGCACTTGGTTAGAACTCTTCGACTTATTTTTACGTTGCACAGTTAACGAACTGTCCTTAACAACAAAAAATCACGTAAAAGACTGAAATCAAAACGCGGTCAGTATCACAACTGTTCACTATGCATAATTGTGTGCAATATGTCACAACATATATTGATCGCCATCAAAACTGATAAAGAAATACAATGTATGATGAACAAACAAAAATGTAAACAGCTTTCGAAGTCACTGAATCCAATCTATATAGCTACATGAAGAGTCAACGATTGAACCACAGAGTAAAGCGCGGACGCCACGCAAAAACCATTCAAGGGTTTGATGATTTCCTAAGTAGTGATAACGTTGATCTCCTAGCTACGAGATCTGAGCTTAATTCGATAAGATTGTAACGTCAGCCTGCCTCCACACAGATGATGCGTGGGTATGTTCGACATTCTTTAAATAACCCCTTATATCTGTCAAGTCTTTTCAAGGCTGTTTAGATCACACCTTCTTTGGCCAAAGTGCGTGTCTTCTTTCATTATCTTATTTTTGTTCTGAACTGACAAGTTCAATACTTATTTCATGGTTGATATGTATTATTGATTTTAATATAGGTATGCAACCCGCGAAAATAGAACTTTTTAACCAAATTTGGTAGCACAAATCACTTCTGGAGCAATTATAATCCTTAAGAAGACGCTACTGCTGCTTTAAAAGAAGATCAGATCAGAATATCACACCCTAGCCACGACTCAAAACTCTACTAGGCAGCTGACTCTTAAGATTTATAATGTAAGGCTTCATGCAACTTGATTCTCCAGTCTCCTGATAAGTCTTGTATTGAGATAAAATACAAGAATGATGAAAGGATATCAAGCTCTACAAGGCTATACAAACACAAGTCTTTCCTATAAAATGTTAAGGTTGCCATTGTGCGTAGAAACTCGGACTGATTAACAATTAACCTAATGAGCCTAATTATCAATTGGTCTTGAGTTTCTACGCACTGACCGCACGCAATATCCCTTCGCAGTTTACCATAATAAGATCTATTGCGCAATTTGGTTGTCCAGAGCTAGATTTATATGTAAGAGAAGTTAGAGAAGAAAATAATATCTCACTTTAGCAAGGTATATTATGACTATGAGATTACATCAGTGATATATTACTTACGTAGTGAATGTTGAGGTTTCTAATCAAACCATCGATATGGGTTTACAAGCATCCCAAAAATTCTTTACTTTTAACAAAACTTAGTAGCTAATGAAATCTTAATTAAAGTTTTTAAATTATTTCCTTAGTGCATTATTCGATTCCTTCATTTCTGAAAAGCAATGAGTTAGTCGTAAGTGCACTATACAGACGATGCACGCACAAACAGTGCAGCTAGAACCTAGATATGATATCTTTACGACGGGCTTAGCTTGAACAACTCTATCAACATTATAATCTGACACTCAACACTATTGTATTGGTGGGATTAAGTGAATTGTGGGAATTATGGACAGTTCTACTGATTTTACCATTCGATTGATAAGTCTTTAAATTAACATTGTACGATCTATCGTTAAGGATAAAGTTTAATAAACCAAGGAACAAAACACTACTAAACCAATGACTACTACTCAGAGAAGTACATCCTTTCTTTTCTGAAGTACAAATTATACTCAAATTGCAATTTTAACTAAGACGTAACTTTAAGAAATATTTGGCCCAACTTCTGTACAGACAAATTTTGAATAGCCACATATAGATAAATGAAAGGAAACAATCGAGCATAGATACACGTTTGGCGAGAAACAATCTAATCGTATAGATACCGCATCCGTCTTATTTAATGTTGCGTAACTCCTTTTGATTGCTAAGGTCTTCATTCGTATAGTTTCCGTAGGAAATTAAACATATAGCTAGCTAAATGGAATATAAATGGAAATTTTAAGATGCCTCGAAGAAGTTGCCAGGTATATAAGGCCGCCTTTTTTACATGAACCTTTATGATCAAGTGGCGTACGCACCGGTTTCAAGGTGTTGCTGGCTCTGAAGACTTCTTGTGGTACCTTCGTTGTTTCTGAATTCTATTACACAAGTGCTTTAGCTACTTGGGTTCAGAGCAATGTATCTGATGTTATCACATTTAAATAAATGCATGCACTTACTTCGGGGAGTCAAATTTGACACTCAATGGCTTCTTATTTTCATAGTGGATTAGGTGATTCGTTTGGTCTAGACAAAAAGTCACATTTAAAATAAACAAGTTAAATTATTAAATATTTGCACTGATATTGTGCATTTTTGAAGATATTGTGCATGTAACTCAGAAGTATAAGTTTGTCAAACATCAAAAGAATATTAGTTTTATGTCCCTATAAATGACTTAACATTCTAACAACAGGTTTGCGTTTAATTAGAATAAAGTATGTCAGGTTTAAGTAAGTACATCACTGTTATTTATCAAAATGTTAGTAGATAGGTTTACCACAACATGTAATGTGTTGCCCATGTAATGTGTTATGTATTTAGCTATTTTATAAAAAAAGTAACCTTCTCTTTTCCTTATAATTTACCATATCTTGTGTAGACACCCGTATACGATCAGTTATCTTTGTATTAAGCAACATCCTTGATTAACATCCGTAATTTCAGCGTTTAAAGGAAACCATAGCTCTTCTGTTGGCCACTTTTTATTGACGTAACACCATATGATGGTTATGTATACTATTTTTTTTGGCCGAAGTTTTTGTTTTTTTGTTTGGCATTTGTTTTTATACCTACCGTGAGTTAGGCTAGCTATTAATCACAGATAATCGGTATAAAAAGTCTTATTTTTTGTCAATTATTTTAGGTATATGATATTAGCTTCTATATTGTTATGATAATTTTGTTTGGGTACACAAAAAAAAACTGGATTGGATTTGGGGTTACGTAATGTTGTTTAGCAATTTTTTTCTGCAACTAATCTTTGATTGATCACCAATTTTGTTGAGCCCCATAAGGATAACAGTTTGATGCCTATACTTTTAATACCTACATGATATTTGGCTATTCTTGTAAGCCTAGATGCAGATCCCAAAGAATTGTTATAGGGCTCTTTTCATGAATCTCACCGGCGGCTGCAACTAAAAGAGCGACTTTAGTATCTAGTAATAGGATATTTTATTCTTAATTTTTACTGTTGTCTTGCTTCAGAGGAAGCTTATTGGTTTCAGTCAAATGACGTTAACCTATAAACACCTGCACTGTACACAAAATAAAACCTTATTATCCATTTTTCTTTTACTTTAACTGTTTTGTGGTCATGACGTCACTGCCCATAGTATAGGACGTTCGAAATTCGACAGCTCATCAGCCGAGGGCATTTGTTCACTTAGCTCGACGCTCGTGTCTCGAATGACCAATTATACTTCGTCTTTTAGGTTCGGGGACCCGAAAACTGGTTGTTCGTAGCCATTAAGGAATGTTTGCAAACAATTCCGTGTTTTTGTTTCTAGAACTTTCCATTTTAAATTGGAATTAATTTCGTTTTTGTTTCTTCCGGCTGTTCTTCTTCTAATCGTTTTGATTGCTTTTCATTGCCCTAGATTTTCGGTTCTTTTTAATTGGATTAGCTATTCTAGAATATTTCATAGTTGCCGAAATAACATGAATTGTTGAATAGCACATACGTAGGTTTTTGTTTTAGTGAACTAAAAATTACGGGACTAAAATAAGACTTTGTTTGAATAAAAATTGAAAGTAATTCTTAAACTTATGCAATGTTTATTTAATAGTTTCCAAGCATTTAAGTTGATTTTACTTTCATGATGCAGCTTTGTGTCTTTAAAGGATCGGTAACCCGTAGGCAGTTGCTTTTTTAACCGACGAAAACAAAGGAGGTTCTCAATTCGACGCGTATATTTTTTTTTTTTTTATGTATGATCACGCATATCTTTTTACTGAGTAGTCCGATTTAGATAATTCTTTTTTTATTGGAAAGGGTATACTCCAAAGTTGGTCCCATATAAATTTGAAAAAAGAATTCCCACCCTAAGGGTGGAAAAACAGGGGTTAATTGATTGTTCACGCACTGATCGTAATGTATTACCACGCGTAACTTTTTACTGAGAAGTCCGATTTTGATAATTCTTTTTTTATTGGAAAGGGTATACTCTAAAGTTGGTCCCATATAAATTTAAAAAAAGAATTCCCACCCTAAGGGTGGAAAAACAGGGGTTAATTGATTGTTCACGCACTGATCGTAATGTATTACCACGCGTAACTTTTTACAGAGTAGTTCTATTTTGATAATTCTTTCTTTTTATTGAGTAGGCTATACCTAGAAGTTGGTCCCATATAAATTTGGAAAAAATATTCCAATCCTAAGGGTAGAAAAACAGGGAAATATTGAATGTTCACTAACTGATTTTAATATATGACCACGCGTAACTTATTACAGAACAGTTTGATTTTGATAAATCTTTTTTTATTAGATAGGGGGTTATACCTTGAAGCTGGTCCCATATAATTTTACTCTAAGGTTGGGAAAATTATTGTTCACTCACAGATTTGAATACTAAAATAAGGTAGTTAGCTATTTTAAAAATAATAAATTATTAAGCATGTAGCAATTAGTATATAATAGCCACAAAAAAATATAAAATAAAAACTTTTTAACAAAAAAATTAAACCGCCGAAAACACTGAAAAGCAAAAAATAAGAAACCTTTTTTTATTTAATCTTAATAACTAAGTTCTTAAACGAATGTGAGTATACCTAAATAATTTTGAGGCGGCGCCAAACTATCAATTAACAAAGATCACAAAATTACCTTAAAAATAAAGAAACAACCAAATCAAAAACGCTATATACTATAATTATATTCTTTACTTACCACCTACTAATTCCATTGTGGAAAGCAAATAAAAGTTTTGAGTTCGAGATTATCAACTTAACAATGCAATGAAATCTCCAGCAATAAAAAAATTTAAATTTCTAAAAAAAATAAGTACCAATATATCGTAATTAATTAATTTGCCTGTTTGGCGCCGACTCGAAATTATTTAGGTATACTCACATTCGTTTAAGAACTTAGTTATTAAGATTAAATAAAAAAAGGTTTCTTATTTTTTGCTTTTCAGTGTTTTCGGCGGTTTAATTTTTTTGTTAAAAAGTTTTTATTTTAATATAAATTAAACTGTGGAAGACCAACATAATTCCAGAAGACCAGTTTATTAAACACATGGAGTAAGACTTCTACTAAAGTATGAATATACAATAGGAGCCCATACATCTAGATGTGATAATGATGTGTCTTAGTTCCTTTGAACGTTGCGTCTTTAACTAGGTAGGTATAACTAGTCATATATGTAATAAATTTATTTAGTCTTAAATGAGTTCTTTGTATGTAGATAACATTTATGAGGAATAGAGCGCATCTGCGGATGATTCTACAGCGAAATAGAATAATATAATATTAGATGGGATTGTTCGTAAGTTTGGATGTAAAAAGTTTTCTTTGGAACTACTCTTTCGTTTTCATACTCTAGTTGTTTAAGTCAGCCTATAGCTGCATTATGGCTTAATATCAAGGGATAGCTTATAAGATGGGAAAACAGATGCATCTGCGTGCCAATTGCCAATTACATAAAGAAGTTCCGATAAACAGAAAATAACTTTTGGGACACTGCAGCGCGTTTCCCGCTACTTTTAGTCCATTGAATATAACAATAAATACTAGTAGTATTACAATTAGATAAAGATCCAATCACATTGATAAGTTTAATAACTTCTGATGCGCCGTCAGGTGATGTGCTTTTGGTTGCTTTTTTATTTACCACCTATTTCCAAAAAATCTGTATTGGTTAATTTTCGGAAAGTCTTCTTTTCATAAACTGTATTACAGTAAGTTCAATGTTTCAGTGAGGGTTAGTACTAAGATTATATAAGGCCTGATAAGTTTCTGCCTCGTTGGCCTAGTGGCGCTGAGCGTGACTGCTACACTAGAGGTCTTGGGTTCGATTCTCAAGTCGACCAAGGTGTTATTGGGTTTTTCTATGAAATTCTCAGTAGCAGGTCGGAGTTTAGATTTGTGCCCGGTTAGTGGAAATAGGCTCGCCCCCTATTACATGGGACCTTAACATATCGGCGAACTGTGGGTGTATGTTGGTACACCTCTGCCTAACCCTTCGGGGATATAGGCGTGATGATATGTTTATGTTAAGTTTCAGCTTAACCAAACCATTAGCTGAATCGACGATTCTTCTGAGAATCGCTTGAATTAAAATTGAGGTTTAGGGCTAGTAGTTAAAAATCTCTTCTATTTGAACACTGTATAGACAAGCCAATTCCTTCCGCAGAGCGAATGAAGTCGCGATTTCTAACTAGCATTCATAATAAATTATGAATGCAGAAGATACATACTAAGAAATATAGTATACACAATAACATAATTCTTCGTATCTCATATTTGCATGTATAAGACGCTTCGTGATTTATATAAATAAATATATTCATAATATAAATAATTTATCTAATCTTGTTATATTTATATGTATGTAAGTTATATAGATGAGCAAGGTCAACTGTATTTGAATAAAAGACCGTTTCATATTTCCGATTTCCTAAACAGTTGTTATTTTGTTTTTCACGGCGCTCTATGTTTTATTTTATGTTTTGCTTTCCATCCTGGAGTTGTCGTTGGGTTCTTATCCATCACTGTTTGGTTCTTCCAGCTCTAAACTGAAGTTTGAACTGCTGTATAGTAAGTAGCTATAACTTATTTTATTTCTTACTGAATTTATATAAATGCACTGTATTTTAGGTGGGCTAAATGCCAGAAAGCATTATTTACCAGTAAACCTTAGGGTGATACAGAGAGCTGTTTAGTAGGGCTACTTGCCATGGTATCGAATTTTGTTACAATATTTCCGGTACTTGTTCTAAATCGGTATCTTTTTTCTTATTATCGTGTTACTTTAACCGAAGGATTTAATACGTCTGAAGTGGTATCATATTTATTTGTTATCGAATATTAGCCATATAATAGTAGTATTTGATACTATTGTAAAATTATATTAAAGATCAGTACATTTTCTTCCGTAAGAATGTAAATTGATTAAAAACTAACTAAACTTTCATTTTAATACAGCTAAAGAAACTAATTGAAGTTAGGATTTCATAGTTAATGTATTTTTAGATTACTAAAATTGCAGACAAGTTCCAATAAAAATACGACATACCTAGCACTTGTAAAAGTTTGAAGTTATCAATCACTTATTGCATCATATTATTCAATGTCATCTATCTATTAGATTAGAAAGCCCAAAACAGTTTTGGCTAACGTACGAAATTGTTCTCACTCCTGGGACGATACAAAGTCCTTCTCGGTGTACATCAAAGTGTGTTGAATATGTATATGTCTATAGTAATTTAATTTTGAAACAATCTCATTTTGGATTTTGCTTTTAGATTTTAGAAAAGTTTTTTTTTTTATTTCGTGATAAATATGACCATAGATGGATATATACTTAGGATTCAATTTCTTAGTCAAGAACTTCGAATCTGAAGGTCGTATCACCGATTAGTCCTTAAATCTTCATAATTGTTGTTTTGTTATTAATTTGGCTGTTCTTCTCTTAGACATGGTACCAAATAATTGAGGGTTTTAACCCCTTTAATTATCCAGTCTCAGATTTGCACATCTATGGAACAAACATTCCAGTCTCTACCAACTAAGTAAGTTATACAAAAATAAATGGAAAAAATATCGTGAATTTCAAGCGTGACTAATAAAGGAAAAAAAGCATAACGCTTATCAGCACGGTAATTAACGTAATAATACAATGTGATGCAAACAGTCAACGGATTTATTATCAGAAAATTGTTGGTATTTAATGTAAATAAAGAAGTATTTCACTTGATCTCCCTAGGCTTTTGAAAGGCTGATCCATTTAATCTGTTGTCAAATGAACTGATCATGGTTGGGATTGGTTGACCAAAAGACCAGCCCTTCTAGCCAAGTAACATTTCTACAAGCGTAAACGTTAACGAATCGCTCAAATGTATGGAAGTGACAAGTCAAGGTCACGTGACTTATCGAAATGAAATGTCATTTCCATACATTTAATGTGAGTTAAGCGATTTCTATTATCGTTAACGCTTGTAGAAATGTTACTTGGCTAGAAGGGCTGGTCTTTTGTTCAACCAATCCCAACATGATAAGTTGATTTAACAACAGATTAAATGGATCAGCCTTTCAAAAGCCCAGGAAGATAAACTGAAATACTTCTTTATTTACTAGAAGGGCTGGTTCGAAGTAAAAGGTTAGACAGGTGATTAACTCATTTGCGCCTTGATCAACTTCAACCCACGTTTTGTTATGTCAATCTTAATTATGATAATTTTGTGACTAATGTGGTCGACAAACTTGTTCTTTTTGACGAAGAATTCTCGTAGTTTTCAACTTGTCATAATTTTTATGAATCTTCTGTTCGTTTTTAATGATCTGTAGGATTACCTATTATCTTAAGCCGAGTTATGACTTGGTTTTAGCGTTTTGCTTAGCCGTTATATAGTGTCGGAAGCGTCATACGTATGGTATAATTACCAAATTGTGCTAACCAGCTCTTTTATCTTGTGTAAATAAATCAAATCACAAGTGGTTTAAAAAGAAGTTTCTATTTAGGCTTGGGATTTGTATTTAGCATATGGTTCTGCTTATATTTTATTGACAAAACATTGTTTTACTCTTATCCTATGCAATTTTAATTCTGTTTTTATGTCTTTGTAATATTGATTTATATTGTATCCTTTTTAACGGCATTTAGATTTTCAGCATTTATTTTATTTAGCAACTAATGTTGTTTTTTTATTCATCCTACATGACGAAACTATGTACATAACTTCCTCACTCTTGTCTTTTTACTTGATACCTACATGTATTTCCCGTAAAACTCGTTTCAAGATATTTGAAGCTATGGGATAAGGGATAACACCTTTTAACTTGAATTGATAGCGGTCCTTTGTACAAGAGAAATGCGCAATGCATATCACTGTGAGTTTGCATTATTATAGATATATCCTCTCCGATATCCTTTGATGTGGGTGCGGTTACACATCACAAACAACACACATATTGCACTTAAAAGATTGTATGTATCACGCCTGGTCTGAAAGTCAAGCTGTCATTCATTAAGCGTCATTAGGATAACTTTCTTTTTAAACGAGAATAATACTTTTTAATACAAATAAAAATTCAAATTTTGGAAGTAATAGACCTAGGCGGACGATTCGAGACCAAATCGGAGACGTCTTGAAAAAAGGCCAGGTCAAGAGTACCCTAAACCGAAGAGCATGTATGAAGGGAGTAATGAAAGTGGCCGAAGCGAAACAATTATGTAAGGATTGTAGCAAGTGGGAAGAATTGGTCTCTGCCTACCCCTAAGGGAAAGAGGCGTGATTATGTGTATGTATGTATTAAATTTGCTTTTAATAAATCTACAAATTAAGTTTTTAGATTAGGTAGGAAATAAACAAAAATATTTGTTTAATACCAAAAGTGATACCAACAACAGCAACGCTTTGAAAAAGAATTACATAGTATGTAGAATGTATATATATTATATAGTTATGCTTTCATAGGATTAAGATTAAAATAGGTCTACAGAACCACACCATCCACATGCTAATCTCAATGATCCTTCGTCACCGCGTCAATTGCTATGTCAATTTCACTGATCCGAACTTGTACATGATACGCGAGTCAGCTGCGCGGCTTGCAGTCGCGTGCCTTAAAAACAAGGCTACGCCATTATACCGTGACAGTCGATACCAACCTCCGCGAACGCTGTACGCGACCGGCTCACCTGACGAGCATGGCGTTCTGACGCGCGCGGGAAATAAAATAAAACAAAATCAAATCAACAATTCTAAATACAAATTCAAATAAAAAATAAAACTTGTAATTTATTTTTAATTTATAATTTAAAGCTGGTGCTAGTGTTCGGATAAAAGACAACAAAGTCTTTTTTAAATTCGTATTTATTTTATTTTTATTGTCAAACGTTGCAGTGAAAATGGGTTTGAAGTCAGAAGATGACAAAAGGCCGAGCAAATTGGCGATCATGGATGAGGACTCCTCGGATAAGCCAAGTAAGTTTATTGTTATTGATTCAGTGCTAAGTTTAATTTAGGCGTTATAAATAACTTAGTATTTTTTTTGTAGGTGGCCTTTAGGAAGATAGTGTTTATGAGAATGATGTGTTATTTATTTTCTAGTTTCTTTTAGTAAAACGTAAAGTTATACACCGGACACCTTCTTTGACTAGAATTTGTGCGAAGTAAGTTTGGGATCATTGAGATTCTTAAAAAGTATAAATATATAGAGGGCTTTAAAAAAAACTAGGCATTTGAAGGACTTCTTGGTATTCCAATATCAAGGTTAAAATCATGCTAAAATTGTTCAATTTTGAATATCTAACGGATTAGGTAAACCGTACCTAATTATGTAAATATAAAATAATCATGCAAATCCACTTAAAAATCTATAAATAACAGACTGTTTCCATTAACTTTTAAAATCAATGTTACCTCGTATTTCCATATTTTTATCGAAAAACATAATAATATCGTGACATTAAATAAGGCTGGTAACAAATAGTCAATAACTTATAATGGCGAGGGTAAATAAAAAAGTATTTAACAATTTATTTCTTGAACTACCTTCTTTTAAGGCTGACTGTAAAAGATATGTCTCCTTATAAGAAAAACAGGTTTAATTTGATCGTGTTAAGTCGTATACTTGATTACTCGGGCCCCGGCCATGGGCTTCCTTATTACCAGTTTAAATTGAGAATTTCGAAACAGCACAAACTTTTGTTTTTCTATTTTTGTAAATCTTTGGTGCCGGCTTTTGAGTTGCAATTTGGTATTAGTATTTTAAAGTTTCGTTTGTAGTGACTTATAACGGCGTTTATATATTTATTTTACAAATTAATTATGGTTTTTAAGTTAAACTTACGATTCTTAAGAGAAATAGCCTAATTTTAATCAGAAAACAGCCTTATTGCACAGTGAAATAAATCGTATACCTAGCAAATGCTTAACATATCTTCAATCATGCTTAAACTCTACTTTATTAGATGCTAGGTCCAAACGATCTGTTACGATTTAAATTAAATGCGAGTGAAGTAACGAGAACTCTTTAATGGAGAAATAACTTTTAATGGAATCTTAAGTACTTATGTCATAAAAATGTGGGGCGAATGTCTACTAAATACTTACATTAATACCTTGAAACATATCTGACTACAGACTTCCTTCATAAAAAAAAAGATATTTTTTGTTTCCTTGTTTGCTAAAAATACTGCTATTTTTTACATAAATTTAAAATATAACATAATAATATAGATATTTAAGACTATTTCACACCTCTATAACGGTTTCTTTTGTTTAGTACAGCAAAAAATCTCACAGAAATAAAAAATCTTAAAAAGATCTGTAATGCGATGATTCTTAGTATTTCTAAGAATCCTGATAAAAAATATATTTTTCTATTTATAAGGAGTTTCTATGGTGCAATCGATACGCCCTTCGCAACTTTATTACTTCATAATGAACTTCGCAATGCAGGAAAGAGTTTCGTAATTTTAAAGAAGGCTCGATCTATACATTATGCCAGCCTATAGCAGTCCCGCACTGTAAGCAAGCCAGCATAGAACTACATGAATTATATTCGATTTTGATAAAAATATCTGTAGCTATATTCAACGGAACAGAAAAAAACAAGTAAATATAATATTCATATATATGATATATTTCATCTGCCTAGCCTTTACATCATATATTTATAGAATTTAAAAAAACAACTATTTTGCCTCGCTTGGGCCCCAATTCTGCTAAAACACTGATGTATTTGTGTAAAATGGATTTCCACCTGGATTTCGGAAATCAAACGATCGTTTAGGTTAGTTATCGATCGATCGGTCGATTTTATGAGCTATCTTCTGTTGACAATTCAAGTCAAACTACATGGTCAAAACGGGTATCGACAAACCTCGGTGTCAGGCGTTGACCGACTAGGAAATTTGCGTTTCTATAGGTGATTAATTAATTATCGTTTGAGTTGTCAACAGCTATAGCCAATAGGTCCTTTGATTAGTCTCTCTGTGTTCTACACTAAGTTACTAACTGTTGTAGAAACAGGTGAATGTAATGTTATCAGTTATTCCCCTGCACAATACACATCCGCCTGCACTTGTTTGTTGTTGCACTTTATATTTTTCGCGCAATTCTCACATACCTACCCAGTTAATTGACGGTAATAAACGTTATTGTTTATGAATTTTATTGAGGAATATAAATACAGTTTGTTTATGGTAATGTGTAATTAATTATACGCCATTGTTTGGGTCTTGATCTTGAGTTTTTTTTTTTAAGGTTGGTCTTAATTTAATTCGTCTTCCATTCGTTTTTTCATTCAATCAGTTAATTAGTTCTGAGTACATTAATACAGTATCTTGAACATAGGGCTCTCGGTCCTCCGCTTTCTTTTGTTTTATGATACTAATGTTAGTTTATAAAATTGTACTATTAACACATTTCATCTTAGTTGTTAATATTGTGCTATAAATACATTGTATACAATTAGGTTTGTGAATAAACGCGTTTTCTGACAATACATGTATTTGCATTTTCAATAAGCCTGTTTAGTGTGGTTGACAAAATTAGCGCAATACTGGACCTCGGCTCATCCACTTTTATTACAAATACTAAAACGTGAGAATTTAATTTGCGGACAGTTAAGCGTATAAAACTTGATATGAACGCTAAAGTGATCTAATTTCCCTACAAATTATAGAACATACATCTATTATGACGTCACAGAATATTTTTTCATATTATTAGAGGTTTAGACTTTGATCCAAGGACTTCAAATACCTATAAACATTTTATACTATCGTGATAAATCTGCTTCAATGCAATCTAACTTCTTAGATATTTTGAGATGTCTCATTGTTCCTTTATCGTTACCTAAGACATTTCAATAAAATACCTTTACTCTGATAGTATAAATAACGTATCAATATACTATGATAAGATTATCACAGATCCAAATGTCGGCTGTCAATACGAACCTCTTCACAAATAATCAAAATGCGATTATAATCTGTGCATCTGTCATTGCACTGTGACAGACAGAGTGACGTTACGTAACGACAGATTCGAATCAATATTTACGGTAATAATAATCGATTTGTATGCACGTTATTGTTAAACAATGCATTCAGTGGGTTTAATGATGCGTAGAGAATGAATGTGGCCTAATATGAATGTTTTTTTCTTGTTGGCACATGCTAATTGTCATATGGAAATAGGTGTTACGGACGGCAAAGATTAGAAAGATTGGCCCTTATTATTCAATAGTTTTGCTGTTTGTTAATATTAAGAGATAAAAAACTTCGGCTGTTTTAGAACCAATAAAATATCCTTACCTACTTATATCCTAATCCTCCAAGTCAAGAATTTGCTCCTTCCTAACAGATTCCTAGTAACATCACATAATAAACAAAAAGCTGGCCCACAATATACATCGTATGTCAACTATCACTTGTTTGTAAACGTTTATTCATTCACGGATTCAGTAATTAATGAACGATGTTAAGAGACAAGAATCTGCCTGTGAATGAAAGTGTTTTCTTTAAAGAACGTGTATAAGGTAACTCGATGAGCAAGGAGGTTTGCTAGACTATGTAGTATTTAGTTATTTTGTTAGTACTCACACCAGTATTAAATACAATTTATAAAATTGGTGCGTCAATAAATATCAATATTACGAATTCAAGTTAGCCGGTAAAGTATTCGATGTAATTCGTTTTTGTTTTTATTATATTACCTTGTACTAACCATAAATCTAAATCAAATAGATTTTTACTGGAAACAATAGCATTATTTCCCAACATTTTTCCTCATGAAAATATCATTATTAATTTAGATATAACATAACTTATTAGGCTGCTATGAAGCAAACAACGCTCCCAATTTAGGATATAACATAAACTGGCATAAACTTAATATGAGGGTCAATGAACTACTTAAATCCTAAAAAAGACCTAGGTTTCATTTTCAGTCCGTTTATGGATTCCTGTGTAATGTTTAGTATTGTTGGTCACGATATAATAGGTTTTGAATCACGCGAAATGAATAAAAGAAACAGTACTTTTGTGATAATTTTCCATTACGAGTTACGACCGCCTGTGTTGGCTAGTAGGTGATTATACCTGCGATAATTAGTACTATTTTATGGTAGAATTACTTCTTAATTTGCTATGGTGTGAAGTAGGGAAGAACTGACTTTCAGGAATAATTCATTGTGTTTAATGTAACTGCGCATCATTTATATTATGCAAAAGCTAGCTGAAATTAAAAAAAAGAGCAATCATCAAAAACGAACTAAGACAAAAAAGGCCGCATTAAAAGTTTTGAACAAGTATTCAGCCACAACACCTTATAATCGACTGTGGCAATAATTATCATTAAAATAAGCACGTGATTATGATAATGTAACATTGCTTCGTTCTAAGGCCATTGCACACACTTGACCGGTTTATATATCACTACATTACAATAGCAGTTTACGGTTATGAAATAAAAAAAAACCGTTTTTTATCGATTTTTCCTCTTCGCGTCCCTGCGAGCGTTCCAATTACGAAATTACAATTACAATTTTCTTTATCGATATGTCAATATTTAGATACTGTTAGTTTTGATAATAGGTTGTGAAATTTGTTTTTGTTGTTGATATTAGATTTTCTATTGATATGCAAGATGCATGTCAAGGATCACATCGCACGTGTTGGAAAGTTAGATAATAAAGTGTTCTAAGAGAACTAGTTTAAAGTTCATTACTTACGTGTCGTTTAGTTTACCGTACATTTTTATTATGTCGCAAGCAATGATAGAATATCATTGGTCGCGAGTCATTGCGTTTTTTACTCGTTTTCCATTCATAGTAATACACACATTGGTACCTTATTCATTTAAAATTTGGAAGTGGAATGTGCAAGTTAAGATTTTTATTTGAAAGAAAAGTTTAGTATTAAACTTTATTCATGTTCATAAGATCTCTTCATGGCATTTGTCACTCATTTTCTAGTAGAATTGGGTGACGTCATTGGCTAACTAATTAAGTACGTGATACAAACACCTAAGCAATAATATGTGTTATTTAATCCTCTTGCACCCGATCCGTTATTCTTTCCAACTAAGAACTATCTATCTTCACTTTTTTTTTTTTTTTTTATTAGCCTACATGGGATCCCACTGCTGGGCAAAGGCCTCCCCCTCCGTCCTCCAAACCTATCTTCACTTAACCCAGTTTAATTGTTTGTTGATACATCAGCCTTACTTGCAGTGCTAACTTTAACCTTGACATTTGCCAAGGTCGGGGTATTCTATTAAGTGAGGAATAAAAGCGAATACAAGTCAATATCAGACTTTATCGCTTCTGACAAATAGGTACCCTAGAATGATTTTATTGTCGTTGTCAAACAAAAATCGTTTACCTACTAATAGTTTTTTAACAATTGATTTTTTGAGTTGAGGCATGTAATAACAAATAATGAAAATAATCTTACTTATTAGTCAGGTACAACATTTTTCAACAGTCGGGTGTCTTTAAAATAAGTAGAAACAAGTTTTCTCGTATGTACAAGGAACTTTACAGGAAAAGTCCACATATCAATTCCTTGAGATAAAGCCCGGTACTTATAGTACATTTATATTCATAGCCTCATCCAACAATTGTAATTAAAACCTAATGGAATCATCGACAATTATCGGATATGAGTATCGGAAATTACCGGTAATAAACAGTATGATTCTTGTCTCTAATCTGATTACTTAGTCATTAGACATTACTGTCGAAGTTAAATCGGTCACTCGGATATTTTCGCAATCTGTCCGTCCGTCCCATCTGTCCAACGCTGTGGGTCTAATCGGCCTGACGCACCTAATCATTGTTGTAAAAGATAAAAGATAAAAGATAAAAGACATTTATTTGCAAGAATATGGGTTACAGGGTTGGAGAACTTAATACATTGAAGCCATCACATTCTACCGTAATTAATACAGGTGTTGCAAATATGGTTATAATTGATTTTATATAATAATAGGCATAAACTACAAGCATTCGTGAACATAATTTTATCAGATTAATATATATAGATTACAGACAGAACAAAAATAGTTTTTATAATCTAAATTACGGTTAAAGACATTTATTTTTCTCAAAAGATTACATAAATCACTTACAGAGAAAAATACAATAATTAACAATTTAATTCAAAACATAACATAACCAATTACACAAGCAATTGACAATTTAGGATACATTTGAGTTATAATTTACTCACATAATATTCTGCTATGCTATAAAAACAATTAGCTACTAAAAACTTATGCAATCGTCGCTTAAAAATATCAATTGAAGCGATTTCTCTAATTTCTTTTGGCAAGTTATTATAAATATGTGGTGCCATGCAAAATATACTTTTATGCATTAACGCAGTTTTACAAGGTTTCACACACAGTCTATCTTTATTCCGTTGGATACGTTTGCTAACATCCGCTAGTTTTGGAAATAAATGTGGATTGGATTTTACAAACATGGCCACTTCAAATATGTAAAGTGAGGGTAGGGTCAACAGTTTATATTTTACAAAATATGGTTTGCATGAATCTGTCTTGCTTAAACCGAACATAGCCCTTAAACATCTCTTTTGCGACCGGAATATTATTTCTTTGTTCGTCGAGTTTCCCCAGAAGACAATACCGAATCTAAGAATACAGCAAACAATGCCATGGTAGGCTGCAAGCTTTCCTTCAGTGCCTAGTACAGGTGAGATTTTATAAAGCATATAGGCTGATTTAGCCAATCGTTTGGATAGTTCCTGTGTATATGGTTTGAAACTTGTGAGCAAATAGACCGCTTCCTTTTGAGCCTGTGACAGAATAGCCGTGTGTACTTGCGTGGGTTAGCTTTTTTGGGATGTCTCTATTGTAAGGTGTTATATCATGATCTTAAAAGGATTTTAACTACTTTAAGACCCATAACAAGGAAAAGCAACTCAAGACTCAAGTCTTGTCTTTATAGGTGTCTTGTGTCTTTAGAGTCTTTAGTTATGTCTTTAGAGGTCAACCTCTAAACGATTTTGTTTATGGAAACTTCGAACAGTATTTTCGAAGCGTTTCATTTTGCAAAATAAATAAATAAAGTTGAATAAAAAAATTAAGTATTTATTTTTATATATTACTAAATAAACAAAAGTAGAAAGGTGTATAAGTTGTGACTATCTAATGAGCTACCATTTCAGATTGGGGTTAGTCGCGATGTCGTGAGCTAGTCTTTGAGTTCACGTGCTTAGCGAAGACATTGAAGTTTGTTTCACAATCCCAATTTGTAGTAATTGGTTGGGCGTGACTATCAAACAAGTATTTGAAGAAATCCCGTGGGATTTAAATAAATAAGAACTATACAAGATGGGTCCAATGGGTACGTCTATTTTTTCATTTATAATTGACCATTTTTAAATTATTATTTTTTTATTTAGCAATCATCAGCTTTATTTTTGAAATTAAAATAATAATTATAATAAAAAAACCGACTTCAAAATAAGTTTTACATTCATTTTTATGGATCCCAAATTCTGCCAAAATATAAGACGGGAAGCACCAGCTTTCCAATAAAAAAAGAATCATCATAATCGGTTCACCCAGTCAAAAGTTTTACAAACATAAAAAATACAGTCAATATTAGTACCTCCTCCTTTTTCGAAGTCGGTAAAAAAATACATCATGTAACAAGTGTACGTACAACAGTTTACATTGGAGATGTCCTTTGTGCGATCACCTTGGGAAACTTCAGCTGATTATGTCTTACTCAGACTATGTATGTAAATTACAATAAAACATTGTTGCAATTTACGACCCACTCCTGTATTGCTTACTTCGTTGGTCATCATAGTTTGTGTGATAAGTATCATAATATTCGATAATTGGTATTCACATGAGCAAAATTGATCGTATTGCAAAGTAAGATGTCGGTGCCGATTTATGTTATATTTTAACATACTTAGATACATTGTACACATAACATCAATTGACTAGCAACCAACCGTGACTTCGTTTGTACATTATTGTTTTTAACAAGGCTGAAAAACTCGGAAAAGAGTATAAGAGTAGTTTAAATATTTTAAGGAAATTTGTCAAGTAAGATTGTACCAAAACAAAGACAACTTTAAATGAGATTTTTATGACAATAAGTTGATCTGCTTATACTCGTAAAATGCCGTAGAAATAGTAAAATACGGTGTGTACTATGTAGAATAATGCTAATTGCTGATGTCATTCAAAAATGTCACGTGTCATAGTAAGTAGACATGTCACGTGCATTTAAAACGGTAGCATTAAGATACGCAATTACCGTTTATGCATGGACGTGGAAGTAAAGCGTAGATAACGATGCAATTATTATTGAGGTTGCTCGTTTTCGGTTCAGTGGTTTTTGAGACATATGTTTTTATCACAGAATTCACACAAAATTGCTTAGAGAAGACCGGAATGCTTTCGTCCAACAGTACAGGAGCCTAACAGTAAAAAACATAAAACATATCATCACGCCTGTATCGCCGAAGGGTTAGGCAGAGGTGTACCAATGTACAGCCACAGTTCGCCGATATGTTTAGATCCCATGTAAAAGGGGGCGAGCCTATTTCCACTAACCGGACACAAATCCAAACTCGACCTGTTACTGAGAATTTTCTAGAAAAAGCCAATATCACCTTGGTCGACTTGGGAATCGAACCCAAGACCTCTAGCGTAGCAGTCGCGCTTAGAAACCACTAGGCCAACGAGGCAGTTTATCACATAAATGGATCAAAATTGATTAGAAAAGCCAGGGAATGCTTTTGTCTAACAGGACAGGAGCCTAAAAGGAGTCCTAGTAAAAAAGGTTTGTTTTATTTCGTACTACCTAGTTATCTCAATAGGTTCGGCCTTGACATACCTACAGACATTTTTTATGGTAAATCATTTAACATCCTATTTGCGGTTGTTATAAAAAAAAAATTGTAATACCGGTCGTCTATTTTGGTTTAAATTAAGGTAGTTTTGGCCTACGTAAACGTTTGCGTCCGTTGAACTGTAATTTACGGTAACTATTTTTGGCAAAACAACTTGGCAGTAAGTTATTTGTGTGAATAAATTAATATGGTAAAGTAGTATGTTATCGTTGTTTGTAACATAAGCTAGAGTTTTGTTATTTGGAAAGGACGATGGTTTAATTGGGTACTCTAACGTTTAATAAAAGATGATATGGTTAAATGCGACAATGCTTTAGTTTCCGTGTGACTTGAATTGTTTTCTTTCCTAACTGAACAGATGACTAGCTATCAAGACTATAAAATAATAAGTTTATTAAAAAAAAAGGTATCTCGCTTTATTAAGAAATCAATAAACACGAACAGTTGTAATTATAATCGTTGTATTGATATTGCTTGAGTAGTTATCACATAAAATTCTGAAGGTCGAACATTCTTTATTGTAATTGCTCTGACGTTGCAGATTTTATTAATAGAATACACTTTTAAATATATGCGTATTTTCGTAATACTGCGTGTCAAAAAATCGCTTAGTTTGCTAAGTCTGCACCAGGTTTATTTGTCAATTGCTTGCCACCAATCACAAGCCTGTAGCTTGTCCTCATTGGTGATGAGTGACGGATACAGCTGATGTGATGCTACCTTGTAATACAACCCTAGAAACTGTCATCACGAGAACTCCAATTCTATATAATAATAATATTATATAATAATAATATTCCGGGACATCTCACACACGGTTGTCTGATCCCAAGCTAAGCAGAGCTTGTGTTATGGTAACCAGACAACTGATAAACATAATGTTTATGTACTAGTCTAGTTCATTTATCACGTAAGAGTACCTTACGCATGTAAATTGCTATTTTATTGCTACCACGCCTTTAATAACTCAGACTATTAGTCTCCGCTACCTAATAAAATGTTTGTTACATAAAACAGTCCTTTAGCTTTCTCATGAAACACTTAATCCAAATGCATACGCTTATAGTATTATTGATGTGAAAGTTTGTGTGTTTGCGTGTTTGTCAGCGCTTCAAACGAAAACAAATGCAACGATTTTAATAATATTTGGCATATATGTAGTTTATAACCTCTAATAAGATATAGGATATCTAAATATTTATTTTTATTTGTATTTTGTGGTAAGATTAAGTGTTTAGTATAAGTCCATGCAAATAAAGTTGCGTGCTAAAACCAGTTAGCTTATGAATTGTTCTTCGACAAAAACTGTTGTTAGTTAATCTTATATAAGATGTTTTACAGGTATTTCCATCTTCGAATTATAATTCGATTTGTATAAACATGATTAATTCTTAGTATTTTATTTGTGTATTTAGTTACATCATAATCGCATGAAGTTTTTGTGAATATAATTTATGTTGAATGATACCTAGTACGATAATTATTGTTTTGATGTTTACATAGCTGGTATTTTCTCACAGTTTCTGATCACTGAGTAACATTAATATACTTTGCCTATTTACTTTTTTCGGTTGAATGTGTCCGCGATTTTGGAACATTGCACGATTTTGGAATGACTGTTACTAGAAAAAGAATGTATTTATAAATTGTATTGTACGATTTGAATACATAGAGAGTTCAATAAAAAAAAAAACCTATGTGTGACTAAATTAAATTGCTAGCTCAAGTTAAGGTTTACCTCAAACATTAACTATTAAGTATCTCGAGAAGTTTATAACGTACTTAATTACGTTATTATTTTATACGTCTGTTAAAACGTGTTCATTAGTTACAATAGACATTAATTAAATGTGAACAAAGACATAGGATTATTAGTGGTCATGGTAAATTAATTTTGCGTCAATATACAGTAACTCTATGAGACATTCGTGACTTGGATGGGCTACTGCTTATTGGAATAATATAAAATCTGATCAAGACTATTTGTCAAAAATTTTGCACAAAAACAAAACATTGTTTACGTAGTTAGTCGTACTTATACCTTATTTTTTTCTTCGTTACATTTAACTCTTTATTTGTTTACTCAAATAACGATATCAGTATATCTAAACTGTTTTGTCACAGGTTCTGAAGAAATCTTGAATTAAACGTGATTACATATGAATGTAGTACAAATAGGTTATAGCTACCATGAAAAAAATAATATTACATATTGCGTTAATACTATGTATAAGATTACATCTACAAATATCATTGTGTAATGCACACCATTCGTAAATCTGTACAGTCGACCTCAGTCATAACTGATTTTGACAGCACCTTATGTCCAAGGAGTAGGGTTGATTTTCATTGTAACCTTTAACTTGTGGTTGACTGTATATAATCAGACAGTCCAAGGTTATCCATATTTCCAATACACTTGACAAACGTTCTTAGATCTTCTGATACAGGTTTGATAAGTGGTCTGATGGTGAAATCCACTTGTTTTTAGTCCTTGGTAGGGTAACTACATAGTTTGTGTAAGAAATAGATCTTTTATCTTTTATATGTAAGGAAATGTAGGTAGTTAAGTTATAGTTAAGGAAACATAATTTAAGTTACTATGTCGAATTAGGTTAAGTTATCTGTAATGGCAAGTAATATGTGTTAATAATAAATAATAATCTTTACTCTTTTGAAAAATACATTATTGTAAGGACGCACATACTTTCGCTGTGATTTTCGATAGCCTGTTAAAGAGTTCTGGAATTGTTCCCGCTGTTGACGTCTTACGTCAAGTTTGTTAATAAAACGTTTCAAAATTTATTTTTAACTTGAGTATAACAAGAAACGAGCTAAAAACCGGTCCTAATATCTTGACCCAGTTTTTTCCACCTAGGTTTCGGTTTTTCGCATACCAACGGCCGAAACAACAGGGCCATCAAATAAGATTTTTTACGAGCGCCTGTTCTGCGAAAGGGAACCTAATACACATTTTAACGATGTTACTGAGTTCGTAATAAGGAGGCGTGGTAGCTTGAGGCTTGGACAAAGGCATTGTGACCGTCTCAAATTATCAATGTCAGATGACTCTCAAGAAAATTTACGTGTATCTGATCCGTGCTCACATACACGTAAATCTTCGCAACGCTTTACGAAAGTTTGCAGAAATTTCACATTTAATAGCACTTGGAAAAGAAAATTCTACCTATAAGAAAGTCAACCCTTTACAAAAAGTATCCAAAATGTTTCTTGCTGTTGTTTTGATGCAAAATGCAGCAAGAACCAGAGGTACTACATACAAATATAATATCTTTGTCATATGAGAACACGTCTTTCCTTGCACAAGACCGACGTGATAGCGATGATTACATTTTAGCCTGTAGGGAGTATTCCAACTGCGGGTATAGATTGAGGAACACAAAACCTTTGAATAAACTTGTTCACCACGAGTAAAAAGTAACGATACAGGTAAATCGTTTGCATATATTTTGCGTATCCTAAATAAACAGTTCCATTTACATTACGAAGGTTTTCCTCAGTTACTACCGGTCACGTCTGGCATCCGATGTTTTCCTCCAGCCACTGTCTATCACATTGTAGTGATGAGTAATGATCGCATTGTTTATTGTCTCATAAGTTTCCGCATGATGACCAGAACAATTCACAGAACAATTCTAAAGACCTATGTAGTACTGTGTATATAGTTTGTTATTAGAAATATCTCGTTTGTTATTTCTTTTGAAGTAAACTGTAAAGTGTTTAGATAATATTTTGTTAAATAAAGTGACTCAGTCTCCTTTGGAAGTTCTAGATTAAAAATGTTATTTTCAGAGCCAATTTGAACTATGTTGAACTTCGGAACTAGACAACCAATATTTTATATTGCTAGCTGGTTTTAACCGACAGCAAATTATGACATAAAATATTAAAAAGGAATGTAGATAAACCAGCATTTTATCACATTCAAAGTTTATGATTACGTCAAAATACGCGCAGAAATTTTCTATTAAGTAATTAATGAAGTTATAAGCATTGTCATTATTAGGTAGGGTCGTTGAAATAGAAAATAGTATACTACATGATAGGAGGTCTTGTCACGTAATTGAATAGTTTGTGCAATGTTTGTGTGCGTACGTTGGGCAAGCGATACCTGTTCGCGGTCAGTTGTTTGATTAGAAAAGAGAGATTCGGTAAGGGCAAGGACGTCTCTTTATTAATAAGTTACATTTTAATTGCTTTGTAGGCTTTTTTTGATATTTGAGAGATCAAAATAGTTTTGAAATCAATCTGGATACAGCTGTAAAAGGCCTCTATGTCAACGAAACTAATTTTACTACCAATGACCGATGTTATGTTATGAGTTGGTCATTTGGGCCTCAAAAAACAAAGTGTTTTTCTACTTTCAAAAAAAACAAAAGCATATGCAATGAGTAAAATTTGGAGTCATCAAAGTAATGCATAGCTTGGAAGTACCGAGCTCAAAGCGATATGCATTCATAGCATGAAGATACTTGTAAAGGATAAAGTTTTGCAGTTAACGATCATTTACAATGCAAATGTTATTCTGATTTGTTAACAGTTTCAAGTTAAGTTCTGTTGGGCAGGTAATTCGTGAATCAAGTACATTTTTACTTTTTTCCTTAATAATACATAGAGGGTAAAGTACCTTTTTAAGTGTAGGTACAAGTTTCAAGTTTGTCTTTTGGATCTTTTTTATTGATAACCTTTGGGATCGATGGAGACGGGAGACAGAGGACTCTAATGATCCGGTGTTATTGTTTTTGCAAAAAAATAACTTGTACAATTACCTTGTATTTATCAATTAATTCAGTATTTAAACGTTTACATTCGCGTGACAATCGCACCTGTACCTACTTCGTTTGTAAATGCAGACCAAAGAACGAATTGAGGTTATCAGGAAAATCGACATATTGTAATGAAAGAACAATTTACCTTTACTTTTACATACAGAAACGATACGTTTTTCCATTACAGAGTCAATACAGGTTGTTATAGAAATAAGTGGCTATGTTTCAAATTCTGCTTCTGCTTATAGAATTAAATAACTTTCCCAAAAAAAAAATATGTCCATACCAAAAACCTTTTTAATTCCCGAAATAATTCGAATGAGCTGATGATAAATTGTGAAATTATTTGATGAAATCCCGATTTAGGAATTGACTATGGTTTACTTGAAGTTGTTCATTTATTTGTACAAAAGCAGTAAACTATGACCACGTATTTCCGTAGCCCCCTGTATAGGTTATAACGATCCTTCGCGCAGAAAGCTGTATTACTTTAAACTTTCTTATAAGGTCATTCACCTTTACAATTTACACTCGTCTGCGAAATTTCGACAGACTGGTTATTGCGCCGGTGCAGCCCTTGCCCATTTTTTGCCACTTATACAAGTTTACTTCAAATTTAATGCATTTTGATGTGGACAAAGATTGCGTATTTATGCGATGAATTTCTTTTTATTTATTTTCGTGTATTCTTATTATGTAACGGCATAAAAGAATGGATAGTGAATCATCGAAGCTTTATTCAATAATTTGAAATGTAACTCTTTGTTTAAGTCATAAGTGTGCATGACTATTTGTGTGTTAGTATAGGTGCTCAAATAAGCTCAAGCCATTCTGATAATGAGGGAATTTGCATATAAACTTTTGATAGATATTCATAGTATAATAGTTTGTTGGTGGGCTTTGACAGCTGAAGCGCCAGTGGCGCCAACTAGTGAGCTCTACAGACATTAGTCCTCTATATGCGGGAAAGTTTGCCGACTTTGCCGTCAATTCCCAATTACCAGTTTAACTGGCCAGTAAAATTTGTTATAACATAAAAGTAAACGTACCTAACATACATAAAACTCTTATGAAACTAACCTGTTTGGTACATTTCGTTATCGATCTGGAAATACCCTGGATATCATGTTTTAGAAGTCTCAGGGTTTAACCCTGTGTCATTTCATACTTTTGCGAGTTGTTTTTTCTAAAACTCGTTTTAGTAAGTATTCCTACACTAATGAGCCGTTTGGGTAAAAATAAATAAGTTTAACTTAAAATCTCTGTATTTAATGATTTTCCTGTTCATAAGATTCTAGATTATAATAAAATATCTTTTATGTTTTGTTCTAAACCGGTTTAGATTTATGGGTACCTATTATTTAAATGTGTGTAAGTTTAAATTAGGAATCGTTACGATGGCGGCTATTGGTCAAATTATTATGCTAATTGTCAAAAATATAATTGAATTGGTTTATAACTGTAAATGTTCGTGTAGTTTTATGTTATGTTAGAGAAAATAACAATAACAATAGAGTATAGCTTCACCTGATAGAATAAGATTGGGTCAACTGGACTGAAATTTGCTCCTTTTTTAAGTTGGTTCACAAAGAAAATTAAACCTTGCTCAGCACAAAGTCAAGTTCGTAACTTACGTAGTAACTAGGAAGGTCTATTGGCTCATAATACGAACAATTGATGATAATCCCTAGATAACGACGTTATTAATGTAAATCAGATCAGTCACGCGAATTTAATTAACACTTACTTTTTTCTTATGGTTTTATTCGAGGACAATGCCCTATTACGCAATAGTAGGTATTGTTTACTTTCAACCTTATTGAAAACGAACTTATGCGTTCGTCTTTTGTTTTGTTAGGCGGATTTTTTTTACTTTTACGAAATTATTTTTGTTGTGACTACAGTAATGTTCACTACATTACTGTAGCTAAGACTTGACGTCTCTGAAGGGTTGCCTTAATAATATCGTCTCTGTCTTACCCGTTCTTAGGTTATGTGTGCATCTCGCTTGCTCTATATAACGTTTGAGTTCAGACAAGTTGAGTTTTCGTTATTAAGTAACTAGTCTTGAATCGTATTACAGACTTATGTGCTTTGTTATTTTTACTACTTGATCGATTTCCTCATTCCAGGACCTGCATAAAAATACTTCGTTTTGATTTATTTACGCGGATATAACTGACTGAAATATTCTGAATTTTATTTAGCTATGATGTTTAAGTGTAGATTAAGAGTACAAATATAATTCTACATATATAGGTATATACATGTTACTTGTAAATTGTGATGAGAACCTTGAATTGATTTTTTTCCTGTAATAAACTGTAAATAAGAACAGAGAACACGTTCAGAAGTCTTGCAAATTATTATAGACTCGATTTGTTCAAATTTCATCCAAATTTATCCTAAACATCAAAGCAAAAAGTTGACAGCAATTTTACGTTGCTCATTTTACATCCTGATTTCCTTGCCAGTTGACGTGGAAATGGACTTAAATCTGAATCGGCTAGCAGATTTTGCTGTCGCCATTACAAAGGTTTAATTGAACTGCGAAAGCTTGCATCGAAAGTTGTGTGACTACATAAAAGATTAACCCATCTTTAATGTAGCCGCGTCATAAAGCTGTCAATTTGACGGCTAGTGTTAATTACACTGAGATTTACTAACCGTTGAGGTGGTGACTGATGAGCGAGCTTTACCGTTTGCTCGTCACTCGTCCGTCGATGACATCCTTTAGACACCTTTACATATTAGATAAATAGCAAAAATAAGCCAGCCAGGCTTTAAAGGCCAGTTTTCAATATCAACAAAATGGGACAGAATAACAATAAATAATGGTACGTCTAACCCCATTCTTCAAATATCGAGCTCGTTTCCCTCATCAGGAAATCAAAGAAAAATATTGCCATTATGTCCATGTGCCATGATGAATGATGCGGTATTCTGCCGGATTTCACAAACAATGCTTATGAGTAAGTGGAAAGCTACAATGAATCACCCGCATTGTCTGTTTACTTACCACAATGACAGTTGAACACATAAGTAAATACATAGGTAGCTAGCTACAAAACATTTCGACGAAATTTTTACAGTTTTTTTTTTGTTGTTTTTATGAGCATCCTTTTTCGGTCTTTTTATCACAGCAGTGTTTTTAGGTCAAGATTGCAGTCTGTTCTTTATTAATTTGACATTTTACTGGTTTTGTATTTATAGTTACCAATGGCATGCTTTCGAAAATTTTTGCTTACGCTTGACACAACGGGTTATTAGCGATGCGCGCATTCTTAGCTTTCTTATGTATACTCTATGAGCTGATATTTAAGGTGACAGAAACAGAAAAGAGACCAAATATTTATGATTTAGAAAAAAAAAGTAGCCTTCATTTAATTAGTGACATAACATAAAAACATTTCAAATTATCTATCGTATTGACATGCATTGTTTTATTCTAGAAATTGTAACAGTTATGCTATAGATATTTGAAATATTGTCGTAATTGGAAATATTTACTTAGAAATAGATAAAGAGACATTGCAACCTCGATATATTATGTTTCTTTAGTTTTGTAATGTGGCATCGGCGTCAATAGGTAGTGAAAGATAATGTAGAGTGTGGAGTAACACGTCCATTGATATCTTTTATATTTAAAAAAACCACATTATTTTGCATATATTTAGCCGTACTTAAATAACAGATAAGTCTAGGTTTTCTTAACGTATGGTATGATAAAAAAAGCAAATGAATAATAAAAAGTAGAAAAAATATATTACATTATGAGTTATTCCAATTTTGAATGTAAATCAACCGCCAATGATTGGATTAAGTTTTAGAATGACACTCGTTTTTTTTTGTTTGTGCCAGTGTTGTTTATTTGGCTGCCGTTACGCTACACGAAATAGTAGAGTAGATGTTTTTTAAATACTTTTAACTTACGTTATAGCTACGTTCTTTGTGATATTAGTTTATTCAAGTGTTTGGGCCTTTATCTAGGTAGTTGAATGAAAATGAATTCTGTAATTCTGTGTTTTATAATATAACTCCTTTAATTACCTTTTCAAGAAAAACACGTTATTATCATAATCATTGTATTCTCCTTATATATCTGGGTCTGAAGGAAGTAAAATTCAGTCAATTCCCACTTCTACTTTATTTAACACAAGTAAATAATTACGAATACGAAACCTTCGAAGTTTTTTTACTTTATAACACGAAATAAACTGTTGGTCTAGTTTGTCTGGTCATTAATTATCTCAGCTTAATACCTATTCGATGGCATCATATAGTATTATTACCTATCTTTGAATTTGAAAACATAACGTGTCCTTGATAATTTTTCCGCACGTTACCAGAGGTCATTCAAGACCATCAGCAAAATTATGCACAATTTCTCATAACCCGTTTTTAAAGTATTGGCACGAGTTTGTAAAAACCATAAAAAGCAATAAAAAATTATAGTTATTATTGAAGTTTATTGAGTATTTGTTATTCAAATGACGCACAGACACACACAGTTATAATATATTATATTTATATACTTATAACAATACATCTATTAGAGAGCTCATGTTAATTGATTAGACAAGCTAACGATTAACTCAAGAATTTTATAATTTTCCGGACTTAGCTAAGCAACCTCCAAGTTATCAAGGATTCTGCAGTCTACGTAATAAAATTGGCCCCCAAGGTAAAGGCCAATTATCATTTATCGTTTTCTTATATTGTCTTAAAGCAATAAAAGTTCTGAAAAATACCAAATTTAGAAATTCCGTTAAGTACTAAAATTGTTACCTACTTTGCTTATTATACATATACATCATATACTTATTGGGTCTTTCAACAACACATGATTTCAATTTTGCCAAAATACCGGATGCCTCATTATTGAAAATGTCATCATGTCATCTGTCAAAACTACACAAATTAGGTAAGTGAACGAATTTCACAGTAGAATTACCAAATAATCATATAAATCTGTCTTCCGACTGTAATTATATCTGTTTTTTTTTATAATAAATACCGTAACTGAACAGCAGCCTACTGGAACTAATGTCTATACCGTCATGGCGTTTATTTATATTTACAAACAAAAATTGCCTCGCTGGCCTAGTGGTGCTAAGCGCGACTGCTACGCTAGAGGTCTTGGGTTCGATTTTCAAGTCGACCAAGATGTTATTGGGTTTTTCTATGTAGATAATTCTCAGTAGCAGGTCGGAGTTTGGATTTGTGCCCGGTTAGTGGTAATAGGCTCGCCCCCTATTACATGGGACCTAAACATATCGGCAAACTGTGGGTGTACATTGGTACCTCTGCCTAACCCTTCGGGGATACAGGCGTGATGATATGTTTATGTACAAACAAAATATTTATTTGTTTATAAATACTCTTACGGTTTACAGTTTGGTCGATCGATACGCTCACGTTTTGCTATCGAGCAATAAAACCTCCTTACATAACTGATTTGTTATTGATATTACAAATAAAGAGTTATGTATGTTGGCTGTAATGTTAGTACCCGGTAAAAAGTTTGTGTAACTTTCAATGTTTGTGGTGTAATCGATAAATACCTTGAATATTTGCTATAAATAGACAAACTTGTATGTAGAAATATTTTATTAATACACAATTAAATCTAATATAAGAACAAACTCTAACTATACTAAAATTAAAACTTCATAAATAAAAACTAACAGGCGTCAAAGAACTCATCGTCATCCTTGTCAATGGCGGGAAACGTGCCCAGAAGGCTGGCAGCATTGCCACGTTGACAAATGAATATTAAATTAGTGTAACTGTTTGTGGCTCGTCATTGGTCACTTTTGATGAATATAGAATTATAGACAGAATGTGATTTCCTTTGCATCTCCGTACCACGTTCCTTCGAATTTCAAATGCGCTGCAGAAAAGATCGCTTAGAAAATAGTGTCGACATTAGACTTGTCTTTACTAAATGTGTTTGTAAACTGTAAAGAATTTCAGAAATGTCTCGAATTTTCTGATTCGATCCACCGAAATAAGAATTGGACATTTAGTCACGTTGATGACACGCTCAGCTCACGCATTAAGTTTTATCTTCCGGCACAAATCACTGTTTGACGGCTCTTATTGATGTTCATTACAATAAAGAGCTGTCACTTACGCCTAAATTACGTTTGAAGGCGTTAATTTGTTAAGTAAATACTTCTTGTTATGTCTTTGAAGTGATATGGGTATTAATTGTTACTGAAATGAAAAATGGAATGATTAGGGGGTTTTTCTTTCATTAATTTGCAGTGTAGTTAATTGTTAATAATATTTACGAACAAATTGTTTTGGAGGTTAGATAGGCAGTAGCTCCATGTAAAATGCGGTATTCAGCTGAATCTGGTAAGACTGGAAGCCGCCAACATTGTTGGGAAAAAAGCTAGTAGATGCAGTTGTGATTTACGAACAAAATCTTTTACCGTAAGAATTTATTTGAAACTAATATGTTAGCATTATTCCGGCTTTAGTGATTACTACATCTATGACAGCGATATGCAATTAGTTCAGGATTTTGCAACCATGCGGGTGATTTTCGTAGTTGAAAAGTTTCAGTTGCGAAATACACCCCGTATAGTAGTGTGTATGTATATTATTGTAGGTATATGTTACTTCAAGTTACTTGCCATACTTATACCGTAGTATATTTTAAATTAAATTCCATATAACACACAGGCAGTACAGGTGGGTTTCTATATCACATGGACTTGTATAATTTACATAATTTATCGATTAGAAATCCTAGTTTTATTGTAACAACAAATTCATGTTTCGAGTAATTTTTATGCAGAACTTGTTCAGTTTATTAAATACGTTACTGTATTTTTACGTATTGTTTTATTATAGCATAGCATCATATTATGCGCACGATTGGATGCTTATAAAATCATATTTTATTTTGTCCTCTGTACTAAACACTATCTAAATTAAAAACCATAGCCGGTATGACGGAGTTTACTTAACTAGGCGAAAAGTCTAATTGGAGGCTACTCTTGTTTATTTAGTAAATTCAAATTAGGCACGTGTAAATATGTGTAGATTTGATCAAGTGCTCTATTGACGTAAAGTTGACACACAGAAAACAGTATGTACGTAACTCAATCATAATGGTAGATACAGCCGTGTGTTTTTAAAAGTAAATATTTTGTAGAGTCCTATTTCCCTAATATGTTTTTGAGTACTATTTAAATTTGAAGGCATTAATTTTTGCGTGGGTTATAGGCAGTCGATTTAGAGTATAAAATACTGCATTACTGTACTCTACTATATCAATGTAAAATACTGGTATCCAAACATAATCCGGTGAGACTGGAAGCTTAAAAGGCAAGGCAATTTGTATCTTATTCTCAAGTCAGCACGTGCTGAGAAATGTGTTTTTTATCCCAACCTAAGTTCCTAGTGTAGTTCTGTTTAATATTTCATGTTAATTAAAAACATTCAGAGAAAACACTGTTTAAAACACGTGTCCACCATAAAAATGCCTTGACGTTACGAATTCGTTATTCTTTTGTTTTGAAACATGTCATTTGCGTCGCCATGATTTTTAAACAAACACGTTTATTAGGTATTTAAAGTTTGCTCTATTTTTTTAGAAAATAATATCTCGTAAGGTTTTTACACTTTGTAGAGACTGTGTTCAGGCTGTCACCTGTTTCTTTTCCTATCCGGCAAAATAAAAATTGTGTATTTTTGGCGAGAAGAAAATACCTCATTTAATTGTACAATGACGATCAGCGTTAAGTTACGTATCATTTTTACTCTGATTTACATTAGTTATATTTCAAAAAATAGGCCCGGGTGTACTTCAGCTGCTTATTTTGTCAAATTTTGTAAAGAAAATATGCAAGTATTGTACCTGCCCAAAATCACCAATCTTCAAGCAAGTTTTTAAAATTGTTGTACAAAAATCCTACATACATTTATTTTTCACCACTGCAGTTCAAAGTTGAGCACTAAGAAAAACCGAAAGTGAAAATTGTAAAACGAATGGCGTTATCGCCAATATATTCTTCTTTTAGATAAATATGAGACTTATCAAAGGATAGAGTAACTATTCAAGATTAATTTGATGCACAAAAAGTATTACGAAAGCTATGTATCAGCAAGAAAAATGGAAAAGTCTGATGCAAGATATAAAATTCTAAAATTTTCGAAAATCGATTGTAACTCGAAACCTGTAACTTTTCGGCGAACATATGTTGCGTTCATTTGATAGGGCCTGACGTAAGGTATCAGCCACCACAGTTTGTCGGACTATTTACCGGACACCCTGTATAATTATCTTCTATTTGACTGCGGACAGAGATAAAGGGAAACTGGAATAACAGGGTATTTTTTGTACCTATATGCAGAGAACTTGATTTTTGGAAGGTGTTTATGGAAATTATAAAAATATTGGAGCGTTCTGAGCATTGAGTGAGCTATAAAGAACTTAATATAAAAGAAATAATTGTTTGTTGAATACCTAAAATAAGAAATCGTTATTTGTTTTATAAACTGATTAAAAATCTAGGCCACAGATGTCTTGAAGAAGTATTCTACATAATAAACTATTGCAGAATAAATTCGAATTCCATAATTTCCTTTTATTAACCCTGAAGGGCACAGAAAAACAGGAATGTACTCCTTAAACACCCAATTTGAAAACAAAACAAAAAGGTTGGTCCGATTGTTTTCTTCAAGATACAAGTCACGGTTTAGACAGTCCCTTTAGTTTGACGGACAGACTAGTGAAAACTGGTCGTGCTTTAAGAATTAGCATGCCATTACACACTTGTATTGACAATGCAGATCCCAAACTCATCCGTCTACTTTCGATTGTAATTGTTTATCTATGGAAATGGAAAATGACAGAATCAATATTACCTACTTTAAAATCTCTACAAACAATCTGCATACTATCACTTTCTTATATTCTTAATTAACTTAAGCAAATGCTGTGTATCGAAAACTTTTTGGAACATCGAAAAGTAGCCCCTCAACGCTTGACGATAAATAAATGGATAATTTATATAAACAACCCAAAACCCTTCAGCAAAAAGGCTAGTAGCACACTATTATTAGAAACAAGAACTATTTAGTTTTTGTCAGCGCCCAAATAGTACATTAATGTAGGAAATTTACAGCAAACATTATATTTAAACGCATAGCCAATCGTTAACCTTGTCCGTTACGGAGCCGTGTGCAGTGAAAAAACAATCGAAGAAATGAGCCTTCACCACTCAGTGATTACGAACCTAATCTGAATGTAAACATGATATCAATGAACGAAAATGTTTTAGCTGTTGAACTTAATATTAACAGCGAAATAAGGAACTTTAAAAGAACCATTTTTTGCATCTAAATTCTGTCAGCTGCTAAGCGTTTTGTCACGGTAATAGTATAATATTACCGTGGTTTGGTCCAATTCTATTTTCAAAAGTCACAAAACACTCATATCACACTGGCCAGTGATAATCAATATGGCGACGATGCCCAATATTTATTTTTAAACTTGTATTCCAATTAAGTTTTTATTTTTTAAGCTAACATTTTGGAACTCCGTAGAATATTTTAATAATGATTGATTTTGATTTGTACATCCTTCTTAATGATGGGTGTATAGTTTTTTTTGCCAGTTAATCTTTTCCTGTTACATTATGTTTTTCTAATAATGGTATATTAATAGATCTTAATCTTAATAAAATGTGGTTTACGTTGCCATTTCTTCTGTCAAATAATATATTAACTACGCCGAGAATTGATGTAGAAATACGTGTTTCAGATATGTTTTTACCTCATACATAAACTTAGCTTAAATATGACTAATTAAGATCATCTTCTACAATTCTCCTAATGACTAATGTTTTCTTAAATCATGTTTGAGATGAATAAAATTGTGTATTTAAACGTCTTAAGATTATGAGCATTCAACTATGAATTATTATGCTGTTTATCAAGTAAATAATGTACCTTTTAAACAACACTGAGCTGCCTCGTTGGCCTAGTGGTGCTAAGCGCTACTGCTACGCTAGAGGTCTTGGGTTCGATTCCCGAGTTGACCAAGGTGTTATTGAGTTTTTCTATGAAATTCTCAGTAGTAGGTGAGAGTTTGGATTTGTGCCCGGTAAGTGGCAATAGGCTCGCCCCCTATTACATGGGACCTAAACATATCGGCGAACTGTGGGTGTACATTGGTATACACCTCTGCCTACCCCTTCGGGCATACAAGCGTGATGATATGTTATGTTAATTTGAAATACACCGTCATAAATTACTTAAAACAGAAGTAAAAACGACATTTGCCCCAGAAGTTAGTATTGGACAGCATATATTACTTCTTATACTTAGTACAAGTTCCACGTGTACTTGGACTAAGTAATTCAGACTAAAATAATTATGCTATATCATACGCTAAGCGTTGATGAGTGTTTATTAATTCCTTTATCTTAAGGGTGTCTGGGATTGTGCGCATGTGCTGCAAAGCCTTTACCTCAAATTGATAAGTTTAAAGTATGTGAGTATGGTCGATTGTGTAAGTAACAAGTCTTAGTACTAGCTAGTAATAGCTACTGGCTGTGCATCTGTTCATAATAAATTAATTATGAAATTGCAATCAATTAATATATATAAAAGATATACATCCTACTTGCTAGTTTCAGACCATTTTTCTGTCTATTTTTGAGGGGAGTGAAATTAAAAAATAAAGTTATCTTTGTTTGGTCCCTAAAAACAGTTCCTTAGTATTTGGTTTATTTCCATTTTTGAAAATGGTTCAATTTGTATTTTGTTAATTTAAGGATGTGCCTAGTCTTTTGGTTAGATGTTAAACATATCGTCGTTGGATAAAACTTCATTGTGACATAGTCCCAAGAAGTTACAATACGTATTATGTTACCTATGGTAGATATTCCCATGGTGTTTAAAACATTGTAAAGATTCTTAATAATAACGAATGCCGAAGACATTAGTAAAATGTCCATCTTGACACTGTTCATTGATCTTAAGGTCATTTAGACACTTTTTAGCAGCTATGCAAATTTTATGTGAATCGATGTCTGTCACACGAATTTGTAAATAACTGTCATTATTTCAAAACAAACAACGTGTTTGAAACTGAAAACATTTGTTACACTGTATTTAATAGAATTATGTAGCTATGGAGATATTCTTCAAAGGTATACGGAAGAAAATGTCTTACAAATAAACGGGCTTATGGAAAATAACAAAACATTAATAAAAAGAAGTGTCCGTCAGTCACGAACAAAGATAATATTTTATCTTGACATTAAATATATTTACTTTTGCCGGTAACAATAAAATGTTAATTGCATGTTGAGCATTGCATGACGAGTTACTGTACTGCATTCTTTTTTTAACCAACTTATTGGTATTATTTTATTGTGTAGTATAAATAGGGACAGAATCGTGTAAGCTCATGTCAATTATTCTTGTTCTTGCATCGTCTTTTTGAATGAAATCGTCTCTTGTTTTGCTTGAAATGTCACACAGTCAGTCATTTGCTTTTAAAACTGAACGTTATAATGACCATCGGTTTTGTATGATATTTAGTTTGTTTTCTTTTACTTAAACCTATATTTCCATGAGGTTATTTTTTTTTAAACTCCCCTATGAATTTTACGCAAGCCTTCTTTGTTAACATTTAACTGTTTTTCCCACCAAATTTTTAACATCGTTACGGTTTCCAAAATTATAAAAGTTTATTGGTCAAGTAGGACACACAACAAAAACTGGTTTGGCACAGGATAACAAAAAATCTTGGCTATATCTTTCTTAATAATCTCGTCTTTTTCTGACCTTCGTATAATTTATTAGGTTAGGGATACGATTTTATATTATTCAAGGCGTTCCAGTAAACTTTTACGATTTATGTTAAAGGTGACCTACAATAACTATTTATTTTTACTTATTTTTTTTTCTGCAAATATATTGTTGAATACTGTTACCATGGTTTAAGGCTCTTCTTGTTCCTCCCAGCCTTTTCTCAAGCACTATTACGGCCGGCTACAATTCTTACCGGATTTAGCTGAATACTGTATTTTTCATGAAACACTTGCCTATCTGACCTACATACAAGCCTCTTTTCTATTTCTCGTATATCTTAGTGCCTATCAGTATCGTTATCTGGTGTTACAAGACCTTCTGCCGAATGATACCGGAAACGTCGAAGCCTCTAGATAAGAGTGATTGTTTCAAGTGCCCGGATTACAACGGATCCACTTACACGCATCCTCGGGATGCGCCCACTTCAACCATCATTTTATTACGAACCTGTGCACTTCTTACGTAACAATACTTATTGTAATTGAGACTGACTGCCCTCGACCTAAGGTTTAAATTCCTTTGGTGTGGTTGGAATAGTTGTGTTCGCTTCTATGACTAATCTCGGCACTGGGTCAGTTTCAAGATTATTGTTCTCAGAGTTATCAGGGCGTTGATTACCTAGACTTACCTATAGTCTAATAGGCCACAATTGTTTCTATTATACTCCTCTTTGACAACGGGGTGTATAGTAAGTATTTGTTTTAGTTAGAGCAAGGTTCATGCTTGTGTGGAGTCCTTCTATTGTTTTAAGTATCTTTAAATATGGGTCATTTTTTTCTTGTTAGGCTAGCTCTCAAACCCAATAATTGACTCATAATTTTTCTTCTTTTTTTCGGGACAAATGGTAATATTTGTGCCTGCTGTTAAAGCATGAGGGATTAGCAATAACCACGAAGGTTGTTAGGGAGGGTCTGTTCAGTGATAATTTAACAAACTTTATTGATTACATAAACATCGCTGTCTGTTATATATTTAATAGGGTAATTAGGAAGTTAACAAATGTTATTTAATGCCTGCTTTATTTAACAGGATACAAAAAAAAACTAACAAGTAGTCTCATTAAAATAATACATTATATTTATAATCTAGTTTCTTATATGAGCATGAAAACAATCTGACAGTATTAATATCTACTCAACCAGTTTATTCGCCTTACTTAATGAACATAGTATAAAAAGTTATTGTAGTTAAACCTTAAGCAGTTAACCTTCGCAGCTAGTCAAGCGGTGTTAAACTTGTACAGTTAGATTACATTAGTTAATTTATTCCGTTAGAACAATAGTGGGTTCGATATGAATTGTTGACTTCATAATAGGTGTCAGACTGTCGATTATAGTTTCCTTTTTATTTTGCGATTCTGAGAATTTCGATTCTACTTTTGTGTATCGTTCAATGTCTATTATGTCTACATTATAATTGTCTCCTATTACAGTTTATATCTAAGTATACCTATATTCTCACTCCTTATGAATGGAGTAGAATAGAGTTTCTTATGTCTGTTATGTATTTTCAGTCTTCCTGTTAACTATTTATTTAAAAACGAACCTTTGTTAACGTTAAAATTTAGTGTGCTCTACATGGCATATTCCTAGTGGATGTTTATGGCTTCTCATTTCACCTCGGACACAATACTATCATGTGAAAAAAGTTCATTCAATTAGTGTAATTTGTTCATCTTGGAACCGTATCACCCGATGAAACAAAGCGACTTTCTATTAAAGCCCCGATGAGATGAAATGAGGAGACGATAATTCTGGTTTGTTCACCTGGGTGAATTCACCCAGGTGAAAAAAGTGAAATATATCTCCCCGTCCCAAGACCAAGCTGACCCGAGCAGGCCAAATTAGCAATAAAATATGTCCTAAATAATAAAAACTAAGTCTAGGTCGGAACTCCACAGGGGGTGCCCTTTGGGGAAGTCGCTGACGTAAATCGATTTTCCTATTGCTCTAGCTGGAGGCCTTAGATCCTCGCCAAAATTTCGGTGAAGCAGTCAACGCCTGTGCTCAGGCTAATTGTAAAGATCTCTACCAAATAATAATAATACCAAAGTGCAATATACCGTCTCCATAACTATTCTAACCGCATTCGTACCGCGACAGACATCATGTCGACGGTAAGTGATCGCTTTATCGATCGATTGTGAATGCATCGAGACGATTGAATCGATTCGTTTTATAACGCGACTCGCATAACAAACAAAAACAATGGCCTATATTTCCGTAGTTAGTTACACATTAAGTATCCATAATGTTGTTTTAATTTTGTTTATTAATACATATCCCGAAATACCTTTACAAAACTTTCCTTTTTTTAAGATATTGTTTTTAGCGAAAATAATATATCTCAACATAGGTATGACTGAGGTAGATTTTTGTCCTTAGAAAAATCGCTACAGTGCCCTTTTACTTACCTACTTTAAATACAACTTAATTTTCGCTGATTCCATACCAAATTCGTTGACAGTTTATTTTCCCATTATCTAATGTCACCTGTCATCATTGATCACTCGCTATTATCGTATCTTTCAAAGAAACCATTGCCATTTGTCGAGCACGAAGCCATTCAGTGATCTGATGAACTTTTGGACCAATATTCTCTAATGGAGACTGCCATCCAGACCTAATAACGTTCCCTCTTAAATAAGGCTAATGATAATGACATTTGTAATTATAACTTAATTGAAATTTAATTTTCCATACTAATTAAATGTGTTTGTTTTCAGGTAAGTTATGCCCATTAACGGGTTTAATGATCTCTTAATTGGACTCCAGCAAAGATCGTCTAGTATTATGTAAGTGAAGGTTTAGATAATAAAAAAGGCAATAAGAAAAAAACTACTCATTTTGTACTTAGGCTGCCTTCAATTTATTGGCAAAATGCCCCAATCTACATATACGAGTACCATCCTAGGTACTCCTTACTTATGTTATAATGTTTCATCACTGACCACAATAGCAATAAATAAATCATTGGTTTTTACGTTTACTACTTAAATTTCTAACAAAACAGCAATATTTAGAAAAATCAATCACCTGTTTGTATTCATTATGTTCACTCTTGCCAATTAACTAAGTGTTTTATGGTCAAACGGTCCCTGGCGTGTTGATTTAAATGTTTATGTTTATAAATAGCAAATGTAAACAATAGCATAAACACAAGGACACTTACACAGTAGATGCTGGTCATAGATTGTATTCTTTCGCACACAATACTTTATTGTAGATATATTTTCATCGATATTTCATGGTCTTAAATACTCTTCTTTCTATAATTTCTAAAATGTGGGTTTAAATATTGGGGTAAGATCACAAATTCCCCATCTTTAAGTCAATGTCTACAGTGTCGAAAGCTTCTGTTAGGTCCACGTAAAAGGTGTCCCGCAAGGAGCAATACGGATGCTTATCAAAACAGTAACAAACAAACGAACCAGTAAGATTTTCCTTATCATTGTTCTTCTATCTGCATAATTATATGCTAATAAATTATAATAGTTAACTATAAGTGCAGCTCTTATGTTAATAGAAAGGTACTTGTGTTAATTACTTGTACTACTGATTAGGCACGTGTCACACAATGTAAGATTACAAGGCTTTTAAAATGTTATGCCTAGGTTATTTTAGGCTTACAATATCAGGCACAATAAACAAATAGGTCTTGTCAATAACTAATTAACATAACTACTTGTTGTAATGCTAATATTTTCTAATTTTAGCATATAGGCTTTTCCATTTTTACAAAACAGTGTTCACTGTTTATTTTTCTATTCTTGTAGGTAATGGTTGTAAATCTATTGCGAAACCAGTCGTCAAAAGCACTTCTTTACTTTGCGGTTAGGTAAAAAACCACAAGACAATAACTAAGTGAACTAAATGTGGCTACACCAAGATGATATATTTGATGGTTGGTTTTTATTTTAACGCTAATACCATCTTATATGAGAAAACATTCGTAATTGCTATCTTTACTTCAAAGTCGAGATTATAGAATATCGACAGAACATAGCAATAATTCCAGCCTATAAACGTGCCAATGGTGGGCACAGGCCTTTTCCCATATAGAGAAGGCACGAGCATTGATCACCACGCTTGCTAAATTGCAGATTGGCGATTTCAGATCCCAATTTGTCTCTCAACTTCACAAAGTTTTACAACTTTCTATAAATATTGTAAAGTGTTATAGACTTTTGACGTTGATGACGAATTCTTTTGTAAAGGGATTGGTGGCGAACATAACGAAGTACTACACCTTTATGTGTTTACTAACAGATAATATATCATTGATGACCACGTGCTGTGTATTTACAGTAAGCAAACTATTATCGAATTAGGAAATGGCATGTTCTACATTTTTGTATGTTTGATAATTTGTGACAACAACTAAACTATAATGATTAGCAACTCGTTAAATACAAGTTATATGCGGTTTTTAAACATTTCTAAATGGTCACCCCTGAATTAAATTGCAACGGATTTTAAAAAGAAATTTATGAAATTAATGATGATGAAATAATGACAATAGCCGGATCTAGGATTCTAAAGCAATACTAAAATATGCTCGAATGCTATTTTGTCAATCAAAACTTATCCATGAGACATTAACACGATGACAGATTTTATAAATAACGCGACCAATGAAAAAAGAACGATGATAAAAGGAAGTAGAAACATGAAAGGACGGTATGAAAATGCAGACAGAACTAAAGTAAATATTGTGTTTGCGAGTTAAATATGTACCGTAAACTCTAATGTTGTCTAGTTTTCATTTAGTCATGATAAGATAATATTGCGGCAGTGTATTAATCTTTCTTTTAATATTATAAAAGTTTGAATTCTACCGAGATATGTGACGTCATTACAATGTTAGCCAACGACCTAGTAATTAATGTGAGTTTCTAGACGTCGGTATGTAAATAGTAGTCTGTGTTTATGACCTAACAGACCGTCTATTATAAACGTCTTATTATATTGATCTTTTCCATTTAAGACTTTACTTAGTGTTTAAACCCAACGTGGGTACAATGTTCAGGAATTCTAAAGTCAGCATTGAAAATACATAAGAAAAAGTTAAGGAAACGCCTCGCCTCGCAGGGTTGTTAGTTCGTCCATCGTCACCAATCACAGATTTATCATAATCAAATTAAAATAGATTCAACAGTGAGCTGTTATTGCGTAATACGACAAAGTTACTAATTTAGCTTGTAACAATGGGTAATGATTCGATGATTATCATTTATCTATTGTCTTGTATTTGCGTAAATTTTACTACTGTAGTCGAAGCAGTTTTCCTTACAAAACACGTGGAAAGATTTTAATTAGAATTAACTTTATCAGCATCCTATTAAATTGTCGTTATATGGAAATCATTATACTATATCACTTAACTGTCTGATAAGCGGCTAGAACTTTGTTTTGATTGTTGTACGTAGACGTCTATTATGTTTCCATAGCTAATGAATAAATAAATGGAATTACTGGTTCCCTTGTGACGACAAGTATTACCGCTGAAGAAATTGAAAATATCTTAGTTTTGAACAAAAAATGCTAAGGACCATGAATAAAATGGCAACGCTTTGATACCCGCGCTGGCAATATATTGGTTGGGGAAAATAAAATTACAATTGTGTTCATAGAATTAGTTACTTTGATAAAACAAAGAGCTCTTCTTATATTTTTTCTGAGAAGAAATTAGTGTGATTATGTGGTGGTATTATACCTGTTAGTGCGAGTGCTTGTGTCTATGATTATTCTAAATACTTATTGGTGTTTCTATACCGTAAAACAAAAGTGTTATAAACATCCGTGGTGATTCTAAATAATATCTATCTGTAGGAAAATATGGCTTTTCCTTTGTAAGCTAGATTTTTTGCAACTGCATCTACGGAAATAAACTTAATGCCTGTGCATTAACTTTAATATAGTATTGTCTTCGAACAAAACAGTAATAAATCATACTTTAGAGTTATTTCAGATTATTTGTAACTGTTTGATTGATAACCTCAGTTATTTGTCCTTTGTTCACTCGCAGTACTAATGATACCAAGGTATGGCAAATTATCCACATGACATTAAAATATGAAGGCCGAAATATGAATGATATTCCACGATGAAGTAAATGAGAATCGGTTTCCAACATGTTACACTAGATAAAGCGAGTATTACACTACACTAAATCAGAACTCCGAATTAAGGGTGCATTACCTCATTGCCCAAAATTGATTCTGTCTCTCTTAACCCTTATTATACCTCTCTGATTAAGAGAGTCCATTTGTCCCTACCCTGATTTAGTCAAGTGCAATACCTGCTTAAGCGTTTTCCTTGTTTACTTCTTTTGTTTTCTTTATTTCTTAATCGTCATCATCTTCAGCCTTGTACAACTCACTTCTGGGCATTAGCCTCTCTTTGTTAGTACAAAATGAAGATACTTTGGCCTTTCTTAAAGAAAGTCTTGCATAACTTGAAACTTTCTTAGACGGCAATTTAAGTTACATTTAACATTTTACAGCTAAGTATTTACTACATAGAAATCGAATATAAAAATTACATATATAGAGATCTTATGCAGAAATAGATTACCTGTAATTAGGATTTGTGAAAGTCTGACCAGAGGCTGTCGAAAATCATGCGAGATTGGGGCGGGTCTGAATAAATTGCGTGGCTTCAGGCTAGCGTGTGATGATAGCATGCTACCAGCTACCTAAATGTTTTAGCAACAATGTTCTAGCTTCGTATAGACACGCTAGGGGAAATAGAACAATGTAGGAATGTAATGCCGGACAAACACGAGGCAAAAACAATAGTCGTTGCTTTGAGAACTTTAGGTATTAAGTTACCGAGAGATTGTTTTGTAATGTTTGTTATTCATGTTTTGAGAGTACTGCGGACCAAATAATGAGAGAATAGCTATTTTATAATGTTGGAATTGTTGATTCTTTGCATACGGAACAGGTTCAGTGTTTGTTTTGGTAGATACAGAATATTTGTGGGAATAATCGCAAAAATTGTACCTAGCTGGTCCGAATATTCTTACGTCCAAACGTTTAGTTTCTAGATAAAAATGTAGTGCTCTTGTTACATTAAGAAATAAAAGCATTGAGGAAGCAAATCCGCTCTAAAATTATAAAACAAGCTACATTAAAAATATCCAGGAACATGAAAATAACTATTAATTACTTTACCGGCATTTATCCACGGTCGCTACATTCTAATAAGGAATTGAGATTAATGCCTAAATATGATATCTATCTAATAACGGAGAGTGTTGTTGCCTTCACACTACAAGGTAGTAAGATTTTCAGATGAAGTCCCAATTTCGATGCAGTGTATATGCCCGCGGATTCCTCTGATGCAATTTAACACAATCTTAGATAACGTTAAATTCCAAAATAATCCTATATAAATGAAACCAGACCCTAAGATAATAGTAATATAATAAAATAATAGTATTTATAATCTAGTACTAGTAAGCTGTAGGAAATCTTGATACAAGTATTTATTTATTGCATTTATCTTTAGTACTTGTGAAGTAGTTTTTGATCACAGCCACGTAACTTACTACATTGTTGACATAAACATATGTGTTGAGTCTTAAATCATCTGCTTTTGTGATCCAGTTCTTCTTCTATTTTTGTCGGCTATAACAATTTTTGCCTTCAACTTTCTAGGTACTTATAATAGTTCAAATTTTGTGTATCAAGATAATGCGATTATGCTGCTGTGATTGACCTAGCTCCAAATAGGTAGGAGTAGCTATTAGGTTTGTTCTATATCTCAACCCAATCAGCTTGATCAAAATATAAGACTTAGATACTTAGAGGAAGTTTTTGAAGCAAGTTCTAAACAAAGTTTAGTCTGACTCACAAGAATTTTACCAATCCCGTTTGCGAACACATAACAACACGTGTTCATCAATCAATGTATCACCTATACACACATATACACTATATAACAGTTGTAACGGCATTCGCTACATAAATCAGCAAAGCTATTCTATCGCCGTGACAATGTCGAGCTAGGCATTGAGATCGCCACACGCGCCGCTTGCCCCATTGACATTCAAAATGTAACCCGTCCCAGTATGTCACATCCATTGTTTTGGTACCGTACACTAAGACTATTTCCTCTAGGTACTAGGTACTTATTTGTTATTGTTGTTGTATGGCCATTTCTTCCGTCAATAAAGTTTTGCAGCTCTTGGTTTATACACGACTTCGACCGAATGGAAGAGTAAGGCTTTGGCAGTCTATGTAATTTTTTGACAGAATGAAATCAGATTGCCCTTAAAATCGATTTTGAAAAAATAAACTGGACCAAAATTTTGATGAGTATTTTAGACGAATATTGGCCTTCAGTATTTATTAAATTTTAAAATCAATTCCAGTTCCGTAATGTTATCCACTTTTATATTAATGATCAAAATATGGTGGGTTATTTATTTAAGGATCACAATGACATGAATGGGTTATTGTTATTCTTATTAATGACATCATTAGATTCTGATTTCTGATTCGAGGTCCTCATAACAAACAAATTGGTGCCCTTAGAAGGTTGATTCTTGCTCTAGGCTTTGCCAAGTTAAATATATATCTTTATGTTAGCTAGTTAGTTTTATGCTCAGATCACATTGTTTGATGTGATCTGAGGTTTTATGGTTTTAGTAAATCAGTTATCCTTGTTCCTTAGAGTTTTTCTCTTATTTTCCCGATAGCATCATCAGTTTATGTAGTAGTATATCTCTTCCTGTGTGTCATCTCAGTATTTTCACAATCCTCATTCATGTCATCCATTCATCATTCACACGCTACCTACATACAGATTATACTTAAACCCTGACTCAGAACCAGTAGTAACCACGATCGCGTGCCTTTGCCTCCAATTTAATAAGTGTTGCTTTGACCACGTGAGGTTGTATTTTGGTAGTATTCCATGTCACGATATGATCATCTTTAGGGTTGCCAATTATGAAGCTAATGGTAATAAACTTTGATTTTTTAACGGATGATTTTAAGGCAGAAATTCCAAAGGAACATGAAATGTTTGAGTCCCGTTGTAAGTATAGGTATTTAGTGTGATAATAAACACGCCAGCTTCCATAATTATGCTAATTGAAAGAGAGTCTACAATTCCCTATTGAGTTAGTATGAGACAAAATCATTAGCACTTTCTCTGACCCGAAGAAATACGGTAGTCTTGTTGTTGTTTATTAAAAAATATGTGGAAAAACACCGTTAAACAGCTCTCTAAACCAATAAAGATCTAGGAAAACTACTAAATGACAGCCCTGCGTAGTGGGCTAATTCAAAACGGTCGCATCCGGTATTATAATGAGATGAGATGTGTTATTTAGTTGTTATTCAATCTTAACACAATAGTGCTTAGTGTATGGGACGCGATATCAGATCACGATGGGTTGGGCTATTCGTCATTAGGTCCAGAACGTGGGTAAACAAGTTATCAGGGGCCCGAGTCCGCTCTTTTAATTCAGTGAGTGGTGGGTTAAAAACTTCCCAGCGTAGGTATTTGTTATTGTGCCTAATTTTCGTATTCAGATAAGAACAGTCACTTGCAATCCTACAATGACAAGAATGGCAAGCAGGTGTAAATTATTTTGTCATTGAACTAAAATTATCTGAATACCAAAGTTAGGCACGATAACAAGTACACTGGAACGTTTTTAACCCACCACTCACTGAATAAAAATAGCGGACTCGGGCCGAAGGAGGGTTAATAATTTGGATTTATTGTAGTCTTAGCGAGCTTTATCTAGTTGTGAACTACATGACTGTATTTGGAATATTAGCTATGCACTTTTGCTTACCCTTTCAAAATCTGATTTAATTATCCTTCGTTGTACCTTTCAATACTAAATCCAATGATATTTTAATAAACAGATATGTTATGCACATACAAAACAATCGAAAAAAGTGTTCCGCGCAGCGCGGCAGCTAGCGAAAGAGATAGCGCGATAAAACCCATAAGAAAAAAAGAGACAAATAGTGTTGTTGTTAATGGCAATACGTCCCAATTAGGACGTTTTCGAGTATTCACGATTGCACGCTTATAACATATCTGTTTATTAGAATATCATTGACTAAATCTAAAAGATTCTTTACTCGAAGTCAATAGAAAGGAGCTTTGGAGAATACTTGAATGATCGAAGTATAGAGCAGTTTATTAAGTGCCTTATAAGTTACGATACTAAATTATGCTCTTTCCTTTTTGTAAGGCGTTTTGTTGCTATTTTTCTCATTCAATTTTCTAATCTTTTTTCGGTTCTTACATTTATAAATAAATATTTATTATTATCTAGTATTATTTATTGTAGCAACTTTATGAAATTTAGGTTATTTCTTTGTGTTTCTATGCCTAAGTTAATCAATACCTATTTAAATAAATCAGTACCTGAGCAGGTATTCAGTTTAGACACGCGAGAATCTATTTTTTTCTTTCTCGTGGTACATTATTTTTGTTTTTATGTTCCTTTTTTCAATCCAAATTCTTAGATCCAAAAAAAAAGTATTTTTTATTCGAAAATGATGATTACATGAGAATAATATATAACAATTATATATAAAATCCTTTTGTAAACCCATAATTCGCAAATAAAGAATTTGACTTTGTACATAAAATAAATCTTTTATTTTAGCGCCACCTGTTATCGATAACTAAAACTTCAATACTCGAAGCATGTAAAGTTTCTTCCACTTTTTACTTGGCGCTCTGATAGATGGCGTTAAACTAAACAGGTGTTCATTTTTGAAACTTCCGCTAGATGGCTGTAGGTGTTTGTAATTTGATTTCGTCTCGGTATAGTAAATCATGCTTGCTATTCATGTCAGTTCCATGAAAATGAAGACAAACATAAATTGTGTACGTTGTTATTATTGAATCAGCTAAATGTACAAGGTCATGATCGTTTGTTAGTTCTACTTGGTATTTAATTGATACTTTGCAATGAAAGATTTTTTTATTGGTGATCGATTACACGCGTCAATTGGTTGATAGTTGAATAAATTAATTAACTTACGGTTTTAATTTTAAGTAATACTACATAATATGGATTTACTTTGCTTTGCTGTTATTAATTGGGGCTTTTCCATCTGCTTGCATGATTATATTGTAACCACTGAAAATCTGTAATCAAGGGGTTGATTTGGGGATATACAATTGTATTTAATTAATTACGATCATTATTGTACAATAATAATTTTTGAGGACCTTCGTCCACTGCAACTGAGTTTCTAGTTGCTCGGTAGGAGTGATTACCTTTATTTAAAGGTAAAGGAAGGGTGGAAGGGGTCCCTCTCATATTTATGAGAGGGACCCCTTCCACTTCTGGTTTTAGCCCTTAAGACTCCAATATAGCCCATTTCAAGGGCGAAAGGTGTTTATACAACTCTCCTAGTAGTAGTAGATCCAATCAAAGCTTCGTAATAAATAACACTGATTGAATAATTTGATAAACGTCCATTTAGCAGGTCATCATGCTCGCAGCAATTTGAGGATGTAGCCTCCGGCAATAGAGTCATTGAACTCACTAGTTTTTGCTTGACCTTTTTGCTAGCGAATACATTTTGGACAGGGTTGTCACTATAAACAGAAAACAATTGATATTATTTTATTAAGTCAAGGTTATATTTACGAATAGCGCTCAGAATTAGGGGATGAAGAAAGTTTAAACTCGGTTGTGTTGAAACCAAGTTTGAAAATTATTTACGTGACTATTAACACCCTGTAAAAGAGACCAAAATTTTTGGCAGTTCCTTATTTTCTCGCCCCGGTCATTTGGGTTTCGTTGATTCCACTCATTCATGTTATGAAGGAAAATAAGGAGAGCAAGGTTGGCTGCAATGTACATAAAACCTTTTTAGATATTTTATGATCAAACCCATTTCTTGCATCAGTTAGTGACTCTTTGTAGATACAATACTTGACGTATTTCGGCAAGTTTACTTTAGAGTTTAGATATTTAGTACGTCACGTTTAGTTTATTGCACGTAAGACAAAGCACGATGAGACGGAACAAATATATGATTCGTCTGCAAAGGCTGGTATGCACAAATATAATCTTCTCTGCATAGTTATCTACAATAAATTGTGTAAAAGTTGTGCGTAAGATAAAATGTCTTACACCCAATTTTGTGACGCAAATATTGCCGTTTTTGTACACATCGATGAAGTGAGTATTTTGTACCCATCCATGATACATTTCCTACATGCGACGGAATTTTGCTCGGTGCGGAAGTTTTTCTATAGCTGGTAGATACCATCTATTTCCAGAAATAATTCAATTTTGAGTTAAGCTCGCCTCTGTACATCTACTTTAATTAATATATGTATGTTATATGTAATCTATTTGTGTAAAATAAAGAATTAAGATATTAAGATTAATCCGGACTCGGTATATTCATTACCATCTTTCAAATTTGACATCAACTATAAGTTCCTAGTATCTTTAGTTAAAGTTTTCATTCTCTCTAGAACATCAATTTTGCGAAAAAGAACTCTGACAAGCTGAAGCTACGCGACATAATTGATTAGTTCAAAGTCCAACTACTTATCCTGGTACACGTTCAGTTGTTGGTCTAAATTAGCTAAGCATGTCCTTAATCGCCGTCCAACCGCCAGGAATTAAAGGAATAAAAAAGAGATATTTATAGATTCCGAGCTCTTAAATTTGTCAAGGAATTTACCATCGTTACTCATACATTGCTGTCATCACATACGCATTGTTACGCGCTCGTCAAAAAACTCCGCAATGTATTTATAGTAATGAGAGATTGTCGGCTGACGTCGACGAGTAGGCGTGTCGTTCTAATGGATTTTCCGAGTAATCTAATGAGTCACATACAGTGATAAGGAATGTTGACCCTCTGGTACGTAATTCACGGAGGCAGGTCATGTGACCCTTATGGTTTAAGCATAAGGTTCAAATTGCAATAGCTTATCTGCCTGAAACGAAATAATTTTAACAAGTTACAACTAAAGTGTGTTAAAAAAGGAGCATGTTAAATAAGGGGGGCGGGGGGAGCTAAGTGCAAATAGTCTAATCGTGTTCTTATTAAAACCTTTTTAGTGTTTGACCTACTTGTTTTAAGACTATCTCAAACACTTGAATATTTTCAGCTTTTTATGAGCAATGTCGTAACATTTTGGAAAATACTTTTAGCTCAAACTTCAAAAATGTATCAATTCCTTTTAAGGACGCTATATTTTTTTGGGCAATAGGTAGATGAGTATTTATTTAACATTAGTATAATCTAGATAAGCCCCGAACTATCGGAAACACACAATAGCCCATTATCTGCGGGTGAAACCGAATCATGGTGGTAACAGTTCCGTAATGGGATGACTGATAACATTTATGGCGATATTAGACTACCATGCTTAGTAGATTATGACATGTTTAGGATTAGGATTTTAGGATAGTTTTCTTTTATAGCTGTGCCATACAAAATTTTGAAGCTATAGCTCAAAGATGTTTTTGATACAAGAGAGACCTCTCTTTTTTATCCGTCTGGATAGCTTTAATCATGGTTATAATATGTCCCCTGAACTAAACTTCGAGCATAGGCCTCATATAAAGTCCGGTGAAGCAGTCAAAGCCTGCATTTGGGCTAACTGCAAAGATCTCTACAAAAAAAAAATAGTCCTCATATTTTCAGTGAAATTCCCGGGTATCAAATAATCAAGAAATAAGAGAATTAGGGTTCAAAATGAATATTATCATCTTGAGATAGCAGCCTAAGATTTTTATACATCAGCAATGTCGGCCATGCCTCATTGAATTGTACCTACGTCTGTCATCTAAAGGATTTTGTTGTTCTCGTATTGCATTGTTTGAGTATCACAACCATGTCCGTTCCGCGAAATAATGCCAGCAACCAAAGTGTGTTTAGCTTAGTTTAAATACGACTTGTCACCGCGCCTGTAAAACTTTATGAGGGCTCTTAGAGTTACACTTAAAACGGAAATAGTCATTGCACATACATGCAATATACATGTAATCTATTATCAACACTTTCTGAGTAAAGTTAGGGAATGAACTAAATTGTATCGGATTTCAGTTAAGACTCTACGAAAAAATGCGAGTTAGTTTAGCTCTGCCGACGATTTTTTTTCAAATTTGTGTCGCGCCGTATTATTCGTCGTTGTGTAGCGGTATCTATTTCCTTAACGCAGACGGCTTTCAGCGTTCAGTAAAAAGTTGAACCTGCTCACGTCATCGCATGCTCGGAGCGCGTGCGCCGCGCCCCCCCTCCCTCGCCTCCCGGCCCCCGCCGGCGCGCCCCCCCGCACACCTCTATATTTACCGGCGTGTCGCGTCGCCCCGCAACCGTCAGTCGGTCAACAGTCTGCTTCAGCAGTGAGCAGAGCCTTCTCCTCCCGCCACGTACAACCCTCGCGATGTCCACCCTCAGTCACTCTCAACCACTTAACGTTGGCTCGTTCTCCAACGTTACGTAGGAGATATTAGGAGGACACTCTTTAGTTTGTAATTTTCTTGAAACTAGTTAATTTATTATTCCTTTCGTGCTTTCCCCTCGTTCGTTACAATGGTTTCTCGTACTCGCGGTGCCCACGTGCTGGTGTGGGAGCAGCCTGGCCTGGAGGACCAGCGCCCCGGCGGCAGAGCCGGTGAGTTCCCAACTGTTTACTAATTACGTCGGCCGTCCCGCCGTGACGTCACGGGCACACAAGGACGCCGCTCATCCTTATCGTACAATACAGTTTTAGAACTAATCTCCGCGTTTGATGCAATATTTTGATTATTCACGGAACACGTGTCGTTCTTTCGACGAATGTAATCGGAATCTTCAACCGCCTTACATTGACCTGTTTTCAGTGTTAGCTTTTACGAAGAGATTAGAACCGAGGGTTATTCCGTTACGCGGAAAATTGTGAAACACTTATTTACAGAAGATAATTGTTGATACTTTCAGAGTTTCCGACGTTTCAGTGGATGTAGCGTGGTTTATGTAAATTGAATCTCATGTTCAATGCAGTCGCTTATTGGATTGGTCACTGATTTTATTTTCGATCTAAGTTCTGATTTGTGTAAAAACAGTGGTATTTTTCACATATTACTAAGAGTCCGAAGTGAAAAACAGGATGTAAATTCGTTTTTGCAGTTTGAGCTATAGTAATTAATGATACTTTTACCTTGTTAGACTTAATTGTGCTCATAAATATTCATGACTAGTCTTCTTGAAATTAAGTTAAGTTGCGTATCACATTTCTTGCGTAAATCATATGCTAGTCCGAGCTGCAAGTTTGAGTATTACTAAATAGCAACTTGTGAGTAAAAATATAATTAATATTATTAGTCGAACATAAAAGGTTTTGCCAAATATGTAGCTGAAACAGGAGAATAAAAAAAAAAACCAAAATACCATTATTAATGGATCGTACACGAAATGATTAGAAAACAATGTTCTTTCCTTAATTAATTAACATCAAACTGTAATTTACCTTTCAGCTCTTAAAAGACCTTCAGGGTAAAAATATAATTACATATTACATAATTATATACAGTTATATGTATAAATACAACCTTCAGACTAGTCCCAAAATAATTTCTACTTAGGCCAAAAACCTTGCAAATATTTCATGTTTCAATGTCAGACATTTATTAGGGAAGAGTTGTCGCTAGTATTTAAATTATACCTAGGAATACCAAAAACAATGTATCATACTTTATCACACAATTTATATTACTTATTAAGAGAAAACTTTTTCTTTAAGACCCTGAAAGAATGAATCTTTTACGTACTTAATAGAATAATATGAACTCATTTAATACCTTAATCTTAATTAATTATGAGATGTGAAAATTTAACTTCATTATTTATATTCCTGCATAAAAATTACTGACTAAAAAGTATTTAATAATTAAGAAGAATTTAAGTTTGTGTTCACGCATTTGTTACATTCGATCCACGTGACGGACGCGTGAGTTTCTTTAGACGCGGCGAACAAAGCGGCAACTAGTCTTTACTGTAGTGAGAAGGCGGCAAAGGAAATTTTCATTTTTTTCTTAGAATATGGTTAAAGGGGTTTTCCTGTATTATGTGCCACTAAATTATATAAGGATTGACATGAAATAACTATACTTCTGTAGGTTTATTTAAAATTCTAATTGGAATATGCGGAAAACTTTTAAACTTAAAAAAAGTCCTCTGAAAAATAATCTGCTTAAAAATGTATCGAAAAATAATAATACCGGTTGGTATATGTGTGAATGGCGACGAAAAGAAACATGACTTATAATTAAAAGAGGAAATCGTTTAGGAAATGAAAAACACAAGACATTATCTATCGTCGTTCCTCATAATCACTGAATCAAAGTGATTATACCTACTTAATATTTATTAGCCATATAATCTCCAGTGATTTGGCCATATAAAAAGACAGCGATCATTAATCTCTTATCAAGTCTGCCAATACCACCCATTGTTCGTTTTCATCATCTTGATTGCTGGGCCAAAGTTCAGATAACTGGGAACATTTAAAATCATTTGTACAATCGATTTTTATGTACATGACATACCTACATGCTTTATGGAATTCGATTTGAATTTTAACTGATGCAAAATGTTTTTTTTTTCTGAGCCTAAATGACCTGAAGTTGCAGCCAACAAACAGATAAAAAATATGGCTTCCAATTTTGTACCGCAGCCTTGCGATTGGGATAACATCAACACCAAAAAACAAAAGTGTATCTTTGTATTACTATTAATCACAGTCAAAAATAGAGTAAGTGCAAAAGTAGATGATACTTTGTTTTTATCTTTTTGTAATTAATTTCTTTCACATATTCATTAATCCATCTATTACTTCGTGATATAACAACAGGAAATAAAGTGTTATTCGCAACAAATGCTGATGCAAGTAAAAACTTCAAAGCAAACAATTATTTTGCAAAATAAGCAAAAAGTTGTTTTTGTCAAATGTTTTTATTGTAATCGAAGTTGGACAGTTTCCTGGAATCGTTGTATAGTGTGGTTAGATTACTTACTTAAAATTTCTTTTTTTGCACCTACAACCCAATCTTTTTGTTAAGCCAAGAAACTTTTTATATGGCCTCATAAAATCTACCAGTTTAAGCTTTAAAAAAGTATTAATTCTGATGTAAAACTCTTTGGATGGGTGGAAAAAGTATACCTGTTCCAAATTTAAAAATAAAAGTTTTTAGCTGTTTTACAAGCTCACTTGAATCTGGAAACGGTAATCTACAATCAATCTAGATAATTAACGGAACACCTAGATCTTTAGATTCTTTGCCAATTCTAATCTGTCAATATACTAGTTTGTTACATAAAACACCTGTTTTTCTGACATTAGACATTAGGACTTAACATTCCAAATTAATGGAAAATGTATAAAGTTCATTACGTTATTCTGATGTTTAAAAGATCAAAGATATTTGTGGGATTTAGACCGTCTCTTTTTTTTGTTTGTAGAGCTTATGAAAATGTAGTCCATCTCAAGTTTGTATTTATGTATAAATGTTTGAACAACACTTTTGAGTAATCTGATTTCAGTGCTTTATAAATATATTTTTCATTATATTTCGCGAGAATATAAGATATTTTAAAATAATTTGTTTTGTGCTTTATTTGCCTAAATATATCGTAAAACTATAAAACGTAAAAACGACATAAAATCGACATAATTTATTGTCATATTAAAATATATATATCACGAAAAACTCGCAAATTTTACATTAATTAAAATTATCTAATTAGGATCAACGCATAATTCAACAGATAGCTTCTAACGCCAAGAGATTATTCATCTGTTCCGTTTTGTCAATGGTCATAAAAATGGCGGTAAGTGATGTTCCCTCACGGACGCTCAAGCCACAAAGGTTTATTGTATTCAGTCACAGTGCCTGAACACAGTCCTGCGGTACAATTCCGTAATTACTGTAATGGCGACAATCTGAGATGTGAGGTTTTTGATCAACCGTTTGATAATGGCCACACACTCTGATTTTCTTTACGAGAATAGAACAATGTAAACTGGTTTAAGGGTGCTCTAATTAAACGTAAAAAAATAATTGATAGTTCAAACATACAATATTATGTAAAAAGAACATAGAGTATAATCGATTTCATTAATAAAATTATACACATACACAGACGAAACTAAATAAGTCACAGTTGACAGTTTAAAAGCATGTGAGAATCGATTAAAACCATCGTTTATTCGATTCTGCGAATTGAAATTTAGAATTCAAAATTTAAAGTATTTTTTTTTGTAATCTCATGTTGTTACGCGGAATTTCAAATCATTTCGGATTGAGTGCTCCGTGATCCGTAATAATAATGAATTTTGCTGTGTCAGGCATTCAACTGGCAGTAAACCATTGTAAATATCCATGTAGGCACTGTAGGCAGCATCCATTTATAGGAAACTATACCTTTGGTAGTTTTTAAGATTAAACTAAATTGAACTAAAGTAGAGCATTTTTTATATTAAAATAATAATATGGTGTAATAAATTATCTAATTTTCCGTTTTAATTATTGCCTTAGTAACAATGATGTAATATAATACTTAGTGACAAGACTGTCTGTATAAATATACTTACCCATTAATTAGACTCACACGATTATATTATAAAAGTATAATTTAATTAACGTTTTTGTGTCCAAAAGACGTGATTCAGAATTTATTAGCTCTCGTTCTGAAGTCTTGTGACCTTGGATAGTGGCCTTGGACTTGGACTTTAGTGCAGCCTGATTTAAATTGCGAGATGACGTCACGACCATGTAAAATCACGACTCACGAGTCATGAACGATTTATGGCCAGGAATAGCCCAATTTTTATTTAATGGCGGATTTTGGCAGCAGACTTGTAGACGACCTAGGATAGTTTAGTTGGAAATTATTTTATGGCTAAATTTTCTAATTTTTGGTTAGTTTGTAGTAGCACCAATAAATACGAAAGAGTCATTTTTTATACTTATAATGACTCTACCGGCCAGTTTACTCGCGTCATTGATTTATGTTGTTTTTTAAAACTTCGACTCAGGCCTCCTTTGAAGGTTATTGCCTTTTCTTTTTTTTTTTATTCTTATTTAAATATTTGAAAATGTTAATGAATCATCTGTGATCAGTGGCCCCAAGCGTTCCTCATTCATGTGGGCAACAGATAACAAATAGTTACGCAATTTTTACGTCAAACAGATAATTGCTGATGTAAAAATGTTTTTAGTACCTACGTCATAAGAATACCAATAAGAATACGCGTATGTGAGCCGTAATTCTAAAAATAAATAAAATTTTAAACCACGTGAACTGTGTACACAATTTTATTCGTTCCATAGTTAACTCAAATTGGCGCCAAAAAAGTCTAGCCGCTATGGACTGCCAAAACGGTTTTTTTCTTTCTTATTCAGCCAGTCGTTCCAAGAATTTACAGTTTTGATGACGACTATAACAGATTATAAATGTTCTGACGGAAGATGTAATTAATTTTAATGTCTCTACATAAAATTATTTAGGTGTAGATGGGCACGTCTGTAAATGATGGATTTACTTAGTAAAATATAATTTTAATAGCTGCGGAAACACATTAACTCTGTAATAGCAAATAGAATATCCTCTGTTAGTATTTCAGAATTATTTTTGGAATTTTGGTCTTAAAAGTTCTCGTTTATTTTTAGCGCGAAGTTTAAGTATTTTCTTTGAGCTTGTGATTATGTTGTTTAGCAGAGAGTAACACAATATGTCTTCGTAATTATAGTGCTTAGTATCCAGTGTATCCACAAGGGGAAGCATTTTAAGTGCAGCGTCGCCAGTGGAGTCAAATTGACATGACATGTGTACGGCATCGTCATTAAACATTATGAAGGAAACTTTAGAAATGCACTGTTATTACAAGATAATTGCAAGCTTACAGATTAAATCGATGATAACATGTGTAGGCTTAATAATTCTTCTTAGACACAGCTTACAATTCAAAACCTTTTAGAGTTAGCAAATAAACTTTACAAAAATAAATGATACTAAAAATAAAATCAAATTGTTACCTACCAAAGATTTCGGTTCTTGCACTGCTTGAAAAGAAAACAGTAATGAGGTCAATATCATTCATTTTAAAGCAAAACTTATTTGAAAGCCATTGACGTCACTGCAGCCGTCTGCCGCCGCTTGTCAGACACACGAGACATTGCACGCGTTTGATGTTTTCCGCAACGATTTAAATATTTGATTTTTATATCTAAATGCAAATATTTGTAGGTATAGGCTGAAAAGCTCCCTTCCCGTGCCTGTGGTAGCTCACGATTATTAAAGCAGACGTCAAAGACCCGAGATTTTAAAAAAGAGAAGTGTTCTAATTTTAAAATTATGACGTTTCATCATTTCTATTTTATGAGTTGCCAGACTAGCATACTTATTATTGAAGTAGTTTATTAATATTTTCAAATATTACATCGCATGGTCACATTTTTTGAATTTCTAAATTAAACAGCCATGCATTTCTAATTTTCTACAGCGTATGATACTCGGAACTGTAATAGATTGCGACACGTGTACAATCCGAACTTCTATAAATGGAACGTTATAAACTATTTCCTATGTATTTTAAGATTTTCTACGATATCCTTTGGGTCATATTTTAAAAGCATGGCCTTCTCATGCCACTTTCTTTGGCACCAGTAAAAGGAGTTACTACTAAACATACTTGATATGAAGTTAGTGTTTAACTAAGTTTCTGAATTTAAAAAAAGATTCAGTTATATTTGATTAAAAAATCAAAATCGGCGCCATTTTGCTTTGCGTGTCTACCAAAGAAAATTTCTCCTAAATTAAACTAAAATAAACCAATATGAGGTAATAAATAGCACTTTTTCAGTACGTTTTCTGTAGTTCAATTAAAACAGATTATTCGCCCGTGACCTACGTACAAGCTTATGTAAATAATGCCGTGTGCTCCATAGATAAGGAGTGACGGATCCAAGGACAAGCGAAAGCGATAAGGAAATGTATAGAGCGATAGATTTGCATGTTTATGGTGTTAACTTGATACCTACTTACTCATCTTAGAAAAGTATTGTTGAGATGTGGAAATGTAAATATTTTCTTAAAATTCAGCCAAAGATTAATATGTCGTTATTTCATCTAAGGTCATAAAATTACGATTTGATAGCTCTCAAAAGATTTCAATATTTGTTATATTTTTTTTTCACAAGTCTTTTGCCTCTAGTAAGTCAACAAGATATACTACTTGGTTCTACAATTAGCTTAATAGTCATTTCTAAATCTACACTCCTTAATGATCCGTCCTTCGGGATACTTTGCGAAATACCGGTTCCAGACAACCAGTCAAATTCAGCTAAAACCGGTCTACTTAGACAACGAACAGTAATATGACTCTTTTTAACTTTAAAAATAGAGCACAATATGGAATTTCAAAATAAGAATGCGTAACGAGCTTCACAAAAGACTGTTTTCAAAATGTGCACAAATGTTTTTAAACTAAAAAAAAGATAAATCTTTGACTCTATGTTCAAGTTCGTTGCAAATAAACTTCAAACAAAGAGATTTACATATGAATGAGAATTGCTCTATTTGCACAACACTACAAATCGATCGATTATCTCGACAAAAACTATTCACTCTTAGAATCATTAGCCTTTTGCTGTACTTTAAGATTTGAGTAAGTATACCAGAGTTTACCAGAATAATTATCGTCTAGAATTTTGAAATTATTTGTATTAAAATACCCAAAACACGTAAATGATTCAATCAAGATATGTCTCTAATTGCGCGGAGTCAGTATTTTGGCTCTACCAAAGAGTTTTAAAGCCAAATTCGTTTACGCTATCTGGATGTTCCTTCTTTTTTTAGTAAATAACAAATGACTAACAGAATTAATAGAAACTGATTTTAAGGCACTTGGAAATTGCTGCTTCTAATTGACAATAACTAACTTATCCGTCTCTTCGGTTTACGCGAATCTTAGACATTGAAATTAAACTACTTTAAAGGATTAAATTGATAACGTGTCAAAACGTCGGGACCTAAAATCTTTAATAAACCACTACATAGTCTATAAAAAAACTAGTTTCATTTCAATAACTGACTTAAGTTTTATTTTACGTTCTATATTTAGTAATTCTAGATTTAATAGGTGCGGAAAAATTACTATGCAGTTAGATTACACAGATAATTGTGTATTTAATATTTCACGGTGTTTATGGGTATTTAACATGACACTAATGGCACCATTGTTTGCAAACAATACCCTAACGTGATTGAGGAAACTGCTCTGACTCTGTGGCGACTCCATGGTTTCCATACGTAGCTTGGTATGATTTAAATATTCTTTAGATTTTAATTTAATTTTGCTTATTGTTCTTTGAAGTCACCTACAGTACTGTAAGAATCTTGAAGATTTAACGTCGGCTAAAACATTTGACTAAAAATAAATGGATATTTTCATAATCAGAATTCATTGGAAAGTGACACATTTATTAATATTTCCCGAATTACCGAATAAATAAAGTCGTTTCCAAGCATTGTTTTTAGGTAATTTGTGGTTTACTTGTGACGTTAATCATTTATTATTTAGGCTAGGTTATTACCTAGTTTAGTCATGTTTTATGTGAATTGTTCTATGACTCCACTTTAGTTTGGTCAGTCTTTTAGGTAATAACGTTAGACTAAACATTGAGTGATAGTACTTACAAAATACATAAAACATTTTCAAGTGTCTCGCTGGACCGGAAAATGTCTCTATGCATATATGTACAGTACAGTGCAAACTTAATGGCGGCTCTGAACACGAGGCGAGTCGCTGCGCAGTAACAAACTTATGCGCCAGCGGTGGTGCGGGGCGAGGTATTGCGCATCGTGTAGCTAACTTCAGAGCCGCCATTAACTTTGAATCCGGCTTTACTTATACCTATAAAACATATTCACAAACACCACGCCATAGGGATGACGTCAATCGTAAATCATATCGGTTTTACGGTTCAGTTTAGAGCTTTCCTTCGTTTATAGACTTATATATGGATGCAACTACAAAGGCCGATAAGTACACACTTACGGTACTTAACTATTTCAATTTCCGATAGTTTATAGGTGGGTAAAATAACCGTAGTTTATTTAGAGTTTAATGTTTTACTATGTGTTAAGAAGATTGATGTTGATATAAATATTTGTAAGTAATAAAGTCTTTGAATCCCTAATAAAGGTATTACTTTATGATACTGACAGTTATTTTTATGATACAGTGATACCTATGCAGAAAAGTTCATAGGTGCTTATGGGGACTCTTTCTACCACACAACACAATCCTCTTTTCCTAAATTATGAGAAGAACGTAAGATTTTTAAAAGGACTAAAACCTTTTTTAATTGCTTAATGCACTAATTGCTTGAGATACGATACAATGAAAGTAATCCGACAATTATCTGTTGTTTATAGTATTATTATGTTCTATTGCTGTATTATAGCGATTAGATAGCATCGTTATGTGAAATGATAAGTACGTATGTAGGTACTATTTAACTCATAATATAATCTTACAATCTCTATTTAACTGACCTAATGTGCCTTACATTAAATGAATTATTTAAAACTGTTAAAAAATGAATTTGATAGTAGTTATCTTGCATTTAACACAAAACTGCTTGTAAACTTTTGCTATGCAGTCTATATTTGAACTGAAAAACACGATCCCTGGGTTTTTCTTCTACCTAACAATAATAAAAGAAACTTAATCGTATTTCCAGTCAAAAGTAAACCGACCGAATATGACGTTAAAAGTATTTTTCAGTGCATATTTATTTACTGAAGTCTGTTTCCGATTAATAAGTAAAACAGTCCGACAGCTTGGCAATTTAATACCATAAACAAACAAGAATAATAAACATTCTATGGTCAGCGACTCGCAATGCCAATAAATAAAGGATGCGCCGAAATTATCGGAACTAATTACGTCACGATATCAAGAGGTGCCACGACAATAATTTAACAGAAGGTACACATAAAGCTTTTCCTACCCTTGGATTTAATAATTTATGCTAATGTTTTGGTTAAAACTAATCTGGGAGGACAAAACTAGAAACTGGTCCCATTTGAAGAGTTACTTGATAAAATAATTGATTGCGTAAAGATATAAAAATAACCGACTGTAATGAAATTCTTTTGGACTTCTTATGAGGACCTCTTAAAAACACAATTGCCGTAAATAACGCATTATATAAATGATCGTAACATCGTAATCAGAAGCACATATTTTTTGGAAGTTGGTTATAAAACATTAAAAAGAAAACGAAGAATTTCATATTTTCTTATGGAATCATTGCCATATATTTACATGTTTTTAGTTAATTTCAGTGTTATTTGGTCTTTTAGGTCTAGGCCTTCTAGTCTTCTCTACTCTGTGACCATACTATGACGTCACGATGCTATCAATCTATCGATCTAATATTCCGTTAATATTATCTTAACCCGTATAATCCAATTGTATCGTATCATCACTATCTGTTCGAAAGTTATTATTGTATTGGTTTTGGTTTGCCCTTATTTAGATTACCCTATGGAATAATCATAGTCCAAACAATAGGCTGTAAAAGTATTGAAGCTTTGGGCATTATTTATCTAGCATTAAAAAATAAAAAAATCTAGATATTATATACAATGAAATCTTTTACAAATCGGTATGTTTAGTCACCTTCCGAGCCTTTTCCCAACTAGGTCGGGATCGGCTGCCAGTCGGTAAATCGGTATGTTTAGTACACGCAGTAAACCCTGTCAAATTTTCAATATCAAGAATTTATGGTCAATGGCATCGAATAATTTTATTGATTATTGTTTACATGGAAACCTCTCTTTTTATTTGTTGTGATCTATGAAAACCGACATACTCTAAAAAAAATGTTAGGTAGGTATTCATGGATCCTTCGATCCCAAACTTGGTCCTTTTGCGTCAGTAAACTAGTTGACTAATAAACCCTTTTTCTTTGTCCCAGGTGGTCTTGGCACCCGGCACTGGGTGACGTTCATGCTGTTCCTGGGAATGGCGAACGCCTACATCATGAGGACGAACATGTCAGTGGCCATCGTGGCCATGGTCAACCACACGGCGCTGCCCGTCATCTCGGAAGCGACCGACACTGAATGCGGAGAGGTCGTGTCTAACAAGACCAGTGTAAGTAGAGCAAATTCTGCAGGTTTAGACGATAAGGGATGTATCGTGAGAGATGATATACATTGCGGTGCGGGGCCGTGCGGCGTGGCGTCATAAGTAATTGATCAAAGATGGCAATGTACTGCAAAAGCACAATAGTTCTCGCATCGTCAAAAAAATTGGTTACGTTGGAATTCCAAAATATATAATCAGGAATATTGAAGTCAGCTTTAACTGGAATTTACACCATATTCAAATTGATTCCAAATTGCCAGACGCCTATTCTTTGAAACTAATAGCTACACTACATAATGTTTTCTTGTATACCTAAGGAGAAACCGATTTTTTTATCTGTGAAGATGTTTAATGATGATGAATCGGCACAACATATGGAAGTTTCTTATTTCAATTAAACTAATAACAGACATTGTTTTAGGCGGCGTCATCACAAGATGGATCATACGTATGGAGTTCCACCTTACAAGGGTACATCTTATCATCATTCTTCTACGGATACGTCATCACACAGATACCCTTCGGAATCTTGTCCAAAAGGTTAGTACTTTTTCTTCATTATTTTCTATTGCATGTAACATACCCTAGGAGTACTGCAAGGAACCCTCTTGGGGCCTATAAGATATTTTATGGCATTCAATCCGGGCTACATTTAATTACTTCCGTGTCTTCCTAATTAGAGCCTAATGGCTTTAATCTGATAACCTAATTTTGCATAATCGAGTCTGTTTGTCAAGCTCTCATCAAATGGTATTATTTTTTCGGTATCTGAAGTGGGTTCGTTGTACTTAGGTTGTCACAGTCAAATGAATCGATTATTTTCGTTTCAATATAACAGAACAGAAACTTTTACTAAAACTACTTCTTAAATATTTTTTAATTTTAGTCTTACATTTCTGGCTGACCAGCACTGAGTCATACATTCTGTTCCAAAAATAGCTACATAAGTAAGATCGATATCATTTCTTGTACCTGAGTAACTGTTCCAAAACAATTGACGATCTTTTTCATTTGTATTCGCGTTAGAAGTTTTCCAGTAAGCGTTTTTTGCGCGAGCTTGCGAGCTTGCTTTGGAAGATTTTATCAAGTTTTGCCGTGTTGAATTCTTAATGTTCCTGCTATGTTTTAAATTTCAAGACTTACTGCTTTTATTTTAGAAGTACCAAAGCGTTAATCGAATACATAAAAATGGTCCTTTTGGAGCGGTTGATTCAACGTTTAAATTACTTTAGTCTATGAAGTGATAACATTAGTTACTGGAGTTTTAGTAACGCCATTTATATTTTATACCCCACCGGCTCCTTTACCTCATTCATCATCACCAGTCTTATTTATCTGCCTTTTCAATCAGGTTCGGAGCCCGTCTCTTCCTGGGCGTTGGTATGTTAATCAACTCAGTCTTCGGTCTTCTGGTACCGGTTGCTGCTGAAGCTGGTTACGAATACCTCATCCTGGTCCGGTTCATCCAAGGTTTGGGAGAGGTAAGCTAATACTGCGTTGATATATTTTTTTCGCTTTCTCACAATTTGCTAGTACATGTCACCGTCTACCTTTTTGGCGAATTGTCTCTAATTATGACCGAAAATACAAAAAAAAAATCCAAACTGATGACCCTTTCCCTTTAAAAAACAATAACGACTTAAGATTAGATTTCAGTATATTAATGTAGGGTTTTGTTTTCAGGGCCCGATTGTGCCTTGCACCCATGCCATGTTAGCAAAATGGATTCCCCCCAATGAAAGGAGTAGAATGGGTGCTGCAGTTTATGCTGGTAAGTCAAAATAAGATTGAAAGAATTACAACATTATATTTACTGAACAATCCATTAAATTTTACATTATCTACATATATATATATAGCCACCATTTATTGGTTATTACATTACCTACAATACTTTACGCAGAGTGGGGACTTTTACCACTCGGTTGTCCATGCAGTCATCCTAGATAGGGAAATAGTAGTCTTATAAGCAAATATGTAAATTTATGTGCTATTTCCTCCACAGGTGCACAGTTCGGTACAGTAATATCCATGCCCCTCTCTGGGCTGCTGTCGGCGTACGGCTTCGCGGGCGGCTGGCCATCCATCTTCTACGTGTTCGGCCTCATAGGCACGGTATGGTGCCTCGCCTTCCTGTTCTTCGTCTCCGAAGATCCTGAACAATGCCCCACCATCAAGGAGACCGAGAAGAAGTATATTCTTAGCTCGCTGTGGGGTGCTGCTGGTTCCAGCGTAAGTTTCATTTTACCTATAGAATCCAGGAGTTAAATTGTGTCCGCAAAAAATGGATGTAGAGTCTAAATCGTCTCAAAGTGTTATTTGATACTCATATGGACTTTATCAAGATATGTAAATGACAATCCAAAGAAGACTTACTTCATCAGTTTCGTAAAAAAAAAAACCAGATCTATTTTGCGTGTGAAAATATAGTTTGATTATTCTTAAATTTTCCACCGGATAGAATTGTTAAATGATACCGAATTAAATGACCAGATAGTATTAAAAAGCATGCAATATTTTTTTTTCCGCATGTTTCGAAAACTGACTTTTTTTTCTATTCCAGTCACCACCAATCCCTTGGCGCAAGATCCTCCTCTCGACTCCATTCTGGGCCATCATGTTGGCGCACATGGGACAGAACTATGGTTACGAGACCCTCATGACGGAGCTGCCGACCTTCATGCGACAAGTGCTGCACTTCTCTATCAAAGATGTAAGTGTTCATACCTAAGTACTGTAATGTTGTTCTTTGTCATCAATGGGGTCTTTGTTACCCCGAGCTATTCGTCAGTGTGAGCTCAACCCCAAAAAATACTCTCGAATAGCGTATATATGATAAATCAATTGCTTAAAAAATTTCAGTAGTAAACAGATGCATTTTTATTAAGCCATTCATTTATTCTCCAATAGCCGCTGGATCTCGGACCAAGCCCCAAACGGAAGCTAGTTAATAAATAAATAAACGCCCACTTTGCCAATCGAGTTACGAATTTATAGCAATAACGTCGGGAGCGTAATGCAATTTGGATCGTTCAGTCTATTAGTAATTGTCGCGAGCCGTCGCCGGGTCGAGGGTTCACGCTCGGTCAATTGATGTGGATAGGGTTGACACGTTTAACCATCTCAATTGGCGTGTTTTAGATTTAATTTTGTTTTATTCGAGTTATGAATTACGTTTGCTTTAAGCTGTGCATATTGTACGCATAGCTGTAACCAATTTCTTTCGGGCACTTTTCAGTAGAACTCCAAAAATGAAAGATACCAGTCCGCAATTTTTCAATTAAGTCGGTGGATGATGATCCTTAAAATATATTAGATAACAATCTTTACCAAAATTGTAAGATAAAAAATACTTTAACAGCGGGCCAATCGTGAGGCAGTTTTAAGTACATAAAGTGAGTTAATGCAGCTTCAAAGCGTGTTATGGTAGTGTGGCAGCCCTATAACCCATTAGAATCACTGTCCCAGTTCCGTTTAGATTGATCCTCGGAAATATACCGGCAAAGCGTGACTGACAATAAAGGATTCAATGTAGACGAAATCGCACGGTCAGTTTTGATGATGTATTTCTTTGTGGTAGCTTCCTGTCATTTTTGGCCAGTAACAACTTGAATTTATTTTCCTTTTATTAATGATTGTTGGATTATCTTCAGGCTTCGTCTAAATTACAATAATTCCGCCGAGCATATAACTAGGGTCCAGTTTTGTAGTACGGTCTATAATAATTTTAAATTGGTTCTTTGCCAGTTCCTAGTTCTTAGGGTTAACTTACCCATCTAAGACTTTGGCACTGTAATGACTTCTCGTGTCGCTGGCTAATTTCGTTTAGGCTTGGGTACAGGAAAAGTTAATTATAGCCTAACCATGGATGTGGCCAAATCGAATAACCTTTTATTGTATTCTGCTACCTCTTAGGTCTATAGCATCGTAACAAGTTCACAAGCAATAAAATCATTTTAATATTTCGTTTTTCTTTCAGAACGGTTTCGTGTCGGCTCTCCCGTACCTGTGCATGTGGCTGTTCTCCATGTTCATCTCCGTGGTCGCCGACTGGATGCTGTCCAGCGGAAGGTTCAACCACACGCAAGTCAGGAAGGTCATCAACAGTATTGGTGAGTTCATATTATAAGAATTTATAAATTACATGACATAAACAATTATTAAAATAATAGGACGATAATTAAAAAAAAACCCCACCCGATATTTTTTTAAGTTCCCATCCAAACAAAAAAAAATGCTTTTGGTAACTTAACCGTTTACCTACTTCATAAGCACCTTTGCGCACACTTTGACTGTATCACCGGAATAAAGTGTGCATTCAGGGTGTAAAAACTTAAGTCAACCTCGAGACCAATCAGTTTTGATAGGTTTTCGAATTATCTTATTTACTACATATAGCCACTAAAATTAGGACTTCAATAAATTCACTGTCAACCCTCCAAAATTCCAGGTCAATACGGTCCTGCTGTTGGTCTGTTCATCGCGGCGAACACTGGCTGCAACCCCGCTGCCACTGTGGCAGTGCTGGCCGTCGGTGTCGGTCTCAACGGTGGTATCTACTCCGGTTTCAAGGTAAGCTTTATTAAATACTTTTATGTTTACTAGTCCATCTATACCTTTTGTCGGATAAGAAGTAAGGACTTAATTGTCTGAGAACATTTTAGATTCGAGACTCAATTGTTTTTCCATCATCTTCTATTTCCTGATCGTTTCTGGTGATGACTTGAAATTTTCTTTCTTAGATTGCATTAAGTCCATTTTTATTAGCTGGTGCTGTCTCTCTGCAGGGCAAAGCCTTTATCCTACCTTTTTTGCATCTTACCTCAGTACTTAATTTACATTACACACTTAACAAAAACTACTTGTCCTTAATGCTGTATATATTATAAACATTATTTTTCCTCAGGTCAACCATTTGGATATCTCACCGCGATTCGCGGGAGTCCTGATGGCGTTCACCAACTGTCTGGCGAACCTTACTGGTCTACTCGCTCCCATATTTGCTGGCTACATTATTGAGGGCAGGGTAAGTTACATCATTTGTTTTAAATATATTAATACTGTGCAAAAATATTCCTAGCTAATTAGGTCAAATATGTATGTGACAATATATTAACTTATAATTTTCTTTCTCCAGCCCACACAAGCACAATGGAAGAAAGTATTCTACATCGCCGGAGGAATTTACATTTTCTGCGCGACATTCTACAACGTGTTCGCTTCAGGCAGAAGACAGGACTGGGACAATCCTGCTGACGACGAGGCCAACGCTAAGAAGGCCGCCGACAAGAAGGCCATCAAGCAAGAGAAGAAAGCCGCCAAGAACCCGAACCAGGCGGAAACCGCGCAATAAAAGTTAAAAAGTTCAGAACCAACAGCGAATACAACTGTTTTTAATCTTACATCAAAGATTCGAAATACTGTTCCAAGTAACTATTTATAACCGTGTTAAATTTAAAACTCTGGAACAGTGTTTCAAAACGTAAATGATAAAGATTAAAAAAAAGGCTGAATCGAACGTTACTTGTTCGGTTACCTTTAAAAAGTATTATAATGTTTACCGCGCGTTTAAAAAATGTCGGTTGTTTGTTGGCGATGTTTACCAAATGCGAGTTCAATTATTTTTAGGTGAGACTGTGTATTTTGCAAAATATTTTTAGTTGTTATTGATTTTTGTTTATAGAAATGATTCTTTGGATATGGCTGGTTTTTATTTCAGATAAATCTCGTGCATGCTAATTATTTAATCGTCTACAGTCTTTTCACCTGTCTAATGTATTTTTATACTACGAGACGCACATCAATAGGGCTGTGATAATATTCTGTGTACGCTACACTACGAACTCGCGTTTGGTCAACTTTTTAACTACTGTAACATTATTGCTATTTATTAATTTAGTTTAATTTTAAATACCATACAAGTATTGTTCATAGTTATTTTATAGCTTAATGTAATGAAGACGTGTGAAAGGTAGAGCGATTCTGGGGTCCAAATGAAACCTAATGTTACCGTCCTAGCCAGTGACTTTTACACTTTTATATCCTCGCAATTAATGGTTAATTAACAGTTCAAATAATTGATGTCATTGCAGTTCTTGATAACGTGTCGCAGGCTCTCGAATAAATTAGCAACCGGAAACTTTATTTCACTAATCCATGTCATAGACTAAGATATTACGAACACAAAAGATGAAATTGAAATTATTTTACGTTAAGCTAATATAGTTTATAATTTAATTCCATACTGATGACTTGTGGACATTTTATGCACTACGTAAGTACTTTTGGATTTTGCTACCAAATAAATCGGCTATATTTAGCTTCCTTTCGGTCTATGTCGTTGAATTAGTGCCAAACGGTAATATTGAGTTGTGAGTTCAGATTTTTTGAAAATCATTCATTGTTCGCTGAAAGTGGACGTTGTTACGTTAGATAAGCAGTTATAAATATGTTTTCTGTGCAAGATTATTGTAATATTTATGGATTAGTTATATTTCATGTGACGTTGTAAAACGCTGCACGCCCAGGAGCTTATGTGATCATTATGTTATTTAACACGTTCGTTGCATTACGCGATCTATCAGATCTCTTGCAGGACTTTTGTATTGTGCGTTGAAGATAAACGTGTTGTTTCACTCCTTGCGGGAGGATCTAACGTGTAAAGTTCTTTAGGTATGAGTAGGACAAATATACATATTTGCTTCCTACTTAAAGCTGAATTCAAGGACATTAAAAAAGAAATTAGAGATGGATTAGGTCCCTAACGCACAGTACTGTAATTATTTTAATTCCTTGCGTTAGGAGATATGTCGGTACTCGGAGAATCGTACGCCTCGTAGACGCAAGAGAGGGAAGGTGGGCGGCGCGGGCGCTGCGTGACTCGTTTTAGTGTTGTCCTAGCATCGCTCATTCACATCACTCTCTGGTAAGTTTCTGGTAGCCTAAATTTCGGTTATTAAAACAAAAACGTTTGTTATAGTAAACTTACAAGAGATTTGTGACATCCAGCTTTTATTTAATACCTCCGTATATTTTTTTAAAGCAACAACAGCCTTAGAACAAAAATATACATAAGACACTCGAATAAAGCAACTAATAAAATTGGATTCCATCGCATTTACTTCACTGACATAGTCGCATGCTGTTTATTTCTACAAAGCATTTTATTACAGAATTACCAGAAGGAAGATGATCAGTACGATCATGTTTTCCAACGTGGCGACGATGACAATAGTGTGGGTTGTTACGAAAAATTACGACGCACATTAAACAGCACTGACGCTTCTAAAAAAACTAAATGTTTTGTTACCATTTGCGCGCAATGCAAGCAATCAATATGCTTACCATGTTTTAATGAAAAACACTTTGCATGCTTAATAAAACTTTTTCAATCGACAACTGAGATATTATTTTGTTCCCATCACTACTTACTACACATATTGAACTATCTTCGGTTGCGGTACGAGATACAATCGATATCATATTTTTTTTTTGGTATTTGTAGTTTATTCAAATGTCATAACTGCGTGCGAACCTATCAAAATATAAAGCAATAGGCTATCTTTCACCCACAAAAACTTCAAAATATATTTGATTGTTTTTTTGGAAGATATAAATTATTTTCAAAACTGTATCTTTAGGAGACTGATTAGGTCTCAAACGCACCAAAAGGTACGTTAGTTTCGAGATCTTTTAGGTCTCCAAAGCAACAGCTGAAAGTTCTTTGAAAGTGATGGCGCAGGGAACGTGTTAACTAAGTTAACATTAAGCTATATTGTAAACCGCATACAGATTATCATAATATGTAATGGTAACATTATATCCATATAACTTGTAAGTGGTTATACATAGATAGGTAAACTTAGTACGTAATCACAAGCTTTGAAAATAATAAATGAAATACTGTTTTTACCGATTCGTAAAAGTTCTTGTCTGTGACAAAGTTATGTGCCTTGATATAAGAGTACAATTCAAGGATCGCGGTGTGTCAGACACGCCGGAAATGTCCATCAACGCTGTAATTAATTACTCGTTATAATATCGTATATAAGTTCTATTGTAATACGACAAATACAGAAATGATTTTTAAAACATTTTGTAGTTTTATTTACATCTTGTCTTTTTCATTCATAGATTGAGAGAAATGAGAGGATTGTACTATTGAAACATCCAATTGTATTTGTAAACCAAAAATATTTTATTCTTAAACACAATTATCAATTTTCTTAACTACGTTTTATAGACCCCTTAACTAATAACTTTACTGAAATGCTGCAAAGTGAATATACCTGTACCACTTCTACAAGGCTGGCCTAACATAAGACAACTGGATGCCGACCGAATGTTATCCTTCTTTGAGTTCAACACTGCTTCCCTCAAAAATATTAGCGATGATTCGAAAGACATTTGCTGTAACGGTGACGCCGACGACTCCATTCCTTTCCTACTCATAGGCTCAAAGACTCCGTTATAAGTCATGTAATCAGCTATCAATGTCAAATGTCTTGGATCCACAGTAATACCGTACACATTGAATACGTTCTGTATTTCTTTGATTATCACCTTATTAGCCGCTTCTATACCGTAAGTATTAGCTATAGCGTGTACATCGTTACTGTATAGTTTGTTCAAGTCCAACAGATTATTATACTTGAACATTTGCAGGATGTTGATGCCTTCAGTCTTGAGGTATAGGACATTCTTTTCTTTGTTGGTGATCGCTCGTTTTATGTTCTTTACCTCGTGTATCACGGATTTCATGGCGGCTTCGCGGAGCGCCTGTGATAGGTCTACTCTTAGGAAGGCAATAGGGAAGAGAACGGTTAACTCGCACCACTTGTGATGTTTAGTATCGAAAGAGTAGTTCGTGGCGTCTTTGATGTTAGAAACGACATCGGACATGACCTTGCTTGTTTCGAAGTCATCCTTAAGCGTAGTTGAGTCGAGTTCATCGTCTTTCTTACTTTTCTTAGGATCTTCGTCAGCGAATTCCACTTCATCATCAGATTTCTCTTCTTCGCCGGACTCGGGATCTTCATATTCTTGTTCTTCTGATCTCTTTTTGCGAAGTTTTGCCTGTAAATGATAAAAAATTGAATTAGTTGGTTCCATATAAATATTATATCCTAAAATTACTTTATGATTTATTTATTACAGTTGCAATCATGATTAACTGTACTGCCTGGATTAATTAACAATTTATTGTTTAAATACAGTTATTGTAAAATAATTAATTATTGAACAGAATTTCATCCTTTTGGGAAACAGAAAATAAATTATTATACACTTACGTCAGTATTATCATCGTCATCATTAGGAGCTTCGTCATCAGAGCTGTTGATATCAGCATTGTTAGCAGGCTCCGGGTCAGGTACATCATCCTCATCATCGTCATCATTGCCAGCCTTCGACCGCTTGGCTTTCTTATCCACCGACCAAACTACTCCACAGGTTGCCTTCGCCTGCTTCCTTATAGTAACGAACATCTCATCAAAGAATTTGTTCTGCATATGTTTTATTATTTGTACTGCCTTCACTGCATACTGTGTCTTGTACTGCGAATGTGGTAAAAATTGGAACCGCATGGTCGTTTTCATTTTTCTCTCTGGATGCGTTACTATCTGACATTCCACGTCAATCTTTTCTAACACATCAGCTACGGTGACCCTGTTTAGTTTCTGTCTTAACTTCTCAGTTTTCTTGGTTAAATCTTGGACGTCTTCGCGGAACGGTATGTCCATATTTGGAGTTTTAAGTTTGGCTGAAGCCGTCATTAGGATTTCTCTAAGACGCGGAATACCCAGTGTCACGTTCATGTCACCACGACCGGCGAAGTGGAAGGTGTTCAATGTCATCTGAGTTGAGGGCTCTCCTATAGACTGAGCAGCTAGTAACCTTTTATTGTATTCTGCTACCTCTTAGGTCTATAGCATCGTAACAAGTTCACAAGCAATAAAATCATTTTAATATTTCGTTTTTCTTTCAGAACGGTTTCGTGTCGGCTCTCCCGTACCTGTGCATGTGGCTGTTCTCCATGTTCATCTCCGTGGTCGCCGACTGGATGCTGTCCAGCGGAAGGTTCAACCACACGCAAGTCAGGAAGGTCATCAACAGTATTGGTGAGTTCATATTATAAGAATTTATAAATTACATGACATAAACAATTATTAAAATAATAGGACGATAATTAAAAAAAAACCCCACCCGATATTTTTTTAAGTTCCCATCCAAACAAAAAAAAATGCTTTTGGTAACTTAACCGTTTACCTACTTCATAAGCACCTTTGCGCACACTTTGACTGTATCACCGGAATTAAGTGTGCATTCAGGGTGTAAAAACTTAAGTCAACCTCGAGACCAATCAGTTTTGATAGGTTTTCGAATTATCTTATTTACTACATATAGCCACTAAAATTAGGACTTCAATAAATTCACTGTCAACCCTCCAAAATTCCAGGTCAATACGGTCCTGCTGTTGGTCTGTTCATCGCGGCGAACACTGGCTGCAACCCCGCTGCCACTGTGGCAGTGCTGGCCGTCGGTGTCGGTCTCAACGGTGGTATCTACTCCGGTTTCAAGGTAAGCTTTATTAAATACTTTTATGTTTACTAGTCCATCTATACCTTTTGTCGGATAAGAAGTAAGGACTTAATTGTCTGAGAACATTTTAGATTCGAGACTCAATTGTTTTTCCATCATCTTCTATTTCCTGATCGTTTCTGGTGATGACTTGAAATTTTCTTTCTTAGATTGCATTAAGTCCATTTTTATTAGCTGGTGCTGTCTCTCTGCAGGGCAAAGCCTTTATCCTGCCTTTTTTGCATCTTACCTCAGTACTTAATTTACATTACACACTTAACAAAAACTACTTGTCCTTAATGCTGTATATATTATAAACATTATTTTTCCTCAGGTCAACCATTTGGATATCTCACCGCGATTCGCGGGAGTCCTGATGGCGTTCACCAACTGTCTGGCGAACCTTACTGGTCTACTCGCTCCCATATTTGCTGGCTACATTATTGAGGGCAGGGTAAGTTACATCATTTGTTTTAAATATATTAATACTGTGCAAAAATATTCCTAGCTAATTAGGTCAAATATGTATGTGACAATATATTAACTTATAATTTTCTTTCTCCAGCCCACACAAGCACAATGGAAGAAAGTATTCTACATCGCCGGAGGAATTTACATTTTCTGCGCGACATTCTACAACGTGTTCGCTTCAGGCAGAAGACAGGACTGGGACAATCCTGCTGACGACGAGGCCAACGCTAAGAAGGCCGCCGACAAGAAGGCCATCAAGCAAGAGAAGAAAGCCGCCAAGAACCCGAACCAGGCGGAAACCGCGCAATAAAAGTTAAAAAGTTCAGAACCAACAGCGAATACAACTGTTTTTAATCTTACATCAAAGATTCGAAATACTGTTCCAAGTAACTATTTATAACCGTGTTAAATTTAAAACTCTGGAACAGTGTTTCAAAACGTAAATGATAAAGATTAAAAAAAAGGCTGAATCGAACGTTACTTGTTCGGTTACCTTTAAAAAGTATTATAATGTTTACCGCGCGTTTAAAAAATGTCGGTTGTTTGTTGGCGATGTTTACCAAATGCGAGTTCAATTATTTTTAGGTGAGACTGTGTATTTTGCAAAATATTTTTAGTTGTTATTGATTTTTGTTTATAGAAATGATTCTTTGGATATGGCTGGTTTTTATTTCAGATAAATCTCGTGCATGCTAATTATTTAATCGTCTACAGTCTTTTCACCTGTCTAATGTATTTTTATACTACGAGACGCACATCAATAGGGCTGTGATAATATTCTGTGTACGCTACACTACGAACTCGCGTTTGGTCAACTTTTTAACTACTGTAACATTATTGCTATTTATTAATTTAGTTTAATTTTAAATACCATACAAGTATTGTTCATAGTTATTTTATAGCTTAATGTAATGAAGACGTGTGAAAGGTAGAGCGATTCTGGGGTCCAAATGAAACCTAATGTTACCGTCCTAGCCAGTGACTTTTACACTTTTATATCCTCGCAATTAATGGTTAATTAACAGTTCAAATAATTGATGTCATTGCAGTTCTTGATAACGTGTCGCAGGCTCTCGAATAAATTAGCAACCGGAAACTTTATTTCACTAATCCATGTCATAGACTAAGATATTACGAACACAAAAGATGAAATTGAAATTATTTTACGTTAAGCTAATATAGTTTATAATTTAATTCCATACTGATGACTTGTGGACATTTTATGCACTACGTAAGTACTTTTGGATTTTGCTACCAAATAAATCGGCTATATTTAGCTTCCTTTCGGTCTATGTCGTTGAATTAGTGCCAAACGGTAATATTGAGTTGTGAGTTCAGATTTTTTGAAAATCATTCATTGTTCGCTGAAAGTGGACGTTGTTACGTTAGATAAGCAGTTATAAATATGTTTTCTGTGCAAGATTATTGTAATATTTATGGATTAGTTATATTTCATGTGACGTTGTAAAACGCTGCACGCCCAGGAGCTTATGTGATCATTATGTTATTTAACTAAGTTAACATTAAGCTATATTGTAAACCGCATACAGATTATCATAATATGTAATGGTAACATTATATCCATATAACTTGTAAGTGGTTATACATAGATAGGTAAACTTAGTACGTAATCACAAGCTTTGAAAATAATAAATGAAATACTGTTTTTACCGATTCGTAAAAGTTCTTGTCTGTGACAAAGTTATGTGCCTTGATATAAGAGTACAATTCAAGGATCGCGGTGTGTCAGACACGCCGGAAATGTCCATCAACGCTGTAATTAATTACTCGTTATAATATCGTATATAAGTTCTATTGTAATACGACAAATACAGAAATGATTTTTAAAACATTTTGTAGTTTTATTTACATCTTGTCTTTTTCATTCATAGATTGAGAGAAATGAGAGGATTGTACTATTGAAACATCCAATTGTATTTGTAAACCAAAAATATTTTATTCTTAAACACAATTATCAATTTTCTTAACTACGTTTTATAGACCCCTTAACTAATAACTTTACTGAAATGCTGCAAAGTGAATATACCTGTACCACTTCTACAAGGCTGGCCTAACATAAGACAACTGGATGCCGACCGAATGTTATCCTTCTTTGAGTTCAACACTGCTTCCCTCAAAAATATTAGCGATGATTCGAAAGACATTTGCTGTAACGGTGACGCCGACGACTCCATTCCTTTCCTACTCATAGGCTCAAAGACTCCGTTATAAGTCATGTAATCAGCTATCAATGTCAAATGTCTTGGATCCACAGTAATACCGTACACATTGAATACGTTCTGTATTTCTTTGATTATCACCTTATTAGCCGCTTCTATACCGTAAGTATTAGCTATAGCGTGTACATCGTTACTGTATAGTTTGTTCAAGTCCAACAGATTATTATACTTGAACATTTGCAGGATGTTGATGCCTTCAGTCTTGAGGTATAGGACATTCTTTTCTTTGTTGGTGATCGCTCGTTTTATGTTCTTTACCTCGTGTATCACGGATTTCATGGCGGCTTCGCGGAGCGCCTGTGATAGGTCTACTCTTAGGAAGGCAATAGGGAAGAGAACGGTTAACTCGCACCACTTGTGATGTTTAGTATCGAAAGAGTAGTTCGTGGCGTCTTTGATGTTAGAAACGACATCGGACATGACCTTGCTTGTTTCGAAGTCATCCTTAAGCGTAGTTGAGTCGAGTTCATCGTCTTTCTTACTTTTCTTAGGATCTTCGTCAGCGAATTCCACTTCATCATCAGATTTCTCTTCTTCGCCGGACTCGGGATCTTCATATTCTTGTTCTTCTGATCTCTTTTTGCGAAGTTTTGCCTGTAAATGATAAAAAATTGAATTAGTTGGTTCCATATAAATATTATATCCTAAAATTACTTTATGATTTATTTATTACAGTTGCAATCATGATTAACTGTACTGCCTGGATTAATTAACAATTTATTGTTTAAATACAGTTATTGTAAAATAATTAATTATTGAACAGAATTTCATCCTTTTGGGAAACAGAAAATAAATTATTATACACTTACGTCAGTATTATCATCGTCATCATTAGGAGCTTCGTCATCAGAGCTGTTGATATCAGCATTGTTAGCAGGCTCCGGGTCAGGTACATCATCCTCATCATCGTCATCATTGCCAGCCTTCGACCGCTTGGCTTTCTTATCCACCGACCAAACTACTCCACAGGTTGCCTTCGCCTGCTTCCTTATAGTAACGAACATCTCATCAAAGAATTTGTTCTGCATATGTTTTATTATTTGTGCTGCCTTCACTGCATACTGTGTCTTGTACTGCGAATGTGGTAAAAATTGGAACCGCATGGTCGTTTTCATTTTTCTCTCTGGATGCGTTACTATCTGACATTCCACGTCAATCTTTTCTAACACATCAGCTACGGTGACCCTGTTTAGTTTCTGTCTTAACTTCTCAGTTTTCTTGGTTAAATCTTGGACGTCTTCGCGGAACGGTATGTCCATATTTGGAGTTTTAAGTTTGGCTGAAGCCGTCATTAGGATTTCTCTAAGACGCGGAATACCCAGTGTCACGTTCATGTCACCACGACCGGCGAAGTGGAAGGTGTTCAATGTCATCTGAGTTGAGGGCTCTCCTATAGACTGAGCAGCTAGTAAACCCACTGGTTCGCCAGGAGCAGCCATGGATTCTAGATATTTGGCATTCATTACATCTATGAACTTGTCTTTGTCCGTAAAATTGCTGTATACACTCGCATGACGCTTTTTCAAATAACTTTGTACTAAACCATCCAAATGTTCATTAATAACACCGAATTTGTAATTGGGAGAGAACTTATCAGGAATAGGATCGGGGCATTTCTTTTTCGCATATTGTTGTCTTTCTTCTTCATCTAAAGCGCGCCACTTTTTCTCGAGCTCCCAGTAAAATGGATCTCTAGTCCTATCAGTTGGCATATCATCGAGTTCTATTTGGCCTTTTTCAAGTGCTGTGAATTGGGCGAATGCACCTGTGCGGGTTTTTTCAAAAGGACTTCCGTTCTTTTTCTTCCACTTCTTCAATGATTTATGACATTTAGCAACGTCTTTTAAGTCAGTGTCTTCTTTTAGTTTATCAATAACTTTCTTGGCGACTACCGCGCTTGAATTAACATCAAGGAAGGGAAACTGTTCTTGTCGAAGAAATTGACACTTAAGCACATCTAATCCATCTTCTCCATAGGCGAATTGAATGACACTATTGTCAGAATCTCGTACTGTGTGATCATAAGAAATCGCTAAACTTTCTAAATGTTTGATCAGACACCTCTGCAAATAACCTGATCGACTAGTCTTTACAGCGGTATCAATAAGACCTTCACGACCGGCCATACAATGGAAAAAGAACTCTTGCGGCTGTATTCCTGTCATGAATCGGCCGTCGATGAAACCACCGGCTCTTGGCGATATGTCGTGTGGAGGAAAACTGGGCAAAGATCTGCCGGAAATCATCAGAGGCGGTCTTTTACCTTCTAACTCAATTTGACCTAGTAAACATGAAATCTGCATAGTATTCACAGTTGATCCTTTAGCACCAGACTGTACCATCAATTGCAGGTTATTGTAGGGAAACTTTTCCAGTAAACCTTCAGATAGACAAGCTGTGTTAATATTGTTTGTGTAAGAATCCAACATATTTTTGTACTGTCTGTCCAAATTAGTTCTGAACTTAGGATCTTTAGTGTACATAACTTCAATCGTTTCCTTTAATACTTCTTCGTCCACGTCTGCGGGTAAGTCAGTAGCTTTAATAGCTGCTATTTTGCCAGCGTTTCTCACCAAACATATATAATCATCGCGCTTGTTATTAGATTCGTCAACGACCAGAATATCTTTAACACCGAGTGTAAATCCAATCCATTGCAAGTAAAATGTGAACACTTTTGAAAATGAGCTGAGGAGAGCGCTTGAACTGTCGCCTCCATACAATTCATACATGCAGTGGACTAAGCCGTAAGGCGTGGCTCCATAATGAGTTTTATCTAGTACTCCTGACAGTAGTTCCCCTTTACTAATGATAACTTCTGCTTCTGACATCGTATTTTGATCCAAGAAAGGAGTACCACCTGCTTTCCAAGGTCTTGGTGGTGTTTTCTGCCATGCTTTAGAGCTAATTTTAGCTTTACCTATTAAAGTTAAACATGTTTTGCCTTTCGGAGTTGTATTAATGATTATTGTTGATAGAACTTGTTTGCCAGACCATAACACCATAGGTTTAAGGATTGTAGGTGGCAGAAGTTTAATTGGGCCTTTGTGATTTGGCAATGCTTGAAAGACTAACTGCTGATAGTCAGACTTTGTGAAGAATGTTCCTCTCAGTGACATTTTCACACCAGATATCACGTGATCTTGAATCAGGCCACTCAGTGGAGTTCCATCTTTAGGAACAAGATATTGTTTACGAACAGACATGATGTTGTAAGCTTCGCTCCTTGCAATCTCATTTTGAGGGAAGTGAGCGTTCATTTCGTCACCGTCAAAATCGGCGTTATATGACTTACAGTTGGCATAATGCAATCTAAGGGTCTTTTCTCCTTTCAGAATTCTCGCTCTGTGAGCCATCATACTAGGCTTATGCAGTGACGGCTGTCGATTCAAAATCAAAACATCACCATTAACTAAATGTCTATGAACAATCTTTAACCCAGATCCTTTATACTCATCTGGTGTTAACAACCTTTTGGCAAGACTTTTCCTCTTTTGAATTGAATCAGTAGCTATCATAATAACTCTTCCATTCTCCATTTCAATTTTCTCAGCACCAGGATGTTTGTTAGGTCCATTAATAACCATTTTCCTTAGTTCATCAACATTCCACTCAGTAACGGGCACTGGGTATGTTAGTTTCATAGCAAAGGCATCAGGAATGCCTATTTCATCAATGTCTACATTAGGGTCAGGTGTAATAACAGACCGGGCTGCAAAGTTGACTCTTTTACCCATCATGTGCATTCTTATCAAACCAGTTTTCTTTTCAATAATTTGCTTGAGACCCTGACTAGATAACCCTTGACCTTCACAATTTAATAGACTGTTGATACTCTTTTGTAACTCTTGCCAAATAACATGCAATTTTTCTGGTGCTGTTTTGCCTTGGACTCCCTCATATGCCAGCCTCGGTACTTGATCAAGGCAGTCTATAGCCTTCTTTTGGTCTGAAGAAGACAGGACATGTAATACAGCTCGAGCAGCGAATGCATTCTGGAGTATGGCTTTATAAACATTAGTTTGAGGATGTTCAATGAGTTCCCCTCTCAGCACATTGCAAGGTCTGACACAAGGAGGTAAAACTGGTATAACATCTAAGAAAAAGGCATTAGTGATTGGTTGAACTGTTGAATTCTTTAAAATTGGTAAGCAATGCTTTAGTATATCTTCATCATTTTGAGCAATTGCAGTACAAAAGCGTTTGATTTCATCAGGCATCATGATTTTTATTCCTTTGGTGCCTTTTTCAGCACCTTCTGCACTTAGATTGTACATGATTTTGTTCTCTGATGTGGTCACCTTAATAAGTTTATTAGCGCAAAAGGCGCATTTCTTTGCTATGTTTATTGCTTTGAAGCACTGGTTTATAAACTTTGCTCTTAGTTTGTCAGTATTTTTATTTTGAAATGTTTCTACAACAGGATCTACATTCTTCAATAGTTTTTGGTATTTTCTGATCACTTTATTGGGTTTATCAGGTGAGCTATCCTTTCCACTGGTTATTTCTCCAACGAAATTATCCAAATCTAAAGCAGCCGTGATATGACCAGCATCTACTAAGTCCAATTGAAGTTTTAGAATAAACTTCATTTTATCACTCATTTGAATTTTGAAGCATTTTAGGCAACTCACACGGAAGAGTGTATAGATGTTTTTGATGAATAAGGGGTTAACTACAACTAGTGGTAGTTCTATGTGTCCGAAGTGTCCTGGACAATGTAACAGCACATTATTGCAAGTTCCACAAGTTTCATTTCTATCTCTTAGAGGGCCAAGAGCAGAATCATATAGACCATTTTTTGTAGGATTTCCTATAGAGTCAAAACTCTGGATGTTGGTTATTTTTGCAACACTAAGTTTCTTGACATCTTCATCACTGAACATCAAGAACTGAACATAATCAGGATCCACCGATGTCAGACCCGACGAGGAGGGCGCAAACGTTGATTTGTAAGCCATTTTCGTTGTCTGTAATAAAATATTCTCAATGTAAATAAATATAGCATGAATGCATAACCTCATCTCAATTCAAATTATTATTTATGAATCAAGGGCCAATACCCTGTTACATGGATACGTTTTATCTAGTTTTATATTTGGTTACTTACATTTTATATCATATTCAATCTTTAAACCACTAATTACTTAATACGCACAATACTAAAAGTTCACGTTTCTGTTTTCACAATCACCGCTCGTGCACATTGTTTTGACTTTTTTGACACTTGATTGGAATGCAGACAACAGAGTATAATGGAGTTCCCTTTTTTACAATTGGCAATATTGAGCCAACATTTCTAAAACCGTAAATAAAGCGAAAAACGTAACTTGTTAAGCAGCGACATCACAGTTACTTTTTGAAATTATTTTTTTTCATGTGGCAACGTCATTTCAGTCAGTCAACATGGCGGCCCAAGATGAAGTTGACGTATGTGAAAGTTGGGAGGATATGGACGAAATTGGCGTAAGTGTAACTGTGAAAGCCGAGCCTGGACGTTTCCCGCGTCGGAGATGGCCGCCGTCTAGTTACTTACACATAGGTTTATCTATTTCAGTTGGACCAGAAGATCAGGCTGATGTCAAGTGACTGCGCGCCAGTACAAACTTCACTCAAAGGTTGCAAGGTTACTGTTGAGGAGAGCGCGTGTATTGGATCTCAGTGCGTGATGCCGGAGCCAGCTATCCGTATCCTAAAGAGGCCGTCATCGTCGGGCAGCGGGCAGCTGAACGGCGAGAGTCGCGCGCGCCCGGTCAAAACACTTGAACAAAGGCAAAAAGAGTACGCCGAGGCTCGGCTGCGGATCCTCGGCGAAGCTCGGAGCCCCGAAGACGTTATTGACGACAAGTAAGGCCGGTTTCATTTATAAATCACCATGATATAGTTTACATAACACCACTTGATACTGCACTGTTAGGTTGTTTAAGTTAAGGAACTGTGCACAGTTCTTATCAATAATTATATTTTTAAAGCTCTAAAGCTTTTTAAATGTTCCTACTACGTTCAAAGCTAGTAATCTTGTGACAAATAAGGATAGTAAAGTCAAATCAATACCTAAATATTTACAAAGTGTAATGAATCTAAAAACTAGCATTATCTACACATTTTCAGCTTCAATGAAACTCCATTGGCTTTAATAACATTCTATCATTGTATCAGTGATTGGATAATGACACATTTAATGGTTTTTGCTCAAAACAAAGTTTAATTAATGGTGACCTTGTGAGGAAACTAAAGAGTTTCTAGTTCATTGAAGTGAAAAACAAATAGAAACATATGAGATTTAACTCAGAAGTTTAGTTTTATTAATGTAAGTATTTATTATGAAGAGAAACATGTTATGGTATCTTCAGTGCCTCTGTGTACAACAGATGTGAAAATATAAGCATATGGTTTAAAGCTAATTATGTCCATGTGTGGTTGTTTAGTAACTAAGAGCTAAAATTGACAATAGGAATCAAATGAATTCAGTTTGAAATTCAGTTAATTTACACATTTGTATACATTTTATTGAGATTGTATTCTTGTCTTAGTTGGAGCAGGTTTATGATATATTTATTTATGGTCTATAAAGATTTACATTAAGATTTTTTATGATTCTTTATTTCATAATTTTGATAATTATCTTATTTCAATTAACTATCAGCCCTTAACCTTGTAATAAAAGTATATTTACTTGGCCTTCAGAACTAGCTTATTTCCTTTCATGATTACAAAATTACTGATGGAAGTTCTACTACAGATATTGATCATTTATTCATTCAGATTAGTTATTAAATAATATTTAATCTCTATTCCAGCCTCAGCCGGCTACAAGACAAATTGCAAGCAAACAATCTCAATGACAATCAAAATAGTAATAAGACAAAGACAACACAATGCGACAATAATACCAAAGGGAGGGAAAAGAAACTGCTCAGTCGTCTACCGAGCGGGGCGACGGCGGCGGGCGTGTTCCCGTCGCCCCCGCCGCGCGGCGTGCTCGTCATCCGCACGCCGCGCGGGCCCGACGGCACCAAGGGCTTCCTGAAGAGGTAGCACCACCCACTCCCACACTACACAACACGTAACACACTTCCATCCATTCGACTTCATGTAATGTTAAATTACCAGTTATGCTGTTGTTTTTGATATTAGCATAATAATTGTTTCACAGTTTTTAATTGTTTTATAAAAGTTTCAATTTGCTTAGTTAGCTTAAGCCCTTGTTATTGTATTAACTGTGTGATATTTTTATTAGAATCATGAACTAAATCATGCGAGTGTTGATTCTGTGAAATAGTCACAAAAGTGAATATAGTGTATGTAAGGAATCTGGAATTGCTCCATTGCTATGAAGTTTGTTAACTGAATTTAGCATATATTATGATTATTAGCAGCATTATCATTTGCTAAGGTCTACGCTTGTTCTAGATACATACATTTATGCTTTGGTAAAGGCATATTTACGCTTTGATTAGTACAAGTGAATGTATTCCTACACTGTATATTGCATTATTAATAAGAGCAAAATCGTGACATCTTTAACTTACCACTTTACCTGCTAATTACTTGCACTAATCAAATCTGTAACTTTGCCGATACTTGTGGAAGTCAATTATAAAACTTTAAAACACATTTGACAAAGTATCGTAAATTATTATAAGAAATGAATTAAAAATTGTGAAATAAGAACAAAATTAAGAGTGCTCACTTCTGGGAACAATGTTATTGTTATAATAAACGTATTTGTAAAAACAATTTGTCGCCGTAGTTAATGAGATTTATGAAATGAACACTCTCACAAAATTGTATGTGTGCATTTACATATATTATTAACATATATATATATGAGCATAATTTACAGTTACATTAAAATTTTAAATTTCATTTATTCAAAAAATTATATGAATTTAAATAAATGGTCTAATAATCACTAATGTGTGATGATACAATTTATATATTACTAAAAATTCAAAGTTTTAGCATTAAACTTTTTATATACAGTTTTTCTACATGTATAGCGTATTTTTAGGATAAGATATTGCTAACTGTATATTTATAGTATATTATTTTACTATGTTAAGTTTTTCAATGCTTTCTCATTGTTTGTGCCAACTCTGCTCTGTGATATCAGCTTTTAATATGAAATCAATCTATTACAAACTATTTTGAAAGGCCTCATTTCTTACAGATCTTAATTTAAACATAGAATAGTCTAAATACTATGGAGCAGTCGCTAGTACTATATTTCGAGGTTTCCGAAAGCAGTGGAGTGGACACAAATAATTTGATTTAGCATTTCAAGTGTGACTGATATGTGTGTATGTTTGACCAGTCATTATTTTGATTATAATTATTATGTACGATATTATCCTATTTATACATAAGTCTCTATTAGACTGAAATAACTTTACTATCTACAATTGTAGAACAAATGGTATCTAACTGACTTTCTGAAGCTTTAGATATGTGAAGTTAATTAATTTAGCTGTTATGCTAGTTACTAACGAATAGTGATAAGTGTAATCAAAATAATGGTGGTCGGATTAAACCAACGCTAGCGTAAGTCTACATAATATAACAAGGATTGTGATATAGAATAATTGTCTTATTGCAAACCTTAACTGAATTGTTAAGATGTCTTTATACAGAGAAATGATACACTTATCAATTGACGTGTACTTTTAATATTGAATGTTCGTTATAAGAAGTGCAGGGTACCAAGTCAAATGATTTATTATCCTAATGTGTTTATTTGTATAGAATGGAATTGGAAATAGAAAATCGTACTACAATTGTTGCTTTAAAATTAAGGTTTTATTCTATTAACTAGTTTATTTAACAATTTTACTAAGTTTAGGGCTTGTAGATATCTGATCGATACCAAAGCCTGCAGGGCTAATCCAAAATATACATAGTGCCACTGAATTATGTATATTTTGGATTATATATTGATGGACAAGTCGGAATCTAGAATAGTGCACTCACTAAACTGGATTCTGACTTGTTTGAGTCAATATTGAGGTTTACTCTATATACACAGAAAAGTTTATATTTGCTTCAGTGTGTTACAGAATATTGCCAATCTTCAGCATATCGTTAACATATATAAAACCTCGCACTGTTAAATAATCGCACGAACATTGGTTTATTCTGTAACATGCGTTTTTAAACATTTGAAACTTAGCCAGTTTTATTTAGGTTACATTCACTGTATTAGCCTTGGTTTCAATCTAAATTTAAAATCAATTTCAGAGTAATTTCTCAGGGTTTTCTTAATCATTGCTTGACAATTTGACAAGTGGTTACTGTCAATTTGTTAATGTAATTTATACTATATTTCAAGGTAATAAGACTTGTAATTCAGTACTAAAATTATCTTGGTAAAAATATTTGTGAGTTAGTTTAATTGGCGTATCTAAAGCCAAAATATTGCCTTGACTGATACTTAATAAGTTTGTTCTGCTCCTGTTTTATGCAAATGATTATAAATATTAATAAATTATTGTTACAACATGGCTTATGCACGGTAATTATAAATGGCTTACAAATAATTGCTTGTATAAAACAGGTGATTAACAAATTAGCTTTCTTAATTTACTTTTTTATCAGTATCGGTCTTTCTTAGGCAACAGTATAAAGATGGATCTGTTTCTTTACCTAAAGAAACTAGCTGAAATTTTTTAAAGTTTGTAAAATATCCTAAATTTACTTTTTCAATTCCATGCTATATTATTTACCCACATGTGTATGAAATAGAACAGTGAGGCCACAGAACAGTAACTAATGTAAGATAGTGTTTTAATTGGTTGCCACTTATTGCCAGCGACGAAAACCAGTTAAATATTTAATGTAAAGATGGAATTCCACGCAGATTGAAGCCAAAACGAGGGTGCCAATATTTAAACTGTGCTGTACATGTTCGTTCAATTTGTTCATTTTTAAATAGCAATAATATATGGCATTTGTGTTTTCTATTTAAAAATAAACAAATGTTGGCAGTTTCAAATCATATGTTGTGTGCTCTGTCTAGTTATTATTTTTTTGTCTGTGGTCAGTTATCTTTAATAAGTGATGGTCTGAGTTAAAATACTGTTTAATATTAGGTACTGTTTTATGGTATTACTGAAAGTGTTTATAGAATTGTTTAATCATTATAGCAACTCGCCTACTTATAAGTTTCTCTGTACCGTACTCGTACGGCGTATTGTTTGACACAATGTTGACACTTAACTTTTATTTTCTGTACATACATTAGAATAATGCCGGTATCGACTGGCCAAGTATGAAACTTGAAGTATTTTAAACTTTATCAACTCGTTCTATGTACAGATCCTAGAATGGGTTGGTAAATATAAATCACCGCAGGACTACAGATTGGTGGTCAGCCTAATCTATTACCAGCTCACAGATTAGGCCTATTTACTAAACCAACTGTGTCTTTATTTTTAGTATAGATATTATTGAAGTTTTTATACGACCGTATGTGCATAAGCTGTTGAACGAAACATTAGCTAGAACAACAAACTTGTCAGATACAAACATTGTTGTAACAATAATTTATTTAAAATAAAATATTAGTCATCTCATCCTTTTTTTTGTTCTTTTTATGTTTTCAGGGTACATTCTCTTTAATCTTCGTTTATTTTTTACTGTCTCACTTTTTACAATTTCAATTCCATTTTACTTAAGTTTGTTGTGAGATTCTACTGTCTTATCCTACCCACCTATAATTAGTTAATTTTGCCTTTCAAACAATATTCGCAATATTATTAGGTACCCCTACCCCTTAGTTGATCTGTATTAAGTATGTCAAGTCTTACTGCCATCTACTTGATTAAAACAGACGGTGGCCATATAATTTCATCAGTATGTAATATTATGGCGTCACAGCGATCATGTCATATTACTTCCCCTGATCGTATATTATTGAGTGCGTCTTACTGTGATGTCGTCAATAATAAATATAACTGTAATTGACGGGCTGGTGCTGTGACGTCAGCAGCGCCATCTGTTTTAGGCATACCTAAGTTAGTTTCCTTAACTATTTTATTGCATCACAGTTTTTGGTAATTTATGTTTTGAACACTATTCAATGTATAGCTAAAATCTTTCTTCCATTCTTTGAACTTAGACTTTGAATACTTAGTTAATATTCTGTGCCTAAGAAAACATGCCATCGACAAAAGGTTGTGCAACCGTATCAAGGTGTAAGAGGATTCAGTATTAATATCCACTGTTAAACTTAGATTAATGTTATCTAATAATAATAACCATTTGTATGGAGAGCTTATTTAATTCGACCACCAAATAAGCACATTACTACCTCTATGACTTCTAAGCACGGGCCACACTAGGCCAAACCTTACTGGGCCAATTATCGCAGTTAGGAAAGCTAAGCGAAATTCGTTACCTTAAGCTGTAAGAAATAGGTTCGACGCAAAATCGCTTAGTGTGGCCACTTACCGCGTCATTCTTATGAAAAGTAATCAAAGTAAGTATTGCTATTATTAAATTAGAGTAATTAGTCCAGCTAGCAGCATTACAAATATCTAAAAACTTGTTACACAGCTATTGTAGATAAAATAACGTTTGCAACACCAAAATCTTTCGGGGGTATCACAAAACGGTAAGTTGAATGATAGAGAGTTTTATCAGCAAACATCAACAACAGTTTTGTGATAGTGCCAATTATTTTTAAGTAATTATTAGATTAATTCTAATTTATAAAATGCTATTTTTGACAATCTCATAATAAATTGTTATAATTATAATGGTGTTTTATTTTAATCTCTACCTAAGTATTATGGTAGGACCTACCATAATCAAAAATCTTACCCATCTGTTCTGCCTATAATTGATGATATTACGTAGGTATTCTGATATCTATTCCATAATACCTAGATAGCTACATAGGTACCTACTTCTTAGTTCTTGAATATACAAGTAGCGACTGAATGTAAAATATAAGATAGCAAAGAGAGGCTTTTATCACTGTCGTAAATTGTTACGTTACATATTTTATTTCATTTGCGTGAGAATTAGGTCCATAAATGAATTAAAATATAAGATCATTATCTTTTGTCGTTCTGAATGTCACACTGCGCAGCAAACATATAAACAAGTAGGCAACCAGTTATGAAATTAGCATAATTAAGATCGAAGTCAATTCTAATGACTGGATAATATTATTGTGAAACCTTGTACTGTACATTTACGTGCTCGAACTATTTTGTACATGGTAATGAGTATATTGTAGTCATGTCTGTCTGTTGTGATTAAACTTCTAGCATCTGCCTATCTTATATCTATACTAATATTATAAAGAGGAAAGATTTGATTGTTTGTTTGAATTGAATAGGCTCCGAAATTAACTGACCGATTTTCAAAAAAGTTAGGATTCCATAGGATATAGGTATTAACGCGGGTGAAAACGCGGGGCACAGCTATTCGATTATAAAAGTAGATCCTACTCAATCAGTACATTAGATACTTAGGCCTAAATCAATAGTTCAATATCGATAAACTTTTACTAAACGACAGACCAAATCTTGAAAGAAGTTGAACATAAAACTAGTTCTACGTTGGTAGTACATTTTATTTTACCAAAAAAACAACTGATAGTAGTTTAAATGAACTTCTTCCTACTAATAAGCATACTCGCGGCGCAACATACAGTCAAGTTATCAAAACAAGTTTCTTACATTCCTACGTCAGTGTTCAACATAGCTTGGTGTGTGACAGTCGTTACGATGGCGCTAGATAATCTCAGTGAGCGGGATAAGGCCGTGTTGAGGAGTATCTTTGATCCCACGGCGACGATAGCTGCAGATGTTGTAGAAGATGTTAAGGATAAATTTGTGGAAGATGAAGATGGTAAGTAAATACCGTTACTTTATCTAAGAACGAAATATATCTATTTCCTGCGTTATGTTCAGTCACCAGCTAAAGTGCATAGGCAATTCAAAAAAAGAATAGCATGAACATTCAACGGCATCTAGCTTATTTTTGTATTGGCTTAGAGTTAAGTTGTTAAAGGAAAAACGATCTTACGGTGTCCATGCAGTTATACTGCCGATTGTACCGATGCAACACAGGAAATTATAGCTAATTTAATTTATTATGCTTAGGTACTTGAAAACGAGATTAGGCATCGGTGTTCAGATTATCCGATCTTACCTCAATTTTATACATTTTACGAACATTTAGGTAATTTTAATATACAAAACCCTATGTTTAGGTGCTTATGGTTAGTGAGGCATATTCATAACTAAGCAGCTCGGTAGGGTTCGACTGCTATTTTGATAATCTCACGTAAAAAAGGTTCAATATTTGATAACATAAATATATTTATTTTTCCAGAACCAGCAACTGACGCCTACAAAGAGTCCGCTACTCTGTGCGCTGAAGGAGTGCGACTGGCGGAGTCAGGCAAGCTGGCTGAAGCTTTGGAGGCGATGACCAGGGGCGTGCAGGCAGCGCCGGAGCGAGCCGCCGCGTACAATGATAGAGCACAACTGTTGAGGCTCATGCAGAAGGATGACGGTTAGTGACTAGCGCAGAATCTACCTATTAATATTATTGTTTATTAAATAATAATTAATTAAAAAAAAAAATTCATTAATTAATTACTGTTGTATTCTATTTACAATCAAATTACAACGTAGGGAAAAGGACCCTAATGGTGTCTTCTTCTTCCTCGTCGGGATCTCTCAATGCAAAATAGATACCTGCCTATTTTATTTCGATTAGTCTTAGAATAAGAGACGGCAAGGAATGAGGCAGTCTTTAAAATCAGTTGCATTCATTCTCTTATTACCTCACTGTAAAACTGTGGCAACGTATTCTCTGATTCAAATTGCTAAATAAGGTACTTAAAAAAACAGTCTAATGAGCATTTGACAACATTTTCAGAAGCGATAGCAGACATCGACCGCGCAGTATCTCTGACTACCGGTAAGAAGACTCGCGCACGCGCACTAGCGCTCTGTCAGCGCGGCGTGTTGTTACGCAAGCGAGGCGCGGATGATGAGGCACGCGCGGCTTTTACTGAAGCCGCTAAGTTGGGAAGCAGTTTTGCTAAAAAACAGGTAGGGTTTTTTAAGTATTCCTTGACCTTAACTCGCTCTATTGTTATTGAGGAACTAGTTTCGCGGGATTACTATGCTAATACTGCTCTTATTTTTAGAAGTTAGATGGTATGTTTGATAATGTTTGTAAAGGACAATGCCCATTTTGTTAGAGAGGTTTAGGCCACATAAAAGATTGTCGTGTCTGGGTGACTTTCATTTTGTTTTGTAGATAAATACATTTCGTTTCATATTAAGCAAACGATTTTTATTTATTCACCCTGGTTCACAGTAGACATTTCTCGTTCAAAGTAGAGTCAATTCGCTCACAACAAAACACAACACAACAAAAGTCTGATATCTCACAACAAAACCACTTGAGGAACGTAAATGCTCAACTCGATACCAATAACACATAATGTAACTGGAGGACTATAATACAATGATTAAAAATAACCGGCTAATTATTTCAAAAGATAAATCTACCCTACTTATTAGTTTATTTTTCTTTGTGTGTAATAGTAAAAATGTGCGGATGTAGGTACTGAGATTCAATTAAATAAACATTTATTACGTTTTTCAATGCTAGCGCAAAATAAATGCTTATAAAAAACACATGTACTTAAAAAAATAAGATATAGCTACATTTTGTATAGCATAAAGTTGAGACACGGCGGCGCCACATGGTGGGCCTGTCTTTGGGCATTCTCCTTTCTGTTGCGGTGAATATCTGGATAAAAAGTACCTTCTCTATTTTTATGTTCATTTTCATACTTTTCCATCTAGCTAGTAGTTTTTTGTTAATTGAAAAACATTTTTTTTATGACATCTGTGTGCGTCTAGGCTTCCCTGATGATTCGCATTTTAGTAATTTTAATAACTTCTGTAAGTGCCCACTGATAAAGGTGTTTTTATTTCAGGTAGTGGAGCTGAATCCATATGCGGCTCTCTGCAACCAAATGCTCAGCCAAGTGATGAGAGGGGAAAAGGATATCAAGTTATAATTAATTATTAATCATGTTGTATATATTCTATGTAAAAGGTATGTAAATAAAACACAGATAAAATCTAATGGATTAGAAATTTATATTGTTGAGTACAATCGACATTCACTTTCGAGAAAATCCATACAATCAACCACAGATCTCAGTTAACAGATCTACCGAGTGGAACACTCCCAGCGCTGGGCTACACGGTCCAAAAACCCTTGAAAATGACAAATTTAATACTACAAATCGAAATACTGTTACTACGCTATCCATATTAATGATAGAATATGCAATAAAATCTTATAAACCATGATCGCGTGCAGACAAGACTCTATGGTAGTAGCCCGCACACAACCATCTTTTATCCTCGCAAAATGGATAAAAATTCAAAATGTAATAAGTAATTATTAATTAATTATTTAATTCTAGTGAGAGGCGACGGTAGACTAACGGAAATAGAAAGTGCACTTTAAATATTAAATAGGTCTTTTCAAACATGGCGTTTTAGTTCAAATTCGCGCGCTTTTCATCTGTCACTTATCTAACAATCAAGTGTTCGCGCCAATTTGAACAGACCGCAAAACTTACTTAAAGAGTTGCTTAGATTTGTATTCTATGTATCTAAATGGATGAAATTAACATTTTGGCACATGGTTTCTTAAATAAATAATGACATTTATGTGTGATGTTATCATATTTCATCATTATCGTAAATAATTGTCAATTCTAATCAACTCTTCTCGTAACTCGTGAAACGATGATATATCACAGAAATAGTTGCAGTGTAGTTGAATTCATGTAAGCATTGCAATTATAGGTAATAATTAATAATAATTATTAAAAATTATTGTATAATAAATGGATGATTTCCATTAAAAACAGGAATAATTTATTTAACCATTTTCACCCTTGTCTTGTCATGATTGAGTTCCTTTTAGTACAAACTGTAGGATTATTGGCCTTAACTTTTAAAAACTTTGGTAAAATCGGGAATTATAAATGTTTTTATTATAAGTTAAAAACAGTGCTTTATTTTGCTTAATTGGATAAAGTGCGAAAATGTATTACAAATTGATGTGAATATTTCTCTATTAAATTAGTGGTTTACAACATTTAACAAAAAGAAAACTTCAATGGGTAATACAATAAAAACATACTTAGAAATATAAATACAAATTAAAAACTCATGAACAGGAGTCGTTATAGCTTTACCAGCTTTCAATGTTACCAGTATAAATATTATTTTCAATAAGGTTATAACCACTAATAAAATAAAGAATTACAAAATATACGTAGGTAACAAGATAAAAATGATTGGTTACAATATTCAATAGAATACTAATTTATCATGGAAAATATTTACATCCTTTGGCACAGGTGATGGTGCAAATAGCGACATCTTCATTGTAAATTTAAACACTTGAATATCCATTAGTAAAATATTTCCAAAGTATACTAAGACCTGTATTAACTACGGGCTTAATCTATAGAAAGGTTTAGGCCTATTATGAGATATCTAAATAAATCCAAACAAATAATATCTCCATTTAAAATTGTGACGACAAATTATTCCGCTTTGCCATTCCAACATAATATAATAATCATTTAAAACACAAAAATGATAACACTTATGATAATAAAACGAACGCATGACACGTTGAGGACTCTTCGCAACACTTAATGTTTCTGCACTAGCAAATATTCCATGGTAAAGGATAGAGACTGTCAGAAAGAGCAACCTAACGCTAACACGATATCATAATCTATGCTAAATAATATCAAGATATTTAAAACTAACTCTCACTGAACACATACATTAACTATTTAACATTTAAACGTACTGTCCTGGTTGACTCGAGATAACTCTCTTTCATCCCATTGCTTAGTTCCTACTATTCATAAATTTCTTTTTTCATTGTTACCCAGAAATGGAATATCATCAATCGTTTTCGTCGGGAACCAGTAATGGATGGCAGAGTAACGTAATGGTAAACATAAATACTTGGTTAACTTCACAGCACTTAAAAATAACATGTCGAAGCATACAAAGCAAGCTTAAGACAGATTTGGAAACTTGATAATATGGCTTATATGAACTAGAAAAAATACTTAAACTACAATTTTATATTCAATCGGGTTACATGGAAATTACTTAATATTATGACCAGAAGGTGAAATTCACTTACGCGGCAGCAAATCGAATGATTCTATCGAGTTTACCAGAGTACCGCGCTCGCAAATCATGGCTTACCCCATAACTATGCCTTATTTACAAGTGAGATCTTACATTAACGGTTAGATAAATAAATAGCTATAAGTTTTATAAACTTTTTAATGTATAATTTAATCTATTATTGACCAAGTCAGAATAAAATAGGGTGTAAAAGGCGTAAGCTAGCAGACACTAATTAGAAGTAAGTAATAAAACAATTACGAGTACAATTAGTTGTAGATATGAGATTGGTGTTAACGATTCTTATGCAACTTTTTCCCGCCTTTGTAGTTTTATCGCGCAACTAACAATCAGTATTACCAGTAAGTAACTTTAAAAGTTACCAGTTACTAGAAAGAGGGCTACCGTTAGCTATTTCGCCGCCAGAGGAGCTAGTAGCACGTGATTTTTACGTGTTGTTCGTCTATGGCAACACTGATCGTCATCTTGATATCGGATAGTGGTCCAGAAAATGTTGACAGATAGGTGTTGCTAGTGTAATAACAATGACGATGACTTATCATTATCGCCACCAACATGAACAGGCAAAGGTCTTAACACTATACAGCCTACAGAGTGATAAGGCGTATTTCCAAAAGTTTTTCACCGAACTATCCTAAGAATTTACTAAGTTTCATTACTTTAAAAAGCACGAATGTTTTCGTGTCTTAGATCATTTCAGTTAAAAGCAATTTCATGCACAATGCTTACACTTGAATCAGTTTGTGTCGAACTTTCTTTGCAAATCTTTATCATTTATGTAAGTACTCGAAAACAGAAGGATTTAGCTACTTATTCCTAATTATAAAGAAAATGGTAGCTGGGCTAGCGGGACTGAAGATTATGCTTTTATAAACACTTGTCTTATCTCATAATTTTAACAGAATTCTATGGACTAAAAAAATTAAACATTAAGCAATACTGACAAAAAAAGAACAAATTAAATTTGTAGTTAAAAATAGTACGGAATGTTTTGTTTGAAAGAAGTTTATTTTTCATAAATAAATCCTTTTATTAGTACAAAAAATAAACCTGAATAAGCTACCATATACCATATTTGTATGAAAATAATAAATTTAGTTCTATTTTAAGATATTTTTGCTCTTAATAATATTGCCAAGTGTTTATAAGAACACGGGGTGTTAGGTTAAGTCGCTCTGTACGAATACAGGGACAGGATGGGTGGCTACATTGACTCCCTCTCCAGCTGTGTTAACCTACGATGCTGGCTTATTTTCACATAGCCCTTAAATAAAAGAGAAATAAAATAAACTGATTTTCAAAAAAAATACCGTTTGTTATGTGTTGCTAGAGTAAAATGATATTTCGGATTGTTAGTTATCTGTAAAATAAAAATACTCTCGTTATAAAATAATAAACGTAAAAAAAATTGTTGCTAAATGCGTAAATGAATAAAAATATATTCATAATAATATAGTAATAAAAAATTGATGTAAATTTTAATTGTTTTAGCTGTGAAAGTAAGCCAGCGTCCTTAAAATATGACTTAAGCCTAAAAAAAGAATTGAAAAATTACTATTACACCTAATTATATTGTTTAGCAAAGCCGCATTGGAAATGCGCGGCAAATCGAGAATACTATTGAAAGATAATATTATAATTAAGCTAAAAGTACTTTTAAAACGAAAAACACCTAAATGCCATTTTATTACATTTCAATTTAGAATCAAATGCTTTCTTTTCCTTTTTAAATCCACATCGATTAATCTAGCAAGAATGTATATGTTACGGTAAATGTGATTAATTGAAAATTATTAATAATTTTACAAAATTATTAATAATAATCACATGTTTTGGTAATTATTAATAATTCTCGACACATATTGGTAAAAGTGATAAAATAAATAAAAACCCAATGTTTTTTGACCAGCAGGTATTTATTTATATTATTCACTCTTACCCTGACATATACACTGACTTATACATATAAACTTGGTTAATGTTTCTTTAATTTATAAAAATATATGTGATGGGTACATACGTCGTCGCTCGCTTCGCTCGCTCTGTTGCAAGGTCACAATATCTAACCTAACCTAACCTATTGATCTCTGTCACAAAGTCGAACCTAATCAAGCATACTAAATAATCAGCCCCGCAACCCTTGGCCACTTATTACATTTATCACTACTAGGGTTAAATTATTAATAAAAACCAACAAATGTGATTAATTTATCACTTTTACCTCGACTTTCGGTAATTATTAATAATAATCGATAATTATTAATAATCTTCAATTAATCACATTTACCGTAACATATATACGATTTAAATGTATTTTATTAGCGATTAATTTTTAATTAAGTTAGTAAGGCTATTTAGTAGACGATTATTGACAGCCAGTAGCTGTAACGATTTGTAGCGATATTATCGTTTTCATAACAAAATAAAAATACATTGAATTTGCTAGATTTATGATAACTGGTCCAGCATTGATGTTATTCTTCCTATATTATTAAACCTCCTTTCAAGAAAAAAAAATAGTGTTATATGGCAGTGAATTTCAGATTAATATTGATCTCGCAATGTAATGAACCATAGGCTTTTAACCTTGTATTATTTACTGTACAGTAATAAAACATATATAATATCGATACAAATCGAATCGAGAAACCACACACACGAGTGAACAGTCACACACACATTCGAACAGACAAACAGTCAAGCTTACTCACGATTAGATAATACATCACAAAACGCATTCACGACACAGTGAAAAACTTTAAAAACAAACAACGTGGTACCATAGACAATGAAAACTTAATAGCACAGACTCCTTATAGCCGTACACAATAAAATTAGAATTCACACTATCTTTGGGTAAAAAAGAGTTATTAAATTAAAATTAAATTCACCCAAATATATAAATGTCAACAATAAAACAGTTTTTACTAACTACTTAGGTAGACACGAGATTCAAATTAGGTAATAATGAGCTTAAAATAACTGCAGGAATAAATTAATGTGAAACATATTTAGTTTACGCTACACCACACCCTCCAATTATTATTAATTATTTTTATCTTTTAAAATTGCCTTTTAATAAAGATAACACGTATAGCAATTTTATTTTAGTTTAAATGCATTTAGCAATTATTTTTAGTTATCTTACGTTTATACAAAGGATAGAAGCTCTAAAAGATTCTCCACAACACTCTGGCTTCACAGCGTACGCTAAATATGTTTCGTTCAAGCTCTCGTGGCCTCCTACAACGCTTAACAATATTGCCATCCACACGACACGACAGTATTTACAATATTAACAACACTGATATGTGATAAAAACGTGAAAAATAACCAAAAAAATCCACACAGTTTGACGCGATCTGTCAAAATTGCAAGCGATTATAAACTTTAACAACTTCTAATAGAGTATATTTTGACAGAAAGTATAAACACTGAGTGGGTGATCAACATTCACTATATTTACCAAGTGGCCCCAAGATCATGATATTAGAGATTGCCATGCGTCGAGATTCTGAATATGATTCTCAAGTTACTAAATAAAATATCTTTAAATTGCCAACGTTAAAATACATAGAGAGCATAAACAACAATAGGTTGACACTCCGATTAGTATTGCTTAGCGAAATTCGTTGGATTACATTTCCGAATCAATCATAATTATTGCAGTTAAATAAATTAATTATTGCAAAAAATATACTTAAACAAATGACTACTCTTAGAATACCTCGTAATTACTTAACATTGATATTTAGAAGTTGGTAACATTGTTGGTAACGACAAAGATAGATAAAAATCAAAAAAAGAACTTCTGAATATCGACGTTAACACGATTAAATTAAATAAACTAAGTCATGTCGTATTGGATGGTATGTAGAATATCATTGACTTAAATAAGAGTAGTAAAATTAACGGGAATGAGCAAATATTTCTCCTAAACGTCCTCCGAAGAGCCTAAGAACGGCATTCCCTCAAGAATCAACGATACAATGATAGCTAATCGTCGGAACTTAATGTATAGTCGAGAGTGAGACAGCACGACTCGCGTCGCATGAGTGACAGAGACAGTCGACAGATGGAGTGAAATGCTGACTCGCAGGGCCCGCGCCCCACCATGAGCCAGCTTCGATAATGAGGAGAAAGTCAACCCTGGAAAAGAAAAAGTCTTTTTATAGCAAGATTAATTTTCTATACACCGTACAAAATTCATAATTACTAGACAGGTCAGTCAACCATGCAATTACTGAACTTGTAGTTCACACATGACCATACAATTAAATACCTTAAGATTATGCCGCCAGTTTTCAGCAATTTTAAACTTACTTTCTAGAGTTACTTTCTAGAGTTTCTTTATGAAAAGAAATAGCACAATCTATGCATCAATTTATTAGGTTAGGAATACTTTATCTCTTTGGTTCTCAATTGGTTTATTTGGTTTCTGTTCCAATGAGGCGATCCATTATAAATTTCATAGAAGTTTTGTTCCTTTTCATATTGATGTATAATCAACAAATTCAATCAATAAAAGTTTTTGATTTGAGGAGAATTGCCAAAAGAACCAGTAATTTATTGGTAAAAAAATCTTAGGCCTTACCTTGGTTGTTCAGACATGCTGCACGAACTCGGGGTTGAGGAAGGAGAAGCCCATGAACTCGGTCTGGTCGAGGTTCATCATGAACAGCTTGTCGGTCGGCGTCAGCTCCGTCTTCTCCTGAGTGAACTGCTTGTCGAAGTTCGACACGTCCTTGCGATGTTTCTGGAAGATGGTAAACATAGTTTTAGGTGGAACGTCCAAGAACCGATAATAACACCTGTATTTCAAGGAAAAAGAAGATTATAATTACTATGTCATATTCAATTCCGTATGTAACAACCTTGGATTTATTGACATGTCTTTTGAAAAATTCTGTACGTCCCAAAAGTTAAGCTACTTAGAAAGAAGCAGTTTTACTAAAGGATCATGCCATCTGCTATCCTTGCATGCAATAAAGAGAGCCTTTCACCTAACAAGACTAAGTCAACAGACAGAACCATCTGTTTTCACTGACTACAAAACTTACTTCCGTATTCTGAATTACTTAGAATTAATTAATTATCTTTTTAAAACTCTAGTCTAACCCTAGACTGAGTTTTGGGTTGTAGTTTTATCTATTACTTTAGTAATGGCTGTCAGTCTTTTGGCCAACCAATCACAGTCGTGAGCAGAAGATTTGTCAGCGTCTCAGATGTTGTGGGTTGGTACAGCATACTCACAATCTTGGGCTTGAATGGCGGCTGCACGTCCCTGGCCTCGATCCTGGCCCAGTCGATGCGGCGGAAGAAGGGGTGCGTGCGCACGTCCTCCTCGCCGCGCGCGTTGCAGCCCAGACGCTTCTGCGGGTTCTTCATCAGGAACGCCTTGCAAGCGTCTTTCGCCTCCTGGACAATTAATACAGGTTCCAATTTAGAGATGTGAGGTGTAATGGTGTGGTGACATGAACGTCTACAAGCCCCGATTTTCTTTTGGGTCTTTTTTGCTGCAGTTTTGTTATTACACAATAATATAAGTGTTAAAGATTGTTTTGAGAGGCATTGTTGACGAAATGAAGCAACCAAAAAACGTACTAACCTTACTCAAAGTCTTAGGATACGACACGCTATTATCAGTGATAGCAGCAAACAGTTCCTCTTCATCTTCCCCGTCAAACGGCGGCTGTCCGACCAGCATCTCATATAACAGCACTCCGTACGCCCACCAATCCACAGACTTGCCATACGGCTGGTATAAGATGATCTCCGGGGCGATGTAATCCGGGGTGCCGCAGAAGGTCTTGGTAGTCTTGTCGCCGGTGATGCCTTCCTTGCACATGCCGAAGTCAGCGATCTTGATGTGGCCGTCCTGGTCGAGGAGCACGTTGTCGAGCTTGAGGTCGCGGTAGACAATGCCGCGGGAGTGCAGGAAGAATAGGCCGATGGCGATCTCTGATGCGTAGAAACTGTGGAGAACGGGAAGTGAATGCGTAAATATTAAGAGAAGCAGCTATTACGTAAATACCGTGGTTGAATTCAATAATATGGTCTGGACAATATATACCTACTTCCACAAAGACTCAGGACTAGGATATTTTATTAATGAATCAAGTTAAACTAGAAAAAGCGTAAGAAATGAAACAAATTGTCTTACGATCAATAATATCTCCACATTCCAAAAATTAATACATATCTATGAACAGCTTCAAGGGTAATTTTTGAAGTGTACCATTATTTTTGTTGTTAAATACTTACACGGCCACAGGTTCCTTAAACTTCCCGCACTGCTGTATCTGGAACATGAGATCTCCGCCGTTCACGTACTCCATAACGAAGTAGAGACGGTCCTGGAAATGCCAACAAGTCAGAATTAGTAAAACAAATATTGATACAATGTATATAAAATGAAGTGGAAATTGATACACCTACTATGCATGATTAAGGTACTAAGTTCACGTATTTTACTTGAAGTATACCTAGCCATCAAAAGTAAGCTCCACTTAACATATTTAATAAGGTAAGATGTCAATGTATCCTAAGAACTTAAATGTATTAGAATGAGAAGGTTTTAAAAGCAGTTTATCACCGCAAAATTCAGGTCATCCCAAAAAACTGCGTCAATCAATTGAAACAAAATCCACCAGGCTTCGTAAAATTTTCCCACGCAACAATTACACAGCTAGTTCTTATGTTTAACATACCATAGTCTGGAAGCAGGAGTGCAGCTGCACGAGGAAGGGCGGCTTGCTGCTGAGGGCCAGCACCCGCTTCTCGACCATGGTGCACTCCACGTCGTCGTCCTGGATGATGATGTCCTTCTTCAGGATCTTGATGGCATACAGCTCGTCGGTGCCGCGGCGTTCCGCTAACATTACCTGGTTGTCAATTCAACATTTTAAAGGCGTTTTAATTCTAAATGTCGCCTGGTTTAAGCAGCTTGTTTGTTTCACAATTTTTTGTTGAAGGTTAGAAAAAGACAAATCTGAGTTAAAATATGTGAAGCAATGTCTATAAGCAATCAGGATCCCAATTTTATCCTTTAGAACTGAACTTCGTAAGTAGTAATACAGTACAAGAATTAACAATAACTAGTAAGTATAGTAAACGTACCTTTCCGAAAGAGCCCTTTCCAAGCACCATGATAAAGTGGAAATCAGAGGCCCTAATGACGTCAGCGGCGGCCATATTATGGGGGACCTCTCGGTCGGGCGGCGGCGGGGCTCTGCGGGCCCCAACACTCGTGGCTCTCATCTGGTTTTTCAGCTGAGCGAGGTCAGTGCCCTCTTCTGGCACGGGCACGTTGTAGAACTCCCCTTCCTCTTGGGTGAGGAGCTTGAACCAACCCTCGGCGGGAGCCTTCATCAGCTCGGAGATCCCGAACGAAAGGGATCCCATGAAGTCGTTGCGGGAGGTGCGGTCCCAGTCCCATATCTAGAATTGAATAGCATATACAATTAACCGTCATAACTTTAAGATGTTCTTAAGCTTTATCCGTCTCTTTTATTAATTTAAAAGGGCCCATGTGATTAAACGGTGGACGCGTAGTAGGGATTCTTTTAGGGATTATTTGAAACTTTTATTCTCCAGTTGATATTTGGTTTAAAAATCACGTCTTTTACGCAAGCTAGTTTACATCATTTTGTAGTTAATACCCTGAGAAGATTACGAGATTAATATACATTGTAACTACGTATTTTTTTTGGTAGAGATCTTCGCAATTAGCTTGGGCGCAGGCTTTGACTGATACGCCGGGCTTTATCGTAACTATGTATTACCAATATTGTTAGTGCTACTTCAAATCTAAAGAATTTTAAGAAAGTTCAGTTCAGTAAGATATTTTATTGCAGGCCGGGAAAAGGTAATAAATTAATTTGAAAGTCTGTTTCAGAAAATTCTTCTTCGTAAATTGAACTCATATTTCACAGTGTTTTAGTAATATCGCAAATGATATTTTTCTAAGAATTCCGCGTCAAATTCCTTCGTATCTTGACTAAATTTTAAGGACTTAGAGAATTTGGTGTTCATTCAGATATTATTTACCTTTATTTATAAGAAGACTGCCTTAATTACCATAACATTAATATTTGAATGGCTCTTGTCAATTTACGTATAACGCCTTTACAAATAAAATACTTATACTCGTAGCTACTTACAAATATTTTGCAAATATATTATACAGTATTCGTGAGTGTATTTAAGTTGGTATTCCTTCAATGTTTCTATTTATATAAATAGGGCATTAACAAACCACTGACAAGTAGGGATAGACAATGGACATTGGTATTTTACAACAATACTAAGTTATGGTTAGTAATATTTATCATTGTAGTAATAGAAGTAGGTAATTTCTGAAACCTCAAGAAACGTGTGAACATTCTGTCTGGCATTTTCAAAGGTGTGTAGTAGAATATATGTTTATATATATTCACTACATCTTATTCTAATCCTTCAGCGGACAATCGGTAGATATACTCGTATGTACCAAAAATGCTAGATTTAACTTGCCGCTTAGTAAAATGTATGGGTCTAGGGATCTCATCAACAAAGCTCAGAGCAGCTACAAGACTTTTGGGAGTGTCGGTACTTCGATTGCAAGGTTATTTATTTTTATTTATTTATTTTGTGAATTCCACATTAATGTATTTAATCCTTGTGTCGCGGGACATTTTACAAAAATCCAAATTATATGCACAAAAACACCTCGACTTAGAATAAGCATTTGTGGATCACACAAACCCTTGCCCCATGCGGGGATCGAACACACTTCGTAAAAAGTGTTAATTGGCGTGGTGACCAGTAACACTCGGCTATTCGAGCAACCTCTACAACTATAGATAGTTTACCTCAATCAGCAGCCTCCGGTCCTTATCCTCAGCCTTGAGGTCGAAGGCCAGGGTCTCGTTCCACACGGGGTTCAGGGTGCTCCGCATGGTCTTGGTTTTTTTCTTCACATTGTCGGAGTCCGGGATCAGCTTCATCTTCACATAGGGGTCCGACAAGCCGTTGGGGTCCATCGGGATCAAGTTGCGGCCTTGAATCACTGGGAATGAAAATTAGAACATTAGTAAGGGTACTTGTTTTTGCACAGTAGAATTTTGTTTGAGATGTTTAAACTGGAAATATTTTTTGAGTGTTTCGTTGAATGTAGTCAATTTTTTTTTCAATTTTACTACTCAAAACTTCAATTCTTCTTAAATATACTTCACTTATTAGGATAAGATTAAAATCTATTTAAGATTGACTTCAATAACTTTTCTAGGTTTTCTCTCTGAATAGACATAAGACCTTTCTTTATGAAACATGTTTGTTTATTTTCCCACTGCAGGCCAAGGGTCCAACGCGTCTGACGCCAGACTTTTCTGCCACGAGCCGCATCAGTTAATAATCTATCGTTGTCATCTCGCCACCATCTCCTCAGCCTACCTCGTTTGCGCTATGTATTCCTACTCTTATCTTTATCTACATTGCCATGTCACTACCGTTGTACCTTACCTACAACAGTGAGCTTGTTCCCCTGGCACGAGACGGACAGCTGGATGCGCCCGCGCCGCTCGGTGTGGTCGCAGCCGCACAGGTTCGGCACCGACTCCTCGCAGCGCTTGTGCACGTTCATGTCGCATGCTAGTACATGTCAATTCACTTAGTAAACTTACAAAGCACCGTGGGCAAAAGAAAAAATACTTTAATATTTTTTGATCAGGGTTATTTTAGGCTTTAAAATTTTAAATCTTTATCCAAAACTTTTCACAGTAATTTAGAGGATAATTAGTTTATAAAATACATATGTTGCCAATCAAATATAAGTACGATATAAAAATACAAATAGAGAAGTAATCATTAAAATATTTATGGATAATATCATAAATCACTCCAAAACAGTAGTTGCTACAGCATTGAGTGATGAATTGCCTCATGCATGCGGTGTGCAGTTAACAGCACCTAATATGTAATACTTACTGCAAAAAACGATTAGTACTAAAACATGTTTTAATCAATCATTCGAGGATATACTGTGTATAAATAACTAGCTTACCTTAGAAGGATTTTTTGTAACTGTAGTACTAATATATAGGACAAGTTAAAAGAAAGAAGGAGGATTTAAAGTGGAGCTGTGTCATACAAATGTAAGAAACGGCATTCTAGTCTTATAAGGTTAAAAGAGGGGAGGAAAGTGACGATAACTTCACACACGAGAGATAAGCGCCTAAATAAAGTGGGGAAAAAATATCAAGGGAGAAAACAGTATCAATTGCTCCTCTGACAGAGGAGGTTTTTTATAAGGAAAAAGAATGCGGAAACAAAGCAGCAATGGAAGAAAAACAAGAACGTGATAACATACTTAAGGGGAGCTCGCTAATTGTGGTAATTACTCAACGTAAATATAATATTGAGTACACAACCTCCCTGTAATTAATATGATAACAAGGGAAGATAGGATTCTCAAAATATTACACGAAACTTGATCGACATTTTAGATGAAATAGATCCTATTATAATTTTCCATATAATTATAAGCTTGTTTAATTTAAATTGTAGTGGAAACATTTTTAATTAGCGCAGATGAAAAATACGCTATTTAAATTTAAAAATTACTTTTGAAGAGAAATGGGCAATATAAATTTACTTTGTTCTCGACATTTATAAAACTGAAACTAGGTTTCTAATTAGGTCAGTTGTGTAATATTTTAAAGTGGTGTTGTATCAACTAGCTGGTTCTACAGTGAATATTGTATAAGAATCGAAGAAAGTAATTATATTTAAATAGTCAGAATTAATATCGAAGTAAAGGATCAAAGAACTTTCATAAAGGAAGCAGGGGCTTATTAGCGATGGAAAACTTTGAGGAACGATGAAAACAACATCGGGGTTGTCGAAAATATTATATCGATTAATATGCAAATACTCGTAATACTGCACAGTCAGCGAATAATTAACTGTTTAACATAAATGCATAAATTGAAGCCAGGCAAGTACTCAGAAGTATAAAACTTTCAACATAGCAACTACAAGAGTAAGTTATAAAAGCATTCGATGAAACCTTTGTCAATGTTCCATACACGTGCGATGAGAAAACAATACATTCACACGATGAGCTACATTAATCCAACTACGTGCGTCAAACTAAGACGTGCAATCAGCAAACAAACTTAGCTGCAGTCGACAGAACATACAGAGGGGACACATGCAAACAAATTAGAGACAGAAGTGAATTTACTTTCAACCTCCCGGTTCCTAAAGGGGACTCGAATTATCTCATGTTATTACACCCACGAGTTAGACATCCGTGCAAAGGGACCTGGTCTCGCTAGTCGGGAGCTTACACCTGGGACTTGGAACCTTCGTGTGCTGACAACATTGACTCTTTTAGTTGCAAAGGCATACATTAGTCGTATCGTGTTAAAGCATTCGCTATCCAGGAACTAGTTTCCCCTTGTTAGTTTCATTCTATAGATACGTCTATATTATACCTCCGCATTTTAATCCCTGATGGGCGAGACCATGGAGTAATGTACCGCAGTGTTCACAAAAAGTTGGAGCAAGGAACGTCCACGTGTTCCATTTGTGGGGAGCGTAGGCCGCCTTTGCATACAAACATACGAATATAAAAATTAAAGAACAGTACAAGGACCCCGAAGCCTACAAAGATAGACCTAGATCTACGGACATAGTTGAAAGAAGTTTAAAAAGAAAAAGCATTAGCAGAAAGCACCATCACCGATCTGAAAGAGTAGGTCTAGAACACAGAAGCGTCAGACACGTCCAAGCGTTAGTGGGTTAGGTCCTCGCTTGGTACCTTGACACTTGAGGCCCTGGTGGATGAGGCCGTAGAGCAGCGAGCCGCAGTGGTCGCAGAACGTGGGCGACGAGTACGTGCACGCGCGGAAGTTGTGCTTCGTGCGCGTGTCCTGTTGGATATGTAGGTACAATGTGTTATGCTAGAGTCACACCTCAAATATACTTTGGACATCACGTTCCTAATCGCTATTATACTTACGGAATGTCGGTTCTCTAGTTATGTTAGATTTCGGTTATGTTAGATGTAGGTGGCAAACAATTGGTTTATGATACAATGACAGAATTGAAAAGTACATTGGAACACTTTTATGTATCAAACAAAATTAAATTTTATAATGTAGATACTTAAATCTAGTTACTCTAAATACAATGTTAACATTTTATCCTAAAATAAAATTTACTTCCACTCAAAAAAATTGTTTCAAAACGTTTGATGTATAGCTTCTACATGTTATACATATATGATATAATGAAGTGTCGAGTTTCTTGCATCCTGAATGAAGCGTATTATTATTACAAAGTTATACCGCGTTTGTGACAGCACATCACGTTAATTAAATCTTAACCTTCTGCCTCTAATTAGAGAGAATATTTAATTATACACATTTATAAAATAATAAACGTAAATTTCCTTTAAGATATGTATATGCTTTTCTTGAAGAAATATTTTGGTCTTTAAACACAGAATAGTAGGAGAGAAATACTAACCGCCGGTTTTTTAAATGTTGATCAATGAAATTGAGGCCTTATCAACTGATCACGACTGTGATTGGTTGATGAAAAGACTAACAGCCAATCACAGCGCTTACATGAGGTTTGACAGATGATTAACATTTATTTGTTTTGCCTTTCACTCACCAGGGGCTAATCATTTATTTACATTACCCTTTCTGATAAATTAACTTAATGTACTACACAATAGTTTTTTCAACACAATTGAAGTTCAATTACATTAATATTATAGAACGGGGATTAGCAGACTCGACCTGACCGGCCGTGGTCGTCTGCTGGTCACGGCATGTGTAACCCGGTCGAAACGTCAAGCCCTAAAGGTATTTATGCATGTTCACGCTAATCCCCGTTCTATAATATTTATATAAACATGCAGCGCGATAGTTTAAAAGTTATCATTGAAGTTCAATTACAGCTGCAAGTTAAATAAATATAATAAGTTCGCGTTCATGTTAAGATTGGAAATTGTATTTATAATATCACTAGAGCTGTCTTCAGCCTGAGGCGTTGTACAGACCACCACAAAAGCAGCCGACCTATATAAAGTAGCCTTTATCACAAAGATATAAGGTTGATTTTAGGTTCTTTGGTTGGTAATTATGCGTGGTGGATTGTAGTACTGAGTTCCAGCTAAGACTAATTGCGTATTACTAATGGGATTCTGTATAATGAACTGTGTTTCCTTGCCTTTGAAGTAGTAACAAGCGATAAAATCTCTTAAAATTTCGTCTAATTATTGTTACGTAAGATAATATAACGCTAGTTATATATTTCTAGCTGTGCCCCGCGGTTTCACCCGCGTGAATGACAATTCATACACTATCGTTATAAATTATAGCCCATGTTTTTTTTCCGATGTATAAGCTACATTATTGTAAAGTTTCATTGAAATCCATTCTGTAGTTTTTGCGTGAGAGTAGCAAACATCCACACATCCATTCTCACAAACTTTCACATTTATAATATTAGTATATTATGTTTTTTCTTTTTCTAGGATCGGCTTCCAGTTTTACTGCATTCAGTGGTATATTGTATTTTATGGTACGACTGCCTCTCTGATCTTCATTCATTTTTAATTATAATGGAGTAAATATTTCCACGCTCATAGCAATGTTATTTCAAATATAATTTGGCTTGAACTATTTCCGAAAACGTTGGTAATATTAAATGCACTCGCTGCGGAGTATGGAACAAAGGGACTTTCTAATTAATTTACTCATTGCTTTGTCTTACAAAGCTTATATTCTACCTTGTCTGCACTACGAGTATTTCGACAATGTAATCATTTTTAATAAAATAAATTAATCAAGATATATAAATAATTGTTAAATAAAGTGACTTTTATCCAAGAATAACTGAGTTACAAATAATTAAATGTATTTTACAATTTACCAGAAAGTTCAAGATCAAATAAATTAATTTAGAAATGTAAATGATTTCTATGAATATATTAAAGAATGGAATTTCTTAGTAATAATGTGTCGCAAACAATGATATTTTAATAAACAGATATGTTATACTTACACATACAAAACAGTCGAAAAAAGTGTTCCGCGCCGCGCGGCAGCTAGCGAAAGAGATAGCGCGATAAAACCCATAAGAAAAAAAGAGACAAATAGTGTTGTTGTTAATGGCAATACGTCCCAATTAGGACGTTTTCGAGTCTTCACGATTGCACGCTTATAACATATCTGTTTATTAGAATATCATTGCTTCTATCCAAGAATAACAAACAATTAAGTGATCTACACAACTTACAAGAAAATAGAAGATCAAATAAATTAATTTAGAAATGTAAATGATATTAATATATTAAAGAATGGAATTTCTTAGTAATAATGTGTCGCAAATAATCAATTGATTTACACAAAGAAGGTAGGCTTTCTTTTCAACTGAATGCACCTGATCACCTTAAGGTGGTTCCTTCAACACATTCAAAAGAAAATTAAATAAATACCTGTCTGAGAAATGTTATTATAGTTTGCAAGAGTTTTTTGAAGATAAACAATAATTAAACTGTTTACTTTTAGTCAGTATTTTTAAGACAATTTGCTATGTAACAAATTACAAAATTGCTACGCCCTAACAGGGTCATGTTGAGACTATTTATTAATAATATTATGTAACACCTTGTAACACATGAAGCAATAAATGATTTGATTTGATTTGATTTGAAGGTTGACTGGAAAGATTGCCTGTGGCATTAAGTCCGCCTATGTACACATTTGTTGCATAAAGTTTAAATAAATAAATAAATAAGGTAGAAGAAAGTTGTTGATCCTTGTATTTAATTGAAATGCTTAAATTACGGAAGACTGGGACCAAATATTTACGGGTTGACTAAATTTAGATTCCACGTGGGTTTCGAGTATGCTTGTTTATAAGCATTAATTAAATAACTATGTCAATCAATAAGGTAAAGTCCGTAATTAAATCAGTGTAATTGATATTGAATTTAATAACTATCAATTTGGTAACTTGTCACAACTTTAAGTTTAATCAATAAGTTACATTACAGAGTATATTTAGAATATTATTAAGTAATATCCATCGACGTACTATATACATAGACTGCTACTATCGCTAGGTTCCCCTTGTGCCAAGCGAGAGCAGTTTTTAGTCTGAACGTAGTACATTTCGTTTTTCATTTATGTTAATTTTCGCGCAACGAGAAAGTTATATAATAAAATATCGATGGTTTTGACATTGTTGGGATAATATTAGTGTTTTAGATAGATTTTTTAAAACGGCAAGCTCCATCTTCATACATAATTCACGACAACACTTGTTCACACTTGTGCTTACGGTTTAAACTCTGATAGGCTCACTCTATAGTTTCAAATATATACTCTAAGGTAATATCTTTGATGTAGCATATTATTTTGATCTTTATTAAATATAGATCACAATATAATTTACTTCTTTGAACAAATTTAATCTCCTTCTTGTCAAAGAATATAAACGTCAGTGATGACAGGTGTCATTTCCATACGCGTCATCTCTTTTCAATATGGCGGCTTTTGGCGGCAAAAGTAAGCACTTTTTTTCTGCCTTAGGCTTTATTATTATGAAATAAGAAAGTATTAAAGTGTTATTACTTTCGAGCTATTTAGCTTTATATACATAAAAATAAATAATCCAACATTTCTAGTAAGAATTTAAAAGACAATTCTTAGTTAAAATAATCTTGATAAAACCTCGTCATTTCAAAGTTACAAATTATAATTAGGTACTTAATTTTCATCAAGCTAACAGTGCCTTTAAAAGCACAGAGACAACATAAAAATGTTATCTTTTGGCTTAATTAACCCTCTGTAGTGAAAATGGTGTCTCTTATATTATTTCACTGCGCAAGTAATAACAATCTTCATATAAGTTAATGTGAACATTTAAGTGTAAGTTCCACAGACCTCTAGTCCTTAGATATTCTATATATTATTACTGCTTTAATTAAGATATTTAAGTACGACCTCCGTGTTAAGAGACTAGGAGATATGATCTCAATCAAAAGAAAAACATACAACATAAAATAAATAGCAATCTAGTTTTTATTCAATTGTTTAAGATACTTCAGTTATCTAATCTTTATTGTTTCCCTATTCTATGTTGATCAATTGATTCAGTCTATCGATTGTTATATTCGTGTACAAGTACACTATTTTTTAAACAAAATAATATTTTTATTTACTAAAAACAAATACATCGAATGGATGAATTATTATTAGACTTAGAATATATACAATAGTATATATTAGTTCTATTATTATTATAATAGAACTAAGACACATTATGAATACTAGAAATAGGAAAAAAAAATTATGTTCGTTACTTTATTAAGTCCACCTCACTACAGTATATACACTTCTCATCAAAAAAATCGAAACACCTCGCAGTTTATGATTTGACAAGGATTATCAGAAAAATGTGTATATTTAGGAATAAATATAAAATGTTACTTAATAGTGAGTAGTATGAGGTTTTTAAATCCTAATGTTAATGTTCTAAATTCAAATTAAGTCTTCATAGGTTTCGTATTTTGTATAATGAGTAATTTTTACCCTGTATGGAATTTGAAGGATATGGGTAAAAAAACACGCGTAAATGAAAAAAAATGTAAAGCCGGATTTACATTTGTCTGACGTGTTGTGTCGTGACGGGCTCTGACGTGATGGCTAGTGTTCACATCTATAAGTTGTGTTCTGACGCCCTGTGACGATATTTTGAATCAATACAGTCATAGCTCTCGGAGAGTACACACGTTTACAATGTTTTCTCATGAATCATCCGACTCTGACTCTGACTCTGACTCCGGGGTTGTTTAATTTTTTCTCCTATCTCCTCCCAAACAGATGCTCTAATGGATTGGTCCCTGTATTCTTTACATTTGGTGTCATAAATCACTTTATATTGTCGTACTATTTCTATCAAGTCGTCCATACTTAAATTCTCTTCTAAAACTTTAAATTGAGTGGATAGACAAACATAAATAAAAACGCACGTGGCTAGCTCTGACGCGTCATAACGCAATACTGTCGCGTTCACACTTGTTTGATGCGTCGTACGGCGGCCGCTCCCCCGCCCATCTACCCCCACCCCTCTGATGCGATTGGAATCTCGTCTGACGCGTCGCATCAGAAGCCATCACAACAGATAGCGACACACAAATATAAATCTCACCATACTAAATGTATGAAACCGATACCATTCTGATGCTTCACGACACAACACGTCAGACAAATGTAAATCCGGCTTAAGAAACGTTTATTTAATAACTTGTATTCCCTCCGCGAGCTCTTATTACTGCTTCCATACGGTTCTTCATCGATCGGATGAGAGTCACGATCACATGTTGTGGTATATTATCCCATTCCTCTTGGATTGCATTTTGCAGCTGGCTAAGTGTTTCTGGGGCTGGATCTCTTGCTCGAATTCGTCTCTTTAATTCATCCCATAGATGTTCAATGGGATTCATGTCCGGGCTTCTTGCTGGCCATACCATAATGGAGATACCGACTTCGGTAAGATAATCTCGGACGACGCCCGCGGTGTGAGCTCTAGCATTGTCGTGCATGAATATGAAGTAGTTGCCAATAAAATGTGCATAGGGCATCACATGAGGTTCAAGACACTGTTCGATGTACCGATGAGAGTTTAGTGCAGGCAGCCGTGGCCCAGATACAAAGGCAAGTTCTGTCTTACCGTCGGCGCTGATTCCTCCCCAAACCGTCAACGAACCGCCACCATAGCTGATCTTTTCTTCAATGCAGCATTGTGCTAAGCGTTCTCCATCTCTTCTGTAGACTTTGTTCCTTCCGTCGTTACCATAAAGCATAATTTTACACTCATCAGAAAACAGTACTTTGCTCCACTGAAGGTATGACCAAGTTAGGTGCTCGCGTGCAAAGTTAAGGCGCGCTCTTCGATGGTCTGCAGTTAATTTCAGCCCATTCGCTGGCTTATGCGGTGCCAATCCGCGTTCCTTCAACCTTCTTCTTATTGTAGAGTCACTTACAGCTACTCTTAGTACAACGCGAAGCTGCTGCTGCAGTTGAAAAGCGTTAAGGCGTCGATTTCGTAAAGAAGTTGTTACAATAAATCGATCATCTCGCTCAGAAGTGACCCGATTCCTGCCAGATCCTGAACGGCGCGTGAACGAACCAGTCTCCCGATAGCGTTTGTAGACTCTATGAACAGATGATAAGCTTAGATGCAATCTTGCAGCCACAACACGCTGACTAAGTCCAGAATCAAGCAATGCCACCACTTGGGCGGCTTCTGCGGGCGAAGTATCCATATGTTTTAGAAAAAAAAGTTTTTTCAGACGTCCCAAAGTCACAGTAAATGAAATAAGAAACAAAAAGTTTAAAGACAAGCGCCAATTTTTAGTTTTTAAACGAGAAACGTACTCCAACCCTAAATACACATTTGTCTCAAAACAGTGATTAATTTCATTTATAGGATAAACAAATGAAATTCTAATTTCGAATTATGATTTTTTTCTTCTTACTGTATGACCAAACTGCCAGCTACACAATAATGTTTTTTTTTCATGGAATTAATTCTCTTTTGTAAAAAAATAGGACAAAAACAATAAAAACGAAAGTGTTTCGATTTTTTTGATGAGAAGTGTATAATTAAGTAATAGAAAATCATACATAGGTACTAATCTCATCGGTTCTTTGCTATATTGTCACAAAAATTCACAAACGAAACTATCTACTAAAACACAGTTTTTTCTAACATTGCACAAATTGCAACTGCACCGTCATTTGTAATAGCAGTGTTGATTAACAAATTGCTCCAATTGTGAACTATTTGAGGCAAGATGGCGGCATTATTTCCCGCCAATTAATCCAACATGGCGACCTAACGTATTATTATTTGAAGCGTTGCTCGGCTGTTATACAATTATGTGCTTGAGACACGACATTTTGTTTTGAGTGTCCTATTCAGTAAAAGCCACTTAAGTAATGCTGCTGTTGTTTTAATACACTTTAGTTAAACTGTTTTTGATATGGTTAAAGGTCGTATATAAGTATAATACATGTTATGTATCAGGATGTTTATTTACTAACTTTTGTGGGCGACTATATCGTTCTAACAAAAAATGTACAAACATCGAATAAGTAAAACTAAAACAAGAAAAATGCTATTTATATACTAATCAAACCAACTAAATCAAATAAATAAAATTATAACAACAAAAATACTATTTATATACTAACTATACCAATAATTGTTACCTTAATAATTTATACTGTACATTAGCTGCAAATGAGAATTTTGATATAAAGGCACCTGAAAGCATAATTTCAGACGTTTATCAGTGGTCTTTAGTTCTTGATTTTAAAATGGCAAATCTTTCTGCTTTAAACTAACGTTATCTTAAATTTAATTACTTAAAAATACTTTTACGTATGGTCACGGGCAGACTCATGACCATACCTGCAAAGGTGTCGAAATGTCGAGATCTAAACTCGAAATACAAACCGCGACAAAATTCGTAAAAGTAGTTTTATTTCAATGTCTGACATTCGCGTAAACTCCAGAACTCAATGTTTTAAATATCAACAAATTGAATAAAGTGGGTACTGGTCTGAAGTTAAATTACACGTGTCTTTATGCAAACAATTTCCTATTTACCGCTTTTTAAACAAAATTACACGTGCAGAAGTAATTGGCAAATCTTCCTGGTGTTGATATAATCCCTAACTTTGTAATACGCTTTCTTAGAACAACCTGTTTTATGAGCGTGAATATCTGTAAAATCTATATAACAAATTACGGGGATTATTTAAATACAAGATTCTAGGAAACACTCTTTTTCATATTTTATTTATTAAAATTGTATTGCCCTTAGGTGGAGTTAGAATAGAGGGGTAAAGGGTAAAATTATTGTAATTTGTTCCAAATTTTATTCTTATTTTAGGGACTTTGTTCTTCTACTGCGCTAAAGATTTTACTCATGTAAACTTAATAAATAAACTGGACTAAAACCAAAACCAACTAAAAAAAGGTAATCATGGTAGGTTGTTTTTATATTACAGAACAAAATTATCTTGTAAGTTAATATAATTATACTATAGTTAAATGTACATAACTTTATAAAGTTTAAACAATTCAAAACCGTACCTGAGAGACACTTATTGTAACGATTACGTTAAAAGCTTTCCGGATAGCTACGCCGTAGAGGTTACACTTTGCCGTAGCTTCACCGTAGCGTTATTACATTGCGGATCTGCCTGATAAGAGGCTCGTAGCTACTTATTATAGTTATTTCGTAGCAAATCTTTAGTATTATGAGTGCATAATATTGGTAATTTTAAAAAAAGATCTTACCAAAATGTTATGTGCTGTCAGTAGTCCATGTGTCTATTTTTTGTTATTTATAAATGTTTGTGTTGTTGATGTGCATTAATAATAAATAAATTGATGAATTGATAAATATAAACCATTTTCGAAAATAAAATGGAAAATGAACATACATAATCTTATAAAGGATTTTTTCAATTCTTTCAGTCTAGGCTTAAAAATACAGTAATGAACGAGTAGATTTAATCACAACCGCTGTATTACTAACATAACTTAAGCTAATTTACTCGAGAATAACTAGAATTCATATTTCAATGTAAACTATTTTTCTACATTCTACAAGTTACAAAAGTGTTTTAATTAACAGAGTGGAAGTAAATTTAATTAAAAATATCGTTAATTTTTTTTTAAATGCTTCAGTTAGTAGTTCAAGCTGTACACCATCTAAAAATATCTAATTAAAAAAATATATTAAAGCGTTGCATATGAAGACATTGTCAGTTTTCAGATGTAATATTTCGGCATATAAGATAAGTCTATAAGACTCTTATAAAAATATGAAATAAGTTATCAAATAACACAAAAGTAAATTTTGGTAAACATATTGCAATGATAAACTTTTAAACTATCGCGCTGCATGTTTATAGTAATATTATAACGGGGATTAGCGCTAAAGGTATTTATGCATGTACGCGCTAATCCCCGTTATAATATTACTATATTGCAATGAGTTTGCGTTGTTGAGATATTTTCAAGATTTCTTGATCACCAAATTATGACCATGCAGATTTACGTTAATTTTGTATTACCGTTTAACAAACAAAATATAGTACGACGTGAGGCATAACCCCTCAATAAAAAGCTTTATTGTAAGGTCATTTTACTAATAAATGAATTATAAAATTATCTCCATTTAAATAGCCTTCACACAATAATCATTTGAGCTTTTAAAAACATCAAATCTTCGTACCTACATTTTTTTATCTTAATATCGTGTATATTTTTTATTCTTTGTTTTATACATAATTTTAGTTTGGTAAAATATTATATTCTCTTTTACACAGCATATGCTAAATGTTTATAAAACCTGAACTAAACTAATTATGTGTAGTGCAAGTTGATGGACAGGCCATCGAGGTGACGTGCACGCGAACACAGGCCGTACCATGAGCTCTCAAAGCAAGACTGTTTCGGTTGAGTGAGCGGGACAGCGCTATACGCAGTGTATCGCCGTCTCGCTTCCACAACTGCAACAGTACTGCTTAAAAAGATCATGGTACGGTACAGTAATTACTTTATAACGTTTCATGCTTCATTATTATAGTTTTCAAGTATAAGCTGGTAATATGTATGTAAAATGTTTTATTTTTTAAGTTACATATGTTTGTGCTTGTTTATTTATTTGTTTTATGACTATGGTTTTTATTGTGAGAAAAATATTGTTAACACAGTTATAATGTATTTTACAATGTAAGGGTGCGTGGACATCTGACGAACGAGCACAACACGAGCAGCTGCTCGGTTTGTCCTTTAGGCATGCTGGAGGTTGATTAATTTCTTCTTTAGGTTGTATCTGCATTTAACTTATATATAAACAAACAAAAATCAAATACCAGAAAAAACGGTATAGTTTTTAATTTTTTTTAATACCTGACATATTCAAAGTTTACGGCTAGATATTTTTTCTGGTCTTTAATTTTAACACAAATAAGATTTTTTATTAAAATCCATCAAATTTTTTGAGAATTAAATCAAAATTAACCATCCTATGAGCTCTCAAAACGTTTTTACATAACATTGTAAACAGCACTTCAATTTAAAAACAGTTACCTAACAAACTTTTCTTTTCACCCCATCCCATGAAATCCCAAACACACTAAAACTAAAGTAAAACTAAATCAGACTAAATATGCAATACTCACGTCGGAATCCGCCCCCTTGTCTGCGCCGGGGCACGTGAACGTGACGTACTCGTGGCATCGCTTGTGCACCACGAAACTGCACACTGCACACACAAAATTACAAAAGGTTTCCTATGCAATCTCTGAAGGCTTCAAAGAGATTCGAAAAGAGGTAGATGCGGGCTTAACCTCTTTTGGCTAGTGATAATGTGGGTTGGTGTAATTGTGTTCCTTTTAAACTAAGACTTCAAAAAAGGAGGAGGTACTCAATTCGATGGTATTTTTTTTTTGTTTGTTACCACATAACTTTTGACTGGGTGAATCGCTTTTGATGATTATTTTTTAATTTGATAGCTTGTGCTTCCAGTGTGATCCCCATTTTTATATTTTTTGATCTAGTTTTAAGACTTATTTTGAAGTCGGTTTTTTTGTTATTTGGTTTTAATTTTTTTGTTGTTGTATATCTTTACTTCGTAGTTGGTAGGTCAATACTAATTGTATTAAAAACACACCTGTTAATATTTTGCACTTTAAGCGAAATAGTTTTATTTGAAGCGCGTCATACAATTCTTTACCCAAAGTAGACAAAGTTAGGTTATACTATCAATGTTGGGCGTAAATGTATTAATTTTGGTATCAGTTTAGGAATAATGTTCCTTGTGTTTAAGATGTTATTGTAAATCTTACCTTGACATTGGTAGCCTTGTTTTCCGAAGCCCCTGTAACAAAATAATTTTAGTTTAATACAATTTCTTCATAATAATAAAGTTGGTTGTATCCTGATTATAGGTCATTGTTGTTATTTTAATCAAGTTTAATCTGTTGTGGTATACTTAAAATGTCAGACTGAGTTATAAGGCACACGTTTGTGTGTGTCGCAAAAATTTGGATATTTTAGTTGAAAGTTCTAATTGATGTGACTTATTTTAAACAAATAACTGATTCAGCTTCAAATAGGGTAACTGTTTGTAAAACAGAATCAGAGAGAAAATCGAAGAGCTTTGGTCATAAACACAGTACCTTTATTTATTTATTTAATAATGCACACAATAGTTTATAGATCAAAGATATTAGATATTTACAATTGATGTACAAATACAAAGTGATCTTTCATATTCATTCGTTTTGGAAAAGCAGACTTTTACTTTGCTTTACATTTCATCTTTACATTTCCAACTTATCGTTTGCCAGAAGTTTTTAAGTCTTATTTCAACAGTTTACGGGCTATGGGCTATCAAAACTAAACAGGTTTTGAGACGTAAAGTACGAAGCCCACGAGAATTGAACGTTTACTGTAAATGAAGCTATAGCCAGCTATTGACTTACCAAGATACAAGGTAACTAGATATGACTCAAGATTTAAGAGAAATAAAGACCTTTGTTTTTAGCACTGGTAGTAAAGGCTTAACCAAAGAAGGATTAAGCCTAGCAGTGGGTTATATAAAACTGAAGACGCTGATGAAAATAGTCAAAATATTTTGAATTTTAATATTATTTATTACTTTTTCCTGTAACTTTGATAAGATTATTTTACATTCCAACCTTTTTATTTATCTGTATACTTGTTTAATGTTAGAACAGTGTGATCTCTCATTCATCTAATAATCCCAATGATCTAATTATAAAACTATGCTTAAACTAGATCTCATTTGTTTTCACAGATGTTTCTGTAACTGACCTACATAATTGGAGATATCCTAAAATGTGGATTAAATAAACAATGCCTATATACGTCACATATGTTATGCTGTTCTTAGAGTATACATAAGAAACTAGAGTGAGCCTATCAGAGTTTGAACGTAACGCACTAGTGTGAAATGGTTTTGTCGTGAATTATGTATGAAGATGGAGCTTGCCGTTTTAAAAAAATCTATTGAAAACACTAATATTACCCTAATAATGTCAAAACCATCGATATTTGCGTATATAAGTTTCTCGATGCGCGAAAATTAACTTAAATGTACTAGGTTCAGACAAAAAACTGCTCTCGCTTGGCACAAGGGGAAACTAGCGATAGTAACAGTCTATGTATATGTTTAGTCTATGATGCTGTTAGTCATTTGTTTTTCGGAATACAAATTAGGCGTTCAGCATCCATTATTAGATCATTTGAGTCAATATGATAATTTTTTTTCTATTAATAGTTCGAGACCGTTTTTAATGTGTAACTATTATATTTTTATATAATATTTTTATACGTATATTTCGATTAAAATCGAATAAATAAAACAGATGGTAAGGGTTATGCTGGCTCAATATAGCAGGACGAACTGGATTTCTATTTGAAATAGAGGATAATAATAGCTCAAGACTGTGACCTTTGGAAGAAGGAAAGAAATGCATTTGCCTAGTATAGGGACGGTTATGACTGAAAATAAAATAAATATATATGAAGAGATGCCTACTTCATAAGAAAATTAATTAGTCGCAGCAAAATTAATTTATTGTCAATCAGGCCCAAAATATTCCGAACATAAAATAAACGTGGGCAGAAAACCGGAGAAAACATTCTAATACCCAAATCCCGGATAAGCTCAAAATCATTAGTATGTAAATTTAATTTAAATAATATTTAAATCTTGGAAACTGAATTGGTTAAAAGATTCATAATGTTTGATGGATAGGTTGGTATACGGACAGACAGGACAAGCAAACAATTAGCGTGCAGCGCTCGCGTGAGTGAAGGATTGACAACAAACAATCGAGAATCGATGGCACGGAGTAGTGAGTACATGGAGTGATGGTTTAGTCGCATCATGGCATATTCTACAAATGCCAGACGAGTTTAAAACGCCGGATTCTATGAATGCCAGGTTTTAATAATGCCAGATTCAATATACTAATTTCAATAATTATTTATTATTTTAGCCATAATCGTCCCACTGCAGGGCAGAGGCCTCCCTTTTCTTATTCCAATTCTCCCTGTCCTGGGCTATTGTTGTCCGTAATATGGAAAAAGAGTCAAGCTCGTCCCGCCATTTCCATCTGGGCCAATAATAATTCATTAAATTAAATTCAAAAATTAAAGTTAAATTCAATAATAGTAGTAATAATGTCATTAGCTACGTGCATATAGAATCTGGCGTTTACAGAATCTGAAATCTGTAGAATATGGCATTATGAGACTAAACCGGAGTGGTTGGAAAGGTTTACCACTGCGTAATATTTGATGGCCTTTGAGGTCGAGTGACGTGCACACCGGTATTCAAGGTGTCGATAGCTCTGAGATTCCCAGTACGATTGCCGGAAGGGTGAATGGAGAAAATTACTTTGCAACATGTCTCGGTTCTGCCTATATTTTTAATGTTTGTGGTTTGCAGTCACAGATTCCATTGTAAAATTGCTTTAGCTACTTACTTTAAGTTGAGAGCAATTTAGGTGAAATATTAAAAAATAAATTGAACACTACAAGGGTATGATTGATGATGACAAAACTAGTATAGAAGATAAATGATAAATGGCGACATACAAAAAAGACGCTTTTTATTTAGTAACATGTGATTGTGATGCACAGTTTTGAGTACAAGATCTTCTTTATAAGTTAGTATTGACTTATTCGATATTATCATAAGAATAAAATATACAAAGGATCATTATGGGCATAAATATTTTCGCTTTACAGTTGAATTCCAAATGCACTTTTTCTATATTCATTACTATGCTGTGGTATTTTAACATGTATTCATTCAGCTTTCATTTCATGACAGGAAACTAAAGCGGGACTAAGCTTATTACTTGATTTAACCGGATAGTAACAAATTAGTATAATAATTTATGCTCTATTGAATTACTGAAATTGTTTTTAGTTTAGTGACATTATTTGTATGAGCCAATTGGCACAATAGATTTAAGATGTTTCTGTCAGGATGAAATAAATTACATATTCTATTTCTGACTTTGAGATGGTAAAATCAGGAAACAACAGCTTAGTACCTATTTGGCAAACCTGTTGTTTCATTAAAACTCAGCTTTAGTACTACAAGGTTTAAAGAGATAATGGTAGTTTCTGAATGCAATTCTATAATTGTGTAAAAGTTTAAATATGCAACGTAAACAAAAAACGTCAGTGCGGAAAAGAAACAGTTACTAAAATATCAAAACATTCCTGCCTGTTTAATGTGTATATGTAATAGATATCTGTTTTCAAAGTTGCTTTGCATATACTTGAAAACAAAAAAAGCTTAGTGTTAAATACTAAATGAGTTACAAAACTTTAATAAATTATATTTTAGTACCTTACTAATTCATGTACATTTTTACATTTTTTTTTACTGAATACAATTTTTTATATTCTTTTTTCAAAATAGGTCTCATCCAGCATTACCAATCTATATCTTTGTTCTAAATGGGATATGCATCGGGATTGAATCGGGCACATCGCTCGAAAGCGGCTATTACTAGTATTGCTACAATTACGTGTCGCGACTGGACACCTGCGACTCTATCAGATCGGTTGGGAATAGATAAAGCCTTCGTTGCTAAATGCATATTATTGTCTCAAGAACATGGATGTGAACAATTGTTGTATTGATATAAGGGATAAGTTTTATGTGGCACAGGAATCGGAATGTTCATCCGACATCAAAAAAAAAAAATACATAATCAAGTGAGCGTCTTTTCCGCCTGTTGGTTGCTATAAACAAAGCAATAACACTAACTAAACGCTAACACTCATATATTTTTCTTCTATGTACATACTATTCTGATAGTCTATTACAAAATTACTTAAATGTTTCAGTTAATATCAAACGAAGTAATGCTTCAAAAATTAAATAAAACAAAACATTTTCCTTTTTTTATAATACACTTCTCATCAAAAAAATCGAAACACTTTCATTTTTATTGTTTTTGTCCTATTTTTTTTACAAAAGAGAATTAATTCCATGAAAAAAAAACATTATCGTGAAGCTGGCAGTTTGGTCATTACAGTAAGAAGAAAAAAATCAAAATTCGAAATTAGTATTTCATTTGTTTATCCTTTAAATGAAATTAATCACTGTTTTGAAACAAATGCGTATTTAGGGTTGGAGTACGTTTCTCGTTTAAAAACTAAAAATTAGCGCTTGTCTTTAAACTTTTTGTTTCTTATTTCATTTACTGTGACTTTGGGACGTCTGAAAAAACTTTTTTTTCTAAAACATATGGATACTTCGCCCGCAGAAGCCGCCCAAGTGGTGGCATTGCTGGATTCTGGACTTAGTCAGCGTGTTGTGGCTGCAAGATTGCTTATAAGCTTATCATCTGTTCATAGAGTCTACAAAAGCTATCGGGAGACTGGTTCTTTCACGCGCCGTTCAGGATCTGGCAGGAATCGGGTCACTTCTGAGCGAGATGATCGATTTATTGTAACAACTTCTTTACGAAATCGACGCCTTAACGCTTTTCAACTGCAGCAGCAGCTTCGCGTTGTACGAAGAGTAGCTGTAAGTGACTCTCCAATAAGAAGAAGGTTGAAGGAACGCGGATTGGCACCGCAGAAGCCAGCGAATGGGCCGAAATTAACTGCAGACCATCGAAGAGCGCGCCTTAACTTTGCACGCGAGCACCTAACTTGGTCATACCTTCAGTGGAGCAAAGTACTGTTTTCTGATGAGTGTAAAATTATGCTGTATGGTAACGACGGAAGGAACAAGGTCTACAAAAGAGATGGAGAACGCTTCGCACAATGCTGCATTGAAGAAAAGATCAGCTATGGTGGCGGTTCGTGGACGGTTTGGGGAGGAATCAGCGCCGACGGTAAGACAGAACTTGCCTTTGTGTCTGGGCCACGGCTGCCTGCACTAAACTCTCATCGGTAAATCGAACAGTGTCTTGAACCTCATGTGATGCCCTATGCACATTTTATTGGCAACGACTTCATATTCATGCACGACAATGCTAGAGCTCACACCGCGGGCGTCGTACGAGATTATCTTACCGAAGTCGGTATCTCCATTATGGTATGGCCAGCAAGAAGCCCGGACATGAATCCCATTGAACATCTATGGGATGAATTAAAGAGACGAATTCGAGCAAGAGATCCAGCCCCAGAAACACTTAGCCAGCTGCAAAATGCAATCCAAGAGGAATGGGATAATATACCACAACATGTGATCGTGACTCTCACCCGATCGATGAAGAACCGTATGGAAGCAGTAATAAGAGCTCGCGGAGGGAATACAAGTTATTAAATAAACGTTTCTTACATTTTTTTTTCATTTACGCGTGTTGTTTTACCCATTTCCTTCATATTCCATACAGGGTAAAAATTACTCATTATACAAAATACGAAACCTATGAAGACTTAATTTGAATTTAGAACATTAACATTAGGATTTAAAAACCTCATACTACTTACTGTTAAATGAGATTTTACATTTATTCCTAAATATACACATTTTTTTGATAATCCTTATCAAATCATAAACTGCGAGGTGTTTCGATTTTTTTGATGAGAAGTGTATGTCCATGTTTTTAAATAAAACAGCACTAACTAAAAGCAGTGCAGAGAACTTCCTATTTAAAATTCGAATGTGTTCCAAGCTCATTCGTTTTTTAAATAGTTATCCAGGCACTAAGCGCTTAGCCAGCCAGTGCGCAGGAAATGGACATACCAACTGTAAACTAAATGGGATAAACGGAAATAAGTTGCTTGTTTCTTTATTTAAAATTGCGTTTTGTTATTTTCTGTCAGGGAATATTAGTTAATCTATTTTTATGATAGCAGTATGTGGCAGTTCTATTAAAATTGAATCTGAATAATATTACGGAAAAAAAGGTAACAAGATTGGATTGTATTAAAATTGAATAACATAAAAATAAACGTTTGCCGTAACCGAATCATATTGGAATCATTATGAAGGTAATAATAATATGAGCTCCAGCCATTTAGAAAAATTACATTACCATATTTAGTATTGCTCCTTAATAATAACAGCAGGTAACATTATATATGATTTATTTAATTTTTTTTCTTTTTATTGTTAAGTGGTGCTTAATGGTATAGAAACCTACCTTCTTTTATTTCAACTTTTTATGTATCGTAAGGGTCAATTCATAATACAGCAGAATCGAACCGTTAAAAGTTAATATAGCAAATTCACCCTAACTCCTTTTTATCGCATAATGCTTCTATTTCTACGAAACATCGATAAATTTATTTATTCTAAAATTCGCATTCTTTCCGCGGATTTTGTTTCATACAATTTACTATTTGCTATTTTAACATTTAGGTCGTACTGCAATGAGATTCAAGTCCGCTTAGTATGAATTGAGCCTTAGACACATAATCAGCGCGAAATCAAAATAGAGAGTTTTATTAACATTCTTAGAAGACTACGATTCCCTTTACGAAGAACCTTCACAAAAACTGTATAGGAATGACTGTTTGCCACCATCCACCACACTCGCTAGTCATCTGCGTTTAGTTATTCAATCATAAATATTAATAAGTCCTGTTTGCCATGCATATTCAACGGAGTGACAGTCCTGAGTGATTCTGTACAAGACGTCTGACCAAATACAATTTCTGTCTGGGCTATAGTTCAATTCAGATTAACTTCAATTTGTTTTGGAAGTGATAGGCTGATGGTTTAAGTAATTTTGGACTTGTAACCAAACTACTCAATTTAAACTAAAGTCACTATTGACTTTAGTTTAAATTGAGTAGTTTGGTATATAAAGGATCATTATTAAACCTCAATCGAGCCACATAGCTTGATTTTTTTTTTTGACATTTAAAGCAGTTTACGTCTGAAAAGTTTTCCTCAAAATAATATGCTACTAAACTTATACTTAATAAACAAAAGCAGGATTTTCAGTCAATTTATGACAATAAGACAAAGACTCTTTCTACTCTGATAGAATAAAACACCATGATACAAAACCTAATTATAAACTGTAACCAAGGTAAGAAAATTAAACAGTACAATAATTTAATGAAACACTAACACCTCGTATCGTGCGCACAAAACAACTAGACGAACAAAACGTCTTTTGAACGCGTACTGCGACAGACGCCGGATGGGTGCGCGACAACGCGACGGAGCGACAACTAAACGTCGCGATAAAATCGCTTTGAATACACTACGATAGTTGTGAATGGGTAGCTTTTTGTGGCTTGTGTTTAGCCGTTCCGTATTTAAATTTTGTTATGGTCATGTGTATTTTTTTGCCGTGGTCTTGCGCTTTGCTTTTGTGAATGGTAAGCTTTAAGTGATTTCGCTTGTTTAAACATTCGGTATTTTAATTTTATTATGGGTATGTGTTTTTTTTTTCGTACTCTGAGCTGTAGCAAAATTGTGTAAGCCTTTGAATATGATGTACTGATAGTTGTGAATAGCAGACATTTTGTGATTCGTGTTTAGCAGCTCCGTATTTTTTGTTATGCAAATGCGTATTGTACTTCCTTGTATTTATTTGTCTATCAGAATGGAGAGGATACCTAAAACATACATACCAGAACATACTGTTGAATGATATGTAATCGAAAAAGTTTCTTTGATGTATGCCCCATTATTTAACATTGCATTACAAAATAAATTCTAAAAATAACAGCATAAATTGCATTTTTAATCCCATATTTCAAAACCAAACCATAAAATGCTTAATTACATTTTAACCACGTACACGAAATTAGAGCATGGAGTATAATCAGTGCCTCGTCATCAGCGTTTTCCAATCGGTTCTCTCGCGCCATTGGGCCGTAAAATTGGCACCCCTGCGGCCCTGCACCGCCACCGACCCTCATTGGCGCACCGTTGGAGTTTGTTGGCGCCAATACAACGAAAAAGTAAAGGAACTTTTTTTTAAACGTTTAGTTGTTGGACCGTTTTGTGTTTGGAATTCGAATTTAATCAGTTCGAATATTAAAATAATTTTAGATTATGAAATTATTACAATAGTTTTTTGACATTTTAAAGCGCTTATGTATCGGCTTATGAGCGGTTCGCAAACGGTTATCTATATCTAAGAAGGCCATATGTTATCATATGGCCTTCTTAGAACAACGAAAGCCGGATAGCTTGTATTTTTGTATAGTCTTGACAAATGAGGTCTGCGTTTGGTGTATTACTTTAATATTTTATCTAACATAGAAAATAATTGTAAAATAAGTAGCTTTAATTAAAAAATAAATAAAACAAGGTTTTGCTTTTTAAGATACTTACCTTAACTTTTTTTAAATAGAATTAGTTAGTTTAGTAATAGAATTAGAAAAGTAAAAAACATTGTTAATGTTTTTTACTTTTATAAAACACTAGCTGTGCCCCGCGGTTTCACCCGCGTGAATCCATAGGTCCCGTTCCCGGTGTCTTTATATTATAGAGGACGGAGATAATTCCAACAAATCACTATAGTAACAAAGGTCAGAATTACTTAAAAAAAAAAGTCCGCAAAATTTTCCATTTTTTTTCTTTCATAAGAACCTTCTCCTGACTGTAACTAACACAACAAAAAAAGAATTATGGAAATCGGTCCAGGAGTTATTGAGTTATGCGCTTACCAACACATTTAGCGATTCATTTTTATATAATAGAAGATTAACAATGTTTCTCAACTTTGTAAGTGCTATTTTACCTAAGCGTTATAAGGGATTAATGCTATGTATAATTATTACTATACTACCCAATTCCAAGGTGTATTTACAAAATAGTAAATTAGATTATTAAATAACCTATCAAAACGCCATAAACAATATCATAAATCCATAGACCTAAAACACAACATTCCAAGATGCACAGAGTAAACAAATTAAGTGCAGCTCTATTTAATATATAATCTGTGGCGTAAACTGAATAGTTTGGAAGAAAGCCAGGTACCTTACTACAGGCGACACGATTGTGTCAAATAAATAATTTTAATTGTGTTCGCGAGTAAATCATGTTATTGTAACAAGACTCAGAATAATGGGACTGAGATCAAAAGGGATTAGGAGTTATGTGGCCTATGAGGGTATTAATAAGTTTCTACGTTCGTTATAGCTGTACACTGTACAGTCAGCCGCAAAATAAATTAATATATATTATTCTCCTTAATTAAAGATTAAAAACATTATTTCAAAACATGTTATGAACAAATTAATTACAACTCCAGATTGCCTTTTCAATAAATATTTGAAAAAAAAGAAAGTGTTTTTTTCGTCAATAATTTTTTCTCGCTATTTTGATTTACAATTGCTATGTGTTATTAATATGCATTTATGTAAAATTATAATCTGGGCGTAGCATAATGCCAAACATATGAGATGTAATAATTGAATAAGTAATTTAGCAAAATATCTCTTCTTTGAATGACTTTATTAATTTAGTGCTCAAAGACTTTAATTTAATTTAAACACATTGAAAACTTATTACTACATTCAGCAAGTTAATAAACAGTCCAACGCTGCGAAGTCACTTCATATATTTGACCAACTACTTGGAGAATCAATTAGCATCAGTGCAATACAAGTTATGCTATCATACCAACTTGGTCTACTCTTGAAGCTGCCTTGATAGGATATCAAACACAGGGAAGTTTGCATTCAGAATTCCCTATTAAATAGTACTGAAATGGACAAACATTTATAATAGAACTTCGCCTCGCAAGTTAAAAGCCGTACCTACCATAGACAAACAGAGTCAACTTTGCATAAAGTTATATCATACTATTACGAGTGTATACGTAAAACAAACCTACTTACAAACTCATAACTTAAAAAAAGAACATAAACATTCGACTCAAAACAAAGAGATCTTAAAACAATAAAATCCTATCCATTTCCCGCCAGATATACGACATCATTTCCCAGAACGGTATTCGAAATTCGATATTTCAAATACGTAGCGTTCGAAAACCGTTGGTAGTCTCTTAGGAGTTTAGCCGAGCATTGCATTCTCTGCTATATATTAAATATATTAGCGCGAGTTGCCGCAGTTTTAACAGTTTCCGTCGATTTGTCAAAAGAGTGGTATATAGGTGTGCGTTGACAGGACAAGGCAATTATTTTCGTACGCTTTCAAATGAGTGTTGATGAAATAGAGATTAATTGTAGTATTATTCATATTATTATTAAGTTCCGTGCATTTTTTTTTATTATAATGCACTAATTGCCTGATGTTTTTTGAGAACTTTTGTATTGTACAATTCTAAAGATGTAGTATCTGGATACATTGTACCTTCTTGGCGATCTACTACAAAAATACATTACCTATGTCTGCAGAATGTAGATAGATTTTGGCAAGACTATGAAATTAACAATGTGAAATAAACAGGCCTTGAACACCTTGATCCATGGAATTGGTGTATATTAAAGTACAATTGATTTAAAGTCTTTTAGTACGATTATTGAAATTCTTAGAAATCTACAGTCTTAAAATATTTGCTTTCTAATTTATCCTAAATAAAGGATCGTTTATTGAACCGCAGCATAAATCAAGCCGACAATTCAAAGGAATACAGATTCACACACTCATTACATAAAACAACGTTCTTCTGTTTTATCACCGCGCATTCCAAATTAATTCAGTAGCGATCGTAAATCACATGCCTCACACATCTTACGTAATCGCAGCGTCGTGAACTCGACACACATTGGCGCCTTTTAGTCTATGGTATAAACTGAAAAGTCACTTACCACTGACAGCTAACGTCAACTTGTCAAAATCTTTCGACATTTTCTTAAGTTTTGACACGTGTGTGACAAATGACACAATATACTGTTTTGTGTTATTTTTTGTTAGAATTAATGATTATGGTCAGCTAGTTAGACATTTAAAACACAATTTTAACGACAGGCTTAATATTGTTTGTTTTCGTCTACGACTAACGGTCCACAGTACTATATATAGCTGTTAAAGAAAAAGAATATCCTTTTCTTATTCCCTAGGATACTTTCAGTCATGAAACCAGTAGGTCAAAGGTGCCAGCTATAAAATGGAGTCATATTTTTACACTTTTATACTTCTTACATTTGGAAATAAATAATACCATTTCCTTGGTTTGCCTTTACACGTATCGCTAGCCACTCGGATTCTATGAAGATATTTGCTTTTCATGCGGTCTGTAGTTTATTCTGTTACACTGTACATTTTCATAGTTTTATTTTGTCGTTTCCGTGCGTGAATAGAAAACATTATGATAATTTATTTGTAGCAAATTATGTTATACTAAACGATCTGTTGAGTGGATATTACTATTTCCAGGTAATAATGTTGTCAACGTTTATATAACACGCAAATAAATGTCAATAAATTTATAATAATATTAATTTAATAGCAGTCCATCACATATTACATTTTCTTCTGCGTAAAAAAATAATGCCAATTCAATTTACGAACGTCAGAAAGTAGCAAACGTCACACGAATATTTTACAAGCGCGTGTGACAGCTCGAAATTTAAACGGTAAATAAAAAAGAAAATAAATTTATTTTTAAATCTTTTCTTTAATTTCTTCACTCACATTTGTTTGAATGTTTCTTTCATTGTTATTTCAGCCAGTTATTTATTAGGCGTCATATGATTAGGCGTTTATTATCGTACTTGTATTGCGAGGAACACGTTGGATGGTGGCCAATGTTATTATTTATTTAGTTTCTTTTGTCATATTAGTTACGCCTACTCGGTTGCGGGATAGTTCGTTAGCCACGGATCGACGCCTCCAGACGAATGTTATGTACATTGGAAATGAGTTTATGAAACATTTAGATTTAGGTTAAATGAACATATATTACAAAACACAAAATAATTTTCAAAAATATCTATTCAATGTTTAAAAATGTATAAATCTTCCATCATCTTTTACATAGAATGAGAAACGTACAAAAGTTTACCATTACCTGCGAGAGTTACAGTTCGCAGTATAATGCCTCATAAAAAAGTAAAATTAACCATAAAACATACACAATTTTTGGCAGACAAATCGTTTCTTTTCCAACCACAATTGGCTGTCAACGTGTCGCGTGCCTTAGCTCGTAAATTGTTCCATGAGCCGTGGAGAGCACTCACTGGGAGCCGAGCCCTAACGGGAAACGGTCAAGTGCGAAACGACCGCCATAAACATTCGCAGAGGGCTTAATTGAGATTAGTATGGCGAGGTGTGAATGTCACGCCTACATACCGGATTAGTTCTTACAGGGGAAGGGAAACATGAAATAATCAAGTGCGCATCAAACCCTTGACGTTTATTACCCTTTGCACTTCCACTCTGGCCCCTTTTTGTTTATTTACTCTAGTAATTAAATATATTTCCTTTGGCAACGCTTTGGGATTAAGAACGGACTACACGTAAAAACGTTTTCCATTATAACAGCAGAACTCTTTGTTCGAAAAACAAATGAGTTTGAAATCGCATTTACAACGTAACACTGGCAAACATAATAATCGGTACGCGATTCATAACTCGAGCGAAACGCTGGCCGCAATCTCTGTGAAAAAAGTAAAAATAAAAAACGTAAAAAGTCGTTGAAACCGCCTCGGTTCTCCAGATTCAAAAGTGGAACGCGGCGGGGGGATGTTGCGTGCCAGTTCCACTCGACAATGGCTCTCAAGAGAACCATCGATATAGTATACGAGCGTTTTTTATTCGATTCAAATTATTTTTGAACTCCGAACGTTCGATTTCCTAATGAACTGGAAGGTGTGTCTTGTTTTTATTGTGTGTAACTAACATCATTTGTTGTTCAAAATGATTATTCTAGCGAAACAATTTATTGCAAAACAAAAAACCTACCCAAATTTTAAATACTCTTCAAATATTTGAAGCCAAATAAAACGCTTACTGGAAGTCCCAAAAACCATTATGCAAAGTCAATACGCGATTCGCCTAAATAATGTCGCTACACTAATACCGACATTGTGTAAACAGATCGTCAAAGCGAAGAAATTTTGGTCCATTAATTTTTCGTCAAACGATGTTTATATTTCATTGATACAAGAATAATAGCTGTGGAACAACACTATTTGATGTGTACACGAAATATTCTCATAATGGTAATACCAGAGCAATTTCATTAAGTAATTAATGTTTTCATTTTGTTAATTGAATTTTATGCGAATATTTTGAACAATTAAGTCTTTATAGTTTTTGTGAAAACAAGAGCCTTTGTTGAGTTGTTAACATTACTTTTGTTGAAAGAAAAATTACAATTATAATGTTGGTTCTCATATTACCGCGCTATTTTTTCTACCTTGTATTGAAACAGTTGAACAATAAAAGACTATTGTAATGGAAATAGGCTCACATTTCATGTTCTGTAACTTTATTTCAGAACATAAGGTACCTGGAAATTCACCCTTGCCTTCTTGGCATACACATTTCTCCGAAGGCACGATACAGGAAATCCATCAGTACTCAATTCTCTTTGACGTTAATTTCCTGGATATCCATGTCGAATTTCCATTTATTCAATTTATCTACACGATTGCTTTACCAAGAAAAATAAGAGTAAAAGTATCAATTGAATCCATCAAATAAGCCTGAGTCGCTGTCCACTGCTGGACAAAGCTTTCTCCTAAGCGCCATAATAAAAAATCAAATAAAGAACTTTCTTAAAAAAAAATGTACCAGCCAGTATCAGTCTCGGATTTTTTTTTACAAAAAAGATCAAAAATACAATTAGTACCAATTACCATATTTAAGTGTTAATTCGAAAGCTAAAGTACTAAAGCCATGAACATTAAGTGGTGTTCCGTATTGAAATCAGTCAATACAAGTTTGATTGGGCTGTCTAACTTTAATACGTCTGCTCGCTTCGGGCTGTCAGTGACAGCTGATTAGGATATCACTATGTTGGCGGGAAAATATTGGCAGCCATTTTTGTGAAGAATAGTGCTGTATATCCAGTGGATTGTGTTTTCGATCAATTAGTTTTATTATGTGCAGAGAATGGGCTGTTGTGTACGTATGTGAAAGGTAATAATATTTTTTTTGACTACGGACATAAAGCGTCATATAAGTATACACCTTTAGTGGTCCGTTATATTTATGTGAGTTTTGGTAGGTGTAACTTAATTTTTTTTTTCAGTAACAATATATTCATAAATAAAAAGGGAAATGAGTATTATTTTTACAGGCCGAAAAAATCACAGTCTGGTTATCATAGGTATATAGGTATGTCTGCAAATAAAATATTTTCCACAACAAGCCATTATTAAACGCATGCTTTTCCCAGTAAAACTACCAATTGCAATTCAAACAAGTATAAAATTCGTCGAGTATAATTTTCAGCGTAACAGATGAATTCGCGTAAAATTTAATGATGCACAGAAACAGTTGCCGCTGTTATTCTTTCATTTCCTATCCGAGCATAAACGGAAAATACCTATTACCGTTTAAGCGCCAAGCGACGACATAGGATGTTTGGCTGTTTGCAGACTGAGCGTTTTAGACGCGTATACAACTAGCGACCCGCCTCAGATTCGCACGGTATCACGATTTTTTAGGTTTTACTCTATTATAAAATGCATGTGTCATACATCGACCTTTCTCTTGAATAACTCTATAAATTGCTGTAAATCCTTAAAAATCTATGCGAACCGATAACGGAAACGACTTCGTATTACACTTTAAAAATATTATTATGTAGAGTGTACACGCCGACTTAATAACTAGACGTTTCTGTACATTTGAGTCGCCTATAAACATAAGTAGGATATTTTTAACTATAGTAGAATCAATTATCTCGGGCTCGTTTTTAATTTACATCGACCAAACCTAATATTTACGACCAAACATTTATTTTGTACTTACTTATTAGCAAGACGTTTCACTTCATTCATACACATCTGATAACGACTTTACGCGTATCATTCGCCCGTCAAAATACGTGCTAATACGCCTAAAAATGCGAGAATACGCCGCGTCTCCAGAAACCGCGTATCCATAGAGTTTATGTACATTTCGTTACTCGTAAAAGATACGCTGGTAATAAATGTAAGTGAAAATGACTAGTAAAAGTAAACTCTGATTTCTGTGTGACTCCTTTGCAATTCTATTGTTTGATTACGGGACGGTTATTTCTTTTACGAAAATGAGGTTGAATGATTTATGTGTATATTCCTTTTGGGAATTGTGTGATGACTGCGAGTGAAAGTAAAGGAAATTATTTCTGTTAGAGATCTTTGATGTAGCATTTTAAAACTAAAGGTTGTAGCGCGAAAACTAAACTTTTTAAATGTTTTTTAAATGTCTAATATTCGTCACAAAAGCGTTCCAGAGACTTAACATGTGATTATAAGCATAGTTCTTGTTCTTTTCCCTACATTTTGAGCAAGTAAGAGCAGGATAGGTATAGGTTAATAACATTCAGAGGTAAAATAAAGCGACGGTTAGAATCGATCTTCAGGAGCGGGGTACACAGATGAGTGTTTTTGACGTCGCGCTCCTGGAGCGTGGTCAACAGCGTAAGGGTTATAGTGGTCATTTAATTGGTAAAGATTTAGTTCAGTCAAGACTAAAATAATTTAAAGTGCGTACTGAAATTAAACCGAATTTACTGTTAGACTAGTTTTCTTTACCACTTACTACTTATTCTTATGAATAAACATCGCCATTCAACGTGGCAATGCTGCCAGCCTATTGGGCACACTCCCAGTCGACAGCGATGTGGATGATTTTTTTTGATGCCTTTTTGTAGTTCTTAGTTTTGTTTAGTTTATAATTATTCGTATATCCTGTGAGATCCTTTTTATAATATAAATTGTCTTACATAATTTATTACTTAGTATTTCATTATACTGTTTGCTACTTGAGAAGAAATCGACTATACTAAGTAAATATAGTCTACGCTCACTGTTCCATGACGAGCGAGGTTTGCAAATGCAGGCTGCAATTCCAAACCGCTGCCTGCAGGCGACTTGAGTTTCCTAATTGAAACCTAATATTTTATTAATGTGACATTCTTACTTCCTTTACTGAAGAACGGATGACTTGTTGAAATGTTGAATATTTAATTTTTTATATTAATTATATCATTTTTAATATTAAAATGTTTAATATTAAGCCAAGTAAATCAGCATATGTTTTTCCAATTACAAATTAATTTCAAAAATCTTTTCATGGTATACCTAAGCTTGAGGCAGAGAATGCCTTTTGGCATTAAGTCCGCCTTTGTGCAAAAGTATGAAATAAATAAATCAAAACAATCAAGTTGTTTGCCACTTCGTGCACACTCCTACATACAAATCTAAAAAGCATATAAAAACATATTTTGGTATAAAATAATATCCTTAAAACGTCATAACATGGCTAACCCATAAATAATTCAGTGCGGTAACGCGCAAATTACTACGAAATAAAATACAACACTTAATTCCTTTCAGCATAATCTGCGCGTACCACATAAAAAAGTCATTTAAATCTGTTTAAAAAACCAATTTTGTCGGATCTGTGTTACCGCTATAAATTGGAAGTAACGATTAAAGATGTTTTATTACGTGGTAATATTGTTTCGCGGATATTATTATAGGGGAACAACAAAGAGATTGCTTTAATGTTTGCAGGTAGACAGTAGATGTTTTCCGCCTTGGTGAAAATAAATTGCTTTGCTTATTTTACTGCAGTGAAAGAGTTGTCTCAAATAATACAATCTACAAGAATGTACTAAATAGTGGCAAAGGTGTAAACGTCAGAAGTAAAATGCAGAATAAAATTATAATAATACTAATATCATTTATTTCGGACCATGTCTCTTTTTTCGGACGATGTCCTTTTTTTGTTAGTAACAATACAAAAAATACTAAAATAAATTGTTTAAACTTCAGATAATTTTTAAAAAAGTCTCATCAAAATTATACATTTTGAATACGACCTCTACGCTTAAGACAATAGATTAAATCAATTAAAGTTCAATACCATGAACTTTCTTCTATATACATTAACGAAAAGGTTTTAATATTAACCTGCAGAACCCCAAAAATATAAGCGGTTATTAATACGGGCTCTACAAAGTGAGTAAATCGAGTAAAGTCGAGTGTAAATGTATTATCACGTCGCTAGAGAACCTATTTGCCTCCATGGAGGATTTAATCTATTTAGTGCCTTTTAACTATATTCACACTTGGTATTCACGAGGTCTATGGCAGCCGATAATCCTATTAATAAGTTATTGAAAGTTAATTGCAAAGATCGCTGGACTATTATTAAGAGATAATTTAATTAGGATTATGTTTTGAGTGAAGTAATATGGCCACTTTGTTATGAAATATTAGATTTAAAATATAATATTTAGACTTATCGATATTGATACATAAATACACACAAATAATCACGCCTCTTCCCTTTGTAGGGGTAGGCAGAGACCACTTCTTACCACTTGCTACGATCCTTACATACTTGTTTCGCTTTGTCTACTTTCATAATTCCCTTCACACATGCATGTACAAATATTATAAATACGAAAGTTAGTCTATTATGCTTTCAGGGGTTAACCACTGTGTAACATAGTGTACATAAATGTCCCTGACAAAAAAAAATAACTTTAAAATAAACAATTAAAAAAAAAAACTATTTAATCTAAACTAAGTATTTACAAGATAAGGAGAATAATAATTTAAACTATTTACATATAGCAAAATATAAAAAAAATAAAGAAAATAATAATAAACAAATACAAGCAATGCGGACAACCACATTATTTTATATATACGGAAGTAACCGGTCCCTCGCCGCCGCCAGCGGCCGCGCGCCGCGCGCCGCGCGCGCACTCCTAGCTATCACAGGTAGTCCGTAGCTGAACCTCTCGAGGCACGGACGCTGTCGCCTTGACTAATTTTCTCACTGCTTTACCGTCATTGCGAAATATTAATTTTAACCGTAACGTTATTTACGAATATTTAACTTAATCTCAACTTACGAGTGGATTGCCTCTCTCCATATACTCTTTAACAGTTTAACTATTAACTAAGTGATAGTGATTCCCAAACTTGGGTAAGTTGTGCACATTTATTTATAAAGATTTCTAACGGCCGTTACCTACCTGTTGTACTGTATTCTTATGTTAATTTTAGAGGTACGAGTCCGACTAAATATTGTAGCTTTATTCTATCCTGTGTGTAATGCTTATTGTTGTTGTCTTCCTACCACTATGTTCTACTTAAACTTTCAAAGCTTAACCATGTAACCGTCTCTGCTTGCTTACTTTTTCTATTAATTTTGATTTCTCACACTTAGAACTCTTCCGCCGTTATAAGCCCTAAATTGCTAAACTAGTTCTTGCCGTGCTTCCTAGCGTTTCCCGTGCGCCCTTATACCGGCAGCTTAATGATTCGGCCTTTGTTCCTAGGAATTACGTCACGGTTCAACTGACGGAACCGAATACCCAGTCACTTTCATCGCCTGAGGGGATTGACCGAGCTGACCGGGACTACGCCTGGAGGACGGGACCTCGCCAGGGGAGTGTGGAAGGCTAGACAAGTGCGCAACGACCTAGGCCGAACCTAACTATTATTTTTTTAATATACCTCTTTTTCTTTTTATAATTTCAAAACTTAGTTTTATTTCTTATCTTTCTTGTTCACGTTCTATATACGTGACAATGGCGCCCAAAAACGTGGTTTAAGGTCTTTCGCACTTGGTTTTGGTCTTTTAGTGGTTTTATGTGGTGGTGGATTTCTAGTAGTGTTTTCTTAGAACTTAAAGTATTTTAGTCGTTTAAATAAAAGGTTTAATTACATTAACTTTGTGTAGTTTACCGTTATTTCTATTGAGTTAAAGTTAAGCTGTAGTTATAAAAAATTTAGTCACTTTAATAAAAGTAAGTTAGTGTATTTCACCTGACTTCACTTGTCTTATTATTTTATGTTGTTGTTTTTTTTTCTTTAAATAAATTGTAACAGAACGGATTTTACTTGATTTATGTTTGTAAATTGTGCATAACCTACCCAGTTCTCTTGCTTATTTTTTAGTTTAAATAACATTATGGCATTTCCAATAAAATATTTACAGCTTCAGAAATCTGAGCTCATGTATGAAGTTGCTATCCGTGGTGAACTTCCCTCTGACAACGTAGCGGGTTTAAGACGTCAAGTCACTAAATTAACTCAATTGTATTCGTCTGATGACATATTCGATTCGGTTTTTCAGTTTTCAGAGGATAGTAAAGGCTCTCAAGAGACGCTAGAGAAGGTTAAGGCTAATCTGGATGCCTTAAAACTTAACTTTGAGGATTCTCTTTTTAATAGAACTAGGTCTCTTCTTCATCATTTATATTATAGGCTTCAACGTATTGAAAAACCGCAGGCGGCGGATGATTTATCGAAATTAGATAAAATAAAGAAATGTTACGAGGTATATTATGAGATGCTTTTGAACCTTGATAAGCCAAAGGTCAAAGACCAGAAGCAGCCCGCGTCTTCAGTTACTTCTGAAGAGGATTTGTTAGATAAACCTAATTTAACCGGGATGAATATTGCAGTTTCGTGTGATCGTAGTTTAGTAGGAGAATTGAATAAGTTAAAATATGACGGTAAATCTTGTGTCAGATCATTTATAGAAAAAGTTGAAGAATTTCGTACGTCTAAAAACATAACTGAAAATAAAATGCTAAGTTCTGCTACCGATATTTTCATTGGTGATGCACTCCACTGGTACCGTAACATTAGGGGCAGTGCCGGCAGTTGGAATGAGGTACTTATTGCGCTAAAAAATGATTTCGACGTCCCCGACTATGATTATCGCATGGTTTCAGAAATTCGTCAGCGTACACAAGGCGAGGAAGAGAACATAACCATTTATTTATCTATAATACAAGGCATGTTCTCCAGGCTAAGTAAACCTTTAGAGGAAGACGTTAAACTCGAAATCATTCTGCATAATATTCGTCCTTGCTACTCTATTATTATAGCTGCTAGTCCTAATATCAAATCACTAGAAGACTTAAAATTAATCTGCAAGAATTATGAACGAATAAAGGTTCGTTCAGAATTCTTTCAGGAACCACCTTCGGTTTCAGCTAATACCTTGGCTCCGGAATTTGGCTACCAGTCTTCAAAGCGTAAGTCGACGACTAGTAGCCAAGGTAATTTTTACGCTCGCAGTAGGTACAACGGTGCTCACCATCAAGGGTCACACAAGGTCTCTGAAATTCAGGCTCCTGAGCTCGAAATTTCGGCTATCTCCAAAGTTCCCTACTGTCACCGTTGCCGTGTTAATACGCACTCTATGAAAGACTGCACAGCTGAGCGTAAAGTCTTTTGCTTTAAGTGTGGCATGAAGGAAGTTCGCACACCAGAGTGTCCAAACTGCAAACCAAAAAACTAGTTTCTGAAAATTGTAGGAAACATGCGGTTAGTCGTACAGATAGCTCGAACTGGAATGATTGGCTCATGTTTGTAAAAAACTTCTTTTCTAGGAAACATATTTCTACAATTTTCAATGTCAAACCGAGTAATGACCCTAGGCCTTATGTGAAGGTAAGAATCAATAAGGATTTGTTTTTGTATGGTTTGTTGGATTCTGGTTCCGCTGTCACTATCCTAGGTAAGAACTCTCATGAACTTTTAATAAGATTAGGTCTGATTTTATCCAGCGATGAGAGAATAACTGTTACTGCAGCAGGAGGTCAAAGGATAACATCCCTTGGTTATATTCTTCTACCCTTGACCTTCGAAGATAAATTTTCTATTATTAAGGCGCACGTTATTCCAGCGATCGAAACCGTATTTATCTTAGGAATCGATTTTTGGAACACTTTCAACCTGTGCCCTAAATATTTATCAGATAAAGAAAACTTATTTTTAACTGATCCCGGGCTCTCGGAAATTTCTTCGTCACCTTCTCATCATCTGTGCGGCTATGACGCTTTGAACTCTTCCCAAAAGCTGTTAGCTGACAATGTTGTTAATAATTTTAAGGACATTTCGTACGCAGAGAGAGGTTTAGGCCGTACTCACGTCATAAAACATCGTATAGATACTGGTGGTGCTGAACCTATTCGACAGCGATATTACCGCATGTCACCAGAAAAACAACGTATTGTTGCTGAACAGGTTGACGAGATGTTAGCGCTAGACGTTATTGAACCTTGTGAGAGCCCGTGGTCTTCTCCGGTGTTAGTGGTCGGCAAGAAGGATGGAAAGCCCCGCTTCTGCCTAGACAGTCGTAAACTTAATGCTGTTACAAAGAAAGACGCATATAAGCTGCCATATGTGTCGGAGATATTGGACAATCTAAAAGATGCGCGTTATCTTTCCAGCATTGATTTATCTAAAGCTTTTTGGCAGATATTAATCGACGAAAAGGACAGAGAGAAGACTGCATTTTATGTTCCTGGTCGAGGAACTTTCATGTTCAAAGTCACAGCTTTTGGACTTACCAATGCTCCTGCTACGCAACAGAGACTTGTTGATCTATTATTCGGGCCTGAATTCGAGCTCAGAGTTTTTGCTTATTTAGATGATGTTATTATAATTAGCCGAACTTTTGATGAACACGTAGAACTGCTTCAGAAGGTTTTCCAAAAATTACGTTCGGCTAATCTTACTGTCAACCTGGACAAGTGTCACTTCTTCCGAAGTCAATTACGTTATCTTGGCTATATTGTGGATGCTCATGGCTTAAGGACTGACCCAGATAAGGTCAAAGCAATATTAGACTTCCCCACTCCTACTAATAGGAAGGAGATCAAGCGTTTTCTGGGTACAGCGTCTTGGTATAGGCGTTTTATTCCACATTTCAGTACCGTAGCAGGCCCTCTTAATAAGCTTACTTCTAATAAAAAGAACTCCCCTGCGTTTCAATGGAACCCTGACGCTGACAAGGCTTTTCTAGAATTAAAATCAAAACTAGTTCAAGCACCTGTCCTTGCTTGCCCTGACTTTAACCTTCCTTTTGAGGTGCACACTGATGCTAGCAATTTTGGTATCGGTGCAATGTTAGCTCAAACTATTGACGGTGTAGAACATCCAATTGCATACATGAGCCGTTCTTTAAGTAAACCGGAGAGGAACTACAGCACAACAGAAAGGGAGGCTCTTGCCGTCCTTACTGCCCTTGAATACTGGCGCTGTTACCTTGAAACAGACAAAACCTTCTTAGTCTACACTGACCATTCTTCGCTTAAATGGTTTATGTCTCTCACTAATCCAACTGGTCGGCTTGCAAGGTGGGGAGTCCGCCTTTCTTCTTTTAATTTTGAAATGAGACACCGCCGTGGAAAGGATAATATTATCCCGGACGCCCTTTCTAGATGTGTTCCAGTTGAGGTTATTTCAAACGGCGATGTTTCCGCGGCTGCAGGTCCTGATACTCAGGATTCTTGGTATCTGAAGATCTTCCAGGGCTGCCAGGCTAATCCTATAAATTTCCCAAATTACAAGGTGGAGAATCATGAATTATATAGGTACATGAAAACTAAGGTTGACCTTACGGTTGAATTTGCTTGGAAGAAGGTTATTCCTAAAGAACAACAAGCAGACATTTTAGTTGAGTGTCACTCTGAACCAATTTCTGGTCATTTCGGCGTGTTTAAGACATATAAGCGCTTAGCACTTCGTTTTTATTGGCCCGGTATGTATTCTAGCGTAGTTGAATTTATTTCTAACTGTGAAACATGTCTAGCTCATAAGCATTCTACCCATGGTGTCTCTGGAAAAATGGGTAGGCCTAAGGACGTTTCTCGTCCCTTCCAGGTCCTATCAATTGACTTGGTTGGTCCATTGCCTTCTTCTCGGAAACAGAATCAGTATATTTTCGTTGTGACTTGCTGCTTTTCTAAATATTGCCTTCTTTTTCCACTTCGTCGAGCTACTTCAAATTTAATAGTCAAACACCTTGAGGATGACGTCTTTCTCGTCCATGGAATACCTCAAACTATTATTCTTGATAATGGAAGTCAGTTTATTAGCCGAGAGTTGGATAATCTTTTTAAAAAGTATAAAATCCCTAGCATACATTTTACTCCCAAGTACACTCCACAAATCAATACAGTGGAAAGATACAACAAAACTATAATAACTGCTGTTTCCAGTTTCGTAGATGGGGACCATAGATCGTGGGACACCAAACTTCCTCAAATCCAATTCGCCATTAATAATTCAGTTAACGAAAGCACTGGGTATACTCCATCCTTCTTGGTACACGGAAGAGAGTTAGTCGTTTGTGGTTCTCATTACATCGAGTATCCAGATCCAGCAGACCTTATATTTCTACCACGCGATGCTTATGCTGCAAACTTGGGTCAATTATCGCCAATATTCGATAAGGTTCAGGTTGCTTTGTGGGAAGCTCATGTAAAAAATACACAACATTATAACTTGCGGCGCAAACATGCCGAGTTTAGTGTGGGCGATATCGTTTGGAAGCGTTGCTACTTCCAAAGCGATAAAGATGCCCATTTTAGTAAGAAATTAGCACCTAAATTTCAAAAATGCCTGGTAAAAGTTAAACGATCACCATTAGTTTACGTTCTAGAAGACATTAATGGTCGCGACCTTGGCGTTTGGCATATTAAGGACCTCAAGCTTAAGAGATACCCGTAGTAAGTTCATTCATTTTTTTTTTCGGATTTCAATCAGTTGAAATCCTTTTTCTGGGGAGAGGGGTAATGTAACATAGTGTACATAAATGTCCCTGACAAAAAAAAATAACTTTAAAATAAACAATTAAAAAAAAAAACTATTTAATCTAAACTAAGTATTTACAAGATAAGGAGAATAATAATTTAAACTATTTACATATAGCAAAATATAAAAAAAATAAAGAAAATAATAATAAACAAATACAAGCAATGCGGACAACCACATTATTTTATATATACGGAAGTAACCGGTCCCTCGCCGCCGCCAGCGGCCGCGCGCCGCGCGCCGCGCGCGCACTCCTAGCTATCACAGGTAGTCCGTAGCTGAACCTCTCGAGGCACGGACGCTGTCGCCTTGACTAATTTTCTCACTGCTTTACCGTCATTGCGAAATATTAATTTTAACCGTAACGTTATTTACGAATATTTAACTTAATCTCAACTTACGAGTGGATTGCCTCTCTCCATATACTCTTTAACAGTTTAACTATTAACTAAGTGATAGTGATTCCCAAACTTGGGTAAGTTGTGCACATTTATTTATAAAGATTTCTAACGGCCGTTACCTACCTGTTGTACTGTATTCTTATGTTAATTTTAGAGGTACGAGTCCGACTAAATATTGTAGCTTTATTCTATCCTGTGTGTAATGCTTATTGTTGTTGTCTTCCTACCACTATGTTCTACTTAAACTTTCAAAGCTTAACCATGTAACCGTCTCTGCTTGCTTACTTTTTCTATTAATTTTGATTTCTCACACTTAGAACTCTTCCGCCGTTATAAGCCCTAAATTGCTAAACTAGTTCTTGCCGTGCTTCCTAGCGTTTCCCGTGCGCCCTTATACCGGCAGCTTAATGATTCGGCCTTTGTTCCTAGGAATTACGTCACGGTTCAACTGACGGAACCGAATACCCAGTCACTTTCATCGCCTGAGGGGATTGACCGAGCTGACCGGGACTACGCCTGGAGGACGGGACCTCGCCAGGGGAGTGTGGAAGGCTAGACAAGTGCGCAACGACCTAGGCCGAACCTAACTATTATTTTTTTAATATACCTCTTTTTCTTTTTATAATTTCAAAACTTAGTTTTATTTCTTATCTTTCTTGTTCACGTTCTATATACGTGACAACTGAAACAATTAAGATGAAATTAGGCATGGGGTAAGCTTGGATCTCAAGAAAGAACTTCGTCTATTTTTTTCGCAATAACCGTTTTAACGAAGACGGAAACGCGGAAAACAGCTTAGTATGATTGTCTAATTTATTGTATAATTCAAAGACCGAATTATGAAAATCGAAACCAACAGCATAACTTACTTTTTAGCATTTATTTTCATACTAGCTGTGACCCGCGGTTTCCCCCGCGTTAATACCTATATACCGTTCCAATAAAATAAAGGGATAAAAGTAACCTATATGTTAATCCAGGGTATAACCTATCTACATACTAAATTTCAACCAAATCGGTATAGTATAGGTTTTTGCGTGAAAGAGTAACAAACATCCACACATCCATTCTCACAAACTTTCACATTTATAATATTAGTAGGATTTACAGGCTGTCTTAAAATATTAACTAAAGCTAAAAGACGATGAGTGATTTATCCTTTAAGCCTTTTAACCATACAATAAGCTTTCATTAAACGTGGATGTGTGGCAGATATTTCCGCTTCGATATATTAAAGAGAATTCATTATTAACCATCGCGCCCTAATTCCCAAAAGGCTGAGGTATCTATATTTTGATAGACAGTTAACATTTTATGTAATAAAGGTGCTATTCAAAGTAGAGGAAAAAGGACTTCTAAAACAGTTTTCATCAGAATTATAAAAATTCTTGTGGCAATCAGGAATTAACAGTCAAAGAAATATATTTGCGCTAAGAATTTTAGAAGTATAAGTTGTCTATAGTCATTTTAATTCTGTTAGTGTGTTTATTAACTATTTTAATTGTACGTTTCTAATCTTTTGTAGCACTACAGTAAATAATGAAAATTACAGTTATTTTGATATACATAATTATAATAATGGTATCCGCAGACGTAAGCTATCTAGTCGATGGTAGAGACAGTTGTGGTTACTGAGGTAATGTTGAAAGCGACAGCTTACTAACAACCACATATATTATTAAATATATAACATACATATTATTATACGGTTTAACTTACACTCATTAAACTAACGAATTATATATAAACAGGGTGTAAAAGAATAAACTCGATACCTTAAACATCCCAATTAGTATATTAAATGATACCTAATTTACATTAAAATCACTAGGTTAGGCCTTTAACGTGATTTTATATAAATTAGTTATCCTTACTAAACGTAAAACGTTTAGGCGAGCGGCGCGGGCAGCTCAAAGATATATCCGTCAAAAATTAACACCTACTTTTTAATGCCAGAAATCAATGCAAAAGCTCATTCTGAACCAACTACTTTTAGAAATTGCGTAGTAGGTATAACATACACCTAATGCCCGAAGACTTAACAAAAAGTTTAAGATGTTCTTAAATATCTATCCGTCGCTACTTTACACATTAATGTGACAGAAACAGAATGAGACCTAACGCTCGTTCGTCAGATGTGGACGCACCCTAACATTAATAATAATATCCCGGGACATCCCACACACTTGTCTGATCCCAAGCTAAGCAGAGCTTGTGTTATGGTAACCAGACAACTGATAAACATACTTATTTTTTTATGTAACCTCTTTAGTTTTCCACTGCTGGGCAAAGGTCTCCCACATCTGACTCCAGACTTTTCGGTCTTGAGCCACATGACACCAATCACTTAAAAAGCGATCGATGCCATCCCGCCACCGTCTCCTCGGCCTGCCTCGTCTGCGAATTCCGGTATTAGGGACCCACTCGGTAGCGATTTAACTTACATACTTATATATTTCTAAATACATACATATATAGATTTTGAAATTGATTTGTGTTTGAGTATTCAACTAGTCACATAAACTTATATACTACATAAGTTATAACATACAGTTTCCGTAAGGAGTTTAAAGGCGTCAAAAAGGCTTACGCTCGGTGCTACAGGTTGTGTTACTATTTTCTGTAAAACTTTCTAGCTTTACACACCTGTGTTTGAGACTTTGAAATAAAACGAATAATGTTAGTAACAGAAATATAATTTTTGTTTTTCTTTAGCGAACTCTTTTTCTCAGTTTAAACAATTTTTATTTCATAATTGTTTTCAAAACCGTCTTGTTGACTGTACTACAAATCGTTAACTTTAGTATAAAAACTTTTACTATAGTGTTCAACAATATTAACATTAGTTATATCTTTAATATTGTTAAGCAACATTAGTTAAACCCTTAAATCTCATACCACTAGTTACAAAACCCTTGAACTACAAACAACCAACAAATGCACTGTATTGAACACAGGTTCAGAAACTGCAACTATTCACAGCCCATCCAAACAGGTACGGATGCCAAACAGTTTACTGACTACCTGACTAGTCAGTATCCTAGGTAGTACCTAGGTAGCTACTACCTAGGTTAGTGTTAGGCAAGTAATACCCAAAGCTTCCTAAAGCTTCAGTCTGAGATTCCTCGCGTGTGGCCAGCCAATAATGCCGGAGTTAGCCGCAGCGACCGCCTGTAATTACACGGAATACAAGTCGGCGTGGCTACCAATATGTACTGAGCATTGTAGGTATGCGCCAGCAATGTACTCGAAATTGGTTTCGATGTTTGTGTTTGTGTGGGCGTTGACTTTGTTGCTTGGTACAGGTTTAGTTGATTTGTAGTTTCTGGTTGAATCGTGTTTGACTTGAAATGAGATGTAAGATAATCTGAAGCAACTTCCTAAGTCACATACTTAAAATAAGCCATCAATTTTATATCACAATATTGATTCTCGTTTTTCTTTTAAAAGTACGCAAAGTAGAATCACCATCTTAAAAAAGAAACAAAAAGAAAATTTCCGCTTCCCAAATCGTAATCAAAAAGGAATTTCATAATTGCGTAACTTCAACAAATTACTGCAATCAACGGTTGATTTACGTCATAATCAAGTTGCGATTCAGCCGCCGAACGAGCAAAGAATCTCTCCGGCTTCCATACAATTACTTAATTCCCAACCAATTGCGAAAAACTCAGAATTTAGGAATATTGAAGAAAATGAGGCGGGATCCCCAAAAGGCCCATCGGACTCCGAAACAAACACTCGAGCAAATAAATTTGGCTATTTCCCTTCTAAGTTAGGATTGAAAGAGAATTTTAATATATTAACAGGGGCAGCGAACAGGTTTGATAAATATTTATTAGATGTTAACGAAGTTGCCGATAACTTAGGTGTTGTTTTATTTCTTTGATGGAAAAGTAAGGAAAGTTGTGACGTAATTTTTAAGGTAGTCGTTCAAGGTAAGTGCTGAAAAAGATTTATTTATCTTTTCTTGTCGTGTCTCATCGATTAGAAAGTTGAACTTGCGGTTTCGTGGTTAAATTTTTCTTGCTTTATTATTTACCATTATAAGTGCACCATAAAAAATAATGAAAAATACAAGTTATATTTAGTCTTCTTTTTGACTTCAAATGTCCTAACTATCTAACCGACTTTAGTCGATTAAAATAAAAGTTAAAAAAACGACATGTAAGCTTAATTGTAAGCCAACTCTATGAATATAATAAGCCAGTTCAGATTATTTTGGTCCAATTCATAAAAAAATACTAAAGTAGTTTATGAAATAACGAATCTAACAGTTTTTTTTATGTGTGCAAGACATTACTTTTTTTTTTATCATGATAAAATTATAATAGAAGTAACTTTCGGTTCCACTTCTTTCCATCCTCCCTTGAAATGATTATCTTAGTACAAGCAAAGCCTAAAAAAGTTCTCCTTAAAACCATATTGGCAATGTACTCCAAAAACCGATAGAATATAAAATAGGTTTTATCCAGAATGGGAACAGAAGGCCGGGTACTAAAAATGGCGCGAAGGTACATATATCAAGCGAGGCCGTAGTAATATCTGAAGAACTCATTTACATAAAGAACCTAGAGAAACATATATATATATATATACTAGCTGTGCCCCGCGGTTTCACCCGCGTGAATGACAATTCATACAATATCTTTATAAATTATAGCTTAAGTGTTATTCCGATGTATAAGCTACATTATTGTAAAGTTTCATTAAAATCCATTCAGTAGTTTTTGCGTGAAAGAGTGACAAACATCCACACATCTCACAAACTTTCACATTTATAATATTATATATATTTATAACATATAGTAGATATAGCTACTTGTCTTATCTACACGTGTTTCAAATAAAAATCAAGTTGTAGAATAAAACATGACGCGATAACGGTATTCAGATTTATTCTAAGTTTATTTGGTTTTGTTGTCGAAATATCGTGTTTTTGTGTTTATGATAATAGATCTTGATTTTAGGGTTCCTTACGACGGGTGTGAATAAGACTACTTTATTAAGGTCCCGCTGTCCGTCAGAATGTCTGTCAGAGGGCTGAATCTCATGAACCGTGGTATGTAGAAGTAATATGTTTATAGAGTATGTATTTCTAATGCTATAACAATAAATAATAAAAAAGTACAACAACAAATAATATACTGCTATATCTATAGCATACTATGGTATAGAACCCTCCGTTTGCGAATCAGACTCACACTTGAAAGGAATTTGAAATTAATTAGTGTTTTAATAAAAATATTTAAGTTTTATTTCGTTTTGATATTTCTAGGAATATATAATGCACCATCTCTTGTACTATTTTCTTTTAATAATTTTTCTTTTTTTAACATAATCTTGTCGACAGAATAGCTAAGGAATTTAGTCCGCAATATTAATAGATATATCGCTTTTTTGTATTCGAGGTCGATTAAAACAATTTTAGGTACAAAATAATACTACATAATAAATAATATACTCACTCTTTTATTATTTAGAACTGACATAATAAACTACCCTTTAATAATTATAATGCAAAAAGTATCCAGAATTAAGATGATTTCTTTTGATATAAAATGATGTAATAATAATTTTTGCAGTCGTTTCCTTGGCGCCTTTCCTTAAGGAAAACCAGTGGGATTAATTATATCATAATAAGCAATTAGTTACAGCGGCAATTAGGATCTCTGTGTATTTTTATGTAATTGGTGCACGTATAGATGTTTAAGATTTGTGTGATTCGTGATAGTAATTGCAATGAGATTAATGAATAAAAGTTAAGTTTTGCTACTAAACTTAACTTTTCAATGATAAATTGAGATATGAATGAATTATTATTATTGATTTGTTGTTCATTTTAGTATAGTTGTAAGTGTTCGTTGTTATATAAGATTTAAGAATTGAATTATAAATAATTAAGTCCATAATGTTTTAACGGAAGATAATATGATTTAATTAACTCATTCTGACCTGAAGTTTTGTAAACTGACTCACTACCATATGTCCTTTACACTCCTTTAGTAGTAGATATACCCTTTCCCGTTATGTCTTATGGAAATTTGCGCCCGAATCCTAGAAGACAAATTGGCCTTTAAATTATAAAAAAGTATATCTGTCGCCACATTACTCTTTAAAATGACAGAGATAGCACGAGATTTAAGTAAAACTTAAAAGTGATTTGTGTTTGAGTATAACTAGACATGATATCAACCTTTGTGCGAATAACAGAATAATAAACAAATACTGTTCGCCGTCTATTAGCAGTCCAAACTATTCGCAAGACATTTTGCTTTGATCAAAGTTTGTGTGGAGCCCTTAAGGGCTAATCAGGTTACTCAACAGGTAAGTAACTATATATTTATGCGTGGGTGTAAATTTATGGCCACAGGGCTTGAGTAGAAGGGCTTATAGATCTCTAGGTAAGTGATGGTTTACGGTTGAACTGTTTACCGACTTAGATTTGTATATTAAGAAGATCTAGAAAAATAATTCTTTAGAAAAACTACTGTTCTGCCGAGCGTTTTCCCAACTATGTTGGGGCCGGTTTCCAGTCTTACCAGATTCAGCTGAATACCAGGCAGTTAAAAACACACGTTTAGGTAAAGTTGTAGAAAACACTTCAAGTTTTAAAAGAGGAAAGATTTTATAATACTGATTAAATTAAAGTAAAATGTGTTAAGTTATTTATCCACCTTTTTAAAAACAAGCAAAAGGATATATTTACTTAAAAGCTACATGTAATAAGGGTGAAAAAGGTTTCAACGAAAAAAATGTCTGTAAAATTTTTCGTTTCGTGAGCTCAAGTGCCATCAAAAGAATAAATTATTTGATTACATTCCATTACGCTGTTTGCAATTTTACGGCCTGTTTAGCCTTTTATAGCCGTTTGTTTTAGCCTCATGTCATAACACCGACGGAGGCTAATTTAAAATTTTGTTTGGTGAAGAGAAAATTTAGACTTGTATGAAATAGCGCTAAGTTTTAATCTTTGTTTGTAATATACTTACTAAACCTACTTTATTATGATATTCATTTAATTGTTGTTTTATATGCTTAGCTCAATGATATAGAGAAACCCTAAAGTAATAAATGGGAAGTGTTTTGAACGACGAAATGTAGCTTATAGTCAAAATGATTTTAAAGTTTTACGTGGCCAGTCTTGCCACTTTAAAATCAAAACTTCTTTACCAACATAAAGTACTCAAAATTTTCGCTTCTAGCTACATAAATCGGATACCAAATTAAATTCTAATAAAATATCCTTCTGAATAAACAGATCAGGTTATTGAATAATAGTTTACACCATTCGAGTTTCTTCATAACCATAATCTAAGTAGAGAGGTGAAGAAAAAAGTTTATATCAAACTTTTTGATATCATGAAAGTTGCCATGTGAAATGGAATCCCCTTAATACCTATTATTTAATTGTTTAAAAGTGCAATCATGGCTATTGATGTACAATTAGCGAAGAAAAATTATTAATTTAAGAAACTCATCCAAAGCATGTTTAAATTGTTTTGTATCAAGGATGTGAAAATAGCGTATAAAAAGTTGATACGACAGAACTTTTCTTTGAACTGCCTATGCAAGATACCTTTTTAAAGCTCTGTACCAAAAATCAATTAAATAAGAGCAGTAGTTTATTCGCAAATGATTTATAAGATTTCGCACCATTTCAACACGATGTACCTTCCCTAACAGCTGATTATGTCTAAGCATTGACGGATGTCAGAAGTAAGTAAGTTACACAGGGTGGTTGCGTTTCATTCTAATTTGTAAGCTATTTAGCATGTTGAAAAAAATATCTTCTCATTTTTGGCGCTTTTTATTTATATACCGTATCGAATTAATCCGTACACGTATATTATAATTATATTGTTGTATACGTAGTGTAACTTAATGCCCCTCTGTCATATGAACTTTGTATATAGTGACATGGAAAAGCAGGAAAAGGTCATGTTGATTGTGTAAAAGGTATATGTAAATAAGGAGTCACTTCTATCTAGACAAAAAGATATATTGAGAAAACATTTTGACAGAGAACAGAAAAAAACACAGTAAGCCAATCTCTATTTGTATAGCATTTACATAAAATAATAAAAGCAATAAGGCCTTAAGCTACAATTCTGGTACTGCGGTTATTTGTCTACCCACATTGTTTGTTAACACAATACAAACACCAAGTCTAAGAACAAATAGCTGTAGGTTACACCAATATTTGTTAAGTTAAGATCGAACCCTTGACAGGGAAATAGCAAATATTATCGATCGATTTGTAATAAAATTAAAGTTAAGGTCGCTATTTGAACTACGACTAAGATTTAGACTAGAAGAGAATTAGAGTAAAGAGCAATGATATTTTAATAAACAGATATGTTATACACATACAAAACAATCGAAAAAAGTGTTCCGCGCAGCGCGGCAGCTAGCGAAAGAGATAGCGCGATAAAACCCATAAGAAAAAAAGAGACAAATAGTGTTGTTGTTAATGGCAATACGTCCCAATTAGGACGTTTTCGAGTCTTCACGATTGCACGCTTATAACATATCTGTTTATTAGAATATCATTGGTAAAGAGGGAATTAATTGCACACTTTCTTAAAAACAGATCGCTGCTTAAATTCAATCCGAAAAGTCTTTTTACTGGGTGTCTTTTTTCGAATAGAAAAATATAAACAGAATTGATACGCTTTTTGCTTTAAGAAGGTTTAGTTTAGTAACACTATTGAATTTAAGCAGCGACATGTAGAAGAAAAATTACTTAAATAAAACAGGTAATGTACAGGAATAACGGAAAAAGCAAGACAAAGGGCCAGTTTGTATACTTAGATGTTTATTCCTACCTAACATAAGGATATTTATGTGACAATAGTAAATAAATGAAAGTTTATATTTAAATGTTTATACATTTACTGCCTCTTATAATCGTATATTTTTTAATATACTCTTTACTGAACAATGTTTAAATCGGAGTAACATAAACTAATATTCTAACAACAACTATTCTCTCTCAAGAATACTAGAATTCATCTCAAAGACACACAGCCTATGACCTACTAACCTACTTAGCAAACGTCCAAACACCATTTGTAAAGGATTGTCTGTCCCTAACAATATTATTGGGTTCAACGATTGTGGATTCAGCGTCGGATTCCTGCAATCCTACAGAATTCCTGTTCTAACAACAATCCCACAGATTCCTCTATCCCTCTACAGGTATTGTCGATAAGCCAATGTTTTAGGTTCGGTGGTGAGGTATTTTAATACAAGTGACAATTCGAGTCTTACACCACAAGATGTCACTTAGTGACAGCGATTGAAACTGGGTAGATTTTCTGCATTTTGGTGTTAGCTTTCGAATGCTTTACGACTTAAATGTAACAAAAAATTAACAAAAAATAGTTTTGTAGTTACTGCAACGTATTTTCAATAACGTAATTAGGTAAAAAATTAATGGTTTTTTTTCTAATTTATGTCAGTTCTTCTGTAAATCGGGCTGAAGACGGCATTTTTTTTTCCCGTTATTGAGTCATTAATGGTGTAACTATGACTTTGATCTATATTGTATAAAGACTTTCGATTAGATAATTGAATCCGCAATACGTATCATTAAATCATTACTATTCGATACATTCAAAGGTCAAGGGAAAAGCACTTCTATTATTAGGGACATAAACATTATTATTGCTGAGCCGATAATGTTCTAACTGCGTCGTGATTGCCGGCAATCACAAATCCCTATTGGACAGCTATTAGCATGTCAAGTGCTTCGGTTAGGGTGTGTGACCCACATTCCCGCCTGCCAGAAATAATGCGGTATTTATTAGTCCAATTATTGAGAGTTTTGGGAGGAAAACTACATCCAGAAAGAGTATTTGCAAGAGGAAAATGAGATAGTTGGAGGTAGTAAGGACGTAGAAATATTTAATATATCTTTCTTTTATTTAGTTGGGATTCCCTTTTACAAGATATATTTTTTTATCAAATTCGCTATGGTATGCATACGTCTAATTATGGAGATAATTTCTCAGGAGAATATTTTGCAGATAGTAACACAGTACCTACTAATCCACATAATGCATACACATACTTAAGTCATGACATCCTTAAATACAATAAAACATAGAGATAAATTCGTTAAAGCTTAAAAGAATCCAGAAAAAGTACAGCAAATGCTGTTATAGAAATATAAGAGGACACCTTCGACTTCAAACCGACTTTTAAGCCGCGATTGGCAGAACAAAGGGGCTTTTACCTCAACCTCCACGATCTTGTGGACTCTCATTCAATTATTTAACGAACAATTGAACTATTGGCGTAGCATTGCCGTAAGAAGTAATTCTTAAAAAGAAACTGACTTCATAATATGTTATATATGGTTTTCTTATGGATCCTGTCATAACTGGACCTACCATAAGGAAGGACCACCTTCCAAATAAAAAAAAAAGAATCATCAAAATCAGTTCACACAGTCAAAAGCAATAAGGTAAGCCTTTTGTGAGTCGGTTAATAAATGACTATCACACTGAATAAGAGCAACACGTACAAGCTTAGCTTAGTTTGTAGTTGTGCTTAAAGTAAAAATAAATAGCCTCATCTATTTTAAACAACTATTTTTTTTATTGCTTCCTCATTTATCTACAATTTTTGTATGTCTGATATAACATAAAATTTAAATTTATTAAAGTTATTTGAAGCTTTGAATTGCGATTCAAATAAAAATATATGGCCTGCATCGATTTGATTTTTGAACGTATTGTCTAGGTACTTACGGCACTATTAATAAATTATAGCACGAAAACTAAAAAAAAAACATGTCTACGTCTTTGAATTTCATCCAATACGTCTAAAAATGTGCTACTATAATAAAAATACCGCAAAATCTTCAAGTGATCGTATTATCTCTAACAGAGCGATACCTTACAAAACCACCTTTGGATGGACAAGCCGAGATGAAATAGGATAAGACAGTTTGGGGTCAAATACCGCTGCCCGGTTATAAGGAAAACTCTTTTGAATGTTAGTAGGTAACGTAGTGGCCCACATTCCCTAAGTAGGGATATTTTAGAAACAAAAGCTTGGGGATTAGAATTTTGTTTGGCGGGCGTCTTTTTGCTTCCGTGTTAGAAGTTTTAAGAGGTATTTTAGGCTGTTTTTGTAATTATAATGTCGTTAATTTCTTGAGCTATATTTTCATGAAACATTGTTTTTCATTATCAGCGAATATTCTATGAAAACCGTGTGTAATTTACAACATAAAATATATTTTATTTTTCGAGTTAAATTTTCAAATCTCAAAATATGTATATTGGTAACTATTATAATTGTGTATATTTAAAACAGATTAGGATTATTGTGAAAAAATAAGATTTTTTTTCTTTCATAATTTAACCGATAAATATTTTTAATCAATGTTTCGGTGTGCGAGATTTCGTGCACCATGTAAAATAATTATACAAAATGTAAATATTTTTTTTTTCACAATAAAATATAAAAACAATGACATAATTCGTCGTGCTCTTGTCACCGCCGGAGTACCAGCTGTTTTGGAACCCAATGGTTTGGTGCGCGGCGATGGCAAGAGACCTGACGGTATGTCATTGCTGCCTTGGAAATTGGGTCGGCCTTTGGTGTGGGACGCAACGTGCGTCGACACCCTTGCGCCGTCCCACGTTCTAAGTTCAGCAGCCTCTCCTGGCGCTGCTGCTGGAGCTGCGGAGACCCTTAAGCGGCGGAAGTATAATAACATTGTGGGTGATTATATTTTCGAGCCGTTTGGGGTTGAAACGCTCGGGTCATGGGGTCCGAGCGCACGAAATCTTTTCAAAGAACTTTCCAAACGTTTGGTAGAATCTACTCGTGATCAGAGGGCTGGTTTGTTCCTTGCACAGAGAATCGGCATAGCCATTCAACGTGGCAATGCAGCCAGCCTTCTGGGCACGTTCCCCGCCATTGACAGGGATGACGATGAGTTCTTTGACGCCATTTAGTTTTTATTTATGTAAGTTTTAATTTTAGTATAGTTAGAGTTTGTTCTTATATTAGATTTAATTGTCTAAATTTAGATTCAAATGAATGATAAATAAATAGCCCTTTAATTTTAAAACAATTTGATATCATATTTTAAAATTAGCTGCTAATTACCTTTTATTATAATAAACATGTAATACAATCTACAATAAAAAATTTATAAACAATTAGTACCAGGCTAGCATAAGCGACCCACATTTGCACGGCGGCCACACTGCAGCGCTCCGGTCGATCTGCGCGCGCAACAGGTGAGGGCGACATGCTAATTACCTCATGTATTGTGAATTAACCCACCATCTGTTACTATTGTTGCCATTTTATATTGTGGGAGTTACTTTTTGAGTATCTTTCGTAAATGATGGATGTTTTTTTTTCTTTATTTACGAATTTTAGAATAATGAATGTATTTTGTAAGAGGATTTTAACTATGTTCAGATTAAAGAAACGTAAATTGTGTCTTGTTTCAATGGTTGTAATCATTTTTGTAGACCAAAATTGATCGTATAGGATAGCAGTTATGTCGTTTATGTATGGTGGTTGTGATTGTCTAAACTATAACCTGTACTCTCCAAATAAATAAATAATTTTATTTATAACAATACAAGGTTTTGTTATATAAATACATACGTATTTTACAATTTCCTAACTGATATTTCTTATCAAAGCATTTGAATTTGAAAGTTACTATTTATCATAAATAAGAAGATTGATCTTTCTTATACATAGAGCACAAAAGGAGGCTTTATGCAAAATGAATAACAATACCTGACTTACCTCATTCTAAATTCAAACAACATTGGCAACTCAAGTTACCACAGACAATTAAGGGTGATCGATGAGGAAAAAGAAAAATTCAAAAACCGAAACTCAAGTCAAATGTCACAGTTCGCAAAAAAATAATAAATGGCTAGTACTTAAAAATTGGCAGCCAGTCTCAAATATAAAAAGGTAGAGTATCGTTTTGAATACAAAAGGCAATAAAAGGAAAATGGCTGGCGTGTGCGGTTTGAGGTCTGCCAAAAAGACAACAGACAAAAATAATAGCATACCTGTTGCTTACAGTATTCCAATGTTTGCTTTTCAGATTTTTTTTTAACTTTCCTATGTAGAGAAAGAATGGTGGTAAATTTTGTCTGTGAGATTGTGAATGAAAATGACATTTTTTTTTTCATTGTGTACAATTTTATTACATTACATTTTGACATAATTTAGATGCCTTTAGCAATAATTTTTTAAATGTCAAGATTTATCCATTCAAAGATTTACGTTGTTTAACTATTGGCTACTAGCGTGAGAAGTGCCTTATTATATTGGTATCACAAAACAGATCTACATAGGTATTAATCTTAAATCTATTGCAAAGGTAACACACATATTGAAAACTGATTAGGTAACCTAAACACATGATGTTCCACAGGCCAATATTATTTAAACAATAACGTTAAAACTCATGGATTGTTACCAGATAATCATAATAGCCTGTACACACAACAAATGAAAGGAAAACATCCGTAAAACGGCAAACGAAACTGGACCTTGGGAACGGATAGTAAGGTTGATTTTTAGTTGGGTTTCCTTCAAATTATTGTATCGGAAACGTGTCCAATGAGTCAGAAGGTGTACCCTATCCTTATTCATATCCTTAGCTTAAACAGATTGGAATTAAATCGATTGGTTGAGCAATCTCTGAAGAAAGGGTCCTGCTGAATATGCTAATTTGAAGGTTCAATGACCAATGACGACCTGTCATTACTTACTATTGGGTTTTGGTGCAGATGTAGGTGTAAAGTGGCGTCTGTTTAACCTAAGAGTTAGCCATTACAATAAACCATTAACGTACATTATAATGAACATAATATGAAACATTACTAATCCGCAAAAGACTCAGTCATTTCCGAATATTAAGTACTAAAATACACAGCTTGCTTTTAAAGTTTTTATATATTTAAGAAAAGTAGAGAGTACCGAAAACTTCACTAGCGAATCTTAACATAACATATCAGTTTCAAAATAATCCTGCTAATTACAAAATAAATAAAACAAATAATTGTTTTCAGAACAAGCGATCCAGAATAAAAAAAAAGTTTAGTGCCAGCCAGTACCAATATCAGTTTCAAAATTATCCAATAATTACAAAAAAAAAACCCTCAAAAATGTGATATCGGAACAGCGATTAAAAATCAAATAAAGAGCTAGCCAGTACTTAAGGACGTCTGTCACCATAACAGGTTCCGAGCCAACTAGTTGATTGATTCCCACCGCGATCTGAGCAAATTGAGTGGACACGACGTATCGGCGTTTGCCATTCCGTAGTGAAATGGAAAAATCACGCCTGCTTTATTGGACCGACTGAATGATATACTCTTGAATGGATATGTTGTTCTGCAGATGTAGTTATATAATCTGATGTTCGTAACTAGTTTTCGCCCGTGTATTTCACGACGTATCAGGCTCAAAAAGACGGCTATGTCTGTTTCTGGAGTTAGGTAATTACATACCAAATTTTTCAATATCGGTTAAGTTGTTTAGTGCTGCAAGTTTAACATATATAGTTACTCTCGCAATTTTAGTATTAGTGAGGGCGACCTTACTTACTTCAGTGGAGTATTGGTTCATTTAGGCTAAAACCTGACAGGTGTTGGGTGGAACATCACTGCAGTTGTCAATTTCTGATAAATTTTAGCGGCTGACGATTAAAAGTACATAGCAATGAATATGAAAAAGATAATTTCTAGGGCTATTATTGAACCTCACAATCTTGCCCAAATCTAAAACCTACTTCAATAGATTACTTGATCTAATGTATTAAAGAAACATCAAGGAACATGGCTTGCGACGTTTATACGAGAGATAAAAGTTAATTTGGGACCTTTTCTTGAGTGAGTAAAGCGTGGGCCGAATGCCGAAATGCTGGGCCGTCACGAGATTTGATGGTAGAATACATTGTTTATGATACGGGTTTACTTCACTAGAATAGGTGTATAGGCAGTGTAGCTTGATGAATAAAACATAATAATAATGTACACAACGTTGAAAAAAAACCGACTTCAAAATCTTATATGGTTTCCTTATGAGCGAAATTGGACCACAAGAAAAGCACCAGCATTGAAAAAAAAGTTGTGTGTGATTGAGTACCACCTCCTTTTCTGATTTGGTTAAAAATACATTTTTGTTACTATTTCTGGCATTATGCTCTATTAAATATTTCAAGACGAGATATTTAATTAGAAATGTAACGCGAATTTTATCCTCAAATCGTTTAACGTCAGCTAAAGATCTTAAAACTAAGCTAACGCCTAACCGCTTGTCTCACAGTTTTAAGATGACATTAAGCCGAGCTTAATACCGTATAATGACAGGACTTATAAAAATAGACGAGTTTTAGGTTTTTATCTTAAATGCTTTAGGAACGTTAACAATTGTCTTAGAAACAATGTAATTTTTACCGACTTCAAAAAGTAGGAGGACCTCGACGCAATTGATTTTTTTTTTGTTACCTCAGTACTTTCGACTGGGTGAACTGATTTCGATGTTTTTATTTTTTTTGAAAGGTGGTGCTTCCAGAGTAGTCCCATTTTAATTTGGCCCTGATATGACAGTGGGATTCATTAAAAAAAACCCCTGTAAGACTTATATTGAAGTCGGCTTTTTTATTAGAATTATTCTTAGTTCATATTTAAAAAGGTTTACATAAATACGTAAAGAAAATCCTTCAATAGACTATAAATTGTCAAGCTTATTGACCTTTATTTAAATTGCCTGTTTCAGTCGGTATATTGTAAAATTGAAAATGGATGTTTCTGGAACAATAGTATTGTTCTATAAAAGTGTGGGTGTTTAATTGCTAACAGCCAGAAAGGGATTTCTAAATGTCATCGCTTTTTGTTCCTTATTTTCTTGGATACAAATTGTAAATGTAATCGATATTAATATAAATGGAACGTACTTATAAGTAAACATTTATATTCTGTAGATAAAAAAGAGAAAATTATCGGTTTAAGTACCAAATATTTAAAATATTATTCTTGCAGAAATCTGAATAATAATTTTAGACTTTATGCCAGTAATTTCTGAGTAGGAAACTTATGTGATATCTCAATAAATAAATTACTTATGAAACAGATGCATTATATGAAGTTACATAGACGATAAGAAAATTTAAGTCAACTCAAAATTGAGTCTTGCTTGTGTAATTGGCCGTTAGCCACATAAACTGTTTTAACTTTACTCAGCACGCGTACCATGAGCTCTTAAAGCAGGACTGTTGCGGTTGAGTGAGCGAGACAGAGCTATGCGCAGTGTATCGCCGTCTCGCTTCCACAACCGCAACAGTACTGCTTTAAGAGATCATGGTACGGCTACAGTTCGGTATTATTGTATGTTTACCAGTTCATTAACAGTTTTCATTACAAGTTTGTGTTATTATTTTGTAATTGAGAAATAATATTGAATGTAGGATCGTGTTAATTGCGAGTCGAGTGGAAATAATATAGCTTTAATTACAACTCGCTTGTGTAGTTGGTTAATTTAAGATGTTGTTGATAATTTTAATAGACTGGCAATAGATTTATGCAAAATAGGGCAACAGATGTTTTGTAAGAGCCTTTTTCTATAGAACAATTTGCATGGCAGCTTAAGTTGTTCCAAATAAGGCAGTTGCCTTTATTTAATGCTTAACTTTTTATTTAGATAAACTGCAAAACAACACCTAACATAGTAGTACCTTCATTGTCTCATACTATTCAAATTTTTAAAGTTATTACTTCGTGACGAAAAACACTCCCAAAACAGTCTTTCGAAAATAAATGAGTGATTACGAATAAAATATTAATATAATCTTACCAAAACAATTAGTAATTTCTGAGATGAATCTTAAAGTTATCCTCAATTCCCTATCTAAGCTCACAACATACAAACTGAACCGATAGTAAATTATTGAAATCGTATTCTAAACGATAAAAGCTAAGTTTTAATAGAATTAGTGTGGGTGTCAAAGGCTGTACAAATGTTTAGTTTTAGGGCGGATTTCACAAAACGGTATTAGTTGGAACTAATCTCGATTCTAATGCTTGAACTTGTTTAAAACTAAACGTTGCAAACTAAATCATATGACAGGTAGAATGGCTACAGAACGTTTTTTATTTAAATATAGGTCTACGCATTTTTAAACCTTTTAAAAATACTATGTTTTTGGCAAAGCTTTTGACATTTTGGTTATGACATTCAACATTTTAAACTCAATCCCAAAGCAGTACCTAATTTGAGAATGAGATAGCAAAACAATAGGATTTGACAGCGAAAACATTAGATGAAATGACGTACCTATACTCGTATTATGAAATGTTTTAGAAAAAATCGCTTTTAAAATCCTTAAAATTAGGTAATACAGCTGCCGCCTAACTTAGTTCGTAAGTCCGTGTTTCTGGTGAAATTGGCCCTTAGCCGACTAATTAAAGTGATGACGAATGATGGAGTGCGTACAAAGTTTATTAATGAATCTTATTCAGTCCGGCAAGTAAGGGTCGTGAGCGAGATGCCAGTTTGTTTTATGTTTACTTCGGTTTTAGGGATGGCCCTTGTATATTTGTTTGGATTATGTTCCTTTGTCGCGCTTGTTTTTTAAGGGATAAACTAAACAGGAAAATACATTGACATAAAATTGGCTGATTGTTTACAACTTCTATTTGCCGTAATTGGTCAAGTTTTTCAGGGTAGTAAAATAAATAGCAGCATCAATATTAAAAAAAAAAAACATTAACAAAATAAAATAATCAGTTATCAAGACACTGCATTTTTTTCTATTTTTTTATATGTACCTACTGAAGAATATAGAACCTCCTCTTATTCGGCAGTCGGAAAATATAAGTCTACCGCTTAAAGTTTTACGTTTTGAGATGACAATCACGTCCGATTTATCATTACCATCAGCTACCAATCAGTTTTGCCATTCATACATGATCTATCCTGTAAAAGCAAAGTTCAGAAAACCTTAGTACAAAAGTACATTATTCCTTTTCTGTGAGCAGTTCTAGCAACACGTCCCACTTAACAAACAGATAAATACCACTTATCGATCCCCTCCCCTTTACTCCTTATTCCCCGCGGATTCGTTGCAAAGCCTTTGCTATGTAAACGCTAAGTAAATATGGTTTAATGGTAAATATTGTTAACATGTGATGTTTGCTTTAGTGTAAGTAAGAATGAAAGGGTTTGCAAGTGTTTGCTGGTTGGCTTAAAGAGACTGTGTAAAGGAAAAGTAGAAGGGCTGTAGCGTCCGTGTATAACATACATAACATATCATCACGCCTGTATCCCCGAAGGGATAGGCAGAGGCGTACCAATGTACACCCACAGTTCGCCGATATGTTTAGGTCCCATGTAATAGGGGGCGAGCCTATTGCCACTAACCGGGCACAAATCCAAACTCCGACCTGCTACTGAGAATTTCATAGAAAAACCCAATAACACCCACATATACTCAAATGTAGAAAATATTGTAACACATTAGATATAAAGCCTGCATTTGTGTAACTTATAATGTTAATTAACTTACGATAGTTTGCTTCTTGTTTTTCCCTGTTGTTGTTTGATTACCTCTTCTCTCCTTATTTATATTCATGTTGTTATAATTTAAAATATTGTGTCTACACCGTATTCTAATTAAAGTAATTTGTGGAAACGTCGTAGATTGTACATTTGCCTAATTTTCTGTTTTACTCTCTAAAAACTCTTTTACTGTTGGGAAGCTACACTATCTGCGGTTAACATAGGTTATATTAAATTTTAAAAACAGTTAGGGATCCATAGAATATAGAGATTAACGCGGGTGAAACCACGGGGCACAGCTAGTCTCTTATAAAGGTACAATTGTTATAGTATCTTATTCATACATATTTTGCCTTTTAACCTGTATGACAGATTTTCAGGCTCACAACTTTTTAAACGTATTCATGTTTTTTCGGGATCTTTATTTCGATTACACATAGCATTCTTTAACATAAATGTTATACTACCTTATATTGATTGTATCTAGTATTTAAGTAGGTATGTTAGAGCTTAGCCCACACGTGTGTCTAAATCGAAGCTTCATAAATTAATAAATGCATACACATGTTCATTAATTACTCACCAACACCACATACAGGGTGATACAGGTGTTATCATATACCAACTTTGAACATGTAACTAATTAAAAAGAGCCGTGAACTTATTAATTTTAATTATTTAGATTATAAAAAAATCAAACATTGCTATTTAGAGGTCCAATTAATTTGCAGTATAAAATACTGGCCGTATATAGGGTGTTATAAAAACCTGTTACGTAAATAAGAGTTTAAATCGCTACGGGGGGCGCGTTGAGCTCGAAAGAGAATATAAAACTACTAGATGTGGCAATGTTGTTTTAATTTAAGTTGCAAGTGTGCTTTTTAGGTCTTATAACTTATGTTCCAAATATGATTGATTTGGAATTGCACTGAATAATGTATAAGCACGTCCAATTCAATTGAAATAGGTAGCTTTGATTAAATTGGTTTTTGATTGGATCTTAAATCAATATCAAATGATCGCGACTAGAATTGCCGGTGATAAACTAATAAAATTTGTTAAAAACTTGTTCACATAACGTATAAATTTAAAAAAAAAATTGTCGCTTCCTTTTTCTCTATATCCAGACCATTCTCGGGAGTCTCATTTTCTTTTAAATCTATGACCATTATATCTTCTGTAATCTTGGTAAATGTATATTTAAACAATAGAAATACGTTTTTTACTTATTTTAATATCCGTTTTCGGTTTTCAGCGTTGTTTTGAATAAGTAGTGTTTTGTGTATTAAGCTTTATTTTGCTTTTCTATTTCATTTATTTATGCATCCTTACTTTTTAAAACAAAACATAACATATCATCACGCCTGTATCCCCGAAGGGGTAGGCAGAGGTGTACCAATGTACACCCACAGTTATTGGCCTATTGCCACTAACCGGGCACAAATCCAAACTCCGACCTGCTACTGAGAATTTCATAGAAAAACCCAATAACACCTTGGTCGACTCGGGAATCGAACCCAAGACCTCTAGCGTAGCAGGCGCGCTTAGCACCACTAGGCCAACGAGGCAGTCCTTACTTTTTACTCTTTTTTATATATAAATTAGCTTAGTGAAGGCGTAACAGAAAGACTAACAGACATTAGAGTTACTTACATATAAATAACAGTAGGTAGACCTTACTAAAACAAGCTTTAATATAATTTTGTGTAATACCTACACAATTAATTAACTATATCTATTATGCAATATTGTGCGCTTCAATAGAAATAAATAAAGGCAAAAATCCTAAAATAAATATTATTTGTGCCCAACAGTGGGCTACGACTAATGCTAATCCACTGCAACAGCAGTCAATACAGCAAATGTATTCAACACAACTTCAACTGCAATACGGTAATTGGTTTCGGAGCACGCCGTGATACAAGAGCTCTTCACTACGAATCAATTTCAAAAGTCTATTGGTATATCTAGTTATCTACTGTTTTATAGGATTTTCCTACTTTTGTTTTGTATTAATTGTTTGGAATTTATATTAAAAATAATATCCTGGGACATCTCACACAGGGTTATCTGATCCCAATCCAAGCAGAGCTTGTGTTATGGTAACCAGACAACTGATAAACATACTTATATATTTCTAAATACATACATATTATAGATAAATAACACCCAGACAACGAAAAAATAATCGTCCTCATCACACAAACATTTGTCCAGAGTGGGAATCGAACCCACGACCTCCGGTATAGCAGTCAGGGTCACTAACCGCTAGACCAACAGGCCCGTCAAATGATAAAAATTAAATTGAGAAAAAAAATGATAATGCTACACAAAATGGACTTCTTAGATAATTTATATTCTAAATACAAGCATTCAGTAATTTATGGATATTGTTTTTGAGTGTCACTGTAAATGTATTAACTTCTATCGCACTGCATGTTTAAGTTTAAGCAGACTGCTTCCGACCACGGCCGGTGTAACCCGGTCGAAACGTCAAGCCCTAAAGGTATTTATGCATGCTCGCACTAATCCCCGTTTTATAATATTAATATAATGTAAATGTAATTTTTTGCGAAGTCGCGGAAAAATCATTTCTGTTTTATAAAAGAAAAATAAAGAGAATTGCGATAAATTACTAAAGTGTATTCGCCAGGTTTCCCTACGGTCGTCTCGTATTGCAGTTATATGAATTGTAATAGTCTTACTTAAAAGCAAACATTAAAATATTTGTTCTTATCTGATACCTACTCTCGCAAAAACAACTGAGATAACATATCATCACGCCTGTATGCAGTAGGCAGAGGTGTACCTATGTACACCCACAGTTCGCCGATATGTTTAGTTCCCATGTAAGTGGGCGAGCCTATTGCCACGAACCGGGCACAAATCCAAACTCCGACCTGCTACTGAGAATGTCATAGAAAAACCCAATAACACCTTGGTCGACCTGGGAATCGAACCCAAGACCTCTAGCGTAGCAGGCGCGCTTAGCACCACTAGGCAGTTCTAAAAACAATTCTAAAAACAATTGAGATCATCCCAAATTAAGTATTTTCTAAACAATGTCATTATTCCTCAGAATCGATTTAAAAGTTTTAACACCTATTATACTGCAAACTGAAAAGTACACTTTTCTTTATATCTTTCCTTTTTTTCGAAGGTAATATTTAGAAAGAGAGAAAACTATTATAATCTACTGCTCAAATAATCATTAAGTACTCTTTACGAATAGCCGTAGTTCATCACGACTGTGCTTATTAAATATGTACTATAACGTGATTAAAATGTCCGCACGACTTTTGACTTTGAGCCATTTCTCTCCGTCCAACATAAATTATGTAAAGTGTTGCTTTAGCGAAACATCAGACAGTTTTACACCTAAAGATATGCTATCGATTGACCAAAGATATTTCTAGCTACATGCTACTTATTTATCAATTTTATTACCAGAAGAACTACATTGGTTTAATTTCTTTAAAGCGTGCCAGTTTATCAATGACGTTGAAAGATGCTCTTAAATACATATTTAAGAGCGTCGACGTATGCTCATGCATTATACGTCAGTCTGACGAACAATGCACATAAATTAAATATCCTGCATAAAATTATCAACATCTTCATCAGTGAACATGAGTTAAACACGTCACCAGGTGAACTGGGAGTCTAGGAATATATGACACCTGAACACCGTCAATAAACAAGACATGTGCACACCGACATCTGATTATCACAATGTGCATAATTAATGAATAATAATGAGCTTTTCTCACTATATAAAACCGTAAATTTCCTTTAAACGGCCATTCAGTTACCAGTTTCTATCATGAAAACTATGAAGACCGTAGTGTGCTTCGTTATACTGAGCTTTGTTGCCGCAATTGATAGTCTGACATGGAACAAAACCTGTGGCCGATACTTGCCGGAGAGAATATTCAAAGTTTGTGAACAAAATAATCCGATTGACAATGATATTAACGAAATACCTACAGGAAGGGACAAGAGAGAGAGTTGGGTGATGAGAAATGAACAATATGCTTTGAAGAATAAAGCAAAACGGCAGATCGTCAACGAATGCTGCTTCAATGCTTGTAGTGATGATCATATTATAATGAATTACTGCTATAAAAAGTGAAATGCAAAGCAAAATCTCTATACGTTTACCTCAGATATCTGAAATTCCTGTTGTTAGATGTCAATAAATATTTCAATGTGTTTAAAAATATTGATGCTTCAGCTTGTAAAACCCGTAATCAATATTTCAGCTATGTTTTTGACGTTGTATTGAATTTAATTATTGCAAATCCACTTGTAAAAAGTGAATCAAGATGCAAATAAAATAACTAGTCGCTTGTTAGTCTTTCATTTCTTGACAAAAATGTTACATACCTAAATCTCTATGATTTTAATTTTATTATACAGCGCGAAATTTTAGCCCAACCGACCGCGCGGCGTTCGGGGCAACCGCGCACTCGTTGCAGCTCGCATAGGTATCGCGCGATGTTTTACAATTGGTTCAAGTCGCTTTCGATCGTTCGTTTTGTTTATCACAATTGTTAATCTGCCATTTATTGAGTTTAATTTATTTTATAATCGATTGTAATACCGATACAAACTCATTTCGTTTCGGGAAAACAACCACTAAAATTTCACGCTGTATAGCTTTTGAGTAGCTTAGCTATCGCTTTAAGTGGATGGTTGCCGAATTGCCGGCCTTACAGGTCCGTGGAGACCTCGTTTAAATATTCACAGCTCGCACTGTTAATATCATCCGCAATGGTGTAATGCTCATTAATACTACATTTACTTGACTCATCATCCTAATACGGCTGTTTAGGAGCTATCGACTATATTTATTTTTAACCGACTTTAAAAAGGAGGAGGTAGTAATTTCGACTGTATTTTTTATGTTTGGTACATCAGAACTTTCGACTAAGTGAATTGATTTTGACGATTCTTTTTTTATTTAAAAAGCGGTGCTTCTCGTGTGGTCCCTTTTTTTCATATATGGCTGTGGATCCATAAGAAAACCATGTAAAACATATTTTGAAGTCGGTTTTTCTTTGTAAGAATATTTTTTTTTGTTCAAGGCATTAAAAAGACATGGTGTGGGTTAACATGCGATTTGTTACAGATTAAATAAATATTGGAACTATGAAAGAGACCGAATTTACGTCATAAGAAATTTATTGATAATACATTTATGAGGCAGACATTTATTTCGATCCCAGAATAATACCTTCAAAAGTATTTAACATAAATAAAGTTAACATCATTTCAATTACAAACCTAAATTACCAGAAGTTTAATTCGCATTTAAATCATTAAACATCTCACAAATTATTTAACAAATACCCGAACCTCTTTGGTACATTTCTGCGAATTTCTTCAAGGTATAAATACTAAATTAGTTCTTAAAATTCGACCTTGACGGATTCTAAGGGTCACTACAGAAAGGCAGTTGGGTACACGAGTAACTTACATTTGAAGACCGAGACCAGTCTTAATTGTACTTACATATTTTTGTCTTTTTCGTTTTGGTTGCTGAAATAATATTAAGCTTAGGCCTTAAAGATGTGTTTTTACTATAGTACTATAGAGATTTTATAATGTTTTGTAGATTTTTTATGTGTTATTTTAGTTGTATCTAGTACAAGTATTTTAAAGTAATGTAAAATCTAATATATTGAAAAATGGGCATTTAATAAATGCTGAATCACGGGTGGCAGTTTTATACTTTTTAATCCAAGGGCTTTATTGACACTAGTGTGTTCGTGCTGTTCGTGTAATACTCGTTCGGTGCGCGTTCGTCAGATGTGGACCTAAATACCTTAAATTTCAAATACAGCAAAACAATATTAAGTAAAAATAAGGTTGATTTTTGCACTAATAACGTCAATAACATCAGTACATAGCTCAAAATCTCGTTAGATTTGCTATTTCAATTAAGATTGCAATAACGACTTTCCATCTTTACGAGCAACATTCGAGTCATATAAATGACATGATTACAAGTAAACACCGTCTAAAATGTACATTAAGCCAATTAAATACGAGTATCGGTATGTTCAAACAGTTTAACGAGATTGCTGGGACCGAGGTATTTCTATAAAGAGTCAGATCGAGATACCTGTTGGACGGCGTCAATTGCTGTTAGTTGCTATATTAGTTGGCTTTTTAACCTTTAGAGAAATACAGTTGTACGGTTAAAAAGCCGTAATAGTTACTAGATTATAAAAGATAGCCGTTCTTGCCGTAATTTGTCATCGGATGACCATCCAATTTTTTTAACCTTATCGTTTTTTTTTATTAAATTTCAGAGACCAATAACCCTCTTAAGTGATATATTTCTTGACCCTTAGAGCAAAAAAAAAATGACAAATAAACAAAATAAAAATACAATATTTACTTACGTTATATTAAACCAATGATAAAACTAAAGGTTTATTAAGTGATATGTTCTAAATCAGTCACAACAAATGTTACACCAACGTCAACAGATTGATTTAATAGACACAAACACGACTGACTCTCAAGTGAGAACGCTACCTTAAAAGCCTTCAATCAACTACAGTAACACAGCTATTAAAACACTTTATATGTGAGAAACGTACTAACATAATGGCGTGCCATGATTCCAATGAATTTGTCCACAAGAACTGCCCCTGTACCACGAGCTCTTAAAATACGTCGAGGCCCAGGACTGTTGACAGTGGAAGCGAGATGGCGTGCTACACTGCGCATAGCGGCATCTCGTTTCCAAAACGACAAGAATCCTGGGGCCCGATTCAGCTATTTTAAATGCATGTCAGTGGTCGGTCAGTGACCTTGCCATTGTGCCTAATTTTCGTTTTCAGATAAGCCTAAAATAAAATCTCATTGAACTCTTGAAGAGAATTATGGTATCTAATAAATGATCGCAAAGACAGCAGAATGCTAATTATTAAAAAAATGGCCAAATGGAGCAGATCATTCGGTCAATTCAAGCAACTCTTAAATAGCGGAATCGAGGCTCTGCTTTAGGGGCTTGTAGTACGCTGACCATAAATACTCAAATTCAATTAAAGTTGGTACGATCAAGTAGGTCACATTCTTGACAGACGTTTGTAGTTCTATGACATTTTGAGGTCTTTATCGAGATAATTTCGCATGGAGATTTCTATTATTTCGTTGCTTATATAGGTAGGACCAGTTTAAAGGTAATGCGTGGAATTTATTGTATAGACAGTGGGTATGTTTTATTGGAACGTTGATCTAATGCATATGCAACATATATTGTGAACGAAATTGATCATTCAATTAACACGAATTTACTGAGCAATCAAGTTTTGTAAATGCAATCTCAATTATAAAATTGAGTTTGATTTTAAACTTTTATTTTCTCAATTTAAAAAGATGTATTTGCTCTACGGTTAGACAATTTTAGGTATTTTTAATAATTATTCATTTATCAAACAGGCAAACATCTTCAAGGAAATATCAAAATTATTACAAAAGAAAACATTTATGTAAAAATTAAATATTCCTCGAAAAACAATTTATTATCCTGTTTCGTGGTCGTGTGATGTTAAATATCATAATCCGTAACAATATTAACAAAATTCAAAAGAAAAATATAAAATAAAAGATTCTCCAATTACCTACACGGTATAAAGTCAGTTATATAATTACCTTAATTTGTAAATTGCTTTTATCATTTTTAATCAAAGGTTAATGTTCAATTTTAGGAAGAAATTCGTTTGATAAGAAATTAAACAAGCTATTTAAATAATTGTTTCCTTATTTATTTTCTTGGTACTTATTCCCAGTATTCAAATTTGTTACATCGCCTTTTGAGACTCCATTATTTTAGAGAATTGTAGGGATATATTACGTTAAATGATTATAATATATTAATTGAAATTAAACATAAAAACTAAAGTAAAAGGAAAATAAACAGTAATAAATCCTCGAAACACAAAAATAATTTTATTCAGATGATACTATAATTAACGCAATTTAGAAATCTTAATAGAAGTCTTACTATAACAACATTCTCTATAAGTACTTTTGAGAAAATCTAGAAATCCTAGGCTCTTAATACTTTTTATAAAAGGTTTACTTAAAATAAGCTTTATAATAAAACGTGTCAATCACAATGAGATGTCATTAATCTGCGCGACAGACTGAAATTGATGAACTTACTTCGCAGTTTCATCCATTACCTACTCCAGTTGGTTTTAAAACCATTTCTAGCACGATAATCGTATAAGAAATTATTTTTAATTATGAGTGTAACTAAGACCGAATTTCAAAATAAATAAAAATGGAAATAAAAAGTCATCATATCAGGCTCGTAACTCGCTTGGAAATTGTAGACAAAAACAGCAAAGATAATTTATATATGTACTATATTTACTTTCTATAACGCAAAAAAGCCCCAAGCAAATGGACTAGAATAACACAACTTTTTTTAAATAACCTCAAAAATTGCTGTGGGCGAACGAAAAAAAAAGTTCAATATTTAGAAAAATATTTGATATTTCGTACAATATCCCCGGGCAATACCGGGACCTGGTACATGTTCGGTTCAGGAGAACGCGAGCCTTTGTGATGTCTGCACTAAATCGAGAGAGACTTCAAAGGGCTTTGTGATCCAACCACAATCGAATTGGCTCGCGATTAAATTGTCCATGTTTATTCCAAATCTTTGAGGTCGACGTCTATATCTTTTTGTTTGATATACATTGCTGGGACGGATAGATGTTGGGTTTTGGGCGTTGAGTAGAACGCGCAATGGATGTGAAGTACGGTAGATTATCAGTAGGTGGTAGATAGATGGTTCGACCCTGAGAGTGATGTAGATATTTGAAGATGAATTATGAATTAAATATTAATATATTAATTCTAATCGTATTATGAGTTTTAAGGTACTTAAAGCAAATAATAATACCTTTAAGCTTTAAATTAAATTGACAGTCAAAATAAATTTCACAAAGAATTTCTCAGAAAACTTTTCCTCGAACTACGTCACCACAAAAAACGCAATAAAATGTGGTATTTGAGTTCCACGAAAATGTCTGTTAATCTTGTAAAGACAAACAAAGACCGAGAGATGTCTATCAAGCATTCAATACACGCTGCGGGCGATTCTAATTGGCCGCGATGTTCGTCTTGTCAAAACTTCCCTTTAGTTAATAACCAAAGGCGGTACATTTCAATTTCATGTCTCTTTTTTAAGAAAAATAAATTAAAGTACTTTTTTATGTCGTAAAAACGAGTCGACTCGTCGTTATGAAGATAACTGGCTGTTTGGAACACTTTTTGAAATTAAAAATGGAACAATATGGCGGCTTTCAATTACGTTAATTAATTGAAATTTAAATGGTTTTTTAGTGAGAATTGTAACGTTTAAAAAGGGCAAAGGTGGTCATAACCTTTTAATATAAAATCTAGATTGTTTTAAGTGCTAACTTAGCTAATTAGCTTGTAATTTACTGGCAAGCCGGTAGATGATTAACAATTACTGAGGGACAAAAACAGACCACCTAAAGTCTCTGTTAAAACTCATTTCACTCATTTTACACTGTAACATATATTTGGTCAAATAAATAAATCTTATTATTATTATTTCATAATTTTTGCGGTACAGAATAGTTCAAAGGTCATAAAAACACGTCATATTTTATAATGTATCATAAAGTAATTGTTTTAAAGGTTGGGAGATAATCATACACCAACAATTACTGTAAAGCCAATTAAACAAAGAACTTCAAATAATTTCGCCTAAATTACAGACGTTCTCACAAATGAAAATTATAAAGTAAATAACGCCTTAATTCATTCTCTCGACTTTAGAATTAAGTTAGTATTATGCTAAACTGAATCAAAAGTATCTAAAGTACATTAACTTTAACCTTCATATATTTAATTCTCATTGTAACATGTTTTAAACAAGTGCTACAAAACTTTTACATTGTTAAATAAGTTTCAAACTTATTTATTCCAACTTATAGTTTTTAAAGCAAGAATTTTAAACTTGGTAACATAATGTTATAAAGTTAGCAACACTGCTCCACTGACATTTCCTGACCAAACTATGAGTATAAATTCAAATATTTAAAGAGCGTTTGAAAAAACTGTTAACTAGGTTATAAAACTTATAACGGGAGAAGTTTGTGAGAAAACGGAATAAAAAGAAAAATACTGAAATAGTTAAAGCAAGTGACTTTATATGAAGATAATATTATACATAAAACATTAGTCATTAAGTACATGCATCGACGTACTATACGCATAGACTGCTACTATCGCTAGGTTCCCCTTGTGCCAAGCGAGAGCAGTTTTTAGTCTGATCCTAGTACATTTCGTTTTTCATATAAGTTAATTTTCGCGCAACGAGAATTTTATAAAAGAAAATATCGATGGTTTTGACATTGTTAGGATAATATTAGTGTTTTAGATAGATTTTTTAAAACGGCAAGCCCCATCTTCATATATAATTCACGACAACACTTGTTCACACTAGTGCTTACGGTTTAAACTCTGATAGGCTCACTCTATAGGTTCAAATGCAACCTCGTTGAGTACATGGATTAATTATTGTCAATACCATCTTCCGCCTCTTTAGAGTGGGTAAGTTTCGTTAGAGCATTATTTAAACCTTTTAAATTTGCATACCTTTTCGACATTACTGTTAGCAATAGTGTCTACATTTAAAATCAGTTACTGTAAAATCAACAATTCTGTGCATCCAAATTTTTCCAAAAAGAAAACGGCTAAAAAACATTCCTAATTTTAAATTTCGAACCCATCATCCGCCATTACAATCGAAATTCAAATCAGTTTAAAGATTCCACGGAACTTTAAAAGTGCGGGGAAATGTAATTTAAGGTCTCAGAAAAAAGGAAGATTTAGAACCCTTTAGTTAATTAAAAGCGGCTGCGTTTTGCGGTCCATTTACAGCGAACGAGATACTGCTAAAGCGGTTTAGAGAGTGGTCTTTGTTATAAGCGAGAGTGTATATTTATCGACATTATCTTTATTTAAATTCAACTTTTATGCGGTGAAGTACCTATATTTTGTTAAAAAAAATGACGTACTTATATAGAACTTAGTTAATAAGAGTACTTAATAAAAAAAAATATCAATGTTCAAACTTAACGTTCTTTAGAGTAGGGCACAATAAGTTAAGATGTAGTTCAGGCTTTTCAAAAACAGCTTCTATGGCTCAAAAAACACGATTCAAATTTCAGTGACGTCAAACTTAGATTTATCACCTAATTTACCTTTATCCTCTAGTTTACACCACAGCCCACCTGACCGGACAGTTCACAACTAAGTTCGCGAACTTTTCCAAGTCTTACCTGAAATAAACAAAGAATGTTAATTCAATTACACTTCAGACGTTCTCTCTGAATCGTGGACAGCTTTGGCCTAGTTATACAATGTTTATTTGGGACCAAACTCAATTACAAGAGAAACTAAAAGATGTAAAAGGTCATTAGGGTAGTGGTCAGTGCTTGTGTTGCGAGAATATTGTTCAAAGACCGAAATTGTAAGTGGCTGTGTGATAACTATACATTTTTAGAATAGTACAAATAAATTTTATTGGAACTTAATTGATATAATCTAAAATATAAGGTAAGTGAGGGTACTATTCATTGTAATGTTGAATTTAATATAACATTTTTGCAGTGGACCTTACATGAAGAATTTAATAAAGAGTTGTTAAGCGATATCCATAGGCATACTTCAAGCATATAGGTCCAACTCGTAGATGTTTATGTCCTGACAATATCCCGTTTTCTGCCCAACGTAATATCGGCGGCCTATTGAACTGACTATAAAGGTTCCCGTATAGATTAAATTTAACTGTGAGGACCCCCTTAATGTCCCGTATACGAAGAAACTGGGAGATAACCCTTTCTTCCTTTTTTGGGATCACATAAAACCCTATGATGGCCGATAACTGAGCCTATCGATAAAACATTCCAAATAGGTTGCACACGATTAATTTAGACGGAAACCTTAAGGATCACTTTTATGACGTCATATACTTTAAAGGAAACGGCCTTTGGAACCAGAGGCTTTAAAAAGCTCAACAAATATTGTTGTAGGTATATAGAAAACTATATCCGTTCTGGGAAGGTAAGCAGCTAAGAAAAATGAAAGATAATTCTATTAGACTCAACAGCCATCCTAAGGATCCTTGGTCTAAGTAAATAATAACATGAAACAGACCAATAAAGTTAACGTTCCCAATTTGTCACTTTAAACGGCTGAGCGGTATTTCGGCCTTCACCGCGGCCGATTAACGGGCCGACTGCCGAAAAAGCTGGCACTAAGCCTCGAATTGCTCGGCCTAACGAACTCGGCCCGAGTCAGAAGCAGTTACGTTGGATGTTATTACCAATACCCACGACGACATGATACAATTTTGGAGTTGAAAGCTAATGAAATGATCGGTTACACTGGTTCCGTCATGTGTGGAACACAGTGGAACATTTTTTGAAGTACGAAAGTGATATGGCAATCTAGTATGCGTTTTATTGATTTATCTCTAATTTCTTCTCAAAATTACAAAAAAAAGAGATCATTGGTTACAAAATTACCATGAAATAACCATCATTATTAGACTCGGAAAGATACAGAAAACAATAAAAAACCACTACAGGTTAACTAGTGGGTTCAAAAATTATTGGATAATTAAAAGAAAAAGAAACTAAAGAGCCGCTTTAAAACTATCCTGAAGTAATTATTAAACTAAGAAGCTTACTTAGCAAACAATAAAAAGCTACACCAGCAGTTAAATAGTCGGTTCAGAAATAAGTACTTAAAAATAAAATACCACTGGAAGCCACCCTTTATTACAAAAGTTTCGAGCAAGAAAATTCACTCAAATAGACAGCCCGCCTGGTTGTTAAATTGCATGTCTTTTAAAATTCTAGCGGCGTCGGCATCTATTAGCGTCAATGTCTCACGAAGTCCGTTGCAAAGAGTTTTATTTAAAAATAAATAAATCGATACCAATTGGCAGCTAGTATCTAGGTTGAATAAAATGACCTGTTCTTTTCAGTTTGACATTTTCATTTTTAAACTGAAAATGTTCTAGTAGTCAGAGAAGATGAAATCATACCAGAAGACACAGATTGATATTAAGTTCTCCCAAAATAATAGTCCAAAAACGATCAAAAGAAATTCAGGTAATAACCTTAAACTTACGACAATCGCAAACACCTACCGTACTCAAGTTTTCATTACAGCTGTACCATTACCCGTCTCATAAGAAATTCTATTGACCCCAGTCAGACAAAATTCTAGACGTGGCGCGCAAGGCTCCTCATATAAATTCCTCAGGAGGGCATTCCATACGCGTGTCGGAGCGCCAAGTACGTAAGAAACGGCGATGGATGTTTATCTGGGGTTCTCAAGGGCGATAGTCAACTGCTTTGGATGGGGAAAGGTGTTCTGGCGATGTTTCTTAAAAGGTCAGGCATGTGGGATCTGAATATTGAAGGTGTATGAAGTGAACACGTGCCTATCTGACTTGAGGATAACATGTGACGTTTCCTGTTAGGATTAAATTGTAGCTAGAAATATAATCAGAGGGATATATGGTTGAGATTTTCTCATCTCGTTTCTTTTTCTGTCCACGCTTTGTAGTTTTTAATCAAAATATATATGTAGTATTTAATATATTTTTCGAACAGGATCAGAATCTAATCATTTCTTTCCCTTGTAGTGTCAAAAGGTTCTTCTCTTAATCAAAAAGTACAAGTAGAATTTAATGTTTTTAACGCTTGTATGTTAAAGGGCTAAAAATTAGTAAAAATACCTCTTCTGCTAAAAAGAGGTATACCTACAATGTAATCTAGTACTAAATACCTTCAACAGTATATTAGCCTGCGGACTGTAAGACAAAAGGTCCCAAAGAGTTATTGCTTTAGTTGCTACACTAAGCACACTAATAAATAGTTTTGAGTAGTTTGATGAAGACGAAATCAAACAGTATTTATTGAGAGCTTCGAGCCATATTACATCGTTTCACCCAATATGGTTTGAACTTTCGGGACTTTTCAATTTACCTAGTTTTCAACCAACTTCAAATAACCTATTCTCGATTCGTCATTTTCGATGGAAATGAGATCCTGTAATTTCGTTTTCTTTAACTGTAGTCTTTTTCTAACATCGGTGTGCAATCAATTTTACTTAGCTTCCTATTTTACACCACGCTGTGATCTTGTTGCTCAGATAAATAGACAAACAATACTGTATTCTAAGTAAACTATGTGAATGAACTGTATATGTACAAAAATAACTGAAAAAAGGGTTCAGATGCCTTTTCGTCGTACTAAATTCGCATTCCATATCGATCGTACCAAATCGAGGTGAGTATTAAATCTTTATCGATACACGGAAAGTTCTCGACACCACTCGAAGCATTACTTAAGCTTTCTGAAGGACACGATATTAAGCGAAGAGCTAGTACTTGTACGTCAAAGGAAAAGCTAACCAAAATCTGAATATGTTTGTACACGTTGCCGGCTTCCAAGTACCGTACCAATTACGGTACTTGTGGCCTTATGTGGGAGTACTTTAGTTTGGATACAGAATCTGAACTTTCTATCCTTTTTAGTGGAAACTTGTGAATTATATTTGAATTACTGATTTCGTCGATGTTTGTCAGCTTTCTCATGTGTATATTTCTAGAAAAGGCATTAAAATATTTTTGATTAAGTATTTTAAGTCACTCTTCTTTCAGCATCATCTCCCTGTCCTGTTCCCATCGGGGTCGGCGCAATGCATATTGAGCTTTAATACATCTCTACAACTTTTCATCCCAGAACTCACTCCTTTCTTTCTAATATCATCTGTCACAAAATCCATCCATCTCTTTTTCGGTCTTCCTCTGCATGTATGTATGTACCCGTTCACAGTCATACAAATAATTAAAGTAGTTAGATAGTTGTATATTATAGAAGGAACTTCCCCAACACACGTTAAACAGATTTGGTATTACCTCACGTAAAGCTCACTCAAGTTCATCCATACACATCTTACATGTGTTCTGTATGTACATACGCCTTATTCCCGCGATTCCGTTCCATTCACATGCAAATCCTGGCGCTGCGAGTCCCATTAGCTTCGTAAGCCATTCGAACAGAATAGGGCTGATACGGAACACATTCTACTGTACGTTGTATAGGGAACGTTCGATGAAAAACTCGACGAGTATACAAATGTTTGGATTGAAATCGTACATACATACCTATCATCACGCCTGTATCCCCGAAGGGTTAGGCAGAGATGTACCAATGTACACCCACAGTTCGCCGATATGTTTAGATCCCATGTAATAGGGGGCGAGCCTATTGCCACTCACCGGGCACATATCCAAACTCCGACCTGCTACTGAGAATTTCATAGAAAAACCCAATAATACCTTGGTCGACTCGGGAATCGAACCCAAGACCTCCAGCGTAGCAGCCGCACTTAGCACCACTAGGCCAACGAGGCAGTCTTTTTTGAAATTGAAACCGTGATCGATATTTTTGTTGGAACAATTGCTCTGTATGGGACAAAATAAATGTTTTTCTTTTTCTACAAATATGTGTTTATGCAGGGGACAAGTTACTGTATGGTGTTTTCCTTATTTGGGTTATTGAGTAAGGGAATAGAGTTAGGACGAGATAATGTCGCTGTAGAATGACAATATTGTCATCCATGTTTGTTTTTTTAGGTTGTTTGTGTTATCCCTTTTTCTTTTGTTTCCCTTGTACTACAAAAAAGATAAAAAATTCCTGACGGTGAAGCTGACGAATAAAAGTATGTTTTTTTATAAGTTAGTTGTCACACATGATCAATAAATCATTCTTTTTCTCCTATTAGCAAACATCCGCTGAAAAAAACATATCTTGGTGAAAAAAATAAATCTAGCATATCATAATCCAGTACGTAGGACATAGGATTATGTGATACGAAGTCTTTTACAACGATCAATTAAAGAATTAGTCAATACTATAGGTCATGACAAAACCCAAAAATTGCTTAAACTAAAAGAAAAAACATCAGCCCTACTTCAGGCCGCTTAATGCACTGCTTATTTCTGTGAATACAGGCAACTTGAAAGGGTGTATTAGCATACGTTTTACCTTCATTCTACATTAATTGTACCTGCTAACTGCAATTTGAGGCCTGAAATATCTAGAGCAATTTTTGGGGTTCAATTTTAAAGCACTTTTAAGTGTATAGTATGATTTACTTAAACCAGATTTTTATTTAAAAAAGATATATAATTACGTATTTTATATTGTTTTTATATTCCGCATATAATTGGGACTAATTTGTAAAGAGATATTTGATAGACATGGAACTCCGAGATATATTAAATAAGCAAAAATGTCGGGTAAGTTGCAAATCAGGAACGGGTAGACCTACTTTCATGACCTTTGATTCGTTGGATTCGTCTACGAGTCTAAAAACAGAATAACTATAAAGAAATCGGGAACAAAACCTAGGTATTCACGCGGGTGAAACCGCAGGGCACAGCTAGTTATATTAAAAAGTTTACCGATATATGTACGGTTGATTGTACGAAAAGAGAAAATAAATATTGTATATTTTCCTTTAACAATATAGCCCTTTTATTTACATGACCACTGAGAGGGGTAATAAATATTATAGGGGAAATAAATAATATATTAGTACCTATGGCGTTCATGACAGTTTTTGGGTAAACCCCAGTCGAGCTGGATTAGCGGATCTAAAAATAGGTAACACGAAATAAGTGATTACGTTGACGTTTGTTTTGGAGGTTATTTATAAATATTAAGTTGAATTGGGGTTTCATTAAAGTTGGTGGTAATGGAAGGTTTTTTTTGTAGTCAGATTTATTTTACTAGGTAATGTTCATTCATGGCGTAATTAAAGAATTTCTTTTTTTACATTACCCTGACCAAAGTGTCCTGTCTGAAATACATACAATATTGTCAAATGTTCCCGGTATTTTTATAAAATCTCACATGTTAAACGATACCTACACTATTACAATATTTGAAAATTTTATCTATATTAAACAAACCAGTTATAAAATCCGATCTAACAATACACATCTGTCTTTCCAACAAAATCTGGTCGCGAAATCCTCTGACAAAGCTACGCCCGACCCTAGCCACAAAACATTCGACCACACATCTCAGGCCACTGCTCACGCCACACCCGGGCCTGACAGCTTTATAGGCCTGGCCGTAGAGGAAAAAGAAGTAAAACAGTAGAGTACCGTATAGTGCAGAAGCCGCGTATAGCCAGGGCCGAGCGTAAGCAACTTTTTGGCCGAATGTACTACAGTCGTTTACTGATTTAAGTGATTGTTCCGTAAAACATTTTCTTGTATTTATTATACGAACAATCAGTAAAATAATAATCAACATAATTTAATGAACTTCTTGCCACTCTGTATGCGGGTGATAAAAGTCGACTAGAATAATTTAAAAAGCCGCGTTTGTTCACCAGTTCCAAGGTGAACAAATTACACAAAAAAGTCAACTCATTTCATCCATGTGATATCACCTGGGTGAAATGAGGAGACACAAAAGTCTAGGCACTTCGTTCACCTGGGTGATATCACCCACGGGAACAAAGTGAAATATACCTATTAGGTTTTGAGATAGTTTTATAACACGACGCGATCTGTTTTGAATCTATTTTTACGACTTAATTAGTTCATACCAGAGCTTACTGTTCATACTCTGTAGTGTCTTATCTATCCTCTAAGGGCCTCACCTTCACAGGTACAAGATTTGCGTACAGACCCTTTACGAACTTACTTATAATATAACAATAAGAGAAACCGAATTCTTGTGGTCTATGTGATTTACTGTATGAGGTTCTGTTTGTAGGAATGTAGAGAATGATACATAACAACGTACTTATTAAATAAAACGTTTGGTCTTATATTTTTTTTCCCGCAATACAATAAAATACTATTCGGTGCATATCGGTAATCGCAGATAAGACTAGTCTATGCCTTTTTTTCAGGTTCTAATCTTAAAAACTTAGTTTCATTAAAAGCGACTTGGTTATAAAAACTTAACAGATATTCAGTTACTTTTGAATTTAAAGTACAATTTCTTAAACGTTTTCCGATTTTTGACAATTATAAAGTTACCATTATCTTTTCATTACACATATTTAGAAAGCACACACAATCACATACTCGTTATAAAGAAAGTGTTACCTCGTTACATGGGAAAATGGTTTCATATATTTTTTTTCTATTCGAATGAGCCTTTGTTTCCTCACGTGAATCTTTTATAACCGAGCGCCTGGTTTCTGGTGCTGTCTTTATATTATACTAGTTTTCGCAAGCGACTCCGTACCCTTGGATGTTGGTTATCGCGGCAAAAAGAAGCAGCAGTAGACTAGAGACTACTAGAGAGTACTTTTTAGGGATCTAAGCTTGTCAAATACTAAGTTTTATTTAAAACGGATCATTATTCTACCTCTGAGAGTGTAACAGACACAGAGTTACTTTTGTCATAATAATATCAGTATGAATCTCGCAGGCAACTTTATCTGTTCTTGCTACAAGCTTAACTGTTTGTATAGAAAAACTGATTTGAAATACATCTACAAAAATGTTGTACCAGCTATGATTCGTCTTCTACAGAAAGAATGCATCATTCCATGCACGCGGTTGCAGGTGCTCTGCACTAGCCACCTGACCTATATCACAAAGTGTGCGATCATACTGCGCCATAAGTTATGCTCAAACTTACATAAATACCTACTAAGTTTTTTGCAATTTTTGACAAAAAGGAATATTATTATAGCTAAAAATATACCCTCTATCCGCGTAGCTGAATACTGTTCCGGGAAATCTAGTATTGCCATTGATCGTCACGTCATCATAGTTATAAAAAAAAGATTTTCAGTTGATGGCAAAATCACTTAAAATGGCAATAAAAACAACAAGTAACAAATTGCCTAACTGTGAATTATTTAAAATATTTTTCAACGACCTTTTTCGTAAGCTTACCAACTAATTTTGTGTATTAAAATTATAATAAAAATGACAAGAACAGGTATATTTTATAAGAGAAATAAAGGTCAACATTTTTTCATAGTAGGTGTAGTAGGTATTGACGCGTGGACCACCTACACCAAAAAATAAGACATTTTTATACAAAAAGCCTGTAAAATTCAAATTGATTCGTTCAATGAAAATGGGCGAATTTATTATACACCTACTCATATATTTTATTACATCGTTCTACCAATTTTCATCGAGTTTAGCGACGGAAAAGGTTGTAAATCGAGTTTGAATATTACTTTCAAAGTGTAGTCTTATACAAATAGCATTTTTTTCTTGATTTACATATTAATACTGCCACTTTATGCCTTCTTATAAAGCACATAAGATTTAAGAACTTTTAAGTCAAATATTCTTAAACGAAACGTATACAAAAATATACGTAACTTAGCCTAGATACGTTATTAAAAGTCAGTCCGTCGTTGAAATAGACAACGACAGTTTGAGACAACAGCTACTTAAAATGAACTGAAGATTGATGTTCATACTTAAGATTTTTAATACACAATTAAATCTAATATAAGAACAAACTCTAACTATACCAAAATTAAAACTTACATAAATAAAAACTAAACGGCGTCAAAGAATTCATCGTCATCCTTGTCAAAGATTTTTAAAAATAATATCTCAGAAAGATATTGCACGCTTAAATTACGTTTATTGCTATTCAACAATACCTCTATAAATCTAACCAAACAAAGAAAATACTAAAATAAATGAAGATCACTGCAAAGCACACTCATTTATTCAAAACAGTAAGAAGTGCGCTTTCTAAGACCGAAAACGTGACAATTTTCTTTTGATAGCAAATAAGAAGGATCGGGGAATATCATTATAATATTTATGAGTGTATCCAAAGTAAATACTTTATTTCGCCGCTATTGTGCTTTTGTTCCGAGTTGGGTTACTTCCTCCGGCGCTTTGTAAGTTTCCAATTTGCTACCAAGATTAAGAAGTATTATTTTAGTTCTTAGTGTTTTTTCGTGTTTTGTGGAAAGGGAATTAATGTTTTGTGTTATAGTAGTTGAATGGGATTTAGGTTAATTTAATTAGACGATTATTTTTAGTTTATCAACAATTTTCATCTTATACATCAAAGTGGTAGTACACTAAACTAATATTCAAAATTATACAAAAAAAAAACTAAAGATTAGACACTACACAAAAGAAAAAATATTAAAACCAATATTTTTGAGTTTTCATACAATGTATTAGAAACAATATTATAGATATTCAATGATGCATTCGATACTGTCGCAAATTGCCGCAAATTCTATCACAAAAACATTTGCCTGCCGCAGGCATTACCCAAGTCTGCGTTGTACGGTCGGCAACAAGCCCATAGTCACCAAGAACCAGAAAAAGCAACCTCACTGCATTGACATAACGTCGATATGAATGCCAAAGTGTAAACACAAATATGTGATCAACTGTACCTGTGATATTATTTCTTAACGCGCCCACGCGAAAAAACTAGTGGGAGTAAACATTTACAAGAAAATTCAATAACAACTTCTTTACGAAAGTTCAAACATTTTATTGAACAATCACGTAAAAGAAAACCTAACATTTTAATTTCTGCCGCAAATACATGACACTACAATTTATCTTCTAAAACAGAAAAAACAACAAAAGTTTTTTGATAAGTTAGTTAACCGTTTAATTTACAAAATACAGAGAAATTCGGGGTTCTATAGAAAAACCGGCCAAGTGGATTAAGGGTTCCGTACCACCATCAGAAAGAAGTTTTCAATGATTTTAGTATAAGTTGTGATAGACGCCATAGTAACAAGTATTTTGTATAAATTTCGGCTGTCTAACTTTTACGGTTTGATCTGTAGATGCCTTTGACAGACAGACAGACATCGTAAGCTTATTAATAGGGTCCCGTTGGTAACCTTTAGGTACGGATCCCAAAAAAGCCTGTTCGTAGTTCGTAATTACAAAGAACTAATCACATAACCCAATAGAAAAAACTTCGAGCTGGCATCCTTCCGAATTAGAGAAAGGAATTCTTTTGGGGACAAAGTTTTACGTGACTGTAATAAGGCTGGCCGGGTCAGAATGTTTCCGTTCTGTCAGCACTTATGTGTAGGTTTCTTACTTAGACTTATATCTTATGTAATGTAATTGTTTAAGTGTTAGAGCTAAGCAGTATTAAAGTAAGCTCAGTTTAGATTACATTAGATTAGAATATTCTTTATTGTACACCATTAAAGTTACATATATGCAGTTTAGAGATTGCTTCTCAAGTGGTGTCATGTGGCTCGAGACAGGAATGTTTGGAGTCAGACGGGGGAGAATTTTGCCCAGCGGACACTTAATAGGTCATTTAAAAAGAAGCTTGGAGATAAATAAAATTAAATAATTTCAATTTTTTGTAGGCTACCTTTTAATTTCTTCAAATGTAAGGGGTCACTAATATTTCAAAAATCATGTATTTAAAATAGGATACTACGTAGCAATAACACATAAAGCATACTCTAAATTCTAAATAAAACATAGTTAATAGTAAATATAAGAGTAAAGTTATTAAATCACAAGACAAAAAAGAAATCTGTAACTAACAAATAGACATATTTCACCGGTAATCGATGACTCTCGACTTGGAATCGATTCCTGATGAATCGAGTCGGGACTCGGCATCGTTTACCGTAGCGATTGATTTATTGCCCGCCTTAGGCCAGTTTATATAGGCGCGAGTTTTTCAGTTATCACAGTACGTGACTTCGCTCGATGTAGATACTAGATAGTCGACGTATAAAATTATACGTTATTTTACGATGCAGATTGAGAATGTAAAGGTGCTCCCTCACCGGGTGCATTCGCGTGTAATGTAACGTTACAGATTTGAGCATTACATCAGTGAAGGATGAGAACCGAGCATTACAATGCGCACCTTGTAATGATACAATGCGCAATATCTTGATACAACTTGTAACATCAAAGTATTTTATGCTCAAAGTCGAATCTATATGTTATATTACACGCAAATACAACGAGCATTTGCGTGTAATGTAACATTTAAATGTGTATTATAAGTAACGTCGAATCTATAATGTTACAATACACGTGAATGCTCGCGGTGAGAGAGCACCTTAAAAATAAAGCTGTGAAAACAAACGAGGTGACATACGAGTTACATGACAATGATTTATACAACAAAGAAAATATTCGTTTTGTAATGTGCATAGTTCTTTTTAGATACTATGTTTCTTTGAATTTGCGTAAGATATTGTTCGGTAGAATCACGGAACAAAGTGTAGAGTTTCTTGACCGTCCTTCGCGATCAAAATAAACGATTTTTGAATGAACAATTACAGCCACAAATGAAGGCAATAAACAAGTGGCTAACGACTACAAATGGCATCGAAATGAAAATTCCAAACAATAAAAAGAGAATTGGAATATTAAATAAACATATTTTTCTATTGAAATCAATAATGGTTTAATTAAAGCCGAATAAGGAGCGCTTAGGCCTTCGATAAATAAATTGTCAAATTGAATCCCCACTTGGGAATTATCGATAAATTTAGGCTCGAAGGATGTTCAGCCACTTAAAACGTCATCGCTAATGACGTAATTTAATGATCCGATGCTATCGACAGTTTGAATGGAGGGACAAAATTATCGTTCAATGGAATTTAATTTAGAAAGTTTACGGTTTTAGCTTTCCACTTCACTTAGCACCGATTTTACTTGGTGTGAAAATCGGTTTCGTTTGAATGGACCATTTTTGATACGTGTACTTTCTGAAAAATATGTAGAGTGCTTTGTGGATATAAAGTTTCCGACAGATATTTTAAAGTTACTGACTCGACCCTATAACAATATTTCGAATTCAATTTTTATAGACGTCATATTGAATTTCCATTTAAATAGAAAATTCAGAATGTATTCTGAGAATAGGATTATATAGATTGTAGTGTATTGTAAAGATTTAGTTATGCCATAAATAATGGAGATCTGTTGCTGTCAGTCAAAATATGAAAGGTTAGATCACTCTTCAACTGTGTTGTACAAGTAATGTCGTTATCGCAATATCGTTATTGTAGTATATTGCGGTTTCCTTCTTTCCCTTTATTCCTAAATCATGTCGAGGTCAACGACCCGCCTAAGTCCATTCAGCCGAAAACTAGTGTTTTTTCATAGAACTCATCTTCTACCTAGCCTTTTCAAAAGCTCAAGGCATGCCAATCAGGACCAAAAAAGGACCAAAACCAACGTGAATCAAAGTAGAACCTACATGACCTTTTCATAATTCTTCGATGTCTTGTATAACTTGGTAGGTAGGTATACAAAATATATTTATAAGTAGGTACAACAATAAACCCCTATGACGAGCAAGGCTTTAATTTGCGAAACTTCAAACTCGAGCGAGTTTCTTCTCGCGGATAATGTTTGTAGAGAATTATTCTACAGCTTTATTCTTCGGTTTGTGTAATTAATCTCGGGATTTTCCGTATTTTCTTAAGCTTTATATTAATATACGTTCTTAAAGAGATATTTATAGAATTTTCTTACATGTGTCAGCTGAGTCAATTCGCTTTGCAAATGTGAAACAATGATTGAAAAGTAGTACCTCGTAGTAGTACCTAAATATTATTAAAAATTATGCTTAAGTTTACAATTTCGTTTATAATTTATATCACCAATTTTTTAATCTGAAAACAATACGAAAGATTTTGGATAAGATTTGTTCAGAGTATTTAACTCAAACAGCGAATCAGTAGATTTACCGTTAAATAAATTCTTGGAAACAGCTTAAAGCCGTCAGTGAGAACAGCTCTTATATGCATTACAGCAAAGGAATAGTAGCTTTATCTATTGGGGAATTCTCGGTATCACCTCAAAGCTTCTATGTTAGTTATTACACAGCACCCTGTATATCTGCTGAACCAAATAGAGCTATGTAACAGGAATTAATTGTAACCTTAATATACCAGAAACAAGAAACACAAGCTGGCACACAGCACATTCTGAGAACATCCTACTTATATTATCATAAATGAAAATGTTTGGATGGATGTATGTATGTTCGTTCGTTGATCACGCATAAACTACTTGACGGATTTGAAAAAAACTCGTCATAGGAATAGTTTATGATCTAGATTAACACATAGGATACTTTTTATAGCAAAAAGGCCATGACAATTAGATGGATGGACGTTTATTACTTCATTACTCAAAAACGACTTCACTACTTTAGACGAAACTTGTCACATAAATAGTTTATGATCTGAATTAACACATTTAATACTTCCTTTCACAAAACGTGTAAAACCGCGGGGCACAGCTAGTATTTATACTCTAAGTTACTACCAGCGTTGGGGAAAAGTTCGAGAAGTTTCGATCCTTCCTAATTCCCTCCACTATCTAATGCCGACCTAATGACTTACTTGACACACGATTCGTTTGCTTGTCGAGAACGCTCAAGCATTACTTCGGCACTTCGTTTTATTGAATTTTCTTCCGAAATATCAAAAAGTTTGAGAAAAGTTTTTTTAGCGTTTTTGGTTGTCAGAAGTTTTTAACGGTACACTTGTGTCATGATTTTTAAAATATATTTCTATAATTTTTATTAAAATAATAATATGCTTTGATTTTTAAATACGTTTTTAAAATAAAATATGTTTTATTGGAATGTTTATTGATTTGGTTATCGACATCCTGCCGCCACACTCACGCCACTGGTGTCACGTGGCGTGGTGTGGAAGCTAGGATTTTCTGACGCGGGAAGAAGACATTTTCAATTTTAAAACGACAAGATAACGAATTGTTGAGCTGAAGAATAAGTACAGATAGAATAAGTGCTGTTAAGTTACAAGTAACATACGCATCAAGTGATTTGTTAATATATTAAATACTAAATTGAAGTGAGTTGCTGTTTTATTTCACTTGCCGCTAAATAAATTGGTCATCGAACAAGCTTTTACAAATACATAAAATAATGTAGATTCTGAATGGCACTGTTCCCTTGAATTCGTTTCAAGAACCTATTATTATATCTTTTATATTGTGTTACTACTGAATTTCCTTACAATTTTTTAATTGTTAGCAACTATGAGAAAATTTTACGTGCTATAATATAACTGTTTTGGTTACGAAATTAGGACTAAGCTAGATTCTATACTATTGGCGACCAAAAAGCAATATATCTTCTATTAAATATAAAGACATTGGCAATATTAAAAAACATCTATTAAATATAAAGAAATTGAAAATACTGTGCTTACCTTTAATTTAGATACATGCAGTGCTATTGTATTAGTAAACCACGAGTATCTTTTTGTGTGTATTTAGTTGATTTGCCTTAATAAAAAAAAATAGCATAACTAGCTAAAGGAAAATATAACTATTTTAGAAAGTACGTTTGGCCTATTTAGGGTATTCTTTCCTTTAATGACTCGACGGAATCTCCGACATTTAAGCAGTCATTTGTTTTATGCCTTAACTTCGAGAGTCACTCGTTGACATGTATTTATTGCCGCCGATCCAATAACTTCAACTTTTCCTCTACACGTTACATTACGAGAGCAACTTTATATGGTAGAGTTCCAACTATGGTTTACGATTTCTTGGAAGTTGAATTTATTTACTTTAAATGAGTATTGATTTTATAGTCCTTTGTTCACTGTTTTTGTAGTAAATGGGGTCATCACTCTCTCTGTCTATTCAAAAGTCTTTCATTGTTATATTATGTCTACTTAACATAATCTCTTTTGACCTAGGACATCTAGGTCATCAATAACATTTAAACTTAATACGATACTCTAGACTTATATAAGGCCTTTGCAAAGAAGTGGAAAAATATAGGCTAAACCGGATACTCACAAAACCTTTTTTTTTTTAAATAATCTTTAGATTCTGATTTAGTCAGTTATGCTGCACAGAAATCGCGAAAAACAGAGGTTCGAAAAAATAAAGATAAGGCTTTTTCCCAGCAGCATCTAACGCAGCCTAACAAAACATAATTCTATGATTGGTTTTTATTACTCTCATACATATTTAACATGTCAGAACGCATTAACCCAATACAATAAAATAAAACATTACTTAAACAACATTTCGCGAACCATCCAAACCTCATCATAAAATTTCGTGAAGGTATTAACACATACGTCTGTATTGAGACGTCTGCCCGCGTCGCTGCGGGCGCCTGATTTATTGCTACAGCCTGTTCGTGATCGACACCTATTTATGTTGCCTTTTATTAGAGGCTGTTGTGTTCGGGCGACGGTTTTAGGTAGCTCTTAAGTTTGGTAAATAGTTTTATGTTTGGGAATAAAAAAATCTAACAAAATTTTATAATTAGGTAGCTGCCCGCTCCGGCTTCGTAAAGGTTTTGTGGCATTTTTAAAACATACGAAACAATTCAGATCAGATATTCAATAATTTTAAATTGCAAAGAAACCTACGAAGAATATTTATTATGGAAACTTAATAATAATTGTTTAGCAAAACAATTGCGGTTTCGTAGCATGTAGCAGTACTTGGCGTAGCCAGCTGCTACGAGCTCGTAGATGCCTCTACAGGCCGCGTAGCGTAGCGCTACGAAATTACTTCATAAAATTACTCTGTAGTACAAATAAAGCCTTCATATAACAAATCACTACGCATCTAGGTTTTAACAGTTTGACCGCTTTTAAGGTCATTAAGTTTTACTTGCCCTACATTGTTCGAGATAGCTAATGACTTTATAATGTACAGCCACTTGAAAACAAGTCAGGAGATAGCACAGCGAAAACGGAGATATGTCTTGTAGTTTCCTAACTGTAATTACTAATAAATGGTGTAGACTTAGCGTAGCACACTTGTAAGGATTTATTTTGTAGTGAGTTGCATTTTATGGTATGACACGTTAAAAGTAGGAGTTATTGAACTGACGCTTGTTTCCAGTAGGTATACTTAAATGGTTAGGGAAGTATGTTTTATACAAATCATGTTTCTCATGCTAATAAATTAGACACCTTTGTTTTATCGCAAACCGTTACTTTTACTATCGAAGTTACAACACATTCCACAAACATAAGCTTAAATATAAAAATATCATAAAAAAAACACGTAAAATAAATGAATTTCCACATAAATTCAGACATCCTGTCAATCCCCACAAAGGCTTTTAATAATAAAAACAACACCCTTTATGTTTTGGTTCGGCCGCGGGGAATAACAGCACGCTCGCAAAGAACTCTATGTAATTAATAAAAATACTGCATGCAATGCATTATTATATTAAGCTGGAAACATACTAGAAATTTGTTAAAAGAGTACAATTTTTTGTACATTGTTTTGGTGGTGTCTAATATTGTGTATGTAAAAAGTTGACGTGATATTTTTATTGCTTTATATGACGGATGTCTTCTTTTAATTGTAATTGCAAACTTAACTTTACAACCCATATAAAAATCTGCAGGAATATAAGCTTTTAAGTCACAAACACAAAGCCAGTAATTTTCTAGCGCCGAAACTACTTTACTACAAAACCGAAACTAACTTTTCTATCATATTCACAATCTTGAGCTTACAACTTAATTATATAAACATAGGAAAACTTCCCACAGCCTCGCAAATAATTAATACTCAAAAACTTGGCAGCCACAAATTCATAACCTTTATAATAATAATATTCCGGGACATCTCACACACGGTTATCTGATCCCAAGCTAAGCAGAGCTTGTGTTATGGTAACCAGACAACTGATAAACATACTTGTAAATTTCTAAATACATACATATAATAGATAAATTACACCCAGACCAGAACAAATGATCGTGCTCATCACACAAACATTTGTCCTGAGTGGGAATCGAACCCACGACCTCCGGTATAGCAGTCAGGGTCACTAACCACTAGACCAACAGGCCCGTCATTTCGAAACTCAACTTCTAAGACTAATTATGTAACGGGAAACTTTTGACAGACCGGTCCGGTTGGCCCCGGCCGGCGATCCGGTTTTACTCCGGTTGGCCCCGGTCGTAATCCCAAATATTTAAGGGATCCAGGGAGGCGGTCCGAAATAATTATCCCTTTTGTAACTTGTATTTTGTTTTAATATCAGTTTAAAAAAGGGTAACGAATATAAAGTGTTATTGATATTTTGTGACCGTCATTATACCAAGTTGGGGAAGTGTCCCGTTTTTATAAAGAATGCTTCGTTTTTGCTGCTCCAGAACTTTTATTGTTTTAATATTTTGCCGCAGTGGACATACCATGGAACCATTTTTAAGCGTACTTAAAATACACAAAAGACATTTGGGTAAACACATAGATTGAGTATGATATTATTTAAGTCATTAAATTAAGATAGCGAAAATCAAATATAGTGTATATTATATTACTTTAAGTTGACACGTTTTCAAAGAAGAAAAGCATGATTTTTAACAAAAGAAGGAGTTTCTCTATCCCACGGTATATTTTTGGTTTTATGTTTCTTAATGTTGTCTATGTAATTTATTGCATATAGACTGCCTCGTTGGCCTAGTGGCACAAAGCGCGACTGCTACGCTAAAGGTCTTGGGTTCGATTCCCAAGTCGACCAAGGTGTTATTGGGTTTTCTATGACATTCTTAGTAGCAGGTCGGAGTTTGGATTTGTGCCCGGTTAGTGGCAATAGGCTCGCCCCCTATTACATGGGACCTGAACATATCGGCGAACTGTGTACAAACATTGGTACACCTCTGCCTAACCCTTCGGGGATAAAGGCGTGATGATAATTTTGTAATTTATTTGTTAAATACATCAATTGTTATTATCAATCAATACCCATTACACTTATTGTTCACATTCTTGTAGGTTAAGATAAGAAGTCCTCAACAAAAGGACAAGTATTTTAACACTTGAACATTCCTAAACAGATAACAGTGAAGCAAAGTGTCGCATTACACGCTTACCTAAAATACTATCATCCACTAGACAAGAAAGTCACAGGCTCAGTATATTTAATGTAAATACATACATAACTAAATAATACAGTGATATAATGCCTTATTTTCTAGCCAATAAGGTTGATTATTCAATGACACATAATTCGTGTTTGCATGCAAAATAAAAGGGTAACGAAATATTCAGGGCCTTTCGGTTTGTATAACAGATATACATAAGTGTGTGTAAGTGTAATATTACTTATTTTAACTAGATGGGCTTGTCATGTATGATTATAATCGATCAGGCCTGTATTTGTTTTATAGGTATATAGATTTCAAGGCGGCATGAGATTGCCTAGGCACAGGAGGTGAGGATTTGAACAATGCTTTGGAAGTGTCTTCTATAGGCACGTTTATATGCATTCGTACTGATATTATTTGTATTCCCGTGCATAACTCACATTCACAAGACACACTGATAATGTTTGAACATTTAATCGATTATTGAATTCACATAAATGTACAAACGACGATTCGTTTCGATGTGAATTTCATTGGAATCGAAACTGCAATTAAATTCATATAGGACCTTCTCTGAGGTACCCTATAGATGACGAAAAGTATTCTACAATTGATACATAGTCGCTGTTGATATCATACATACATATCATCACGCCTGTATCCCCGAAGGGGTAGGCAGAGGTGTACCAATGTACACCCACAATTCGCCGATATGTTTAGGTCCCATGTAATAGGGGGCGAGCCTATTGCCACTTACCGAGCACAAATCCAAACTCCGACCTGCTACTGAAAATTTCATAGAAAAACCCAATAGCAGATAGACGATGTATCGACAAAATTATAACAGACTGTAGATATCGAATAAAAAAAAAACAAATAAAAAAAACGACTAGAGAACCTCCTTCTTTTGCAGTCGGTTAGCAAGATTACCTCTCATAGTATCACTTAGCGAATCAGGATAATATTACCTTAGCTTAGATCCCGTCAAACGTTCATACAAGACTTTTCCATTACGGGATCAAGACTAACTTCGCGATTAAGTGCGAATGAATGTAACGTACGAATTGTATTAGTTTTATCAAAACGTTTATATTTAAGAGAAAAGTTGAAGAGAGAAGCAAAGAAAGTTTTTTCTTGAGCATATCGTTAAAGTTTTAATAATGTATTCAGATAGAGTATATGGCCGGAGTTGTTCTTTTATGCATTGTAATATTGAAATGTAGATCTTTACTCACACCTAACTTATCAACTACTATTGATTGACGAAGCTTTTAGTGTAGCTGAGCCAAAAGAATGCAAACCTAAAAACCTTTAAATTCATTATTAATTTAAACTGCTTACTACTCATTAATAACAAGTATGAAAAGAAAAATCTCAAAAAGGATTACAATACAGCCATCTTCGTTCATAGTAAAACTTTAATTAAACTTAACCAGCGCTAAGTAAAGCATTCTACAAACTACATTCCACCTTTTAAACCCTCTTTCAAAACAAAATCAAATAATGCTCGCCACATCGACAACGCTCGCATTCCGTAGCTACCTTCGTGAATATACAGAGTACGTTAGAAGATAGCAATCACAATTCAAAGGTATTTAGAGGGATTGACCAAGCATTGTTGAATGAAGACTTTTTGAGCTCACTGCAATCTCGCATACCAACGATCAGATCAACTTTATAGGGATGGGATAGTGTATATCAATGATCGATTCGATAATTTTAGACAGGTTCGTGCAGCGTGAGTTTTAAACAAGGCGTATGGAATAGGTTGCTATTTCAAGACAGATGTGATCAATGGCTATAACTTATCGCACTTAGCGTTATTATTATTATTTATCAGACCCATGATGGGTTAGTTGCAGAAACATTTACAAATTTTGTTTTATGTTTACGTTCATTGCTTATCGATTGTTTGTTTTAATACGACGTTAATTTGTACTGAATTAATTGGAATAGGATAAATTTAATTTTAATTAATATGATGACAAATTGATACCTAATTTGTGTGCATCATGAATGCACTGCTATTATGCCAATGATCCCGACAGTTGCGATACTGATGATTAGTTGCTAATTGCAGTCATTAATCAAACGCTGCGTATACGTAATGAGCTTGAACGTAATTAATTGCATTATAAATACAGTTAGGATAACTATTTAACAATTATTATACCGAGATGACCTATTATTAGCCCCGTGTTACACTCGTGTACCATGTAATTTTGTAAGAGTAGAACATAATTTAGGTTTTAGGTCTCGTACTCTTAGTAACTAAAAGTATGAAACATAAACATGTTCCGCAGCGAGATTAGAGGAAGATTTACTTGTGAAGTTTATAAAATAATTATTTTTTTTCGGGTTTTGGGAAATCTATTTTATTAATTTTATTCATAATTTAGATATAAAAAATCGATATCGATAAAACAAAATCGTTCACATCACTAGACCACAAAACAAATAATAGGAGGATGGGGTACACACTCCGAAGTTTTTGTTCAGGAGCGATTGGGAGCTTTAGTTCATTTCGTTCGTTCTTTAGGCGATCACTTGTCAAAGTTGTTCTAACCAATGTTCATTTGAGAGTGCTTTTACTTCGGAAGTAGGGCCACGGATTTGCAAACTGTTTTGGAAGAAAAAACACTGTTTTAATCAGATTTTTACGTTGAGTTTTCTTATGCTATTATGAATATGTATTGGGTTGAATCTACGTACCGAGGTGCTCAGTAGCTTAATATTTAAACACATTATATCTGGGTGAATTTCCCAAATGCCTTATTTTTTTGTCTTCGTTGAAATTAGTATTTGAAAAAAGGAATATAGTTGTGAATTATTTTTTTTAGTATTCAATAGGTAGTTATTGGGTTGTGGCAAAAATTTGATTTGCCTAGGACTATTACAAAGGTAGAAATAAAATACATAAACCTCTATTTTTTTGCAAATCGGTGCTGTCCCACTACTTTTTTTGCAAACAAAACAGCTTATACACTAATAAAAATAAATAAATTAGGGATATAACTTATTCTATTTCATAGAATATTAGTTTGTTAATTGATATATAGCATATTTTATTACATAATTAACGATTATTATTACTGAGAGGCACAAACGTACTTGTCCTGAAAAATATTCTCATATCGCTGGACAAAAGTAATTCAAACATAACTTTACATCGACGAATCGGACAGCATCCCCACCCCAATTGTATTTCCCTCGTTGGTGTGTGCTAGTGGGCAGTCAGGATAGAAGTGTGTTAAATCGCTGCATATGCCCACCAAAATTGTAAGAACGCCATTTCAGTGACTCCCGGACAATTATTTTATATAATCGGTGGTTGCATTTTTCTATTGTAATGAGTTGCTTTTTTATTGTTATTTGGTTCTAACAGAGGTAGTCAGTGAATTAGCTTCATTTTCTGTTATTGAATTTATCCTAGATATTATGCTTTTTTTATAATTTTCTAAAAAGTGTGTATTTTCTCATGTCGCTGTTCTCATATCGCTGTAATCGGTGGTCATTTTTACCACCGATGTGATAATTTACACCGAAATGATAAGAAAAAAATAATCGGTGTCATATATCTCATATCGGTGTTTTGATTCGTGATCAACGCACAGTTTTTTCACATCGGTGGATTGCTTTATCATATCGGTAGATCATTTTATCATCTCGGTGAGTCTTTATATCATATCGGTAGATCCCGTGTCATTTCGTTAAGTATACAAAGAAACAATGGCACATACAAACATACATACAGACACATACATATATACCTACATACAAACATTCGAACATACATACATACAAGGTAAGTTTACCTACATAGACTGCCAAAATCATTACCACGATACTACTGGATAGTAGAAGATGGATAAATAAATGTATCATTAAGGGAGATCTGTATTCGGTAATACGTCCATAGGCTGAGATGATGATGGTGAGGTGGATCAATTGAACGCAGTAAAAGTCTCTATGGCAAAAAAAAATAGTAAGAAAAATAGTAAGTACGTAACAATAAATAACAAAATAATTAATAGCTAAAAAGAAAACATAATAGTAGCTTAATTTTGTTTAAGAATGTCGAGGCCAAAACTAAAAGATGAGGAGAAAAACAGGTGGAATAGGTTGCTAGAAAGAATAAGCAAAGCTTAAATCAAAAGTGATTCTGTGTTAAGAGAGGAGGCATTTAAGAGAACGTTTAGTTATACTTACATATGAGATTTTTGTTTTTTTTTTTCATATTTAATTTAATAAAGACAATGATAATAAATATAATAATTATTTTTTTAATTTGAAGTACCTCTAGAAAACGTAAAAAATAGGTACATAATTTCGAAAATACATTTTTATTTTATATCTAAGAACTTAAGTTCTCTTTGGATGTGATCTACCCTAAGTTCAGATCTTTATTTCTAAGTCACCTTTAAGTACCTACTATTTCCTTTTCGATGTTCAAAGGTGAATGGATTATCATATCGCTGGATATGTACATCATTTCGGTGGATACACTTATCATATCGGTGTACAAAAAAAATAATCGGTGCCGGTTTTTCACATCGGTGGAAACCAAAATTCAAACTGAATTTTCTCCTCAGTCTTAAATGATACGTTGATGATATTAAATTTGGGGACATTTTGTATCCTAAAGATTACATAAAACCTGAAAAATCTACAAAAAAATAAAAATTGTAAAAGTTCACCGATATGATAAGAAAAATGGCATTTGTTGAAATTCACCCATCTATAAAAACAAAGATCAACATTTTCATGACGATGCCTAAACACTAATGATGACCTCCGTGGTCAAGTGGCGTACGCACCGGTTTTAAGGTATAGCTAGCTTTGAGGTCCCGGGTTCGATCCCCGGATGGGTCAATGTAGAAACCAACTTTTCTACAATTGCCTCAGGTCTGGGTGTATGTGAATTCCATAACACAAGTGCTGTAGCTACTTACTTTGGGTTCAGAGCAATGTATGTGATGTTGTCCGCATTTATTTATTTTATTTACAACTCAAAGTCACTGTTAACCCTCATCTTTGTTGTCAAACAAAAAAATAATTAATTCAACACTTTCTATGACCAATTGGGTTTACATACTGTTGTAAGACATGATCTTAAATTATATTTAAAACAGTATTAGTTGTCAAAAACTAAATCAGGTAGTAAATCCGTTATTTATGTAGGTATAACAGCTATAAAAAGTGTCATAACGATAAAATTGCAGGCGGTACACTAAAGCCTTGTAGGATTTACGATTGTATTGCAGATAAACTGTCTTTACAACCAGCAGCGTGTTACCAATTTTATACTCGATTTCAAACTTATTTTTGATATAGGACCAGTTCTATTAATATGATAAACATAGACTTGTAAAAAACGGGTTGTTAGCTGAAAATTAAAAGTAATAATAAATACCACGATAATTATACTTAGGGGTACACAACGGGGTAAACAGAGTTTCTACATTTCAGTTTATCACATCGGTCTTTTTTACATGATATATTTCTTTCTTGCTTTCTAATAATTTTTTGAACAGTTGATAATCCAGTGCTCGTAGTTAGAACTATTTAACATGACTGTTACTATTGTGGAAGCGAGACGGAGCACTACACTGCGTGTCGTGGCGTCTCGCTTACACAATGACAACAGTCGTGCTTTCAGAGCTCCTAGCTGTCATTGTTCAACAAAATGTGTAAAGCCCTCACAAAATTTTATCTCTATTTACCGCAGAATTCATAATACCCAATTTAACAATACTCGCTTGGCTTGTTTAATGAAAAGTAAAATACAACAATAAATCCATTTCTAAACAACTTTCCAGTTAATTAAATAACGAGAACCAATAGGTAGCTCCAAGGAATTTACGTCCATCACTTAGAAATCAGTCAAACAATTTGAGGCTAACGCAAAGTCGTTGAAAACTTTGAAATTAATATTGTATAAGACTCCTAACAAAGTTATAAGGGACAGACCTGCACGAGGTAACTAACATCAACTCAAACTAACTTATTTCAATTATGAATTTACAGCCACTAGGCTTTCAAGGTCATATTTGAAACGTATTTTGATATAGACCTAATATATATGTCTTCACAGAAGTGCTTAGAAATTTTATAACAGATTGTTTTTATTTTTTGTATTTTTTTTTATTTTGTAATGTTTGCTATATTGATTAAGTGTTATGTTTTTTTATATTCTAGTTTATAATGTAGTTCATAAGAATTGGTACTCATGGCATCGGTTTGGTGTAAACTGTCAAGATGTTATGTTGGAGAATAAATAAATAAATAAAAACAAACAAATAAATATACATATCAAATATGTTTCTGAAGCCCTTGTTAAACATTCAATATAATGTAATGTGTTTTTTAAACATCAAGCTTTAGGTAAGTATGATTAGTTTCATTCACAGCATTATCTTTATTTTTATATACGTTGGCCTAGTGGTTCGAGCGCGACTGCTACGCTAGAGATCTTGGGTTCGATTCTCAAGTCAACCAAGGTGTTATTGGGTTTTTCTATGAAATTCTCAATAGCAGGTCGGACTTTGGATTTGTGCCCGGTTAGTGGCAATAGGCTCGCACCCTATCACATGGGACCTCAACATACCGGCGAACTGTGGGTGTACATTGGTACACCTCTGCCTTACTGTTTGGGGATACAGGCTTGATGGTATGTTATGTTTTATGTATGTTATGTCAAAGCCTCCACAGGTTGCCGCGAGGTCGGTATCTCGCATATCACGTCATAAAACGAGATGAAATGCTTCACCCGAATATTTTTGTGGGTTCCACTGTTATATAACACTGGACGTGTAATACTGTTTAGGGTGTCCTGCATTCCTGTGTTGTTTATGTTAGGGGTATGAAAATATAATGCATGATTGGCCAAAAAAGAGAATGAAAATAAGGTAAATAGGCTCCAATTTAATTGCGTGTATAAGATATAAAATTAAATATACAATGAAACACTAAATTCAGTTATTATAGTTTTAATTCGAAAATAGTTTTCTTGAAATAGCGTCAACTGTTTCATTTCATCAACATCATCCCAGAATCACCCACTGCTGGGTATAGGCCTCCCCTTTTTTCTGCCATTGTTGTGTCTTGCGCGTCCCTCATCCAGGTGGTTCCCATTACCTTGGCTATGTCATCAACCCAAGACGCTCTCGATTTTTTACTTACGTATAAAATATAATTTTCTATAATATTTTTTTGCAATATAACATAGAAGTAAATATGAGTAAGCGAGAGAGAAAATGAGTGAAATTCGAGTGCTTATTTTATTGCATGTTTATTTCGTAGACATCTAAATATCTAAGTCTTTTAACATAAGTCACTTTAAATTACGTCGCAATGTTTCAAACTGAAAGTTAGGTACTTTGTGAAAGCACTAGAAAATTTCAATTTCGTAAAAAGCTCGTAACATCAACGAAAGCGAGTAAATGGAAGCAAATGGAAAATGACGTAGTAACCACATTTAGGAGTACTTTTCAATATTATACTTAAGTATTTACCGAAAAAATTACAAGACCTGACAGTTCTCTATACAGAGTGTTACAAAACCCCTGTCCGATCCGTTAAGGGGTTGTTAGGTATCGATGTCTGATTACATTAATGTAGAAAATAAATGGAAAGAAAATAATAATAACCAACATTTTTTTTTCTCCAAATCGATAGTGAGAGTGACGGCATCATCACAGGTTCTACCAAATGATCATACAAAAGGCCACCATTAGCACCGACGAAAATGATAGTGTGGTTTTTGATTTATCTTCAAATTTAGGGAATTTGGTGGCTACTTCAAAGTTCATTATTATTGTTTTCATTCCACATTGAACATTTTATTTGGGCATGTAATGGTGAACCCTTTATCCTCCTTTCGGGTCGGACAGGGTTTTGTAACACCCTGTATAAGTATGAAAAACATTTGGTAGAAAATGGTACCAACCGTTTTCTATCTTGTAGGAAAGTCTAGTAAGAAAGTTTTGTTTGAAACTGCTCAACTTAGTTTTTATTGATCGCTTCTCGGTTTTAACTAGATAAATAATCTTTAACGTTCCATAATTATACGCAGTTAACAAAAAGTTGAACTCACTTCATGAAGTTAAAATAACATTGTTAACTCTTCAGCTTTGAACTAGAGTCACGTAGTGTAGTTTAAAACTTTCAGTTAAAGTTCTCAGTTACTTGAAATCTTGGAAACTACGTTATCTTAACAATCTACTCGCGAGATGTGTAGTAGTTAATAAGTAGGTGACTTCATTAAATTGAAGTTAATTATAAAACATTTTATTATGTGTATTATAAAATAGTCTAGCCTATAGAAGGATATTTATTTATTTATTTTATTTATATATATCAGATGTGGTCCCATACAAATTTCACTAAAATCATTTAATTATTTATGTGTAGTAAATTATGTATGTCCTTATTTCAGCACTTGTTGACAAAATTAATAACAAATGGATTTATGATGGGATTCCAGAAACCGGAGCTTACCCCAACAAGACTTACAAAAGCCACAACATTAAACTTCACCTTTCAAAAGCAAATGAGAAAACAAACTGTATGATAAACGCCTCATAAACTCCTGTACCTTCTATAGTAAAGTTCGAGGTCTAAAATAGTTGTGATCTGGAGAACAATGGCACCGGAGTCGTATTCATGCGATTGTACGAACAAAGGGGACTCCGCTATTGATAGTATAAGGACAAAAAGACGTGATTTGTGTAACACGTCTGTGACAAAAGGAATAGCAGAAACATAATATATAGATAGACATTTAGTCAGTATTTATGTTTGTGTAAGTAATGTCATTTGCTTAAAAGTTGTGTCGAAAAGCTGGTCTGTACAACAGGTTGCAAGTTATTTAAATCATATTATCTATATAAACACAATTCAATATTTTTCTTACACAGTCTCTTCACTAACACAGACTTGTTTATGAGCATTAGAAGCTCTATTTTGATATTTCTGATTAAGCCATTTTTTTTTTCTAAACGAAATCTCTTTTTTTCTACTGGTTAAACGTAAGTTATGAAGTGCAGACTTAACGATACTTTCTAGCCTAAAAATATTAGTTTTCAAAATATATTAACTCCATATTCAAGTTGAAATAAATAACCTACATTTCGTCCATTGTCTTGTTAAATATAATACAAGAGACTTTCCTAACTCTACAACAATAACTAAATCATTATTTTGAAGATGGACGTCAAGATCTCTTGAGCTGCGCATTTCTTGCGAAATAAGACCGAACCTAGTTCTGAGTACTGTCTTTATTCCATGAAAACCTAACTGTAGGAAACAGAATTGTCTACTATTATAGTAGCATAGAAAAATTCAAAAGTACTGAATATAACTGAAATGCAGCTTAACATTTTTTTTTGCTCTGGTGGGTAAAGACACAATAATAATATATTTTTACGTAAACATAAAATGCTTTCTTCGAAATAAGAATGTAGTAAATAAGAATAACAAACTTAAAAAAAACACTGAACTTTCTACATGAAATACCACTAAATCGATGGATATTAAAAAAATAAACTATTGTTAAAATACAAAACAAAATTTACAGAGAAACTTCTAGAAATTGAAACGTTCAGATCAATAAACTCGCCGGAGACTATACTTTCCAATAATTTATAAGTCTAGTATCGGAGAAAAGAAAATATTGTTATTTTTATTAATCCTTCGCTACGCAAACAAAATACTAATAAAGATTCAGAAAGACTACTTACAATAGTCTGGGGGATCCTTAATTGGGTATTATACGAATTAGTTTTCATTGCTACAAGATAATTAGAAATTCTCGAGGACAACGAAAGCTTTAAAAATAAACAAAAGACAATTTTCTTAAGACCATACTTTATAGCAAACTAGCTGTGCCCCGCGGTTTCACCCGCGTGAATGACAATACATACACTATCTTAATAAACTATAGCTTATGTATTATTCCGATGTATCAGCTACATTATTGTAAATTTTCATTAAAATCCATTCAGTAGTTTTTGCGTGAAAGAGTAACAAACATCCACACATCCATTCTCAGAAACTTTCACATTTATAATATTAGTAGGATCTAAGAAGAGAACAAAATCAGAAAATAGTAAAAGATTTTGTATATACAGACTTCAAAGACACTTTTTAAAAGAACACGTACTATCTTTTTATTCAGTGCTGTACATTGTGGACATTTTATAGACATGAATATCGCATGCACTCACCACTGCACCAATCTTGTGTTGCATTCTGTTATATAAGAACAGAGTAAATAGTGATTGAAGGAATTTTATAGCTCATTGCAGCTGTGCACATAGTGTAAGTACTACATGTGGTCAGAAATTCCGGAGTGAATATTTAAATGTGCTATATGCTGCGACGGAATTATTTCTCTCTTTGAAAAAATAGATTTATTCAATATATATCTCTGTAGTTTTAATTCATTATATTGATGACGATTATAACTTTAGATAAACTGACAATGTTACATCCACAGCCAACATCATTTTATTTTTCATTAGTATTAACGAAATTAAAATTATGTTATGTAATTAACGGAGTCGTTATAAACATGCACACATACACAAAACCGTTATATATTGTGATGTTATATACATACAGATGTATCTGCTTTTTAAACATACATCATCATCTCCCTACCCTGTTCCCAATTATTTGTGGTCGGCGCAATGCGTATTCACTTCTATTCATCTCTACAACTTGTCATCTCAGTATTTACTCCTTTCTTTCTCATATCATCTTTCACACAATCCATCCATCTCTTTTTTGGTCTTCCTCTGCATGTATACATTTTAAAACGTACAAAGGCACAAAACAGGCCAAATTAAAACATGCCTCAAAAAACCAATTTACCAAATTCGTAAACGAATTAAAACATTGTTGTTATAACGTCGAACTGCTAGTTGTTTTTCGCGCCCAAAAACAATATAGTAGACCTCATTGGTATTAAAATATTCCCTCTTCTGACCTCAAAGGCCCTTAAAGATAAGCAACGATCATTCTGCTCTGAAATAAAAAGGAAAAACAAAAGTCGAACTGAAAATACAGGCATTTATCTGTTGCTGTGTTAACAACCCTTTTTAAATGTATTATAAGGACGTGTTGATTTAATAATTTCGTTTAGGAGCTACTGAATTCCGAGAAGAGGAATTTATAAGCGGTATATTTAATAAGGTCCTAAGTTAGCGAGTTAGCTAAGTTAGAGAGTTAAATTGCTGAAAGAGTGACCTTAAAAAGTGGAAAATAGTTATAAAGGTAAATGTTAACCGTTTATAAATATATTCTTAATTACCAATATCGTTAAAGTCAATTATAATTTTATACCTATTTAATTTCTTATGAGAAAAGTTATTTCTTTTTTTACTTACTACTTTTTCGAAATCACCAATCCACAAATGATCAAGCGTGGTGATCAAGGTTCGTGCCTGATCCATATCGGAAGCTATGCCCAGCTGTGGACCATTTATAGACCAGTAAGTATTTATGTACGTAAGTATGAGTGAAAAAAAAGGACTTTTTTGCCTTTTGTGAAAATGTTTTAAAATACATTCCTGCAGAAAAAAGGTCACTGTACTTCTGTTTTCACCTTCATAACAATAGTAAAATATATTATTTACAGAGGCGCGATGTTACAAATCGCGAGTAAGGTTGTCTTTATGCATTATTTATAATGGCCTCATCCCCAGTTTTAGTGCTCGCCTTATTTTGACGTTTGATACAATTGATCCTGAAAGGTTATACTGAAACAATGTTATCTTTCAGAATATTTATATTTCGTAGAACTGAACATTTTGACTACATCATTAATTACTTACAAGCACGATGTTTTTGTAATGTTATTAGATTATGTTTATTGTTGATTAACGAAAACTTAAATACAATACTGAGAAAAAATTAATTAAATGTTTTAAATATAAACAAACATAACTCATTTTTATTTAGGTCTTCTGTTTTATTTATAAGTATTTTGGTTTTAATTGTAGTATACTTAAGGTTCTTTTATACTGTTCTTAGGTTTGTTGTACTGTAGCTGTGTTGTTTTGAAACTTAAAGTGCATAGTAACCTGTGAACACTGTGAAGACTTTTATGTTAATTGTTGTGCACGTCTGTAATTGATGTAAACACTAGTTATAAGACTTGTGTAATATTTTTTTTTTTGTTTGTGTTTGTTGTTGATGTGCCTGTTATAAATAAATAAATATATATGAATCATTTGCATTTAGAAACATTTTTCAAATCGGTTACTTAATAAAACATGTTGGCTAATAAATTTATAGGTGAAAGACCGGACTACATAAATTCACATTACAAAATACTTAACATATTCCTTACATATACCAAAACAGTGTGCGCATCAGAAATGCCTACTAAAATAGTATCACCATCCCATTAAATTTGCATAGCAACACTCAAAGTGGTCAAGTAGCATCCTTACGAGGCTGTAATAAATTCATCTTTTCAGTTATTATTCACTAGAAGGCCAGACGGCCGGGTGACACCGCATGAAATAATAATACCAACATAACCTACATTACACTTTCAACTCTATCTACAAACACACAAGAACTATTTTCAAGTGGCGGTTTGTAGCAATCTTAGGAAAGTACTAGCTCTTGAGTTTCATCTACGTTAATCAACTGTTTTTAATTGGCAAGGAAAACTAATTAGAGTCGACTGTGTTCGTTGTGTAGTGTGAATGTGATTGGTTTCTGATTTACGAACTGTTAATACCATTTCTATGGCAAGAACAGTATCTAAAACATGAAAAGTTAGGTAGCACGGTGCATACATTATAGAACAATAATTTGTGGCCAGTACATTTATGTGTCATCCAGAAAGAATGCATTATTTCACATATTTTAGCCTACACATTGACACTAAAACCTCTTTTATCACAAAGGGGTAAGGTTCATTTTCGTTTCTCCTTGTTACCCATGAATTTGGAAGAAAACCTCCTTAATATTGCCGCAAATGTTTCCTGGTTAGTATAAAGTCTGCTCTTAAGGGAGACGTAAAGGGCTTACGTCAAGGGAAGAGACATATCTTGAGTAAAACGCTCACCTCACCAAGGAGGCTTATGTTCAGCGGTACATTTAGAGGGCTTAACACCCAATTTGTTTGTATGTGCTTAAATTTATGTGGTCTGAAGTTGGAATGTTTTTCTACTACTACTATATAAAGTTAGAAAAAAGTAAGCGTTATTAAGGTTAATCAAATAGATCGAATTAAATGTTTTATTTGCATATTTATTTTTTATTATTATTTTCAGCCCATGCTGTCCTACTGCTGGGCAAAGGCCTTTCTCCCTCTCTTCCATTTTTCTTTATAGAAGGCAAACGTAGACCAGTCTTTCATATATCCAATTTCCATTATATATTTATTTGATGTTTTACAAACATTTGCAGAACCCAAATATTTCACCAACAAAACTCAAAAAGAACCACAGGAAGTAATCAAGAAATTCCTTAACGAAGCATATTTGTTCTGCCCTTACGTATGTAAGCAATGTTTAATAAAACATTCAAGAAACGAATTCATTTAAATTTTTGCTTCCTGTTTGAGAAACAGGTAGACCCTGTAACGTTGCCAACTGCCTTACACAGAGACGTTGTGAATACTTAAGGGACACTCATTATCGATTTAAATGAGCCTGTTCTCAGAGGTCTGGCTCACTTTAATCGATTAAGGTTATTCCTCAGTATCGATGTTAGAAAGCCAACTGTTGAGTTGCCCATCGTGCCCTACCACCTGTACACGCGAGGACCTGTACAATGCTACTGATAATGCTATCCGCGTAGCTGAGTACTGGTCCGGGAAAATCTAATAGGAGTATTGCCATTTATCGACACGCTAAGAAGAAGAAAGCCAACTCGCAGACCTCTTAGCGGTGGCTTATTTAAATCTGTAATGAGTAATCCCTTAAGTAAATATTATTACGTCTCAAAATTATGGGGGTTCATGTTGCTACTTATACATAGAACAGTTCGCTAACGACCAGATTACATCAAAAAAACAAAAACATAGCCATATAAGAAAAACAATCAGCCAACACGATCAAAATCACAGTCTTAACCCGTATCCAACCGATTAGTTCAAATAACTGAATCGAATTACATGTGAACTAAACACTAAACAGTTCGGTCAATCATTCAGGAGCCCTTGAACGAGACTGTTTATTTTGACGAACCAATGACCATTCTGAAGTGTTAGTCACGGTGTTAAGGTTTGTACAATTGTAGGACTGTAGTGGATTGAATATTGTGTTAACGTTACTTGTACTCGACGTTATTGTGTGCAATACATAACTAAGACGTACTAATTTATCACGAATAATAGATTTATTTTAATACAACATTAAATACACGTAGCCATGATTATTTTTTTCGTTTTCAATATTTAAATAGATTTAGATGTCTATAACCTGTATGTATAATTAGGACAAAAATAGTCTGATTAAAAAGGATAACGTACTCTTACAATCTAAACATCTATTATAGAACATTGTTATTTCTAAGAATAGTTACTTAAGCTGGATTACGACAAAAATATCCCTTAATTCATGTAGATAATAACACAAATCTCGTCTAGTTTGTGGTTTTATCCTCTTTGTCTAGTTATATTGTTATTGACCTCAAAACGGTTGACAAAACTGTTGCCTATGTAGAAAGATTAAAAAAGCGCTTTTTGTTAAAATAAAACTACTTTTACGGATTTTATCACGTACTGTATTTAAATTTTAGTTCCCGGCGTTTCGATACCTTTGCAGATATCATGGTCACGGGCAGATTTTTGTTACACTATACTGTTGAGCCATCACAGACTTGCCGGCAATAAGGACATACAAAAGGTCTCGCAAAATACACATGCTCAAACAAATACCAAGAGCTGCAAGACACACGTGTCAATAATATATAGTGTGTTAGCCAAGATAACGTTTCGATTAATTAAGAACAGCAGTGCGAGTTGCGACCTCCAAGACAGTTAATTTACTTTTTCTACCGTACCTTATTTCCTTGATGTAGAATATATGTGGTTTGTCGTCATGCGGTTGAAAGGTTTGTCATAAGGTAGAGAGTTCGGTCTTACCTGAAAAAGACAGAAGAAATTACTTAGATAGGTCATTATTTGCATATGTACAAGTCATTGAAATTACCGCGAAAACAGATTATTTCTAGAATATTTTAAATTTCTAACACTGATTAATAACTATTCTTGGATAATAATTATTAATAATACGCATACAATAATGTGATCACAAAAACTCAGCTTTAACTTTTCATTTCATCGAGAACCTTCTTCTTCTTATTCGGTACGCTCTTGACAGATCGGTCGAGAACCATAAACATGCTCATATCGGATGGCATCGTATACAATTATATTATAAATTAAACCTATAGAATAAAATAAAGTTTAACGAAGTCACAAATAAATACATAAATGATATTTTTTTTTAAAAGCCTAATTTTGTAAAATTTCATAAAATTAAGATTAAAGTAATCTTATTTCACGACACCTAAACCAAATATCAGCAATTACATCACAGCATAACAAGTAAACCTAATGCTTTGTCTCTTTTCTTTAAAGTGAATCAGAAAGAGACGTCACGAGAAACAGTTGCCAGTGAACCGTTTACGAGGCGCTACGTTTACGTTCACGTGTCGTAAATCTTTACGTTTTATATATCATTATGTTTTAGTTAACGTTATTTAATGACGAACATCTTTATTATTGGGAATGGATTTTGTTTGCTTCAGCTTTGTCTATGAATAACTATTTTGGATGCAGTAGCGTTCACGTTTGTAAGCTAAAAACTACACTATTATGCGTCAAAATTCTTATTTATTTAAAGCCTGAACTGTCCCACTGCAGGGCAAAGGCCTGCTTCTTTCCTTCCATAAGTCTCTATGTCTCTATTGTTTGCTGTCTGTTGCCACTCCTTTTTTTTATGGATCCAGTTCATCCCTCAATCTCCGCCTGGGTCTTCCACGTGGCTTTTTTTTTCCACTTATTTAGTTCTAAATTCTTACTTTAAACTAAATAAGTCTTAACCTAGTAATCGAACAGTATAATATACTCCGCGAACTTCTCCATAATCGTCGTTTCCAAGTACACCTTCTGTCAGATAAAAGCAGATGGAGAGCCCAAAAAAACGGCTTACCGCAAGGAAGCGTTTTGGCCCCGCTAATGTTCAACATCTACTCCAACGACCAGCCAGCTAGTCGCAATACATCTCGTTTTTTGTACGCCGATGACCTTGCTCTCACCTCCCAAGCTACCACGTTTGAAGAGGTTGAATTTAATTTAACACATGCCCTTAGTAACTTAACAGATTACTACATCGCTAACTTACTGAAACCTAACCCGTGTAAAACTCAATCGTGTGCATTCCACCTTCGCAATAGAGAAGCCAACCGAAAGCTAAATATAACCTGGCAGGGAAAACTTATTGAACATTGCGACTCACCAAAATATCTTGGAATTTATCTGGACAGATCATTATCTTTTAAAAAGAACTGTGAAAACATTAAGAAAAAGGTACATACTCGCAATAGTCTCCTGCGACGACTAGTCACTTCGAAATGGGGAGCTTCGACAAGCGTTCTGAGAACCACCGGTCTTGCGCTATCTTTCTCAGCGGGAGAATACGCATGCCCTGTATGGAGCCGCTCAGCTAACGCTAAATTAGTAAATACAGCACTAAATGAGACATGCCGGATCATTACAGGCTGCCTCAAACCGACACCCGTACAGTTGTTGTATCCTCTAGCAGGAATAGCGCCCCCGGACGTTCGCAGAGCTGTCGCTAGTTCCACTGAGAGGTCTAAAATGGAAGTAGATACTAGACACCCTCTACATAACCACACCCCTGTACCGCAAAGGTTAAAAAGCCGTAAAGATTTCATCAAGTGCATCCCTCCTCTCCCCCCTGAAAGCTCACAGATTAGAACATCACTGTGGAAAAACAGCTCCACCTTGCCTAATCCTTTTGTCTCTCCACAAGAAGAACTTCCTCCAGGACATGGACTGCCTTGGCTTACCTGGAAGTCTCTAAACCGACTTCGGACACAGGTTGGCAGAAGTAAAGACAATATGTCTAGGTGGGGATACATAGATACGTCTACACTGAGCTGTCGATGTGGCATTACTCCCCAGACTATGAAACACTTGTTATCTTGTCCTTCGTGCCCTTACACCTGCACGATGGACGATTTAATGCAAGCTACTGACAATGCAGTTCTCGTAGCGGAATTTTGGGCCGACACTATATAATTTGATTGTCATCGACACACTAAGAAGAAGAAGAATCGAACAGTGTGGCTTCACTATAGAATAAAATGTAACATGAACAGTCTAATGCTTTTATGAGCTCTTTTTACTTTACTTTTTTTCCTATCTATCTTTGTCTCACTACAGGGCAAAGGCCTCTCTACCCTCCTTCCATTTGTCTCTAGTTAGGGCACTTCAAATATTTTTACTAAAAGTTTTCTTTTTCAATATCCAATACAGCCCATTTAAAATTAACAAAGACCAAAAGTTTGAGCAACATCAACAAAAATCGTCAGCTTTGTAAAATGTTCTTGCTATTGTAGTGTGATCAGAAAAATACAACTAATCGAGTAGAAAATCATTTGTTAAACGTCAAACAATATTATCAAAATGAATTTCGTATACCAGTATCTTAAAAGCATTTGTTCACAAAACACATCTCCAAAAAGTTCAGTGTTAAAAAGATAAATTCTTAGCGACATTTTTATCAAAGTTTTTATCATTCACACGCGCTCGCTTTCTTCCAAAGTTTTTCAGTAACCTTCACAATAAACCTATAGAACAATAACTTACAAATTCTTATTTTTTTACGGATAATATTTTTTATTCAAGCGACATTTATACGAAAAATGCCGCTACGTATCTATTTTAAAAGCATACAGTGCGAACTTAATGGCGGCTCTGAACAAGAGGCGAGTTGCTACGCAGTAACAAACTTATGCGCCAGCGGGGGTGCGGGGAGAGGTACTGCGCAGCGTGAAGCTAACTTCAGAGCCGCCATTAAGTTTGAATCCAACTATACAAGTAGGAAAAGATCTTATTCTAACAAGGATAAAATTAAAATGCAAATAAATAGTAAATATTTTCGTGTTTTAAATATCACAAACTAATTTAAGTTCAAGGACAGTCAGGTGACGTAGATCGGGTATAAAAACATTCCACATTCATTAAGACGCTCAAAACATGTCCGTTTGCGCATAATACACGTTACAAATGTCTTTGTATGCAAATAATTTGATTAAGTCAATCGATTCAGCAGCTATAAACGGTGACGAGTATTGTGTCTTAAAAAAAGAAGTTACTTCTAAAATGAGCCTATTTTTATCTGGTAAAGGCAGGATTAATTAGTCCTCTTGCTGGCAAACATAGGTATTTTTTTAAAAATCATTAAATTCGACGAGCCTTGATCAATATTCAAGGGTCTCAGTTCTGGTCATCTTACGGGTTAGGATTACCCTAGAAAGTCAATGACCTTAACTTACATGCAGCGATGTCTAGATCAAGAATTAGTAAAACCAACGGAAGATGGTAATATTATAAATTATCTTTTAGTTGAGATGATCTCTTGATCCAGTCTGCTTGGACGACCTGTCTAACCAGGTCGGAACATCAAGTCCAATAACGTATTTATGCATGTACGCGATAATTCCTGCTACATAATAGTACGATAAATATGCAGCGCGATTAGAAATGAGGGATATTCTTCATTATTCGCGCCAATAACAAGCATTCTCAATAAAGTTTTAAAATAAATAAAACACGAGTCCAGCGCACATTGTTTGATAAATACCATCACTTTATTCCCATCTACAAAATAAAACACTTATTTCCCGTCGCAATTCCCAGCACAACTTAATAGAAACTTATATTAAATAACTTCGCCCTATTACGTACGTATGTATCTTTCTGCATTCTCTCAGCGAGGCATGTTACATAAATGGGACGATTCGCAACACCGCTCAAAATGAGAGAGACAGGTGGAACTTGTGAATACAGTTTGTTTGTACGTTTGTACTTATACTTTGAAGTTGGATGGCTAGGTAAAGGAAATGACTTGAAATGTTGCCTTACTCATTAGGTGGAAAACTGTAGTGTACAGTTATTGTGCAGCGCAATATAGCGGGTACAATGTAGGAACCGTCTACTTCGAAATATATAAATAGTCACATAACATAAAACAACGGCGGTGTTTCGTCATCATACAGATTCTTAAAATCAGATCGTTTACAATGTACCACGGACACACACGATGTTCTTAACGATTTTCAGCAGTGGCAATCACAACTGTTTTTACGGTTGTCATACGTGCCGTACTCGTTACCCGATTGGTGCTCCTGCTGCAACTGTCATGACGTCACAACCGCTACCGGACGAACGGCCGCCCCACTAACTAATATTCGTTTTCTCACCATCTTGCACGCGCGCGCGCTCCGCGATCTATCCCAAGAAAAACCCTTTAAACGCGTCAACTCGATCGATATTCTGCTAGGAATCCCTATTCCGAGCAATTCGTGACCTTCAGCAACAACTGTGGTGAAATAAGAACGCAGGCGGGTCATCGGCAGCAGACATAGCAGACCAAGGTACGTGCACGTGTTTTAGTTTGTTACTGCTGCACTTCCTGAACATCGTTTGTGTCATCGTCCAGCCTCTCGGGCTGTCCCAAGTGTGTGGTTACTCACCGTTTTTACCGCGACTGCACATTTTTATGGTGCCGAAACCCGGGACCCGCCATTATACGATTTAATTTTCAACCCAGTTTAACCTCAATAGTTACTGTAGGATCTCAATATTAGGCAATCTATCTCCCTTCGGTGCTTAATATTATCCTTTTCGGCCTATACTAACTAATTTTGGTAAATCGTATCGTAAAAAATATCGATCATAAAAATCCTTTGTTCGTGTAACATTTTTAATTCGTAGGTAGGTGTGACAAAATTATTTGAACGTACCGTGCTAATAGTCTCGAGTTGTCAGCGGCTTGCGTTCGGAAACGCAACCAACACGTTCCGCCTTCGGGAAACACGATAATACTCTTCTTGAGATTACCGTAAAACCAAGGCAAGACTATACTAGCTACATTCATTCCTATTGCATAAAAGAAAAATTGTGTCAATAGGTATTACGAAGCCTACATTCATTTAACTTCAACACCTAATCAACTTAACAAATTACATTGAACAAAGGATTTATGTTGCGCGTTTTACTCAGTCTATAATCTGTATATATAATATATATACACATACACATTAACAATACAACCGGTTAGCGTAAGTACTCGTGTTCTTATCGTGTTTACATCTTTATAAGCAGGTAGCGCTCATCTGTTGGAACCTTGTATCGCCGACTATTCGTTATCAGTTACCGATCTTGCTAATCGTTTAATAAAATAGTTTTCATCATGTCATTATTGTTAGGTAAACATTCGTCTCGTAAACAAAGTTGCTTTAAGAAATCGAAATCTCACTCTACGGACGATGAATACACAGTTCAAGATTTATCACAGTTACGTAGAAAGCGTACTTTAGCTATGAAGCGGTTGGATAAGGCATTGGAAATAGGTTCATTAGCAATAAGTGATGACTCACAACGGAATTTATTTCTTTCTTATTATCAGGAACTTAAACATATTTTAGATAGCTTTGAAAGTGCTCATCAGATTATTTTGGAGCTGTTAGATGATCCGGATCATGTAGATAATTCGCTCCAGGATACATTTGATGATAAATATTTTCAAATCTTATCGATTCATCGTAGTTTAACTAAAAGTGAACCTCAATTAAATAATAAACAAAGTTCTTCATCGTCGAATATCCGTTTACCGAAAATTGTTCTTCCAACTTTCAGTGGTGACATCAAGAAATGGCCTGAATATCACGACACTTTTAATGCATTGATTCATAATTCTAGTAATCTTACCGATACTGAAAAATTTCATTATTTATTCTCATCGTTGACCGGCGATGCATTATCTGTTATCAAGGCATTCCCATTAACTTGTGAGCATTACAACGATGCCTACCAGGCCCTTGTTACTCGCTATCAAAATAAACGACCTTTAGCTTTTACATCATGGAAGGACCTTTTAAATATTAATTTTAATACTACTGACGGTAATGAGTTTAGAAAATCATTGGACCTGTTTGAGGAAAATTTAATTATTTTAAAGAAAATTATTTTACCTGAGGACCGATGGGATTTTGTATTAGTCTACCACCTTCTCTCTAAGATAGACTCAAACTTGCGTTGCGATTTCGAGGAAAAATATCCTGATATTGAGTTTCCTCCATATGCAAAGTTGAAGTCTTTCTTACACTTGAAATGTGAAGCGCTTTTACGTGATTCTCATTTTTGTGATGCTAATAATAAACCTTCGAGTAAGCCACAACAACGATCTGTAATATCCTTTCAAACAAATAAACGGGCAAACGTGTCTCATGCGCTTGTGGGCAGTACTGATAAACCTCAAGTTGCCACAGCTAGTACTACAAGCCGTGAGCCTCTTACGTCACAACCAGTTAGGTGCGCGTTTTGTGGTGACACTCACTCAATATCTTCATGTCAAAATTTTCTTAACAAACCAGTAGATGAGCGGATATCTATCGCAAGCAAAAGTAATTGGTGTTTCAATTGTCTTCGAGCCTCACATCAATTAAAACGGTGTACTTCTATTTTTAAATGTCGTAAGTGTAACCATAAACATCACACTTTACTTCATAAAGATAAACCGGTCGAGTCAAACCCAACCTCTTCATTATTTTCCAACAACAATAACACAACTGTTTTATTAGCAACTGCCATTGTGCAGGTACGGGATGCGGATGGCAAGTTCGTATCTTTTCGCGCTCTTTTCGATTCAGGGAGTCAGATTAATCTGATTACTGACTCAGCTGTAAAACAATTAAATTTAAAACTATCCAGTCCTACCACAACTATAAGTGGAATCGGTGAAGCCCCGGCTTCAATCTTAGGAGACATAAATTGCTCCATTGGGACTGGTGATCAAGTTTTATTTAATTTAAATATGCACGTAATGTCAAAAATTTGCGGGGACCAACCAATAGCTCAATTAAATACATCGGGTTGGTCTCACATCAATTCACTATCGTTAGCCGATCCCGGTTTTGACATTCCTGGCCGGATTGACCTACTGTTCGGTGCGGATGTATTCGCGGAATCGCTTCGTAATCGCACTATTAAAGGAAAATCGCATCAACCTTCCGCCTTCGCCTCAGTCTTTGGATGGCTATTGCTCGGTAAAACTCGTTTAGCTACTCATTCGCTTGGTTCCCTACTGAACTGTTCAATGCAAAGTGATAGGGAACTAAACTCACTAGTTCAACGTTTTTGGGAATTAGATGTATTACCACCCGCAGCATCCCTTACCCCAGATGAGATAACATGTGAACAACATTTGATCACAAATTATTCTCGTGACTCATCTGGGCGGAACATCGTGCAGTTGCCATTCAGGGACGAGTCCGAGCCTAGGTTCACTGGTTCACGTGACATTGCTTTGCGTCGCTCCTATGCGATTGAACGTCGACTGTCACGTGACCCCGAATGTCATCGTCAATATTGCGATTTTATGTCCGACTATCTAACTGCGGGCCATATGTCATTAGTCTCTCCAGATGACGTGGGGAATGGGAAATACTATATTCCCCATCACTGCGTCATACGTCCTGATAGCACCACGACTCGCCCTCGTGTCGTATTTGACGCCTCTACGAAAGATGCACGTTCTCGATCGTTAAACGAAAGTCAACACATCGGTCCGAAATTACAATCAAATATTTTGGAAATTCTCTTACGCTTTCGTGAACACGACGTCGTTTTCATGGCAGATGTGCGTCAGATGTACCGACAGATTACACTCTTCGATGGCCATCGTGACTATCAGCGAATTCTCTGGAGAGCTTCGCCTAGCGAGCCTCTTTCAGAGTTTCGTCTGAATACGGTCACGTATGGCATCTCTTCATCCCCCTATCTCGCTTGCCGTACTTTGCGACAGCTTGCTGATGATGAGGGGGATCCTTACCCGCTTGCCAAGAGTGTAATCTTGTCGGACACCTACATCGATGATGTCGTCACCGGTAGTCCGGACTTCGCCACTGCGCAAAGAACAAAAACACAACTTATCGCTCTCTTTAAAAAGGGAGGTTTCCATCTTCGGAAGTGGGTGTCAAATGACAATCGTCTTTTATCGGATCTTCAACCTGAAGATTGCCTCACTGATTCTATATCGTTAGATAAAGTTGAACCGGCTTCTTTCAAAGTGTTGGGACTCAAATGGGATCCCTCAACTGATTCGTTTCTTTTTGAAGTTCAATCTTCACATCGGCCATGTACCAAACGGTCTATTCTTAGTGAACTCGCTAGAATCTTCGACCCGTTAGGATTCTTATCCCCCTTGACAATACATGTTAAAAGCTTAATCCAAAAGCTTTGGATTATCGGTGCCGGGTGGGATGATGTTCCCCCTAACGAGGTCATCAGTACATGGAACAAATATCAGGAGCAACTTTCTCAGTTGCACCATCTAAAAATTTCGCGTAGAATCACTCGTACTGATTCACAATCCTACGAGCTACACGGGTTCTGCGACAGTTCGGAAACTGCATATGGCGCAGTCATTTATTTACGAGTAACAGACGTAGATAACAATTCTTACGTTCATTTCGTTTGTTCGAAAGCTCGCGTGGTGCCATTAAAACGTACCTCATTGCCACGTCTCGAACTCTGCGCTGCAGTTTTGCTTTCAGATCTGTACAAATTCGTTACAGAAACTTATCTGTCTCGTATTCCTATTTCAGCTGTCTTTTTGTGGTCCGATTCCACCGTTACACTCTCTTGGTTGCATTCACCCTCATGTCGTTGGTCTACCTTCGTTGCCAATCGCGTGAGTCATATTCAAGAAATAACAGCTATTGAATATTGGCATCACGTGTCCTCTGCAGACAATCCTGCAGATGTTTGTTCGCGAGGCCAATTTCCAAGTGAACTTATTCACAACTCGTTATGGTGGGCGGGGCCACGATGGTTATCCGAACCGCACGAGACATGGCCATCTTGTATTGACAGCGTTACTAATGACGAGCAGAAGGTTGTTGAGGCCGAGACTCGTAAATCTCCTGTGTTAGTATCGACTGTGCATCCTCGGGAACAACAAGTTTCAATTATCGACAATGTATTAAATCGTTTTTCATCGTTAGAAAAAATCGTTCGTACCTTTGCGTACATCTATCGTTTTCTTCAAAATTCTCGAAACCCGACTATTGCTAACCGTAGTGCGTTTCTTAACAATTTAGAACGTCATAATGCATTGATGACTATTGTGAGACACGTTCAAGGTCAAACATTCGCGGAAGAAATAAGTAAACTGAAATCAAGTAAAGTAGTTTCAAAACCGTTCAGTAAACTTAATCCTTTTATCGACAAAAAGGGAATTCTCAGGGTGGGCGGTCGCCTCGCTCGATCTGGACTAGAGTTTGAGCAGCGACATCCTGCGCTTTTGCCTTCTGATCACCCGCTCACCTTGTTAATCATCGATTTCGTTCACCGTAACTACTGTCATCCTGGAATTAATACCACGCAGTATTTGGTTTTACAACAATTCTGGATCGTCTCCGCGAAACGCGTCATTCGCCGTTGTCTTGCTAAGTGCATTCAATGTTATCGTACAAATCCAGTGCCTTTGCAACCGTTTATGAGCGATCTTCCTACGTATAGAGTTAGCCAGGTGAAGCCTTTCTCCGTGGTGGGAGTCGACTTCGGTGGGCCCTTCCGTATCAAGCTGGGCACTCACCGTGGGGCAAAAATAGATAAAGCCTATTTATGCCTATTCGTGTGCCTAGCTACGAAGGCCGTCCATTTAGAGGTGGTCTCCACACTATCGGCAGAGGGTTTCATTGCTGCATTGCGTCGTTTTGTGGGTCGTCGCGGACGTTGTTCAACTATATACGCTGATTGCGGAACCAATTTTGTCGGTGCTAGAAATCAACTCACTGCTTTAATGCAAACTGCGTCTAGCACGGAGAAAATTGAGTTTAAATTCAATCCACCATCCGCTCCCCATTTCGGAGGAGTTTGGGAGATTCAAATCAAAGCCGCGAAGCAACATTTGTATCGCATAGTCGGTGATCAGGTTTTAACATTTGAAGAACTTACTACATTATTCGTACAAATCGAGGCGGTGTTAAATTCACGGCCCTTGTGCCCTGTCAGTTCGGACCCTAATGACTTGTCAGCGTTAACACCGGGTCATTTCCTTACATTGGAGCCTTTGGCCGCTGTCCCCGATGATGATTACTCCAACGTCAATATTCATCGTCTTCATCGGTGGCAGTTGTTGCAGGCCTTCCAACAAAGTTTTTGGTCAAGATGGAAACACGAGTACTTAAATTCACTCACTCAACGCGCCAAATGGACCAAGAACTCAAAACCATTAAGGGTGGGCTCGCTTGTGATCATCAAGGATGACAATCGACCTCCTCTTGCATGGTCACTCGGTAGGGTTACTGATCTTCTTCCTGGCGCTGACGGAGTAGTTAGAGTTGCAATTCTTAAGACCGCTACCAGCAATTCTGTTAAGCGACCGCTAGTTAAACTCTGTCCTCTACCTATAGAGGATTAACGTATTATTTAACTTAAGATTATTAAGCACCGTAGGTTAGGTTGATTAGATTCGTAGTTCAGTAACTATTAAGGTTTAACGTTTTCTTCCTAACTTTTCTATTTATATTTCGTATCTTCGAAAATACCATAGGTATTTTGGTGGGCGGAATGTTTCGTCATCATACAGATTCTTAAAATCAGATCGTTTACAATGTACCACGGACACACACGATGTTCTTAACGATTTTCAGCAGTGGCAATCACAACTGTTTTTACGGTTGTCATACGTGCCGTACTCGTTACCCGATTGGTGCTCCTGCTGCAACTGTCATGACGTCACAACCGCTACCGGACGAACGGCCGCCCCACTAACTAATATTCGTTTTCTCACCATCTTGCACGCGCGCGCGCTCCGCGATCTATCCCAAGAAAAACCCTTTAAACGCGTCAACTCGATCGATATTCTGCTAGGAATCCCTATTCCGAGCAATTCGTGACCTTCAGCAACAACTGTGGTGAAATAAGAACGCAGGCGGGTCATCGGCAGCAGACATAGCAGACCAAGGTACGTGCACGTGTTTTAGTTTGTTACTGCTGCACTTCCTGAACATCGTTTGTGTCATCGTCCAGCCTCTCGGGCTGTCCCAAGTGTGTGGTTACTCACCGTTTTTACCGCGACTGCACAGGCGGGTAAGTTATTTATGTCAAGTCAAGAATGGGTGGAACAAATTTCATGATCTGTGTTTCCTTGGATCTGTCTCTACCAGGAATATTCACGGAATCGGGGTCTACTTACGACACCGTAGAGTATAGATAGTAGCCACACATAATTGGTACCTACCGTCAAAACATCCAAAATTTAAATGCTAATGAAAGTCATTTCCATTGAATACAGTATCTTTTATAATCAGTCAGTAACAGTAACGGATTTTATTTATAGCTATATACAGTACCCGATCCCATACGCAATCAGAGTGGTCGCTTTCTATACAAACACAATTCATTGTGTCGTGCAAAACGAAATCAGAGAAACCCAAAATATTGTATACCTATACAAATCCCAGCGAAATTCTAAAAGGCCACATACCCTGACAAATTAATACGTCACCACCTTTTAAATGTAAACCAACAAAAATATTTGTACAAATTTTATTTCTGTGCGATGTTCCTACAGAAAGACATGGATTACGCAATGGCGGCCATTCACAAAGAGACGAGTGTTTTAAACAAAAATGGGTTGAATGTTCAAAGGTTAGAGGTCAACATATGCGGGTGACGCTCGTCGCTCCAGAAAATTATGCTTGAAACGACGCAGTCTCGCTTCACAAGTAAGCTTTACGTGAATTATGGTGCAGATTACACGTGCTTCTACTCACAAAGGTTACTTGCTGTTTAGAAAAGAATGGAGATTCTTGGTAGATTAAACTTTTATTCGACTTATTCGTTTCAATGAATTAGTAAATGAGCAATGGTCTAAACACCAATGGCATTTAAATAGTCTTTTTTTGTGCGCGTTATAATCTAAACATTACATATAAGTCTATTGAAAAAGTTTATTTTTTCTGTCATACTTAACACAACAACTTTTTCGTAGTGAGCTGCTATTTTTGAAGAACACAAATCAAAACATCTCGGCAAAATTTTATAGAAAAACTTCGTCTTGATCGCGTCTCATCGTTGCTACAGCAAAAAACAAGACATTTTAAGCAAGATTCTACAAAAAGCAACAAACGACTTTTAAACTTCATGTCGAAAGGATCTTCGATAAATATCCGAGGAAATTCATCAGATAAGTGCCAAAGAAGGAGCAATTTGTGGAGGTATTAAGTAAAACGCTTGTCGCCTTGCAACGTTGATAACACCCCCTGATAAATTGATACAAATTGTTGTTGTTACTTTAAATACCTGCTGAGTAGAACGGTGGAATAATAAAAAATACCTGTTTCCTGGATGAGTAGTTTTTTTATTAGATGGTGTATGGTAAAATACTCAATACATATAACTTTTCAAAAGCTTTTATTTAACTTTGAGAAGTTTGTACGGGTAGGATCTTAGACCTCAATTTTGAAGCAGATATTTTGAACCTGCAAGCTGATTTTGCCTACTCGTTTTTTTTGAATTACAGTAAATTATTTATTATTTTCATCGATTTCAATTAAAATTATTTTTGGTTTTTTGTTATTCCATTTTTAGCCTTTTGATAAATGCAAAACCATTTAATAAGACTATACTAGTATCTTACATGTGACATTTATAAAATTAAATCGCAGTCACCAAAAAAATCTTTAAAAACAAACTGTCCCAAAAAGCAATATCGTGAAACACTGAACTATAAAAAAGTTTCTCTTTCGCTTTTCTTTTTTATTGGAGTAAATAACGAACAGAGTGCACGTCAAACGTCAATGTCATTCACCTGTCAGTTATCCCCACTCTATAAATCTATAAACGCTAGGGAAAACTATTTTACACAGTAAAATTGTGCTCTTGTAAGTCTCTGACTTAAAAATAAAAATCGACAATTGAAGAAGAAAAAACGTAAGTATGTGTATTTATTATATGATAATTACAATATTAAATCAAGTCAAGTTAAATCAACCCAACTCAAGACATGGCGCATCTGCTGTCCTGCCCGTCCTGTACCACCTCCGCGAACCTCCAGGACTTAATGGAAGCCAACGACAGAGCCATTCAAGTTGTGACTTTCTGGTCAAACAGAGTATAGAGATCATTGACTCGAGAAGAAGAAGAAGAAGAACAATATTAAATAAATAAATAATGACTTCATTCTGCAAAAATAGGCACTTATTTAAAAAAATACTAACAGCGACATTAAATAAAGTGTCAGGAGCAAAAACTTCAAGATGGCTGACTTTCGCGCCATTTTAAAGTATTCTGCCATCAGGCACTGTCGTCAATTCACTAAGCTTTTCTGTTCAAGCTGCGGAGAATATTTTAAAACAATTTATTTTCCGTGATAGTTTTTACAAAAATGTCTTCTATTTTAATAGTTCAGAAATAATGACGTCGAGAGACCTAAGCTTTTTTGTCACTGTTCCACTGCAAGAAAATACTTTTTGCTTTCGCTCATTTTTCTGTGTTGCGATGCAAAAAAATGATATCAAAAGTAAAACATCAATCATTTAAATATTTGACATAATAGGCAAAATTACACTACCACCAAGGCATAAATAAAAAAGTTCGATCCTAAAAAGAACAAGACATTAAATAACATTATTAAATATGAATGAATTATACTAAAGTTGGATTCAAACTTAATGGCGGCTCTGAAGTTAGCTACAAGCTGTGCAGTACCTCGCCCCGCACCCCCGCAGGCGCATAAGTTTGTTACTGCGCAGCGACTCGTGTTCAGAGCCGCCATTAAGTTTTCATCGTACTGTAAAACTCGTTAATTATAAAATAAGTAATAAAAAAGACCTTATAAAAGCTCCTTAACTGTTAATTACAGTGAACGATGATTACTTGGACTATAATAGAGTCATGCCTGCCGTTTCAATGGCATTACATTATGGTAATAGACTAATTTCTCTATGATACGACCGTAAGTAATAAGGGACATTATGAGAATATTATATTTATTATTGATGAGCTTTTTTGTGATATTTCGTATTTGTATGGAGTATTTTTTGTTGAGTTTTGGACATATTGATGTGTAAAGATTTTACTGTTAAGTCTTACATAAAATAGCAGAGTTTTTGTGAGAGTACAATTTTGCTGCCTCGTTGGCCTAGTGGTGACCAACAAGACCTCTATGTCTTGGGTTCGATTCCCAAGTCGACAAAGGTGTTATTGGGTTTTTCTATGAAATTCTCAGTAGCAGGTCGGAGTTGGATTTGTGTCCGGTTAGTGGCAATAGGCTCGCCCCCTGTTACATGGGATTTAACAGTACACCTACAGTTCGCCGATATGTTAGCCAAACCCCTCTGGAATACAGTTGGATGATATGTTTATGATTTTACAATTTTTCTAATTGAAAATCATATTAAATGTATTTTATTGATCAAAGGGCAAATTAAATGTCTTCTATAGGGATGAGATGGGATTGATTTTTAAATTTTATTCATATTGGGTGTTTATTTTTATTTTTTATTATTATTTTTTACCTCCACATTCCTTTAATCTCACGTATCGTGTTTGCGTGAGTGCAATGACAGATAACAAACAATGCTTTGTGCAATCATATTAATTGTTTGACGCAGTAATCGATGCCGCGCCCATTACGCTGAAAGCCGAGCGGTTAGCCGCGAGCTTTCATGATTCCAATATAATGATATGCCTAGTAATCGCATAAGTATTTGGTCATGAATATTTTATTTTATTATCCTATTATAATTATTACTTTTGACATGATAAAATGTAATAATATGCATTTATGTAATATCGAACTAATCGAGTTGACACCATTTTTTTAAACTTACATAAAGTTGCTAAGAATCTCTGACGTGTTTTATCTATATTATTATGGGAATTAAGTACAACTATATTTTTCTTACTTGTATGACAAATTGCCTTTGTTCGGATTTGGGAATATTATAGTGTAGTCGTACTGCTCATCGGTGAGTAGACCAGATTGACCCAGTTAACTGACCTGCAGAAAAACAATCTCTACAATTCAGAAAGAACAACTGCGTAAAAAGACATGGGTAGGTTCTTTTGCTGCTAACTTACAATAAAACCTTAACTAAATAGCAACAAAAATCTTCTCTTACGGAGCCGAACGAAAGCCACCATAAATGGCAACATAAAAAGAAAGTGTTCGAGCATACACACACTAAATAAGAATTAAAACAGCTCTCATTTCTGAGCCAAGTAGCTGGATCTGGATAGCCAAGTAAAATGAAAGAGGAATTACAAGATAACCCCGAGCTTGTGAGAGACGTTTTATTAGTTCTAACTTACATGCACCTGGTTTATAGCTGTTATTAAGAATTATTGGTTTAATATTCGTCTTTTGTTGAAAGGGATAGTTCTTTGGTAGTGATCTTTTATCACTTTTAAGACTAGTTGACAGGACTGAAACGACTTAACGACTACCAAAGATTAACTTATGACAGTCGGTACAAACAGCTTAACCCGCTTTCCGCGACGGCATGGAGGTGTCTCAGTATGTTTATTAAGATAACCTATCCACGGACAAAACTCGTTGAGCGCAGCTTAAACTGTATTATGGCTTTTGTATTTCTATATATTATATGACATTTTAAACCAGCTATCCAACTGACAGTAATATCACGAAATCAACAGCTTCATTAAGCACTTTAATATTCTATTGGACGCACGAACGCTGCTGTAAGCGCTAATCGCAGTAAAGTGTTGCGTGCAAGGGACGACACGTGCATGATACATGTGCTCATGTGTTGGGTATTATGGTGGAGGGGAATTTACAGAAATTGTTCTGGAAAAATTTGTACCTACTTTGAAATAAAGGTTTAGTTTTAGCATCGAATTGCAAAACGTTTGAAGTCACCTCTGGATAATTCATGTATTGTTACATACAATATGTAACTGGTCGTCTTGGTAAGTCAATATTGATACTACTTACAGGCACATATAAAAGTGACAATATTTTTCACAATGCTTTCTTGTTTAGGTTCCTGTTCCATAATCAACATGTATTTAACACATAATTTACATCAAGTATAAATGAAATTTTTGCTCCTAATTGTCAATTGATTTGATAAACATGGTCTCTTAATTATTTCACCGAGCCTCATGCTCTGTTTAATAATCATTGTATTTCTTAGTAACAGAGAGTACACACAAACTTCTTAACTATTAAATTATTTCTTAGAATTAGTGGAGTAATTCCTTGCTAGCGTACATCAACTAGTCAGTCAAGCCGTCTTCACTAACGCGCTAATTCGCGGCAGTGTCGGTTCGCGTGACACTCACGCCCCCGGGGAACTTCCTTATGCTCGTTACATCACTAGTAGTGAAGTATTTGCTGTTTAATCATAATTATTGGATATAATGGTAGTGTCATTGGTTACACTAATTATTAATTGCTGCTATAATCTTGATAGTAGAGTTTTGTCATTTAAAGTGGCACAACACACAGCGTTGAGTTTCACTGAATGACAGTCAGGTTAAATTCATATGTTTAGTTTTAAATAGGAACTATTCACGACACTAACATAAAATCTTTCGCTATTTAATTGAATACAACTTACAATATGACGTCACAGTACGCCAAAGACTATATTCTCGCTAATTAACATACACACGGAAGCAATGTTAAAACCAGGTTCTTAGAAAAGAGAACCGGCAAGAAGCACCCGTATGTTACATTACACGAAACATTGGAACCTTTAATATAAGCGACGTCCTATTAAATACTTGATTAGGCTATTCAAGAAAATACCAGTTTAAGCAAATCCACTTAAGACCTAACTCCCTTACGCAATTTAAAGAAATTCGCCTTTTATTCTAAACAATCTCCATTCGTTACAATCCTAAGAAATAAAATGATAAGCGCAAATTTGAGAGAAAAAAAAAACAAATTCTCTAAACCGCGGTGATTTTGATTTCCCTAAGGAGTAATATGTCTGGATTAGACCATTTTTTCAGCTGAGATATCTCTTGCGATTAAAATGGTTTGAATTTTGTCGGACTTTATTGAAAAAAATAACGTTATTTAATAATGAGATACTTCGGTACCTATTAGGTGATATTAAACTAGTGAGAGGAGAACGAAAGAGAGGGTGACATTTGCAATACAGTATGATAAGAGGAAAGTACTGGTTTTTTATATACGTACAAGAACTTTAGTAAGCTTTTCGCATAAATTAGCATAGAATCCCTGCAAATTGCAAAATAGTAAGGTACTACCTAATATAATAGATTTTAAATATTCAAAAAAATTGTAGTGAGTGTATGTAGGTCGTAAGCAATAATAAGCTGTATTACAAATCAGGTGAATATTCTCTTGCATTCAGAATCGATGCCACAGCCTTGGCTGAAAGGCGGACGCTGCGGCCTCGTATTAAAGCAATGTACTTCTGTTAGAAATTATTAAATAGCTTGGTCTATTTAAATAAGAAATAAACAAAATAATATCGATAAATCCATAAACGAAGTGTTTAATTCATTTCAGAAGGAAAAGTACTTCTAACAAAAAAAAAAGTTGTATTGCAAACTGAACCTTAAACCTAAGTCATACAGTTGCTTTTCCTGTAACTCATAGTCGGCATATGAACAGTTAAGGCAGTATACATGATGAACCTTTGCAAAAGAATACCTTCGGAAATTCTAAAGCGTCCATCTTGCGTGGGCGAGGATTCAAACCTACATGCTTCGGCCTCATTAATTATTTTTCTCGGATTAGATAGCTTTTGGGTACATTGATCCGGTATCTAAATATTAAAGGATTTGTAAGGAATTGGAATCGAAATTAAAAGTGCCTGATCTAATTTCGGATGTGGGCTTACAAGTAACGTTAGTTTAACTTAATAATGATATTTTGCTTAGTGCGCTTACAGTAGGTACCATTAAATAATTTTGGTATTTCCGAAAATGTACTAACTATTTATGAATTTAGCAAAGAGTGAAAACCGTGAAATAACAAGAAAAAGAAAATCTAGTACTTTTGCTGAATTTCTTTCACTTACATAAAAACAAACTGTCTGATATGATAGATACAATCTTCAAAAAAAAAAATATTCTTCTCTTTGTCCTAGATTACCGCGCATAGCAACAACTTAGAAAGTGTCACACCTCCAAGTCGCGATCCACATTGTTGTCAACCCAGTACAATGCTGATAATTAGGTTTAAGAGATTACCTCGACGTAAGCCTTCCACCGGCGGCTTACCGCGCCGCCGCGAACCTTACGTCTATTTGCCGCGCAATGTACGCAAACATTTGTCGTGGAGTTTTCACCATGTATTATGGAGTAGGTTCTTTGTCTTTTCGAGTCAAAAAAGCAACTTTCAAAAACTATCTACACAAAAAAAAGTCGCCACATAGGTGGCTCGGGCGCTGGGCTCCATAACGTCTTGTGCCGTACCATGATCTCTTAGAGCATTACTGTTGCGGTTGTGGAAGCGAGACGGCGCTCTACACTGCGCATAGCGCTGTCCCGCTTACTCAACCTCAACAGTCTTGTTTTAAGAGCTCATGGTACGGTCCCTGTAGAGTGTAAGTAGTGCTGCAGGATGGACAGGACGAAAGATGTGCTATGTTTTGTACTACTTTCACATGCGATATGTGTTGATTTGATGATACCTACTTGCTTAGGTTTATTTTAAAGTTTGTTTATAGGTGACGACGTTAGGACACTAAACAGACTAAATTATGTTGAATAATTTACTGTTTGGAAGCTTCATTTATTTGCGACCATAATAGCTAATAGCTTTTGAAACTAATTAACCATTTGACATGTGTATTAACAAGTTAATTACAATATTGCAACGCGATAGTTTAATTAGTAAAATTGTAATCTAGTTGCCACTTATGTTTTTATTCTTGTTGCGCTTAACTATAGGTATACACCGTCTTCTTGTTTTATTTCCAATATTTAAGAATATTACTTAAACATAAATATCTTTAAGCAATACACAACACAAAATCTTCAAAGGCGCTGTTATCCGTACTTGAATCTGCGTTAGAATTGAGAGATTCATCTCAAGTGATCGGGTCTATTGAACGAGTGTGGCGATGCTGTTTCCTGGTATTGTATTAAAAGATAATGTAAAAGTATCGATACATTTGAATCTGTGAAAAGTAAGTACTAGGTTCTTTATGTGATGTGAAATAGATATTTCTTGAATACACAGTGGATTCAAAGACGATGTATAAAGCAGACTCAAGTAATCTTTTTTTCTTTCAATCAGCAGTTGTAAACAAAAATATAGGTATTAGAGTATTTTCCAAGTATGTGATTTAATAACCTAACATAAGCCATAATCACAAAACCAATAAAGGATGTTTTAGATTTGTACTAAACCACTTTCTTATATAGTTGTAACCGGTATTCCGTTTCACCCTGTATAATTGTCGCATCAAGCTATTGACCTTGCTACCAGTAGCACTCCAAAGTCTCGCTACTCCATAACCTACAAACTAAAGTTCAGTTCAGACTAACCTTGACAAGTTTGGCCACTGTTCCCTATGCCATACATAGTTGATAATCCCATGGCGGCAATAATGACGGAACGACTTGTTGTTATAATGTGATGGTATGCAAATGTATCGTCACTTTAGTTTGATGATAGAGGAAGTAAGAAGTATGGTATGTTATATAGTATTTATTCACAACATTATTAGTGTCAAAATAACAAAAAACCATCAAAAATTCATTTATATGATATATTGATAGATTGATATTAATCCCTTTTTGCAAGTCGAAAAACATGACTGCACCCTGATAAATGTGATATATTTAAATAAATTAGTTGTGTGTAATAGGTAATGCTTTTAGTGCATGAATATAGAAAAAAATAAAAACAGAAATCTCTTTAAGAAAAGAAACAAAGCTTATCAATTAGCCATATAACGCTATTTTAAAACAAAACAGGTCAAGTCAGGTCAAGCTGCTATAAAACCATTTCTACAAAACAATCCCAAAAAGAGAGTTGATAAAAGTCGCTTCCTAAATATCAAAAAACAACAGCCTAATCGTTTCGGCTGTCATCCAACAAAACAGGACCAAATGCAACAGCTAACAACTGGCCCGAAAACTTTGACGGACACAACTTTCGTCACATATCAATAAAACAAATAGTTTTACTTCGAAATTCGACCCTAAAACTCGGTGCGGACTATAACGTGTGGATAACTCGTAACGTAGGTACTATAAAATTGTTGATATAGACTTCACAAAATATGAATGGATAACTGGGTTAGCTGGAGAATGTTTCTATACTAAAACAGTACATACATTTCTAATACAATATTTTCAGGTGTTTGAACTAACGAAAATGGATGGAGATGACAAAAATCGACCTTACTCGAATCAAAGTAAGATCAACCTTTGACTTAACATGACGTTATAAACAGAAAACAAAATGTAAATCTACTGTTCCCCCTATACTTGAAAAAACAAAGGCGTGAACTATCACGCAAACGAGATACAAAGATTAATTTAATACTAGAATATCATCCCACAACACAAAACTAATCTAACATAACATAAAACAGCACATAAACTATATCCCAAGCGGCCAACCATTATTTCATATTAATTGATAAATTTTGTCATTTTTAAGGGACATTTCCCCGTTCGCTCGACGCCATTAGCTATGGTACGGGGAGAATTTAGGGCATTGTGCCGGAGCAGGGAAGAACTGGTTCAAGGACACGGGGGCTGGAATATTAAATACTGGGAGACTCCTGGTTTTACAAGCTGCTGAATAGGTGATTAGATTTGATTGTCTTATTTGGGTGTTGAAAATTAATAGGTAGGTTAGCTATTTAATAAAAGTTGATTAGATATAAAGCTGAAATATTTATTAGTATGTTTTAGATGTTATTATTTTATTAACAATTAAAAAGTGTAGTTTCTTTGTTATAAATTTAAGTATAAGAAAAGGCAGAGGTTTGGAAGAAGAAACGGGATGCCTTTGTTTAGCAGTGGGATCTAATATTGGCTCATAAAAAACTTAGTATAAAATTACCACGATACTTTATAGCATCGTGTTAGGAAAAATACGATAAATTATGGTAAAAAGGGAAATTTAAACCTCTAAGATATTAAAAGGTAGACAAAGTTTATCGCGCAGTACTTATAATGTCATCCAAGTTGACGAAGGTACAGCCATGGAACTGATTACAATTACAGACTACCCAGTACAAGAACAATAAGTGTAAAATAACATTTTAAACGAATGACAAAGCATTCGCATCAGCGACTCGAATTAAACAACTGTCGGAACGACACACACAATTAATAAATTGTTCGTACGAGCAAAAACCTTTATTTACATACGTCCAGCCGCCGAGCGAACCATTGATGAATTACAAAACGAATTTATGTACAATCAATCAACGCTAGGGTTGCAAGTTATTGAATCTATTAACACAATTGGACCGCTCCCGTACGCAAATATTTGTTGGTACTCACAGCCCTGCAGGACAGCAGAGGCAGGACAGCCGATAGATACATGTTTTTTGTTACTTCTCTCGTTTTTGAAACGTTGCCAAGTGTGTTATTGAAGTAAACTGGGCCTTTTGTGATGGGAACTAGGATTTTGATCTATGTTTTTTCCGCTTAATGTTGCGTTTTTTGGTTAGTTATATCTTTGTCTTTTGCTAGCTACCTTATAGCATAATTAATCATTACACAAAAATCATACACCAATATAGGACTTGAACTAATCGTTTTAGTAACGGTAGATTTCTCCCAAGCAACGTCAAAAAACTACATTTATCCTAAACAAACAGTTCTCAAAACCAAGCAGTGCAAAACAAAGAAGCCAACCCTTTGCGGTTCCAACATTTCATCCTCCACAATGAGCCATCAATATTAATATTCCCTTTCAATATAAATGGGAGCCCCGCCCTTATAAATGGACAAAGACAAATTGGCCACCATGATTTAATAACCGATCGATACATCACTGCAATCCTGTCATTTCAACGCAATGTAGGTCACGGAATAATTTCCAATAGCGCAAAATTATAACTCCTCGCACACATAATATACATTTAGCGAAGAATATGATGGATGACATCTCCAGTGGCCGTAACTCAAATTGATTTCCGTGGAAATCTGGGAGTACCTGATATTTCCCCTCTTGTAATTTTCTATTCACCCTCAGGTTAGGGAAAAACATCAATTTCGTTCGTTGGACATTTTTAAGGTGAACTTTGACTATCGATTACGAGATTAAGAGGTGTTGAAAAAGGAAACAGAGGAGGAAATAGATACTCGTCTAATGGATTTCGGCCTTTGTCGTGATTTCGAGGACTTTTTATTGTTCTGTTTGTGCCTTTGATATTTTCTGTGAAGTCTCTGCTATTTATATCGGACCGCCTAGTGCGATACAATCTATTTTTATGATGGCCATTAAATTGTAATGAAATGTAAAATACAGTATAAATCAACGTGAGGCATGAAAATGAGATTTATTAAATAAAGTAAGATTGGTTTTTCAATCTCCAACAATCCACTTCTTAGGTTACGTTCGTCCGAATAAAAAGCCGGAAACCTTATAGGATCACTCGTGTGTCCGTCTACTTCGGTCTCAGTCAATTATTGATTCAAAACTTAGCTAATGTTACTCGTAAACTTATCTTAATCAATAATTATAGACTTTTAAAACAACGACTCTTAAGATACAACTCTCTGTCACACAACTACTAAGTTCACCAACAACTAAATTCAGGTCAATTATGCACAAATCCGAAGAAAAACATTAAGTTAACGAAACGCTGGGGTCATGGGGTCCGAGCGCACGAAATCTCTTTTTAAAGAACTTTCCAAGCGTTTGGTAGAATCTACTCGTGATGAGAGGGCTGGTTTGTTCCTTGCACAGAGAATCGGCATAGCCATTCAACGTGGCAATGCAGCCAGCCTTCTGGGCACGTTTATCGCCATTGACAAGGATGACAATGAGTTCTTTGACGCCTGTCAGTTTTTATTTATGTAAGTTTTAATTTTAGTATAGTTAGAGTTTGTTCTTATATTAGATTTGATTGTGAAACGTTAACAAAGTTAATTCACGACACAATCCCAATAAATACACGAACTTTCTCACATATTTTCTCCAGACAGAATCAAGATGTCAATATTCTCAGAGCAGTCACGCGATCTAAGCTTTATAAAGGATTCATGATCAGTTCAATGTTAAGTAATAGGCCGGCTATAGATCGCCGAGATTCGGAATAGGGTCAACACGCAAGATAACTGATTCATGTGAGAGTTGGGACAAATCTACTGAAATCTTATTCGGTTGCTAACTCAGAACTTAGTTTGCAAGGCTCTGTAGAATACTTTGAAAAATAATAATACGTTAAATATTTTATGCTTATATCAGTAGTACTAAAATTAGCTAATAACGATAAAATGTTGTTTTTAGATGTATGACTTTATGTTAAAACATAATAAGTACGGATTTCTTGAAAATGCTACATAGTTATAGCACCTGTACTGCCGAGTATTTTATTTATTTATCATTAAACTAGATATATATTTTAATATGTTATTATATTATATATTAACTAACGAATTATCTTTATAATATATATGTAACGTATTAAAGCCTTGTAAAAGGTGTTGCATGTAATTCGACCCCCAAAATGTTTTTCAAATGTTGTTAGGCCAAATTACTAAGCATTACTTAGTCCAAATGAGAGGCCGGCCCTTGATTAAGAGAACAAAAACCTATTCTATACCTATTCATTTTGTTGCAGGCTCACATGAATGGACTTTGGTAATTGCTATCATTAATATAAAACCTCTATTGATTTAATGTAACTGAAAGGAATGGCAACAATTTGACGCAGTGCCAAGCTATGAATGAATTTGAATGGTTTGTCAGCGAGATAGTAATGAATGTAATCGATTTATCTAATTAAATGTTAATTAATATATTGGTCCTTTGGACTTTTAAAAGATTAATATTTTAGTCTAAATATCTCTTTACTAAATGAAGATGGAAAGGACGTAGGATGATAATGGATACGAAAATGAATGAAACTAGTCAATGATTGGATACAAACTTGGTCTTTATGAGGTAACATAAATGCCTACATATTTCGTGACCCTCTTATCTGTGAAAATACTATTGCGAAAATATAACCTATTTTAAAATGCATAATAATATGCATAATAATATAGTGTCTAGAAAAGATGAAGCTAGCAAAGCAAGCCCGAAACAAACTACTGGGTATTTTTCTAATTACATCTAAATAGATTTCAAAATAGGTTTCAAAATAGGTTGTCAATAAAATAAAAATAAATCATTTTTTATTATTTCCCTTAATAACTTCAATTAACCACATGACAACTAAACAACTAACAAACCATGATACACTAAAACTAATAGCTGTTAACATTCACGAAACTAGCTTAAATCAACATGTATTGTAACTCAGCATCCAATATTCTAACTCGGCTTAATTCCACACAATACTGAGACCTCGAATGTTCTCGAATGTTACATTTTAATATACACTAGAATGCTAAACTTTGTTACAAGACTTTCTAATGTTATGTATTTTAGGTTTAGTTTACAGGGTTGTCAAATTACGTCTTGTGAAAATTTTCATGTCATTCGCACATTTTTTTTTTTATATCATTCCTACAACATATACCTACATTGAAGCTCTCAATACCTTGAAGAATTTATATTTAATCTACCCATATTTGATAACAGATCTAACAAATGTAAGACAGATACAAAAAAAAAACAAAAATGGGAGAAATATTAAAATTGTAAATTTATTTTTGTCTCGTTCGTATAAAAATAATTGCCAGGTAAAGTAAAGATTGTCCGATCAACCGATAGGTTCGTTAGTGAGAAAAGCTGTTAAAAGGAAATTTACTAATTAACGAATCACTCGTTATTTTATAAGTATCTATAGTGACGATTTTTCCTCGCTCTTAAGGAAAACTAGAATTTCTGAATCTTTATTTACGACGAACTACGTGCCCAATAGCAGGCTAAACAAGCTAACTATAAAACATTATATTAGTTAGGTAGCTTTTAATCGACAATAATGGACACCTATTATTATTTTATTTTCAGCAATTATCGCCCTACTGCAAGGCAAAACCTTCTTCGATTTCTCTCAATCCTGTTCTAACAACACACCAACACAATATTACCTTCTTACATTCGCAAGACCATGACACATACAGGAATTGGTATCTCAATCCAATTTAAATATGTTCCTAGGTAGCAACAAGCCATAAAACATAGGTAAGTAGGCGTCGGGCAAAGCCGGAGTCTAAGTGGATCGCGGCTTCCGAAGCCCCGCGTGCCCTCGACGCGGCTTAATACGGAGCCAGCACAATGTTTATAATTAATTATAGCTTGTTTAATCTTCTAGTACACTGTAGTTGTATTGTGGAGAATGTTGTGCTGAAGTATTGTTTTGTTGAACCCTTGAAGTTGTTTACCTCTGCTTTCACGATATTATTCATTAGAATCAAGAAATGAAATTAGTATCAAAATAAACTTAGTAGCATTTACGACATACTTACTTTTACAGTTTTTTTTTTTTCATGAGCTGAGCATCGGCATTGAGAAGCTTGTTAAGTATGATAAACCAGCAAAATCTCAAATTACCTATATGGCTTAAAAACTATAAAATTTACCTAATTAGGTGTAAATACAGCAATTGGAAACATATTGACATCAAAGACTAGATCAATTTGAAATTTATTTTTAGACAACCACTGATAAAATTTTCTATTTATTATATTTTCTACGTTCAAGCAGGGATTACATTACGCTATCCATTTCCTAGGACAAATGGCACACGTGGCGCGCGGCGTCTGGGGCAGGGTTGCCGAACCTTTGGCACGAGACAATCGCGCCGGAACGGAAAACAATAACCGGTCGTATGAAAGGCGAAAGTAAATCGTGTTTCTGATGTTCTGAGAAAAATATTTTTCTTTGTATAGAACTTTATCGGGTAATACGTAAAAATTGTATTGGGTTTTTGAGTATATATTTTTAGATCTCATTTTTTGCACACAGTTCATCTTTATACTATACTACTAGCAGCCCGCCCCGGCTTTGCTCGGGTGCAACGCTGATACCAAATATAACTACATAATCATAAAGTTCTGTAGGGCGAAGCACAGCCTTGGACGCACTATTTGGTATAGAGGCACACGACCCCCGGGCCCCCCGGCCCCCGCGCGGCCCTCCGGCCGGTACCGCCGCAACCGCTATGTCCCTGCATTTTAAATTTGTAATATCTTCGAAAATATTCATTTAAATTACATGCTGTAAAGGGCAATATTGATCTATATTACATGCACAATTTATTAAAGGTACTTAATTGGATAAGGATTAATACTGTATTGCTTAAAATCGATTTTTCGTAAATAAGTAATAAATAAACGATAAAAATGGTTATTGTGGGTTATCCTCAAGAGATAGACATATACCATCGCGGACTTTTTTGTAGATCTTTTTAAGGAGCACAATACTGTAGTACATTATTTTGATCTATCTCGTAGGGTTCAGTCAGCGTTCGCAATGAAAGCGCAAAAAAGTGTTCATTTACGACCTTACTTTAGAAATCTCTAAGATTATCCGTGTTTCTCTACTTTATTATGCATGTATTATACATATAAACCTTCCTCTTGAATCACTCTATCTATTAAAAAAAACCGCATCAAAATCCGTTGCGTAGTTTTAAAGATTTAAGCATACATAGGGACAGACAGCGGGAAGCGACTTTATTTTATACTATGTAGTGATGTTACCATCACCATTTATTGCCACGCTTTTAATTTTAAGAATATCTCTTACTATTTTTCATATACCATCATATTACCCATCTTAAATCATCATTACAACCGATCCCAAAAGATACTTCACACCAACTTCTATTTACAAGTCAATAAACAGTTTTCAGAACAACAAAATCAATTTATAATCGTCACATAGACAGGCCTATCTTAACAACAATTAATAACCTTCCAACTCGTCTTAAAACTAATTATCTAAACAAAGAAACGACCGAGAAAGTTTGCTATGAATTATTCTGAACCTTAGGCAATGATCCCACCCATTAGGTTTGCAGCCCCTGAAATAGGCACGGACGAGGCAGAATACGTGTTTAGAAACAAATTGTGAGCGGAATAGGCATTCGGTAATGGAATTGACTCCCACGATACGTATTCAGGACTATAGGCCTCGAGTTCCAACGGCATCGTGTTGTGGAAATTGCTCCCAATATGATCCTATTTTTGGATATTCAATAGTTTGAAATGCAGTCTGAATTGGTTGTATTTGAATACAGGCAAGTTCAGAGTAAGTTTTACTTGTTGATTCTTTTCTTGTATGAACAATTTAGGTCTCTTTTTTTGAACTGAAAACGTTTTGTTAAATAAGAGCAACAGATAAAAGTGACTAGACACGGGTTTTAAACGGGTTTCAAGGTAATATAAGGCTAATTATCTTTTTTCAAAAGCGTTTTCAATACTTTATTAATGTTTTACAGCATCGAACTTAAGTACAAAAAAAAATACATGACCAGAGTTTTGACATGATTTTGATGTTGGGATCTCTGCATTTAGCACTGTATATTAATAAATAGCCAATGTATACGGACCATTTATCAATATCTAAGTTGGCCTGTAGAGCAACTTAGATACATAAGTTGATTTCTCAAAAGCAATGAAAAAATATTGCAAAATCTATGAAGATTCTATCAACACAATAAGATCTGTTTTATAGACAGTTCCAAGTCATTAGATGAACATTAGATATTATTGGTTAATCAAGTAATCGCATACCGAATACCATTAGCCGAGTAACTGGAAGTGGTTTATTGGATATTACAGGTAGACACAATTATTACATGTGTGATTTGCTTGGGCAAACGTTGGTATACATACATACTGACAAGTACATGATGGTAATCGCTTATCTAACGGTTGCTATCATAGCACCTGTATTACATCCGTATGTTGCTCTTTGTGAATATGATGTGTAGAACTATTGCACCTTTTGCAGTTCTTAATTGTTTGAAGTAAGCACGAAACCTCTGCCAACCCCTTGGGGATTCCTAGATATTTTCATGTGTTCCTGGTAGTAAATAGACACAAAACAGTCACAAGGATACACGCTATTCCTGAATAAAGTTAAGGTAGCACAAAATTCCGACAATCACTCACAACTTCGTCTTGATGAGCGTTTCTTACTTGGTTGCCAGTCAGCTTTCCATATCAGATCTTTCGCGACTGGTAATGTCAATATAACATCGTTGTTAACCTTTTTTTTTAAAAGAGTAACCTATGGAGTTTCTTGCCGGTTCTTCTCTATAGGAATGACACTTTGGAACCGAGCAACTAGAGTCAGTAGTTTGTAACGTAACGTTTCTTAAGCGCTCTTGGTTTATGAGAAATAAAAATATTTTGATTTTGATTTTGGTACTAAATCGTTCCGCAGCATTTGTCTGTAGTCTATTACCAGATACAAGACTTCTCAACCATGTCTCCTTACCATTCCCATCTACCACATAGCACATGACAAATGCACTAAACCCCGTCACCTACACCGCTATACACGCGCTTCATACACTAAACCCGTATGCAGGGAATGACGTCACTGTACATTAATAGCTAAGCCACCCGCTTTGAACCGGCCTACTGAACCGACACAGTGTGAGCCGAGCGAAAATATTCAAAAGGGAATTTGTATGGCACGGATTTGATCGTCGTGTGTTATCACACTGTTTCGTTTGAGGGTTTATCTGATGATACCCTCTGATGTTCTAGAACCTTCTGGGAGGGTAAGCTCTGTGTTGTCAATAGCTGTGGAGGCGAGAAGTTCCATATATGCGGGTTTTCACTTTACGATACTAGCTAGGTATATGTACCACAGTGTACACCAATAGCATACAAAAGATCATTTTTATAACTGACCAATATTACTTTAATTTTGCTTTTCCCCTGCAGTGGGAGTAGAATGGCTGAAAGATGCAATAATTATTTTATAATTCTTTCCAATGGTGTTTAAGGATCCTGCCATTAAAGCACATCATTGGGTGTTATTTATCTATAATATGTACCTATGTATTTAGAAATACATTAGTATTTTATCAGTTATCTGGTTGCCATAACACAAGCTCTGCTTATCTTGGGATCAGATTCTGGATTTTTGTGTCTATTTGACTTTAAATTACCTAAATAAAACATAAAAACTAACACGAAAAGGCTCTTCAAACTAAGCCTAACGCGTTTCGACCGTTCGAACACTGGTTAAAACTATCAATTTAGAGTCAACCCCTTGCCCTAACCCGTCCCAAACGATTAATAAATCAAGTCGATCCAATAAGGACGCCTGACAAATCCTAATCCTATCACTTACTGAGATCCGGAGTCTCGTAATAAAATACCCGAGACGGATGCTGCATTTCCTTTAAAAATAGGGAAATTAAGGTTTTTCATTTGATGTTAGAGTTTTAACTGTAATGATTATAATTTTAAGATTTTATTTGGTGATTTGTAAAATGTTTATTGATTGAAGGACAAATTTAAAATATAAATAAATAACGGCCTTTATACGTCCCACGGCTGGGCACAGGCCTCTTCGCATATAGAGAAGGAACGAGCATTGATCACTACGCTTGCTCAATTGCGGACAGATTTATGTATTTTTTAACAGTTAATTTGTTAATAAATATCAATAAAGGCAAAGCTGCGGGAATGCGTTTGTAACAAAAGAAAGATAAGTGCAGTATAAACTCCCGTAGTAAAGTAGAAAACTTTGTATAAACTGCTTTAACTTTACATAAAGTATATTGTAATACACTACGAGTACCTAACCTCAATATTATAAGTTTATGCATAAAAATTTTACACACTTTTGATAATTCTAGTAAAGAAAATTAATCAAAAAAGAAGTCTATCTATTGTTAAAGAAGTTCAATAAATCCAGACCCAGGTGTAGCTCGTCGTGCCTATCGTAAGACCCACGAAATAGTTGGATATAAAAACTTATAAAGAATATGAAAATATTAGTTTATGACAGGTTAAAAGGGTAAATCGTATGAACGCTGCAGAAATATGAGACTAAATTCAAACTTTACTGTACGAATGCCTTGCGGCATTAAGTCCTTCTTATGTACTACAATTGTAAATGAAATTTTAAATAAATAAATACAATAATAAGTGTTTGTTTATTCAAAAACGGCAACAATGAAAACATTGGGATCAACTAAATACTAAACAATGCTTACAATATCTTGTGACTGTATTGTACCCTTGCTAAAAGAAAGGGAACAAAAAATACGTTTCACAACGCGCACTTAAGTAAGATCATAACATAACATGTCATTACGACTGTATCCCCGAAGGGGTGGGCAGAGGTGTACCAATGTAGGTTTAGGTCCCATGTAATAGGGGGCCAGCCTATTGCCACTAACCGGGCACAAATCCAAACTCCGACCTGCTACTGAGAATTTCATAGAAAAACCCAATAATATTTTGGTCGACTCGGGAACCGAATCCAAGACCTCTAGCGTAGCAGTCGCACTTAGCACCACTAGGCCAACGAGGCAGTTTTTTTTTACTTAAGTAAGATATTAAATTAAAATCACAATTTTTCTTTTTTTAGGTACTGGATAATCAAAACAACAGCTTTACTTAAAGCTTATCTGTCATGATTACAAATCCGTATACCAAGGTACATTATCCCCCAACATACATTATTCGTTCAACGGTAATTTGTGTAGATTTGTTCAATACAACATAATGTATTCCGAATATTGTTTATTGTGACATTTCGCTGATTACCGTTGTCAATACAATTGATACCGTGATTACATACATGATGGTTCGTGAATTGATTTTGATCGCCCTTTGACATACCGACTGTTGCATTAACAGACTCATGGGCTTTGTCAATGTATGCAACTTCATTCTGTGTGGACTATTCGCAATTTGGAGGCTGTGTTTGTATGTTCAATTGTTTTGTGGGAATTTATAAATCCAAAGCTTTTGTTTTGGATTTATGAACCAATTGATTTTAAACCTTAAAATATAACGATGTTTTTGAAGAATTAATGATGAAAATAGTTGTCAATCGGTGAATAATACAATCAATTCGCATAATAATAACATAATCTATATAACTTTGTCATACAACTGAGATATAATTCAAAAACACAAGAACATTGCCAAAATAGTTACAAGAATATCTGAACAGTCTAATAATAAATATTCAAAGTAGGTACTTGTCCTAAATACAACCTGGATTACAAATGGAACCAATTGAGCTGACATCAAAAACTAATACACATAGACAACATAACCCAATTCCAGTTGGGTAGAGACCACGCTCCATTGGCTCAGAAATGTCTCCCTAATGCGATCGTCCGTCCGTTTAGTCGCAAAATACTATTTTTTTAGTGGCATTTTCTATTAATCACATTTTTCCACTACATTGCCACCATTTTGACGAAAAGGCCAGTAACACTCGTCTTATTTATTTTTTATTCGAAAAAGGTTTTATTAGACGCGTTTTATTCCGTTACAAGTGGTTCGAGATTTGAATATTAGTCTGTGGACGTGCTAATTTCGTGAGTTCGTAATTTGATTTATGGTAAGACGTTTGGTGAATAATTGTGTGTTGTGTGAGGTTGACAAGTAAGAATAAATTGTACCTTATTTATATGCCGGCAACATTGTAAATTATATTTTTCAACACATTCGTGGAAATTTATTGTTTAATTAGTGAAATAGGACAACGATTCTATTTTGGGAATTTTCTCAAATAGACTCTTATGCAATATATCGAGCAGTAGACAGTTTATGACACAGAAACTATATTATTATAAGAAGGCAATAATATCAGTTATTCAAAACGTTGCCTTATTGCAATAGGCGAATCTCTTTCAGAGAAAAAGGCAGAAAAAATCCTCCCTATTATTGATCCAGACAAATACCTTAAATATTACATGATTTCCCACGAGAATGTTTAGTTTTTACCAAGATATTTGATTTACCATACGACTGGTAAAGATTAAATGGTAAACGGTAATAAATCCAACCTTTTACCGAGTAAAACAATAGGTCGTGTGCGTCGTGATTTCTCCTGGGAGAATCATAGCGGACCGTTCAAAGAGGTTTTATATCTAAAGTCAATGTGGCATGACCTGAAATGTTTTTGTGTTATGCAAAACCAATATTTATAAGTAGTTAACGACGATGACATTATATTGATTATATTAGAAGGATAGATTAAAGAATTTAAATCCACCTAATTTACGCAAATCTTGTTGTTTTATTATGCACTAGCTGGGCCCCGCGGTTTCACCCGCGTGAATGACAATTCATACACTATCTTTATAAATTATAGCCTATGGGATATTCCGATGTATAAGCTACGTTATTGTAAAGTTTCATTAAAATACATTCAGTAGTTCATGCGTGAAAGAGTAACGAACATCCACACATCCATTCTCAAAAACTTTCACAGTTATAATATTAGTAAGGATTTTATTCAAATTCAAATTCTTTATTTTGCAAATAGGACTACATTCAATCACTTTCACACGTCTTCTTAATCTAGATGAGGTCGACATTTCTTAACTGACTACCCTGAGAAGAAATGTCGAAACGAAGTCGGGGGTCACAGTCTCTTTTAGTCCTGATAATACAATAGTAATTTTGTGTAAACAAATGCAGAGTATTTACTAGACTGGTCTTTAGAGGAATATTGTAGCTATCAGTAATATTTTTGCTACGTTTAAGTTTATCTTATGAGATCCAACAGATAGTATTTCATGTTAATTATTCTATTTTCTAGTAATGTAAAGACCTCATTATTTTACAACAATCAAATTATAATTCCCTTACATAACACGAGTTCATTATACAAATACATACAAAAACACCTACGATCTCAGCTATTTGTTATAATTGAATCTGTAGGCGTATTTACTTTCAATCTAAGGTTCGCCTTAGTTTCATATTTGTGTAATAAAGTTACCACATTCCACGTAAACCCGAAGGTTGTTACGATATCAAAATATTTCTTCTGTTTACTTACGCCCTGGTACTTGTTACAGCGTTATGGAGTTTCAAACAAAATGAGTGGCTGCTTTTTAAACTTTGTAGGCAGGTATTTAATTTAGTCTTGAGTTATGTTTAATTAATTATGTGTTTATAAAATTCCAATATTATAATTGTAAAGAAAGCTTTGAACCTCGTTAGGTCATTTCTTCAATATACATCAAAGACTGAAACTGTTCAAGACACATAATTCTCTAAAAATACGAAAAAGGAAAAATCTGACGTTTTTATTACGCTCAACGGAATCAATTACTCGTACAAACCTCAAACCTCAATTACGTTTCTTTACAAAAACCGAAGATCTAATGAAGCATGCTCACAAAAAACCGTATCGATCGAGCATCCGTAAAGGTTACGGTACGGGCCTTCCGCGACGGAAATTAACAGGAACAAAGCGTCGTTTCCCGCGCTCTGACGTCACAACTCACAAACATGGAGGAACACCAACTAACGAAATGGGGAAAGTTCGCGCCGTCTGTTTTAAAAAAGGAACGACTGTGGGTGTGATAACTTTTTCGTGGTGTAGTTTGATGAAATGTGCTGCCAGTGTTCCGAAACTAAAAGCTATGAGGATTTTGAAAAAAGAATTACTGTGACGTTTTTTTTTTTTTTTTGTACAATTGAAATGCTGCTATGCGATTTGTGATTTGTTTTAATGGTTAGTTGGTGACCCCAATCATGCCAACTTTTTAGCAACGGTCGTCTATAATGCATTTTTTTGCTGTATTTAATAATTTAATATTTTTTTATATCTTATTTTATAACTCTGACAATATTACGTTTCTTGCTAATAAATGATTAAGATAGATAAATGAAGCCTTTGTTTAACCTACGAATAATGTACGGCACGAATCAGAGGGTGATGTTAATTAGTATACAACTGTTCCATAATTAAAGCTACATGTTAAACTCACTTCTCTGAAACAAATACATAAATTAAATCCGACGAAAATACCACCAGGAAACGCAGTACCAATTAAGCAATGAGGTTTTCTGAAAACTTTAAAAATGAAGATGGATTCCGAGAATATTAATTTAAAAAAGATACTCAGCGAATGTGGATAAAAAATACTTTTTCTTGATAAAATTCAAACACAGAATGGAATTACTGAGAAATGAAATACAAAAATATAACGTGACTACAGAAATGAACAGAGATTTTCTTTTTTATATTTATAGAATATTTTAATACCACTGAATGTCGTATCATATAAAAAGCACATTTTATTTCATTATCACAAATTATATTTTGAATACACCTATAGTACATAGTTGAGTTTTAAAATAATAATATGGAACAAGCGTATTAAAAATCTAAATGACTGATGATAAAGATGCTTGACACATCGAAATTATCTAAAAGTCAATTAATAAAGATGAGAGTGCTAAATAACTGGCAAGTAATTAAATAAAGTTAAGGGATCCGCCGATCCGTCATTGGTAACAGTTAATCCTGACAAATCGAAGGTACAGGGTTCGAATCCACCAATGTTTTATATAAATAGGTATGTGCTATACCACAAAATTTCTGTCGAAGAACCGAAGAGAGGTGTAGCAGGAAGGTTCTCGAATGGAAGGCAAACGTAGTGTAGGACGCCCCCCGGCTAGATGGACCGATGACCTGAAGAAGGCAGCTGGCAGTGACTGGATGCAAAGGGCGGGAGATCGTGAGCTGTGGGGTTCCTTGGGGGAGGCCTATGTCCAGCAGTGGACTGCAACAGGCTGATATAATGATAATGATGATACCATAAATTTAGATAAACATTCTGTAAAGTTGGTAATAACTTTGGTCTGTTTTGGTTCTTAGATTTTACTGAATTTTAGATTTTAAATTGGTTTTTTATCGAGAAGCTCTTCGACTACACCAAGAGTTGTTTGGATACACGCCAAAACGGAAAGTCTTGTCTATATCATGATATATGTTTCGAACTTAAGAAGAAGACACAAATATAGGTTGAAGAAATAAGGTTACACGAGCGACGAGGTTGCAAAAAAAAAAGGTTTAATTTTCTTCAGTTAAAGCTTTTTGCATTTTCAGCGTATGCAAAAAAATAATCCAGAAAGTTACGTCAATTATGTATAATCAGAGAGCGGCTTAACCTCTGATAGTTGACTTAAAGAATCGATTGATACGATTCCAATTCGATACGAATCCTAATTCGCTCGAGAGGCGCTGAGTCCTACATTAATAAAGTAGGACCTACCTAATAGGATCAGTGAGGAATTGATTCCGGTGCTGAATTGCTTTCCAGTATTAGTCGGTGATACTTCAGTTTAATTTACGTTCAGTCAAGCGTCGGCTTCAATTCAACTTGTAATAAAAACCTTTTAAAAAAGTTCGCTGGAATTTTGTTACTGATATTCGATTTATTTGAAACTTTGTGCTCCGATCCAGGATTTTTATTTTTTATGTGTGTGTTCATACAGGAATGTCAAACAGAGACTGTTGTGTACATTCATTTATTTCATATTGCTATGTGGTATGTTGACATTTCAAATATATGCAAAAAAATAGGTGAAAGGGCTTTTCAGAACTAAAGGCTTGGCTTCAAATAGTTGACTATCATATAAATTCTTCTACTTATAATTATTATTTATATTGTGTCGGCCCAAAATTCTGCTACAAGAACTACATTGTCAGTAGCTTGCATTAATTCGTCGATCGTGCAGCTTTAAGGGCACAAAGGATAAGACAATTATAAAATAAATAAGACTGACATTTACAGCTGCAGACATCACTATCAAAAGCAAAAATAAAAATCCGAGTACCAAAAAACATTTGTTATATTTTTATACCGTTATAAATTTTAATGACAGTAATCACAATAAAAAGGCATCACCACAAAGTCCGGACTCAAATAAAATCGTTGACAAGGAAACGGGATAACGATCCTTTTAAAGTAAAATAAAGGTTATTTCCTCCCCTAAAAATATTGTAACAGGCTGTTAAATAAACGTGGCCCGATTGATTCGTGTGTCCCCTTTTAATGGGCAGTTCCGGGGCATCTACGGTAAATATTGGGTGATAAGTCAATATTATTCTCCTTTTGGTCAGGAGTGGAGCGGTTTTGGCACATTGTCGGGACGTGAGGTTGTGACCAATTCAGGTGACGTATTGAGGTTTATTGTGGTCCTTTTAGTTGTAAATATAGTTACTTAGGTTGCTGTGTTGAAGTGAAAATAGTTCCAAAGATTATGGAATAAAATGAATTAATTCCTTTTTTTTAAAGATCTCTTCTTCTTCGATATTTTTCTCTTTCTGATTCGATCTCCGACCAAAAAAAAAAGGAATAAATTCATTTTATTCCATAATCTTTGGTAAAAAGATATGCTAGATAGATTACATACGAATAGTCAACCATTGCCAAAGACCTATACATACTTCTACGAAGTTAAATATGTAAAAATATTACTATATTGTATTTTCATCGAAGAATATAAAGTATATCTACCTAAGCACATACCTAGTCTAGCAACAAACATGCTAACCTACTTAACGATGTCCAAATACTAGCGTTTTTCTATAACCCGGGACTGAATTTGGGACATCAATAAAAAGTCCAATCATCCATCAAGTTGTGTCAGTGTAGTAAAGTTAGTAGTGTGGTGGACACATCTGGGCGTAGCTAGGAAAATATACTAAAAAATACTAGCTACCGCTACTAGCCCCGGGTTTATCTAGAGTACATTTTTTCTGTGGTGTTCTGAAAGAGGGATAAATAAAGCCCATTTAAAGGATCCAAACTACTGCAGAAATTTCCATTAAAATTTATTTATAGTAGTTTTTTTTTAACAGAACAAACGAAGCCTTTTAAATACACGTTCAACGTGAAGGTAAGGTATTTAAATATTTTGTGCCTCAACTATTGCTTATTATTATCATTTTATGACATAGATTGTTACTCGTGGAGCTCGTTATTGCCATAAGATTGCAACGAATAATGTATATAAAACACAACCGGCGACAAAATCCAGGAATATTATTATTATTATTTATCATATGAAACAATAAAATAAATATACAATAACACACACCAACATAAAAATTTCGAGCTGAAATTTTAAAACCAAAAAGTTTAAGGCGAAAAATTGCCATACCCAAAATTGATCGACAATTCCGTATAAAATTCAGCACTCTATATAATAAGGATTGATGGCTGTACTCGTGCGTGCATGTCTGATGACGTCACGAAATCCTATTGGCAAATTGGATTTTAAACTAGCATTCGAAATAATACCCGGATGACCGACATGGCTATTCGTGCGGATATTCTACCATTAACGAATTTTATAATCCTGATTTTAGTTGTCGTTTAAATAGTCGTTTGAGGCAGTTTTTATAATCTAAAACATGTGTAAATGTTTAAAGACTTAAAAAACACGATAAAATTTTGATGATTTTTTCTAGGTATTTGGTTTTATTTCGGAATTCATCTGATGGTGTGTGACTACAACTGTCACAAACCTTTCTTTAATATCTGAGGTCTTGGAGATGAATGCGTGGATCTCATGGTGAAATATGTCCATGTATTGTTGTAGGTATCCGTCGTAGTAGGATCTTACATCTATAAAAAAAGTAGAAAAAAAAACCCAAAAATTTTCCAATGTCCAAAAATGTGCAAGACGCGTTTTTTTAGTTTCCAAAAACACAGTCATGACAATACTATTCAAAATTTAAGTGTAATTTTTTTGATACCAGTTAATTTATCTATTACAGATGCACATTATAACATTATACAACCAATCCTCTAATCCATTGACCTACTGTACTGTATGCATATTGCAAATGTATGACATCAGCTCGGCACACCGCTAACTATATCCTTATTAACACACTCCCAACACTATAAATAAACTGGTTATTTGTACGTACTATTACTTTATTTAGAGGATAATCATAATACAAAAATAGGCGTATACAGTGCAGCAAAGAATGTTAAAGAAATAAAGTATAAAGGCTAGAAATATTGTAGTAGCTACGAAGGCAGCTCTCAGATGGTAACAGGATCAAAGGACCAGAATTAAAATATGGTGCAGATGATCTTTCCTTTTTATTTACCTTTTTTTCTTTCCATTAAATTTCTGCAAACAACATTTTCCAATGCAAATAATTATTTAATAATCAATTAGTGTTAACAGGATCAAAACATAAATACGTTTGTTTACAAATGCTGTAAACCTTTTTCTGAACAACCGTTTTGGTTAATATGGCTCAGCCACTTAAATTAATATCAGCTCAACAACAATTCCAAAATAGTCAAATGATATCACAATATAATTTGTTTTGAAATTATTTTGCTTTTATTTACACAAAAGCAGTGAACAATACAAACAACGATTAATTAATTATCCAATCAATTTAAGATATTTAAACAAACGCTTTGATATTACATTTCAGTTGGTTTGAATGGGTTTCGTCAAAATACGGCAGTCAGCGATGCGTAATAATTCCGCCCACAGCTGGGTAAAACCAGTTTATTCTGGTTAACCAGCGTCCTAGAATGGTTTTGACCTTTCCTCGGAGTATTGGATGGATTCTAATCCAATTAGATGTTGAATAACATTACGTTACATTGCTGGTCTCACCTTCTATTATAAACTTGAGAGAATATTAGTACTATTGAAAAATATACATAGCTTCAATTATGTTATTGGTTACCATGGTAACCAAATTACCATAGTACTCCAGGATTCTTTGGTAAGTAACAGATATCGAAGCTGAATTTGCGAGAAATTATATTGCGAAGGAAAATAAAAAAGCAATGTGATGCTACCTAATATACATCACATTATATAAGCACACCAAAGTACATGTTATTAATAAGAGCGAAACTACGAAAAAATGCCAAAAGATTAAAACAATGAGAAAAAAAAATAAACCAACATCATATTTTTTATAAAACATTTTAAAGCCAGTTTTTTTTTTCACAAAAGGATTAACTTTTGCTAGTGAATTCAGAATTAAAACGAAATTCATTTCGATACTACCATGCAAAAATATGCAACAAAACGTAATTCCAGTGATTACTGAACAAAACCCGTTTCAACCAGTTAAAACCGGGTCAAGCCGGTAGCAGGCAGTTACGGCCGGTTTTCGCTAGACCTTACCTGGAATCCGGTTCATTGTACAATATGCAATAAATTAATCTAGGTCATCAGCTCAGAATCCCGGCAATATTGATTTAGTTGAACAAAGCTTTGAATGAAACAAAAGGATATTTTTTATTTACTTTGCATTATCCTATCTGTATGAACAGACTGTTTGTTCTGTTTCTTCCTAAGCTCGGCTATTACTTTAACTGTTTATAATTGGGTTTGTAGATTCAGTTTTCTAAATATTGAAAAGCAAGTGTTGTGTTAGAAAAACTATATTTTTTTTTAACTATTTTCTTACTGAAATTTTGCCAAATCAAAATATAAACAATGTCAAGATAAGTGGCATTTACACAATCGTTAAAGATGAGAATAATACTAGACAACGCAAAGACTGCAAAACTCCGCTTTTTTTGAAGTCAATAAAAATAGGTAGATGAACAACAATTAAGGAACATTATCCACTAAGGTAGACCACATAGAAAATTCATATAAACTTCTAAAATACAACCAATATGAGGCAGAAACATGTTCTAACATCATCATAATCATCAAGAAAATCTGAACCACTCAAGCACTAAGTAAAAACCTATGTTCAACCAAAAAACTGAACATTTCGGGATATTTACCTCAATATCACATCTTCAAAAAGGTCTCACACCACCTCTTGAACCTTGTACACAACATCATCAAAGAATAATAAAGCGAAGTTTACAAAACTCGGGAACTTCAATTAATTCTGAACGCGCTCAAGAAAGTTGGGCAACATCAAAATATTATGAACTAAGCCAAGATTAAAATTGTAGGGGATTAGGAGGGTTGGACTTAAAACGTTGAAACTTGCAGCTGGTGCAACGATTTTATCAGTTTCAGATAGTTTCAGTTTAGATAATCCACGGAAACAGATAGAAAAATAACAAAACCAGGTATTTTTGATATTTAGGATGTTTTGCTATAGGTATAGGTGGAAACCGCAGGCTCATAATAATAAATAACATATAAAAGTTTTTGAACGATTTATTTGGATACCTATATTTAATTGAGGTATTCTATGCGGAATTATTTCTTAAGAGATAGAGACAAAAGAAAGAAGGGAAAACTTACGACGAGAATATAAGATAAACAGCGTCATTTAAATACTTTACATCTATTCAGATTAATAGCATCACAGCACATGTAAAAACACATGTTACAAAACATTTCTATCACTTAAAATCCAAACCAAACAATTAAAAATGAACCAAAAAACTCCAAACGAATTTTAATGAAAATGAAACAAGTGGAAAAAATATAAATGCCACAGTTTTCAGTGCCTAAATATTACCAGAGGACTTTTAAACAATCATACTTGTATTTTGTTATTTAGAGCTTTATTTTAAAGCACTAAGGTATATTTTCTCTTTGCTTTATTCTTATTACTACTGATTTACGATAGACCGTATGTATCAGGTTTTGTAACTACCTCACTGGCAACAGTTGGGTATTTAGAGCTTTATTGCAAAGCAATAGGGGTTATTTTCCCTTTTCTGATACGTACTACTGAAGTATGATGAACATGTATAGGGTTTTGTTCTAATACGCAGAAACCAGTATATGCATAAACTTACAAAAGGAATTAAATGTTTTTACTATAAAAAAAGCGTACCGTGTTACATTGTATAAACCAGCCTGTCTTTAATTTCCAAATTAGCTGAATATTTTTACTGTACTATTAGCACATTAGCTTTTTGCGCTTAACCCTCACGCGATATTTGAATCATGTCCGCAATTCTTTTGAGTATGTTATTTAAATAAATTACTGTTCAGATATTAGGGAGTCATAAAACACACTTTGTATATAACAAGGTCAAAAGTCAATATACATCATGACTACTTTTGTACTTTGTGAAAAAGTAACGTAACTAAGTAAATTGCACTATTTAGATTATAAATCATTATGTATTTAACTGAGCTTAAGCTGTATGAACTATTATAATCCCTGTTTTATCGCTGTGAAACATAAATAAGAAACCTAAACAAATAAAACTCATTCATGCATGAACAACATTATTTTATTTAAATAGCTACTCGTACATACGTTTCATAATGCGAGTTATTATTTGTTAAGCAAGCAATTACTATGAATAATGACGTCAAAACGCTTTTACCATGTAGCTTGCATTATTTAAAACATTTATTAAAAAGCAATAAACCTTAAAGAAAGGTTTATTACTTTTTACACTTCACTTGCATTTATGTCACTTAGTAGCATAAACACCTTACTGACGTGATTATAAAATATATATTAATATAATAATAATGTTTATTCATTCAATAGAGTAGAACAATACAAAAAACTGGCGAGCCACAAACTTGTATGACACAAGATTGTATGTTGTGGCTGTTTTAGTAAAACAAAACAACTTATCATATAGAAAACAAAAAATCTTAGCAAATAAATTTAATGGACATTAAATTCTAAATGCTCTCTTATACAAAGTGTAAGAAATGAGCATTATATCTTAATAATTTAACTATAGACAGTTGAACACCAATATCAAGTGAAACAGACAGTCCTATTTTGAAGTAATGGATAAGGCATCCAATTGAGAACACAAGGTGGTTGCGAGCTGGACGTTGAGGCGTCTATTTCGTGCAGCTGGGATACAATTTATGGATAGCTTTGATTGTAGATATCAAGCTGTGACTGTTTCTTGGAAATAGAGAGAGTAGAGGGAATATTGGTGTACATTTTGTGAGCAACTGAAGATTATCCGAACAAATGTGTATTATGAAATATGATAAACAATAAAGAAGGGGCTTAATAAGATTTAACCATAGGTTACTGTCCAATGTATGTGATGCTTATAATAAAGGACGGTAAAGCCCAAAACTAATCTGACTGTCTCAGTTAGAAAAGTTTTTTTTTTTTTGAGTTAGGTATTGACAAATCGCACCACACTCATGAACCCGTCATTAAATATAAATACAAAACTAAACAATACCAACATTCTAAAAGGATTATCCTCAATCCATATCTAACACAAGTACACACAAGTAAAACGTAAGTACAGCAAAGGGTCAACACATTTAGCGCTCTTACGCACTAGGCGGTCGCAAAGCTAGCAGCTTTTCCACTTTAGTATGTATCTGCTTCTATTCATAGGAAACATTTTAAAAGCGAAAATAGCTCTTTAAGTATGTTACGCAATAAAGTTGGTATAGGGATAGTCTACTAACTTTTAAACTATCGCGCTGCTTTTTTGCAGTAATGTAATTCAACGGGAATTAGCGCGAGACATGTATCTTTTTGGGCTTGGCTTTTTGCTTTTTGGGCGTTTCGACCGGGTAGCAGTGGCTGTGAACAAGGTATAGTCTAAAGCCTGAGAAAGGACATATGCCTTTTTACCGTGATATCCAACAACCATTACGGCGCAGCTGCGGGTCACGATTAATAAAATTTGCATACTAAAAAGAAAAAGCGACCGGTTGCGTTGTACTTCTAAACTACCTAGTGCGTTTACTAAAAATCCATACATGTCGTGTGGCATAAATAAATATACGAAATACAAATGTAACTTAACACGAACTCCTTAATGAATTCATTCAACAAACTTCGGGACAAGTTATTCAATTTTCAAGCTTATTTATTATGACTTTGATTCTTGAGGATTGAGGTAATTAATTTTAGAGTTAGAAGTTTTAAGAGTCTCGGTCGTCGAAGAGTAATCTTTTTGATTCTCCCGCGTTTTCGTTGCATTGAGTTTGGGAATTATAAAGTTTCGTTAATTGGTGTATTGAACAATAATTATTACATGAATTTGATAAAATAATTTATGGTTTAATATTGCAAACGAGTAGGTTTGTGTCCTTGTTATTAACGTTTGATAAGTGCTAATTTGTAGCCTAAGTTATTTTTTTTTTTTTTTTTCGTTTTGGTTTTGATTAGGAAAAAAGGGAGAAATTCTGAGTTTATAAATAATGGTGACATAGTTCACACCGATCTTTGTCAATGGCTTGTATTTAAAGAAGACCTAAATATAAAACTTCGAATTCTTATAAAGATATTTGTACTTAAACCACACTTTAAATTGTACAAAACTGTTTTGTTAATAACCATAGGAAATTATGTGACATATTATCAAGAAATTTAAACAGAAGCTAATTGAATTCATCAATGTCCAACTCCACAGCCACTTAGCAAACATTTCAGTGTTAATTGGTCGAAACATTGACAAACATTAATAGACAGCTTTGAAACTATATGTAAGGCCCCGCATACACGGACTACTTAATGCTTCAAGTATTCAGTCCGTTCGTGTACCGGCGGCCTGTTTATTTATTAAATATTTTTTTTTTTATATTTAGGAGCATTTTGTCAGTCACAATGATACTGTTTAACTGGTCAAACACTGTTTGAATAATCGAGGATGTTCCTAGACTTTATTTTTGAACGTGAAAAAACTATTATTCTTATTTCATAGCAAGTTGGTATTTCACAAAAAAGGCAAACTTTCCTTCGAAATTCAACCACAAATAAACTACAACCATTATAGACAACAAATAGTTCTGTCACAAATCCGGGTTGAGAGTGCTTTATCAAAACCGTGGACATTGCTATCGAGGGTCCTTCACCCGGGTTCGCCCGGGTTCGCCCGGATAGCCGGGTGAGATACACGGATATATCCGATACGTTTGCCATTCGCCGCACGTAAGATTTGTTTGTATGAAATGGTAGAGGCTTGCGTTGCCTTTGCTTAAGGTAGTCGTTTTAAAAAGGAATGCTATTGTTATGATTAGATAGAAAAGAGTCAAGAAAAGACCTAGTGCTTACACCGGCAATTGTTTTTAACAATATGTGTTTATTTAATTATTGCTATTTTAAATATAACTTCACAAAATAATATGGGGTTTACTCATTCAATATTTATTCATCGGCACTTATTTTATAAACATAGTACAGCTTAATTCTATGAGTTTAATGATACAAATTAATCTAACATTTATAATATAATTGAACATGTAATTTCGATTTGCTATGAGCGCGATATGGCCTGAATTCCATTCGTAATAAAGTGAAAAGCAAATAGCTCAAAACCTATATTCAATAGTACATTGAATGCATATTATACTGAATTATGTACACTGGTAACTATTTACAGAAATCTATATACATAGATACAGGCCAGCAGATATTGTGACTATTTTTCGGAGAATTGAGCTCAGAATCGTCCAACTTCGACGAAATATCGCAACAGTGCTTTTAAGTGTTATAGAACAAGACAAATAAAATAAATGCTAACCCTAACCTTTGATTCATAATATTTAGGTTTGGTAAAGAGTTTGAGAATCCTCCCATCAATAATATAACATGCCTAGGAACAATCTTTTTTACACTGATTATGTTTGGTTGTTGTTTTTACCTAATCAACAGATATCTTTGTTTTTAAGGCAACTATTTGAAAATGACGAACATTTAAACTTTTGACTCGACTTTTAGAACACTCTCATCTCTTTATTTACAAGTGTTTTCTTAGCTTAACCTATATCTTCTACTTGACTCACTACACATGCAATTTTACACGAAATGTCTACCAACTAAAATGTTCGCGAACCTTTAGAGACCTATTTTTTTTTTTTTTTTTAATGCGGACAACATCACATACATTGCTCTGAACCCAAAGTTAGTAGCTATTCAGCACTTGTGTTATGGAATTCAGAAACAATGAAGGTACCACAAACACCCAGACCCGAGACAATGTAGAAAAATGACTTTCTACATTGTCCCGTCCGGGGATCGAACCCGGGACCTCAGAGCTAGCGACACCTTGGAAACCGGTGCGTACGCCACTCGACCACGGAGGTCGTGCCTATTCTGTTCTAACCTATTCTGTTCTAACTGAACTCTAAACATAATGTAAGATAGCAAGAAGGCTAGCTTTGCATACACTTACTTACTTTGTAGAACAAATGATTTTATTGAAACGAGGTTAATGGATTCGCTTTAATTTAAATAGGCTCTTATATATTAAATTAATTTTGATAGATATTAGTGGATTCGATCGGTAGGTATTAGTAGGTATATTATTTGATCTTTTACCTAAAACAGTAAGGATATCAAAAGTAGGATTCAGACAATAAAAAAATGATAGTTTTATAAAGTTAAGTGGCTTTTTGTATACCTAAGTCTAGGTAAATTTTGAAGAACCTACTTCATATTGAAATTTTTCATTAAATTTGACTTTAATGAAACTTAAGGATTAAACAAATAGTCACAACCAATGAAAAAGGCACGCAAATTTTATAAACTATAAAGGCTTAAGTATTATGCGACATACGACAAATATAAAAAAACACATATTCCTAAGCTTTTTCTATTCAAGACGAAAATGAATCTTAAAATATATCTTTTAAAATAAAATTTTAGAACTCTATTCACAAGAAGGTCTGTTAGTAACAGATACAGCCTTCTTAGAAAAAAGGTTCTATCAATATTTATTGTTAGTCTTCGAAGGGAAAATATTATCTGTAAATATTTAACGGTGGTAAGCGGTGAAACTCAAGGTGTAGGATTATGATGGCCTTTTTGACCGACTGCAAAAGGAGAAGTGTTTGTTATGAGTTATCTTAAAAAATAATAGATTAATTTTAAAAATGTTTTTGATCGGTAGACCCATCGACAAATACCTGTGAAGTCGATTGGTTTTGTTATTTAAAATCAATTGGCCAATATAATATAATAGACAATGTGTGTAGATAAGTTGAACTTACATAGTTGGTCAGTTACCTTGATGGCGATAAATCGCCACGATCGCGATGCGACTAAGTTTAAGTCCTAGAAAGATTGCGTCACTCAATAAAAAAATAACTATGACCCTTAAAAGTAACATTATTATTAAAAAAATATCCAAAAATAAATAATATTTTTGTACCAACAATTTAGTCAGGTAATTTAGAGGCTTGTAAGTTTATAGTTACAAAGTATTATGGTCGCGTTACAATTTGTGAAGCTCGTAAAACGTTTTTAATGCTGGTTATGGCGACTGCGGGTTAGATCCGTGAGATTACGACCCACTTGTTTAGTATGACAAATAAATAAACCTTGCAAGTAATTTTTTGGTACAATATATTAAAATTAACTAAACATTTTTAATAATTTTACAAAATATACATTTTGCTTGCAGAAACAAACATCTACTCCTTAAAGCAACTGTTTCCATATTCATTGTTTTCTAAATAAACCAACTCCGCAGAATAATTGCGTACATAATTCGCTACGAGCCTACGAGACTGTAACCCCTGCTACGTACGTAGCAACAAGAGCTACGAGGCGTAGCACAAGCACTATAAGTTTTACAACAGTTACTGAGCTGCCGTGTTTCGCTCAAACATTTTAACACGACCACTTAGTTAAATTATTTAAATTAATTCGGTTAAGTGTCCGCAAGCTTGTTCGAGATTTATGTTGAGAGCTCTTTGGTGTTGCCAGTAACTTTGGAAGAATAGGAGTGTATAAACATTTTTTATCGCTTACAGCTGAACTTAGGTCTCGAAATTCTCATGAAACTCTGCCTATTGTTCTTTTAAATTTTGGTACTTAAGATTTTATATCCGAGTACAAAGTACTTTGTCACCAGAGCATATTACATCTGGTGTATTATGGAGGTTTTTGTCTTACATTAATATAACTGTTTCAGTCAGACTTTGCCCGACAGCTTGCGACCACGGTCCGTGTAACCTGGTCGAAACGTCAAGCCCAAAAAGGTATTTATGTCTATCGCACGCTAATACCCGTTGAGTTATTACAGTAAACATGCAGCGCGATAGTTTAAAGTTTTGGGTTTTATCTTTTCTCCTTTAAGAATGGTGAAATCCTTTTTGAATGGAAGCTAGACTTAGTACTATATAAATGCCAAATTCCTAATACTTACTACCATATCACAAGACTACAGTCGTGTGTGTTTCATTAAACTCAATTTGTACAGCAATAAGTTCACACACCAACTACGGCACAAAAATAGAAACGCCTATAAAACATTGAATAGAAACACTAGCCAAACATTTTGTCCATAAACCTATCGAGTCCATACAATCAACTCGACGTGTCTCTCAAATATTCAACAGCTATACAGCCTCTAGCTCAATTTCTGTGTGAATGCAACCCAGTATTCAATACGGTAAAATCAAATGTTCTGGATACTGAATTTGTTTGTTTACATTCAATTTCGTTGAAAATTTAAATATGTTAGATAGATTTGGAAATTATTTTTATATTTTTGAGTGGATTTATTGACTAGTTAGTTGTTAAAAGTGGTGATCCGTAATTGGAGTCGCAGATGCAATGGCTGTAATATTAGGCTGCAATTATTTTATTATGTATGATTTGAAACTCAATAAAATTGAATTAGAGACAGGGGTCTTATTAGGTACAGGAAAGCGGATAAATAAAGTATATACATAGGCATCTTTCTATGGTACAATTTGTACCATGGCTTATGTGATTTAATTTAAGTGAGGCCTAAGCCCGGGAGCGGTCAATGAAAATTAGCTAAACAAAAATATTGTCCGTGTCAGAAACTAACGTCAATGTAAAGGCTATCTTGTGTAAGAAACTTAAACTTAAACATTAAGATTTGAGTAAATCAATACGGCGATACTTTCAGCAACATTGATTCCCCCTTTCTGTTTACCCACCATTATGTAAATGGGTCGTTAAGCAATTGTTTGGCCAGCGCCGGCCGTCCGCCGCGAAATCTTTTAATGGCGGCAATATGAATTGCTTTTGTTTTATATTTATCGACTGCCCATTGTATTTGGTTGTTTAATGTCGCGATCATTATAAATATTCCAGTTAAATTAACAGGTCTGAAATGCTTCTGTTTTAAATGGTGAAGGAATAAGACTGTAATTCGTGACTAAATCTATTTATGAGGTTGTTTGATATTGGCTTATAAGCCTATATTCGCTCTTTGTATTTCAACGACAGGAACAGAATTTCCTTGCCTATAATTTAATTTGTTTATTAAGCCCCCAATACTGTAAAGCTACTCAACTTTAAGTCATTCTCAAATGTATATCTGTTTCTAGTTTATGCCTTAGAGTGACAAAGACAGCATGACATTTAACGGCGGTTTAAATCTGCTTAAAATTTCAGCATTCAGTTGTTAGCTAGGCTTATTCTGAGCAGGACCTCGATTCATCTATTTAAGAGTTGCTTGAATTGACAGAATTACCTGCTTCATTTGGTCATTTATACGAAAAATTGCATTCTGTTAACTGTCATTACGATCATTAATTGGTCGTTACCTTCTTTTCTCTTCGAGAATTCAGTGAGAGTTTACTGTAGGCTTATCTGAAAACGAAAAAAATCCACACTAACGAGTACACTGACCGACCATTGACACGCAATGCAATAAACTCAATAAAATAAATAAGCTATGTAGGCATTTAATAAAGCTGAATCGAGTCCCAGGCAGTGAACTTGAGTCGAACCTTAAGACAATAATCACAGCAGACAGCTCTCTACCCTCACCTTTACTGAGTCTTCAAGACGATGCGAGGCAAGGGTCTCATACTAAAGCCTTGATAAGGCGCGGGCACTCATCCGAGGATATCAATTCTCTGTTAATTAAGGAAGTAACGCCTCACTGGGGCTCATTAACGACGGACCCTTTGAACTAACTTGATAAATGTTTAGAGACATGTGTATACGTACATTGTAAAATCACTGAAGGAGGCAGTTGTTTTGAAGTAAGTGAAAAATTAAGTGTATTTAGTTCAGTAATTACGAGAGACAAGTGTAATTCCCATATTATACAGGGCTCTAAAATCCCTAAATTTGAAGATAAATAAAAACTACACTACACCACCATTTTCGACGGTATTAATGGTGGCCTTTTGTATGATCATTTGGCAGAACCTGAGACGATGCCGTCATTCTCACCAGAAATTTTGAGAAAAAAATGGTTTTTCTTTCCATACCTAACAACCCCTTAACGGATCGGACAGGGGTTTTGTAACAAGCTGTATAAACACGAAATATGTAGTAAGAAATAAAAATTCAAGTGACGATTAGAAAGGTCGCTTTCACGGGTACAGGTGAACGCAATCAATTGAAGATTGTAATTGGTCTTTCAGCAACATACATCGAACTTAGTTAAACCTTAAAAACGAACACAACATTTGAAGTCGGTCTTGAAAAACTTAGTTTATTGGAATTCAATTGATACTGTAACCGGTGAAATTGTTACATAGAACCAACGAGGTTGGATTGACTAGAGCCAGTCTAACGTTCTTTGATCCGAGAGCACGTCTGTGATCACCCGCCAATTTCAATGTCACGTCCAATTAGTGTCAAAACTGAGCGCGCCGCGTTTGAATCTCCCGGTATAAGTGACAAACATTTAAATCAAAAATGGTGAATTGCGTGGTGCTTAGTTGTAATAAACGATTAAAGAAGAAACAAGAAACAAAACAGTGACATTTCTATTCATCGGTTAGTAGTATGTTTATAGAAATTAACCTTTTTTTGTAATTATTTAGTAGGGCGAACCAGGGGGTGCGGGGGTTCGCGAGGGGGGGAGTCCGCTTCGGTCCCCCCCCTCAAAAATTCTCCGCGACCGGCTAGTGCGAGGCAGTTCCGTTAGATTTTTCGATAGTTACTTTTTGTCTCAAGTATTTTGATTAAAATTAAGTTTGTGTTCCTTGAATTGATTTATTTATTTAATAAAAAATTGTTTACCAACAGATTCTGTATATTCATGACATCATAAGTAAGATAAATAAATAAGATATACTTTTGCGAATTACGAGTTAACCAGCATTAACAAAAAATGTGATAACAGGATAATTTAAATATGAGTAAAATTAGAATAATAAGAACAAAATCTGATTGACAAACAATATTGTTCAAAAGTTTTTAGAATTCTACAAAGAGCTTTTGGAATTAATAAGTTTTATGTTTCTGATTGGTAAGTATGCTTGAATGGACTTTTTAGGTAACTTATAATTAATTAATTTGATGCTGGTAACTAAAAATTAAACTTTATGAATTAATGTAGCCTACATTAATTCATAAAGTTGAATTTTTAGTTAATTTGTTTTTTTTTTAATTATCTCAGATCCTTTAAATGACTTTGTTAATATTCACACCTATCGATAATTTACTATGAACGTCTGTTGTCGCACGGACATCCCTAAGCGAGCGGGAACGCACAGATTAAAAAGTGCTTTCGTTTGTACCAATAGAAAAGTAGCGATAGTAGCAGTCTATCTGAATCCTACGTCGATGCATAGAACCAATATCATCAGTCAACGAAATATATCATACTAAAGTGGAAAAAGTGAAACAATGTCATGGTCATTAAGCATGCTGGCTGAAACTGTACTGGTAACTAGTTTAAAAATAAAAACATTCTATCGAGGCTACACAAAACACATTGTTCTCGCAGTTTTGCTGAGATACAATTTTATATTCATCTAGATTACGAGTTTCCTGTCTATTATATTACCAGTCTGCTACAGTGCAGGGCAAAGAACTCTCATACTGAGAGTAGTGAATACAAAGGGGAGATAATTATTACGCTCACTGGCGATCCCACTGACATTGTCGTTTGTCATAGATCAAGAGTATAACTACTGTTTTATGTAGGAATAGGATATTATAATTCCATTCAAAATTAAATGATAAAATAGTGGTTTTAATTTTATTATAGTATTATACCAGGGAACCTCCAATGTGGGACGCGCGAGACTGACAAAATCGGCAGAAAAAAAAGGAGACATATATCCAGCATTGGGTGATTCCGGGCTGATATGATGATGATGATAATCATAGGATTTAAAATAATACTTAATCATTTCACACTGCTGCTATGTTTATTAATGGTTGTCAGTTTTTCCCGTTTAATATAACACAGCTTCAAAATCGAATTGAGTATTTTTAACTGTTTATTAAATTGATCATAATACTCTTATACAGATTACAAAAAAAAAGAGCTAAAGCATAAAAAAATTACACCAAAAAAAATACAAACATAGGTACATTTACCTACACATACAATACATTATGCGTATAAAACAAGCCTACGATACAAACTACTCCAGTTTATTGGCCACATTATCCTAAATGAAGCTGTAAAACATAGTACCGAATAAAACTAGCCCGAGTACCTGCGTAATCCGCGTAATTAGTGAGATCGGGCGGATGATAAAATAGTTACCTCCGGCTTTATCCGAGGTTAACAGGTGTACCGAAACAGATAGTACTAGAATATCTTTTCTTCTTACTAAAGATACATTGTTTTATGTAACTGTTTAAATTAAGTAAGATGATAAAGGCTTAAATTATCCGTATAATTTTTATTTCATACTTTAACAAAATTAAAAAATAAATGAAAAATACGGTATCCAGCTGAATCCGGTAAGACTGGAAGCCGACAACATAGTTGGGAAAAGGCTCGGGAGAAGATGACTATGTCAAAATTATGTAATTTAAAATAATGTAGCACTTTTTGAACTGCGCTTAGAGCTCTAGTAAGTTTGGAGGATTAATCGTCAGTGAGACGCTCACTGAATGCGACCAAGTATAGGGAGTATCAAAATTAAATTAAAATACCATTTAATATTTATCATCGACACTAAATGAACAACAAGATGTGCTTAAATAAAGACTTCCCTTCTATGTATATAACATAAACAAATATATCTTCTTAGCCAATAAATATGTAAACTAATAGTCTCCAAACCTTAACGCATTAAACAAGCGTACCTAACATGCATAAATACCTTTAGGGCTTGACGTTTCGACCAGGTTACACCGGCCGTGGTCGCAAGCAGACTGGAGATGCGGTGTCATTGCTCCGTGCACGAAGTAGATTAAAAGGTATTTATGCATGTTCGCGCTAATCCCCGTTCTATAATATTAATATAAACATGCAGCGCGATAGTTTAAAAGTTATTAAGCGTACCTAAGTTTAGAAAGACCACTGAAAACATATCTTCTGCACTACTAAAACATAATACGTTGAAATGAACGCTAAGCCTCCATGTCTTGCGAACCTTTTAAACTTAAAGCTAGGATTGAACCTGTGACCTTTACGGATGGGAGTAATTTCAGCCCACGCGCCGCGCTCGCCCATGTGCAGTTTTATTTCAAAGACATTCTTGCTTTTAAACTGTACTGCTATAAATGGAATAAGAGTTATATTTGAAGATACAAATAGAGAAGGCACGGTCAATTCAGACGAATAACTGTTTTTCTGTCTCTTACTCTTTCGCAGATAAACCACAGTAACGATTTTAATGAAATTTGATGATGGAATTGATCTCAAGAGAGAACATAGGCAACTTTTTGGTATAATACGGGCAGCAGCTGGGATCATACAAATGCGCAAGAACTACCTACCTACTTACCTTGATATGAATATATGTAACTTTAATGGTGTACAATAAAGAATATTCTAATCTAATCTAACTACCTATTTCTAATACAACAATAACTTTTTTTACAAAATTAAATAATCAGCAATAAATTTCATGCCTTATCACTCAAGTGGTAGCTATTTATATTTTATTTGCTGTCTCTAAACATGAATAAGCACACAAAACATGTGTGAAACTGGCAATGCGTCTCCAAATCTTTGTTTCGTTATGTAACAGTGTTCACTGATCAGATGAACCACACATTCAAATGTATAGGCTGTTCAACAAAAAGCAAGCAATTATCGACCTTAGTGTAAACAAATTGCGTCCCTAACTGAATATTTTATCAGCACCTGTATTAAAACCACAGTAACGTACAGTCGCGAGCAAGAATATGTACACACTAAACAATTTTTAATTGATTTTCTCTTCCGATCTAGATTGTTATTAAAATACACGCTATAAAAAATATTAAAAACATTTCTATAATTATGTACATATTATTATTTTTTAATTTAACAAAAGTATCTCGCTAGGTGACGACCTGCTGAAATGTATGGAACTTGCCCTATCAAGCACTAAAGTTGGGCTATATACCGATGGCAAGGATTTTTTGGGCTCTACAACTTATTTTTGGCATGCAAGTATCGAATATAAGCTATAAGTAAAATGTTATGAAATGAAATATTTTAATCTTGTAAGTAGGACTATATAAATCACTTTTACAGTGTCTTCCTAAGGCGACATTTCCTAACTACCCTTAAAAGAAATTTCGAAATAAACTCAAGGGTTGTGTACCGTCCAACGATATGTCGCTCGACGTTAGAGCTCGATAGGCCAAATTTCCCGTCTTCCTTAGTTTCACAATTTCGCTGTGTACATATTTCTGCTCGCGAGTGTACAGTGTACACGTTCGTCCTACATTCGCGCTCGAGTGAGCCGCGGTCGCGTTGCCTTGTGTTTATTTTGATTTCGGTACGAGTTTCCTATTTCGTTTCATTTCGAAAAAATACGGGTACATAAAAGTTTCGGTTTTGTGATGTACTGTAAATTGTAGCTAGACTTTATTTGACTGTGTCGTAGGCTACATTTTTAGATTGCCATCACGTGTTTTTCGATATGGGTATATATCGCCTATACTAAAAAAAAATTATGGGTTTGCAGTTTGAGTACTAACACGGTATGATGGGAAAGGTGTGGAAAAAATGTAAGTTAACATGAAAAGTCTATCTATCTTAGGTTTGACAGACTATAGACTCCATAAAAAATATATCAATATATGCGAAGAAAAACAGGATTAAGATTCCAATGTCAAATGGCAAAAATATTCTTATAAATTGTTTCTATTGGTTTTTTTATGAGAAACGTCACATTCCTTACTACTTCTTTTATTTCAACAGAGAAAATAAGATTATAAAATAAGTACCTACATTGAAGACCTTACATTTATTGAAACAATTGTGTAAATTGGTTACAGCAGAAACAAGCAACATTGTTGTCAAGTGTCGTTCAAACTGTCGGTTAGTGGAGTTCGCTTAAAATAACTTCCGAACTAAACCAATACATTAGGGTTTAGTGGATTTTATTAAAGTATTTACACGGCGAAAACAAATTGTATTTGGCATATTATTTAGTTTAGAGGTGGATTTTAAGAATAAACACAATTTATGAAAATATTTACAGTAAACATTTAAATTATATTTTTAGGATTATGATGTGTTTCTTTTTTTTTATGTATTTTTTTATTGCCCCTCTTCTACTAAGATAAATATTTTTTTTAAACTGTTTTTTGTTGTTTTTAAATTGTATACCAAACATTTTATACATACGAAAATTCTCGAATCAAACGTAACCTTATTTTTTCTTGTACATTTAAGACGTCGTAAACATATCTCAAGAGCCTTCACCTGTAACAAAAACTATCAAAACAAACTCTTCTCACGGCTATTTCCTTATCTAAACCACTTCACCTTTCTAATCCCATACCAATAATTCCTTTTCTTAAGGTGCTATGTTTATTCTCAAAGCCTTATATTTCAGGCTGTAGTGGAATCGCGTTATTATTCCCTTTGTGCACATTGAGATCACAGAAACATTTGTATTGTCACATGTTTTGGAAGAATCGTTACTTTGGGAAATAAGGAATGCTTTATAAGGAGATTAGTTTTAAGACTGTGTTACTATCGGCCACTTTAGGTGAAGTAATAAAATTCGATGTAAAACGGTAAAATGGAGATCAAGAATACGCAATTTAGATATCACAGACGTAAAAAATAATAAAGCTTTAATTAAAAAGATGATTCAAAAATATATATCTCTAGATCTTCTATTAGAAAGTGAAGAAAAATAATATTGGGCTAGAAAATTAACGAAAAGAAAAAAAAAACAATCTCTCTGTTCATAAATACTGATATTTTTAAAAGGCTTTCTTCGATCACATTTTAACAGGTATCCAACCATAATCAAATGTTGTTCAGCAAGTAAAAAACCGATAACATCTCACTGAAAGTAAAAATATCAATTTCCATAAAAAAACATGTATTCAATACTGTAACAGATAACCAATAAATATTTCAGTCAAACTTGAACGCTTATTTCCTCGTAGCGCTACGGCGTAGCGTCGTAGCTGTAGCACGTAGCTACGATTTGTTGAATCCATGTTTTTCAATGTCGTTGCCTGGTCTTTGGCAGGTTCGAATAAATTTTCTTGAATTCAATATTACGTATAGAGTTTTGATTAATGGGACATTTATATGGAATAAAAGACTGGCCTGTTGGTCTAGTGGTTAGTGCTCCTGACTGTTATGCCGGAGGTCGTGGGTTCGATTCCCATCCAGGACAAATCTTTGTATGATGAGCACGATCATTTGTTCCGTATCTGGTTGTATTTATCTATAATATGTATGCATTTAGAAATATACAAGTATGTTTATCAGTTGTCTGTTTACCATAACACAAGCTCTGCTTAGCTTGGGATCAGATGACCGTGTGTGAGTTATCCGGGAATAATACTATTTTATTAGGTATATGTTTACGAAAAAATATTTTGATTTCTGAATTTCCCGACAATGTACTACTACATTACAAATTAATAAATATCGTATTTCTAATAGAGTATTTAATAAACTAAGTTAGTTTGCCGAAAGAAAATTAATCAGAACTTTTAACAAGTATTTAAAAAAGTTCCTTCGTTTCCCTTAACAAGAAAGTTTACATTGAATTTTTAAATTATGGTTTGTTATATAAAGAATGTTTTGGAAAAGTTAAATTAAATTATTACATTAATACGAGGTCACAAGAAATTAATAATTTACTTGTATTTGTCTACATAACATGACATAACAAGCAATCCGACCTTATAAGTACATATTAAAAACATTATTATATCTGAATCCACTGCCTCGTTGGCCTAGTGGTGCTAAGCGCAGCTGCTACGCTAGAGGTCTTAGGTTGGATTTCCAAGTCGACCAAGGTGTTATTGGGTTTTTCTATGAAATTCTCAGTAGCAGGTCGGGGTTTAGATTTGTGCCCGGTTAGTGATAATAGGCTCGCCCCTTAAATTTCATTGGTACACTGGTTTGGAAATAAACGAGGTATATCTTTAAGTGGACTGTATTTTTGGAGGATGGCTGATTATCGCCAAGAGGTGAGCGAGCGATGTAGGTCTATGGGAAAAAGCACGCGTACCTGGCTCTCCAGCGTTGGGCAGTACAAGATGGCGGGCGGCGTTCTTCCCGATGCGATCACAAAACTGTCACGTTCACACCCGCGGGCGGATTATCACAAAAGTTCGCTATCCGGCAGCAGCAGTAAGGAGGCGATGCAGCACAGGAGCGACACGGGCGCGATATCGTGTGTCTCCTCTCGGCGATTCGTTTATTTCCAGTGGTTTGCGAAAGCGCGTACGTGCGTTACGCGCCAGGCGTGCGAAAGGATTGGTAAGGAAGCGGCGGGGTTCACATCGCTCATTCCAAAAGTGGTCAAATGAATGAATGGAACTAATATTACGAAATATGGATGAGACGACTAGTAGTCCGTCTTAAACAGATAGATGGCGCTACCATTTCCCCCCGGCCTTAAAGGGTTGCCTTTAAAAGAAATATAATAATAATAATCTAGATATGTAAGGTGTACTACCGCATAACCTATACACAGTCTAAGACAGCGAGCGTTAAAATATTTTAAATTAATTGCGTTAACAAAGCGGAACAAATTATAATTGAATTACACACTAAATACCTAAACTAAGAAAGAGATCCAACTTCAGGCTAGATCTTACTGAGTCGGTAGCGGACAGAGACGTACAACAGGGCGCACGTAGCTACCCTTAGCGGTTTTTACAGTAACGACGCGGGTTGTGCCGTCCTTCGCGGTATGTAACTTCAAATAAACGATGATACGTAGTAACTTAGACCACGATGACATGCGTAGCGCGAGTGCGTAAATAAGAGATTCCGCAACCTCAATGGTCACGGGATGAGAGACAGACTTCCGCTCAGGTATATCCTCGTCCTCTGCATCGTGGACAGATGGATGTATAGGCCACTCTGATGGATCACGAGAAATCCAAGAAGGGCCATGATGCCACAAAGGATGATCCAGAAGATTAACCGGAGTAACACCACGAGACAGGCAATCCGCAGGATTCTCAGTACCCGCGACGTGATTGAAACAAGTAGCAGGAATAAGTTCAATTATTTTAGTAATGCGATTGGCGACAAAGGTCTGCCAGCGGTGCGGAGAAGAATTAATCCAAGCGAGCACTACTTTGGAGTCCGAAAATGCATATATCCTATTGATGGAGTGATGGGGCGCAATTGTGTCTTGAACTTTGCGAAGCAACCGAGACAGCAACAGAGCCGCGCACAACTCCAGTCTCGCAACCGAAATGGTTTTGACAGGCGAGACCTTGGACTTGGCACAAACTAGCTGCACAGAGTAGTTAGATCCAATGCGGACTTGCAAATATATGACTCCGCCATAAGCGCGTTCACTGGCGTCAGCGAAACCTATTAAGTTAACAAAACATCCATCTACTAAACCTAGATGGCGCGGCACAATTATTTTATTGAGTGCGGGAAGTTCAGCACAAAACTGTTTCCAAACAGCGACAATATGGTCGGGAGGAGTGTCATCCCAATCACATTTTGCTAACCAAAGCTCTTTGATCAAGAGCTTGGCATACAAAATGGTAGGAGCCACAAAACCCATTATGTCCCATAAACGAGCCACTGTGGATAGCATTGCGCGTTTGGTACACTTATCACCTGGTGATAAGATGTCAAAGCGGAAGTTATCACACTGTCTGTCCCAGCGTAAACCAAGAACCTTGTGATGTGCGGACTTCTCGAACTCAATGTCCGGAGAAGCTTTATGCGAATCAGGTATGTGCGCGAGAACCTCTTTGGAATTGCTTGTCCATTTGACAAGGTCAAATTGGCCTCGTTTGAAAAGCTGAATAAGCTCTTCACAAAGCGAAACTGCTTGCGGAGCGGATGCGACACTACAGACAATGTCGTCCATGTATAAAGCGGAAGCAGCAACAGCGGCTGCAGCGGGAAAGTTGTCGCCTTCATCAGCGATCAACTGGCGGACAACTCGTAACGCGTGATATGGACTAGACTTAAGTCCAAAACAAACGCGATTAAATTGATACACGGTTAAAGGCTCACTATTGTCAAAACGATATAAAATTCGTTGAAATCTACGGTCGGATTCGCGAATGCCGATATTGAGAAACATTTGTCTACAATCAGCTGAAAGTGCAATTTTGAAAAGGCGGAATTTAATTAAGATGTTAAATAAATCACCCTGTAGATCAGGACCGGCATGCAAAATGTCATTGATCGACTGACCCGATGTAGTTCGGCAACTAGCATCTAAAACCACACGAAGTTTAGTGGAGGTCTTATCTTCGCGAACCACGCCGTGATGCGGAATATAATACGCGGGAAGAGAATTGCCCTCGTCGTTTACAACTGGGCTTAAAAAACCTTTATTTATGTAATCACGCATGACGTCATTATAAGCACCGCGTAATTTAAGCGACGCATCGAGTTTACGTTCTAAACAGTATAAGCGCCTAAGTGCAGCAGCGTGCGAGTCGCCTAAAGAATACGGGTCGCCACAGAACGGCAATGCTACAACATATCTACCACTATCGTCGCGAACAGTGGTAGCGCGGAAATGTTCTTCACACTCGAGATCCTTACGGCTCAACGAGGGCGGTGCGGAGACCTCTTCAAGCTCCCAAAATCGCTTAAGAAGAGAATTAATATTATTTTCTTGAAGAACAGAACAGCAAGACGTAGTATAATGTGTATTATGCAGCGTAGGTACGGCACCCATAACTACATAGCCAAATACCGTCTCAATAGCGGGAGGTAAATTATATTGCTCACTACGTACAACATTAGGTAGTAGTAAGTGCGGAAAAACTGAAGCACCGATCAAAACATCGATATTACCCGGCTGCGCAAAGTGAGCATCAGCGAGCGGCAATGTCTCGAGGTGCGCGAGTAACGACACGTCCACGTGAGCGCTAGGCAACGTGTCCGTAATACGTTCCACAATAAGCGATGAAACGTTGAAATTAATATCATTATTGAAACGCGAATGTATTTTAATATCGACGGAACCCTTACAAGATTTTTCTGAACCACCGATCCCTTTAACTACTAAGTTAGTATTTTTAAAGTTATTCCAAAGTCCAAGACATTTTAAACAATCCGAAGTAATGAAGCTACTTTGTGATGCACTATCAAGTAAACAACGAACCACGCGCGGTGTATTGTTCACGTCATAAATAATAACTTGCGCGGTCGCTAATAATATCGTAGTAGACGCGTTACATTGACGCTCTGCTTCGCGCTGAGTATGTTGAGTGCGTGCGCACTGCCGGCGTGCGAGCGCAATGGATGTCGTACACAAAGAAACTCCGGGCTGAGACGCGGGAAGGACAGGCGCCGTGGTACGAGCGGCCTGTGCCTGCGGTACAGAGAACGAAACAGCTGGACTAGGATTTACGTTTACGTTAAGGTTACCGCGGTCAAATAACGGAGATTTTTTCTCAAAATGCAATAACGTATGATGTTGTTGATTGCATGAGCGACACTTAGTTTTACTAGAACAATCGCTTGTTTTATGCTTAATACTCAAACAATTAACACAAGCTTTATTTTCTTTAGCGTATTTATATCGAGCAGTCGGATTTAAATTATTAAAGGCTGGACATTTAAAAAGGTGGTCGTGAACAATATTGTCGCACAGACACTTGTGTGAGTTATTTGCGGAATCCGAACATGCTACGTAAGATTGTGGGTTAGGGACCGACTTATTATTACTACTTCGCGATTTATTAAAGTTTTGTTTACTTGTATTATTATTACTAGACGAGCTAGACGAACTAGGCTGCGTATTCTGATATATTCGACACTGATCTTTAATGAATGAAAGAAAACTATTTAGGGTAGGTAATTTATTTTGACGTTCGGTCATCTCGAACGCACGAACGGTTTCCGTGTCGAACTTTTTTAATGCGAGTTGCAATAACATAAAGTCTGCAAGGTTTTCTAACTTTAGGTTTTTAAGGGAATTTACTGCGGTAACAAAGTTATCAATAAACAGTTGGAAATTCGAAACTGACGCGGGACCAGACAATTTAAGATTCAAAGCTTGATCAAAGTAAGCACACGCGAGGATGCGAGTATCCTGATATCTATCAAGAAGTGACTGGAAAATGACCTGATAATTCTCAGCACTTGGTGTGACACCTGCGAATGTAGATTGCGCTTTCGGCGACAGCTTACCTATTAAATAGTACAACCTGTCAGCGTCCGTCAGCGAGGCGTTATCGTGCACTGTAGACTTGAAACTTGCATAAAATAATGGCCAGTTTCGTATATCGCCATCGAATGACACGAGTTCAATCGCGGGCAGTTTCGGTGCTCGGACAGCCGGTCCGGCGCTGGGCTTCGCGGACTGTCGATTATCTAACTGCGATTGTATACGTTTTATGATACAATAAAGATCTTCGAATGAGGTGTATGCCTGATAATTTGGTTTAGATTCAGGATTAATAGAAAGTAATTGTGCGTTATAAGCGTCTAATAATTTATGAAAATCGGTTCGAATATCGTCTACTGTCATACAATAACTAAGAAATGATTCTTTGTTGACATCGGAAATTTTGGCGGTTTTTGAACGCTCGTAAATGTTTTGTATGCGCTCAAATAAAACATTGCGTTTAGCTTCTAAGATAGCTAATTCATTCTCGTCAGAAGTACATTTCTTTTGTTGCGACATTTTATATACCAAATGTAGGTAGAAGTAAATAACCTAAAATTATGCTATAGTTTTATGTTATGCGGAAAGTAAGTACTTGTACCTAATAACAAGGCAACGACTTTAAAGGCGGTGGTAAAAGGCGCTTGAAATTATGAATTTACAAAACGACTATATACCTAGTTTATAATTATTATTGTAAGTCAGTAGGTAGCTACGTTGAGTATATTACCTACTGGGGGTGCGGGAATAACCACGTAATGGGTATATATTTATGAACTAGGAGTGCAGCTAGGTGCTACAACTACCTAGGTAGGAACTTATAAAAGATACCTACGCGAGCGGGAATACGGATATATGAATCCGGGTCGTTCGGACCAAAAAAATGGTTTGGAAATAAACGAGGTATATCTTTAAGTGGACTGTATTTTTGGAGGATGGCTGATTATCGCCAAGAGGTGAGCGAGCGATGTAGGTCTATGGGAAAAAGCACGCGTACCTGGCTCTCCAGCGTTGGGCAGTACAAGATGGCGGGCGGCGTTCTTCCCGATGCGATCACAAAACTGTCACGTTCACACCCGCGGGCGGATTATCACAAAAGTTCGCTATCCGGCAGCAGCAGTAAGGAGGCGATGCAGCACAGGAGCGACACGGGCGCGATATCGTGTGTCTCCTCTCGGCGATTCGTTTATTTCCAGTGGTTTGCGAAAGCGCGTACGTGCGTTACGCGCCAGGCGTGCGAAAGGATTGGTAAGGAAGCGGCGGGGTTCACATCGCTCATTCCAAAAGTGGTCAAATGAATGAATGGAACTAATATTACGAAATATGGATGAGATGACTAGTAGTCCGTCTTAAACAGATAGATGGCGCTACCAGTACACCTCTGCCTAACCCTTCGGGGATACAGGCGTGATGATATGTATGTCTCTGAATCTATATTGTTTCTTGTTCCACCACACGGTTTTTATAAAATTACTACCTCTGACATACCTAACTTAAGTAGTCACAAGGTAAAGAGTAAATGCAACAGATAGTATATTTACTTAACTGAGGAATCCATGTGACTATGTATTCAAAACATTAGTATGATATCAACATACATATAGTATGAGTCAATACAACTGTGTAGTATTAGTTGAGTCAGAGTCTATGTTAGCACTTGGCAGTGACCGTAGTAATAATTTATAAATTACTAGCGGATCCGACAGACGTTGTCCTATCTACATGGTCTACAATAACACACTGATAACAAAACTTTTTTTTTAATTTGATCGCAGCGCTAACTCTCGGGACAGACTAAAATTAAAATTCGAATATTATTTAAAATTTGACACTGCGATGGTAGCGCCGTCTGTCGGATCCAATTCAAAACATTCCAAAATCAATAACTACATCTAATAAATTAAAAATTAATTAAAAAAACATTGTCCAGCGGACAAAATTGTGAATCTAAACCATTCTCAGATCCCCTTGAACACAACACAAAAAATTTCATCAAAATCGGTCCAGTCGTTTGAGAGAAGTTCAGTGACATACACACTCACAGAAGAATTATATATATAAAGATTACCGGTAGTGTTAACTAATAAGTTAACGTAATGCAAACAGGTAATTTTGTTGAAAGGAGGGCTGGTCCCGGCAGTCGGACGTTTATAGGCTGGATTATTATTATATATAAATATAGTAATAGTACAATTTTACCGTATCTTTTTGTATTAATTTATTTTTCTACTTAGCCTGTACTTTCCAACTGCTGGGCAAAGGCCTCCCCAAGTCCTTCCATTTTCATAAGAATTTTCCTAAAATGCACTTTTTTCAAATTTCTGTAGCTGATGTATGCCGTTTAGGGAACAAAGGCATGACGCCTTTGTTCCCTAAACGGCATATATATATATATAGCAATATACATACATAATGTTAGCACATTTTTTTTCTGCGTTGGCAACACTGCCAACTAGTCGTCAAAAATCGACCTCTTGTAATTTAAATTTAGAAAAATAGTTTTTAATAGTTTTTTACTGATATTATTGTGTTAATTGTTGTCAGTTATCCATATTATAGTCATTAAGTTATGTATCTAATAAAGTGCAGTGTTTGGTAGAAGTCTATCGCAAAAAGTCCGTCGAAGAAATCAGCTGTCAACGGTCACTGGAGAAATTTGAAACTTATAAGTCAAGGAAAGTACCCAATCTTAAGTATTAGTGGTTAATTACAGACATTATACACCATAACACACCATCTAATCACACAGCTCATCATCGATGAGCAACGTCCATTACTCACTGGCTTATATTGTGTCTCCTTTTGTTTGACAAACTGTGGAAGCAAAATCGACGACATAATCAATCGCCCCAGACATCACTCACTGCATTTATTTCTTGACAAGGACCTTGTATACAAGGTTACAACACATATAGTTATTAAGTTATAGTAATTGTTAAACTACAGCAATTTTTTTTTTCTTCCTTAAACTACCTACCTACTTACCTTCTTATTATAATAGTTAACTTTTAAAACTTTAAATAATTTTAGAATCCTTTTCTATTAATTAAATAACCATCTTGTATCCCTTTTAATTTTAATTTAAAATAAATTAATAATCTATTTACTAAACTATCCCTTAATCTATATTTCAATATTTATGTTTGTTTCATTTTAAATTACTATTTTGCTTTTAGTTTCCCTGCCACCAGATTTATAGTGTCTAGATATTTAGCTTTACTTTTTCTAGTTTCAGATAACTGATAACATAGGAGTAGCAGTATGATGACCCGCAGAGCAACTGCAAGGGACATGGAGGACAAACTTCGGGCTACCTTAAAGGAACTGGAGTCTTCAAAAACCCTCTGCAGGCAGCTGCTACAGGAAAGAGATGACAGTGAGGTTGAAGTGAAGAACATTGTCGACAAGAACACCACTCTCAAGAACGAACTGGCTGAACTACATATTGAACATGTGGACCTACTAGACCGGCACCAGCACCTGCAAGAAGTACTGTCGTCTTTTCAACAATGCAGTGATACACATGAAAGCGCTTTGAGTCGCATATCTGAACTCGAGCATGAACTTTGTAAAGCCCACAATTCAATATTGTTATTAGAGTCAGTGAAAACTTATGAACAGGTCTCGAACACCCAGAGCCTATATGATGAGTTGGTAGGATGCTCAGCCTCGGCTGTTAGTCAGCCTGTAGTTATAGACCTTACCGGTGATGATGTCATTGCACAATGTCCTTTAATTAGTCACAACAAGTTAAAAAAATACATTAAATGTAGGAAATTAATTAGGAAGGCCCATATTGCATTAAGAAAAATGAAACACTTAAAATTAAATAATATTAATATACACAAAAGACATATTCACTTGGTAACGCAATTAAAATTATATACCAGTGAATTGGATCAATGTCGGTCAAAATATGACACAGACACTCAATTGTTATATAATGATTTAATGTACAAAGAGAATATGCTTAAAGATATCTTTCATAAATATGTTTCAAATGAAGAACAACTCAGTCAGCGTATGGTAGAGGCTAGTGAACTTTTAGACCTAGTAAAATGCAATGCAGAGAAATATGAGTCACTAACAAACAATCTCTCTTGCGATAGTACTAACTCTGTTAAACCATCTGAGCCCATACAGGTCCCTTCTTTACCTACAGTTTCGCAGCCATCAGCTGACAGTGACTATCATTGTAACAAGTGGATTGTAGTTTCAGACACATTAGGAGCAGAATTTGGGTCATTGTTACATAACAACAACACTCACAATGTAACAAATTACTGCTACCATAAGGCTAATTTCAATAATCTTATTCTTAAAATTAAACACATGAAATTACATAAAAACACTAACATTGTTTTATTAATTGGTAACAGTTTGGGCATAGAGAGGAAGGACATTGTTCATGGCATTGACACCTTGCTAGGTTTAGATATAGGTAAAATCATGTTGTGTGCTTTGCCTTATGCAAACACATTAAGTGACGATCACAATAAGTATGTACATTACTTAAATAACACTTTGTATATGTATACTTGTTGTCATAGTGACAAATTAGTGTTTTTTGACACTAACCAATTTATTACTGGGTTTCAACTAACCCATGAAACTATGTATCTTCCTAGAAGATATAAATTTTTAGTTGCTAGTTTAATAGCTTTTAATATTAACTCAGTTATAGGAGATATAACACAGAGTAGGTTAAGTGTAGATTTAAGTAACAATGTAGATTGTTTAAACTTTCACTGCCGACAATAGAGAAGCATTCAGATAGCATTCTGCTTTACCATCAGAATATTAATCGCTTTTCTGGCAAAATTCTAGATGCTGAACTGTTAGTAGATAAATATTCAATTGATATTCTTTGTTTTTGTGAAACTTGGTTAAAACCAGATAAGATGAATTTTCATGTTAATAATTTTGCAGTAGCCAGTGTGTTCAACAGATTATCAGCCGAGGGGGGTGGGTCTATGATTTTATGTAAAAACTATCTTAAATTTAAGGAACGTCAAGACATAACCTCTTTCTCTGTTGACCGCATATGTGAGGTAGCATGTGCAGAGGTAGAAAGTCTTATTATTCTTTGTGTATACAGACCTCCCGCGTCTCACTTATTCACTTTTTTAAATATTATGGAGGAAATACTTAGTAAATTATGTAGTAATAACAAATCAATATATATTTGTGGTGACTTTAATATTAATATTTTGGTTGATTCTATTGATAAATCTAAACTGTTGTCTTTATTTAGGTCATTTAATTTGAATTATATTTTTAATGAGCCAACTAGAATAACTTCAACCTCTCTTACTTGCATAGACAATATTTTTACAAATGGTGGGGTTCTTAACTTTAATGTGATTCCTGGTGTAAGATCTGACCATATGGGTCAATTAGTATCAATCAAAGCTAAAAGTAAATTGCCTTTAACTAAAATTATTACAATCAGGCCCTTAACTAACCATGTATTAAATTCATTTAAAAATAATGCTACTTTAAATCTTTGCAATAAATACTCATTTTCTGGAGCCCCAAATAAGGATTTTAATCAATTGTTTTTAATTATACATAATTCATTTCAGAAAATGTGTCCTTTAAAGGACATTAAAATAAATTTTAAATTACAATTTAATGAGTGGGCTACTAAAGGCATTAGAATAAGTAGAGACACACTTTATAGTCTTTATGATAAAAAATCTTTTAACATTAATCCTGATTTTCATAACTATGTTAGAAACTATTCAAAAATATTTAAAAAAGTTTGTTTAGCAGCCAAGTCTAAACTTATTAGTAGGCGTATAGATAAATCAGATAATAAAATAAAAACAGTATGGAAGATCATCAATTCTGAAACTGGGAATAGTAAACAGAGAGATACTGACCTGTCTTTGAAAATAAATAATAAAATCATTTCAAATAAGACAGAAGTTGCTAAAGCGTTTGAAGATTTCTTTTCGAATATACCTGTGGAAGTAACGAAATCTCTTCCTTCTTCTTCCATAAGAGCAGAAATGTTGCTTAAAAAATTCGTTGATAGGAGTATTCCAAATTTTAATTTTAATCATGTATCTCCTACCATTGTTAAGAAATCATTTAATTGTATTAAAGTAAAGACCACAGAAGATTTATGGGGCATATCTGTCAAAGTAATTGAATCCATAATTGACACTATTGCCCCGATTCTTGCAAAGATATTTAATGACTGTGTTGACTGTGGCACCTTTCCGGATTTAATGAAACACAGTAAAATTATTCCTCTTTTTAAATCTGGTTGCAAGAATGATCCATCTAATTACAGACCAGTTTCAGTACTTCCTGCTTTAAGTAAAATATTTGAAAGAATGGTACTAGACCAGATGATGTCACATTTCAGTAAACATAAGATTTTCCACCATCGTCAATTTGGTTTCACTAGGGGAAGGTCCACCACCGACGCCGGGGCCAAGTTAGTGTCTCACATTTTAGAAGCTTGGGAGGGTTCACAGGACGCCATCGGCATTTTTTGTGATCTCTCCAAGGCTTTTGATTGCGTTGATCATGATACTCTAATTCGTAAACTAAAACATTATGGATTACGAGGACAATCATCAGAACTTGTATTGTCATATCTCTCAACTAGACAGCAAAAAGTAGGCATAAACGGAGTAACTTCGTCGGGTTCTTTAATAAGAATGGGCGTGCCTCAGGGTTCAATTCTAGGCCCCTTTCTATTTTTAGCATATATCAATGATCTTCCCTATATGATGGACGACTTAACTAACATTATTTTATTTGCTGATGATACCTCACTTATTTTCAAAATAGATAGGAAAACGAAGGATCTTAGTTATTTAAATGGTGGCCTTGATAAATTATCTGATTGGTTTTCAACGAATAACCTACTTTTAAACACGTCCAAAACAAAATGCCTTAAATTCTCACTTCCGAATGTGCGGTCTCAGTCAGATTTAAGTCTCATGCTTGACGGCGAAAAACTCGATTTTATTAACGATACTGTATTTCTGGGCATTACAATAGACTCGAAGTTACAGTGGGGTGCTCACATAACAACTTTATCTAAAAGGCTTAGTTCCGCTGCATTTGCAGTTCGGAAAATTAGGCAATTAACAGACGTTCCCACTGCTAAATTAGTTTATTACGCGTATTTTCACAGCATAATGTCATACGGCATTCTGCTGTGGGGCTCTGCAGCGGATGTGGAGTCTATATTTATTTTGCAAAAACGAGCAATTCGTGCAATCTACTGCATGAGCCCTCGCGAGTCGCTAAGGAATACATTTAAGGAAATCAATATTCTAACTTTGCCAGCTCTCTATATATTAGAAAATATAATGTACATTCGTAAAAATATACAGAGTTTTAGTGTTAATAGTGATCACCACAATTTAAATACTAGGAACAAAAATAAACTAGTAGTGCCAAGATTTAGACTAACTAAAACAAATACTAAATCTTTTCTAGGAAATTCAATTCGATTTTACAATAAATTACCGGAAGAAATAACGAGTTTGTCTAATAAAAAGTTTAAGACGTGCATTAAATCTAAACTAATAGAGAAGGCGTATTATACGGTCAAGGACTACGTAGAGGATAAGCGCGCGTGGAATTAGATCATCTGCATATGTGGCCTCCCTGGCGGTCTGCTAATAATATTGTATTAGCTTATTTACTTCAGTTAGCTGCCCCCATAGCCTCTATTCAAAGAAGGCTCTTGACATGCCTTGACATTTCTGTTAGGGATTTTAGTAGGACTACATATGAATTGTATGTAAAGTATACTTTTATATTTTTTTCTTCTATATTTTTATATTTTTCTATATTTTTAATATGTTCATCCCTTGTTAATGTGACGGCAATGTAAATTTAGTTGAATGTTCGATTCTATTTTCTCCTCCATTTTGGATGTCTTAGTTTACATTAATCTAAACATTCTGCTGTTTACGTTGTTGTAGCATATTTTAAAGCAATGTAATCTTAACAACGATGTTAACCTTTTTTTTAAAAGAGTAACCTATGGAGTTTCTTGCCGGCTCTTCTCTATAGGAATGACACTTTGGAACCGAGCAACTAGAATCAGTAGTTTTAACGTAACGTTTCTTAAGCGCCTTTTTTTTTGGTTTACAAGAAATAAAAATATTTTGATTTTGATTTTGATTTTGACATATTATTCATACATATGTGCATAATCGGCTTTCGTGAAAACAATTATGTTGTGCGCTTTTGAATATAATCCCCGCAAAAAGCTCTGGCAGAGTTCAAGATACATTATGGTACATTGTTTATTACTTTGTATGCCGAAAAATATATTGTAATTCGTTCTGAATTCAGGCCTTTCATGTAGTTTTAATTTTGAATTGGTGAATAAATTAATGAGACGAATTCAGTTTCCAGTTTTACAGTTTAATTAAATGCATAGCGGTTGAATTCATTTTGTATTGTTAACCTTTTTGTTTAATGGGAACATACAGTATTTATTTCATGTAACACTTAAATTATTAAAATACGATTTCTATCAGCGATACATAACATACAATCACGTGTGTATTTGCGAAGGGTTAGGCAGAGGTGCCAATGTCCACCCACAGTTCGCCGGTATGCTTAAATCCCACGTAATGAAGGCGAGCCTATTGCCACTAACCGGGCACAAATACAAACTCCGACCTGCTACTGAGAATTTCATAGAAAAACCCAATAACACCTTGGTCGACTTGGGAATCGAACCCAAGACCTCTAGCGTAGCAGTCGTGCTTAGCACCACTAGGCCAACGAGGCAGTTTTCTATCAACGATGAACTCCAGTAAAACTATTCAGAGAGTATAATATCGAAAACAGTTAACAACTCCCTTCCGTTTACGTCCAAAACACGAGTTTAACTGGCGATGTTATGCAATGCATTTACTACAGTATTACAAGGGGCTCTCCGGATTTGTCTGCTAGTTAAGGCTTAGTTCATGAGGCGTATGGTCTGTGCTATTTGGTTAGCTAGTGTGAACGGAGGTTTATGTTAATTTTGTTAGGTTGGATAGTTACATTTTGTAAATTGAATTATTAAAGGCTTATAATCTTTTTGTGGTACAATTGAAAAAAAAAAATACCATACGTAAAATATAGAGCAAAACTCAGAAGGTTTTTTTTGTATTTTTTTGGTATTTTTGCAATAAGCCAGCGCAGGCTTTTACTACTTCACTGGACCTTAACTCAGTAGAATTGTAAATCAGTTCTTCCCTGATTCATGGTGAGGGAAAAGCTACTTCGCCTGTCTGTGGTTCTAGCCACTAGGGGTCCGGCTCAGGTAAAAAAAATACTTGACAATTTTCAATAATAAAAACTTCGTTAGATAAAACAAAAGTTTCTAAAGTCTGCTACTGCAAACTTTTTTGGACTACTTACTATAATCTATTACAGCCAACCATATACACAAATTCTTATATATAATTTTTCCTATTAAAAAAAAATACAAACAGCAGTAAACTAACAGAAAATATGTCGTAGAGATGAAAGATGAAATAGATTCGAATCAATGGAGCATTCCGGCGGGAGCGTGGTCTCTGACCCATTTTATCTATTGTCGCCCGGATTAATGGAGACTCATAATTACTTCCTGCGACGTTCCACAGACTTCTGTAAGTGATCATATCGTGTCTTTGTGTGTAAGAGTATATTCTGCCAATAATAAGTATTATTTTTCGAACTATTATTATGTACATTAAAAAAAATTGACACGTTTATGTTTCATTTTTGTTGTGTTTCAGGATAAGTTTGTATATAGTAATATTATAAAACGGGGATTAGCGCGAATATGCATAAATACCTTTAGGGCTTGACGTTCCGACCGGGTTACACCGGCCGTGGTCGCAAGCAGACTGGTGATGCGGTGTCATTGCATCTCCCAGCTCTAATCCCCGTTTTATTATATTACTATAAACATGCAGCGCGATAGTTTAAAAGTTTGTATAGACGAAAATTTGAATTTAAAGTTTAGATTTATAATTTTGTAAAGATTGACAGGATGACAATTGTCATGTCAGCTAGTCAATTTCTTGATTGTTAGTTTTTTTTGCAAGCCGTTTTTTTATTTAACTAAGGGGTCAAAAAGGAACCTTTAGAAATAGACAACGTGTGGCAACAAGGCAGTAAATATTGCATATGACATATTATTATCAATATAGAAAACATAAACTAAACTAACCAAACTACTTAAACTAGTTGATAATATTCCCCACTCTTTACAGTATTTTATTACTGAACAAAACTTTTATTTTCACCATTTTTCTACGAACAACTCCAACCGACTTGTTCTTTGTTAAAAAAAGGGAATCTCTACAAAACTTTACGCTCAGATCTGTTTCGAAGTTTTCTAGAAAATTAATCGCGATCTAAAACTTTACATTTATAACTTTAAAAGAATTAACGATCCTTAAATCTTGAGGTCGGCTCGTTACTGAACTTTAACTAATTAAGGTTAGTACTGCGGCAAACCTCACTTACAAAGCACTTTATAATTCTCTCGAAAATTCTTGAATTCGTAAAAATACCAATTACCAGAAAAGGTAGTAAAGAGGTTCTCTTTAATTGTCTTTTGACATTCAAGGATTTCGGGAGCACAAATCATAGATCGTACAACAAATACAATAATTACACTTCCTTATTTTCAGCCACTTATTTAACAATCAGAACATCCTTAACGCAGCTATAAAAATCCAATTATCTATCCAGGAATCTCTTATCCTTTATTTTAAATTATTAAAATGCATATTTATCTTTTTCATGCTATAACATCCAAGCGAACTACTCCAAATCGGATAATTATCTTAAAGTAACAGTAAGAATTATAAAAAAAATATGTAAACGTTTTAAAATCACACACCACCTTGGAAACATGGAGCCGGCAGACAGTTTAAAATAAAATACCATCGAGTTCATAATCATAAAAAAAACACAGTCCATGTCTTACGTCAAATAGTTTCTTAAATCTTGCCACGCTTCGCTGCACTTTAAGCGCTTTCGGGATATTCCGCTTAGAAAGACGTGAAGCGCTTGAGCTCGTACGACGGTAAACATGTCAAGACAGGTCTTATAAATATTACCTGGAACTGACTTGTAACATAGAGTGCATATTCCCGGAATAACTAAGTAAAAGATTAATAGCACAATTTCTTTGTTGGTTCCAATAGTTGACTGGCTAAGACCATGGATCATGTGCCCTTATAGGAGAAACTAATCATAGAGCAGTTTGGAATCTGACACAATCACAAGCATTGCTAAAAACGGCCTCCTATCGATCTTGTTGAGACAACTTAACTCTAAGTACTTGGATATTTTTTGTTATTTATATATTTATTAAAATGTGCATTCGAAATCGTATAGCAAAATAAAGGATAGAGTCGGGAACAGAAAATTGTGAGAGAGAAAGAGTGCTAATTAGTAATTCAAGCAATTTCGTATTGTTTATTTTTTGTGTTTTAAGTAGTGTTAAATATTATAATCTATGTACCCTATACTATATTTATACATATGTATGTTTAAGAAGCAGACGAGTGAGCTGAGAAAGTTGTTCGAGCGGAACATGTTGAGGGTGGAGTACTTAAGAACTTGAGCGTTTGATGATATTTCACAAATGCTTAATAAACTTTACAGAGTAGGTAATTAAATAAATACTCACAGTTGGAGTGAACTCGACTCCTCGGTTGTATAAAGTAAAGACTATTGTTATACTACTCCATCATTGTCGGCATGTACCTTTTATTCACTGTTAAAAATAAAATAAATCTAGTCTTAAATAAGTTCTAGGCCTATTTAATACAAACTATATATAAGTTACTAAAGCAGAAGCCTTTAGAGCGACACCTACTCCATTGCCTTCAAACGAATACGATAATTTGACATAACATACACACCTATGACGTCACTCCCTGTATTTATCAGCTATAAACCAATATAAAACAAGCCGAAACAATACTCAATAAAAAATAAGGACAAAGGTATTCAATCATATCTTTAGTTTATGATTTAACGCTATTTGAATTATATTTTCTTTTATAGGCTCTATTTATTTTTATAACATATCATCACTCCTGTATCCCCGAAGGGTAAGGCAGAGGTGTACCAATGTACACCCACGGTTCGGCGAAGCACCACTAGGCCATCGAGGCAGTCATAGGATGTATTTAAAAATTGCATGACGGCCTGGAATGAAAAGTTGTATACTGTTATTTCTTCTTCTTCTTTATCTCTTAAAAGTTAGATAAATAGTTAGTTTTGATATAAAACCTTTGCATAATTATTTCTCTTAATATTTTGTACTTTGTATAAATTAACAACTTTGACGATTCATTAAGCGCAAAACCAATTCGGTTCGTATTAGCACTAAATATACAACATTTGAACCAAATTAAAAGAACAGCATTTATAACTAATCCAAAAAAATGAGCGGAAGAGATAATATCTTAGCTGATAATTACGCAATTCGGCCTCGTATGACGCTTGTGATAATTAAATCATTTACACACCATAACGCCTAAAGGCCCACATACCTATCCAACACATTCTGAAGTATATCTGTTGTATATGTACGGTAACATAGAGATCTAAAAGCACAATAGTAGCGAAACTGATCGACGAGCATTTGCAGTATAAACCAAGATTATACTTTATCAAGATTTCCTGAAAGCACAAGAAAGCATTATGCACAAAATCCATCGAGATTTTGAACAGAAACTTCACTAAAACCTTTGTTACACTTTAGTCCGTCATACTTAATACAATACTAAGCACCATTCAGAGTATTACAAACACCTCGTTAGCTTTCCAATCTCAGGAGATTCAATTAATTAAAACTTGCGAATCCAACGGATCCCAGTCGCAGCATATAACAAAGAAACGTAATTTAAAATTAAATCTTACATTAGAAATGAATGGGATCGAGATAATATGTAAGTAGCTCGACTTTATTCTGTTGCGAAGTAGAGCTACTTAGTTTGCTCGTTTTAAATTAGTAGGTCGCGTCTTTGTTCTTATAATAACGGAGGGAAATATGCAGGAGGAAATTGGAGATAACTTGGGTATACTATAAGTATAGTCCAATAAGTATCAGTACTGGTTTAAATGAACTTCTTGATGATCTGAATTTAGTTAGAATAGAATCTGGTTAGGCGGCTGAGCGAATGCATTCCTGACAGGTTGTTAACAAAATTTTTAATGTGCCGAATGATTTACTAGCAATAAATAAGTATCCCATATTTGTAATATAAACGAACAATGACATTCAAAAGTGTTACACTGAAAAATCTAACACGATTTTTAAATAACGCATAAATCAAAATCAACTGACACGTGTCAGGATTGCATTATCTCAGCGGCTGGACTATAGTGCATCAATACTACAACAAAGGACCAAATAATCCTTCTTGAACCGAACAGAGCATACAATGCATCCATTACCTATAATGAAATTTCCTTCGCAGCGCGACAGCCTTAATAAACGCATCGGGGATAATCCTAGGTAACATTACGATGTCCATCAATATCCTGCATTCAAGCCCTTAAGCTCAGTTATAGGAAATATATCGGAACGAGAATTCTAGGAAGCCCCGTCAGCAAAGTTCTTGTAGCCAGAATTTAATTATATAGAGAATTTTAAAGTATGATCTGATAGACATGTAATGGATTGATGAAAATTGCATTGGTTGCTTTTAGAAATATTTTGTTTTTTATTCGAATTTCTGAACATTATTGAGAGGAAATCTTCTTATTTTGCAAAATGTATTTTCCTCCAAAAAATCTCATCTAACCTTCAGATAACTTTGATGTTTTTAAACAATTTCACTTTTTAATTCTTAAGAATCCAACTCTAAAATCGCAACTGAATGACCACACTTGGAATTCAAAATCGCTTGACCTGCACATTATCAACATAGCCTACTGACCTACTTACATACGAACAATACAACGATCTGAAGGTTTATCTTGACGCCATTCGTATAATCTCAGACAGCTACAGAATCAAAGAAAACGTCCTCCATGGTTTTTACCAATCTCTGCCAGATTTCAACTCATAATCAATTATTTCACATTATTTATAGCGGAAAAAAGCAGTTTACTTGCTTAAAAGAAACAAGGATTTTTTGTATAGTGAAACCTCAAAAATTCATAAAAAATATAGACGTGAAGAACTGCATGTGTGAGGATGAATAAATAATACTCACGGACAAAGAAATCTCCAGATATCTACTAGCTCTAGATTCCAGACAGCTCAGAATTCGTTTTGCATTCCAATAGAGGACCATCACAGACCTATGAATGGCAAATAAGTCAGACGACCTACATTCTGACCCATAAAGGATGATTCGGTTCAATCATAAATACATTCAGATAATCCCTATATTAAATTTGCATCGTCATGGTACACCTTTATCCGTTAGCCTACAACTAAGGCGATCGCGTTCAATTATAGAGAACTGTACCTATACTATGAAGTCTCAAAGCATTACTGTTGCGGTTGTGGAAGCGAGACGGCGCTCTACACTGCGCATAGCGCTGTCTTGTTCACTCAGCGGCAACAGTCCTGCTTTAAGAGCTAATGGTAAGCGTGCTGAATTGGATCGGGAATTCGATAATAAACCTTGTTAGGTGCACTGCTCTGTTAAGCGACTGATTTATTAAAGTAGAATTTAAGCATCTCAAGAACAATTACGGAATAATTGTGTACAAGGTTAGACGAATTTTGTATTGTTAGTTGCTGAAAATGTTTTAATGAATCTTAACTGCAAGATTTAGTTCCGTTGAGTTCTCTTCGAAAATTCGTCAGTTTAAGCTACACTTCAAAACGTAGCCAATACGGATTAAATCGTTGCTAGCAACTGAAATATTCTGCCGTCGGAAGCGAAGTGGCGCTTGAGATAGGTGGACTTAAATCTGCAAGATTATTTCCTCGAAACGCTATTTCAGAATCTCAACTACATTTACTCGGAACGTGTCCTATTTATCGATTATTTTCCTTTATTTTGTTTCAGTGTGTCTTCTATTAAAAGTTGGTATTATTCGGCAATGCAATATTCATCTTTGAATTTTTAAAGGATTCTGAATTTTGGACTATTTCGGTTCAAAAGCCATTTTGGTTCAAATTGTCACTACAAAATCCAATTTCGCCGCGTCCCCGTCACCGCTTGCACTAAATGCCTCGCTAATACGAGCGAAACTTGCTTCGTATTCAAGTTTGTCGGAAATGAGATCTGCGTATCAGGCAGGCGTGAGTTAACTAGATAGTCAGTAATCCAACTAGTGTACTAATAGAGTGGAGAGCACCTGATTTAATATACATCAGCGAGTTCGATGAAAGGTTAAACTAACCCCTGAGAAGGAATATTCCCGCAGTTTTAAATAATTTTTTTGTACCATATTTTGATGAAATGATTAATTACAATAAAATAGTCGTACATATATTTCAGGATTACCTCGTTGGCCTAGTGGTTCTAAGCGCGACTGCTTCACTAGAGGTCTTGGGTTCGATTCACAAGTTGAGCAATATGTTATTGGGTTTTCAATGAAATTCTCAGTAGCAGGTCGGAGTTTGGATTTGTGCCCGGTTAGTGGCAATAGGCTCGCCCTCTATTACATGCGACCTAAACATAACGGCTAACTGTGGGTGTACATTGGTACACCTATGTCTTATATACATACAGGCGTGATTGTATGTTATGTTTACATATATATCAGATCATCTTTTTTTGCAGGTTCGCATCATAATCTTTAATAATTGAACTTCTGCATAAAATCTGTCTTCATTCGTATGCATATTGAATTCTGAAGATTCATCTGTAATACCTAGACGATTTACCTAGAAATAGGTAATATCTGCAAGGCATATTGGGTTTAATATCACACTCTCTTTAGCAATACCTTGCCAGAACGAGGTACACAATTATACGCCTTTAGGATTTCAAAAAGTATATTCTTTCGTACAAACTTAACTGCATACTTAGTTAAAATACATAACAAACTAAAACTAAATGAAATCTAAAATAGGGCATAAAAAAGTCATCCACATCGCTGTCGACGGGGAGTGACCCCAAATGATGGCGGCATTACCATGTTGAATAGCAATGCTTATTCTTTAACCAAGTTAGGCAGTCAGCCATTGGTTTAGGCGAAGTGTAACCAGGAGCTTAGACGGATCTCTAAAAAAGTTGTGAGTTATACATTAAAAAAATAATGGAAAAATTAATGTTACAAAAATACAACAGCTAATTAACATGTGGTTCTCCCACCCATATGAAACCACGACCTTTGCGCTCCAAGGAAGTGGTTACACAATAACTCATAACGTTCGCGTCACAGCCTAGAAGAATCAATTACCTTGAACAACGGTTTGTTACGTTGCTCAATTAAAATGTTTGCAGGGAATATTCCATGTGGAACCAGAATTCAATTATCTTCGACCATGTTTTGATTTCGACGACATAAGAAAGACAGGCTTCAATTATGAGTTTAAATGACAACAGACCGTGAGATCTCGAGTTCAATTAAATACGCATTGAATTCCCTATATTATTTAGCCAGTATAATCGTATTTACAATACCATTTGTAGTTACACAAGGAAAATGAACGCAAAATAAATATGTACAGCATATATTGGTCAACTGCATATCCACCTACCTTTTGTTTGGTTACCTCTGTTTATTATTTACTCTGTGTTAAAGAGCTCATTATGACGTCACAGGCAACAGGCCCTTGTGTGCGTCACCGCCAATTAATAAAATTGAATAATAAAATGTTTATTGAATGCATTCGCTCTTTTTTCGTATTTAATTGCTCAGATATAATCAAACGGGATGGTTGACAATTTGGAATGTAAAAATGAAAGGAATATTTTTCATTCGTTATTAAAAGTATTTTTTACGGCTGAACGAATGATGAATTCAATGTTGTAGAACTGTGAGTCTTGGGAGCTGATTTTAGTACTTTGCTAGACTAATATAGCCCTTAACCTGTTAACTAATAAACTATAAATTATGGTAGCATAAAATAAACATTCGACGACCGATTTTATCTTATAACATATTGGTGGTAAAAGCCTGTGACATTTTTGCAATGTTTGTTTATTGCAAAAACTCGAACGAGTATTGAGCATAGTCAGCTGAAATAGTGTGCGAATGAGTTTACAGCGAAACTGCTGACGGCGGATAAATATTATACGTGAAAGAACTTCGTCATATTAATGTGTTTTTTTTTACTGTGTGTCGCACTTTTGCTATACTTCCATGATTTTGTGCATGTTACAACTACCAGATAATTTAAGAACAAAATAACGTACAAGTAATAATCGTCATCTTTATTTAGAAATCACTTTTGGAGACTATAGCTCTACCTAAGAATAAGAAACTTACACCATTCGTTAATATAGTCGAACCAAACTAATCCAATTTAAATGAAAATCTTTAGCAATATTAGATAAAGAATATAAAACCAAATGAATATTAAATGGAACGGAACAATACCAACATCTAATTACAATTTCGGCATCACAAAGGTTGGCTAACACGTTTATGGCGCTGATTACCAGTTCTGCTATTTACAAATCCTATTCAAAACGTAGGATCACACTCTATACGAAATTCAGCCGTTACATTAAATTTTCGCTGAGATTTCACCTGTGTAACGGGCCGACAGTACATTTTACGTAACAACCACTCCCCATTCAATTTTCAACCCCACAAACCTATACACAAGACTCAAAATAGAACAGCAACAGCTAATTATGAAGCTTACAAAAGCACAAAACAGGCAAGGACGAACTTTCACTGACTAATCAAGGGTTCGTTAATGACTTGTTGCGTAATAAAGGATTTTATGCCGTATATATTTGGGTCACAGTTTATTTTTGTTGTACACATGTAGCTAGTTAAAAAGATGTCTAAATACTTTTCCGGAGATGACGTGTGAGTAAAAGGATGAAAGATTGCCTTAATATCGGCAGTGATTATGACGTCAGTCAGCTGTCATGTTTGTGTGGTTTCTGACATGTGTCAAACGGTAGAGATGGGCCGGCTATGTGTGGAATTGTCATTCGTTTAAATTACGAACGGCCCTGAGAGAATCGTTCGTGTCTCGCCACTCAACTCCCAATTTAGAGCGCGCATTGTGCGACTCATTAAAATAAGAATTTCGTCAATTACTATTTTATTGAAGTAATTGGTAGTCGTTCATTGAAGTTGAAGTGTGTGCCTACGTATTAATTTAGTCCTTCGGCACTTTTATGATCAAGTTTTAGGACAATGAGTCTAGTTTAATTATATTTTTTAACGATGAAAAATCCAAATTTTATTCAATTAAAAAAAGTATGAGTAATTAATTATATTCTAATATTCTGTGCTACAACGATCTCTACATATAATTATTATTTTTATTAAAAAAAAACATATACTTTCTCATTTAAGTTATAAAAGGACACTAAAACCCACCCAACCACAAGAAACCGTTTAAAAGAACGTTTCAAAATTATACGGGTCTACATGCACACGGTATCATCACTATAAAAATAACAAAACAGTCAGCAACATAAAACAAAACAATAAAATATTTACCGTCAATTCAGAAGCGTATAACAAAATAAAGTAATTTAATTGTGCCACTAATTAAGCCGGAACCCCACCGCTGCGCAGGCTGTGCACGGATGCGTGGCTCACCTCTGCTACGTGGGCTCATTAGTTCGGCGGCGTCGGCCTCCGTTTCCACTGCGGCGCACGGACACGGATGTGTCGCTCACACAGCTCATAGCTATGCGTGGGGTACAGTCACGAGCAAAAATATGTAACATAATAATATGCGAAATTGTTAAACGAAATTAGTGAGATTTTTTGTCGAATCTCTTCTGCCATCTAGCAATCAATGCATACTGACAGATGACACTTGAAAATAAAATAGTTCAAATATATTTTTTAATAAAAAAAATATTTTACTTAAAGTCAATATATTATTTTTATAATATAGACAATAGCTCTTCCAAGTAACAATATAATTTAGCTATTGTGTAGTAACATCTGTTTTACTTATTTGTATTATAAATTACTTAGTTCTTACACAAATTATACTTATGACAACTTAAATGTATGTATATATACTAGGAACATTAATTGTACCTCTTATTTATAGTTGCTTATTCTTATAATAATTTCTTAAAAATATTATGTGTATACATATTTTTGCTCGAGACTGTACATAGTCGTGGGTCGCAGAGAAATGGCCGACCCACGCAGCTCGGATGCGTCGCACGGCCGTGGGTTGAGCTACGTTCGTGTGTTTATGACGTCATTTGCTGCGTAGCATGTCCGTGCGCTGCGGTGGAAACGCTCTCATACATTTTGTACTAAAGCGAAGCTGAACACACGTGCACAGCCTCTCCGTGCGCCGCTGTGGGGTTCCGGCTTTATGCCGTAATAAAGTAAAACTTGCTAACACATTCAAATATGTGTTAATTGATGACGATGTAAATTGTGTTAGTGTACCTACCTACATATTATTATGTGTACGTAGGTTCACTACTTTATAGTGTTAGGTTATTGTTTTACGAATTAATAAAGTATGGGAATAGAAAATTGTAGAGATTTTGGTAATTTTTTTGCTTATGGAAACAGATTTTGGTGGATGCAATAGATTATTATCATTAATCAATATTTGTATACAATAGTTAAATGCGAAAATTTATTTTCTTTTATATGAATATTACGTGAGTTTCATACTAGTACTAATGCAATATCAGGGACTCTCTTAATACCTTTATTTATACTTAGTCCTAACAAAATTGAAATACATAACACTAGAATAGACCGCTCAAAATAGAGACAATGGAATATTCAATGTTAGGTACAACAGGTGATCGATGTGAAGTTTATCATGTTATGCAGGTACGAAAAAGCACATTTACGCTCACAATATATTTACGAGTATCTTATCTTTTCATAAACGACATTACGTAGGATTTTTAGCTAATTTCTTCAACACTAAGTTAGATTTTTAGTTTATTTCTTACCTTAAAGGATCACCATAAATTCCTTGCTTTAGAGATGAAGGTTTCAATTCATTTGAAATCTATTCTCGGGTTACGCACACAACTTACGCACATTCATCAAGGAACTTACCTGTAAAAGAAAAAAATTATCAATATCCACAATAAATAATTAATTACAACTTACATTCTTTGTTTCGAGTTCTCAACCTCTGAGGACTTTAAAAACAAGAGACTGATCTTAAGTGCTCGGATAGCCGAGTGACATAGTTTATCCCAACATTGGACACGAATGCTTGTTTAGAACATTCCGAGTGTTTTTCGTGCATGTGTTTTGAATGTTTGTAAACCTAGATACAAGGATTTAACCCTTAAATGCGGGTGAGTCGTAAAAAGAAGGATCATTCGGTATGCCACAACATAAAGTATGTAGATTGTAGGTGTGTGTTATTAGTCACACTTTGAAGTCTTGCAACTGTATTTAGGCTTTGAACTCTGAGTAAGGCGACTTGGTCAGTGGGATATCTCTCCACAAGTCAGGGTTGAGGTAGGCATAGGTCTTGGCAATAGCCGCAGAAGTGGCTTTAGTGATGTAGCCCAGGGTGCCAGTGGATAATAAAAGCTTTATAATTATGTAGCTGTTAATTGTAATATACTAAGAACATACATTACACAATTTACAATTACCACAAGGCAACTGCAGTGGCGTGCGGAGGTTCCATTAGCCTAACAAAGCCACCTTTTAATATAATATGAAATAACGTGTAAGCTCACTAATTAACATTTAATTATTTGACGTAAAATAATCGAGTAATGCATAATTAATTTTAGGATTCCAATATATAGCTTTATCTTAACGATACGGTTTAGTTTATATACATACGATAGAAGATATTGATAACCTAGACTAGTTGCTTTTACTGTGTTTTGTAAATATAAACATAGGCTATATGGATTGTACCTTTAAACTTTTAAACTTTGAATTGTAATACGTGGAAACGTTGTGGATTGTACGATTACCTATGTATAATTTGTAACTTGGCTATTGTAAGACACATTGTACAATTGTTTGTTTTCCCAATAAAATAAAATAAAATAAGATATTGTTTTGGAGTACCTAAGTAGGACCAAATTATATAAACATTAATCAGTCGCAAACATGGCAACTTTTTTACGCCCCTTCAGTGTCCATTTAGACCCAAACTTATTATTATTCCATCTTCTTTTCTATAAAATATTGTATATTTGAAATCAAAACCCAACCTCACTTTCCAGAAAATCCTATGACATACGAACGAAATTGTTCCAGGGACATTTTTCTAAGCTTCCATATTTGTTCTGGCAGACAACAGACCCGCATCTTCTTTGCATGTTGCGATGCAGTAACTTTTATTTGCCTTCCTTTGTTCTCAGGTTGAAAACTCTCGTTATTTTTCGACATCGTAAAGGAACGTCCATTATACAATGTGGTGGACTGAACAGACGTTTGTTGTAGAAATTAGACAGGTAAGAGACGTTTATATTTTCAGGTCCACCAGATGATTTTTAGGTAATTTGTACCTACTTCTGATTTTCTATCACACTGTTTATCCAACTAAAAGGAACAAGCGTGATAAGTATTTCACTAGCTCATTATAGATAGGCTTGTTTTATATAAAATTTACTTCTAATATACTTAAACAGCCACTATATCTTTCTTCAGGCCTTTCAAAACACTAATAAGACATCGCAAGCAATATCAAACTAAATTCCTTGCAGTAAGCAATATCCATTGAAATACCTCTAAGGGCTCAATTTAATAATGCAGCAAAAGAACTCAGTCATCGGGCAAACGAGGAATTGTGTTGTGGGTCCCAAGGTCAAGGACGATACCCCACCGCACTTAAAAAGCCATTATCCAACGCCAGTTCCGAATATCCCTACAATGTTGGATGCCTAACAAGTTTTGCGTTTTTCTCTTAGTGAGCCATCAATATTTGATAAAAGACTATTTAGTGCTTAATTAAGAGAATTGGCTACTGGAGTTTTTCTTTTGTTTTTCTCATTACTACTTGGGCTATAGTTACTAAACAGTACAATTTGATCCCTGGTTTTGTCTTTGCATGAATATAGTCCAATGTATTAATTGCAGAAGATCGGAGTAAAAACATTATATACACATATCATCACACCTGTATCCCCGAAGAGTTAGGCAGTGGTGTACCAATGTACACCCACAGTTCGCCCATATGTTTAGGTCCTAATAGGGGGCGAGCCTATTGCCACTAACCGGTCACAAATCCAAACTCCGACCTGCTACTGAGAATTTCATAGAAAACCCCAATAACACCTTGGTCGACCTGGGAATCGAACCCAAAATAAACTTTTTCGTGACTAAAAATATTAGTCACGAAAAAGAGATTATTTCACAAAAACCCACAACAAATCTGTATAATATTAAACATATAAATTATTATTTCTGTTAACAAATCACACAACATTCTATGTGTTAATATTACGCCAAAATTATATTTATGTTAATGGCTTCCCGAGGATAGCCAACGAAGATTTATAATGTATAAAACAAACATCAAAACTCGTGTTCTCATTAAATATGGATTCAGAAGGTGGTAATGCGCTCTGAATGTCTTTATAATAATCTAAAATAAACACATTTGAATTTTAAATTTTATTTTCCATTTGTGTTTTTCCGTACGTTCACGAGCACTTACTTTGTTTTTCTATCTATTTAAAAGCTAATTATATTTCTACATAGAGACTAAAATTAACTGTTTTAAGGTCAGTTTTCAGACGAATAGAAGTTTATTATAAGACAATGAAGAGAAAATTAAAAAAAAAAAAAATGCTAATGCCTATTATAAAAAATATGGTAAAATTTTAATAGTCATTAAGATAACTGTATATGTGTATAGATATTAGTTTTATCTTTTTGTGAAATAAGTATTATAGGTAGATAGCAATATTATTTGTGTATGTAAACTTTAAATGTAATGTGTCAACTGGAAATAAAAGGCTTTTTTATTTTATATAAGACAATGACATTGAATAATGAATTACAATACCATGGAAGCCAATATTGACGGCATCTCCTTTTGCGGGTCTGTTTTCAGAGATTTCTTAAGAAATAAGCGGCACCTTTTTACATAATAATGTAACATTTATACATATATCTATTAATGTTATTTTTTTTACATTTTCTTTCTATTATAATGTGTGTACAATGTGTACATCAATTATTAATTTAATAAAAACTCCAATAAAATAAACCATTTTTAAATCCAAAATTTTACCTTCCAAACAGCCAGTCAAAATAACCATCTATTAGCTACTATCAAACGACAGCTTTTACTCGACACAGGAAAACTAAAACCGATTACGTTTTGAATTTGAAACAGTATTTCACAATAACCACTCATGGAAATGGGAATCTGTCATGCATAACTGCTGGACTACCTACACAAACAGATTCACTCGGAAAAAGGTTTTTGGGAACATATTTGTGAATTATAAGACAAAAATTTTCAAATGTACCTCAAATATATAAAAACACCCAATTACTGTTCCACTGAAGCATTTAGGCCTTTTTTCGTGCAAAGAAGACACATTTTAATCACTACGCTTGCGTAGTTCTTTAAGAGCTTATTACAATACCCCAAATTCAGTAACTGTACTAAGATACCTAACTGACAAAGCATTTGATTTTTCCCATTGAAAAAGACTACAACACTACACCTTCTCAAATTTAGGTACAACTTCATTTTGGTTCCAAAATTCAGCATAGTGTAATAAGCACATAATGGCTGGCGATTTCATACTTATATGATATAAGCTTTTTTATGAAGCTCCATTGTTATCCTACACAATATAATTGATCAGAAGTACAAAATAATGTTAGTAGCAATTATTTCTTCAAGTTCTAAGAAACATAAGCATTTGTATATAGCTAATACAGATTATTTTCTTTCTATATATGTAAGCAACAAATGACTCTCATACGGAGACGTCTCATAAAAGAACATAACCTTAGATATCTTTATTTTACTATCCTGACCAACTATAAAATAGAAAATATTATTTACACGGTCATATAATTCTGAGTTTCATGTTTATTTAGACGTGTATCCATTTCGTTTAAACCGACTGGAAAATTGTGTACCAAAACTGTGTATTATGTATATGCAACGAAATTTGTTTTGTTTGAGGGCAACCTTTTAGCTTAAATAGAAGCATCTAGAATGAACTCCCAGTGGTGTTGTTTGATAAAATATCGTATATTTCACAAGATTAAAGGGACGAGTTTTATACATTTTGTTTGTATAACATCGCGTGAGTAAAGTCTTTTAGTATTAGGTATTTTTAATAAATTGCTTGTAAAGAGATACCTGCGTTTTTACCTTGTTTGCATAGTTAAGTTATCCTGAAAATATTGGGTTGTAATTCACGTGTACCGTTCTAATTTACCTATGCCCAATATTATAACCCTATCCATAGATAATTAGATATCCTGCCCCACAATCAGCCAGGTTCAGAGATAACAACGACAGATCAACTGCTCACAGCACCACCTGACCTTAATCATAAAAAACGTAAATTATTCCCTTTGGTACAACGAACCGAATACCGCTTACATTTACATAATAACTACGCCTTTATATCAAAGCACGTAAGGTTGATATTCGTAATTTGTCGTTACCGCAGTCGTGTGGTCGACCGTACATTTGGAAGTCACAAAGGGTCCTGGCAACGCTTCATTAGCCCCTTGTAATGGCACTCTCACATTTATGATCCATTTTTTTACCTTAATGACATTTGATATAGTAAATCTTTGCCTTTATGGGCAATTTTTTTGATTGCTGATCAAAATAACTAGGTAATTTAGTTCTTTCATCAAGCAAGTACGTGAGATAAGATCGCTGAAAGCTATTTCATTCATTTTGTATACTTGCGTTAATGATAAAATAAATCTACCGCTATAAATCACCTTTCAAGTCTTCTATAAATTGAAAATAAAGTAAACTTTATTTCGCAAAAGATACACAAGTAAAGCGTAACATTTTAGGAACAATTAATAATCGTATCAGACTTGGTCCCACAGTGGGCGCCAAATAACAACACCACTCACGCTCCTTACTTTAATCACTAGCTTTTGATATTCTCTTTACATTGAGCCTTCTTTTAACAAAATGGTAAAATAACTACGTGACCCATTATGTAAGACATTTATATTGTAGCGTTATTGTCAACAGTCACGAAACCCGTTGGATATGATAAAGGCTCGTAATTAGGATGGCAAAAAAACAGGCCAAATTAATAGGCATAATATTTTTCTTTCTAATAAAGAGAACAATAAATAAAAAGCAAAGGGTCAACGGTCTAGACTTAATTTAGTTAGTAGGTTAACTTGTAAGTAGATTTCAGAGAGTATCTAATGAAGTAAAGTAGCAACATTTTCTTGAAAGTAGATACAATTTCATTCAACTATTCAAGTTCTGTTTAGTGAAACGGGGACGTCGGATATTATAAAGGCAAAAGCGTCTGTGAGATAAGACGCCAGTGACGGCTGTCGGCCGGTAATTATATTACGTTTCAGCGCCACCTACCGGCAAAAGATACAATTGTGTTTGCTTAAATGTTGTTTCACCTCACTCAACGACCGCTCTACTTTTCAATTTAATACAATCAATTTTGTCGTTTTAGATATGAATTTAATTATCACTTTACCGTTGAGACCCTAGGATTTGATAAGGAATTTAATTTGGGTTGAAAATTAAATATTCTTTATGAATAAATATTATCTTTATGAAATAAAAAGTAAACCTAGTAGAAGATCCCCAATTAGGCCGGGTCCGAATGCGTGGAAAGATAAAAAGGGAGGCCCTTTTCTCTGCACTGAGACATTTAAGGCTTAAAATATTAACAGTTAAAAGAGGCCTCTGCTTTTATAACAAGAAATAATTTAATAGAATGGTCCTTAGTTCAGTCAATAAATCACCCAAAAGTAGTTGTAGAGTGCGTGAGCAAGGCCCTAAACAATTACTTCAGAAAATTGTTCAGGGTGCTTAGATAGTTAACATACTAAAAGTCCTGACGTCTAGGGGGTGAGGCGGAGTGGGGGGAGGGGTTTAAAGGTCCCATTTTTCAGTTTTTCGCTGATATCTTTTAAACGGTGCGTCATGGCGATAAGAAGTCTTCTACGCAATGAAAGCTTATAAAATTATGTACAACTTTTACCTTATGCACTTTTTCAAATTCCTACCTATTTTCGAACTACACGTTCCGGAAGAGTGAAAATTGAAAAAAACTTCTTCGATTGAATACTACCTTTTGTGTACTACTTCTTTCACGTTATTTAGGGATCTAGACACGCGGCAGCGAGTCAATCCTAGTTCAAGTAAAAAAACTGGCTAACCAGCGCCAAGTGTATCATTACACGAACCACAAGGTGCCACTTTTGACCCTTGTATAACTCAAAACTTCTTTAACGTAAACACATATAACTAAGTGTGTTTATTAATATCTATAAGGACATCTAGAAGCCCAAATTTCATGAAGCTAGCTCAAACAGTTATTAAGATATGAAAGTCAAAAAGTCATAAACTATTCCAATATATGTATTATTATTTTTGCTAAAAACAATAATACATATATTGGAATAGTTTCAAATATCTGCTTGTAACGGATCCAACGCTAAAATAAAAGACTTTTTTTGTTGTATGGGGACCCCCTCTTTTTTTTTTACTTTTTTTTGTTTTTAACTTTTTTCCTACGTTTACACACAATTACCGAGCTGGATGCCAAATTTCATTCTTCTAGGTCATCTGGAAGTAGGTTAGGTTTAGGTACTATATTATAATGTTAGTCAGTCAGTGCTAAAATTTACGACTTTTTGACTTCATATCTTAACAACCGTTTGAGCTAGCTTCATGAAATTTGGGCTTCTAGATGTCCTTATGGATATTAATAAACACACTTAGTTATATGTGTTTACGTTAAAGAGGTTTTGAGTTATACAAGGGTCAAAAGTGGCACCTTGTGGTTCGTGTAATGATACACTTGGCGCTGGTTAGCCAGTTTTTTTACTTGAACTAGGATTGACTCGCTGCCGCGTGTCTAGATCCCTAAATAACGTGAAAGAAGTAGTACACAAAAGGTAGTATTCAATCGAAGAAGTTTTTTTCAATTTTCACTCTTCCGGAACGTGTAGTTCGAAAATAGGTAGGAATTTGAAAAAGTGCATAAGGTAAAAGTTGTACATAATTTTATAAGCTTTCATTGCGTAGAAGACTTCTTATCGCCATGACGCACCGTTTAAAAGATATCAGCGAAAAACTGAAAAATGGGACCTTTAAACCCCTCCCCCCACTCCGCCTCACCCCCTAGACGTCAGGACTTTTAGTATGTTAACTATCTAAGCACCCTGAACAATTTTCTGAAGTAATTGTTTAGGGCCTTGCTCACGCACTCTATAATCTCTTTGTTGACTGGACTACCTGTCCTTCCAAAAGTCGTAATCTCTTTTATTTCACTCTTTCGATTAAAATACCAACTCAGTATAACACGACTAACTTTTTATACAAATGTTTGACACTACTAAATCGTTCACATTCTCAAATACATCACAAAGTTAACAGACCAAAACTTGGTCTACAGTAAATCGTTCCTAGAAACTCTCGATAGTATCTCGACCCTAGTTGAAAATGTTGAAATGGGACTTTACCAAAGTATTAGGGCTCGAGCTCTGCTGGATTTCTTCGAATCCCTATTGAGAAGCCATATTAGTATTCCATATCGGTTCCCTCGAAAACACTTTCTATTTTTACGCAAATATTTGAAATTTCTTTTCTTATCGTTTTTGGTCAATACCTAATTTATGGCATTGATAGGCTGGATTAGGTTGGCAATTTAAATTTGAATAGTATTAAGATCTTTTTTCCAAGCTTCTGACATATTTTAATAGCGTATACCCTGTAATCCTATGACAACGTGATAAATTATTTCCATACACCAATATTCACCTTGCCAGATTATGGAGTTATACTTATGATTATTTTGGCTCCGGTAGACCACTTCACTTCCCAAAGACATAAATAAATTTTACATGCGAATGAAGCCGGTATTGTTGGCCACCATATTAAATAAACACTGAATATGAATGATACAGAATATAACGATATCATAAAATCTGCAACTTCTTCAACGATCGATAAAACTGCCAGACGTTTTTATAAAATTGTTCGTGTCCATAGCTGAAGAAAATACCCTTCTATTTTTAAAATGTAAATCAATAGACTAATAATACTGGCAGCTATAACCGAAGGAATATTTTAAAATATAATCGAACCCTTTTCGTTCGAAAACTGATTTTCAAATTGAAGAAAAAAAATAAACATAAACTTACGTCATTGGTTGAGTTGTTGTTTTTTTACTTTCATTTCCAGTACCCAATTAATCAATGCATCAATTAATACAGCCAATACCAGAGACCAGTTAACAAAGACAGTTTGTGTAATCAATGGAATTCCGCAAACTATTATGATGGCCAGTAATATATGGCACCTGTGAAAACACCAACCAGATGTGTACCGTAGTATACGAGGCATTACGTAATGTACGGAGATTTGTAGCGAACTGGAACATCTCTGCCACACTGCACCCGTTCTGTACTATTATATGTAACGGCTCTATTTACTAACTAGTTCGTGTATTGTAATTTAAGGGCTTTATTATGCCGTAAATGCAGTCTAATAGTGTTCGGAATAACATGCTTCGTCTTACGTGAAAACGATGCTCTAGCGATTCTCTCTCTTTTCACACTGTATTTTACGTTTTGTTTTTGCTTGACTTCACTCTTAATCATGTTTACAAGCAGAATTGTATGTTTCACTCGCGTATTAGAAACGTAATAAAATAATATAAATAGATGCTTCCTATATAGGTATTTTCAGCAATTCCATTCATTGATTAGTACATACTCTTTCGCTATTTTACGCTTCCCCACGTATTATTATTTAAAGTACACATCAGATTTAACGCACTCATATAGATATTACTCATATAGATAGATATTCGGCAACAGATAGAAAAAGGTTAAAAAAAAGTTTAGATATATGTATAATTCAAGTATAGTACCTACATTACACCCGTGAGAAGGTCTTTAATAAAAGAAAGAAACAATTTTTATTGGCACACGCCACAAATTCACATAGTTTTGTACAAAATTAACTTATACCTAAACAATTTTAAAAGTAATAATAACATTAAAACCAAATGAGAATGAAAACATACAAGTACCTATATGTGACTGTGTGACTCACGGCTGCGCAAAAAGGCCCATTTCTGCATAATTTAGGACAGAAGAGTCTCTTTTAGTCCAACATGTCCAATCTCTTTCCTAAAGCGTTTTAAACTAAACAGCTTGTCCCGATAAAGCGGCGCCATTGTACATGTAATTAGCGACAGTTCATTAGGACCCGGAGGGACCCATGGGACTCATCGCGCAGATTACCCGCTTGCCACGGAACTTAAAATACAGGGACAATTACATCATCTAACCTCATTTGCTTGAACTTCATGCAATTATACCTTTTTGACGGCGATTTTTATACTTGAGCATTGCCATAGGCAATAGACAGAATACAGAATGTTAAAAAATCTCTGTCTGACCCGAAAGGGTGATACATGCTGTGTTATATTTTTTCGTAATCTGTTTTCCTAACATACCTAACAACACCTTTACGGATCCGACAGGGTTTTCTTAACACCCTGTATGTCAGCTTTAGTTGCCCTTCTGGAAGGCACGGCAAGGCAAGGCGCATTAGGAGGTAACAATAATTATGAGTAGATTTCTTCTATAATTTTTAAAGGCAGAGGTTACAATTTTTATTCTATATGATAGAGATATCTTGGTTCTTAATGGTTCGATCATTTTCATTATTCTTATTATTTTGGTATGTTACTCATAAATTAAGATCACAATAAATAAATGCGGACAACATCACATACATTGCTCTGAACCCAAAGTAAGTAGCTATTAAGCACTTGTGTTATGGAATTCAGAAACAACGAAGGTACCACAAACACCCAGACCCGAGAAAATGTAGAAAAGTTGGTTTCTACATTGACCCGTCCGGGGATCGAATCCGGGACCTCAGAGCTAGCGACACCTTGAAACCGGTGCGTACGCCACTCGACCACGGAGGAAAATATTAATACAATATTGTCCTAAGTTCTGTTGGACTCAGATGAATGACATCGATTGATCAGCTGGTAAATTACATACGGTCTTAACCTACAAACTCCCGCTTCACCGAAAGTGTGTACAACACAACATTTATTCTCCCTTAATGAAAAAAGCCATAATCATATGATAAAGTAGTTAGTATTCCTACTTACATTATCTTCATAATTTTAATATTGAAGCGGGTAAAAGATCGAGCGGACCCTTATAAAGCCGACACTTTATGTAACTCTTATCTCGACAATTTTCTAAATGGATTCAGTCCGTATAAGTAAAATATTAAATTTAAACACCGCTGCTTTATTTCTTCATTACATTAACTGTTTTTATTCATTTATTCCGTCAATCTTGATGTTTACGATTAAATTGTTACATTAAGGACTTAATACATGGAGTTAATAATGAATACTTACGGCCCCATATTACTTAAAATCAACTTAAAGTGTTATATTTATTTCTTATGGATCCCATGCTCAAAACAGACCGGACCAAAATGAAATGGGACCGCACGGGAAGAACCAGCTTTCAAATAAAAAAGATCATCAAAATCAAAAGTAGGTACTGCGCTAACTAACATAAAAAAAATAGTCGATTTGAGTACTTCCTCATTATTTGGAGTCGGTTAAAATTGATATTAAATAACAGATTCTAAATGTCTTATTATAAAAATAACAAATTAATATTAATATCAAACACATAATTTATTGCTGGTTAATAGTAAGTATGCTTACCTATATTCTCGAACACTACATAATAGAAAAAAAAAAAAAATTAAAAAAAGTGTTGACAGAGTAGAAACAATTGGCGGGTATTCCCAACTTTTATTAAACGTCAAATTTATACAAATGTCATGGGTCAGTTCTTATTGTTATTAAATCACTGTCAAGGTCATCTTCAATTATAAGTATTGTTTACTGTTCATATATTCATCTTTAATAGAATAAAAAAAGAACATAGAACGCATATTACGTTTAAACCAGTTCTTTTTTACTGACCTTTGAACTAATAAATTGAACATATGTATTAAGTATCGCAAATAACAAACAGGTAGTTTCTGTATCGTGATTAACAACCTGTTATTATTACTATGATCAAATATTTAAAGTAGGTGTAAAAACAAGATTTTTAATGTATATTATGTAAACTTAAAACGCAATAATAATTATAATCATGTAGAATGGCACGCAAATATTTGTTATTTCATTAATTAATTCAATTAGTACGCTTGACATTAAAATGTAATGCTATTTGTAGTCTCCATTAGTCATTATAAATAAGTCTATTGACATTAATTGTTATACTGGCAATTCACAGGCTCGTAAACATTTAATGCGTTGTTCTGTTTCATTTCTTTGATGTTTAAAAAGTTTAGGAATCAAGAGTACAATGGCCGTACATAGTGACGTCATTTTAAAAGTATAACGTATTTTCCGATGAGGTGTCGACGTTAATTGACTCGCTTCACTAGTAATCAATTTTAAGCACAAACCTTTCAAAACAAATAATTATAGAGATACAGCGATATCATAGACTCCATTCATTAGCAGTTGTCTGTTCAATACTCAAAAGCTTAACGAAACACAAAAACGACAAACAAATGACGCATCACTTCATTGTTCAATCGTTAAATCATAAAAGACAACAAACTTGTAAACTGAAACTTAGTACCTACAACATAAGGTAGAAACTTGTCTAAAGTGTGTTATTTGGTCAAAATATTTGAATGTGACAGTGATAGATTGAAAGGAGAACTCGTGAAAGACACATTATAGCGATCAACACGCAAACAACTGATACTGGTGGCTTGTAACAAATGACATGTGATCCGATTCGATTGACTGACGCCGTTAATGGTAAGTACCTCTTGTACACAGCATGACCTTTACGTATCTGTTTAATTTCCGGCGAAAAATGGATACATTTGTAGGTCAGTGATTTGCGTTGAGAGGAGTAAGAAAATTGTTCTGTTAGCTAAAGTAAGTATTGTGATAGAAATTGGAAATTCTAATTCAGAAGTTCTTACCCAGGTACTACTAACATCAAACATTTTTAGTATATCTGCAAGCATCAAACTGTCAAAATCTGTGAAACGAATACTTAGTTACTTGATAACTCAAATCAACACGAAGAAAATGACGTATACAAGTAACACATTGTACCTATTTATTTTTTATTAGACCTCCAACTTTTTTCAACGGAATGTTTGTCAATTCAAAACAAGCGTCAATATCTTGTATTTTAAACAAACAGGAAAACTAATGAAATAGTCGCTTACGTAAAAAGCAGATTAGTAATTCAAAACCGATATAATTCTATTAAAAAAATATATTAGAAGACCAAAAATTCGACTTTTATTTACATAGGTCAAGCTAAGAACAAGTTGTTTTCTAAGTACCTACTTAGTGAATCCACATATCCGTATAAGATTTAATGGAACAGAACTTCAACAAGTGCTAGAACAACAGCAGTAAAGTTTAGAAAACTAGTTTAGTGCGCACTTACTGGACTATCTAACAAGATAAAACGCAATAAACAACTGTGATCAGGTTTCACAAGACGAATAAGAAAGAAAACCAATTCCAACTCGATGAAGAAATATCTAAATCAAAAAAAGAATTTGTTCAAAAATTCTGAGACTCCAATTTTTTACTAAATGTAGGGCGAAGGTTACGTCTACTCTAATTTCACTCAGTTCTAGTGTTGTTCCCACGAACTTGTTAACTATGAGCACTTACTTTACTAAAATTGTGCTGATTCAGCCAATCGTTATTAAGCACCGTGAGGTTTTCCTTAAGTATCTGACCTTTATCGAGAAAAATATAGTTACTAATGGTTCGTCGTTAACAGAAAATGAAGGGATTTTCCTGTTTACACGAAGATTACAGGTAAGAGTAAGCCAGATAATCCCTGAGGGCAGACTACAGCTATAATTAATGTGAAAGGAATAGCTAACTAAGAACTCCGTGGCAGAGGACTCTTAGAAATTTGGTAATTAATGTCACGTACCTACATTTGAGGATCAATATTTAATAGTCTACTTATGTCACTAAGTTCAATTACACCGAAATCCTCAATCAAAATGATGGATGTATAGCCGTGGGATGAAAAACTGCACGTTTGATGACCCACACATGCTGACGAGAAACGTAATTGTCACATAAAAAGTGGGACACGCCGCAAAAACTGGGCCATCTGACAACACTCTTTAGGTCTAACAAATAGCATCCAAAAGAACAGTTATATACACTATGTAGCTACCTCCTTGCTGAAGCTAAAGCATAAATTTCACATTAACGCTGGGAAAGCCCTGTTAGACTGGAAGCCTCTAAGTTTCAATAAAGCGAAACAAAAGTCTTACATTACATTAACGTATCGAACTCGGTGCTGAATTTACAAAGTTATCTAGAATCAATGTGAAAGTTCGTGACTTTTAAACAATATTAGCGATAAGACTTCTTAAAACCTTATTTGCATAAGTACCCTAAAAATAACAAAGGAGGTAACCGGTAAAAGCCATACATTTGAATATAGCTTTTAACATTAACGCCGATGTTTACTTAAAAAGCTTAGTCCTTGAGCTTAAGCTAACCCAAAGATTAGATTAGGTGTAATCACACGCAATCAAATTGTACGCGCCACCGGAAACCTGATAGCACGTAGTACATGTTTAAACAGCTCTGTAACATGTCATCTCGCTATGATTGGACAATTTGTAGTACTACTGCTGCAGGAAATTTCAATTGGTAAGCAACGCGGTGCAAACGTATTTTTACTGGGGATATAGGTCAGCGCCGTGCACGCTACAGGTGAAGCTAAATACTATGCAAAATAGTGTGTGTTGAGCACTAAAGTAACGTTTAAAGTACCACGCAATGTCACACAAGTGCTAGAAATGTGCTTGTCGTTGAACATAGTAAAAACAGCAATTATACGACACCAATATTATTTTGTGAGTAAAGCGCGATGTCGGGTTCTTTCATAAAAACAACTTTACGACCCGTCTGTCATGCCTCGCTGTCTGCGGATGTTACTCTTTTTACTGAGTGTTATATTGTTTGCAACCTTGTACATAAACTAAACAACGTATATATGAAAAATATAGAATTCATTGCAACATTTGATGAGTTTGGTTACTTCAATTTTGAAGTCCGAGTTTCATCCAAGGAATTCGCGACTCGAAGGTAATTAGGTACAATTATACATTCAAACGGTTGTCAATTTAACTACCGCGTGCCATTTAAAGATTCAAAGACGTCATATCTGAGCACATGTACGCCGTGTGACGTCACAATGTTCGACGCTTACAATATACAAGTGTGTCACAAAAACTGAATGAGTTCTCAATGTCAGCTGTAGCGCAAACATGGGATAAAGGCGCCAGTTTACTAATTTTAGTGCTCTTATCTAATCTTTGCCTGACTTATGAGTATTTATGAATACCTGTCTATTATGTCAGTAACATACCTTTATAGGCACATCTAAGTATACATTATTATTTATTATGGATGAAGATCTTATATTTTAAGGGTATGCGAAGGATGGATTTATAGCATTTTAAGGAGTTTTAGTAAATCAAATATTTTTTTGGCGTGGACTTTCGAAATGAAATTTTTAGAGTAGGTTGTATCTCCAATTTAGCCAGAGAATGTTCGACGATGATCTAAAAGTTTATTTAGGTACGTTTTGGGTGTTCAGTAAAAAAGCTGCTGGTGACATTATGCATGAAAATTACACACCTATCCAATACAATTTTAAGTTTTTATACTAGTGGTTATATTAAAAGCGTCACACAAAAAATATTTTTGTCCATCTTATAAATGTAAAAAAGTATGTGCAAAAAGCCATAATTCTGTTTTACGCACAAAATTTCTTAGCACGTAATAATGAATCAGCGTATTTTTCGCCAGTATCGCCCACTTTATGATCTTCAAATAAGTTTTTAAGAAGATAATTTTTGTTATACTGAGCAGAAAACAGTAGTACATTTTGTCATCTCTATTGAAGGTACTTTATTCAACATTTTAACTTTATTATATCTGCATGTTAGTTGTTATTGCAGGGAAAATGCTTTAACAGATATGGAAGAGTAATGAGTAGGAATCATAACACTTGCTTGCTCGTGTAGTTTTCGTGTACATAGAGATGTAGGGTCATTAGACAAACAAAGAGTGAGACGCTAATGATTCTCAAAGGCGAGTCATGTCGCTGCTATGTTAGGTGTTTCTACAGCTTAGGAGAACTACATGAACAGTGGGCGTGGGAAAATATGAATTGGTCGGAGATTGTCAGTCTTCAAAAGCGTTTCTGTGGTCTCTGCTTCTCGATGTAAGGAGATGGAGAAGCACTTCTGTGGTTTTAGCCTGTAAGAGTCGGGCACGTCTCTCCAAATTTTGTAGGCCGGAAAAAGTAAAATTATGAATTGTAAGATGAGAAAAAAGGTAAATAAAATCTATCTTTACTGTAGAAAAACATTAGAAATAAAATCAGGCTAGTTATTGCAAATATGGTTACATATTTATCTATGGTAATACAGTACAGAGTCCAAGTTCAAAGCATATATTACTCTAGTATTCGTTTGTATAACCTTAAATAGATATTCATAATTGATTCAATTGTAGTTACTACGTAGGCCGTGATTTAAGTGGCGTAATATTTTACGCAAGAGCATTTAAATATTACCTGAATAACGTACCAGTAACCTTTCTATTGGCATTGAAATATCATTTTGTTTCGGCTATTGTTCCACAAAAATTAATAGCTAACTGATACAGCTATTAAATTGAATCGAAGACTTCGTATCAATTCAGATCAGGATATAAATCTAATAATTGACATCAAATCTTCTATATTAGGCCCTAAAACTAAGAGGAATCACAGTTGATCATTTTCGAATAGAAGCTTAAACTAATGTAATCATGCAACAAATGTGCGGGTAATTAAGGATTTCCCATATATTGAAAAAAAAAATGGACTGTAAACTACAAAAAAATGCAATGTAACAATTGAAAACCATCTCATCCATTTCCAACCCATATTACGTTTACTTGGCTACCTCACCGCCATATATCCAGATAAGATTTTTCGAACAACAATAAACAACGTCATTATAATATTAAAGCTTACACGTGCCTCACAGCTATATCTACATTAACAAGTCCTCGGGAGAACAATTACGCGAAGATAAATAAGCCCACATATTTCGCACAAATACTGAAATTATAATAAAGGTTGGAACAAGCGCAAATCATCAACGCCGCCTTAATTGGAGCTGAGTGAAACGTGCTCCTGAGGACTTACGGATCTTGGGAGATTCATTGAATAGCGATAATTCTCGTTTTTTGCGGAATAATAATAGGTGAATTAGTATATAATATGCTAAGCAGTGTTTAGGTGCAAAGTGTCCTACACTGCCTGTCTGTATTGCGAATGATTTATTCGTATTAAACCAAATTGGTATTTTATACACTACTCCATTGAATAAGAGCAATTCATTTAATCAGCCCCGCTGATTAGAATAAGGATAATTATTGAATTCATGATAATCTAACATTCATTTACGTCATGAATTCAATACAATTCTTGCTTTCTGCTAATGCGAGGTAAGCTAATATCCTATAACATAAATAAAAATTAGGAAAATAGCATGAGAAGCAGATCTTTAATTCGCACTACCAACGACGCAACAACTCCAACAAATTACGACTACCATCTAGTTTCCTAATTAAGAAAGAGACGGGAATATCATCCAGTAACGAACCAGAAAAGGACGAAAGAGAAGTAAGAAAACAAATTACAATTTGCTTACATTTTGTTCATATTTTACCTTATACGCAATATTTTACAATCAAGCGTACAGACCCGAAACTAATTAGATCGGCCGGTTGTGATTGCGTTGAGATTTTCACGCTCGCGTCACACTCTTGGGTGAGATGCAAATATATTGCACTACGGTGTAGGTACTTGTTAGGTGACGTAATAAATAGCTACACACTGTTGAGTGACGGTTTTCCACGTGCGTTTTATTTCTTTTATACTGGCAGAGTTTAAGGATGATAAAGGTATCGTAAAATAAATTTCAGCGTACTATATTTCGATCATTTGAAAATAATGGAGATATGATATCTTTTCAAGTAGTTCGATTCGTAAATAATAGCAAAGATCAATAACCGTTAAATCCCATCTCATTTTTTTACATAAAAAGCTGTTGAGTCACACATTTTGAGCGTGTTCCGCAATCTTCAATAACAAAACACGATCAGTCTACTGTATTCAGAAGCATTTCACAACGGCATTGTCTCCTCGCCTTGCTGTCTAAACTCATCAATCAAAAAGATACTATGGCCGCTTCTTTAATATTGTACCAGTAAATCATTCCTCATTCATTCGCAAACAATCCAAAATCTACCTGCCTCCAGCCGCCGTGACATCATCACCTTGGCCTTATTTCAACATTTTCTGAATAAACGTCCTCAAATATAACGCGACATTATTTACCAGTTAATAATATAACATTAAAGTAGGCAAAATCAATAAATTTTGTTCTGGAGCCAAGAGCATGTCACTGGTGTGCGGTTTGTGCAACAAACTATTTTCCACAACCATTCTGATATAAAAATAGAGTCAATAAATTCACAAGTACAGTCTCTGTTATATTTGGTTTCATAGTAAAATTTCCTGTTAAAATAGTCCGCGTCGGTCGTCCGTCTAATATAGATCGTAATATTGCCATAAAGTAAACAAAAATAGTTGACGGCTGACTATTCTATTTCTATGGCATCATTTCAATACAACCGTACGTAAATTCCTCACATGGTTTTAGATACAGGGAAGGAAAGAAGCCGTAAAATCGCTTCATGTGTTATGCAAATAGTTTATATCCTCAAAATAAATAAATAATATCGCATCAATGGTCTGGTATAACAGTATTTCATAATAAACTCGCTCCAGAATTTACAGTGACAGTATAAATAGCAATAGACATGGCTCAGATTGATCCGCGGAACAAAGCTAGTTTATGTATTGCGAATTGGATGAGTAACCTTTCTTTATGCAACATGATTTTATCTTATCATAACTGTGGTTTTCTTGATTCCGTAGAATTTATGAACGGAATTTACTGTTTATTGGTGCCTTTAAACCTTCGACTAATTCTACATCATCAGCAGTAAGGAACAGGCTAAAAATTTTACGATCGCGATGCGCAAAACATTTATAGGGGTCAAAAAATGCCTTTGGTAAAATCCTGATATTATAATTAAATTCGGAGTAAAACCGCAACATAGTTGGGGTAAAGACTAGGCATGCGATGAGTTATAACCAGAACTGTTTCCTTCTATAGTTTATTTTATGATTACATAAACTCGTAACAGATATCAGGATGATGGAATGGAACGTGCAGATTGGTCAGATTTACAATGAGGAAACAAACGATGTGTATAAATGTCTACACATACATGCATGAGATATTTTGCAGTGTTATATTAATAGAGGTTCTCCAACCTGGGAGTGAAGCCATTAGTTCTAACGTAATAATGGTTTTGTCTACGTTTGGAGTGCTAAGAGACCGACATGATGAACGTAATATACTTCGCTCGTTTTGGGGATACGCTATTTCATTTCGGAGTTTTGTAGTGCGTACATTTACTGAATACGCTATTTCATTTTGAGATTTTTGTTGCCCGTATATTTTGAACTGAACTTATTAAAGAGAAAAATTATGCATGTGAAGCAATAGAGAAATTACTCCTTGAGAATAATCGTAATACCTTACAGTACGTGTTTTACCGGTACGTAGGGTTCGTCATAATCAGTACAATGTTACTCGCTAATATCTGAATCAGCAAAACATTGTATTGTACGATGCACCTTCGAACTATTTCTAATTTCATTCAATTCCGGTCTACTTATAAATTTAGTACCAAACGCGTCGAAACTCTGCAATTTGAGTTTATTTTGGGACACCCTTTTGTGCAAAAATCGATAAGCCTATATACCCATGACAAAGGTTGTATGATGACGAGAAACATGCATTAACATGATAATTAAAATGCAGTAACAGTTATTTAAAAATAGATTACACTTTTCATATCGCGCATATCTTATCAGTTCATAATCTCATTAAACAATAACTGTTTATTTATACCTATATGCGTTATGATAAAGTCTAATATTTGTCTAATGATGACTTAATTCTGTGTGGTCTTTGGGAAGCGTATCCTGCCGTTCTGTGACTCTACGTATCGCTGCTGATGTAATATGGACACTCTTTTGCCAGACGACTGTCTATTGAAACTTTGTTGATCCGGGGAAATCCTCATGCACTTTCTACGCCCCAGGGACAAAGGAAGGATGACTATGGCTATGTTGCAATGTCTAGAACCACCGGGTTGTTTCCACTTCCACTTTATCTTTTTCCTATATACGTCCCCGGCTGCCTTATTTATTTTATGCACTGAGCTTTTGTGTATTTTAAGTATAAGTCACCTATCTAAGGACGTCATATTATTTTCAAATTGCACAATATCTAGCTTTCTCATATTCCGTTAGTATTATTCTATTATTTTTGCTATCTTAGACGTAGCCTTTTCATTTCCTTTAGCAAGGACGTTGCCCGTTGACAAATAGGTAATATCCATCGTACGATACGTGAGGCCAAATGTTCTGGAAAAGGTCAATCTACCCAAATCTTGTAAGATACATCTGTGTTTCTATATTTGGTTACGAGATGAACTTTTGGCTTGATACGTATCCTTGTCCTTTTCAGAATATAAGGTCAGGACTTAAAATAATTATGTTATTGAGAAGTCTTAATTTCGGTATAAAGAACATGTTATTATCGTAAATCGGAAGTAATCTGTCCTTTTTTATTTAACTTAAGTTACCTACCAGAGTAATCGTCTCATTTTTAACATAGACGATACAGGACTGAGAATTATAAACCCTCAACTCATTGTTCCATTTATTAATATTAAATAATAGGCCAGTTTCCTACGATGGTGTCATGAAAGCGATTGTTAGAGTGTGTCAAGAGAGCAAGCATTGTCTCGCTTAGACAACAAAAACGTTCTTCAGCCTGCAAGCGATTGTGGATCGATCGGACCCCTTCGCCAGGCGTACTGATTTGCGCTTTAGAACGTAGATATTCTATGATTCCTTTGTCAAGTTGTTTCTTGTAATTGTTTAAGGAGAGGCTTGTGTCTAGATTTAAGGGTTTTGCTTATAATTATGATAAACTTATTACCGTATCGTAATTCATATAAGCGATACGGAATTATATTTCAATTTCCAATATAAGATAAATTTCTAATAAGACGTCAAAAATGGTTTGACGTGATATTTCTGAAATAAAGGTAGATAGCTTGTTGCCTGGCTTTCGACGTATTTCATCGTTTCCTGGTCATTTTTTCTATCCATAAGGACAAAAGAACTTTAAATAGCAGAAAGAATAAAATAATATTTAGATATAATTAAATAAACAAAAGATATGTGTCTTATAAATATTTGTCCTTTATTTTGAATCATAAATTCACATTTTACAGCCACTAAATGATCATAAAATTCAGAATTCTTTCACTTATAAAAGCATGATCAAAAGCTGAAAGCTAAATATAATTGATTGACACACCCAGTACTTTGATCATAATGTAAAAATAACTGGAGTGAGTTTGCAATATTACTCCTGTTTGTTTATTTGGCAATATTATTACTTTAATACTGTGTTTGTTTGACAATGTTTTGAATGTGGTGTCAAAAGTTAATTGGAATAAGTGCTAAGCTTTTAATAAACAAGCATCAGTTACATAAATTTTTATGTCCATCAACTTTTCGTTGAATGATTTCCTCACTTCTAATGACTTAATTTAGCTCAATAATTATTGTATGAATGAAGCCATTTATGTAGTTATAATCTGTCTATTGAACACTAATTGTTGTGAATAGAATAAATTATTGTTGACAGAATAATTGATAACAATTACAGTAGGGATTTTATACTGACAAGGGAAATATGATTGCTGTAAATGATGCATTAAATATGATTATTTATTGTTATATTATATTGGTGTTTTTTTTATAGGTACAACCTGAATTATTCCGTTTTATTATTGGTATGGTAAATGTACTCATTTATATAAGGTGGGTTTGAATTAATTACTTTACTTAAAAAGGGAGTTGTAGAAAAATCCTACCTAGTCCGGACTTTGTTAAATTAACTTAACAATTTGTTTTAGAAGAATGTGTGGTCTAATTACTAGACTCAATGTAAATTTGTTCATATGTGAGGTAGATAAAAAAATATTACAAGGAGTAGTTATGTTATTAATATTAGATTGTTTCACAAAAATATTTTATTTGTGTTTTGAGAAATAAAATATATCTTAAACTAGGCATCATTATTTAATATCTTGCCTCAATTTACAGGCAATCAACATATTTATTTATACTTACTTAAAAATGCGAAGTTACTTTATTTTTTATTTAATATGTTTACTTTATTATATTCTAATAAGATTCTTATAAAAATCGTAAATAAAATTCTAACTGAGTATTAAATTAATAACTACTAGTATATGTTTTACAAAGCTTAAAATAGCGAAACTAGCGAATAATAAATACGCGTACAGGAAAACGTGTTATCATTGTGATCCCAAACAATACATCGCCTAATATGGGTAACTGCACTTACACCATAACAATCACATACAACCTATTTCATACATACAATATGATCGTTAGCATAGGCTGAACCGCCTGTTATCATCGCCCGATCAACCAAAAAAAGCTAAAGTGTATACAGGACGCCTCCTCATTGTAAACAAATAGTGTATTTATAATTTTTATTAATATTATGCTGCAAACAAAATAGATGCCGACTTAAATTAATGATTTACCATATAAAGTCCTTGCAGTGGGAACAGAACGTAGGCTGCTTGAAGAACCTCGGCATGAACTTGTGGTCTTTCACCAGATAAACATTCTTCTTTTTGAGCGCACCCTTGCGGCCCCGCAAACGGAACGCCTGCCCCGCTTTATATTCACCACCTTCATCACAATTATTCTCCTCGTCCGCCATAGCTACTCGCGGTCGCTAAGGCGCCGGTTTAATCGAAAATAATTATTATCTCACAAATATTCGGCAGAGAGCGCGGCCCACCCGAACGAACCACCGCTCTCAACGGAACGTCATCGCGATTTGTCAATGACCAGAGCTGTCACTGTCAAACTGAAATACAATTTGTAAGTTGCCATACTGTTTCTTATTTTCCACCCAATTTTTACCAAAAATACGTTTTGTTCGTGTTACTTTATGCTTTCTTTGATCGTCTAAATAATTCTGTAACACCTTATATAGTTAGAAATTGTAGTTCCTGCTCATAGAAGACTAATTCATATTTTTTTGAAGAATTGTAATGTATGAAAAATGGATTGTGATGTGAAGTAAATCCATATTAATTGATTTCATAGGGCCGTAGCTTTTAAGTACACTATCATGATTGATCACGGCTAGTTTTGCATGCAAATAAATAAATAATACTGATCACTGGTCTCATTTACATATTCCCAAACTAAACGATATCCTTCACATATGGTAACATTAAGAATTGATGTCTGTTCAAAAACTATATTTGAAGCCAACGAAATCTAAAACTAATTTTAAGCAAAAACGCCAAGGTAAATATAGTAATCTATCATCTTTATCATAGAAAAGCCAATATTTTGAACTGCATTAGTTAGTATAAATTAAAAATGATGGTCGAATAATTCAACGATCACAGAGCATAAATCTGATCTAAAAGTATTATGAACGCAACCTGTTTGCATTCCTCATCTGTCAGCCATTTATGCGTTAAGCCGTTATTTTTCAAGTTTTGTACGGTTGATAAATTGTGTTGCTGTTACTTGCGACTTGAAATGTGAATTACTTAAAAACTTTCCAAGTGATTGTATTGTTTTGTGTGAATATAGTGAAATTGAGTAGACATGAGTTCAGAAAACTCAGATTCGGGCCCCGGCATAACTTTGTCGTTGGTGGCTCAATTTGATGATATAAATCGTTTGAATGGTATTCTCAACGATGGGGCAGCTGAAGATTGTAAGTTTACTATCACCCTCAATTATTTTATATTGGTATGGAAGAGCCATTTACGTAATACCTTTGTTTAAATACTACTGAAGGTCAAAAATACTTTCAACTTTTTTTTCATCCACCTTCATTCTGTGAGACGAATTACTGTCGGCGCCAATAAATTGATAAATAAAAAATTAAAGGAATAGAGATTTTAAATACAACATTATTGAATTAAATTAGTATAATTTCAAATTAAATAAATTATTTATGTATAGCTGAACTCCTATCCTATTGTACAATATGTTATCAAAATACCCACTTCCGATGACCTTGAAACTCGCAAAGAACAAAGGTTTACATTAAGCTGTTGCTTGACTAGGTATATCCAATTTCTATTGTAAACTCAACTTTGCATAGCTTTACTATTTTTTACTTTTGATATGTTTCTATTTATGTTACAAATAGCTCCCCCAAGAGTTGTTAAAGTAAACAAACTACTAGTGCTATTTTAATCCATATCTTCCAAAAATATATTTGTATTTTGAAAATGGTAAACTCATTTCAAACTCTTCATCCCACCATTCATTTAACAAGGCACTACTTAATAAAACAATACCAGTTATACTTCCTCAGGCTCTTCAGTCTCTATAATAACACAAAATTGAGATACGCTAGACAGTAAACCTAACTTATCTCTCTACCATTTACTAACACCAAACTTACATTCCAGGCTTCCTAGCATTCTTAAAACAAATGGAGTGGGTGCGGGGCCAATGGGCGGCCGCTGAGGCAGAGGCCGCTCGTCTCCAGTCAGAGTTGGATGAGGCTCTCCGGACCCTCTCCAAGTGGGAGGCCAAGTTTGCACACGTGAGGAAGTTGCTGGACGGAGAGAAGAGAGAGAGGAATATTGTGCTGAAGAAGTATAGTGAGCTGGTATGTTACCCATTTGATATAATCTGAGTAGTTTTATAGAGAGTTTTATAGTATACCTTGTTATTCGCATATATATCAGTCTTTCAGAAACATGGTTCAATCAATAAATATAGGCAAATAATGGGGTTAAGCCATTCCTGCTGAATGGCACCAGTTTCTCAATTAAACATTTATTTTTTTTATTTTATTTTATTTATTAGGGAAAACCAACAATTACACACTTAACATAGTTATCTAAATATAAGTTACATAAGTAATAGAATCAGTGCGCAACTCACTACGTTATCCACGGGTTATATATAAATTTACTAAGATATACACAAACGGCTAAAAAAAAAACTGAAAGCTTAAAATTAAAAATAATAATAATTCAAATTGTCAGAAATAAGACAGTTTCTAAAAAAAAAAAAAAAAAAAATAAAATAGAATTTAACTTTAAAAACAGCTGAAATCAAATTATAATGTCTAAGAGAGAATTACGAAATTTATTGGCTGGCCAGGAAAATATATCTAAATCTGAGGAGTAGACATTATAATTATGCGCCAGGCGATACAAGGGTGCACGCAACCCTGCATTTGTGCGGCATGAAGTTAGGGCAAACAGTGGGCGGGTGCGCACCTCACGTCTTATAACAGTCCTGGGTACTATGTAACATATCTTGTTAGTTAAGTCAGGGCAATCGTATTTGTTATTACACAAGTCAAAAAGAAACATAGTTTCCAAAAATATGCGCCTAGCTTTTAGGGTAACAAGTTCATAACATTTTAATAAATTATCATAAGAGTCAGTTCTATGATGACAACGGTAATGTGTGGTTTTAAGAAATTTTCTTTGTACATTCTCCAGACTATCAACATATTTTTTATAATAGGGGTTCCATATCATTGCACAATACTCTAACTGAGATCTAACTAAAGACTTGTAAAGATAAATATATGTACGCGTGCTTTTAAATTCGGTCGTAGATCGCATCACAAACCCGTACATACGAAAGGCATTATTTATAATTTTATCAATATGAGTGTCAAGATGCAGCGAACTATCCAGTAGTACTCCAAGGTCCTTTACTGAATTAACTTTTTGCAAATCGCTGTTATTTAAATTAAATCTGTAGGAGAAAGTATTTTTCTTTTTAGTAAATATTATAAAAGAACATTTTTCAGTACTCAATTGTATCTTATTAGTAACGCAATAGGCTGTAAATCTGTTTAAATCGTCTTGTAATAAGTAACAGTCATTGATATTTTCAATTTTTCTATAAATTTTTAAATCATCGGCATACAGTAAGAAATGTGAGTGCTTAAAACACCTGTCAACGTCATTTATGAACAAAATGAATAAAAGAGGACCTAATATGGAGCCTTGGGGTACACCGGAAGTAACATGGATATTAGCAGATTCAAAGCCTTTTATGACAACCCTTTGCGTCCTATTTGTTACATAGGAAGTGAACCAGCGAAGTAAGTCCCCCCGTATACCGTTAAAAGCAAGTTTTGATAACAGCAACTCATGGTCCACCTTGTCAAAAGCCTTCCTGAAGTCTGTATAAACAGCATCTACTTGTAGTTGATTATCCATACTATTGAATAAGAAGTCAGTGAAAACCATTAAATTTGTGGCAGTAGACCTTTTTTTGACAAAACCGTGTTGTTGTTTTAATATAATATTATGCAGTATGGGATAGATCTCGTCATGTACAAGTCTCTCGAAAAGCTTAGGCAAGGTAGACAGAATAGAGATAGGCCGATAGTTTTCTATAACATGCTTAGACCCAGACTTATGTACAGGCGTTATGTTGGCACATTTCCAAATCTCTGGGAATGAACCTTCTGCATTACATTTGTTGAAAATTATTTGTAGAGGTAAACATATAGCGTCAGCAGTTTTTTTTAAATAATACGCGGGTATTCCATCTGGCCCAGGACCTTTAGTGGTATCTAGCGATTTTAGACTTTTTAAGATTTTATCAAAAGTAAAATGTAAACTATTAATAAGAATTGAATTTTCATTATATGATTGTGGCGGTAACCAGGTATTTTGATCAAATGTGGATTGTTCGTAAACTGAATGAAAAAAGTTTGAGAATAAATTGCAAATCTCAGTGGGATCGTTTGAGCTATGTCCATTGTAAGACATCGTGGATGGTATGCCGGTTGTATTTCTACGATTCGAAATATAACTCCATAAAAATTTGACATTTTTATTAATATTTTCTTCGACAGATTGTATGTATTTACCGAAACTAACTCTACACTCCTTATCAAATCGATGTCTTAAAAGAGAAAATTGTTCATAGTCTGAAATATTGCCGTACACTTTCCATTTTATCCAGGCTCTATTTTTATTTCTAAAAGTACGTATAAGGGACTTAGGGAACCATATCGGAAATTTAGAGGAACGCGATGAAACTTTAGGGGTATGGTTTTTTATTGTGCGTAAAATAATCTCATAGAAAATGTCAACAGACTCCTTGGCGGTCATTCCACTTAATATATTAGACCAATCTGTTTCACGCAGTTCCTGATTAATCAAGTCATAATCGGCCTTGTAAAAGTTAAACCTTGTAATTTTTTCACGTGGCAACAATAATATAGGTTTGTACGGAATAGTAGCACAAAGAGGAGGATGATAATTATCTTGGGGCAGTAAAATAGATGAAGGTACTTGAACACAACAACGATCATTAGAAATTATCAAATCGAGAATACGCCCCTTACAATTGCGAATATGGTTAAACTGAGAGGCATTTAATAGAGAAATAAAATTTTCCAAATGTCTACTAGCTATCGAAGTTCCATTACTATAAAAAGTCCCGGAAATTTCATTATTTTCACATGCAACCCAAGTGATATCAGGTAGATTATAATCGCCAAACAAGTAAACCTTGCCGGAAACCATCTCCTCCAATGTACTAAAGAGGTTCTCCAGGTAAGTGCAATAACTCTCGTCTGATAACCTAGGTGGAATATAAGTTGCAACAAAGTAATAATTGTCGCGGCCGTCTCCTGGAAGCTGTACAAGAATGTGTTGTATATGAGGATTTCTAAAAAAATCAAGCTGCACACATACAGCATTAAGCTTTTTTAAGACAGCAACGAGTACTCCGCCACCCTCTTTTTTGTTTGTCGCAATGCGATCCCGGTCACATCTAAACACAACATAACGATCATCAATATATTCGTTATCAAATATATGTGATGTAAGCCAAGTCTCAGTTAGAATAATTATATCATAACAGTTGCTTAGAATATTCATGTATAACATATTAAGTTTCGTGCGAATACCCCTACAATTCTGATAATATACTATCAAATTATCTAACATTGTAAAAATATCGACATAAGGTAATACAACTTAACATAATCTGAGGAATGCAACAAAATATTATTCTGACATAACAGGTTACAATAAGCAATACCAGCCAAACCCCGATTTAAATTATGCAAAAAGCTAAGTAATATATAAGTGAAAAGCTGTGTAATAACAAATACTGAACAACTAACAAATACAAAAACAAATACATTAGCTCCCACACACCGCTCAAAGTCCCGAATACTACAACATAAATGTTTATTTTTAATAAGCAAAGCTATATAGTTACTCAAAGAAGGCTCAACCAGACAATAGAAATAATTGCAAAATGAACATATAATAGTTATAAGAATCATGTTATGACCGTGACAATAAGTCATAATTTTAAGAATGTTGACTGTCACTATTATACTATTTTGTTGATCCATTTCCAGACTTAATCTTCTTGATGTCGCTCGGGGAGTGTATCGCCATTGCCGCAGTAGAATCCGTTTCACGTACAAGGATTGTGCCATGTTTGACCCACACATACTTGAATGCATGTTTTCTGGCCGCTTCTCGGGTCTCTCGAAATAATTGTTTTTTTTTTAGTGTCAAATGCTCGTGCATATATATACGTTGCGAGTTGCCAGATAGTCCTAACTGATCCGAGTTAATACCTTTAGCTAATCGAAAAGCACTAAGCAAGTTGTCTCTGAGTATGCGAGAGCTTAATTTAATAATTATATTTTTCGGCTTGTTATTGTCCTTGTGCGCATGAGAGACGCGGTGTATGGCGATAATGTCCTTCTGCTGTAGTGGAAAATTTATTTTTAAACAGACACTTTCTATAATTGTAATTAAATTTTCATTGCGTTTATCAGGCACATTACATAGTTCGACATTGCAATTTCTGGCCTGCTGCTCCAATGTATCCATTTTCATTTCAATCGCTGACAATGTACTGCTTACTATGTCAGAGCTTATACCTTGCGTACAAAAAGAATTAATTTTTGTTAGTAAATCATCCTGCTCATCGACAGCGTGTTGGAGGGAGGTTTTTAGCTGCGCCACTTCTTGAGTCAAAGCCATGTGGTTCTGGCTCAGATCAGATACCTTTTTTCCCAGACTTGAGTGATCTGATTTAAGAGAGTTGAGTTCGGTTGTTATATTAGATGTGACTAAAGTAACGGCAGCGAGGTCAGACTGAATATTGGATATTTTTTCAGTTATTAACTTCAAAGTCCCATCCAGGTCGCTCCGCAGTAGGTCAATTTTTAGATTAATATCTGCAGAAAGCTTATTAATGGCTTCGGTGATCTCAGACTCAGGTTGTTTACGCTTACGTTGTGTTACATTCTCTCTAGTCATCGGTGCAGTAACAGTAACAAGATCTGACTCAGAGTGACTTTTAGATGGTGAGCGTAACATATTCAAATAGCAAAGTAACTTCACGCCACAGGTGGACCAGTATTTCGCAACGAGCGACTCACTAAGAGTTGGTCCAATGGCACCACACGTCGACTGTCGTGCAAGTGGTCAGAGGTTCGAACCTCACCGGCGGCTGGGACTTTTGAATGATGTTTAATGTTGAAAAATATCGTACTCACAGTCCGACCAGAGCAGGATGGCGCAATACAGGATCAAAGATGGCGACGGGCTGTTATGAGCACCTCCACAAGATAGTAAGAGAGGGACCGATATTAAAACAAAAACTGGTCGCAAAAAATTCCAATTTAAATTAAAACACAAAAACAGCAAAGTTAAACGTTAAGACCGACGTGCACTCTCGACAAAATCCAAAGAAAGAATGATTATGTTATTATAAAACTCTCATCCTCAAGATGTTTCCATGCGAAAGAAAGTATATTATGCTATTTATTTCTGCAGGCATGTAAAGATTTTAAATTATTTTAAGATTCAAAGAGCAGAATTTTTGTAATCCAGAAAGTTTTCAGATAAGGTATTATTGAGTAGAAATGTGAAAGGGAAAAATAAAACCCATATGATGGATGAATATTAGCAATACTACTTTTGAACTTATGCTTTCGCTGTTTATTTAGGCTGTGTCATGCTCATCGGCAGACTCTTTATGTTCTCTCTCTAAAATGTTTGTTTTATTTCCAGAGCAAATTGCTGGACATGGCTCGTGATCTATTATTCAATGACAACCGCGCCAAGTTGAATGATGAAACCTTGCAGAAACTTGCCTTCCTCAATGGAACTGCCCAACAGGACCATAATGCTAAACTCACTGGTGTGCCGGAGTTGAACTCGACAGGTAAATATTTCTTAGACGGAAACAATGCTAGGGCAATTTTGAAACCATGTATATTAATTATTATTTTGCAAAAAAGTATTGCCATATTTGTTAGTATGCTCTGTACCTGTTTATTAACGAAAGAGGCAATTTTTTTCTCATTTCACTGCACACTTGCAGCTATTACAATTGATTAGTGCGCCTTTTTAGCGCAACTCAGGCAAGGTATAACGGGTGCGCGGGATAACGCTCGTAATAGTCGCAAGCCTCAGCTAGTAAGCAAGTGGTAGTATTCTTCGCGCGGGACGCACGCGCATGGCTCTTTAATCTATTGCGTACAGCGCATATCAGGCGAGCGGGTGGGATGGGAACGGTGCGCAAACTTGAAATGCACGCCCGGAGCTCGTTAGCGGTTTACTAGTAGCGCGTTCATGTCTCATTCGCCAGATGTGGAGCACATCCTACAGCAGAAGTTCACGTATATGCATTTTTTACATCACGGTGATGTTCTGCAGGCACTTTACTGTCGGAGATGTCGTACTCGCGCTCGGAGGACGACCTGGACCTGTCGCTGGCGTCCACGCGGCGCTCGTGGGTGCAGCGCGGCGGCTGGGCGGCCCGCGACGCCGCGCCCGCTAACAAGAAGCGCCGCTCCTCCACCTCGTCTGCTACCAAGGTATGAGGTGACAGCATGCTAGGTACTGTCGGAGATGTCGTACTCGCGCTCGGAGGACGACCTGGACCTGTCGCTGGCGTCCACGCGGCGCTCGTGGGTGCAGCGCGGCGGCTGGGCGGCCCGCGACGCCGCGCCCGCTAACAAGAAGCGCCGCTCCTCCACCTCGTCTGCTACCAAGGTATGAGGTGACAGCATGCTAGGTACTGTCGGAGATGTCGTACTCGCGCTCGGAGGACGACCTGGACCTGTCGCTGGCGTCCACGCGGCGCTCGTGGGTGCAGCGCGGCGGCTGGGCGGCCCGCGACGCCGCGCCCGCTAACAAGAAGCGCCGCTCCTCCACCTCGTCTGCTACCAAGGTATGAGGTGACAGCATGCTAGGTACTGTCGGAGATGTCGTACTCGCGCTCGGAGGACGACCTGGACCTGTCGCTGGCGTCCACGCGGCGCTCGTGGGTGCAGCGCGGCGGCTGGGCGGCCCGCGACGCCGCGCCCGCTAACAAGAAGCGCCGCTCCTCCACCTCGTCTGCTACCAAGGTATGAGGTGACAGCATGCTAGGTACTGTCGGAGATGTCGTACTCGCGCTCGGAGGACGACCTGGACCTGTCGCTGGCGTCCACGCGGCGCTCGTGGGTGCAGCGCGGCGGCTGGGCGGCCCGCGACGCCGCGCCCGCTAACAAGAAGCGCCGCTCCTCCACCTCGTCTGCTACCAAGGTATGAGGTGACAGCATGCTAGGTACTGTCGGAGATGTCGTACTCGCGCTCGGAGGACGACCTGGACCTGTCGCTGGCGTCCACGCGGCGCTCGTGGGTGCAGCGCGGCGGCTGGGCGGCCCGCGACGCCGCGCCCGCTAACAAGAAGCGCCGCTCCTCCACCTCGTCTGCTACCAAGGTATGAGGTGACAGCATGCTAGGTACTGTCGGAGATGTCGTACTCGCGCTCGGAGGACGACCTGGACCTGTCGCTGGCGTCCACGCGGCGCTCGTGGGTGCAGCGCGGCGGCTGGGCGGCCCGCGACGCCGCGCCCGCTAACAAGAAGCGCCGCTCCTCCACCTCGTCTGCTACCAAGGTATGAGGTGACAGCATGCTAGGTACTGTCGGAGATGTCGTACTCGCGCTCGGAGGACGACCTGGACCTGTCGCTGGCGTCCACGCGGCGCTCGTGGGTGCAGCGCGGCGGCTGGGCGGCCCGCGACGCCGCGCCCGCTAACAAGAAGCGCCGCTCCTCCACCTCGTCTGCTACCAAGGTATGAGGTGACAGCATGCTAGGTACTGTCGGAGATGTCGTACTCGCGCTCGGAGGACGACCTGGACCTGTCGCTGGCGTCCACGCGGCGCTCGTGGGTGCAGCGCGGCGGCTGGGCGGCCCGCGACGCCGCGCCCGCTAACAAGAAGCGCCGCTCCTCCACCTCGTCTGCTACCAAGGTATGAGGTGACAGCATGCTAGGTACTGTCGGAGATGTCGTACTCGCGCTCGGAGGACGACCTGGACCTGTCGCTGGCGTCCACGCGGCGCTCGTGGGTGCAGCGCGGCGGCTGGGCGGCCCGCGACGCCGCGCCCGCTAACAAGAAGCGCCGCTCCTCCACCTCGTCTGCTACCAAGGTATGAGGTGACAGCATGCTAGGTACTGTCGGAGATGTCGTACTCGCGCTCGGAGGACGACCTGGACCTGTCGCTGGCGTCCACGCGGCGCTCGTGGGTGCAGCGCGGCGGCTGGGCGGCCCGCGACGCCGCGCCCGCTAACAAGAAGCGCCGCTCCTCCACCTCGTCTGCTACCAAGGTATGAGGTGACAGCATGCTAGGTACTGTCGGAGATGTCGTACTCGCGCTCGGAGGACGACCTGGACCTGTCGCTGGCGTCCACGCGGCGCTCGTGGGTGCAGCGCGGCGGCTGGGCGGCCCGCGACGCCGCGCCCGCTAACAAGAAGCGCCGCTCCTCCACCTCGTCTGCTACCAAGGTATGAGGTGACAGCATGCTAGGTACTGTCGGAGATGTCGTACTCGCGCTCGGAGGACGACCTGGACCTGTCGCTGGCGTCCACGCGGCGCTCGTGGGTGCAGCGCGGCGGCTGGGCGGCCCGCGACGCCGCGCCCGCTAACAAGAAGCGCCGCTCCTCCACCTCGTCTGCTACCAAGGTATGAGGTGACAGCATGCTAGGTACTGTCGGAGATGTCGTACTCGCGCTCGGAGGACGACCTGGACCTGTCGCTGGCGTCCACGCGGCGCTCGTGGGTGCAGCGCGGCGGCTGGGCGGCCCGCGACGCCGCGCCCGCTAACAAGAAGCGCCGCTCCTCCACCTCGTCTGCTACCAAGGTATGAGGTGACAGCATGCTAGGTACTGTCGGAGATGTCGTACTCGCGCTCGGAGGACGACCTGGACCTGTCGCTGGCGTCCACGCGGCGCTCGTGGGTGCAGCGCGGCGGCTGGGCGGCCCGCGACGCCGCGCCCGCTAACAAGAAGCGCCGCTCCTCCACCTCGTCTGCTACCAAGGTATGAGGTGACAGCATGCTAGGTACTGTCGGAGATGTCGTACTCGCGCTCGGAGGACGACCTGGACCTGTCGCTGGCGTCCACGCGGCGCTCGTGGGTGCAGCGCGGCGGCTGGGCGGCCCGCGACGCCGCGCCCGCTAACAAGAAGCGCCGCTCCTCCACCTCGTCTGCTACCAAGGTATGAGGTGACAGCATGCTAGGTACTGTCGGAGATGTCGTACTCGCGCTCGGAGGACGACCTGGACCTGTCGCTGGCGTCCACGCGGCGCTCGTGGGTGCAGCGCGGCGGCTGGGCGGCCCGCGACGCCGCGCCCGCTAACAAGAAGCGCCGCTCCTCCACCTCGTCTGCTACCAAGGTATGAGGTGACAGCATGCTAGGTACTGTCGGAGATGTCGTACTCGCGCTCGGAGGACGACCTGGACCTGTCGCTGGCGTCCACGCGGCGCTCGTGGGTGCAGCGCGGCGGCTGGGCGGCCCGCGACGCCGCGCCCGCTAACAAGAAGCGCCGCTCCTCCACCTCGTCTGCTACCAAGGTATGAGGTGACAGCATGCTAGGTACTGTCGGAGATGTCGTACTCGCGCTCGGAGGACGACCTGGACCTGTCGCTGGCGTCCACGCGGCGCTCGTGGGTGCAGCGCGGCGGCTGGGCGGCCCGCGACGCCGCGCCCGCTAACAAGAAGCGCCGCTCCTCCACCTCGTCTGCTACCAAGGTATGAGGTGACAGCATGCTAGGTACTGTCGGAGATGTCGTACTCGCGCTCGGAGGACGACCTGGACCTGTCGCTGGCGTCCACGCGGCGCTCGTGGGTGCAGCGCGGCGGCTGGGCGGCCCGCGACGCCGCGCCCGCTAACAAGAAGCGCCGCTCCTCCACCTCGTCTGCTACCAAGGTATGAGGTGACAGCATGCTAGGTACTGTCGGAGATGTCGTACTCGCGCTCGGAGGACGACCTGGACCTGTCGCTGGCGTCCACGCGGCGCTCGTGGGTGCAGCGCGGCGGCTGGGCGGCCCGCGACGCCGCGCCCGCTAACAAGAAGCGCCGCTCCTCCACCTCGTCTGCTACCAAGGTATGAGGTGACAGCATGCTAGGTACTGTCGGAGATGTCGTACTCGCGCTCGGAGGACGACCTGGACCTGTCGCTGGCGTCCACGCGGCGCTCGTGGGTGCAGCGCGGCGGCTGGGCGGCCCGCGACGCCGCGCCCGCTAACAAGAAGCGCCGCTCCTCCACCTCGTCTGCTACCAAGGTATGAGGTGACAGCATGCTAGGTACTGTCGGAGATGTCGTACTCGCGCTCGGAGGACGACCTGGACCTGTCGCTGGCGTCCACGCGGCGCTCGTGGGTGCAGCGCGGCGGCTGGGCGGCCCGCGACGCCGCGCCCGCTAACAAGAAGCGCCGCTCCTCCACCTCGTCTGCTACCAAGGTATGAGGTGACAGCATGCTAGGTACTGTCGGAGATGTCGTACTCGCGCTCGGAGGACGACCTGGACCTGTGCCCGTAGATGGTACCATACTAACGTAGACTTCTGGAAACAGAGCGCTGCACATGGACAAATCCGCACCGCCGCCGCTCACCGTCGTTGGTTTTTGATGTTATTCCATCACTCGCTCTGCCGTTAGTCCGCTAATGAATATACCAATGTACAACAAGCAACCGTAGAGTGAAGATAAAGGTCACACACAGCTCATTAGAGCCATACGGCACCCACCCCGCACCGCCTCGTCGCTCGGCGTCCACTTGTTGTCGACAGGTAGTCGACGAGTGGACGCCTCGTTATCACCATTAAACGTCGCGCGGTCAACCAGTGGACCTCGCGTCATCAACTAGTGGACCCGGCGCCGGCCTGGTCAACGAGTGGACGTCACATAGTCCACGAATTTCCGAGTAGTCTGTTGCGCGGTCCACTCGGGACCCGCGCGTTTGCAATACGTAGTCAACGCAAGGCAAGCATGCGAGCAACGAGTTGTCACCTAGTGGTCCACCCGCCGTCCACGCGTGGAAGGTTTACGATTGAATCGCATACCCATAGAAGTTCATATAATTCTTTATATGTACTTTGTATACTAACCGCACGTGGCGAGGCGATGTGGAGTAGGTGCCGGGTGACTCTAGTGAGCTGTGACCTTAAGACGGAAATGCGGCGCTAACTGCTGACTTATATGCTTTTCTAAATTTTCTTTCTTATATCAATGCACTAGCGGCCCGCCCCGGCTTTGCTCGGGTGCAACGCTGATAGCAAATATAACTACACAATCATAAAGTTCTGTAGGGCGAAGCACAGCCTTGGACGCACTATTTGGTATAGGCACGACCTCCGGCCCCCGCGCGGCCCTCCGGCCGTCATCGCCGCAACCGCTATGTCCCTACATTTTAAATTTGTAATATCTTCGAAAATATTCATTTAAATTACATGCTGCAAAGTGCAATATTGACCTATATTGCATGCACAATTTATTAAAGGTACTTAATTGGATAAGGATTAATACTGTATTGCTTAAAATCGCTTTGTGTATTTGACCTTTTTGATGTTTGTGTACAGACAGTGGAGTTGCAGGGCGGTAAGGTGTTGGCGACCGCGACCACTACGCTGACTCTGGAGCGCGCTCCCACAAGTCACGACCTTAAGCCTCCGCAGAACTTCGTAAGTATAATATTTTTGACAGGTTTTTATTACCTTTAATATTGGTGCCAATTTTATTTGTCAATATTTGTAAGGACTGACAAATTCGAAAAAAAAAAACAACTTTAAAGTTAGTCTTCTGTTTTTTGGTTATGATTATCCCACTCTCAAAACTAGACCAAATTAAATTTTGTCCACCCGGTAAAAAACAGCTTTCGAATAAAAAAAGAATTCTCTAAATCGGTTCACCCAGTCGAAAGTTATGAGGTTACAAACATAAAAAGAAAATGTCAATCGAATTGAGAACCTCCACATTTTTTGAAGTTGGTTACTAAAGCAAACTTCTACACCAAACATGATTGTCCCCTAGCAACCGATATCGGAGAGCAGTGACGAGGCCCCTCCGCGCAAGTCATCGGGCCGTGCTTCAGGCCGCCACACCCGCGCCGAGCTGTGTGTGCCGCAGCACCACCACCAGACTCCGCACACGCCGCACTCACGAGACGCGCCTTCTGCCCCGCCTCGCACTGGTATGTACTTATATTACTATAGGCTTATATACTCGCTGAGGTAGTCCACAGTGTACTAACTCGCCGAAACACCTCGAGGCGGGCTGAGCGAGCTGCTCTTGTCTTGTAGCGCTCTCTCTTGGGATCATACACCCTTCCGATATCCGGTGTGAGTGCGGCCTTTCCGACCAGACAATGCCACATCTGCGGGAGTGCCTAAAGTGTCCGGACACCTGCACTTTGGAGGACTTAAACCTCGCCAGTGAATGCTGCACTTAGTCAACTACTGGGCGAATTTTCTATGACAAAAAAAAGGATTAATATGGTCTTCTGCCGGAGGAAGGATTAATATCGACATGCTAAGAAGAAAATGGTCTTCTAAGGACGCATAAGAAAGTTAAAAACAATGTGCACATTCTACAATCATGCGGCAATGTTGTATTATGTGTAGCATTCCCACAGCAGATTACAGAAATCCATTTATTTTTATATATTTTCAGAAATAAATTTTCCTTTGTTACCCAGACACAGAGAGTGGTTCCGACACTCCTCGCGCGGTGCCACAGCGCACGCCTTCCGTGTTATCGGCTGCGTTCGGTGGCTCTCCGCGCGGCAGACCTCGCCAACACAACTTCGTGGCTAAGACCTTCTATAAGCGGGAGACTTGCGGCCCTTGTGGGAAGATGTGAGTAAAATCGATTTAAGTTGCATGCTTTGTTTCTTTTTTATGGCTAAGAATTTTCATTTCAGTCTAAAAATAATCAGATTTGGTTTACATACTTCCACTCTTTTTGCATTGCGATAAAAGCAACATAAGTGGGACAAATAGCTTCAGTAATTAACTTGGGAAAGTGTTTAAACTTTGAGCAACCTATTTGAATTTTGACGGTATTTTTTTTGTAGTTTTTTTTTGTGAACTGTTCACATAAAACGAGCTTACCATCTGTGTGAGTGGTTATAAATAATCCATTTTAATCGTAATATGGTATGTAACTAATGTAACTTGTACCTCATCATCAACCCATCATATTTATCGTAGCATAAAGTTCGCGAAGCTGGGCGTGAAGTGCGAGACATGCCGAGCGCAGGCGCACCCCGAGTGTCGCGCGCTACTGCCGCTGCCGTGCGTGCCGCCCGGGCCCGGCACACGCCGCCCTAACCAGCAACAGGTGTGTACACAGTAGATGCTCCTTACTTACAGATAAACTAATCTACCTCGTGTACGTGCTCGTATATTCAAATTATTCACGTTCATATTAGAAACCGGCTGTGTGTGGTTTGCACTCAATCTGCATAAGGTTGAGAAACCCCAGGATGCCCTCTAATTAGTATGCATCCTCATATAAATACCTTAGTCCTCCAGTTACACAACTGTAAAATCTCCATATGCATCAAGAAAAAAAAAATACAGAAAAAAAATCTCGAAAAGACTCCTTATATTACATTTTCCTGTATCTGTAACCAAAAACGAGAAATTAAATGTTTATATTTTTATATAAAGAACAACCCATAAGTTGACAGAAAATCGCTATATGTATAATAAACATGTGTATTTTCCAGGAGGGTTGTATCTCAGACTACGCGCCATCCACGCCACCCATGGTGCCGGCGCTGTTGGTTCACTGTATCAACGAGGTCGAAAAACGCGGTCTGGTCGAAAAGGGAATATACCGTATCAGTGCCACTGACAAGGAGGTTAAGAGACTCAAGGTATGAATAAAGATGTATTCTTAGTTTATTTCGATGTACTATTAAATTAGGGTGTACTTTTCTTACTCAATCTTTTTTGCGTTTTTATAAAAGTTTATATTTCAGCTGTTATATCCTCCATACATTTTGATATGGGTTGAAACCTGAATTATATGGCTAATTGTCGTCTTATTCGACTGTTTTTGAAAACCCTAGTTTATTATCGGTTAAGCCTAGCTTGATGAATATGATAGGTGTCAGTGAGAGTGATGACTTAACTTTGTAGCGTCGTCGCAACGGATGGTTAATATTGGCAAACGAAAAACTACTGATATTTAAAGCATTATACTTTTTTGCACTAAACATTAACATTATATACTTTATCCAAAGTCGAAATGATTCAATTTGTTTTAAAAATCATCCTAAAACTGAAGTAATTTTCACTGACACCAAATGTCATAATTTTAACTAAGACGTTCGTAAAACGTTATGTTATATTGCAAAACAGTTAGGGACGAGACACCTCGATACATGAAAATCGATTGGACAAAGGAGTATTTAGTGTTATTATCGACACTGTCTGAAATAAAAAAAATATTTATAGATTTTAATTAGAAGGTTTCTACCATATTATTATTTAACTTGCAATTTATGTATTGTTTGTTTGTCCGGTTGGAAAATTGCAACTTAATTTTGAACCAAATCATATTTTGTTGAAGTTGTCTTCAACTGATAGAGCTAAAACTTTGCGTGCATGTATGAATCGGATGACAATGCAATATAATTATGGCATACAGCTGATAACGATGAAAATACTGACTTAATGCAGAATGAAGATACTGAATTAGAGCAAATATTTTCAACAGACAATTTCTTTTTTTATGCTTTGTCATTTTATTGTTTTTAACTTTCTTAAATGCATTATATTGACATAGTCTCAATTCAGTTTAATTTTTGAGTATCGATTTAATAAACTATTTCCCAGCACTAATCACACTAGTTTGACACCTATCATTTTCATCAAGCTAGGCTTAACCAATAATAGTATTAAGAGTTGTGTAAATTTTGCCAGGATTGAATGTCATTAATTAATCATCAATTGTCATTCAAGGGCTATTGCAACTACCTACAACAACGCGTTTTTTTTTGTATATCGGTGAATCTGAACACTATGCCGAAGTGTAGAAAATTATTGTTTTTTTTATTGGCATATATGTATGTGTTCTTGCACCGTAGGAGCGTTTCCTCCGCGGCTGCGGGTCGCCGTCGCTGTCGGGCGAGGACGTGCACGTGCTGTGCGGCTGCATCAAGGACTTCCTGCGCGGCCTGCGCGAGCCGCTCGTCACGTCGGCGCTGTGGCGGGACTTCATGGACGCGGCCCGCCTGCCCGAGCCCAGCGACGCCACCGCGGCGGTCGTGCAGGCCGTCAGCCAGCTGCCGCAGCCCAACAGGGACACGCTGGCCTTCCTCGTGCTGCACTTACAGAAGTCAGTGCCTTGCTGCCTTACAATCATATACCACAAACTGACTATATATCCAGATATGCTCTTCACCTCTTTTGAATGGATACCCTAATAGCAACACTCTGTATATAAGCTACGATAGTGTCTAAAAATTTTCCTGAATGTTCTAGACTAGCGTCAAAGTTGCACAATTTAGGCGTTTGACTTACCATTTTTTGGGCAGATACTTAAAACAACTTATTTATGTATTTTAATAGACTAAACCAGAATTTAAACCTTGAACATAGTATTCATGCAAAATTATAAGATAAGAATGATGTTATAAGTATCTATGTATAAAAAAAACCAACTTCACAGGGTAGCAGAGAGCGAGGAGTGTGAGATGGGTATCGACAACTTGGCGAAGATCTTCGGGCCCACGCTCATCGGCTACGGCCTCATGTCGCAGCCCACGGAGATGTACAACGCTACGGCGCAGATGTTTAATGTAAGTTATAAATGTATGTAGTGCAAGTCAAGGAGAATTGGGAGAAATTTATTGAGGCCTGCCAAGGAGCCAATAACAATGTGCGATATATCATTGGAAAGGATTATTTAGTTCACTTTTGTTGTGGCGGGAAGTACCTAATCCTGTGTGACCTCATCCTTCACGTCAGTTGTTGGCGGCTGTGAAGTACGTTACACATAGCGCAGTAACTCTCCCCCGCTGGCGCATGAATTCGTTTCACAGCAGCAAGGAGTTTGCAAATTTGCATTACAAATATTACAATATACTAGTCCTTATACAACTCAAGGGATTGCACCTATATTAGAGAGAAATCCAAAAAGTGGAGTGTGACGCTTGTCCAGCCAGGTGATAACAATAATTAAAATGCTTATAATTATACGTCATGTATACAGGTAATGCAACTACTCCTGCGCCTGCCGTGCGACTACTGGTCGCAGTGGGCGTGCCCCAACACCGACGCCGGCTCTCCGCTCACCGGCACGCTCAACAGACCACGAGGATTCTTCTTCTCGCCCGCTGATACTGGGTGAGTAGTCTACTATTATATAGCATATTTACTAAACCGATTCCTAGCCTATTAGGACCTTTTTGGTAGAGATCTTTGCAGTTAGCCTGAGCACAGGCTTTGACTGCTTCACCGGAATTTCCTATTAGGACCTATATTATGTCTCTGTATAGGTCTTAGGAAGGTTGAAGGATAAGATCATAAAATACTATATGAAATTAATATATATTTTATGGTACCATTGTGGTGTAATTACCAGATATTATTATTATTTTATTATATTTTATATATATTCGCTTTGAGTTGACCTCATGCTACTTTAACAAAACTTAACTGAAAATATTTATTTTCAGTGTTGCCAGAAAGAAGAGAAACTATTTCCAGTGACAGTGAGTTTTATTCTAATTACAACTTTATTATTAGTTAATTAGAGTTCTTTTTAGTTTGTTCACAAGGGAACATTTATGTTAACCATTATGAATGTATATTAACAACGTATTTATAACATTAATTTAGTTTCATCTTCTAATTAATATAATTCTGACTAACGTAAGTTATAGATCATTATTAGTTATAGTGACATTCTGTGTAAATTTTTCTTTAATTCCTTTTTTTTTGTTATAGTTATCAGTTATTTAGTCATCTTGAATACCTAGAATGATCCTCTAATCTCAGTCTAAACGAACTTAGGCAATATTGATTCCTATAAAACCGGTTATAAAATGATTCGCAATTCGATTGAGTAGCAGTGACATTCATAGCAGTAAGATTTGTTGTCATAATTCATTGTTACCATTGACTTGCTGGCCACCAAACTAGATCCAATTTAATGAAATCGCACAAAACATACCTGTATTGTCTAAACGAATAGTTTAGTCAATAGAATAAAATTTGTTCCATTCTATTCGTTTTCAGTTAATAGTTTTTATTCATTTAAACACCGTAGTACCGCGCGTTTTTTAAAGGTATTCGCATTTAGTAGAATCTTATCTCGAAATACTCAATGCCTTCTTATTTACACAAAATGCTGCAGGTAGTCAAATATTGGGGCAGTGTATAAAAATGTCTCGATTTTTTTTAAAGCACATTTTATGCAAAATTGAGCCATATACGTCTGCCCTTGTAGTGCATTTTTCATTAGAACTTCAAATAATTAGATTTCTATCATCATTTTTATTAATGTTTTGAGATTGACTCTGATTGTACCAATGTCTATTAAAATGTGAAATTTGTTTTTTAGTTAATAACAGTCTCAAAACGTTTTTCCTTGTTTGTACTTAATTTTTTAATGTTAAGCTTTTTATATGTTACGGCCACTGAATCTATCCACTTTTAACAGTAAAAATGGACGCATATTCAGTACCTTTGTTTTACCTTTATAGCAAACTTTAATTTTAGTAGATAATTAAATCAAATATAAGAACAAACTCTAACTATACTAAAATTAAAACTTACATAAATAAATTTTAGTAGTAAGTTTAAGTAATTTAATAAGATGTTATGGGGCATGTAACCTAGGCTATTTACGAGCTCTTAGTCTTGAATGAGCGCTAGAAGCCTACTAGATTATGTCCCATTATTGGGCAAACGTAATCAATTCCATCTACGTAACCTTTACGGGTCTTCACAAAACATCCTTACTAATATTATAAATACAAAAGGAACACAGTATTTTTTATAATATTCGGTTTGAACTCCAATCAAGTAAATACATAAGCTATTTATTGCCGTGATAAAAGTTTCATTTGAATACTATTAACATAAAAGTTTGCTATAAAACGTTACGTAGTATTAATGTTTATTATTAAGTTCATATTTCCGTTATCGTGACGTCACGCTCCCGCCTACGATCAACGTCTTGTAAAATATCTACGTTATTATCATTACAGCTTTGCAAATATATTAGTTGGGAATCTATAACAGTTAGTGTGTATTTAAAGTACTGGGGCCGTACCATAAGCTCTTAAAGCAGTACTGTAGCGGTTGTGGAAGCGAGACGGCGATACACTGCGCATAGCGCTGTCCCGCTTACTCAACCGCAACAGTCCTGCTGTAAGAGCTCATGGTACGACCCCAGTTATTCATCTGGTTATGTTGTTTGTAAAGATTATTTAATATTACATTTCGAATTTCTTTGCACTGATTTCCCCATTTATGGTTGAATTTCCTTAAAACACACAGCTATAAACGTTTAAAATGTGGTGTAACGTTATTAAAATTACTATTACAAACAATAAACTAGATTAATAAATTTCCTTCTACATCACAATTCACAGAAGAAATTTCAAGTTTCCCAGTTTATTTGCTTTTGGTTCGCAGCTTTTATAGATTTAGTTTAAGTTGTACAAAGAAATCAATTTCTTTAGCTACACATCACTTAAGTTACAAAAATAGTAAAGCAATACCAGATGTCATGTTGTCTCTTTCTTTTACATGAATAACATAAATGGAAAGAGTAAGACAAAAAATATTTTCTTAGTTGCTTCATCTATTCTGAACAAAATGATGTTCTGTATGTATAAATGTTTGTTTTCTAGGATTATGGTAGTTAAACATTTAATACAAGCTATTTTTGTATTGAATATTTAGTTAGTTTTTTTTTTGACATTGCCTTCTTTAGTTCTTAAGTTTTCATTCACCAGACTTATACCAAGTCTTGAGATTGTCTTAACTTACTCAAGATTTCACCAAATAAAATATTTGTTTAGTTATTGTATAAAAATAAAATACTTTTATATGCAAAATAAACAGCAGCTTCTATTTCAAAATTCATATTTGAAAAGTATAAGTCCGTTTGTACACGAGACGACCCAAGTCTCCGATATGCGACGACTTTATTCTCCAAAAAACTGCCTCGTTGGCCTAGTGTGTCTGAACGCGACTCCTACGCTAGTTCTTAGGTTCGATTTTCAAGTTCGGTCAAGTTGACCAAGGTGTTATTGGGTTTTCTATGAAATTCTCAGTAGTAGGTCAGAGTTGCCTATGTGCGGCGCGTGCTATGTACAACAAACCATACATAGCCTATAGTTTGTATATCGGTAGTGAGTCCGTTTCAACGAATAGTCTGTATGGCGTTATGTTGGCACCCCTGTGTTCTCCATTGTATTGAACACAGTAAAACAAACAGAAGTGCCAACATAACGCCATAGAAACTATTCGGTGAAACGCAGTATAGATTGGATACAAGTGTTCGGTAACTGATGACTTGCGTCGCCGCGTGTAATAAAAGGCTTACACCTAATTGAGTATACAAAAAGTAGTTCCAAATAGAAATAAATTATAATTGTTTTCTTTTTATTTATAAGTTTGTAGTTTTGTTAGTTCTTTTTCACCAATTACAACCAAAAAAATGTTAAAACCTAAAATTATTACAGTTTTATGTTGGTTAGACAAACACTATCATTTGGTTAGTATCATCACATGTGCCTAGTCATCGACTAGTATTTAGTTGTATACTAATTTGTATACTGTATGTACCTTTAGATATTAATATATTTTGTAATCATTGACTGTAAATGAAATAAACTTTGTCTAACACAACTCTATTTTTTAAACCCTAAAAAACTATTTTATATCTGTTTCTAGCAGTCCGTGTGCTAAAGTATATTTTTTGAGTGACAAATAAAAACCAGTTTCCCAATCATCATATCACATTTTTATTCAGGAAATAAATAAAACAAATTGAGCAAATAATTTGACAAATTAAAATAGCATTTTGACAAACCATTTCTGAATTCATGGGAATTCAGAAATGGTTATAAAATAATTGTTTGTTACATAACTACAAATAATCATACAGTAAAATAACAGCCAAACTAAAACTTAGAATAAATACATAAAAATCTTTTCACTGGGTATTTTATAAAAGTGTAATTTTCTCGCATCTACAACTATACTTTAACGAAATCGGTAGAAAAGACAAATATAATGTTATTAAGAAAGACACGAAAAATAAATAGTCTATCGATTTCGTTAAAGTTAATTTATTTACATATATACTGGTAACTAATGTGATATAAAATGCTACAGCGGTGCATCAACGTTGCTACATTTACACTTAAATCTATTAAGATTCTTTGGTAAACATGATACAGGTGTTTCATACAAAATTAGGCCTTTTCAAGACAATCGTACATTTACTCTGCACGAAAACGTCGCTATAAGTGTGGTAATGGAACTCAAGTTACTTATTTTGGTTGAAAATTATTATTTATTAATTAATCTTGGACTTTTCTTAGAAAGGTTAAATTTTCAGGGAATGTTTAAAAAGGATAAGTTCAGTAAAGTCGACTACTCGTTTCGTGGTAACGACGACACGCGAAATTCGCCCTTACTGCTTTATAAGGGCATTATTAAGTTCAAGGTTCAGGGGAGCAATAGATTATACATCCAAGATTTCTTAAGACATACATTTACTTCGTTTCTAGCTTAAAACCTTCACAAGGCTTTAAATAAGAGTTCCAGGCATTTCTATAAGCTAATCCTATGAAATATTAAGTTACTTTTTAAGCGGCAGTTATTGTTTCATTATACTACATTAATTATTCGTATGAAAACACCCCGTATCGCAAGACTAGTCGTCTATAGCCTATTATTAATAACATATCGCAGATAGCTTTCCTCACTAAAGATGGACTCTATACTAATATAATAAGCAACTAGAGTCAGTAAATTTAACGTTAAGAGCTTAAAATAAAACTATTTTGATTTTTGAAGCTATAGAGTTGTTTTGTTTGAACACGCTTATCTCGGAAACAACCAGTCAGATTTAAATAAAATCTTTTTGATTTGAGAGCCCCTTTCTCGAAGAAACATATAGGTTATTTAAAAACACATTACCAAGATAAAGGTGATTGAAACCGCAGGGCACAACAATGATATCTTATTTAGGAAATACTAAATCTGGATATGTCATTAATTTACAGCATTATATTAACTACTATTAACACTACTTTGGTAGAGGCAATCAAATTTATTATGCCTCGTTTGGATACTCGCGCATTCACAAACGCATATGCAGTATAAACTTTTGCTAGTATACTGACTTAGTTATCTAAACGAGGCATTACATTAAACTTAAATAAATTATAGTAAGGAACGTTTATATGACTTATGATAATGAAGTCACTTTAGTTTTTGTCAAATGTTTTTATATCGATTTTCATTTACTAAAATAATTCTATTTTTGTTAGTGAATTGCATAAAATGTTGCTGACTATGATTATTTATTAAATCCTGATTTTCCTATTTAAAAAACAGTCACTATGAATAAAAAACATGCCAATACTAAGTGACTAAGTGATATTTTATCGCCTAAATATTTCCAATTATATTAAAAATAAATACAAATAAAATTTACATCTAAAAATTTAAATAAGTTCGACATTTCAATAAATGCCTAACACCCTGATATAAAAGAACAAAATTATTATGACAAATTAATTATTTTAATATATTATGGCAAGATTTATTTAAAGTAAAACTGGTCTAAAGTTTGTTACTAATTGACACGCTTATCGTGGCGCTAACTACTAAAATTACTTTGGTAAACATAACCCTTCTTTGGCAATCGGGTAGAAATAGGTTTAGTTTGTATTTACATATTTTAACTAAACTGTTTTTGGTATATGACTAAAATAAATAGGGAATTTATTTTAGTATTTTTTTTTAATATTATTTTATTCAGTTATGGCATTGTATGGGCGTATTTGCGACTTAAAAATAGGCGTTAATCTGTATGTAGTCGAGACCGCAAACTACACAAAAAGCCTGATACAATTTACCGAAGACAAAATTCTTTGGTATCATCTTAGGTAAAAAATATTTATATTTTATGGCATTTATGTGTTAATGTATTTTTAGAAAATAGACTGAAACTATTAATTTATCTGTGATTTTCTCAGATAGATTCCGAATTGACATAAGCGTCATAAAATTTATGTCAAATCAATTACCACGGGCTGAGTAAAACACTGGCAGATTTTAAACTCAGGGCAAGAATTACTCTACACCTCACTACCAAATATTATGCCAATTTCCTACAATACATCGAATCTTCCAAATATATACAAATAATCTTCTAATATCAATGGCTATTGTAGATCGTTCAGACTTAAGAAGATAGCAGTCATTTCGGAATGTTTTGTATTCAAGACAAATTAAAACTATTGAAGACATTGAACGTAATAAATTAGGGTAAGAAGAAATAGTTGAAGGTTCTAGAATAGTTAAGCGCTTGAAAGAGAACTTTGTACAGTTTACATAAATGTAAAATTATGCAATGAAAATAAGTATATGTTTAGAACAGAAATTACGTAGTCAGAGATAACATCAGCGCTAATAAGCATCAGCCCCTTAATACGTAAACTCGATAGAAAACGCTTAAATATAAAGGATGTGGTAGGTTGTTTTTAATTTGAATTTTATCGTCAAGGAATAAGGTCTATTTTTCTTGGGTTCTGTCGGCGTTCAGTTGGGCAAACGACTATTGCCGATGTCACTTATAAACGCGGTTTTCACTCCGCAATTTAGGTAAATTCGGTCAGCGCATCTACCGAGCACGCGAATAGCAGTACATTGCCGCTAGCTTTGAAACCCATTATTGGATAGTCATGTTTCCGAAAGCGACGAGTCTACGACCCTAACGCGCCAGACAGAGTTGGCAATGTTTAGATCATTATCGCGCTGGTCAAGCGCTAATGCAAGGCGAATTGAATTTAAAGCGTCACTGTTAAAGTCGGAATTCATAATTTTTTTAATTATTCTTATTTGTTTATTCTCTATATAAATTGCTCATAACGTTTTGCATCTAGTTTTCTACTATTTATTCTGTGACACATACCTACATTTAAGCGTTCCCTATCAACTTTACCAGGCTATCAACAACTCCCTAACCTCTCACGTACAACCTAGCGGTTTTCAATCTCCTTAGTATCGTTACCTCTGAGGATCTTGGGCAGGGTGCCGCTGCCGTGCTTGATGCCGTAGGGGCGCAGGTGGTATATGAGGTAGTCGAGCACGTACATCAGCTCGGGGCCCACGTAGTGGAACGACACGGCGTGGTCCGAACAACAGTCGAGACCCTGGAAGGAAGGTATTTGATGTGGTTTCCTTTAGGCCAAAAATTCTGGGTACCATTTTTGGGCTACATATCAAAAATCAATTAATTTTTCTCCTTATGGACACCTAATCTGTACGGAACTATTTATAAGTAAATCTTTTAAAATTGTAAATGTGTGATTATTCAAAACTTGTGTTGTAAGTGGTATATAAAAAGAATTTTAATTTTCAGTATTTTTCCGTATTTTATTCTTAAAAATCATATTCCTATCTTGTTTAGACTTGCCTGGTAACAAGTATACTAACCTCGTCAGTGGGGTAGAATATGTAGTTCCAGTACCAGAAGTCCTTGTCCCGGTTGGGGAACAGATGGTCCTGCGGCACGAACGGGAAGAAGCGGCCGCGGTGCAGCTCGTCGCGGGAGTCCATCGCGCGGACACCTATCTTGTCTAGACATTTACCTGCAAGCAACATGTATTTATATGATAACGGCCAAAATTTATAAGAGCTCTTACACACAACTGATGCCGCCGAAGCGTGTCCACAGCTGTTGGCAACATGCCGAACGTGTGTAAGAGCTCAAACCTTTTTTTTTATACTTTTTGACATAATCGGCATTAATTACGTGTCCTATGGTAACTCATATTATTTGCCGTGAAATGCTCATAGAAATCACTACAAAATGAGCTTCTGGTTGACTTCTTACTCAGAGAATCGGAAAACGGAACAGTTCAGATGAATCTTCATTCGACATCAGCGCAACAAAAAACTCTCTTCTAAGAATCATATTTGGTATTTAAAACAGGAGCAGAGCCAATACAATCAATATTGGAATTTAGACCTTTATTCCTTATTTATTATAAAGGTCTAAATTCCAATATTGATCTATTTGTCAGAAGCAAAGTAAAATAAATTCTACATTGAAAACTCGACCTTAAGCAATAGTACATATGGTACAATGTCAGTATTCGTATCTTACCCATCTCAGCGTCTTCCGCGCCGTGATCGCCGGCGTTGCACAGCTGCGGCGTCGGCAGCGCTTTGTTCACGAACCTGTCCAACGCTTCTCGGCTTAACACGTAGCCCGCTCCGCCACTCATGTAGCCCTGGAAAGTGACATAAGTTGACTACAAGTTAGAAGACAGAAATAAGATTAGAGTAAAGAAGAGTTAGTTGGCGAGTCTAGAAAAAAATATGTATTTGGATGATTATTTTACAATATTTACAATCCAATTTCTTGATACCTGCTCATAGAGAAACGTATGTCGGGCTATACTGCAACTACGTTTGTGCCTTTTCTCCGTAGAGGGAAGGGAAAAGTACTTTAGTCGTGCTAGTACTTAGTGCGTTTAGTAGTGATTTTCGCAGGTGGTAGGTGAAAAGTACCAAAATGTTCTTCTTTAAAAGACTTCTGATATTCGAAACATAGGATCTTCTAGCTACAAAAAAAAATGTTAATTGTACCATATAAATGCACTAACCTGAGGTGAGAAATGCTTAAACCGGCATCCGAAGTATATGGGGTCTTTGCTGTCGTAGTCAGCAAGCATGTACCTCAAGTTTTCAACTACCACATACCTGTAAAACAAACATGCATGTTATACATAGAAACAAAAATTACTATCCCGTTTTCTGAAAAGCTGATAAATTTATTCTGTCGTCAAAACAACTGATTGCAACTGTGATGGGTAGATCTCAAAAGACATAGAAACCAATTACAGCGCTTAACATAAGGTTTGACAATTGATTCTCAATTTTTGTGTTTTCTCTACGTCTCACAAAACTTATAATACAAAGTATAATATATGGAACTGCAGAAGAAAAAAAGTAATGATATATAATAATATCAAACAGAAGTTTTCAGAATATAATTATGTAAAGTTGTAGTAAAAATATTCATGAGAAATAAAAATCGAAGGCTGTATTGCATCTGTAAACAAAACCGCATTGTACTCTTAATATAATTTAGGTCAGACCAGAAAACAATAAAAGAAGGTCGTCTAGAAACCGAATAGCAAAGAAAGATTTATTAGAAAAATATGCAGCTAAAGATTTTGTAGTTTTGTTTTCATTGAAACAGAACTACAAAATCTTTGACTGCATTGTGTTTTACGTACACAATATTGTACATTATTGACTTAGTACCATAGTATGCGTTTCTATCAATGAATATGTACTAGAAAAGTGATGACAGATGATAAAATGTGGTTACTTTAAAACAGAAATGAGGGTTGTTGCTACATCAAAAAATAAAACATAGTTGCCAGCGCCATATTCGAAACCACTCAACGGAAAATTACAATAAATTAGTGGCAAAATTATACCACGTGTTATAAGGACAAAAGTTAAAATTATATACGGTTTTCTTGTGCGTTGCATAATTTGCAATTTATTAAATGAGATCAAACGGAAATTACTGCAGTGCACGGAGAATAGGCTGGCAATTTGTTACAATTTATTATTTAGTAACGACACGCTTGCATTGTGCAGTGCATACTATTATAGTTACTTTGTATGTTTGTATAGAACTATGGAGAGACATGTGTTATTTTGTAACCAAGTATCTAGCCAGGCAATAAAACAGGATATGGCCCAGTATTTTTTTAGAGAAATTTATTTAGTTTTATTTTGTCTTAGTACACTTAGTTGACGTTATAATTTTTTTTTTTTTGTAAATTAACCCGTCTATCCTATTACTTAGGTCCCATTATTGTTGGCCCAAAAGGGTCCCTAAATTTTTACCAAAAAATAGATTTAAGCATATAAACCACACATTGAGTATACTATTACAAATATAGGTGAATAGGTACAGATAAGACAAATCTCACTTAGATGACTAGACGTTAGTATTCGTTATCACTGTACAATCTGAAAAAAGGCGATACCTTTAAATGTATCCCTAGCGATTTCTTATCAACACAAGTATCGATTTACTAGAAAACCACTTATTGAGTCACTGATAAACTTGATCATGGTTTATTTGTTACATTATGTACACATGAAAAGTAAACATACAGGTACATACAGGTTAGACAAGGATAGAGGATCGCAGATTTCGTAGATGTCTTTCAAGGAGGAAAAGAGAACTCCTGTGCTATATCCAATAAGAGTCATACCCCTCTTCTTTCTCCATAGCGGTGTAGTTCAAGAGAAATTTCCCGAAAATAAAGGGTAGACAGATGATAAACCGCTAGTTCCTCCACTTAATAAGAAGAGGCCTTAGTCCAGAAGTGAGAAAATATTTTGAAATATTACTTTTTTCTGACTAACATTAGATACGCATTAGATAGATCGTGTAAAACATACGACTACTTTGAGTTGTACTGTTCGCCCACTTACGCAAGGTTAGGTGTATGTTATCAGGTGCGTACCAACATTTATCAGTCAGAAAATACCGCTTACCGAGAATGTCCTACAAAAATAATACTAATGACTTTCTCATGTATAGGTAAGTAGGTCTTCAGACTTTATTTAAACCTATATTTAAAATTGATCAATTATAAAGATGCTTAAAACAGTATTATTGTACTTATACAGTGTTTTAAGGGGTACCTACAACAATTTTACAAAAAGGAAAGATTTCTGATAAATAATAATGTTATCATTTTTTAAAACACGTTTAGTATCGTGAGGAGGTTCCTCTCACTGGAGCCCTAACCACCGGAAGCTTTTACCCTGTCCCGAGACCGGTTGGACATTATATTTTTAATTGTATCTATTTAACGATGTATTTTTATCATCATTCCCGAGCCTTTTTCTCAACTATGTTGGGGTCGGCTACCGGTCTTACCTGATTCAGCTGAATACCGTATTTTTTATTATTTTTACCGTGATAATTAACAATGTATTGTTTATCCTTATAGAAAAAAAGTATTTAAAATGATAATTAACGTAGCTTCAGCTTGTTCTAGTTACTAGTAGCTAGTAGTCACTTAATGATCAAAAGACCAAAAACAACAATATTTACAATAACAGAAACTCAATGCATTGAAAATGCATCTTATCAAATCGAATGTCATCGGAAAACAGTTTGTCCTTTCTCCTTTGAAGAGAACCTTGACAAATGAATAAAATATTATATTCTTAACACAATAGGAGCGTGTTGTTTTACACGACCGTGTCTAAAAGGGGTGTAATGCGTTTTGCATATGTAAATTATGTTTTATTGCATTTTGAGCAACAATACGCGAATTTTCTTGTACTGGCAAAGGGTGATAAACAGTTATTTATTTGTTGACACTAATGTGAATGGAGTGTTATGTTTTATTATTATGCAGGAAGAGATTATATCAATGTATATTAATAAAATCGATGAATAAACACGAAGGTCCCGATTTACATATCTGTCGTTATGTGTGTGAATTAAAACAGATCGTATAGTACAAGAGATGGAAAGTGATAGGAATAGATTAAATTACATTTTCCGCAATTTTAAACCTCAGCTGTGGCATCCTAGCGACTATTGCATTTTCGTCCTTTGTTTTTGTATACATGGATCATTGGAATACATGATATTTATAACACTTAACTATAAGGCCGAAAATATTGGTGAAGAAATGGTAAAGAAATCAGATGACGGAGATCGGATCTAGTGCGTAAATTACCATCGAAATAATTCTACGGCTACTACGGATCATATTTTCACGCCGCTGTAACGATAATTTTTTGAAAGATTTATAGCAATTTTTCGAAATATTTTGAACTACGTCGTGATCCGGATTTGATGCTAAGCACAATGGCTTCTCACAGGCACTTAGAAATACCACATTCGTAAATAATAATAACTATTTTGTATTCCGCTCAAGAGATACTCACAAACATCATTGTATGAAGACAATCGTTTGAAGCTAATAGAGACGTTATGTATCAAGATTATTATCAATAAAAAGCAGTGCAAGGCCTAATAAAGATTGTAAATTGTGATAAAAAAAATATATAAAGTTTTTGGAGTAATACTTACGTATTACTTATTAAGTTTTGCTCTGATATGAAAAAGCACTTCTTATAAGTAGTACTTTTGCCCATCAGTGCAATTTTCATCGCCATTGTCAATACTGACGTTGCTTCTACATGGTAAAAATTACCGGTTACGAGCTGAGTAGTTCGATAAATAGTTTTACTTTTTCTGCCTATTTTTCTTCCATACTGTTTTAGGATCGGTTTTTGGAGTTATGGGTATGACTATGAATGGGTATAAAGGCAGCGGAACATCAACATATACATGGATGGATGTGTGTAATAAGAAAGAAAGCAGATAATGCTGAGATGACGAGTTGTAGAGATGCATGGAAGCTGAAAACGCATTGCGCTGACCCCAAATAATTAGGATCATGATGACTGTTTTTGGGTAAATATCTACCCTGCCGACCACTGATATTGAGTAATATAGTAACACTTCGTAAGACTGGTTGTCAGAGGCAACATGAAAGTCGGAATCAATATCAACGATGAATTTCTTCGACTGGCCTGTAGGTGTAGCGGTTAGTGACCCTGACTGCTATACCGGAGGTAGATTCCAACCCAGGACAAATCTTTGAGTGCTGAGAACGAAATGTTCTGTCTCTCTCTCTGTGTCTGGGTGTAATTTATCTATGTAAGTTTTAAGAAAAACATAAGTATGTTTACCAGTTATCTGATCACCATAACACAAGCTCTGCTTAGTTTGGGATCAGATAACCGTGTGTGAGTTGTCCCGGAATTTTATTATTATTTCTTTCATATTAATTAAAAGCAGGGCCATATATTATACTCACGTATCATCATCAGCCTTAAGGAACCAGTCGGCGTCTCTCCGATGATGCTCGTACACGTAACGGAAGGCCGCTTTCGTCTTCGCCCAGAGGTAGTCCCTGCCCTCACCGACTGGTAGCTTTACCGCAGGGAGATTCGCGTCTGGAAATAATATTAAACACTTATAAGATATTTGAATAAAAAATCTTGGAATGAGAATATAACAGATAGTGCAGTGGAATGAGAAAAAAAACATGGTGCGCCGATGCCAATTAAATTGGGAAAAGGGCAAGAAAACACACACACTAAGACTTATAAGATATCTGTACCAATATTTGGGTGTACAATAAATAATATACCTTTTTTTATACACATAATTATGTCATAAACGCGAAAGTTTGGAAGTGTTTATTTTGTAATTCTGGTAAGTGAAAACTACTGTATCAAAATATTATAAAAAGACACGAGAAATGGGATGGGAACAATAAAATGTATTTTCCAAGATATTCAAGAAAGATATCTAAAAGATTTAAATGTTAAGTGTTTGTGTGTCCTGTGTGCATTCTTTAATTGTGTTATCTTTGATTATATTTTCGGAAATGTTATCGTTTTAAATCGATTCATACTTTTATTGCCCAAATTATATAAAAATAATCAAGTTTTATTACTTATCCGCTTTACTTTACGAAGTTAAGCGGATACAGTGATTACGATATCATATCAGAGATAACAATTATGTAAATAATGACGGCCTCTTTCCATTGAATGCCTTTTACGTGAAGAAAAAGGAATAAGTAGTAATATCCCAATTCTGCACCATTTTTTTTATACTACAATTTAGCTGAAGTATGATAGTCTAGCGGAAGAGTATTTCTTTGAACTCTCTAATCCATGAAACGATCAATCATATTTCAAAAAATACTTTTGCGTTTGATAGCTCTGTTCCTGAGGAAAGTTATAGGCCATAAGATAATTTTAGCCTAAAACTTATATTTTAACATAACTCTAAAAGAAAAGCGAGTGAAACCGCAGATAACAGCAAGTAACAGCTTATTTTTGTGGTATTTGTTGTTATAGCAGCAACATACTTACATAATTTGTGAAAATAAAAACTGTCTCGCTATCGCGGTAGAGATACAGAGATACAGACGGATGGAGAGACAGCGAAAACTTAGTAATAGGAAATGGAACCAAAAAAAATACATACCATCACTACTACTCATAAACAGCAGCTTATTACACCTCTTCCCCCACGTGGCCTTCACATGCTTGGCTTTGGTCTCATGGTTTTTGGGCTGCGTCATGACCCAGCACAGCACTCTGACCTTTTTAGCCAGCTCGTCGGCCACGGATCTGTCCTCATCCTTGTGTGCCGGCTCATCGCTACTGTGCTCACCGATCGACGTGATTGGATGCTTGTCTAGATCTCGCACTGAGTCCCTGAAATAGTTTGTGATCGTTAGAATTTGTATTCTGCTTCGTTTGGTAATTGACGTAATACATGGTCAATTAATATCAACGAGTCGGGAAGCAAAAGAAATGGATAGTAAACTTTTAAATTTGGACGGAAATTTTAAATTAAATAAGCATCATTCGATAGACCATTAAAAATATACAGGCTGGACTCGTTAAATTATATTTGAAAATATTGTGTAATCTGACTCATGAGTCATTTAAAACATTTTTATTTTATATGTGGAACATCATTTTTGTCTGATATGTGTTTCTAATACAGGACTGGCATCTCTTACTCATGCTAAATTAAAATGGCTTCCTCATTGCTAAAGAATAAGGAAAATAGGACTATGTACACTAGAATGGAGTGTTCGAAATGGTTAAACGATTGATACGAGTTCATTTGGGTGTAATTATGTTTGTGTCTTTCTGTAAAAACGTCTAGATCTTGGATATTTAAAATGGCCTCTTTTTCAGATCCTGTTAATCTTAATAACCGTTCTAAGCGAATTGTTTTATTTTGTAGAAATTGAAGAAAAGAACTAGCTTAGTCGTTCTGATAGTACCTTAACAAAATAAAAGGAAAGATATCATCAATTAATGATAATTTTAAAGATATATTGTAAAGATCAATTGGAAGAACAGTGAAGAGGATTTCCGGCTTATCTTATCATCTTAAATGATAATATTGAAACCAGTAAATAAAGTGTTTTGACATTGTTGCTGTGGTTGACACCGGATATTTTAATCGTCAGATCAATTTTCCTCAAGATTTTAAACGCTTCAGTTTGAAAGATATGCGGGATGGTAACAAAAAAATAGTTATATCGATAATACCTATCCCTTAAGAGTGCAACAGACAGCCGACTTATTTTTGGTTGCAACTGATTTGAGGTCGATGGAAAAATGGTTTTGCACCTCTGCTAAAGCATTTGAAAAAAAAAAAGTAGGATGCAAAAATATATGTGCAGACCGTGCTGTAGTCTTATAACTATTTATTGAAGGACTTGGGGTACTTTTGCCCAGCAGTGACCTTGGCAGTGTATTTATGTCAAAGCTGTTAGGTTTGTTGTAATTCCTTGTACATATAAGAGGAAGTCTCTTACAAGAAACTTCTTGCCGTACATAATTACAAGAAATTAAATTTAGTTACAAATTGAACAGATGACACTCCCAGAAGGTCACTAAGCAGCCGATAAATAACTTCTTGGTAAAACCAAAACTGCACTTCACATGCTGAATTGATAACAGCGTGCTTGAGACCTCTCAATTAATTCTAAACTTTCCTGCTTTGCAATAAAGGTCATTTTTGTTCTTCTTTGATTATTAGTAATAGGTACAATACAGTGTCTGTATAAATTAATTACTCATATGATATTTTACTTAGGATTGTGTACACAGGTGGGGAAAAGGCAATATAGGAATCATATCTGTCCAATTTATCGAGTAATACTTGTTCAAGGCATAAAATAAATCATTGTATTGCCACTACATTAAACATAACTACACAAACAAATACGTACTAAGAATTTTCAGTACAGTCGACTGAAAAAGTGACTTTCTGAGATTTTTAAACACTCCATTCTGTGTCAAAGTCCGTAGAAACATTTTGCGATGACCAGAGACAGATTTCAGTAATTTTGTCCTTTTAATACATAGTAATAAACATCAACACATAAACTAGTAATAATAAATAATCATCATCTGTCAAACTACCCCTTTTAAAAACGGGGATTGGTACCTCATGAAGTCTTTCTATTTTTGTAACTTATTTTGAGAGACAAAAGAGTACGCAACCTGTTCCTAGTCTTCACAGTCACTAGAAAAATAATAATATATGTTTTTGTTTATAAATGCCACAGAAAGCGCCCCGATCTGGCGTAGCCATTCAAAAAGCATGAAAATGATAAACAAAACTTATTCTACAACTATTTACTAAGAATGTCAATAAATAAATCTGTCAGCATCAATCATTAGACAACCAGACAAAGGTGGGAGCAATGTTCATTGACGTATAAATCTAAATCCAAGAGTGGTAAGTACCTTTTTTTTTATCACTTTTGCATAATTATCCAAAATTTCTAACTAAGTTAAATACACATTGATCATCCATATCAACGTAAAGACACAAATAAATCTTGAAATATACCCAAAAATAACTACAATAAGACATCACTAAAACAGTAAAAACAAAGTTTATAAAATACGTTATTAAAAATATGTTGGAGCGACTTAAAATTAACAGCGTAAAATAGTTTAGACCGAGAGTACGTTGGGTTGATGACATAGCCAAGGTAATGGGAACCACCTGGATGAGGGACGCGCAAGACAACAATGGCAGAAAAAAGGGGAGGCCTGTACTCAGCAGTGGGTGATTCCGGGCTGATATGATGATGATGAAAATAGTTTATACTTTTGTAAGAGTATGGGGTCTAAAATGGCGGAATGTGCTTTATAGTATCAGATAATAAAAAATCATCGAAGTTTGGTAGATATATAACGCAATAGGCGATAGTAGACGGAAGGCACCGCTGAGATCGTTCCAGGAAGAGATGGCGGACTGAACTAAGACGCAAACCTCGTGTTTCGATGTAGCGTGGTATATGTTTGTATCGAAGGATTTTGGAGAAGCTTAAAAGCAATAGGACAGCATAGGATAAACAAATAAAGATGAATGACGCCTGTAAGACATTGGTATACAGGGTGTTACCGAAAGGTAATTAGAATCGAAAAGGGGCGAAGAGTACATCTGGTACAAAACCAATTTACAAAGTTTCAGCTCAAAATGATTTCATGAAATAATTAATACCTTATAAGGTACTTTGAAATAATAATCTCAGTAACATATTTTGGTAGTAAAATATAATTTAAATATTATTAAATACAGCTGTACAAACTAACATACCTAATTAGTAAGTATACCTTATATTGTGTAAAGACTAATTAACAGTCATGTCAAATCAAGTTTACGACCTTGTATATTTTAATTCATATTACTGTAGGTATACTTTTTTTTTTATTATTTGTCCATTGGCTAAAACCTTTTTTTTAAGCCTTTAGGATGAGGTTCCTAATTGGTATGTATGTTTTAAAAGTTCTAGACAGTTTGTTTAAAAATGTGCCAAAGACATCCCGACATCTCCAATCAGAATTTCAGAGATAATTAGCTTTCGTGTTTAAGTAAATTTGAAGGACAATAATTAGATACTTTTCAGTATAACACCCAACAGACTACCTTTTATCAGTTTTTTATACCTTATTCGAAAGGAAATCGAAAAAAGACGACTAACGACAAAAAAACTGGAAGTCTCTCTCTTTTTATTGGCACTTTTCAAAAAACACTCGAAAACTTAGGTAATTAAGAAAAATAAGCCGATAGCGTATCTATGGGTTTTCCTTAATTAAAACACTTCGTTATCAGCCCAGACCCGGTAAAACTATTGAAATTGAAATTATAATGAATTTATATATATTTTAATCTAATAACCTAGTACCTAACAGAGAACTAATCTAAAAAGAAGGAACAGTCGGACGCACGTCAGAACAAACAAACTTAGACGAAACTAAACCTTATTGCCTCTTGCCTTGAAATAATAATAAGGTGTTCACATGGCCATTTATACTTTTGCGGTGGACTGTGCTTTGTACAAGGTAAAAATAATGTCAACATTTTACCTTGTATAATCTATAACAATTCTATTTTAGAAATACTTTTTAACTTATTAGCATTAACTACGACTAACGTTTAAAACTTTAGTTCACTAACTAATATTTTTTGAGTAAAAACTTTTTTCGTTACACGTAAAATAAAACAACATATTAAAAATGTTCTAAGTAAAAACAATTAAAAGCACTCTTGAATTTACTTATACGTTAAATAACTTTTTCACATTATTGCAAGTAAAAAACTCTTGTTGCTACAGAAGATAGCTAGGTATTTCGAATTCCTTAGTTGGTATGTAAATATTAAGATAATGATAAGAATACGTTTCGCAAGTAAAAATATCGATAAATAATCAATACTGAAGAAAACGTTCGACCTAAAATTTAAAGTATTTAACGAAACAGTCTTACATTCCAATAGATTTACTTAATTATTTATTAAATCGACAGAACATCTTGAACTTACGTATATAAACAACAAAATAAATTTATTAAAAATTACATCTGGCACAAAAATAATACTTACTAGCAAAAATACCCTATGATTAAAAATAATTAACGTTTGTTTAATTTAGAAATATTAAAAATACACTTTTGTACTCAGATTTTCTAAATTATCACGTTCTTATCTTAAACAAATAATCTATAAACAAAACTCATAAAAACACTTAATAATATTAATAAAAAATTAGCTGACTAACATGCAAACATGCAACTGATGCATAAGAAAAAAAAGAAAACGAAAAGAGCGCCATGCAACATGCAGTAACATGCCAAAAAAATGCCGTAAACTAGATAGAGTTACCTGTAGGTCTGCCAAGCAACCTCTCGAGTGAATCCAGTCGATGTTAATAGTATGTATGCAAAACTAAATCCAGCGGAAATCCCAATCACCAGAGTTAGAAAGAAACGTCGACCCATCACCCGACCTTCCGCCTGCAGATTTGTGTACATGTTTACAATCCGCGCTCAAATATTAACACTTTATTATTTTGACGCAGACCGCGGACGGCGTGTCTACGCGACGAGTCGAGTGGCCTTACACTACTTGTACTTTACAGCAATTAGACATGTCAATACGTTTACATACAATTTATTTCAGCGATCAATAAGATATAAAAGTGACTGTTAGTATGGATACGGTCGCACGAGTGCCGCTGATAACAATTGTCAGTTGTGAGAAGTTTTGTTTCACGCACTTGGGGTTCAACAAATAAGAATTCTTCTTTGTCAATACATCACGAAACTAGGAGTACTTCATAGTACATTATAACACAAAATAAATATTAAAATATCAATAATTTATTCACTACTAATACTTAATTAAAATTAATTTATTTTCACAGCACAAAATATAGAGCACATTTTTCGTAAGCCTCGAATTTAACACTGTTTAGACTTATCGAATGACAAAACGATAAGATAATCAATATGAACTAAATTCCCAGTATTTCAAAACAGATTTGGATAAAAAATATATTGGAAAGAGTGTGGTTTTACTTTGATATCATGCCGTAATGATATTAATGCCTAATTTATTCGTATTATAATTGTTATTTGTTACTAAGCTTTTGCATTAAGTTAGTAGATAATCTGTAATGATAACTGTGCCTATCTATAAAATTAATTATACATTTTACTCTTTTATTCTGGCTCTGAATAAATGACTCAGTAAGTCTATTCCTTTTTGCAATATTTTTTTTCTGTATACTTTCGTTGCACCTGTTTGTATTATTCAAAGTTATTTATGTACGTCAAGACATCGCATATTATTGAGTAATTAGTCACGATTCAAATAATTAATAAAAAACAGATGTTTCAATCAATCAGTAAAGTTGACAGTTCGTTAAACTGTAAACAAGCCGTTGTAAGTAATTCAAACTATTGATATATTTTTTTAATTTAAATTCATGCAGTGCTTTTGCTATTAGTGTTTTTAGACATACAGACGAAATTAAAGTTAAATTTAGATTTCATTCACTTAACTAAAGTTCTTGTTATTTCACTTAATAAAATAAAGACACGGAACCCAGTAAACACTAGTTAGATTACACGCGTATTGATTTTTAGGCTATCCGTGGCTTCCAATAAGTAAGTTTCTATCAGATTACATCACTGATTATTGATAACATATCGATAATCAGCCATTAACAAAACCGATTCCTTTTCCTAAAAGCAGGGCTTTGAAGCAAAGATTTTTCAGATAATTCCTGTACACGTATTCAAATGTTATTCAAGTAGTTGTCTAGTTTAGGTTTTAGATTTTTTCTGAAATTTTAAATAACTAAATTATCGCTAGGTTAAAAAGCTACTTTCACAAAACTGAATGCAGTTTTACATAGTATATACCTTTATAAAAATGGGGTGTTCTTATTAAGGTTACCGAACTTAAAGAAGTGCCGATTAGTATGTAGAAAAATCCTTAACATTGATCAACATATTATTTTCCTTAGTAACTAAAAAAGTGCATACTCTTGTTCGGTCATTCTTTTCTATTTTTTAAGTAGATTACCAGATTATCTGCCACTTCAGCACCATGTATTGATTAATGTTTTAACGAAATTATGAAATAAGGAAATAACGAATTTTGAGTAGTGAATAAATAGGTATTGTAAATTTATTCAGGAAGTGGCTAACTGATAAGAAAAATATCAATTAAATTAATTGAAAAACGAAATAAATGTCTTGATATAAATCGTCAACTCCAATAGACGATCATTGTGTAGGTACGTTGCGTATGCATTCAAATATTTTATTGTTCAATAATACCAATTTGGGTTCATTGATGTCCTAGTTTTGATACAACATACAAACACTAGCCGAATGCTATTTAAATAAAATTGAAGAGCATTGGAGATAACTGGCAGTCTGGCACACTTCTCGTTTAGATGTTATTTCAGAACTTTTAGAACTACTAGATATAAAATATGGTTTTGACAACAATTGCTTCAAAATGCAATTAGTTCTATACGAAAACTAAATAATGCAAGATATTCTTATTTCCTTTTGCAATTATTCCAGTTCTTTATCAAGTTTTTTAGGTAGCTTTACAATTTGTATAGGTATTCTAAATTCCAGTTAACTTATCTATAGCTAAACGTTTTTAAATATATTAGCACTCTAGCTCACTCTAGCTTAAGGCCAAGCGACTCGTAACGTAGACACACTTACTAAATACATATACGTGTTTCGTATCATTGGGAATAGTCACTCAAGTGACCTGGCCGACACGACACGTTAAAAACAAATTAGCACATCACTAAGCACTTGACTTTCAATTGTTTTTATTTAAACCCCGAATTTCTTCATCGACGCACTCATGTTGGAACCATGCTGTCAATTTTAAACGGTTAACGATTTTAACGAATAAAACCCGTCACTTATCGTCAGTATTTAACTACAGTCGTTAAATTGTAGCACTTTAACTCAGTTTTTAACAAGCTTAAGGCGATACACGGTATTCCGATTTAAATTCCTTTTTTAACACGACTTCGCGGCACTAGCGTATCTTGCAAATTACGAATTAAGGAATTTAGGAATTAATATGAAGACAAACGGACAATCAGTGTGCGTCAAAACTGCAACACGAGCTATTGTCTCTTAAGATTGGGAATGTAGAAAATGCGTGCAAAACATGACTTTAAATAAACAAATGATGCAGATATCTCTGAATTAGTCAGAAGTCTTTAATCATCTGCGGTGGCTGGATGCCAAGAGAGGATTTGTCACTGGATTCAAGAAAACTTGATTGGAATTGGAACAAATATACTTATATCTGTTTTCTACGAAATTTAAGAATGAACTGGTGAAATCGGGCGTAGGAACTATTTAAGATGTACCTACGTACACAGCTCATTGGCAATGAGTCCTAGATTAAAAGTGCTGACCTCCAATAAAGAAAAAGCATTTCGGGAAGAGCATCAAACTCAAACATTGAAAGACAATTGTCTTAGGGAAAGGAAGATATGGATAGGACATCATGAATCAATCCGTAAACTACAGCTTTTTGCTACCGTTATGCCTGCAGCACCAACTTTGACCACCTTTTAATCAGGACAACATGATTCCAACAAACTAATTTAAACATTTTAATATGCTTTGTTTAATAAACGTACAACATTTTTATTTTTCACCTCGAAATCAGACGCTTCTGCCATCATAACTTTTGAGTCACTAAATCAAACTTTAAAAATCCAAATCAATTAAAAACATCCTTTTTATGGCTAATAAAATACTTTTTACGCTTGACTTTAGTAGTAAAACTTCTACAGTGCATGGTAATTTAAACTCTGATTAAAAAAGTTAATACAAAATAATAAACTATATATTTTAGTTGGTATCAATCAGTGTCTGCGTGTCTAATGGTATAGCTTAAGTATATAAAACGGCTTAATTAAGATTTTAAATTGCCAATAAAATCTTATCGTATGACCAATTAAGTAAAAATCAGGGTAAAAATTGCGATAAGAAAAATTACAGACTATTTTATATACTAACCAACATTCTTTACTTTCATCTTTTTTCTTATTTATCAAATTACGTTTTTTATTTTCTATACGACCTATAAATGTCCCACTGTCGGGTAAAGACAGGTCTTTTCTCATAGGGATATACTTAAAAATTTACCTTTTTCGCGGATGGATCCAGAAAATAAACATATAACAATTTAAACCACAATATAAATTAATTACTGAGTAATATTAACTAATTTAACACACAATACCACAGCCTACACTATATTTCACAAAATGAGTAACAAATTATATTAAAACAGAATTGGAACATGTCCTACTAGTAAAGTTTAAAACTCGTGGATTGACAGGAAGTTATAATGCGCATATATCTTTATCTAATATAATTAACATCCTCTTTGATAAAAAATATAGTTAGACTACATTTGTAAAGGATGATTCTAGCAGTACGGTTTTAACCACGTTATAAGACCTTCTGAAAAGTTAACGTTATTCCAAAAAAAAAAAATATCTAAAATATCAAATAAACGAAAATCAAACAACGGCATTCAAGTCTATGTTCTACACTTTTGTTCCGCATTTAGTCTATTTCGTAATAAGTAAAGACCATTAAAAATGTTGCATACTTAGTTACAATCTGGAAATGGTTACGATTTTATCCAAATTATTGAAGAACGAAGTGTCTGTCGACGAGGACTTTATATAGTAATCACTATGGTTTTCTGTACTAGATTAAAGCACAGGCCAGACAGAATATACATTAGAAGGACAAGGGTCGCCAACAGGGCGTCTTATTATTGAACTTTCATTCACAAAGTACGAAAGTCTGGCAACGCAAACAGATAAAGAGGACAGCGCCCCCTGTCGTGGCTCACTCACGTTGCTAGCTTCTCTGCCCCGTAAGTTGTACGTATTGATATAGCTACCAGGGAATGAGTTCACCTTACTTTTTACACAGTTCACCAGTATCCTCTTAGGGGTGATAGAAAAGTATGTAATTTATTCGCGTTGATTTATAAGTTATAATAAACTTTACCTCGAACTAGACATAGTGCTACAAGAATAAGTTGATAGAGCTTATAGCTATTAGCTTTTTTTGTATCATTGTTCAATCAAGATTTATTGTGCCAAAAATAAGCAGGATATTAGAACTGTACTTTTAGTAGGTGCAGACTTAAATTATTTCTACATTACAAATTCACATAAGAACACAAAATAAATTATGAGGTATATTTCTTAAAATATTTTTTCTTATTTTTCTGTAATTTAAAGGCAGTGAAATGTTCTACTTCATTTATTAATCCATCGAGAAATTAATTAGTTCTATAATTAAACTTTTAATTAGAACAACTTGGAACAAATTTGAGATTAACTGGATCTATGAATCATGTTAGGTAATATATTTGAAATGGATTGTAATAACTTGAAAAGGTACTGCTGTTATTGTACATATTTTGGAATAAGGATATCATAAAACAAATACACTACATTTGACCTAAGCCTATAGGCATAACAAAAACAGTGTATTGATAGTGTTCTAAGATACTTCTGACAAACAGTGAAAGAAAACATTGTGGGGAAACCCGGATTTCAAAAGAGCGATGTGAAATCGTCAATGAGTAATTGAGCAAGCGTGGTGATCAATGCTCATACATCCATTATATACCTATATGGGAATAGGCCTGTACCCAGTAGTGGGATGTTTAAAGGCTGTAATTTTTAAGCATAAATCATCCGTCACGGACCAATTGGACTAACTGTTAGTTATATCATTTAGAAGAATATCTTATAAGCTTGTTAATTTTTTAATGCTTTAATCGCAATTTTTTTAAAATTATTATGACGGCTTTCTTTAAGCACTGATCAAATTTAACTTCAACAAGATACTTGTATAACTTACTTTTTAGATTTCAAAATGTTTTCTATTATAGAATTAAGAAGAAAATTATTCAAGAATAATTCATTGAAGCAAATTATAGATAAATAACTGAGTGTCAGCACAATTTTCTTTTGAACTTTTTTTTCTATTGTGGAGATAAAACAATAAATATTTAAATGTTTAATGCAAATTGTATTTCATATTTTACTGACATGTTATCCCTTTAATTATATTAAAAGATTTATTTGTTTCTATATTTTTATGTATTAGTCCAATTATAATTTTGTAGCTACTTATTTTTTTAAACTGCAAAGCTGACTGAAATATGCAATGCTGCAAATATGCTGCAAAGCATGATTCTAAGTTATTCTAATTTCAAGTCCTTACATAGCTTCAGTGAATTTATTACAAAAAACATTAAGTACTTTATATTATTTTAATAGTTAAGTATAGTTAAGTTATTCCAATAAGTAAATGCTGATTGGAAAATAAACCTACTTAAAAGTTGGTTATTTATGATGTAAGTTTAAAGGTACTGGTACTTGTTAAGTACATAGAGCTTTATAGTACATTCTAATACTAAGTGTGTTCTAATAAATACTAATTTGAATTGTCTCTTTGAGATAATTACCAATTACAGACATATTTTAGCACAAACAAATAGAATCCCTTACTATATTATTTACCCAGAAAGTTTTAAGTATATCAAGATGGCAGATAGAAATAGTGCTTTATTATAAAGCTTTTAGATTTCAATAATACCCCAACTTATCTCTAGGTCCTAAATAAACAAACAAATTAAAAATTATACATTAAGTACATAGGTTAGTAGGTTAACAAAGCTAACAGAATTTATACACATCAAAAATTAACCTTTATTAAGTCTATTTAAAGGTTAATATTAACTTATAACAACAATATCATTATGTAGTTAATTCAATAACATTAAATATCAAGAGAGTCAAATTGATTAGTTGGACTTACGGTCATCCTGGCTGCTTATTTAGAACTTTTAACGAGACGTAAGGACATATTTTGATCGTATCACACGTATATACCTAAATAACTATTTCATATTTAATAAGAAGCGTCAATAGTTCAAATATTATCGCAAATTGCACGGCATTATCAACAACAAACGTCAAAATCGCCAATCCAAGTGTCAGATTAACTTTTTTGTGGTTTTGCATTGAGTACTACGTTTTTGATCTCCACATTTAAAAGTTTTAAATCCTTACGATAGTACAATAGATATATTTGTTGTGTATCTCCAAAATAATTAAACAAATATTATTAATAAAAGAAGACCAAACACAATAGTTTTTTGTTAAATACTAACACATGGTCGTTCCGTAAACAAAATATTTATCCTATACTAGGTATGGAACGCAACCATTGCGTAGTTTGCTCAAGTTTGCTGTTTGCTTGCGACTCGGTTATCGCGTTGTAAACATTTTTATTATTTTTTCACTTTTTGTTTATCCTATAGTGAAAATATCCTGACAAGATAATCGCTTAATCATGTGTATATCTTAGATATGTATAAGTTTCCACCTTATACTTGAATTAAATCGGACACAGCTTCAAAATGTGGGGATCAGCAGTGTTTTTTGTGTTTGTTTGTTTTCTGCAATATGTGGCTGGATTTAGTCAGCTTTGTGGTAATAGATCGGAGGTTAGCTGTACAACTGAGGTAAATACACTATAATTTTGTCAATAAATCTAAAATTGTAACTGCAGCAATCGGTATTGATTTTTACAAAGAAAGGTACCAAGGCATTGGTTGCATTATCTGACACATGCGTCCTTGATTACCCAGACCCGTGTTTTTTCCTCAAAGAATATTCGAAATAGCATTAACTAGCTCCATATAGAATATAATAGATTAAGATGTTTCCTTAATGCTTTATGTATCTAATTAAAACACATATAAATAAGCAGGTCCAACTCCAATCTCAAGGCTAATCAGTAAAGCATAAAATCTTATTTTAATTAACATTTTTAGTGCCTGACAAGCTCTTACAACATAGTTTTCTGTCTATGAAACATCTTAGGCAGTAAAAACCATAAGAAAATGGGGAAGACAGATTGCATATCTTGCTATTTTGTCTATGTGAACAAATGATCTATACATTCATAGGTAATAAGGTTATATAGCATAGAATACCATGTCAACTCACTCTATATACTACATTTTACTTCTATTACTGATTTACTAGATAAGATAATAATGTATGATGACATGATGATATCAATCAATAATGGGTACAGTTATAAAATGTTACCTTTGAATTGCTTCTGTAAGTGTTTTAATAACTGAGATTTAAATTAAGATGCAAGAAAAAGATTTTAATTGACTCTATGAACCTAAAAAACCAGTAAAATATAAAGGGAGATTGATGATGACAAATGTATTACATATTGAAATACTTAAAAATAACTTTGTTATCTATATTGAGTAGTTTATTGCATTCCCTAACATTACATTCTTCGGTGTTAAATAAAAATATTAATGACAATTGTTGAAACAATTTTTTATTTGGGATATATTCATACAGTCTAAAAAAATTATTAAGTGTTGGATACCTCAATTGACTTTTATAATTATTTTTATATTAAATGGTTAATGCTAACAAATTGTCAAACTCCTTTATACACCAACACAGATTTTAGGTAAAACTTAAAATTGGGGTATATGAATATTATAATGATAGTATTGGTCTTGTTCTTATCAGCACCAGTTATTTTGAAAACTTTATGTTTTAGCGTCAATTACCTTTTTCGTCTTTGCAAAATCATTTCATATCTGTGAACACTCTTTTTATTGTCTCATAGATTTAAGTACCACACATTCCTTCCATAGTACATACTTTTTCTATGCCAGTGATTATCTAAACTGGTATTCCAGCCAGTCTTATTATGTAATGTTGAACTAAGAACTGTGCTAAACAAATGAGTATGGAAATTAGAAAGTTACTCAATCATTCATAGCAGAATATATACTCCATACAGGTTCTTTGTTCAATACATATTGCAAACATCAATTTGTCACATTAAAATGTATTTATCAATGCTATGAGGTCACAGTTATTTTAATACTACATAAATATGATATATTTGTGTCTAGTTACAAAGTATTTTTAAGTTTAAAATTATAGTGCTGAATGAATGTAGAGTAAGTTTAACCGTAATATATTGACCATAAATTCCTGATTGGTGATATATTACCCAGTATAATGGGTCATGGAGGTCAGATAGGTAGTAGCTCCATGTAAAAAACGATATTTAGCTGAATCCAGTAAGACTGGTAGCTGACCCCAACATAATTGGGAAAAGGTTAGGCAGATGATGATGTCATAGATTCAGCAGTTGTTGGTTAAGCTTCTTACATAGAACACCTTATCTACTATACTACCTCCGATAAAGTTGGAAGAAGATAATGCCAACCAAAACCATGAAAATACTGTAACCTTTATACCATTTAAACAACAATTACAAAATAACTTAGGTCTCTAACTCAAATCTTCCTTTGTAGATTCTCGGCCAAAACCATGTGGACTATGATATGTGCAAGATGAAAGTGTACCCATCGGACAGCAACGAGTGTGGTTCTATGATATTTGGACCGCTCTCACCGAACACACACATTGGCGGAGTAACCCTGAAACCGTACATCATGAGTATGCTCCATTACGACAGCATCAAGCCATTTGCTATGAACCATACCGTTTTAAATATTACATTCAGTAATATTAAATGGAAAAGTAAGTTCTAATTTATTTTAGATTATGAATGATTAATTAAATTAGGTTTTGCTTCATGATTAATTCTAATTTTGATATCTGAGTGTTTTTATTTTATTTTTTGCTTATGTTAATATGTCAATAGTTCTAAGAAGTCGTAAATGATCGAACTGTGCATAAATAACGATTTCTTTTTTCCTTGATTTTTTCTAATGGTCTGGCAAATAAACTATTTAGCACATTTTTTTATAACAGAATCTGTTTTCCGCTTAGTGTCATAATGGCATAATGTTATCAGAATAGATTTTATTACTGTAGTCGTCATTCGACGAAAAATAGGACATGATTATTGTTATTATTACTTTTCTCTATGATTATTGTCATTTTAAAGTCACTCTAACTTCATTTTCATAAGTTATACTTTCTTTCCAGCCATGAAGTTCCGTTTCCAAGACAAGTACCGCGATATGAAGAACCACTGCCGAAACATAATGATATCCAACGACGTGACAATTGACGATCAATCGGTCCTCTACTATGATTGCTACTGGCCCAAAACTGACGACAAAGACGGCCAGAGCCATATACTAGACTTCGAGGCGACCACAGACGATGGAAGCGTTAATAGGGGGCAGTATTACTTCAACATACCCTCCGCTGAGATGCTAAGTAAGTTTTGTCTTTATTGTGTAGGTGTTTAGGTGTATATTCCTAAAGCAAAGTGTATTTCAAATCGAATTGATCGATTCTGAAGGGTGCCCTTTACCGCCCACGTCGTCTGAACGCTTTTGTCGCAGTTATTAGCCCTATTTTCGAAACCTTCTTTCAGCGAGGTTTTAGTACCTATATTATGTTAGACTGCTATACTAAGTTTAAGGTGCTCCCTCACCGGGAGCATTCGCGTGTAATGTAACGTTACAGATTTGAGCATTACGTCAGTGAAGGAGGAGAACCGAACATTACAATGCACACCTTGTAATGATACAAAACGGGCATACAACAGTGAAGGAGAAGAATATGTTACAATACACGCAAATGCTCGTTAGTCAGGGAGGTACTATCGTAATGTAATGCTCAAAGTCGAATCTATAATGTTACGATACACGTGAATGCTCTCGGTGAGGGAGCACCTTTACAGCTAATTTTGTTTTCTAACACGATACAAAACATTTTCTACATCGTCACCAATGTATTTCTCTACATTTCTTCGTGAAAAGTCACTTAGCTAAATTTGTTTTTTTAAATACTACAAAATATTTTCTGTATCATCGTCAATGTGTATAATTTCTTCGTGAAATGTCACAATGGAATGTTAATCTTAGCACTTCAATGCAGTGATTCACATAACGACAAGGCTTGTCACTTGTTTTTATTTAGGTAGACGAACCGATAACACATAACATGATGATGTAGATTACGTATATATTTAGATTAGTGTCTTTAATTCAGAATTCAAAGTAAAGCAAAGTATTTATCTTTGATAATGTAAGCTAATCAGAGTTATTAAGAACAGTGTCCGCATAATGACGCTAGTCAGATTGTTGTGTGATTGCATCATTATCGAGCTTGCAAGCATCTGCAATGAAGTATTGACCTGATAGTCCTGATACCTTAATATCCTATATATTTCATTTTTAATGGTCTAAATCAACCAATCTAATAATAAGGTAGTCAAATCAGACTGGTGATTAGATGCAAAATGTGATGGATAGATCATCATGGTGGAATTTTGGGTTTGCTCTGCGCAAACGGCTTTATTGGCCCAGTCACCGGTGGCCAGCGACAGCCACGTGACATTCTATTTCAAATATTTTATATAGGTTTGTCGCGTACTTGTAGCTGGTTACGTCCACTCGCTACAGCAAACAAATAGAAATAGTATATGGTTGTAGTCAGCGGTCGTTCCGAGCCTAATTACAGCAATTCTATTTATCTAGGTTGAATTTATTGAACATTGAAGTTTTGTGTATCATGAAAAATGTGGGCGTTTTGGCATACGTTATTTGATTGTTTGTATCTCCAAAATGTAGGAAAACATTATCAATCCACATTCCCTAATAGAAAAAAACAATGGTACAACTTTCTCAATCAGCCCTCCAATTTCAGGCTTAACGACAACCGAAGAACGATGGAAGCCGTTCATATACATCGAGATATTCCCCGGAGTCATGCGCTTGCACATAATGCCACCACCTCGACAAGTCAAGATCACAGCCTACCAAATCAAAGTGGTGACAACCACCAAGGAGGCCGTGAAAGAAGTCAAATCGACTACTATAAGGCTCATGAACAATACTGATGAAGTGACGTATGACTTCAACTTTGTCGGGTTCAATGGGTCCTTCAGCTTTGTGGTGAAGCCGTTACATGATAAGTGTGTGACGAAGGACTTTGTCTGTCAGGTGGTCGAGAGCCCCAGGATTATGATTAGTAAGTATACTAGTAAGTTTTTTGTTTATTCGGTATTTGAAAATTTGTAATGTTTTTCCCAAAAAGACTAAAAGAAGATACTATTAGGGTCGTTTGATGGCTACGCCTAAAAGAGTTAGAGACACGACAAAAAATTCTGCTAGATTTAGATCAGACCAAAGATCACTTATGTAACAATTTGATTATAAATAAGTACTCATTAACACTTAAGCCATAATTTTGTTTCAAACTCTTTAAAAAAATCTTATTTGTCACTTTGTATGGATGTATTTCAAACATTCCTAACTTGATTTCCAACTTACATAACTTCCAGGCAGCGAACCTCAAACCCTGAACATATGTATAGCGAGTGTGACGGCCCTGATAGTGGCGACTCTCTTCGCGTACTACATCGTGCTGCGTCTTATTAGGCGGTACTGGTGCAACGACAGATATAAACTGGCTATGGGTATGTATATTATTTTAACAAGCTTTTTATATTGAACTTACAGTGCTAGCGAAGGCAAAGAGAACAAGGCCAAACACGGTAGGATTGCGTCGTTTTTTACTGGGTTCCTATGTACTCCCTTCTGGTTACATGATCTTGCCAGTTCAAAATAAAATACTTAATATTTTATTTCACCAAATTTAAGCTTCCAATTACATTTGTTAAATGACGCCATCGCTACTAAAGTTATAATTTATCATATACAAGGTAATGCGAAGTTTCGTCTAAGTTGAAATTCAAGAAGTAGATTTAATTTTGTTCCAATAATTTGACCTAAACAAATAAACATTGCTACCTAATCAAATAAAAAGTTGACCACACTAAATCGACTATACACACGCGAACGTGATGATATCGGATAAAGGGTTCCGTTTGAACTTGGAAATAGCCGGTCATTTCCGATATAATCGCGTGAGGCCATTTAGTGATTTCAGCAGTTATTATGTACTACAATACTGGTTATACAGAATTATATAGTTTATTTGCTAGTAGGACTACTTATATAAATCACTTTTACAATGTCTTCCTAAGGTAGATGAAGTCGACATTTCTTAACCGACTACTCTGAGAAGAAAATAAATTATCGAAACATAGTCAGGGGTCTTAGTCTCTTTTATAGTCAATATAAAGTAAAACAATGTTAAGTTTCATTTTATGGATTTATATTTCTCTGTAGCATTTTTACCTTAAATGTATTTACCTGATAAGTGTTCTCAATTAGATGTACATTTTCCAGGCATCGAGATACCAGCTCCTCCGAAGATTCTAGTCGCCTACTCGCCCACAAACCGCCTCCATGCCGAATGTGTTGCATCATTCGTCGCCTACCTCCGATCGGAATACGGCTTTGAAGTAATGTTCGACGGCGACATCTCCCTCACGTCACACGGAGACCCCTACATCTGGGCCGAGGAAGCCTTCAGGTTAGCCTCCCACGTTCTATACGTCGTCGGACCCCCGGTGGAAACTAACCTATACAACAATATATATGATAAACCTATCATAAGCGCCCACAAAGATGTAGACACATTACTCCTCTCGTTTATCAAAGCCAGCAGAGCCTTAAAAAGCTCTAAGGAAATCATCAACATCATATTCGACCACTCCAGCCTCCAAACCCCGATCGAAACATCTTTTGCTCCCAAATTCAAATTACTCAGCGAATGGAATAGCCTCATTTCGTATCTATCGAAAAATTTGTTCCCGAAAAAGCAAATTATGCGTACTGAGAAAGGCAGGTGCTTTCTGGAAGACTTGGCTAGGGCTAATGAACTGTTAGGCGGCGGGAAGAAGGACGACATGTATGTGCAATGCGAGAGGAAGAATTTCGAAAAGAAAATATTGTTGTAAGTTGATATTGTACTGGTTTTTGGGCACAGTTCTGGACAGGTCTGTCAAAAGGCGAGATAGTTACGATTCGGGACTTTCTTTTGTTTTCCTGTACCTTTTTAGCTACATTTATAAATGTTTTTGTTGTCAGTACTATGACACGTTTGTTGACCGTCACTCTTTATTAAAACTAAGATTTCTAGAAATCCCGAATTGATATTGACTTGCTCTTGTTTGACGCGAACGGATAGCAACGGAAACTGCAAAGGTTGTTAAAATCTTGAAGGTATACAAATAGTTTCGCGTTGCTAACTGTGGTTGGATAAATATTGTTGGACTAAATAATAATATGTCTTGTTTTCAGTGTTGTGTAGTTACGAAAGATATTAGTGTAATAGTGTTTACCAAGATTTTTTGCTGTCCATGTGGTGTCTCCCTTTTCTATCTAGATTCTCGTCTATCCAGTTATATAAGATAGCGATAAGACTGCAATTCAAACTGCATTTAAACTGTTCTTTACTGTTACCATTAAAAACAATAATCATTTGTAAGAGTAACATTGCATTGCTTGACTATTTTAGTTAACTAAAATTAGGAAAAGAAATGTTATATCGATATTCATATTATTATTTAGTCGACAATGTATATGATATATTTTTCGATCAAAAGTTCAGTATAAAGGTTTATTTAGTGTTACATTATTATAAGACATATAAATTGAATTTGATAATATATTTATCGGTGTAATACGTTGTAAAACAATGTCTGTGAAGGGCGTATACATGGCATTACCGAAATATATTTTCTTTAAATAGGTACATTATTCCGTTGCGGTGAGGACGTAACTTTCAATATATGTCTATCCCTTTTGCACAAAGATTGTACATAATGCTCTCTCCCTTTCTTACGCAACGAAATGGTAAACCTTTTGAAGACATTAATTGGCATATTCTTTTATTCTGGCCCACAAAGAGATCTGTTATGAAGTGATAATATACTCTTTTTAGTTGTATATGGTATAAAAACATAGTATTTTCTTAATAATCTTGAGTAAGAGATAGAATCATACCAAAGATGCAGGCTGAGCTCTTTTGGGCCCGAAACGAAGAGTAGATCTGATTACGTTATGTTTTTTTTCTAATCACGGTTTGTTTGTTAGTCGTGCAATAAATAATAGCATTTATTTACTTAGAGAAAAGGTTGAGTTTTACCAAACAGCCATAAGCCTACCCTGTTATGAGTTTGTATTTTGGAAAATTAAATCTTACTGCTTACAGAATAAGTGTTAATTTTATAGGTGCTATCGTGAGCCAAAAAATCCGCTAGGGTCGCTAGTGTAGTCTTTTGAGTTTATTTCCACCAATTACAAGCCAGTAGCTTGTCTCTCATTGGTGGAGAATGACAGTCACACCTGTGCGTTACTAGCAAACCTATCGGATTTCTGACACTAGATAGTTTTGGTCAGAATAGGGATGATGACTAATTTTTATTTCCATCTTTTAGATAGTAAAAAATATAAGATACGTATTTTTTCTTTTGTCCCGTAAATAAAGAATTATGAAGATATAGCGATTACAATTCTTGCGTGACGTCACGTCTAAGCAAAAATTGTACCTACCCGTGACGTCATAAGCCCCTGAACTTTAAAGCGTATCTTCGTAATTTTTTATTGATTTGATAAAATAAAATACGTGTCTATTATATTTTGATTTCTAAATGGTGGATTAAATAAATTTAGATTTTTCATAGCTAGTCATCTACCCTATTTAACAGGTATGTTAGTCACAGCCTATGTATACGTCTTCGGGGATTCAATAATATTTTTGTGGTCATTTATAATTGTTGTCTATCCCAGTGATGCACTTTCTTATGGCTTGTAGTATAAGTGTTTTTATATTATTATTAGATTTATACATTTATTTTTGAACGACAAATTCACTTTTTGAACGCCCTATTTTGTATCCCACCTGTAAATATTTCTTTGTTTCTTGTCGGTTTTTTAATAAAATGTCTTTATATAAACTTTGTTATTGTTATTTTATTTTTATTTAACAATATGGAAAGTAGAACTCTCAAATTGTCGAATAAATTATTTCTCAGATTTTCGAATGAATTATTTTTAAATATTTTTCTCAAAGTTGTACATATTGCACAAATGATCTGTATAAACATTTTATATAGGTTAATTTTCATATTTCGCATATTTATAGCAATTGGCGTTCAAAAAGTAAATTAGACAACGATTTTAAGACAGTTTATTTGTAAATTCTTTAATTCTGCATATCTTAATTGTCTACAAATAAAAATAAAACTTATTAACTACCACTGTGTGAAACTTCTTTCTGAGTTTTCCAGATTGTTCTTAAAATTTGGTGTGCCATACTACACTAAATAAAAGTGTACTGATTCTGTGTATTCTGTAAGGATTTTGGTGTTAACAGCTTTACACTGCACTAAATAACTAGAGTCGGACAACAGATATCGTTTTGATATCGAACTGACTAATTAATATGGAATGTATTTAAGACGCACAAATAACAGATTAATGTTTTGCATAGCCCTGTAGTGTCAGTAGAAATAGCTTTTTGAAATATAGTTTTTCTTTTTATAAAAGTAAACAATGTTCTAAGGCACTATATTGTATTTTTATTTAGGACTTTTACTCGCGGCGCCCGTACGTGGGTGTGGGTTATCGCGACAAAAAGTAGCCTGAGAGTATCTCAGAGCTACTTTGGCATTTATTTTAGCTGTCGCATTTCACACTAAATCGCTAGTCCATCCCATCGCACGACAAAACTAGTTCATACTACTGCTTGCGATTCATACCCTCTCTAGAGACCCTCTTCAGACACTCTCTAGTTCTACTCTTTAGTTTCTTATGTATAGCTGGAGACGTTAAGCTCCACCTGTAATATATTGTGACGTTAATACAGCATATTATGACGTCTTAAGGTACTAACAATCAACAGATAGCATAATGTGTCTGCCTTGATCAATGACTTTTCAATTAAACCTAGAAACATTGTTTACTTTTTACGAACGGAATTGGCAGCTAGCGCATTTTGCTTGCACTATTGCTGTTAAAAATTATATTCGCAGCCCAGTATAGTATACCGTTACCCTTTATTAAGCTTTTTAAATGAACTAATGCATTTGCATAACATGATTACATTGTATTGCCAGTATAAAATAAGTAGCTTTACCTAGTATTGCCAGCGTTAATAATAAAATTGTTATTGATATGAACTGCAGCTCTAGTTATTTAGTGTTATATTTGTACCTTTTTATATACCTGTTTCCTCGTTGATCTCATTGGTAAAAACTGTTGGAGTGTGTTCTATCTCGATACAGGACCTTCAATTATTAAGCTCAAAATATTATACCTTGTGATGTATTTTTATAAATAAAGTCGTACATAACATTGCATTTTTGTGTTTTATTTTAACCTTACCTTTGGATTCGAACCACCTGGCAATAAAAAATCCGATAGTGTCATAATATGAGGTGATTATCATTCTTGATCTCCGCCTGTGATTTGTGGAAATTGACACATAGAACTGATGGGAGACGATTGCGCCAGATTTTTATTTCCAGTAGCAGCCACCGTCTTATTTTTGCATTATGATTTAATCTGACTGTAGTTTGTCATAAAAAAATAGCTTGATGAAAAAGTTAAACTAAAGGGTAAGTTATCCTAAAGAGGAAGGTTCAAAAGAAAACGTTAATTTATTATTATCATTGGTTTATTTATCACGACGAGGGTACACCAAAACACCAATATGGAATGTTGTACAATTTATACAACGAATAAGTCTTTTAACATACACTGAGCAATTTATTGGAAGATATTAAAGTGAACAAACAATATCCAATTAAAATTAATGTGTCAAATAAATTTATTCATAAAAATAACAATTTTTATATAAAATCATTTATAATGGGCGAAATACCTGACGTACCTATTATAAATTATGGGCGTAACAAAATACAATTTATTAATTCCAATTCTAAAAATAAAATAATATTTTAGAGCTAGAATATTAAAATATCGACTATGAGTTGTTATGTATTCACAATAAAAAAATATCTTTTTAAGGTAAAATATTTTTATTACGCCCATTCAGAGTCTAGTAAAGTAACAACAACGAAATTATAAAGTATTAATGACTAATTAGTGCACAGTGAAGCAACATGATTATGCAATATAAATCTTCATTTTTGGAACACTAAACATCAGCATAGCTTTTTCAGGTGAAGGAAACTTGCAATAAAATGTAAAAATTAAAAAGGAAAGGTGAAATTGTTAACGACAGCCTTGATATATCAAACACCTGTTTTGAAATGACTATTTTGTAGAGTGGTGTATGAGTACATTATTATAATAATACATGCTCTTCGGTTTAGGGCACTCTTGACCTGGCCTTTTTTCAAGACGTCTCCGATTTGGTCTCGAAACGTCCGCCTAGGTCTACCCCTTCCAACACTTTCATTCACACTCGCCTACATTATATACATACATACAAGGGAATTATGACAGTGGATGAAGCGAAACAAGTATGTAAGCATCGTAGCAAGTGGAAAGAAGTGGTCTCTGCCTACCCCTACGGGAAACAGGCGTGATTATATGTATGTATGTATTATAATAATAAAAATTAATATCATGCCTTAGTCAGACGAAGACAGCCAGTTATATATAAATACAGGCTTATAACTAGTCAGAATATTAGGCCATTACAACGGTATTTAGTGTTCCAAAATCAAGTACACACACACACCTACCTATATACATCTATTCCATATACCTATAAAACCATCACTCAATAAAAATGGCAAATTATACCTAATAGCCATCACAATTCCAAAACATTATCGCTGTCAAAAACATCGTCGACTTTGGCCATACAAAATATAGAATCGCAATTAAAATGTAATTTAAATGTATATTCAATAACAATTGAATTTTGTACCGCAACATGTTAATTTAATCCCTATTAGTTTATCAATTTTATTACATATCAGACAATATTACAAAGCAAGATGTAAAAAATGAATTACAATTTATAAAATGCTCAACACATTCACTGCAGTCCTTGACATTTGCTCAAAACGGGAAAATCCATTCCTATTTTTTTGCCTGCAGACTGTATAGCTCATAAACATGACAAAACAAATAAACGACTACCCTTTAAATGCCAACGAACTCAGTAGGTCAATTAGCATAAGCTGCCGTACCACTTATTATAAAAAAGGGAGCTATACATCTTTAAGATGTTTGCCTAGGACGTAAATCTACAATCATATTTATTCAACACTACATGATGTACAGATCAATGGTTCATTGTACCTTTTGACGTCAACGAAAGCAGTCAATAGTCTTTTGTTTTACGCGACCTTGCTATCACAAAAGAAAATATTACTCTGACAGTGAATGTGTTTATAGATAAACATAAAAATGGAAATGGCGACTTAAATGTCCGAAAACTGAAAATGTTGTTACGCTAACTTAATAAGTTTTAAGTAGCCGAAGTATCATGCTATTGCAGTAATTTTAAGGCTGCCCGTCCCCACAGATAATCGGTGACCGATTTTTTGTAGGAGAAAAATAGAACACATTGATAGCAATAGTGCAACGCAGAAGTCTTACAAAAAGTAAGTCAGAATTAGGTGTTAAGAATCGGCTGAAAAATCGATCCGATTATCTGACTTACAAAAAGTCTGATGTGGGCGGGCAGGGTTAGGTGTATATTAGATATTTAAGGTAAGTAACATTTCAGTATTCGTTCGAAAGTCACCGAAAGTTTAAAAATAACAATAAGTAGTTAATATAAGGTAAATTGTCATGCATTACAAAACCCCTACAATTTCAATACAAATACAGTCTAACTAAAACGTATACATACATGATTGCAACCATAATATCGACAAAACTCCTCTATACAATGTCTTAAGCGCTAGCTTAATTTGAACTTTAAACAGATGGGTCTAGAATCTAAAATCGCATCAGCAAATAATACTCGAATTACAGAACAATTATTAATATTTTATTACTATATGATAAAGTCGTTAGATAAGTGGCAGTCGGTTATTATAAGATTTGAGTACGTTTATTTAATTGTATGACATTGAGATATGAGATACTCTTTGTTTTTTTATAATATAAAGGAAAAAAGAATATCTCAACACAAAAAGAGTTTAACTATTTGTATAACATTGTGGCGACCTCAATAACACAAATATTTGACTATCAATTGAAGTGTTGAGAATCGAATGCTTGCTATAAAAAATACGTCAGCTAGTAAATACAAAAGGAATGTAGGAAAGTTTAAGATAAAATTGAGGACAGGCAATAGGCTTATATTTATAAGACCCCAAAAATAATAACCAGAGACAAGCAAAAAATTTGATTAAAAAAATAATCGTACATGTTTTTTTAACAAATCTATTACCAGAAAATAAATTACTTCAGACTATTCACAGTACACTATATTTAATTGAATACAATTCTTTTTATATAACGAATAATTGGAAATCTATGGATATTGTATAAATGCACAACCCCGACTGCCACGCCACCTAGCGACTAAACTACTTACATCTATTGCAACAACATGTAAGAGGATTTCATCATCACTAAACTGTCTAAAGTCACGTATTCACTGATAAATACCTGCCACACGCCTCTGTCGTCTCGGCTTGCGCTTGTGTGACACTACCCTAACACCTGGCTAAGAGTACGGGAGATGCTGGTTTCATGTGCTGGAAACAAAAAGATTAATATATTGTTGAGGTTTTGAAATTTAAAGCTTATTAGGAAATTGAGAATTGTATACAAAATATTTTTCTGTAAACTTGATATCTGTAGTCCTCATATCCTGGCGTCCTCTTTATAAAATCAACCGGACAGCAAAGAAATCATTTATTTTTGTAACCTATTATGGGGTAACTGCTAGACCCTCCCCCAGTTTGGCAGATAGCGATCGATGTCATCGCGCCAGCGTCCTTTTGGCCCATTCGCGAGACCATATTTTTAATTATTAATTGGTTCTGTATTAAAGCTCTGCTGTCCGTCTGTCTGTCGGCGGGTTATATGTACCATAATAAGGACAAAGTTGAAATGCACACAGTACATTTGGAGTCTTGTGTATCATTAAAATCGCTGTCTTAGATACTATAATGCAAGTGCTGCTTGAAAACGTTTTCTAAATATATTTTAAGTTTTTGAACCTTGGCTTCAACTTCAAATATGTCATCACTATAAGAAAACGAGTACCTTCTAGGGTCCTCGAATAATAAATTGATGTCATTTATAATCATACTAAGCTCGGATTGAACCAACAAGCTGAGTGTTAAGCATTTGAATAATACTCAAAACAAATAGTGACAAAGGTCAAATATTAAAGTTTAATACGAAACAGTCCATTAGTGAGAAAATTGCTCACAAACACTACATTTAAAAGCCACAAAGAGTGTGGGAATGTTTAAGTTAGTTCCATTGTATTGTATCTAGATATTCGTTCTAACTAGATTTTCAAGATTTTTATTGTTTTCGTTTTCAATTGTTTGGAATTAGTGCTACGAACTATCTTAAAGTCTGCGAAATTTTGTGCTTTTATCATCTGAGTACATGTGTTTTTGTATTCTAGAAAACCACATACTAGTTAGTTCCTCGTAATAGGTACGCAATATGTAAGCAATTAGGTCTTGGTGTTGAAAACGAGGTCTGCTTGCGACCACGGCTTGTATAACCCGGTCGAGACGTCAAGCCCTAAAGGTATTTATGCATGTACGTCCTCGTTCTATCGACAGGCCTGTATAAAAGTCAGCAAATGTTTACGCGCGCGCATTACTAGGTTACGCCCGACTAGTATTCTGATACTATATACCGATGAAGAAACGCGGTGGCGGTTGTCTTGATTTTTAGTTCGGTGTCGACACAAGAATAAATAAGATAAATAATTAAGAGAGTTTAACTCACATAATCTCCAAACTGCTGTCACTATTCTTAGTAGCCTGCTCCCCTTCACTGGAGTTGGATCCTCCCGACTCGGACCTCTGGCTGCGACTCCTGTGCGTCTTCTTCTTCTCTTCAGAAGGCACTTCTGTGGATGTCGCCTCTTCTGATTGCCGCTGCCACGCGGGGATGGACGGGGGGTCCGGCCGCGCTTTTAGGGCGGGGAATTGGTTCCTAGAATATGGGATATATTAGTAAAAACGATATGGGCTATATTATAAAACATGGTCTATCTTTTTTCTGAAAAGCCTTTTCCCTAGCTATGTTGGGGTCGGCTTCCAGTCTTACCTGAATACAATATTTGACATGCAGGGACTGCCTATCTGACTGATGGTATATTTGTAGCGATAATAATTATCTAATTCGACCTCTAAATTTTATGACCACCTCTAATATAGTAATTGAGAAAGAACATCTTAACATTTTAGAATTTTAGAACATTTGTTACAGTTACAGATGTTTGTTGCACATTTTAATTTTCCTCCTATCTTAATAAATCTCGCAAGTTATATTTTTCTCTGTCAACTGTGTGCATAAAATACAACAACTAATAACAAAATTTTTACAAACACGGGTAATTATGAGTTAGAAACCAATTAGGCACGAGAAACTGAACTATTTGTGTCGTTTTCGATCAACAAGTCGTGGAAACCTGAGCGACCTAATTCACACCTATCCATTGTTAAGCAAACACTTAGGTATATATCTACAAAACGAGTACATACAGGATGTTAAGAAACCCCTGTCCGATCCGTTAGTGTTGTTAGGTATCGATAACGGATACCAGGAAGGTAAAAAAAATTTTTTTTCTCATACGGCGAGAGAGTCGCAAGTGACGCCAAATAATCAAACAAAAGGCCACCAAATAATACCGACGAAAATGGTTTTGTAATTATTGTTTTAATCTCAAATTTAGGGAATTTCGGGGCAAAAGATGGTTGTTTCAGAATTCATTATTATTTTTTCAGGCATGAATTTTCCAAATTTAATATTTTATTTGGGCATGTGATTGTGGACCCTTTCGGTTCGGACAGGGTTTTCTTAACACCCTTTATATCTACAAAACTAGTATATACCAAGTTTTATTTACCTATTAAGTAGTATTCCTTTAACCGAAGCTATATCAGACTTGATGTTATCTAGTTGCGATCGCAGCGCGCTCTGGTGGGCGTTAGCTGTCATCTCGCCGCGTAATGACGTCACATTCGCGTTTAATATGTCCAAACTCTTGCGGAGCTCGTCAATGCATTCTGAGGTCGATTTGCGCTTCGGTTGCTCGACGAAGAGTAGGTGTCGCACGTAGTTCTGTGTGGGAGAATGTTTGATGAGAAAGTTGTAATATAAATATCGCTTAAATTATTGGCAATAACTAAAAAAATCTGTTTTACTGAATAGAAGTTTCTTGCCTGGAACTATACAGGGTGATTGTACATTCTCAGAACGACGACAAAACAGGGTTAAAACCACAACTTATGGCAACAAGTTATTGATATTTTGTATTAATAAATTCTTAAGCCACTTGATGAATTTTGCCTTTATGCTTGAGTTATTAAAGTTCATTTTAGATTGAATTACTACTGCTAACAAGTAATAAAAATATGAATCTATGTAGCAAACAGAACCTTGTATGTAAGCATACTGTTGTTAAACTCATACTTATTTGACATATCAATTACAAAAATAGTATAGTTAAAATTTTCAAAGAGCATGTATGAAGGGAATTAAAGAAGGGAAATAAAAGTGGATGAAGCGAAACAAGTATGTAAGGATCGTAGCAAGTGGAAAGAAGTGGTCTCTGCCTACCCCTACGGGAAACAGGCGTGATTATATGTATGTATGTATGTAAAATTTTCAAATTACCAAATGATTTTTGCATAACAATCATCAAATCTAAACTATTATGACTTTTGAACAGGTAATGTATTGTAATTACATACATATTGAAGTGCTTGATAACATTTATCTATTATCATAACACCTTCTCTTTGATAAGAATATGAATTAGGTAATAAAGTCTTTAACTGAGACCTAATAACTATGCAAATTTTAAATTATTTATTTTAGAGAAATCGTTGTTGGGTGTTGTAACAGATTATGTAAACATTAGTTGTCAATTTATTAGAAACCTCTTAGAAAAAGTTGTGTACATTTGAATTAGAATGCTAATGAATTCCGATAGGTTGTTGTAAACCTGTTTTTTATATTTGAGTTTGGATATTGGACCCAAAAAGTAACCATGTCATTTGTAGGATAAAGTAATTTTTCTAACTGGTTTTTAAGTAATTTGGTGTTATCATTTAAATAAAGTTTATTTAGTATATTTTTGTTATTTAGTAAATATCATTAAGTACGTAAAAAAAAACTGGGACCTAAGACTAGGTTAGGTAAAGTGTAAAACAAACTTCTCTGTCCATCAGAAGGCACAATAACTAAGCATTGAAAATGTTCATATTATTATGTTAATCATAAGAAAAAAGGTCAAATAAAAAATCTCACAATAATAAAAAATTAACTTACTTTATAAAACCAGTAACACCCATACATGAAGCCACCGTAAACCATGATTGGAAGCACATTATCTCTGAACCAGGACCTCCGTGATTGATGGAAGAACATCAGCTCTGATGTCAACGATGGCACGTCTATCAGTTCCGTGCACTTCTCTATGGCCTTTTGTATCTCGGGGTCCGTGAGGCCCTTGCTGCGTAGGAACCGTTCCTTGCTTTCTAATGTGCATCGTTGCACGCTTGGATTTGTCAAGAATTTTACTGCAGTTGTTACCTGTAAGGGAATTACATACAGATATTTTTGTATAAATATGCTATTTAAGTGGTTTGCTAGTTTTTCATCATGTAGGTAAATATGTATATATTAAAATTAAGTAAGTATGTATATATTAATTATTTAAAAAATAAATAGGACCTGTTTTGATTTAAGTATTTTTCATGCACTTTGAGATATAGCAACATGTGAAATTACTTAGAACACAATTAAATGTTTTTCTAGTTTTTAAGGTTTAATACCCTAGGAAAATACAAGTCCAATAAACTTCACAACATTTTGACCTAAACAGTTACTTTGAAGTCAAACAATTGATCTATTTATAATCATCACATTTAAATAATTCATACTAAGTACAGTCACAGATTTACATAGTTCTTTGTTTACACAAGACAATAAGAAAACTATTTACTAGCTAGCTCTAACAAGAACATTAAATACACATTATTCCAAATACATACTTTGTTGCCTAGATATCTTTAAACTAGAATATTCTACTAAAATTAAGCGCGCCTAAATGCGACCTATTTTCAAAGCAATTATAATTAAGTTTATCTTTGATAATTAATCTGGCACAAAGAATAAGAACCTTGAGAGATGAAATTATAATTTATGCAATCATTATTTTGCATTATAATTCTGAATGAGATTTGTTTTGAAACAAACCGTGTGTGAATTAAATTGCAATCTTAATTGATTAGGTAAGAGAAGGTAATAAAAAATAGAACATAGTGGCAGTGCGAAGGTCGACCGCACAACGATCCGCGAAGACGTGATAAATAACTTAACTACACCAACTTTATCTAACATAGAATACAAATTAATGTTAATTCTACACTTCAATTATATACAAAGAACTTACCAAATTCTCCCTAATTTCTGCTCCGACATTCGCCACTGTTTCTGTAGCCATTTTCACTCAAATTCCGCTGAGAAAGTCAAGTTACACAACTATCAATTTTCCAATAGGATTATAACTAGTTTATTCTGTGTATGCACAGTACAAAATTAAGAAAGCTATAATTAAAATCCGTAATAACGGAGACGATAAAATTAATCAATTCTTGCTTAGTGACAGTGACATTTCATTTGTTCTTTTTCTGCTTTTAAATTGTTCACAGATTACAAAACTTGAATATGTTTATCTTTACGTTCAGTAATCAGCGGCTTACAATGGCCAAAGTCTAACTTTATTATGCTGTTCCAAATTTTTGTAAGTAAATCAGGAAGAGGAATTTAATCTTATAATTGATAAGATAGCAAAGCACAAACCTAAATTTTGGTAGATATTGATTAACAGGGGCAAAGTAAACGGGCAATAAAGAAGATTTCGCAAGACATCAAAAGAATATCTTTTTAAATGTAACAGTTCACATTTTTTAACAAGGTACACTGCTTGCTTATTTCCAGAATAATATATAATTAGAAATTAAAAAAGGAACTTTAAAAACAAGGAGCCGGAAACCGTAAGAAAAAAGAACACGAATTCATATTATATTGAAAAACAATGAATTGCCTAATAATGGAAGAGGACTAAAAAATGAGGACCATGTAATACTTCCTTCAACGAAGAATAGAATTCCAATAAAGAACTGAATATGTATATATTCTGTATTGATTTAAACATAATTAAATAATTTTGATGCCTATATAAAAAATGTGATTCAAGGAACAAGTTTATAAGGACGATCATTAAATAGTGCACATATTTAAAGATTACAAAATAAATCAACCTAATGTTAGTTATTATGAAATAAAAATTACGTTTTCCGATTCAATCAGCCATATCGTCCCTTACGACCCTTACCAAAAAAGTTTACCGCACAATTTTTCAAAAAGTACCTAGCTAGGTACAATTATTTCTCATCGTCATCGATTTTAGTTTGTAAAAATATTTAGAAACAAAGCTTCTAACTTCAGAATTATTTGTTTGATTGTGTTTCATTAGCGATGAGGTATAATTATTTAATTGTGAAAATTTTCAGAAACCTTTTTTCTTGTCCCAGCAGCTGTCTTTTTCTCGTTGTATTTTAATGTTGTGACAACGACTGTTTTATTTCCGATCTGAATCGTCACTGTCAAACGACTGTCACTGTCACCAATTTAAACAATTCATTCAATTTTGTTTGTGATTTAATTTCCAAGTGTTATTAATGCTGTTGTAGTTAAATATGGGGGATTTTGCTAATGCGACTGAGGCTGCGTCTCTCGCCGTGCAATTTGATCAGACTGGACAAACGGATAAAGCTGTAGAATGCTACAGAACAGCTGCGAGATTGTTGGACAGGGTTCGCGATCATTTTCCCCCTGAAAAACAAGAAGAGCTAAGAAGTAAAGTCACGGAATACCTTGAAAGAGCGACATTATTAAAGGAACAACAAGGTACGATACAAAACTTTTTATTTAAAAAATCAAATACAAAGATTTTACTTACAGAAAGTAGGACTGTATGACTAACTGTATTTTTTTCTATGCTTGTTTGGCTATGAGTCATAACTCATACAGCCAGCATGCACCGTATACAGTAATCAATGAGCACTCAGATTCATTTATTCTCTATGATATCATTGTCTTAATGGCCCTGTTGATAAATTCTGAACTGTAACAATATTTCTTTGTTTTTTTTTTAATTGAGTAAACTAAATAGTTCTTTCATGCATAACGGTTGGATTGTTTTTTGGTGTTTCATTGTATCTATCTTAATGTATGCACCTACATTATCTTATAAACATTAAAGAAATATTAAGTTCATTTACAAATGTTTGCAAGCAATACAAAATTTAATCTTAAAAAAATAAATGTTAATGTTTTTTTAATGACACAAGTAAAGTCTATATTATTTTATTATTAGGAAAATGAACATTAGAAAACATACTTGTGATGATAAATTGTACTGCTAATGCTTGCTTATATTTAACAAATAACGTAAAATATGTTATTATTTACAGAAAGAGCACAACAAGCGGAGAGTGAGCGTGGGATGCAACAATGCTACTTCCTTATGCAACAAGCTTTAGATGCAGATGAAGCTAACCAAAAAGACTCGGCACTGCAGCTGTACACACAGGCTGTTGAGCTGGCTGTTAGCATTGTAAGTTAACTTTGTAGAAAGAAAAGTTTCTAATAATGTTGTGGCAAATTATAATATCGAATTTTGAGTATTTTTTTATGGTTTTGTATGCTTTAAGTAATAAATACAAGGCATTTAGGCATGCTATATTAAATAAGCCAAGGTGCTGACTTAGATTGACAATAAATTTTTATTTAGCCTTTTAAATTTTTATATTAGCAGCTATACAGTATTATTATATATATTATTATTATTGTGATTGCCAATAATTACATGGTAAAATTTTTCATGCCAAAATTTGTCTAACTCATGAGGAGTTCTCATGAGAAATTAACCTTATTTTTTGAAATTACATGATGCTTCATTATATACCAGTTTAAGTATTTCTATTTGACCATGTGACTGATTTGGAATTAAAATGGAAAATTATAAATAAATAGTTTGTTTAGATTCTTTATGAAATCTAGAGTCCATTTCAAAATTTATTACTCTTATCATATTTCAGAGAGCAAGTGATCCGGACATAAAATCGAAGATCAAAGGTTTAGCAGAACAGGCTTTAGACCGGGCGGAGGAACTCAAAGGTATTAAGAGAATTGGATCTCTCTCTATTAGTGAGCAGAAGAGGCCAGGTAAATTCAATGCTATTTTGGACTTTATTGCCATCCAAATAAGAGCCATTTTCCTGTACTAAAAGGGTGGTGGATTTGCAGGTTGTCTTTTCCTAACTTACTAACCCCTAAAATTCACGTAATGCTTTTTTGGACTTTATTGACATACTAACAAGAATCATTTTCCAAGAATTAAATGTTACCGGATTTACAGGACATCTTATCTTAAATTACTAACCTCTACTTACTTGCTTTATTTGTATGTTAGATTAGTATGTATTGTAGTACTAAAGTGATTGGGAGTAATAATTTGTATTTTGGTTATTTATTAGCTGTAAAGGTGCTCCCTCACCGGGAGCATTCACGTGTATCGTAACATTATAGATTCGACTTTGAGCATTACATTACAATACCTCCCTGACTAACGAGCATTTGCGTGTAATGTAACATATTTATTCGACTTTGAGCATTTCATAGCAAGATGTCAGACAAAGTGGTTGTTGTGCTGAGTGGGTTGATGTTACAAGTTGCATCAAGATATTACACATTGTATCATTACAAGGTGCGCATTGTAATGCTTGGTTCTCCTCCTTCACTGATGTAATGCTCAAATCTGTAACGTTACATTACACGCGAATGCTCCCGGTGAGGGAGCACCTTAAAATAATAATAAATGGTAATTAAACGGTTTAAAGTCTGCTAAAATAAGAAACTTAATTAGAAATAGCTTCAAACCAATTACATAGCTTTAATATTTAATAAATGTGAATTTCAAACAACTCCCAAACTGTTTCATTAATTCTAGCCGTGTCGCCAATCAGACCCGTCCTACAAAGAGACCAAAGCATCCACTTAAAAGTGAGTGGCAAACAAGCAACATACTCTGAGGAAGAAAAAGAGGTTCTACGTACAACGTCCAACATCAACAACAACTGTTTCCTACCGTTCATGGATGTGGACTTATCTGAGAGATTCCAGTATGCTATACCATTTGAAGATAGGGCCAGTGCGTTGAAACTGTCCTCGAAACAAGAGAAGGAGTTTGATTGCTGGGTGCGACCGCATGAGATCTGTACGGACCCTAAGATGGTTGTTGGAGATCATGTTGACTGTTTTAGTATTAAGCAGACTGTGAGTATACTTTGAATTCCATACCTATGAATAGAAATGAAGAAATAATTTAGCATGCAAAAAAAAAAGAAATTCCTTGGTTTATGTTTATGTATTTAGGAAAAAAGGGAAATTATCTAAGAACAATCAGTGGTAAAGTAATGTCAGCTTGTTACAAAAAAAAATAAAAAACTATATTCTGTGGTATTTGTAAACAGTTCACAAAACAATATCGTCTTTTTGGGATCATAAAAAGCTCAGTACTATTTACTAAAAGGTATTGCAGTGCCTTAACAATAGTAAAACCTTTGCAAGTTCATGATGAACAATTTATTGTAGTTAAAACACACATCTGTATGCAAAGTTTTTCTGAATAAAATTGATTGTGATGACCACCCATTGTAAGCTCTATAGACATCGTTATTGTGTCTCTCACTTTCTTTAGAAATAATATCTATAAATCTTTTAGATATCGCCCGTGAAGGTAGAGCCAATCTTTCATCCCTATAAAATAATTTTCTACAAGCAATTTAATTAATAATTCTCCAAATATCCTAGATAGTATCAGACTGTTCCTTCGTGGCATCATTAGCAGTCAGCGCGCTATACGAGAAGCGATTTAACAAGAAGATTATAACCTCCATAATATATCCCAAGAATAAGAGCAAGTCGCCCGTCTACAACCCCTTCGGCAAGTACATGGTGAAGCTGCATCTGAATGGCGTTAGGCGGAAGGTTGGTACTAACACATCATCATATAATATATAACAAGAATAAGAGCAAGTCGCCCGTCTACAACCCCTTCGGCAAGTTGGTACTAATAATTATGTTTAAATAAACTATAAAGAAGTAGAAAATCATGATACCCGCCATGAAATTTTGTTAGGATAGATAGGTTCTGTTATGATTCTACATCTATTTTTACACATATCATTTTCTGACAAACGTAAAACTAGGCTTTTCATTTAAAGGCATTGCTTAGAAATACGCCATTTGAAATCAATCATAAAACGGTCAGAAAAGCCTAAAATAATTAAAAAAATACGTGATTTTTTTATTATGTATATTATGATTTATATGTTGATTAAGATTTACGTGCAGTGGGACAGAAAAGGCAAAGAAAAAAAAAATTGATTAGCCCTTCAGGAGACTTTAAACACTTCTAGACTACGGGCCCATTAACAAAATGGATGGGTCATATGAACTACCAGGTGACGTGTATAGGACGATAGAAGAGCATAAAATAATAAGATTCAGCACTATGCCGTCACTTTTGAGCAGTTCAACTGAGTGCTGGTGAGTGGTCTAAAGTCCAGCTACCTATTGTATCTCCAAGATGTTCTTGAATCCTAGCTTATTTAACCTACAGCTATAGTAATATAATATACACCCATTTATTTTCTAGATAATAATAGACGACCGGCTCCCGTACAGCCGGTACGGGCGTCTGCTGTGCTCCTACTCCAGCAACAAGAACGAGTTCTGGGTGTCGCTACTCGAGAAGGCGTATATGAAGGTTATGGGCGGCTATGATTTTCCTGGCTCGAATAGTGTGAGTATTATATATTATTATATTAAGAGAATTTTTATTTGAAAAACATTGTCTTTGTTCTGTATGTGTGTTAAATCTTATTCAAATTCTTTTATTATTTTCTAAGATTGTTGGTGTCAGTTGTTTAACACCTTAAAAAACAACCAGGATTCTAAAGTGATGTATCTAATTCTTATTTAGCAAGTAGCATAATAATATATTGGCGTAACAAGGGTTTTAGTGCATTGACCAATTTTTGATGTCAAATAATTAATATAAATTATTTGAATAACTCATTTTAAGTCTAAATTTTGTGAACCGACTCTATACCAGATGTACTCTTCACAATTTTTGGATAGACATACTCTTTTTGATCGATTTGTGTAATGTATCATATTCAAACAAAAAATAATAATTTTGTACTGGCCTGTTGGTCTAGTGGTTAGTGACCCTGCTTGCTATACCAGAGATTGTGGGTTCGATTCCCACACAGGACAAATCTTGGTGATATATCTAATCTCAAATATCCAATATCTGTAGAACATAGATCTCCACGCACTTACCGGCTGGATACCGGAACGACAATCGATCCGCAACGGCGAGCCGGACTTCAACGCGGACGCCCTATACGAGAAGATTCGGACGCGGCTCGAGAAAGGCGACGTGTTGGTTACCGTGGCAACCGGGCCGCTATCGGACGCGGACGCCGAACGGACCGGATTGGTTGCGACTCATGCCTATGCTGTGCTCGATGTTAGATTGGCTAATGTAAGTTATTTCTATCGTCAACATTTTTTAAAGAACTTTCTAAACGTTTGGTAGACTCTACTAGTGATCAGAGGGCTGGTTTGTTCCTTGCACAGAGAATCGGCCATTCAACGTGGCAATGCTGCCAATTTTAGTATATATTTTTTTAATTTAATTTATGTCGTTTCTCTGGAAAGGATTCTATTATGGGCTTTACCAATTAATCGTGATTATATTTTAAGGTAGTATGACTTTGGATCGCCCTACAGAAATGGGCGTGGTTAAAAGCGACTTTGTAATAATTACAAGTATGCACGCATTCACGCACACACATGCATGCCTCAGGCAACTTTATTTTTGATTAATTTTCTTATGTATCAGTTAAACTTAGCTCAACTTCAGAATGATTTGGTCTTTAAAGAGTGTAATTACTATATATGTAGCCAAAACATCCATCATGCTCAACTGTAATTGTTTGACCAAAAGATTGACATTTAATCACAGCGCACACATTTTTGGGGGTTTTATAACTAACTAATCCAGATCAGCCTTCCAAGAACAAGGGGTCAGTGTTCTGAAATCTTTATATTTTTTGTTAGGTAGTGAAGATTCTTAAGTTCAAAAACTGGTCAAGGCTAATTAGATGACCAAAAGACGCGTTTAGTATAATTTTGACGAGTTTTTACCTTATCCAGATCATCCTTTCAAAGACCAGAGGTATTTTTGTTCTCAAAACTCTATGTTTCGTTAGGGTGTGAAGCTACTTAAGCTCAAAAACCCGTGGTCTCACCTCCGTTGGCGCGGCAACTACTCGGAGCTGGACCTCGCGCACTGGACGCCCTCCCTCCGCGCGCTCCTGCACTACGACCCCGATAGCGCCGCGCAGTACGATAACGGCGTCTTCTGGATAGACTACGCCAGTATACTCAACTTCTTCGATGTCTTCTACCTTAATTGGAACCCTGAGATGTTTCAGTTCACGTATTGCATACACCAGTAAGTATTTTTTTGACAAGTTTAAGGTATGAGGGCTACCGTTACTTGCGCTCACTAGTTGGCGCCACTGGCGCGTCTGCTGTCAAAGCTTACAAAAAATCTATGTATATGTGCGACCAGCTCCTCTGTCTGGTAAATAGGTAACGGTATCCCTCATTACCCGAGAGATTTTAATATTAAAACGTAAAAAAATTGCTAATTGTTGATCATCTCTCTGTAATTTAAACGTGTGCAAAAAACTAGTGCTTTCGCGAGCCGATGGCCAGCATGCTGCGAACGCACTAGGGTCAATTACGCCGTCTGACAGACGTGTGCGTGCGGCTCGTGGCATGCTCGAATTTCACAATGTTTTTGATGGTTCCTCGTAAGACTGTCTTGTTTTCACCTTATACATGAGCCCTCTAGTTCAAGTTCACTATAAAAACCATTCTTGTAGAAAGTGGGACGCCGGCACTGGCCCAGCTAAGGACGCGTACAACATCGGCGAGAACCCGCAGTTCTCGCTGCACGTGCAGGGCCGCGGTGCAGTCTGGCTGCTACTGACGCGACATATAACGCAGATCGACGACTTTAGAGACAATAAGGAGTATATTACGCTGCTCGTTTATAAGAATGGGAGGAGAGTTTATTATCCTTGTGAGTATGTTTTCAATATTTGAAGCCTTTTATTTGTATTGAGGGTTTTACTTGTAACTTTCTTAGTCTTAAATTTTACGATAGAATTTACAAAAGTTTTTGTGTCGTGCAGTTGCAAGGTCTATTTCAGCATTAATTATTTTCTTATAAAAAAGAAACACTCGGTTAGGGGTCCAATTTGTATGTTACTTAGCTTTTTTTTTTATGTGCAAGGGAAACTTTATGTGAAAAAAGCAAATAAGATTGTAAGCAAAAAAAAAAAATGTCATGTGTCCATTTTCTTAATTCATGATATACTGTTGTGATAGTGTCACAAATCAATGTTGTTAATTTATAAAAAGACACACGTAATAAAAAGTAGTTTATCAGTAAAAAAAAAAGCTAAGGTATAATCCTGCAAAATTTCTATATGACTCTTATTTTTCAGACGATCCTGAACCTTATAAAGACGGAATAAGGATCAACAGTCCGCACTACCTCTGCGAGCTAATCATTGGTGAAGGCAGTGCAGATAGATACACTTTAGTAGTGTCACAGTACGAGAAGAGCAAGACTATATTCTATACGTTAAGGGCGTATGCCACGTGCCCCTTCTCGCTGAGCAAACTTGAACCTTATCCGCATAAGAAGACGGTATGTATTTGTACTTTGTATATTCTATTTTGCGGCAATTTCAAGTGTATTCTTAGTTCTTAGTTTCAATAATCTATCGAACTACTAACTAGCGGTTGAAGAGAATACAAAGGCTTTGTGTTATTCGACCTTACAGAAATCATTTGACTTGTGTTTTTATTTTTTTTAAGCAAAGTATGTTTCTGTTTATTTATAAGCCACTCCAAAATGCCTGATCAGAAATGCTCTTCTTTTTAGATTTCTGCAAAACATTGTGAAAAAGTTTTTATGTTACTGTATTTACTTTACAAGGTAACTACTTAAACTGTTAATTAATTCTACATTCTTTGTTTCAGCTAAACGGCGAATGGTCAGGCCGCACCGCTGGCGGTTGCGAGAACCATCGCGCGACCTACCCCAACAACCCCAAGTTCATAATAACGGTCCCCGACACGAGGACCCCTTGCAACATAGTGGTGGAACTGAAGGGCCCCAAGCAGTACCAGATAGGTGTGGACGCGAGAGTCGAAGCGCTCGATGACCCTAGTGTCACTGCGCCTTTCTTGAAGGAGACCTCCGGAGCTTATAGGTAAGTGACATAGCTTAGGAACTCAAGGCCCAAAGAAGTACCAAGGCTCGAAGCAGTTTTAGAGCCCCAATATAAAGGTATACTGAGGCCCCAAGCAGTACGTGGGCCCAGGCAGTAGTAGGGCTTCAAGCTATACTAGGGCCCAACCACTAGAGTCACAAGCAGTACAAGGGCCGAAGCAGTAATAGGACCGCAAGCAGTATTAAAACCTCGTGCAGAACTAGAGCTCCTAAGCAATACTAGGGCCCCAAGCAATACTAGTGCTCCAAGGAATACTAAGGCCCTAAGCAGCCTAGGGGTATTAAATAGTATCAGTAAAAAACTATTATACTAAACTCAAATAGTGGCTGGTTACTTTCTCAACCTTTACGACTTCCTTATTGACCTTTAATGCCATTTTAGTTGCCAGCGTATATACAAAAAAAAACTTTCACATCTATCTATAACTAAAACTGCCACTCCCCAACAGATCGGGCTTCGTAGTCCTGGAGCTCCGCAACCTACCCGCGGGTAGGTACATTCTGACCCCCTCCACGTTCTACCCGGCGCAGGAGGGGCCCTTCTTCCTAGAGCTGCGCTCCACGTGCCCCCTGACGTGCGAGGCGCGGAACTAGCGCGCGGTGGGGCGGATGAGGCAGGATGAGTCTAGGTGCTAGGGAGGTACCTGGTCAATGTTGACTGACGTTGAAAAGAAGGCAGATGAGTTGAGGATATTCGACGTGTTTTAGAGGAAAAAAAGTGAGCGTGTATTGACTAATGACCAAAATAAAATGGCACAAAAGTCCTTTGATATCTGTAAGATGTGTCCAATGTTAATGCAGTGTCACGAGGAAAATGAATACGGTTTTACGAAAAACAACATTATATGCCACAAAACATGATTGTCGCGAAACATCTTGGAGTCTTAATTTTCAATTAAAATTTCTGAAAGACATTAGGAATCTTCCTCATCATAAGAGAAAAATAAACATTACATATTCACAATTACATATCTCCGTTTGTAAAGTCTACTTCTTAGTAATTTACCACAGAAATGTGGGCAATAAAAACATTCGTCAACCATCTGATCACCGATCTCTGTTATAAATACTGTAAATAATCTAAACTGAAACATGAAATTGTAACAAAAAAGAATTTATATTGTATTCAAGAAATTTCCTTATATTTTATATTTTCACAAAATAAAATAATAGATATGCTTTGGCTTGTACGGCTTACGGATTTTTGTACTATATTTCTGTTTATAGTACGAGGACTAATTATGATATGCTCTGTAGTTAAATACGTATGAGTTTGTAGTGTTAACTATATTGAAAATCAGCATTTACACTATTTTATTACGGTTACTGTACCATAATTACAATAAAATATGAAGTTTAATTAATTACAGTTTAGTTATTTTGTTTAGTATAAAAGTTTCACGCTTTGACCTTTCGATTTAAATCTAATTAGCCGAAACCAACCCACTAATAACCCTCTAACTTTAATATTTACATAAAGTAGCGTGTTGGACCTCCATTTCGTTGATTTGAGGTCCAGAGGCCCAATCCGTATTAAATACTGGCAATGTTTCTAAAAGACTTCTAGAGCTGGAAATGTTCTTGGATAGTGTTCACTTTCCATCAGGGCCTAGATTCAGCTTTTTAAAATGTATGTCAATAGTCGGTCAGTGAACTTGTTATTATGTCTAATTTACGTATACAGATAAGCGTACCATAAAATATCATTGAACTCTCGAAGAGAATGATCGTAATGAAAGCAGAATGCCAAGTGACGTAAAAATGACCGAATGAAGCAGGTCAATTGAATTAATTCTTAAATAGCTGAAACGATGCGCAGGTGAACTATTGGCTCATTTTGTTGGATAAAATAAAGCACAAGACACCAACAATCCCGAGCCGACAAATGTCGTCGACTTTTTGTGTGCTTCAAAGAAACTCGTTATCGAGTTATTTATTGTAAAGCCATTATTAAAAATATGTAAGTAAGTGTGTGAATGTAATGTAATGAAATGTATATAAAAGTATGTAAATACGTATAACATAGGAAGTTACGTCCATTTTTATTTACATGTATTTATGATTTTAGTTTAGTTTCATTATTTTGGCTTATTAGGCTTTTGCCTTTAATTATTTTGACAATAAATTGTAGTGATCTATTAGATCTGTGCCTTTAACTTTATATGGTAATGAATAAGAGAGTAATAATTGGTGCAATTTTTTTTTATAAAAAAACGCATTTAATTAAAGTTATCATAAAGAGGTCACAGCTTTTCTTTCTGTAGATCTTTTATTAGTAATCCTTATAACTTAGAATTTTATTCTTTAGGTACATTCATACAAAAATACATTACATATTTTTACATACACTATAAACCTTTTTAAACAACTACCTCTTTAAACTCTACATAATTAACATATCCACACGAACACCTATTTACATTTTCATTACTTAACAAAAAGAGCTGTTCGCTAAACGGAAAAACAGTAAACTACTTCACTAAACTATGTGACACACATCCGACTCGCCCCTGTCTACGTTGGCCCAACATTATTGGACCAATAGCCAACATCATGCTTAAAATATTGGTCACACGTTATTCGGCCAACATGTTATAGTTTGAGAAAGTAGTGAAAAAAGCGGTAATTCTCTTGTTGGTGGAATAACTAAACTTAAAACATTGCTTGCTTTCACATAAATACATGTGATAATGAGGATAATAGGTACTTTTCAAATAACCTAAAAACTGTGTTTGCATGTTCCATGTGTCATCCTTCATTAGAAAAAGTTTTTTTTTTTTTTTTGTTAGTCCTGTACAAGTCAAAAAGATAAAATAAGTTTAGATTGTATTTAACAGAATCAGGGCTAGTCTATACCTTGGACGAAACCCATTAGATCCAATATGTGGCCAACCCAACTTTTTGTACCAACCAATTCTAAATTCATTTAAAACGTGTCGCAACGGTTTGCAAAGCGACAAACAAGTGAATCTCTTATGTCGCGGCCTGCACGTACCGCTAATTGCGTTTATGCAAATCTATGCAGTTTTGTGTTGCTCTAATAGGGATGCTTACACGCTCTTTGCTAAATGCATCCAGATTGAGTTCACTGGAATTGATTACTCTATTCCTGCAGTATTGTGCATAATTTGGTTTGGTATTTAGCGTATGGTATACAGGGTGTTACGAAACCCCTGTCCGATCCGTTAAGGGGTTGTAAGGTTCGATATCTTATTACAAAAAAGTAGGAAAAAATTAAAAATAAATTATAACCTAAAAAAAATTTTTTTCTCCAAATTGCCAGTGACAGTGACGGCATCGTCTCAGGTTCTGCCAAATGATCAAACAAAAGGCTACCATTAATACCGACGAAATCGGTGGTGTAGTTATGATTTATCTTCAAATTTAGGGATTTTGGAGGCTATTTCAAAGTTCATTATTATCATGAATTTTCCAAATTTGATATTTTATTTGGGCATGTGATTGTGAACCCTATATCACCCTTTCGGGTTGGACAGAGGTTTTGTAACACTCTGCATAGCGGGAGTCGATACATAAAAAAAAATGATTTTGTAGTATTGTAAATGATATGGGATCAATGTAAAAAAATATTTTTTTTAATGAGTTTCAAAAAGGTTTATTTTTCTTTAGGTGTTTAGCTTTTTGGCCTAGATTAAAAATCCCCTTTGTTGTATAGACTTGTCTAAATTATAGTATACCATTTTTTATTTTTTAAGAAATGAATAGTTAAGTATTGCTTTGGTTTGTTGTGTTAGATAATGTCTCGGCTAATTATGTACCTACCTCTTTATTTATCTGTATTTAGTAACTGATAATGTTAACTAATTAAAATGTATGATGAATCGTCCAATCAAAATCTATTTCTTAGTCTAACAGCATAATATATTTACACTAGTACTAATATAGTTTGATTAAATGAAATTATGATGTAGGGTTGTTTTTATATTGTAAGGAATAATACTTATTTCTGTATTTTTGTTTGTATAATTAATTTGACTATTTTTTGTGTTCAAAACGTTACCCTTTATTTTTTATGCCTAAAGTATTGCCAATTCTCATTACTTACTAACAATGTATTAAAAATTACAAAATTTGTTTTCAGACTATTTTTGTGTTTGTATAAAAAGTGATCTAATATTCACAAAACGTAACAAATAAATCTGTATTTTTTTTAAATGTCCACAACGTACTTGTTCAACAGTTTGTGGCATTTTGTCTCCTGACCAAGGCTTGTCTGCTTCCCCGCTACCGCTCATAAGTTGCGCACTTCGCACGCAGTCACACATGCTCTGCTGTGATAATAATATAGTAGTCTAAGGTGAAATCACAGTGTTTCATAATGTTAAATAATGTATTTCTTTTATAATGTTAATGAATTAAATATTTTGATATTATTCGCTGTTTCTCTTACCATTTCTTGTGGATGGTTTCCCAAAAAGAAAATATGCCATTGAAACGCTGAAAATACGCCAATTAAAACTACCTTAAAACATTTTTCATATAAGCAACACAGGAATGACAATAACTAATTACTTAAGATGCTAGTACATGTCAATAAAGTATATATTAAATTAAAGTATATAAAAAGACAGTAGATTAAAGTATACAATAAAGTTTAAAACGCTCATCATTTGAGTTGGTTACGACCAATACAACACAGTACCGGTTGAAACAGATTATTAATTCATGATTAAGTCCCTATAGTGTTTTCACCTATTCCTACAGAATACATTAAAACTAAATAAGGAGACAGGATAACACATCAGTAAAGGTACTGCTTAACATAACGACCAAAAACAAAAGCCAACATAAACATATAACTCAAAAATAATAACCGAAATATTGGCAAACGAAAAAAACAATACCAATTCCCAAGATTTCCTATAAAGTCACTCAAAATGATGTGAGGTGAAGTCATTAATGTGCTGTGATAGAATCGAACTGGGACAAAACGTAATATAAATGGTAAATCAAATACTCGTTAGTTGTTATATTGTTCGATTATTGACTCTATTTGTGTGAGGATACAGCTCATTTTGCGGTGTGGTTGTCTTCGCTTTGTGTTTGTGGTGCTTGGTATAAGCGGTCGCGAGTTTTGTATGTTCTAGAAGGATTCCTTATGCGATATATTATACAATTTTCTCTTAGATTTTAGAAATATTTTAAATAACTACTCTCTAAGTGTTTGCATTGCAACGCACTATGTATTCTATATATAAAACTTCTAAATAGAAGTAACTTCTACTCCTTAATAGGAGTCATACCAGAACGCTTTTGCTACGCTAAACTACTTACATTGAATCCTAGCTGGTGTTATCTAGGTGCTCTGGTGCTTATCTAAATAGATACAAAAGTCAACAAAGAAAATCAAAGATTATGTAGTTATAAGTACTCTTTTTTTCATATTTTTATTATTCTCCACCCGCTTCCGCTTATGCCAAACACCAACCCCGCCGTAAATGTTTTATAAGGGTACGCTTCAAAATTTAATTTAGCTGCGTGTGTGCGATTTCTCATTGTTTTTGTAGGTCCAAAGTCTGGTGCGTGTCAAGGCTGTGCTCAGATCATAGAAAAGGGACGAACTATTATAAGGTCATGTTATCGCTAAAAGTTTGTGTTTGTAACTAACGGGTGAATAGATTTGAATGGATTTGCTGATAACCAGGCGCCTGATTCCGCTATTTTTAAGGTAAGTGGGTGGCAGGTTAATAGACCTTCCAGTGTACTTGTTATTGTGAATCATTTTCGTATTTAAATTAGCCTACAATGAGTGGCAAGGATGACAAATGTACACCACATTATTTTGTCATTGAACTAAAATCATCTGAATACGAAAATTGGGTACACACTGGAACGTTCATTAACCTGCCAGTCCTGCCACCCACTGACCTAATAAAAACTTTTTAACAAAAAAATTAAACCGCCGAAAACACTGAAAAGCAAAAAATAAGAAACCTTTTTTTATTTAATCTTAATAACTAAGTTCTTAAACGAATGTGAGTATACCTAAGTAATTTCGAGTCGGCGCCAAACAGGCAAATTAATTAATTACGATAATAATATATAGGTACTTTTCTTTTTTTAGAAATTTTAATGTTTAACGCTGGAGATTTCATTGCATTGTTAAGTTGATTCAAACTCAAACTCAAAACTTTTATTTGCTTTCCACAATGGAATTAGTAGGTGGTAAGTAAAGAATATAATTATAGTATATAGCGTTTTTGATTTGGTTGTTTCTTTATTTTTAAGGTAATTTTGTGATATTTGTTAATTGATAGTTTGGCGCCGCCTCAAAATTATTTAGGTATACTCACATTCGTTTAAGAACTTAGTTATTAAGATTAAATAAAAAAAGGTTTCTTATTTTTTGCTTTTCAGTGTTTTCGGCGGTTTAATTTTTTTGTTAAAAAGTTTTTATTTTATATTTTTTTGTGGCTATTATATACTTATTGCTACATGCTGAATTATTTTTAAAATAGCTAACTACCTTATTTTAGTATTCAAATCTGTGAGTGAACAATAAATCACCCCTATTTTCCCACCCTTCGGGTTACATTGTATGGGACCAGCTTCTAGGTATTCCCTCTAATAAAAAAAGAATTATCAAAATCGGACTATTCTGTAATACCTAAGTTACGCGTGGTCATATATTACAATCAGTTAGTGAAAAATCAATATATCCCTGTTTTTCTACCATTAGGATTGGAATATTTTTTCCAAATTTATATGGGACCAACTTTGGAGTATACCCTTTCCAATAAAAAAAGAATTATCAAAATCGGACTACTCTGTAAAAAGTTACGCGTGGTAATACATTACGATCAGTGCGAAAACAATCAATTAACCCCTGTTTTCCCACCCTTAGGGTGGGAATTCTTTTTCCAAATTTATATGGGACCAACTTTGGAGTATACCCTTTCCAATAAAAAAAGAATTATCAAAATCGGACTACTCTGTAAAAAGTTATGCGTGATCATACATAAAAAAAAAAAATATACGCGTCGAATTGAGAACCTCCTCTGTTTTCGTCGGTTAAAAATAGCGGAATAGGACCTAATTCGAGGAAGTTATTTATATAACTAACTAGCTAGACTGTAATAGTTATTAGTTTGTGGTTTTTGTATGTGATATTATAAATTGGTAGTATGACTAAAACTTTAACTGTAGGAATGTGTGTAGATATCTAAAGAATTTACTAGTATGGACTTCGTAATCCAGGGAATTCGAAGGTTGTCTGTGAAGTTAATTCTTCAACTCGGCACTATGTCTGAATTCTGAATTAACTGACAAAATCCTAGTGCTTACTTGGTAACATCTGAAAGGGACCATTAGAACAGAAAACTATGAAAAAAAGTCTCTAGCTATGTTAGTAATTCCTATTATTAGACAAAATTAACGCGTGAATTGAAACTAGGAATTTCATTCGATAAACCTATTTATTTTTTATTTATTTATTTCGGGAAAACAAACAGAACCTATGGTGGTAAATATGCAAATCGTGGGAACCTTCGCTAATAATACCTTAATATGCAAATCATAGGTAGGTAGATACATAATAGATAATACTTTTATTTAGCATTAACATCTAACAACAAAAACACTTGAAACCAACTGAAAAAATAATAATAAAACAACACAACACGACCCAGAACAGAGCAAATAGGCCCCGTCATCCGACAAAAACGGAACAACTGTCAATTCCGTTCATAATATCGTAACGTGGGTATCACGTTTGACAAGTAATACATACTAAACACTAGATAACAATATTATCCTTGTTACATGAATATTGGATGAGAGTATTAACATCCTAATAGTCTGTCATCCACTGAAACTAGCTGAATTTTAAAGCGGGAAATGTCATGTTGGGCGCTGTACCCATCAATCTGTTGGCTTGCGATGTTCAGACAGGGAATGGGTATTGAATAATATCTATCTTTGAGAAATACTCTACGTAGGTATGTACGGTTTGAAAGAAAATTACTTAAAAAAAAACTCTCGTAGAATTAGACACCTTTCTTGGCGTAGGGTTTATTGTGGAATTTAGATAATATTAAATCTGATACATATCTAATTAAGAATCATAAACAGATAATAATTAAATCAAAATAGTTAAATCATTTAGCTAAGATAAAAGGACTAATAACTAAATGTAAAAAGGGCTTTACTTTATACCAATCTGCATTTTTGCTCAACTTTTTTCAAAGACACTATTATAAATATTTAAGGGGTGAAAATAGTTGATTTCTTTAGGAATTGTCATAGGTTAGATTAGGTTAACAAAACTTTTACGAATGTGGAATCACAACAACGCAGCTTCTATTAATCTTACCTGTACTACCAAGTATAATTAGCATTACTTAAATAGAATATGCAACAATACCTGGTCTCAAGTTTTGATATGAATTACATTTGGTTAGCCATTTGTGCATCCGTGAGAGATCCGCTGCATGCACAATCACTGATCAAATATTAAATAGCGCAAGTTTGAGATATGAGGTGAAACCACTCACAATACTAACCTAACAGAGTTTAATTCAATAAGTACCTTAGATAATAGAGAATGGTCATATGTAACTTAGACAGGGAATTGGTTGAGACGCTGGTAACTATCTGTAATCTTTAAGTGTAATAGAGCAACAGACGGTTTAAATGATAGAGACCATTTAAACCGTGCGTGATTTGGACGTGTTTATCTAAAAAAACCCTGGAGAAAAATAAAGAAAATGCAATACTAACATAACACGTGATGGTAATCACGCCTGTATCCCCGAAGGGGTAGGCAGAGGTGTATCAAAGTACACCCACAGTTCGCCGGTATGTTTAGGACCCATGTAATAGGGGCGAGCCTATTGCTACTAACCGGGCACAAATCCAAACTCCAACCTGCTACTGAGAACTTCATAGAAAAACCCTTGGACGACTTGGGAATCGAACCTAAGAACTCTAGCAGTCGCGCTTAGCACCACTATGCCTAGATAATTCAATACTGTAAATTTAATTCAAAAGTTTGCTGCCTATTTTGCTGTTATTTCAACGATTACCAGCCTCTATAGCCAGCCATCTTGGCAAGTATTCTACAAATTTACAAGTTCTCACACTTCGCGGTCACATTACGTTCAGCGGTGAAGTTGTAAAATTAGCGGTACCAGCGCTGGCGTCGTGTTGTTCCTGTATCCACCACCATTTTGCCACTACATTGTTCGTTTGTTCTTGTATTACACTGAATTAAATTGCTCTTTACATTATGTAGATTATTTTGGTACCTATGTGTGTTCAGACACTCGGGGCACAGACACTAGCTTTGCGTAAAAGCGTTGTGTTCGCTTTGGAGTCCTTGAAAAGGTTTAATGTGGAGGTTATACGGATTTTCTAGTTCATTACATGATAAAAGTAGTTTTCATGAAAAGAGAACTATAAGAAATAACCTAATAAAATAATTTATATAGTGAACTAGGGAGTGACGTGAATTAGGGAGCTCTTTGTTTACCCTAAGTGTTTTGAATCGGTAAATATTGCTTAAGCTCCGCCTTGTATCAACTCAAATACATATCATCTTAAATTAATGGGAACCTAATAACCTATAAGGTTAAATTGAAGCCTAAACATCTATTGTTTTAACGTGACTGTGCTGGGTACTCCAATTAACCTTACCGATCTAAAACAGCTTTATAAGCGGTACTTAAACTAGAACATAGGTTCCCGAAACAGCGGATTATTGAAATCCCTTGTAACGAACAGATTTGTAAGACCAAACTAATGAATACAAGAATTCATTGTTATTAGGCTTAGTCTTAAAACTAATACGTTAATACCTCTGTAGTTAAACATTAAATACCAATTTCTAGTTAGTCTCTAGAGACTGGATTTTAAAGATTAATATTGAATATACTTTGAGATATTACTTAGTATTAATTTCTGAAAAATAATTGTGACGCTTATTTTAGTCGAATTCGTTACCCCCTTCAAAGAGCATGTTTTTAGCTTTATTTTCTCTGGTTTCTTTGGACCAAAGTTATACTAATAACCACGAAAATATTGAACTTGTATTAAAATTTAATTGTCGAATGCCAGTAAGTAAGCAGATACATACATATCATCACGCCTGTATCCCCGAAGGGTTAAGCAGAGGTGTACCAATGTACACCCACAGTTCGCCGATATGTTTAGGTCCCATGTAATAGGGGACGAGCCTATTTCCACTAACCGGGACTAACCGGGGTAAGCAGGTACAACCTACTCCATAATATCCACATGCATTAACTTAAAACTATTTCTCATTGATCACCCAACTTTTTCTTGCTTCTAGGTTTCAACGGGACACATGTTACGTACTTAGCAGCATTAGTCAATTCGTGTATATTTGATAGTGTTGTAATACCACCGAACAATACCATAAACCGAACAGCATGTATGAAGGGAATAATGAAAGTGGACAAAGCGAAACAACTGTGTAAGGATCGTAGCACGTAGAAAGAAGTTGTCTCTGCCTACCCTTACAAGGGAAAGAGGCGTGACTATATGTATGTATGTATACAGGGTGTTACAAAACTCCTGTCCGATCCGTTAAGGGGTTGTTAGGTATCGATGTCTGATTACATTAATGTAAAAAATAAATGAAAAATATATATATATAAACTACAATTTTTTTTTCTCTAAATAGATAGTGAGAGTGATGACATCGTCACAGGTTGTGCAAAATGATCATACAAAAGGCCACTATTAGCACCGACGAAAACGGTGGTGTAGTTTTTGATTTATCTTCAAATTTAGGGAATTTGGCGGCTACTTCAAAGTTCAATATTATTTAAATATTCCAAATTTAACATTTTATTTGGACATGTGATTGTGAACCCTCTATCACCCTTTCGGGTCGGACAGGGGTTTCTTAGCACCCTGTATACGAACTCTTCTCAACTTGCAATAATTTACATCAATCAAGTAACTCAACCCAGTAATGAGCGTCAAGGATTCAATTTGTAAGCGTTTCGATTGTCAACTGTTTGATTTGTTAATCGTTTGAATTACGAGAGCTTCGAACCCGTTGTTCCAGAAAGATCCGTAGAGTAACAAAAGAAGTATAGAAAGCGCGTATCGCTAATAGCCCACTGTGCCGAGTGTAAGAATATTTTTGGCTGTATGTTTTTCGACATTCGTTTACTGATTTAAGTTATTTTCCGTGCCATGCTAGACTTATGCGGAAACTATCGATGGTTCCGATATTATGAGATTGATATTAGGTTTTCAGATGTTTGTCTTAAAATGGCGCGCTTTGTTCTGACACCATTTTTACGACGAAGCTAGTTCATTCTCTTCCTCACGGTTCATACTCCGTTAGATGCACTCTATAGTTTCTTTATATAGGTACTCTAAGTAAAGACCTTCATTTGACAATATAATGGTGCTGCCAATGGATTTCCTCAAGTAACGTCCTAATCCAATAAGTCCTTAAGGATCCGAAGTGTATTGGATAATTTGATTTCGGTAGATTTTCAATTAATTTGTTTTAATAAAGTCGTCTTCATACTGACTATTTAGTTTCTCATCTAGTGTTATCATAATTAAATTGTATACAAGCAAAACATCCCTACTAGGTAAATCAATTTTCAATAAGAAAAGAAAGAGTCAGATTATGCAGATTTCTTATCGTTCTGAATTGTATATATCTTATTTGGAGGCCGGTTTGTTAAAATAAACCTGTGTGTTGGATACATACTTTTAACTTATTGCCATCGATACGTAAAAACAACCTATACAGAGTGTTTTGTAGGGCTAATAATCACATGAAACAAGATATTAATAATTAATTTTGAAAAACACTATGATTGCCGCAGAATTCCGGTTTGAGCTTAAACCAAAAATCTTAACACAATTTTCGTCGGTATTATTGGCGGCCTTTTATTTTGATCATTTGACAGCACCTGTGATGACGCCGAATCTCTCTCTCGACATTAATTATTTTTATTTTTTATGTAATCAGGTATCGACACCTAACAGCCTTAACGGATCGGACAGGGTTTTGTTAACACCCTGTAACTATGGAAGGTACCAAATAAATACAGATTACAGCTACCTGTTAGTTCGCTACAATTAAATTTACTTAGTACTCGATTCATCCCGTAAATCGTGTTCTAGACCCGTCTGATTACGTAGACCTAGATCTTAGACCGAATGACCCGTGAACGCAGAAGGTTGGGTCTTAGGAGGGATTAACCCCCCTTTCGCCCCCTTGCATAAAACACGGTGCGATCGTGATTCTTCTAGTAATGGTCCCGTAGATCTGTAGGCACGGATGGGTTAAGAATGTGATTTTTAGGACTTTATTTTGACCCTTGTCCGAGTGGAGACGTTTATATACGAGTAGTGTGTCTAAGTGTTCCTATGTCCGAACAAAGACGTTTATTTAGTAGTGTGTCTGGGTTTTCCTATGTTACGTGTTTTAAAATTTGCCTTAAAGCACTATATAAAGGGTAGTGGGTGGTTGTTTGACACAGAGAGGTGTTAAAGGGTGTAGAAAGACTAAGTAATTAAACAAATTTTGACGACCTCCGTGGTCGAGTGGCGTACGCACCGGTTTCAAGGTGTCGCTATCTCTGAGGTCCCGGGTTCGATCCTCGGACGGGTCAATTTAGAAAGTCACATTTCTACATTGTCTCGGGTCTGGGTGTTTGTGGTACCTCCGTTGTTTCTGAATTCCATAACCACAGGTGCTTTAGCAACTTACTTTGGGTTCAGAGCAATGTATGTGATGTTGTCAGCATTTATTTATTATTTATTAAATTATAGTTTAGTAGCTTGTCTTGAAATGTATAGAATCTAAGGTAAAAATATTTGTACTTTTTGACGTAGTAATTAAACACATTTCAAATTATTATTTTGATTTGATTTTATTATTTGTGTTTCACAAAAAGTCAAAAGTAATATTATAGTTATTTAATCATAACGGTTTGAGTCAAACAAGTTCGAAAAGTAACATTCTGAACTTACACCCAGTCGAAAACAGTATGTATAATCAATATACAATAATAAACCTTATGCATCAACTAATTCTCTCGGCTTGAAATATCCAGTCTATTAAATTGAAATACATTCTCACATTCTCAACAATTCAACATTTACAAATAATAATAAATAAATAAATAAATAATAAATGCGGACAACATCATATACATTGTTCTGAACCCAAAGTAAGTAGCTATTAAGCACTTGTGTTATGGAATTCAGAAACAACGAAGGTACTACAAACACCCAGACACCGAGACAATGTAGAGAAGTGACTTCATTGACCCGTCCGGGGATCGAACCCGGGACCTCAGAGCTAGCGACACCTTGAAAACCAGTGCGTACGCCACTCGAACACGGAGGTCGTCGTAATATTAACCTGAATATAGAAATGATTACGAATATCATCGTAACCCACGCATTTACACATGCGTTATAATACACAATAAAAACTGTACATCACAACCTATGTTAGCAATACATTACTTAACCCTAACATAAATAAATAAGTAGTCCCATCCTAATTTATTCAGCCAAGGACCCCTGATCAAGGAACATAGAAACAAACTGGAAGGGTACGCTGATTAAAGCGTTCTTTTTAACCTTTTCCAAAGCTATCCTGGGGTTGGCTTCCAGTTGTACCGAATTCAGCTGAATACCATATTTCACATGGAGCGGCCACCTACCTGATCACCACAACCCACTTTACTGGGTTATTGTGGTTATCTTTTGGAAATACTTATTGTCATTGCTGTAAAAGTTCACATATGATATTATTATAGTTTAGTCGTGTTTTTTTTTTTTTTTTTTGTTAGAGGTCTTTGCAGTTAGCCTGAGCGCCGGCTTTGACTGCTTCACCGGACTTTATAGTCGTGATATTATGGAAAAGTGGTATCGATGTATGAAAAAACTAAAATGATGTCGAGAGAGAGAATCCAGAGCGATGTGTCTCTTTCCATGGCTCTTGTTCCAATAAGATTTGTACTTTTCTTTCATCTTACTTTTTGGTGTGCCTTTCGTGCAAGAAAGGGACAAAAGGCTCTGAATAATTTTGTCTTATTGTATGTGATCAGAGATTTTTAAAACATATTAGTAACAAAATCCATAATAAACCTCGGTAAAGAAAACCCAGGAGATGTCTAGATCTTAACTTATAAAAAAGTTGAAAGAGATTGGAGTATTTTGCCGACAAGTGGGACATTTAAGGCTGGTAATAATAAACTGAAGGCATGATAATTAATTTTGTGGTTCCTGAATCTACCTATACACGTTCCAGTTACATTCTAAGTTCTATGTCTCAATAGGGAGGGCGTGCCGCCCGATATTGCCACAGTAAAAAAACATGGGTTACTACCGTAGCCCGTTTTATTACTATTGTTAACACTGCGATCAAATCACATTTAAATTTACTCAATATATGTCTGTTCGTTATTTTGTTGTGTGTTCGGTATGTGAGATCGTTTAGACTATTTTTCTACTAGATTATTTTGATCCTTACTTTTTAACTTTTAGACTGTTATTAAGAGCAAAACTAGTGCTTAATCTATCTAATGATTCATATATTTTAATGTTTAACCCTGAAATAAAGTAGTTTTCAAAGTAAAAAATAAAATAAAATTCAAAAGGAAAATTTGAAAATAAAAAAAAATGTTTTAATTCAGTGCCTAATCGTCGTCGATCAGATATACGTACTTACATTTCAAAGTACACTAAATAAATTATTAAACAAACAGTTGTCTGATAAGGGAACTTGATGCTCTTTCTACGATTATAAAACATATGTCCAAAATTAAATCATTTTGTCCATATAAAGAGTCATTAAAACAAAAGCTCGTTTGTCTCATATGAATAAATTCGTTGTTTTTGATGGCACTGTATTCATTTGTTATCTTTATTACTTTATTTTTATTGGTATTAATACAACAACCCTGACTATAAATATGTTATCTTTCATTTAAGAGCAAATTAGGTTGTAGACAGTGAGTGACTATTTACGATGGTTTTTCAAAAATTGCATAATTTAGACCTTTATAACTAAGAAGCCAATAAAGAAATTAGTATCTGAAGTAACTCAACCATTCTATTGTAAAATGGTTTAACTCACAAAGTTAGTAAGTTATTCAGTTATATCATATAATTAAAACCAATTACTGTCTTAGTCAAAGACTGCCTCGTTGGCCTAGTGGTGCTAAGTGTGACTGCTACGCTAGAGGTCTTGGGTTCGATTCCCGAGTCGACCAAGGTGTTATTGGGGTTTTCTATGAAATTCTCAGTGGCAGGTCGGAGTTTGGATTTGTGCCCGGTTAGTGGCAATAGCCTCGCCCCCTATTACATGGGACCTAAACATATCGGCGAACTGTGGGTGTCAATGGTACACCTCTGCCTACCCCTTCGGGGATACAGGCGTGATGATATGTTACAGTCTTAATGTGTGTGTCATTAAAACTCTTTTCCGAAAGGAAAACTTTCTTGCTACAATATATTTTATATCATAGAAAAGCACCTCCCTCCATATAACACCTTTTCCTAGCCTTTTAAGCTATAGGTTACCCTTATTTGTCCTAAAATTACAATATTTAAAAAAAGGCTAAAAATATTTTTATTTCCATATATAAAATAATTCCTCCTGGGATTAAATTCACTCCGACTGTATTTTTACTGAGCCGTCCAATTAATCAAGTCGCTAATTAATTTATTACACATTACGTACCAACGAAGTGCCATCCATCATTCAAAGTTACAAGTTGCAAAATATTGTCCAAAACCGGAGTTAGATTCGATTTTAATTACCACTCGTTTGTAGGGAAAGCATGGGGAAAAGTGGTAGGGAAATTATGAGGATTATGGTAGAAGAGTTACCTGTAAAAATGATTAAATACATTGCGAAAAATTACATTTAATAGTAGGAAGATTTTTTTGATGCCTTATTTTAGTTTATATTTTTTTTTATTTAATGTGTAGGCTTAGTTTTTTTTTTATTATTACCTATTGTAAATATCTTAAGTTTAATTTTTAATTGTAATATAGTATGTTTTATTAATTATTAAATAAATAGTAGGAAGTATTATAATTATATGCAAGGTGGGCGATTTCAGGTTATGTCTATTAATGTATTTAATTGACATATAAAAAGTGCTTTATAGAAAAGTATTTTACAAAAATGAATATTGATTAATTTTGATTTTGAGTTCAGAGTTCAGACTACAAACTGTTAAGGTACTATTTGAGACACAAGATTGTTCTTGATACATCCTACTAATATTATAAATGTGAAAGTTTGTGAGAATGGATGTGTGGATGTTTGTTACTCTTTTACGCAAAAACTACTCAATGGATTTTAATGAAACTTTACAATAATGTAGCTTATATATCGGAATAACACATAGGCTATAGTTTATAAACATAGTGTAAGAAGTGTCATTCACGCGGGTGAAACCGCGGGGCAAAGCTAGTACAATATAAAGTGGAGATTTGATGACTGTTTTCACCACAGACGAGCTTGGTGTTAATAATAATTGAGTGTAATAGAATCATAGTCTCTTCCAAAATGTTAATGTATAATGAATTAGAGAAGTAGTGGACATAACAACGAGGTTGTCTGTCCTAAGACAATTAGATTTATTTCAGTTTATGCAAAAGCATGTTAATTTTATTTAAAATTATACAAAACTTCTAAATAATACAGCATAGCTATCTAAGAAAAAGTCTGTTTAGAAAAAAAACCAAGTTCCTTAATTTATTTCGGTCACCGACCTCTAACATCAGTCATTGTGGTTCAACGAGTTTCTATTCATCTGAATATGGACATTAACGGCCTATTACAATATTGTTCCAAACTCATCGGCTGAAATGTTTCGAAACAATTATACCGAGTTAAGGCGGCAACATACTTACGTGCCGTGGCGTGTCGTGACGCGCCAGAAGCACGCCAGAAGCATATCGGTTTCATACATTTAATATGGTTAGAGACATATTTGCATGACGACACCACACGACACAAGTATGTTACTATCCATATAAATGTATGAAACCGATATGCTTCTGGCGCGTCACGCCACGCCACGACACGTAAGTATGTTTCTATCCATATTAAATGTATGAAACCGATATGCTTCTGGCGCGTCACGCCACGCCACGACACGTAAGTATGTTTCTATCCATATTAAATGTATGAAACCGATAAGCTTCTGGCGCATCACGCCACGCCACGACACGTAAGTATGTTTCTATCCATATTAAATGTATGAAACCGATATGCTTCTGGCGCGTCACGCCACGCCACGACACGTAAGTATGTTTCTATCCATATTAAATGTATGAAACCGATAAGCTTCTGGCGCATCACGCCACGCCACGACACGTAAGTATGTTTCTATCCATATTAAATGTATGGAACCGATATGCTTCTGGCGCGTCACGCCACGCCACGACACGTAAGTATGTTTCTATCCATATTAAATGTATGAAACCGATAAGCTTCTGGCGCATCACGCCACGCCACGACACGTAAGTATGTTTCTATCCATATTAAATGTATGAAACCGATATGCTTCTGGCGCGTCACGCCACGCCACGACACGTAAGTATGTTTCTATCCATATTAAATGTATGAAACCGATATGCTTCTGGCGCGTCACGCCACGCCACGACACGTAAGTATGTTTCTATCCATATTAAATGTATGAAACCGATATGCTTCTGGCGCGTCACGCCACGCCACGACACGTAAGTATGTTTCTATCCATATTAAATGTATGAAACCGATATGCTTCTGGCGCGTCACGCCACGCCACGACACGTAAGTATGTTTCTATCCATATTAAATGTATAAAACCGATATGCTTCTGGCGCGTCACGCCACGCCACGACACGTAAGTATGTTTCTATCCATATTAAATATATGAAACCGATATGCTTCTGGCGCGTCACGCCACGCCACGACACGTAAGTATGTTTCTATCCATATTAAATATATGAAACCGATATGCTTCTGGCGCGTCACGCCACGCCACGACACGTAAGTATGTTTCTGCCTTTACACCAGTTACCAACCTATTTACTGAGGGTTTTATTCAAGAAAGGTCGTTGAACTATGAAAGATGAATTCTCGGAGTTTTCGATGAAAATTAGGAAAATTAGTTTGTGTTAGATTCTAGTATAACTAAGTATTTGTTTTGTAGTTGTGGTTGATGGTTTAGCTATTGTTGTAATATCTAGGATTATGTGTGCTGTAACGTATCTAATAATATTGTTTACTGACTATAACTATCTCAATATTCATCATGTAGTTTGTTGTTGTCACTGGTAGGAATATTGCGGAATTAAAGTATGTAATTAGGTACTTTCAATTTATTTAGTATACTTTAAGTTTAGATAATTGAAACTCAGTTCCCACTGTTTAAAAATAATCTATGTCACCACCATCTTTTTATCTTTGTAGTACCCGAAAATATGTCGCAGGCAAAAAGACATGTTTGAACATATCCGGGTAGGTAAGCCGCTTAACAAAAAGGGACGCGAAAAACTTGTTCACAAGAATGTATAGAAAGATACTCGATACATTAATCCACCATTTTCTATACTTAATCACTCAATACAACATACACTCAAGGTTAAGTGGGTCGAAAGCGGCAATAAACATTTTTATCGAGTTCTCCACTCATAAAAGCTGTATTTGCAACCGCCCAGCAAATATATTCCATTAATAATACTCGTAAAGATGGGGATAGTAGAGTAAAAGTGTTTTTTGTTGTTTCTGTGAGAATTGGGGGTAGTTTATTTAGTACTGTACTGAATTAGTAGCGTCTTAGCGTTTATTTGGTATTTCTAACAGAAATCTTATGAGTTGTGTCTGAGGCTATTATGAAGTGTTATAGCCATTATTTTTCCATTCTGAAATTTTGTTGCTATGTGTATATAATTATTATATAGCTTCCTGTATCTTGGTCCATTGCCTTCATGTATGATCAATAAGTGATGTGTGATACTAAAATTACTTTTCAGTAACCCAATTTTGGGACAAGTTCAGTTACCATTGGTACCTATAAATATTAGAGTTTTTATCCATAGTCATGGAAAATCTTAGATTATAGTGCTGGTCAAGTCCAGTGGATATATTATATAGGCACATACTCTTTTCAATCGAATATAAATAAGAGATGGTTGGCGGTTGTTAGTTTTAAAAGCTTTCTGAAAATCGAACGATAGGACTATTTCTAAAACTAACTTTCCAATTTGTAACTAATTACCGAAACACAGATATTAATAATTCATTTCGGGAACAGTTTGTAACTATACCCTTTACTTTATTAATACTGACAATCATTTAACAATAACCTATCATTTAAAAATGGTACTTATGGCTTTAACTTTAAAGTTGAAGTTACGTTGTTTCATTCGATAGTTGTCTATTTCCTGGGTCATTGGAAGAAACATCTGTATCTGGAACATTATTTAGACGAAATGCTTCGCCAGAAATAACATTGGCAATCACATTAATGGCTGTGTTCGACACAGAGTAGGAACAATGGACGGTAGGTCAATGTAACATTTGTTAAGCGTTTGTTCCACTGGTATTGCCAGTATGTGGTTCTTTAAAATTTCATGATAATCCGAGACTTGGCGGAAGTGGATTTGTACAAGTATGTTCCGTAAATGTACTTTAGGTTTACTTGTATATTCGTGGCTTGTTGATATTAACAATGACCAAGATGATAATTATGTTCTAAGGTAGTTTAAAAATATGAAAAAAAATACGCACATAGATGAGATTTGGAAAAATAAATACGAGGAAAACAAAAAAAGCATCAGCTTTTGGTGATAAGAAACCAATCTCAAAATAGCTTGGGGTTTATTTCTAATAAAATAATATTTAGAATCAATTCCCAAGTTCGAAATATCCCGATATTAATCTCAATGCTTGGAGCCTTAGGGCGGACTCCACCAAAGCGGAGTTGAGCAGAGCGGAGTGGAAAAGTTTTTTAAATAACCAATAAGAATTCGTTATTCATTGTAGAGTCACCGACTATATAACATTGAAAATCAATAAGAAAAGCGGAGATGAGCAGAGCGGAGCAGATTTTTTTTACATAAGCAATAGGAATTAAATATTCACATTTTGCTGTAGAGTCGGTTATAACGTTGAAAATCAATAAAGAATAGAAACTGTCAAAATGTAGTTTTGGCTATATAATGTAGGCTTATGATTTTATAATAATAACAAATAATAAATATTTTTTTAATTTTAAAAGTACATTGGATTCACATATTAAAACATTATTATTGCATATTTCATGTAGCTAGATGCAAACATATTATTTACTTTTATATTAAAAAGATTTTCACAAAAAAAAAAACCATTTAAAATGAATTCGCTTTTCGCTTTCGGATAACGATTCTTATTAGTTATGTAAGACATATTTCCACTCCGCTCAGCTCAGCTCAGCTCGTCTTATTTTTCGTGGAGTCTGCCCCTCAAGGCTGTGGAGGGAAAGGCTTGAAGATTGCGCTTATTAATTAGCCAGCGTGATGGATCTGTGGGGGCCGTAATTAATCCAATTGTCGGTATTAAAGCCTCTGCTTTTACTTAGGTAAGGATATGATTAAACTTGTTTGTGTTAATTACTTTTAAATTAACCGACTGCAAAATGTGAAGGATATAATATCTGACACAGTGTTTTTATTTTAAAACCTATTTTAGTTTTTTTTTCTAAAAGAAACTTCGCCGTAAATAGTTTAATTTGACTTCAATATTTTTATTTATTACCTATTGGCTATTCATTTATTTGAGCTAGATGCGTGAGGCCGAGGGTAGAACTAAGTAGAGTGCAATTAGATTTTTAATACACCATAAAATCATACTTTATGTTTAAGAAACTCTTCAAAATCTATTAACTTCCCAAGTTTCAAACACACGTTATTAAGTAGGTAATGGGGCGAACATAATTTGGACCACACATGCATATCCCCTCAAATTCAGGCTAAATTAACTTTACCTCAAACAATACCTACTCGTAATCTACTTAGGAAGCTTGAGTTCATCGAACAACTTAATAATAATAAATATGAGAAAACATGATACGTTTGTTTGCTGCTTTAGGAGCGATATTTCAGCGATTCTGAGTGAGTCATGTTGGTCTAGAGGTTTGGAGACTAGACTTACGTGTGAGAGGTTGTAAGATCAAAACCGAGTAGGTTTAGCAAATCATTTAAATCCTAATATGCACTTTGTATTTACTATTACTTTGTGTATATTCGTATTTAGGTTATCTAATATCTAATTAGTAATCACAGTTCTATTAATACTATGAATAATATAACATATCATCACGCCTTTATCCCCCGAATGGTTAGGCAGAGGTGTACCAATGTACACCCACATTTCGCCGGTATGTTTAGGTCCCATGTAATAGGGGGCGAGCCTATTGCCACTAACCGGGCACAAATCCAAACTCCGACCTGCTACTGAGAATTTCATAGAAAAACCCAATAACACCTTGGTCGACTTGGGAATCGAACCCAAGACCTCTAGCGTAGCAGTCGCGCTTAGCGCCACTAGGCCAACGAGGCAGGTTATATATATATACACAGGAGTTACTATGAATAGGTAACAAAATACATCTTTAAAGAATGCCAATAAACCAGGGCTCACAAACCTTTAACCGAACCAAACAGAAAAATGTGTAAAACATGTTTGAGGTTGACAACCGCAGTGGAATCGTTGAACGATTTGGACGATACTTGTCGCGACCTATTTCCGACCCCTGCCTTACTGTTTGATACGCGACGCGACTGATGCACTCAATGTTTGCCACTGAAAACATTTTCATCCATTTTTAATTGGCAGCTTGTAAAAGGTTTGTGATCGCTGACTTCAAAAACATATAAGATAATAAAAGTTTATTTTAAAATACGTATGTTAGGATCTCGTTAAATCACGGGTATTATATTAAATAATTGGTACCCAGCCATATTTATAGAGAATTTTGATTAGATTTTTATGTATGGTTTTTTTTCATTTTGTATGCATTTATTCATTGATTTAAATTTGCATGTTAATATCGTATACATGTGCATGTGAAATATTATGATAAAACTTAGTACTTATACATAAAAAAATAGTTTATTTAAAAGCATCCGTTTGATATTCATATAAATTGTTGCCCCTCAATGCATGTAAACAAAAAACTTGTGTTGTTGTTTATAATCCGCAGGCAGGTCACGAATACACAAACACATGTGTATTGTTACAAAACATATTATTATGAAATACAACAAAACATAATTCGGAACAGCGAGGCACGTTTTGATCTTTTAAAACGTGCCAAGTACGGATTACGAATGGAGTACGTATATAAGTAGTGCAATGGTTCCGTAATGTAAAAATACAATAACATACCTACTTAAAAATCTTAGCTACATTATATTAAGCCTTATAATCTTTAATCATCTCTCTCTATTCTCTTGTTACCGTGAGTTGTAGGTATAAAATGCAGTAAAAGTGTTACGAATAAAACAATATTTTGCTCTGTCTAGTCATTCGATTTATTTACAATTCTAAAAGTACAGACACAGTTTAAAATAAGTAGATAGGTACAAAACTTTAGTGTCGTCCATATTGCATCCACTTAAACAGTTAAAATTAACGTAGAAAAGAGACTTGACTCTGCTAAATGTTCTGAAAATTCAAAAAATAGTTGTTTTTATATTATTTCAAAGTACGATTCCGTATTTGACTATTGAACCCTAAAAAAATAACAGCGTACGTAGTAGCGCCTACCAGGATTAGTGTAAAGGTGGTTCACACTTGTTTATATGCGCGAAATATTATAGAAAGAGGACAAAAACAAGACATATCATTGCTATATCGATTCTTCATCAACTTTGAATAGATGTTTGTATTAAATTGAGGGGTTGGAATTAGCGCGTACATGCTTAAATACCTGTGAGGCTTGACGTCGTATTCTGCCGTATTCTGTCCACTAACCGACTTTGCAGAAAAGCGAGGTTGTGTTAATCGAAGTTATTTAATTGGGGGAATACTAACAGCTTCATACGTTTTACCCGCGTTTTTTGTGTTTGCATGGATATGGGGATTAAAAGTAAGTTATAAAGCTATTATATTCTTGGTATTTATTAATTCAGGTTATGAACTATATGCGTGCCGAATGGAATTTCAGGAAAATTTCTTCAAAAATATTAGAAATAGTGATTCATGCTTAAAACATTTATTTTTAATAGGATAGGATATGAGGTATTATTATTCTGATTTTAAAGCAGTTTCAACATTACTTAGAAATTAAATAATGGAATTGATTTACACACATATTATTATACGTTATTTGATTAAACAAATATCGACATTATAAAGAATCTAAGCTACATTTAAGTCAAAACTAAAACTTATATGTAGACCTAAGTATAGACGTTCCTTTTCTGAATATAAGAGTTAAGTCCAAAGAAAATTCTCTCTCCAAATGTAAATTTTATATATATTTCTTTTTTTCAATACTTCAAATTCTTCCATATTATTATGTGTTCCAGCCTTAATTTCTTGTACCATGTATAAACGGGCTAAAAGTTACCGGCTATAAAAATACACTTATGTTACTTGGCAAGAAAACAAGGCTTATTTTTCATTTCAGAAATGTTGCTTTGGTTATTCCTTATTTTCCTGTATGAGAAATAGGATGTGTTTTGTTCATTTGTTTGTTTTTTTCTTACAAATTAATGTTGTGATACATGTGGACGTAATAACGCAGTGAAGAGAAAAAATATTGGTCGCATGTAAAATATATAGGTGTTCTTCTTTGATGCAAAGATTGCATAGCTTAAATCCACTACACTTTTTTCACATTGTTATAAAAGCAATTATGATTATGAATTTGTTTACACTGTTTTTGCCTTGTTGATTTTTAGGCAAACATATAGTTTGTCATTATGTCGTTAAAAAAAAACAAATGCTATAATATAGCATTTGTTTTTTTTTTTTGTGTTCAAAATAAATTGTGAAGTAGATAAATAAAGTCTCGACTTTTAATTTAATTTCCTAGAATATAAGGCTAAAAAATTTGCTTGCCTAGTTGCTTAAACACTCCGTCTAGATATTATAATGTACTCTGTGCCGTCTAGTATGTATTTAAAAATGTTTAGTTTATATTTGACAAAAAATATGTCATTTATTTCAAAAACAATACATTCCATCCTTAAAAAAAACACAAACACAAAAAAAGAATGAATGTCGAATTATGAACACAAAAATAAAGGCTTACAAAAATTGGTACGCAAAAATAGAAGTGAAAAATTGGTGCTACATACTGGCATTTTCAATGGTATTTCTGTTGAAATTTCAGCAAATTTGAAATGGCACTCATTCGTCCCTTTTGATCGGTTTATTATAGCAGCTATTCAGACTACCCTTTAGTATGGGAATCGGGATTTATTCCACATTTTATTAAAACCTCCATGACATTTATATTATCCGGATATTACGGCGATTTGTTGGACCTCTTTTAAATGGGAGTCGAATTTTAAAGTGTTTTTTTATTTGGCATTTGATTTTTGAATGCCTGTATTTAAAATAAGAATGTGATAAAATATCTCTGATTTAAAATATCACATACTTTGAATTTAGGGGAACATTAAATAAATAAAATTAAATAAATAAATACGAACAACATCTCATACATTGCTCTGAACTCACAGTAAGTAGCTGAAGCACTTGTGTTATGGAATTCAGAAACAACGAAGGTACCACTAACACCCAGACCCAGGAAAATGTAGAAAAGTTGGTTTCTACTTTGATCCGTCCGGGGATCAAACCCGGGACCTCAGAGCTAGCGACACCTTGAAAACCGGTGCGTACGCCACTCGACCACGGAGGTCGTGTTGACATGATTTTTTTATTTTATTTTGGGATTGGTATAGAAACTCACTATAAACAATCCCAAAATTATTTTTTAATTAATTCCTTGAATTATTAGATGTATTCGTATAAAAGGGGATATTATTGTTATTAGACAAAGTGCAAGATGTAATAGTTCAGTTTATTCTTTAGCCAGCATTTTAGAAAATATTACAAATTGATAAAAGTCACAGTCATCTCTTCGCCAACCGTCTATTCACGTTCACCTTATAAACTAGTCCAGTCATTGTACAAATGTACCAACATTTTACCAAACCAAACCGAATACGTAGCTGTTATATATAACAGCTCTTTACTGCTGCGGAACTGTTACATATTATAACAGTTACATTTAATGCTAAAGTTGTGTTGCACACTATAAATTCCCATTTAGTGGAGTACCAAATGCGTATAGCAGCATATCGTATTAGTTTAGTTCAACATGGAGTATTTAACTGAATAACTTTTAAAATATCATGGGCTGGTCAAGAGTACCCTAAACCGAAGAGCATGTATGAAGAGAATTATGACAGTGGATGAAGCGAAACAAGTATGTAAGGATCGTAGCAAGTGGAAAGAAGTGGTCTCTGCCTACCCCTACGGGAAACAGGCGTGATTATATGTATGTATGTATCATGGGCTGTCAGCTTTTATTTAAAAAAATAGTGTCGTTTTGAATGTTTATTTTAATTGTAAAATACTTTTATTGTGTAGTATAACTAAAAGTTTATGGCGGATTTAAATAATATCAAATAAACAAAAAAACAACGCTGTTTAAAATTAGAACAATTCACCTGTTTTATTTTATATTCTTGTAATATTACCAACCAATCAAACCGAATACTTGCCAGTACTTTTTTGCAACTTACTAAGAGTTCACGACCTTTGGTATTTAGTTTATTTTTTCACAAATACAATACACGTGTACGGGTTGCAATAAAAAAAGAAAGCCTCCGAACGTGGTTCCATTTGAATGTGGGCCATGCGGGGTAATATCGATGCATGTGCATATTGTGCATGCTATGTTCCGAATAACCACTGGTATTGTACAATGTATAACACTGTATGATATACACTTGCACTCGAATACCCTGGTGCAGCGTACTTTTTCAGTTTTATAAATGTTTATTTTTCATATAGATTCAAAATGTCGAGAGATGTATTAAATGACTATAAGAGAAGTTGAAAGGTCGCCAATGTGTTTTTTTTTAATATAAAGTTTCTATTTTTTTTATGTAAAATGATTTATTTTATAATGCAAATAAGCTAGTCACCGTCCGATCGACAGAAAACCAGATTTTATCCAAACTTATAATGTCAACGAGCTTAGTCGTCTATTTCAATTTGATATGATCTTCTGCCGATTGTTTTTTTTTTGCTATTTATATCCCGCCTAATGGGTGTACATTAGTACACCTCTGCCTACCCCTTGGGAGATACAGCCGTGATGATATGTTATATTTATCCCGCCAAATGTTTAAAAGAGGCTAGCTTTCCCAACCCTTTTCCACTATGTCATCAAGATAGTACAATCTAGCATCTCGTCGCGTCACTGGCCGTAGCTCGCGAGCGATTGATTCGATCAATCGTTTATCACAGAGTGCTCATGTGATTTTAATCGATTCATTTCACACAGGCCACACGATTGCTCTCGGTAGTGCCAACCATTATTAGTTTTGTAGGGTTGGCAACATTGGATGCTGTTTTTTTTATTTCATGAAATTTTGAAAGATGTTTATCATGTTAATATTGTCATACACTTGCAGAACTATTTAAAGTTTTAAAAGATATTATTAAGAGTACTTCACCATTATGTAAATATTAAAAAGCTAAACTGCTTTGTAAAAGATTGGCCATGGCTATGCATAATATTATAATTGAAGCCACTGAATAAATATAATTAGTGACTATGTTTTATTATCAGAAAACTTTCTTCAATATTTAAACTTCTTTAAGACCCAAACTAAAGTAATGGATTTTCTATTTGAAATAACTTTTTGAATCACGATTTAAATTCAGAACGCAGTACAAAGTCTGGCACAAAATAATTAAATGAATGTATGCAATGAAATTCTTCTCGAAAGCAAAAGACTTGGTTCTTTTTAAATTAAAAATCAAAGTTGCAGTATCTGAATATATTTTAACTTAATTATACAATCATTTAAAATTGAATTTGAAAATGTAACTGATTTTTTTGCTCAATTTCTAAAGACACAGACTAATTACCTGTTCGGTTGACATTTTTAAATAATAACAATGATTAAATATGAAATAATATATTTTTGATTCGGAAAAATTGCGCAGATACTACTGGCCGTTTATAATATAGCTGTAAAAAAAAAACCGGAAAAAACATGGGTAATATTAAAAAAAAATGCTTTTCTTAAACAAAAAACGGTTTCCATAATTTTCATACTCTTTACAAAATTTTGTCCTATCTATATCAAATAAATCATGTTAGCCAATGGAAGCCATAATTACAATTCATTGCAAAATAATATTATTCCCCTCAAGATTCAAGTTTCAAACAAGTTATGACAGACACAAGTATCAAATTAAGTAATTAATTTTGAAAATGCATGAAACTCTTTGGTAACAAATCGTAAATTATGAGACTTACAGTGAATTGTCTCATCAATTAAAATTATTAATTAATTGAAACAAAATGGAGGCTTACATTGTTTCTAAATTTCTTGGTAACTTTATATTCTGCAATCGAGTTTTCTGTGTGAATAATAACTGAATAACTGCCTCATGGCCTAGTGGTGCTAAGCGCGCCTGCTACGCTAGAGGTCTTGGGTTCGATTCCCGAGTCGACCAAGGTGTTATTGGGTTTTTCTATGAAATTCTCAGTAGCAGGTTGGAGTTTGGATTTGTGCCCGGTTAGTGGCAATAGGCCCGCCCCCTATTACATGGGACCTAAACATATCGGCGAACTGTGGGTGTACATTGGTACACCTCTGCCTACCCCTTCGGGGATACAGGCGTGATGATATGTTATGTTATGTTATGTAACTGAATACAATTCTGGATAATAGAAGTGAATTTAATTCAAGACGTAAAGAAGAAAATAATATTCATTTTGTTATTTACAGCTAAAGAACAGGACCGGGTTGGAAGAAAGAAGGGACGCCTTTGCCCTGTAGTGGGCAATGGCTGAAAATAATTAATAGAGATTTTTAGCTTTTACCCAAAGACCTTTAGTATAAAATAAAAAAGTTCCCTATCAAATTGGTATGTTGGAGGAGTTATATTCCTTACTTTTTTTTAATTGAATCTTATAAAAGTTACTTCAGTGTTGCATTATGAAGTTCTCGGTAACCCAAACTTTTGATTTATGCTTCACTCTTAAATGGATATGACGTAATTTTTGCTAGGAATACTGAATGTTCTTCAAGAAGTTTTCGTTTCAAACAAAAGGTTAGCATTTTTTTACTTGACTTCAATGTACTCTCTTAAACGTCTTGTAAAAGAACAAAAATCCGCAAAACGCAAAATTTTATTTAATAACAGATAAATAAAAACATCATTTTAGTCCCGGAATTCTTAAAGAACACAAACTGGATTCCTGGTAATTAATATGACTCCATTGTTAAATCTTATTCATGTCAGCAGTAAACTGGCAACATTAAACCGAGATAAAATCTATCTCTGTCTATCCCAACAATACAAACAAAACGCAGATAAAAATGACAACAAAAATCAACTTTATTTCCAGAAGATTAAACTCGAAAGAGTAGCAATTATTTTGTCTTTCATTTAAATGCGAAAGGCAATCACAAACTTTTCAACCTGCTATAATTATACTTTTAATACCAACTCTCATAATTAACCCCAATTAAAATTATATTTCCTTATGTTAACAGCATAAGGTTCAAAATCGATTGGTTTTTGTTTTGATGACCGCATTACTAAGTTTGTATGCGTCACTCATTATTTCCCTGACATTTGTGTGACAAATATCGTAACAATGTCAGATGATATCAAGTATTTGTTAGCGCGTGTAATTGCTATTTTATTGTTCTTTTAAGTTTTTGTTTCAAAAGTGTTTTTTTTTCTGTTTTGTTACTTGGAAATTGCCCACACTATTTTAAAAATAGTAATGGCTAAATATTTCTTGTGTTAAATCTAACAAATTTCCAAGAAAACCAAAAATCTATTATTATATCATTCAAGTTTGATTATAAAGGAAAAAAATATCATATCCTGAATTTCATCAAATAATTAAGAATGCAAACCAAACCTTTAAAAAACCTCAATAGAACCATTACGTAATTTCCACCCGATCACCCAAAGAATATAGTAAAGCACTATTTGAATAGCATGCACTCGCAAACGGTCAGAGAAAATGAACTGCAAAATTCAAAAGGTGCACCAATATTATATCCGGCATTCGAACGAGTTCGGAATAACGGGAAAAGGTACAAGTATCTCAATGAAATCACCTTTCACGGATAGTCGCTTCTACGATACTGTAATTTGCTGATATAGCGGTTGGCAGAAAACATTTCTGCGACTGCAAATCTTTTGCAAAATAAGACAGAAATTTTAGTAGGTGGGAGTTAGTCAGTTACATAATATATAAATTGTTTTAGGGTTAATTCCCGAAGCAAAAGCGACAGGGTATATACGTTACGTGTCGTGACGTGTGTGTGTGTCTGTCTGTCTGTAGCATCGTAAATCCTAAACGAGTGGTCCAATTATGATGCGTCGTTTTTATTTGAAAGCTGGCTGAATCAAAATATTTATTAGCCATAATTTATGAAGGTTTTCATAAGTTACGGGTCAGTATTTTGAAAGTTATTAACAATTTTGCAAAATTTGTCCCGGTATTAAAAAAAAAACAATTTATAGTTTAAGTATACCATACATTGGATTGTACTTATTTGTAGATAATAAAAAATCACAATGATAAATGGCCACTCAGTGTTTATTTTCATACTTTACTTACTTTAAATAAAAATAATCTAGAATTCTAATTATTCAGGTACTGGCTACAAAATTAAATAATACTTTAATAGTCCCTACTTAAGTATTTACATTTAAAAGCAAATGCATAAGCTTTTACGTCATGCAAGAAAATGGTTAATATTAAAACTGTTTAAATACTTGGATATTAAGTGAGCATTTATTTTGTATAATTATTTTTGCATTAGAGCTTTGAAATTGCTTGTAATTAAATGAAATTGTGTTTTTATTAAATTGACGTTCTATTTTTGTGAAACTTTATTTTATTTTGTGTGACGTATGTAAGTCAAATATTTTTTATTCTTAATTGGAAATAAATTCAAATATTGAGTGAATGTGCCAGTCGCATTCTTTATTTGTTTATTGGCGATGTACATGCAAAAATACTCTTGACATTTTATTTTATTTTTTAATTTATCTTAGTAATCTCGGCATCGTGTTAATTTTAAGAATTGATACAATTATTCTATCAACTAGCTTACATTTAAATATAATAACTAGGAGAAAAATAAATGACGCTGATCCGATAGCTGGAATACGGGCAGTAAGTCCTTTTTAGTAATAAAGGTTTATTTTTATATTTATAATATATAATATAATCTTCCACACCGATTTCGGTAACGGCGACCACTTCGACTCTATTGGCGCGCGTGTGCTCTCATGTGACTGCAGTACCCAATTTTGTGCGTAAAAGTCCGCGCACACTGCGGACATGTCAGAGTACCAGCCACAAAGTTGTAGTTGATAGCTCCGGGTGGTCGAGCTTTCAACTCATCTCGTTTGGCATCCAGCTCAGAAAGCCGGCGTGCTTCAAAGTCATAGACTTTGTCTTTTACGCGGCTTCTCCAGTCTATGCGGTTGGATGCTAGATTCTCCCACTGGGATGGATCTATGGAACAGTTTTTCATGTGGCGCTTCAGCACATCCTTGTATCGTAGCAGCTGTCCGCCACATTTTCGTTTGCCCTCCTGCAACTCGGAGTAGAGAATGCGCTTGGCCACTCTAGTATCCGGCATGCGCAATACATGTCCGCACCAACGCAGCTGTCTCCTCATGAGGTATGCCTCAATGCCACCTACATTGGCTCTCCTCAACACTTCTGTGTTACGCACACGGTCAGACCAACGTATATTTAGTATTCTGCGCAGACATTGGAGGTGGAAGCGGTTTATATTTAGGGTTGTTATCGGTTGACTAGTCAGTTAAGGAGAAAAGGGTAAAAAAGTGTTACTTGTAATTGAATATCAATGATTTACTGGAAGTTTCAATATAGGTCGTTTGATCAGTTTCCGGTCCTTTCTAGGAAGCTTTTCGTATAAACTTATAAAGTGTAGATATTGTTCTCTCAGATAGAGTATAATAAGTAGGCGAGCTTTTAATTCAAGTTACATTTAAAAAATATTTTAATTTCATCACATTGCGAGAAACGAATAGATCTAAAACTAATATACCTTTGCTTTAATTTATTAGAAATGAAATGGACTGCCTCGTTGGCCTAGTGGCGCTAAGCGCGACTGCTACGCTAGAGGTCTTGGGTTCGATTCCCAAGTCGAACAAGGTGTTATTGGATTTTTCTAAGAAATTCTCAGTAGCAGGTCGGAGTTTGGATTTGTGTCCGGTTAGTGGCAATAGGCTCGCCCCCTATTACATGGGACCTAAACATATCTGCGAACTGTGGGTGTACATTGGTACACCTCTGACTACCCCTTCGGGGATACAGGCGTGATGATATGTTATGTTTATATTATGTTAGAAAGGAAATGGGTAATTACCGTATTTTTGTTGAGTGCTATAAATATATAACTATATAAACAGCAAATAAAGATGACATATTCAAACCACAAAAAAATCCCTTTCCCGTTTCCGTAATTTTCATCAGTGAAAAAGAAAATGGAAAAGAAAATTACTTAATTACAAAAAACACAATAATTAAATAGGTTATAAATAAGATTCCAGCCAGCCTAAACTAGCTAACACCATCTGTCTTTAAAAGAAACGTGTCGATTAAACAAAAAAGCATCGCTGAATACGGTAACCGTTTCTCGCGCCAAATGGGTCCCAGTGGGCATGAGTGGACATTCGTTTTTCCTAAAGATTGTGCTATCAATGCGTTTGGACTTTACTATAAAAATAAGAAGTATTTCCTGTCTGTAGGCTGATAATTAATGCTCAGAGTTTTTTTGGTAATTACTGCCTGATTTAGATTATGAGAGAGATGTCGTGCGATTTGCAATACATTTCGTGGCATGGGGCTATGGTGTCACAAGAGAGGGTTTTTTTTTGTTACAGATCTTTGCAGTTAGCCTGAGCACAGGCTTTGACTGCTTAACCGAACTTTCGTAAGAGATGGATCATAAATGGTAATGCACTGCAACTTTTTAGGAGTACTTAGCCAAACAACAAAGTTTAAATCCGGTATTCATCAGTTTATTTTTATGGTCTGATCTGATTAAGTAAATGGAGTGAGCAACATTTTTGTACATTCATTCAATATATTCATTTATTTTATTTCAGACAGAGTCCATAAAACTAGATTACATTTATACATACAAATTAAATTAAATTATTACACATTAAAATAACATCATCAACATTAGAAATACATCAAAACATACACAGAATTAAATAATAATAATATAAAGTAAAAATAAAATAAAATTCAAAATCATGTCACAAAAGAGACGTTAGCATAAAGCTGCATCCACTCTGTAACAGGGAGTAGTCCCACCGCTCGGACAACACCCTCAGGAGACTGTTCGAACTACTACGAAGGCGTACATGAAGTTACAAAAGAAATTTAGCACTTTTACACATTCAATTATTTATCTTTTAAATACAAGACAATTGCGTTTAAACTTTGATTATAGTATATTTTTGCCATCTAAAACACATCTAACATTAACTCCCATTTATGAATACCAAACCAAAATCAAAGTAACGATCTACTGAACCAAATACAGTCTCGTACAGCGATCAAACGCAGCTACAAATTATCCTGCGCGCCACAAATACATCAGCCCTCAGCATTTGATTCGCTCAATTTGTTAACAAGACGAATGGACTATTGTTTACAAGTGTACCGCGCTATTTGTTAAGAATTTAATGTAACGACTTGCTGTATCCTTGGAAGGGTGTTTTAGGATATTTAAGCTACTTTGTATGTAGGTATTATGTTTCATGTTTGTACTACTTGTGTGTGTTTTGTCGTTGGAAAAGAGTTCTGTCTAAAAATTAGTACATTTGTGGTAAGACTTATTTGAATTTTTGAGGCTTTTATGTGAACTTTTGTTAATTTGCCAAATACTTTAAGCCTTAAGTTCTATGTCATATGAATTACTACAGATTACAAAACAAGATAATAACAGTAATAGTTCAGTTAGATGTAAATAGATTTATAAAAGAGCGGTCTAATTTTATAATTTCTTAAACTTTTCTTTCTGATGGTTTTTACACTTCTAAAAAGAGAGTTTTTAGATATCAAAGGGGTCAAGTAAATAAAATATCGGCCCATATACCAAAAAAATACGTTTTATCAAAAATATTGTGTCGTTCAAAGATGAGAGACGTTCCAAACTATTTCAGGTACTTAAAGGAATTTGTCGAATAAAGGAAAAAGGTAAAGTTTCCCTCAAACTATTTTTCTTTGAGAAGGAAGTCGTTTTGATGTAATGGGTAACATCGATCGCTGGTACCTACTTCTATTAATCATTAATATAGTTTACTTGGACGATCAAGAAATGTACTAAAAGAGAGATATTTTTTTGTATCATCTTAATATCATCTTATCTATTTAAACTTCCTCGTTGGCCAAGTGGTCCTGAGCGCGACTGCTACGCTAGAGGTCTTGGGTTCGATTCCCAAGTCGACCAAGGTGTTATTGGTTTTTTTTATAAAATTCTCAGTAGCAGGTCGGAGTTTGGATTTGTGCCGGGTTAGTGGCAAAAGGCTCGCCCCTATTACATGGGACCTAAACATATCGGCGAACTGTGGGTGTACATTGGTACACCTCTGCCTAACCCTGCGGGGATACAGGCGTGATAATATTTTATGTTTATCTATTTAAATATACTTTAGAAACTTTCATGGTCTATTTACTTAAACCTAAATGAATATTCATTCATTTCATCGTCGCCATTTTGAAACAAAACTCAAATTGTTTTCCAATTAAATATGAAAACAGCAATTGATTTTCATTTACGCGAAATTTCGCATGAATCCCACAATAATATCGTTTGTGTCTATAGCCGAGCATACATCACAAAGAAGCCAAATTGATTTTATAAAACCAATTATAACGTTCACACGGACCGATTTGCAATTAATTTGTATGCTCAATTGAATTTAATTCAATTATTAAAATTGAATTTTGAAGATTCAATTCTTTTTTCAATTGATTCGTGTTTGGAATATAAATTTGATTTGTTTTGTTTGTTAAATGGTAACCATGTTGGCAATTAATAAACTGACGCCAATAAAATTTGATGAATTTGATTTTTATTGAGTGTTGAATAGCTAACTTTTATTTTCATTTAACAACAATGCTTATGTGCATTTTTAATATAGAACAACAATTTTACTACTTTTTTGACATAGTTTAATAAAATACCTTGGAGATGATAATATTTATTTTTAAAATAAAATAAATATGGAACATTTTCTTAAAACAGTCGACGAATAACTCCTATTTTCTACCTCGTTTTGCTATAAATAAAATCAATTAAAAGTAAGGTAAATTAAAATATAGGTACTAAAGCTTTTGAGTCGAACATTTACCACAGTACAAACAAAATAGGTTTTAAATCCAAAACAACTTTAATCTAGGTCGTTATTACATGCATCACGAGACCGGAAATTGTGTGATTTAACGTAAAAATAGTAAATAGTAATTAATACAGCTATTCGTTTGCAATTAATTGCGTTTGCAATGTAAAAACTGTCGTGTTAACTCAATGTAGCGTGGCTGGTTAACAAGGAACCTTTTTCAAAGCCTTTTTCATGTAAGTAATAAAACATTTGTTCAACTAAGTATGAATTGTTATTTAGTGAAAATTTCAATGCTTTGCAAGTTAATTTTGCTCTTTTTTTGTTGATTATAGGTAGTACTGAAAGACATTTTTTTTTAAAATTTACACTTTTCTTCAAGAAATCTCCAATCCGCAATTGAGCAAGCGTGGTTATCAAGGCCTGTGCCCAGCAGTGGGACGTTTTTAGCCTGAAATTGTTATATTATTATTATTCATCTTCAAGAATTATATAAATAAAATAAAAAACAAAAAATGGAATAAAACGATGTTCCCATAGCATGTTTTGAACATCAATACGTTTTTATTTAAACAAAGCCAATAATGTAACCAAGATATTTACTAAAAGTAATGGTAGATGTTCTCCGCAATTTTACATTTTTAAACGATGGTATTAAGCTACTATGGCATTATTCCAAAGGTCCTACAAATCGTTAGACGTAGTATTTTTTTATACAAATAAACATTCGCACCATAATAAAAATCCCGACCTCATATTACTTTTACTGCGACAATCATAATTTTTGTCGTACGTAAAAACACTTTTTTAATATCAAAAGCTTTTCAATCTTCAACAATTCGCTGCAGATTGCGAATCGCTCGCATTTTTATACTTTTTATTCTACATTCCGAGAACAATGTGAAAAAAAAAAATCATAGTTGTTGTACCGTGGTTTTGTCAGATGCATTATATGTTATATTTGTGTGTATCTGTGTTAGGTCATTCGGTCACACTGATCCTACACAATCCATAGAATAAACAGGCGACGGCTCGCGAGCGGTCCATTCATCACAAACTGTATTTCCTCGAACTACATTCCAGCTAACCAGACCATCCTAACCGACCACCTCGCAAAACACAAGAACCATTGCCACTCAAGTTCCACCTACAAAAATCCCAGCCTATGTATTCGCGGCAATGGATCGTTAACTTGTGATCTGATCTTTCTAGAAGTGAGTGTTTAGTAAAGGTTAGCTAAGTGATTGATCATCGGTAGGAAATTGTAGTTAAGTCTTGAACTGAGCACCTTCGTCTTGGTCTTGTCAGTTGAATCTGTCGCAGACTTGAGAACTATTTTTTATCTAGTACATTTGTTTGTGGCTTTGCGGTCTTGAAGATTTTTTATTGTGCGTTTTATATTTGGTTGAACTTTAACGAACTGAGTACTGAATTAATTAAATTACTGTTGAGTTCTGTAGTTTTTTTTTGTTAGTCTTCATAAGACCCCCACTGCTGGGAAAAAGCCTGTAGTTTTTTTTTTATGCGACAAAAAGTTTGTTTCTAAATACTTCTTTAATTATACTCATGGTAAATCATTTGTATTAAACAATTTTATATCTTGATAAAATCGTGTTAGGAATCTCAATATTCCTTTTGTGTAATAAATTTAGTTAAAGCTCGGTATGGGTCTGATAAGTTAATGAATGTAAATTCAGAATTTATAATTGAATACAACGATTAAATATAAATTATCATATATTCAATTACTATTAAATTAAATTAAAATTCAATGAGTATATTAATAACGAACCAGAATATACGTAATTATATAATTAAAATGATATGCCGATCGATGGACCTACAAACTAATTTGAAAAAAAAAGTAGTCAAAAAAATTATATAACAGAAGATTTAAGAACAAGCTCTTTCTCAGTAATTACTGGGTCAGAATAACCTAGGCTACCTAGATTAAGGCAGTAATCTGAGCAATTTAATCAGGGGTAATCTCCTTGGTGGCCGTTCGCGCATCCATTTTATTTGTGCATAGAACCCGTCTCTTGGGTTTTATTAGGCGGGAAGAAGAAATTGTGTAAACACTGTCAATGGGAATTACTTTTTATTATGAATTAGTAAATGATTTCCTTAACTTTAATTTATTTTAATAAAGCGAGTTCCTACATACTGACGTACATGTGCAATTTCATAAAATTTTAGGCAGGTATTATTTTACGTATGTAAAAATACTTCTTTTTTAAATAATTGATTGTAAAATAATATAATAAGCGAATATTCTTTCAATTATAATGTCAACTAAATTCGGTGTGTCCCAGAGAATGACTGTATTTTAACCTATTGTACGCGAAAGAAACTAGATGAAATAAATAAAAGAGAATAAAACTAGTAAGACCATGAGATTTTTTAATGGTGATACATACATATCATCACGCCTGTATCCCCGAAAGGGTAGGCAGAGGTGTACCAATGTACACCCACAGTTCGCCGATATGTTTAGGTCCCATGTAATAGGGGGCGAGCCTATTGCCACTTACCGGGCACAAATCCAAACTCCAACCTGCTACTGAGAATTTCATAGAAAAACCCAATAATACCTTGGTCGACTCGGGAATCGAACCCAAGACCTCTAGCGAATTTTATGGTGATAATCTTTATATTTCTTAGTAAGGCGGTACTGACAATAAAACCAAACAACTTCAAGATGATACCTATATTTAATAAATCTAAATCACCAGTGATTATTTAACAACCGTTATTTCAAATGCTGGTTATCGTCTCGTTTAGTATTAATTTTCGAAGAAACCAATTCATTACCAACTCGATCTAATTTCAGTGATGTTATTTTATCCAATATATCGTTCGCTACATTGATAATTGGTAGGAATCTCATTTCATAAAGCTACAATGAGAAAATTAATAATGTCTTTAATTATAAGAAATAGGCAATAGCTTTTAGAGTATATTGTGATTGTTAAGAATTCAAATTGAGTAACTGTGTGAATACGATGTTAAATTGATATACCAACGCTTATAATTGCCCTCAGAAAATTCGCAGAGGCAAAAATAAATTGTTCACAGAAGTTTACAAGAGGTAATCAATATTTTGACACATGATTGATAAAAAATTACGAATGATAGATATTGGTACTGAAAAGTATAAATAGCAAATATTTATTATGTCCTAAAGATTTCCTACTAAAATTGTGACTCAAAAAATTTTTGTGTTGTTTGCTTCATTCTTTCCCTTAGTTACTACTTATACTATGACGAGATAAACAATGAAAACCCAAAGAAAATGAGAGACATTACCACTAAACAATAAAAGATGACTGCATTTGACCATTGCTGTGAGCAATGGGACTAGGGTAAAACTCCACCTCCACAAATTACAAGTTCTGCTGCCCCCGCATGATGCAGCATAGTTTGAGGATAACAACTCCCAAGCGAGTCGTTGGCCACTGTAACGGACAATGAGTTGGACAATTAATTATCCGTCTCAGGTGAACCGAACCAGCAGGTAATACGCCGCGTTAATGCGTATGTAATGCTGGGGCTATGGATAGTTTACATGTTGCTTGGTTATGTTGTTTAAGTTGAAGCCAAAGATCGGTCAGTCTAATTGCCAAAAAACAGAGAGAAGAACATCTCACCACCTGTAAAATTGTACAGTATATTTTTTTCTGGTTTTTGATAAGAACACTCTCGATCACAGCCGATTTAAAGGATACGACAAAAAAGAAAATCAGTTCAGTGATTTAGGAGCTATGCCACAGACAAAAACACAGATGCCAAAAAACACTGGTATAATTTCACTTACAGTTCTCCATTAACACTATTTGACGAATTATCAAGTCAACTTCAAAAAAGGTAATCGAAAGATGAATGATTTAGGTTAACTAAGAGAGATTTTTTAATTCATTTCATAAAATATAACTAAATTTATCAAATCGTTTAGGCTGCCATCAATAGAACATAATTACAGTCCTTCAATAAGAAGCTAAACTAAGTCGTTAGCATAAAAAATACAGAAAGAAAATTCTCATTTCTATAAAATTTAATCTCTCCGAGTTAAATCAATTTCCTTGTAGTGGTCCTTGCCGTCCAACAATTGGTATTATTATTCCAGCTTTGGACCAGACGAAAAACGACGAAATGGAGAAAATATTGAAGGTACGAAAGTGAAATAGCTATAGGAGACTTAGATATTAATTTAATTTATTTTATATTAATTTATATTAATTTTGTTTATTTGATTTACACGACTTAAAAAACCAATTACACAAACTAATGTTAAACTAACTTTTTATATTTTATAAGACAATAATAAATAAAAAAGTCATTTTCTTGTCCTTTAACTTACCATGAAAAGTTATAAATCATACAATTTGGATCTAACATTTTTGAGAAATATTCAGTTCATTATAAATGTCATACTTTGCTACCCCTGATAGTATGTACCTATTTTTAATGATTTAATCAAAATGTTTGAAAAATTAAGTGGGTTTCATATCTGAATGGATTAGGTTTATAAATACCTAAAAAATAAAAATAATGAGTCACATGAAAGACCAGCCTCATCACATTAATAGAAAACAAGGCTCAGAAGACTGGTTAAACAGAACCCACAAAATGTTATCAGCCAAACTTCTGAAACATTTCAAAATAGATAGCCGAAGTGTAGCTTGATTGAATTGCTAGCAGACAATCGGCTTTGCCTATCAGTTCTATAACGCCAATATTTGCTGGGTCCACAAATGTTGGCCGAGTCTGAATGTGATTTGTGTTTCAAATGGCGTCTACATTGTCCGTTGCTACCAACTTGGAATTGAGACGAAAACTTGATTATTTGGCTAACAGTTGCCGTTTGTGTTCCGTTGACGGATTATGGCTTTGAGACTTGATTGATACAAAGATTTTTCTGTTTTTCCTTTATTGCAAGTGAATAAAAAAGTGTGTTTGTTTAAACCTGGTTATAGTAAAACACTTACCAATGTGGCTTTTTCAAAGTTATATGTACTTTCTTAATTACTCTAAGACACTTCTGACAAACGGTAAAGAAAAACATCGTGATGAAACCCGGATTCCAAAATTTGGGATCTGAAATCACCAATCCACAGAGAGCAAGCGTGGTGATCAATGCTCATGACTTCTCTATATGGGAAGAGGCCTGTGCCCAGCAGCGGGACGTTTATAGGCTGGATTATTATATTATTATTATTATATATAGTAAAACAATTACATTGTAATTATGTATTTTATAACTTTGGAAAAACCTTTTTCTTTTACTATTTTTGTTTTGTCAAATTCATATTTTTATGATTTCAATTTCGGAGTAAACTCACTATGTTTATGATTGAGAAAAGGTTATCTTCCCGCTTTTCGAGAATAGGACAAAACACATCAAACATTTATCACTTTCTCACTGAAATTCAAATGATGTATTTGTATCAACACCTAATTATTATTCAGAACCATTTGCATTATTAATATTGTTGCAATTTGACATCTTGCGGTAAAGCGTCCATTACCTAATTAATGTAAGTGTTTCTAGTGAGGGATTAGGGATTACAGGGAGTGTTGTAAGCCACACGTATCCAGCTTGCTTTTTATTTAATAACTAGCTGTGCCCCGTGGTTTCACCCGCGTGAATGACAATTCATACACTATCTTCATAAATTATAGCCTATGTGTTAACGATCCGATGTATAAACTACATTATTGTAAAGTTTTATTAACATCCATTCAGGTTTTTACGTGAAAGAGTAACAAACATCCACACATCCATTCTCAGAAACTTTCACATTTATAATATAAGTAGGATTAATTTATATGGTTACTACGTTTTAGATTAATTTTTAGGCATTACTAATCTAATCCATGTATACGGTATTCAGCTGAATCCGTTAGTCCTGGAATCCGACCCTAACATAGTTGGGAAAAGGACTCGGGAGATGATCATGATTTGGCATTTCTTTTATAATCTTTTATTTGTCCCACTGCTGGGCAAAGGTCTCGCCCAATTTGCTCCAGGCTTTTCCGTGGTATAGCTTATAAATGTTTTTCAAGTAAATAACAGGTATCCGGTAACAGGACCTAACTTTCACAAAAAAAGGCCCGCAACCCAATTCACACGAAAGGGTATCGCAAAAAACCGATACCGATTGAACTTTGAAGCCTACGCCTAACCCAATAAATAGTTATAGTACTTGCTCAAAGGCGCGCAATTAATAAAATTCAATGGAGCTTTAACTACAATCACATCCTCCCACCCTAGGCACACATTCAAATACATTCTATCAACCATTACTTTTTACACTTACTACTGAACTAAATCGAAAGCCGATTTTACAGGGTGTTATCGAAAGGGTATATCAATCCGAACTGCCTTGTTGGCCTAGTGGCGCTAAGCGCGACTGCTACGCTAGAGTACGCTTGGGTACGATTCCCAAGTCGACCAAGATGTTATTGGGTTTTTCTATGAAAATCTCAGTAGCGGGTCGGCGTTTGGATTTGTGCCCGGTTAATGGCAATAGGCTCGCCCTCTATGACATGGGACCAAATATATCGGCGAACTGAGGGTGTACATTGGTACGCCTCTGCCTAACCCTTCGGGGATACAGGCGTGATGGTATGTTATGTTATGTTTATATTAATCCGAAAGGGGTGAAGAGTACATCTGGTATAAAGTCAGCTTGCAAAATGACAGCGCGAAAAGATGGATTTCATTTTTTTAATTGACTCATTTTGTGAACTGACTCTATACTCATGTACTTTTCACCCCTTTAGGATAGCTACACCCTTTCGATAACACTCTGTATAGTAATCCCTAAGGAAGTTCTCGGCAAGCGTTCCACAATTCTATCTTTCCATCGAACAGTAAATTACACGACTGAGCGATTATTCTGATAGCGTGTCGCGCCCGACTTGCATCGCAAAAATGACAGAAAAACTGTTATTTATTGCAGGGTATCAGACCCGATTTGTATTCTCTTAGGTAGAGAGATTTCATGTCAAAGTTATAACAACTAGCCTAAAAAATAGATGGATCGCATAAGGTATAAACTTCATAAGTCATAAGGGTCATAAGATGAGTCAAAGAAGGTTAAAAGAGTTTCTATGATTGATTTAATTAAAACTAAGTACATAAAAGCTAATCAAAGTTCAAGAGTAGGGCTAACGACGCCATGTTTTTGCACAAAATGTAAAAAATTGTGACGTCATAAAACATTAAATCAATGTAATGTCGAAGGAAAGAAAAACGAGAAAATAGTCATCTACCAAATCGTTACTTAAAATTGCGAACCATTTCATAAACCGATCAGATTTTGACTAAAAATAAGTTTTCTGTTGTCACTCTACTTGAGTACTTCTGATATACATTATGTAGTCATCTCTTTAATGATAACTGGGTTCCCATGTGGTTCCCACAACTTTTCTTAAAACTAGAACTTATCAGCTATATATTTTTATTATTTTATATCTCTTTCGTAAGATTATCAGTTCGATCACGTTTGCAGTTTGCGTCATTTGTATGCAGTTTTCAGTGCACTCTGTCGGCAAGACGGAGAAATATAAGTTTGCAAAGTACAGTTGCCGAAATTCTATTTACATAACTTGTACTAGTATACACTTTAATTTCATTTTTTGTTCTTAGTATTTTTTTTCAAGGTTTACCGGATTTAGCTGAATTCTAAATTAAGCGCAGCGAATAAGGCTTAACCTTAATATTGGACAAACCGTATTTAAAACAGAATAACATTTATTAAGTTAAACAATATACATGAGGACTAAGTTTCTGGAGGCTAGTCTTTTAAACTATTATAAATCAGTCACTGAAAAACATCACCCACTCCTTTAGGGTTGTCAGTTGCAAAAACTTCTACAATATCGATATAATCAAAAGTATCGACATCGATACCATGTCCATACAGTTAAGTAAAGTAAGAGAACACGGTAACGTTTATAGTTTGATCAGTAGCAATCTCATAACAAGCTTTATAAGTTCGGCACGTAGGACTTTTATAGTGTTTCTACACACTCGATAAGGGTACGGCTGTGAAAACCAATTGGCTTTACAAATAAACATATTTTACACTTGTAGGAACTAGTTTTTTTCTGTTGTTGACTATTTTTTGATATGGGGTATCAAAAAACAGTCGCACGTTTTTAATAATGTTATCAAAAAGTTGTCGTGAAAACGATAAATTTTAATTTGAACCAACTAGCAACACCTTATGTATTAGGTGAGTTATACAACGTGCTATACAATATAATACACATATTTTAAGCTAGTCACTTTTTATGCTTCGTATGTATTTCTGTCTGTCAATATTGAGTCGAAATTTCATGAACTTTTCAATAGTTTTATTTGACGTCCTAACATCAGCGACACGGACGATCCCGTCAGATCCTGGGTGAACAGCCACAATTCTTCCCAGCTTCCACTTCAGAGGCGGAAGATTGTCCTCTTTTATTACCACTAAGGTATTCAGCTTCAAGCCTTCTTTACAGGAGCGCCACTTGACTCGTTGCTGTAACTCAGCAACGAACTCCTTACTCCATCTCCTCCAGAAATGTTGGCGAAGTTGTTCAATGCGCTGATAGCGACTAAGGTGATGAGTCGAATACTCTTCAACATTTGGAAGAGGCAAGGATGTGAGCGGGCGACCGACGAGGAAATGACCTGGTGTCAGCGGTGTACAATCGTCTGGGTCTGAAGACAGTGGCGTTAGTGGGCGTGAATTTAAAATGGCTTCGATTTGGACTAGCGTGGTGTTAAGCTCTTCGAATGTCATGTTACAATTTCCCAACACTCTTTGCAAATGGTACTTTACAGATTTGACACCCGCTTCCCAGAGACCGCCAAAATGTGGAGTATATGCAGGTATAAAATGGAATTTGATGCCCTCGCTGGCTATACTCTCACCCAAGGAATCGGAACTAGTCTTTAAGAACTTCGAAAGTTCGTTATACGCACCAACAAATGAGGTACCATTATCTGAATAAATATTTACGGGTTTTCCCCTTCTAGAAATAAATCGGTATAAAGCTAATAAATAATTATTGCTAGTCAAATCACCCACAAGCTCTAAATGTATAGCTTTGGTTGTAAAACAAATAAAAACAGCGATGTACACCTTTACGAGCCTACAACCGCGACCTTGACGATTAGCACACATAATGGGGCCGGCGTAATCGACACCTGTGCTTTCAAAGGGAAATCCTGGAAGAAGGCGCTGCCGCGGCATATTACCCATCAACGGAGTAACAACCTTACCCTTTAGTCGCTGACAAAGCACGCATCTGTGGTAACAGGCCTTAGCTAAATTTCGGCCTCCTATGGGCCAATAAGATTCTCTTATTGAGGCTAGTAATAATTGCGGGCCTGCGTGCATCAATCTTTTATGCTCGAAATTAAATAATAATTTAGTAAAATCATGAGTGGACTGTATAATTATGGGGTGCCGTTTATCGTAATCAAAATCGGAATTATCGAGACGTCCTCCGACACGCATTAATTTACTATCATCCAAATAAATGTTAAACTTTAATAGGACGCTCCCTTTAGGTAAATTTTGATTGGACAAAAGTAATTTATATTCCGGAAATGATTCACGCTGACTTTGTAATATTAAAATTTCTAAAGCCTTTTTTAACTCATCGCTTGATAAAAAACTAGAGGTTGGTGATTGTTTTCTACATAAGTTAATGAAACGCAACACATAAGCCATAGAACGGACAATTCGGGTGTAGTTAGAAAAACGACTAAAATTTATCAACCGCTCGTGGTTTTTGTCGGGAGCAACAATAGCGCTTAAAGATACGTCCGGCTTAATTTCAGGGAGTGAGTCTAACTCAGCACCTCTGTCGAGAGAGGGCCAATCGCATGAGTCTTGTAAAAGAAATTCAGGACCAGACCACCACAGATCCAAGCCCTGCAGATTTCCAATATCCACTCCTCGAGATATCAGGTCTGCGGGGTTTTTATTGGTTGGAATATGTCGCCAAGTACAGTGACCAGCCTGCTCTAAAACTTCAGCAACCCGATTGCGTACGAAGGGCTGAAGTTTAGAGGGCAACATCTGTAACCATCCCAACACGATTGTGGAGTCAGTCCAACAAAAAACGCGACTAAACTTGGCCCTAAGTGAATTTAATACCTTCTCACACAGCCGAGCTCCCACTAAAGCGCCACACAACTCCAATCTGGGAATTGTGGTTGGTTTAATTGGTGCTACTCTACTCTTGGCCATTAGTAGTCTAACCATATACTCACCCTTTTTATTAATGCTACGAACATAGGCGCAAGCTCTATATGCTCGTTCAGATGCATCGGTGAAGATATGGAGTTCTAACTCTGTGTACGATTCACAAACGACGATACGAGGAATACGAAAATCATTTACATGCGGCAACTCCTTTACAATAGCTTGCCATTGTGAACTGATTTCGTGATTCAATGGCTCATCCCACGATAACTTATTAAGCCACATTCTCTGTAGTAACATTTTCATGGTTATCACGAAAGGAGATAACAGACCTAAAGGGTCAAAGATTCTTGCAATGATAGACAGCAAATCACGTTTAGTATTATAAGTGGAAGGCATCGACGATTTAAAAGAAAAAACAAGTTGATCCGAACGTGCATACCAGCCTAAGCCTAGCAACTTGTCAGGCTCAGTAGACCCAATATTTAAGTCAAGCGATGTCTGTTCTATCTCAGACAACAACTGAGGTTCGTTTGACTTCCACTTGCGTAGTGGCATGCAGGCAGATGCAAGTGTCTTTGTGACTTCTCGTCGAATGAATTGGACTTCATTTAAGTCATCCCCTCCAGTGAGAAGATCATCCACGTAGAAATCATTTTTGATGACTTCAGCAACCTTTTCATTATTGCAGTCAAGACCTAATTGATAAAGGCATCGGGTAGCTAAGAATGGTGCACTAGCTGTACCATAAGTGACTGTATTTAATTGAAATACTTTCACAGGCTCCGATTCCTTACCTTGACTTCGCCAAAGAATCTGTTGCAAGTGCCTATCAGATGGGTGTACATCCACACATCTGTACATCATCTGCACATCTCCGGATAAAACATACTTATACTGCCTAAAGCGAAGGAGAATAGACAATAGGTCATCCTGAATAGATGGGCCAACCATTTGTAAATCATTCGATGAAATGCCAGATGAAGTGGGACAACTTGCATTAAACACAACACGAAGCTTTGTCGTGCTGCTTTTTTCCCGTAATATGCCGTGATGCGGTATATAATAACTGAAAGGGCTAAACTCCGACTGTTTATATCTAGTCATATGTCCTAGTGACTCATACTCGGACATAAAGACTTGATACATTTTGCTAAATTCGGATTTTGACTTTAATTTACGTTCTAAGGAATGAAGACAATGAGTAGCTTTACGAAATGAATCTCCCAGAACAGAAGGGTCTTGTTTGAGAGGTATGCGAACACAAAAGCGACCGTTCGCCAACCGTGTCGTATTTTTTATAAAATGTTCCTCACACCTTTTCTCTTCCGGGGAGTAGTGAGAAGCCTTAACGTTAATTTCCTCCAACTGCCAGAACTTGGATAAATCAGTTCGAAGGTTGTCTAAATCCGTGGACGCAGTAGAAACCAATTTAGAAAAATGGCACCATATTTTATTAGACAACAAGGTGACATAATTCCTACTGATAGGGCCGGACACTATCCAGCCTAAACTGGTTTCAAATAGGATTGGCTTACCATCACCTAACTTTATCCGTCGTGACCCCAACAAGTCCCAGAACACATCAGCACCAATTAAAATGTCTACTTCAGCGGGCTTGTAAAATGTAGGATCAGCTAAACAGAGATAAGAAGGGATATTCATGGTAGAAATATTGATATCACGACATGGCACTTCATTGGTAATTGATGGTAAAACAAAACAAAACAATTCAGTCTTGAAAGAATTATTTAATGACGTCATATTAATGCGACATGTTTTACCTACGTGAGATGTCACGTTATTTATGCCATATATCGACCGATCTATCTCATTCGTTGCTATATCTAACTGTGAACACAGTCTCTGCGTCATAAAACAGGATGTGCTACCGCTGTCAAGCACTGCGCGAACTACATGTTCACGACCACTACGATCATGCACCTTGACTAAAGCGGTTGATAACAACACATCATGATGACTGATGCCACGGGAAGATGTGGCGTTTGCCGATAACGCAACATTATTTGTCTCAGTGCTCGAACACTGCTACAATGACTGAGAAGTCTGAGACGAGTTATTTAAATCATGTTGACGAGTATTCGCAATATTTTTAAATTCAGCTATATGGATTAGGGTATTATGTCTACGCTTACAAAGCTTACAACCTGGCCTCTTACAGTGATTGGCAAAATGACCCGGGCGAAAACAATTAAAACAAACTTTGTAAGTTGGCAATAATTTTATACGAGCTTCATTGCTTAATGCGAGAAACTGTGCACAATTATTTAAACTATGGTCACCTTTGCACCTAGGACAGACCTTAGTACTTAAATCTGTACTGGAAGTAACATCATTGTTATGACCTGGCACTGTTACCATAGATCTTACCTTAGAACCCGACTTCATACTTACCTGGGACGAGTTACTCCGCGACAGCTCTAAAGTTTCAACTAAGTCAGCGCGCGCACGCATGAATTGGAGGAATGTATCAAAGGTGATCTTACTGTCCTTGTCTATTCTACCTTTACACTCCTCCCACTCACGGAACGTTTTACTGTCTAGCTTGCGTGTGACAATATAAATTAATAGTGTGTCCCAGTGCTTGACGGGTTCGCCTAACGTATCTAAAGCACGTAATTTTTTATTTAATTGGTCAATTAAGCCTTTTAAACCGGCTGACGATTCTTTCGTGACCGTCTCAATATTAAATATAGCCGAAACATGATTATGAATCAACAATCTTTTGTTGTCGAATCGCTCGCACAATACCTGCCATGCTACAGCATAATTTCCAGCTGAAAACTCAATGGATTGTAACACCACTGCAGCGGAACCTTCCAGTGACGTTCGTAAATAATGAAACTTATTTATTTCGTCGATATCGTCATTGGAGTTGATGAGACTCGTAAAGGTGTCACGAAACTCTAACCAATTGCTATAAGACCCACAGAATTTAGGCAACTGTATCGTAGGTAACTTGACAGGCTTATAATTACTGGCACGAGTACTTTTACCACTACCAACAGATTCATTATCCTTATTAAATGTATTTATCAAGATTTGAGCCCTAGAGAGTGTCTTATAGTAAAGGGATTCAAATTCTGAACGCTCACACATTTGCGATTTAATATCATCGACAAGACATTCTAATTTTAGCTGTACCTCATCATATTGGTCGTACAACGACTCAATCTTGCCCATGCGCAGCTGTAGTTCCGTGAGGTCGCAGTTACTCATGGACTTGGATTCAAGTGCATCTATATAGTTCACGAATACGGTTAAACGGCCTTTGAAGCTACCCCGCTTCTTTATTAACTCCCTTTCGTCGGTCATACTGGGAATCGGGTGGCGTAAACCTGTAATTTACAGTAATCAAACGTGAACACTTAATTGATATAACTAGGTAACTATCCCTTGTAAGTAGATGCTAATGACAAATACAAATCCTAACAATGTAATATGCACAAACGAACAGCGTATACAAAATTAAACTCGTTTATGTTATAACTTTAAATCATTGAACAACAATAAATAAACAAACAAAGAGTGCAATAATTTTAAAGAATTGCCTTATCTACATAAATACGGTAATTAATCGTTAACTAATGATACGTTACTAATGATTACACAGCAAACAATATCTAACACTCAATCCTTTGTGTTAACTACCTACGGACAAGTACCTATTTAACGTGAATGTTATCAGTTTTACACATAAATTAAATTGTTAACTTCTTACAGTATAAATTAAATTGAAATAATGTAATTTATATAATTACTATGCCTGCTACAGTTGGCAAGCACGGGTTTCAATTTAATGACTGTTAACAAATACAATTAAACACTATTCACAATCACAATGTGACGGTACGGTACCTATTCCAAGAAACGACACTAATTAACACAAATATTGGTAATATAAACACACTAACCTGATAAATCCTCGATTTATATTAACTATACTACCTGATTTGAGTGTTGGGTAACGATATAGTTTATATAAGAGTTAACACCGTAGTTACATGTACTCCTTGCACACCCCACAGCCAACGCTTAATCTTCTGTAACTTTTAATTTAGTATCTTCTCGGATATATTTCTTGTATGATTTATAATCTTCAATAATAATAGCCGATCCACGAATATCGGGCTCGATAGGACCATGTATAGAAATCCGGGAATCACAATAAAACAGCTGTGAGAACGTGTTGGTTCAATGACCTTTTTTTAATGAGTGGGACAATGACATGCAAAATTAGGTTAACGTTAACTTATACAACTAGTTTTAATTAACACAGGAGCTCGTTGCAAATGGTAAATGCGCAGGCGCTCCAACACTATCACTGGTCTTCTTCTAGTCATTACACCAATTTGATCACATAATACTATTCGAGATATTTAGCTCAAACATATTCAATGCACAGTTATCCTAAAAAATTCTACATATACCTACTAAAATTATCCTTTAAAACCAAAACCTCAACTTTTAAATAAACCTGTGGAAATTCAAGTTTGCATGTTATTAAAAATATACCATATAGTCAGAATTGTCTAGTGAATAGTTACAATATATTATTATGTGTACCGTTCGCGATGGTCCATTGAGAAATCTTGGCATCTCAAAGTATTTTTTCTTAAAATTTTCAGTACTTCAATGCTCGAAGGATTATTTAAAATTAGTTTATAACTTGAAGCGGCGACTTTCTAGTTGTTGTCAAGTTTCTCGTTTTCAACTAACTTCCCGAGCGCATCTTCTGTAGTTTTTATATTGAGTTTTGATGTCAGTTTAATGAAGTTATTGTGTCCGTTTCTATACTAAATACTCTGTTCTTTTTTAAATGACTAAACTGGTGAATTTTTATAGTTTACTTAGAATATACCTAGATATGTCGCCTGTCTACTGTCTAGGTCTGCAACATTTTTGTGTGTCGAGACATAATTTATCTGTTAATAAAAGCAATTTGCCAGTGATCAACGTACACGCCTAATCTTGTTTTGCCGCTGTCAAACTGCTTTAAGTAGTCCATGTGCGCGCGGCCCTAAACTTTCGTAATGAATGTACAAGCTTACAAACACTGTACAAAATTCATTTCATGCCTTGCATTATTAGCAAGAAAACCTTTGAGGAAGTAGAAAAGAACTGTAAAGCACTCAAGAAGCAAGCCTGAAATACTTACTTTTAACAGGAAAAAAGCGTTTATGAGCAACTATGAAGTAAAATAGAAACTGCAAGTTTTGTGGGCACTTTGCCTTACGTTCTTGTACCTAGCTCCAAGCATAGTAAAAAAGGCTTGGTTATCAAACGTTGTTACATGATACTTTAAAGATCTTTTGATTTTCTTGCCTATGTATGATTCATTTTTATTTATTTCAGAAAATAAACTTAAAATATTTACAATAAGATAATAACTAAGCCTAGACAATAAATAAGAAAAATTATAAACTAAATAAAACACTCCCAGTTGACAGCGATGTGGACGAATTTTTTGATGCCTTATTTTGATTCCATCTTTTAAATGAAGTCCAATCAATACTGCCACAAGTTCTGTCGCTTTTAATTAGTTTTATAATAAATAAATAAATAATAAATATAAATAAATGCGGACAACATCACATACATTGTTCTGAACCCAAAGTAAGTAGCTAAAGCACTTGTGTTATGGAATTCAGATACAACGAAGGTACCACAAACACCCAGACCCGGGACAATACAGAAAAGTTGGTTTCTACATTGACCCGTCCGGGGATCGAACCCGGGACCTCAGAGCTAGCGACACCTTAAGACCGGTGCGTACGCCACTCGACCACGGAGGTCGTCAATTATATAATTGACCATACGACTTGATCAGGCTAGGTAGCAGGTCAACATTATGCTTTTTCTGGTTCTGTTGTTTAGTTGCATGTCGTGTGACACTGTCTATACTAAAATGACAACAAAGAAAAACAATTGAAAGCTACGACTTAATGATTATTTAAATGATTTGTTTTATTATTGATAGCTGTGCCCCGCGGTTTCACCCGCGTTAATACCTATATCCTATAGATCCCTAACTTTTTTTGAAAATTTAATATAGCCTATGTTAACCGTAGATAGTGTAGCTTCCCAACAGTGAAAGAATTTCCTCTTTATAATATTAGTATAGATAATGTGCGGCCTCGATTAACGACTTTGAACCTAAAATAAAATAATTAATGATAAAAAATAAATACTTTATAAAGCTTAGATAATAGGATTTATGCTTTTTGTAAACTACTATTTTATTCACGTCACCCGAATTAGTTTTAGTTTATATTCTAATGGACTCGTAAATATTTTATCTCTTTATTTTGGCAACCGTATTGGTGCTTAAACAAAGAGATTACCAATTTTATTTTTATCATTAAATTAGTTTTTCGAATTTTAGGTATTGCAAACACAAATAAATTGATTTGATTCGATTTGCGAATAACAGATGTAGAATGAGAGTTTAATAAATAAATGAATAATAAATGCGGACAACATCACATACATTGCTCTGAACCCAAAGTAAGTAGCAATTAAGCACTTGTGTTATGGAATTCAGAAACAACGAAGTTACCACAAATACCCAGACCCGAGACATCCCGTCCGGGGATCGAACCCGGGACCTCAGAGCAAGCGACACCTTGAAACCGGTGCGTACGTCACTCGACCACGGAGGTCGTCACAGATTCCTCACAGAGTTTGTTCGTATACATTAAAAGTATTACACTGGAAAGAATTTGGTATCTTTCTCCTAGTGCCATTGAACCAATAGTCGCGGGTTCGAGTCCCGTTAGTTGTTTTTCCCTGATAACCGACTTCAATGAAAGTTATATGATACAAACAAATATAAAAATGTTTTGAATCGATCCATCTTTTCCGGGTAGGCAGAGGTGTACCAAAGTACACCCACAGTTCGCCGGTATGTTTAAGTCCCATGTAATAGGGGGCGAGCCCATTGCCACTTACCGGGCAATCCAAACTCCGACCTGCTACTAAGAATTTCATAGAAAAACCCAATAACACCTTGGTCGACTCGGGAATCGAACCCAAGACCTCTAGCGTAGCAGTCGCGCTTAGCACTACTAGGCCAACGAGGCAGCAAACATACAAAAACATGCAGAAATTGAGAACCACGTCCTTTTGTTACCAGTTGACAATATTACAAGTACAAATACCTATCTATTAGTCCATAGAAGATAGGAGGGTAAAACTATAGGATATTTGTATAGGGTTACAAACATAATGACCAAATCCTTACGAAGCAACTCGTGTATCGTCTACTATTAGTTTTATAGGTGCCTAGTTCACTACTTTATGACGTAACATGACGTCGGGTAGTAACACCCTGTATATTGGTATACAGGGTGCTACCAAAAGGGTATATCTATCTAAGAGGGGTATAGAGTACTTCAGGTAGAGAGTCAGTTTACAAAATTTCAGGTCAATTAAGTTAGGTAAATATTTGCAACAGAATGATTCTCGTCATTTTATTTGACACCAAAATTAAAAAAAACAGACTACTGAAGCATTGTATTATTAACATTTATCGTGACCTTATAAGATATTGACCCTTGTGGTGGGGTGATACGTTTATTATGATTTTGAGTGTCAAATAATTGATCCGGATATTAAAAATAATTATTAAATTAAATAGTGTTGAGCTGAAATTTTGTAAACTGACTTTTGGCCAGATGTACTCTCTAGATAGATAGATCAAATAATCAAAAAGGGGTACAGAGATTCGGTAACATACTGTATAGTTAAACACTGCTGGATTAGAGAAGTAATACGATTTTGTATATGAATATTCTGTTGTATGATTTTTGCTGATTTAGGCTTTGTAGTTTAGGATTTATAGGTTGTGTGTACAGGATATCGAATTGATAATTTTGTATAATAAGTGTACACTATGAATCTGAATGTGACATGAAAATTTGTGCTACCCAGTCTATAAAATGGGTTGTGGAAGTTAGAGAGGAAGTTTTCAATATTCTGAATATTGGATACAATAATATAATAATAATAATATTCAGGGACAATTCACACACGGTTATCTAATCCCAAGCTAAGCGGAGCTTGTGTTATGGTAATCAGATAACTGATAAACATACTTATATAATTCTAAATACATACATATTATAGATAAATTACACCCAGACGCAGTACAAATGATCGTGCTCATCACACAAACATTTGTCCTGGGTGGGAATCGAACCCACGACCTCCGGTATAGCAGTCAGGGTCACTAACCACCTGACCAACAGGCCCGTCCAATTTTCGTCAATTTTCCTAAATTGTGTTAAATACAACATTTATCATGTTTGATGGAATGACCAATAAAAATAATCATTGTTTTGTTTATTTATTCTTAAAGAAATTAGATTCAATCTTACAAAGTAAGGTTTTCAGAAATATTATCGTTCTAATCACAAGTACTAACTACATAATTTCTAAGAATATAATGTATTAATTATTGTAAAAAGGACATTAAATATTTTGGAAATATAAAAGCATAGTTCAAAACTAAATAAGTTACATGAATATAGGTACTATTACATCTACAATACAGATTTAATATCCCTGCTTATACTCCAAAGCTAGTTTTATAGTTGCAGTATTGCATACAATGTGAAACCCGACGCGGCGACGCTTTGTGACAATTTCGAATTAAAACGCCAACTTGATACTGTTGTGTTCAAACCAGTGATGCTCAAACTTTTTTAACCGACCGAAAAAATGGGGTGTTATAATTGAAATAACTACTTTTACGAATTTTATCGCGGTTTGTATTTATATTTAATTTCCCGAAGGGGTGTTATACATAAGTTTAGTGTGTTTTCACAAGTATGGATATTTTTTTTATGTTTGGAAGAGAATGTGATAAAAAAATAGTACAAATCAACCTACTATAAATATTAGTGCTTTTTTACCATTATTGACAAGAATTTCGTTATAATATTTTTTAGTACCTAAATGAACTACTAAAGTTTAATAGTTTAGGTAAAATATTATCAATTTTACTTAAGATCGTTTTCCAATGACTATAACTGAAGGACCGTACCTGTATTATATTTAAAACTTATTTTAAAACACATAACAATGCTGTACATTCTGTACTGGTGCTTAAAAACAATAATAAGAGCTGTTAAAAGTTTGCACGGCACAAATTATGACAATTATCGGCGTACTGTAATTCACTTCAACTCTTTTTCTCAATAAAGCCCGTTCGTTCTGTCATTTACTTTGATTGTTCTCACATTAGCGTATTGGAAGAGCAGCGAGTGCTTAAATATTGACTGAATGTAAAAAAGGACCGGAATTGTTTCCGTTACTGTGTGTTGAGCTACAAAATCAAATTGGAAATGTGGTCCTAGTTTTCGTAGATATTTTATGATTAATTTTAATGTAATGTAGGGTTGGAATATGTTTTAAATAAAATCTAAGCTGAGTAGGTTATAAAAAGGCAGAAAAAAGTTAGTTATTAAATATGAAAGTAAAATAAAATATTATTTGCTACGGATGTAAAAATGTGCACATAAACATAATAACAATTTTGTTCTAAACTTTCAAATGATCGTTCCGGAAAATCACTCATGAAATTTTACCGTAGCGACAGAATTGGTCCTTTTATTCGCTGTAATGAAAAAAGGTTCTGAAAAAAGGTTGACAGCCACTGCCAATGTTCGAGACTGGATGCAATATCAAAGGACGTTTTGAAAATTTTAATGTGAATTCTTTAGAACGTCGATGTTTTGTATTGAAGAAAATAGAAACATTGTTAAATAATGAAAGGGGGTGACGGTATTGTTTTGTTTACACTTTAAAGGGTTAAATATATAATATTTTAAAAAATAAATATAGATTTCTTAAAATCTAAGGTCCGGTTTTTAAAACACAACAAATAACTGTTATTTGAGAGATAAAATTCACTCCTGACGTAATTTGTGTTAAAGAACTGTTGAAAGTTGAATGTTATTCTTTATAGAAAGTTAGCAGATATTGGGGAAAAAACCTGCCCTAAGGAGATATAACAATTAGATAAGTTACATATTTACTTTTTGTTTATTTTACCTTCAGAAAATCATTTTTTTTATTATAATGCGTAATTAACAGAAGATATGAATTATGTATATTGTATTTCACTCACTAAATATTGTGCTTAATAAATGTGAAGTTTGAAAATAAAGTTATATAAACTTATAAATTCAGTTTCAGTTATAGAATATTCAAATCGTTATCATGCTTTGAATATCCTAACTTTGTTTTAAACTTTAACTCTATTAGTTATTGAAGATGTTGTCAGTTTTACAGATTTACTTAAATTTTATAAGTTCTGTTAGCGAATTGATTTTGCTGACTGAATGTGGTTAATTTCTTAGGATTTTTTTAAGTTACGATTTTATACATTTTATTATTTTCTGCAATATATTTCATTAGTTACATTACATAATCTAATTCTAATAATAATTAATTTAATAATCTTTAGTTTTTTTTTCTAGAGTCAAATAAAGTTGACGTTAAGTTGTCTTGTTGATGGCAATTTTTTATATCATGTACTTATATACTAGATATAAGTAAAGGCTTTTGATACTTATAATCAAATATTATTATTTTCATGTGCGTAATAGTATGGTAAAAAGACTGGTATGCTAGAAATTTTTGTTCCTCATAACTAAAAACTTCCTTTTTTTAGTAGATTACTGACCATTTAAGTAAGTAGGTAAGTATATGAGTATTAATTCTTCACAGCAAACGCCGCGTCATTACTGCGGGCGACGGAAAGGCCCTAAATAATAATGTTTCGATTTCCTACTGCCGACCCTAAGGGCTCGTGTATAGAACACTACAATATGAAGCAGGGAAATTAAAACAAATGATATTAAACTTTATGGGTAAAGTAATTAGTGCGAAAATTAAATGACGATCAATATGAACGACAATGGTATAATTCATCTCAGACTGAGTTATTAGATGGAAAATACATATTTTAAATTATATAAATCTTATTCATACACAATTAAATCTAATTTAAGAACAAACTCTAACTATACTAAAATTAAAACTTACATAAATAAATAAAACTAACAGGCGTCAATAAACATATTCATAACCATAAAATACTGAAGTTTATATTTTTATCTCGTATACACTTACCTCACTTTGCCAACCTTAAGTTAATTATACAAAAAATCGCAAGAAAATGTAGTCCTTCTGATCCTTTTCGCAACCTATTTTCTTTAAGCGTCTATTAAAACAAACTTAAAAATACCTATAGTGGATTATACACTATACTTATTTTAAGTTTAAACATCACAAAATATGTCGACAAACAATTCTACACACAGCCTAACAAATAAACCCACTTCCTAAGGAAAAGGAATAAGGCACGTTATTCACTGCGGAATAGATTCATCATTATGACACGTATCTGTAGCTCGTTATAAACGACGCAATTGTATTCACACCCTTATAGGCTCTTATAGCTTATTATGTGACCATTTTCATGTAATTTTTGATGTATTATGTAAAGGTTGAAAAAATAAATTAAATAAAAAAGAAACAGTATTTAAAGTTTAAAAAGCCTGACTGCTATACCGGAGGTCGTGGGTTCTATTCCCACCCAGAAAAAATGTTGGTGTGATGAGCACGATCATTTGTTCGGTGTCTGTGTGTAATTTATCTATAATATGTATGTATTTAGAAACATATAAGTATGTTTATCAGTTGTCTGGTTACCATAACACAAGCTCTGCTTAGCTTAGGATCAGAATATAACCGTGTGTGAGATGTCCCTGAATATTATTATAATAATATGATTAGTATTAAAAGTAAAGGTTGGATATTGTGGCCAGTACAGTTGTGTTTGTGGAAGCGAGACGGCGCACTACACTGCGCATAGCGCGGTCCCGCTTACTCAACCGCAACAGTCCTGCTGTAAGAGCTCATGGTACGGCCCCAACTGTTATTAAAACGCTAGATATTATAAAATATATATTCTAGACCATAAGTTGTACAAAAAGGAGTGGCAACAAATAGTAAACAATAGAGACCTGTGGAATTAGGGAAGGGAGGCCTTTGCCATGCAGATAAATAGTTCAGGCTTTAAATAAATAAGTTGTATAAATAAAGTTTGATTATATTAATAGTCTTTCGCTCCCCTGTCCGATCAATTCTTCTCTGAGATTTTTATACCGAAATCACCACAGTTTTATAAATGGGCTTTCCAATTTACGGATGTGATTGCTAATTATACAATATGTAGGTGTGACCTAGCCTTTGGTTTCTCTATGAAATTCTCAGTAGCAGGTCGGAGTTTGGATTTGTGCCCGGTTAGTGGCAATAGGCTCGCCGCCTATTACATGGGACCTAAACATATCGGCGAACTGTGGGTGTACACCTCTACCTACCCCTTCGGGGATAAAGGCGTGATGATATGTTATGTTATGACCTAGCCTTTCAATTACCGGATTTGTATGCAATATTGCAGATTCGAACCCAGATCTAATATAGGCGTTTCTGTAATTAGTATTTCACGAAAATTCGTAGAAACCAGTCAAATTACCTTCACCATTGCGTATCTATTTATTACTGTTAATCATCCATTATTTACTGAAGTCTATTTCAGGTTATACCCGACATATTGCTAACTCTAGCCCGAGGGAAACTAATCATGTATTGATCATGTATTACAATTTACATCGTAATAAGGAAAAGTGCTATGAACTATTGTACATTCTGTTATTATCTATGAGCACAATATAAAAATAGCACTAAATTAGTTTAATTTAGATTATAAGCATGTAGTTTATAGATGTCTAATAGTTATGTATTGTGTGTTTTCAGATACTTAAATCTTTTACGGTCTTATTAATAAAAATCGTCAATTCCAAAGATAATCCGACGTTACTCTTGGACTTGTTAATCCGAGAGTAACAAAGTATTAACTTCGTAATTAGAATGTCATTAATAAAGCAGAAGTAACCTTGGACTAACTATACATTCCTTACACCGGGATTAAGATGAATGTTATGGCAACCCACGTTTGTTAAAAGTAAAAAGAGTGAGTTATTGAACGAACTTAGTGCGAGTTGTGTGAACAACTGTCAAGTCAACGTGACATTCGTGACAACTGACAAGTAGGTGGTGTGCAGTTTTAAATATTCTGGAGAAGATATTTATCTATTGAAAAGAAATGAGCCAGAAACGCAATCGCTCCGTTAACTGGGATGAAGAAGAAAGGGTAAATTATGTTGATATAATACAATTGCGTGGTATTTTCTTGTTCAAAGTTGCGTGGTCTTTAATTAATGCTATCATTGTGTTGTTGTTCACTGTTTCAGCAATTATTTCGCTCAGTGTTAAAAGAGCATGTGCAAATAATCGAAAAAAAGTCACTAGACACTAATACTAACAAGATTAAAAGTAAAGCATGGGAAGAAGTTCACAAAACGTAAGAAAACAACAATGGTATGAGCACATCGATTGTTATTGCTTTTTTATTATTAAGTACGATTTTATTATTCTGTTTAAGGTTCAATAACTTAAATAAGCGACCTCGAGATCTAAGTCAGCTGAAGATTCAGTGGAAAGGAATGAAGGTCAATGCCCGAAAAACATACAGCTCATTTAAAAAAGATACAAATAAAACGGGTGGTGGCGAAAGACCAGCTTCTCCTGATGAGGCAGTTATTGAAATAAGAGATCTACTTAACCCCGCCGAATTATTAAGGGATCATAATCCATATGATTCAGATGGACTAATGATTCGAGAACTGGAGTTGCCTTCTACGAGTAAGATACTACCTATTAAAAAACAGGTTAGTCGGTTCAAACTATCAAGCAATAATTATCATCATTATAATGAAAACCTTGTAATTAACATTGAGCGTATTACTAAACATTAAACTATTTATTCTAGTATTTGGAACCATCAACATCAGAGTATATATATATCAGTAATGCTGAAAATGAACAGGTTATACAAGTAAGTTTCTGTATAAATATTTAGGTACGTATTTTTATTAAATAATGCCTTGGACATTTTAAAGCATTAAACATTCTGTTTCAGAATGCAAATATGGAATCTTTTGAAGATGATGTAGCTGTTCAAGAATATAGCTCAGTAGTGGTAAGCTCACAACAGTTATAATAATAATAAATTGTGATGTCTGCGGAAAACCAATATTTTTTTTTTACAGATTCCTCAAGAACATGGGAATACCACAGCTTCAATACCATCACAGGTAAAAAACCATCATATTGTTTATCAAGTGACAATATTTAGAATAGGGGCTTAAGCAATTACAAGCACAACAAAACCAGATTAAAACGATTGTTTTAAAATGAGTTATTACTCTTTCCATTTTTCATGTTTTTGCTTGTAAGATGGCAGAAATTAAGATTTATACGAGCATGCTATGTTGTATAAAATGAAGTTTATTTTTAAATATTTACAATGATTTACAGACCTGTGAAGATGAAAGTGTAATTCAAACTCCCTTGAAAACAGCTATAGGCGGAACTCCAGCAAAGAAGGTACATTCTCATTTATTCAATTCAGTCAAATGTTATAATATAATATATATATATAATATGTATAATATATATAATATATATAATATATATAATATGAGTACATTAAACTGTCTATTAAAATAATCACATTAATTTGTTGGGCTATAACATAACCTAATTCAATATGTCTTATTTTTAGGTAGCCAAACGAAAATTAATGCCACATATCACAAACAGTGGTAAGAAGACTAGAATGGTAATATACATGCATATAGCTGATTATTTTAAAATGTGTTTGTCACCCAATAAATACATTATTATATAAATATGTTTATATATATATTTTAAAATATTTGCAGGACTCTGAGGACTATATAAATAAGATGTTGATCCACAGCAAGATGTTAAAAGATAAAGAACACAAGCGAAAAATGGAAATGGCTGAAGAAGATGAAAGAAGAAGACAAGAAGAACACGCAATAATAATGGAAATAAACAAAGAAAAATTGAAAGCGGCAATATTGGAAAGAGAAATTTTAGAAATAAAAAAAAAAACACTAGAAAGTAATAAATAATTCTTATTTTTATGTTTATCTTTTATTTGCTTAACATAGTACATGTGAATAAATAAAATATATTTCAAAAATTTGCATCAATAAATGCTGCCCGCACAGAATTACCTCTATGAGAGTGGTGGGTACTTAAGATTAAGGATGACGATGATGAGTCTTCAATTACTGGGACTTCATCTTCTACATCTCCATACAGATCTTGCCTGTTTATTGCAATATTGTGTAGTACTGCCAATGTAACTATATATAATTTTATATTTTCCAATTTTGTTGTAGAGAATCCTTTTAGTAAGCACCGAAACCTTTGCTTCCATAACCCAAAGCATCTCTCTACAACATTACGAGTCCTTATGTGTGCCCGGTTATACATTTCTTCCTTTTCTGTACTTGGATTGAGGATTGGTGTAAACAAATAAGGTGTGCAAGCATAACCTGAATCACCCAAGAGTCTACCTTTAAATTGTGATTGCTCAAATCTCTGCTTCAACCTACATTCATTAAATATTCTAGAGTCATGTGTACTGCCTCGCCAGTGGGCCACTATATCCATTATCTCTAAATTAGCATTAGACACAACCTGAAACAAAGAACATAGGTATTGCAATATAAGTAGTATTAAAATATAAGTAACAGGTTGGTGTTCATTTAGATATAGATCATAATAACTTATTATTTACAAGGATGGGCTACTTAGATAGGTAAGTACTATAAAACTCACTTGTACATTAATCGAACTATATCCTTTTCTGTTTATATAATATTGTCCAACATCTCCACCAACTTTTGGTATTCTAATGTGGGTACCATCAATAGCTCCTATCACTTGACGAAACCCAGACAGAGAATAAAATCCAGCAATCACACTACTCTGTTCTGCATCAGACTGTGGCATTTTAATCCATTCAGCCCTTAGTGCTACTATTGCTAAGGCAACTTGTTTGCATACAAGTGATATTGTCGACTGACTCATCCCACATATATCTCCTGCATCATCTTGAATCTGTTGACAAAAAAAAAAACTAATGTTAAAATAACTGAAAACAATCAACTTGTCCTGAACTATGTAAATAGGTAAGTAATTGATTTGAAATGAAATTATTAGTGATAGTTTACCTCTCCACGGGCCCATGTTCTTATTGCTGCCAAAACTTTCAGATGAGGTTGTATAAAGCCACCTCTTGCATCACCAGCTAGGTTATTTTTTACCATATCAATAATAAAAACAGCAGTTGATTTAGAAAATCTGTACTTAGATTTAAACTCCGCTTCTTGCAATTCTTCCAGAGGATTCCCTCGAATTTTATAAATTTTTAGACGTCTCGTTAACATCATATGATTTTCAACTTCATTTATTTCATCTATCACCCTTAAATCTTCAATAAAATAGTCTCTCTCCATTTTCTTACATAAATAAAAATACAACACGCGCGACGAACCGAAATAACGAAACAAATCATCTGAAATTCAAATCAAACGTCAAAACCCACAGCTACTCCATGCTTAGTCAGTAGTTAAACCATGTGTCGCCTTGTATTAAATCTTACTCCAGGAGTAGATTCGGATTAGTTTAATCCTTTCTTACTCCAAGTTTATTAATACGGAATTTAGGTACTCCGAATTTAATACACGGAGTATAATTAGTCTAGGTTTAGTCCGTGTTTATTAATAAGACCGTTAGGTTTTATCTTTACTTCTCAACACGTAGCATCAGTTACAGCAGCAAATACGTAGCTTTTGTTCTTCGTTCAAAATGATCCCGTTACGAATTTAATTGAAGTCAGTTTAGTGGTTTAGCAGTTAAAGTGTCATAGGCGGATTAGTACTTTTTTTAAGAATGTCGGAGGTACAAAGATACCCACATATACATACATGTGTATGTATGTTTTCCATTCAAAATTTCCTCCTATTTTGAAGTCGGTATAAATCTTTTTAACTTAAATTCAATGTATGCTAGTTTAGTATAGGGTATATCCTAATACAATTAAGCCAAGACAGTCGGTATCCGCCATTAATTAACTTGACAATGCTGCGTTAGACCCGATCCTAATTGGTGGTCGAAGGTGCACCGCCTCATCAACGGCACCCGGTTATACCCGGGTATACCCGGTTATACCCGGCATCATTATATTGGGCAGTTAACTCTTAACTCAAAGTTAACTAGCTCTTAAATAGGCGAAATTAAGTTATTAAATAGTGGCAGTTACTCCATGAACCCAATGTTATTATATAAATTAAATGCAAATGAAAATCATGCAAGGAAAGGAGAAAAGGGTCTGTAATTTACAAACGGAAGTAGAAAAATGAAAAAAGTTGATAATACTAAATATATTTTTATTTCTTGCCCTACGCCCAGCAGTGGACCGCGATAGTCTTTATTGATTGATGGATTGAATTTTCTATAGAAATTCCAACAAATTATTAAAGACCAGATAATTTTACACAGATATGTTACGAATTTACCATAAATAAATGCGGACAACATCATATACATTGCTCTGAACCCAAAGTAAGTAGCTAAAGCACTTGTGTTATGGAATTCAGAAACAACGAAGGTACCACAAACATGTTTATGTTGAAACAATAAACCTTATTTTAAATAGTCATGCCATGAAACATCATATTACATCGCCCCTACCTAATAAACCCAGGTGTCCAGTCACTGACACTAAAAAGGCTCGTTACCTATTCATGTAAAGCTAAGCTCATCACTTAGTTAATGAGAGGATAGTTTATACACAGTTAACATTATGGTTTTATTACAAATGAGCTGTTATGATATATATTAATCTTTCAACATTGAAAGCAACATTACAATCACAAATTGTTCTTTATGAGCGAACAATTTGTGATTGTAATGTTGCTTTCAATGTTGAAAGATTAAAATTTTATTGGTCATTTATATTATTATTATTATTAAGCCTATATCCTTTATTGGGATCCTAATTTACCAAATATTAAGTTTCATTAAAAATCGGTTCAGTGGTTTCCTCTTCTTAGGATGTCGATAAAAGACATTTTTTTTGGAAGAGTTGTGAAAGCTTGACCGACAGACGGACATTCGAATTGATAAGCTAGTATGAATAAATTATTATACTATTCTTACTAATACTAACAGACATACAAACGTTCAATCTTACCTATAGCAGGAACCCACGGACCCATTAATAATGGCCAGCATCTATTATTAATGCACACCAACCTAACCGGATCTACCAATTAGAGAAGAGAGCTACAATCTAGGTAGCTTCAAATGGAGATGCTTTATTACAATTCACACTGCAACAGAAACTGCAGTTGCTAACCAATTACATCTCACACATAATTCACAGATGAAACAATGGCGGACAAGTTAAAAAGTCAAATTGGAAGGTATTACAGAAGGTTCATTTAGTAAGAGTTACATTAAAACTTATTGTACGACGTAGATTTCTTATGTAGGTATAGAAAGTCCTGAGACTCCATTTTTTAGATTATAAAGGAAGAAAGTAGCATTATATTGTGCTTCCTAAAAGATTCAGATTTAGTTTTTTTCTCCATAAATTGGAGCTTTAAACTTGTATAATGACTGGACTATTGCGTTTCGATCTAATTCTATTAGGATAAATATAATATAATTAAGCAACGATGGAATAAGATATAAGGCACGCATCGCGACTAAATTTATTATGGCTGGATGAGTAGAAATTAAAGAATAATCAAAGATTAAGTCAAATTTTTTATTAAAACACAATTAAATCTAATACAAGAACAAACTCTAATTATACTAAAATTAAAACTTTCATAAATAAAAACTAAACGGCGTCAAAGAACTCATCGTCATCCTTGTCAATGCTCGGGTCATGGGGTCCGAGCGTACGAAATCTTTTCAAAGAACTTTCCAAACGTTTGGTAGAATCTACTCGTGATCAGAGGGCTGGTTTGTTCCTTGCACAGAGAATCGGAATAGCCATTCAACGTGGCAATGCTGCCAGCCTTCTGGGCACGTTCCCCGCCATTGACAAGGATGACGATGAGTTCTTTGACGCCGTTTAGTTTTTATTTATGTAAGATTAAGTTAAACATCTTAAAAACGTCCCATACCTCTAAAACTTCAAAAAACTTGGACCACTCTAAGTGTGATTCATATAAATCTAAATGACCACCTCTTGAAATTCGCTCGCAATTAGATACCTCGTATTTTACAAGCAAAAATCATTCTAACCCGTCACATTATACAGTTAATGGAATCGCAACAGCTTAATGATTAGTAAATACTAACTACTAACAGTTATCGGCGAGTATTTTAGACGCTTCAAACAGCTATGTCATTATCACAGTGTATTTAGTAGATTGAACGACTAAACGGTGTTAGAAGTCATTACTGCATCATTTAGCCGGAGTGCAATGATTTAGATAACTGTTTTGTTCATGTGCATGGAAATAGGGAAGTGTTGGTGGTTTATAATAATGCTATATATTTCTTACAAGCGTGGTGATCAATGCTCGTGCCTATTCGGCTTTTCTATATGGGAAGTGCCCTGGGCCCAGCAGTGGGACGTTCATAGGCTGGAGTTATTATTATATTTCTTACATCTAAGGGCATGCGCTATGCCAATGACGAAGTTTATAAACTTTTTCCTATTTTCATATCTGTCGTTATGCATGTGAATAAAACAGATGATGTAGAACATGCAAATGAAACCAATTGCCAGAATTTAATTGCAACAGTTTTGACGCCCACAAGTCTTATTTACCTTGCTTTTAAATTCATATACACAGAGCCTCATAAACGGAGCCATATAAACCAAGTCTCTTTACAAACGACGAAACACACATACAAAAAAAGCAGTAAGCGAACGTAGGTTGCAACAGGACTGCAAATCTCTTAACATTCTCTTTAACTATTTTTTGGTACTTCTGATTAACCTCCACATTACCAAGAAGCCAGCAAGTAAGCAACAAACTATAAGGAGTGAACTGAGCGAGATATTAAACAGCTTTGTACGAGTCTTGTGTATCACGGCACTAACATTTATTCTTATACTTCTCTGTTGTTTGTTTGTGTGAGCCCCTGAGATGTGGGAGTGGGGGCCAGTGATAGCGGGTGTTTAAGATATAAGGAGCTGGTTAGGTTAGGTTTGCCCATTGCCCGAGGCATTTGCCCATCGGTGAAACATGTAAGATGACTAGATAAAAAGTGATAAGTATAAAGTTTGTTAACTAGTATGTGTAGGTATATAGAATTCTTTCTTCCCAGCTTTGACGATTCTCATCAAGTAATATTTTGTGGTACTAAAATTCGACTATGATACAATATCTCTAGAGATGAAAAAATACCATATTTCCAAAACCAAAGAGTATGTATGTTTTGACTAATAGCAAGAAACATGACAGGACCGGTCAATGTGAGAAACCTTGGGTGAGGCCACTGTCCAGCAGTGGACGTCTTTTACCATAGATAGTAATAGCAAGAAAAAGCTTTAAACTTAATTAAACTTAATTATACACAATTTGATTATCGCCTAACCCCACTACAACTGGCACCCCACCCTGCACTCTGACGGCATTTTATCTACGTAATGAAGTAACGCCACGACAAATAGTATGTCTGCTCAGTCTTATACTCGGGGGTTACATTGGTTTCCCCGATACAAAGATACTTAAAGAAACAGAAGATCCATTCGGAACAGTTCCTAAAAACAGACTAGAATAAGGTGGAGTAAGTAGATAGTCGGCCTGGAAATACACAAACCTTGATTTAATTTCCAAAAAAAACGCAGGGTAAATTCTTAGTATGGGGAACATTAAATAAAGTGAGGTGACTTTGAGTTAGTAGACTAGTAGTTTGTTAAACAAAACATAACAGATATGAACTTAGTTACTAATGCACTAAGGTACCTGCTAATTCCAAAAGAAAATTTACCGGTACCTTTTTCAGTTCTACAATCGGTACTTAAAATGTAGCAAGACATTAAACTGTAGAAGTAGATTACATTCAGGTAGAGCCAAGCAGCACGTAAAATAATCGGAATCTAATATACTTATAATAATATTATAGAAAGGGGATTAGTACATACATGCATAAATACCTTTAGGGCTTGACGTTTCGACCGGGTCACGCAAGCCGTGGTTGAAAGCAGACTGATATATATACTTTTTGCACCATTAACATCTGAACCTTCTGTATTATCTGTACATTGTCCTCTTGTTTAGTGGTTGCTCTGGTTGACTGGACACTGTGTCCAACAGTTACAAGCCAATAATGTTCAATTTAAACGGAGACTTAAATAGAATGTAAGAGAGGTCTGGTAATCCCGGTGTCACGGTATTTGAACGGGGTTTGCCCAATTTGGGGTTAATAACACAGTTACATGTTTATTATGTGTTTCTTTTTTCCTGTATTTCTTAAGTTCATTGTTTTTGTATGTATACTATACAAAAATTTAATTCAGATTTCTGTGGATTTTATTTTTGTGTTATATACGTTTGTGGCTATCTTTAACTATGGATTTAAATTTGAAAACCTTAATTAGCTATTGTAGTATTTTGGTTATTGAGGATTAAACATTTTTATTACGTCTAGCTCGGTTCTAAACCAGTATCCTCTTTGCTCATTTCTTGGCGAAACTTTTGAAATCATCTTTCACTCACGTAAGTGAATCATCAATTATTCTTATATACAAAAATCTCAATAAATCTACCTGCATAATAAGAACAATACAATCGGAACAGGTACCCAAACATTCAAAGAACAGTATAGCGAGTTATTGATAACTCACTAGTTACGTATAGTAAGCTGCCTACTGCAATCCTACCGCTTTGAAACGGACCAGAAACGGAATGTCTAATAAGAAGCAGACAAAACGCCTACAGCCCCACCTGCCACACAAATATCAACCGTAATGTGTAGTAATAGAGTTTATAGTTTGTTAAGAGAGGGAGAGTTAATTGACTGCGCGATCTGCCCCTGTTTGCTTTGTGATGTAGAAGTATTTGGATGTGGTAAGCTGCTTTAATGAGAACTAGTTGTGTCCCGCGGTTTCATATGCTGTTAAATCTATATTAATGATGTAAATGAGAAGGTAACAGTTATCGGCTGATCTGGTTTTCACATACTGTTGCAGCATATCGTGATCAGTAGAAAACACTTTGGAACTACCTATATTAAAACTAAGCACAATGTATAAAGCGTCGCTGCTATTTACGTTAATACATAAATAGCAGAGAATATATACCGAATAGATAAGAGTAAGAATCATTTATTGGTTTCATTAAATAAAAAAAATCTTTTTACAGTTATGTTTATAGTATGTCCAACAGTACTGGAAAAGAAAGTGGTGCCAAAAAAAAGCAGTCGCGGCTTGGATGTAAGAACCATTACTTCTACCAATATTTTCCCATTATTTTCAGTCATTTGAGGTCTTCCTCGACTTGACTCCTTGACTGCCTCGTTGGCCTAGTGGCGCTAAGCGCGACTGCTACGCTGGAGTTCTTGGGTTCGATTCCCGAGTTGACCAAGGTGTTATTGGGTTTTTCTATGAAATTCTCAGTAGCAGGTCGGAGTTTGGATTTGTGCCCGGTTAGTGGCAATAGGCTCACCTCCTATTACATGGGACCTAAACATATCGGCGAACTTTGGTACACCTCTGCCTAACCCTTCGGGGATACAGGCGTGATGATGATATGTAGAAAAGTGAGATAAAGAAAAAATTTGCTTTTTAAATTCCTGTATCTAGTACCTAAGAGAAAATAACCTAAAAAAGATCGATTATTTCATTAATACCTGTATTTAATTGGATATTTTTTATTTGTTAACTCTCTCGATACGCTTTTCATTGCTGCATGTTATAAATCTACAGTCGAAAAGGTCCCATTAAATTGGTCAATACATTCAGCCTTTACCAATTAGCTCAGGTTTACTTTAACACCATAATTGTGAACTCTCATTAATGAATTAATTCCGAATACGATATTATAATGTGGGCGAGTTTTAATTGATTGACGGTTGCAGTGATGAAATAACTTCAAAATAATGACTAAAATAAACCAAAGAATAGAATTAATGATGTAGCAACAAAAACAATTACACATATTTCAACATACAACATATCATCACGCCTGTATCCCCGAAGGGGTAGGCCGAGGTATACCAATGTACACCCACAGTTCGCCGATATGTTTAGGTCCCATGTAATAGGGAGCGAGCCTATTGTCACTAACCGGGCACAAATCCAAACTCGGACTCGAATTTCATAGAAAAACCCAATAACACCTTGGTCGACTCGGGAATCGAACCCAAGACCTCTAGCGTAGCAGGCGATGATGAAATAACTTCAAAAAAATGACTAAAGTTACCTAAAGAATGTATGAATTAATGATGTAGCAACAAAAACAATTACATATATTGATAATATTAATTGCTACTTTATATTGATCAATGGGCCCAAACAACCAATGTACGAGAAAAAACGCTTAATTAGAGAAAGAAAAATAAATCTTAAGAAAAACAAAAACCTTTTCGTTAATTGTCGTTTTTGCAAAGCTCAGGCACAAGCCAATACATTATTATGCCTTTGATTTTGTATCAAAGAAACGTAAAACCTTTTTGTTCTTAGAACTTTGATGATTTTTTATTTTATTTGTTGTTTTGTGTTTTATATATTTTTTAATTTCCTTTTCATTTAACAAAGTGTTTACTGTAAAGCTCTTTGTTTGAAACACTTTTGCGTTTTCTTCCGCGTTTGAAAAGTTTGTTTGATTGTTGGTGATTAAAGTCAGAAACATACTTACGTGTCGTGGCGTGTCGTGACGCGCCAGAAGCTCGCCAGAAGCATATCGGCTTCATACATTTAATATGGTTAGAGACATATTTGCATGTCGCTACGCCACGTCACGTAAGTATGTTTCTGCCTTAATGCCTGGCTTGTGTGGTGAGAGGAACTGTTATCGTCTTTGAGGATTAAAGTATAATATTTTTTTTGAGTGTGTTGTACATAATCTATTTTAATGGCTGCGTAAAGTCAAGAGTGACACTTCCATGACATTGACATTTCCATGTTTAAATGTTTCATAATTAGTTTATTTGTATGGGACATAAGTTTTTGATTAATTACTTGTTGTTATAAGTATGTAGAGGCAAGTTAGGAAAACATCTTTTTTAGTCAGATACCCTAAATGACATTTCTGATTAGATAAAAAAGCTAGTGATGGCAAAAGAGACATGAACACTAACCTCAGTTACCAAAAATGGAGACAGTTCATTCCATGAATACGAAAAAGCCATTCTCTCTCGACAAAGTCTTTCTTTCTCAGACGGTTCTCCCTTCTTATTATGAGGTACATCCAACAACAGTGGCACTCACCTAACAAGGAACATATTTAACGTTTTCACTTGTGCGGTTTTGTGAGCGCCTGTACGGAACCTACTTTCCTTTGAGCTCTTTGTGTTGTGGTTCTGTTACGACATTTATTTGTTTTTACTTGGCCATTAAATTTTTGTGGTTATGGATATTTGACGTTCGATTTTTGACTGAGGTTTTAAAGGATGACGTGATTGATACAGTTATATAATTATAGGTATGTATTTCATTTCTATTTTGCTATGTTTGTAGTTGCCGTTTTTTTTTTACGTAAAAAGGCCTATAATTGTAAATTTTAGATGTAGTTTGAATGATGTAGTTAGTTACACTAATATTTGCAGTTTCTTTCATTTCTGCTATCTCAGTTTCTATACGTATGTCAAGCATAAAAAAATAATGTGTATTGGACCAAAAGAAAACTATCACCAAGTTAACTTTTACCATGTTTCCATTTCACTAAAACCTACCAAAATCCTATCCAACAAAAAACCACACGAACTAACTACTCCGACTTCTCACAAGAAAAAGTAAAACCACTTTTTCTTAGTTCAAATCTGGCGGCGCGCATTAACACTCAAATGACGCCGGGGGATTTTTAGACCGACGTATGAGAAAAAATAATGTTCGCAGACACACGATATTTCGTCTGAGCTATCATGCCCTGACAGGAACGCTTAACGCCTGATTGCGGTGCTTATAAAGTGTACGTTCTGTGTATGATATTATGTGGTTGATACCGTCGCAGTAGAGGGTTACACGTGTATAACATATGTTTTTACGCACGAGTTGTTTTCAATCATATGTATGTCAAGTCAATTGACGTAAGATTATATTGTGATTATAATGTTAATAAGTTTATATGATATTTTAGTATTTGTCTGTATGATTTTGATTACATTTGCAGGAGTTATGTGACCTTTTGGGCTTGGAGTAATGTGCCACAAATTAAATTAAGTGCCTCCGCCCCAATATTGGAAAAATGAAATGCTAAATGGACGGTAAGCAGTCAAAATCTGCTCTCAGGTTAGCTGCGGTTAACTAAAAGGAATTGCTTATTTTTTTTTGTATACAGAAACCTTATAGGTAAAAATATAATTTGAAAAACATAGTGTAAATACGTCATAAAGATTGTTTATCTACAAGTAAGTGGACTGTAACTAGCAATAAACCACTTTATTCCAACTTACCATAATTACATACATGACACAAAGTCAAAGGCTCTAGTAAAGTGCCTAAATAATACGTTGTCATGTTTACGTTTCGACTTGTTTTGCTTACATTTACCACTATTAAGCTAATTAAGACGATACGGGAAATATCGTACAATTTTCAATACATTGCCGTTTACGATCGATGACTTATATAACCACTGCCTTGCGGACCAGCAATGAACAGCAACTACACGACAATTCTAGTGTCCCTGAATCAGGCTTTGTACAGAGTTATACGTTTTAAATCCCCCGACATTTCTTATTATGATTGGCATTAAGTACGTGGTATTTTCTTCGCCTTTGAACCACTAAATTGGTTTTATAGTAATTTGAAGGCCAGACGATGTTTGGGAGTTTAACCATTTTTGTAATTGGTTTAGGTGTTGGCTGTAAATAGAGATACTAGACTTGTTTTGATAGAGACTGATTTTATAATATCTGTGTTGATAAGAATTTTGAAGTATTACCCTGAACTATTTTAATGTATAATGTATAAAAATAATGTATAAAATGTGTAGAATTCTTATTATAATGTCGTGGTGGCCTAACGGTTCAATGAACGGATTTGTATGCACAAGGTTGCAGGTTGTAACTTTCCAAAGTTATATGTACTTTCTTAATTAATCTAAGACACTTCTGAAAAACGGTGAAGGAAAATATCGTGATGAAACCTGATTTCAAAATTCGGGATCTGAAATCGCCAACCCTCAGAGAGCAGCGTGATGATCAATGCTCGCGTCTTCTCTATATGGGAAGAGGTCTGTGCCCAGCAGTGGGACCATTATAGGCTAGATTATTATATATGTTTTTTATATACCCTAAACTATTTCCAACCCACATTAAAAAGACGAGGTTCTCAATTTGTCTGTGCCATTTTTAATGAATGAATGAGAATGATATGTAAAGCAGTTGTGGATTAATTTTTATTTTCTTTATCGATTGGGTATATACAGAGGGGGTCTTATAAGCTTTATGTTCAGAATCAATTCAGTAGTTTTCTTATTTATTTGAAGTCAGTTTTTACATATCTAGATTGTACATCTATTATTCTATTTACATTGTTTATGAAGTGTTACTTACTGTACTTATGTACTATTTTATTAAAGTTTAAGGAGATTTACTCAAATCTGACACTCCTCACCTTTAATTATTATGCATTACAGTAGTCTTATTCACAGTACCCACATATCTAAACGACCAAGTACTTCTTGAACTACCTACCGACTTGCTGAAGTTTCAACCGTCTCAATTCCCATCTGATAGTGCATTTGCTTTCCTCTCCGGAACATACGGACAATAAGTTACATGTACGGTCAACCACAGATGACTGTGAAGGAAATCATAAAATGTACCTTACGACTTTGAGATAGAGACTATTTTACAGAATGAAAAGTTTATATTGGTAAGATTTTCATGGTAGGTTCGAAACTGTCACTGTACACCGGTGCACGTTATATTGTGTTAAACACCAAATCTATGTATTTTAACATATTTTGTAGGATATTTATAGACATTATGCCAGACATAGTTATGCTAAGAAATTAAGTGACGTAGTCCTATATTTGTGGCATAATAATAAATGTAGACTAAACGCAGATTAACTATTAAAAGCTAAAAGCAAGGTCTAGCTTTTAAAAAAAATATTTAGGCTCTATAATGTAAGTCCTCCGTGATCTTTCGAATGTAGAAAAAAAATAATCATAGAACTTTGCTTTTTATTGAATTACGATTTTCTTCAGCTAATCACGTTCATATGCATTTTTGTAATTTGCTGATTGATGAACTTTATGTCATTGCCAATAAGGTCGATTTTCGTATAGCTAGTCACTATTACCTCTAGGTCTACTGTACATCGGTTTGACCGATATCTTTGAGAGCTTGTCTAAGACACGTGAACTTAACTGTGTGCGGAACCTGGCTTCTTGCCAAGTATAAGGCTGCATCTCCAAGAGAGATGTGCGAGGATGTGAAGCAGGGGACAAATAGAATTAAAATGAAAACGGCTAAGCGGAGCAAGGTTTTGTCCATGCAAAAAATGGAAAGAATTTTGTGTGCTAAGAAAGTTGCGAGTTATGTGCGATATGGACGGACGCGAACGAAGAAATAGCGTCCACAGCGTCGCTCAGACGCGTCCGCCCAGCAGCAGACTCCTTCTAAGAGCTTTATTCCCGAAGGAATAATAAGACTTCATTCGACCTTGAGAAAGCGGAGGGATATGCCAGACTCTTACCCGCTAAACCACCAGAGCGCTTCTACTTTTTCTAATACTGGAGACCAGGAGAGAAAGCAATGCAAACTGCGCTGCGGCATAATACTTTTTCAGTGAAAAACTCACACTGTTCCACAGCTTCGCAACACATGCTCGCTCATGTCTGGTGTAATCGCAGCCTAACAGCAAAAGAGACAAGTAGTCTCGTTCATAAGGCACGTGCTTTTCTCCGCTACTAGGTTGAGGTGAATTCCTTCATTATTTAACGGTTAAAATGTTTACAAAAGTATTTTTGTTGAGATATGGTTGTTAATGAGATAGGGGAAAATCGGGTAATAATAATAATAAATAATATATAAATAATAATATACACCGATTATAAAAGTAAAAAACAGAAAGAAAGCGTACTACTTAACCTCACGATTATTTCATAAATTATCTCCATTAATTTGTTTCTTTGTACTTAATTCTGTCTTTATAATTCTACAAAACAGCAGGATTGACCATGTTTTAATTAATGAATCGCAATAGTACTACTTACTACCTATAATACATTTATTGATTTGTAAGGTGAATCCTTGTCTAAATAAATATTTTTTACTATTATGCTATCATATTTATTTTCATTTGTTTGCTAGATTTTATTTAAACTGTAATAAAGACATCCTTACTAGCTGACAGCCTGATTGCTGAAGGTCTGCAATAAATACGTACCTGTCGTCACTCGCCTCGCTTTTTCTACTGCAATTTACAGACACACAATCTTAACAAAAAGCAAATGTTTCCGTCTAGTAGAATGCGGTAGAATTAATTACGTCGTTATTAAGTTAAGGATTGCAGTAAATAAGAGTAGGTACAGACTGCACAGAACTGCACTAGACAAATTTTGAATTTAAAATGTTTTCTTACTATATGAATGTTTGCTCTCGTGTACCTATTTCGTAATTTCCGTAGTGTTAGTTGTTTAACTAATTTTATTTTTTTGTAAACTGTAACCCGGACAAGTATCAATGTAACTTTTCAAAAGTTATATGTACTTTCTTAATTATTCTAAGACACTTCTGACAAAACGGTGAAGGAAAACATCGTGGGGAAACCTAGATTCCAAAATTTGGGATCTGAAATCGCCAACCCATAGAGAGCAAGCGTGGTGAACAATGCTTGTGCCTTCTCTATATGGGAAAAGGCCTGTGCCCAGCAGGGGGACGTTTATAGGCTGGATTATTATTTTTTGTAAACTTATCAGTGAAAGAAAATATGCCTCTACACTAATCCTATAAGCCACAAAATATGTATGATTGATGTCTGGTTTTACTTTATATAATTTTTGGGAAACATTGTATGTGTCGTGCAAATTAACTACTATAATTTAACTTACAAATTACTATTTGATAAACGTATTAATTTTAATTCGATGTTCAATTTATTGTTAAATACTTTGAATGATGGTTAGTAAATATAGCATTAATTTATAAAATATAATTCTGTAAATCACGCTATATAGCAAGTGATCGGTCAGATTTGTGTCAAGTTGTGCGAATTAATTTAATGCGATTATACGATTAATTTATTACAACATATTGGTTTAAATAATTTAAATGTTAATTTGTATTTTTATTGTCAAAAAACCTAGCAAACATTAACTGAAAACCTTTTCAGATTTTCTGAAAACCTTTGATGAGACTTATTATTATTATTATTTATATACGAGTCAGCTCTATACTAAGTACTTAATATTATCTGTACTTTAAAGGTAACAGAAATGTTACAGTGAGTTAATTAAAAATGCTTATAGATTATCATTTTACGATTCCGCGGAAGGACATCGGGTTTCCACACAGCTGCTTTTCTGAGCCCTATCATCCTACCAGTGTAATTTTTCACTTATTAAGAATTTCCACTTTGTTTTTTGGATGCAAATATTATTAAATTACTGTTTATGTGTTTGCTTTAAGGCAAATGTGTTAAAACAACATATAAGTTATTTACCCTAATATTTAATTACCATATTTTTAGATTTTCGTCTAAATGTTATGGTCGATATTACCTGAAAAATATGTAATTTAAACCTCAGTCTCTTTCTAAACCTCAAAGTTCGCTGTCCAGCCATATAAGAGATACTTTACCGTATTTCCCGCCATAATATAATGTCGCTTTAAGCTCGCTGTCAGCGAAGACAGTTTGTGGGCGCTGCGGTAACGCGGCGTCGACGGTGCGTAGATAGGTACCTAGATGGTAAGGAAGATTAATGGTAAATTAAGTATTTTATGTTACCATGCTCATTACTTGTGTCTTGATAAAAATATTTAAGCAGGTGTGATGAGTTAGAAACAGCTGTTTTTACCATAGAGTCCTTAAATACTTTTCATATTACAACAATAGGTTCTTGTTAAATCCAAGTGTGTGTGTTAGGTAAATGAGCTGTCTATTAATGTAAAAGGGACATGATTCACAAAAGTCAACGTACCCAGCATATTTCAATAGTAGTTGACTTGTTAAAGCTTAAGAAATTGTCAATTTTATCATTATTAAGCTATTACGTAATAATTCCACCATTTTATACATATGTGGTCTAAACATCAACATAACAATCAATACCTTCCATTTCCCACATTATATGTCCACATTTTCCATACTTCTTTTCTCCATAGAAATGAATATCACAAAAAAATCCCGATAGGTAGCACTATCGTTACCTTTTACGTTAAAAGGCATTTTCTTATCAGCTAGTGGAGAAATCAGTTGGAGCGGGTTCCGCGCCACAATTTATTTTCCTTGTGGCCCCGAGTGACAACAGATGGGGTCGTAAGGGTGTGGTCTGACTGTTGGAGACAGCGATTTTTGATGTTAAAATTTTTATATTGTTTAGGGAGAACATTTTAAAAGTTTCGTAAACAGACTACCCTCTTCTACATGAGGAAATCGTTTCGGTCTTCTTTTGTCAGAGGACTTGCAGATACCGTTACACATACAGACTACACTTTCTGTATTGCGGAAATCAGTATGTTTTTCATTCATCTTTAGAAAAATGGAGATATATACATATATCGGACTTATATCGGCTAAAACCAACATTCAGACTATCTTACCTTACGTTGTTAATATCTGAATTAATAATATGTGCTTGGTAATCTACCTCGCCTTTCTAAAGTAGATACCTACTTTAGAAGGGCGAGGTAGATTGTTAACAATTTGATTTTATTTTAAGATTTGGTTAAATTGTATCTCCACATACACGAATTCGTGATTTGATGCCTAAACAAAAATTTGATTTAAGAAATCTTAATATAAGTTATAAATACATTCTTTCTACCCTTCTTCCTCCACCTTTCTATTATAATATTTTTTTTTTAACATATCTCCTTTTTTCCCTTATAACCGCCATCAGTGGCACCACGCCTACCCAACCATTTTTCAAGGCTGACACGCATTGAGGAAAAAATATATAAGATGCCTCCAGTTGATGGCTGCAAAGTTTTTTTACTTGCACACTTCAAATATATGTTATTTGTTCGTGGAACGTAAGTTCTCTTATTGGTGGGAAATGAAGGTTTTTGGGACGCTTCTTATTCTTTGCTCGGTTGATATTGGAATTAGGCTATTTTTAGATTGGTATTTCATATGTTAGATAATGTAAGAAAGGTTTTTGTCCTCCCGCACTCTCTTCCACTTTTTTGTTTCCTACCGAAAATTGGACTGGTTACAAATTGGATTGGTTAAGTATAGATAGGTAGGTATACCTATACTAACCAAACCAATTCAATGGTGACGATAAAACCACTACTTTTTTCTTTCCTGGCTATATATCTGTCCCACTGCAGGGCAAAGGCCTCTCTACCCTTCTTCCATTTCTCTCTGGTAAGGGGCCGTGGTCATCCACTCCTTATCAAAGGACTCCTTTCTGCCATCTTCGTCTGGGCCTACCCCGCTTATTGATTTTAAAATAAATTGATTTACGAAAATAAATCTTATTGCATTGACATAAAGACTGTTTCAAAATGTTATAAATGGCATGTCATCAAGTGTACTACAGTTTCAGTACTGATTTGAATGTATTAGCGTGTTAAATGTATATAGATTAAGTGATTATACCGTATTACCTCGTGTCAGGAGATTATTCAATAGACAGGTACACGCTGATTGAGAATCTAGTTATTAGTCAATTTGATTGGTTGGAACCAGATAATAGATTGATAGTTGACTGTTTCATGTGGTTATCTTTATTTATTGCGTATGCGAAAAAAAGGAAATTATAATGTTATAAAAATAATTAAAAGATATATTCATTTTTTTTTCGCCATGTGAAACTAATGATTTCCACCCACGCTGATTAAATACGAATACTACTATACGAAGTATTACCTTAATTACATTCTGTAATATCCATTTTGATCAAAGAGATACATCGCATAAATAAAACCAAATAATTTCGTAATTACAGTACGTTAAACAGATCCTCTTCTATTGGTTCACTCATACTAATTTTACGAGCACAAACATTCAGATTCTGAACAAATATCTCTCGGCTATATTTTGTGGAAATCGATCCCATATTACACATAGAAAACATATTAGCCAAAGCCTTAAACGGATCGTTTGCATAAATAAAATATCCAATAAATTAGATGCGCAATAAAGAAAATCCGCATTGAAAATAATGAGTTTCTGAAACCGCGGTAGTTCTTGGATTACCTTAAATATACGGATATATTCTCCCATAATATCGCCACAAAGGGATCACGAACAAAACCAACGAAAAATGGATTTAAAGGATTTTCTAATTGCGCTCAATATCTTACCGACTTTCACCGAATAAACATACCCATCGAGGAAAAGAATAAAAGACTTGAAATTGATATAATTTAAATATTTATTTCGTAATGTCACTTGAAACAACATAAGAGCGGGCGGGGGGGTCGCCCAGGACTCGCGAGCGACCCCGTCGCGGCTGAATAGACTATAACGCGTAAAAAAAACAATTGTCAACATCATCTATAATATACCTTTATAATTATTTACAATATATCACCGAATAAACGTATTTACACTATCTACTTAGTATGTATAACATACAGAAAGCGAAATATCATACAATATAGGTGAGTAACATAGTCCGTCAGCCAACAAGGCTCAATTATATACATAGTAGTGACATTTTCGTTAGAACTTTTTATTCCGGCCTCGCCGGTGGGTGCCGAAGAGGATGCGCGCGAACGCTTGGCGGAAGTCGGGGCTGAAGATGGTGTAGATCACGGGGTTCAGGGTCGAGTTGAAGTAGCCTAGCCAGAGGAAGAAACTCGCTAAGTAGTCACTGATCACACACGTTTGGCAAATTGGCATCACCAACGCCATTATGAAGAATGGAAGCCAGCAGAACACGAATGCTCCTGTGATGATCGCGAGCGTCTTCGCCGCTTTACGTTCCCTTTTGGCTTCGAGAGACTCCTTCTTCTCTCTGTGTGTGGGGGCGGGGACGATGGCTCGCTCTGGCTTCGAGCCGTTGGTAACAGTCGAGGAAGACTTTTCGGGGGACACGGAAGGGGGTGCCTTCTCGTTGATCGTGAACGCTGTGGTCCTCGGCTCTTCGTCCAACGTATCAACAGTGGAAGTGCTTTGTCCTTCGGTCAACAACAACGCGGCAGCCAGTGTCTCTGCGCGAGTCCGCTGGTTGCACTTCTTGAGGTTCAGAAATCGTTTCTTGACGAAGCGTCTGTCCCTCGCTGACTGGACGGGCCGTCCTGAAGGCGGAGCGCCGTCAGCTGACGTCGGCCGAGGAGGGGGAGGTTCTCGTCTCCTCCTAATGCGTCTTCTAGCCGTTTGGAAGATCTTCCAGTACAAAATAAGGATGACAGCGAGGGGTACGTAGAATGTCGACATGGTCGCGAAGATTTGGTACGCAAGGTCTTGGCTAACGAGGCACTTCTGTTGTTGCGTTATCCTGGCAAGGTAGTCGGGGTCCTTCCAGCCGAGCTGTGGAGCCAGCGACACCACCAGCGCCGCGCCCCACACGAGGACGATCATTGTGAAAATACGCTTCTCGTTGCGTATGTGGATGTAGTCTACGTCTGTCACAGCCCAGTACCTGGAAAGTAGAGCAAATTTAATGTGAGTTTTTTACCGTCATCAGGAAAAATTATTCAGAACCTCAAGCGAACTCAAGAGAAAGGAACAAATTCTCAGATTGCAAAAAACCTGGTTGAGACTTCTTGCAAGCAAACTCATCAAAAAAATAATTTAAGTTTTTAACGCAGTACGTTTTCAGGCAGGTTTATATCAAAGGGGCTTGTTTACTCAACTTTCTTAATAAGTTAGTAACTAGGTTTTTATGTAATTGACAATTGGGAATGTAAGACAAAAACCTTGCTTGCTTTGATGACAAATGCTAGTTTTTTTAAAGTCAAAACCTTCATATAATTTGACGATTATAATTTTTGTAATAAATTGACTAATTTGATGAGCATGGATAGGTGCAGAAAAGTCTTATTAAATTACCTGTCGGTTGCTATAGCAACGAGATGAAGAATAGAGGCGGAACTGCAGAGCACGTCGCTGGAGGTCCACATATCACAGAGCTCTGGACCCAGGATCCAGCCTTGACTGACCTGGTGGAAAGAACAGGTATTCAATAATTGATATCACATATATCTAAATAGAAACTACTTTAATGGAATGGGGAACACCTCTGAGGTACACCATTTCAACGACAAGTTTTTTTTATGAGATATCGCTTTAATGGCGTACGGAATAAAAAAGAAAAGGAACCAATCGAATTAAAATAATCCAGTTTTTGTAGTGGGTTAAATTTGGGACTCGATGCACAGATTTCCAGTTTAAGGAAATATTTTTTAAAAGAGACACATTCAGATTGATGCATTTTTTTAAAATGACGTTTGATTCTCACAGATTTGTAGCCATAAAATGGGAATATAGGTCCTGTTTGAAACGATTTCACATCTAAACCACATTAAATATTTAATCAAATTCAGTACGTATTGAGTTATTTTGAACTTTGAACTCCTAGAAGACTTCTGTCTACTGAAAATTATTCTTCATTGACGTGTATCAATCAAATCAAGATTTCTTAGAAAATAAAATTTGTTTAACTTGGATCCAAATTCAATTGTACTTTGGTATCTAACTTTTGTTTTTCTTTAGAAATTCACGAATTCGAATTCTGTTTGATTAAGAAAATGTTCGGTACCGTTTTCAAATGCCAATTCTATCCAGCCAGTACATTTTCTTTAAAAGGAAAATAAATAAAACGTGCGCTGTACAAACTATCACGTTGCAACAACTGCCTCGTTGGCCTAGTGGTGCTAAGCGCGCCTGCTAGGCTAGAGGTCTTGGGTTCGATTCCCGAGTCGACCAAGGTGTTATTGGGTTTTTCTATGAAATTCTCAGTAGCAGCTCGGAGTTTGGATTTGTGCCCGGTTAGTGGCAATAGGCTCGCCCACTATTACATGGGACCTAAAACGTATCGGCGAACTGTGGGTGTTACATTGGTACGCCTCTGCCTACCCATTCGGGGATACAGGCGTGATGATATGTATGATATTATTATGTACAAACTATTCTTTACGGGAAACAGTTACAGAAATACTATTCAAAGTTATAACCGAACTAAACATGACTAACACTATCGTAACTTTATGTTACTAGCGTTTTAGTAAAGCGAAGGGTTACGCCCGCGGCAAACTCTTATGTAAGCACGTAACTGCGTGTAAACGTTACAATACCAACTTAGTAAATTACACACCAACTACCGACCAACTACCAACTAGTTTGGGAAACATTTGGCCAATGTTTGTTACGTTCGCCAATGCATTGTTAATTCTTGGATTAAAAGTTGGATTAAAATCGTTTTTTTATGCATTGGTCTGTGTTGGCAGTTTCTTGTTTACTGAACGTTAGTTTAGTTACTTATATTCGGTATTAATGAGTGTTTTTAAATTGGTAATACATTGTAACAAAGAATGGAACTAGACTTATTGATTTTATTTAGAGGTAAGCGTTTAGTAAACTATCTCCGATTTCGTTGACTTGTCTCTAGAGGTATTTATAAAGTTTATTTCTTGTTTATTTGTTTAGGATTTTAGTTATTTGTGACCTATGGGACCTATTCTATAACTTTTTAATCTAGCCTTTGTAACTTTGTTCATTATTTACTATACAAATAAGTTAGTTAACTGTAAGTTTATTTAGTCAGTTTAGATTTTTTTGTTTGCAATGCTGATTACATATTAGTTTTATAAAATTACGTTTTAGTCGTAATTTTCATACAAATCTCACTAACAACCAGACTCAGAGCATACGTGATCATATGATACTCAAATATTAACTTCGTCGATAACTCTCATCCTAACTAAATCCAATCACTTAACACGAATCGGATCATCAAATTACAATCGCAAATGTATTCTAACTTTAATGCAATGCTAGAAATCAATTGACTTACAAAACCAATATTTTATTAAAATTCAGATTGCTCTTTTTCACTAGTCGTTTGCCCGTATTTGAGGTGCGGGACATTTTTACAAGGCATGCCATCGCCAGCCCGCATTGAGCAAGCGTGGTGATCAATGCTCGCACCTTCTCTATATGGGAAGAGGCCTGTGCCCAGCAGTGGGACGTATATAGGCTGGATTATTATTATTATTATGACATAGGAACCGCATACGGTAAACGTTCCCATTGGTCTATAGACTCGTCGGTCGTATAGACTATGTGCGGGGGATCTTGTTAAAGCTTCAACCTTTGAATTTCATAGATTGCTAGCCCTCGTGCTTGTCATTCGTTTCTAGGTTATCAGAAGTTAGATGTCCGCATGCTGGATAACAACTGGTGCAATTTTAGCAGTCGTTAATTAAAAAGTCGAAAATCTGCCCGCTTGCTTTAAAACGACCAGTAAAAGCAAGCCAAGAAAGACGTTTAGAATACACCCTCTTTGGTTCCTTCAACGGGGGCCTATTCTACACATTGTTCGCAATGTCAAAATTCAGTTACGAGCGACTTTACGGCACTCAAATCTTCAAGCCAATTAAATTTCTTTGTCAAAATTGTTATGAATAGGGCAAATATATTCTGTGTACATTATACGAAGCGAGCGAATATTGGCACAACGACTGTTAATATTACAATAATGTATTTTAAAGTGTATTTTACATTTGCAAATACTAAGATGTAGCTATTTGCTTTAACTGAAACTGAATTCATTAATTCTATTGTGATAATGTTGATTGTAATAGACTTCTGTTGAGTCTTTTGTGACTGGTTTGTTTATTTTATGGATTCGAAGTCTTGAACTTACTTAGATATTATAATTTGGGAGCTTTTCTAGTTTTAGTACAGCAGAATAGAAGTTATAATAAAAATTTATAATCGCTAGAAGAACTACTTTGAGTTTCAAAGGCCAATATTTTTGGGTTTGTACTTGGACATTTTGAACGTCTGAGTTTACAGATACTAGTACTTACACATTGTCATGTGTCTTTTAACTATAATTGATTGTAAAAATACCGAAGATATCTATAGTCTTTGCCACTTGGATATGTAATGAATTATAGGTGAAGTCTATAGATGACTTCCATTCTTTTTTACTAAATTTGGGTGAATCCGTTTTTCATACTTGCTTGGTTGATATATGTATACGGTTCGATATGTAGGTATATGACATGTATAATTCTAAAGGTGCGTCCATATCAGCCAAACGAGCGTACTAACTAACTTTCTAATGCTCGCGTTAGGTTCGCGCACGTCTGGCGGACGGCGTTATTGACACTAGTGCGTTCGCGGCATGCTCGCGATCTGTTACTGTAATGTTCGTTTGTCAGATATGGACGCACACTAAGAGAGAAGTCCTGCTACATTTGTGATTTGGTCTTACCTCGTAAACCGCTCCTAGCGGCATGACGAGGCAGGCCACCATGAGGTCGGCGACCGCGAGCGACGCCACCAGATAGTTGGCCACGTTCTGCAGATTCCGCTCGATTATTATAGCTGCTATCACAAACACATTACCTGGAACAACATATTATGTTAATAGACGAATTACTGGTTTTTGGGTACTGAAACTTCTTAAAATTGAATCCCGATTTCTTCAGGTCATGTCCTAACTTCCGAGTCAGGGAGCAGTTCCGAGCAATGACACCAAATCGGATAACCAGAAGACGCATTGGCTCTCCTGGGTCATTTAAGAATAAAAATAATGTTCTGAGGTGAACAAATAACAATGTGACATAAACAAGTTTGGTGACAAAATAATGCCTTTTGTCACTTATTTCTGTGAAACCTGTGTGAGATGAGCCTGAGGTGAAATTAGTCTTAAAAGAGCCAACTACACAGCGTATCATATAAATACACTGTGGTATTTGGCACAGGACCAGAGAAAATGGCACTCGAAAAAGAGAGGACTATCCGACATTTTACATCAAAATAAAAAACAATAATTAATGAAGAATCAATTAGCAGGCCCAACGCCGTTAATTGCCTATTTAAAGTCGAGTAGATACATTTTACAATTATGATTATTTATGGTACTATTACTGTTTTTACACAAAGAAGTGTTTGGGTATAACAAGCAATAATGTAGCTCCAAATAAATAAAATTACAAAAAGTAATAAATCATTTATTTCAATGGCCCGTTTCGTAAGAAAAAGTATATCAAAAGTTTCAATTTAATAAAAACGTATTCTCAAAGGGCAACTTTGATTTAAAACTAGACTTTCGCAAAGAAAATCTTCTATTTTAATGTATTTTTTCTTCTCGTACAAATTAGTTGTAAAGTTGAAAATGATTGTGTTTATAAGTTCAATTTGAAATTATGATTTCGTACTTCAAATAAGTATCATTATTAAAGTTTTTACAAGATATGTTTTTACAAGTCTTGAGAAAACTTTAAAAACATCTTTCACATATTTTTTACCTTTAGTATGTTATTAGACTTATAAGCATAGAGGCAATCTTGTAATTTCTGAAGACATATTCTATATTTCCTGTTACCCAGGCCAAAATTATTATTATTATTATCTCAAAAACTACCGAACAGGTTTTAATTTCTTTTTAAATATTCGATAAAGTGATTTAATAGAAGGCTTGTGTATATAATTAATGTTTTGAAAACCCGTGCAAAGTCACTAGTATAAAGCAACGTTGTGTTACCTACTTGTATAGTTTCAAGGATTCAAACTTAACGGCGGCTCTGAAGTTAGCTACACGCTGCGCAGTGCCTCGCCCCGCACCCCCGCTGGCGCATAAGTTTGTTACTGCGCAGCGACTCGCCTCGTGTTCAGAGCCGCCATTAAGTTTGCACCGTACTGTACACAAATACAGTAGCTACGTCGTCGTAATATTGGGGTTACTAAGTGATACAGATGTGAATAATGTATAAACAACACGTTGCTTCGGATTCATGAATAGATACAAATGCAATGGTATTGCTGTGGCTCTTGATACAGAGACATTTTTCGAACTGAGTGTGTTAGGGTGGGGTGCGACTGCTAGCGATGTTTCAGCTTGTAGTTGTTTAATTTTGTGGTGGGAATAAGTTTAAAACATGTTGCGATTAAAGATTCAATGTGCAGTTACTAAAGTAGAATAAGTAAATAATCCTATTTATATTATTGGTAGTTCGTTCAATGACATGACGCGATCAAAATAACACCATCTAAAAAAATAGGTGTCTGTTAGGAAAATTTAATTAGAAAGTCGTGATAAGTTTCGTTTCCATTTCATCTGCTTTATATCCTATAATTATTGTCTTAAACATAATAACCAAACGTTTGGTAGAATCTACTCGTGATCAGAGGGCTGGTTTGTTCCTTGCACAGAGAATCGGCATAGCCATTCAACGTGGCAATGCTGCCAGCCTTCTGGACACGTTCCCCGCCATTGACAAGGTTGACAATGAGTTCTTTGACGCCGTTTAGTTTTTATTTATGTAAGTTTTAATTTTAGTATAGTTAGAGTTTTTTCTTATATTAGATTTAAATGTGTATTAATAAATAAAATTTATTATAACCATAGCTTTATCAATTATGTTCAATATGCAGTAGAAACATATAATTATCTAATAGCATCAATACCAAAAATGTTAAAATGAGATCCATAAGAATAGATGCTACTCACTCTTATAACTTATTTTTACTTTTTATTATACAATTTCTTCGCATCACTGCACAAAGTGCATAATAATAAATTAACCAAGTTCATAAACCTCATTAATTAACTGTTATAATTAATTGCAGCGATCAATATTCATGGGTTCATTTACACACGCTATAAAATAAACGATTTATGAACATTTTGTATGGACTTGCATAAGGCTGCCCACTAATAATAGGATAATCGGTGACCGATTTTTTGTAGGAGAAAAATAGAATAGTGTAACGCACACATCCTACAAAAAGTTGGTCAGAGTTCGGAACTAAGAATCGGCGGAAATGTCGGCCCGATTATCTGACCTACAGAAAGTCTGACCTGGGCTGGCCTGAACCGCTTTGGTCTTAAGGAGAAGCTTCATGTTTGGGGGTTTACTTAAACATTTAAGAGGGCATAATGTTGTTTTTATTGGTTCATAAATGTGAAAGCTATTACTATAATTGTTTACGTGAATAATATACTTATTTGAGTTGTTTTTGTTTTGGAGCGTGTAGACTGTAGGTGTTTTGTTGTACAAAATTATACGATGTTTGTACTGTATAAATTATTATACATTAAAAAATACAAAAGAAACTCGTAAAGATAAAGATAAAGATATATTTATTTGTTAGAATATAGTACAATGGATGTTCACATTATATTACGTTCCTTATATTCTACCATTTCTGGTGTACAAATTTTTTAGTAAACAATCTCACAGCTTACTACTATTTTACATTTATTTAACTTCCATATCTTTGTCATTAAGAAATTCAGTAATAATATTTATAAAACTTATACCTTTGATTGCAAAAGTATTAAAGCTAAATTAATAATGTTTTTTAATATATGAACTCTGATAATTTAATTTAATTATTGCGTAATAACTTCGACGTTTCCTTATTGAATTACTTTGTACTTCCGTTCATTATCAATTAATTAATTTACGAAAAAATCTCTGCAATGTAATATAGAATTTACAATATATTTCAAATTACCTTGACAGATTAGCCACGTTTATGAATGTGTAGAAAAAGTCTTTTTACAAATGATTTCTTAAATTATATCTTCATTGTTTAGTTACTGTAATTGGTTTACAACCTTTCGTATTACTTAAAATTAACTTAAATATTTTGTTGCACTATCTTTTGAAACTCAGATTTTTTTATAATCATTTATTTGATGAGGCTTTCTGCGCTGGTGCGCCAAGACAGCTTCGTAAGGTACCACAATAAAAAAAAGAAGGAAAATTAACAAAATACAAAAATCTAATACTAAGACATATTAAAACTAGACACTCTAGAATATAACGCGTTCTACAGATAACTAACGCAAGACTAGCGATTGATAATTGATTTAAAAATCGGCATATATCACTCATACAAGTTTACCTAACCGCTTGTATTAGGACCATACCTTACTAACACTACTTTACGGATCTACGGATCTACGGATGTACCTCGAAGTGAGTTGACCTACTCCAAACAGATTTACTACTGAACACACTCCTGTTCAAATAGTAGTGTTTCAACTAAATGTAGCTACTGGGTATTCCAGATCTGGGAACTTCACACGTTAAGTTGCATCTGTTAGTCAGAAGCTACCTTACTTAATTAAGTAGTGCATCGAATCTGGCCTTAGTTAATCAGGGCTTAGATATTTAGGGATAATTGAAATCGTCTTGCTCTTGAAAAAGGTATAAATAGGTGCGTATAAAACATAGATAATTAAAAATTCTAATTGTGTTCGACTTTGTTATAACGCAAAATGGGATTTCCTATAAATAAGAAATCATAGAATATTGTTTTATATGCTACACATGTAAACTAAGTATGCTCGTATTGTGTATGCAAATCCAAATAAATAAATAATGGACCTCGCATGCAAAGTCTGTTTAAAAAAAATTGAGTCATTTTCCCACGTGACGCTTAGAAACTAAAACATAATTACTATTTACCTTTACTTTTATTTATTTATTTAAAGATTATTGTTACTAGAAACAATAATAACGCTAGTTCACGTACCTCTTTAATCATAATACAGGTAACGTACTATGATTGATGAGGCTGTTGACTCCGCTTATGGCGAAAACATGAGCTTAATATTTCCTACAATATTTACTTGTAGAGGAAAACTTTTGCCAAACAATTTACTGTACAAAAGTTTGTTTTTTTGGACGAAAACACGATAGTACATAGTAAAAACCAGTATAGGTGTACAATTTCATTTTTATGTAAAGATCATGTTTCATACCTTTTTTTTACAAATAGATCTCCTATCGATATTGCAGATTTATAATGTGTATGTATTTAGAACATTTATTGCGGCCCACAAACACACAAAGAAAGTGTACATAGTACAGTAGTAAACGTCAAGAAAGAGTCTCATCAATAAGTAGGTAAGAAGAAAATTTATTTAGTGTACTGTCGAATTATAAAAGTTACTTAACCATTTCCCTGTCCCGTGAGTCACATATGAACATTTCCGTTGTTTAACTATTGTGTCTACTGGCGGGACAGTTAAGTTGTTAATATGTCCAAAAACATTTACAGATTAACTTAACATGTACAATTAGGTAAACTAGTAGTAGTCTAAGAGATATTCCAATTAAATCAGTTTATCGAAGTTCACTGGCATTAAGGGTTTGTCACGCTAGCCAGACAGATATTTAATTATTCTAGAGTTTAGGGATTGTTAGGACTCCCACTAGAATACATAGTTAGAAAACTAAGATTCCAGACCTTTCTCAATTATACGGTTTGTAATCCCTTTCAGTTTCTAGGTCAAATAGCAATGAAATAGTTACACCTCATTTAATTTTTCTTATCAGCATATAATTACTTTGAAAATGAACGCTTTAGAAGAGTTAAAAACCATATATTAGGTCTACTTAATAAATAAAACAGAGAAAAGACATCAAATAAAAGTAACATAACATCAACACCACTAAAAAATTACACTACTGAAATAAAACCGACACTTATAATAACTCCAAAAACGCCGCTAGCGCCATCTAGTTGAAACAAGTAGAACTAACTAATTGCATTACCGACAGATGTATCGAGCACTGCGACCACGCCCCATTCGTACGTCAGAAGCGACTTGACCTAGTCGCAACAGCTTTCGCACTTAACGTCCACCGGTTACCATTGTACGGTCGGCAAAGTAGATACACATAAATGTTATAAGGAACCGACTTCACTGTTTATGTCGATACAAATTGATAAGATTTTAAGATTGAACAAAAAATAAACTATTCACATTTGCCAGACACATCGCGTAACAAAACAAAGAATTGAGATTTTCCTCTTTTAGAAGTCGGTCAAAAATTAGAAAATTACTGCCATAAATGTTTTTTTTCACATTTACAATATTGGTGTTTTCAGTGTTGTCCAGTAGTACAAAATAGCCTATTGTATACTAATCGCAACAATAACTTATTGCATCGTGCTGCCAATCCCAAGTCGAACAAAAGAAGACACTAGGGTTTTCCATCTTACAATTACTAGCTCGTAGTCAGACAGTTTTAGCGAGCCATTGGCCGAATGTTTTTAGTCTTTACAATTCTGAAAACGAGTCCTACTATGTAATGCTGTTTTACCCAGTAAAGTTATAGAGATCAGAAAGCCACTCGCTCTAAGTGAAATTCAGTATTCATCCAAACTTAGAGAGACTGAAAACTGGCAACATATTTTTTCGACCAAGTGCTAGTGGCATGGCGCAGGGAGGGTTCCGTACCATTAAGCCTTTTAATTTTTTTTATTTTTATTTTAGTATTTGATTTTATAGTGGCAACATACATTTTATCCAGCCTGGAGACCGACAGACGGAAAGACAGCGAAATCTTAGTTATAGTCCCGTATTTAATAATCCAGCCTATAAACGTCCCACTGCTGGGGCACAGGCCTCTTCCCCTATATAGAAGGCGTGAGCATTGATCACCACACTTGCTCACTGCGGATTGGCGATTTAAGCAAATTTTGGAATCCAGGTTTCCTCACGACGTTTTCCTTCACCGTTTGTCAGAAGTGTCTTAGAATAATTAAGAAAGTACATATAACTTTGAAAAGTTACATTGGTACTTGCCCGGGTTAGAACCTGCAACCTCGTGTATACAAATCCGTTCATTGAACCGCTAGGCCACCACGACACTCCCAACAGGTACACAAAAATAAAATCGTGTTTAGGTGTTTAGTAAATCTGTTTGTTCCGACTTGTGTTACTGTCGCTACGTAGTTTCGGCCGATTTGCTTTCATTGTAGTTAGGAGCTTTCATACTTGATTGCAGCTCCGGAGTATTGGCGCTGATTAGATTCTTGGTATGTCTTTGTATCGCTGATAAAGAACTTATGTTGGATATAAATGTGAGTTGCTTTGGAAGGTTCAGTTTATTTTTAGTATGTGTTGGGAGGATGTAAAATTGATTGTGCTTGGGGACTTGTATAAAAGATTAGATAAGATGGATTATATTTTAGACAAAGATTTATTTGTAAGTGTTTATCAAATCATTTTCTTTGTGGTGTATAAAAGTATTTTTTCTGATCGATTTAGAGGTCTCTTGTTAATGCTTAGATGTATGGAAAATTAGATTAAAATGGATATTTTAATCTAATTAATCTAACACTTATTTATTTAAATACATAATTTAAATAACTAGAACGATAGATTTTCGAAGAAGAAAGTGAGACAGCAATAAAGGAAACAGAAATTGTTATTCTAATTAACATAATTATCTACCGAATAATTATTTTTATTGTTTATACTTCTTGATGAAACTCATAAATCACAATAATACTCAAATTTACAGCTCAAATTGCGTTAAAGGTTTTTTATTATTCATATTTTCACAACTAAAAAAAGATCCGAACCGTATCTTATTATTTTAATTTTATTCTAATTGCTTTTTAACAGAGGAAGGTATAAAGAAAATTTCTTATACCAAATTATTTTTCGTTTCGCCTAAATTAATTTTCTGTCATAATTATGAGAAAAAATTGCTTTCTCCGAATCCCCGTTTTTACAATGTTTATTTGTTATTTTCGTCCGGTCGTAAGATTTTCCTTATTAAATATTTTTATTTAGGTGGACTAGGCAAAAAGCTGTACCTACCTAATATTATGTACATAGTTGTAAATACGCAGACTTTTAACCCTTATTATTATAGACACAACTAATTTCAGCTTAAGTTTTTTTCTCTGAATTATTTTATCATTTTTAACAGACGAAATATTTAAAACGTAACTTTAAATTATTTCAGGTGTAGTTGAAGCATAGTTATGGACAACAAGGGAAACGAAATAGGGGTTCTAAAGGATAGTGTTAGGATAGTGTTAGTGTTCTAATTTCGTGAAAATAGGAGATGTTTATAAAAATCTAGACGAAATTCAGCTAAAACGGTTGGCAAAGTAGAGTTATAAGAATGATAATTATCATTATCCGGCCCAGGGGTGATATAGCCGGGTTCGTTTTGATCACCATAATTACTCGGTTTTGGAGCATGTTACTGTTAATGAGTGTATGAAACTCACATACTATTCCCCAGAGATATTATGGAACTTGCTTAATATAAAACTAGGTGTTTGTAAAATGGACAAAAAATTTGACTTTTCTGGATGTATAGTGAGTTTTTTTGGGATTAGTTTCAAAATAGTTACTGGTTGAAGTCCAGATAAGTAAACATTGTTTCAAATACTGTGATGTAGCGTTAAAGCCCAGATAATATACATACGATTATTTCATATGTTTATAAAGCAAATGGAAGAAAACAAAAACGTAATGAGACTTTAAGTTGATTAATTTTAAATCACCAGCTTCTTGCTGATAGCAAAGAAATGCCTAAATTCCACTTTTCTCTGTGATGCAAACTTGATCTTATGTAATCAGTTTAAAAGAGCACTATTATTTCTTAACCTTATAACAAAATATAACATAACATATCAAATACTCACAAAGAAACTGTCTCTTATGAAAAAAAAAAAACTAATATTAACTGTTAAATTATATTTCAGTTGTTGATAGAATAATTATAACGTTATCATTCACAACAGTTTCTACTAAACCATCTTCATAGCAAAGTAAATTAGAGCAGGGATTCTCAACACAACCCACAGCTACATTTTCCTCTTCCTTGACAATTCGCGTGCAGTCTAATTAATTTACTTTAATTAGACGTCAGCGCAATTATACTAATTAAGGACATCTGAATGTAACTGACAATAATGTCTATCATCTATGCTGTTATTATGCTCATTACTTGTGTATATAATTTTGATCTAATTAAGAATATTTGCAATAAAAATTTAGGTTAAAATCTAAAACTTAACAAGAATAAAACATCTTACAAATTACGTTACCATTTAGATAAAGAAACCTAAACTTAAACTTAATAAAATTGTTTTTTTTATATACCATTTTTACTGTCCCACTGCTGGGAAAAGGTTCCTCCCGTCTAATTCCAGACTTTTGTGCCTCGAGCGAGTGTATAAGATTTTAATCATTACCTAATAAGTGTATTTTTAAGGAAAATAGATATTAACAGAATAAACTATTACTAAATACTTCCGAAACCTTATTCAATATTGTTTTGAAACAAAAGAAAATATCGAAGAAGTAAAAGCACGGAGTAAATTGTAAAAAGTTCTGTTTTTCTCTGAATAGATTCAAATTGTCAGCTAATAAAATTTTATGCTCTGGTCTGTACAAATAAAACGAGATCCTAACACCAAAACATGAAAAGCTGGTGCTATAGCGAAAGCTATGCTGTAGCTACACTATTTTTCAAAATAAATCTAAAAGACGAAATGAATTGTAGTTGAAAATTGAAATTGGGAATGCAGAAAAACTCAATGAAAAAGAGAGACCCCATTGGATAGTAGGAGGCTATCCAATGTGGTCTTTCTTTTTCAATGAGTTTTTCTTCCCAATGGGGTCAAAATTACATTATTAACAGTAAGAAATATTCAATTATACTACTGAAATTTTCCAGCCGATAACTATAACAATTTATATTTTTATTGGAATGGTATTAATTTCTAAAACTATTTATGGGCAAGACCAAACCGGAAAACCGAAAAGGACAAAAAAATATCTGGTATCGCTAAACTACAAAAATTGCTTTCTCCTAAGGAAATATAAGTAATAACTAAAGAAAAAGAAAATCTCTTACTTCCCAATGATTAGTAATCTCCTCATAATATAGAGTATGTTAAAGAAAACTTAGACAACGGATTATCGGCCGTTCAGAATATCCCAGACTCAAGGCATCTAACTTGCTTGAAACAGCAATTTGTCATACAATGTATGAAGTGACTGGCCCAGCTAATAAATCTTTTCTTTAGATAATGACTTTGTACGACGTTTTAGTAATTAATTTTAAATTATGGACTTAAGGGATTAGCTGATTATTTTCTGAGTAGATGTACAAATATTTGAAGGAACAGAGTATAAACTGATTCAGGGTTATTTGAGTAAATTATTAAGTATATTCATTCATTCCTATATCAAAATTAAAAGCCAAAAGAATATGGTGACTTAAACTTTTATGTTCTAAGATGACAGTCAGTAAATAGTAGGTAATTTCAAAAAAGAGTTAAAAATCTTCAATTGCATAAATAAAAGCGTAATGAGCATGTATTAGAATGGCATCAATAGACATCCAAGAAAGAAAGAAAAAAAGAACAATTTTTATCAACAATTCGAAACGACGTCAAAAGTGACCAACTACGTCCTGTAGGAAAAATCCCTAAGATCTTTATTTCGATCCCAACCGTCCCGTATTCATATCAGAATTTCGGCACCCATACGATATCACCTTACAACGTATAAAAAAGGTATTTTACTCGAAATACCGATATTCGGAACATCTAAGGCCGTTACCGATGGATATAGTCGGACCTTTGGGCTTGGAGAAGGGACGCATGTAAACTATTTTGTTGAATGTCTCCATCAGAAATCATATATCTATATTCTATATGTATTGGACATTGACGATAGCAACCAGCCATTTGGAGTGGCTTAACCACTTCTGTCTAATGAACAAAGAAGGACGCCAATCAGAACATTGTCGATCATTAAATATTTTGATCTATTTTCCGTAGTAGATGCAGCCAAAATAAACATAACGTAACATATTATCACGCCTGTATACCCGAAAGGTTAGGCAGAGGTGTACCAATGTACACCCACAGTTCGCCGATATGTTTAGGTCCCACGTAATAGGGGGCGAGCCTATTGCCACTAACCGGGTACAACTTTAATCCAAACTCCGACCTGCTACTGAGAATTTCATAAAAAAACCCAATAACACCTTGTTCGACAAAATAACCTCAAAATTAATGTAGATTTGCACATATAGCACACGGGATGTGAGGTGTGGTGGATTTTTTACAATTGTATTCGGCTTGAAGTCACTCCATTTAGCGGGATGGCATGACCGTCTATACCTTTATGACATGTTTATTTGATTATATAAGTTTCTTCATATTCGTAAAGGACAAGGCCTGTTCAGCGGAGCTTATAATGATCAGTGAGAGAACTTCTTCAAAGCTTTCAATGTTTTTCAGATGAAACATTTCTGTTGTCCGTTAGACCGTGTAGTCTTTAGAAAAACTGGGGATAATTATGAAATAGCTGGAGAAGTAATAATGTTTATCGTTAACTATAAGAAACTGGACTTTATGCGCAAAAGGTTGCTACGCTTTTAGTTTCTGCTGATAAATAAAGTTTTATGATATGAAAAGTTGAAATTTTGGGCGTTGATGTAGTTAAAATACCTGGTATAAATGTTTGTCGAGATATGATCATTAAATTTCCCATCAATTATACCTATCAAAATTATATATTTTTTTAAATAAACACTACCATCATCATCAGCCTGAAGACGTCTACTGCTGAACAAAGGCCTCCCCCCTAGAACGCCTCAATGAACGACAACTCGCCAATTGCATCCACCGTATATCCAGATCCAAAAATATTTCAATAATTATAATAAAATAATTATATTTTATATTTGGATAATTCATCGCCTCGCTTTATCACTGGCATACCATCACATGACGCAGGGCCCATACATTGTTAGTACCTCCAATTTGGCTGACAGCCAGTTTATACAGCCAAAGCTCGCTTTCATATCAGTTTGATTAGAAAAAAAGTACACAAAGGGGCTTTATTACAATAGAAATTTACACGTTGTTTCGTCCATATCACACACGGAAATGTAGACGTTAATTCGACGCGTATAGGGATCAGAATTGAGTGTGCTTGATGGGCGCCCTCAAAGATTCAATCTTTTGGGTTGAAGAGGTGTTAAATGTGAATTTTCTGAATATAAAAGATATTTCGCATATTATCAGGTTCTTTAGGAGTTTGTGATGTAATAATTATTTTGTAAAGAGCTTCTGTATAGAATAAGTCGAACGGTATATAAATGTCACATTTATTAAGTTATTTTTAGTCATTTTATAATGATTTTCATAATGCTTTAATTCTTCTATTTTTTCTATACTGAACCTGTAAGTTTATAATAATACAGGTAAATTCTGTGTATGATTAGTCCTATAACTTCAGTACAAAACAAACCATATTTCACCAACATTTGCTTCTCATAATTTTCAGTGCTTAATGTTTATAAGGGCTTAAAACCAGTGCCAGACATTTCTGATGTTGTTATTTGGCTTTACTGGACTAAACCTATTTGGCGCACTCGAGAGCATACAATACAAGTTTATTTTATTTTTATTATTATGTTATACTCTCTGAAACTGTGTTTTGATGTCTGAGTTTGTTATCTCTTTTACTTTGACTTGTTTTACTTTCAATTGTTTTAACAGGTATCTTGTCTGTATCTCCGACACTTTTATTATTATGTGTTTGGACGTCAAACAGAATGTGCGATTATGTCTTTTACCTTTATTACCTATCCTGTCTTGTCTTCCATCTATCTACCAACGAATAATCGTTTCACTTATATGTTAAAAAAACATTGTTTATTAATTGTTCACCCAAAGTCCACAGTTCATCAACTTATAATATTTACGGGTAAAAACCTTTGCAAGCATTTTACAGCAGTATTTTTTAAATTTCACCCGAGATCGTAATCACTATAAAGTGTTCGTAACGCAGGAATACAAAAATGTAAAAAAGAAACGAGAAAAAACTATAAAAGGTCGGCTGAAGTATGCAACCGCCTAAAATATGCAATATTTTTGTTGAAAGCTCAACTCCATGTTGGTGGAAATGGTTTAGGCTTTCCTATGTTTTTAGTTAAAGAGTATGAAAAACGGGGAACTGATGTAATATTGTCGTACCACATGATAAGTTAACACTGCTCTTATGTAACAAACCCAATAATAGATGTCGAAGATGCGATTTTGCAAAATATATTTCAACCAGTCAATTGAATTTCTATCAGCTTATGTTAAATACGGCATCCAGCTGAACTGGAAGTTGACGATGAGCACATTCACGATGATCCATTTATTACTAGACATAATCAATTACCGTTGCACCTTTTACAGATATTCGATGCGCTACATGGGACGTACACACTTTTTTTTAACCTCCAAAACACAATGGAACTTTACGTTAAAACGTTCTTAAGTTTCTATCAGTCTACTTCATACATTTTTAAGTATTGGGCCAAAAAAACAAGTTTTATTTTTGTAACTTCTTTAGTTTCCGACTGCTGGGCAAAGGTCTCCCACATATGTCTCAAGACTTTTCGGTCTCGAGCCACATGACTAATGTATAAATCAAGTATAATAAAAAAAACATTTTCAGAACGTTTCGACTCACCTACTATAGTAGCAAGGATGATGAGTGCAAGCACGACAGACGTGACGGCCATGAGGACGAACGACGTGACGTCACTCGTGGTGGAGTTGGAGCTGGTCCCGTTGATGGTGGTGTTGCAGCCCCACGAGACGGCGTCCACCCACGAACAGTTGCTGCCGTCGAACCATTCCGACGAAGTCGGGTATGTGAGGTCATCTGAAAGAGAAATATTTTTTTAGTACTGATGTTATTTAAGTAAGCTAAGATTACAGTACTAGTGAAGACCAATCAAATAAGCGCAAACTTGATGACTGTGTTTGCGTCGTTTAGTTACGGAGTTAATAAAGCCAATAAAAACTTAAGATGAAGACCAAATTTTTTATTTTTAGGTTTGTTGCGCTTGGAAATGTATCCTTGACCCTTGTGTCACCAGGTTTCAGACAAACGTCTTTAATGTCTTTGAGATCGCCATTGTTATTATTTGTACGAAATGTACAAACATCGTATTATGCAAATAGCATGAATAAAATTCAAGTAAATTTTGGAATTCTGAATATTTTTTTGTAACCAAAACTGTTTATCAGAAAGGTAAGGTAATAATGAATTTAACTTAAAATTTTCTGCGTATTAAAAATAAGCCCGAAATTAATGTCACGGTCCATTGCGTCATGCAAGAGAGCATCCAAGAATTTTTCGTCCACCTCAATTCAGAAAGTTTAAATACATTATCAAGTCTACTGAACCAAACTAATTCAGCTGTTCCAAGAAACTCGGTCGGGATTTCACCAAACTTAATAAGTATTATGAAAAGTATCTCCGAGAATTCTGAATATCAAGAGTATGGAACGAAAATAGTGGTTTCAAAACTTTGGATTCGTGCACCGGCGAAATTTTAAATTGGCTTAACTGTACGGTTAGTTGGCATTTTAAAGGTAAAGTTTTCACAGATTTTACATGGATTTTGTTATTATGAAGGCTTTTTTGCGTCGGTTTTGGAAGCCGTTTGAAATATTCATGAATGTTCTAAATTTTGGCAGTAGATAGGCACAAGTGGGAAACATGGCGGTTTGAATTGAATATATTCTGAAGCTGGTTTGATATTCCTTTTTTATTCAATACCGAAATAGTTTGTAGGTATTTTTATGCCCTTTTCAAAGACAAGGGTGAACTTGTCATAGTACTGAATGATGTCATAGCATAGTATAATAAATAGTAAACCGGCCTATGTACGTCCCAATGCTGGACACAGGCCTCTTCAAAAATAGAGGAGGAACGAGCATTGATCGCATAGTATAAAATGTGAATAAGGATAATAATAATTACTGTATAGGATATATAGCTATGGTGCATATTTAGCACCGATGATCCGTATTTAAAAAATTGGTAGATTTCAGTATTCATCATCGTTTCATATTAAAACTTCCTAAATAAGTAACAACACACACGTAAATCATGTTACAAAACTAAACACACAGATACAGCAACATGTGAATGCACAAAGCAAATGAATTTAAATCTTGCAAGCATCGTCGTCGCAACTTGCCAAAAGTCAGAACACCACAGATTTAAGTTGTCTTAAGTCCTGAACTCTTGAAACAGCTTCGTTTGTGTTTCAGAGGCACTTATTTGAAAGCTCGCATTTCAATTAAGTTTGTTAACCGACTTCAAAAGGTGGAGGTTTTTTAATTAAACTATGTCTTTTTTTTGTTAAGCGATGTCCCTTTATTGGGGATCAATTTGAAAAACTTGTTTGTCTTTGGGGTACGAAGAACGTAACCCAGAGATGCGTCCCAATCAATCCCAGTAGATAAAAAAATGAGTAATATTGGAACACCTCTAGATGGTCCTATATTATAGAACCTCCGTGGACGAGTGGCGTACGCACCGGTTTCAAGGTGTCGCTATCTCTGAGGTCCCGGGTTCGATCCCCGGTCGGGTCAATGTAGAAATCAACTTTTCTACATTGCCTCGGGTCTGGGTGTTTGTGGTACCTTCGTTGTTTCTGAATTCCATAACACAAGTGCTTTAGCTACTTACTTTGGGTTCAGAGCAATGTATGTGATGTTGTCCGCATTTATTTATTTATTATAGAAGTAGGTTCCTTTTTACATTTATGTGTAATTAATATTGCTTGTTCATATTTCAATCAGGAGTTTGTCTGAGATGGTATGAACGACTTTATAGAATTAGAGTGTTTGTGTTTGAATGCCCCATTCAGTTCTGTTATTTCATCGTTTAGATTTGATCTGATCTATCCTAGAGTATTAAAAGATTATTTAGAAGCTTTTATGTTATTAAGGCCATGACCGTTTTTAACTGTTGTATTTTTTTTTAACTGCTGTTTTTCGACAAAATCTTTTTCACAAAAAAGCACATCTGATTTAAAAATTAGATATCTAACTTTTTACCAGTCTAAAAATAAATTAATTTTTTATCTCTTGATGTAGGAACTCTGCCGGGACCACCTCAATTTCAAAAATATTCATACAAATTACGTCAATATTTTTAAGTACTTTTTTATGAAAACAGGAATGAAATTTCATAATTTATACATCCCAAAGGTTGTTATTACAGAATTGCGATAGAAAATTGAATTTAACATCCGAATTGACCTTGAATTGATCCTTAATAACTTTGGTAACGACCCATAAGTTTTGAGGCCTGGCTTGTCTCTTTGTTGAACTCCGATACCAATATAATGTTATTCTACACAATTCAAAACATGTGATCAAAATTGTAATATAAAACTGCATTTAAAAACTATTTTTATAACTTGCACTGAACTCGAGACCGATGTCAATTTGTAGAGGTTTTTATTTTCCTTAAAACATTAAGCCTTTGCATACAAAGGCTTAATGTTTTAAAGTCATTAAAAGTCATTAAAGGCTTAAAGTCATTGTTTCCATACAACATATTGTATGGAAACAATGACTTCCATAGTTTCCATACAACAAAATACATGATACTCTAGCACAAGTATCTAAAGAGCCAAATTAGAAAAAAAAAACATCTTATTACAAGTTCTTGAAACAACACCACCAAATTTCACATACCTACTAAACCAGAGTGGAAATCAAATAGTCCTTCAATAACCAGTTAAAACTGGATCACGAGTATTATTGGCTACACAACAAGTCTTTCATACGGACTGTAACAGCGAGCTAAACTAGTAAACAATGGACAGGCAACCCTGTTTAGCTTTCAAGGAACACGAGATAATTGGTTCCATTTCTGCTGTTCTGTAGTTATGTGACCGACTTGGATGTTATTCGCAACAACTAGCAAAAATAATGTATTTATTTAATTTTGTAGTATTCTAGGGTTGGAAGAAGAGATTTGATTTCGGAAAAGTTTATAAAATGTACCGGATTTTCGCCATCTTGGGGAGACATTTTTTCAGCAGGTTGTATGTCTACCTGTATAGTTTATCTTTTAATTAATTAGACAGTTAAAATTGAAACCATTGATGCAGCATAAACTGCATTCCATAGATCTTCCGAAAGTTCTTTCCAACTACAAATCTGCAGGCATGTAATATGCGCAAAATTGGATAAATGTTACTTTTTAAAAATTGGATCTCTAGATTAATATGACAATAAGGTATGTCTGCCTCGTTGGCTTAGTGGTGCAAAGCGCGACTGCTACGCTAGAGGTCTTGGGTGCGATTCCTGAGTCGACCAAGGTGTTATTGGGTTTTTCTATGAAATTCTCAGTATCAGGTCGGAGTTTGGATTTGTGCCCGGTTAGTGGCGATAGACTCGCCCCCTATTACATGGGACCTAAACATATCGGTGAACTGTGGGTGTACATTGGTACACCTCTGCCTACCCCTTCGGGGATACAGATATGTTATGTTATGTTTATAAGGTATGTCAGATTTTATCATCCACGTTTAAGCTGAGCAGAAGGCAATTCAATGACTACCTTTAGTCTACAAAAAGTGAATCAACAGCTAAACTTATCTCTTCTCAAAAATTCAAACACAAAAGTGAACTACAAAAGAACGTTTGACAAGTAAAGGCTTTCGCAATTACGTTTACGCCTTATATAAAAATGATCTTACAAAGGCGGCATCTTATTTGACCTTACAAACTATTACTATTTACAAAGGGTATGCCAGACACGTATCATGTGTGAAGTTCTTAGCTATTGTTCCTTAGTTCAGATAATAGTAGTAGTAGATAAGTGAGGATGTATTTGGTGGATTGAATTACTTTGATATGAGGAAGTTTTAAGAGGTTTGGATGTAATCTGGATTGGTAAGTCTATTGGTACTGTGGATTTGTACTAATTGATTTCTGCATTGTAGGTTAGAATTTTTGGTTGCATTACATGTTAAATCTAAAGATTAAAGTATTTTGATCGTTTCAATACATAGGTTTATCTTTTTGTGTAATTTCGTAACTCAGACGTTTTCACTAAATTTCAATACGATTTTTACGTTTCTCTTTAAATTTTCTATACATTGTCCAATTTATTTTTTGAAAGCAAAATTGATAAAATTTCACTGAGGTATAATTGGTTGCTATGATTATTACAGTGAGTCAGTCATTCGTTTTTTTTTTTTATATATTTACAATGACCTTTTAAACGCCTTTATTAATTGCTTCTTAATAAATCTTGTCTTGGACCTTGTATGCATATAAAGCCGTAAGTCCTTGAAACAAGTTTTACTTCCTCTCTCAAAGTGTTTTCATCTGGATTGCTTGTACGCAAGTCACGTGTTGGGAACTACACTATCCGTACTCTTATAAGTACTTCTGTTCTAAAGAGGTCTGATACTAGTGAGCAACCTTCGCGAAGATTTGAGATAATAATACTACTATAATACATCGTACCAGTGCATGAGTGTGACGTCATAATTATCTTTGCAGAAGTACCTATCGACCTCATTTTTTTTTATTTGTCTTTTGCTAATAATACATTGTAATCATTATTGTTTTGTTTATTGAGAGAAGCAGTAGCGTGCTGCTGGGGAGCTTGTTGCGTCATTTCTTCATCAAATTCAGTTACAGTGACATTTAAAAATGGTATAAAGTAGCATAATAATTTTGGTATAACGAATTAAGCAGTAGATGTTAATAGGTAATTAACACAATATTATTAAATATAACCCTATTGTATTGGATCAGTCTGTAATGATAATGTGTGTATGTTTAATAAATAAATAAATAAATATCTACACAAAAAAAATGTCTTAAACCTGTTGAAATAAACGGTAATGTTTAACTCTATGTTTTGTATTTGAGGCCTTATTTTAATCTACTGAAATCAATGCATCTTAAAATTACTGCAAAAATAAAACCTAATTTTATAAAACCAGTATTTGATACCCTAACGAACATGCTAGACTAAATTTCATTATACATTGCTGATTAATGAGAGTGGTAACCTAATTGCTAGCGAATGCAGAGCGCAATGTATATTGCATTAGACGAAGATTTATGTTTTTAATACCTTCAAACGCGAAATGAACATTGTTTTATTTTCTTTGAGATGTTTATCGAGTTTTTGATTAGCGTTTACTGTTCGTGTAATTGTATGGTTGATTTATTTTTCTTTGTCTCAAGTTAATGTAGAATGTAAGTAGTGTGAATTGTTGAGAGTTTTTAGTTATTATTGGCATGCCTGTTACTATTATTAAACATCAAAGGGCCAATTAACACAACAACGATTAATACGGAAACTTGGTTAGTTGAAGCGCTCACAAGATAATAATGTGAAACATTTGCTTTAACACAGTAATTTATTTGAAACACCCATCCAATATAATATTACAATTTCCAAAGTTTGTTTGGATGTATTAATGTTTGTTACTCTTTCACGCAAAAACTACTGTATGAATTTTTATGAAACTTAACAGTAATGTAGCTTATACATCGGAATAACACATAGGCTATAATTTATAAAGATAGTGTATGAATTGACATTCACGGGGGTGAAGCCGCGAGGCACAGCAAGTATTAACGTAATGTTTAAACCTATTTAAATATACATGTTTATGAACTATTTTAATCGATTTATTTTCTCACGAAGTCCACCCATAATTTGGATCATTAAAAAAAAACGAATGTACAAAGTTCACACTAAAACCTACTTAATTCTAAACCATACCTTACACAGCATACTAACTTAATATACGTGCAAGTTAAAGAGGTCAGCATTACTACTCGTATAAATTAAAAAGGCGCGAAGGTGCACAATAAAGGCAGAGCGGACGCATTCCGAGTACGATTCACTTTTAATTATATTTTCCGTATTTAATTAAGGACCGCAATTAAGAAGGTGTTCATGTGGAAGTATTTTGATAAATATATGTTTTTAGATTTGTGGATGAATAAAGATGGCGTCTCTTATTTTCGGTTTTAAAAAGAGGTTGTCTACAATAGGTTTGAAACTTTTTGAAAGTAAAATTTAAGAGCTTTCTTATTTCATTTATTTTAAGTACAGGCAGTTTATAATTTTATTTGTTTAATTGTTTGCATATGTGATGAAAAACAATTGAATTGATTGTTTAGTGAGAGTTTTGTCTTCTTTTCGAGTAGTTGCTTTTCTGTGTAGATGTGTGAAATCGATAAAGTGTCTGTGTTCTTTGATATTAAAGAACCTTCATTGTGCTGAATATAATATTTCTTGTATAACAAACACTAGACGAGTAAAGAGTTAATAATTAATAGTGAAAATATCTGTGCATTAAATATGGATATTTTAGCCCAGGCGTTGTTAGAACTTAAGCCAGTTTCTTCATACGTACTAAACGTAAATCAAGTAAAAACACTCCAAGTCTTCGCATAAAGCCGGTAAGTAGTAGCCAATTACGAGTTTCTCAACTTTAAGGAAGATAAAGAGTAAATTTAAGGCTCTGTTGTTCTTTTATACCTTGATTAGCATATAAATTGTAACGCCTTAATTAATTGCAAACAGAAAAGAAATTAAAAGTCATAATTCTTTGAGATTTCTGTTTTATAAAAAGGGTTTTTTTGGTATTTTCATTACAGAAATATATCTTCTTAAATATTTATATTTTAAGCTCTATTTTTAAGTATTCGGCGGCCATTTTAAGGGTCTATAACTTACGATTAAAGTAAAGTATAGACCTTAGATAAAGGTTGTTAGAAAATCTTATGTCTATTAAGACTTTAAGAGGTGAAGACAGTTAAGATAAAAGATTTTTACGAGGTGACATTATGGCGCCAATAAAGATAATGTTTTAGAGGATTTTTACCAGATTTTTAGATGTGAAATATTGTACTATTTCGTTTAAGTATGGCTTTGGTTAAGTTATAAAATATGAAGTAGAAATTAAGATGTTAAAAAGAATCACGCTTTATAGAAATATCTGCCGAAACTGTCGATAGTGAGACTAGGTTAATACATAATAAATAAAATGTTATTTGGCTAATAAAAAAGAGATTTTAGCAAGTGAAAAGAAGTGGTCTCTGTAGGCAGATACATATAATCACGCCTCTTTCTCGTAGGGGTAGACAGAAACCACTTCTTTTCACTTGCTACAATCGTTACACACTTGTTTAGTTACAAATCTTCACGTTATAATAACGGACGAACATTCATTTTTCCTCCTATACTTCATTTCCTAGATCAGTTTTTAGTACCAGTATCATTCTTCTATTCATCTCTATATATAATTATTATTAAGACCTACTTCCTCATTCACCATCATTCATATAATCCATAATTCAGTCCAACACAAGGTAAGATAAAAACAAAAGTGTTTTGCTCTCAGATCACAAAACTTTATAGAATCTTAAACATCAAAAGTCCGTTGTTCAGAAATGTAAAAATTAAAAGTTCAGCTGCCAACCTCGACTTTTCTAAACGATTCATAAAAAGAATTTGTTGAATTAAAAACTTTTTGGAGTTTTCTATCTCGCACCAATTGTTAGGGTCAAGGATTTCTGAGTAACAAGAATATTTTTTTAAACAATCTTGTTAAGAATTCCCTTTCTTAGTATTCATAAAGATTTTTTGAAATATTTATGATTTTAATCCATCTTATTTATTTTGAGCTATAAAGATGGGATGAAACTTTTTTGTAAATTTTGAGGTCTTGAATTATGATACGATGAAAAAGATTTTTTAATTTTCGTGTTGAAGTTTGAGTTTCTTTCTAAAATGCTTTGGTAGAGTGAATAACTATTGAACCTAGTTTAATCCTACGTTACATAAAATATCTGTATCGAAAGTATGTATTGGTTATTTTTTACCGACTTCAAAAAAGGAGGAGGTCCTCAATTCAACTGTAGTTTTTTTTTTGTTTGTAGGTTAAATAAAAATAAGACTTATTTTGAAACCGGTTTTTTTTGAAGAAGTATTATGGTTTTGTTCACAAATGATCAAGGAAGTATATCTGTATTATAACAACTTGTGTAATCTTCATTAAACCCAGCATCACTCTTCACACAAAATCGAACACATTTCAATTCCATAAAACTAATAACAAATTACATCAAAACATATTTGCGGCGTCCACAACTTTAATCATCGTTTTTAAGGCCGTTGAAATATTAACCCTGCACTGCAACATGTGGTTACGAGACTTGTCAATACATTCTGTTTGTGACAGGTTGGATGGCTTGACCGCAACACTTTTTGTCAGCGACTTTTATTATTTTTTAAAGTTTTTTGTAGTGTGTTTTTTAGGGTTGAATGTTGGATGTTAGTTTGAAATGTTTTGATGTATTTTGTGTTTGCTTTAGTTTGTGTGTTGTTCTAGGAATATTGTATAAATGCTTTACGTATACCTATGTTTGTTTTAAAAAATGAATAGGGTTTTTTCTGTAGAGTTTGCAGCAGTAATATCCTAACAAAACCTTGCCATCCCTAGATTTGGTAATTATTAAAAAAACTGTTTTTGTACCATTATTTAACATAATTAAGCTCCAAAAAGCAAAATTAAAAATAAGAGATTGTTTTTTCCTTTATCTAAAAAACTCGTTTATCTTCATTCTTCATACATTTTTATACATTACACAGTAACTTTATAAAGCTAGAATATATGAGAAAAACTTACGGTTAGTGTCGTTGAACTCTGGCAGATGTGTCGCGTTCATATTCACTGTCGCTCGCCCTCCTGTGAACAAGTGAGACATGTTATAACATGTTCGAGAAAATGAAGAAAATGTATGTAATTGTATAATGGGGTATGGAGTCAAGGAGGGGTGGAATATTAAGAAATGTATGATATGATTGAAACGACAGTTGTTACAGTAAAATTTAGGTTGCTGATTTTATTATACTGTCATTTTATGTCAAGTCTGTGAAAAGAAAAAAAGAAACAAATAAATGTAGTCTTTTCGTCTACTATTATCGTTAAATTTTATTACTATTGTCATGTTAGGATCTCGTTTAAACACAACCGAATAATAATAATGTGTGAGATGTAAATTATATTTGCTCAAAACATTTTTGCAAATATTAAAAATAAAATGAAAAAATAAAACAATTCTGAAAATAATTTACCATCTAAAGAAAAACAAATTAAAACTCACATCTTCAAACAAAAGACCAATAAAACGGAGCAAATAACATTAAAACTCGTACATTTCCACAGGTGCAATGAATACCTTTGGTACACAAAACAAAATGCAATTTAAACGTGGAATAATAACATTTTTTTTTTTTTTTTTTTTTCATTTATTCGTTTGCGAACATGGGTACAGAGAAGTTCTTATATATTAATAGTGCACATTAGCCACATTCTACCACAAAAGGTATGCAAACTTAACAATATACAAAATGACTACAACTAACGCTTTACGCTTAACTTTATATAATACTCTTATCTTCTAAATATTCTCTAATACTATAGTAAGCTTTCTTTAATAACAGTTTCTTAATACAATTTTTGAATACATAAATATTGGAAATGTCTTTAATAGATCTGGGTAGATTATTATAAATACGTGGAGCCATACATAAAATACTTTTATTCAGTAACGCTGTCTTGTTACCCGGTAAATTCAAGTTACAATTTAATCTTGCGCTGTTTAATTTCTTAAAGTAGCACATGTTTTTCTTAACGAATAATACAACTTCTAATATATATATACATGGTAAAGTAAGAATGTTTAATTTTATAAATAATGGTTTACAACTCTCCGTATGCTTAATATTGGTTATTGCACGTATACATTTCTTTTGTGCCTTAAAGGCAGATTCCTTATCAGTGGAGTTACCCCAAAAAATAACACAGTACCTTAGAAGGGGAGCAACATATCCATGATAGGCTGTAATTAAAGTTGAGCTACTGACTGTTTGTCTAAGTATGTACAGAGCATAGGAGTATTTATTCAGTTTAGAACATAACGATTCCACATGTTGTTTGAAGTTTAGAGTATTATCAATATTTACACCTAGAAATTTAGTTCCCTCTACTTCTTGGATCTTATTATTATTGTAATTAATATTCATGTTAGTTATTTTATTAACTTTACTTCTAAATGTTATTATATTTGTTTTGCTAAGATTAATATTTAAATTATTTATTTGTAACCAGTTTATAATATTGCTAAGGGTCAAGTTTATTTCTGATTCCATATGCAATCTATTGTCACCTGTAAAGAGTACTGTACTATCGTCAGCAAATAAAACGGTGTTGTAGTTTGTTATCTTGGGAAGATCATTTATATATATGATGAATAGAAGTGGACCCAGTACACTCCCTTGTGGAACACCAGAGCTAACGATTCTACATGCTGAAGAGTAGAGAGTAAGTTTTTTTACAGAAGGACATATTCTAGAGACCTGGGTGATTTGAGTTCTATTGTCTAAGTAAGATTTAATTAGTTCGTAAATATTTCCTCTTATCCCATAGGCGTATAACTTATCCAGCAAAATTTTATGATTAACGTAATCGAAAGCCTTTGTAAGGTCCATGAATAGTGCACAAGATTGCTTACCCTTATCCATTTGGGTTAATATTGTATGGAGAAAATTGTATATAGCTATGTCTATTGATTTGTTCTTTCGGAACCCAACTTGCTCATTGCAAAAAAGATTATTTGATTCAAAATAATTATAAATACTGTCATGTATCACTTTTTCGAATATCTTTGATATAATTGGTACAAGAGCTATTGGACGATAGCAACTCATATCATTTCTGTCGTTCTTCTTAAATAAAGGTTTTATTAAAGTTAATTTTAGTTTGTTGGGGAAAACTCCGTTTAAAATACTTAAATTTATTACATGACTAAGAATATGTGATACTTTTATAGATACAAGTTTAAGAATTCTTGTTGATATATAATCATAACCGGTGCTGTTAGTGTTTTTTAAATTTCTAATTATTCTATTAATATCTTCAGGTACAGTAGGATGTACAAAAATTGAATTTGTTTTAGATGGGATGCAACATTTTGTGTAATTTGATACGGAACTCGTAGTTTGGTCGATAAAGAAATTATTAAAATGATTCGCAATTTCTTCAGGATCACTTATCGTATTGCCATTGAAAATAATTTGTTTTATTTGATCCTTTGGTATGTTGAGTTTATTGGCATTGATTATCTTCCATGTCGCTTGCGATTTATTATTTGCAGACTTAATGTAATCATCATTACGTGACTTTTGCGTGAGTTTAATAACGCGATTTAATCGTGACGATAAAGATTTGTAATTTGTCTTATTTAATTCAGTGGGTGTTTTTCTATATTCCCATAGTAGCTGTCGCTTACGTTTACAACATACTTTAAGACCCTTTGTTATCCATTGCGGACGCGACCTAGCCGATATTTTCTTGGTTATCGTAGGGAAGCAAAGATTATAAAACAAGCAAAATAAGTCATAAAACTCATCAAATGCTAGGTTAGGATCAGTACTCTCAAATACACTTGTAAATTTAAGGGAGTGTATACAGTCTTTAAATTTCTGTATGTTTTCTTTAGAGTAGTCTCGATTTTCTACATTCCAAGATTTAAGCAAGAATCTTGTTTTTTTAAACGGTTTGTTGACTCTTAATACTGTTACGGGCATAGAGTTTCAAAAAGTTTTACTATAGAGTATTATATCGCTAGAAGCCCACTGTACCGAGGGTAAGCACATTTTTTTGCTGTTACATTCGTTTACCGATTTAAGTTATTATCCGTGTAACGACAGATGTTTATGCGAAAATATCGATGGTTACCAAATTATTAGAAAAATTTTGGGTTTCAGATAAGTTCATTATTTAATTTATTTTTTACTCAAGTAAAACCACACAAAAAAAGGATTCTTCAGCCTAACTGCTGTACAGTTTTTCAGCAGATTAAAACAGCGCGTTGTATTTTGATACAAATTTCCGACCACACTAGTTCATACCAGTGCTTACGGTTCATATCCTGACAGGCACACTCTGTAGTTTCTCCCCTCTATGGTTACGGGTCCACTCTTCCGCGGCGACAATCGTTTACAAAATGAAAATTTAAATTTGTTTCTAGGAAAAGTCATGGGAATAGTTTAAATCGCTTTTAAATTCTGCTCTTTTACAGTTTATTGTTATTCGTTTTGCTTTTGTTGGTGTTATTTTGAATTTAATTTACAGTATCGCATTATAGGGTTAAGTAAATAGTTTTATAAAGACTTTTGTTTATTTTTGTTGGAATACTGGCTGTAGAGTTTTAAAAACAATTGATTTTTTATTAATTTGTTAATGGAAAGAAGATTTCACTTTATTTTTATATATGATGTGTGTAACCTAAAGCTACGTTAAAAATTAAATATGTTATAAACACTGGTTAGAGATACAACAGAAATTAAGTAAATTAACAACATGTTTGCGTTGCAATGTTCTTGCCAAGTATACTAGTATACTTTCTGTATTAATTTGTTTGTTATTTCAGAATTTGGCGGATGTTGTTTCTTATTATTTCCTTTCGCGGAAGTCAAAAATAACTTCACAAACAAATCTAGATCGCTTTCCAATATTAAGGATAATTACAAAAAACGATGATTTACTATGTATGCTGCCGTTGAAATTAAATATAAAAAAATAACTAGTTTTCTCCCATTGCTGGTCCTATAGGTATTGCCCTTTTTTGTCTCTTATAAATCGCAACCAATTATTATTTATTTTATTGCACTATTCTCATATAAGATTGTACTAGTTACAAATAAAAACAAATCATAGCTCAAAACATTTGTTTTGCACTTAATAATAAACTTTGTAAAATGTTATCTTTCGCAGTTATTAATATCATTACTTGGAACTGAGCTTTTAAGGGTTTCATAAAGTCTTGACATTTTGGTAGAGAAGCGGTTATTTTGGTTGAACAATAATTAAAACGACAAGTGAAAAGGTTATGTTATAAAATTAATTAAATGTTTTATAATAACTTTGATGGTTGGATAAGATAAAGGGTATTTTAAGGGACACATTAATAAAATTTCAATTTAATATACACGGAACTCGTTGGCCTAATGGTGCTAAGCGCGACTGCTACGCTAGAGGTCTTGGGATCGATTCCCAAGTCGACGAAGGTGTTATTGGGTTTTTCTATGAAATTCTCAGTAGTAGGTCGGAGTTTGGTTGTGTCCGGTTAGTGGCAATAGGCTCGCCCCCTATTACATGGGACTTCAACATACCGGCGAACTGTGGGTGTACATTGGTACTAACCTCTGCCTAACCCTTCGGGGATACAGGCGTGATGATATGTTATGTAATGGAACAGATTTTTTAATGTTTGTGTGATGTGCTCATCACACAAACATTAAAAAATCTGTTCCATTAAGATTAAACTGAAAAAAGTTTGTAATAATAAAAAATAGCAATATTATTTAAAATACACTATCAACAGAAACAAATGAAAAACGCACAACTCTCCCTTTCGGCAGGTTTATTAAGATTTGACGGGCCAGTTGTTCTAGCGGGTTCGATTCCCACTCAGGATAAATCTTTGTGTGATGAGCACGATCATTTGTGCTGGTCTGGGTGTAATTTATCTATAATATGTATGTATTTAGACATATATAAGTATGTTTATCAGTTGTCTGGTTACCATAACACAAGCTCTCTTAGAGCTTAGCTTGGGATCAGATTACCGTGTGTGAATTGTCCAGCAATATTATTAATATTATTTTTATTATAAATATAATTATTGGGTTTATAAATAGTAAAGTTAGATGCTTTAATAAAGTCAAGTATTGCCCCGCGGTTTTGTCCGAAAAGTATCCTTGTATTCTTATTCGGGTTAACAAATCTGGGCGATAAACTCTGCGAGCCAAAGTCTATAGAAATATATTAAGTGGATTTATTGCAAAAGAAGTAAAAAAAAATCTCTTCAGAATAAACTTTACTATTTATAGAAATCGTAAGAAAATAACACACAATTAAGATTCACTATTTAAATAAAATTTGTATGTAACATGTATTTAAAATTAAAACATACGATTCTAGGTTATATTTAGCAATGTTGATATTAACACTGCACTAACCGCAATGAAAAGTTACATTCAAAAGAAACCTTTTATTTGAATAACACTTTATTTAATGAAAAGCGCTCTCATTAAAGTTAACTTGAAGCTCAGAATGCTGAAATTTTAGAGTGCTATTTATAAGACGTATGAAAATGTGTCAAGTTTCCCTTAATTAGTAACAAAAGTAAGGCTGTTGAAGCAATATTGAATATAAAAAAACAATTATTCACTATCGCAAAAAAAGGAAAATCATCAATGACGTGCTTTCTGAACAATACCCCAATCAGATATCAAAAACCCGTTCAAATATACTTTATAATGCAAGTAACATCAAACTGTTTTTTTTTTGTAATAATAAAAAAATAGCAATGTTATTTAAAATATACTATCAACAAAAGCAAATGAAAATCGCACAACTCTCCCTTTCGGCAGGTTTATTACGATTTGACGGGCCTGTTGGTCTAGCGGTTAGTGACCCTGACTGCTATACCAGAGCTCGTGGCTTCGATTCCCACTCAGGATAAATCTTTGTGTGATGAGCACGATCATTTGTTCTGGTCTGGGTGTAATTTATCTATAATATGTATGTATTTAGAAATATATAAGTATGTTTATCAGTTGTCTGGTTACCATAACACAAGCCGTGCTTAGTTTGGGATCAGATAACCGTGTGTGAGATGTCCCCGAATATTATTATTAATTTTAAGCATTAAAGTCATGTAATAATTTACTGAAACGAACACTAAAACGAAACTCCACTAAATACGGCACTATCTATCCATTACGGTGTTTACAAACAGTTTAAACTAAACATTCACGTCGTAAGTTACCTGATAGTGTTAACGGCCCGTTAATTGGCGAGCCACTAAACACGTGAACACGTTTCAGTCAAGTACCGGTACTGAGAATGTGGTACTAAAGTAACACTATGTAGTGTCAGTAGAACGTTCGGTAATTTGTTTAGTGATGAGGGTTTTGTTTCTTGTAATTGTGGTATTGATCACAACTAGTAACAAAGAAAATAAGGTGATCGTTGTCTTGTATTGAATCGACACGTATTTCTTAATATATATAAATCTCGTGTCACAATGTTTGTCCTCAATGGACTCCTAAACCACGTAACCGATTATAATAAAATTCACACACCATGTGCAGTTCGATCCAACTTGAGAGATAGGATAGTTTAAATCTCAAATTATAGTCGCAATTTTAATTTATTGCTAATTATATTTTGTCTGTTATTATTTGACAGTCACAATTATCTGTTCACTCCAAATGATTCTAACAGATGTCGATACCTTTCGACTGGGTTGAGTAAGTAATCAATAGATGGCGCTGCTATGGTAAATCTACGAACGTGTCATATAAGCTACATTTTAACAGCATAATTACCCGAGCAAAGCCGGGGCGGGCCGCTAGTGTTTATAATGTTTTTTTTTTGCCAGGAAATCATGGGTTGGCAACAAGGATAACAGCTAGGTTACATTTTTGACGACCTTCGAGTGGCGTACGCACCGGTTTTGAAGGTGTCGCTAGATCTGAATTCCTGGTTTCGATCCCCGGACGGGTCAATGTAGGAACTCACTTTTCTACATTGTCTTGGGTCTGGGTGTTTGTGGTACCTTCGTTGTTTTTGAATTCCATAACACAAGTGCTTAATAGCTATTTTCTTTGGGTTCAGAGCAATGTATGTGATGTTGTCCGCATTTATTTATTATTTAAGGCAGCGTCACTGATTCACGAGTAGTTTCACACTTGAAAGACTGAAAAAGTATGAAGGTTCAGTGTAGCAGTCAAAATCTGCGCTCATCCTGACTGAAGTAGACTTTTTAAATAATGACCACAATATACCCAACCCAACTAAGCTAATAGGTAATATTGAATATTATTATTCATTGATTAAAAATCCAGACAAGCTAAATATTCTACATTTCTATTCTTCACCAAGCCAAAGACTTACTTTTTTACTACTATTGACCTAATAAAGCCTTCATATAACCAACAAAACTTGTTCTTGTTACAACTTTTATTATATTACCTCATTTCCTGCTTTCCTCCCCACTATAATAATAGTTGATTGCATACATATTCATAAGAATTAACGCTTGCTCACACATAGCTTATTTAATTAGCAAACTTAATAGAACTTGATTAAATTTCTTCTATTTTAGTTACGAATAAACTTATATAATATGGTTGAGTTTGTGGAATATTATCGGACTTCTTCAGCAAAGTCTTTTTCTAGGCTATGTTGGGGTCGGCTTGTAGCCTTATCGTATTCAAGAGCATACTGTTTTTATATGGAGCAACTGCCTTCACCATCCATTTTACTGAGTAACATAGCATCCAAATAGTAGACTGATTGTCGGAACTGTGATTTAACGACTACCAAAAACCTATGTGTGACGACAGTCGGGAGTCACGTTATACGTCCTTACCGACGCATGTAGGAATCCCTTCCATCGATAAACCGCGGCCAGCGTAGCTTAACTAGCAGTTTCAGTCAAACAGTACAGTTTACACTTATTTATTGATTAAGATTTAAACACGAGTCTTAAAATAAGTGCTTACAAAAAAATTTCTTTACAGTATTCGAAGGGAACAAGTTTCTTAAAGACAATGTAGCTATTAACATTTTTATTCAACAATTTTAATAAATATTCTTTAACAGTAGAAATGGGGGATCATAGACCCTTCCGATATCCACAATGCCACACCTGCTAGAGTGCCCAAAGTGTCCGGACACCTGTACTTTGGAGGACTTGAACCTCGCCAACGACGCTGCAGTTGGTGTGGCCAACTACTGGGCGCAGCGTATTTAGATTTAAATAAATTAGTTTACCAACGACTCGAAAAGAAGAAAGAAGAAGACAGTAGAAAAATACATAAAGTAGAAAATATAAACAAAAACCATCTTTAGCTTGAGTTGCGTGGGATGGTCGTGGAAGGAGAGGCTAAGTACAAGACTTAAAGTCTTGTGTAGTATAGTATGTAGCCATGAAGTCCGCTTTAGCGAAATAAACGCGTACCCATCAACAAATATCTTAGAACATTAAACAGAACTGCATATCTGCTGATTCCCTTTAACGAATCAACCTTTATAATCACATAGGTCACATTACCAGTGTTTATATCAGATCTGACTGCTCCGATCTAGACCATGCGGGTACTTTTATCTAACGTTTGACGTTATTCATGGGGCATTGTGCACGGAATTTAAGGCTGGATTTTGTACAAAATGCATGTTTTGTATTCTAAACCTTCTTAGATAAAGGTTGTTACAATGAACTTATACGTCGTAAAAAAATAGACGAAAAATGGTTTTGATTAATTAATTATTCTACAATTTATGCACCTTTGTACTCATACACTAACAGTGTATGAGTTGGAATTGTACAAAGGTACTGCTTATTTTTTAATAAATGTCTTCCAGCATCCCTGTGAAAGGGTCTTAATGCTTTCTGAAAAGTATTTCGTGAGAAAAATAGACGTGTTTCTAGATAGATTGTTAATACTATAGCTAACGTTTATTCACATAATTCCAAAATAACGTGTTTCAAATCGATTCCTATTACCTACAGAATATATATTTCTCCTATTATAGTCACATAAATGTGTGTATGAGGTACGTTACAAAAAAAAACTTGTAAAGAGAGAACTTTAATCGTCAACATATTTTACAAACACAAAATATTGTAGCCCATAGAAAAAAACATTCAATTTTATATATCCCCGCGGGTGTAATAACTACTATATTCTATAGCGGAGTGCGCAAACGCGATGAATTACAACATAAAATAAAAATATAATTTTCCAACATGGATGCTGTCGGACATATTGGATCTGTCACTAATATAGCGCCGTGTCGACACGTACAGGCACGCGGAAAAGTTTATTAAATATTAATAAAATGTGAAAAATATCAGAAACTCTTTTGGAAAGTGGAGTTAGTTGTAAAGTATGAGAATATTATTGTTTTAAACAAAGTTTTAGTTTTATTACACTAAAATCCATGTTTGCTTGTCTCAGAAAATACAGGACTAGTAGATATACTTATTTAAAAAAATAAACATTACAGTTGGCTTGATATTCCAATACTTGCAACACTGATTAGAATAACTCAACTTATCTAATTCTATCTCAACACTTTTCCATTCAACTGTACAATGAAAACTATTTGGGAAAATGTGATCGTGTGAACAGTAAATATTGGTCTCTCGGGCTTCCAAAATTAAGGCAGCTGTTTGTTCGGATGATATCCGATAGCTCCGATGGCTTCCCACTTTTTTGTTAGTCCAATAATGTTTTATCGATAATCTTTACTTGACACCTCGAAAATAGGCTGCGAAAAATTATTGGCGGGTAGATTTTTTACCGCGATAATGTGAAATTTATCGGTGTGAAAATTTCAAGTGTATGGTTGTGTATGTAGATTAATGCTTTTTGTTATGTAATACTTTTAAAAATAGGTTGTTTTTTTATGCGTAGCGATAAAGACTTATTTAAACACATAGTATTACATTACTAAAATTACGCTTTTTTCCGAAAACTGTATTAATGACAATTGAATATTCCAGATTTTACATTAACTAAAGAATTTTTAACTCATTATACCTACGTGTTATAAATATATATATATATATATATATCATTTTAGTAAAGTTATAAATCGTAAGGGTTAATATATTTCCTAGTTACTTAAGTAATAATGTAAGTTAAAATATTAACAAGTTTCATAAATAAGCACTGCCCATTTTTTTGCTCCATAAATTAAACCATGTGAATAATACCTAAATACCTACATGATTTTAATTACGTTGTAAACCGATTAAACAATTTTCTGTATGCTAAACTACTAAATAATACCTACGAACAGACTTATGAACACATATTGACATTTTTTTATTCAATCATCTATATTCTACGTATACTGTGGTTCCGCGTCACTCGCTGCAGTGCGATGAAATCAGCAACGAACCCTAATTTCATTTAGTTTTAAAATGTAGAGCGCTTTAGTAATGTGGCGTTGCGAGAAAAATGTCACAGAGTATTGAATGTATGTACCGGGAATATTTATTCAATGTTTTGTTGAGACCATTATTATTAAGAACCTTTATTATACCTTCGGTAAATAATACTTAATAAACTTCTGTAAAATTAGCGATTCATTATATTTCGTCATTAGCACCTTATTGCACAGTCCATGGCTCAATTGGATAATAGAAAATGAGCGATTTAATTTGTAAAAAAATACAATTTCGAACTAAATACTTGATTGGATTGAATAATAACACAAAACAAATATGTTAATTGTTAATTTAATTATTTGTAACACAAAGATATGCAGTTAATTTTAGTATGTACGCGTAGCATTCGTTTTGAGTTCATACAAGGGTAGTTTAGAATTTGACAGTGTTTTCATAAAAGCCGAAACCACTATGTTTTTGTTTGGTTAGCTTTGTGGCTGGTTCTACATGTATATATAGTATGTAGTGTAGGATGGTGTGAATAGCGGTTCTACCTAGCGTAGTTTGATTGGAAATACCGCAGTTTGCGAACTTATTTTAATTGAAAAAGTGTTTTTACTTCATATTATTCATATAATATTCTATTGAATTAACATTGCGATCAATGTTATATTTAACGAGAACTCAACAAAATCACAAAAAAAAAACTTTTTCCAAATATCTTTATTTTTATTTTGTTATTTACCTTATTCTTATGAATTTTCAAATTAAAAGGAAATAATTTTAAATAAACAAAATCATTACTTTTTTATTAATACACGCTGCCTACTACTAGTACAATATAATAACGGGATATTTGTTTTTTTTTATTAATTTAATGCAAATGCTATGGTAGGTCTATAAATGATACTACAAAGAGAAATATTTCGCCTTATGTGCTAACACGTTACTCACAAAACTTCCCAAATCTTAGAAAGAGAGCCAACATTACATTACTACACATCATCTCATATACCACCCAAGATACTAGACTAATCCTTGAAACAACATTTAAAACTAAAAGTTAAGTAAATGCTAAGAGCTAACAACAATTCAGACATATTCTAGACTTACATTCCCCTGAGAAAGGCACACAGAGTTTGTTTTATGATGTCCTTAATTTTAACTGACTTGTTCTTGTTTGACATTTTGGAAGTAGGTTATAGTGATGTGGAAATTCTTGGTTATAAATTAGGTAATAAGCATCCGCGAAACTAGTTACAGTACGGTGCAAACTTAATGGCGGCTCTGAACACGAGGCGAGTCGCTGCGCAGTAACAAACTTATGCGCCAGCGGGGGTGCGGGGCGAGGTACTGCGCAGCGTGTAGTTAACTTCACAGCCGCCATTAACTTTGAATCCAACTATACTGTTAGTAAGTTTAATCAAAACCGTACATTATTACGAGATTAACGTTCTACGGGTAGATCTGATCATTCTCATAAAAAATCTTATTTAGGTATATTTATACAGATATTTTGGTTTCTTAAAACGCTTTAATATCTGGAACTTAAACTTCTTCCACTTTTCTCTCTACTTTAGAGAACAGCAATTTGGCTTGAAGAAAGCTAAAAAAATTGTTTATTTCATAACCTTGAATAACTTTTACATACAACTTACAAAGAGACCTCCAAAGCTTTATATATAAATAGCTTAATAAATATATTATACTACTTTCATTTTTGTAAAAATATATTATATTGACAATTTGCTATTATTAAAGTTAGACAACCATGTGACGTCATCGTGTCAATTCAATGACCTTTTCTTTTGTCAATTATCTAGCAATCTATTATCTCCCTAAAACCTTTATCTGTGTAGGTCAATCCAAATAGGCTTCGAAGGCGTAGGCTGTGTGACGTAGCCACGCGCTAGAGATAAGACTTACCTACGTCTTTATATACTAAGTCCTAGGTTGAATTAGAATTAAAAATGGAAAAAAGTGATATCAATACTAGTTGTCAGATTATAAATACCAAACCTAAAACAATTATATACAATCGCCCTATGCAAAAGTCTCAGCACTGTACAGGGTATTACAAAACCCTTGTCCGATCTGTTAAGGGGTTGTTAGGTATCGATATCTAATTACAAAAAAAAAAAAAAAAATGGAAAAAAATAAATAAATTATAATCTAATTTTTTTTTCTCCCAATATCGGGTGAGAGTGACGGCATCGTCACAGGTTCTGCCAAATTATCATACAAAAGGCCACCATTAATACCGACGAAAATAGTGGTGTAGTTTTTGATTTATCTTCAAAAGGGACTTTGGAGGCAATTTCAAAGTTCATTATTATTGTTAAAATCATGAATATTCCAATTTTGATATTTTATTTAGGCATGTGATTGTGAACCCTATATCACCCTTTCGGGTCGGACAGGGGTTTCGTTACACGCTGTATATTAGTTCTAATATACAAATGAAAGTTATTTCACAACACCAGCCATGTTCTTTATAACAAATAAAGCGCTATAATTTCTTTATCCTTTTGACTAACTTCAACGATTGTTAATAAAATCTTCAGCCATACATCCATAGCCCATAAAATGGAAAATCAAATGACATTAGACTATGAAAGGCCTTGTGACGTATCATAAATGCAAGTATCACGGCTCATGACAATTCTCATAGAGTTAGTGTCGGCTTCCATGCGTACTCGTGTCCGGGGACGGTTCGTTGAGCCCTCTAAAATAGGATTAAGCTCAGCTGATTCATGCGTGAAAATTGTCAGCACTTGTCAATTGAAATATGATTCTCTTCATTGTTAACTTAGAATTGAGTTGGGAATCTGACTTTTGGTAATTTAGCTCTATTAGGTATTAACTGATCTCTAGATGACGCTATTTTTAAACAAGTACCAGGATTATAAAATGAACCGTTTGAAAAAATAGATGGATAGTGTAAAAGATGATATGAGAAAGAAAGGAGTGAATGCTGAGATGACTAGTTGTAGAGATGAATGGAAGTTGAATACGCCGACCCCAAGTAATTAGGAACAGGGCAGGGAGCTGATGATAAAATTAACTATTTGTCAGTATCACTAAGTATGTTATTGCGCTTGTTGAACTTTTTGTTAAAACTACTTCATCGTCATTTTGCAACGGATATTGCACCTTAACTTTTTGTTATAATAGAATACCCACTTCACAACAATGCACATCAAATAAATTCTCAATAAAATAAAAATGATACAAACTAGACATTTAATATTCAACAGAACAGCAACACAAACAAGCGAACCCCTTATAACCACTTGTAACAATATAACTAAACCACACAATACCCATTATAGGGAATTCAGCATAAAAAGCGCTGAACTGTGCACCGCCGCTTTATGAAGCGCTACAAAATCAATAACTCGGAAATGCACGGCTAAGATTGCGCTGAAGGCTTAGTAAAAGCCGTTGATAAGAGTGACTTTCATTTTATATCTGCGGGGTGAAATACACGGGATGAAATACATTGGATGAAATACATGGCTTGTGTGTGTGTGTGGGTGTTTATGGCTTTGTGTTCTGGTCGGATTTCAACCCTGACATGCTTTGATTAAAGTAAATGTGTCTGTAAAAGATTGGGTTAATTTTTGTTTCTTTTGTTATTGTTTTTATTGCTTTTCTGACTAATTGTTTGGTTTTTGGATGATAATTTGCGGGTTTTGAAAGTTCGAAATATATAGTACATTATAATCTTATTAATCCTCACTTCCTTATTAATATTATAAATGCGAAAGTTTTGTTTGTATGGATGTATGAATGTTTGTTACTCCTTCACGCAAAAAGTACTGAATGGATTTTAATGAAACTTTACAATAATGTAACTTATACATTGGAGTAACACATAGGCTATATTTTTTTAAGATTAAGTGTATGAATTGTTACTCGCGCGGGTGAAACCGCAAGGCACAGCTAGTACTTTTTATAAGCATCGCGTTTTAATTGAGTCGATGGCTTCAGTAAATCTGTTAAGCTTTGAACGCAATTTTATTAAACCTGCTAATTAGTAGGGCCTAGCTTTAATTGGCAGATATTGGAAAAGGCAAGTTATGTACTTTAGTTTGTGACTACGTACTCAAATATTTGTCGTCTAATATATGAAAAAAAAATTGTGGTAGATTCCAATACAAGGGATTTGAAATTAATGAAATAAGCAGCTGTGGAAATGAAATTACTTTATAAGAAAAGGCCATTGCACACCAATGTGTCAATTACAGACCGACATTGAACCATATTAGATAATTACGCTTTATGACTTCTTTATTTTATTGATAACTAGCTGACCTGGCGATAATCATGCTGCCCAACAGTCAATTCATTTCTTTTTCTCTCCTAAAAACCACCACAGTACTTCAAGGATTAATAAAAAAAAATAGAATTATCGAAATCGGTTCAGCTGCTCTCAAGATTTGCACTTAGCAACAAATCCAGCATTAAATTTCTTACTATAGATAATAGGAAACTATTCTAGTCTAGCCATTGTTATTTTTATTTATTTAAACTTTCATGTACAATTGTGGTACATGAGGTGGACTTATTGTCGCAAGGCATTATCTACGAGTCTACCTTTGGGTCAAATGGAGAAGCAACTGGGATAGATTTTTCTAGTAGGTATTGTACTAAATGTAATGAAAACAGTCCCCTATTAAAAGTTCTAGACATAATTGGAGCTAGTTAGAGCTCACCTTCAAACTTAGATAGGCAATTGATCACAAGCTCTCCGGTGAAGGCTGCAGTTATTTTCTCTCATTGTCAATTCTGTTTATATTGCTGTTTTTATTATGTGTTTCAACTTCATTTACATTCAAGGAATGCAATGGATGAGGATTTATTTAAATCGTATTAATGTTTTAATTTCACTTTAAATAAAATTAGATTGATTTAAAAAAAGAGAGTTTAATTAAGTAGTCTACAATTTAGAGAAGTGTTGATAGTTAAAAAGACAGGTTAAAATTGTAATATTTTCCTTGTCTTCAAAAGAAGCAGAGGCTAACCTCTACCTGTAATTATTAGTATTAACCTAAGTTAATACTAATAATTACAGATACTTATTTTTTACAAAATCTTTATGATATAAATTACTTTGCACTGCAATGGAAAAGGCAAATTTCTTTCAAAACTATACAAGTACTGTATAGTTTTGAATGAAACGGTGCTGAGACTTTTGTAAGTCGTAGTTGCATGTGTATGATTCATTTTATTGATGGTATAAGACTTACAAGTTGTTAAGTTATTTTGCTTCATTTCAATGTGTTTTAGTATTATTATATAAAAAGGCATTCGTATTACACAAACATAATCACCAAGTCATATTCCTTCAACGATAATGAAATCAAAATTGAATCATAATACCAAACAAAAATCATCTTAAACGACACACAAGAAAGGTCTATTTTCAAACGACAAACCCGTATAATAAATTGTGACCACACCATATTATAATATAAATGAATAAAAGAGTAAAAATAAGGGTCGCGGACAAAAGCCCGGTTAAATCCGGCTTAATCCGGTTCAGGCTCACTCCGGCCGGATTAGCGACGCCTTTTGGTGACGTCACGATTTTCCGAGTCTAGTCTTAGCTATGTGTTGGTTCTTTTAAGGCCTAAGTAGTGCTGTGTTTAAGGGAAGTGTTCAAAGCTTTGGCGCTTTAAAAGGCTGTAATTGTTTCACGGATAAGCTGAAAATCGAGGAGAATGAAAAATGAAATTTTTACAGAAAAGTTTATGTTATGGGGTCCTAAGGTACATTTGAACTGGTCCTTTCGACCTATTAGATTAAAAGAGTACTTTAGTTTTAATTATAGACGAATTTGATATGAATTTTGAAAGAGAGAGTAGGGTGTTTTGAAGAAAAATTAAACAAGAAATTCGAAAGCAAAAATGCAGCAAAAAAACAAATCTAACTTAGAGCGTAATTTAAAATTCGCTAAATAAACTCCTACAATAATATAACTGAACAATACGTTTATGAAAGTTAAACATACTAAGTAAATCAGGTCTACATTTAAAACTAACCCTTATTTAATATGCAATACTAACACGGGTTTATTTAAGTATCCACAAAGCTTTGTAGTTTTACTCTATGGTCCTTTGATATCAAAAATCCTTTGGTACATAAAAAATACTGTTTTAAAACACGCTGTGTACATATACAGGTGGTTTTAATGACGGTTCGTGATGAGTGTGTTAAATTGGTATCTGCGTCAAAGCTTTGCCATTTTAAGTGCCATCTCTGTATCGTGTATGGAGGTTTTTTTTTGACGCGATTTTGGATGTCTGTCTTTGTTGAAGAAATTGTGATAGAGATCCGAGTTATGTTACTAATAACTTATTTAAGTCTTTCTTACTGTAGTTGTTAACTACTTATCTCTTAATCATGATTAAGTGAACTTTAAGGTAATTATTGATTATTTTTGGTTGCTACTCATATTAAAGGTGTGAAAATCATGAAGGATGAATTTAGGTTGACTTTAAAAAAAATTAACGTGTAAAACATATCAATCTTTATTTGTCACACTATCACGTTAACTAATTACGGATTCGGATGAACTATGACTTATAGATAGTTTACAAGTTAATTTAAAATATCAAATAATTTAATCTCAATAAAGATACTGGACGGGAACAAAACGGGTTAAATCGCGAGCTAAACTACTGAATAAAAAAACAACACTACGAGAAACTTCTTTATAAAACTACAAGAAATTTAACTCAATTAAATCAGAATGTAGTCTGTATAATGGTCGATTAATAAATTCAATAGGAGTTTAATAAAAAGCTGGTCCTTTGAGACGCAAGAGAGAATTACAAAGAAGTTATCTTTATAATAGTTAGAGTTACTGCCTTTGCTTGGAACTACAAAGCTTTGACGTTAGCGCAATACCGATTCCACTTAAATTCTTCACGCTATAGGAAAATGGTTGAGGAATAATGCGAAGGGTTGTGATTCCTAAGATTTAGTTTGCAAAATAATATAATTTTGATGGATTTGCAATTAAAAAATCAGATTCTAAATAGATAAATAAGTATTTCAATAAAATATAAAAGATATATACTTATAAGCCAAGTCTCTTATGAATATAATAAATAATATGTACATCATAAACAGTCTTGGCTTGATTTTGTCGATCTCTCAAATCAGTTTAACTACGTCTTCAAGCAATTGGAGAGCGCGTAGCGTTACTACCAATTTCAATAACATCTCCAAAGAATATTCTCGTGGCTAGAGATTGAAATATAAAGTTACTTGAATGGCGCTTAAGTCATAATTCTAGCTCTAGTACGTAATACTATGTACCGCTGTTATTAAAATTGACCGTGAGTTGAAAATATAAATATAATTTTCCAATGTAAAAAGGTCTATTGTATGTCACAAAATATCAAAAGTCTTCTAACCAACAGCAGAAACTTCATAAAAATCATGTTTCATATCTTACAGACCATAATGTTTCTTCGTAAAGCTTTATAGGGTCGTAGAGAAACGTAATAAAACTATATGATTACGTATATTCTTCATTTCAGCACTTAAGTGGGTATTACTGAGGAATAAGGATACAGTGGGACGAATATTAAACGCTTCGTATAAAATGTGCCGCAGAATTAGTTTGGGGGTAGTCTGGGGTGAATGAATTAAGCAAGAGAAAATCAAATCACTTTGTGGATATTTTTGACTTAAAAGATGTACCAGGAATTAACTATTGCATGTGTAGCTCTATTAAAAGTGTTTCAATGACCTTTAAATGTAAAATATGACTAATATTTTACAACTTATCAGGCTTTTGGAAACCAGATTTGATTTGATCGTATTGTTTATTTGACACGGAGGTATGTTGATCTTCGATTTGATAAGCCTTTCACAAAAATGGTGTGAATGTTGTTTTGGTTTTTATTGGTATATTCTGTCAAATTTTGATTTTGTAATCTCAGTGTTTAGACTGTGTTGAAAGAACAGACAAAGTATTTGAAGGCGCTTTTGTGTTTTATTACTCTATGTTGACGACACTTGCGTCACTATGGTCTGACTGAGAAATATTGCTATGTTGAATATTTCAGTAATTTATTGTTTTATGGAGTGATGTAATGTTATCATAATACTAGTTCCATCTTTAGTCACGACGGTTCTGTAATCGTTAAGACACTTGTTTTGAATCTTAAGCTAGTACGAAAGTAACATCTGATATGAGTAATAACAGTAAAAGGAACATAGTCTGATACTAAATTATTTAGGTCAAGTATAAGATAAATCCTCTTTACTTTTGATTTAGTAACCATCACGTAGCCATAATACCAGTGATCACATCCATAAAGTTCTCTAGTCTCAAGCTATCACCAATTTCCACAAAGATTTTCACAAATAAAGGGGTAAATACATAATACGTGTTCAGAGCCGCCATTAAGTTTGCACCGTACTGTACCTACAGACGCATTGCCTGTAATAATCCACATATGTCACTTGCATCTGCATCCACTATCACCTATAAACGGCGTCCGTGACTAAAACAAGCCCCGTCTAGCATTCGAATCAGTCTCAAGCCACATACAGACAGAAACTCGACAAGCAACGCCTGAATAGTAATACAGTAATTGTGAATCTGATACAAAGTCAAATATATTCTGTGTCCAATTAAATTGGAATGTGATACTATCGATGGAATCTGTAGTGGATTTAGTGTGAATTTCTAGTATATAAATAGCAATAGTAACAGAATGTACATAATTGAACATAACTCTTCATTATAGAACATGATTTTAACTCAAAATATAGACAAGACAAGCATTTTTTTTTAACACAATCATTCTTAAACGCAATATAAAAGAAATTCGTCTTAGAGAAAACATAGTTACTCTGTTTAAGAAAGCAGTATACAATTATACTTACAAATAAATACAAAAAAAAAGTACAAAATAAACTCTGTGTCTGCTTGTTTGATCATCTTTCACGACTAAACCACCGATCCGATTTTAATAAAATTGACCACTCACACAGCTAAAACCCCAAGCCAAGATATAGATTACTTACTTCCTATATATCTAACATGAAACTACTATTGACATACAATTAAAGTCAGGTCAACGATGACGCAGCCAACGTCCAATAAATGTAATAAATATCAAAGTTCAGGGCGCTTCGTGTTGAGACGTATACCACAGATTGGCGAGACAGCTTTACTACTTAATAAACATAGACGATGGATCCAGACTCAAATAAAATCTAGGGAATATTGTTTAGACTATGTTGGAGTTGTAAAAGTTGTGTGATTCAATTGAGTTTAGTTTTTTATGTGACCGGCTATGTAAAACATGCAAGGGTAGATGTTTATAGCATTTGAAATTTATTTTATAGTAAAAATAAAAGTCAACTCAACTTGCTTCTATATGCTTCGTTTAGTCTTAATGAGAATCTTGGTAACATCAAAAAATAATATAAAAAGACTGAAAAAAATATTTGTAAAATTGGTTTACCTTGTGAGCTTATGATATGTTTGTATGTACCTATATCGTGTATTTTAAAGGTAATATTCTGAAATAAAAAATTGATTTAAAAACCCTATGAATGAAATAAGCAAAACTACATAAAAGGCAGATGACTGTCTCTTTTGTAGTTTTTATAGCTAGTAGCTAAATAGAGAGCTACTGGATATCCCTATGAAAGCAAGCGTAATAATTTAATATAAGGAAACCGGACACATACTGTCTGTCTGTAAGTTTCCACAATTGTGAGCAATTTCACGCCAGACGCATCACGGATGATGAAATACGGAACGCATGAACTAATTTTGGAGAGAAAAATAATGTGTAGGTAAAGCGAGAGAAACAGGGTGAAAATAATAGTTTGCGTTTGGAAATAATTCACAGCTATGTTAAAGGTATGTTTTATATTCTTTTTGCGTTGAAAAGATATACCTCTCATGTTTTTATTGAATTCGCTTCGTACCTTGATGTACAGTTAAAATTATAATTTTTCGTTTTCAAATTGTTTAGGAAAATTTATTTTCCTATTTGTTTGTTAAATACTTTTTATCTACATTTTTGCTTTACTAACTAATTAGAGAAATAAATTTCGTATCTTATTTGTCGTTTTTATCCAAAATATACAGTAGCAAACAAGTCATTAAAACAGGTTGGTCTACCGTGCAAAATATTGTGACAACCATGAAAACATATTTCATTTGAGTTGACATGCACACATCACATCCGGGTTGAATATACACACAAATAATAAATATATGACTTAATTAGTATCCCGATATATTCAGGAATAAACTCGAAATTCCCAGAAACCGTTAATTGAACGTATATTTTTGTTTTCTGAATAGCGCGAGGAGGAAATGAATAGCTTACTGCAAGTGACAGTTTCCTTTTTTAAAAGTAGTTCCTAACAGGCCAACAGTCACTGTATCACGAGGATTTAACTAACATTCAAATCTCATATTTTGGAACAAACAAAATAATAATATGTGAGTGACCAAAAATTCATTCAAATTCAAAAAGCAAATAACAATGATTTAAAATTGGGGCAATATTATATTTTTCTATTATGAACCGACTTTAAAAGAAGGCAGTTTTGAAATTAATCTGTAAACATTTTTTTATATGATTTTTAACCTATCTATATCCCCGGCAGTTATGTATCGTTAGGGTATAACCTCAAAAGTGGTCTCATACAAATTTCATCGAAGTTCGTTCTCTTTTTTACATTTACGTGATATCAATTATTCTTTCAATAGATTCTTATTTATATCAAGGTACGCTGTAAGATATTCAATAAAGGGCATTAAGCCCTTGCGATATGCCCTTCATATATTGTCTGGTTTTAATATGTATTATTACAAACGTACCGCTCACTCAATGTCTAACTAGCTGTCAGATACAAATGTCTGACAGTTGATGCCTACTTATATATTATATTATTATTGCTATAAATATTAGAAACATAAACATTCGAACATTACATGAGCGTGGTGATCAGTGCTCGCGCCTTCTCTATATGGGAAGACGCCTGTGCCCAGCAGTAGGACGTTTATGGGCTGGTATAATTATAATAACAATTCCAACAAAAATCTTAAATAAGAGAATAAATAAGGTAGTTTGTCATTCGATTTAAAACTAAATCCAACCAAAAAAAGAAACGTACAATAAAAATAAAATTAACACCAAAATTTCAAAAAACATTAACCTCATCAAAATTCGAGCCAAAAATAACAAATTAAAACTGAAACAATGTAAATTAAATAATGATGATATTCAATATTCAGAATACAATATTCAATATTCGATATTCTTATGTATTCGTTGGGAATTAAACAGGAACTTTAGTGGGATAATTCCCATTGGCACTTGAGTGTTTCGCGAGTGATATTTTAAAATATCATCCGTTTCCCAGTCGGCTTGCGGGAAATAATGTAATCGGACTTTTGTGGCGTGTTGGTAATTAATCAATTACTTGGAATAAAGTATCGGTTTTAGTATAATTGTTATTTTCTAGCAGTATTGTTGACTAGAAATTGAGTTACAGCAGACTGCCTCGTTGGCCTAGTGGTGCTAAGCGCGACTGCTACGCTAGAGGTCTTGGGTTCGATTCCCGAGTCGACCAAGGTGTTATTGGGTTTTTCTATGAAATTCTCAGTAGCAGGTCGGAGTTTGGATTTGTGCCCGGTTAGTGGCAATAGGCTCGCCCCCTATTACATGGGACCTAAACATATCGGCGAACTGTGGGTGAACATTGGTACACCTCTGCCTACCCCTTCGGGGATACAGGCGTTATGATATGTATGTATGTATAATGGTTTATCTAATGATAACCTAGGCTACAATGAATGCATAATAAGACACAAACTTAAAGTTATCCATGAAACTATCAAAGTCTGAAATCATGCAGTTAGAAATTAATGTATGAATTTGTCTTAATTTAAATGTTTCAGCAGTAACATCTAAATCTAAAAATCTAGTCTTTCTGGTTCTATACATCTAACATTGCTCTCAGTTATTCTAGTAAAGTTTCAGTTATTCTAGTAAAATAAATAATTAGGTATGCTCCTTTTCAGCATTATGGAAAACTGTAGCTCAAAACCGGGAGAATTGGTTTAAAGAAAGAGAGGCCATTGCCTTGCATTGAGACGACAATGGCTGAAAATAAATAATAATAAATGCTACATGAATATTAACCTTACTTTTGAATTTTAATAAATCCCTCTTGTAAAATGAACTCATATTTTTTGACCAACAATCGAGTGATATTCGATTCGATATACAATCTATAATACTCGGTATCTGTCCGAGCGCCACAATTCGTCTCTGTCGGTATTGGCTTTATATTATACTTGTACACCTCTATTTGAGTTGTCATCTAACAAAAATATCGATGCGTGCGGACGGCAGCTCTATGGCTACACTTTTATTCGATTGATTTTATATCGATATCTAAACTCGATTTTAATCGAGTATATCGATATCTAAACTCGATATGAGTAGTGCTGCTTTTGAGTTTCAAAGTTTTGGTATTGGTCTAGTAGTACAGCATTCGATTTGTATAATGTTTATGTTAGTTGTGGTGGTGGTGGTGGTGGTGGTGGTTTCATTTTCAAGATAGAATATTTACTTTTTTCTCAAAGACATGAAATCTATTTTATGTTTTGACTGTAGATTTCTCATGGATAATAATATAATATAATAATATAATATTCCTGGACAATTCACACACGGTTATCTGATCCCAAGCTAAGCTCTAAGAGAGCTTGTGTTATGGTAACCAGACAACTGATGAACATACTTATATATTTCTAAATACATACATATTATAGATAAACTACACCCAGACCAGAACAAATGATCGTGCTCATCACACAAACATTTGTCCTGAGTGGGAATCGAACCCACGACTTCCTGTATAGCAGTCAGGGTCACTTACCGCTAGACCAACAGGCCCGTCAAATATATATGATATCTTTTAAAGTAAAATTATATGCCTTTGATTTAATTAGTTTTACTCGTTCAGTAAGTATCAATATAATAATTGTTTTAAATGATCGAAATATTAGCTTTTTGCATTCATTTTTTCTTGCAAAACCAGAAAAAAAAACGAAAATTAAAGAAGCATAATTTACTCCACTCGGGAGTGGTAATAAGCTTTTCATAAACAAAATTAATTTATTCCAAAACTTCCTCATTTCGCGCACGCGTTTAGAATACTAATCCGTTTTCATAGAAATGAAACCACGTTATGGTTTATTTTTAGATCCAGAATTCTAACAATTGTTATCCCAAGTAGTTTTTTGTTTTGGGGTTTCAATAAACACATCATATTTTAAATGCTTAGTAACTGTCTTCGTAGACTAGGTGCATGTGAATTCAGAAGTATATGAAAAATCTAGAAAGATATATCCAATATATTTCGAGCTCATTTATGTGCCACTGGTCTATCATTAGAGAAGTATATTTTATTTACTTATTATCTTGAAGCCAATAAATTCACACACAGGTCATTAAAATTCTAAAATAATAACATAATGCTAACAAATGAAACGGACTTCGAATAAGTCTTAAATTTATATTTTATGGATCACACTGTCAAAACTGACCTCACAATAAAGCCGGAAACCCACAGCGGCGCACGGAGAGGCTGTGCACGTGTGTTTAGCTTCGCTTTAGTACAAAATGTATGAAAGCGTTTCCACTGCAGCGCACGGACATGCTACGCAGCAATTGACGTCATAAACACACGCGTAGCTAGCTCGAATGGCCGGTACATAGCTCAACCCACGGCCGTGCGACGCATCCCAGCTGCGTGGGTCGGCCATTTCTCGGCGACCCACGAATATGTACAGTCTCGAGCAAAGATATGTATACACATAATATTTTTAAGAAATTATTATAAGAATAAGCAACTATAAATAAGAGGTACAATTAATGTTCCTAGTATATACAGGGTGTCCGGTAAATAATCCGACAAACTGTGGTGGCTGATACCTTAAATCAGGCCCTATCAAATGAACGCAACATATGTTCGCCGAAAAGTTACAGGTTTCTAGTTACATTCGATTTTCGAAAATTTTAGAATTTTCTACCTTGCATCAGACTTTTCCATTTTTCTTGCTGATACATAGCTTTCGTAATACTTTTTGTGCATCAAATTAATCTTGAATAATTACTCTATCCTTTCATAAGTCTCATATTTATCTAAAAGAAGAATATATTGGCGATAACGCCATTTGTTTTACAATTTTCACTTTCGGTTTTTCTTAGTGCTCAACTTTGAACTGCATTGGTGAAAAATAAATGTATGTAGGATTTTTGTACAACAATCTTAAAAACTTGCTTGAGTATTGGTGATTTTGGAAAGGTACAATACTTGCATATTTTATTTACAAAATTTGACAAAATAAGCTGCTGAAGTACACCGGGGCCTATTTTTTGAAATATTACTAATGTAAATCTGAGTAAAAATGCGACGTAACTTAACGCGGATCGTTATGGTCCAGTGAAATAAGTTATTTTTTTCTAGCGATTAACTAGTGACACGAAATAATTGTGGTCAATTTCAATTTGGAAAATATTAAAAAAAAAATGCTCGTTTAAATTTTTACAATGATACGGAACCCGTTAAGTGCAGATGAATTGGGCGTCTAAAACTAGCTATTTCAGTGTTGTTGCATGAAAAATAAGGTGTTATAAAATCGATTTATCTCGTAAAAAAATACTGAAGGTTAAGGTAACTTTACACTAAAACATGTTTTAATCTGGCATAGAGAGTTAATGGCGAGAAGAAAATACCTCATTTAATTGTACAATGACGATCAGCGTTAAGTTACGTATCATTTTTACTCAGATTTACATTAGTAATATTTCAAAAAATAGGCCCGGGTGTACTTCAGCAGCTTATTTTGTCAAATTTTGTAAAGAAAATCTGCAAGTATTGTACCTGCCCAAAATCACCAATATTCAAGCAAGTTTTTAAGATTGTTGTACAAAAATCCTTCATACATTTATTTTTCACCACTGCAGTTCAAAGTTGAGCACTAAGAAAAACCGAAAGTGAAAATTGTAAAACGAATGGCGTTATCGCCAATATATTCTTCTTTTAGATAAATATGAGATTTATCAAAGGATAGAGTAACTATTCAAGATTAATTTGATGAACAAAAAGTATTACGAAAGCTATGTATCAGCAAGGAAAATGGAAAAGTCTGATGCAAGATAGAAAATTCTAAAATTTTCGAAAATCGATTGTAACTCGAAACCTGTAACTTTTCGGCGAACATATGTTGCGTTCATTTGATAGGGCCTGACCTAAGGTATCAGCCACTACAGTTTGTCGGACTATTTACCGGACACCCTGTATACATACATTTAAGTTGTGATAAGTATAATTTATGTAAGAACTAAGTAATTTATAATACAAATAAGTAAAACAGATGTTACTACACAATAGCTAAATTATATTGTTACTTGGAAGAGCTTGTCTATATTATAAAAATAATATATTGACTTTAAGTAAAATATTTTTTTTTATTAAAAAAAATATTTGAACTATTTTATTTTCAAGTGTCATCCGTCAGTATGCATTGATTGCTAGATTGCAGAAGAGATTCGACAAAAAGTCTCACTAATTTCGTTTAACAATTTCGCATATTATTATGTTACATATTTTTGCTCGCGACTGTACCCCACGCATAGCTATGAGCTGTGTGAGCGACACATCCGTGTCCGTGCGCCGCAGTGGAAACGGAGGCCGACGCCGCCGAACTAATGAAGCCGGAAACCCACAGCGGCGCACGGAGAGGCTGTGCACGTGTGTTCAGCTTCGCTTTAGTACAAAATGTATGAGAGCGTTTCCACCGCAGCGCACGGACATGCTACGCAGCAATTGACGTCATAAACACACGCGTAGCTAACTCGAATAGGCGGAACGTAGCTCAGCCACGTGGCCGACCCACGCATCCCGGCTGCGTGGGTCGGCCATTTCTCGGCGACCCACGACTATGTACAGTCTCGAGCAAAAATATGTACACACATAATATTGTTAAGAAATTATTATAAGAATAAGCTACTATAAATAAGAGGTACAATTAATGTTCCTAGTATATATAAATACATTTAAGTTGTGATAAGTATAATTTATGTAAGAACTAAGTAATTTATAATACAAATAAGTAAAACAGATGTTACTACACAATAGTTAAATTATATTGTTACTTGGAACAGCTATTGTCTATATTATAAAAATAATATATTGACTTTAAGTAATTTTTTTTTTATTAAAAAAAAATTGATCCATTTTATTTTCAAGTGTCATCTGTCAGTATGCATTGATTGCTAGATGGCAGAAGAGATTCGACAAAAAATCTCACTAATTTCGTTTAACAATTTCGCATATTATTAAGTATACATATTTTTGCTCGTGACTGTACCCCACGCATAGCTATGAGCTGTGTGGGCGACACATCCGTGTCCGTGCGCCGCAGTGGAAACGGAGGCCGACGCCGCCGAACTAATGAGCCCACGCAGCAGAGGTGAGCCACGCATCCGTGCACAGCCTGCGCAGCGGTGGGGTTCCGGCTTGAGCCCACGCAGCAGAGGTGAGCCACGCATCCGTGCACAGCCTGCGCAGCGGTGGGGTTCCGGCTTAAGCACCAACTTTCAAAGAAAAAACATCCAAACCGGTTGACCCAGTCAAAAGTTCTGCGATTACGAACCTTAAAAAAAACATCTTTCAAATTGAGTACCTCCTCTTTTTTTGAAGTGGGTTATACAAATATGCAAAAATTATACAAAGCGTCATTGACTACACCTGATCCGATCAATTATCTTACAAATGTTAATAATACACAATATTTATTCCACTCACCGCGTCAGCTACCGCACTCCATTTCACTGGCGGACATTAAATTACACTCATTCATTAATATTAATATGAAATAATTTAATTGAAAGCCACTTTACACCCAATTTGTGATTAATGGCGGCCTATCAGGATATCGCCTATCTGGTAATTCATTACATTTACATACTATTTTAAAATTTACTTTTATTTTCTACTGTTATCCAGTAATCGATGGAAAGGGAAAGTTTTGAATCAAAGGGTGGCCTCCAGTTTAATAATAATAATCCAGCCTATAGACGTCCTACTTCTGGGCAAAGGCCTCTTCCCATATAGAGAAGGCACGAGCATTGATCACCATGCTTGCTCACAGCGGATTGGCGAGTTCAGATCCCAATTTTGGAATCCAGGTATTCCAGTATTGGCATACAATTACAGGCACCAAAAATGCTACGTCATTTTAATATTGTTATTTATGGCTGGACGACTTTATATATTATTTTCTTGAATTGTGTTTGATTGTCTAAAAAATAAATAAGAAATCAAAGTTACTGTGATAGTTATAACGTAGTCCAGGAGTATACAATTTAATATACAGATGATCAATTGTGAAAAAAGAAAATATTAGTTATGCTGAATAAAAGGTATCCACGGCTACCTTTAATAAAGTTCAATAAGAACTTGTTACGTAAATTACCTACAAATGCGGACCTAACTCAGGCTAACTGAGCTCGCATAATTTGAGCTCAAAATTTTCGTGACGTCACCCGAGTATTTGGTATCTGGTGGCGTATTGGGGGCTTATGGAAAATTGGGCGAGTGACGAGTATTAGCATATCGGTAGCATTCGCCACGGGCAGCAGTTTAAGCCAGCCGCCATTTTGGGTGCTGATGGGTATCAGTTTTTTGGTGGAGCAAACTGGAATAAATGAAAATATATATGGTTTGAGCTGTTTTTGAGTTTTGGAGGCTACAATGGTGAAAAGGAAATAAAAAATGTGGTAATACTCATGGTGGTTTTAAATTATTTTCTATAAAGATTAGGAAACTCACAAAAGGGACATAGGGAACGGGTTAGCAGTTAAACGCTTTCAAAAATGTATGGTTTTTATTAGATGACTGCACACAATGCACAGCTATTATTAAGTAAAAATGCTGTAATTTAGCCGTTAACTATGTGAAAAGGTAAATCAAAGAAATTAAAAATAGATGAAAATGTGCAATTTATTATGTTCTCAGCTCAAAAAAACAATAAAACGGGAATGCAAATATAACTTACATAACTTTTACTCATACAATTAGGTTATGCTGACACCAAAGTTCAAAGAAATCTGTATCAAAAATCTAAATTAAGTTGCTCCACAGAAACATATCTTCTTTTCTTTAAATTATCTTGTACTGCTACATCTCATTACGTTCGGAACCCCGCGACATTGGTAGCGCTATGAATACGGCACAGCTTCATCTGTTTGTCGGTGTCTCGCGGATAGATACGACGACTTTTGTTACAAGCTATCTTCTTCTCGCAGTCAAGGGCCATGAGATCAGCGGGGTTTTGTGCAAACAATGACTTGACAGTTTAAAATATAAAAAAATATTTTCATGATTAAACCAATAAGTTTTCATTCAACCGCAATATGGTGACCACGAAATGATGACATATGAAACAAATACATGAATCATAAACTCATATTCTTATCACCAGTTTTGGCATAGGTTTCCTATGTAAAGTAGTGCCTTGAACCCAAATATTGTTGTCTTTAAGAAAAACTACCCTCTTATTCAACCTTTTTCTAAACAGTTGACGACAGCATCCTTTCCTCCGATTCTTTAATAGTCTTTGCCCCTCAGCAAGACATGCAAAATACATTAAAACAGACCTCCATTACACTAAAATACCTAAAAGTCCCATTTCCAAGAAAGGTCGACCTAAATAAGAGAATTCAATAAAATTCAATCAACAGCCAAAGGATTGTTTTCCACAAATTTAAAGAGACAAAGGCTTTTGAGGTCCTTTTTTGAAGAAACGCTGTCAGTTACAGGTGTCTTTTGTGGTACTGAATAAAGGACATATCTTAAAGAAATAGGTACATCTAGCTCATCAGAAGCCCCATTTCAATAAAGACCTTTACCTCAAAGGAATATGGTTCAATTCCGTTTAACGTCATGACCACAAACGTGTGCTCAACCGTTCCTATCTGGAGGATTCTTTTTTTAAGTTGTTTGTATTATGACGTCACAGAAAGGACCTTTTTAACGAACAGTATATGGGACAATCAGATTATTCTGTTTTCTGTGCACTTTTGTATTGTGATTCAATAAATGGAGGATGGTCTTGATGTCTGATGTATGCGGAAGTAAGTGCGCTTGGTTTACGAATCTGCTTATGTAATAAAAAAATTACGATTCTTTGATAGGCAGGTAAAGACGCGCTCTGATTTAATAAACTTTACTAAATTCACATGATTTTGGCAAATTTTAAAGGGGATAAAAATTCTGATAAACATTCTGCGATCAAATACTGCAATGCTTTGAGCTTATAGAAGATTCAATCCAAGTATTCATATAATATACAGTCAGGGATACATAGAATACTTGTAACAATAACAAAATGTTGACGTTCCGCACTCGCGAATGTCGTGGCCCCACGTACACTCGCTCGGAAAAATACGATGTTCTCTGCCATTTCGAGCTGAATTTCAGTATTTGAATGCAACTCGTTGTTATTATACGCTTATACATAGCAGCATTGTACTTAGCTACTATTCCTGTTATTACTACCCATGATTTTTTGTTCTTCACATTTTAATCTGAAGACGCAACAATAGCTTTTTATATTTTTGCTTTTATTTCGGAGTTAATGGAGATGAATGGAATTAGCTTCTTGTTTTGTGGTGTATGGTTTTTGTTTTATTTTTCCTCGTTTTGTTTTACACGAGTTAATAGGTATTTTATGTCATGAGGACTAATGAATAAACAGAAAAAAAAATGGTGTATGAAAGGACTTGGGAAAGGCCTTTGCCCAGCAATGGGTCAGTATTTAAAGCTAGGAAAAAAAGTGTAAACTTTTATTCATAATAAGATAAACCAATAAGATTTTTCAGTAATGGACGTTTTGGGAGAATTAGGAATAAAGGAACACTCAGTGCCAATAACGGAATACCCAATTAACTTTATCAATACACTGTTAACGTCAAACCAATTTGCTCCAATTCCATACTTCCAAATTCGAACAAACAAAAATCGAAACTCTAATTTCAAAATTGAAAAGCATCGAACACGACCACTAAAGACCCAATCACGAGGCGTAATTTTAAATATCGAACAAAACGCTCTTCGACCCGTTATTCATTTAAGATAAAAGATTTATTCCCCTCTGTAGGAGTGACCTAGAAACTGAATGCCGCATTTTTTTTGCATTCCGCGATGCAGGCTTTTATTGCACTCATTAGTCCACAGTTTTGCATACTATAATACTAGTATATATTCTGCATAGATCTACTTATGTGGGTAATACTTTACCCATTTTTTTAATTATGTTATGAGGGTTTTGGAGTTTCGTTAATTACTTTAAATTTTCAATTTGGTGTAGCGATGTGTCGATGCGTTGTGTTGTGACGTCATTCGTGCAGTACGGTCGTGTGGCGTACTAGGGCGCGGCTCGCATTATTGCTAGTTCTGTTATAGATTTTTTTGTTACTTTTTGGGTATTCGTTTGTAAATTGATATAATTCGTATCTGAGCAAATTAGTTACTTGAATGCGTACTTATTTTGAAATAAGTTACTTGAATATTCAACTAAATGATACAATTTTTTGCACTTGTAGTTTAATAATGTGAAAAATTATACACATTTCCAATTTACTGATTGATTTTTTAATTTTACCATTTACTACCAATTTACTTTACGAACTGTGTACGTATTTTCGAATGACTCGAATCACACCATTTTTCAAAATAATAAGTAGATATCATTCGCAACCACACTATCGATATTTTCCTACAATAAAAATAACCCAACAAAAGAATCCTAATTCAAAAACAAACAAAAGAGAATCAAGGGTACCTCAAAATCTACCAATAACAGCGACGGCAACATGTATTCGTACAAATTACTCGATACAAATTGTACGGACAGCGCTCGATTCGGATGCATACAACCAATCGGACGAACTGCAATAAGAGTCCTTTTATTGATGCAGTCTGGTTCACGGTGTTCTCCAGTATAAATGATTTAGGGCTGTGCATTTTTACTGCACTAGAGTTGTAGGTTTCGAAATCTGTCTGAGATTTTTTACTAATTGTGACCAGCTGTGATATGGTATTTTTTGGATCCAGTTACAATTGTTTTAAAATTAGCATATTTTTCTTTGTTTATATTATTTATTCGTCTGGGTTAATGCTTATTAATATGGAAGCTTTCAATTAACAGTAACATAACATATCATAACATTTCTGGGAAAACTTACACTCGGTTATCTCATCCCAAACTAAGCAGAGTTCAGTTATATCTTTAATACTTGTGCTTTCAAATTTCAATACTTCCAATTTTATCAAAACAATGCAAAGTCTCTTCGATTGCATCTGCGCTTTTATTATACCAAGAAAAGGGCTCTTAGCTTTTCAATCGGAACCGCAAGAATGAAATGAAATGTTCTGATAAATGTCTACGTTTAATAATCTTTTATCATTCAAACTAAGCTTGGAAATATTAAAATACTATATTTATATGTTACTCTAGCTCTTCTACTTCACCCGCTTATATATTGAAAACTCAATAAAAACTTTTTGCTTAAGAGATAAATTTGTCAAACGATCCTTAGGAGACTTTTTGAAATTAGTCTTAACTTTAAGCATTTTAGCTCTTATATTGTCTTCCTGCAGATCATTAAACGATCCAGATTGATTATAATTTTAGAACTTACCTTTTTAAATAGATAATTGTCTATTTATGAATCTATCATTGGAAAGCATTGGCATTTTTTTTAATAATAATAATATTCCGAGACATCTTTCACACACGATTATCTGATCCCAAGCTAAGCAGAGCTTGTGTTATGGTAACCAGACAACTGATAAACATACTTATATGTTTCTAAATATATACATATTATAAATAAATTACACCCAGACCAGAACAAATCATGCTCATCACACAAAAAATTGTCCTGAGTGGGAATCGAACCCACGACCTCCGGTATAGCAGTCAGTGTCACTAACCGCTAGACCAACAGGCCTGTTTTCCTTCTTACATTTGGTATTTTACCTATTTTAAAACTACGACATGTTTTATGTTTCCGAAACCGCGAGGTTGCACGTCTTACAAAAATATTGACAATCAATGCCTTGGATGGGACTTGCGTGAAAACTTCTTAATTTTCCGGGACGATAAGTAATAATACCAGGAAATGCCACCTTATAGAAAGTTTTATTCAAATTCATTTAGCTGTGAAGTTATTATAAAGGTATATGTATAATAGATTTAACTTAACAGTCAATAGACAAGTTAAGAGTGATAGATTAAGCTAATATTTTTGGCTACTAACAATTTTTATCAAAATGTTCTAGTTTAACTTACATAAATTACTTGAGTTATGGACTTATTTAGGACGTATTTAACAATCTGATTCGCCTATAGCAAAGTCCCAAAACAAAACCTATATCGATCAATACCAATTAATAGTTTCCAGACGAGTATTTATCTACACAGACAACATTATTAGTGGCCTTGTAGAGGTCACATTGTTATGATAAATCTAAACTTTAAATCATTGAATTTACTTTTAACGCCCATAGACGCATTAAAGAAAGGAAAAAATATAAACTTTCAAAATGAAGCAATGCAAGTAGGAAAGAAACATAAAATTATAATTGTAATTTTTTATCAGTACTTATTGTGTGTTACATTGAAATAAAAAAGCAAATAAAAGATAAGGTAGAAGCCTCGCAGTGGAGCCAAAAAGGCAGGTTCAGGGTATTACCAGAAAAAAGTCCGGTGACGATTCTCAACATTCATCTCAATTCAGGAATCTGGTGACCCACAACAGTCCTTGAATATATTCGAGTTAATAGCCAACACTAACACGCTATGCCTGATGGACGATACATCACACTTGAGTGTGCCTAACATTCTGGTCTTGGCTTTGAGAGCCGCTGATGCGTTTAATATTGAAATGAAGGTTCTGCCTTTGAGGGTATGAATGACGTCAAAGCTGTGTCAGAAGACTCGATATGAACGTTTAAGGGGAATGTAAGATTGCTGTAGTTGGTACAAAGAGTTATCAAAGATGTGCTTGAAATGCTATGGATTTTGTAAGTAGCAGATTTGTGGAAGGAGTAAATATTCAAATCATTTTTTTGTGAAAAAGGAACTAATCTTGCTGTGTAATCAGCAGTCGTATTAAAAAATGATTAACGGCCGTCAAGATAGCCTAGGGGTTACGTTACTTGACTTTGGCTGATGTGCTGAGAGTTCGATCCACGCATGAGTCACACCTTTTTGTGTTCTATTGCAACTGCTTGGCCCCTTGAGACTTTTTTGTGTACAAGATTAGAAAGTTTCAGAAATCCTTCGTGAATCGGATAAAATTTCCTATTGCTAGTCAAAGTAAAAGTCTTTTATATATTTGTCTTATATAAGTGTAATTTACCATTAGTTTTCAAAGCTCAACTCATTACTCTCATTATTACCCTTGATACCACTTAAGACATCATCAGAAGGTCCTTAACTTAATAATCTTTCAGTCCAAATGACAAATAGCTTCTAAAATATGAATAAACCCAAAATCATAGCAACAAATCAAATTACATCGAGGTCAGAAACAGATCCTTAGGCCTACCCACTGAATGAAAACGATACACAAATTTGAATTGCAAAATACTTGGAAACTAGGCACTGGTTGTTACAATAAATCCTGTTATCTATGGGTCCGCGAATATGTAGATATTTGAAGGCCAATTCTATTTGAAGGTCGATGTTATGTGACACGGAATGTAGATGTTTTTTTGCTTTGTTTATTTTATTGTGTGTAAAGAATTTACTCAGTCTGCAGTTTTTTAAAATAACAAGTAATTTTTTACGTGATTCTTTATTAAGATTAATGTACAGAGTACTTTTTTAATTTATAAGGATTGCATATTTGTATTCTATGGACAAACTGTAGACAAAGTAAAACAACTGTATAACGATCGTGGAAGTGGAAAGAAGTGATCTCTGCCTACCCCTATGGGAAAGAGGCGTGATTTTACATATGTATGTGCATTTACTAGGCTTGATGCTAGAAATCATTATTTTCCAATATTTTCCTAAACAAAATTTTTCATCACTTAAAGTAAAAAGAAAATAATTCTACAATGTTCAGTGGAAGTAGCTATCGATCTAAAATTCTGCCGCATGTGGGCTTTTACGAAATATGTTCCACAAAAGTCTTAAGACGTAACGATCAAAATGTTTATATTGGAAAACGATTTTGAAATATGTCGGTGGATGCAGCCAAGGATAAACTTCGGCCATTTTAACGACATAGAAATCGTAAAACGTTCTCAGCAGGATTTTATGACGAGAATGAGGTACACTCAATCTGAGAGAGTTATCACGTCGGCTATATGGAGCACTTTGATTGATGAAAAAGAATCAGTTTTAAAGGGATTTTTGTTGAGATATCACCTTAACTTTGTTGTATGTTATGTGAGTCGTGGTTAAGTGTAAGCCGTACAGTTTGACCAGTTTTTTAAAACAGGTTAAGCCGCGCTCGCAGCGGTTGGTCCGTGGATGCGTGACTATTTCTACAACACCAAGACCCCTTTTTTAGTATATGTACTGCCGAAGCAAGTACACCAAGACCCCTCCGTGCCTTGGATAGTATTTAGATTTTAGGTCAGAACGTTTCGACACTTTTGCACGTATCATGATCACAGGCAGGCTGAGGTGGTGAAATAACTCGTCAAGACGAACAAATCAAACGGTATAAAACAAACGGTAAACGATAAAATCGGTAAAAGTAATTATAGAAATAGAAATCATTTATTTACTAATAATGTAGGTAAATGTACAAATATGGTGATAGTTTTAATTGTTGTCCCAATACATTTTGCCTTGCGGCATGCAAAATTATTTATGTACATGAGAAATTAAAATTAAGATACCTACTAGACACCGAGAAAACAAATAAAAACAATATTAAGTAAAATTTAAAACAAATGGTAACATAGCTTTCGATAAATTAAACAATCAAATAATATAATAATAATACAAATACACAAATTAGAATTGCAATGAAAAAACATAAAAAACATTCAATGAATTAAATAAAATATCCTATATTCCTTTTCAATAGATCATGATCCTATGAAATATGAACACTAGTGATAGTCACACTTACTTGGCATTTATATTATGCCACAAACTATAGATAATGTGAGTTTCATAACATTACTCACTTATGGTTCTATTCCTAAGACTAACATTAGTAGTTAAGATTATACTATAGCAGTTACTAGAAACTTTTACTATTTTAGACTAGAACTTAAGCGATATTTTATTCCTGTGTAAAACTGTTTTAGTTCCTTTACACTCTAAGTAACATTAACGGTTACAATGCCTGTAGTTTAAGAGTAGTATGTGCTAGATAAGTAGAATGATTCTTATATACCTAGTTCGTTATACAATTTTATGTAGAGTTTCTTTTTAGAGATATTCAATCTGTATTTGTTTTTTTATTTATTTATTTAATTTTGTGTACCCTCTCGGCCATCTTTAAAAAAGATGTCATTTGTAGTACAGCAAAATATAAATAAGACTACCAAACTCAAAAAATGGACAAAGAACATAATCAGATATATTATGAATTTAACTATTTGACGAAATAAATAAAAACAACCCTAAAGATTCACTGCTGAACCAAGGCATCGAATTGAGTTCGGGGAAAGCGATAGAGTTTGTTCTGATATTAGATAAATAAAGGAATTTAAATATTTATAAACATGTAAATATAAAAATCTAGAGATTACTTTCTGCTGAACCTCTTTAGTTTCTTCTAAATAGTTCAATATCATATAACAAAAAGTGTCAACACACCACTTTGCAATACACGTCAGTTTTAATATGTACCTTCTTCCACAAGGCTATACAGTAAACTATTGTGAACTTGTCTGCGAGACGAGGGTCATCATCTATTATTACAACTATTTGTATCGCATGTAAATATTTGTTAGCGTTCTTGGAACGTATAGAGGGGAATAGCGTTTTGTGTTACGATATGTTTAGCGTAGTGCGAGAGAGGGTATTACCGGGATGATAGACCACAATAGATTACGTGTAATTGATAAAAATACTCGAAAGTGTACAAGAAATTAAAATTTAAAGCATAACGTATTGTGTTCTGAGGTTTACGCAAATGGTCGCCCTAGTGCTTATTCTTCCTATCTACCATTGTTATAATTATATAGGATAAGAATTTCGTGCTCTATTTCTTTAATAGAACTAACGATTATTGATTTATAAGTAACTTGAGTATTAAAAAAACCGTCAGTAAAATTTTACCAATGGCAGATAGGACGAACAAGCACTAGAGCGACGAAATGTTAGACATTGAAATAAAACCACTTTTACGGATTATAAATGATAAAATCCGTAAAGTACTTTTATTGCAAAGCATAATGTTTATTTTTTTTGAAATTACGATTGTTTTAAAATCACTGAATAAGTAGTTAATTTTGATTTAAAAACCAATTTATCGATTCATTTTTGATAAAATGTAACTCAACGACGATAGATTAGACGTAGATTCCATATCATCATCATCTACGTCTACACTAGCCTTTGTCCTCTCTCCGCTAAGCCTCCCCCTTTTTGTGCCATATCTACGGTCCTGTGCCAGCCACATCCAGACTCAACAGAAATCATGTAGAACATATTTTTTAAATTGACCTTCTGTTGCCGGAGATATCCCTTAATAAACATTAAATAACATACTTCACGCTTTCAGAACCATACTGACTATCGATAATATATGTAGGTTCGGTATACTCTATCACTTCTTTTGCTTGAAGCCTCACCCTCTATCTTTCACCGAACTAAGAACTACTTTACCTCTAAGTGCTAATTCTAATTCAACCTAAAAGACGAGACTATTGACATAACCCTTCTTTTTCTCGTCATTAGCATAGAAATAGCTTTAATGCTAACGTACCATGAGCTCTTAAAGCAGGACTGTTGCGGTTGAGTAAGCGGGACAGCGCTATGCGCAGTGTATCGCCGTCTCGCTTCCACAACCGCAACAGCACTGCTTTAAGAGAACATAGTACGGTACAGATAGCGTTTACGTCATCGACGTATGATATGCATAGACTGCTACTATCGCTAGGTTCTCCTTGTGCCAAGCGAGAGCAGTTTTTAGTCTGATCCTAGTACATTTCGTTTTTCATTTAAGTTAATTTTCGCGCAACGAGAAACTTATATAAGAAAATATCGATGGTTTTAACATTGTAAGGGTAATATTAGTGTTTTAGATAGATTTTTTAAAACGGAAAGCTCCGTCTTCATATATAATTCACGACAACACTTGTTCACACTAGTGCTTACGGTTTAAACTCTGATAGGCTCACTCTATAGTTTCAAATGCAACCTCGTTGGTTTACGTCAATATGAACTAAATCGCTTTTTATGCTCAATAAAATTATCTAAAAGCGATTATCGTTTAGTTGTGTTTTAGAGATATCGCTTGAATGTGCTTAATGGGAAGTAGTAGTGGAACATTACTGAGAAATGAGGATCAGTAAAGAATGTTTATAAATGATTATATTGTACGCGTAAAATATTGAAATGGGATGACGTCATGATTTAAAACTATGTACTAACTACTAACCTACAAGTTAAAAAAAGGTTTCTCAATGTGCAATAAGGCTGAAATAAACTTTGAACATTAACAACAAACAATTGAATTCGTTAAAAAAACAGTCATATTTTTTTTTAACAATAAACCTATTACACACTTAACTATTTTTTTATACCTTTATATGTTATTTATTTTTTTCCTCTACTAGTCAAAGGTATACCGCGTAGGATAATTAAAAAAGAACGCAATACGCAACTGACAATAGCAATTTTTACACGTGTAAAAGGTTCTATTGTTTTCAGTATTGTCAGCAGCTAAGTAAAGGCTTTACTTTGACCGGCTCTCCATAATCCCTTAGTCATCTCCAACCCTTAGGGAAAACCGGGTATTCTTTACCCGGAACCTAATAACAAGTTTTAAGAGGTAATTTACCTTTCTCGCATATTTTAAAAGTGTTTTCATTATAGATGGTGATTAAATAATATTTTACCTTAATGGCTAATTATTGATCTTCAGTCCGTTATAGATGCTTACCTGAAACAATGTAATAGGTTATTAAGTAAAATACTTTACCAGCAAAACTTAACACTCTTAAAAATACCTAGTATTTTTTTGTTTATCGTATAAAGCGTCAATGAATAAACATATTGGTTTTATTTATCTGCTATTTAAATTCAATCAACTGAAAAAAAATATTATGTTAAAAGTTCTGGGTTTTTTTTCTAAAGAGATTATTTTTCGAGCACTTCAGTAAAATCATATAAAAATATCTTAAGTACTAAACCTTTTACGCAACAAGGTAGTTACAAAGAACCGTTCAAGTGTGATGAAAGAAGGTAACATTCATAAGATTTTACGTGTTTTTTATGGCAACACTAAATTGTTCGATGAACGATTGAACGAGTGAACGATAAATGCTGAGGCGTTCACCGATTTCTGTATTTAAGGGTCGGATTAAATGCCTCCGTTTATAGCAGGATAAAGATTGTTTTTCGTGACAACGCTTATTACTGAAAGGTTTTCATGAATAATATCGAAGAAAAACAATTTTGAAAGAAAAGAAGATTAAAAAGAAAACGCAATTTTCTGATAAATATTATTGCAGCGGCAGTGCCTTGGCTGAAAAAAATAACCAAATCCTTTCAAAAGATTTTAAGTGCAAAACCCATCCATAATAATATCACACTGTATCACTTAAATGTAATTAGTAGGTATAAGGACTGCAACCAGGCTTATACGACCTTTTGCTGTCCAGGCTTATCTCAAGCTATGTCGGGGTCAGCTTCCAGTCTTACCGCAGATAAATACTGTATTTTACATGAAGCAACTGTCTAGCTGACCTACACAACCCATTATACTTGATAACACAGTATCCAATACTAAGACTGCTTGTTTTTATTTAGACATCATAAATCATCAAAAGAAAAAACTATAATAAACTTAAGAACTTCCTCCTTCCTTGTGGGTTAAAAATAAACTTTTCTTTGTGACAGGTTTAACTTCCTTGATTCTTTGTATTTTCGTCACATTTGCACTGCTTTAAGGAGACACACCATTTGTCAGGGATTCTGGAGCCTTAAGCCAGAGATAACGACTTAGAGGATAGATAAGAAATTACAGAGTGCATATCAGGGTATGAACAGTGAGCACTAGTATGAACTGTTTTCATCGTACTAAAACAGAACGCCGTTTTGATCATCTGTGTCGTATATGTGTGTTTTGAGTATCTCATCATCATCATCAGCCTATAGCAGTCCACTGCTGGACATAGGCTTCTCCAATTGCACAACCATTTGTTCTATCCTAGGGTTCTCGCATCTAGCTCTAAAAATATATCAAAACCTAATATTGCCTTAATAATACGGTAACTATGGATGTCTTTGCATAAACATCAGTCGTTGCACAGAAAACAACTTGAATCAGTAGACGAATGTACTACATACAGCCATTTGCTTAGCCACTCGGCATAATGGGTTTTAAGCGATAGTTGCACTCTATAGTTAAACTTGTCTATACTCTATGGCAATCGATTATATCACTCAGGATCGACGGAATCCGGAAGACGTACTTGTATTTCACAGTATTTGAGTTAAGACTTCTCGGCGGTGTGTCGAACACTTACAAACGATCTGTTTGAAATCTAGGAGCTGATTGTTGGTAACTCGAAAACTAATAAAATTTGACTTTAAATACAGTAAAATTGTGTTATTTTTGTTCTTAATGTAATCTATTGCAGATTTTTTAATCCAGCAGAACCAATTCATTTATGATGAAATCATTGACAAGGATCTCTATTTTTCTATGGCACTAGGGTTCAATCCTTTTTTTCTGATGTATTTAAGTGCAACAAAGCAAAATCAGTCTTGAGTCTTGACCTATGTAATTCAAAAACAGATTTTCCTTCGTTAATGTAAAGTGACATGACTTTGATTTCAGTTATGGCTATAACAAAATACCAGTCTTGACAAAATTGTATACCATTCATATTGCCTATTTATTATAATAATATTAACGCCATAAAATAGTATATAAGGTAGTGCTAACATATTTATGAAGTCATAAAATGTAGGCACGAGTAAAGGTCGTGTTTATTCTTTGCATAATACATACTTCACAAAAAGGGTCGCAATAATATAAAATAAGGGTATGATATATACATATAACTATTATTTATAGAATAAAGGATCAAGTGTGTTTTATTTTTTTGACCTTGAATTTTATTATTTTTTACTGTGATATAGAAATTCAAATAATATTTTTTTTTGCAAAGCGATTTGAATCAATTTGCCCATGTATCACCGAGATTTAGATGATTTATATAAAAAAATCAGTTTTGAATCTAATAACAAATTGGTATTTTTATCTTACAATTGTAGATTTACTTTAAAATATTTATCCTATCAACAATTTGTTATTTATACTGCCAGCTATAAGCAAACATAGTACTTTATAATTAATTCTTGCTTTATACTGTCACAAAAATACTTAACTTCCAGGCAGAAGATACATTAACATAATTTTCTAAACATATTAGCGACATAAATTAAGTAGAGTCGTCCAAAATGTTCAGTAAGTCTTGGATTTAATTAAATTCGGGTGTGTTACGTAAATAAGCTGTTGTCCCATTGTCTGTTGTTAAGGTTTCTGGCTCGTTAAAGCTAAAATTGACAACAATAGGAACAATTTACTACAAAATACGATGAATAGAAGGCAATACAATCGTTTTACAGTTCATGATTGTTGAACCCTGCTTAAAGTATGTTTATTTAAGTTGAATATGTTATTTAATCGGTTAGGTTGATAATTTGCACATAAGTGATAAAAAAATTAAAGTTAAAATAAATTGCACAATTCTATCAAAATAGAAACGGAAATCTTGCCAGAAGAAGTGAGAGAAGGAAACTCTATTTTAACTGCAAAAAGAAGTACAATAAAAGTTGTCTAAGTATATTGAATTAACCGTTAAAGCTATTACTTATAAGAGACCGTAATAAACTCAACATTTTCCCCGTAAATTGTTAGAATGATAAAATACCAAAGCCATCGTACCGTGTCGTAGCTATCTACGTGGAGAGCTACGAACCGCTACGAGTGTCTACGAACGTAGCGCTGTCACCCTACATCTTAAAAGCGTCCTGTAAAATAAATATATTACAACATTTTGTTTGTCGTAATTTCGTCGTCGTTTTGCGAAAATATGTTTTGCTGAAATTAAGTTTCGTCTATACATTTCTACTGAAAACGGGTTTCGGAAAGTTCTGTTTATTTGATATCTCTACAATGGAGTTTTGAGATAACGGTTTTGTAATGTCGGAGAATATTTTACACGATACAATTGTTTGTATCTTTTATCTTTTGGATATTTCGGACTTGTTTTGTTGTGGTTTCTGGTTCACTGAAAGCGAAAGTTTTGTAAAGGGGTTTTATGATCTTTATTTTGATGCTTTAGAAAACATTTGTACTTGATCCTGCTGTTTTCGACAAGTAGTCGTTATTATTAAGGTTTACATTTTATTTTTAAAAACCCGTTTCTATATGACAAGCAATGAAAGAGTTGTTTGTTTGTGGTTTCTGGATATGAACGCGGCTTTCTTTCAGCTTGGAATATAAAGATTATTTTTGGAAAAATAATTATCAAGGTTTGTTTTGAAGTGGATAGTAAAACATTTACTCCACAGAAGAAGCAGAAGCAGAGGCAGAAGAGGACATTACAGAATGTCCTCTTCTGCCTACATTTTTTCCAAACCTTGTAAAGGTCGGCTTCCTGTTTTTCCAGATTTAGCTGAATACCGCCTGACTACTGTTATATGGAGTCATAAAATCCACCACAATAAATAGACTCTCACAGCACATAAATAAAGCCACTCCAACTGCTTCCAAAAGCTACAATCAATTGCAGCTTCATCCAAAAACTAGTGAGACTTGGCAAATTGTTGTCAATACATCTATTTGTCGCATTCCGTTCATCAAGACGAGTATCATCTATCTTCAGCTGGATGCGATCCAACTGTGTTTTATATACAGGCTAGTTGCATTTGATTTGATGTGATTCGTACCTGGGTGAATAGTTATAGGTCAATATTGAGGCGCTGTGTATGGTAAAAATAGGCATTTTCAAACACAACACAATTTTAAACAGATTTTTAGCAAAATGTATAATTTTAAAAGCAGTTACAATATATCTTCATCATATTTGTGTTTTTTTTTTTCAAATACGATTTCAGTAAATTGGTCTTTTTTTTTATAATTTTTAGTATACACCTACATATTACTACATAAATAGTATAAGAACTTAAATTACATTATAAAGATTTTTGTACAAAGTCAAACTCTAAATTATTATATATCTCTTGCCCCGATGGATAACCATTGCGTTGAAGACAACATAAACAGTAGTCATTGAAAAAAAAAACACTTTAATAGTTCTATAACGGTATATGTAGGTTATAGATCGAAAGAATTTGTTTCTTTTAAAAAAAAAGAAAGGATCATAATATATGGTAGTAGTAGGATTTATATTAAAAGTATGTCTACGTGAAAAGCACTTGCCATTTAAACATGTTTATTTAATAAGGCTTTTTAAGGGAATGGGATTCTTCCCTATTAGCATAAATAACCTTTCTCTTATTTAGAAAATACGTGTTTGAAGAAGATAGTAAAGATATTTATTAAACGCTCAGATACCGAGCTTGTCACGTTGCCGTCCCATCGGACTATAAAGGTCACTGAATACAGAATGCATCGGTTGCACACTTGAGCGGTGCAGTTGACCAGTCCGCTGGGGGTGGCTACTTCAAAGAGAATTTGATTTATAATACTTAGTTAGTTTATTAACTCGTAGGATTCTTTTAAGGATGCTTAATGGTGTAATAATTCCGGAAAATTTAGGTTTTAAAATCGATGGCATGTTTTTTTGTATATTGTTATCGACATTGTTCACACTAAATTACCTTTATTTGTTATAAATTAAAAAATTATCCTAATTAACGATTCCTTTGCAATTAATCTTATAGACTTATGTTGATTGATATAGTTTTTTTTTTATAAATGTACGGAGCTAAAACAAATGACTGCAAGTTTACTAAGGACTGAATCAAAAAGCAATTGTCTTCTTCAAATTTCAAGTTTATTACCAGTTTGCATTTAATATACATTTCGATATGATTGTTAAGGGACCGCGTGTATCATTATTACTATGAAAGGGACATCACACCGCTCATTCCGTGTGATTAATGTTGTCCTCTGTGGACGAGGTATAAGTGATAGCGAATTATATTTTCTAAGTTATTTTTGTGGCAACAATAACTACTGGTTTGTTAATTGTTTGCAATCTTAAAGGACCAATTTATATGTATATATATTTTTTTGGTTTTTAATAACAAAAAAGGGATAATATTTTTTAGTTAGATAATCGTAATGTTAAAACACGTAAAGAGTAGTAAAGCTTAACACTAATTTTTGCATTAGAATATGATCAAAAACTATCAAAACTAATTACGGCAAGAGCCTGAAATTAAGATTAAAAAATAAAAATAATTATAAATGGTTCAGCTTAAGTACCAATTCAAAGTATGCAGTTCTAACAAACTAGATTTTCTAGTAAAAATATATTCACATGCCAAAAACAGCATGTAACATAATCTTTATAATCGCTTACCCGTCCCAACTCATCGCTTACCCCTAAACCGCTCATATTATCTGAAGCACTGGAACTCGCCTAATTAGCGGTTTGCGTATAAATACATAACGATGTGTGTCGCGACGCTTGGCTGCATGCATTTAGGTGTAGTGGGCCGACTAACTCAAACGAATGGGTTGTACTGCTTCGGTTGTTTTGAATGTAGATATGTCCTGGGTTTTTAAAAAGTGTATTTGTATCTTATAATGCTATAATTCTCATAAAAAACTGACTTTAAAATGTCAATATTTATCTCTTGTGGATCAGACTGGATTCATTTTGGAATCACACGGGAAGCACCAGCTTTCAAATCAAAAAGGATCATCCAAATTGGTTCACTCAATCAAAAATTGTGTGGTAACAAATAGGATACAAAAAAAAGTCAAATATAATTGAGTACCTCCTATGTTTTTGAAGTCAGTTAATAAATGCAAAGGTAAATAATCTATGTCTGTCTTTGAAATTAAATCACATTTCAAATTTTAATAAAATTTGGTTTGGACATAAATAATTTTTGCCGCGATAACATATATTCCACGGCGGAAAAGTTGTGGACGAGAGGTGGTTTAATATAGTTTATAAGTATAATGATATTTTTATGAATATATTGGATGAGTAGTCGGCAAATATATGAGAGTAAAATACAGCTGGCAGTAAATTCATATTTTATAAATAAATTTTCGCTGCTCTCCAAATTCTTTTTTTAATTTTAAATCTCAATCATTTCGTATTTATTTTCCTCTTAACCACTACCTTTTACTCGTTCCTTTCATTAGTAAACGGTAAAAGCTTTATAAACAAAATCAAAGAACAAAATTCGAATGCCTTTTAAAATTCAAATCAAAGCGAACAAAACGGTCAAACATTTAAAAGCCATATAAACATAAAAAAATAAAATAATTAAGTTTATGATGTTGGCAGCGGGCAGCCCTACTGAGGCGTGACATTAGCCCGAGAGCTTACATCACAATGAGGACAAGTTTGGCACATGATCAAGTTTTGAATTATGATTGCGAATCGTTCGCGGTTATTATCGTAATGTTGGCTACCCCTCATTTTCGTGAAACTTCGGCTTAGTCACACCCGGCGATAATTAAAGGCCACAACTCCAGAAGGGACTGATTTATACACAATTTTTTTGACAGCAATTTAAAAGTGGAACGTTTTTAATGGATGCGCTGTTTTATGCATATAGATGGTTATCTAGGTTGCCGTAAATTATTATGATGTTGGCCACATTGCGAGTGGCACTTATTTTTTATGTTCTTAATTTGTATGCTTTCAAAAAGTGGTGTTTTGTTTATTACACTATACTATTTTAAATGTTTCAATGTTTTGGTGCAGAACTCACCTTAAGTAACTAAACTCTAAGTTCTCTATTTCATTACATAATATGTGTGTGGTAAAAGGCAAAAGATGATATTCTGCATTTCATGCAACGTTATTAGAATGTTTGTCAGCCCAGCCACAATTTATTTAACGAGTACCTAAAATAAGAAGAATAGATGATGATGATACAAGACAGATTCAGGATTTAATTGATTTTATCTACATTCATTCACTAAGATTGCTTACTTCAACTTAAGTCAGCGTGTCTGAGAGTTCAGGCCCTGAGGGGTCAGTCGCTTAAGGCGCGTCAATCGCTTCTTAACGACGTCGCCACTTAACCACGATCTACTTAGCGTGTGTGCGTTTACTGACCCAAAAAGCAAGACAAATTGTTTAGTAAAATAATTGTTTAAAAGATATAAGTTGAAATAAGTGAGTAGCTGATTATTTATAAATGAATGAAAATCGTACTTAGGTTTAGAACTAAGGCACTGTCACCATCTTGATGTAAAACTGTTATGTTTCAGTACAAATTATGTACTATTATGATAATTATTAAAATAATTCGCATAATTTGTGTACCGTTCTTCATTCAGAAGATTTAAAAGGAAAAAAGAAAATGTGTTTTGTCTTTCATTTATGATAAGAACATTGATCTTTTAAACGTAGGTACACATTTCAATTTCATCTAACAATCTTCACATGATAATACATATAAACAGCTTCATACCCTTATCTTAAACACCCAGCTAGCAACGACCTTCGTAAGCACTAACCAGAAAGCCTACGCAGCGCCCCTAGGTAGCACCTTTTAAATTCAACAACATTACAACTTTAGTAGTACTTTATTTTCACGTCACATTCGCACTTTGAGGCACAGCTGGCCATAATTACAGGCTGAAATTGTGACAATATTTAATTTAAAATGTTAATTAAACATTTTTTCGAGGTGTAGAATTTAAATTTTCGCACTAGACGGTGGAGGGTTGACGTTAGTTATAACAGGTGTGGTGTATAGCCTTATAATGTGGACAGGACTGGAGTTTTTCGCTATTTAGAATGCTAAAACTTATTTTTTTTTTATTTGGGCTTAGACTTTTCTAGTTGTTTTGTTAATATTCAAAATCAGTATTTAATTAAAAGCTATGTGTGTTTTAATACAAAAAGGCGTCTTATAATATTATGTTTTATGCTCATAATATTAGCAATAAAGTATTTTCTTATAGTTACTAAAGCAGATATCTACTCATGTTGCTGGTTAGGTTGGCTAACATCAAAGTTTATAAATTATTTATATTAGGTATGTATCGCTAACATTAATGACTTAAAAATAAAATATTATGAACGCTCAAAAACATTTTTACAATTATAACGTAAAATTGGTTTCAACTTATTATTTGATAATAAAGTTAATTACACTCATTATTTCCTCATACATTTTCGCTGATTTTCTTTTTCAATATTCCTGACCTAAAACCACATAGCAGATGTGACAATTCTGTAACAAGCCATTGTAACTATGATTTCGAATCGTTTGCGGTGACAAACTATCACATTTTGCCGTTCATTACTGTTACGTTGCAATTTAGACGCCGTAATGATGTGGGTGTCATCATCATTCAATATTTGAGGTTTTCATTGTGTCGTAGGTAAATTGTTGGTATTGTATTCATTTATATTGGGAAATGATTTATATAGACTTTCGCTGTGTTGTTTTTTTTTTTTACCTACGTAAGAGTCGGTTTTTGACCTATGACCGGAAGACGCAGCATTGGCAGGCCTCCCACCAGGTGGACTGACGATATCGTCAAAGTGGCGGGCACCCGGTGGATGCAATTGGCGAGTTGTCGTTCATCGTGGCGTTCTAGGGGGGAGGCCTTTGTTCAGCAGTGGACGTCTTCCGGCTGATGATGATGATGATGATGATAAAGAGTATAATTGTTTTTAATTATCAATGTTTAATAAATCTAAGTTCTCCATAAATGGGCGAAATCTGAGCATCATACGATAAGACTTAAAAATAAGAACGAAATAATTTTGAATTAGAAGAAAATCAATGAAAATGTTTAAACACATAATACGTGTCCACGACAATAATTGTGAATGCAGTTTATTTTCCAGGTATAGCCGCCATCAGATTCAGACTTTTAGTCACCTGGGAAGTACAACTTACGTTCAAAAAATAATTTTCTAAATCAGTCCCAGCATACTTAACTAAATGGTTAATAAACATTAAGAAATCCCTTCGAATTGAGAACGTTAATTTTTGAAGGCGGTTTAAAAACGCGATTTCTTTAAAGTATCATAAAAAATCAATAGCCATTCAATTACATAACGGTAACATTTTATATCTATACAATATTCTTACATAGTAAACTTCTTTTACTACTTTTAAAATTGCTATAAACTTTATTGGAGCTTCGGGTTTCAGATAGAAAGTAGTATAAGGCTCCCGTTATTTTAAGACTTTTCTGATACAGCTTGCGTGAGTTTCTTGAGGTTTTTATGACTTTGTTATAACTTAAAAGATATTTTTTGTGACTTAGTGTGGAACTAAAGTATAAATTTAGTAGGATTTTATTTGACTGGGATGCTATGAGTATGACACACAGTTAAAAGCAAATAGTATTTTGAGTTAAAAAGACTAGATTTCAGGACAAGGAAGATTGTTCTAGCCTAAACGGTTTTCTTAAAACTAGTTCTAGCAACTAAAAATTCATTTAGTCTTTGACTATATATATGGTACTAAATTGGTTAAATATAATATCTATTAATAAGCGACATATTTCGGGTGAAGAAAATAGTGTTTATGATGAACCTGAACTGCAAATGGTGAAACTTAGATTCATTGAATTCAAATTCTGAAAAAGGCTTACGTCATATTAAAATAGAGTGTCACCTATCGAATCTTTAAAAGAATATGTTTCGTAACGAAAACTATATACAGTTTATAACTATAAAATAAACCAGTAAACATAAATAGAGCACTGAAGACAGCTAAACAAGCTTAGAATCTGACACAGCAATACAGTGGGACAATGTAGACGTGATCAGAAAACAGATGGAACCTAATGTTCCGGTATTACCGAACTTGCGATAGCAAAACAATAGCACAACGATTAGACAGCGAAACTTTTACAATCAATGCTGTCTTTGTAATTCTTATGGCTGTTTTCACATTATTCGGCATTATATCGGTATCGGACTCCGACACGATATTTGGGGCAAGTAAATGTATGAAAAATACGTATACGATATCGTACCCCTATTACATGGGACCTAAACATATCGGCGAACTGTGGGTGTATATTGGCACACCTCTGCCTAACCCTTCGGGGATACAGGCGTGATGATATGTTTTGTTATGTTAGGATATCGTACCGGAAAATGTAAGGTCAGCCTAATAGGTCACAGAAAATATAACAATCGATCTTGTTTTTTAATTTGAATTTCAAACCATAGGTTATGTGAGGTATAATTTTTCCTGCTTTTTTTAGAAAATATACTGAAAATTTACGTTATTTTTTGCTATCAAATCCTATCGCATTGCTATCGCAAATTATGTAATACTGGAGACAACTTGTCTTCAGGAAGTAGTTTATATTTTGTTTTAATTTTTAGGATATAGTAGAGATCCGACCAAATGTGGGAGTATGCGTGTAGGATGATTTTATTTATAAACTAAAGTACAATGACCTTTGCTTGTTTGTGTTTATCAACCTCTGTTTGTTTTTATCTTGTAGAGAGTACTGAGATATTATGACGGTATTAAGGTTTTTTTTTTATTCTAAGTATTTATTTACTTGACTTGATGACCCTTCAGCTAGTGGGTTTCGGCTCATAAGCAGCATGACTAAATTTCATATGATTGGAAATAACAAAAATGCTAAATATAAAATGCTAAATATTTTTTAAATTAAATAGCAGGTATAATATATTTAAAGTAAATAGATGTTAGATAGCACTTAAGTTCCCTCAATATTGTTCCTTCACCTATACGACATTAATCGGATAAAGCCAAAGTACGTGGCCTAGTAACGTGTCTCGGGCAGTCCTGAAACAACAACCTCTAGCTGTAGCCAAGTGACATTACTACAAGCGTTAAAAAAAATAGAAAGAGCTAAATAATCCAGCCTATAAACGTTCCACTGATGGGCCTGGCCTCTTCCCATATAGAGAAGGCACGAGCATTGATCACCACGCTTGCTCTCTGCGGATTGGCGATTACAGATCACAATATCGGAATCCAGGTTTCCTCACGATGTTTTTCTTCACCGTTTGTCAGAAGTGTCTTGGAATAATAAAGAAAGCACATGTAACTTTGAAAAAGTCACATTGGTACTTGCCTGGGTTCGAATCTGCAACCTTGTGCATACAAATCCGTTCATTGAACCGCTAGGCCACAACGACATCCAAGGAAGAGCTTAAATTACACTAAATGTTTAGCAATGACATGTTATACCGATAAGTCTCGTTACCCCCCGTTTCTAAAACGTTGATCAACACTAAAGGTAGTTAGCCTGTCAAACCTCATGCTAAGCGCTATGATTGGCAGTTAGTCTTTTGATCAACCAATCACAGTCGTGATCAGTTGATTTGACAACAGATTAAGTTGATCAGTCTTTCAGAATCTAGGAATTAGACTTGTCACTATCACACGTTTGAACGATTGGTTCAGTTTACGTTTGTTGAAATGTCACTTGGTTAAAGCGGTAGATTATACAAATATGCTCCCATATGGGAATAGCATCTCTGAGTGCAGTCACGAAGTCAAATTACCATAGTTCTCGAACCAGCAATAAAGCTAAACCATTTTAAAATGGCGTCTTCAAATGCAGTTCACTCTTACACTGTCTACATATTCACTTTAGCATTTAAAGACAAATAGCTTGAAGTCACGTTCAACGTTTGTTCTCACGTATTGCCTGTACCAAGACATCTTAAAGCAGTACAGTTACCATTGTGGAAGCGAGACGGCGCGATACACTGTGCGTAGCGGCGTCTCGCTTATACGAATATATAGAACTGCATTGTCAAATAAGAAACACTGTTTGGAGTTCTTACGTTTGTTGTTTGGCCTCTGACTAATAGGATAGATGATAACAAATGCTTGTGATCTTTGAACAGTTTAACATAATACTGTTGTGTGAGAAATCAGTCAAGTGAAAAAGATTTTAATTTACTTGCAACTTACATAACACTTCGTAATCGAGTATTACTATAAATGAACCTTACAAAGCCGCTAATTTCTACGTGATGTTCGTCTATAAATAGAACATTAATTTACTTTGTTCGTAATAAGTAGTAGGAAAAAGTTGATTCTTGATATTAATCAGTCTTTGAAAGAAAACATTTATGTTTTAGTTCTACGACAGGTACTAATTATAAACAAAGAAAGAATTAAATTTATTTAGTGGTAATAATGAAAATGGATGTTTTAAATAGCAGAAAAAAAAGGACTGAAAGCCTTTTAACGTGACCCGTGAGGCTAATTATTTAGGCTGCTACGGTCAATGTTACGTTAGCGTTAGTATGACCTACTAATTGATGAATCCAACATTTCAGTTGTTTAGTTAATTAAACTGTTTACGACTAATTAATTTTGTTAATTAACTGTTCTTAATGAAAATAAAATGTGTTTGTATTTTTTTACCATTTCGCTTGTTAATAGACTAGTAGGTTTATAGTGAACTCTTTGTATTAAAAGTAGTCAATAATTTAACTACTTTTTAGAAAGCTATAAAAATAATTCTCTGTCTTACCAAACTTTTTATTTTCTAACTATAAATAGGGAAATAGATATCTACCAACATAAAATATTACCACCCACATATATTAAAAAACTCCTACCACATAAAATGTCAAAATTATAACCCCAAAATAATAAAGTACTTTAACCCACAACTTGTTTTGACGTGTCACAATGTGGTCTGACGTCAATATCTGTCGCACTGACAGAAACAAATGACAGGCGTGAAGTGACGTGACGTGACGTGACGTCATGGGCTTTGAGCTGCTGTCTTGACGTGCAATCACTGGTACGAGAATTATTATTTAGTTTGAGGTGAAGTGCCAAGATGTGTGTGAAGGCAAACGACCCGTGAACAGTGTCGAGAAAAAATATGTTACGATTATGTAAACTATAACATATAATACACGATAGAATTTCGAAAAAATAATTATTATTACAAAAAGCGACTTCACAATAAGTCTGATCAAATTTTTATGGATCCCACTGTCATAACCGTACCAAATTAAAGTAAGACCACACGGGTATCACCACCTTTCAAATAAAAAAGAATCATCAAAAAGCTGTTCACCCAGTCGAAAGTTCTGAGGAAACAAACATAAAAAAGTACAGTCGAATTGAATACCTCCTCCTTTTTGAAGTCGGTTAAAAAGCTCTATGTCATTATCAAATTTGATTGACATTATATATTTTGCTTAATTTTTTCTGAAGTAGAATAAAACTGATGCTAATTTGGTGTTTAAGTACATTTAAAGTAAAGAGTTTTTATAGTATTGCAAAGTATGTTACCGATTTTGCATTGAAAAAAAAAAACATTTTTAATGAAGAAAAGCAAAGATTCAGACTTTTTTTCAGATAGGTCATTGCCCTGAAACACAATAGGGCTTTCGTTCTATTTGTATTTTCTCGTAGGATGATTAAGTATTTTCTATCAGACCATGACGAAGGATGCTGAAAGCTATAAATACTTATGTTCGACTGTAGTTAGTTCAATGTCACTTTCATAATTAAAGGGATGACCCTTTAAATATGAATTCATTGGTCCTTAAATGTGATGACTTTTATTTTTCGACGTGTGCATACACATACGGCATAATGACTCAGATATTGATGGCGTATTTTCATTAGTCGTTTTCCCGTATTGAAGAAATCCCCGCATGCATGCATAAATGAAAAATAAAAAGAGCCATAAAATATACAAAAAAGAACATTGTTTACAAACAATTTAGGACTGTTTTCACATAATCCGACATGATATTGGGGGCAAGTGTGACCACCTTCATGGTCGAATGGTGCATCGTCTTTCAAGGGGCCACTAGCTCTGAGGTTCGGGGTTCGAGGTTCGACTCTGAGGTTCGTTAAACTCACTTGTCTACATTGTCTCGGTTCTGGGTGCTTATGGTACTTTCGTTGTTTCTAAATTCCATAACACAAGTGCTTTATAGTTTTTTTTTTTGGGTTCAGAGCAATGTACCTATGTAATATTGTCCGCATTTATAAAAAATAATAGGAAATGTATGAAAATTGCGAATCCGATCGGACTTATCCTGATATTGAATCAGAGTCCAATACTGTGAAAAAATCAGAATCAAAAAACAAAAGACAGCTTCAATTTTAGAATCCAGATAATCTCGTGCATTTTAAATTCACATGAACACGTGCTTCGCGTGAGATCTTATAAATCCGTTTATTATCGTTGCAGCGTTCTCCTAAGTGCATTCTAAGTACCTCCGTTTTATCATAAGTACACGCCTTAAGCCTTCAAACGGGATAGACGATGTATGCACTTGAAAATATATACATGGTAACTTGAGACGAGTGAGCTTGCATTTTGGATGCTTTGATTTATATTACACGATTTTGTGCGCGATTTTTGGTAGCTTATTTTTTGTATAATGTGTATAGCTGTGTCTACTTTTTCTTTCACATGCTTATTCCTAATCACAAATTATAAGTATTTATTTGTTATTTTTAATATCCAATCTATTCGTCAGGTTTAACTTTAAACAAAAAACGTACGATTATTTGTAGAAACGTAGTGTAATTTGCTCATTGACAAAGCGATACATTATGACGTTAATTAGTCATCAATCGTCAATCCTCGTTATACTGCTAAAGTAAACACAAAACAATTTCATTTCAGTTCAATATCCAACCAAAAAGGTTGCAACACCAAATTATAATTTACCAACTTCATGCTTCACCCATCTCTTTGATGAAATAAACACTATACGTTACGGAATCATTCACATTACCCGGTCACTTGCCGTTCACATGTTCACAGCTCAATGCCTTCACTCCGCCTGTTAATTGACCTCCATATTATAAACATTAATAGGGGGAGGGTTAAAACATTGACCTTTATAGGTTGAAAAATAGAACTTTAAGTGTCTGTTTCCAAGTTACTAAAGGGTTGGTTTGATTTTTAGTGTGGTTACGTCACTGGGAAATTGTATCACGGAAATTAACAGTAAGTACATATTGGTTTCTTAAGTTTAGGCGAATGTTAGACATTGAAATAAAATTACTTTTAAAGGATTACGACAAGGCTTAAAAGTACATTTTACAAAGGATTTTTTAAGGTTGACGTTTTTATATCTTTTAAAATCAAAATTAAAATATTTTTATTTCAAGTAGGTAGGCCTTTTTAAGCTCTTTTAAAATGTTAAGTTACTGACTCTAGTTGCTGGTTCCAAAATTTCATTCCAATAGAGAAGAATCGGCAAGAAAATCTATAGGTTACTCTTTTAAAAAAAGGTTAACATCAATGATAGAATAAAGACATAAATAACTGTAAATGAATTAGTTTTTTTTTAAATAATGCATAATATCTTTGATAAAAAATATACTCCAATGAGTTAATCACGAGGCAAGCGAATAAGCGAATCATTCATTACATGTAGTGTGTTTCCATGCTTATGAATATTTATTTACGTAATAATAACCTGTTATAAAAATGCATACTAAAAACCTAAAATCAAGGCAGCAAATATGAATTACTAGACCACTCATTTTACTAACTTTATTTTCACTCTTACCACAGTTTTATTACTTGTTAAACTACAAGCCAAATCCCGTCATTCTCATAATAACTTGAAATCTGTTAAACAGTTTAACTGCCTTTAAAGTTAGTTTCACTCCCAGTTTATTCTCATTTCAGAACTTTATGTGCGGTAATAAGGATCACAATGCAAGCGTAACGATTTTATATTCTAGTTGTGTTTGAGAATTATTGGATGCGTATAATGATAGATTTGGGTCGATTATTTGTGGATGTTAATAGTAACTATTTTTTTTTTACTTATTTGACTGTAGTTGAATTTTTTTCTGTTTATAACTAATTTAGATATTATTATATTATAAATACGATTATATTATAACTTAATTTGTTACTTGAATTTTAATAAGTGTGATTTTGTTTAAGTATGGAGCAAGGCAAAGTTTTTTCTTCTAGGGAAAATATTAATTAGCTTTGAAATCTGTTTTTTTTTTATATCGCCATAGGTAACTTAGGATAAACTAACATAATATGAACTTGTCAATTTCTAATATCATGTATTTATAAGTATGGTGAAGTAAGAAATGTAGATTTAATCTGTTACCTATGGTAAGTCCCATATTCTCACCTCTGTGATTTACGGTATACTATCAATTATTCCAGTTTTCAATATCTCTGCCTACACCCTAGTTAGAAATTCTTAATGCTATACGTCTAATCTCTTTCTCTACTCAGATCAACAATACATTGCCCAAAGTATCGTTAAGCTGTAATCACTAGCTTAGTCTTCAACATTCAGTTAATGGCTTCAACTGCGAATAGAATGCAACGGCTTTCAGTTTCGGCTTTAATTAAAAAGCCTTACAAACGGCTTCAGTTTCCGGCTTGGATTCTACTGGTGATCAGTGCTTAATGTTGAACAAATCATCGGTACAGGATGTTGTTTCAAATATAAGGTTGGAATTATTTGTTTGGTATACTTTGTTGTGCTATTTGTTTAGTAAGTACTGGAAATTTAGTGCTTACTGTTTTACAATAAATCAGGCTTGAAGGACAATGACATTTATGTAGTTGATAAAAAACAAGAAAAACTTTTAATCTTTGGTTTTCAGACAGCTTCTCGTAAAGCTAAAATTGTTAGAATTTTTTTAACTTAAATATTTAGCAAGCTACACGAAATTCGGTGAAAAACTAAGTGAAACATTACGCAATAACGAAAAAAGATAAAAGCAGTAAAAACAGAAAAAATAATAAAAAACAAATTACATTTGCCAAAGCCGATTAGTTTGAAAAAATGTAAACATTTTCCGTTCCACTTTATAAAATGCTGTGGAAACGATGTAATTAATTAGGCGATGCTAATAAAATCGTGCTGGCCTTGTCGGTTGGTCTGTCCCCGGAGGCGAAGCAACACCCCGTTGATTTCATATTCAAATAATGTAGCGTCATCTATTTTTATCCTAATTCGAGATATATAATAAGAGGAGGTAATTTTCGGTTTGGGATTTTTTTGTTTTCGCCGAAAAAGATTTTATGGCTCTTTTTTTAAATGAGTTGTGGATAAGCCTGTTTAATACTTTTAAATATAACTTATTAGTTACAGTGAAATTTGCTTCCGTTGTTAATAAGAACAATCTATGAAACTGTAATGAAATTAAGATGAAAATTTACTCAAGGCCGAGATGATGAAGCAAACTAAGCACTTAATATTCCCGAAACAAATATTCATTTACAAGTTACTGTCTATCGATATCTCATTAAACCACCAAATTAATGAACCCTTCGCAATACCAAAATCAAATGAACTGTAAGATAAAATACAGTCAACAATTAAATTTACTACCTCGGACTGCCTCGTTGGCCTAGTGGTGCTAAGCGCGCCTGCTACGCTAGAGGTCTTGGGTTCGATTCCCGAGTCGACCAAGGTGTTATTGGGTTTTTCTATGAAATTCTCAGTAGCAGGTCGGAGTTTGGATTTGTGCCCGGTTAGTGGCAATAGGCTCGCCCCCTATTACATGGGACCTAAACATATCGGCGAACTGTGGGTGTACATTGGTACACCTCTGCCTAACCCTTCGGGGATACAGGCGTGATGATATATATACAATTAAATTTAATGAAAACCCAAATCTGCTAAATTATTTTCACTCGCTGACAGTACGGCGGGAAAGTCTTTAGTTAAGCTCATTATTACCGTGTACTCTCTAATTTTGTCGGATAATAATTACATAGCAAACCATCTGAAGTTAGCTAAATTAGCTGTCGCTTCATAATTATTAGGAACTCCGAAAGAACAGAGTTAGAAAAGTAATTAATTGCAACAAGATTTAAAGTCTATTAATGAATTATTTGATTTACATCATTAATTATTTCAGTGAATAAAATAATTACTTGAAAAAGTGTTTCATATAATAATAATATAATAATAATATTCCCGGACATCTTCACACACGGTTGTCTGATCCCAAGCTAAGCAGAGCTTGTGTTATGGTAACCAGACAACTGATAAACATACTTATATATTTCTAAATACATACATATTATAGATAACTTACACCCAGACACCGAACAAATGATCGTGCTCATCACACAAACATTTGTGCCGGGTGGGAATCGAACCCACGACCTCCGGTATAGCAGTCAGGGTCACTAACCACTAGACCAACAGGCTCGTATATGGGCTACATAGACAAATAAAAATAACAGATTTCATTTTTTTTTATTTATTTGTTATGCCTTTATTGTGGAATTGTGGATCGATTCTGTAATATTTTTTTCATATACCTAGCTAGGTAAATCTCGTCGTAGTTTGGAGGCGGTAGGTGGTGTGATATTTATTTCTTAGAATGTATTTAAAAGTCAGTTATCGAAATCGAAATCTTTTCAAAGAACTTTTCAAACGTTTGGTAGAATCTACTCGTGATCAGAGGGCTGGTTTGTTCTTTGTACAGAGAATCGGCATAGCCATTCAACGTGGCAATGCTGCCAGCCTTCTGGGCACGTTCCCCGCCATTGACAAGGATGACGATGAGTTCGTTGACGCCGTTTAGTTTTTATTTATGTAAGTCTTAATTTTGGAATAGTTAGAGTTTGTTCTTATAAAGTCAGTTATTTGTAACATTTATGTGTAGTCGATAGTAGGTAGTTCAATTATTTTTAATAAACAAGTAGGTATTTCTGAAAAAATGAGAAGTTAACAAACCATGACATTGGTTTTTGTTTTACCAAAAGGACTTGCTAGAACAATATTTTATGTGAAAACAATGTATAGTGACAGCTGTATTGACCTTTAAAAGAACCCTCCAATGCAGATTTAAGCTGACCTTTATTTCACCAACAACAGTTGTCGTTCTGTTTTGCATTTCCCCAACTATGGGGTTCGGTTTACAGCCTCATCGAATACAGCTGAATACAGTATTACATCGACCTTTTACCTATCCATCTGACCTCCACAACCAATATAATAGTTGTCTTCCTGACTGAATATCGGTCATGGTAGTTTCTCTTAACAGAAAACATAACATATTATCACGCCTGTATCCCCGAAGGTTTAGACAGAGATGTACCAATGTACACCCACAGTTCACCGATATGTTTTGGTCCCATGTAATAGGGGGCGAGCCTATTGCCACTAACCGCGCACAAATCCAAACTCCGACCTGCTACTGAGAATTTCATAGAAAACCCCAATAACACCTTGGGAATCGCACACAAGACCTCTAGCGTAGCAGTCGCGCTTAGAACCACTAGGCCAACGAGGCAGTTGCTTGACAGAGATCAGAGTATAATTACATTGTGCATGTAGTTGCACTATCTACTCCTTTACGCTTATAGGGTGAAGCCACATCACTCACCCATTGTCCAATAAGACAGCCGACCGATACGGCTAAAGACAAGTCAGACTCAGGACCGATGTCTAAACATGATTTTATAGGTAAAAGTAGTTCTTATGTATTTCCTTTTGAATGGTAATTTATAGCAGACCATATAAAAGAAGCTTGGCTGAACCTATACGCTCGATTACTTGCGAAAAGCTCCTAAGAACCAATAACTCTTAAATGATCTATATCTAGGTATCCGTATATTCTACTACTTTTAACAAAACACCAGGATATACTTCTGAATACTTGAATAAAAATATTTACTAAAAAACATATAGGAACTTATTACAAGACGTTGAATGATATCTTACAATAAAATTCCTAGGCCAGCAAAATATCTAACTATCCCTTTTTTTGCACTCACGCCATCTTGTATTTCCAAGTCCCGCGTTACTCACATCCTTATCAATTGAGCGAGTATATTATGATGTAAGTATTTAAATACATTAAAAATGTATCTAATTAGTTATTTTTTAAGCTGAATACATTAAAAAAATGTACCTTAAAATTTGCAGTACCCATTGGTTACAGGTTGAATGTCAGGATGTCTGTTCTTATAGTTACAAGGTTCATAATAAATAGTAGTTCAGAAGTAAGAAAACCTAATTATCTTCCAGCTTCGGTACCGTTTCGTAATTAGTTTTATTGAAGGTGTCAATATTCGCACCTAACATCCTATTGCCATTCGTGTAAGGTTTTATCCAGTAGTATTAGAAACTTCCTAGTCATTTTATTAGGGAAACATAATAGACAAATTAGTGTAACAATACTTATTGTATTGTTGAGGAAGATTATTATTATATTATTATTATATTTAGCCATAATTGCAATCTCCACGGCAGAAAAAAATGCCTCACTTTCCTTCTATTAAATAGGTAAGTAGATAAGCGTCATAATTTTGAAATATTTACAAACGCCTACAGATATTATGCGAAAAGCAGTATGTCTAAAGCAAAGAGTATATTTCAACAGAATTATTTCTTATCGCCAAATCAACTGCAATATCAGACAAAGATTCTGATTGCAGATAAAAAAAAAAAAAAAAAATGATAACGTAATTAAAATAATAATCATTTAATTTAAATAAAACATACGATAAATAAATTGTTAACTTCGTATAAATTAAATTGATACAAATTCTAGGTAGGATAATTTGAAACTCGATAGTATTTCTGAGGTTAGGCCGTGTTCACCGCAAACTGTCGGTATATGCCCATTATTTATATATCCCTGTGATATAACTATGTTCCAATTAATTACCGTTGTTCATTGTTCTTGTTAGTTAAGTCATAAGGTCGATTTTCCCTCAGCTGGTTAAATTTGACCATTTATACTTCGACCCATCTTCTAAGATGGCTCATTAAGGGTTTTCATGCTTTCATAAATTGTTCCTATTTTTTTTATTTGTTCTTGTTCCGTGTGATAACTAGGTCATACATGTGTAAAAGGGAATAATTACAAAAAGGTTAACTTTTTATTATATGTTTAAACAAAATAAAATAATATGTACTAATTTTATTTAAATATATATTCTACTTTAGTCATACTTTAGTTAATAAGTAAGACATTAAGACAAGAGTAGGTATTTTTTTGAAAGAAATTGTATGATGATACATACATATAATATCTACCAATGATTTTCACAACAGTTAACCTTTACTTTTAATGTTAAATTGAATACCATTAACACTGATTCAATAATTGAACGCATTGAATAAAATGGGTGTGACATTATCCGTATAAAATAAATAATTGAGACACCTTTATTAACTGTTACTACGTTATTTTAACATTAAACTTTCATGTGTCGGAACTCGGCTTAATTGCCGTCAATTTTATTTCTTCGTTTGACATTGAAGTAGAATCATAAACTATGGGCGGCACGTGTCAGATTTCTTTATCAAGGTAATTTTTGGGTACCCGTCTTAGTATGGGATACTTTTGGATTTGTGCCCGGTTAGTGGCAATAGGCTCGCCCCCTATTACACGGGACCTAAACATATCGGCAAACTGTGGGTGTACATTGGTACACCTCTGCCTAACCCTTCGGGGATACTGGCGTGATGGTATGTTATGTAATCCTAATAAAAAAATAGTTTTACGGATTTTTTCGCGGTTTTTATTTAGACTTTATTTTCCGGCGTTTCGATGCCTTTGCAGGTATCATGGTCACGGGCAGACTGATTATTGTCCAAAAATAAAACCTAAGAATTCAATATCCTAATATAAATTAAAATGGGTTATGGAGAACTGTACGAAATTTAAAATACAGTGATATAAGGTTGGGACCCCAACACAGTTTGGGTAAAGGCTAGTCAGGTGGAAGGAAGCGCACGCAGTTGGCAAAATAAAGTAAAAACAAGGATGTCAAAAGTCAACCAGATGTTCTGTTTTTTTTCTACATATTTTAGTATGTCAGAAATTGATTGCAATGTCAAAAAATATCTAAAAAGTACCGACTAGTTCATTAAAAATGTTATCATCATGTGAAGAAAAAGCCTTTTAAAAAATAACTAATAATTGCTGATGAAATTACTAATGATTCCTAATGCTTCAGAAAAAGAAAATCCTATTCTTGTACCCCTAATAAGCACCTTAGATGGTTCCAATCCTATATAATTGATAAATACCAGTATTAATGTCCTACCAACATAATAACCGATCACAATACATGTAAAATAACATAATAATATGTTTACTTAAACCATAAATGCTCACTTACTAAACCCAATCTACTTCAAAAATGCTACCACTCTAAATCATAGGCCGTACAAATTCCACACGAGGGGTACATTATCGTAATCACATCACTTATCAGTTTAATAATAAAGGGAACTACCGAAAAGACCTTGATTCATCTGTAATACTAGAGACAGCAGGTCACGTCACCTGTGACCTTGAGGTGACCTTCGAACTCCACGTGAATATGTGAGAGGTTTCTTGATAAAGAGCTTCGATGTGAACGGATTTGGCGTCAATTTGCTTGATTTTTTTTACTTCATTTTGCTTTTACATAGTAGCTTACTGATCAGAATTCAAATATGCTAAATGACAAAAACTGAGTTTTGTTAGTACCTAAAGTTTTTTTTATGTATCAGAGTACTTTTCTATTCAGACTTTAGAAAAAAGACTAAGTTAGTATTTTTTGTTATGTTGGTTTTAAGAGAAGTCTTAGTTTTTTTTCCTGAGGAAATTTCAGGAGTGGCAGTTAGGTTCTAGAAGAAAACCGTCCTTGTTGGAAAAATATCAAATAGTTTTTCCTTAAACGACAATTTCTTATAGTTTCCGTATTTATGGGTGTATCCAAAGTTCATTAATAAGGGAATTAAGCCGCATGTAACAGGACGCCTGCTAATTGCCATTTACCTTCCTCGCCCAATTTGCTACAGCTTAGGCCTTCACGAACTTACAACCGTATTTCTGGTGAAGTCAGTCTTCCGATATATATTTCATGTACGGATCTGAAAAATAATTCTTACAAAAAAAATATATATATGGTATTCTAATGGATCCTACCAACGAGGTTGCATTTGAAACTATAGAGTGAGCCTATCAGAGTTTAAACCGTAAGCACTAGTGTGAACAAGTGTTGTCGTGAATTATATATGAAGATGGAGCTTGCCGTTTTAAAAAATCTATCTAAAACACTAATATTATCCTAACAATGTCAAAACCATCGATATTTTCTTATATAAGTTTCTCGTTGCGCGAAAATTAACTTAAATGAAAAACGAAATGTACTAGGATCAGACTAAAAACTGCTCTCGCTTGGCACAAGGGGAACCTAGCGATAGTAGCAGTCTATGCATATCATACGTCGATGGATCCTACTGTCAAATTAAATGGGACCACACTGGAAGCACCATCTTTCAAATAAAAAAAAAGAATCATCAAAATCCGTTTCTCCAGTCGAAAGTCTTGAGGTCACAAACATAAAAAAACAGTCGAATTGAATACCTCCTCCTTTTTGAAGTCGGTTAATAAAAGGCAATCGTCTGTGCAGGGGTAGTCGGGATATCAATTTCTAAAAATCACGAAAAAGTCTTATTACTTGAAAAATGCAGAACATATTATTATATTTATTATATAGGGATGATTCGGATACCTCCTCCTTCCTCTATTACGGAAAAAAAATGATCGTCTATGCTTTCTGGGACATCCTGTATTCACGCTAGGTGCGTCTACGTATCAATCTAGGTTAAGCAACGGTTGTCGAGGTCAGTCCGGAGATGCGTGACCATTAAGTTATTTTTAAATAATGATTGCCACTCTTACCTTTAGGTATCTGGTCTACAAAACCCTTTTTATTTTATTAAGATCTATTACCACACATGTGGATAGTTACTTGTCAGATTATTAAACGTATAAGAGTTTAGTTCTGGTTATTACCATGGTCCTTAGATACGCAAACATTATTTTTCAACTAGAAGTAAATTGCCAGCTATTTAAAAGTTATGGTTTCTAACATGCATTTTTTTTACGTTCCAAAATGTTACCATAATGTAGCAAAAACTATAATTATATCTCGAATATTATAAGTTAGACGAAATATCGTTTAAAAATGATCTAAGGCAGAAATACCAGTAAAATATATTCTTTCAAACATTTACAGCTTACTCCTATACAGGTGATTATACAAAGTAATCCTCAATTTACGACAAAATATAACGTGAACATAAGCATTACTTATTTACTAAACAAACACGACAGACGATGGTAATACATAATAAATACGAGTTGAGAAGGTACTAAGATGGCACATCTTAGTACCATCTTGATACCATCTTTGTACCGAGTTTGAATAAAAAGGAAATTATTATTAATAGCGTACATAGATAAAAGACAAAATCGATTTAGTGAGTTTGTTAGATAATTAAAAACTATAGATCATATTATAAAACTTTAGTTCTATTTAAAATAATTCTTATTCCCGTGAATTATACGTCTATAACCATGCAGCGCGATAGTTCAAAAGTTTATAAAACAATTCGAACAAAAAAAACGACTTCAAAATAAGTCTTTATGGTTTTCTTATGATCCCACTCTCTTAACTGGACCAAATTGAAATATGACCACACGGAAAGCACAATCAATGTCTGATCGCGAGTTTTTAGCTTACTTTTTTTAATGTCCTTCATAGATAAATAAAAATATTAGACTCGTATTTTTCTTGTATACGTAATATTAAACCACGGAGTAAATACAAAGTTTAAAACACACGACAATACATAGCAGTTTATGTGAAAATATGATAATATCATTAGCCCTTACTTAAGGTTTGTTTCGGTTTATACACTAGATTTTTTCGTATTTAAAATCTAAAGTACTAGTTGTCTGTCCAATATTTTGTTTTATTTGCGTTCTATATATTTTGTCTTTTCACACATTTCTTTTTACCGTGTTTGTAATTCGTATATACTGAACTGTACGCTATAGAATTCATGTCATATTACATGCCAAATTAATACATACTAACCTAGCAATTTAAGCTCAGACTAGCCGTTAGTGCAATATCTAGGTTTTAATTAAACTGGATCTTACAAGAGCTCACCATTGTAAGGAATAAACGTAGTGATGGCAAGCTTGAAAGATATTGATTTCTATGAGACTTAATTAAAAGATAAGCGATGAAGATTTAATAAAATTACTTAGTTAAGTCATCATCACGCCTGTATCCCCGAAGAGTTAGACAGAGGTGTACCAATATACACCCACAGTTCGCCGACATGTTTAGGTCCCACGCAAGCCAATTGCCAGTTGTTTAGTTTATTAAAGAAATATAATGAATCAAAAAAAATAAAATAATATAATGAGATATATTGCTTTCGGAGATTGACGCGAATTCATTCAGTTTCGTATTTAGTTCATTTTAGTGACCGTGTTCATGACACCTGCAAAGGTGTTGAACTGTCGGAAACGAAATCTAACATAAACCATGCAATAATCCGTAAAACGTATTTATATTATACTGTGATATGTTGAACAGAACATTTTTTTTATAAATCAATGAATAAATTCATAAAAAAAATAAGAAATAAAATTAAAATATAATATTTGTATGTCTCATCATAGACAAAATATGGCATCAAAATTTTTTTTTGTGTACCTACTTATGTTTTACAAAACGTGAAATGTCTGGAATGAAGGATTATGATCATGATTAAAAAAGAAAGCTGAAAACCTGCGGAACTTGACCTCAAGTATAAAAGACCAATCCGTAAAAATCTCAAATTTTACTTTAATATTTCTTCTCGTAAAAGTTAATATTAACAAAATGGCAGAAACCTGTTTATAAAAGGTGGAACCAGTCTATTGTAAAATTAACTTTTAATGTTAGACTGTCGAGGTTTGTTTAGGTTTTCAACAAAAAGCTACCTATTCTTTTATTAAGTTAACTTTTTCATTAAGTATTAAGAAAAAGAAGTTTTTTTTGATTAAATTAAATCTAGCAAAAATATTTTTCGAAAAATAATTTAGTTCTTAGTTATTTGCTGCGCCCTAGGGTGATGGATCCAGTATTTTTAAGCCAAGATTGTAACGAAGTGTACATTCTGCAATAAACAAATAATAAAAATATATATTTATATAGTTTTCGCATTATGTTCGCATATGTGTCTATATACGTATTTTAGTATACATAGCTAATAGGTTGTGTTCCTGTTTGTATTATAAAAGGCCTAAAAAGAATTGGCCAATCGAAAGTTGTACTATAACTATTATGCACGAATTTATTAATTTATTAAGACAAAGAAATAAAGTAAAATTCATTTCAGAGTAAAATGAATTATTTCTGAAATATTTATCTCATCTTAATTATTAATCATATTTATTACAAAATTGAATAAAAAACAAGAAAATGTTATAATTATGTTATATTAATTTATGTATAAATATATATAGAATTGCTACTTATGTATAAATGCTACTTATATAAGTTACTTTAAATTTTTCAAGGGCGTGTATGTTGGAGCAAAATAATTTAATTTTGTTTCGAAGTTTTACAAATTAAAATATGTTCAATTTTATTTAGATCGAAGTTGTTAGTTTACCACATTTATAAAAAGTATTTTTTGATTATAAAACCAGTAAGTCATAATAATATAGATGCTTTGTTATCATATTTTCTTTTTTATTCCCTAAATATGGTATCCTTTTTTTAATTCAGGCAGTCCTTTTTTCTACAGAGAGCTATAATATTCTGTATCTCTATAAGCGAGAATGGCGCGTAGTTTTTACGATTCACGTAATATCACACACCTTATAAGTTACTTAACTCTGAAATCAGAATCTAGATAAATAAAACTGCAAGTCTAATAAAACTGCAGTACACAAAAACCCATTCATATAAATGATTGAATTTTTGCACTGTTTTATTACCTACACGTACTACATTTTATTATTTTACCGAAGAATCTTGGTATTTGGGATACCATCATTAAATTAAAGGATTACTGTTCGGTTTCACAGTATGGAACTTCATAAAAAATATACAGGCAACGAAAAACCTATGTTCAATAGAATTGCAATAATAACATTTTATTTCAAACTAAAAACGCCAATTTATATTCCGGGTTTATTTTCTTTTGTATTTTTCCAAAATGTTAACAATACGTCACAAAAGGTTTTATCATTAATAACAATTAAAGCGTACAATACCTGGCAGTAACACGTTCAAATCCTAATTTCTTCTATCATTTTATCATCAGAGCGATGACGTTCTGCTACCCAACATCTAAAATGTACCACATTATACGCGCAAACACTGGCACTCGACACTTAAGAAAATTATAAAAAACAATACAGTATAATTTTCAAATGTACGACGCGAGATTTTTTCTTGAATTTAGAACATCGGTGAAGATGAGTTTTAGGGCGACGTGCGTGCGGTCTGACGGCACTGAATCTACTGAGGGGGTGGGTCGAGGCGCGCGCAAAACTGTTGAATCCGTCACTGGACCAGTCTCGCGACTTCTTTTTTTTAACGGGATACGTACTCGCGCTTTTTTTTTAAACCAGCATTCTCGTGTTCTGTTTCCTCCTTTTTTTTTCGTTCAACGTCTTAATTCAAGAACGATGGAACGTGACTTGAACTAAATAATAAATAAATAAAAACTTAATTTCCAAAAAATTGCAATTTACCTTAAAGTAGTAGTAAGGTTTGTTTTTAAAATTGCATAAATCTCTGACACCCAATTTAAGATTAAACTGGTGTTATGGGTTAACTATTAAATTAACAAACTATAATAAAGAAAATTATGTAAAATTATTGGCGATCCTATAATTTATTTTATAAATTTAGGTAATCCTGCAAATTGTAGAATAAAAAGTTGTTATATATAAAAACAAAGTTCTTTAATTACCCTTGCCTGTGAAACTCTTTGAAAATGAAAAACGATTGAGGAAAAATAACTTTTTGTTGTTACTTGACGTTTTCGACGACGACTGGACTTAGCAAGTTGAATGGTTTTGTCTTACGATATCTCCGTGTCATTTATCTGTGTTTACGTAGATCGATATTTTAAAAACCAACTGAAACAGTTCTGAAAACTTTAATGGAACTAAATATTACTAAGGATATACAGGGGCTCGATTCAGCTATTTAAGAGTTGTTTGAATTGACTGAATGACCTACTTCATTTAGTCATTATTACGATATTCAGCCTCGATTCAGCTATTTAAATTAGCTGAATCGAGGCCCAGATCAGAGACTAAATGAAGACAGAACTCGGATAAAAATTTAGGCGTATAACTTTCATAAAAAAACTACTAAAATTTGACCTGTCCTTGCAAAGGTTCTTTAAAAGATAACATTATTAGCGATAAAACTGTCACTGTATGAAATCGAATCTGTTGTATACGATATTAGTAGCTAATGAAAGAAAAACAAAAAAGATTTTTGTTGATTATTTAACTTAGGCAGTAAAGTAGAACTTATCAAACCTCAAAATTATTACAAAAGGATAGCACCCTAGGGGTCGGTTCATATCCGGCGGAAATGCAGCGCGCAACATTGGCCACGCATCGCCAGAACGAACAAACACACAACAAAACATCCAATGTTTGTGTGTGTTACTCTCACATCTGACGAACCAACGCGTCATCAGGTCAGTGTGAGAGGCCGAATGCTCCACCATGCGCCCGTCCGCCCCAGCGCCCGTGACCGACACCACACGATGCCACCACCGCCAGATATGAACTGACCCTAAATCGCCCACCCTTCACCGCTTCGTAAGTGCTTTGGCTGAGGAGAAGAAATGGCAACAAACTCCCCAGTAGCATGCGGTCATGACAATAAAAATAATATCAAATAATAACAATGAAGAGCGCGCAAAGTGAACAAGTCGTTAAGGTAGGTAAGTTATGGAAGTTTTAAACCCAATTAAAAGAATAACAAGCAGTGTAACTAATGGTATAGTTAGCAAACTAGAATTTGTTTATAATAACCATGCACAATAAAAACAATTAAAATAAAAATCATCGCATATAAAATCGTATTAAAAATTTTTGTTAGCGTTGCTTGCCTTACAACATTTTCGGATGGGTAACTTAACTGTATCCGCGTACAAATAAAGTTACTTTTTCAATACATATATGTTTACTTATAAGGGTAAAATAAAATTATAAAAATTGGCGTGTAATATATAGGCATACAATTAACATTGAAAATATTTTCTCTATTCTATATATCAATTAAAAAAATCATGGATTTACAATAATAATAATATGTTATTTGAAGAGAAGTACCTTATATATATAAGTGCATTTATATTCAGCTTGCGACATAATACATTCACATCTGAAGTAACTAAGACATACAACAGCCATGTATAAGCTATTTTTCTTAATCGTTTTGGTCCTTGTCAGTAGTGTTTATTCAGATATTTTTATACCATTTGGCAGGCAAGTTTTCAATGGTGGTTGTGTCGCTGGGACCGTGAGAGTTGGGTCTATTTGCGTTCCTATCGATGTCGATTAGTGAACCAGTTGCATTCAGTTGCAAGTTAAATGCTGTTTTGGTACCAAAATACTATGAGCCTATACTGATGCCCATGTATCAAATGTTTTCTTTCGAATAAACTGTTTTCTTTAAGTCTTGTGTTTTTAATTTTTTCATTCCAAAATATCGGCTAGTTTTGCCACTGTTTTGCTTTTTTTTTGTTTTTGTACAGTCGCCATCAGATATATTCTAGCAGACAAGGTGACCAAATACTTCTGAACAATTTAAAATGTTCTATAGTTCTATTCGCTACAAGTTACCATTAATATCTGAACATTTATTACCTCTTTAATATCTGAGCAGATGCTTGTCAATAATTTCTATACAAACTACAAACCAAAAATATCTGAACACTAACAACGTCAAGTGTATCTACGCAGCAAACGCTGAGCTCACCTAGTTCGTTATTGCGTGATATAAAGGAGGAATAAAAAAAAAAAGATTATGGTTTGTAATAAAATGAAAAATTATTGAAATATTTTTTTGTTAATGACAACATAAGTAGTATACAGGGTGTTACAAAACCCCTGTCCGACCCGAAAGGGGGATAAAGGGTTCACCATCACATGCCCAAATAAAATGCTAAATTTGGAATATTGATGATAATAACAATAATAATGAACTGTGAAGTAGCCGCCAAATTCCCTAAATTTGAAGATAAATAAAAAACTACACCACCGTTTTCGTCGGTGTTCATAGTGGCCTCTTGTATGATCATTTGGCACAACCTGTGACAATGCAGTAACTCTCACTATACAATTAGAGAAAAAAAAAAATTTTGTTTATATATATTTTTTTTTACATTATTGTAATCAGACATCGATACCTAACAACCCCTTAACGGATCGGACAGGGGTTATGTAACACCCTGTATATTATAAAATATACGTCTTGTAACCGTTTCCGCATGGAAACAACAACGTTTTGAAAAAATTGGAGGTTGACGTTGTTAGTGTTCAGATATTTTTGGTTTGTAGTTTGTATATAAATTATTGACAAGCATCTGCTCAGATATTAAAGAGGTAATAAATGTTCAAATATTAATGGTAACTTGTAGCGAATAGAACTTATTGACATTTTAAATTGTTCAGAAGAATTTGGTCACCTTGTCCGCTACGATATATCTGATGGCGACTGTACCTTTTTTGTGTAGAATACTGAAAAACAAATGGTAGTGGATAAAGAGATGTTGTGTAAATGTGATATGAGAAATGAAAATGTATCCTTTAGAATACTTTCACTTTATTTAATTTTTTCTATTCTATGGTAGGTTAAGGAAAAGGTTGCCTGGAAGAGATTGCCAGGTGCAATAAGGCCGCCTTTTGTGCCTGTTTCTTTATTATTTTATGTTTTATTGTGTTATACCTGTGAACAATAAATAACTAAACACACGCCGCTTTTGCTGGTTAGTGAATAAAAAAAAAATATATAATTTAAATATCAACTAGTTGAAAGCTCCTATGTTTTTTGATTTGATGATAAGTACTAGAGCCCTAGAATAATCGCTCGCTGTTTTCAAAGGTGTGGTGTACACTTTTGACAACATTTCATAAAAAAGGCATAGTCTATAATCTTCTTAGTCAGTATACGAAATGTCTTTGAAATTGGTCCAATATTGGAGAAGAAACCAGAGGAGAGCCGAGCATCTAACTATACAATTTTTTACGGTCGAATCTGCCGTTTTCCCCTTCGCACTTAGATATTTAGGCCGAACGCCATGCGACAGCAAAGGTTTTTCAAGAACCTAATTTTTAAGTATGTCTGCCCATCTTTCCTCTTAATAAACATAACATAACATAACACCATCATCACGCCTGTATCCCCGAAGGGTTAGGCAGAGGTGTACCAATGTACACCCACAATTCGCCGATATGTTTTTAGGCCCCATGTAATAGGGGGCGTGCCTATTGCCACTAACGGGGCACAAATCCAAACCCCGACCTGCTACTGAGAATTTCATAAAAAAACCCAGTAACACCTTGGTCGACTCGGGAATCGAACCCAAGACCTCTAGCGTAGCAGTCGCGGTAAGCACCACTAGGCCAACGATTCAGTCAGTCAGTTTTATCTTAATACAACTACAAAACTGTCTCTTTAATTTTCTATTATATGTTTCTCGGTATGGATACCTATATCTGTTTGCATCATTAGTTCATCTATAAACTATCTAAATACTACGCATCATTTTTTCGTCTGTGCATAATACCTACGCGTGGCCCTGCCATTCTTGTGATAAGGACAACTGCAGCTCAGACCAAAATACCAACGAAAAATCGAGGTTTAGCCTTCGACCATTTCCTCCCCCAATTCTTAACCAATTTTATAGATATTTCAAGTACTGCATGAGAAAAGTATAGTAAATATTATGCCTCTATTTTTTCTTTTTTTCAATTAAAGTGGTCAAATAAAAAAAAACGCGTCTGAATACTGCGGTCAAAATAGGCACTTTTTAGAAGGTTCTAATTCCTTTTAATATAACTTATCTTGAAAAAGGAGTTCATAGTTATATTATTCCAAAAATCAGAAAACAGATGAGAGCGTTTGTATGGAGAAAAGTCCACCCACTTTTCCTCTTAAGAACGAAATGATTTTCGTTTCTTCAGTTTTGTTTCTATTTTAGTTTTTAGTGCTTTTATTTTTAAAGCAAATACTACAAATTTCAATTCATTACATAGTAACAAGAAAGATGAACGTGTATGTGACCAAATAGACTAATTTTGTTAATGTAGGTTTCATACCCAATTGAAAAATAAGAAGCAGTGTTACTAAAAAAATTGTTGGATTTGATGACAAGATTTTCGGATGGGTTAAACTTAACTGTATCCGCGTACAAATAAAGTTACTTTGTCAATGCATTCACACATATACTTATAAGGGTGAAATGGAATTAACGTACAAATTGGCGTGTTATTTATAATTATAAAATATTTTCAATGTAAAAATTGATTATAGTATAATAAAAAAAAACGGATTTACAATCTTTATATATATAATTCTTCTGTGAGTGTGTATGTCACTGAACTTCTCTCAAACGACTGGACCGATTTAGATGTTTTTTTTTGTGTGTGTTCAAGGGGATCTGGGAATTGTTTAGATTCACAATTTTGTCCGCTGGACAATGTTTTTTTAAATAATTTTTACTTTATTAGTAGTTGTTGATTTTGGAATGTCTTACATTGGATCCGACAGACGGCGCTACCATCGCAGTGTCAAATTTTAAAGAATATTTGAATTTTAATTTTAGTCTGTCCCGACAGTTAGCGCTGCGATCACATTAAAAAAAAGTTTTGTTATCATTGTGTTATTAGACCATGTGCTGGATCACATATTAAATTAAAAAGAACTGAGTGTTTTGAGAAGAGTTTTGAAGTGTGAAGTGTGCCTAAAAACTATACATTTTGCGAATTTAAAATTTAATTAGTTAATAACTAACCTAACCTACAAATTTATTTGTGTACTATCGGCGTCATTAATTTATGACTGTTTCGAGATTTAATGTAAAATGAATGAAAAATAGTATGCAAATAAAATTTAATTAATTTAATATAAATGAAAACCAAAAATATTGTACATCCAATGGCATTACGATAAATTAAGATTTTGTAATTAAAAAAATTTATTTTTTAAATAAAATAGTTTGAGTGTAAGCTTTTTTACCTTTAATTAAAACAAGTTGAAGATTTCATTACACATACTCACACGCTATCGATTAGTCTAATTGTACTAAATTTACATGTAATGACGTTAGATATTGTCATAACATTTGAATAATAATTTTCATCACATTGGTCCAGAATGTTTTAGCTTATTTAAAAAAGTTTGAAATTTTCAAATTAAAAACGTGTAGACAGGACAACGTCTGTCGGGTCCGCTAGTAATAATATAAATTTATTTGAAGGGAAGTCTTATATATATATATATTTCTTTTATATTCAGCTTGAGACATAATACATTCACATCTGAAGTAACTTAGACATACAACAGCCATGTTTAAGCTATTTTTCTTAATCGTTTTGGTCCTTGTCAGTAGTGTTTATTCAGATGTTTTTGTACCATATGGCAGGCAAGTTTTCAATGGTGGTTGTCCCGCAGGAACCATGAGGGTGGGGAATTATTGCGAAGAGGTGATGTTGTATTCGAGTTAAATTGTAGTAATTTGTTACATTATTGGTGAAACTGTTTCAATCAGTTACAACTAGAATGCTGTTTTGTTACCAAAATACTATGAGTCTACCTTGATGCCTATATAGCAAATGTTTTTTTTTTTCTAATAAATGATTTTGTTTAAGTCTTGTTTTTTTTTTAAATCTAATAAAACGGCTAGATTTGCCACTTTTGTGCTTTTGTTTTGTTTTTTGTACATTTTTTTGTATAGTAATGCTGAGATTACGAGTAGAAGAGATGAATACAAACGAAATCCTATTTCTATGCATTTCGAAAACACACGTCCGCGCAGCCTCGAAGCCGCGCAGACACGCTGATGACGTCGCGTTTCTTGACAACAGTCAGTGTACAGAAACAAAGTCTACATTTGAAGAACTTGTACAAGTAATAATAATATAATAATAATATTCCACGACAACTCACACACGGTTATCTGATCCCAAGCTAAGCAGAGCTTGTGTTATGGTAACCAGACAACTGCTAAACATACTTATATATTTCTAAATACATACATATTATATATAAATCACATCCAGACGCAGAACAAATGATCGTGCTCATCACACAAAGATTTTTACTGAGTGGGAATCAAACCCACGACCTCCGGTATAGCCGTCAGGGTCACTAACCACTAGACCAACAGGCCGTCATGTCAAGTGATTCTTAGTCCAGTCAAAATAGACATTTCAGTTTGCATTATTTTTCATAGAGCTGAAAATCGGTAGAGGTCTCAAGTACACCATTATAAATGAAATATCAAAAGTCCCCAAAGATACGACTTGTGTAAAGAAATTACTCAAGGTCCAAGGTCAATAATACCACCTTTTTGCATTTTTCCGACGACGATACGACACGACCGGAAAAAAACAATAAACTCAGTGCCAACGGAATAAGGTATGAAAAGTCAAACTCAAAGATAGCCAAAATATAATAGACACGTAATTTTCTTTTTTATTGTGTATTTGTGCCCGGTTAGTGGCAATAGGCTCGCCCCTTACATGGGACCAAAAACATATCGGCGAACTGTGGGTGTACATTGGTACACTTCTGCCTAACCCTACGGGGATGCAGGCGTGATGATATGTTATGTTGTCACATCAATTACAAAATACGAAGATAAACCTCTTTAAAGATCAGGAGTGACGTAATGGCTTGGTACAATGTTTTCTTAAACGTGATGTCACGCACGATTTGTATTCACTTTATATTTTTTTGTTTACGGGACTAACGAAAAGGTATGTGTCTAATATTTTTATGTAATCGAAAATAGGATGAAGATAAAAATTAGATAAAACCGCGGCTACAGGATACTTCCCGTGAACTTAGAATCTTGAAATTTGGTACGAAGTTACTTCTTTTAGTACTACAAATAAATGAAAAAATGCGAAAGCCGGAAGTTTTTGGTTTCCTCATTTCTGGCTAATGTCCCTTGGAGCTGTGAAAAAAACGAACTAAGCTAAAGCAGTCAAAAAATACAGCCGTTTATGCTTAAAGTCCGGTGAAGCAGTCAAAGCCTGCGCTCAGGCTAATTGCAAAGATCTCTACCAAAAAAAAAAAAAAATTGCCGTTTATGCTACAAATTTTGCATTTTGCCAATCAAAACCTACAGGGTACTCCTCTGAACTTAGAATCTTGAAATTTGGTTTATTTAGTATCACAAAATAAAAAAATATTTTAGATTTTTTTAAAGTTACTCCTACTTTTCTCATTAACACATAGAATATTAAATTGAAAGTCATATCAAATACTCAAGTCTATAAAACCTTTAAGTTGTAACAAAATCAGACTTTTATGTCAACGCAATCAAAAGAAATAGATGCCATAAGGTTTTTACGGAACTCTCGGTGCACGAGTCCGACTCGCACTTGTTTTCTTATTAGGAAGAAATAAAATTGTATTTGTAATTATAGACCTTTTATAATTGCAATAAACTAACCATAAAATATGATAAAACTTGATTGGTACAAATTGCACATAAAAATATAAAAATCAATTAAATGCAAAAATTGATTATAGTACAATTATAAGATTACAGATTTACAATAATATAGTGTTATTTAAAAAGAAGCCTTATATATAGTGCATTTATATTCAGCTTGCGACATAATATATTCACATCTGAAGTAACTGAGACATACAACAAGATGTACAAGCTATTTTTCTTAATCGTTTTGGTATTTTTCAGTAGTGTTTATTCTGGTCTTCTAGGTCCAGACGTTTTTAATGCCGGGTGTCCCGCAGGCACAGAAAGAGAGAATTCGACAAATGAGTGCGTTGTTGTTGAATAAGATTACGATGGTTTTTCAAATTAACACACTTGACACCTATTAATAAAGCACATACATTTTAATAAACTGTTTTTTTTAAATCCCGTATTTAAAATTCTAATTCCTAAATTTCAGCTCATTTTGCCACTGTTGTGTTTTTTTTTTGTTTTTGTTTACTTTTTTGCGCAGGGGAAGACTGAAAAAGTAGATGAATAGACTATATGAGAAAGCTAAGAGCGAATGCTGTCATGACAGCATTCGCTCTTAGCTTTCTCATAGCTTTTTTTAGCTTTCTCATAGCTTTCTTTAGCTTAGCTGTCAGTAGTAGAAACAATTTTAAACGAAATGCCTAAGAATTCCGACCCCGCATAATTGGGAATTGGGCAGAGAGGTGATGATCATCATTTCTTGTAGGAAATTTGTTAATCCTAAGTTTGTTATAAAACGATCAGTTTCTTCTTCTTCTAATCGAATTTCCGGTCACACAACAAGTGAGCGTAGTTTAGCCATATTCTTTTATATAATAATAATATTAAAAGCGGACAACATAACAGACGTTGATCTGATTATTTTATATAAATAGTATTTTTTCCCTTAAAAACAGTTGAACCCTCTATTCGATTCTTATAGTCACCGATACGACACGGCCGGAAAATCATTCAGCGCTGTACCATTACATTCCTATGAATGTTGGGGCCCGATCACAGATCCACTAAGTGTCCGCGGCAAACGACTCTAAGGGCCGGCACACAGCCGGAGCGCAGCGCAGAGCATGCCAGTGAAATTGTCTAAACGCGGCGAAATGCCGCGAGCATGCGCCGGACTGCGCTCACTCGACACACCGTCGTTAATTGATTTTGTATGTTATAGCAATGACCACAATGTCGATAATAGGTCAGCACTGAAAAATGCTATACGCTGCGCCCTGCCATATGAGCGCCGGCCCTAAAGCGTGTGATCTACGGACGAGCCAAGAGCTCACGGCAAAGCTAGCGCCTCATTTTGCCTGATGCAAGGGATAAAAAATATACTTCTATAAACAAATAAATGCATACAACATTACATACATTGCACTCAACTCAAAGTAAATAGCTGAAGTACTTGTGTAATGGAATTCAGAATTACGGAGGTACCACATACACCCAGACAAGATATTATGTAGAAAAGTTGGTTTCACAATTACCAGTCCGGGGATCGAACGGTTTTCAAGGTGTGAGTTCCAGGACTCAGACCTAGCGACACCTTGAAAACCGTTGCGTACGCCACTCGACCACGGAGGTTGTCAATAATGCCTGACTGGTCATGATCCTAGGTTGTTACAAAATAAAACCGAGCTTTAGGCTGTGGTCCGACTTAGAGCGAAAAGCGTGTAGCGAGTAGAACGATGAACTACGAAACGAGTCGGCGAGCAGCGAGAAGCGAGTATGTAGTTTTGATAGTTTTGTTGCCCAGCGATGAGCGAGTGAGCGACTGCGACAAGCGACTCGCTCGGGTCATTCTACACTATGATAAAGGAAGAGAGGGCAAAACGGAACATGCCTTTAAAACCCGGATCGATTGGACGAGGACTACGATAGACGTAATTTTTTTGTAAAAAACTACAGTAGGGATTGTAGCAGATCGTTTCTTGAAGAAAAGAAGGGATAAGAAGAAGAAATTGCATTTATTGGGAAACAAAAGACACGCCTAAACAAGTATATGAGAAAATTGCAAAAAATGCCCTCGAAAACGCTCTGACTAGGGAATATTTGTTATTCAAGCAAACAATCTTCCTGTGAACTCCCTTCCCCGGGACTCTATCCCCCGGGAACTCCAACCCCGGGAACTCCATCCTCCGGGACTCTATCCCCCGGGAAATCTATCCCCCGGGAACTCTAACCTCCAGGACTCTATCCCCCGGGAACACATCCTCCGGGACTCTATCCCCCGGGAACTCTACCCCCGGGAACTCTATCCGCCGGGACTCTATCTCCCGAGAACTACATCCTCCGGGACTCTATCCCCCGGGAACTCTCCCCCCGGGAACTCTATCCTCCGGTACTCTATCCCCCGGGAAGTACATCCTCCGGGACTCTATCCCCCGGAAACTACATCTTCCGGGACTCTTTCCCCCAAGAACTCTATCCCGTGAGAACTCCATCCCCCGGGAACTACATCTTCCGGGACTTTATCCCCCGGGAACTCCATCTTCCGAGACTCTATCCCCAGGGAACTCCAACCCCGGGAACTACATCTTCCGGGACTCTATCCCCCGGGAACTCTATCCCGTGGGAACTCCATCCCCCGGGAACTACATCTTCCGGGAACTCTATTCCCCAGCTACTTCATCTTCCGAGACTCTATCCCCCGGGAACTAGGAAAGAATGTGATGCTACAAATCGGGGACACTGGTTGGTACCTGAAGCTACGAATCGGGGAGACTGGTTGGTACCTGAAGCTACGAATCGGGGATATTGGTTGTTACCTGACGCTAAGAATCGGGGTTATAGGTTGGTATCTGAACTACTAATAGGGAAAATTCGTAGAAGGATATGCTACGAATCGGGGAGATTGATTGGTACGTCAGGCTACGAATCGGGGATAGATGTTTGTATCTGAGCTATGAATAGGAAAAATGCTTAGAAGGTATTGCTACGAATCGGGGAAATTGGTTGGTATCATTGCTACGAATTGGGAAAATTCGTAGAAGGAAATGCTACGTATCGGGGATATTTGTTGGTATATGAGCTACGAATTAGGAAAATTCGTAGAAGGATATGCTACGAATCGGGAAGATTTGTTGGTATCTGAGCTACGAATTGGGAAAATTCGTAGAAGGATATGCTACGAATCGGGGAGATTTGTTGGTATCTGAGCTACGAATAGGAAAAATTCGTAGGGGGATAAGCTACGAATCGGGGAGATTGGTTGGTACCTGAGGCTACGAATCGGGGAAATTGGTTGGTATCTGAGCTACGAATAGGAAAAAATCGTAGAAGGATATGCTACGAATCGGAGAGATTGGTTGGTATCATTGCTACGAATAGGGGAAATTGGTTGGTACCTGAGGCTAGAAATCGGGGATAGATGTTGGTATCTGAGCTATGAATAGGAAAAATACTTAGAAGGTATTGCTACGAATCGGGGAAATTGGTTGGTATCATTGCTACGAATTGGAAAAATTCGTAGAATGATATGCTACGAATCGGGGAGATTGGTTGGTACCTGAGCTACGAATAGGTAAAATTCGTAGGGGGATAAGCTATTAATCGGGGAGATTGGTTGGTACCTGAGGCTACGAGTCGGGGAAATTGGTTGGTATCTGAGCTACGAATAGGAAAAATTCGTAGAAGCATATGCTACAAATCGGGAAGATTGGTTGGTATCATTGTTACGAATTGGGAAAATTCGTAGAAGGATAAGCTACGAATCGGGGAGATTGGTTGGTACCTTAGGCTACGAATCGGGGAAATTGGTTGGTATCTGAGCTACGAATAGGAAAATATCGTAGAAGGATATGCTACGAATAGGAAAATATCGTAGAAGGATATGCTACGAATCGGAGAGATTGGTTGGTATCTAAGCTACGAATAGGAAAAATTCGTAGGGGGATAAGCTATGAATCGGGGAGATTGGTTGGTACTTGAGGCTACGAATTGGGGAAATTCGTAGGGGGGATAAGCTACGAATCGGGGAGATTGGTTGGTACTTGGGGCTACGAATCGGGGAAATGCGTAGGGGGATAAGCTACGAATCGGGGAGATTGGTTGGTACCTGAGGCTACGAATCGGGGAAATTGGTTGGTATCTGAGCTACGAATAGGAAAAAATCGTAGAAGGATATGCTACGAATCGGAGAGATTGGTTGGTATCATTGCTACGAATAGGGGATATTGGTTGGTACCTGAGGCTACAAATCGGGGAGATTTGTTGGTATCTGATCTACGAATAGGAAAAATTCGTAGAAGCATATACTACGAATCGGGGAGATTGGTTGGTATCATTGCTACGAATTGGGAAAATTCGTAGAAGCATAAGCTACAAATCGGGGAGATTGGTTGGTATCATTGTTACGAATTGGGAATATTCGTAGTAGGATATGCCACGAATCGGGGAGATTGGTTGGTATCATTACTACATTAAATTGGTTGTTATCTGAGCTACGAATAGGAAAAATTTGTAGAAGGATATGCTACGAATCGATCATTTTTTCTGTCTGTTTTTTTTTCTGTTTGTTTTTGTCTTGTTCGTTTTGTGTTTATGTTCTATGTGTTGTGTTGTGTACTGTACTTAATAAATGTTTTTTATTCTATTCCATTCTATTCTATGTTAGTATTCATTCAATTCTGCAAGAAACTATGCATAAAAAACTATATTTTTTTACGTGTTTTGATACATCGCTGGCAGAACTTGCCAATTTTTTGGAATTAAAATTCAAGATTTAAAAAAGCCGCTTGTTTAAAAGAACCTGTCATTTAAGCGTCAAGGTGATTTGATAAAGTGAAGTCATTCTAGACTGAAACTGGTTCACTAATGATAAATAAATAAAAATGCAACTTAATCTACAGGAATGCAAAAATCCCCAACTCTCACTTTATTAGACGCACAACCGCCATCGAAACCGTCATCCCTGTAACTATATGGTACATAAACATCAGAATAAACACAATTAACAAGAACCAAAACGATTAAGAAAAATAGCTTAAACATGGCTGTTGTATGTCTTAGTTACTTCAGATGTGTATATATTACGAGTATGTCTTCAGCTGAATATAAATGCACTATATACTTATAAGGTACTTCTTTCCAAGTAACATTACATAGTATATCCGTTATTTTATAATTGTATTACGAGTATAATCAATTTTTGCACCAATTTATGCATATATTATTTACCAATTACAGTTTGCTAATTAAATTAGTTACATGGCTTATTGGGAGGGGCTCGTGGCTAAGTGTAAGCCGTAAGGTTTGACTAATACAGGTTAAGCCGCGCTCGCCGCGGTTGGTCTGTGGATGGGTGACCATTTATTGCATACCGAGACCCCTTCGTGTTTCGGAAAATACGTTAAACTGTAGGTCCCGACTGTCAACCCTCAGAGCGACACCTTGAAAACCGGTACATATGCCACCCGATCACAGAGGTCGTATTTTAGAGTTACTATTTTAGAGGTATATATTTTAGAGGTTTTATTTTATTTTCGTATTGTCGTATTTTTCCGTTTGAAATTAAACGTCGCCATTATTTTGATAAAATTAGGCAGTGCCAACCCTATTCAGAGCATGCAAAATATTTTTAAATAACTATAGAAATTTATTATGAAAAAAATCCGATCAATTTTAATTTGTAACATAAAAACATCTTGTATCGAGTATATATTTGGCTCAGCTTAAGCCGGAATAAATGACAGATCTTTGAGAAGTGAAGGAGTCAAGGCAGTACAATGTTCAAGATATTTTTGTTTCTCGCTCTGGTCGTGGTCAGTGGTTTCTCTCAAGTGGTGATACCACTGTCTCATTTTAGCACTGGCTCTAATAACGGATGTCCTCCAGGTCTTATCAAAATGGATGACGAGTGTGTGAGGATTCTGTCGTAATTTTACCTTTTGGTACAAAGTTATTGAACCATTGGTTTCAAAAAATCTTCAGGAACTATAAAGCTAAATGTTTTAATAAAATTTAAAATTAAATTGTTGTTTTTTGTTTCTTGTTGGATTTCGAAATAAATGTAGACATCATCACATACATTGTTCTGAACCCGAAGTAGCTAAAGCACTTTGTGTTATGGATATCAGGGACAACGAAGATACCACATTTACCCAGTCCCGAAACAATGTAGAAAAGTATTTTCAACATTGGCCCCGTCCGGTGTCTAACCCGGGACCTCAGAGCAGGTGACACCTAGACATCACTGATTTTTTGAGGTACCAGGATATAAACGGTTGTATTTTTGTCAGAAACAAAATACATTGCTCAACATGGTCTGGGTATTGGTTGTTGATGTAACATCTATAGACAATAGAAATAAGAAACACAAAAATATTTTTTTCCCCTAGATATTTCAAAAAAGGGGTGGAAAAACAAATATGCCTAAAAACTTTAAATTCATCTTTAGTTTGATAACATAACATAACTTACGATCATGCCTGTATATCTGAAGGGTTAGGCAGAGGTGTATCAATGTACACCCTCAATTCGCCGATATAATTAAAGTCCCATGTAATAGGGGGCGAGCCTATTGCCACTGACCGGGCACAAATCCAAACTCCGACCTGCTACTGAGAATTTCATAGAACAACCCAATAGCACCTTGGTCGACTTGGGAATCGAACCCAAGACCTCTAGCGTAGCAGTTGCACTTAGCATTAGCATTTAGCCTGAGTTAAATACTTTTAAATTCAGACTTATTTACAGAGGCCACACGTCGCTATTTTAACTAACTCCACATGTCTGCGGAACATTCATTTTGTATAATCCCAGCTTTTATTGGCTTAAGACTGGTCTGTTGGTGTCTCTGCTAACCTGGAGGTCGCGGTTTCGATTCCCAACCAGGAAAATTATTTGTGAGATGCGCACGATCAAATTGCTCTGTGTCTGGGTGAAATTTATCTAAAATACGTATGTATTTAAATATATGTAAGTATATATATCAGTTGTCTGGTTACCATAACACAAGCTCTGCTTAGCTTGGGATCAGATAACCGTGTGTGAGATGTCCCAGGATATTATTATTATTAATTTAAATACGGTGAAACATCACCGTCTTTGGTAACAACCAATAGGTTACTGTCTATTTTGTTATATTATGTACGACGTTTGATAAATACTACGGTTTAGCCTAAATTGAATAATGTATTTTATAATTTGAATAAATATCCAGCTTTTTCGAAACTTCAGTTTATGGTCAGCTTCTAGTCTTATGTTACCACATTCATCATCATCAGCCGGAAGACGTCCACTGCTGAACAATGGCCACCCCCCTAGAACGCCACAGTGAACGACAACCACAATTTAAAATTTTACCACATATTATTATATTATATTATTTTAACATTAGAAGAAGATTAATGTCGATTTCTACGAAAAAAGTTAAGGATAAAAATAAGAGAAAAATAATGATTATTAATTAACTGTTTATTAAAAAGCAATTATTATTGACATAAGTACAGGTCATAACAGAGACGTTTGAGATCAAATTACATTGAACGACTTTTTCTTTGATTTTAAAAAATATATTTAATCCTGCATTTTCCGTTAATTAAATAGAACAATGGACCACATTCTTTTTGTTCTACAACGTGGTCCAAGCTTCTCAACTGTCTTGTTTGCTGATTAAAGAGTGGGTTTAATGTATCAATTTCAATACAATAACCAATCACTACAAACACAGCAAGAAATATCAATAATTTATACATTGTTGTCACTTGTAATTATTCTTTTGAACCTAAAAACTCTTTGAAAATTCTGATCTTAAGTACAATTGAGTGGAATATTTATATGCGCAATAAAACTAATATTAAATCTCTCTATATAAAAATAAAAATTGTGTGAATTTGTAAAATAATTCCATTTTAGCCAACTTTCATGCTCCATCTTTTATAATTACTTAGTATGAAACAGAATCGTTAACGCTGTTTGTACACTTAAATGTTTGACACTTCTTCTAGAATTGTAATGTAGTTTCAATATAGAGTTTGGATGATGGTAGCTTTAGCAGTTATGAGGCACAAAAGTGCATCAATTGGGACCATAATTGCGTCTGTTAATAAACGTCGCTTTTGATATGTTTTTGGGGATAGTACTAAAATTCACAGCATCCAGTTAGCAAACTAGTTGGTGTACTAAACATGGATGACGCCGTGAACATTAATAAAACTAAGGATATAATTATTTTCGTCACAATATAAAGGCTGAATTTTACATATATTCCTTGGGGACCTATAAGAAGACGTCTACCCATAGACTGTCTGTCCATTTTGAAACGGTATGCTGGCAACCCTAAACTAAAAGCATGCAAATATGATCAACACACTTTCAAAATTGATTACACGACAATTATTTTTACATACATTCGTTTATTATATTAAAAAAATAAAGGTTATTAAAAAAAACTAAATTCTTGTATATATACTATACAGCTAACAACTGAATTATAACCCTTTGTAGGCTGAAGGAAGCGAGAACAGTTTGAGAACACCATGTACAAGTTATTTTTCTTTCTCGCTTTAGTGATGACTGTTAACTGTCAACTTCTGCTGTTGCCTCAAGGTTTGGACCTCCCAAGCCTAAGGCGATCTGATGATGGGTGTGAGACTGGTTATACTCCAGACGGTCATGAATGCACTCCCGTTTGTCCACCGGATCAAATCCTGATCGGCGGAGAATGTATTAATAAAGATTAAACAAATTCTTGAAGACTCTGAAATGTATTTTTTTCTTAAACGATGCCTTTTGTTCTGTATAATAATTTGATTTTTCCAGATTACTTTAAAAATAAATTTTAGTATTTGAAAAGGTTCGTAAATGATTTGTAAACAGGTTTGAAGTGTTGATTTTTTAACATATTTCTACGGTATTGTGAGGAAACCTGGTTACATTAATACAGTAGTAAAGTGTAAAAGTGTGTGTTAGTGTATGTAGTTAAACATCAGAATTTGTTATATTTCTCTCTTCCGAAAATAGGGCGAGTTTACAGGATCTAACTTGCCTTTTTCCAAGCTATGCTATTTAACAAAATCCATTTTCTGGGTAATAAAACTGTATAATGTATTGGGATACTTCCCACAGTACGACTGTTTTCAAATATTTCCAAAAAAACTAGTGTGTTGAAAAAAGTAAAAACTGACAAAATTTGTGCCGAATCCACATAATTTTAAATCAAAAATATACACTAGCGACAATTTTGAAAACTTGTTTGCTTGGATACCTAGAAATAATAGATAAGATTATTTTTTTCTATAAAATCACTTTTATCTCTAAACTCCATTGGTACAACAACAACCATAAGAATGTATTAAATATAATTATCTCACAAATTACACATGAACTTATAAAGCAGTACTGTTGCCACTGTGGAAGGGAGACGGCGCTCTACAATGCACATAGCAGCGTCTCGTGTCGACAACCAGCAGGAGGCATGAGTCCAGCGAATTCACGGTAAATGCACTGTTTTTAATAAAACGTTTGCCTCAATTCAGTTTACTTCGTTCTGAAATATTAACTTAAAGACATGTAAAAATTTCAATCGTTTATTTCACACATTTCATTGAACAAACTGGACAATCAAATTAATATCCTTCGTTAAGACGTCGGCTTGCAGGTTTCAGTATCTTCGTCTTTAGTATACCCATCCAAACATTTGAAAAGGAATTCTCCTATACCACCAGGTATGTTATGGTTTTCAATAATTTCTTGAACACGACGGTAAGTTGGATCATCTTCATTGAGACTACGGCAGGTAATTCCAATCACACAGAATAAAGCAAGCAGGATAAGTACCTTATACATGGTTGAAACGTCGGTAGTCCTTTGCTACTTTGTAAATACTATTTCTTTGTTTTATATATTATATAGCTGTACTTTATGTGTTATTATAGTTTATACGGTAATTATTTGAAATTGGTCAAATAACCAGACCATTATTTAAATTGATTTACTATAATAATATTATTTGTTCTTGTAATAGATTTAAATAAATTGTGATTTACAAAAAATCACATCATCAGAACTCCGTACTTAAGTTCTTCTATAATTACAAAATAAATAATGCTTACACTGCCTGTATGTTATTGATACCTAGAAAAAATAACTGAGGTTTTTTAGGAAATAACTTTTATATCGTGATTTAATTTGAACATAATTTTTATTTAGGTGTGTCCTAACATTGAGCAACAAGAGCGCGGCAGCAACACGCGGCATGTGCAGGACACATTTCTGCCGCGCGAATGCTCGCGCGGCAGAACTGCGCGGCACAACCAAGATATATTATGCCGCGCTCTTCAGTTGAAATCAGAACTAAAATTAAATTGGCTATAACTTTACGGTATTTAGCAACAGGAGACCCCTATCCTAGCCTACAATCCCATAACTCATTAAAAGATCCATACATTTCAATGAAACGAATCAATGTTTCGTTGTCCATGTTTGTGCGCAGAAATACGTCCGAACACAATTACTGACGAATGTTTGCTGAGAATGTTCGCGCGCGGCAGGATGCCAGCAGCGTTCGCGCGCGGCAGTTGTTGGACAACTGACACCTGACAACACAGGGCGGCGGGCCGCGCGCGATTGCCGCGCAATGTCTGGACGCACCATTAAGTTAACCATACCAATTGATTATCATATAATTATTTTACAATTCGATTGAAATAAAACATAAATCAATTTATATTTGATGGCATTTAAATAATTTCTGCTGAGTTATACATGCGTTCGATCAAAATATGTTTTTAAGTAGTACTGTTGCTTGTGGAAGCGGGACGCAGTGTAGTGGCGTCTCGCTCCAACGATGGCTAAGTCTTTATAACTTATGGTAAATGCGATCCTAAAAGGTCCTATAAAGTATCATTTAGGAAGATAATTGTAAAAACTGATCAGAAAAGCGAAATAAATAGTCATATTATACATTTGTATATCTGAATTATGCGTGAATATTTTGAAAGAAGATTCATTACGTAAGCCATGTGTAAATCTTAAATTGAAATTGGGCTCGCCACAGCCGCTATCGACCAGGAATTTGGTATCTGATTATTTATATAAATCAGATACTTTTATAAGTACGACATCAGAAACCGAAATTTTGATGGTACATTTATACCTGCTAAAGAAAAATAACTCTAGGTAAGCTGCTTATTGCAAGGGAGCTAAGTTTGAAGCCCCGACGAAAACCAAGGGGTGTTATAAGTTTGACGTTCCGGTTTGTATGTCTGTGCCTGTCTGTGGCGACGTAATTCCTAAACGAGTGATCTGATTTTGATGCTGCTTTTTTTGTTTGAATATCCTTTTAGCAATATAAAAAGGAGATTTTAATTTTCCTCGATTGCCTCGGACACTATGGCCTGTGCTACGGCAGGAGCGAAGAGCGTATATCCCATCACGCAACTATTAATGACATTATTCGTCGTGCTCTGGTCACTGCCAGTGCACCAGAGCACGACGTTTTAAAAAATAACGGAGACATTATTAAACTTCAATCCTTTTATTGTTCAATAGGCTCTTAACACGTAGGTTGCACCCGAATTGAGCTACTGGACAGTCAACTTGTAACTGTCTTCATTAAGATTCCTCTTCAGGCTTGTCGTCATCATCATCATCACCTGTTTTGACGTTTAACACACAACTGAAAAGAAAACTTACGCACTTCGGAATTCGGCCTTGAACAATGTCTTGGACATGACGGAAAGTAGCTTGTCTGGAGTAGTCATCTAAATCTACATAGATACGTCGGCAACTGACTCCGATCACACAGATTAAAGCAAGCACGATAAGGGTCCTGTACATGGTTGAAAAGTCTTTACTACTAGGCAAAGGTGCTAGGCAAAGTATGCTACTTGATAAGTGATGTTTTTCTGTTTAATGTACGGCTTTTTATATGTAATTGTAGTTTATACGCTAATTATAACAAATCGAAAAAAAAATAGTTTTTCTTTTGCACTAATGAAATTATTTACAGTTTAACAAATAATAACGTATGTTCAAAGAAATTAAGCATATTAAAATTGAAAATGAAACAAATTAAACTATGTACCTAAATTCAAAGAAAAATCTTATAAAAATTTGTGTGTTTAACAGAATAGATAAAAATGCCAATCATAATAAAAATAAAAAATACAAAAACTCAATTTTGATGCAATAAGGTAGATCTCACATTTCATGGTTTCCACATTTAGGTAAATGGATAATAATTGACAGGAAAACTATGAAAGTTAATATGCACTGTTTTACTTAAGGTTTCACCGGATTTCTTCCTTTTTGCAATATAACCTGAACTCGGTCCTTTAGTAGTATGCACTTCTGACTAACGGTGGAGGAAAATATCGTGAGGAAACCTGGATTCTGAAAATTGGGATCTGAAATCGCCAATCCGCAAAAGAACAAGCGTGGTTATCAATGTTCGTGCCTTCTCTATATGGAAAGGGGCCTGTGTCTAGCACTGGGACGTTTATTGGTTGGAATTATTAATATTATTAATGCATCCTAAGTACATTGCACAAATTAGTTAATTATGAGTCAAGGATAGAACTAACTGGCGTGCAATTGGCGAGGCATGTGTCCAAAAGTAGACTGGTACAATAATAATCATAATATTATTATTATTTATTATTTTATATATTAATATTTCAGACCAAAATACAGGATCAATAAATTGTACATGGTTATTCTATTCCAGGTAGACTAATTAAGGAGCTATTGATAAAAAACATTTAGCTGAGTAAAACTAGACAAATATGTTTTTTTTAAAGCGCGTTCGAATCCTGTTTACTCGAGACACAGTTTTATGTGATGACATAGATATGGATGTAATTTTATTAAAACCACTTTTATTTGATTCTTATGATAGATATTATCGATTCATGGCTTAAAAGTACAACATGTAATTTTTTAAGACTTTAACTTTTTCAGTTTATTATCGTAGAGAAGCGAATATTTAACAATCCTTGAATGTAGTTCTGTTAAAAGAAGTGCTATTTTTTGATAAAGCTTTTTTGAAATTAGTGGATACCTATTTATATAAAAATTGATTGTTGCAGCATTTTGAGAATAATTAGCAATTATCACAGTTAACTGGGTGACTGTGAAATATTTTTGTTTGTTATAAAATTTATGTGCCTTTGCGCACGAGTAATAATCAAAAATTGATTTTCATAAAAAAAGTTACAAAATAGTAAAAAGGACAATGGCAGGTCTCCATACTAAGAATTGTCTGGGATCAAATTGAAGCGTCCCGTTATGAAAAATATGTTAAAAGATTTGGCGTTAGCTCCAGAATCTATAAATGAGACTATTTTTATTTGGGAAAGCCGGAAAAAAAAGATTTCGGTGTTAGAATTTTATTATTTAGGTTATGAATTAACGTCAATAATTATATCTATAAAACATAACGCAGATCGAAATTAAGTCCTAAAGAAATGATAATGTGGTGTGGTCTAAGTAAGAATAAGAGTATTTACGGATAAATGAGAAAAACCTAAATAAATTCTTACACTCGGTGTAGAGTAGTACTTTTTTTTTTAAATGCGGACAACATCACATACATTGCTCTGAACCCAAAGTAAGTAGCTGAAGCACTTGTGTTATGGCATTCATAAACAACGAAGGTACCACAAACACCCAGACCCGGGACAATGTAGAAATGTTGGTTTCTCTTTCTACATTGACCCGTCCGGCGATCGAACCCCGGACTTCAGAGCTAGCGATACTTTGAAACCGGTGCGTACGCTACTCCACCACGAAGGTCGTCAAGTAGTACTCAATTATATTATAATTGTATGTTTAAGAAAGCTGAACGCGTATTTAAAAAAATGCACTTGCCCCGTAAACAATAAAACTATGTTAGGGCAAATAAAAAACACATTTTATTAAACATAATTATTTATTTCATTCCTCATCTCATTACACATAAAATGCGCGTGCGACGATGATCTTTATCGTAATCTGCCATAGTTATTAATATGGGTTTACAACAAAAATCCAATTCACTATAAAGGCACAATCGAAGCAAAGTAAGATTAGCTTTTGCTCACGCAAAAGCAAAATCGGAGTCCTAAGGGCACGCACTAGTCACACAAGGCAGTATCAATCAGTCCATAAACAGTCCAGGTAGTGTAAAAATAAATAGAAAGCCAAATATAAACATAAAACACAACCGAGATAGTAAACACGGAAGGATTCTGTAGCATAGAGAAATATAATAAGTAGGGTAGTTCAGTAGCGTCTTCACTTGACAAACAACCACAGATAACATTCACTGTACAAGACAAAACTAGTGCTGCACTTTTGGATTCGTTTTTCTTGAGAATCGATACGACACTGAAACAATCCTCTGATATTTTGATCCATTATTAATTGGATTTAAAAGTAGGAGCATTTCTTCAAATATATCATTCATTAGAGACGAAAGAATAGATAATTTCAATATTATGTTAAAAACAAAACGAACTTTACACGGGTCGATCGATCGGTCGATTGTATCGATCATTCGTTTAAATACACAACTTCACACCACTATTTTAATGGTAACATGTCGAATGTAGTTACCTGATTCGAACATCATTTTATGAGCTTTTAAAAACATAAAAATAACTCCGGCTTTTACAAGAAGGAATGAATAATTGAAAAATCGTAAATAAATAATTAAATTTGATTAACATTTATGAAATCTATGGACGCCAAAAAAAGTCCAGACCAAATTCTGCCATTGTTCTTTCTTTTTTTACTTTCAGCCATTAAACTTTTACTTTACTAATCAAGAAATCATTCTCACCAAATTCAGCTGTAAACATTATTTTACACAAAGCCACTGCCGACTTAAACTCCGCAACTCATGTTGCTGGGTACCACAAAATCTTATAGCGAGACCAATAATAATTGGAAAAATTGTAATGACTTAACGACAGCCAAAAAAAAAATCAATGAGATGAATTTAATTGGAATAAATTGATTACATTTGTTAAAAAAAATATCAAAATGTAATCTGATTACTTAAGAAATGTAATAATTGGCGTAACATAAATGCAAATATAAAGGCCGAATAATTGAATAAAGAATCATCATTTACCAAGTATCAAAGAACTAAGACGTTTTAACAATGTTCAAGATACTTGTTCTTCTCGCTTTAATCTGTGTGATTGGAATTAACTGTGCCACCTATACTGTGAAGATTTCTGAAGACCCTGGTCAATATCTTGCGTACCGGCGAGGTGGGCCAGACAGAGAAATCTCTTTTTCATGTAATTTCGGGTTCTCATTTAAGATTTGTAAGCCACCGAAACCGAAACCGAAACCTAAACCTAAACCGAAACCTACAGGCCGAAGGTTTTTAGAATACGACCCGTTATGGTAGTCTACAGGACCTCCATTGTCCAGATGGCCAAATAAAATTGTATTTATGTGTATTTATTATAATAAATTATATAAAAATAACTTTCACAAAGCTTTTCATTTTTTTACGTTTTTGATGCGCTTGTTGGTTTTGTGGATAGAGACTCTGACTGATCATTTGTTCCGTGTCTGGGCGTGAAAATCGATTGTAACTCGAGACCTGTAACTTTTCGGGGAAAATAAGTAGTGTTCATTTGATAGGGCCTGACCTAAGGTATCAGCCACCACAGTTTGTCGGACTATTTACCGGACACCCTGTATAAAGTCAAAGATTTATTTTTAAATATTGTAATTATAATGTTTAATTGTGTGAAAGACGGCATGAGAAGAGAGGAGTGAATACTGAGATGAAAAGTTGTAGAGGTAAATGGAAGCTGAATACGCATTGCGCCGACCCCAAATAATTGGGAACAGGGCAGGGAGATGATGATTGTAATAAGGTTTAATCAATAAAAATAATTTAGATTTCCCATACCTAGATGGCTGGCTACCTGGCTATCCGAAAAAAAACATATATGTTTCGCGACTTTGAATAGTTTAACAGATGTGACACTTTTATTAACTTTTTGGGGAATTCTTCGGCCACATACCCAAGATCGAGTCCGTAATGTCGATCTCCAAAAACAAACTAAAGTTCGAGATGTCAGTACCACAATAAGGAGACTGAAATAGAGCTGGGCAGGCCACTTGGCCAGACGAAGTGACAGCGGTGACAGAATGGTGGTCAAGGCATATCAAAAGAAGCTTCGGTCGTCCGGGAGTAAGATTAGTCGACGACATAGTTAAAGCCTCGGGTCGAGTCTGGATGAGGCTGGCACAGGACAACATAGAAAATGGCACGAAAAAGGGGAGGCTTAGCAAAGAGAGGACAAGGGCTGTGGGTGATGATGATGATCTTCAAATATTAAATGCCTTTTTTGTACGAGGCCTTTTTGAAATTTCTTTTTTTAAAGTAAGGAATATCTTGTAATGCTCTGTCACACATAAATTAATTACGTCCCTATTTTTTTTTGTAAAATACGCTATTCTTAATTGAAAACGAGAAATGTACAATCTATAGAGTAAAAATAGCTCAACATAGTTACCAAATGGATAAGTTTCTTAAAGTAACTTTTTAAACTGCGGATCAGACGTAGCTATAATTAATTTTTAATTCCCACTATATCGTTTCGTTAAGTAAAAAACTATTTTTTACTAAATTTAAATACGATTGAGATTGAAAGTGTAGCATTTAGAACCAATTTATTACAAATACCAAACTGAACAAAATAATAATCGCTTACAGTGTTTTATTAGGTAATTGAAATAATGAAGTTTGAATTGAAGTTTGGAAAACTAATAAGTTGTCATGTATCTTGTTCTTCTTCTTAGTGAGTCGAAAAATGGCAAATTTATATTTTCCCGGACCAGTACTCAGCTACGCGGATAGCATTATCTGTAGCATTGTACAGGTCCTCGCGTGTACAGGTCGTCCCTACTTACTTAGCTTACTTGGGTATTACTTAATATTTGTAAGTATTAATTGTACTATATTATTATTTTTAGTTTTATCATTCTCTTATTTTAGAAATTACAGAAGGGGGAAGACATTTTACAACTTTGCAAGTGTCTCCCGAGCATACAATTAAACATGTAATAAACCTCAAAATCATTTTTGAAGACCTATCAATTGATAACATAATATGCACGTAGGTAAATTTTATAGTAATATTAAATTGTTGAATATTAAATAGTTAGAAATTTGAATAATAATTATTGGTTTTTATTTCAAATATTTTCGTATTTTTTTTTGATGGAATTTGATTTTTATTGCAACTATGTATTTTTAAATGGGTAGTGGTAGGTTTTAACCAGGTAATATAAATATATTTTAAATACCGACAACATCACTATACATACTAAAGCTAAAACACTTGTGATATGCAATTCAGAAACAACAAAGTTACCACAAACAACAAGACATTGGGTCAATGTCTTGTCCGGGAACCGAACCCTCGCCTTAGACAGCGACACTTTGGAAACAGGTGTGTACGCCACTCGACCACGGAGGTTGTCAAAACAGTAATCAGTGTGATTAATTTAATTGGAACTAATTGATTATTTACATTTGTAAAAAAAAAACACTATCAATATAATCTAATTATTTGATCAATTTCTGACAATTGGCGTATAAAATAAAACCAAATATAAAGCACTATTTTTAACAGAGAATCACTATTCATCAAGTAGCACAGGACTGAAGACGATTTAACGAAGCCATGTATAAGATACTTATTCTTCTTGCTTTAATCTGTGTGATTGGAATCAACTGTTCCACATACATTACATATGATCAGTCAGAAGTTCCTTCAAAACTGAAATCTAAGCGAGGTATTATTGGTGATGGATGCTCTATGGGTTATACCACTGATGGGCGACCGTGCGACCCGTGTCCACCTGGCCAAATAAGAGTCGGCATGGTATGTGTATAATAGTGACGATTTTGTACATGGTACAAGCAGTTCTAAAAATATAATAAACCAATTATAATTAAAGCCTTAGTTTTTTTTTATTCTGCTTTAAATAGTTTACTGTTCTCTCCCTATAGGATTTCTTTGCTAACTCAGTCTAATGCCTAAACCTACTTAAGCGTCAATATTTAGAAGAATAATCTGCCAAGGTTTTTGCCAACTATGTTGGGATAGGCTTCGGGTCTCACCGGATTCAGCAGAAAAACGTATTTAATTGGGGCGACTGCCCACCTACATGGTTACACAGTACCCCATAGTAAGCCTGGTTTCCAGAATTGACTTCATGATTGCCAAAGATCAACGTAGGACAGCCGCAACCTACGTCTTAACGTGTCCGAGACACGGAGGGGTCTCGGTATATAAAATAATTAGATTTTAGAAAAGCCTTTGATATTGTGGACAACGATGTCTTGTTGTTAAAGCTAAAGTCAAAAGGTTTCACGCCAAAACTTCTGCACTTATTCGCGAACTACCTCCGGAACCGTAAACAGTTTATTGGTTATGGTTTTGAACAGCCAGAGCCCTATCACACGCGTTCCGGAGTAAGTCAAGGATAAATTTTGATCTTGTTAGTGTTGTCAAACATTCTAAGTGCTTTCAATACGCTGATGATCTCAAACTAATAACTGAAGTTCACGATACAACCTCTCAGGAACTCCTTCAGAGTGATCTTGATAGTGTGCAACAATGGAGCATCAAGAACAAAGTGTATTTCAATACTAGCAAATCTTACGTAATGACCTTCAGTCGCAAACAGCAACCCCACTACTTTACATATTTATTAGGAGACAGTACTTTGACTCGTATTTCAAGTGTTAGAGACCGTGGCGTTACATTTGACAGTGCGCTTACTTTCCGCAACCATATATCTACCCTTGACGTTGAGTCTTAAAGGCGATTAGGGTTTGTCTTAATGCTTGGCTCGATCATGGATCAGAAATTAAGAGCCCCGAGTAGCACCGCCGCCAGTGTTACCTTGAGCTCGCCCGTCGATCACACCCTTTATAAGCGATTGAAGTCCAGTAAAGCAGTCAAAGCCTGCGCTCAGGCCTATTGCATGGAACTCTTACAATTGTAATTAATTTAATCAACAATTCGATCTGTCGTAGTTTAAATAAACACAAATAATTATATTACACGGCAATTTAAAGAAAATTGTTTTTAATGAAAATATATATAAACATTAGATAATAATGGTATGTTATATGTATCGCAATCATGAACTTGTTCGGTTAGGTTCAATTAAATGCAACTAACGTTAATTACATTGACATAATAAAAAAAATCTGATATAATCTGCATAAAACATCAAAATTCTGGTGAACCGATGCTCAGTTCTCGTAAAATATTGTTAGCGCAATTATTTCTAAATTAAGAAGAAATGGAACTGTTAAATTAATTTCGCGTTTCTTTAGTTATTTTATTATTTGTGCGGTATAAAGTGACACTATAAATACCATACCATTGAATGTTTTAAAACATTAACCAAGTCGGTACTGCAGAAGTTTGAAGTGCAAACAATGGCCGTATATAAGGTGTTTCTTTTTATTCTTGTAATTGCAATTCTCGGAAGCAATTGTCATGCTCAAGAAACAGTAATTTTACCTGATGGAAGAGCTCTTCCACGCCTCGAGCCACCAGTCGTATTCATCTTTAATGAAAACAACGAAGAGCAACGAAGTCCATTTCAGATGTCTTTTGAATATCCCAATTTATTTTGAAGAACATTAGACCATGAAAAAACATTATGTGTTCACTCTCCTATTTCACGAACTCAGGACACAAATTTGGTACATTCGGATTAATTTTAATTATCATATCATCGCATCATAGCTAAAATTCTGCAATTGTACTCTTTTTAACTACCTACTGTTAACTGTGTTAACTCCAATGTTAATTCAAGAAAAAATCTCATCTTACATAATATTTCGGCATTAAAACTATTTCGTTTTGTTAACCTGCAATATTAGGCCTGAACATAGGGTACATCTATACATTTAATAAAGAAGGCATTATTATAAAAATTCTGTTTGCTTATTTATTTTTACCTTACGTCGTGTGCAAACTTAGGAACGAGAATGTAATTTTACTATCGCTTTAAGATTTTTCAACGTATACGCACTTGCTACTCACCTACAAACCACCTTACACAACTAAGAGAAATAATGTTTTAAATTGAAAACTACTCACTTTAAATTGAAACAAGAAACCCAAGATCTTTTGGAAAAAAGAGGGTTTATCCAACAAATAGTACGACACCAGAAAATTCCGGAAACTTTGCAAAAAGTTAAGCAAGTATGTTGAAAATGATCTTGAAGAGTACAGAGAAAAAACTGTGCAAGCTATACAAAAAAGCACAAAGAACCTAAAGTATTCAAGAGAGCAATTTGGACAATGGACAGAAAACATTGTTTGCTAACTGTTGAATAGTTCCTACTATTAAAAACTTTATACATCTTAAAGTCCTAAGCAATAATTGATACAGGACAGACATATCATTACCGTGGGGTCTAAAGATGTACTGGACCAGAGACTAACAATGAGATAGAAGCTCTAAGTAAAATGAAGAATAGCAAAGCTCCTGGAAGAGATGGAGTAGTTAATGATAATAATATGCTTAAAGAAAAGTTTTTTTTTTTGTTGTTGTATTAACAAACTGTTAAACAGTTATATAATTCATGATTATAGACTAAGCACGAAAAGGCGTGTCGCGTAAGGCCGTGGTCGCAAGCAGACTCACTCACAGTCTGCTTGCGACCACGGCCGTTGTAACCCGGTCGAAACTTCAAGTCCAATAAAGGCCCAAAAAATATATAAGTTTAAAGGTTAATTCTATTTATATTAATTTAACTGTTAAACAAGTGTACTAAAGAGAGTAGAATACCAAATGATTAGGAATCTGCTAATGTAATTCTATTATTAAATAACACTCTTTTTTTGGGCAGTTGTTTGAAAAATTTAACAAAGCAGATTTTTACAACCATAGCCATACAGCCGTACAAACCTCCCGAACAAACCAAATTCAGAAGCTGATTTGACTCAGGCAACTAGGGCCCATAAAAAATACAAATACACATAATAATATATTTAATATAACTAAGCGTCGACTCCATCTTCTCGACTCTCTAAGTCTAGCTGGTTTTCAATCGGATACAATGTACTCCACGACATCTTCGACCTTCGTGGTGTGATGCAGACGCGACACATACGACTGCGCCGTAGGGATAGCAGGACGCAGCAGCATATTTGGACACGTCAATGCGGTCCCGCATCCGGCTAGATGACTTCTTCTATTTTCTCCTTTCCACCTTGATGAAGCCATCTGCATTATCTGCCTCTTTGCGTTATGTAGGATGTATCATGTTTTGGGCCATTTGGATTAAACCAGATTTTGGTTTATCGCTGTTGGCATGTGTAATTTCATAGTGTCATGCGTAAGTCTGATACGTCAGTAGGTAGATCACTGATTGTAGATTGCGATGTTACCAGCTTCAACTGTTATTCGATCAGGCTAGACCTTGTCTTTTAGCAGCCTGGTGACGTCGACGTAATCGAAAGTGACCGGTGGCAGCTTGCGCAACTCTTTTGCCTCGAACGTCGCCTCGTCATCCGGGTTGGTCTCAACTCTTCAACAGCCATATGGCGTTTTGAAGACTCCTCTCTAACCTTTCATCCCTCCTGCGGGACGCCATTCGGTCTGCCAATTCTCGTACATTAGCTTGTTTGCGCTCCATATTTCCCCCTCACTGAAGTCCGATTTGCAGATCTGTGTCACACTGACCTCATCCATGACGTCCAGCTGGTACTCCAGGAACGCCAGGACCGCGTTCGCCTCGAGGTCTTCCGAGTGCATGGTGTGAAAACACGCGGCAACTGCGCAAACGCGTCCGATGTCAACGAATGATCACGAGGATTTAGCACCATGAAGCACATTATGACACAGAGGATGGTGATTGCGAAAGCTACGTACGAGTAATATCGGATATCTGTCGAGGTAGCTTTCACTGAATATAAATATCCCAATTCCTAAGAATTGGGTTATTTTTCAATAAAACCGATTTCAGAATAATTTTGACGTATAATAAGAAATCTTAATTAGAATGACTGTGAAATCTGAATTTTTCAATTTACATCATAACTATACTTTCACGCATGAAAAATAATATTAATTAAAAAAAAAAAAAATTTAATGAAAAATAAATTGATTATTTTCATTCCTAAAAAACCTATGTCATATAATCTGATTATTTAATCAATTTATAATAATTGGCGTAAAAAATAAAATCAAATATAAAGTCCTCTAAATTGAACATAGAATATTTTTTACCAAATACCAAAAAGCTACAAAAAAACTTTTTTTGCAAAAACATAAAACCGATTTCAAAAATCGATAAAAGCACTAAAAAGATAAAAATAATACTTTAACGTACCTATATTAATAAACCTAACCTAAACTACTATTAACCTACACTACAATTAAAACCGTATATTGTTTAATACTTGTATGGAACTCTAAGTCTTTATGAACCTAATGTACCCTGATTTAAGTTTTTGTATATGACTGTTTGTTTCCTGAATAAAATAAAATAAAAAAATAAATAAATACAATTTAACCATTTTTGGAGTCACTCGTTTGCCACGCATCTCACAACCAACGAATTCCCGCTATATTCACGGGGTCATCTTATCTTCATCATCAGATCTGATGGTAGAATGGTTTTTATTGAACGCAAATGCTTCGCTTACTGTAGAAAAAAACAAAATCGATGTACGTTTTCCTATAAAATTTTAAGAGTTCCCTCGATTGCACCAAGATTTTATCATCAGATCCCAACTTGGTGACTATGGGACCATTTGAGACAAAAAATATATTTCAAATTGGTTGGAAAGCAACGGAGCTAGGCATGAAGAAATATAAAAATAAAAACAGACAGAAATCCGAATTGAGAACCTCTTCCTTTTTTTTAAAGTCGGTTAAGAAATGTCTCAACCATGTACAAAATCCTTATCTTGCTTGGTTTAATCTGTGTGATCGGAATGAACTGTTCCACCTATATTGTAGATATTTATGAACACTCTGGTCAGAAAGGAGATCCACTTTCCGAATGCCAACAATACGACTATGAGCACCGTTACGGCGCTGATTGTCCGGATGGCAAATTAAAAGTCGGCACTTTATGTGTGAAACTATAAATATGTACCATATATAGAAATATTATAGAACGAGGATTAGCGCGTACATGCATAAATACCTTTAGTTCTTAACGTTTCGACCAGGTTACACGCGATTGTTCACCTGGGTTAGTACCCATGGGCTAGTACCAAGTATAGTTATTTGTTTACCTTGGTACTGTACTACAGTACCAAGGTAAACAAATAACTATAAAACTTCAACTTGTTATATATTATTACACCTGGATTCCAAAATCTGAAATCGCAAAGCCGCAAATGAGCAAGCGTGGTGATTAATGTTCGTGCCTTCTCTATATTAGAAGACTGTGCCCAGCAGTGGGACGTTTATAGGTATAGGCTGGTATTAATTTTACTATTATTATATAACTAACGTCATTACTGTAGAAAAGAGGGCAGAGAGTTGATCCCCGGGGGACCCTCCTGGTCGTTGGAGTCATTGAGTGATGATGAAAAGGTAATAAAGTAGTTAGATAAAACATTTCTGAAAAGGTTTTCGGCATTATATGAAATGGTAACAACAGGACAACAAAAACTAAAATTAAAGCGGTTTATACTTTTATTTATTTTAAAATAATATTAATAATGCTGTAACTCTTAAAGAAAAATCCGTTTTCTATTGATATCATTTAGATATCTAGCCGTGTCGTCGAATAACACTGAATGAGTTTATAAACCCTTAATTTATATAATAATAATGAAATCGGCAAAATGAAGCTCTGGCTAGCGAAAAGTTGATCGTAGATGGCAGAAAGAGTTCGTGTAGCAAATGACGCTAACGCTATTGCAAACATTTTGGTTTGAAGGACCTGAGCGATATATTCACCATGATGAGAATTTCTTGTTGAATTCGATCTCTGATTAATCAGTGCTGTTTTGCAACTTTGGAACTGGATTTATAGCCATGCTCATGCTTCTGTAGGTCAAACTTATTTAAACCATTCAGTGTCCTTTCGTTGATATTCATTCATTATTTTCGTACTCGACTGTATTTAGTCAAGTAAAGCCAATACATCATCCACTGAAATTTCATGATTTGCTAGTTGTACTAAAGCGTCTGCGAACTTCTTTGAACGAGGACTCAGCTGCGCCAGAAGTTCCTCAGCGTTCCTTGCTTCTGGTGGGGGTTGTGGTGACGGCATGAAAACTGAAACTGCGTCCGCCACATTTGACACTATCTCTGATATATCGTGAACAGATTTTAGTGCGCTTTTAAAACCGTTTTTTTTACCTTTACGTTTTTTATTTTTGGGGCGCCCGAATCTTCCTACAAAGTCATTATCATACTCATCAGAAGCATAATAAACGAAAGGGTTTGCAGTTCGCAGGAAATTAGGATTCAAGGCCAATCCATACGGTGGGCTGAGTACCAAACCGATTCTTCCATTTTCGTAATCACCATAACCTTGACAGTTGTTGATTTCAATGATTGCGAGTACGACGACGATGATGAGTAGCTTGAACATGGCTGGTTTTAGTACTCTTCGCTTTAACAGCACTTTGTGAATGTAAGAATATTTTCAGCCATGTGGTATTTATAGGAATTAATTGGTATGAAAAAATTAAACTACTATTTTGTATTTTCGTTTCAAATCAATTTTAACAGTTGTTTATTAATAAAAATATCACTTGATTTTATAGTTTCTCGAATGGAAAAGAGGAAAAAGGAAAAAAATGGAAGGACTCATTGGTTGGTTTTTCAGCTTTCTGCCAGCACACTTTTTCATCAATTTATCGTTTACTTGATTTAAGAAAGATCGGTCTCAGCAATTAGTTGAGTCTCGCAAGTACCCATAATTAGCTTAAGAGTGTATCTGCATGATTCAACTGATAATGACATCCGACTGCGTAAGAGATTCACAGAGTCGAATACGCATCTCATTGCTAAGGTCTAACACCCGTATTCAAGAACGCTACTTACATAAGTATGGCAGCAACACTATGCTAAGTAAGGCATTTCTCACTGCGTTCGTCATGGCAGGCCATTCATTTCATAAACAATACTTATTGGACCCTTTGCTGTGCGGACTCATAGCATTGAATGCGGCGCTGTGATTGGTTAACGATGTGATGCGACTTCACTCGGGTTGACTGACAGATTAAACGTCAACCGCGATTTTTCAAAATAAAAACATTTTAACAGTTTTACATTATTTTCAACAGTTTTCGTCTATAATGACTACGAAATTACCCAAAACATGGTAAGCACTTATATATTGTTGTATGTTTCTGTTTGTTCCATAGTCAAAGTTGTGAAAATAATAACACGTATTGTTTGCTTTCAGCTCAAAGAAGTTACCATTTACTTCTTCGGAAAGAGAACAAATTGTAGCTTTAGTGCGAGACCCGCCCATTATTGAGGATAAGCGTACACACGCTCAAAACATCGAGTTGAAGAAGAAGGCCTGGGATGAGCTGACAATGGCCTATAATGCACAGTCCTATGTGACGCCTAGGAATAACATTCAGCTAAAAAGAAGTTGGGAGATCATAAAATCTAGAAGTAGACAAGAATGATCCCTCTCAACCAAAAACACAAAAGGAAATATCCACTACTAGCACAGGTAACTGAATATTTTGTCAATTTCAGAGGTGTGGGCAGGGGTTAAACTCAGATGCAAATAATCAATAACGCAGCACTCTTGTTTATAATTATGCACTTTATCTTTCAGGTCAAGAAAATTTGTAGTGAACAGAAGCAAGAATAAAGCTATGTGTGAGGAGGCCCTGATACAACGGGAAGAAAACTTAATTGATTTTAAAAAACAACTCCATGGATTGCAATTAGAAAAAATGAAATTGGAAATGGAACTATTAATAAAACATCTTCAAAATTGAAATAATTTTGTTTAATTGTATGCTAGCGACCCGCCCCGGCTTTGCACAAGTGCAATACTGATACTAAATATACTACATAAATAATCATAAAGTGCTGTAGGGCGAGGCGCGGCCTTCAACGCACTATTTGGTATAGGTACGTCCCCCCCCCCCCCCCCGGCCGGTACCGCTGCAACCGCTTTGTCCCTGCATTTTAAATATGTAATATCTTCGAAAACATTCATTTTAAAAATTACATGCTGTTAAGGGCAATATTAATCTATATTACATGCACAATACTGTAGTACAAACATTGTTGGATCTACATTGTAGGGTTCAGCCAGCGTTTGTAATGTAAGCGCAAAAAATAAGTTTATTTACGACCTTTAAAAACCTCTAAGATTATCTGCGTTTCTCTACTATAATATGTGTAAATCAGCGTATCACAAATCACTACAAACATTACCTTATACTGGATACCAGTTTGTCATGTGTTGATTTGTCGCACTATGCGTTGCGTAAAGTAGCTAGCGAGCTACTTTATCTGTGCGTTGATTATAATGAGCGCATAGTGTCGTTCGTCCCTCAAGTATTGTTTATGATTAGGTTTTTGTGTCCCTGTGCGTCCGCGCGCACTATGAGACCTCACAGTAACGTTCATGAATACGGGTGTTATTATAGTTTCGCATTTGGATTACAGCACAGTATATTTACAATTCGCTGATAAAAAAGGTTGTTACAGTAAAATAGCATTTAGTAGCAAAACATTTCCAACAAAATGTGTCTTTATTTCTGGTCATGGAATATATAGACATCGTTGTAGGAATTTTAATTCTTTAAAAGTATTTTTTTTAGGCTTCTGTACCAAATGAAACGGTAGGCGCATACAAGCCACCCTCAGTTCTGATTTTTATGTTACTTACATATACTTTAATCTTTCTAATGAACTTTAGCCTCAGAAACATATATCATCACGCCTGTATCCCCGAAGGGGTAGGCAGAGGTGTACCAATGTACACCCACAGTTCGCCGATATGTTTAGGTCCCATGTAATAGGGGGCGAGCCTATTGCCACTAACCGGGCACAAATCCAAACTCCGACCTGCTACTGAGAATTTCATAGAAAAACCCAATAACACCTTGGTCGACTCGGGAATCGAACCCAAGACCTCTAGCGTAGCAGTCGCGCTTAGCACCACTAGGCCAACGAGGCAGTCCTTAGCAGTCCTTAGCCTCAGAAAGCGTATGGTAAATATGAAAATAAATATACTATTGCCTTCTTTTTCAGTCTAGCGTAAGTATTTTGTCAGTTGTTCAATCCGTTCATTAGGTAACTTTATAATTAAGTAAATAAGGAAAAATAATAATTCGCTTCATTTCTTGCTTAGGTTTTTCGTCGTTTAGGAAAATAATTTAATATTTCAATGATTTATTTACATACAATGATATTATTATATATTACATTAATATGTTTTCAGGGTTCACTATGTATATTCAAGTGTAAGTATAGTCAAGTGGGTCACTTGGGATAACTCAAACCTTCTAATGACACCACAAACATTGAAATCGGTCAAGCCTTTCAGAAGTTATGGTGGAATAAAGAAACTCACAAACATACATACATACATGCGGTGCTTTGCAGCACTCCTTTTTCGGCAGTCGTGTAATAAGAACCCTTATCCGATGATCTTCTCAAACGATTTACTATGAGATGCGTTATAAAAAAGATTTTTTAGTGTTTCCTTAAAACCTTGTCTTCCTACAAGATCATTAAAAGGATTAGCAGAGTCATAAACATAGAATGGGTTTGCGGTTCGTAGGATATTTCTATTGACGACTACTGCAGGTAGAGGGTGTAACCCGAGCAAACCGATTCTTCATTCTTCGTAATAATCTTGAACTTGACAGTCAGTGATTCCATTGATTGCGATTACGACCACGATGATACTCGTAAGTAACTTGAACATGGCTGGTATTCTTTAGTTCAACGACACTTTTTAACCGACTTTAATAAAAAGCAGGAGGTTCTCAATCCTGATGTTCTTAAATTTAAGCATAGTTTTACTGTGATATTTATAGTAATGAATTTGATTTAAAAAATATCGATACAATTTTTTCTAATCAATTTCTACAGTTCTTTTCGTACAATTATTTTTCTTGTGTCAAAATCAATTCATGTATTCTAATTCCAATTTGATTATGGCTGGATGCGAGAAGCAAAGGAAAGAACTAAGTGGCGAGCAATTGGAGAGGCCTATCCTCTCCAGCAGTAGACTGTTATAAGGTGATGATGAAGCCTCGAAAACCATGCACTCATCTTACAAGTCTAACTTTGCATCAAAAAATCAAAATAGAAGAAACTACTACTTTTTCATGTTATTTCCGATCACACACTGTTACACTTCCTAGGTCGTGATAGTTTATAATTAATGATATGCATCGTACAGTAACTATTGATTATAAAAATAATTCACGGAAATTACCCAAATTTATTTAGGTTGGCGTAAAATTAATTTATATTATACTAATCTGATATTTTATTACAATTAAAAATGCTCTTGTCACTGCCGGTGTACCAGCTGTGTTGGAAACCAATGGTTTGGTGCACGGCGATGGCAGGAGACCTGACGGAAAGACATTGAGGACAAGACAACAAGACATTGCTGCCTTGGAAATTGGGTCGGCCTTTGGTGTGGGACGCAACGTGCGTCGACACCCTTGCGCCGTCCCACGTTCTAAGTTCATCAGCCTCTCCTGGCGCTGCGGAGACCCTTAAGCGGCGGAAGTATAATAACATTGTGGGTGATTATATTTTCGAGCCGTTTGGGGTTGAAATGCTCGGGTCATGGGGTCCGAGCGCACGAAATCTTTTCAAAGAACTTTCCAAACGTTTGGTAGAATCTACTCGTGAACAGAGGGCTGGTTTGTTCCTTGCACAGAGAGTCGGCATAGCCATTCAACGTGGCAATGCTGCCAGCCTTCCGGGCACGTTCCCCGCCATTGACAAGGATGACGATGAGTTCTTTGACGCCGTTTAGTTTTAATTTATGTAAGTTTTAATTTTAGTATAGTTAGAGTTTGTTCTTAAATTATATTTAATTGTGTATTAATAAATATTATATCTCATTAAAAATTAAACTTAAGATATTTACAATAAAAAAAACGAAGCCTACAAATAAAGCGTAGGCGTAAAATTAATTTTCATTATCATTTCTACTGCTTAAGGTATAAATAGCTTTGGATATCAGTAACATTACAACCAGTACAATTTCTGAGCTACAGCCATGTACAAGGTACTTCTCCTGTTGGTGTTGATCGCGGTCGTTGAGATCAACTGCCGGGCCTTTATACCTCCCGACGAATTCTACCCTGAGGAGCTTCGATTTCAAGGAAGAGATGGCGGTCCCGATTTTGCGAGCTGGATTGGTCCGATCGCTAGTGCCTTGTCCTGGATTGGGGGATAGTGAATCTTTGAAATGGATCTGTTTGTAATCTATTTTGTGAAATAAAAATACGATCATGCGACTTGAAATTAGTTTTGGTTTTGTATAATTAACAGTGAAACCCAGTAAACTTTGTACCAAACAGGCGTACCGGGCGCGAATGAGACTCGCACCTATCTGGTTTATTTTATTTCGTTGGTGCTGGAATCTGAATCAGAGTTCACCTCTGATTCAGATTCCACCTTCCAGATCCACCTTGGATAAAAATTGGTAGGTGAGTTCTAGTTCAGAGGCCACATTAAGCAGTAGTATTTTGAGTGAAGGAACTCCATTTGCCTAAACGTTCTCTTAGGGTCTCCCCACAATTATCGACGCGGAATCGGCTTAAGCCGAGTGCGAATCATCACAGTACCCAAATTATCGCCGATCAGCTGGTGCGATGGATGTTGACATGCTATCGGCAGTCGACTCCTCCGAACGGGTGTCTCGACAGATGTTCACATCTTTTCGGCAGTCAACTCTTCCGGATAGCCGTCGCGAGGGGCTGGTTGTCTTGCCATGACCCCGAAAATCTACACGAATGCTTTCATCGCAGATTTAACCGATCGGCCGTCTCCGGCGCCGTTCGGCTCCCGTCGGAGATGATGGCATGCGAACGGATTATTAAACTGCCATCCAATGCCGTTCGACTGTCTCCGGCGCTGTTCAGCAGCAGTCGGAAACGATCTGCTAGATTCAACTCCGTACGGATGCGATCAGCTATTCGCCAACCAGCTCGTTGCGCAGTCGGCCGGCGTCGCGACACGTCGTCCCAGCCGAGCCGACGGGACTGGTATTAGTAACACCATTATTACGTACAAATAAAGGCTTTTTTGACCCGTGATAGCCGATTCCGCATCGATAAATGTGGGGAGACCCTTAAGAAGAGGTACCGAACATACACATAAGTGTAAGATGTAGTGACGAAAACCTTCTGCGTTCGGTTGATTATCAAGAAAATAAATACATACATTGATAAACGTGAAAAGATTACTAACCGTATTGTTTTCGTTTAGATATGGAGCCGTATTACCAAATAGAACACTGAATAATATTATGTATTTTGTAACAAAGAGAGAAAGGTTTAGAAGTCACATGAATTCTATATTATGTTGGTATGCTAATGAATTGAATGGACCAAAACGTTCAACAACCTTTACCAATTTAGGAATGTTAAAATCCAATTTGTTTCTAGGTGCAATAATTATTATTATGTGTTTACCGATGGGTCGAAAGATGCACACGGCGTTGTAGCAGCTTTGTTTGATATTCAGACAAATGCTGGTGTTAAATTTAAACTGCGCAATGATGCTTGTATTATGAGAGTTGAATTGACAGCGATTGTTGAAGCTTTGTCTGACATTCAAACTTTGCCGTGTAAAGATGTAGTGATATTGTCAGACTCAAAAAGTGCCCTTCAACACTGGATGCGCTGTGTATCGGGAGGTCGAGGTATACATGTAGCTTATGATGCGCTTAAGATTATTGACAGTTTGCAGAACATGAAAGTAAAGCTTCATAAAACTTCAGTGGACTACTTCGCATGTATGTATTTTTGGAAATGAAGTAGCGAATAAGCTAGCTGCAGAAGCTATCACGGACATCATAATTATTCCTAGTAATCCTTATGTTACGGAACTTATTCCTAGCATGAGACAGTTTTGTTTTGAGATGTGGAAGAACCACTTTTAACTGCGGGAAAGGGTTTGTGGTATAGGACCATCAAACAGAAACAGCCTCGAATTCCTTGGTTTGACGTTCAAGACAACTTTAAGTTTTAGCATTTAGAATACGGTCTGAAAATGTGCCTACTAAAAGTTTTTAACATTTGATGCGTGCAAATCCATCCCCTATTTGTCATTTTTGTTTTAATAAATTTGACGATTTCTATCACATTTTTTTTGAGTGAAGCACTATCGATGATTCGAGGTCATTCTCGGGGAGGATACTCCTTGGCGATGTGTTTAGTGGTAAAAATTTGTAAGGGGAGTGTTTTTAAGGAGAGTACGTACGTAAAATTTTCTAGTTTTTATTTGGAAGTAGGGTCTGTAGTTTTGTAGCCTCCGTGGCCTGTAGAAGGCGCTACGGTGTCTAGTTTTAACAGTAACTAGTGTCTATGGATTAGATTATATTTTTACTTTTGTTAGTTTAATATTTAAATTATTGTGGTACCTTACGAGGCTGACTTGGCCCACCAGCGCATGAAAGCCGTTTGTAGTTTTTTTACTATAAATAATATCTTTATTTCAAATATGATCCATAATAATTACACATGGCATTACATGCCCGTGCCAGGCTAGGCGATTTCCTTTCACTTTTTCAGTTACTGGTGCAACTTTTAAACTTCCTCTTACATACCATACCATTTATGTTCATTTATGTACTGACCCTTTGAAGCCTTTTAATGTCTTGGGAAATGTGCGTAATAAAAACTCAGATTGAAAATGTTGGTTAAAAATTATTTTGTTTAAATCAGACAAAACAATAGAGACTGGTTTAAAAGTGGAAATGATGAACCGTGCCTGTACTGTAAGCTGTTAAAGCGGTCTCGCTTTAACAGCTTACAGTACAGGCCATTGTGGAAGCGGAACGGCGCGCTACACTGCGGCTAGCGGCGTCTCGCTTCCATGGCCGTAACACTCGCGCTCCAAGAGCTCACAGTAACAACAAATATACGTACATCCAGCTGATAGACAAAAGTCAAGTTGGTATTTGACCATCGTATAGAACACTTTGTGATTTGCCAGTTTTAGTGCACCAATTTCAACAAGTGCTTCCTTTTGTCGTGTAGGATTTTTTTTACTGCCCGCTTTATCCCGTCTCTTCCGTGTAGCTCATCATATAAGCCTTTTGGGTGATAAACATAGAACGGGTTTGCGGTTCGTAGGATATTTCTATTGACGACCACTGCAGGTAGAGGGTGTAACCCGAGCAAACCGATTCTTCCTTCTTCGTAATAATCTTGACCTTGACAGTCAGTGATTCGAATGATTGCGATTACGACCACGATGATAAGTAACTTGAACATGGCTGGTACTCTTTACTTCAACGACACGTTTAAATGTAAGCATATTTTGACTGTGATATCTATAGTCATGAATTTAATTAAAATGTATCGATACAGTTTTTTCTAATCAATTTCTACGGTTCATTTAGTACAATTGTTCTTCTTGAGTTAAAATCAATTATTCAAATTCGAAATAAATAATTTTGTCGTAACAACGCAAATCTTTATTTAAATAAGGATCCATAACAATTACAAAACATTGCTGATATAATTTGTTCGTATAAACGTTTTCAGAATATGTAATTCATCTTTATCCGCAATCGTATGATGCTATTGTTTCAACGCCGTACTATGCTTCGCCCGATAAGAGTCGCTTGCGTATGATGACATGGAAGCAAGGTATAGTTGCCAGTCAGGAGTTACTGTCGCTAGCCAAACTAACTAACCTTCAATGTAAAATGATAGATCTTCAAATTAAATTCATGTTTAATATGGAAAAATGATGTCTGTCAGGTGCTGGATGCGCCGAGGATAGAACTAAGTGGCGTGCAATTGGAGAGACCTATGTCTATAAGTTTTAAGTTATAGCCATGCACTACATACTCATCTTACAAGATAATAAACCTTGTTTTGGAACGTAGACGAGGATTTCCTTATTTAATCTGGACTTTGTATCAAAAAAACAAAATATAAAAAGCGAATACTTTTTCATGTATTTTTTTTATTTCTGATCACACCCTGTTACAATGTCTAGGTCTTGATAGTAATAATTAATAATATGTATTATACCGTAACTATTGATTATAAAAATAATTCACAGAAATTAGCCAAATTCATATAAATTGGCGTAAAATTAATTTTCATTATCATTTCTACTGCTTAAGGTATAAATAGCTTTGGATATCAGTAACATTACAACCAGTACAATTTCTGAGCTACAGCCATGTACAAGGTACTTCTCCTGTTGGTGTTGATCGCGGTGGTTGAGATCAACTGCCGGGTCTTTATACCTCCCGACGAATTCTACCCTGAGGAGCTTCGATTTCAAGGAAGAGATGGCGGTCCCGATTTTGCGAGCTGGATTGGTCCGATCGCTGGTGCCTTGTCCTGGATTGTGGGATAGTGAATCTTTGAAATGTATCTGTTTTTAATCTATTTTGCGAAATAAAAATACGATCATGCGACTTGAAATTAGTTTTGGTTTTGTATAATTAACAGTGAAACCCAGTGAACTTTGTACCAAACAGGCGTACCGGGCGCGAATGAGACTCGCACCTATCTGGTTTATTTTATTTCGTTGGTGCTGGAATCTGAATCAGAGTTCACCGCTGATTCAGATTCCACCTTCCAGATCCACCTTGGATAAAAATTGGTAGACTTGAAGCTTATTTGTTAAAAATACAGGAACGCAGGTGAGTTCTAGTTCAGAGGCCACATTAAGCAGTAGTATTTTGAGTGAAGGAACTCCATTTGCCTAAACGTTCTCTTAGGGTCTCCCCACAATTATCGACGCGGAATCGGTTTAAGCCGAGTGCGAATCATCACAGTACCCAAATTATCGCCGATCAGCTGGTGCGATGGATGTTGACATGCTATCGGCAGTCGACTCCTCCGAACGGGTGTCTCGACAGATGTTCACATCTTTTCGGCAGTCAACTCTTCCGGATAGCCGTCGCGAGGGGCTGGTTGTCTTGCCATGACCCCGAAAGTCTACACGAATGCTTTCATCGCAGATTTAACCGATCGGCCGTCTCCGGCGCCGTTCGGCTCCCGTCGGAGATGATGGCATGCGAACGGATTATTAAACTGCCGTCCAATGCCGTTCGACTGTCTCCGGCGCTGTTCAGCAGCAGTCGGAAACGTTCTGCTAGATTCAACTCCGTACGGATGCGATCAGCTATTCGCCAACCAGCTCGTTGCGCAGTCGGCCGGCGTCGCGACACGTCGTCCCAGCCGAGCCGACGGGACTGGTATTAGTAACACCATTATTACGTACACATAAAGGCTTTTTTGACCCGCGATAGCCGATTCCGCATCGATAAATGTGGGGAGACCCTTAAGAAGAAGTACCGAACATACACATAAGTGTAAGATGTAGTGACGAAAACCTTCTGCGTTCGGTTGATTATCAAGAAAATAAATACATACATTGATAAACGTGAAAAGATTACTAACCGTATTGTTTTCGTTTAGATATGGAGCCGTATTACCAAATAGAACACTGAATAATATTATGTATTTTGTAACAAAGAGAGAAAGGTTTAGAAGTCACATGAATTGTATATTATGTTGGTATGCTAATGAATTGAATGGACCAAAACGTTCAACAACCTTTACCAATTTAGGAATGTTAAAATCCAATTTGTTTCTAGGTGCAATAATTATTATTATGTGTTTACCGATGGGTCGAAAGATGCACACGGCGTTGTAGCAGCTTTGTTTGATATTCAGACAAATGCTGGTGTTAAATTTAAACTGCGCAATGATGCTTGTATTATGAGAGTTGAATTGACAGCGATTGTTGAAGCTTTGTCTGACATTCAAACTTTGCCGTGTAAAGATGTAGTGATATTGTCAGACTCAAAAAGTGCCCTTCAACACTGGATGCGCTGTGTATCGGGAGGTCGAGGTATACCTGTAGCTTATGATGCGCTTAAGATTATTGACAGTTTGCAGAACATGAAAGTAAAGCTTCATAAAGCTTCAGTGGACTACTTCGCATGTATGTATTTTTGGAAATGAAGTAGCGAATAAGCTAGCTGCAGAAGCTATCACGGACATCATAATTATTCCTAGTAATCCTTATGTTACGGAACTTATTCCTAGCATGAGACAGTTTTGTTTTGAGATGTGGAAGAACCACTTTTAACTGCGGGAAAGGGTTTGTGGTATAGGACCATCAAACGGAAACAGCCTCGAATTCCTTGGTTTGACGTTCAAGACAACTTTAAGTTTTAGCATTTAGAATACGGTCCATCCCCTATTTGTCATTTTTGTTTTAATAAATTTGACGATTTCTATCACATTTTTTGTGAGTGAAGCGCTATCGATGATTCGAGGTCAGTCTCGGGGAGGATACTCCTTGGCGATGTGTTTAGTGGTTGTTGAGGAGTTAAGGTTTAATTTTGAGGTGATTACACTAATTGTGAATTTAAAGAAATAAAACACGGGGTTCACTTGCGAGGTGTGTATTGCGACTGACTTAATAACTAATTGTATACCCTTTTAGAAGCGAATGTAAGAAATGACGTAAACATCCCGCCCACCGAAGGGCGAAGTCCTTAACTAAATATAAAAAATAGTCTGTCATTGACTTAACCTAATCCTAAACAAAAGGAAAATAACAAAATGCTTAATATAAGTTCTTGCACAAAAAAAAAAAAACAAATACAGACCTACTATAGCTGTAACTAGCAACCAAAGTTAATAGAGTCTAAATTATTTATCTTAGTGTACATTTACAAACTCATTGAAGTACTTAAACTATTTTATATAAAACAACCATAATCTAATCTGTGTCTATTGGTAATGGACAAATTCTTGACAGAGATCTTTTAACAATACCACTACGACATTTGATACTATACACTCTAGTTAGATTATCTTCTCCAGGATGTTTAGCTACAATACGACCAATAGCCCATTTGCCTGGCGGCATTTGGTCTTCCTTCAGAAGCACAATGTCACCAATTTCATATTCTTTCTGCGTCTTTACCCATTTAGAACGAGTCTGAAGACGAGTTAAATACTCGTTCTGCCATTTGTGCCAAAAATTTCCTACTAGTCGTTGAACATGCTGCCATCGTGATAATTTGCTTAAGCTGACATCTTGAAGGTTTGGATTAGGTATGGACACAGGTGCTTCTCCTATCAGGAAATGCCCGGGTGTCAAAATTTCCAGTTCCGTGTCTGACGTATCTATAGGGACCAATGGGCGAGAATTAAGGCAAGCCTCAATCTGGCAAAGTATGGTGGTAGTTTCTTCAAACGTCAGATGAGTGTTTAATATCCTTTTTAGGTGAAATTTTGTAGATTTCACGGCCGCCTCCCATAGTCCCCCAAAATTTGGGCTAAAAGGCGGGATGAACTTCCATTGCGTGCCATCTGCTGCAAGTATCTCTACTAAGTGACCAGGTAATTCGAGTTTGGCTTCTTTCCATGCTTCTTGTAAGTCCTTATTTGCGCCAACAAAGTTTCGACCGTTGTCACTCCAAATCTGAAGACAGCGTCCCCGTCGTGACACAAATCTGTTGAAAGCTCCAATAAAAGCTTCTGAAGTGAGATCGCCAACCAACTCTAAATGTATGGCCTTTGTGGACATACAAATGAATACGGCGATGTATGCTTTATTGGTTTTAGCTCCTCTGCCCTTTGACATCAAGATTTGCAAAGGGCCGGCAAAATCAATTCCGCTACAAATAAATGCTCTGGACGGCGTTGTGCGTGCTTTGGGTAGGTCTCCCATGATCTGGTTTCTCGCCATGGATTTATATCGAGCACATATGACACATTTATGGATGTGTCCCTTTATCAAGTTCTTTACTCGTATGATCCAATACTTAGACTTGATGTAAGAAAGCATTAGTTGGATACCGCCGTGCATTGTTTTTTTATGAGCTTCTGCGACGATGAGACGTGTTAAATGACATTGAGTACCAAGTATAATCGGATGCTTCTGATCGTGACTCAAATTAGCATTTCTCAATCTACCGCCCACCCTGATCAATCGGTTTTCATCTAAGAATGGATTGAGATTTCTTAAACTGCTTTCTCTTGCTACATTTCTTTGTTTTTGTAATGCTTCTATTTCTTTACTGAATTCTTGGTCTTGTGCAATTCTAATGCATTTTATTAGGGCGTTTTCTAACTCATCTGTTGTAATTTTCTTATTTATATTTTCTGGACACTTCTTCGAATTTAAAAATCTTAAACTGTAGATAATTGTTTTTAAAAGTTCTTGTAATGTATCGAATTCTTCGCTTATCAATATTGGTATATTATTTTCTAATTGTGCATTTACCCTTACTTTCTTCATCTCTAAGTCCGTAGTTGGAATGTTCGGTTTTGAATAAATTATATTTTTGTGCCTAAGCCATTCTGGCCCTTCCCACCATAATTTGTTATCTATGAGGCTATTTAGATTCATTCCTCTTGACCCGATGTCAGCTGGATTTTCCTTTGATTTGACATGGAACCACTGAGTGATGGAAACGTTTTCCAAAATTTCGACAACTCTATTGCTTACAAATATTTGCCATCTATTCGGGTCACCCATCAGCCATGACAAAACGATCGTTGAATCTGTCCATGCAAATGTTTGACTTTCTTTTAATCTCATAGCATCTCTGACTTGCTTTAACAGCTTAGACAGAAGCACAGCACCGTTTAACTCCAAGCGTGGCAGAGATATAGGCTTAAGGGGAGCTAATTTAGTTCTAGATGCAATGATGCCTGTTTTGATTGTGTGGGTTTCAACTCTGTAATAAACAACAGCACAGTATCCCTTATTTGACGCATCACAGTATCCGTGTAAAGTTATTTTACTTGTGTCTTGATTGGTATATATCCATCTATTAATTTGTATTTTGTTCATGTATCCGAAACTCTCACGTAATTTTAACCATTCTTCTTCTTCTTTTTGTTCTACTATTTCATCCCAATCAAGTCTCTGTTTCCAAATATTCTGTATCAACATCTTTGCCATTATAATTGCCGGTGATATCCAGCCCAGTGGATCAAAAAGGCTTTGAACGTCTGCTAGAATTGTTCTTTTTGTAATACATGTTGGGTTTAATGGTAATTTTGTGTGATAACGAAATGAGTCTGTTATCATATTCCAAGTTAAGCCTAGAGTTTTAATTGTACTCTCACTTGTAATTCCTTTCTCAACGCTGCTGCTTCTTAATGATCGTGGAATTTTTTCAAGAAACTCTTTACTATTTGATGCCCATTTTTGGAGCACAAATCCTCCTTTCTCTAGTAGTTGTCGAAGCTGTAAACTGCCTTTGATAGCACCCTCTAGAGTGAAGTCTCCGCTGAGGCAATCGTCGACATAGAAATCTTCTTTAAGAATTTCAGCTCCTATTGGAAATGTGTCGTGTTCATCTTGTGATAACTGCTTTAAGGTTTTAATAGCTAAATATGGCGCAGAGGCCGTACCAAATGTAACACGTAGCATTCTGTAGTCTTCAACTTCGTCAGTAAAATGTTTTCTCCACAGTATTCTTTGACAGTCAGCGTCTTCTTTTTTAACCAGTACCATGCGATACATTTTTTGAATGTCGGATGTGTAGCATATTTCTCGCATACGCCATCTCATGATCAGATTCCTTAGATCCTGCTGTAGTTGAGGTCCCACGTACAACAAATCATTGAGTGAGGTGTTGTTCGATCCCTTGCACGACGCGTCGAAAACAATTCTCACTTTAGTTGTTTCACTGTCTCGAACTACAGCATGATGAGGCAAATATATTGCGAAATTATCTATTTCTTCTTTGGGTACTTTTTCCATATGGTTTAATTGTATGTATTCTTCCATGACCTTCGTGTATTCTTCTTTCAATGTTGGATTTCTCTCTAATTTTCGTTCTATTTGTTGTAATCTCTTCAATGCTATTTCTCTTGTCTGTCCTACTTCATGTGGTGATCGTTTGAACGGTAATTTCACTATATATCTTCCCTCAGTTGTTCTAGAATACTCTTTCTTGTAAATATCTTCACAAGTTTGTTCGTCTGAAGTAAATTTTCTGTGTGTTGTGTTGTCGTCTATAGCCCAAAGATTTTTGAGCAGGTGATCCATATCAAAATCTACCTGATGATGCATGGCGACAAGGTGAGTGTTAGTTGATAAAGGCTTGTTTATATTTCCGAAAAGTATCCAGCCTAGGTTGGTTGCTTGAGCTATAGGTGAACCTGGTGGACCTTTGACTAGGTTGTTCTTCACAATCTCGGTGTATACATCAATGCCAAGCAGCAAGTCAATCCTACTTGACACGAAGTATTGTGGGTCAGCCAGAGATAGGCCATTTAAATGTGTCCAATCTGTCTTCGGTTGTATAGTAGTGCAGGGCAATGCAGATGTGATCGACTTCAGTACGTATGCTTTCACTTTCAGAGTAAAATCTTCATCGTGTTTGGATAAAAGGTTGAACTGGACTGCATAACGTACCGCAGTGGTTGTGGAGCCTACTCCAATGACTGAACCTCGAATTGGGGATTTTTTGAGCTTTATAAGTTGAGCTGCATTTTCACTAATAAAAGAAGCCTGAGATCCAGGGTCAATCAGGGCTCTTAGCAAAGTCTCTCGGCCACTCTCACTCTTGACCGGTACTAATGCTGTGGCTAACAATGCGTTCTTCTGCTTTTGTGCAAAATTTATAACTATGGACTCATCCGGAAGATTATCTTGTGCATCGTCATCATTTGATTGTGTTGAGGAGATTCCAGGTGATGAACTAATCTTGCCGGTGTCCTGTGAACCCTCTTCCTTCTTACAGTAATGAAGAAGTGAGTGATGACGCTTTCCACAAATTTTACAAGACGTCTTCTGTTTGCAATAATAAATGGGATGGCCTGGTGATAAGCAGTTGTAGCATAATCGGTTGGTTTTGACTACCTCACTTCGTTTCTGTGGGTCAAGCTTTGCAAATTCTTTGCAGTGACAAAGAATGTGTTCTCCATTACATAATTTGCAAATCACTTGTGTGCTTGAAGTATGAAAAGTACGTTCTTTGTTTGTTCTCTGAGTGATAGATGAAGCTTGAAAGGTTACCTCGAGCGTTTGTATTTTATTTTCCAAAAAATTAGTAAACTTTTGTAAAGTAGGTAGGTCTGTTTGAAATTCTTGACTTACGTGAGTTTCCCATTCTTTGTGTGTGTCAGTATCTAATTTTTGCACTGTTAGGTATATTATAATAGAATCCCAAGTTATTGTACTAATATTCATTGATTTTAAACTGTTTAAACACTCCTTAGTACCATCAATCAAATATTTTAACTGTCCTGGCGATTGTGAGTTGATTTTTCTAAACGAAAATAACCTCTTCAACGTGGCATTCACAATAAGCCGTTTATTGCTGTATCTATTTCTTAAAACGCTCCAAGCCTCTTCATAATTATGTTCCGTTACTTGTATATGCTTGATAGTATTTTTCGCTTCACCCTCCAAACACGACTTCAAGTAGTGCAACTTTTGTACGTTGCTTAATGATTTGTTAGTGTGGATTAACGCTTTAAACGTATCTTCAAATGGTTGCCAATCTTGATACGAACCCGAATATGTAGGTAAAACTATCCGGGGAAGCTTGACTTCGGTAGTGTAAGAACCCCCTTTTTTGGGCGATTGTGTTGATGCATCGCTGTATTGTGACAAAGTTTCTGTTTTTGTAGTGAATAACTCGAGCGCGTCCGCCATGTCCGACTTCAAGTCTAAATAAATTTCTTCACATTTACTGTAGTTCTCTTCTTTGAAATGTTTTATAGTCTTCCTTTCTTCTTTACTAGTGATTTTTATTAACGATTGATGTGCTTCTTTGAATGATTTCCAATAATCTTCTAACGATTGAATTCTTGTTTCTAAAAATCCTTTGGTAATTCTCGGTTTAGGAGACTTCTTATAATTAGTTTTACATTTCACTATCAAGTCATACAAGTCTTCTAAAATCTCCATAATTTCTTCCGGCTTCGCCATAGTTATTCACTTGTTATTTAATTTGTGTTAATACGTTCGATTCACAATAGTCACTTAAATGCATCCACGTGTATAGATAGTATAGCCGCACTCGAATCGTCCTTTTGTTCACTAATTAGCTTCATATAGAAAAAATGGCTCGGCGACACTCCTTATCAGTTGGGTCGACCGGTTATTGCTCGCTGGTATGCGGTTCGAATAGGACCATTATGTTGAGGAGTTAAGGTTTAATTTTGAGGTGATTACACTAATTGTGAATTTAAAGAAATAAAACACGGGGTTCACTTGCGAGGTGTGTATTGCGACTGACTTAATAACTAATTGTATACCCTTTTAGAAGCGAATGTAAGAAATGACGTAAACAGTGGTAAAAAATTGTAAGGGGAGTGTTTTTAAGGAGAGTACGTACGTAAAATTTTCTAGTTTTTATTTGGAAGTAGGGTCTGTAGTTTTGTAGCCTCCGTGGCCTGTAGAAGGCGCTACGGTGTCTAGTTTTAACAGTAACTAGTGTCTATGGATTAGATTATATTTTTACTTTTGTTAGTTTAATATTTAAATTATTGTGGTACCTTACAAGGCTGACTTGGCCCACCAACGCATGAAAGCCGTTTGTAGTTTTTTTACTATAAATAATATCTTTATTTCAAATATGATCCATAATAATTACACATGGCATTACATGCCCATGCCAGGCTAGGCGATTTCCTTTCACTTTTTCAGTTACTGGTGCAACTTTTAAACTTCCTCTTACATACCATACCATTTATGTTTATTTATGTACTGAGCCTTTGAAGCCTTTTAATGTCTTGGGAAATGTGCGTAATAAAAACTCAGATTGAAAATGTTGGTTAAAAATTATTTTGTTTAAATCAGACAAAACAATAGAGACTGGTTTAAAAGTGGAAATGATGAACCGTGCCTGTACTGTAAGCTGTTAAAGCGGTCTCGCTTTAACAGCTTACAGTACAGGCCATTGTGGAAGCGGAACGGCGCGCTACACTGCGGCTAGCGGCGTCTCGCTTCCATGGCCGCAACACTCGCGTTCCAAGAGCTCACAGTAACAACAAATATACGTACATCCAGCTGATAGACAAAAGTCAAGTTGGTATTTGACCATCGTATAGAAAACTTTGTGATTTGAAAGTTTTAGTGCACCAATTTCAACAAGTGCTTCCTTTTGTCGTGTAAGATTTTTTTTACTGCCTTCGTTATCCCGACTCTTCCTTGTAACTCATCATATAAGCCTTTTGGGTGATAAACATAGGACGGGTTTGCGGTTCGTAGGATATTTCTATTGACGACCACTGCAGGTAGAGGGTGTAACCCGAGCAAACCGATTCTTCCTTCTTCGTAATAATCTTGACCTTGACAGTCAGTGATTCGAATGATTGCGATTACGACCACGATGATAAGTAACTTGAACATGGCTGGTACTCTTTACTTCAACGACACGTTTTAAATGTAAGCATATTTTGACTGTGATATCTATAGTCATGGATTTGATTAAAATGTATCGATACAGTTTTTTCTAATCAATTTCTACAGTTCATTTAGTACAATTGTTCTTCTTGAGTTAAAATCAATTATTCAAATTCGAAATAAATAATTTCGTCGTAACAACGCAAATCTTTATTTAAATAAGGATCCATAACAATTACAAAACATTGCTGATATAATTTGTGCGTATAAACGTTTTCTGAATATGTAACTCATCTTTATCCGCAATCGTATGATGCTATTGTTTCAACGCCGTACTATGCTTCGCCCGATAGGAGTCGCTTGCGTATGATGACATGGAAGCAAGGTATGGTTGCCAGTCAGGAGTTACTGTAACCACACCAAACTAACTAACCTTCAATGTAAAATGATAGATCTTCAAATTAAATTAATGTTTAATATGGAAAAATGATGTCTGTCATGCTGCTGGATGCGAGAAGCCGAGGATAGAACTAAGTGGCGTGCAATTGGAGAGACCTATGTCTATAAGTTTTAAGTTATAGCCATGCACTACATACTCATCTTACAAGATAATAAACCTTGTTTTGGAACGTAGACGAGGATTTCCTTATTTAATCTGGACTTTGTATCAAAAAAACAAAATGTAAAAAGCGAATACTTTTTCATGTATTTTTTTATTTCTGATCACACCCTGTTACAATATCTAGGTCTTGATAGTAATAATTAATAATATGTATTATACCGTAACTATTGATTATAAAAATAATTCACAGAAATTAGCCAAATTCATATAAATTGGCGTAAAATTAATTTTCATTTTCATTTCTACAGCTTAGGGTATAAATAGCATTGGATATCAGTAACATTACAACCAGTACAATTTCTGAGCTACAGCCATGTACAAGGTACTTCTCCTGTTGGTGTTGATCGCGGTGGTTGAGATCAACTGCCGGGCCTTTATACCTCCCGACGACGACTATACTGAAAACGCTGAGTACGGAAGAGGTCCGCTCGATTTACTGAGCTTGATTGATCCGATCAGTAGTGCTGTGTCCTGGATTGTGGACCAAGTTTAATCTTTGAAATGGATCTATTTTCAATCTATTTTGTGAAATAAAAATACGTTCACGTGACTTAACTTTTGGTTTTTGTATAATTAACAGTGAAACCCAGTATACTTTGTACCGAACAGGCGTACCGGGCGCGAATGAGACTCGCACCTATCTGGTTTATTTTATTTTGTTGGTGCTGGAATCTGAATCAGAGTTCAACTCAGCTTGGATAAAAATTGGTAGATTTGAATCTTATTTGTTAAAAATACAGGAACGTAGGTAAGTTCCAGTTCAGAGGCCACACTAAGCAGTAGTATTTTCAGTGAAGGAACTTCAATTTTCTCAACGTTCTCTTAAGAGGTACCAAACATACCTACACTTTAGGGTAAGATGTAGTGACAAACTGTTAAAACTTTTATTGCGTGTGTGTTCGGTTGATTTTCAAGAAATTAAAATTCAGGGTGTTCAGAAACCAAGACCTGGAAGGGTGATTTAAGTTTCACAATCATATGCCCAAATAAAATATCAAAAATGGAAAATATATGATAGAAATAATAATAATGGATTTTGAAGCAACCATTTTCGCCCCGAAATTCCCTGAAGGCCAGTGGCGAAATAATCACTGATGTAATTATTATGCGTCTACAAACGTCATAATTACAGATTTACATGAAATAATATTCGAATATCTAAATAAGTTTCGGGTTTTCAAGCTTTATTAAATGTAAATTGTAGATACAATTGATTGAATTGTACTTAGAGTGTTGCCATGTGAAAGTTAAATCTAAACTAAGTCATACCTACGAATATATTTCGCTAGTAAACTAAAAAAGCTGTTTTTTTAGGATATTGAAGTTTTATGAACAAGAATAATCTAAGGTCATATTATTTCTTCAAAACATTACCGAAATTAATGAATGAAATCAAAAAAATATTACGTAAACTTAATTCCAGCATGGCAACAATGGATACAAATGGGATACAATTAATTTGACATTTTGAGTCACTAATTTTTATTTTTTAGTCCATCTTTTAGATAAAAGAATATATTAGACACGTATTTTTTGTTTTGTCAAAGAATGACGAAGATACGGCGATTTCAATTCTTGCGTAACGTCACGTTTTAGCATAAATTGTACTCAGCCGTGACGTCACAAACCCCCACTACTGAACTTTAAAGTGGTTTATCTTCCTATTTTTTATTGATTTGACAAAAGAAAAAATACGTGTGTGTTATATTTTGATTATCTAAATGAAGTACTAAATAAATTTTGACTTTTTATACCTAGTCATCTACCCTATTCAAACGTTCGTTAATTATATTGATGTTGTATCTATTAATATTGTCATTTCTATTATTTTCTTTTTGATCTGAACTACTTATGGACTTTCGACAAATCTCCCGTGACTCGTGCTTGCCAAAGGATTCGGATTACGTACCACTTATGACGACATTTTGTTGTGAACTTTTGACTCCGATAGAAGTCGTGTGAAGCCTTGAGAGGCTTCTATTCTAGACTTCTATCAAATCTATATCAAATCTTCTATCAATCATCCAGGAAACCAGCCCGTGCTGAGGCACCCGCTGGTTTCCTGGATGATATCGTGAAATATCGTGGGGAGATGAAAATAGATTACCAAAACATATATATATATGTTGTTTAATTTCTGTCACAATCCCCTGTTAGAATTAATGCGGTTTTTCATTTCATTCATGCAGTCGGTCAGTTATTTTATGGACGATTTAACAATATAACAAGAAAGCCTATAAGAAAACATTAACATATTCTGTCAGGATTATAGATTTTAAATGATACCTGTGATTATTACTCTCTATATTATCAAAACGATGCCAGGGAAAACCTAGTTTCATTATATCTATAGAAATAACTATGAAATAACCGCAATAAATCTTTAAAAAAAATTAGTCACCATTCCACAAGGTTTACTTTTTCAACATATTTCCTATGAATTTCTGTTATAAAAATGCAAGATCGAGCAAAAGTAATTAATTGCTTACAGGAGCCCATTAATATCACTTATAAATAAATGAATTTCTTTTGGTTTGAACGAATCTTAAATGACAAGACACCCAACCTCAAATTCCTTAAAACTTAAATATCTTTTATCCGTGATGTCGGTCATCAGTTAACCTTAAGACAATATTGTTCAGAAATCTAAACTATATATTTTAAGACATTTTTTATTAGTAGACGCAACAAAATTATGGCAACAAAAAATTGTATGGGAGTTTGCCATTGTCCTTTGAGATTAAAACATAAACTATAACACCAAGTCTGTATTTTGGGGGCCTTTTGTTTGATAACTAGGTAGCATCTAGAAAGGATTGTCGCGCATCTGTTGATGGTTGGTCCCAATCTTGCTGATAGTGCATTCGGCTTCCGGCAACAGCGTTCTACGGTAGATGCAATTCTACGCGACCTTTCGCTGTTGGAGCAGTCACTAAACCACGGCGGGTTAGCATTGGCATTTGGCAATAAGTTTAGACATCGTCAACGCGTTTAGTTCTGTTCCTTGAGATGCCATCATGAAGGCGTTGGAATTTCATCGCGTGCCTTCAGCAATGCGTTATCAGGGTATACCTATGTGATAGGTACATATGCTATGTTAGCCGAGTCGGTAGCACTCACCGGCGGAGGATCACGTGTGGGTTCCACAAGGATAAGTTTTAGGTCCTCTTTTGTGGAACCTCGCATATGACGCGGTTCTGAAAATACCATTCATGATACAATTTGGCTATCTTTGTTAGGGGTGGATACAGTAATGGCGGTAATTCGTAAAATAGGCCTCGAGATAGCGCCCCACAAAACTGAGGCATTATTGTTGCACAATTTACAAGGAGCGGAGAGCCTGTTAGTGCGTTTGAACCATTGGAGACAAGCTAGTGCAGATGGGCAGATACATGATATCATCATAGCCCATTGTTGAAGCCATCTTGCAGCACTTTGAATTCTGGTCGAAAAGACGGGAGCACGTCTTGTTGTCCGGACACGGTTGCTTTGGGTAGTACCTACACAGGATAGGACGGGAGACAACCGCAAATTGCCACCATTGTGGAAACAGCCAGGATTCTGCGGATCCGGAGAATTGGCGACAAGTGACCTCTTTCTCTGAAGCATTGATGGTGCAGAAAGAGACCGCTGAGCGGGATCGAGAAAGAACTGATCCTTTACTAAGAAGAAGACGCCGAGGAGGTGCTCGCCTCGAAGGCGTCTAATACGCCGACAACCCACCTTTACTATCTGACGTAGATGGGCCTTTGAGGCCATGGGCGCTCAGAAACTCCGCCCATCAAGTGTCCTCGAAGATGACGGCAGCTTCCACTGGTCAATGCTGCCTTGCATAGAGCGGACCAGGGGAGACCCCTTTACAGTATTTCCAGGGATGTGCTCTAACAGGCGTTGCACAAGGGGCTTCTGGTTTGTTTTATAAGAGGTAACAGAAGCCCTTTTTCATGTGCTGATGGTGACCAATTTGGGGTGGTTTTAGTGCGGTAAAAATCCCGCACAATTAATATTTTTGAATTATTTGATAAATGCCCATGCGAACCGGGACGGGCCGATAATAATTAATTGTATGCATCGTACCGTAACTATTGATTATAAAAATAATTCACGGAAATTACCCAAATTTATTTAAGTTGGCGTAAAATTTATTTTTATTTTTATTTCCACAACTTAAGGTATAAATAGCTTTGGATATCAGTAACATTACAACCAGTACAATTTCTGAGCTACAGCCATGTACAAGGTACTTCTCCTGTTGGTGTTGATCGCGGTGGTTGAGATCAACTGCCGGGTCTTTATACCTCCCGACGACGACTATACTGAAAACGCTGAGTACGGAAGAGGTCCGCTCGATTTACTGAGCTTGATTGATCCGATCAGTAGTGCTGTGTCCTGGATTGTGGACCAATTTTAATCTTTGAAATGGATCTATTTTCAATCTATTTTGTGAAATAAAAATACGTTCACGTGACTTAACTTTTGGTTTTTGTATAATTAACAGTGAAACCCAGTATACTTTGTACCGAACAGGCGTACCGGGCGCGAATGAGACTCGCACCTATCTGGTTTATTTTATTTTGTTGGTGCTGGAATCTGAATCAGAGTTCAACTCAGCTTGGATAAAAATTGGTAGACTTGAATCTTATTTGTTAAAAATACAGGAACGTAGGTAAGTTCCAGTTCAGAGGCCACACTAAGCAGTAGTATTTTCAGTGAAGGAACTTCAATTTTCTCAACGTTCTCTTAAGTAGAGGTACCAAACATACCTACACTTTAGGGTAAGATGTAGTGACAAACTGTTAAAACTTTTATTGCGTGTGTGTTCGGTTGATTTTCAAGAAATTAAAATTCAGGGTGTTCAGAAAACAAGAACTGGAAGGGTGATTTAAGTTTCACAAGCACATGCCCAAATAAAATATCAAAAATGGAAAATATCTGATAGAAATAATAATAATGGATTTTGAAGCAACCATTTTCGCCCCGAAATTCCCTGAAGGCCAGTGGCGAAATAATCACTGATGTAATTATTATGCGTCTACAAACGTCATAATTACTGATTTACATGAAATAATATTCGAATTTCTAAATAAGTTTCGGTTTTTCAAGCTTTATGTAAATTTTAAATACAATTGATTGAATTGTACTTAGAGTGTTGCCATGTGAAAGTTAAATCTAAACTAAGTCATACCTACGAATATATTTCGCTAGTAAACTAAAAAAGCTGTTTTTAGAATATTTAAGTTTTATGAACAAGAATAATCTAAGGTAATATTATTTCTTCAAAACATTACAGAAATAAATAAAAAAAATCAAAAAAATATTACGTAAACTTCATTCCAGCATGGCAACATGGGTACACAACAACACATGGATACAAATGGGATACAATTAATTTTACATTTTGAGTCATTTCAATTAACATTGTTTGCGATGTATCATTAGGGATGATGACTATTTTTTATTTTTTAGTCCATCTTTTAGATAAAAGAATATATTAGACACGTATTTTTTGTTTTGTCAAAGAATGACGAAGATACGGCGATTTCAATTCTTGCGTAACGTCACGTTTAGCATAAATTGTACTGAGCCGTGACGTCACAAACCCCCACTACTGAACTTTAAAGCGGCTTATCTTCAATTTTTTATTGATTTGATAAAAGAAAAAATAGGTGTCTGTTATATTTTGATTATCTAAATAAAAAATACAAAAAAATAAAAAAAAATATATACCTAGTCATCTACCCTATTCAAACGTTCGTTAATTCTATTAATGTTGTATCTATTAATATTGTTATTTCTATTATTTTCTGTTTGATCTGAACTACTTATGGACTTTCGACAAATCTCCCGTGACTCGTGCTTGCCAAAGGATTCGGATAACGTACCACTTATGACGACATTTTGTTGTGAGCTTTTGACTCCGATAGAAGTCGTGTGAAGCATTGAGAGGCTTCTATTCTAGACTTCTATCAAATCTATATCAAATCTTCTATCAATCATCCAGGAAACCAGCCCGTGCTGAGGCACCCGCTGGTTTCCTGGATGATATGGTGAAATATCGTGGGGAGATGAAAATAGATTACCAAAACATATATATATGTTGTTTAATTTCTGTCACCATCCCCTGTTAGAATTAATGCGGTTTTTCATTTCATTCATGCAGTCGGTCAGTTATTTTATGGACGATTTAACAATATAACAAGAAAGCCTATAAGAAAACATTAACATATTCTGTCAGTATTATAGATTTTAAATGATACCTGTGATTATTACTCTCTATATTATCAAAACGATGCCAGGGAAAACCTAGTTTCATTATATCTATAGAAATAACTATGAAATAACCGCAATAAATCTTTAAAAAAAATTAGTCACCATTCCACAAGGTTTACTTTTTCAACATATTTCCTATGAATTTCTGTTATAAAAATGCAAGATCGAGCAAAAGTAATTAATTGCTTACAGGAGCCCATTAATATCACTTATAAATAAATGAATTTCTTTTGGTTTGAACGAATCTTAAATGACAAGACACCCAACCTCAAATTCTTTAAAACTTAAATATCTTTTATCCGTGATGTCGGTCATCAGTTAACCTTAAGACAATATTGTTCAGAAATCTAAACTATATATTTTAAGACATTTTTTATTAGTAGACGCAACAAAATTATGGCAACAAAAATTGTATGGGAGTTCGCCATTGTCCTTTGAGATTAAAACATAAACTATAACACCAATTTGGTCTGTATTTTGGGGGCCTTTTCTTTGATAACTAGGTAGCATCTAGAAAGGATTGTCGCGCATCTGTTGATGGTTGGTCCCAATCTTGCTGATAGTGCATTCGGCTTCCGGCAACAGCGTTCTACGGTAGATGCAATTCTACGCGACCTTTCGCTGTTGGAGCAGTCACTAAACCACGGCGGGTTAGCATTGGCATTTGGCAATAAGTTTAGACATCGTCAACGCGTTTAGTTCTGTTCCTTGGGATGCCATCATGAAGGCGTTGGTGTCGCGTGCCTTCAGCAACTCACCGGCGGAGGATCACGTGTGGGTTCCACAAGGATAAGTTTTAGGTCCTCTTTTGTGGAACCTCGCATATGACGCGGTTCTGAAAATACCATTCATGATACCATTTGGCTATCTTTGTTAGGGGTGGATACAGTAATGGCGGTAATTCGTGAAATAGGCCTCGAGATAGCGCCCCACAAAACTGAGGCATTATTGTTGCACAATTTACAAGGAGCCGAGAGCCTGTTAGTGCGTTTGAACCATTTGAGACAAGCTAGTGCAGATGGGCAGATACATGATATCATCATAGCCCATTGTTGAAGCCATCTTGCAGCACTTTGAATTCTGGTCGAAAAGACGGGAGCACGTCTTGTTGTCCGGACACGGTTGCTTTGGGTAGTACCTACACAGGATAGGACGGGAGACAACCGCAAATTGCCACCATTGCGGAAACAGCCAGGATTCTGCGGATCCGGAGAATTGGCGACAAGTGACCTCTTTCTGTGAAGCATTGATGGTGCAGAAAGAGACCGCTGAGCGGGATCGAGAAAGAACTGATCCTTTACTAAGAAGAAGACGCCGAGGAGGTGCTCGCCTCGAAGGCGTCTAATACGCCGACAACCCACCTTTACTATCTGATGTAGATGGGCCTTTGAGGCCATGGGCGCTCAGAAACTCCGCCCATCAAGTGTCCTCGAAGATGACAGCAGCTTCCACTGGTCAATGCTGCCTTGCATAGAGCGGACCAGGGGAGACCCCTTTACAGTATTTCCAGGGATGTGCTCTAACAGGCGTTGCACAAGGGGCTTCTGGTTTGTTTTATAAGAGGTAACAGAAGCCCTTTTTCATGTGCTGATGGTGACCAATTTGGGGTGGTTTTAGTGCGGTAAAAATCCCGCATAATTAATATTTTTGAATTATTTGATAAATGCCCATGCGAACCGGGACGGGCCGATAATAATTAATTGTATGCATCGTACCGTAACTATTGATTATAAAAATAATTCACGGAAATTACCCAAATTTATTTAAGTTGGCGTAAAATTTATTTTTATTTTTATTTCCACAACTTAAGGTATAAATAGCTTTGGATATCAGTAACATTACAACCAGTACAATTTCTGAGCTACAGCCATGTACAAGGTACTTCTCCTGTTGGTGTTGATCGCGGTGGTTGAGATCAACTGCCGGGTCTTTATACCTCCCGACGACGACTATACTGAAAACGCTGAGTACGGAAGAGGTCCGCTCGATTTACTGAGCTTGATTGATCCGATCAGTAGTGCTGTGTCCTGGATTGTGGACCAATTTTAATCTTTGAAATGGATCTATTTTCAATCTTTTTTGTGAAATAAAAATACGTTCACGTGACTTAACTTTTGGTTTTTGTATAATTAACAGTGAAACCCAGTATACTTTGTACCGAACAGGCGTACCGGGCGCGAATGAGACTCGCACCTATCTGGTTTATTTTATTTTGTTGGTGCTGGAATCTCTATCAGAATTCAACTCACACACTTGTTGTTATATATTCTTCCTAACACCAACCTTGTTCGGCACATATCGGCACATAGCTCAGAGCAGTGCTACGCCTTAATATTCTCATTGGACTACTCGACGTCCGTACGTCATTGCTGGGATTAAGCAGGATACCAGCGTCAGGTATTCTACCTGACACATGCTGAGCTGGACTCCCATTCGGTGCAAACTTAAGACACACTGCACCACACCGTCATTTTACTTTTATTCACTTTCTGCCATAGAGAAAAGTATACATGCTACCGTCAAAGTCACTTTATAAATGTTTTTTTTTTTGCCTTTACGTTATGGACTTCTTTTAATTTGTATGTTTGAAATCTTTTGAGTCCACTTATTTCCTTTTTTTCTCATAATGTAAATAACCTTTGTAATGTTTTGTACTGAATGAAAGCTTTACCTAACTATTTATCTATCACCTTGGATAAAAATTGGTAGACTTGAAGCTTATTTGTTAAAAATACAGGAACGCAGGTGAGTTCTTGTTCAGAGGCCACACTAAGCAGTAGTATTTTGAGTGAAGGAACTCTATTTTCCTCAACGTTCTCTCAAAAAGAGGTACCAAACATACACGTAAGTGTAAGTTATAGTGACATTTTATAATTTTATTGCTCTTGACGTGCGCGTTAGGTTTATTTTCATGAAATTAAGTACAGGGTGATAAGAAACCTCCATCCGACCCGAAAGGGTGATATAGGGGTCACAATCACATGCCCAAATAAAATATCCAATATGGAAGATATATGACAGGAATAATAATAATGGATTTTGAAATAACTATTTTTTTGCCCCGTTTGAGATTAAAACAAAAACTATAACACCAATTTTGTTTGTATTTTTAGGGGGGTTTTGTTTGGTAATTAGGTAGCATCTGGAATGACGCTGACTTTCACACTCAACTTTTAATAAAAAAAATAATTTAAGTTATTTTTGTATACAGAGAAAAAACTACAAATTTTCAGCAGAAATTTTGTAACGTACAACGAGTAAGCGAGGTGGCCACGGGCACACCAATAGTCATTTAATTAGCAAAACATAATAAAAAAACACAAATAGAAAATTTTTATTCTTCAAAAACGTTGTTTTTGTTTCCAATTCTATCTCTGTCTTTTATTTTTCTTTCTTTTGCCAAACCCAGGACGTCATGTGCACTTCATGATTTGCTAGTTTCACCAAAGCATCGGCTATTTACTGCACGAGGATTCAGTTGGTTATCGGTTTGTTTACATAGCTACACATTAGATTAGATTTAGACAAATTAGGGCTAAAGATGCGAACAGAATATAAAACAAAACATGTTATACAAATTGCGATATATCATGTTTTAGCTAATGTGGACAATTAATTTTCAATGTTAAAAACATTTTATTCTTGTATAAAATATTGTTTTTCGTTGCAATGTTGAATAACAAAGTTACATAATGTTGACGTGTTATAAAACCTAAGTTATGTTATATGTTACATAGTCTGTACGCCCTTTAAGATTATTAAATTTTTATTCCAGTCGATGGTAATCTTGTTTATTAAAAGCGCCCAGTAGTTGGACACACTAAAAGCGCGGGCACACGATGCGTTGCGGCGCAGCCCCGCAAAGATTTGGCCGTGTCAGTGGGCACATCGCTCAGTTGTTCCGATCCATATTCATTAACAGACTATCCAATGCTACTACGGGACCGCTGCGGCATAACACCGTAAGGCGCCGCACCGCTCGTGTGCCCACTGTCAAAGATTTCGCCGTGAAATCTTTGCGGTGCGGCGCCGCATCGCATCGTGTTCCCGCGCTCTAACTGCAGCGTCATTGGCGAAGTTTAAAGCTTCCAATGAACAGGTGTCCGGATACTTTAGGGGGTTCCAAATCTAAGATACTTCTTAAACTGTTACTGTACAGTTAGGTACCAACGAGTTGTATCAATTATTTTTTTGATTTAAAATTGCTACCAACTTGACAGTTCTCAAATGCTTGTTATTTGAAATTTATTTGAGTTGCATATTAAGATTTTATTTCTTTTTTTTTTTAATTTCGATCGAATAGTAATAATAGCATTATAATCAATCTTTATGGTTGATGTGTTATTTTGTGGTACTTTTTGCGAATCTGATTTTTTTTATGCGTCCGACGGAAATGAAAAATTGAGGACCAATAATTAATAATTAACATTATAAATACTGTAAAATAAATGGGTTGCGTGACAGAAATGAAAAAGACAGTTGAGTCCGACAGAAATGAAAAATTGAGGACCAATAATTAATAATTGACATTAAAAATAAATGGGTTGTTTGGATCCGCCCAAAAGTCTAGAATTATACTAGAATCAACTGTAGATTAACACTACTTGTACTAGTTTATTTTTCCATGATAAAAAAGATAATATTTCACAAGCCTTTTTTTTTTTGGTATATTTTTATCATTAATGAATACTTTAGAGTGAATCTCCTAAAATTACGGCAAGGTCAACAAATCTGTACTGAAATAAAGGAACAGTGTAAAACTTGTTCGACCTACATGTACGTATTTCTGTCATCTATTTTTTTAAATTTAAAGCAATCAAATTGTATTTTTCTTCCATGTAATAGAATTAAAAAAACATAATGTTTAGTATTGGAGCGTGAAATAATAAAAATATAAATAGGATTTTCAAGTTACAACTGATTTAAATCAGGTCAGTGCAGTCAACAAGTATTTAATCAGCATGTATAAATTTCTGGTTTTTTTTCTCTTGGTGGTCCAAATGGATCGTTTTGAAGCCTCATTGCGCCCGGCTTCACTTTTGATTTCTCAGGACGGCTGTACTGAGGATTACAAAAAGGTTGATGGTGTTTGCCGTGAAATAGACGGGTCGGGGGAATATGATCCTTATGCCTGTCCACCAGGGTACATACAGGAGGGTAACAAATGTGAACCTAATTGCGCAGTTGGTGATATGTGGGTGAGCGGGAGATGTATACCAGTTCTGCTGTAATGTGTTTTTTAAGATTTTTAATTGTAATTTTATGTTGATTATGTTTAAAATTAATACAGTCTGAGATCATTATGTTCTTTTTTTTGGGACAACCGATTTTACCCCCTAAAATTGATAACAAAAATCTTTATTTTTAATTCTTTTCTAGATTTTAGTAAGATATTTCCATGTTATAATATGTGTAATCTACAAATGCAAACCATTTGAAACTATTACCAACAAAACGGAATTTCAACTCAATAACCACCGATACAAAACCAAAGTTTCAATATCCATTGTATATCGCATAAAAAGCGGAATAACAAATATCTGTCGAAGATCACAGTCCGCTTAGAACCGTGTCACTAAGTAGTCAAATCAAAAGTTGGCACGATCCGATGTGCAGCACAACTCGATACAACACGTATAGAACCAATACTGGCGAGATTTAGATGAGGAACGACTTTTATTTAAATGTAGTTTCGATTTTCGAAATGAAGTGTCAGCTGTTTTTGCTTTTCATGGATTTCTGTGCGATTTGTGGTTTGAATTATTTTAGGGTTGAAATCTGGTTTTCAAGTAAGGTTTTGTTTCTTGCCAATAGACACTAACCACTAGACCAACAGGCCTATCTAAAGTCAGCCCCGTCTTATGACCTGGATTAATACAAAAAAAAAAACAGGTAAAACCTTAAAGGCAGCTAGTTTTCTAAATTAATCAATGGCATTGGAGGTATGTGAAAACCATCCAGTTTGCGATAAAATAGTTTTAAAAATAACAAAAATGTTAAATTTGCATCGAATCAAAGTGTTAACAAAATAAATTGACATAATCTTTTTGGTTGACCGAGAAATCAATGTGATTGCTGTTGTTACAGATATTTTAAGCATAAAACAAATTGATTTTTTATGCAATTGTACTAACCACGAGTTTGAAGTTGTAGTTCCTTGGAACGCGTTGTAAGTGAGGTGTAATACATTTTAGAAGATTGTGCCATATATACAAAAAAAAAAATGCTAAAATTATTAAGTAGTACTAAAATATGATGGATATGGTATAAATGGAGGGGCTCGTGGCTAAGTGTAAGCCGTTCGGTTTAGCCGATAATACAGGTTAAGCCGCGCTCGCCGCGGTTGTTCCGTGGATGGGTGACCATTTATAACATACCGAGTCCCCTCCGTGTTTCAGTAAGCACGTTAAACAATAAGTCCCGGCTGACATACATAGATCTATGGCAGTCGTTAAGTCAATTTTGACAACCAGTCTTGCTATGGGATTATACTGTGTTTCTCAGTAAAATGGGTTTTGGTGGTCAGATAGGCAGTCGCTCCATGTAAAATACGGGATTCAGTCGAATCCGGTAAGACTGGTAGCCGACCCCAATATATTTGGGAAAAGGCTCGGGAGATGATGGATATGGTATAAATCATGCATACAAACAAACGTACCTACTCTCTCAAAATACACACAACAATTTAATGAATGTATTCAGTACAAAAAAAAACTATCTTTAGTTAGACTAGTTTTTCTGTACGTCTAGACTTTAACTAATATATTATTATGTATTTTCCTTTAAGTAGTTCGACCTATTTATTCGTTAAATTATTTAAAGTAAGTGTAGAGCTTAATTGACACATAGCTTACTTTTCTTTGGTTGATAATATGTTTGAACTTGGGTTCCAACCTTTCTTCCATTTAAATAAGTCACCTTAAAAAGAAAATTATGTGACACCTCTGTAATTACGTATATTCATCATCATTCCCGAGCCTTTTCCCAACTATGTTGGAGTCGGCTACCAGTTTTACCGGATTCAGCTGAATACCGTATTTTACATGGAGCGACTGCCCATCTGACCTCCAATTACGTATATTAATTTCAAGTAAACTTTTCTTTAAATGTGTTTTTTTTACTTCTGTTAAACTAATATAATTTATCGTTAGGCTTAGCAGTTGAGCCAGTAGTACTCAAGTTTGTTATCAAATGCAATTCCATCTGTACCAGTACCACGAACTCTGACAGCCGTACCGTCAGCGTTGTGGAAGGGAGACAGCGCTCTACAATGTGCATAGCGGCGTCTCGTTTATACGACATCAAATGGTAAGAGCGCTTGAGAAGCTCTCTAAAAGCTGAGCTGGTAAGAGCCAAGCCTCCCAAATCGGATAAAACATACCATTTTCGATAACAAAACAACCGGAATGATTAAAAAGCTGCTATTACAGGATAATGTTACATGAGTATTTTTAACAAAGCTTTGAAAAACCACTGCACCATAAAAATGCTTCAATAACGAGAGGTTCAAAAATGCAGTAAAAATTCTTTTCTTCTCAATATCAATTGTTTTATAGCTCCATTCATGGAACGACAAAGTTTTCTGCATACCGAATACAATCAATTTCATTTGTAAGTGTTCAAAGTATTTTAATTTGCGACGTTCGTTCTTCGTTACGATCAGAACAATTGGTATTCGAGATGATAAATATTTCGTATATTTTTAATTAATAAACTTTATTGTGATTTTCTTTATTATAGCGACGGATTCTGGCGTGCCGAAGTTTTGACCGTTCAATTGATATTCGGTTATTGCCTTTTCACGATGTATTTTATTGTTCTTTTCGAATCATTGGTAGACGTATACTATTGAAGCCCAGTACAGCACCAAATTAAAGCTAATGATACTCTTTGTAAGTTTTTGTGATTTATAAGTCAGACGCCGTAGCCGTAAATTATTAACTAATGAGAAAAAAATGTATATAAAAATTGCTAAAATCTTTCAAAATTCTGAAAATAATCTTCTAGCTTTAGTCTAAGAACCATTCCGATTACGTCAACTTTAAAAAAAATGTGATGATCGTAATTTTCTTTTAGGATTACTTTAATACCACAACTAATAACAATCTCTTTTTTCCGATGGAATGCCACAACAAATAACACCCTTCTTGTTGCGACGGAGGTTAAAAAAGGGAGTATATAGGTAACAACGATGAGGTCAAAATCGATACTTCATCAGTAAAAGTAAACAAATCATACTAAAGACAAAACGATCTCAGAATCGCAATCACAATTAAAAGCTTCGATAGATTTTTTCAACGGTGGACAATAGCAGTTTGTTCTAAGAAAACAATTACATGTAATCTTTCAGTCTGATCGCTTCTATTGTGAGAGAATCGAAGTCTGGCCATTGTTTCTGATGGGATACGACCGGACATACTGGATAGAAGTTCAGAGAACAGTGTTGATGAATAAATATGTATTTTATTCTTTACTAGCAGCCCGCCCCGGCTTTGCTCGGGTGCAACGCTGATACCAAATATAACTACATAATCATAAAGTTCTGTAGGGCGAAGCACAGCCTTGGACGCACTATTTGGTATAGAGGCACACGACCCCCGGCCCCCGCGCGGCCCTCCGGCCGGTATCGCCGCAACCGCTATGTCCCTGCATTTTAAATTTGTAATATCTTCGAAAATATTCATTTAAATTACATGCTGTAAAGGGCAATATTGATCTATATTACATGCACAATTTATTAAAGGTACTTAATTGGATAAGGATTAATACTGTATAGCTTTTTCGTAAATAAGTAATAAATAAACGATAAAAATGGTTATTGTGGGTTATCCTCAAGAGATAGACATATACCATCGCGGACTTTTTTGTAGATCTTTTTAAGGAGCACAATACTGTAGTACATTATTTTGATCTATCTCGTAGGGTTCAGCCAGCGTTCGCAATGAAAGCGCAAAAAAGTGTTCATTTACGACCTTACTTTAGAAATCTCTGATTATCCGTGTTTCTCTACTTTATTATGCATGTATTATACATATAAACCTTCCTCTTGAATCACTCTATCTATTAAAAAAAACCGCATCAAAATCCGTTGCGTAGTTTTAAAGATTTAAGCATACATAGGGACAGACAGCGGAAAGCGACTTTATTTTATACTATGTAGTGATAGTAATACGATTGAACGGGGATTAGCGCGTACATGCATAAATACCTTTAGGGCTTGAAATTTCGACCGGGTTACACGGGCCGTGGTCGCAAGCAGTCATTCCGGCAATGGTGGATGTATTTTACAAAATATTTTTGCTGTCAGTAGGTTATTCCTCTGGTAGTCCAATATAAATTTCACAGAAGTCGGTTTTTTTTTTACATTTGTGTAATTTATGGTGCAACAATTTTGGGCAATACAATGATATCGCATCAATTAAATCCTAATGGTTTGTTTTGGGCATTTCACTCCAAGTTCTGAACCTCCAAAATGGCAAATGTTAATCTCCAACGATTCATCTTTTAAAATTGCAATTTTTCGTACAACAGGACGCAATCAAAATAAAAAGGGAACAAACAATAAGGAAGCGGGATGATGACCCTTTGTTGTGGCTTTCGTTCTCCGACTAAGGGCTGGACTCCACCACAGAGTAGACGAGAAGACCAGAGCGTTTTTTTTAATAACCAATGGGAATTCGATATTCTCACTTCGTCGTGGATTTGGGCCTGTATAACGAATTCCTATTGGTTACTTAAAATACTTCTCTGCGGTTTGGTGGCGTCCGGCCCTTTAGGGTGGATGTGCAGACGCGAAAATTACGTTTTTGTTTTGTTACGCGGAAGTGTGGAAATATTCCGGGTCAGGCAGTACGGGTGATGTGGATTGGCCACTGTTAAATATTTTGGTAATGAAGTGTGGGAGTTCTGAATGTCGCGTATTTTGGTAATGAAGGGAAATTTTTGAATGAATTATAAGAAAACGCTGTTTCGGGGAATAATCTTTTTTAGTTAAGGCATTGTAAATGGTATCTAGGCTATAATGATATTAGTTAACCAAAAATAGTTTCAACACAGATTTTTTCTTTCCAAGTCCTGAACCTGTGTGTTAACAAATGATTGCAAAAGTGTTATTTTTATTACTTTTGCGCCGAAGTTACAAACAAAAATGTCAAAAATATACATTTTCCGCCAATCCTAAGTCTTCCTACTACAAACCCACAAGAATTAGAGGTCCCGTCACCTTTGCCCATTTGATAACACATAAATACCGCTCATATCAACTAGATTAGCTTGACAATGAAATAAAAGAGACGTGGATGTGACAAAGGGTCTCAGTTGTTAATGAGGGACAAAGTCAATTACTTTGGTTGCTATACGGTAATCTGATGTGTAGCTTTGTCGGTCGGTCTGTAGAAGACACGTGTTTGTGTTTTTTAGGGTTGAGAATGAGATGTATTCTGGATACTGGTGATATTGTTTTGTAAGCTTGTAAAAGACCATTACCACCTAATGGTACTGGTCTTTTTTTACCATGATTTTAGTTAACCTAAAATGTCTCGAAAACTGAATAAAAAATCGGAATGAATGAAAATACGATATTTGGATATTTTGACGAGCTCGTCTGCTGATGGAGGAAGGTGGCCAAATCTTTATAATGGAACAACGTAATCCCGTCTTATTTAGACGAGTTTAATTTATTTATACTAGCACTTTAAGCTAAACTTATTTCAAAGCTGTTATTTTAAAATGCATTTATTTTTAACAAAAGCTTTTTTTATATTTGTACGCTCAGTAACGGTCATTATGATCATTTTCTCGCGTGTCACCGACCCTTAATGAGCTTATAATTAATGGTTCCAATTCAGTTTGACCCGGAAAAAGTATCTATTTAGGTCACACCGTAAACATTACTCATAATGACGAGTATTCAACCCCAACAAATATAATCAGGAATTTCTTTTACACCCACAAAAAAAAGTCTACTAGACACGAAGGTCGGATTTGATTGAATATAAATTATTCAGACCCCACTATCATTGTAACCTACACCTGACGTTTCATTCATTGAATAATTTCGTCGAAATATGGCGTAATTTCAATTAAACCCTCTTCGTTAACACTTGAGTGCTGACGTGGTGTCTGCGAGACCACGTGACCCTAATTACTTGGGCCTTACCTCGAGGCAGTGTTCTCTGTCCTGGGTTAGATTTATTTTGAGGATGCTAATTAATTTTGGAATTTGTAGGTGACGTTTAATGAATATGTAGGTCCCCTTAAGTAGTAGTAGCATGTAATTATGATGATAGGCAGTCGATTTTAATTATTTACTTAACAATTTTAATTAAGAATTCACTTGCTTTGCTGCACTGAATCATCTTGTGATATTCACGCCTTTAGGTTCATCCTTACCAACTTTATCACCACATAAAATATTGATAATCATAATTTACGTCTATTTCAAACTCCTACTACCAAGCTACAAAAATAACTCAAATTTTAAACAATGCTGCTAACCAAAACTGTGTTCCCAAAATACATCCACATATCTGCATATACCTTAAACGTTTCACGCCACCCGATCAAAAGCGGTACATGGAGCTATGAAGTAATTATAACCGGTTATTACTAGCTATTACTGGTTAGCACCGGACAAAGGCGGCTGCCGGCTTCAGTGCAGACATGTCACGCAGCGGGGGTGGGTTAAGTAATGAGTTGAGAACTAGCTTTTAAAGTTGCTTCGCCAAAGGTAACTCAATTTTAGGTGGATAAGTCTCGTGCTATCTTTGTCACTTTATTGTGTGTACCTATAGTCCAGTCACTTGGTGCTCAAAAACGGGGTTACCTGGAAAGTTTTCCGGGACTGTTGTTTTAGTGTTTTATAGATTACGATGCGTTCTTTTCGAATTTTCACTTTGCCATCTCGTATTTTTTGCTATATTGGAAAAATGCCGCTCAAAAAGAGTTTTTTGACAATAATTCCTTTCATTATCATTTTACGATGAAAATGAGTGTGTAAAACACTAAACAAGCTAAAATAAGTAAATTGGCACCAGCAGCATAAAATTATCAGCGAATATTTTGATACCATAGTGTCTGAGTTTGCTATGTTATTTACTAACACTAACGTCGCAAAATTTAGAGGCTTTTGAGTGTTCAGGAGTTAGTATAAAGATGATGCAATAAAGTTCAATAAAAAAATAAAACTCATTTTGTATTTATACAGCTAACCCATTTAATGTGAACTCACTACATTTTCCAATAACGATTAGCTTCAAACAAATATTCACGAAGAGTCACCCATTAAAAATGTTTGGTTAACTTTCAGGCAATTTATGTAACAATTTAAATTATTATCTCTACAAATATTTTTGCGTATTTTGGATCTGTAAATGGCTACAGTTTAACGGTTATATGGCTCCTAAATAAATGCTTTTTACAACAAGTTTGTGCAGTTTATTACTTTGATATAAAAACTGTGGTTTTTGTGGCACAAGTTTTTTTTGGGTTATATAAATGACGAATACTTTTGTTCTTGATATCGAAATATGTGTGATTAAATGTATTTATGAAGTAGTCTACTGTCCAGATATTTAAATTTTCGACTTTCTCTAGTTTCATTTCGTTTCAGAGAGGGAAAACGTGTCTTCTATAAGTAAAACACTATTAACTGCATCTATGTTTATGTAAAAGGCGGTATTTTTGGAGTTATTATTAATGGTGTAAAACATACTAAGTAGCAAAACATTAAAAGAAGCACAGCATTAACCTACATAGATTTTGTGTATTATAGCATACATTATAAATAAATACCTTGTTCCGTATTATCTAGAAATAACTTATCTACTAATTCACCAAGGGATTACTAGCTCCTTATACCTGAGATCCGCTAGACCTCATAACTTGTACCTCAGCATAATTTTGTGCTGTCCACGATTGCGGAAACGTTCGCAATAGTCACGAATTGAGTTGGAAAATTGGAATTTAAAAATGGTGAGCTTTAACTGAGTAACTATGCGTTTTCAATCGATTTTGAGCATGATTGCAGTTTATTAGGAAAGTGATTTGATTGTGTTGTTTTAAACACTCGGCTTTTACGAAATGTTTTTTTTTTTGGTTTTGCTCGCTGTTGGGTGGAAAAACTTACCTATTTTATTTGTAAAAACAAAATAGGTACTAATTATGAGGACTCTTAATTAAAGTAAGTTCATTTGTATGTAATTATTCCAAAAAACAGAAAAAAACGGCTAGGTAACAAAATTGGTGTCTAATGTATCGGAAATCCTTTTTAATAAAAAACTCTAAAGGCAAAGGCATCACCGATAATAGTTATTCTATGGAATTCTAAAGTAAGCTATAGCCTATAACTATTTTTCAATTTATAACCTTGCAATTAAAAGCTTATGAACTACATCTACATAATCTTCAATAGTCTATCTGTCTGCCAGAACCTTAAATGATATCTAAGCTTCAGAGAATAATATACTATACTGTGAAATCCATTTACTCATTCTTTGTTCTTCGTACTCAAAAGTAATATTTCTTTAAAAGAACCAAGATGAAAAGATTCCTTCGAATCAAATTAGTGAAGCAATTTAATTATCTTGGCAATCGGCAAACGAAACACTGCACTGAAAGAATTATGCACGTATCTTAAAAGTATTACAAAATTCACATTATTAAACTTCAAGTCACACGAATTTAAACTTTAACGCACTGTAATAAATACCAATATCGCACCACATCCAATTAACGAGAACACTAAATGTCGCTCGCGCCATTCGCCTAAAAATACCGGAATTTTACCGTAATTTACGTACGGAAAAACCGGTATCCGGTCGTGATATCGTAAAATCCCCACCCTATCTCCGATCAGTGGATTAAATATGGGTCACAATTTACATAAAAAAGATCAGATTTGCTCTTTTGAAAATCAAGTGATGTTTTAAAAATAACCAAAGATGATTGGGAGGAAAAATGCTGAGCCGTTGTTACCTACTAATATTAAAAATCTAGTCGATCACATGCTGAGTAAAATTGTTTATTGTACATAAAAATATATACAGCCTTTGGACTTTTGTTTGGTCTCAGCTCAACTAATATGAGCCATGGATAAAGCCATGTGCTCAAATCATAGGTCAAAATATAATTTACTAGTTACCAACGCACTCTGCCTCGTTGGCCTAGTGGTGCTAAGCGCGCCTGCTACGCTAGAGGTCTTGGGTTCGATTCCCGAGTCGACCAAGGTGTTATTGGGTTTTTCTATGAAATTCTCAGTAGCAGGTCGGAGTTTGGATTTGTGCCCGGTTAGTGGCAATAGGCTCGCCCCCTATTACATGGGACCTAAAACATATCGGCGAACTGTGGGTGTACATTGGTACACCTCTGCCTAATGGATCTTATCCGCCCAAATCCATCGAAAACTCAATCCTGTGCCTTCCATCTACGCAATCGTCAAGCAAACAGGTCTCTTAATATCTCCTGGCAAGGTGTGGCCATTGAACACTGTCCCCAACCCAGATATTTAGGTGTCACTCTGGACAGGTCTCTTACATATAGAGCCCATTGCTTGAAAACAAAGCAAAAAGTATCCACCAGAAATAATTTACTGCGGCGTTTAACTTCAACTACCTGGGGAGCATCACCGCAGGTTCTGCGCACTACAGGTCTATGCCTATCTTTCTCTGCTGGAGAATTTGCATGCCCAGTGTGGCATCGATCCGCCCACGCTAAAGAGGTTGATATAGCGCTTAATGACACTTGCCGAATCATTACCGGGTGTCTCAAACCTACCCCCCTCGCGATGCTTTACCCTCTGGCAGGCATTGCTCCTCCAGATGTACGACGTGAAATAGCCTGCCGTATTGAAAAAAACAAGCAAGAAACGGATAGGCGTCATCCTCTGTATGAACATCATCTTCCACGGGCCCGTTTAAAGAGCCGGAAGTGTTTCCTCTCTCATACGATTCCCGCTAAGGACAGTGCAGAGGATGAGAGATACGATTTGTGGAGAACCAAACACCCCACCCCTCCAAACTTTATCCTTCCAGTACAACGACTGCCATCAGGACACGAGCTGCAGTGGCCCATTTGGAAATCTCTCAACCGATTACGGACCCAAGTGGGTCGCTGCAAAACAAACCTTTGCAAGTGGGGCATCGTAGACCCAACGCTAGTCGCATGTGAGTGTGGTGCCCCATCGCAGGACATGGCCCACCTTTTGTCCTGCCCGTCCTGCACTACCACCTGCACTCTCCAGGACGTGATGGAGGCCAGCGACCGAGCCATCCAGGTCGCATCTTTTTGGTCAGAGAGAATTTGAAAGTAGGATTTTTGACTCGAGAAGAAGAACCTCTGCCTAACCCTTCAGGGATACAGGCGTGATGATATGTTATGTATGTTATGTTTTTCTAATTCTGTAAACAAAAGTTTTACTAACTTTCGTCGTTTTTACTCAAATTGATCAATGAAATTCATAAGCGAATTTAAAAATCACTTCACTATTACACTATTTCTCCACACAATATTTATGAAAATCTTTCGAAGCCAAATCGAGTGCAGACTGTTCTAAAAACATTACTTACAAAATTCAATATCCCATACGAACTGTGCAAAAATCAAAAAACACTTTTATTCCTTGATTTATTTTTGAATACTGATATTACTAACAATACATCAAGCTATACATCAAAAAGTCTAGAGCAGGGATGGCGAACCTTTACGTATCGATATAATTTTTGTAAAAAACGTTTCATCAGATCATAAACGTGCCATCAAAATAATTTTGTCTCTGTGATTATTGATAAAATTATTTTAATAAATAACGCATTCAACGTTTCCAAGATATTGTTATTAGCATTCTCACTTGTGAATGTCAATCTTTTTGTTTCAATTATTCGGAACTGCGTGTTTCACAGTAGGTCCCGGCTGTCATACAAAGATCTTTGGCAGTCGTTAAGTCAATTCTGACAACCAGTCATACTATAGGATACTGTGTTGCTGTGTTGTTTTGGAGGTCAGATAGGCAGTCGCTTCATGTAATATTCAGCTAAATCCGGAAAGACTGGTAGCCGACCCCAACATAATTGGGAAAAGGCTCGGGAATGATGATGATGATATTTGGAACTGTTTCCTTGTTTCATATAGGACATGTTCACTTTTTTTTCTGTAGTGCATAATGAACTTTGCGATTGATATTAATTACATGTTCAAAATTTTGAGCGAACCGATTTTGACAATAAGTGGCACGCGGTCCATTGGTTTGCCATCCCTGGTCTAGAGCAATGTGGGACAAAAACTATCGTTGCATTTTGTATGGCAACATTGAACGTCAAATCTAAGAATAAATGGAGTTTGATTTACATTTTTACTTTTTAGAGAGAGAGGGTTCTATATCGTACAAATGCTCTTTTTCAGTTTACTGTGTGATTTATTTCTAAGTTTATTCTACAACATAATTATGAGAAGTTTGGAAGTTTTTAATAAGAGGTTTTTTCTTTTGCCGTTACCGTGACAAGAACATACCGTATAAAAAAAATAAGAAAAAATACACTAAATAACGCCTACTTGTCATCATCATCATCAGCCGGAAGACGTCCACTGCTGAACAAAAGCCTCCCCCCTAGAACGCCACAGTGAATGACAACTCGTCAATTGCATCCACCGGGTGCCCGCCACTTTGACGATATCGTCAGTCCACCTGGTCGGAGGCCTGTCAACGCTGCGTCTTCCGGTTTACACCTACTTGTAAATTACTTATATTTTAAATCCTACACTCTATCCTAGATTATCATACACATAACACTAATTCTAGTCATGTTACTTTTCTATGATGCCTTGAAATTATTTTTTTATTTGATTTCGATCACTAAAAACCAATCTCATCAAAATATCACAATAACAGTTGACAACTACAAATCAAAGCCTATTTCACATGCTCTACATTTAAGCCTTACGCTCGCCACAGCCTCACATGATTAACCTTATTTAAGGCTTAATGAACGGGACCGCTCGTTGGAGTACATGTGTCATCCTGTTATGATTTACTGCTGCAGTTTTGTGCAGTTTTAGGGGGGTAAAAAGTGTAGTTGTGTAAATTATAACAAGCAAATAAGACATGAAATAATAAAGTATGATGTTTTTTTTATGTTTTTATTGTTTTACTTTTGCTACTTACTAATAACTCATTAAGAAGAATGTAAAGGGTATTTTTGTCTGCACTCCAGAAGTGGAATATTTAGGAACAGGAAAATAATATAATTATAACTAGCATCCATATTTACTGTCCATTGTAAAAAAAAAATGTTGCTCTGCTTAAATTGTCATTGAATTGTAGCTAGTCTTTAAATAGCATGAAGTTGATATTAACATTAGAAAGTCACCACAGCTACACCAAAAATTCTTAAAACAGGTCCGTTGCCGTTGTGGAAGCGAGACGGCGCACTACACTGCACGTAGCTGTGTCTCGCTTACACGGTCCTGCTTGGAACTTATAGTAAAGAGCGTAGTACTCGTAAAGGGCAACCCTTGATACTCACATTGCGTGATTCAAAACGACAATATAATGACCAGTAACAACTAACAAGTTGTGATTGGTGGCCATGCTTTCCTTTGGCACTTAAAACTTTTCAATTTGGTACTATTGATGTAATAAATAATACCAGCTTGTAAAAGAGTTGATGAGAATAGGTGTGACGTATGTGGCGAAACAAAAAGGTTTAAATAGCATCTTGAAAATAAGTAAACTTACTGACGAGTGAAATAAAATTGATAATTAAAAATAGGTACTTTTTATGAAACAAAATTGTGCCACACTATTATTAATAATAATTCTGTTCGTATTACACAAATGCAAATCTACCTAATTATCATTATACATACTCAATACTACAAACTGGACCTAGTAACACTACAATTTTTAACACAAAACTCATTACCCTAAGTGGCTGACTTAACACCCCAAATTACAACACCAATCACAAACCCACAATCTACACACAAGAACAAAATCACAAAACGAATAAAAACAACAACCGACAACATAAAAAAATATAAAAACAAACTTCTATTTTGAAAACAAAACAAACATGAAACAGAGAGCATCTTTCATTAACGGTCTCCACCAATCAGTGAGCCGGTATTGTAGTGGACATTTAATTTATAGTATTGCTTTGTCCCGCCGGTCTGCCTGCTACCGTTATTAGAAATGACTGGACTGTAGCTTTGTAGTACATTAATAAACACTTGGGTTTTAGTGCGGATGTCAATTGAAACTGTTGAATGTATTTTATGGTGCTGATAGGGTTTTAGGTACGATAATGATGTTAATTTATGGATTTCCGTTCTCAATATTAATTTTATAATACATGCTATAGTAGGTTTTCCTGTCTGTTAAGCTTTTTCGGCTGAACCATAAAATAGATTTTTATATTTGTTTTGGAGTAAGCGATAACCGTCATCAGCAGTTATTGTTACGTGAGCTTAAAAACAATTGAGTTTTAGTCGTTTCTCGCGGGAGCAAAAATTCGGCCCACAGAGAGCCGCTTTGCTACGCTGAATGTAAGAGGAGGAATGAATGGTAAGGTGGATGAAGTATGTCAGATGAAAGATCTTGAGACAAAAATTAAGAAAGGTATGCTAAAATTTGGCTGGTTGGGCTATGTTGAGAGAATTAATTTAGAACGATTGACGAAAAACGTGTATAAGGCGAATGTGAATTAAAAAAGGCAAAGTCAAGCGTGTCCAAGGCAAGGTCCAAGCATGTATGAAGTTAATATAGGGATAAAGCGAAACAAGTGTGTAAGGATCGTAGCAAGTGGAAAGAAGTGGTCTCTGCCTACCCCTACAAGGGAAAGTAGCGTGATTATAATGAATGTATATATGTAATATTAGTCTACATTTTCTCATGATATAAAAATCAACAAAATCTTCTATCGTAAATAATATATTATCTACGGTTTCACATCTAAACTATATTCCATTACAACAGCATTATAAGAAGACCCAAAAGTCTGTTAATAATACTTAAATATCACTTTATTTAGTCCATTAGCGGCACAAAGCCTCGTATATAGAATGTAACACTAATAAATTCGATAGCCGCTAATTGAACGTAAAATAAAGCGCCCGATACTCATTTGCTTTTAATAAATTTATTACTTCACAAATGTTGGAGTTCCCACAGGGGCACAATTCCGATATTTTAAAGTCAGTGGGTGGCAGGTTAATGAATGTTCCAGTGTACTTGTAATTGTGCCTAATTTTCGTATTCAGATAAGCTGAAAGGCTCGACATATTTTCGTGCTCGTTGAACGACTTCACAAGGCTTACGTATTGTGTAAATTGTAATGTTTAATAACAAGTGTTTAAGATTATAATATTAAGTTTATAAAATTTTATTAATATGTGATTTGTGTGATTAATTTAGGTTTATTTTTCATCTATTGTATTAGGGTAACCTGTCGTGGTGGGTGCGGTTCAATGAACGGATTTTTATGGTTGCAAGGTTGCAGGTTCGAACCCAGGCAAGAACAAATGTGGCTTTTTCAAAGTTATATGTACTTTCTTAATTATTCTAAGACACTTCTGACAAACGGTGAAGGAAATATCGTGAGGAAACCTGGATTCCAAAATTTGGGATCTGAAATCGCCAATCCGCAGTGAGCAAGTGTGGTGATCATTGCTCATGCCTTCTCTATATGGGAAGAGGCCTGTGCTCAGCAGTGGGCGTTTATAGGCTGGATGATGATGATAAGGGTAACCTGTGATGATAGATGTTAGGTGTGTATATATATAAATAAAAAAAAGCCTACAATGATCAGTAAGTGGCAATCCTACAATGACAACAGTGGCAAGTAGGTGTTCTTTCGTCATTACACTAAAATCATCTGAATAATAAAATTAGGTACACACTTAAACGTTCATTTACCTGCCACTCACTGACTTTAAAATAGCGGAATGAGGCCCCAGGACTCATGTTAAATTATATCGTAATTTTTGTTGACATTCACCATTTTGGCGAATTGTTTTCGATGTTTATGGTAGGTAAAGCGATGTTTTATCGAATTTATATTGTAATTTAAAAATGAATTATTGCGTAAAATAATTTTCTTGTCATAATATGAATGATAATGTAATCTTATTTTTGAGAAGTTTTATTACATTGACGATCTCCGTGGTCGAGTGGCGTACACATCGGTTTCCAAAATGTAGCTAGTTGTTGAGTTCCCAGGTTTTATTTTACATACATACATACATACATACATATAATCACGCCTGTTTCCCGTAGGGGTAGGCAGAGACCACTTCTTTCCACTTGCTACGATCCTTACATACTTGTTTCGCTTCATCCACTGTCATTAGTCATAATTTATTTTAGGACGGGTAAAAAAACACTAGCTTACAGGAAAGAAGTCGACGTTTTTTTTCAGTCCAAAATTTTAACAGTAAAAATGTTTTTCAATCCGACTGGTATTCAAAATTCTTGAGTGAGATATGTGAAGTGAAAAGTCATAACCAATTTTATCACATTGTAAGATATTTTGTAACACAAAGTTATTTCGTTTCCAATTTAATAAATACAATGTCACGTCCTTTCAAAGTTGCTACAGAGTACATTCCAGTTATTGGTTTTACGTCATCTATTGTAGTCCAAAGCATTTGATTTAGTGCAGCTTAGTTTTACATCTCGAAATAGGTCACTGCTAGCGATGCAGTTGGTCACAGGTGTAGACTGGGAAATGACATGCAGACAATAATTAAATTTGTCGAATTTGAGATTTCAATATCACAGAGAAAGGCTTTCTGAAAGGCTAATCAATTTAATCTGTAGTCAATAACTGATCACAACTGTAATTTACTGACCAAAAGAATAACGACCGATCACAGTGCTTAACAAGAGGTTTGAGAATTTATTATTTTATTTTGGTGATCAATTTTTCGATCATAGAAACGGGAATTTAAAGTTTGAGTTCGTTTATTTAAATCGTTAGGAAGGAATCCCATGTAACCATGTACGTCTCTGTGGCAATAAGAAACTTTGCATAAGGTATATTGAAATTTAAGTTTAGTTACTATTTTATAAATAATTGAGGAAGAAAAGATAGTGTGTTTGCTACTAAGCAAACACACGACATAAGACTCAAAATTCTCGAAAAAAAAAAACCTAAAAATTCTCTTAAAACTGTCGCTTAAAATATAGAAACAATGACGGACTCAATATCAAATGTAGCGAGAACAAACGTTAAGAAATGAATGGAATAAATTATTCATATCGATTCCTTTTCATAAATCGAGTTAAGGCAAACAATGGCTGGCGTTTCTCTTTATTGGATTCCCACAAACTCTGAAATTGACGAACGTAGTGACTTTCGATTGACGAACAGCGAGTAGTCGAGTTCTCGGATAAATCGATTATGAATGTAGGCCAGCTAGACTAATATTATGTATTATATACGGGCAATTATATATATATTTGACGAGCCTGTTGGTCTGGCGATTAGTGACCCTGACTGCTATACCGGAGGTCGTGGGTTCGATTCCCACTCTGGACAAATGTCGTGTGATGAGCACGATCATTTGTTCTGTGTCTGGGTGTTATTTATCTATAATATGTATGTATTTAGAAATATATAAGTATGTTTATCAGTTGTCTGGTTACCATAACACAAGCTCTCTTAGAGCTTAGCTTGGGATCAGATTACCGTGTGTGAATTGTCCAGGAATATTATATTATTATTATTACATAAACTAATTTAATATTAAAACGCCTCATTGACCTAGGGTTCTAAGCACGACTGCTACGCTAGAGGTCTTGGGTTCGTTTCACAAGTCGACCAAGGTGTTATTGGGGTTTTCTATGAAATTCTCAGTAGCAGGTCGGAGTTTTGAATTGTGCCCGGTTAGTGGAAATAGGCTCGCCCCCTGTTACATGGGACCTAAACATATCGCCGAACTGTGGGTGTACATTGGTACACCTCTGCCTAACCCGTCAGGGATACAGGCGTCATGGTATGTTTTACCGTACGTCAATTTAATATTACCTAAACTGTGTATTACTTGTAATTACTGATATATTTTTTATAATTACTGTTTACACATTCGCTGATACAGGAAGTATACCTCTTTTTAATTTGGAATATTTTTATTCTTAAACACTGTTTATAATTGTGATGTCATAAAAGGATGTCACAAAAATGATATTTATTTATTTAATCATTTATGTACACAAAACACAGGAATATTTCGTATTTAAAAATTATGTACAAAGGTGCTGCTTATTTCTTATTCTTATGATATTATTACTTAATTAATTTTGTTTCTATCATACACTCTATGTATGGTTAAATGCATATAATGGAACTCAAGTTCTGTGTCATACGAATAGCGTAACTTAAAAACTAAGTAAAAATATTACAGCAAGATCCGTGACAAAAACGCTTTTGTATCATGTTTATCTTAGGATAAACCTCCAATCCTTACAACCTTACCTCTTTTCAATAAATATTAAAGGCTCAAACAATAAACCATCCGTAAATATAACCTCATCCATACATCATACATACATCGTCCCATCTGGTGCTCAACGAAAAACATATTCAACACGTACCCACAGAAATACCGCTCAAAAATTAATCAGTTCACTCATAAATTATGTATGAAGGCGTTACATGTAAAAATACGAACACATGCCTTTATAGAATAACAATAGCTATGTCAAATAACACAAAAATAAAGAATACGTTCGTAATCGCGCTCAACGGAAAATAATCACTATTATTATGGGGTTAAAGCTTAAAGTGCGAATGACTTGTTCGGCTGAGTATGGTGAATTATTAATTTATTTGAGCCATCCGTTGTGGTGAGCGTTTGGTTTTGAGATAGGCTGCTCTTTTCGTATAGTTTTACTGTTTTATCGACAAGATATCAGTAAAGGCAGAAATCTATGATCGCCTTCTGCCAAATATTGGAAGGCAACCCTAACCATTTGAGCAGTTTCAAGCCGATAATCTTGTTACATAAACAATTGAATAGCAGCTTGAGTCTAATGAATTGCACGATTAGATGTTCTGATATCTACAAATGTTTGGTGAAATATGTTTAATATTACTGTAATCTTTTTTACATGTAGGTTAATATCGTAAGGTTAACCTTTATAAGCAAAGGGCTTTCCGGACGCCATAACGCTTTAAACCGTGCTCTTAGATTAGCGCGATGAATAAATAGCGCCATGCTTGATTATTCCTAAACTTAGTTGCTAAATAATTCAAAAAGAATCCTTATGACTAACCATAATAGTTGTGAAAAAAACAGAAGCCGTCAAACAACCTATGATTCTTAAAATGACAGAAAGAGACAAACCCATACATATAACTATCCCCATCTCTCTCCCACAACGGAACTCAGCTGTCACATTTAACTGACTTGCCTAAAGAACTGGGTCGTTTAAACAGGGTATGATGGGCCAACGCGCACGCACTCATTTATCAAGCGACGCCGCCTAGAATAATGAAAACGTCTTCAGGGAAAATTTGCAAACGACCTCTGACCTTTATTACAGGTTTTTCGTCAGGCTTGTCATATTTAATGTTTAAGTATGTGATATTTTAAGCATCATATTTTTTATTCTTATGATACTTTAATAACACTTATTTGTAAAACAGTTGCAGTGGATAATGAAAGAAACATCTGATTATATATTTTACCCGCTGCGTTTTTCTTTTGCATTACTTTATATATTTGCGTTAAGTGTGTACCAAACAACTCTTTCCAAGCAACCATATACTTGCTTAATAAATAAATTGTATAAAGAAATTTCTTAAGTTTGAAACACAAGATTTTCAAAGCAAATGTTTATTGGTTTCGTCCTCTCTACTCAAATTAACACGTTTCACACTGTAGTACAATTTGACAACTCTGCCTAATATTTGATAGTGTTGGTCGAAAACAAGTAGAATTTTTGGGAAACATTATAACGGTTGAAATTCTTGTAATTGACTCAACTAAAAGGCTTTAAATGTGTGTCTAGGTTTCGCTGTTAAGGTAAGTAAGGTCTGTTTTGAAAATAACCTTGAACTTTAAAATGGGAACGTAACTCGATCTGACTTGCTTTTAAGTCCAAACTACATGGCCGATTTTGATGAAATTTGGCATCATCATCAACACACGGAATATTAATGACAACTCGCCAATTGCATCCACCGGGTGCCCGCAACTTTGACGATATCAATCGTTATGAAATTTGGCATAGAGTTACTTTAAACTCCAAGTAAGGATTCAGCCTACTTTTTTTCTGACAAGACGAGAGAGGGTGGAATCGCAATGTGGTTAAGAAAAGGATTAATAACTTTTAAACTATCGCGCAGCATATTTATATTTATATTATAGAACGGGGATTAGCGCGAACATGCATAAATACCTTTAAGGCTTGACGTTTCGATCGGGTTACTTCTTTAAGAAAAGGAGTATTTTATCATCACAACTTCTGAATTTCGATAATACAAACAGAAATATGCATATTACCATATAAAAAAACTCATTTCAGGTTCAACATAAAAAATCAAGTATAAAACAAACAGGAACTTAACTAACCTAAAATAAAACAAAACTGCAACCAAATGAACATGACTACAAGCTCTACTGGACGATATTATGCAAAGATATATAATTGTATTCATTTGTATGTAAATCCTTGGGTGCAGGCTTCGTGACAAATTTCAGCTGTAACCGAATTTGACTGCAGCTAACTAAGTATTATAATATTTATCGCTGTGGTCTAGATCTAGGCTATTTTATGTTGGATGAAGTGCATTTTGAGTTGCGAATTTTTTGTAGGGTAGTTTAGAGTTTTGATTTAGTTTTTTATGTTAAAGAAACGAGTTGGTGTTGAAAAACTGGTTTATATTCGTATGTTTAAATAAATAAATAATTAGAATTCCAAGTGCATGAAATGGAGAATTATATTTATAATAATAATAATCCAGCCTATAAACGTCCCACAGCTGGGCACAGGCCTCTTCCCATATAGAGAAGGCACGAGCATTGATCACCACGCTTGCTCTCTGCGGGTTGGTGAATTCAGATCCCAAATTTTGGAATCCAGGTTTCCTCACGATGTTTTCATCCACCGTTTGTCAGAAGTGTCTTAGAATAATTAAGAAAGTACATATTACTTTTGAAAAGTTACATTATTTGGTACTTGCTCGGGTTCGAACCTGCAACCTCGTGCATACAAATCCATTTATTGAACCGCTAGGCCACCACTAATCATATTTGACGTGTTTAAATTACACCAAATCTAGAAAAAGAAAACATTATGAAATTTAGTCTGAAAAAATGTTTTTAAGCAAATATTATTATGAGTACATATTTTATTCATAATATTTTATAATAACCAAATAAATAAGGTTTTTGAATCAGCCGTTAAGGTATTCATTTAAACTCTTTCGGATGCAATTACTTCAACCTTTGAGCTATTGGTCTTTATTTCACATTCCAATTTATTCACGACATTTATTCTACTTAGATTTTTACTAACATTTTATATTCTGTTTGCGATATGCAAAAAAATCTTTGCATTGCTCCGTCAAAAGTAATTTCTGTGAAACCTTATAAGTGGGGTTTTTGTAAACATAGTTGTTTGTTCCCATGGGGATATGTTGTCTATGGTTGGTTGGTTATATATGCGGTGGCACGACTTTGGCGTATGGGGGTTAGTAACCCATATGCCAGTCAAGTGGTGTACAAGATTGAAATGTTTGTAAATGTGATTTTCGGCATTTTTGATACAATCCAAGTTTCATTTTTTTATTATTATTATTTAAGTTTTTATGAGTTTAGTTTGTTTATTTCGAGTTTTGCTTGTTTGTGGATTGTAAGTTCTGGTCTGGTCTGTCTACTAGTACGTAAGGCTTATCAGTAAATTAGGAATTCCTTTTCTTATAGGGAGAGGCCTGTGGCCAGCAGAGGGACGTATAAAGGTTTATTTTATTTACTTAAATATTCTTTAAAGTACAATATGACAAATATATTGTGATTTGAGGATAATTAAATGATAGATACATGATATAACATAGTTATTTTAGATCTAATTTACTATTATCTTATGGTCTCAAATAGCTTAAGGTAGTATCTACTCTACTATTACATTCTAAACACAAACATCAAGACACAGAACTAATATTTGGTTGCAGAACCATTAGCTTAGTATTCTAAGCGCTTTGTGTCTGAGTCAATCTTACTATTCATTTACTAATCAGTATGATGCAGTAAAGTGCATTGACGCATGTGCATCGAGGGAAGGAAGAGCTTTATGCATTTTTTTTTCGTTGAACATGACAATTATTATTTACATTGAAATATTATAATAAATAAATACTGAAGAATTGGCCGTAGTCCGTTTTGGAAAATAATGTACTTAATGTAATAATGGACTTAATATGAAAAGAGACTGTGGCTATTTATTGACACTAAATGAAAAAAAAAAAACTGTACATTACAAACACCAAAACCTCTCCAAATACTATAAGTATGGTTCAAATAAATATTTGCCAAAACATCATGAATACTTGATTCCAAAAACCCAAAGCAAACATAAAATATTCTCTACATAAACCACATACATACATAAAAAAGCCTTAAACATACAAACACGGAATATATGAGAGTAATAAAGTAGGTTGTATTGACTGTTGACATTATTCGTCAGTTTCCCTCTGATCTCAGTTTCATAGGCGCGCAATCTAATTAGGCTTTTGCTACGCTCGGATTCGTAGCAACTTGCTACGACTATCGTAGCTGCTACGAAATCTAATTTTAGTTACAAGAGGCCCTGTTTCGGTTGTCTGTTGGTTCTTCTATTAAGATGAGTTGTTGAATATTTAACTTTATTGGACTGACAAGTTAGGCTTTATTGAATTGGGTAATAACTGGAAGAAGAAATTGAAGAAATAAACTTTATTTAAAAACCCAGAAGTGGTTTTGTTTTAGTTTTCAGGAAAAGTAGAGCATTTTATTATACTATCAAGAAAGTAACAATATAACCTAAAACATATTTTCTAATACATTTCTGTAGTCGAAATAATGATTATGATACTTAATCCATAGAATAAATTATAAACTGTTATAAATTTTGTAAAGGCACCTGAGGTAATTAAAATCAGTACTTTATAAATAATAGATTGTGACTACTAAATAATTCAAAGAAAAATAATTAAAAAATATATAATGACCCGGAAAATTTGTAATTGTAAGTGTGTTATTACTGTAATGTCTATAATTTAAAATATTTTAATTCAATTTTCTTTCTGCAACCGTGTTAAGAAAGCATAAAGGAAAAATAAAGCCTTATTTCTATTTCCATAACAAAGAGAAACAAGCTTTTCATGGCGCATAGCATCGATTGTTCAATCAAAGGAACGATCCCAAACGTTCCCGCTGAGCTTAGCTACGCCGTAGCAATTGTAGCTTGAGGCTACGCCGTAGACGCCGATATTATTTCTGATATCAAAGGTTTGCTACATGGTGAGTTTTCAACTGTTTGTTGGAGAAAAGTAGGGATTCTATTTTATGCTTTGTTGAAGAAGGAAATGGTCTAGTTCTTCCTATTATAAAATAAAATAAAAAATGTTAGTATTTTAAAATAAAAACATAACACAACATTATGTCGTTACGCCTGTATCCCCGAAGGGTCAGGCAGAGGTGCACCAATGTACACCCATTTTTATGTTCGCCGATTAGTTTAGGTCCAATGTAATAGCCTATTGCCACTAACCGGGCACAAATCCAAACTCCGACCTGCTACTGAGAATTTCGTAGACAAACCCAATAACAAATTGGTTGACTTGGGAATCGAACCCAAGACCTTTAGCGTAGCAGTAGCGCTTAGCACCAGTAGGCCACCGAGGCAGTTAAAAACCTACGATTCAGATAATTGTTTTTCTATAGTTCGTAAACTAATAAAGAAAAATAAGCCTCACTTATCCAACCACCTGAAAACAATCTCGGAACTTTGTAAAGTGTCGTACTTTTAATAAAACGATTATAACATTTTCTCGATTAAAAACTTTAGCGAGTTAATGAATGGCTTTTTCAGATCGATTTCCTGATACACCCTTTGTTCGGTAGATAATTAATCCGAAGGGTTCCGTAAGTGGTTTTTGGGAACTCGCATTAAAAAGATGACTGCTGATAGGATACTCTTGTATAATCAACAAATTATTTTTCTCAAAAAATAAAAATAGGAAAAGAAAACAACAATTTACTAAAATTCTTATAGCTTATGCAAAAAAATTAACATCATAAAAAAGTTTACTCATTTGTGTAAAAATATTTTCTTGTTATTCAACTTTTCCTGGTTTCTTGAAAGGTTAAAAGGATGTATTTTTAGTATTTTACAGTGTTGTGTTTTAAGGATCGCGTGCTAAAACTAGAATTAAACCTGAATTTAATTAGCCACTGCAAGCAAGCTTGGCGATTTATTCTCTCATTATTTTTACCGGTGAGGCAAAAAGGAGGGTAATGATTTTTGTTAGTATGTGAGAAATCCTCTCTTCAATTTTGGAATTTTAGTTTGTATTGTTATTATGAGTTTACATAACATAAGAGGACAAAGCTAAAACAATGTTCTGAAATTCAATTAAGAATGATTTCTGATAAGGTTAGTTCATTTATTTTAAAGTTACTAAGATTTTAAACCATGGGATTAACTATGATTTCCCCTAAAGGTTAACTACGATTAATGGTTTCACGTTAACCACTAATTTGTGAATTTATATTAATTTCGCTTATCCGTTTTAATCACTTGTTTTTTTTTATATTTTTCTAGAATGCCAAAAAACTTTTTAAATTTTTGTCTGTAATTTATGGTCTAATAAGAACTTAAACTAAAGCTTAATACCAAAACTACGTAAAGCGATTTTTTTAACACAGAATTATAACAAATATTAAATGCAGTGAAAGAACTAAAATTGAAAATCTCTTGCACCCATAACTTAAATAATAAAAAGCAACAGACCGTTTAGTCCAATTTCATCGCGCATACACAATTAAGTTTATCCATCTCACATGCACAATCTAATTCGAGTGTCAATAAATCAAAACGATGCGATATCTATTTCACGAATCGATTTCGTTCACGTTACGTCCACGTTCCGTTCACGTCCCGTCCACGTCGTCGTCCCGTCTACGTCACGGCCTCGTTGCGGAACCCTACGTCACGAATCGTGTCCGACGATTATTTTTTCATTTTATTCATTCAAATCCCGGATATTAATCTTCTGGGTTTATTCATTGCGATTTTTTTGTCTTGACGCCTTAGCATTTGTGGGTTGGATTGTTTATTTGAGTCTTTAAGGCTAGTTGGATAAACGGATTTTTAGATTCTGGAGCGCATGGATTTTTAAGGCAGAGTTAGGTTTGTTAAATACATAAACGATACTGTAACCTTCTGAAATTAATGAGTGCTCATGCAAAAACGAGTAGGAACTAACTTACTTTTTAATTATTAATTTTCATTTATACATTTTATTTATTTATTTATTTATTAAATACTTTTTGCACACAATGTACAATGGCGGACTTAACGCCTTAGGCGTTCTCTACCAGTCTACCTTTGGGTGGTGGAGAGAAAGCATAGGTAGGTGCCAAGAGATTAAACAGAAACATTATTACACATATACCTACATATAATACAAAACACATATAATTATTATAATCATATATACAAATATATAACTATATAAATATGTACACTACATATAATACTCATACTTACATATCAAGAAAAATAATTAGAAAACGGAATACTATTATGATTCTGCTAATTTCCCCAGAATGTGGTCACGTAATTTGACTTTAAAGGTGTGGCGGCTGTTTAACATCCTGATCTCTAGAGGTAACTCATTCCAGAGAAGAATAGATTTGACAAAGAAGGAAGAATGAATAATATCAGAACGATGTGCAGGGCAGAGTAGAAGACGATTTTTTGAAGAACGAAGATTTTTGTCATGTTGTGAACATAGACTTTCGAAGTGAGAAGTTAAATAGGAAGGTGAAGTGGGAGTGTGAAGTATAGAGAAGAGAGTGGTCAACGCCCTCAACTCACGACGCTGCCTTATAGGTAGCCATCGGAGCTGCGTTCGGTACACAGAAACATGATCGTACTTGCGAAGATTAAAAACGAATCGAATGCAATTATTGAGAAGCCGGTCAAGTTTGTTTAGCAGATCTGCATTCAGGTCATAGTAGCAAACATCACCATAGTCAATTATGGGGAAGATTAAGGTTTGCATAAGCATCGCTTTCACATTGGACGGAAGCAAATTTTTCAGGCGGTATAGGAACCGTAGCGTGTTCGTAACCTTTTGGCTGACAGCTGCGACTTGTGCTTGCCAGTTAAGTGTGGAGTCCATGTGTAATCCAAGATTCTTAACGTCCCTACTATAAGGTACTACCATGCCATTGAATACTACAGGTGGTAAGCCGGAAGCATCAACTTTGCTTATATATCTCGAGCTACCGATGACAATGGCTTGGCATTTTCCAGGGTTGACTGCCACGCCGAACCTGTCAGCCCAATTTTTCACGACAACTAAGTCTTCATTGATTTGTCTGAGCGTGACAGCCAACTCATCAACGGTAGTATGACGATATAACTGCAAGTCATCGGCATACAGATGATACGAACACTGAAGCTCAGGAGTAAGTAAATTTATAAATACTGCGAAGAGAAGAGGTGAAAGTATGCCGCCTTGCGGAACGCCAGCATCCAAATTACACCAGGTTGACGAGGTTTCGTCCACCCGAACCGACTGCTGGCGCTCCCGAAGATAAGAAGAGAACCAGTCTAATGCTTTGGAAGAGACCATGAGATATGACAGGATAGATAGAAGGATATCGTGACTGACGGTATTGAACGCATTGGAGAAGTCTACAAGGACCAACACAGTCAGGTTAGCGTCTTCCACGGCGAGTCTAATATCGCCAGTCACTTTGAGAAGGGCAGAGGAAGTGCTATGGCCTGGCCTAAACCCAGATTGAAATTGGCTCAAAAGCTTGTTTTCATAAACAAAACGAGTGAATTGCTTATGCGCACAAGCCTCTAGCACTTTGGATAAGAAAGGCAGGATTGAGATTGGACGGAAATGATTGGGGAGTGTTGGATTAGAAATTTTAGGAAGAGGACAAACGTATGCTCTTCTCCAAAGCGAAGGAAATACTCCGGAGAAAAGGGAAAAGTTAACAATATGGGTGATGACAGGAAGAATTGGGACTAGGATAGAAATAATCATATGGCGGCTGATGTTGTCACAGCCCACCGCTTTCGATTTAATAGAAAGGATAATCTTTTTGACCTCTTCCTCGGCGACTGGCGAAAAATTAAAAGAATTGATATCAGGCCGCGATAGCCCAGAAATGTAGTTAAGAGTATCCTGTTTGATTATATAATCCACATTGGAAGAAGTGCAGAAATGACTATTTAAAGTATCTAAGCTGATTGAGCTAGGTAGGTCTAAATGCCGCGATTTGCCAATACCAAGCGTTCCAAGAAATTTCCAGATATCAGCAGGAGAAGATGACGAGATATTGTTTAGAATATGGCGGCGTTTGGCGTTACGTATCATGTGATTACACCGATTCCTTGCAGTTTTAAATTGAGCCCAATTTTCATCTGTGCGGTCTTTTTTAAAGTTCCGAAACGCACGATCCCTCCTACGCATTGCGATTTTAATAAGCCTGGTCATCCAAGGTGCTGGTGGACGTTTAACTCTTACTCTCTTAACGGGCGCATGGAGATCAAATAAAGTGTTTACCCGGTTGTTAAAAATATCCAGCTTATCATCCACTGAGTCAGCTTCCATCAATGGAGTCCAATTGGTATCGGAAGCATCCTTGAGAAGCTGATCAACGTCCATACGCGCAAAGCAACGCCTATGCAAAACCTTAGGCTTGGACTTAGGAGGTTTAAGGATATAGGTAAGGAAAATAAGGTCATGATGAGAAAAGCCGGGAGCTACAAACTGACCATGAGAGGAAACAAGGGAAAGGTTGGAAGTTAGGATTAAATCCAGCCAGGAATCATCACCTGCTGTAGATCGGTGAGTTGCCTGTAAGGGCAGGATGTTTAAGCTGGATGATTCCACAATATGAAGGAGTTTTCGGGATCGAGGAGAACTAGGAGCGAGGAGATTGGTATTGAAATCGCCCATGATGATGTAATGTGCATACTCAGAACCCAGCGATTCTAAAACCGATTCAAAATCAGTGAAGTAATCGATAGAGGGGGGGCAATACACAACACCAACGACGGCTTTAGCTCCTTTAACTGAAACCTCTAGAAAAAGATATTCAGCACTAGCCTGATGACCAGAAGAAGCAGCCAAGATCTTGTAAGAAAAGTCAGATCGAAGGTATATTGCCACACCACCCCCTCTTCTCCCAAGCCGATCATTCCGAACAAGAACAAAACCAGGAAGGGGGTACGAGGTAGATAAGAGATTTGGTTTGAGCCAGCTCTCGGAGATCAGGATGGCATGCACATTAATGTTGGAAAAGGTCTCAAAGAGCTCACTATAGTGACTTGCAACACTTTGTGCATTAATGTGACACACGTTAAACACCTTGTCCGATTGATTGAATTGTGTTCTCAGAGTATCTCCCAGAGTATCGGTCAAAGAGCTGAAACTATCATCACTATCGCCCACATCCAAGGATTCATTAGCAGAATGAAAACTATCATTATCTGAATACATAAATAATAAAAATAATAGATAAAATTAATTAATAATTATCAAATAAGTTATTAAATTAATCAATTCAATAAATCTAAAATAAAATCTTTCTGGACAACACCCGCCAGCTAACACCAAAAAATTAATAAATCTAAATAACATAACTTGTAAATAAAACGTAATAAATTAACAGCCACTAAGAAATTTCTGAACGACATAATTATTATCTGTGTATGTTCGACTTTGACATTTGAGTAGGTAATAGATTATCGATCAAAAGTGACAGTGACACTAAACAAATAATGTACCGGTCGAATCGTGCGCAAAAAAAATAAAAACTAACTACATTATTAATTATTGAGGGTAGAAAAATAAGTATCTACAACTAGTAAAGTAAAGAAAGAATTGGGATACACTAAAGAGTCCAGAACAATCAAAAACAAGACAAAACAACAATTTTACGAAGAAATCTAACAAACAGTAAGTACTTACTCTTACAAACAGCTGCTAATTAATATGACCAATACCCAAATGCCAGTCGTCACATACCAGTCCTATTTCTGTTCCAGAAACCTCTCAGGCAGTCGGCGAAGGCGAAGACTTTGTTGGGTACTTCTCCAGGAGCGGCTTCAACTCGTCAATCGAGGCAATCTTGTGGCGACTCCCATCCGAGGCCCTTATGACAATCACGCCGTCCTGCGTCCAACATGAGCGCATTCCGAAGTGCTGCCGTGCCTGAGTGAAGATGGACTGCCTAGTCTTCGTCAGAAATTCCTTGACTGATATTTTAGACCCCTTCAAGCCAGTCTTCGCCTTCCATATCAGAGATTTATGCTCCAGACTAGAGAACCTCACGAGAATTGGCCTCGGGTGATCCTTACTAAGACTGCCAAGCCTGTGAGCAGCTTTAATGTTGGTAGCTGTAATGTTCCTGAGAGCCAATTTATTATGCAGAACATCTATAATTTTGGAAGAGCAGTCTTCATTTTCAACTTCAGGAAGTCCTTGGAAAATCAATACCTTCCTCCGGTGCCTCATCTCCAGTGCATCAATGTGCAGAACACACTCAGCAATTTGCTTTCGCAGCAACCCCAACACACTGTAGATTAGTTCCCTGAAGGCCCGGAACTCCTCTGCAACCTTGGCCACCGTGTCCTTCACAGGCCCTGCTGCTTGAATTTGGGCTCCGAGTTGATCCATCTTCCTGGTGAAATTTTCTTCAAGGCTCTTCTGAATGGTCAAGATCTCTGATATTTGGGACATTATTTCTTGTGAATATTAAATTGCTCTTTAATAAATGTGATATAAGTTCTGTGACAAGATGTGATAAAGGTGATGTGGCAGGTGGTGTATATAGTGCACAACTATTACATTTATTTAATCCAATGTAAGTAATTGGCCTTTAAATTAGACTTAATGAAAAAAATTGTAAAAAATACTATTAAATATATTTTTAAAACACTCAGAGTATCTGAGACATGTAGTTACTTTTTCTACACCTACCGCCCAAAAAAAGAAATTTTATATTTTTTTCTTATTCTTGCGTACAATATTCGTGCATTCTGTATTATGGGAGCAGAGGATTGTGCCCAGCAGTGGGACGTCTATACGCTGTTATTATTATTATTACTCTATTTCCATGACTTGTTTTTTAATTTTACTTCATAGATTAATTTTTATGTTAATTCTATGGCATATTATTATTGGCATACAAGAATACGTTTCTATTTATATCTAAGGCCTCCAGAGTAATGATAACGTTATTCTTTCATTCGAGGCTCTCAAAAGCCGGATATTAACGTCTACGTCTACGTGACGTACATTATTCTGTGTATTTTAATTAGTCTTAGTGACAACGTAAGTAATTGGTTCTTGTTTTTTTTTTTCGAGTTTTGATATTGTGTAAAGATATTTTTTTCTCTGTTGTGTAGGAGGTGATACTATTTTTTAGTAAATAAACTGTTTGTACTCGTAACAGTACTCAATATGAATAGTTGTTTAACATAATTAAAAAAAAAAATCCATCATCATTTTCAGAATTTTCAATTTATATACACAGAAATAACATGAAAAACAAAACTTTTTTTCCCAAATGTATTCTGTTCCCGAACAGTAAAATCATTTAAGTTTTTAAACCGAGCTAAGCCAGTATACACTCATTTTAGTAATAGTAAAGACTATCAAACATATGTTATTATTTATCGAGTTTGCGAAGTAAAGCTTTTACCAATTTTTCTTATATAATGAAAATTCATAACACTCTTAGCACACCTACACCTTGCTTATCTTAATTATAATGGAAATTTATGAAGCATTAAGCGCAAGAAACCATTTAAGGCTTTCTTTAAGATACTGAGAACCTTTTAATTATTAAAGCCTAAGTGATAGGATTCATAGCAGCTTTTATTGAACTTTAAGATAATGTTATGACTTAAAAAGAGGTTAGTAAAGGAAGTATTACAATAATACCTACAAAACCATTTCATCGATACATCATTTTTTTTTATATTCTTCATACCTATTTATTTATTTTATTAACCTGTTAAGTGTCCCACTGCTGGGCAAAGGTCTCCCCGTCTGACTCCAGCCATTTCTTGTCTCGAGCCACATGATACCAATCACTTAAGAAACGATCGATGTCATCCCGCCACCATACCTATAGCTAATATTTTAAATATTTTTTTTTTTATAATTCTAATAATTTAAATATAACTGCTAAGAACACTCAAAAGTTCCAATCTAAAAATATATTCGTTCATTCTCAAAAGGACTTCAAAACATTTGCTCTAAAAGAAGTGCCATTAACTCGATTATTTTAATCTTCCATTAAAAGCCATTGTACTGATTTAACTAAACAATAAAATAAAAGGGAGCTTATCTCAAAGAGTCAGAATTCAGTAAAAAGTAGGATTCAGTCGTCAAATAAAAGAAAACTCCGGGTATAGATAAAAAATCTGGTAAAAACACTTGTATGGAGAAGATCACGGATTATAGAGTGCAGGATATACCTTGAAACAAATAATAATATTGTGTTATATATTGGTTTTCATTACCAATTATATACTTTTCTTTCCCGGGAGTTATAATGTCATCAAAACCAGATTTAGTCTCTACGTATAACCTTCTAAGTATAACCTTATTAAAATCGGTTACGACGTTTCGAAAATAACCCGTTACAAACAGAAAAATACAAATACTGGTACATCCTTAGAAAGTAATACGCGACCGTTCAAATTTCACAGTTTGCATCTTAATAAATCATTCGTGCGATTTGTACTCAAATAACTAAATATAAATCACATTTATAACTAACAATAAAGCTATCACAATTTAGATAAATTAACTGAACCCAATTGTTTGTCAATAAACCTCTCAATTCGGTTGAAATCTGACAGACGTTGACGACTATCGCTGTTCGATGATTGACGATGAGCGTCGCAAATCACTCGCCGGTTTAGGGTTAACGATTTATTGCGATGACGCCGTCGCAGTGGAGGGTTGACGGCAAGATATGCATCAGTAGCTTTGAGCCGTTGTAATTTATCTTCTTCTATTGCTCGAAGATCTTTAAATTTTCGGTGATTTATTTTATTGTACGTACGTTTAAGACAAAGTTCTTTTCAGGATCGTCTTTGAATTTTGTTTTTTGGTGTCCTAATTGCATTTAGAAATAAAGTAGTAGGTAGTAATAATGATGCAATGTTGCAAAGGCATCAAATTCCGATTTAATAAATTCAAACTTAGTATCCAAATCAAGTAGTATATGTCAATCTTAAAAAAAAATACCGTTGAAATGTGCATGACTAAAAAAAGGGACCAAAAAAGAATGCAATTTTTTTGTAATAAAACTGTTAAAATACATGGATGTGATGTAATCATATCCATATTTAACAAATCCAAGTAAACAACAACACAGGCCATTGCTATAGCCCATTGTCACGGACAAGCAAGATGGCAGCTTTTTATTTAGCCGCAAACCGAATACCGAGCCCCGTGTTATTGTGTATTGAGAACAAGTTGGGACGATGAAAACTATCCGGGGTTAGTTTGAGTGTTTGTCAGGATAGTTGGGAAGTGATATTTGAGTGGACAAAGTGACTTTTCATATCAAGTTCAGATTATATTCAGTAGTGTATTTGCATAATACTCAAAAACTTTTTTCACTGTTGATAATTTGGTTGATAATAGGTAAAGTTCCGCTTTTAGTATGACAGTAGGCATATGAGCCTCTAGGTAGGATAAAAAGTCGACGAATAAAATTTAATTTATTCATAAGTAATTGAATGTTGTGAATTTTCGAAATTTTAACAGTTAATGGAGAAAAAATTCGTTCGATTAACATTCACTTAAGCTGAAAAAGCAACAAAAAATAACATGAAATAACAAAGCAAATTGTAACCTCAAATATCATGATAAAAATCTGAACATATTATGTGCTTAATTCTCGTAAATTTCCAAAAACCCAAGTGAATTAAACTATGAGAGGTAGTCTACAAAACTAAGCTTAGTTTGTCTAAATCGTCTCGTTCGTAATATCAGTCAGATAAATTCTAGGGCCACACAGAATTGAGAGAGCAAATACCATTTGACCCTTCCTATTTTCATTTTCTTTTATCCAAAAATTCCTACCAATTCAGACCGGACACTGGGAATTTCCATTTTCCTCTCACATTTGAGGCGATGAGATTTTTAGGCGGTGCCTATTACTCTGGATTTTGTAAACATTGTTTCAAGAAAATGTTCTTTTTCGGGAGTATAGGATGGGATAGGTGTTGACCTTCTTAAATTATATTAGCTTAGTTTAGGAAACTAAGCGTCCATGGTGAAACAAGATTTTTAAAATAACGGTTTGTGTTTTGGCCGGCAACAGAAAAAACTTTTTTACAAATTTAACAGACAATTTCGTTGGATCTTGGTTCAGTATTTTAAGATTTCAGGCTCATTAGCAGAAGCATAATCAATTCTATTATCACACAGAAAGCTGACTAGACCATAGTGTAAGTGAATTGAAAATATCAAGGTCTTATGCATTTAAATTTACATAATCTTCTATAAAGTATTAGCGGACTGAGGACCACCGCAGAATATTTCCCGTACATCAATAAGTACCACACATTGTTACTTGCCAAAACCCTTAAAAGATCATGAACTTCGTTCAATATCATTTCTGTATATACCGTTGTGGAGTATGCAGAATGGTACATTACAATCTCCTTTATACCCCAAAAAAAAGTAAAATCCCCATTCTATTCCGAATGTACTTCAGAACAATCGTCTTCTTAATACATTTCTGTGAATGTCCGTTTTGAATGTTTGTATAACTTGGGCGAGTCCATTTGGCTCCATTACGGAGGCTGGATCCCATCAAATGAAATGTAATCGCTGACTTGAGCGCCCCTTTGTCTTAGATTACTGCTGAAACCGCTAAATGGTTTTGGGGTAATTGTTAGTTGTAGTGTTGTGTTGAAAGAAGGTTTGTTCAGGTACATAAAGATAATATTTAACTGCCAGTCTTATCGTCGAATCTCGGTACAGTAAATGGGTTGTTGAAATGTGGAGCCTATCTTGAAATTAGGCCTTACGATAGGCATAACAAAAAAGCTGCCTAACGTATTGTTGAATTGTTTTGAGTACCCTTATTGGACACTATTTACTGCAAAGTGATAACTGAAATAAATGTTATGATATAAGACGGTTAAATAATTGCAAACGCATCGATATCAGTAAACGACTTCCTAAAAAATATATATGGGATACCTATCGATTTTAAATCGAATTATTTAATTTGAATCTCAATTGGCCAAAAATTCGCTTAACAAAAATAAAAAAAACGCACACTCAAATTGAGGACCTCCTCCTTTTAAAATCGGTTAAAAACTACATTCGTCACTATTCACTTGAAAAGTGGTCCTAAAAAATTCGATGTGACTATCGCTCACAGCGAACGTGCTCTAAAACGAAATCCATTTGGTCGTAGTTCATCGAAAGTGATCGGCTATAATCGTCTGAGTGCAGTCGAACGCACTCGTTGCAATTAATCTCTAAAAAGTACAATAAAATCCTGAGCTGTTATATGGCAGTGGAGGTGCAGAAGGCTCACACGTTTTTATAAATACCCCCCGTATTTTCAAAACACTCGAATCACATAAAGAAAGAAATATTAGACTTGAAGAGTATTATTATTATTATTTTCAGCCAATGTCTTCCAACTGCAGAGCAAAGACCTGAGGAATTAAAAGAAGGATTCTTTCAATTCCTCCGGTCTTGAGCTATTCTGTTCCATAATGCTGAAAAGGACTCAAGTTCGTCTCGTCGCGAACATACATAATAATAATATTTACAAGACATACATACATTGGACGACATAATTTTTTGTCCTGTAGGGTCTTAAGTCTTAAGCATAGTCGAAATAGCATTTTTTTTTTTATTCGATGAATAAGTCTTTTTATTTATTTATATGTAAATTCACTACATTATTACAATTAACATACATACATACATATAATCACGCCTTTTTCCCTTATAGGGGTAGGCAGAGACCACTTCTTTCCACTTGCTACGATCCTTACACACTTGTTTCGCTTTATCCACTTTCATTATTCCCTTCATACATGCTGTTCGGTTTATGGTACTCTTGACCTGGCATGTTTTCATTCACACTCGCCTTATACACTTTATTCGTCAATCGTTCTTCATTCGTTCTCTTGACATAGCCAAACCTCATCAGCATACCTTTCTTAATTTTTGTCTCAACATCCATCATCTGACATACTTCATCCACCTTTCTATGCATTCCTCCTCTTACATTAAAAGTAGCGAAGCGGCTCTCCGTGGGCCACTTTTCTTACAATTAAAAACTTAGGATATTTACAAAAGGTATTGTAAATATCTTAAGTTTAATTTTTAATTGTAATATAGTATGTTTTATTAATTGAAATAGCAATTGGCTATTCAGGCATTCAACTGTTCATGAAGATTTTATTTCAAAAATGATCGGCAGTGTCAACCTTTTCCCAGGTGTATTGACTAAAATCTAATTAGGTCCCTTTACTTGCTTTTCTTTTTTACACAATATTTAAATTATTTCGTATGGAAAGTATCAGATACCTATATTTACGAGTACATCACTAAAATATGCGTTCTAAAAATGTATTGTAATTTTCATTTAAGTCCAAACCAGCATACCAAAGTCCAGCCAGTAACCCAATACTCAAGAACCTTCAAAATAGTTATAACATGAGCTCGCTTCAAGCGAGCGATTATCCAGAGCTTTGAGTATCAGACGCCGATATTCCATATAGAAACTTTGAGAATGTTTAGCACGTTCATCAGCTAAGGTATTTGATATCGAACTCTATCCATTCAATCAAATTTCTACCATAAGCCCAAGAATATAGAGTCGTTATTTGCTTGGGATGACTACCTCCTTTATTATGATCTGAATAATGTTTAAAACATGTAGTTTTTTGGGTTTCATTACACGTTTTTTCGTTATGTCATTGGCTTATTATTCTGGTGTGGCACTATTGATTTTGATAGTAATTTGGTAGAACATTTCTAGGTTAAATATGGTTTGGAATTTTGTGTAATTTTATATATTTTACTGTTGTTTTTTATTATATATTAAGTGGAAAACAAAAAGGTTTGACTATAGCAACACCTATGGTTGTATGCTGTAGTGAAGCAAGTCTTAATTCAGGTGTTTTCACGTGCATGTGGAGCATATCTGCAAAAATAATAAATATTACTCATAAAAACCTGGAGCTTGGAGATATTGCAAGGGCTAAGCTTACTATTATAAATAGTTCCGTAATAAAAACACTATACTATGATATATAATATCATGTTTTACCGACGATCAACTAATATGTGAATTAAAAAGAGTGCTTTATCTAAATAAAATAAACTCTATTTCTCACTAAATCGGATATATTTCATTAGCAAAGTATAATAAACATTGTTTATCATGCTACATTAAATACCAGAAGATTTCTCCGAACATCCCTAACACTTAAATCGAATTAATTAATCATTTTGCCAATACCACTTTTATATTTACTTCTGATATACACAATCAAAAAGCAACCTTAACCCCACACAATAAGGTCCAATCACAAATCAGTGTCCTTGCGTCACTGGTCATTGAACCACATAATTGCTTTGCAAAGTCAGTCAACGACGTCCAAGTTTGTAGAATGTTCGGCTAAGTTCGGGAAAGTTCGGCAAAGTTCGGAAAGTGACGAATCATGTCGGCTGCTTACGACGTACGAAAATGTTATCTTGGGAGGTTTTGAAGCGAGTTTTTAAGATGGAAAGTTAAAATTTAAGTAGTGAAATGGTTTATGCTTTAATTTTAATGGTTTAAACTAAAACATTGTATGCTTAATTTATGTCAAGACATAAATATGTCAAGAGCTAAATACCTGTAATAATTTTTTATAGGGTTAAAATTCAGCAACACATTCAGAAAGGTTTTTTTTTCCTATAAAGGTACAAGATAGTAATATATTATGCTTTTATGTTAAAATATTGTCAGTATCGATCAGTTTTATCGGATTCATGGCTGGAGGGACTGCCTGTCTGACCTTTACAATCCATTTTACTGGGTAACACAGTATCCCATAGTAAGAATTGTAATGTAAGTTAGCTAAAACTCTTTTCATAACAATGCGAATGATAAACTTCTATACTAAGATTTAGCACTAGGTACAAATAATATACAGATCATAATATTACCTTAACTTCTTTACATAACACTTCCCAAAGTTCGCGCCTTATCTAGGCCAACCAAATAATTACTTAGCCTTTGAACATTTTTCTCAGGATTCCCCTGAGCACAGATGTTAGTTGAGCCAAACATCAATCATATACTAACGCTATAGTTTAGTGGTTTACTATACAGTTTATACACCGTGAAAATTGAATCGTTGTTTTCCCGCGGCAGGACGATTACCCATCAGTAGTACTATCGAAATACAAAGTTTAACTTAAAAAACATAATGTTTTTTTTTTTCACATCATTAAAAAAGTATTCATAAACTCGAAAGAGCGATAATCAATAGTAGTTCACTCACTAGAGATCACGTAGGCACCTGTAGGTAACACGAAACGCACACGCCGCCGCCACGTGTTGTCGGCAAACTTACAAAGAAAGAATCAATAATAAATGTTCAGAGCAAAATAAGCTCTCGGTCATGGTGATACGGTATAAATTAGCTTGCATGCACGCGGCAAGCGCCGAAACACAATAGAATGCCGCCAAATGTTGCGCTCTGTGCCTACGGCTTAGTTAGTGTTCTGTGCGCGAACGTCGATGACGTCAAGTGATGAATGTGCGATGAAAGTGCTCAACACAGAAGGACTGCATCCTTATCATTTTTTTTTCGTGGCGGGCCACACCCTTGGCCACCGAGGAGCCCGGCCTTGACTCCCTTGGACTTTTATTTGTGGTAGAGTCTGAGCTCAAGAACTTGGTGTATCGTGAGGAACACCAAACACGCGACTCTTTGATAAGTGTGATAGTGGACGCTTTTAATATCGTGAGACGTGACACAGACACTTTAATGAAACTGAAAGACAATCAGTTAAAACGTGCTCGTTTGTGCATTGAACTTAGTGGTTTACATTTCGAACAATTACTCCGCTACCGTTAAGTGTAAGTACTCGTACTTTGTAAATAAACATTTAAAAGTAGGTTAGGTAATCAAAATCATTGTAAATAAGTCGATTCCATTTTTAAATACCTACGCCTTAAATACTTAATTATCAAATTCCGACTTTTTTTAAAGATACCTATTTTGATTTTTTAAGTATTTATGACGATCCTAAGCCCGTAAAAGTTTGAAGCGAAAATTTGAATTACTTATTGGTTTTGTGTTTTATTAAATCACGAGTAGCGATCAGCTGATTTACACGCGAAGTGCAACGACCGCGCGGCGTTCGGGGTAACCGCGCGCCCGCCCGCGTAGGTATAGCGCGATGTATTACTACTGGGTCAAGTCACTTTCGAGTTTTGTTTATAACAATTGTTAATCCGCCATTTATTGAGTCTAATTTTTTTTACATATATTAATCGATTGTATGACCGATACAAACTCTTTTCGCTTCGGGAAAACAACGACTTGATATTCACCCTGTATAAAGGAAAGATCATGGTTCAATCTTAGGTATATGTTTGAAAAAAATAAGAGTTCTTCGTTCAGGGTGTGATTATAATTTCAATTTGTGTTTTTACTTCTTTTTTTTTTTTTTTGGTAGAGATCTTTGCAGTTAGCCTGAGCGCAGGCTTTGACTGCTTCACCGGACTTTTGGCGAGCTGCATTTTTACTTCATATCAATACATTATTATAACTAGCTTTTGACCGAGTGGATGTCGATGATGGTGGCAAAGGTAGCAGAAAATTAGGCACTTCTATCAAAATCGGTTAAGTAGTTTAGTCGTGAAAGCGTAGCAGATAAAGTTGCTTCCGCATTTATAATATTGGTAAATACTGAGATGACAAGTTGTAGAGATGAATGGAAGCTTAATACGCATTGCGCTGACCCCAAATAATTGGGAACAGGGCAGGGAGACTGAAGGCATGTAATGTGTACGTAAACCAAAGCATCATTCGTACACATCTCAGTTACTTTACCTTTCCACATACATACTCTACTGTCTATATTTTGGCCTGAGTTTAAAACCTTTTTCGTGTTACGTACAAAAGTATCGTTTGTTAAGCAAGTAATATTCATTGCGGCTACATAAAGGGCAGAGAGGAATGCGGTTTCTGTATTACCGTTTAAATTCCTATTGTAGATCTTTTGTTTTCATTTGTTGTTTTGGAGGAACGAACAGATATTGTTGCCTTAATTAAGTAAAGACAATATTATGTAATTATATTCAGATTTAACAAGTTTATTTATTTAATTGTAAATAAATAAACTTGAACAAAAAAAGGCAGTATTTTTTTAAGTGCTGTTTTTATGCACACATGTGCATAAAAATATATTGATTAATTTTTGGTATGTATTAAAAAAGTCTTGAAGGTTATTGCTAAAACAAGCAAGTGCGGTGATTTTGTTGAAACTAATGTAATAGTTTCTTATGTATTTTTTTTAGCCTTATTGTCAGTAGATCAAAGTATGTACAAAAAAATCAGTTTATTTTAAAATTTGTGCAAATCTGGGTGTGGTCTATATGTACTTTATTTGCCTACAAGAAGAGATTATTCCTTGAAAGAACGACAAACTGTCACAATGGATTCCTTATAAACAAAGCTTCATGATAGATGCAGTAAAACTAAACCATAGATCTTCACACCTGTGTATAATAGACTCGCACTTCGAAACCCAAGTCAATTTAAAGTTCACACGCTCAAACTTTTGTCCTGAAGAGAATGACTTTCTTTCAGGATATTTATGCAAAACTGTGCGCATGCTGCAGGTGTTACCCGGCGGGAATTACGTCACAAGTTAGGCTATACAGGATGTTTTGTAATATGGTTTCGTGTGAACAAAGATAGCTTAGTATAATAGCTTTGAGTTTTGATGGTAAAATAGGTGTGTATAAGAATAATAATAATAATATTCCGGACCATCTCACACACGGTTATCTGACCCCAAGCTAAGCAGAGCTTGTGTTATGGTGACCAGACAACTGATATTCAGATTTAGGGGACTGGATGCGGAGGGCGGAGGACCGGGTGTTGTCGCGCAAATTGGAAGAGGCCTATTTCCATCAGTGGACTATGATTGTCTGATGATTGAGATCTTATACATACTTTCTGCAAAGTCACTTTATTAAGTCATAATGAAAGCATGCTTCAATGATTTTCAACAAGCTTGGTAAGAAAAGTAACAAAGTACCAATAAAGCTTCAAGAAAAAGTGTAAATATGTGTTACAGCCTACACTTATTCGCTTCAAAATAACCGTAAAGAAATACTGGCAAGTTTAAAAAACTGCAGTGCAGTGTGCTTCCATTCGGCTAGCGTTAATATTTCATTTGGCACATTTCAAGCGCGTCTAAGTTTGTTGCACATAATGAGTTGTGAGCTTTCACGTTGAGCGGCCGGTTGTGCGCCCCCGAGCCGCTAAGGTGTACTGAGAGCAAGTATATAAAAATATAGTTTTGTAGAGTACCCTTAGAGGAAATATTTTAACATATTACCTTAATTAAATCCGATATATAACAGTCATCTCAGTAGCAGGTCGGAGTTTGGATTTGTGCCCGGTTAATGGCAATAGGCTCGCCTCCTATTACATGGGACCTAAACATATCGGCGAACTGTAGGTGTGCATTGGTACACCTCTGCCTACCCCTTCGGGGATACAGGCGTGATGATATGTTATGTTATAACAGTTGTACAAGAGGTAGAGACCAACTCGATAAAAGTTTTTTTTTCCTTATAGTGGTGTTGAGAGTATTCACCTGCGTAGATAGAATGTTCTTATATAATAGTTATTTGGATATTCATTGGAGGAATCGAAGATCATGAAAATAGGTCCAATGGAGTAACTAAAGACTATGCTTTATTGCTTTTCTTTTCTCTATGTTATACAAAAATATATTGTAAAACTCACCTGATAAGGTTGTATTACAAAACTCGCGTGTAATGAAATATAACTTTCTATGAAATATAACTGCCTCGTTGGCCTAGTGGTGCTAAGCGCAACTGCTACGCTAGAGGTCTTGGGTTCGATTCCCAAGTCAACCAAGATGTTATTGGGTTTTTCTATGAAGTTCTCAGTAGCAGGTCGGAGTTTGGATTTGTGCCCGCTTATTGGCAATAGGCTCGCCCCCTGTTACATGGGACCTTAACATATCGGCGAACAGAGGGTGTAGATTGGCTCTGCCTTACCCTTCGGGGATACAGGCGCTAGGCGTGATGATATGTTATGTTATGTTATGTTGATGAAATATTGGGTTCATAAATTTCAGAACCAAACTAAAAGAGTTTTGAAAAAGTAAGACAAGTTTAAAAAATATTTAAAATCCCTCATTGTACCCCCAACCTAACTCAGCAGTGCTTAATTGGAGTCAGGCCGACTTGTCTTGAAGTCTGCATCTATATTGCAGTTTTATTGCTGCCAGTATAAACCCGCTTTATACCAAACAATTTATAGTCTAGTTTATACTCAAACATGAGAGCAATTATATCGGATACATGAAGAACATACTTTAGAAATTCTCACTTAGTATAAAATTGGTGGAGTTTATCGTTGAAGTTAAAATAACATTGGATTATGTTGGAATGGGTTAAGTTTTTTAAAGTGCAGTTTATAATTTATATTGTGTGTTTGAGAGTTTGGTTTCTTGATAAGTAGGTTTTTTGTGGTTAAGTTATTACAGGTTGGTGTACTTTTAAGGCTAAGATATGACGTGAGCTAATGGTACGTTTTCAAAATTAAAGTACTACATTAAGTTTATGTTTTAATTCGCGTTATTGTTTTAAATTGTGTTGTACAATATTTATATGTATTCTTATTTTTAATGCAACTACAACCAAGTACCTAAGTAGGTACTTAAGAAGATGCTTATCTTAGATATTAGAATTAAAGAAGATTAGAATTATAAGTTAAAAAATAGGAGTATTTATGTTGCATATTCACAGAAACTAAGAAATTTAATTTAGCCTATACTAATACTTAAATATTTCTATAAAAGAAAACTCTTCTCAAAACCTTCAAAATAAAAACTTTAATAACCTCAAATAATTACATTAACTACATTTAATAACAAAATGCTACCATTCCATTCCAATATTAACTCCTAATACCACAAATTATAATTAGCATAGAACGTGAACAGAATATTCCATTTGCAATGTGTTATATTAACAATACACAATGCAGATTATTAATCGAGAAATTATGTTAATAGTTCAAAGGTACCTACTTACCTGGGGCCCGATGCCGCTATTCAAAGTCAGTGAGTGGCAGGTAATAAGTCATGTTCGCTGGCAGGCCTCCCACCAGGTGGACTGACGATATCGTCAAAGTTGCGGGCACCCGGTTGATGCAATTGGCGAGTTGTCGTTCATTGTGGCGTTCTAGGGCTTCCCTCCGCCTTTTTTCAGCAGTGGACTTCTTCCGGCTGATGATGAAGATTATGATGATGTGTGGCAGGTTAACACGTTGAAGGACACTCGGCTCCCATCGATAATTAGTGATAAGACACAGTCAACTTCCATACAAAAAAAAATTGAGGGCGGTTGACGTCCTCTCGCCTTGTAAATAATTGACATTTAGACGAAAAACAACTCGTATTTGTATTAGAATAAGGTTCAAATTAAAATAAATATGCCTAAAGAAACGACGTCTACAGTCGCCCGCCTTATCAAGTATTCTATTGATGACGTCCTCAGCAGTCGTGTCCCTCAACATGTTAATAAACCTTCCAATGTACTTGTCACTGACAATCCTACAATGACAACAGTGGCAAGTAAGTGTACATTTGTGATTAAACTAAAATAATCTGAACACTGCAACGTTCTTTACCCTGCCACTCACTGACTTAAAATAACAGCATCGGGCCCCTGTCCGCAGTTTTGATACATTATAATTATGAGCTAATTTACTATTAATGTAATTTATTAATAAATTATTATCATGATTGTTATGACTAGGATTATGTGTGTTCATGTTTAATTACAGTGGAAATGCGACTGTAAAAATTTGATATGTATTTTTTTAGCAGCTACTGAAAATGTAAGGCGATTCTTGCATGGCCTTATGATTTACGCGTTTAGAAAACAAATTAAAAGTACACTGTTTTTGGAAATTTATCAAAATAACGATTTTTTTTTATTGTTCTCTTCGTCAAGGTAATTCGCTTGTTACATATCAAACATTAAAAATAAAACCGTATACAAAAAAGCAAGTTTAATAATATGTTTTTCGATGATATTTAGTATTTTCTTAGTATTCAAGTTCACCAGACAATGTAAGTATACCCAGACTTCGCCTTGCAGTGCGACTAACGCGAGGCACTTGACTGAGCTGTGGTAAATAGTGTGCTCAATGTTACAGACTAGCTAAAACTTTGGTCAGTACTGTTACATATTGTTTTAAGGATTTTTTGAATAGGGGAAGGTAATGTTATGATTTGCAATGATATTTACAATGGGAGTAATCTATTCCAACAAATATAATTTATTAAGCAATATAAACAATATGTACAGAATACCTTAAAATATTTACAATACTATAAAAACTAAGCCTACACATTAAATAAGAAAAATTATATACTAAATAAAACTAAGAACTAAAATAAGGCGTCAAAAAATCTATTTAAATATTTAGTAAACAAATGTTTACTACTAACATTTAACATGAAAACGAGGGATATACTTTTTTGTGCTTATTAAACTCCTTGAATAAGATTTCATTAGTATTTATACCACTTAGATTATAGATATAATAAAAGATAAACGCAAGGGTATTTTTATGAAGAGAACAATATGTTGTTATTAAAAAAGATTAAGGTAGTCGAAGCAGTAGCGAGAAGAAGAAAATAGAAAGGTTTTTTAGGTACTAGCCTGGCACTGAAATATAGAAATCTATAAAACATAACATAACATATCATCACGCCTGTATCCCCGAAAGGGTAGGCAGAGGTGTACCAATGTACACCCACGGTTCGCCGATATGTTTAGGTCCCATTAAATAGGGGGCGAGCCTATTGCCACCAACCGGGCACAATTCCAAACTCCGACCTGCTATTGAGAATTTCATAGAAAAACCCAATGACACCTTGGGCGACTCGGGAATCGAACCCAAGACCTCTAGCGTAGCAGTCGCGCTTAGCACCACTAGGCCAACGAGGCAGTAATCTATAAAGAACGTTATTGTTTTGATATTGTAACGACGGACACAGGTCTGTCGTTTTGCAGGTATCAGTACATAGGCGTTGGTCGTAAATCATCAGTCACAAACAATATACAAACATCTGAGTCAACACTTAAAGTTCAAAGTTGAGAAACGAGAGTCTGTCACTCGACGCGCTTGTTATCACTTTCCTGACAGATGTAAGTTTGCGATTACAGTAAGGTAAGGTGAAAAACTTGACGAAAGTAATAGAAAAGTTTTAATAAATTGTGCCTTGTTCAATTGTTTCGAAGTTCTTTTTTGTCGATTCATTTTTGTTATTTTAATCGTCAGTTTTGGAGAGGAATTATTTTATTTTTGGGTTTTGCAACGTGTTTCTTTTGTTTTTTACTTAGATTTGCTTTGCTTGTATTTTCTATTTAGAAATATCTAAGTAAGTTTAACTGGGCTTCGATTTAGTTATTTCAAATGCATGTCAGTGATCGGTCAGTGTACTTGTCATAGTGCCTAATTTTTGTATTCAGTTATCTGAATACAAAAAGTAACGTACATACGCCTGCAATTAAATCTCGAAGAGAATGATCTTCATACTAATTAATGATCATAATGACAGTTAGCATAATGCCAATTATCGTAAAAATGACCAAATGAAGTAGGTCATTCGGTGAATTCAAGCAACTCTTAAATAGTTGAATCGAGGCCCAGTTGTCTGGTTATCATAGCTCTTTTTAGTTTGGTATCTGATGACCTTGTGTGATTTGTACCAGGATATTATTAATATTTTGGTTCTAGAACTATCCATTTAATAATTTAAGATATTGGTCGAGTAGTCATTTCCAGAAAAAATCTTTACTAAGTGATTTTTTATATTTTGTTGTTGTACTTTTACAACCGTTCTATTTAATTTAACCACATTATGGCCTTACTTATTTATCTAGAAATATTTACCGAGTCGAGTCAAGGTTCTTTTGAACACCAACATTAAGATGTAAATTGTCTTATGTAAATTAAGTCGTTAATGTTATCTTAGAGTTAATGTTACTTAAGAAGAACAAATGTCCATAAAAACGTCTAGTTAATACTGAATTGCTAATTTGATTTGAAAGTACTAGCCTACTTACAATTAAAGTCGCACACTTTGACTGCCAATATTGACGACTTCTTTCGCGGGTCTGCTGGCAGAAATTTCTTGAAGAAATAAGCAGCACCTTTATATATAATTTTTAAATACGAAATATTCCTGTGTTGTGTGTACATAAATGATTAAATAAATAAATAAAGTAACTTAAGGTTAATTAATGAACCAAAAATTAGATACAAAAATCTCAATCTTGAAAAATAGAACGTAAATATACCTACTATGAACGAACTAAGATTAAAATAGGTTTTTTTGTTAAGATTTTTGTCAAAACACACTACATTGAGATCCGAATCCCACAAGGAAATAAACATTTTTAAAGTACTAGATCTTAATATAGCTGGAGCTGAAGACCCTGAAGGTTTCGCATAAAGTCCGGTAAAGCAGACAAAATCTAATTCTAACAGCGAAAAACTTAAAAATAATGGTGCGAGATTATTTCCAGCAGTACGCCATCTTAAATCTGATTCTCATACATCAAACTGTAAGCTATAAAAGATTAAGATAATATCGAAAACCATAACAGTATTGACAGTTTCTATTACCAAACAGAATAAAGTGCACAGTAACATAACACGGTTGAAGACAATCGCTCCCTTAAGGCCAATGCTCTAAGATAAAACTACATACAAATACAGTCAACCGAAACAAAATCTCCAACATTTAAACATAAATATCACTCTTATTGCAATGTGACAAGGTTCATTATTATATGTCTTTTTGAGCTTATATGTGTGGTCGACTGTACGTATAAGTCTGGGATCATATTTTTTATCTTTATAATAAATGATAGTATGAAGATCAAAATTTTAAATTTAGTGGCAATCCGTTTCATACAATCTCGCTTCGATGGTGTAAAATATTTAAAAGTTACTGAATATGTAGCTGACAAAGAATTATGAGACAAGTTGGTAGCGGACGACATGAGGCAGCAGCCGAGTGTCGTAGCGACATTATGGTGGTGACTGGTGTCTATTTATTTCTATGAAACGCGTCTAACTACAGAGGTAATTTCATAGAAATACATAGAAACCAGTAGTGTCGCTGCGACACGTCGACCGCTGCTGCCTCATGTCGTCCGCTACCAACCTGTACCTTTATGCAGTTTATCTATCTCTGTTTTTGATAAAACCTTTCTTATTATAATAAGTAGATTTTTATTTGTATTATTATTGTATGTATTTTCTTAGGATTCAAGCTTACATAATTCTATTACCAAGTTTCATAACAATTGGTTTGGAAGTTATAACGTAAAAGTGTGACAGACGGACAGAGTAACTTTTACATTTACATTATTAAGTATGGATATAAAAAAATAGTTATAAAACGTTTGAATATTGTGTTATTTTCTTTGAGTTCTAGCTCTTTATAGTTAATTTTCCAATTGTAATAAGTTGAAATAGAAATGTTTGCGTAAATACTCCCGATAGTACAATTTTGGTTTATTTCAATTTCGAAGTCTAAATGTAATTCATCCCAAATGTACGATAGACGGTTGGGGAAAATTAAAGTCTTTTTTTTATTGTCGACCAGACATGAGGTAGAAGAAAATTTTGAAAAAAAAATTTTAAGTGCTTTTGTATAGAACAAGTTTTTTTTTCGAAAATACCAAAAAAGCTCTTATTTAATGCTGATAATAATAAGACATGTTGAACAATCATAAAGATAAAAAGCAATCATAAAGATATATACAGATTTTATAAATAAATGCGTTTTTGTACACTACATCATCAATTAGTTCATGCCAATCATGCCAATGACTGACATTTTCTGTAGGAGAGAACCATTTTGTAAGACGTCTAAAGTTACATAATTATACAAGTATGTACAAAAATATATCTTAAAACAAACATGCAAAGTAAAAAAAAACATACCGCAGAACAGCTTCTATAAAAATAAGTTAAAAAAAAATTTTTTTTCTTCACGACTGAGTAGATGCCCATTTAGTTTCACCCTTTTACAGACTTTTCTTCACATCGTAACAAGCGTTCCCCAGTGTAACGTAACGTCTTGCCTCTGATTGCGTATTTATCGTTTTAATTCGTTTATAAATTATTACAATGTTATCATCAATCAAGATTCCCCAGACAGCTTCGTAAAATCTTAGAACATGTTTATAATTTAACTGATAGTAATGTTTTAAGTGATAAAGAATAAATTACGAAAGTTTAAAACTAAATAAATTAGTTTATAATCTATTTTTAGCTAAATTCTTGCTCAGCAACGCAAGTAAGTTATTTTTTAATATGATAATTATATAGTTTGAATACTGTAATATTTTTTTATATATGACGGGCATGTTGGTCTATTGGTTAGAGAATCTGACTGCTATACCGGAGGTCGTGGGTTCGATTCCCACCCGGGACAAATGTTTGTGTGATGAGCATGATCATTTGTTCGGTGTCTGGGCATAATTTATCTATAATATGTATGTATTTAGAAATATATAAGTATGTTTATCAGTTGTCTGGTTTACCATAACACAAGCTCTGCTTAGCTTGGGATCAGACAACCGTGTGTGAGATGTTCCGGAATATTATATTATATATTATTATAAACATGATACAAAAAGGTCCTGAAAAACTCCTACAAAATAAATACAAAAATACAATTATTATTTTAAACCCATTCAATAAATGTTAAATCCCCGTGTACCAAAGTTACTAAAACATTCGAAGCTTGCCAAAATCAAACCTACAACATTACTTTGTTATTCCATAAAACCTTTGAACAAAAATAACAGCATTATTTAAACTTTTGTTCAGAATCAACTCGGTATACGGTACTACAAAACAATTTACAGAAACTCAAATTTGGGTTTCCTTAAGGTACCTCGGTAGAATAATTAAAAGCAGAATGGCGCAAGTGTCCAACTTGTCCGAAAGTTGGCTTGTTTTGAAATATTGTGAGTGTGGTCCAAGATAGAAAATCTAGCGATTTTATCAAGCGTGTTGAAGGTTACCAATACTGTGAGTTATGTAAAAGGGTGCCTGGTAAACGTAAATACTAGCCGCCTCGTTGGCCTAGTGGTTCTAAGTGCGACTGCTACGCTAGTGGTCTAGAGTTCGATTCCCAAGGCGACCAAGGTGTTATTTGGTTTTTCTATGAAATTCTCAGTAGCAGGTCGGAGTTTGGATTTGTGCCCGGTTAGTGGCAATAGGCTCGCCCCCTATTACAAGGGACCTAAACATAACGGCGAACTGTGGGAGTACATTGGTACACCTCTGCCTAACCTTTGGTATGTTATGATAATATGTTATTATGTCAACGTTAATGGGTGGGCTAGAGAACTCAGCTGACGAATACAGGTTAGTCATGGTCCATATCATTTATGGGCACTACTATACAAATAAGTAAGGTAGTAGAAATGAGATCGATGAATACAATTTTGATAATAGGTTCTAAACGATAAAACGAGTTTGATCTGCAACCTATAACAATCGATCAAACTACGATCGGTTTGCATTACATCAATTTCAACAGTCAAAATCTAACTACCGAAGAGCACGAAGGTTCAAAATTTCTTTCTATTAGAAAATATTGATAATAATTCCATTTGTTTTTTTTAGTTATCAATCGCTTCATCTTCCACCCTGCACCACTGATTCATAATCTCCCTAGCGCCATTACAGCTTAATAACAAATTAGACCAGACCTTCCCCTCTTGCAATCTCGACCAAACTTCTAACATTTTAACCCTTGCGGGGTCTTTCCGGAGACCAAGTTATACTGGTAAATACATTGATACTCCTCCATTGTTTGGTTCGACTAATGTTTTTAGATACTGTAAGTTTTGTTTGGGCTTTAGACTAAAGTTGGTGTTGTCAAAACGTGCTTTTGTTTGGTCGCTGATAAGTTTGTTACCTGAATAGCTTAGTGGCGGAGTGTTGATGGTTCGGTAATCAAGGGGAATTAATGTAATCAGCTGTAGAGCATTGCTATTCTACCTTAGAGATTACTGTTTATAAACTTGAAAACATAAAACGCAACTCAACTGTTGACAAAAAAAATATCCATTTTTTTGGATTGTTCTAATGTCAACAGATACTATCTATATGTGTGATGGTGTTGTTTGTTTTATTGTATCGGACTGTTTGAAAAGTTTAAAGTAAAAAAAAAAAATGACATGAAAAACTTAACTAGAACGGTTCAAATCTCAAAATGTACATGATCTTTTATAGATATTCCACCTCTGTCTACCCCAATCTCTCACATACATTCTTAATCCTCAACCCCCAAATAATAATAATCCAGCCTACTTATAAACGTCCCACTGTTGGGCACAGCCCTCTTCCCATATAGAGTTGCGCGATCATTGATCCTCCAAATGAATAAGGAAAATATCGCATCATCTTATTATGCTATAACCATAGAGAACTACACAACCCTACCTTAATTTATAAGTTTCTTTATTATCCGTTTAACGGTATCGTTTCTCATGTGGCCTCATTATAGGACATTAAGGGGCCCTCAAATATATTCTGTTATCTCTCTATGGGAAAGAAATAGCGCAAACGGAGGTAATGGGTTGTTACACGCATTTAGCTGTTATCATGAATTTCAGGGGATTTGTTTGAATCGTGTGTGGTATTGGAATCGTTCTGGAAGTTTCGTTTTCAGGTTATGTTACGTGAGACTTTTAAGAATTAATGAGAAAATAATTTCTTGAATTTTGAGGGATCAGTTTGGAACCTGTACTCATGGATGATGTTGTATTTTGTTACTGATTTGATACGGAATGCCTCTTAAACTGGAAATTTACTCTGCCCCTATATCATAGACTGATTTTTTAGTTCAGTTAGTTTAATTTAAAGCATCTCCATCAATAGACTACTGGCGCATCAAAAAAATGGATGGGTCATATGAACCACCAGGTGATGTATATAGGACGATAGAAGAGTATAAAATAATAAGATTCAGCACTATGCCGTCACTTGTGAGCAGTCCAACTGAGTGCTGGTGAGAATTCAAAAGTGCAGCTAGAGTGAGTACATTTTGGTCATTTATTTTTGTACGGCATTTTTACCATCGAATAGATCCATGAAAAATAATAAGAAAGCCCACAGTGCCGTACAAAAATTTTGGTTCAAAAAGTTGGTATTTTAGTTTTATTTTCTGACAATTTCCAGGGTAAATTTGGTCATTTGATTCTGTACGAAGTCGTTTATTGTGAGTTTATGTAATGAAAATAAATTTTGTTTTTATGGAAATCGAATTTCAAACCAGGAAACTCCTTTCAAGTAAAGAAAACACGACCCTGATGACTGCTGTTATAATTTAACCTTAATACCTAACCACAGCATTTTGCAACCTAAACTAATACTTATCTCACTACAATCTTCTTCCAATATTTAATGTAAAAATGCTAAATCTCCAAACTAATAAATAACAATAATTCAGCTTCCACCTCGCATACCAGCCATGACGTCACAATGCTAAGACCGCACATCTCCCGCGCCGGTCGCGAACTATCCCGACATTCTAACGCTCCGGGAATTCGGATACAATCCCCGCTTAATGAGTTTGTAATCTTATTGTTTTGGGAATGGACTTACCACGTGTAGAAATTCAATTATTTTTTGGTTAAATTGGAATGTTATTTAAGTGTTGGGTAAAAGAGTTTTACTAAAATATAATGAGGAATTTTTGAGGATCGAAAATAAGTTCAATAATTGGGAATTTTTAAGGGTAAAATCATTAATTCGATCTCAAGTCAAACAATTATTATTAAGTATTTATTTTATTACACAATTAAATCTAATATAAGAACAAACTCTAACTATACTAAAATTAAAACTTACATAAATAAAAACTAAACAGCGTCAAAGAACTCATCGTCATCCCTGTCAATGGCGGGGAACGTGTCCAGAAGGCTGGCTGCATTGCCACGTTGAATGGCTATGCCGATTCTCTGTGCAAGGAACAAACCAGCCCTCTGATCACGAGTAGATTATATTTTTAGTACTTAATCAGGACGAGTTTAGTATGAGAAGATTTTGTAGAGGTGAACCTTATACGATCAAAATTTTTGCTTAAAATTTTGGTTTTCTTTAATAGTTCCTAACCAGGATAAAAGAATTATATTATGTAAAAATACGAACAACGTTATTTTTAGTCTCATCTCCATGATTTTTCTGGATGATTATGATTACCATACTAAGTTATTCTGTTCATTATATTGAAGCAGCTTTATTAGAGCTTCACAAAATATTCGTTATTGTTAGATAAATCTATAAATAACGAAATTTCGAGTTCTCTGGAAATTTCCGTTAATTAATCCTTGTTCCCACATATACGCGTGGTCATTACTTATCTCTCAATGACTACTCGTTTCATCCCAAAATAGAAATGTAATAACAAACCTATTTTAGGTGAAGGTAATTTATTCATGGAAAATAGTGTTTAAACGGAATTAGGTGAGCAGTTTATTATAATGACAATTTGACAGCAACATACAAAAACTTTTGCGGTTTATGTATTTTTTTCTTCAAAATAGTTTTAGAACTTTTGAAGATCCTCGCATTTCTGGCCATTTTGCATTAAAATTAAAAAAGTCTGGCCAAAAATTACATGTTATCCAATTACAACATACTGTATTGGAAAACTTAATCAAAAACTTTGCTGTGATTTGAACCCAATATCACCGTACAAAAATCCCTGATACCTACCTAATTTCCAAATATCGGTCAATGTGACCCAAAAAGGACAATCTTGGTGTTTGAACAAAAAGTCAATACGGATTAGGGAAAAAAACAATCTTGTTTGGTCAAGTTCCTTGAAGCGTAATAATTAAATAGGGGTCCGTGGTTTTGAGAGCATTGCCTTCAAATTTATCGTGGTTCGGAAAGGTTTACCTACTGTTATATGGATGGTTCTTTTTATACCCAATGAAAGTTTTTTTGCACTTTTTTTGGATATGTGGCAAATAAGCCCGTATTGGACATGGAAAATAAAGTTACTTCTTCGGAGCTGTTGTTACTATTTGCAAAAAAAAACACAGTGACTTGAGACTTTTACAAATATTTTTGAATCACGTAAATGGGTATGCCATGGAATCGATTTTGTAGTGTCCCTACTTGGTTATTCATTCAGTAGATTTTTCCAATCCCTTGATAATGATTTGAATATTTCTTTATAGCCTTTCGTTGACAAGATGGATTTAATAAATAGGTCTCAGTCTTGGTATAACCATTTCGTATTCTGTCTTACGACAAAACCGATTGGTCGTAATGATTTGTTTGGCACGATTTGATATTTTAATGACATTACGATCGGTCTCAAGACTTCGATTTAAGATTTATTGGCAAGTATTCTTCAAAACGTCGTGACGCCTGGTTAAAATTTTAAACTTTCATTTTTTATTCCCGGCTTGTTTTAGCCTTTTATTATACTGATGCCTGTTATAAAGAAAAAAGATTTTGAAAAAGCATACCTTCGGTTCCTGGTATTATACAAAAATATTCCTATTTTGGAAATTCTACTGTGTGTCAAATTCTACTGTGTGTCAAACTCGTTTATATTTCAACGATATTTTTTTTTCTTGCACTATAATAATTTTTTTGCATAACCTATGTTCAAGTATAAGTCTCATCCCCAAACGCCACACAGATCTATCTAAGGCTCTTTTACCTTCATCATAATATCTCATACTAAGGAGATATTATCGTACCTGGTCCCTAACGAATAATAAACTCCACTTCTGCCCATCACCGGCCATCACATAGTGAAGGTAAAAATAAATCCCCTATTAAAGTATAGGACTGAATGGTTAATGTTTATTCAGCAAAGAGCTCTCAGAATGAATTATTCACATCCCTTAGGCGAGTGTACAATGAAATCTCCCCTTAAGGTAGCGGACTCTGTGTTGGAGCTAAGCGTTATTTAACACTTTATTAATTGCTGTCAAGTATTTAAAATAACTACCAGTCTGTGTCGAAATTTTTGGGGAGGCATTACATCTTTTGGCTGAGATTATGATGGTGAAGTAGTTGAAAGGACTTAGTAACTTAACCCATTTAAAATAGGAAAAGTAGGTTATACTAACAAAGCTGGTGAAAAAAATTCAAACACACTATTGATACAATGACATGATATTTTGTACCGGTATGTAATCTGATAGTCAGTCTTATGTAAATTTAATTTGAAAGTCGTGTTTCATAATCTCCTAATTTCGGTGTAACGATACAACCAGCCGATTGAGTGTATTAAAATATTTCTGCCTACTTACGAGTAAACTACATAAATTGTTCACTTCATCACTTCCGTGTACCATAGTTTTCTAATTAGACTATTTGATAGTACACCAAAAATATAACACAAATTATCAAATCGCTTATCGCTACATCGCCAACATAACCTCACTCGTATCCAAAATAAAATCAACTCCTAAAACATTTGCTGCGAACACGTGAAATATATTTAGAGGTCCATATTTGTTTGTCCGTTTGTGTTATGATTCTATATTATGAGTCAAAGGATTAATCTAAGGGTTAATTAAATACTTAAGTACATAAAAGCCACCTGTCTCGGCTAATTGTGTTTTTAAATGTAATAATTTTAGGAGTGTTGAAATAAGGTTTCTGGGGGTTCAAATATGTGTATGTTTGTGTGTTTGTGAGATGTTTAGTTTATTTACTACGATTGCTTAAGTTGTGGGATTTTGGATGATAGTTGAAGGTAATCCTTCCTAAATAGAGTTTTTCTGTTTGTTTGTGTTAAAAAAGAAGTGGTCTCTGCCTACCCCTACCTCAAAGAGGCGTGTTTATAATATGTCCGGAAGTTTTCTGTTTGTTCGAAAAACGTATTGCTTTTAAGGAAGTTTTTTCTTATTGCCTGATGAATCTTTACTAAAGGAATTAATACTTAACGAATTAAGGCTAAACATATCGTACCTAATATATTATATATTAGTTTTATTTTTATAGTAGTAGTGTTTAAATTTACGATCACACATTAGTGGTAACAATTAGTCATCGTCGTTATCCCATAGCAATAAGGTTGAAAATCGTACAACTTACATTCCAGGTACAATGAGAAACAAAAGAAGTCACAGAACAATAGACCGAAGAAAAGAAAACCCACTTAAATGACCTCTACGTAACATTAACGCCTTAATAAGGAAGTGCTTGCTTCTAATGATTCGGAATAATATGGCTCTCATTGTGAAAACAACCATGACTTAAGTAAACGATGTCTTTAGGTATAATTGGTGGTTTCATGAAATCAGTGCCTTACCATACTTTGTTACTACTGACGAAAAGAAAGGGAGTTATAAGTTTTACTAGTGTTTGTATCTTTGTGACATTAGGTCCTAAATGGATGAGCTGATTTTGATAAGGATTAATTTTTTACATGAAAGTTTTGTATAAAAAATCGCATCAAAATGTGTACATTGAAATAAAACTAGTTTTTACGGATTTTGTCGCGGTTTATTTTCATAGGTCCCGACGTTTCGACACCTTTGCAGGTATCATGGTCACGGGCAGACTGAGAAGGCGTTCGTCGTGACAGTAGATGTTGCTCGTTCTACCTATAATTTTAATTTTAAATTATTATTTGTAAGTAGTTTTATTTCAATGCTTAATAACATTTGCGTAAACCTAAGAAACCATTATGATGAGTATAATTCACTACGTGTTGTTCAGTGGTTTAAAAGATTATGTTGCTTTTTTTCGGTGTCGTTTTTATATTACTATTAATAACTAGCCTATTTATAAACAAAAAGGTCAGAACAAAAATTAACTTAAACACAGTCTAAGGTTAAATACTAAACTCGTATAATCTTTTGACAAAACATGTTTAATTATAATCGCTTCACTAATTCGAGCTGAACATTAAATTGAATTTTCAATTAAGTGACATATACGAAGTTATTTCTTTGATTTTCCAATTGACAGGCTAAGAGGCGTTCAGGGCGTTGAAGCTTAGCGATGAGCACAAATTCATTAGACTTAAAAGGCTTTAATATTTATGATCGAAAGCCACTTAAGTTCGTTATCAGATCGTAGACTTAATTAGTAGACAGATGTAATGAATTAAAAGTTATGATTCTTATTTCGAATCGGATTACATAAATAAAAAAACAATAATTCTGTGCTATGTTGTGTGCAATCAGCATACCCTTTTTTGCTATATTTTTATATCAGAACATCAATATATTTTTTATCTTTTTTTCAACTGACCACTATAAACTGTGTAACCAAAAAAAACAATTGAAAAAAACAGTCTCTTTATTGCCTTTTTGTCCCTCAAAACATACGTATGAAAAATGAATGAAAACAAGTCAAAAAAATACTTATATATATTTTCTGTCATCTAAATCTATGTCACACATAAACTACAAGAAAAGTACATACTATACACACACAACACAAACTGCAAACCATCACACACTCAGAATATTGCTCAAACGTTACATATTAGCTCTGCCATCTTGTTTTCTTAGCTACACACATATACTGCGGATAATTAAAGCGGCTTACGCGTTTCATTGTGTAAATGGCAGGGACTCGGAGCGCCCTTGATACTGAAAGGATTTGCTAAATTAGCTTTGTTATTCGTTTAGAGGCAACGATACGGAGGCGTCACGATTTCTGTGCGTGGAAAAGGGTGGGTGTTACTTTATAGGTTTCCTGGTTAAATAGTTATAGACTGCTTCAAGGTAAGACTGAACGGTGAATTAAAGATGATGATGGTTATGATTTGTCGACAAGACAAAAAGCAAGCGGGTGGAGGCGCACTTGACGCGCGAATGATTTAGACAGTCATAGCTATATTGTAATTTAGACTCAAGTTCTGATACAATGGAAACAAATGCTTTGTGACTAGACCAAATTATTTGCTTATTTACTAAGGATCTAGCATGTTTTGTATGAAAAATATCACGACAAAAGACATTTAACCATATCATTAAAAGTTAGTAAAATACATAATTAAATTTTTGAGCTTATTTATAAATATATCGCAAAATATAAACGATGGTACATAAATCTTGTGTTGTTATCGCATATTGACGGAAAGGCTTTCGCGAATGTGTTCAAAATATGTAATTACAAGTAATACGACTTAAAATAATGAAGCCTATTTAATATGTCGCGTATTATTAATATACTTTGCTAACAAGATATTATTGAGGAATATATATTTTGATGTCTTAAATATTATTACAATAATGTTTTAATATCTACATAAACACGCGAGTTTGGATTTGTGCCCGGTTAGTGGCAATAGGCTCGCCCCCTATTACATGGGACCTAAACATATCGGCGAACTGTGGGTGTACATTGGTAAGCCTCTGCCTACCCCTTCGGGGATACTATAAACACGCGATGAAAAAAAAGAGGGTTTACAACATTAATGATCTCGAGTTATTTACATTTCGTTTAGCGATAAGATGAGTTGTTAGTTTTGTAATTAAACATAATATATTTTCTTTCTTATAGTAGGCAACAAAAATGTACCAATTACCGAATTGGTACATTTGGATTTGATTTTAAAAATCTTGTCAATCATTTTAGAATATAATATTATGTTAACAGTATTAGTAGCTTATGTTTCAAACATAATAAGATTATAGAAACCCTGTGTAAAGCAAGAAGCGTGAAGATAAATAAGCAAGTGTAATTGCTTCGCCCCAAACCCTAACCGAGTGATGTTTAGGTCTAAATTATATTTAGGATAGTTGCTTAAGATCTTATCAACAGAACTTATGACTAGTGGTATAGTTATAATGTGTCGGTGGCATAGTAAAGCAATGTTTTATTAGTGGCGAAATTATTTTTTATTAGGAGTAAAGTAAAGATTTAGAGTTGCTCAATTGAACTGTAAGTTTGAACTGAAGACTGAACTTGAACTGTAAAAATCATTGATTAAGGTTACTGTGTTACAATACGGGCGTTCTAAAAATCCCTTACAAATATTATAAATGCGAAAGTATGTTTGGATGTATGAATGTTTGGTACTCTTTCACGCAAAAGCTACTTAAAGGATTTTAATTAAACTTTAGAATAATGTAGCTTACTAACTACAACAACGGAATAACACTACTTTAATTTATAAAGAAAGTGTATGGATTGTAATTCACGCATGTGAAACCGCGAGACACAACTAGTCATTAATCAATTACTTCACACATTTGTAAATTAGATCGGTACTTTGAAGTGAGTCAATTTACGAAGAAATAAATGAATTAAATAAAGGGAGGATTCCTAGTCGTTGTACATCTCGCCTTATACAATCTAATCCATATAATGAAATATTTGCCTTCACATAACTTGGGAACAATGCGAGTAATGACGTTTTAGTAATTATGTTTAACAATATACGGAACTGATGAGTAGGGGTTAAATAGAAGGGTAAGGTACACGTGTGACGTCATTTGGGACTAGCTTTTGCTTCTGGATTTTATAACATCACATACCATCACGCCTGTATCCCCGAAGGGTAAGGCAGAGGAGTACCAATGTACACCCACAGTTCGCCGATATATTTAGGTCCGATGTAATAAGGACTATTGCAACTTACCGGGCACAAATCCAAACTCCGACCTGCTACTGAGGATTTCATAGAAAAACCCAATAACACCTTGGTCGACTTTCGAATCGGACCCAAGATGTCTAGTGTAATAACATTAAAATTTGTAAAGAGAAAGCAATGAATATCGATCAATTATGACTCCAAAGCTGTGCGGCAACGCAATGTACTGCATCTCGATCGACATTTTTTGCACCATCTAAATAAGGCATAATTTTCCAAGCCTTTTGACTATTGATATGAAAATTATAAGTAAAATGTTTTTGATTGTTTAGCTGTGAAACTTATACAAACATAGGTACAAAATTACTTTCAAATAACACGTATTTCTGTATGCGACTAAAACACAAAAAAGTTTTCTCAATATCACCGACAAAAAAAAACTTAAATCTCCAAAAACCGAACAAAACTCTACAGAGACATCAAGATACAAGCTACAAGATATCAGAAATATGAAAAATCCTCTTATATAGTCGACTTACAAGGCATAATCTGGATAAGTATGTACGCTGCATGGCTGAGACTCAAGCATGAAATCCCACGTTCTTTGAGTCTGTTTTTAGGTCACGATAAAGGATCTTCGCTCGTTTGAAGGCATTGACTATGGCGAATGTAGATTAAAGAGGAATTTCTATCTTCGTTGTGCTGAGTTTGTGTTTCATTGAGTATTGGTTGGTGTTTGGCAAGATTTTAGACTCGAATTAAAGATTAAATTCATAATTTGAATATAGTGTGAAATTTTAATAAAAACCACCAATTATAATTAGTTGATTCTAAGAATCGTAACTGTCTTTTACTAGAGTTGTCAGGTAACATAATATGGTATCAGTAAGTTAGCTTTTGCTCACGGCTTTGTATACCTTCATGTCGATTTCTGCAATTAAAACTAACCTACACATTTTCCGAACCTCGAACTATCGGTTAATCAATTTCTTTTCAGATCTGATCAACCATTTAACCATGAAAACACAGCAAACATACCAACAAAACCACCTCAAAATCGTATATATAACTAAGGCCAATCGTCTAAACCTCAGTCAAGTGATCTAAACTACAGTCACACTAACACCAGTTCAAATGTCACGGTTCCTATACTAGACTAGTGTAACACGGGCATCAGTCGAGCACTCGAGCAATCGCGCTAAAAGCCGAGCGACTGACGCACCTGACCCGCTAGACGCAAAGCTACTTGATGATGTAGGGGTAGCAGAAAAAGACAAGTTGGCCTTGTGATTTCTAGTAAAAGACATTTTTTATTGCAATAATATTTATTCTGCTAACGAATATTCTTTTCTAAGCCTCGAACGATCAAGAAGTCATCTCATTTAGATATAAATACGAATCAAATAAACTTTGTAAGTTGAAAAAAAAATGGTCTCACAATCTTAACAGAGGGTGTTTCCAACGCATTTGTGGATAAATACACAATGCACAGTTATAAACAATTTTATTTTTTCAAAAACTGGTCTTAAATTACCATTTTTTTACATAAAACAAAACCTCAAAACCATTACGACAATCTTCACTAAATATTAAATCTAACCAATTCTCATCAAGTTTTACCTTCAAAATCTAGAATATTCTATTCAGGCAACATTCTCGCTGATCCTGCATGTTTCATCCATCATCCAAAATAACCCTAAAACTGCCGTAAAGCAAACTTTTGATCATTTACCTGCATACCGTGTTAGCCCATGATGACCTAATGAAAATTCTAAATGCAATTACCATTTTATTAGTCGTAAAGGGCTGAGCTATAAAAGGTGCTGTACTGAATAGTTTTTAAGTGTCTCTCTATACATTATTTACGGGTTAGGTTGAGTAACGAGTATTTTAAATATGCAGGTTAGAAATAAAATTTGAGAAGTGATCAATAGACTGAATTTTATAATGGACTGAGTTAGTAAATGAAAGAAAGAATGAAAAAATATAAAAATTAAAAAAAAATCTACCAACAAATTGAAAACCTAAGCTAGTCATTTCGATTTAGGTGTGGTTGTGAAAAAATATGAATATAAAAAATATGAAGAGGATTTTTGATATAAATAAAGGAAGCAAATAAAAGAAAATTTTACACTTGTATAAAAGAGAGAGATTTGAATAAAAGGTTATAAAAAAAAGAAAAACCATAGTTTCAATTGAATTCAATTTAACTTTTTATTGCAAACCTATGTTACATAGGTGGTCAATTATTCAGTAAGTTACCAGCTCATTATGGACCCTGTCGTTTCTGGTGGAGTTTTACAACTACCGTGAAACACTCCACCACATTCACGCCTCACAAAAGTATCAGGAAATAATTAGACTTCAAACAAATGACTGCTTAAACATGAACTTACAAACGAACTGATAAAATCACTTTACGTTCCCCGTATTTACCCAATTACCGTTTTATAGATTTAGGCACGGCAGCTAATGAGAATGGATAATTGTTTAGGAACCATCCGAATTAATAACATTCCCTGGAGCGCAGTATTTTTAGTTTTATTGAGCTAGATAGTATTAACTATTTAATAGTTTGCGTGTTTTTGGTCTATATTGTTTCAGGTAATACTGTAGCTTATTGAAAGGATGTTAACCATTTAATTTTATGCTTATGCCTAATATCAATTTCGAGATTAAGTATGAAATAAAATCAATCCTAATACCTCACGTGTTTGGCTTCCTGAATTAAGTAAGAATATTATTAAAAAAAATATTGCATGCGATATATTTTTTTTGTGGTAGACATCGCCTGCTGCATATATTTTAGCTGAAAAAACACATCAATTAATAAAAAACAGTGATTTCTGTTCTATTCAAAATTCAAACAGATTAAACCAAAAGTCTATTTCATCAGAAATCAGAAACTCCACATGAGCTGTCACCAAAACTTTTTCAAATAAATACACACACACAATTAACAACTATGTGTTCACTGTTCAGGCACAATGTCCCTCGTAAAACCGACACCACGTTCATCAAGGTGTATTAGTATTCAACGCCCAAAATTCGAAGCAAGCCATCACTCAATGCTTAATGTTTTCGGACCTTCATACAAATTTAACTAAGCCTACGGCCCTACCATTATTAACTATGGCAATCGCACGTCCCACGCCACCGATGCGACCAAAAAGTTTAGCACTAAAGGTATCTGAACCGCCGTTAGCTTTCGAAATGTGTTTTAATTTACACAAATCGACCTCCAAGGAAACCTTTCGAAATTAGACTTTTAATGGCGACCAGCGCAGATAAATTAAAAATATTTGTTTAGGGTGTTGTTATTTATAAACAATGAAATTTATATAGGGGCTAGTGGCTAAGCATAAGCCGTACAGTTTGATACAGGTTAAACCGCGCTCGCCGCGGTTGGTCTGTGGATGGGTGACCATTTGAAACACACCGAGACCAATCCGTGTTTCGGAAAGCACGTTATACAGTAGGTCCCAGCTGTCATACATAGATCTTTGGCAGTCGTTAAGTCAATTCTGACAACCAGTCTTCTATGGTCTACTGTGTTTCCCAGTAAAAAAAAATTTTGGAGGTCAGATAGGCAGTCGCTCCATGTAAAATACGGTATTCAGCTGAATCTGGTGAGACTGGTAGCCGAAACCAACATATTTGGGAAAAGGCTCGGGAGATGATGTTATTTATAAACAATGTGGCGGTGGTGAAGGCGGTTAATTTTGTGGAGCAACATCGTTCGTGCATTATCTCGAGTTATGGTGAGTTTGAGCCATGATTATGCAAATATAAGAAGTTTTGGGAAGTTTCATGTAACTTTTGAGTTGGTTATTAAGACTTTCTTTGGTATAAATTGAAAGGTTGAGACAACATAAGTTTTTGAGATGTTTAATGATTTACGAATATCAGGTTAACTCAATGCCTACGGAAAATTGTTGTTGGCACTTTTAGTTATTTTCATGGTGATTTTGGTTTAAGCTTTATATAAGCAAAATATGGCTTTCGTCTGAGTAAACAAGTTAATGTACTCATTATTTAGTTATACGACTATAAGTATTTTCTTTATCAATATTATAGTCTTCAGATTTTTGTTTAAATTCTTTTAAGAAACGTCCATTATCATTACCCGCTTTAACGAATAAAATATAAGGATTTCACAATTTCATATTTGCCACTTAGAATTTTCCAGAAAAATCAAATAACAGCCTAAAGCAATAATGTTTTCTAAATCAAGAGACAAGCGACACAAAATTGTCTCACATAAAACCTTGTTTATCTTATGTTGCCCTAAGGACATTGGAAAATTTGTTTTCGATATGTTAAATACCTACTTTCTTGTTAAAATGTGTTTTCATCTGTTTTTGTGTGTTCTAGCCTCTGGCAGAGTTATTACAAATCAATAAGTAAATAAAAGAAAATCATACTTTAGCTTATAATATTACTCAAATAATTCGTTGTTTTCTGGCAATGAGACTAAATCTAGAATCAAACCTACTATTAATTTTTAAGTAGCTGGAACAACATATTGTATTTCATTTAAATTTCAAAAATAATCTTATCTCACAAAATTATGCTCACCCAAAATAAAACCGCTTTAACCCACTTCTAACCAGTGGTATCCGGTTTCCACCGGTTCCCACCAGACACAACTCGTCATATAAAATGTCAACATCGTTATTTCTTTGCTGTCGCTACAAGTGTCGGGCGTCATTAGTCGTATTGTTGAAGCTATCGACGTCTCGATATCTTAGACGCCTCTAGTATGTGGGTTAACCATTATCCTGGCATTTGCCAACTTGCTGAATTTCCTATCTGATAGTTTTAGCGGTTTAAACCGGTTTTAGCCGGTGTTAGTGCGATTTTAGCGAGGTTTTGGGAGAGGAAGTGAGAAATGCGAATTTCGTTCCAGGTAGCCAATTCAATTTAAAGTTGGGATGCTTTGGAAATTTTAGACGGAGTGTATTTTGTTCTGTGGTTTATTAACCTGGTTTGTATGCACGATGCAGCTAATCCAAGGCTTAAATCGTGCTCCTAATCTTTTATCCGGGGGTGTTGACATCATATACCACATTTAATTTTGACAAGCCGTCGTAACCGAAGGTTGAACTGTTTTTCTTTTTTTGCGAAAATGATCAAATAATCCATCCCAATATTTGGAACGAATATTTTTTATCGATAGCGTCCTAAGTAAAAATTTCTTGACGCCCGTTTTTAACAAAATATATTAATGCGAAGAAACATGCAACACATAATCTTAAATACAATTTTATGCTAAGATATTTTAGTTTTGAAGTTAAGGACGCAAATTGCTGCGTTGTCGTCTCCAGGTAAAAATAACAATTTTCTTTTCGCTAGAAATATGCTTTGTAACCAGCTGACGTTCTTTATAATAACCAGGTATTATATTATAACTAGGTAACATCATTAAATTTTAAGCTTTATTCTACGCTGCTGTAAGTAACAGAAAATTTCTAAATGTATAGTCACGAGCAGAAAGTATAGACACTATCCAATTTTTAATTATTTTTTACTTCAATTCAAGATCGATATTTTAAAACGAGTTATGAAGAAAAAACAGTTCCTTTACTATGTACCTACATATTGTACTTTTTTAGTTTTAACACAAAAATCTCGCTACGCATTTATTACAAATGCTGTATATTGTGTATACATATTTTTGTTCGTGACTGTACCTGAAAAGTATAATGAATTCACTTTTTATAGTAACTAAAATAAAACTGGTAATTTATCTCACATTTTCGTCCAGAATAAACATAAGCCCAATGCAAATAAGTAGTTCACCTTAATTCTCTTCACACAAAACTTGGGGTGGCGCAAACAAACTGTCTGAGCCCTCTCGAGACTTAAGGCACGGTTCTATTAAGGCAGTTAATAAGGAAGGAAGATAAACAAACAACTAAGGGCTCTTAGAAAATCCACGAATTTGATTTAGAAAAAAACTGCAAGTGCGCGTTGGAGTTACGTGTGAAGGGTTCCGTATCATCGTGCAAGATTTTTAATCTTTAATCGAGCAATTAAAACTCCACAAAAGCTCTTGCATGGTTTTCCTCCTATATTTTTTTATTTCGCTGATAGCTACAACCGTAGCACACATACCATGAAAATTTTATATGTCCACCTACTACGGTTCACTCACAGCACACTAAAAGTCAGTCAGACAGACAGAGTGATAGCCGAGGCTTAATAGTAGATTCTACTGCTACCCTTTGTGTACAGAACCCTAAAAAGAATTAATGCGATTCCATCCAAATCCAACATTCCCATTGTTTTTCTAACGTTGACTCTCGACAGTTATTATTATGCTTTTATTCCCAAAGAAAATACGACTTAATTTTTATAACTTACTGCATAAGTGGTTTTGTGTATAATAGGATTTTCTTGTTTGTCTAATTTTGGTACTCTTAAAATCACATTTGCCAGTTAGAATCACTTTGTCTTATGGAATGGAAAATCTTTGAAGTACTTAATTTAAAATTAGTTCAATTATTTTTCTGAGATCTTTTTCTTGTCACTTTTTATGATTGTTTGTGACTGTTTGATAAAACTTAGATTAGTGATTAATCTTTCAAATGTCTGAAAATAACTAAGTTAATCTTAAAAAATGAGGTTCTAAATCTTTTAAAACCTTTACAAGATCTCAGTATTTGCTTCCTTCTAAAGGAAATCTACAAAACTTCGATTCTTTGAGCTTACAGTGTTAAAGAATATCCCTTTAACGTATCGAGAATCGTTCGCAAAACGGCAATTTCGTTTTATCGTATTTCCGATGTTAATTGTGTTTGTACAAACGTCGGGTATTTTTCTGTTTTCGGGTGTTTTTCGATTCCTGTGCCGTCAGAATTTGTTTTAAATTAATTATTGAGTGTTGGATTGTGTGTCAGCGGTATCTTTTGTAATTGTTTGGTGGCAGACAATGTTTTATTAGTTAGTTCTTCTTGTTAGTGTTTAACTGCGCTGTTGTAGTTTCTCAGTTATTATTATGGTTGTCTAAATTGGCCTTTGATGATACAAGTTTTTTAATACAATTCGATAAATGTAGGCAATACACAGTGGCAAGCAGTCTTTATAATTCAGCTATTAATAACATAAATTAAATTTAAGAACGGACGTAGTTTTGCTTCCTCATCTATACATAATTTCTAATCTGTTGCCACATAAGCTTGATAAAACATAACCTCGCAAAAAAGCGAGAATAAATTCAATTATAAGGAGAATTTTCACATTATACAGATCCCTTTACTTAGCTGATCCCATAATCATTTTGTTAAGATATGAGCGTATTAACGTCGGAGCTAATCTTCGTATCAAGGCAATGGGGGCGCGAACGATAATCAATAGGACGAACGAAGGGCGAGACGCTCCAGAAAAGTCTTCTGTTGAGCACAGTTTTTGTTTTTTCATTTGTTTTTTATTGGTTCTTAAAAGATTTTAGCTGCGGGAAGTGTACAGAATATTATAAACATGTAGACATAGATATACAGGATCTATTAACTCGACTGTGCCATATTATTATTATTAGAATTTTTCCGTATTTCGGTCTCTCTTACATAAAGAGGTAGAAAACTAACATAAGGGCCGTAGCCAAGTGTGAAAGATATAATTTTATGTCGATGATCATGAGGCAAGGAACTTGCGTGAGCCTACACGTGTTTAAAAGCGTAGCTTTCTGTAAGAGTGTAAGTGTGGTTTTTGGCATTTGGAGTAAATTTAGGTTGGGCTGAAGGCTCTTCGGTACTACACCAGTTGTCGATATGACAATGGGTATAATTTTCACGGATTCTACTTGCCACTGCCTTTTTATTTCAGTTGCTTGGTCTATATACTTCGATTTTTTTTCGGTATAGGTAGTGACAAGGTTGTGTGTTACATGCTGCTACATCAATTATAAATACGGACTTCTGAACTTTATCAAGAATGGTTTATTATTATTATAAAAGAAGTATATTTTTCGAGGGTATGTATCATTTGTATTTAGTTCTCTGGCACGCTATATAGAGTTTGATGGATTTAAGAAGTATGAGGTGTTGAAAACGTATTTGTTTTAATTGTGATAGTTACATTGGGCACATCCAAATATAAAAACAAAGTAATGGTCTGGTTGGTGGCGTTACAATGACCCTTTTTTTGCACTTGTATTTAAAACAAAGCGTTTTTTAAATAGCTTAAAAATATAACAGCTTAAATTTCAATTAACAAAAAAAAATGAACTCTCTTTATTTAATATTTACGAACAATACTGCTTGTTGAAGATGAATAGGTACCTCACTTATTTAATTTAAAAATAAAACTAGCTATTCTAGTAGCAAGTGTCATTTGGATCTTATTTAACTGTTCTAGAAATAAAAGACCACAAAAATGACGATCAATGATCGCTAAATTTGCTTTAAATTAAATAAAGTTTTAATCTGAAACCCTTCAAAAGACTTAATTCAAACATAAACGTATTAAAAAAAGCTGCTAGTCACTCTCTCACTAAAAACCAAAACACTCCAATCAGTTGTTGTAATCTAAAACTGTTCAAAAACACGAGACGTCCCAATTAACTTGGCAGAGGTCCCTAAACAGATAGCAAATGTCACAATACAAGAAAATGTAGAAGGTATATAGATGTAGGGCTTAACCTTCTGTGTTTTATTGTTTAGTGGCATAACTTTTTGTATGCACTGAAAATTCTTTATCTTCGTTTCTAATCACTAGTACACCGTTAATGTTTGAGTGGTTAAAAATGAAAAAAAAAATGGCCGAATATTAAATCGTAAATCAGTTTTAAGTCTTCCCTAGTATCTCATGCTGTCTTTGTCTCTTTAAGGTGAAAGTAGGGATAAATAGGCATTTAAGATCGTCTTACAGTTGTGTTTGAGTATTTGGTATTAAGATACATTTAATTTTGTTATTACAGAAATGTATTAGAATAGAAAAGAATATTCTTTGTTGTACACCATTAAAGTTACATATTTTAATACTAGCGGCCCGCCCCGGCTTTGCTCGGGTGCAACGCTGATACCTACACTATATATCTGTCGCAGACAAATAGTATAATATGGCATTTTACATACGGCGTCGTCAGTTTAAAAACGTTTGCGGTTATGTAATATGCCGAAGGCAAAATGTCAAATCATTCAATCGTTATAATGCGACGTTAGTGTTATTTTAGGGTGACTATGCTCATTAAAATCTCGAGAAAAACTTTGAATTACATACGTCGTCGTCGCTCGCTTCGCTCGCTCTGTTGCAAGGTCACAATATCTAACCTAACCTATTGATCTCTGTCACAAAGTCGAACCTAATCAAGCAATGAATTTCTGAGCCTATGAATATATGAATATTCGATCAAATACATGGTTTTTTGACCAAAAATACTCTGCAGGAGGCCTTCACGACCCAGGGTCTATGGATACCTTAGCATTTTTGACGTGCTGAATAACCTCAAAAACTAAATACTTCAATTTGCCTCGGCATTATGTATATGGTGTTTAAATTTTCGATGAAATGTTGAGGCATATTATAAAGTGACACGGCAATCTACATTTTGCCTTGGGCATATTACATAACCGCAAACGTTTTTAAACTGACGATGCCGTATGTAAAATGCCAAATTATACTATTTGTCTGCGACATATCTACACAATCATAAAGTTCTGTAGTGCGAAGCACAGCCTTCGACGCACTACTTGGTATAGGCACGCGCCCCCCGGCCCCCCGGCCGTTACCGCCGCAACCGCGATGTCCCTGCATTTTAAATTTGTAATATCTTCGAAAATATTTATTTAAATTACATGCTGTAAAGGGCAATATTGATCTATATTACATGCACAATTTATTAAAGGAACTTAATTGGATAAGGATTAATACTGTATAGCTTAAAATCGATTTTTCGTAAATAAGTAATAAAAAAACGATAAAAAATGGTTACTGTGGGTTATCCTCAAGAGATAGACATATGCCATCGCGGACTTTTTTGTAGATCTTTTTAAGGTGCACAATACTGTAGTACATTATTTTGATCTATCTCGTAGGGTTCAGCCAGCGTTTGCAAACTAAGCGCAAAAAATTTGTTCATTTACTTAAATCTCTAAGATTATCCGTGTTCCTCTACTATATTATGCATGTATTATACATATAAACCTTCCTCGTGAATAACTCTATCTATTAAAAAAAACCGCATCAAAATCCGATGCGTAGTTTTAAAGATTTAAGCATACATAGGGACAGACAGCGGGAAGCGACTTTATTTTATACTATGTAGTGATTATAAATATAAAGTACAGTAAAGCGTACAATGGCGGTCTTATCTTACTGTATTATTGTATGCAACAGGAGTAAGATGGCAAGAGTGTGATTGCTGATGGTGAATATCATACCTTAATAAAAAATACATACATAAGTGAAAAAAAACACTAAAATAAAATACAAACGGTTTTACACGATTACAAAAACAAAAGAACATCAATTTCGAAGTAAGAACGAATCTAAATCAAAGTGAAGATTTGTTGAAATTCAAATAAGAAATCTGTCCAATCTGAAATCGCAATTGATTTTTAAATTGGTAGATTTAGTTCGACAAGGGACGGGTAGGCTCGGCTAATTTGTCACTGTTAGAGTGAAGAGTCCCCGATAAACGGAAGCCCATGTTTTCTAAGGTTTATGATCGATTCTTGGATTTTAGTTTTAGGGTAGTATACGAAGATTTAAGAATAATTTAGATGTTTCTGGGAGGACACTCAAAACTTCTAGAAGGTAGTTCTATTAAGTAACTCTTAAGGAGCCTAGATCTAAATGTATTAATTACCATCAGCTTTTTTAAAGTAATAATTATTTCATCGAACTTTTTACTACTAGCCTGGTTTGTTATTAGAATAAAAAAAGTAAAAATTTAATGTTTATTATACTTTTTTCCTTAAATTCCTGATTAACTTATGGATATTGGATAGTAATAGTATGTTATCGAAATCTCACGAGCATATACTTATACTAAGGTGGTTTATGGCAACATAAGGGTGAGGTTATTAAACATAGCTAGTCTATCTTAGTTCACTACTAAGTAGCCCACATGTTTATTTACACACTCTATAATGATTTTTCTTTCATCAGTAAATTTTTTGTTCTTACAACAACATCTTATCATCACCTATCTACAAATTCCATCATCATTTTGCATTTTACACGAAACGAATTCGGGAAGCAATCGCGGAACCTACTCTACTGCATTCGATAATCTTGTCACGTATTAGAAACTCTTTACAATACATGTAGCAGAACCTTTTTACTGAGATTCAATGCAATGGGCTGTATTGATCTTGTTTTATACGTTTATGTGTGTTTGTCTGTTTTTGGGAAATAAGGAAGGCTGTTGAAAAGGATGTAGGTATTTTATGTGATGTTGTAAATCCAAATATTTTAAGGAATAGAAAGCTGTTTGATATTACTAGGGCAGCTTTTTAGAAAGATAGTTATATGTTTTTAATTTTTACTCGTTTCCATTTTTTATTAATTTCTTCATGTAAAAGTGTTTTCAGGTAACATAATATTGTTTAAATAGTTGTATTTCAATATTTTTTTCTCTGGATGAGCGAGTCTTAAACGACAATGTTTTGAATAACCTGTGGTGCCCAAAATTTTAGTCATTGAAATAAGTAAAAAATATCATTTGCTTATATTTGTATTTCTAGGGGGGAGGCCTTTGTTCAGTAGTGGACGTCTTCCGGCTGATGATGATGATGATGATGATATTTGTATTGTTAACAGCTGCTACATAATTCTGCTATTGGATAAATTTCGTTAAAGGCTTCCTAGATTAAACTGCTACTAAAATATGCCACTGAGATAAAGAGATCAATAGCTAAGGTCAGGCAAAATGCAGCTCAATTCCAGAGAAACTTTTAAGGTCAAGATAGTTTCAAAGGTCAAATAAAAAAGTTTAATTGAGAACTTTCTAATCAAGGTTTTAATCGAATGTATTGGAACTTACATAATAATATAACATAACATATCATCACGCCTGTATCCCCGAAGGGTTAGGCAGAGGTGTACCAATGTACACCCACAGTTCGCCGATATGTTTAGGTCCCATGTAATAGGGGGCGAGCCAACTTATTCTACACATATCACTTTCTAAGGAAAGTTTTGTATATTTTATGTGTAGCATGCCTAAAAATATATATAAAAGTAGTTTTAGTAGTGTAGGCTTAGTTTTTATAGTATTGTAAATATTTTAAGGTATTCTAGACTGTTGGCTTAATGGGGCGTTTTGAGGTAATTATAAACAAAAGTTATGATAGGGTTTGTGGATCTTTCTTAAATTCAAAGGTCTATAATATATAGTGGTAGTTGGTATTTCCAAGACAATTCAGTCCAATTAAGATTCTTATGAAGGAAAGAGCATGACGTTATTTTTAAAAGACTACTAGAGGTAAATACAATTTGTACAATAAAGGGGCTAATAAACTTAAACGATTATGTGTATAATGCTATGCACTTCGCCGCTGAAAAGGTACAGTTTAGTTTTATCACTGTTTTGTATTTAGTGTACAACGAATTTCATAATCATTATTGTACTTTTGTAAATGTATTTTCACTAAAAACAATTACGAATACGAAGATTGTTTTATTTAATATAGCCTTGAATTTCTTACTCTAAAAACAAAATGCTAAGTAACCTCGACTCCTTAGCTCTTAAGAGAATGGCTCAAACATTAGTACTAAGGCCTAATTTCTTTTAAAATATTCAATTTCTTTCACTCAATTAACATTCTGGAGTAATTAGGAGCGGTTAATGTTGAATTAAATATTGTTTTTTGGTACAAAGTTCTTTAATTTTGGTCTGTTGTGTATTAATTTGTGTTAAGTTGATTTTTTCTTCAATTGCTTTATAATTATGAGTTATCTTTTGTCAAGAATTGGGTAAAAATAAATAAGGCTAACATTAGGTTAGCTATATTATTTATTAAATGAGAGGAATAAGTATTTATTTATCTTTTTATTATTCTTTAAACACTGCTCTATACATGTATACCTAAACTATGTGTGAAATACAAATAGGCTAATTTTATTATCAATAATATTATACAACAATATTAGGTACTTAGTTTTGTTTTTCACATGCTAAAATCTCTTACAAAATCATCTCTCTTAACTTTTAAGGAAAGGTAAGAGACACTTCGGCAGGCTTGTAAAATCTTCTTTACCGTTTTATAAAGTCTTGATTTAGTATTTAATATAACATGAAGCCGCAACGTCGCAAAATAGAGAGGAAAAACCTTTCGTTTACATAAAATATGCGGCTAATATTGTTGCATAGAAAAAACATATTTTTCAGTAGAGTTAAGTATCGAAAAAAATATTTTGTGTACTAAATATTATGTTCGTCAAATTCTTTATTATTAAATTAAAGAAAGATTATATATTAATTAATTTAAAGTGGTATACAAACAATTTAGTAAAATAACATTTTCAAAAGTGATTCCTTAATATACTTTTTTATTATCATACGTTAGATCCCACAGCTGGGCAAAGGTCTCCCTTTTCGACTTCCAAACCTCTCTGTTTTTCGCGAATAAAGATATTGATTAAATATATTACAAAATCACTTATAACGAAGAACTTAAAGTTCGGAAGTAATAAACAATTGTTCTTTATTTAGTTTCGAGTGTGTACAGAAAACCATTTTAGATAGTAGCCAAGTGTTGTTATAAAGCAATTAAGGAAGTCTTCTTTAAGTTTCAAAATGTTTTGAAAAGTGGTAGATATTAAACGATTTACAATGGACTCTCAACCTTATAAAATTCTTTTTAAATTATAAGGACTTGATGTAAACTATGGATTTTTTGACAAATGACACAATATAAAGAAACCGCCTTTAGTAAGTAGCTGCATGGACATATATGTGCCATGTTATATGATCATTATTATTATTATATTTGTAGTAGCATCTTTCCACAAAACCTACTTTGACACATTTTCAGTATCCATTACTAAAAACCCATTAACAGACATTATTTATTTATTTATTTATTTATTTATTTATTTATTTATTTATTTATTTACATCCACACATATAACTATTTTTACAGGTAACAACCTAATTCAACAGCCAATGTAAAATAATTAACAAAAACAATAAAATAACTAATAAAAACAATATCAAAAACAAAAACAAAATCCACATAAAACCATCAGCATAAACACTTAACTAAATAAACAGTAGGCGGCCTGTGTGAATTCGTTCAGTGTACACGAAAATATATCTACATTGTGAGCCAATGTGTTAAGCGCACGAAGCGCGCGGGTGAGCGGCGTGCGCTGCTGCAGGCAAGTGCGCGCGCGCGGCACGGACGATTATCTTTTAACAAAACTATAAATATCATAACAGCCTCTTAAAACAAAACGCCCACCTTAACAGACTACACATAAATAACAGCCTCTACCCTTTCAGAAGAATTTGTTTAAATTAACAAGTAATTAACGAAATATTCGTTACCCAGTTATCTCAGCTGATGACCATAATTATTCGGATCGGAAATTAAATGGGTCCTTTTGTCGCTAGACTTAATTTTTGGGTTGCCTTCAGAATTAACGAAATAGAAATGAATTTAGATAAGTTTTGCAGATTGCTAAAGCGATTTGTTAGAGTATTTGCCTTTCTGGGAAACGCCGCTTTTGATAATGAGTTTTACTTTACTACGTTGGTTTCTGATGAAAGTCATTAGGTATCTATTATAATAATATAATAATAATATAATAATAATAATATTCCTGGACAATTCACACACGGTTATCTGATCCCAAGTTAAGCTCTAAGAGAGCTTGTGTTATGGTAACAAGACAACTGATAAACATACTCATATATTTCTAAATACATACATATTATAGATAAACTACACCCAGACCAGAACAAATGATCGTGCTCATCACACAAACATTTGTCCAGAGTGGGAATCGAACCGACGACCTCCGGTATAGCAGTCAGAGTCACTAACCGCTAGACCAACAGGCCCGTCAATTTTAAATAAGATTAGTTAATCGTAGATTATAGGGTCAAAAGTGGCACCAAGTGGTTCGTGTAATGAACACTTGCCGCTGTCTAGCCAGTTTGTTTGAACTTGGCTTGACTCGCGGCTGCGTGTCTTGATATGGTGACACATTTAGATTTTACGGTTATATAGTGAGATGGAGTCGAAATTCAGTGTCAAAAAGAAATATAATTAAATAAAAACTGTCTTAATAGTAATAACCGAGACAAATTCAAACCTAGCCCAAAAAGTAAAAATACATGAATTGATATATATTTTATGTTTTCAGTAAATGTGACTTATTTATTACATAAACAGATACACATAATAATATACAAAAGTAAACCTAATTATTCAGAAAAACCTGTCAAGTTACGCACAATATTTGTTCAATAAATATTATTATTTGCGATCTCAAATAACGTCTATCCAACGCCAGTCATATCAAATATTCAACTGACAGAAAGAAACAAACATTGGCATACGAATAATTTGGATGATACAACCTTAAATAATTTACACAAAGCTCTTAAAACCCTCTTGTAAACAGCCTTAAGCCCTTTTAATTATGCCCTTTGCAAATTAAAAATAAAGTGGTAATAACTGCCTCGTGTTTGGATAGCCGGTTTAAACTGGATTTTTATGTACGAGGTTCAGGATTCTACTCGTACGTCTTTTTTAAAGTTACATAAATTATGAGTTAAATCTTTGAGACGCTGAAAATCGGTGAAGGGTAACATCGTGAGGAAACTTTTTGGGCAACATAACCTGCAGTGAGTAAAGTGATCGACGCTCGTTTCTTCTCGGTGTATAAGAGGAAGAGTTTGCGCAGCAATAGGATATCCAGAAAAAAAATACTGTTACAATGTTATGTTTCTTTAAGCGGTAAAAATCTAATAACTCCAACCCTTGCCGTGGGCATAGCGTCTATATGTGGGACCTACTCCCTGCCGTTGCGGGAGTCGCGCTGTCTCAAGCAAGCTCAGCGCAGCTGATTATTACTACATCTACCTACAATTTTACGCTAAGGTACCGTTGACAGTTAGTAAAATTTAATTAGACCTCCCCTTAATCTACCAGAATAAGAGATAAGAGCTGTTAGGAAGTACAATTTAATAGGTCTATGTAAACTGGTGTATAAACTAGTACGCGTTGAGAAATGCGTGGAGCGGTTCACCAGGAATTTTGGATTCAGTAATGGTTGTGGGGTGCGAGTTTAGAGTGATAACGTGAGAAGTTATTTAATTCATTTTGAAGCCGAATATTGTTGAGAATATTATGTTTTATGTATACAACTACAAAGAAGGTTATTAATAAAGTTTAAAATTACCTAAAGACCTTTTTATGGTTCAACTTTTATCCGATAAAAACTAAAAACATGAAAAAAATGTAAACTTTCAGCCTAAAAAAACTACTGTATCTGCAATATATATTTTTTATTTCAATTTCACATAAAACAGCCTTTCACATCCATCAAAAATATCCAAACGCATTAAAAATGCATACACAAAAACCGAACGAACACAAAACATACAAAGACCCTTTTCAAGTCAATAAAACGTAGACATAAACCATCCGCTTTTTATTACATACACACAAAGATCGACGCACGTCTCGCCTCCAGAATAATCAAAATTAACGTTCTCCGTCACCGACACCACTCTAGCATTCATATATCACGCATAATACGCACTAACGACACTATCCCACTTTTAGAGTATACATAAGAAACTAGAGTGAGCCTATCAGAGTTTGAACGTAAGTACTAGTGTGAAATGGTTTTGTCGTGAATTATGTACGAAGATGGAGCTTGCCGTTTTAAAAAATCTATCTAAAACACTAATATTATCCTAATAATGTCAAAACCGTCGATATTTTCGTATATATGTTTCTCTTTACGCGAAAATTAGCTTAAATCAGTAAACGAATGTACTAGGTTCAGACTAAAAACTGCTCTCGATACTCTGCAAACTAGCGGTAGTAGCAGTCTATGTATATAGTACGTCAATGATCTCACACCATCCAACACTATATCACTAAGGGTTAGCTCACACAATACTTTTAGGATAGATGGCTGGCGATATTCGGAATTGATACTGCATGGAATTATGGACTTAAGTGCTGAACGCATTGCTCTCTGTATTGAATTGGCGGTGACTTTGCATTGTGATTATAAAAGCGTTTAAACTCAATATTAAGCTTCCGAGCTGTTGATTAGTTGTAATATAGTGCTGTGGTCATCAGGTTGAAGCTGAATTGGCCAGTACGCTGAACAGCAATGCAAGCAAATATCATTCTAATAAATGATGCTCTCGTTTTGGTTGAGTTGGACTTACAAAGGTAAGAGATAGATAGCGAGTTTTTAAACCCTTTATAGAATTAAGATCTGTGATTTAAAGAAGGTCATAATTGACAATGACAAAGCAGCGCAATAATTACGTTAATATTTTGCCTATCATACAAAAAAAGCTTGACACTTATGGCAGCTAAAAATGCACCACAAAACAATGCAATAACGACCTTAAACGTTATCATTAAAATTTAATGAGTTTACTAATGCAAGGACTGTGCAAAAAACCCCTTACCTATGGTAAGGGACTGAACGAATTCCAGTACATCTATGCAGTTTCTCCACTTGTTGTATAGTTTGGTGTGAATTCTGCCTAAAAGTACATTCAGCTCCAGCCTTAAATTGGTACTGGTCTTGTCTAAAATTATTGCGTCGTAACTCTTAACTGAAGTACCTATTTGAGGGGGAGGAATGGGGGGGATGATCCGTTAATGCGTCACCTAAATTATCATGGTTATAAGGCCTTGACTCCAAGGTTTACTTGTCTTACAAATTGTATGCGATTATTACAGTTTTGATAAGTTGGCGGTATTATTCAACTTCTAGTGAATAGTGGTGATTTGAGTACATTTAAGGTGCTGTTTGTACCTGGCTTTGATAAAGTGGGAGTATATTGTAGGTAAATATAGCTATTTACTTGTGTGTTTGATGAAATTACTTGTAAGTTTCTCATACATAAGCTTTTGGGAAGGCATTGATTCATTATTTTTTTGAGCGATTGCTGATATCAGGAGTAGAGATGAATGGAAGCCAAATAAGCATTGCAACGACGATGAGGCACATGCTGAGGCACCATATAGCAAAAAAAGATATAATATTATGTGACTTAATTTTTCACAGTATTTTTATGCGTTCATGTACCTGTAACGGAAATAATCACATTATACACCATTACACGACATTACAACTGATCTTGAAATTATCACATAAATCAACGACAAATGCCTAAAAGGGTGTGAAAAACGTTTAAACGTGTCTCGGCGGAAATCAGACAATGGACATTTGACAGTTAAGACCTAACCTTGGAATGGCTTAGATTAAACCATTAATATATCAGGCCAAACGATTATTATTATGGCCATCGGAATTGAGTAGGAGACAGTTAAGTTTATCTTTCTCAAATGGAATTGTCTTTAAGACCTTGGTAGATAAAGGTTTTTACAATTTAAGATACTGAAAACCATGTCTTTTTGTTCATTTATTGACTGTCAAATTGACGTTATAGAAAAAGCAGACATGTACCGTATAGATTACGGTCGGAAGCCAGTAGTCATAAATTAAGTACGTACGCCTATTGCACAATCTAGAAACGTCTAAGTATTTTGAAAGATAACAACGACAACTATAAAGTAACATTTTAAGAAACCCCGAATTAAAAAAAAAGTATCTGCTAACTCTTAAACTGGCCAACAGAATTGATTTTGAACAGGCCAAAAAATTATAGCTCTGAACCATCTTGATCATTAGTTGACAACCTTCGTGGTCGAGTGGCATACGCACCGGTTTTCAAGGTGTCGCTAGCTCTGAGGTTCCCGGGTTCGATCCCCGGACGGGTCAATGTAGAAACTCACTTTTCTACACTGTCCCGGGTCTGGGTGTATGTGGTACCTTCGTTGTTTCTGAATTCCAACACAAGTGCTTAATAGCTACTTACTTTGGGTTCAGAGCAATGTATGTGATCTTGTCCGCATTTTTTTTATTTATTTTCGAGTATTATAATTTAATAAAGGGCATCACAATCGGCCCATTTGTTTAGGAGCGAATGCAAGACAGGCAGACTCACAGCCAAACTTAAAACACTCCCCTGTTTGCGGTTAAGATATTGTACCAAAACATTACAGAACTCACAACACCATACACACACACACATATAGACTGCCTCGTTGGCCTAGTGGTGTTAAGCGCGACTGCTACGCTAGAGGTCTTGGGTTCGATTCCCTAGTCAACCAAGGCGTTGGGTTTATTGGGTTTTTCTCTGAAATTCTCAGTAGTAGTTCGGAGTTTGGATATGTGGCCGGTTAGTGGCAATAGGCTCGCCCCCATACATGGGACCTAAAACATATCGGCGAACTGTGGGTGTACATTGGTACACCTCTGCCTACCCCTTCGGGGATACAGGCGTGGTGATATGTTAACATAACATATAACACCATAACCAATAACAGCAGCAAATGATCGGTTAACACAGATCAGTTCCTTTTGTGTTTCCTATCAATCCGGATTGATGGGAAACACAACGGGAAGAAAGAGGGTCGAAGGAATCTTATCACGTATATCAGCTTATATAATTGATGTTGTTATTAATATTATGTCCTAAGCAGAACATATTAGGCCTATCACATAAACTCATAATATTGAGAAATCTGTGCTAATAAATATAAAGGAAAGGTACTTCAAATCTATTTCTTGATAAATCGATCATCAGACAGTTCACAATTTTTTGGATCTTTTTTCTTTTGATGTACCTACTACGAAAATTTAGAAAAAAAAAGGAATTTCATCACCATACTAGTTTAAACACAAATGATAATCATAATATAAAATCTTTTATACAACTTCATTCTAGCTCACCCTATTATTAATTTTACTTTTATAATGCTAAACATAACTATTTGAAAATTCAATTACGTTAGCAACAAGGAAACAGAAATAGGTACAATACCACTAAAATACACCAAAATAAATATTCTTATTCCAACAAGCGACAGAATAAGAGTACTTACACGGATTTGAACATTGTATCGCTTTTTAGGGGCTTATATCCTTCACAAGTAGGCTTACGAATCTATTACGTATTTGCAGAAGCAAAACAACAACAATCTCCAACAAACATTTTGCAATGATTGTTGTCAAATTAACAAAGTCATGTCATCATCGCGATACGTAATACGAATTAGCAATTCGACAGCAATTTTTGTTCAAAAGTTACTTTTCTTTTGCTAATGCTTTGCAGTTGCAAGTTACGTAATACAACCAGTCTTTTGGCAGGCTTACACGGGATATTTTCAGGCCTTCGAAGCATATTAATCTAAAATGGAATAGGCACTTGAGGCCTAGTGCGAATGAAAAGAAAGTGGATTAAATAAAAAAATATACTTAATATAAACTTGTAGTAGAGAGCAGCTGGTTTTGTAGGCTCTATTTTGTGAATTAAATAAATTCGTCGAGTGAGAAAAAAGTAATTGGGTTAAAATTGGCTGTTATAATTATAATACACTGTGACAGCATCTAAGTGTGCGTAAGTTTATCAAAGTGAACAGTAAAATAAAATCTTTTTTAATAAACAAAAAGCCTACACAGAAAATGCAAAACAATATCGTTTTTTTTTTTTGTTTAAATTACAAGAAAATTTATAATCAAATCTTGAACTTTACCTTTACTGAAAAACTAAAGTAAATGTCACCTTTTTCAAAACAACCTTTCTGACATTACTTCTATACCTTAAAAACTTAACTATCCTGCCAGTAGACACAATAGTTAAACAATAGAAATGTTCATATGTGACTCATGGCACAGGGAAATGGTTAAAAACCAGAAAGGCAGTCATAAAAATACAACCCCATACATCATTCTGAGGACAGAGTCCCATTACCAGTTCCAGAAACTCATTGATCATCGTGACCAACGTATAACTATTGTAGGTACCTATATAGTTTTATCGAAGGTAGCATGGTGGGTTAAGTTAAAAGGGATAAATAAAAAGATGTCTAAATGTTAGCAAAACGTCTGAACTAAGTTACAAAGCAATTTTTGACCGACTTCAAAAATGGAGGAGGTACTCAATTCTGCTGAATTTTTTAAATGTTTCATTCCACAGACCTTTTGGGTGGGTAAACTGATTTTGATGATTCTTATTTTTTGAAACCTGGTGTTTCCCATGTGATCCTATTATTTTTGGTCTAGTTTTGGCTATGGGATCCATAAGAAATAAATGTGAGACTTATTTTGAAGTCAGAATTATTTTGTTAGAATTATCCATATCTATTCCAGCCATTTGCTTAAATTTAGTTTGATCAACACTTCAGAATTAAAAATGTAGTAATTAAATCAAGGACACTAATAATTATCTCAAAAATTTTTTTTAGGTCTCATAGCTTTCCAGTCAAAAAAACTATAAATTATTAGTCTGTCATTCCTTGACTATTAAGAGTTAAAAAATGAGAATGTTTGTGTACGTATGTGTCTGTGGAATACAACTGTCTTTTAAGAGGTTGCTTATTTTATTCTAAGAGTAATATTAAAACGTAAAAAGCAGATTATTTTCGAATTAATCAAACAAATTAATATACTTTTTTACAATACCTGTCTTTTCCAACTTTCTTTTAACCATTTAAAATTGAATTCAATATTTTGAATACTAAGAAAAACAGTTAAAATAATCCAATTAGGAGTCTTAAGTTATCTTTGCATTTGACTTGCTTATCATAATAGAGTTCAACTAAATTAATTAATAATACTCGAAAATCTTGAAAAGTTTTTATGACACTTAACAAAGTTAAGCTTGTTTTAATTAATATTCATTTAGCAGTAAATTATAAAATCCCAAGTTCGTATTATCTTGCATGGCTAACTTTAGGTAGTTAAAAAGGTGTATTTTGGAGAACTTTTTATAAGTCTTTGTTTATATACTTAAAAATGAATTTAGTTATCCGTTTTGATACTATGTTAGTGATTCAGTTTCATGAACTAGTCATGAAACTGAATCACTACCATTTTTACACATATATTTATTTTCACATACATTTATTTTCTAACAAAAATAACTAAAATATTCAAAAGCAAAATAATAATTCAATATCGACAAATAAAATTCAATTAATAACAATCACAAATAAAACAGCATTTCAGTAACAAATCACGTTTATTTAAACTTCAAAACCATACAAAATGTTCTCATTATCAACATTTAGTAATTGCTCTTAAAACTATCAAGTACATGTAGTTATGTACACAAATTAATATTTATTTGTATAATATTAAAACATAAGCAAAGCTCGGCATTTGTTAATTACAATTTTATTATAATTACACATTTTATTGAATAAATAAATTGGTTTTATTGAATAATTTATTCCGTACCAGATATTTTACTAAAGAATTCAAAAATAAAAATTCACTAATTTACATGTTACTCATAGAAGTATAATAGGTATAAAGTCTATGTGAATAGTTACAGACATCAAAATAAATTGTTTTTGGGATGATTATTCGGCTACTATCAAATAAACATTGACGAGCAGACTTGCGAAGTGGCCATTCGCCTATCTTTGCAACATAAAGCACAAAAGATTGCCACTCCAATCTTTAGACAACACAACTATTTATACTGAGTGTACTATAAAAGTATATTGAAAAGGGAAAGCCAAAATCTTAAACGAAACGAAAGTATCTGAAAGCCTATTTTTCTGCGAAATTGGTAGGTAACTAGAATCAGTCATTTAAAAGTTGTAAACTTTAATTTTTAGTCAATGGATTTTAAATAAAGTCAATTTTCATTGATATTAATAAATGACAAATTTCAGAAAATATCTATTGTTAATTTAAAATAGTTATTCATTTTTTAATATCGGTACGGAATAAAGCAAGGTCACATTAAAAGCGGGAGCGATTAACTTTTAGTCTGTGTAATCCGAATGTAATTATTATGAACAAATGAATGCTGGATTATGAATTATTCAATATTCATGAATGAAATTCGTATCGTTGTTGTGTTATGAAGAGTGTGTATGTATTTCTCAATGTGTGTGGTTGTGTTTAATTAAGAATTTTGCCTAGTGTAAATCCATGATAAAAGTAACATGTTATCTGCAATAACAAGGATAGTAATGAAATTACAGAATCAGAAAATATTGTACAGGTATTTTTTTTTACTTTGAAAGTAAATTAAAATTGTAGGAATATTTATATTGGAAAATAAAATGATAGATTACTGCTAATCGCGCCCGCTGTGTCTACATCTTTATCATAAAACACTTCTTTCACTCAAATATATTTTGGATAGCTTATTTCGTAAGCATTACATTTCGGAGGAAAATTATTTACGGGTACGACTAGACGTAACTATTCTCATATTTTTTATAGAATAAACCTAATATCCATTTTATTTCGCGGATCTGTACTGCTATTGAATAAATTACATTTCTTTATTTCAATTTCGAAACACATATTTTGTTTTATAAGCAAAAGATATTCAATTCATTTCATATTTATTCATAAAAGTTATACAGGTAAATATAATAATATTTAGGCATTATGACTCTTAGTCACATAAAGGCTACTGTTAAGTTCAAAAGACAATTAAAATACATTAAGTCGACTAGGGATATTTTAAGCAAACGATTTACTAAAGCTAATGAATATGGTATTTTTATAACATTTTATATTACCTACCGTTTGTCCCACAACTTTCTCAAAGCGCGTTTATTATTGGTTCACCTAGATATTATAGACTTACATGGCACAAGTAATAAATAATTATTGCATTTAATACATTTTCTTCTAAAATATAAGCTGTCTATTTCATCTGCAAATGATTTCTTTGCATTTAATTTGCCATACTGACACGCTACGTATGACCAAATAAACATACTTATTTTTTATCAAAAAAGTATTCAATGTGACAAGTAAGTTTTAATTATGTTATTTATTTAACAAATATTATTTGAATAATTAAAATGTAACTCATCCCCATAAATGCTTAAAATAATAATGTTATTATCAATCCATATTCAAAAATTTACCATAATATTTAAATGCTTATTTAATTGTTATTTTTATTGAATAATATATTTGAGCTTTGAAAATTCAATAAACATTTTTTATTTATTCGAGTAAAAAGATTTTTAAAGTACAGTAGCGTTGGATTTCTTATTCCAGACACAGCCAGCCGGACTGGGAACACAAAACAGAGTAACCATGCTTTGTTACTCAATTACTTTGAGTAAAGCGCTTCAGCTCAGAATCGCGCTCTTACAATATTTGGTTTTATTCAAAAGGGAAGTTAACTTATTGAATCAGTACTGAGTGTTGGTGTATATTTCAGTAAATCGTCTCAACAATAAATAAAACAGAAGAAAGAATAAAATAAATTATACCCTGATTCGGTATATTTATGATTTGATTACTGCATTAATCTTTATCTCAATGTAATAAGTTGAAATTGTTGGTCACTCAGATATGATTACACGATATTTTTTGATCTGTCCAACAATTGAAGGCAAGATGGGCCTATGGGAAATCACAGCGTCCTTCGATGGACCATCTGTCTCTAAGTGATAACAGTCGGGACACTGATCGAAGAGAACCCTTAGATACCTATTTAAGATTTGGATCAAATAAAAAGAAAGCGTTCCGATCAATCTGGCTGTTGCTTTTTATATCTTTGATTTTCTACAAAAGATTTTTTATTTTTTGGTTAAACATTTTATTTTTATTGAATAATTTATCTTAAACATTTCAAATTACGGTATCGTTCGAAATTTCAAACAATAAAATTGAAATTGGCACGTTAAAGAAAGCATGTTTATTTTGAATAAAAATATGGATTTACATTTGAAATAATTTGCGAAGATAACAATCATAATGTTTAAGAATAATCTTGGTATTTTCGTGAAAGAAAATAATCATCGCATCGCCCAAAAGTCACTTTTGTTGATTATGCTGTTGACCTGAAAATATGAAGACAGCTGTTTAATGGAAAATAAATAAATAATTAATGATGTGAAAAACAAAAGTGTCATTTTCGTATATTAATAAATTTCAAGAACATATTTTCAGATATTTTGCTATAATTTATTATGGTCCAAACAGTCTGCTGCGAAACTTGATACAATTTAGTGAAGGGTGCCGCTAGGGAGATCTAGGCCCTGAGGCAAAGGTTTAAATTTCATATTGTACCTACGTCAAAACTGAGAGCATAATAATAATATATAGTCACTGAATTTTACACCACTGCTTTTTTGTATTTCTATTTAAAATTGGTTGGATAGGTGCTTAATTCTTTCGAAATAATTTAATTAGAGAGACACGGAGTACAAAAGAAATTATCCCTATATTGGGACAGACATGGCTAAAAGTGTAATTAAATGAAGATAAAGCACATTAAAAACAAAATTAAAAAATACAGAAGCTTTTTGGAACCAATGTTAAATGTGTGTCAATTTCATAGTTCATCATTATCATCCACAGCCTTTGTCAACTGCTAAGCATAGGCCCTTTTTCACGTGCCTTTTCTACCAGTTCTGAGCCCAATTTCATAATATTAAAGTATCTTAAAAAAGCGCTTCCCACCTTAAAACACCTGCACCCTATGATTCTCTCGGTCACAAACTATGATGTTCCCGCCAGACATGACGGCGATGCCCTCGAGACCCTTGAACTCCCCGTCTCCAGATCCCCAGGATCCGAAGGCTCGGAGGAAGGTGCCGTCAGGGTGGAAGATCTGGATGCGGTTGTTGCCGGAGTCAGCTACCACGATGTAGCCTTGGTCGTCTACCGCTACACCCCTGGTAAAGAATATTTTAGATTAAATAATGAAAAGAAAAAAAATAATGTGAACGAAAAAGTGGTTTTGTGAACTTTGATGCGCCGTAGTCGTGGGTTCGAGTCCTGTCTGAGGTTCAATATTTTTCCTTAATGCTGTTTGCATTTAAATACAGTCACAATGTTCGTCATATACCACTCTGGGAATTTACTGATTAGTTTAGATTTTTATTTAATTTTGGATTAGAGATCAAGTTTGTTAACTTTATTTTATAAGAGCTTTTCCTGTTATCCCCAAATCAATTCTACATAAAGCAAAAACATAATTTCTCGCACACAATATGATCTAGTTGGGTAATCCACTGAAACACATTTAGTGGTATAGTAAACGTCTTACATATAACATACTACGCAGCCAGAACTAATGCCCTTATCACTCATACGAGCACGATTTTTCCACCAATAAAATCTGAACTTACAGGCTTAGCGAACATAAAAATAGCAATAATGTAAGTCATTTTGTTCTTGAAACGAAAAGCTGTAAAACATGTCGACTTGCCGGCCACGTATTCCGGTCATATTTTATTATTACGACCAGAATTCGGTCAAGGTTCGTCTGGACCAGGTTGGAAAATATTGGCATCATTGTGCGAAGGTTGGCAATGACTTTTATAGTTGGACAGACGATGAAAAGATGTTCACAGTGTTTTGTAAGGAACTCCGGTCTTACAAGTTTTGATTTCACTTGGATAACAAACAACAAGAGGCAAAACAGGGAGATTTTTTTCCACAGCAGAAAACGACTTTTGATTACTTTAATTTTAAACTAAAGCCTTTTGCAGTCTCGTAAATTGATTTTAATATTTCTACCAAAACGATTACGTATTATTTACCTAGTGAACCTTAAAACTATCTACACAACGACTGTTTTAAACAACTCAGCACTTATGGACTTCGAATCGCTCTTAACGTAAATATTTGGTCCAAGTTCACAATTTAAGCGGTCGTAAAGCTTAATTAGAAGATCAACCGACCACAGTTTATAGAGCCATTGGTAACACACGTTAAGACTAAATCCGCGGCTTCTGTTCCAAAGCTAATATAAAGGAAGTTAAATTTATTAGCTCATTTTAGGAGGAACGAGCAAACTTAATACTGGCAAGTGGACTTGAAGAGGCTGTAAATTATATTCTTTTATCCTAAAATGCACACTATTGTTATAGCACTAAACACGAAAATGGCTTGAACGTTACGGAAAACATAAGCAGAAAACTGACAGTATTTTGGTAAAGTGAAATATAATTCGTAAATACGTCGATGAAAACAACAGTTTGGCCTATTTTGTGTGTTTAGAAAACCCAGTTTGAATCTACTTGTTTGTTATTATTGCTAATGTGGGGACTAAAGTTTATGTTTGATTCGCAGAAATACTCCCTACAGCTTTACCTGTGTCAGAAATACTTAAATTGGATTTAGCGATTTTTGAAATCATAACTTAATTTTTCCTTTTATTTCTACGTCACGTTACGGTCGACTTCCGTTGCAAATTAGCTTTCTTTATTTATAAGTTTTAAGGCCGGATTTTCAAAAGAAAAACCTTTCAAATTCTCGTTTGACAGAATGATTTTAGATTGAAAACCTATCAAACTATTTGAAAATATTAATTATTCCTCGGATGGAATTATCTGGCATAGAAAAAAAAATCCCAAAATGTGTTTTTATTTCTAAATGTCTTACCTTGGGAACTTAAACTGCCCATCTTCAGATCCTTCCTCGCCGAACGACGAGAGAACTCTTCCATTGACATCGAAGACCTGTATCCTATGGTTGTTGGAGTCAGAGACCAGGACCCTGTTGGTGCTGGAGACGGCAATGTAGTGGGGATGCTCTAGCTGGCCAAGCTTGGACCCAAAGGACCCGAACTTGCCGACAAACGTGCCGTCGGATTGGAATACCTAAGAAAAAAAGGTGGTTGGCATATTTTAAACGGTGATTTTCATGTGCGTATCACAGGGCACAGGCCTCTTCCCATATGGAGAATGCACGATGGCGATTTCGGATCCCAAAATAATATTATTATTTCTTAATTATTTAGTAGTTGAGAAAATTTCTGGTGAAGTTTTGTCTGCTTAAAAATGTAGTTAATATTTAAGTTCAATAAATCTCTCATGTGTAAGTCTTATGAACCTTGCATTTGCAATAAAACTATAATTATACACGAGCTTTAAAAAGAGATCCTTGAAATTATCTTCATTGTTTGAAAATCAAGAACTTCAAATAAAATGTAGTAGAACACAAACATGTGTTACTATTATTAAGACAAACAAGTCTTACCTGTACTCTATGGTTTTCCTTGTCACAGACGTAAATAAATCCAAGCGCGTCCGTAGTGATGCCCCAGGGGTAATTGAACTTGCCGTCGCCAGTGCCCTGACTGCCGAATGCCCTTAGGAATCGACCTTGAGGATCGAATACCTACGACAAGAAATTACATGTTAATTATATTAAGTTACGCTGTGATGTGTGAAATAGGTAATAGGTTGAAAGTTTTAATATTGTAGGATAGGTGTCATCTGGCACGACCTATGTATTTGAAGATAATGATGAATTTTTTAGTTTTAAAATTTACAGGATCGGGAAAAATCAGATTTTTGAGCGAACCTGAAGTGATTTATGTACCTTAGGGTAAAGCTCCCTATTTTAAACCTGATATTTATTGGAACTGTGATCAAGATATTATAAAATGTGAGTTTTGTAATCAAAACTCACATTTTATTTTGGATTTTCTTTCAATGGTATTTTATCTCAATCAATGGTAATTTACCTATCCGAAAGTTAAAATAAATTGTTATTTATAGCATCTACTTTAAGTGTTAAAACAAATAACTAAAACTTTTTGATGAATTGCCTGAACTTTAAAACCCTCAACTTTTACATAACGCCTACGTGATAATGTCATCCAAATTTAATAATTCGCTTGTCATGACATTTAGTGAGTTTCACATCTAAATTATAATCAATCATTGTAAGGTTATCCGCAACAATGAATAACAATTGGAAATTATGTTCGTGTTCATGACAATTATTAGTAATCGCAATGCAACTATTGTATTTGCCGTTGTGGTTACAATCAATTATCTAGCATCTGTCAAAATAAACTCGAATTTATTGTTTCTAATTTGTATTCCAAAATTAATAGTGTTTGCTCGCAATAACTATGTATTTGATATTTATACGTACAAATTATTTACAAGTCTGATTCTAGAATGTTTGGAAACTATTGAAGTTTATTTTAGCGTGCTTTCAATTCAAAGGCTATAACATTTTTAGAGGGCAACGGCTTTGGTGTGATTGCCCGTATCCTATGCACTTTAGAGTTCTTTAAACCTAAAACATTGTTGCAATACGTAGTTTTATGTCCACCAAACACGTGCTAACACCTGGAACTCTGCCAATCCGTGAGACAAAGATTGTCAAAATATCCACACGTTTTCCTAATAAATGCGCCTTTCGAAGAACCTGCCAGCGCCAAATTCCTACTTTAAGTGGGTTTGTAGGTACGATCCACTTCGACGATTCACTGTTCAACCCAGATTTGATTCATATCGTTCATCATATAGACGAATAAAGGTTAGTTTCGATCCCGATAGATCTAGAATATCTCCGAAAATAATACGGCGTTACGTTGAATTTTTCTTACATGCTAAAGCACGTACAAAGGGCAGTATATCACATTTATTACCCACTATCAGTTACATCAGCAAAATATGTCAAATTATCCTTGCGGATCCTATAAAGCAGGATATATGGTCAAAAAAGTGCAATTTGTCTTCACCAATTGCAATTTCCTCGATCTCACGTCTTAGCCACTATTTTGGTCCTTCGAGACGGTCAACAGTGACTGACACTAATGAATTACGACCAGGACAAATAGACGAATGGAATACAAATTCAGGTCTCCCGGGAAATATGCTGAGATGGGATCACTCTACTTGTTACGGTTTCGATCGCAGCTTGTCTTTCATTCCGCACTTTATATAACAGTGCGATTCGAGGGATTATATACCTTCAAAATTGTCACAGAAAAAATACTCAATTAAATTAATTGACAAAACATAACAAAGAAAGTCAAGATTGTTGAACAAACAAAATACTTTTCCTACATTACGATACGAAGCCGGGACTAAAATTAGAAAATGAACATAAAATCTTCGCATAAACCAACGTATTTTTCCGCAAGAAAAATAAAACGTACATCATTCCATAAAATGAGATGATGACACATACATAAGCCTACGTATGCAAGTAAACATGCCCCGAATTTGTCCCCAGTTTTTTGAAGGCAACTGTACCAAAAATATGTTGACATTAATGGTTTATGGTGAGAACAAAGAAACGAATGGAATTGAAATTCTTACTTTCCGAGAAAATATAGGACATTACAAGAAGTTCGGGAAACACAATTTCGAAGTTGTAAATCTGTTTTAACTTGGAGATCATGGTAGGAAATATGTGATGTACCTATGTTGAATATTGATGATGGTGTTGAAACGATATTTTGTCTTATAAATATGTTGTTAAGATTCATTTTCGTCTAATCGTTTTGTCTTTGTGACCGATGCTACAATCATTTATTGCCCTTTGATTCCTTTTGCCCATAACTTGGCTGGTGACTTTATTACTGCTTTCGTTCTTATACTCTGTTGCTTCTATGACTAAGTGCCTATCTTCATTTATCTCAGTGGCATTTTTGGTATATGTTTTGATATCCGTACTTACATGATTATTTAAACACATAAAAATGAACATAATTATTTGAATCATTACTCTACATACTGCGACATTCGAGGCATGTAATCTGAATGTTTATGTTATTGAATGAGAACAAATTCATAAATGTTTTTGTTCAGATTGGATCAGTTGTTGACCTTGCTTTCTTTTATTTTAATGTTCTTAGTGTATTACAGATGACTGCCAAAATACTTTTTAGTTCAAGTGCAGATATTTTGAATACATTTAAATACCATGTCAGCTTAATTTATGAGCGTTATACTGACCTCCAGTATTAATATTATTATTGTTGTTTTTTTTTTAATTTTGGTGCGATTGGTTTTATATTGATCACTTGTTCTGGAAATGTGTCATTCATTTTATTGGTATAATCAATGTGTTCAGATGTCATATAATCAATTTTATGTGTGATTTTTATTTCAAATTTGTTCTTTTCACAACCCTTTTTTTAATTTTAAAACATAAATTTTAATCAGCGAGTAAAAAAAGTATTTTCTAATTATATTCTTTGTTATAAATTAATTTGTATTCTTGTTAAATTATTATTATTATTTTTACCCATTTATTGTATCTTTAATTCCTACAGACAAACCGTTCATCACGTTTTGTTGGGCATGTTATTTTAAAAAAGACCATACCATATCACTTTTTTTTTTTGGTGGATTAGTTAATCAGTGATCAACTTACACAGACTGTGCGAGTTGTCGATTGCTCAAAAAACTCGGATTATTTCAAACAGTCCGTGTACGCGCAGCCTTACTTTCATATCAGATCGTTTAAACAAAGCTTTTGTTATTTCAGATGTAAAATATTAACTAGCTTCAACGTCTCTGTATTGTGAATGTATAATTTAAGTCACTTTGAATTTTAAATGCTAAGTATTCATATTTCCATGCTAGCACTTCGGTTGCTTGTTCATTCTCTTTTGTTTCAGCAATGTGCTTGGCAATAAATGTCTTTAACAAACGTTGAATATTTGGGAATGTATAATAATAATTGGCATGTTGAGAGAAACGAATTTGCTAAAGATTTTTTAAGGTATTTGGAACTTCTTCTATTATTTTTTTATAACTTAGGTACCTATACTGATTTATGATATAGTATCCATTACCATTTAGGGTCAGCGCAGACAGAGAGAAGCGCAGCGGAGAGGATTTTCCTAAAGCACTTGAAAAAAACTTTAACAATATTAGAATAAAGTTAATAAATGCTTGAACCGGGGATTTCCGCATATTTTTGAGGTCGCGCGACCTTTTTTTGGCGGGTTCAAACATTTATGCACTTTATCGTAATAATTTTAAAGTTTATGTTCAAGTGCATTAATAAAATCGTCTCCGCTGCGCTCCGTTCTATCTGCGCTGATCCTTATTCGGGAGAAATTCTTTTACGGAGACACAACATATTTTTATAAAACTATGTCGGCGAAAAGGCTGTAAATATGATTTGGAAATTTCCATACGTGTGCTGATTTTGTAGTATTTTATCTGTATGGTAGCTCGCGAAATAGGTTATCCATATCATGAATGCCAAAATAACTGAGTGACAGATCTGCCTTTTGATACTAATATGATGATAGATGTATAAAAAGAAATATGAACGATAAGAAAATATTTAGCTCGTTTTACGAAGGGAGGAGAATTGTAAAAAAAATAAAGCTTTTTGTAAATCTATTTTTAGACAAAGAAACGGTTCTTATAAGTTTGATTAGTCTAGGTACCTGTTTATCTGTCTGTGGCATCGTAGCTACTTAACAAATGGACAGATCATATATCAATTTTTTGCAAGATTATGTTTGAAATTGATTTTAGTTCAGCACTCTAAAAACTATCATTAAGTTTATATTTTTATCTTATTCATGGTTATTTTACAAAATATGGTGCTAATAACCAATTATTCCTCCTCATTACCTACATACACAATTCACCACAAATTTAACACCTAATTAATAAATTATTTTGCTATAATAAAATTTACATGCACTACAATGAGTTTGTGGTCAAACCAGTAATCATATTATAATTACGAGCATTCATTATAGAGCTGTGAAAACCAAAGTGTCAGTAAAAATATTACTACCTAAAAATATTTTATACTGTATTATATAATACCTAATATTTTATAGTGAAAAAGAGCGTTCATTTAAACCATGACGTGCTGATGTAACAGCTTATTGAACTGCAGTTTGGCTTTAGTGCAAGCTATTAACAGATAAATTATAGGAACTGGTATTTGGTAACTGTTATTTATAACTGTTACGAGAACTGTTCTATTTATAGGGTTGTTTTTGTAAGTATTATGTTGCTAGGTAGTTACAAAGTTTATGGTTTATATTATTATAGGAGGCTAACTGTTTTCTATTATTTTATCATAACTTCTAATGGAACGCAAGAAAGAAGAAAATTATTTACGAATGAAAAGATTTTTTCATTGAACATCAATAAGTATTACGTTATGTAATATGGCATATTTCTAATATTTAGGCATGATTCCAAATAGCCGAATTTCTGAAACAGCTGTTCTGAAATTTTACTAACCTAAAAATCTCTCGTAACTGTGACAGTCAATCACTTTATATCAGATATCTGGCAGACATAAATAAAATAAAAAAATCTTCCTTTGATTCTTACGCTTCATCATTACAACCTACATTCGCAAATTAACCTACCTAACTATAAATTTAAAAAGACAATTTTAGTCAACCCTATCAAACTTTTCATATTATTATGCCGATCACATCTTGATTAATATATACCTATACCTAACAATTTCAAACACGTCAGCTTTCAAACTAAAAAAACTGCATCACAATCGATCCATTCATTTACGCTCTACATTGCCACAAACTAAAAACTAGCTAAACAAAGTACCCATACTGTGCTTGCGACCACGGCCGGTGTAACCCGGTTGAAACGTCAAGCCCCAAAAAAGGTATTTATGCATGTACGCGCTTATTCCCGTGAATTATATTACTATAAACATGCAGCGCGATAGTTTAAAAGTTTATAAAAAATACTCACTTGAATACGATGATTGTATCTATCCGCAATGATGTATTGTCCAATGCGGTTGACAGCAACACCAGCGAGGCAGTCGAACTCGCCTTCACCGCTGCCGTACTGTCCAAACTCCTTCACGAAAATACCGTTGGAATCGAACACCTGCACAAAAAGTACCATTAGTACCACAAAAAGATCGTTAGTATGTATTTATCTTTTTTGGGTCGGTTCGGTCTTATTGTAGCTTCATTTTATTCGACGCTTCCAGTGTTTATTTGTGTGAGTGTGATAAAACTAACTAATGAATAAGTAGGTTTTTGGTATTTTTGTTAAGGGACTATTTATTTCAGAAAAGTCTTTTCTGGGTTGGATATGTAAAGACGAAAGGTAATATCTTTGGCGATCTGAAAATTATTGAAAATAATTCTTACGAGACAAAATCCTTGTAATAAGATAGTCAGAAATAGAAGATAGATTTGTAATTTTTAAATCAGAAAAAAGCATCCATCTAACAAAAAAAATATATTGATGAGACTGTAATAGTATACCGTCTTGTGAAAAAATATTTTACAGACTACACTATAGTGAGATACAAAAATAAACGAAAAACAAAGGCACTTCTAAACTAGCAGAAAAGAAAATATGGACGATAGCTCTTGTTTTTATTGCCATGACCTTCACCCAGCATTAATGTACAATGCATAAGCATCGATCTAAAGAAGTACCTAATGTTAGCTCTGAACATTTTCAGTAGGTACTTGAGTAAATGCGTGAATGCTTTCGACTTAAATTCGGGCTTACGTGAATAATTTATGTTCTGTCTGTATTTTTCTTGTCTTGTAAATATTTTCTCGTGGGGCATTAACATTCTCACAATATACTATCATTTTATTTTACTTCAAGACTGTCAGAAATATAGTCGACTTGTCTGTTAAATGAAGCTTCGTTTGGTATCAAATTGTACATAATATTAGTCCATTTCTCCGAAATTTTTGCGCTCCAATTAATGTTGGAATAGTATGTAACTTTTGTTTTGACCTTGTGCCAAAATTGCAAGCATGCGTTCAACATCCATCATCATTTATATTTGGAGCAACGGTCATCGAAAACCGCTTGTAACTAAAGTTGTAATACTTTCTTCGACATAGGTTATTCGAAACAAAAATTCTTATTTTGAATGGAAATTTACAAAAACAACATTGTGTCAGAATGGAATTTATACAAAAAAAACCATTACACTTTGTTTTGTTTTGAAATTTTCTATGTCAAAAGTCCAGCATCAATTCAAAGATTTAGTCAAACAAATTCTGGCTACTTAAGAGATTGCGCGGAAATTTAAAATTCTAAGAGTCATCTCTCTGTATACCAATCACTTCTTTTAGACCAATACGGCTGAGAGGTTTGCGATTGTGAAGGCTTTTTGCTTTTTGGCGTTGTTCTAAAAGGTTTTATTTTTATAAATATCGATTGTTCTTTTTGAAGTGCTTACCTGAACTCTGTGGTTAGATGAATCGGCCACGACCATAGTGTTGTCGGGACCCACAGCGATACCACGAGGCCATGTAAAACAACCGGGTTCGCTCCCCCGACTCCCCACGCTGAATTGTAAACGGCGTTTCTGCATGTACTGGCTCCTAGGGGAGGAACCGGCTGCTGCGAAACCTATTATCAAAAATATCGATTAGCATACAAATACATAACTTGAGACAAAAAATCATCAGTAAAACCTAAGCACACAATCTATGTACACGCCACTTCTTGCTCTAACCTGCTACCGCTGCTGTAGCCGCCGTAGGGGAGATGGGGGAGCCTGCCGCGTTTTTTGAATCGTCATCTGAACTGGCAAGCTCGTTTGCCGAGCGTAAAGGTAGCCCGAGAGACAGGCGACGTGACGTGCTCGACGATGTACTGCTAGGTTCGCGGTCCTTGCCCCGCGATCCGTATTTGCTTTTTAAATATCTCGCCCAGGAACTAAGAGCCGCTCCGTCTTTCTCAGCACCGGGTGTCGGTCGCTCGGGCGAGCTCTCTCTGGACTTCAGTGCGTGCGAGGACCGGCTGCGAGACAACTCCGTACCACCTGTGCCGGAGCCGTATCGAGCCGCAAGGTACGCGGAGGGGGACGCTGTCGTAGGGGATACCGGATCGTCCTGGTCGTCATCGTCTCCCGCACCGAAGCCGGTGTGGCTGCTTTTACTCCTAGCAAGACGATTACGGCGTTCTTTCAGGGCGAGGTACCTCGATCTAGCCGTGGGATATTTAGTCTCATCGTCTATTGACGACGGTGGTTCTTCCTCTCTGGGTTTACTTCCGTAGCGATTGCTATATGAAGAACCAGCGCTGTATCGCGGCGCAGGTTCTTCTTCGGTTTGTGAGGTATTTCGCGTGCGGTACCGCGATTGTGTAGCGGGGGTCTCTTTGGGCTTGTTGTCAGCAGCGTCATTACGAGCGTTCGTGCTACGCGCTAGTAGCGGACCGATGTCGCTGCGAGCCATCGCCTGGCTCTCGGGCTTTCTTTGCGTAACAGGCTCCTCGTCGCTCTCCTCAGACGAGTCGGTTTCTTCCTCGGAACTCGTGTCGGAGTCCTCGTGAGCCGGCTCGGCGGGTGCCGGTGCGGGTGTGGGTCGCTGTGAGCCAACGAAGCGGCTCTGGACCCGCTGCGCGCCGCCAGTAGTGCCGTTTGTAGCTGCCGGTGTTGTTCTCTCGTTGCCTGCGGAAGATAAACGAGATCTTGGAGTTGACGAAGGCGCGGCAGGGCTATACTTTTCCATTAATTCAGCGATGCTTAAAATGGCACCTGTGTGTTTCACCGCCGAGCCGGAGCTTTCTGTTGATGCACTTGATTCCGTGCTAGGTGCACGAGCGGCCGGACGGTGTGGTGCTGGCGCCTCGGTCGCTGAAGGTCTCCTAGGCGTTGTTGCGGGTTTTTGTGCTGCAGCAGCATTTTTTCGCTGATTTCGCTGCAGAGATCCAACAGATTCGTCGGATTCACCATCACTTGACGCCTGAGAAATTACATGAAATCGGTATGGGCACCATAACGGTAGGTATTTTTTTTGTGTTTTGTGTATGTGTATATAAATGAGTTAAATGTGTACGGAGTGTATTTTATGGAATGCCGTTAGTTGTTGCGTTTTCTTGTTAGTATCGATGATTTCCCTAAAGACTACGTTGTACTGCTGGCATAGTGTTCACTCTAGGTCTTCTTCCCAACTCACCTCCCGTGCCGGTGTAGGTGGTTTACGGTTAACTGAGTTGCGTTCTTCTTCTGGAGCAGGGGCTCGCACAGGGGCACGTTCAGGCTCAGCTTGTGATGTGGCGGCTCCTTTGTTTTGTCGTTTGAGACGAGATATCTCATCCTCGCTTTCCTGTCTCTGTGCTGGTGGAGGACGACGCGCTTGAGGTGTGGGCTGAACGGGTTTAGGAGGTGGAGGAGGTTCTTTTTTTTCTTTCTTCTTACCACTGTCCACGTCTAATATCCTTTGCATAACACGAGGACAGTCACTAAGTCGGAATATACCACTGAGAGGTCCACGCGTGGCGTCTTCAGTATCGGTAACTTTTTCCTTTTCTTTTTGCTGTTCAGCTTTAACAGTTCGACTTGGTGCTTCAGTGTCACTGTCATTATCCAGATGACTTTTTACAAAGCGCGAGCGGAACCTAGATCGAGTTGGTCTATGTTCAGACTCGTAGCCGCTGTAGTCATCAGTGGCACCGTACTCTCTCGTATGCTTTTCAGGTGGCGGAGGGCGACGTTCACCGAATTTACGACCACCTAGGATCGGCTCATCATTTTCTTGCCATCCCTTCGCTTCTTCCTGTTGACGGAATTGCGTCGCTAATCTATGATCACTCTTGGACCTAGTCAGTCCCTGATTTTGTTGGATTCCTGAAGAATACGCGTTAGGTTGAGTAATATTCAGTTCACCATAACTAGCGACGTGCATGACAAGTTGGTTGGGGTCATGCGTCATTATAAATCTTACTCTACGATTATAATCGCCAGCTTCGTAATCGAAGTTTCTAAGGAACTCGACCGTTTTAAGGAAAATTTCTTTGGTGTCTACTAACTCCGTGTCTTCCCATTCGACGTCATCGTTCATATATTTATCGGCGAGATCACAATTACTTTGTATATTACCTAATTCTAACTCTAGGTTATCTTTCAGATTAGTGAGGTTTCTTAGTTCAGTAGCTAAATAGCGATCGACTTCGTTTCTTAAGAAATCGGTTCTATCTTTCAGTGCCTTCGCTAGTCTTTTATGTATTTCGTCAACCTCTCCGGCCACTGCTCCGCAGTTAGTCTGGAGGTTTGTGGTATTGCGTTCAACCACTCCAAGGATGTCCTGAAGTCTATTGAGGCCTCGGCGAATTTGATTGTTGATTCTTGATATTTCCCTACGTAGCACTTCCATATGTGCTGACTTGCAGTCTTCGCAGACTTTCTTGTCGCAATGGGCACATGGCGCACAGTATGCTTTTTCTGAGCATACGTTGCACCTTTCCATGACTTGCCCAGCTGTAGGGTCGGGAAGCTCCCCAGCGATGTTGGCGTGAAGCTCCAAAAATCGTTGGAGAGTCACATTTGTTGGAAATCCCTGGACTCCTTGGTATGGGATTCGGTGCTCTGCACGACATTCTGGACATTTCACCTGCAAAAGAAGGTATTATTAGTTTTATTGTTACACTATTTAGCACTAAACTACCTAATAAAACCATATCATGCACACATTTATTTCAACAAAAGTATTTTATCACAATTACCTTGTCGTTGTCCTGATTTCAATACTTACTTTTGGTAGTATTGTGAACAGAAAACATAACATTTATGAGAGATTTTTACACATATATTAAATACTAACCTACAACTAGACTACTCTTTATGCAAATCGCAAAGTTATCAGCCTTCTACCTGGCAAAGGTCTCTCTTCTCATGTAAAAACACTAATGACAATTTCTCATTTCATTTTTCAATGTCTTGTCATCTTATTCTTATTTTCAAATATATCGTGTATATTCCTACCTGTCGCCTGACGTAGTCGACAAGGCCGTCCATGCACGGCTCCATGCAGAAGCTGTGCTGGCATGGCAACAGCTTGGGGTTCCTGAACCGGTCCAAGCAGACGCAGCACGTCAGCAACGACTCGAACTGCTCCATAGTTACTTAGTGCTGGTTACGTACCTGGTGAAGAAAATGTAATTATTAATTTTTATTTCTGCCATGATCGTGGAGACAGCGGAGAGAAGAAAGGGCTTTTCAAAATGATGAACGACAATAGCCCAAAACTCCGAAAACAATAATTATTAATTCGTGATTAATTCCCTACTATTCTAAGCCTACGCTAAGCCAAACCATCTCTTCATTTACTTCGATGAAAATGTATAATACAAAATGAATTCAGAAAAAAAATATACAAGAAAGTTATTTGTCACTTAAGACAGGTTCGATTCTGAAAAGACAAAGGCTCCTTTTAGCAAATATCGTATGGTTCATAAAGCATAGGAATCTATTGTATATTTGACATGTTATGAGACAAAAGAGCAAATCATTGTAACTTATATAGTTTCTCCGAACGCCAAATAAAATTGTTTGCATGATAAAAGTTCACTGATACAGTAGATTTATTGAGACGTCTCATTTTCAATTCCAATTTGAAGGAATCTTCCAAATCGTATGAATTCTGATTTCATCCCTCAAATTAGCTCTATAAATAGCAACCCATATTATAAATCAGATAGAAGCTACAAATACAGATGAAATATAATATATTATTATAACGATACAAACACCACAGAAATTCGATATCCAGATATTGAAAACCTAAACGACTGCTAATGTGTTTTTGAAATATCAATACCTATATCATTTATCAATGGTTTCCAGACGAGGGAAAACATCGTGAGAAAACCTACACGTTTATAATGGAATGTGTGTAATGCCCGAGTGATGGCAGAAAGTGAGCCAGAGATTGTTGATTTAGTATCAATACATGTATCACCTTTGATGTCGAGTCAAATTCAGTTGAAATTGAAGGGGGTTAAAAGGAAATTGTAATATTATTTATAGACCCATTTAATATTTTTAACCACTTGAATAATTCTGTCACATGCTCAAAATCACTTAGGTACCTACCAAGTTTTTATCATCAGAGATTTTTATATCCTCTCTAAATATCCTAAAATAAGTATTTGTCTACCGCCAACAACAGAAGACCTCGATAAATCTTATAAAACGTCATTTCCCTTCGATTTTCGCACTTCATAAAACCGAGATCATAATCTTATACCGAAAATCTCCGGCAGAAAAGGTGTCGATGAGATTTGCATTAATATACGATTCTGAGGAAGACAGAGATTCAATATTGATCAAAGTCGTATTCCCTGAAAAGGTGCAATTTCCTTTAAAATTCAGATGACGGGACTTTTGACATTGAGCTTAGAATATTCAAAGACGAGGAAGACTGTATTAGGGAAGAAGAAAGAATTAATATCGACTTATGTTTACTAATATAAAAGAAATGTTTTGCCAAGATTTTTATCCGATGAAATAACCTTTGAAAGTCGGACGACCTTCAAGAAAGCATAAATTTACGGCATTCAACATGTAGTTATGTTTATGGACGATGTTCAGAAGTTAAATTTGGTGTTCGCGCGGCACATCCTCTGAGTTTCGGCAGCTGTTTATTAATAGACGTTTGGTATTTCACGCGCCTGCTTGACTGGACGTTTGATGGGTTTCAGCGAATGATTTTGATTCTTATACTGGACGAAATAGAAATGAAATTGTAATGCGTTTAAGTTTAATTGGTTTTCCAGGAAGCACTTGTAGTGGTAGTGATTTTGAAACCTATTCAATGAGGTATAGAGGTAAAATTACTGTAGGTAAAAGTATCTTAAGAAATTTTAACAGATTTATACACATTTCTGTCCCTTGATTTTAATTCTGATTTTTGTGGCAGAATTCTTAAACTTTAATTTACAAAGAAGTTGAAACTTATTTAGTAGCTTTTCCAATTGAGGTCCTGCACACAATTTCAAACCCTTTTGCTATAATTATAGAGTGGATAATATGATTTAATCCAGAATAGATTTAGCTAGCGACAAAACTTTGAAATTTATAGAATTTTAAAACGGCTCGTTAGCAGTTATCGGAAACTGTTCTATAAATTTTAATACTTATGTTATAACTAGTTTCCGTCCAAGAGTTAGTCTGGTCAGATATATTTATCGCTTTTTCCTGGCATAAAAAACGCGCCATTCCGATTCTCAGTATTTTTAACAGATAGGATTTATTTATCATTCATTTCAAAAATATATCGTCTGATATTTTTAAGTACAAAGCCTCAATCGCACTTGCATGTTAGTAATATGAATTTGGAATGGTTATTGGAAAAAACTTTTTATTGATCACACAAAATTCAAAATTTGAAAATAATTCTTAAAGAAAAAAGTAAAAACCTTAAGAAACAGATGAAATGTCAGGTAAAAATAGTGAATTATTTCAGTACCTTTGTTTCTGAGTGTAGGAGTGTTAGATAATTAGTTCGGAAGTGTCGATAGGTGCGTTGGCTGGGTTCGTTCCTGACTCATTAAGTGTCGTAACTCAATAGGGAACTGGGTTATTTGTGGATAATGACATGATAGACGATTTTAGATTTCATTTCCTCTATTATAAATGGGTGAAGATTTTTGCTGAATGGTAGTTTTAGTATGTTGGTTTTCTGTGTCAGTAGTTTTTCTATATCTTCAGTGGAAAGTTATTGGTCTTATTTTCTTCCAAAATTGTTTTGAGGGCGAGGATAATCATTATGTCATCTTATGAGTTACATTATATCTTAAATCGGACTTATGTTTCAAGATATACTCACTGATCTTTTTCACAATATTTTAACGCATCATATACAATAAGGGCGATACAGTATCAGAAAATGAATATCAATATATATAAATATTGTTATCACTTCATTTTCTTCCAAGTCTTGTTGCTAGTGTGACGATAGATTTATATTTAGAACTATCGCGTAAGCTACTACGTCACTAAATTGTAAATTTCAGTTCTGACGTACATTACTACATCATTGGCTAAAATGGAATCTAAGAAATTCTCATGAATTGATTTTACTATTGGGAACGTATTGGATCTTTAGGTACTGGCCAGACGGTGGACAATTAGTCCACCAGACAGAATAACGTGTCTGACTACCAATAGACCCATAACGACCAATTTCGGAGTCAAAACGATCACGTCCATGAAGAGTGGCCATGAGAGGTATTTATCTGTTCAAGGGCAAGTCTTTGGAAGACGTCTGCTGCAATTCATAGTTATAGTATTCATACAAGCGCGGCTTCTCTTGTACATCCATCCAGAGGAATAAAAAGACTAACTACGTTAGCAACATTCACTACAGGCGCCTCAGCAAGCCCATACTGATCATTTTCAGGAGAGATACATAATGTGATATGTTTGTTCCCTAAATATGTTAACCATCGTCACAGTCCTTCCTCATCTATAAACAAAACATTTACATCATTCTCAAGCGTGTTTTCTTCCAGTGTTAATATATTAATTTCCATAGCGTGGGATGTTATTAATATATTCCGTCGCTTCCCTTCTAGGCGCGTAATGGAAACGTCACAATTATTTTTAGTCCTTTTGGCAGACGGTTTATTTTTTCTACTTTTCATTGAACAGTTTGAGTCATTGTTCCTACGTATTTGGCCTTTACACAAGAGAAGCTTTTGTTTAATTTTCGTGTCTTCGTGTTTCTTGGAAAAGTGTGAAGTATTGTTAAGTTAATGAATGCTTTTCAATATATATTTGGTTGATTAGTACTTTTCTTAAATTATTTTGATGAAGCATTATCTATCATTTTTTATGTATTGAAATTTACCTGCCGTTTGCGATTTTAGTAAAACTTACAGTATTGTCCAGATAAAGTGGGAAACTATGTCATTATGATACTTCGGGTTTTTTGTTTCGCCATTTTACGCTTGACACTCAAGTCAAGAAAAAGAACTGCCTCGTTGGCCTAGTGGTGCTAAGCGCGACTGCTAGGCGAGGTCTTGGGTTCGATTCCCGACTCGACCATGGTGTTATTGGGTTTTTCTATGAAATTCTCAGTACCAGGTCGGAGTTTGGATTTGTGCCCGGTAAGTGGCAATAGGCTCGCCCCCTATTTCATGGGACCTAAACATATCGGCGAACTGTGGGTGTAAATTGGTACACCTCTGCTTTCCCCTTCGGGGATACAGGCGTGATGAAATGTTATGTTATGTAAAAAGTACTGTGAAATGCGTATTTTTGGATGAGAATGTGTAATATGTTTTTGGAAAAATACAAATCCCATTCGTTTAAATGAATAAAAAAATCGTGGAAATATATTTGTGTTAATGTCAACTGTATACACTAACCCTGACAGAAATCAAGGCTTAATAAACGATGATTTATGTTTACATAAAAGCTCTAAAAAAACATATGAAAACTGAATGTTTTTGTACCGAATAATAAATTATTTTCGGAAATCTATCATATCGGATTGACAGTACATCGGAATTATGTTAGCGAGAGTACTATGAATGGTGAAAACCAACGAGGTTGCATTTAAAACTATAGAGTGAGCCTATCAGAGTTTAAACCGTAAGCACTAGTGTGAACAAGTGTTGTCGTGAATTAAGTATGAAGATGGAGCTTGCCGTTTTAAAAAATCTATCTAAAACACTAATATTATCCTAACAATGTCAAAACCATCGAGATTTTTTTTATATAAATTTCTCGTTGCGGGAAAATTAACTTAAATGAAAAACTAAATGTACTAGGATCAGACTAAAAACTGCTCTCGTTTGGCACAAGGGGAACCTATCGATAGTAGCAGTCTATGCATATCATACGTCGATGGTGAAAACATATTTTCATTTTATTGTTGACATTTTGAAATATCAGGAGGCTTTTAGGGTGACATGCTCAGTGAGAGTTTTGAGTCATTATCTGAGTCAAAGGAACACGATATGGAAAAGGTTACATGTTTCAAGACAGGTATTGCGTGTGTAATTTATTTTTTTACTTAAGGAGTGAGCAAGAATTTTTGTCACTCACTTTTGACAGAAATTTCGTGATAATATTATTATTTTATCATCGAGTCATGCTAAGAAAGATACAAAGAAAACTAAAAATTTGATTAGTTTCTGTTTAAACAATAATTAATCCGTTAATTAAAAATTGTTTTTTTTTTTCATATTAATTCAAATAATTTATTAGTTAACAAGCCAATACATTTTTGCATATAAAACAGGTCGTTAATTTAAGTTTCATTCCTCATAAGGACTCTGATTAAAATATGTGTCATTGTTACATTTTGTAAGCTATACCGTTCTTACATTAGTTAACCCGAAAATGTATATGGATTAGTAATGAAAAAAAAAGTGTTTGACGATACATTTTTGGATATAAAGGTCAAATCCATTTTTTTCCACCCATTCGTCACCATTAGAAACTGTCAGTTATTTGTCTGTAAAGATAAATGTCAAATTTGAAAGCCCTTTCAGATAGTAGATTCACTGGGCGTTTACGAATAAAGGACTAAAATTAATAAATGTGTCCTGAGATATAAAGGTAATAATAATAATATTCCGGGACAACTCACACACGGTTATCTGATCCCAAGCTAAGCAGGGCTTGTGTTATGGTAACCAGGCAACTGATATACATACTTATATATTTCTAAATATACACATTTTATTGTTAAATTACACCCAGACGAAGAACAAGTGATCGTGCTCATCACACAAACATTTGTCCTGGGTGGGAATCGAACCCACGACCTCTGGTATAGCAGTCAGGGTCACTAACCACTAGACCAACAGGCCCGACCAGGTAATACGTCAGCAAACAAAATAATTTCTTTGTAATCCATGTTATAAGTTTGCAGGGTTGTTTAAATTGAGTTGTTGTCCTTAAGGTATTTTGGTAAATTCAGGATATTTAAGTTATTGTTCGGAAATCTGTTTAATATTGCTTTACAACGGATATTTCAGGTTTATTGTTTTGAATGCTTTGTTGTATTTCAAAGACGTTTTCTTTACAATAGGACAACTTTCTTTGTATTGTTTTTCCTATTTTTACTTTATTAATAACTCACTGAAATAGTCACTATAGTACACTTCTGCCACCATCCTGAATAATGCAATCAGTCACTTACATTCGATTTATAACATTTATCCGCGTAATTTTTCGAAACAAAAATTAAAAAAAAAAAAAAAAAACTCCCTAATCGTGAGATTAGAAGGTATTCTGTCGTTACCTATATGATGATATGGATGCCACATGCAAAATCATGTGGACCACTTGCAAAGTTACTAAACAATACAAAAAGAGAAAAGAAAAAAATATGTTTTTTGATAAAAAAAAGATGAATCACACATCGCCAAACGGATTGACAATTATTTAGGTTTTCTTAAGTGTTCTATCTATTTTAATAGCAAAATTCCAGTTCAGAATTCCAGTCGTCACTCGACATATATGTATCAGTTCCAGTTATCCACTATAAATATCGTGTAGGAATCAAGATCGCTTGCTGTTCTAATAAACTTTAGCAGTATAAATATGGTTCCCATCGCTAAGAGCGAGACAGACGTATGTAGAGAGTATCTACTTCTCTCTCTTTTCAGGAAATCGTGACGTGTCATGACGTGCGGTTTTTCATTTGTTTATTTTGAATATAATTCTATGTTGTGCAATAGATTTTTCTGAATGAAGATTATAAGAAAAGGTTTCTCAGTAAACACTCTTAGTTCCCATCTCACGGGGTCATTAATACACAATCTTCTATAGCGAATATATCACCATATAAGAACAAATGAATAGTAAATCGCAATGATAGTTCTAAATAGCATCAAAATAATCTTATTTTGGATTTAAAGCGACGCACTTTTCGCACGTGTCCAAAATACGTCGCGTGTCATACGTCATGCAGAAAGTTCACTAATTTTGGACAATGATTTCATATGGGTACAAAAGAACAAGATTTAAGGGGTAAATTGTATTAACATTTTTATATTCGGGGTAAAACCGTTATATGGTTAATACGTTTAATAGGTCATTAAGAAAATAAGTGCTGTAAATAAAAATGTGTGGTGCAGTGAGTAAATTATGTGTTTATAAATAAAAATAAAGGGTATTAAGTCTTAAAAAGAAACCCTTAAATTTAAACAGTGTAAACGTCAAAAACCGAAGCGTACTTACAGCGAAAAATAGCCACATAAAAAACACTGGGGTAATCCAATCACACAAGGGGTTATTGGGGTAATTTAATACACTTTACTTGTCATATTGTAGCGGCTTGTTGCACTATGGAGAGACTAGATACTATCACAGGTTTTCGGTGCGCTCACTAGCATACACTATTTGATACTAAGGGGAACTCGATACGTCGGTGGCCGATGTTATTTTGGGAGCGGTGCGCGTACGCCGTTTCGATGTATTTTCTTCCCGTCACAGTTTACTTTTGGCCATCGAAAGGTCATTGGACAGTTTTGTGGGGATTGTTTTTTGTAGTTTGAATTATTTGTTGTGATATCCTAATGATGGGTCGTTAATTAAGTTGCTTATGTTGTTGTTTGGGTTCTTGATTGTATTTTGTTAATGATTGTTGTTTTTTTTTTCGGAATAGGATGAAATAGATAAATATATCGGTAGATGTAGCTTTAAATTAGGGAACCAGTGGTATTGCACATACCAAACAAATATTATATTTAAGAAAAAAAAAACTATATTTCAAATTACAAACAAAGAACACAAAACATTTTTTTTAGTTTAGATATATATCAATTTATTACAGTTTTGGGTTTTTAGTCTTTGACGACCTTGATATAACTACTAGGAACAAACAACATTTTTAAGGAAGATTTCCTAAAAAAAAAGGTTTTTTTTCTCTCTTTGTGAAAATAAATTATCAATAAAATCTATAAACATAATTTCCTTTTTTAAGTTTATAAGGTCGTTTTTTTCATTTCCTTGCTCAAAAACAAACAAAGAAATCAGCTAAACTACCGCGTTCCAATGCAGTTGGTTGCATTTATCATTGTGATGTATTACCCAAATCGTCTTTGTTTTAGACGGTCACATTGCTGGCCCTTGTCAAAATTATGTTGCACTAATTATTATCGTTTGGCAAGTGCTTTTGTTCCTGTAAAACGGATGCTTAAGAAAGTGCATTTACCTGGTAGATACAAGTTAAATACTCTCCCTAACCGAGTGAAGTTCATAATTTTGATAATGATACGATAATGATAATCAAAATCGGTCTGGTACTGTATTTTTTGCTTTATGACACGTGACTGAATCTTGTCGCCAACACTCGTATTTCAGCGATTAGATCAAAGTTAACGATTGTAAAAATGATACTCGACTAAGCGGGTTGGAAACACATAAAAGTACACTAGTTACAATATCCAAAACACGTCCTTAACTACCAATACTCAAACCTTTGACCAATCATATTTATATATACTATGATATATAACAGAAAACTTACACGTTACTTTAGCATCGTGATAAAACAAACGTCATCAACAAAACGATACAACGTACGTTTTAAATCCATCCTTTCTCCTTGTTTACGAAACGGATTTATTTTTGGACGCCATTTTATTTTCGTAAACAAAGCGGTTCCTTTATTCTTTGACCGTGTGTGATTAGATTTGCGACCTTTGCAAGGATTTTGGTAAGTATGTACAATTGTACAGTCACGAGCAAAAATATGTATACACTATACACTTTATTATCGATTTTCTCTTTAATTCTAGATTGGTATTGGTATGACCAATAATGTTGGCCAAGGCAAGGCAAAAGAAGCGTCGGTCGTTCGGGAGCAAGATGGTTTGACGACATATGTAAAGTCTCGGGTCGAGTCTGGATGAGGGCACAGGACCGTAGAAAATGGCACAAAAAAGGGGAGGCCTATGCCCAGCAGTGGGAGGACAAGGGCTGTGGTGGGGTGATTATAAGACGTTCTATGAAGAAATTATTGAAAACAGTTCAAAGCTTATTTCTGACTTACAACACGCAATCTTGTTAATTTTATCTTAGAATTTCGCTTTTTTGCTCGTGACTGTACTTGTATATGTTGTGATGTTTTGTATTTGGATAACAAAGGCTGTGTTGTCAGGGATTGAGGAAGGTCCGGTGAATTATGGTGACTTGTTACGTTTCACGCGAAGAGATTTTGGAAAAAAATTCGGGAAAGTCCTTTATACATAGTGATTAAATTTTACCTGAACTAATTGTTGTTGCCTGAGAAGAAACAGTCTTTATATTATTTACTAAAATTGCTACACAAGCACATGTGTTTGGATGCCTTTGATGCTTTTAAAAGCCAGTTATCGTTAAGAAAAGAGGGTTTTGAAACTCTGATCTAAGTACACTAACCCAAAAAATATGTATAGAAACAAATAATGCTTTTTCAAGTGAAACAAAATCTTTAGGCTATTTCATTTTTTTTTTACATCAATAGTTTAGCTTCTTTAAAACGTGCAAAAAAACATCGTATTTTAATTACACAACAACTTTTTATCGACAATATAATTTCACAAACTTCAACATTGAACTATTCTACACCGACCATAACACCAGCTTTTATCCTTCCAACCCAAACTATTAATCGACAAGGATAATCCTTCCACATTGAATCCGGATTGCGTTCATCTAATTTTGGAAACAGATGTTACTCTTTAGAACTAGGCTGGCCTGGTTTCAAGTTAGTAGCAGTTTATTGCGAGGATGATGCATGTAATACAAGCTAATCTGATATGTTACGTCAAACTTTAATGTTGGATCAAGGTTATTTTTATGACAATGTTTTTGTTAAAATTAATCAAAATTGAAAGCACCACTCTTGTAAGTTTCTTTTTTTTTTCTTTTTTTTTTTTTAATGAAATGCGTAGAAACATAAAAGTAAATATTTGCATGTTAAATAATCTCTAACTAAGTGAACGTAAGATTTTTTTGTAACACCTTAATTTTACCACACTTATGGCGAATAAATGATAATTATTATTATTTTATTATAAGTCGACATATTGTCACATATCACCTTATTTGAAAAAATCTTTACGGACTCCTTTATTGCTTTGGCTGTGGAGAATAAATGGCACAGCAAACTTTCATCATCTATAACACCCATACAATCAAAAAGAACTAATTTTATGTAGTTTTCGGATATACAGGGACATTAACTATTTTTACATTACAAAAAACGGAGAATAATTATTTAAGAAACAAATCTAGCTATTTGTGTATATGTTTTATATTCAATTATGTTTTTCATAAAACGTAGACTAAAATGAAGTGATTTGGAATCTTTTAATCAATTATTTCTAATGCTATTACTCTACTGACTGCCTCGTTGGCCTAGTGGTGCTAAGCACGCCTGCTACGCTAGAGGTCTTGGGTTCGATTCCCGGGTCGACCAAGGTGTTATTGGGGTTTTCTATGAAATTCTCAGTAGCAGGTCGGAGTTTGGATTTGTGCCCGGTTAGTGGCAATAGGCTCGCCCCCTATTACATGGGACCAAAACATATCGGCGAACTGTGGGTGTACATTGGTACACCTCTGCCTACCCCTTCGGGGATACAGGCGTGATGATATGTTATGTGTGTTATGCTATTACTCTATCAATGTTTCGGCCAAACAAATAAATACAAAATAAAGGCTTATATTAAATAATCTAGATACCTCTAACACGTTTCGTATAAAGTGCACATTATGAGCGTATTTCACACAATACTGCTCTCACCTCAAATTATACAATAATGATGAGTTAGTGTTTATTAATTATGACTTTCAGAGACCTAGGGTTGACCGCTGACAGGGCGATGAACTTTGCAGGTGGGCTCGAATTAGGGGCCTGTATAAAAATAAGTAGATAAATAATATAAATACTACACATTAATGTAACAACGAACTTCTATGGCAAAAGTAAATATCAAGCAACGAACTTCCAAACAACTGTCGAATTGAGAACCTCCTTCATTTGAAGTTGGTTTTAAATGGGAATCATTTTGGAGCGTGTCAGGTGTTCAAATTCATGTAAATGGACATACCTTGGATATAATACTTATTCCTTTGTAGATTAGTTGAAGATTTTTTCAGTGTTTAGTTATAATTAATTTCAAAATGAAAATGTACTGAACCATGTATAAAATCTGACTTTGGTGCTTTATGAATTTAAAGAGATGCATTTAAACCAAAATAGAGTTTTATTAATTAATAAACAAGACGCTGACTTGAGGTAAAATAAGATGAATTAAGGGCTTTTAGCATTATTTAAATATCAACAATAATAATATATTCAAAACTAAAATGATGAAAATTAATATTCTTACTAAGAGAAACAGTGGCTAGTAAGTGTCGATGTATTAAAGTTTATTGAACTTACTTATTCTAATGTGCTATAATATGTATAGAAAAATGTTAGTTCTACTTTCGCGCCCCATAATTCCATAACCCCATTAATTGTAAAGGTCAGATAGGCAGTCGCTCCATGTAAAATACGGTTTTCAGCTTCATCTTTTCATTCATCATTTAGACGGGCCTGTTGGTCTAGTGGTTAGAGACCCTGACTGCTGTACCGGAGGTCGTGGATTAGATTCCCACCCTGCGCAAATGTTTGTGTGATGAGCACGATCATTTGTTCGGTGTCTGGGTGTAATTTATCTATAATATGTATTTATTTAGAAATATATAAGTATGTTTATCAGTTGTCCGGTTACCATAACACAAGCTCTGCTTAGCTTGGGATCAGACAACCGTGTGTGAGATGTCCTGGAATATTATTATTGCCTGGTGAGACTGAAAGCCGACCCCAACAAAGTTAGGAAATAGCTCTGAGAAAGATGATGACTTTTTAACCCCATAACAGTATGGGAAAGGGGGAAGGAATTAAGCGACTAAAACCACGATACTTCACTAGTCTACCCAAAATTACAAATGCAGAATTAAGGGAGATAAATAATATTGTATATACTCGTATCTTTAATGATAATGTTTGCCCTGCTGCGAAACATGACCAAAGTCTACCAATAAACCAGCTATTGTAGTAAAGATAACATGTACACAAATACCAAATTCGCGCCAAGTCGTAAAATCTTTGGGATTTCGATCGAGGTGTACAATCACGTCCGAATAACTTTCAGATCTATATATATCGTCTGTCTATCTGTCCTTTTCACTACAAATGCCAGTGACTTCATTATAAATAGAGGCAGGTTGTGCCAAAATTACGTGCAACGGAATTCAAGTCTTTGATGTATCAGTAATGTATTGGTTGGGTGGTTTAGACCTCTGAATGCAAGGAGAAAGGTGATGGCTTGCATTTCTGAATGAATAGTATTGAATCTGGATTTAGAAATTGTTGTTTCTTTTAGGCTAATTGTGATATTATGACCCAATGATTTTTTTATCATCTGTCGATCATACGTAACCTCTGCATCGTCTTCTCCGAATGCCACCAAGAACTGTTTTCATATTCCATATTCGTCAAGTTTTTTTTCAATATTTACATTAGGACCCTGTTTTCTTACCCTTTTTCCAGTGATTCACAATATTTTCCACATTTTGTTTTGCCCAAATTTCTTGTTGATTTATTGACTGATTTAAATTATAAAAATATTTACATAAATATTGTGAAGGATACTAGATATGTATTTATTAAGGATATAAGAGCTAAAAGCCTCAAATGATACCAATTAAATGACGCTATTTCCACTACTAAATGTTAAAGAGACCTTTATCTAAAAGATAGCCTTTCACAACAAGTTACTCCCAACAGAAATGATAGCCCAAAATAAAATTACAATCACTTAAACTTCGACATTCAGGGAACGACGAAATTTCCCCGAAACACTCAAAAAATCAATAGAATGAGTAAAAAATCTCCCACTTCCTAGAATACCCGGATATCAATATCGGAATCCGGATGTAAATGGACCGGACTGTTCCTAAACCGTTTATGTTTATCTGAGTTTCAAATTGTGCGGTTTACCTAACAAATAAATCAATACAAAGTTTGGTTATATCCGGTTAGTTTTGGGGCGAAATACAGCTGTGTCCGTTAAAGTTGTGACAATTAGCAAAAGATTTTTCTAATCTTGTTGTAAGTTTTAACTGTGTAATTATTATATTTTTGCTATTTGCCATCGAAGGTCCAAAATGACTCCCATTTATTTTTCAAAAATGTTTTTATATTTTCATTTCTTTTAATTTAAATTTTTGGTACATTAGTCTTCATTTAAATTCAATCTAACCCGTTTAGGACTGTTGTGGTGGTACTGATGTAAATTATATTATTTTCAGGCAGTATTTCCAATTCATTTGGTGACTGTTTTATGGCTTCATACTAACTCGTCCAGTACAAAATATAGCTTTGTATAAACCCTACATTTATATTGGATCCATACTATAAAATGATGTATTTCTTAGACTGCCTCGTTGGCCTAGTGGTGCTTAACGCGACTGCTACGCTAGAGGTATTGGGTTCGATTTCCGAGTCGACCAAGGTGTTATTGAGTTTTTCTATTAAATTCTCAGTAGCAGTTTGGATTTGTGCCCGGTTAGAGGCAATAGGCTCGCCCCCTATTACATGGGATCTAAACATATCGGCGAACTGTGGGTGTACATTGGTACACCTCTGCCTACCCCTTCGGGGATACAGGCGTGATGATATGTTATGTATTTCTTAAATAATTTATCACGTAAACGAGTATAAATTATAAATCAATAAAGATTTATTATAAAATATATCACTCTATAGTTTGATTAATAACATACTTTATTGTCGTTGACATTTTTGGCAGACATCGTACTATCTTTTATTTTAAGAATTTTAATAAAGATTAATTCTGTGTTTATAAATTGTTGATTGAGACTTAGCGAGCTGTCTGGTTTTGATCGTCCTTATAAGTAGGAACGTAAATTTTAGGTAATTGTCATGTTTTAAGCTAACACCGGCTTTTGTAACTGAGTAAAGATATAATGCATTTATGTTTATAGATCGATATGCTTTAACAAGTTCAATGTAATCTTACAAAAAAATATTTTTTCTTTAATAGCAATAAAAAGCACATGTGATTTAATATTGCTTCTATGTTACTAAAAGATTTTACATTCAGTGGAATTTATTAAATTTTACTACACATCAATTTCTTAAATAAGTATGCTTCTTTTACTATACCTAAATTCATTACTTTAAGTGTACATTGTGTGTGTCACATTTTACAGAACTCCAAACTTCTGAAGAAAATTAAAAGCACAAAAAAAAACAACTTTCCAATCTCATGTATTGACATCTTTCAATTTGAATGGAAACTGTTGATTTTTCTCTCAACGAAAAAATAAAGAAAATCGAAAATAGCGAATTGGAAACAGCAAAGAGGTCTTTGTTGGATTCTTGTGAGAAAATGGAATTACCGCAAAGGTTCTGTAAATGAGGCGACGGGGCTGTCTGCAATCCGTAGATGAGGGTACACGGGTTTTGGACTTAGTCCCTTGGGACTTTAAATAACGTATCTACACTACAAGTAAGTTTTTGTGTAAGTGATATTCTATATATCTCAAAACGTTCGGACCTAAAATCAAAATAACCCGCGACAAAATTTTAAAGTGATATTATTTTAATGTTCTCCTTAGAAAAATTCTAATCAATTTCGGTACTTCAGTTTAAGAACTAGGTACTGCCACAGACGAAGACATCTTAAACTTTATCGATTTTTTATGTTACAAGACTTTAATTTCTTTGATTGTAATTAAGAATAAACTTGTTTAAAATTTGGCTTAGGTTTAAAGACAAAATCACATTTCCTCTCTCTTGATTGTCTCAAAAAACTCTTTCTCATCCTTATAATTTGAATTTCTACTCCGTACACGGCATTCTATAAAAGTACGACATTTAATAAAAAGAAAGCGAACATTACGAGCCTACTATAGGCATAAACCACAAAAATCCTGCATGGTTCCGTATAAAATCAGGGGTACGTGTATGAAATGTTTTTGGTATAAAACGCACATCTATCATGGTACATAAAAACGGCGCGAAACGGGATTCCTGAATGCTAAAGTTCATTGCGATATTGTCAGTGTGAAATATTTGAGGTTTTTATATGAGAAGTTTTACGGTGTCAGCCATTTTAGGCTTAGAAATAGAAAAGGAGGAATTTATTGGGACTTTGTAGTTGTAGTAAATATTATTGAAAAAGGAAATCTTGTATTGTCGTCACTATTATCGGATTAACGAACAACACTAGAGAGCATTATCTGCGATTCTCGTTGTATTAGTCTCTTGCATTTTATAAACTATTAATAATCATTACGGCTGGCCTTTAAAAGTATTGTAATTTTAACGTTGAATCCATTCTTATGAAAATATATTGTAAAGTTTGAAGCATCGATGGTTTATTTTTAATAGTATGTTGTGTCTGTAATTAGTAGGACTTAAGTTTTTGTATTGTAGTTACAATATATTTATAAGTATTTCTGAATAGTGTTGTATTAGTAAACCTGTCTAATTGAACTTGTAGTAGATCTATATTTTTTTTTATATTCCCATTTTAAAACGACGCTTTTGTAAAATACTTACATTATTTTAACTTGTCAAAAATAACATTACCTTAACAAAATCTGGCGTAGGTACCTAAGTACCTACTTAAAAGTACTGGCACGTAATATATAGGCTACGTAATCTAAAATTACAGACGTCAGGTGTATCACTAGCCTAATAAAAAACAAACAACGCGCAAATACAAAATAAACAACCTTTAAGAAAAAAGGGAGGTCATCAAACAAAAAAAAACAGAAGGCTCACAAAAGGTTTGACGTTTGTACTTTTGTAAGTAACTGTACATTGTCGTGAAATATTTACAGCAATGACTATGTTATCTCATGAAGTCTTGCAATAGCGATTACAATAATTGATTTAAAATACCTATATACATAAGTGAACGATATTCAATTACACAGAAAAAATCCTCCCAATAACTAAGTCTTAATTTAAAAAGTGTAAAAGCTTCCATTAATATTTATTAACAGCACTTAATTTTGTACAGCTCAAAACAATAAGAATAAAACATATCTGACGTATTGACTTGTAATGAAACTATTTAAAGATATTCTGATCTTACACAAAAGGCCTACAGATTACTAAGCTCAAAAATAAAGTTGTTCGGTATTGAATTGAAACAGTTTTAAAGATTAAAAAATAACATCTCATATAATCAACATCATCATATGGTCAGAAAGTTTCTTACAATTTTTGTTATATACAAAAATGAGTTGATATCAATTAGCTACAATCCAACTGCACTGTAAATAACAACAATTAATGCTTCTCCCAAAGCCATTAACGTAAAGTCAAAAGCGAAACAAACTGCAAATTAAATGCAATAACTAACTGTGGTGCAACTGCAGTAATGCGCTGAGAAATATTGTAGACACAACGGTTATTACGTAATGTGTTCTAAGTTTTAGGTATTAAGGGCTTGTTTTGATTGCAGTTTCTGTCAGAGTAATTGTTGTACTTAATTAGGTAAATAAATAATTTATTATTTAGATAAATTAAGATGATTGGTCGCTAACGGTTTGCCTTTTGGAGAAGCTCAGAGTCACTCAACGAGCTATGGAGAGAGCTATGCTCGGGGTTTCTTTGTGCGACAGGGTCCGGAATACGGAAATTCGCCAAAGAACTAAAGTCACCGACATAGCTCGAAGAATATGCAAGTTGAAGTGGCAATGGGCAGGCCATATCGCTCGAAGAACCGATAACCGTTGGGGAAGAAAGGTTCTCGAGTGGCGACCACGAACCGGAAGACGCAGCGTTGGCAGGCCTCCCACTAGGTGGACCAGGTGGATGCAATTGGCGAGTTGTCGTTCATTGTGGCGTTCTAGGGGGTAGGCCTTTGTTCAGCAGTGGACGTCTTCCGGCTGATGATGATGATGATGATGAAGATGATTGGAAGTGCATTTGATTGTATAGTGAAAAGTCGCTTTAAGCTACCTTAATAATAACTGTTATTGTTTTATCTGTATTTCACATGCATTCACATGAATGATAATTACAGTACGGTGAAAAACTTTATGGCAGCTCTGAACACGAGTTGAGTCGCTGCGCAGTAACAAACTTATGCGCTAGCGAGGGTGCGGGGCGAGGTACTGCGCAGCGTGAAGCTAACTTCACAGCCGCCATTAACTTTGAATCAAACTATAATAAGCATTTAACTGTGAAAGGAAGAAATACAGTATCTATGTATTAAGACAGATTAAGTTGTGCGAATATGGTTTTATTAAGAAGTAAAATAAAAAACTACCGGAGATATTTTAATTATTTTCTCAGTCTGAGATTTTAAGTATCAAACGTAAAATATAATATTTTAAAGAAACTGTATAATTTGTTATTTGCTAAATGTATATTTCTTTCAACTTGACCACGAGAGATCCCAAATTACAGTGCACACAAAAATACATGTTCCTCTCAACAAAATTGAACATTTGAACAATGCAGTTCTCTCCTCACGTATATTTTCAGTCTTCTTATACACTCGTACCCTTGGGAAATAATTGGTACAAGTTCAGTCGAACCCTGAGCCGAATAAACTCGAATTCGTCCGAAATACGATACGAGAATGAATAATTCCCGTCTTTAGAGTTATTACCAAAGAGGGAAGTTACCAAAGAACTTGTTGGTAGCACAAAGGCTCACGATATATGGTAATTACCGAACGCGTACTCAAAAACAAATTTAATTTTACTGTTGAAAAATATAAAACTTTTATTATGGAACTTTAAGTAAAAGACATAAAGGTGGTATTTGCATGGCAGTGGGTTTGTTAGCTGCGTCAAAAGTTTGTTTGTTAAAATAACGTAATTACTTTTTAATTTGCACGTAACGAATTCGTATTGTTGATTAAATTATATCCAAGAAGCGATTTTGCTGTATACTCAGATTTATGTTAAATTGATTAACACAAGTGTTAACTTTCTTGTAATATTAAACTTTGACTTCTGGTTTCAAGAGTTTAATTGTTGGTTAATTTAGGAAGTAACTCAAATTACCTAATAGACTATTAATGACTCATAATATCACGTAGTTCAAGCAGAAACTGTATATTTGTCTAATATAAAGAAAAGTTATTTTTGCAATATAATTACTAATCTAAACCTGAACCTAATTACTAATCCAAAGTTGTTAACTAGTAGAATCTGATTTTAAACAATATTTCAAGTCAACTGTTACCGGAATCAGAATCAAAAATATTTATATGCTTAAAATGTAGGTACAATGATGTCAAGGTAAAAAATATGAAGACCCAGAACATTTCGTTACTGTAACTAATTTACGTAACTTAGAAAACCACAAAAAATCCACAACAACATTAACTTTTCTCATAAATAAAACAGCAAATGTCCTATGAAAGCTTGTCGGCTATATCTAAGAGTTTCATATAACTGACTTAATTAAAAACCTTGTCAGATAAGCCGTAGTGCACTTGAATCCCCGTGTCAACGCCACCACCATTCGTTATAGATCCCATCGTAAAAAATAGTTTAGAACACAAGTGTAAATTGGGTTTAGATTATATTTCACTATCAGTTAAAGTGAAGAGTGTGTTCGTTTTAAATAAAAGCATATGCAAAGTACCTAATAAATAAATGTAACTTTTTCTTTATAGTTGTTCTAGCTGACTCGTGTCTGTCTTGCCATCTGTACAATAATTTCAACCTCCATTTTCGTAGATTTTTTGCAATTTTGACTGATACAACCGCTTTCCTTAAAATTATAAATAAAACAAATAAATAGCAAAGCCCTTTATGGAGTTCTCTTAAGTGGGACGTGGTACATGTGTAAATGATCTTTATTTATTATACATTACAAGCGGTGTGACGATAAAAATCTTTAATCTTTTTTAATGTCAGTTTGTGTAATGGTAAATTCACTGATTTTTTTTACTTGTTAATAAACTCAAATGCTAAATTATTGGTACCGTTATTTAAAATAGTAGTAAGATGAATTAAATTTAAGGATGATTAAACAAATAATGAACAAGAAAAAAAGATTTCTAAAAAGCATCCATCTAGATTAAGCCTGGTGAAAGAAATAAAAATTCCGAGCTATTAGCACTTCTTTATAATTGCGTTCTTCCTGTGGGACTGTTTAGCATAAAGAACGCCATTCTTTTATTTCACTATTTTCATACCAAGCATACTACTATAATTGTATATTTGACCTTTATTCACTCGTAGAGGTCGTTAACTATCAAATGAAGGTTTATTAAAATTAAGTGTTCTTATAAATAAGTATGGTTTCTCTTTGATTTGTAGTTTCTAGGAAAATGAATTTTCTTGTCTTAGACTTTTCATTTTGAAAGCCTTTCATTTATTAACCTTTTGTTTAATTAGCTCTTAAATAGTTTGGAAATACTAGGAATCTGGAAATAGTAAATAAAGGGTTAATTTTTATCACTTAAAAAAATTAAGGTAAATTTTACTTAATTTTCCTGTATGGCTATTTTCTTTCTACTGGTATACGTAAAAAAATAGTCCTCTAAAATTTTAAAATAATATTTATACGATATAATAAACATTACATAATTAAATTATCAAAACACACAACATTAACTTTCCTAACTTGTTTCGTCTCGTCTCATTACGATTCAGAGTCAGAAACAAATATACTTGCGCCAAGTTGAATAAGTATCGTAAGTTACTTCCGTATGTAACTTGTAGGAGGTTGTATCACTTGATGAGAGTTCAAAGCCTTATGTTCAGTTAATCGATTATTTAGAAGTAATCCAAGTAAAACAATTAAAACCTATGTAATTTTATTATGTTACATTGAGATATCGTTTTTTATCATTGAAAAATGTCTTTTTTTAATTATTTTGTTGATGAAGATTATAAAATTTGAATATGCAAAATAACTATGTACAAAAGTAAGTCAAATAACAAATCAAAAATCATTTATTGGAACATAAACCAGTAAGAAATATTAATTATGAGTTAATAGCCACATTAGTTACAAAAAACTGTGTCGCAGCTTTTAAGACACCCATTATTTTTGCCTCTAATCAAACAAGTAAAATAATATAGTAGTTATGTCAGTGGAAAATTTTAATTTTAATTATCTCCTCATTACACAGCAACATAAAATAACAATCAAGATCTAAGTAAATTTTCAACTATCTAGCACATTTGGTTATCTGTACATTCCTACAAATAAATTCACAAACAACTAATCTAACTGAAACCGCATTTCTGAACAAAAGCCAAACATTTGGCTTGTGTACTAGGAAAGAAACTAAACACTGGACCCGGAATTTGTGGCACTTTACAGTTACAAAATCAACACAGCATTAAACAAATACACATGAAATAAACATTTCATTACGATTTTCACAAAGGACTATAACTTTTGGTTATATAAGATTATACTACTAGCTGTGCCCCGCGGTTTCAACCGCGTGGGTAAGTTCTAATTCTTCAGTATTGAAAATAAATTTTCAAAATAGAAGAAGCCTTAGTTATTACTTGTAATATTAGAATTTTGTGACACAAAACCCATCAAAATCTGTCCAGCCGTTTCAGAGATTAGCCTAAAAAAACTGACAGATAGGCATAGGACCACAACAATAATAAAAAGGTAGATATTATGTGCTCTTTCTTCATTTGGAACTTGACCCGCAATTAATTATGAAAGTACTCACCCCATAACCCAATACTGAGCATAATTATGATAAGTATTTTAGTAACGAAATTAATTGATAGCCAATACAAGATAAAAAAGGTTTTTTAATCTCTTAAAGCGAATAAAAGTATTTTGCTAAAACAAATAAACAAAAAATCTAAATTGTTTGGGTCTTCCCAATGGAGTGTCCCGAGACAGATGAAAAACATTTGTAAGTGTTTTCGCTAACGAAGTAATTTTCTGTGTACATATTAATTTAATACGGGTGTTCGAAGCTAATCTGCTTTTCAGGAAAACAGTATTATTTCTTGTACGCTGATTTTACAGGAAAAAGAAAAAAAAAATACCATATAATTATCTTTTTCCGTAAATTTAATTTGACAGCTCTAATTTTCGTCTATCCTTTTCGAATTATCTAAAATAAAAAAAAAGATCATTATGGACTAAATAGTTTACTACATCTTAACAGAACCCGGCCTAATATATCACTTAGCTCTAATCCTTTAAATTGTGCATAAGAATTAATCCTAAACATATTACACATACCTATTTCAACAATACATAAAACAATTGACAATCAAGACCTCACTAGAATCCAACACATACTCTAAGGACCAATCAATTTATTAATTTGAATGCCAGAGCCAGTTAGGCCTATGTTTTTGCGTACCTACGTGCCCTGCCTGTAATAACAGCCGGCCTCAAGATAAGCGAGTAGAGGCCTTAGGAATTCGTAAGTGTGCTTCGGAGCTAATTTGTGATAGGTCGAGAATTTCTCTTTGATTTTGGATCTTACTTTGACACCGGAATTTTGGTATTAGTAAGATGGTAATAATGATTTGGGAACTGAGAATGGAGTAGTTTGCCTGCTTTTAGCGAATGCCTGATTTAAAAATTTTCATTTTTCTTTGTTGAGTTTTTGCCAATAAATACTTGAATTTTGCTGTAATTAGATATGATCAAATGGGTATTCGAAAATTTGCGTGAACACGTGTGTAACGCGAATGTCACACATTATGGAAATTCTATTTTAAGTGGATTAATTCTCAATAAGTATAAAATATAATTTCGACTGTTTCTGTTTTTGAATACCTTTTTTGTTATAATTGATTTGGTTCGGCGTTCCCAGTAGATGTTTATTATTCTGTATGACATAATAATAGTAAATGATTTATTACTATTGCAGTATTAACCGGTTCAGCTGCGTTACATGGGTAGGAACAAGGAAGTAAAGTTTTTTTTGAGTGATGATGCGTTCTTTCACATTCGTCTCACCCCTGCTTGTCAGCCTTGTCGTCCAAGTCATTTTTCATGATGCAAGAATATTATTACGAGTAACATTAATTATTTAAAAAAAAAAGTGATAACAAATATTCTTGGACTTGTTGAATTGACAACAATTAAACTTTTTCAATTTGGATTCTTAAATTATAATTATTTATGAGGACACCAAGTTAAAAAAAAAATTTACACTTATTTTAAAAATAAAAAGTTCGAATCTAATGTTCGAATTAAATGTTCCTTTTAATTTAGGAGAACACTCAAAATCATTCAAAATAATGAGCATAAAAATAAATAAATATTCCGCGAAGGGCGCTTCGTTTTGATTCGTGATCAAAATGTCATTACGCTAATTATGACGATACTTGACTGGCTCTTGATATAACCGCTCGTTGGTTAGCGGCGATGCGGTTAAGTCGGCCAGTCAATCTTCAGAGGAGTGGTGTACCGAAAAATGGGCAATGGTACTGGAGTTGATGTTTTAATTCATGATTTTTGGGGTGAGTCGAATAGCAATAGAATAAAAATTAAAATGTTTTCAATGTAGGTAATAATATATTCCTGTACTTTTATTTTGGAGATTTTTGTTTGTATTTTATACATTGAAAATACGAGTATACACTGCAACTTAACTTTTTTTCTGAGATTTTGTGTTTTGTAGCTCAGTGCTATTCAGGGAATTTAAAGTCGTACATACGAGAATAAGTACATTGGTTCTTAAGGTAACCATTTAAACAACAAGTTACTTATCTCAATGAATAATATATTCTTAAAAACAACTGGCTGGCTTCTACCTAGGTCAGCGCATAAGCATTGCCATACAACGTGGCAATGCTGCCAGCCTTTTGGGCACACTCCCAGTCGACTGCGACGTGGGTGAATTTTTTGACGCTTTATTTTAGTTCTTAGTTTTATTTAGTATATAATTTTTCCTATTAAATATGTAGGCTTAGTTTTTATAGTATTGTAAATATTTTAAGGTATTCTGTACATATTGTTTATAATTAATTGTGAATAAATAAATTCATACTTTTTAATACAAATTAATATCCAGATAAAATAGTATTTTAGCATCAACATCTTACCCAAGTTATAAACGTCCCACTTGTATTCATACATTAATCGTTCTTGTATGACACTGGGCAAGACTGAAGCGGCCCTAAATCTTGGTTTAACATACATTGCTGGGCTCGACATTAAGTGTACGCTCAAGCAGAATCTACATCGACTTGTATAGATTGTTACTTGTTTGTTTCGCTTGTTTATTGTCTTGCTTGACTGTTGTTTTATATTGAAGATGTGTAGAGGAAAACCTGTTTCGCTATAAATATAAGAAAAAAATGTCCTACGTTTGTGATTTTTGTTATGAGAATGAAAAGTGAATCTGATGATAAAATGATCGTTTGATTAACTACTGCTAGGACTAAATGACTGCTAGATAAAAATAACAAATCATACAATCTGAACGCTGTAAAAGCTCTATGTATATGCGTTTAAAACTGTTGCAATTAAACCACTAAACTAATTTTACCTCCGTGGTCGAGTGGCGTAAGCACCGGTTTCAAGGTGTCGCTAGGTCTGAGGTCCCGGGTTCGATCCCCGGACGGGGCAATGTAGAAAGTCACATTTCTACATTGTCTCGGGTCTGGGTGTTTGTGGTATCTTCGTTGTATCTGAATTCCTTAACAAAAGCGCTTTAGCAACTTACTTTGGGTTCAGAGCACTGTATGTGATGTTGTTCGCATTAAATATATATATATATATATATATATATATATATATATAAATTAAAGTACGAGGTATGATTTCCGTAAAAAAACGTTTTGCAGCGATGATAACAACAACTCTACGATGTAGCATATGTAAGTTAGATTGCAAAATCTGTAGTGCGTAAGTTTCCATACATTCGATTTTCGTACTTTGAACAATTTTAAACGATCTTCGAAAACTACGGTAGAGTAAGTATCCTAATCATCCATACACGATCAAACCTAGGCCTTAAAATACATTTAAAACAGATAATTATTCCATTTCACACACTATGTACCAACGAGTTTGCATACAAAGGACATCTCTTTGGACGGGCCTGTTGGTTTAGTAGCTAGTAACCCTGACTGCTATACCGGAGGTCGTGGGTTCGATTCCCACCAAGGACAAATGTTTGTGCGATGAGCACGATCATTTGCTCTGTGTCTGGCTGTAATTTATCTATAAAATGTATGTATTTAGAAATATATAAGTATGTTTATCCGTTGTCTGGTTACCATAACACAAGATTAGCTTAACTTGGGATCAGATAACCGTGTGTGTGATGTCCCGGAATATTATTATTATTATCTACATACTTTTCAGACAGTGGCGCCACTTATTCCTAATGTCGGTATACGAAGGCTTACACGGTACGTTTAAGGCTATATGACACGTGAATTGTAAGGTTATTCCGAAACGAAACGGGTGGTTTCATCCCCCTTTCGTGTTATGATAAATTGGTTTTTGTTGATAGAAATGTTAGGGGAGATTGGGGTGAAATTGTACCTACTATTACGTGTATTTTTTTTTCGAGTTTATTTTTTTCGCTTTTTAATTTAAGGAAGGTGATATTTCGAATGTAATTACTAGCAATTCTAGTGGTAATGGTATTACTCGTACATTATTTCGATAGCTATTTTCGTTTTCGTCAATTACTGATATGAATCTATAATTATGATTGCGATCGAAAGCTGCTATGTATACAAGAATTTACTTCCGTGTACTCGGAAATAGACGTATAATTGTTTTGTAAGAACTTAGTATACGCCACTACTCAAATAGAGAAGAGAAAACATATACCAATTAAATACACAAGTTGAATATTCCTAGAGATTAATTAACATAACGCTAAAATCTAATGAGTATTTTTTTTAACATTTCCATATTTTAATATAGTTATAGAAAAAAGGATTATATATATCGGAAGGACAGCAGGATTGGCACTATCGTCAGACATCATGTAGGCTAGCTAGGGTAATCGAGCAAAAGAGAAACAGCGAATACTCGATGATCACGTTTATTAGGTATCACAAAACAACAGATTCACACTTGGTAGGTACACTGAACAAACTACTTGGTAGGTACATTAACAAACGAAACGAGTTACAGTTTCTAGCGAGGAGCTACTGCACTATACGACGACCAGATAGTAAGTGACCGTCGTCCCAGCACCTCTCCATCAGCTAGACGCTGTCGTAGCACGAAGTTAGAGCATAACGTCATCGCGACTGTGCTGCCATCTATTTCAACTCGTGCCGCGTTTCGTTTAGTGTCCGTGCTAATGACCGTCTCCGACACGGCCATCCTGCGCTACACACGACCTCGTGTGTTTATTCTGTAACAAAAAAAACATAGCACAGAACACTGTTCGGCCACTCCTGACACCAGCTTAAGTATTAGCTAGTGATGACAAAGAAATTAAAATAAACTTTTCATAATAACTTCGGCTTTTATTTGATTTCAGTTCTACTTCGAAATACAATCGATAAAGATTAAAAAAAAATGCAAAAGCAACCAAGCACCACTTTCATCTACTATTTACAATCAAGAAATCATTAAGCAGGAATCTTATTCGTGACATATGGCTTTTCATTAAGCCCCACATCAACAAACTCCTCGTTCGTTTCATTGCATTGTACTTAATGCCGAGTCCCACGACTCTATGGTCTCTTCAAGACCCGACCTCCGCCAGAGCCACCCGCGCACCGCGCATCCACGGACTACAAAAAGTAGATACCGACTTCTAATGGACTACGGCTACGAAACGGCTACTGGTACGGTCCCACCAACCGAACTAAGATTCACTACTATCACCCGAATCAATCTCTTCTACTTCTAGCGGTACTTGGCCCTCTGGCATTCGTCTTAGCCTATCATGCGCGTACTTGTAAGTACGTTTAGAATTCAATGCTCTCAATGTGTAACGATCCCCGTCTAACACCTTAATAACTTTGAATGGTCCCTTATATTTAGGGTCTAATTTGGTTTGGTTGCGTTCTTCGTTTTGAAGTAAAACAAAGTCACCCACAGAGAACTTATCCAGCTTCGCTTTAGTATTATCGAACCGTTTTTTGTCATACTGAGCAGACTTTTCTATTGACGCAGCCGCGTTTTCCCTAACTTGTTCGATATCTACGTCAACATTATCGTCATTAGCCATTAAGCTCAAAGGGCGCGCGACTTTACCGATAAGTAATTCTAGTGGACTCGCCTTTGTAACCCTATTGATAGTACAATTAAGTGCGAGTTGCACATCTCCTAACGCGTCCTGCCATGACCTATTTTCGCTCGCTTCAACCGCGGTAAGCATAGATTTTAGTGTGCTCATTACGCGCTCGACTTGGCCGTTCGCTCGCGATGATCCGGTAGCTATAAGATGGAGTTTAATGTTTTTACTGTCACAAAATTCCCTAAACTCGTGACTCGCGAAACAACGACCTTGGTCAGCTATAATACGTACTGGTGCTCCAAATAATGAAACACTCTTTTTCACAGCTCTGATACTACTGGCTGTGTCAATGTGCATTGTATGATGTAGGAGGACAAACTTTGATAACGCATCAATAAGTACAAACACATACTCTTTGCTATCGCGTTTTCCGCTAAGCTTACCTGTTGCATCGATGTGTAAGGTGTGCCAGGGTATCTTAATCTTTGGAATTGGATGCAACTCAGCTTGTACCTTACCAGAGTTCGACTTAGCTACCTTACACGTAACACAATTATCTACAAACTTACGGACATAACGACACATACCTTCAAACCAGTAATAGTCATAAAGCTTCTCAAGCGTCTTCTCCCAGCCCAAATGCACGATGGCTTCGTGTACGTTGTGAACGACTGACCATCTTATACTACGAGGCAGCACGGGCAAACATTTGGTCTTACGATTGCGTTGGATTTTACGGTAAAGTAAACCAGAACGTACCTCATATGTCTGTGCAATGTCGTCCTTTATCTCGCCATTATTTAACTGAACTATGACGTCTTGTATTTCTTTGTCCCGTTGCTGTTCAGCTAAAAGCCAGTTACCAGAAAGTTCGATTAGATGAACACGTTTCTGCTCCACCTTGGTAACCTCTCGTGCCTGGTGATAGGGTAAATGATTGCGGGAAAGAAAGTCAACATGAGACATATTCTTACCAGCTCTGTAGACAACATCGAAATCGAACGTTTGCAAGTAGGCCCACCAACGATGTACTCTCGGCGTCAGATCTATCTTGTCACGAGATGACTTTAAAGAATTGCAGTCGGTTACTACGACAAACTTCCTCCCATGTAAATAAGATCGGAAGTGCCTTACGCCATTTACTACAGCTAACGTCTCCAACTCATATGAGTGGTATCTCGACTCAGCAGGTGATGTGCGCTTGCTGTAATAACCAACTACACGTCTCTTACCTTCTACTATCTGCAAAAGAATAGCTCCATATCCATCCATGCTCGCGTCCGTGTGCAGTTCCGTCGGGTATCGTGGGTCATAAATCATCAATACAGGTTCCGTTGTTAAAATAGAAATTACCTGTTTTCGTACCTCTTCGTGATTCTCCTTCCAAACAAAGGGGCATTTACCAGAGGTTAGTCTGTGTAAAGGTGTCATTAACCGAGAAAAATTAGGTATGAACTGCCTAAAATAGGAAGCTAAACCTATAAATTGCCTAAGTTGTGTTACCGACTCGGGTGGGGGTAAAGCGCTAAGTGCCTCAATTTTCCTTTTGTTCGGTCGAATTTCACCTGCCTCCACATCATAGCCCAGGAACTGTACGCCCGTTTTTAAAAATGAACACTTTTTGAGGTTAAGTGAAAAGCCCGCTTTAGTTAAAACCTCTAAAACTATGTTAAGCCTCTCTAAACCTTGTTCTACTGTCTCAGATATTATCAAAAGATCATCGACGTAGACAATGACGTAGGCATAAGCCAACTCACCCAACGCGATCATCAATGCGCGCTGAAAAACTGTAATAGCGTTACGTAACCCGAAAGGCATAGCTAGGAATTCGTATTGTCCGTCGGCTGTTACAAACGCCGTTCGTTCGATAGACTCTTCACTCACAGGTATTAAATGAAAACCACTAGCGCAATCAAGTTTTGTGAAATAATTTGCACCGTTAAGACGCGAAATTTGTTCAGAAATCAAAGGTAGTGGGTATCTATCTGGCACTGTATTTTTGTTTAACTCGCGATAATCGATACACATACGCTTCGTACCGTCAGACTTCTCAACAAATAACGCAGGACTCGCAAAAGGTGAATTACTAGGTCTAATAATCTTTGCATCTAATAGTTCATTCACTCGTTCACGCATCACTTTTCGCTCCTCCGGCGAGCTGCGATAAGGTCGTCTTTGCACCGTTTTATTTGGGTCAATCAAGCGGATTTCTAGTTTATAAGTGTTAACGCGGGTAGTAGGGAAACCCGTTGTAAAATATTTAGAATATTTTTCTAATGTACCGACAAGCGATAGTTTATACTCAGTTGTAATGTCAGTGTCTACCTCATTAAAATTATTTACATCGGTCCGGGCACTCTTTGCAACACACGAATTAATAACATTGCTCTTCGTCAGCGTAAGCTCATTCGCGCTTATGTTAAGGACAAAACCGTAAAATAAAATCTCGCGGCCTATCATAATATCGCTACGTAAATAAACGTCAGGCAAAACATGGAATAAGATCTCAGTAGGGTACTCGTTGATTTCTACTTTACACAAAATCTGTTCAGTACTACTAACATTTTTATTACCTATTCCTATCAGTGACACAACATTGTTAAAATGCTGACCAGAAAATTTCTTAGCAATACTTTCTTTAACTAATGAGCACTCGGCTCCCGAATCAAAGTGAAATATTATCGACTCACCGTTATGTGTTAGCGATCCTGAAGGGGGCTCGACCATGCACAGGTCGACTCGGCGCTCAGCTCGGGGCTTGGCGCTCGGCGCAACCGTGGCGGCTGAGGCGGCGTCCCCGCAGCGCGAAGCGATGTGGCCGGGCTCGCCACATTTGAAGCAGATGAGGGTTCCTTTTGGGGTTGGCTGCTGAACTGTACGAGTATGCGAAGTTAACGGCATAGGATGTTTCTTGGCTTCCTTCCCTTTAGAACGACAATCAATTTGTCTGTGTCCCGGCTTGCCACATAGGTAGCATTTAAGCAGTGGCGATGCGGGCGTCGACATACGGGCTCGCTTCGCATTATCTGAAATGTCACTCGCGCCTTGTGGTAATTTACGTTTTAGGTATGAATATGCTTGCAGTTCTTGTTGTAAGTTATGGCGTGATTTAATCTCCGTGGTGAACGCAAGTCGCTGTAATCGTGTATCGATTTGTGCAAAATGGGCTAACACAACAGATACAGCTATTTGTTCAGTACTTGCGTTTTTCCAGCGATTCATCAGCGACGACATTAACCGGCTGGCATAGGCTGCGTAGCTTTCTCCCTCATTGGGCCTGCTGGCATTCAAATGAATAAGCGTAGCTGGGATTGTCTCCGTCGGCACAAACCTCGCAGAAAAAAGGTCCTTGAATTGTGGCCAAGTAATACCGGAGTAAGTAACTTGTGACAGCCATGTTGACGCAGTTCCTTTCAAGGCCTTGCTGAGTGCTACGATTAGCTGGCATCCTTCTAGCGGGTTATCAGCGAGGCAAAGGTCGGCGGTTGCGCACCATGATTGAGGGTCAGCTTCTTTCTTCTCGGGATCAAACTCGGGTAGGGTCACGTGCTTGTTAGATCGCGACCCGTTTAGGGCTTGTATCAGCGCACGCATTTGCTCGTTTTGCATTTCGAGCATCAATCGCCATTGTGAGGTTTCGTGATTATCGCCACGTGTTTCATCATTTGCTCGATTCGATCCCAGTTCTGATATCGGAAGGACAGCAGGATTGGCACTATCGTCAGACATCATGTAGGCTAGCTAGGGTAATCGAGCAAAAGAGAAACAGCGAATACTCGATGATCACGTTTATTAGGTATCACAAAACAACAGATTCACACTTGGTAGGTACACTGAACAAACTACTTGGTAGGTACATTAACAAACGAAACGAGTTACAGTTTCTAGCGAGGAGCTACTGCACTATACGACGACCAGATAGTAAGTGACCGTCGTCCCAGCACCTCTCCATCAGCTAGACGCTGTCGTAGCACGAAGTTAGAGCATAACGTCATCGCGACTGTGCTGCCATCTATTTCAACTCGTGCCGCGTTTCGTTTAGTGTCCGTGCTAATGACCGTCTCCGACATATATGTTTTTTTCTACATCAGTTTTAAATTATTTGTAAAATAATTTGTTAAAGTGTTGTGTGTACATAAAATAATGATTAAATAAATAAAAATAGAAATTGAAACAATATAATTTCGTGTTATTTTAATAAATTCTAAGCGCGTAACTCACACCGGATGATATCGCAAGCTGTCAAGCCTGCTATGAATTATCGACAATACATGCGTTTATCGAATGACAATTCACTGATATGATTAACTGCTGATGAAGTTATAGATCCGATTACGATGTAATTGTATTGTGTTTGTATTGCAAGTCTATTAACATTAAACAATAAAATAGAAGAAAAAAAGGGCTACAATTTTAAAATTAAATAAATTTAATAAACTTAATATGTGTTCCCTAAGTGTTTGATGCTCCCCTCAATTTTGGATTAATAGAAATAATATATATCATCACGCCTGTATCCCCGAAGGATTAGGCAGAGGTGTACCAATGTACACCCACAGTTCGCCGATATGTTTAGGTCCCATGTAATAGGGGGCGAGCCTATTGTCACTAACCGGGTACAAATCCAAACTCCGACCTGCTACTGAGAATTTCATAGAATAACCCAATAACACCTTGGTCGACTTGGGAATCGAACCCAAGACCTCAAGCGTAGCAGTCGCGCTTAGCGCCACTAGGCCAACGAGGCAGTTCAATAGAAATAATACTAAATAAAAATTACAAAAGACTCTTAGAAGCCTCAACTTTAACCTTGCAACAAAAGTTTATTCATAACTGTTATTCATCATAATATTGGACAATTTAAAACATAATCTATCAGCTGATCCCTTGCATCAACGCAGCAGAAACAGAAGATTAGCTAGAGAAATACACTTTTTTTTTTATTTAATGTTATTTTCATATCCAGCTTTTGACGGGCCTGTTGGTCTAGCGGCCTGACTGCTATACCGGAGGTCGTGGGTTCGATTCCCACTCTGGAAAAATGTCGTGTGATGAGCACGATCATTTGTTCTGTGTCTGGGTGTTATTTATCTATAATATGTATGTATTTAGAAATATATAAGTATGTTTATCAGTTGTCTGGTTACCATAACACAAGCTCTCCTAGAGCTTAGCTTGGGATCAGATTACCGTGTGTGAATTGTCCAGGAATATTATTATTATTATAGATCTTCACTAGCTATAACCTTAAGTACAGAAACCACCAAATTCAACACTTCTACTCAAACGCCAAAGTTTCAAACACGTCCTCAACAACGGGCGATGTCAAACTCAATTCAGTTAGTGGAAAGCTGAATCTAAATGGCCGTCAGAGTGTTGATTTGACACCGTTTTCAACGACCCACTACTAGTTCTCAAGTCGAACTTCTTGGGGGAGTAGGTTGTGGCGTGTGGTACAAGTTTGGACAAAGAGTCTGTATGTGTGTACTTCATTTGTGGTTTAAGATGTATACACAAAGGCTTGTAATCAATACTCAATACTTTATTTCGCTCCACAATGTATTAAGTTGTAAATATAAAAAAGTAGCAATTGTGGACCCTGTCGGGCACGAAAATATTTGGAGAGAGGAGGAAAGCTAGTTGTCAACTTAGTCTGCTATTATAATAATATAATATTGTATAAGGGAGCTGGCGACTTTAATCAAAATCAGAAAAAATATAAACATTAAAACAACGAATTACGCAGGAAAATAGATGATCATTTACTTTTGTACAAATTGTTTAGGTAAATTAAACTTATAAGTGAATATTATTAAGAAGTATATCTCAAACAATGGTAGGACAAGTTACAAAAACATGTAGGATAAACTTATGCTTAAGATTTGCGGTCTAAAAGTACTATTTATTATAAAGAAATAACAAATAAAACAGAACTTATAATCTACCGATTAAAACAAGATACTTTATGATCTTACCAAGTTTTCTAGCTCAACTCAAAACTGAATGGCAATAACTAATACCTAACTTGAACCATAAAAATAACTAACAACCCCGCTTACCGCCTATATTCTAAACTTTACTCAAAGTTTTGAACTCAAGCGTTAGAGCTACCTCGGCCTAGGTCCGTCTAGTTAAATGAAAATTTAGCGACGTTACACCGTCGGCAGCGAAATGAATTGCGTTTTATTAAGACTGCATTACACGTGTTCCGTACACGTGTAACGTAAAGAGTGAAAGATTTGTGGACGACTTGTAAACAAAGACTTAAGTATAACTTAAATTAAAGTGGTCTTTAAGCTTATTGTTGTTCCTGCCATATTAATCCTCCGTTGGTCGCGTGGAGTCCTTGAAAGCCCACGTGTTAGAAATATGCAAAATTTATGTTTCTAAAGTAGTCCTAGCAAATCAAAACTTCAAGTACTCTACTAAGTTGAACTTTACTTTGCGCACATCGCAGTAAATGTTAGAGTGCGCGTAGACGACGTGACATACAGACGTTTTTCTTGCTCGTGGGCTTTGAAAGACCCCATGCGACCAACCAAGTGTAATGGAAATAGAAGTTTCTTTGTATTTGCTCATATAATATTAGACACAGTCAATCAATATAATCAAATGAGTCACAAATTATTTTAAAAAACGCTGGCATTTGAATTATGTTACATAAAAAGGCCCTAAAAATTGTCTTTCAAATTTGGACGCGTTTTATCTCGGAGTTAACGTGCTTCATTGAATAGTGATATGTGTTCTATACGAACAAGTAAAGAGTGAATACAAACAAAGTCATATTCATAAGTTAAGATAGACAGGCCTGTTGGTCTAGTGGTTAGAGGCCCTGACTGCTATACCGGAGGTTCGATTCCCACCCAGAACAAATATTTGTGTGATGAGCATGATCATTTGTTCGGTGTCTGGGTGTAATTTATCGTTAATATGTATTTAGAAATATATAAGTATGTTTATCAGTTGTCTGATTACCATAACACAAGCTCTGCTTAGCTTGGGATCAGACAACCGTGTGTGAGATGTCGTAGGATATTATTATTATTGAAGAATGAAATTTCTGACCTAATATATAATTGTATCGATGTCATATAAAAATATTGGGGCAAATTACGTGTACCTAAGACTAAAACTTTTGTACACACGGCAACTATCTGTAATTTTCTGTACAACTAAATTTAACCAACTACAGAGCAAGTCATTAAATGCAATGCAAGTGCTAAGCAGTACACGATTCTCGCATTCTCCAAGGAAATACCTATGCGGTAACATAGCTATTATAACAGCATTATGCAAGCAATGTACTAGACTGTACAACTACGAACTAACTTTAGCATTTCAAAATATACCAAAATCACATGTTTTTTTTTTTCTGTAAAATTTGAAGAGTTCCCTCGATTTCGCCAAGATTCCATCATCAGATCCCGACTTGACTATGGGACCATTTGCAAAGTATACCCCTTCCAAAACAACTTTTCAAATCGGTTGGCAAACGACGAAGATGTGCACAAACAAACACACAAAAAAAAATACAAACATCCGAATCGAGAACTTCCCCCTTTTTCAGAAGTCGGCTAAAAATACAGGCAATCTACACTTTCGAAAATAGAGCAACTTTCTCGAATGTTCTAAAACAATTGCAGTTTTCAAGCACATACTGAGCAACTTAATGGCGTTATAAAATAAAACTACGTTCTAAGGCAGTGTTCACACCGCGAAGGTTTTCAGTAATAACATTCAGTTGCCAGAAAGTTAAATAAAGCTAATGGGAGTTTTAAATCAACACACATAATTAATTTTGTAAGGAAGTGGAAATGTGGAGGAAACATTAAAGGTTCTGTCGTTACTAGAAATGGTGCCAGCTTTGTTCATTATGCTGTAAAAATATGGCGGTTTCTGACAAATAAATGGGGACTTTAGAATGGCAATAGAAAATAATTATGGAATCTGTGTTTTAAGGTTTTAGTAGCTATAGGATAAATCCTGAACTGAGTGCGAGAGGTTAATTGAAATACCTAATTGTTTGCTTAGCTTAAATATTGAGGAGGTTCTCAATTCAAGATGAACAAGATAATCCTCAGAGGTGGCCCCGTAAAAATCTCATCAAAATCGACCCAGCACTTAAGATTTTTTTTCTAAATAAAGCAGATTTTATATATATATATATATATGCATGCTATATGTATTATTATGCTATTTCTCCCTTAACAGTTTTGTGACAAAAAAGTTTTTTTATACATTACACGCTTATCTAAATAGCCTATGACCTAGCACTAATTTCAGTCTGAGCAAAATCTAGTCTGAAATAACTCCTGGACCTAGCTCTGAAAATATCCGATATTTAAGATTATGAAACACATGATGCGTTAATATAGGTCATCTGTCACCATATTCCCAGACAGTCAATACGGACATCTAATTTTAAGAAAAACCTATTAATAGTTATTCTCTAAAAATAGAACTGCCTCGTTGGCCTAGTGGTGCTAAGCCCGACTGCTAAACTGGAGGTCTTGGGTTCGATTCCCGAGTCGACCAAATTGTTATTGGGTTTTTCTATGAAATTCTCAGTAGCAGGTCGGAGTTTGGATTTTTGCCCGGTAAGTGGCAATTGGCTCGCCCCCTATTACATGGGACCTAAACATACCGGCGAACTGTGGGTGTACATTGGTACACCTCTGCCTACCCTATCGGGGATACAGGCGTGATGATAAGTTTTACATAACTTATCATCACGCCTATCCCTATGTTAAAAATAAAATGGACCGAAAAAATTGGCAAACGAAATTCCTCGAAAGTTTAACCCTTATATAAGTTGAATATATTTTTCTACTTCTTAAGAATTATCTTTGGGGATAATTCAAGGAACATTTTTTCGTAAATTCCTGGGTGTTAGAAGAAAATAAATGGAATTTATCCGTGTCGCTTTCTTAGGAAATAAGGCTGGTTAAGCAGGTGGGGTTTGTTTAATGGTTGATTAAAGGTCACTGAGGGTGAAAATGTTGTTGTTATTTTTCTAGGTTTTCATATGTTTGTTTTTTATGAACGATTTATGCCTTTATTTAACGGTTGACAAAATACATTTTTAATTTATGATAAGGAGTAATTTCTAATTTAGGGAACTGTAGAAAAATAGTGATAATTTGTTTTTTGAAAAAAAAAAAAAATCTTCATCATGTAATAGTGAAAGTATTGAACGTAACAATTGGAGTAAAACTACATTTAATGAATTCTACCGCGGTTTATTTTAGATTTTAGTGTCCGTATCAAAACCTTTGCAGGTGTCATACAACACACTTACCATATTTTCTTTCACATTTCAATATTCACAAAAATGAGTAATTACCTATGCAACTCCACAAACACCATGATCATTCACGCCCTTGTCCCATTTTACTTAGGGTCGGCACAGTATGTCTTTTTTCCATTCATCCCTGTCAGCCGTCATCTCAGTTTAATTCCGTTCATGCCATCCCTTATACAATCCATCCATCTTTTTTGTGGTCTACCTCTTTGCTTCCCATATAGAAAAGGAAAAAAAAAACAATATTTTCTTCTTTCATATCATGCCGGTGCAAATGGTTTGGTATATCAGACTTATGGGTGTAAATGTGCAGTGTTGAACTAAAAAAATTATATGTGTCAGTTTTTGTATGGCACATAGTCAAATCTTTATGTAGACACGTTAGAATGTATATAATATTCTAAGATCTTATATTTATTAAGCTATACACGATAAAAGACGAACTCTTACCCTACAAATCCTAAACAAAACACAATCTGGAAAAATGATTGTGCACTTCAGCACACTATCTATAGTGCTATCTATCTGTAGTCTTTATTACATCTGTATATACACAATACACATAGGCATATGTTTCTATTTTTATAATACCAAGCTCAGATTGTACAATATTTTATTTAAACGAGTAGACTCATTTACAAATTACCGTCCCTAGCGTCTTGTCTCTCTCTTAATTACCTAATAACATTTGTAAGCCAGTTTACTGCTTATAAGAACAACACAACAGAAGTATAAAGAGTAAAGTAAATAACATAATTTACTTCAGGTTAAATGGCCTAAGTTTAGTCCTTTTGAAAGGATATACCCGGTTTCAATTTCTACAAAACTTTGTCAATTTTCATCTGGTCGTGTAACGTTAGTGTAAAGGATTGTTTTACACAGGACGTTTAGCAGTAGTTTAGGTTTCTATTGAACTTAAACTTATCAAAATAAACTAATAGATACCGGTAATTGTTAGATGACAGTAAGTTTTTAAATACCTTTCAATAAGCGGGCGGTTTTTCTACTTACTTCCTGAAAAGAAAAGAAAAAAATATTAATAAAAATATTTCCAATAATTTTTGTGTTGTTAATAAATGTGTGTGAATGTGTAAAAATAGATAAATTAACGTCATTATCCATCTGTATTCTCTTGACATCCCTAGTCTATTTTAACATCTTTATAGTTGTATAAAAAGCAGACTATACAATCCTATACATTAATTACTTAGTCGCCGAATCGTGCCTTCAACAAACTAACAAATCCTGTGTCTATCAACATTCTTTTCTACCATATTTTCTTTACCAACTAGACTCCAATTCCTAAGAAACGCGTCTATATTTATTACAGTCTATAGTACATTGCTATCAGTTGGACATTTAACATTTACACGCTAGTGCACATAAGGCTGCCTACCCACGTCCGATAATCGGTGACCGATTTTTTGTTGGTGAAAAATAGATCACACTGATAGCAATAGTGCAATGCACACATCATCGTCAGATGATGGCTAGGCAGATGCCTAGCCTTTTCTCAAGCTATGTTGGGGTCGGCTGCCAGTCTTACCGGGATTCCGGTGAATACCGTATTTCACATGGAGCCTATTTGAACTCCACAACTCACTTTAATGGGACACATTATAAGACTGGTTGTCAGAATCGACTTTACCAAAGTTGTACATATGACAGTCGGAGTCAGACCTACGGCTTAAGTTGTTTTTTGATAAACGGAGCGGTCTCGGAATGTTCAGAAATGGTTACCCATCCACAGATCAACCGCAGCGAGCGCGGCTTAATCTATATTATCGGTCAAGGCTTACACTAATCTTGTGTCCCAACAATAGTGCAACGCACACGTCCAGAATTCACTACTAAAAATTGGCGGAAAAATCGGCACGATTATCTGCCCTACAAAAAGTCTGACGTGGGTGGGTCGTAACGCTATACGATTTGCTCGTAAAGAGAAACGACAACTGCCAATAGAAATACGGAGTGGTTCTAACTTTGTTCGAAGATATTTATTATTGTGAAGCTATTTTTAGTTTCTTAAGTTAATCAATAGTCTTTGGTTGGCCTTGTTTGGGAAAGATGTATTTTTGTGTTCGTTGATTGAACTGAAATACAGTAAGAACATGATGTTTTTGTTGCGTTTTTAACTTATTAGAAAAGACATATTAACTATGGAGTATGGTGCTCATCATTTTTATTAATAAGTATTTTTTTAATTATTTCTTTTGAAGCTGATGTAGCAATATTTGTATTATTTCAAAACGATTGTATTTTCGTTTAAAAAACCGGCAATGCAAAAATTGTTCGCTGACAAAATATCTTCAGGTACTAGCGTTACATTAAAATATATTATCCCTGTAAAAATATCCAAAAAATCCTCTTTTCAAGAAATTATAAACCTAGTAAACATTTTTAAATAATGAAGCAATATCCCCAAAGGATGACTAAAAACTATTTTCAACTTTAACATTTATCAATCTTACCTCAAACACTTTAATATTATTGAAGTTCAAGTTAAACTAGACTTTATAATGAGGGTCGTAAACTTAGTTTTTAAACAATCAATTGAATCTGTGCGGTCAAGGCAAGAGCTCCCAAGTTTTAGCTCAAACAAATTTAGTTAAGCTTCGTAAAGACTTCGGAATAAATGGACAATTCTATTTCTCAGTTGTGGTTTTTTAATCGGATTTTTAAATACTACGTAGATTTTGGAGATTTTGTTTTAAAATTTACTGATTTTAAAAAGTCCAAAATAATAATTTACCTCCTTTACTCCTCTACTACCACTTAAAAGAATAAAGGTAAGGTTATATTAGTAATGTTTTTGTAATTTAAAGTATGCATATAAAAACAAAGAAAAATATTTTTGCGAAATCCTTGTCAATGAGGTGACAACTTAATCAGAAAATAGACAAATAAAAAAACTTCTTGGTAACCCTAAAACACTATCGCAATTTAAAAAGCAAGATTTCCTTATACGTAAGAACGTATAGAAAGATATCCAACGGATCATCTAACACATCATAATGAAAAGTAAAATATTTTCTTTCATTTGCAGATGAGAAGGGAATATTTTCAGCGCTTCATTTGACAATATTTGGATCCCCCTCAGCAATTTCAGAAGCCGTGTCGAAGCATATGTCGCCTTGTTCACCTTTATGTTGTAGATATCTTGTTGATTTAGACATTTTGTAAACTGTACGGTTTTTTTTAATAATGTTTCTATTTTTGGGATTGAATGCTGGCTGGTAAGTTATTCACCTTTTTTTAGGGGTTTTTTTTATAAATAATATCAAAACACTTTGAAATGTTTTGTAGGAAAGTAAGTTTTTCTTCGTCCGTGTGGTGACGGACCTAAAGAATACGAAGGTCACCACCCCATCTCATCCCGTGGGTGTCGTAGAAGGCGACTAAAGGAAAATTGAGCAAATAATCACTGCTTAGAGAAGGAAAACTCGAGACCAAACCCTATGCCAACCCGTCTGGCCAGCGTGGCATTAGTAGGCCGAAACCTCCTATGGAGCCACACCTCACAGAACGGCCCCCAGTTCCCGGTAGTCCCGCTATTCCCGGCCAAGGTAGCGGTCGCGGTAACGGCGGGACAGGGGGTGCTAAGAATCTCCGGGCTACGGGAGGCTACCACCACCTCAAAAAACTGACCCTGGCGACGTATAACGGACGAAGTCTACGGCTGGACCAACACCTCACCGAACTCGAAGTAGAATTAGGTCGCATAAACTGGCACATTTTGGGGTTATCTGAAGTCCGAAGACAGGGGGAGGACACGATAACCCTTGATTCAGGTGACCTGTTCTACTACCGAGAAGGTGATAGGCCCTCCCAGGGTGGTGTCGGTTTCTTGGTCAACAAGTGTCTCACAAGCAGCGTTGTGGAAATCATTAGTGTGTCGACAAGGGTAGCGTACCTCTTATTGAAAATCACCGACAGGAAGTTCCTGAAGGTGGTGCAGGTATATGCGCCGACCTCGACATACTCTGATGAGATAGCCGAAACCATGTACGAAGACATAGCGAAGGCACTACATGGTACCAGGAAGGCTCACTACAACGTTGTTATGGGAGATTTTAATGCCAAGGTGGGAGTACAAGAACGCGGCGAAACGATAATCGGACCTAACGGCGTGGGGCGCCGAAATCACAGGGGCCAAATGTTGGTAAACTTTCTAGAGTCCCAGGGGCTCTTCTTAATGAATTCCTTCTTTAAGAAGAAGCCCCACAGAAAGTGGACATGGCGAAGCCCCGATAATGTGACGAGGAACGAGATAGATTTCATCATCACGGACAAGCGGCATATATTTAGAGACGTCTCGGTGATCAATAGGTTTAATACCGGTAGTGATCATAGACTCGTCCGAGGCTCTCTAAATATCAACCTTAAGGCTGAAAGAGTTAGGATGATGAGACCTACTCTCCGACCCACGCTGCCCCAAATAGCTTTAGGTTCCGATAAGTTCCAGTTGGAACTCCAAAATCGTTTCGCACTGCTGGAAACCACGGACAATGTTGACGAAAAAACCGACACAGTGGTCAAAACGCTACAGAGTGTGTCTCGAAGGTTGTTCCCCGGAAAACGCGGTAATAGGGAGTCCAAACTCTCACCAGAGACTCTCGAACTTATGAAGGAAAGACGAGAAACGCCAGATGCCCAGATGTCTTCGTCAGATAGGCGGTCCCTAAACCTGAAAATCAGGAAACTGACGCGACGTGACATCCGACGCTGCAGCACTCGTAAGATCGAGGCTGCGATTGAGCGAAGTAGAGGCACCAAAGTCTTCGCTCAGCAATTAGGCAGACCCCATCTGGCGAAACTGAGGACCGGGGATGGCAGGACCGTCACCTCTAAGTTCGAGATTCTGGAGGAAATTGAGAGTTTCTATAGACACCTATACGCATCACGGACGACTAAACCACCGAGACAAGGCGTAGATGACCACAGAGCCCCACTCACGCGCCACTACACCGAGGACATCCCGGATGTCGACCCGGGCGAGGTAGAGGCAGCTCTCAGACAACTAAAGAACAATAAGGCGCCGGGTGATGACGGAATTACAACCGAGCTCCTTAAGGCCGGTGGGACCACAGTCCTGAAAGAGCTAGCGAGTCTCTTTAATTCCGTCATTCACCAAGGCTTAACACCACAAGCGTGGAGTGGGAGTGCGGTGGTTCTGTTCTTCAAGAAAGGAGACAAAACCTTGCTGAAGAATTACAGACCTATCTCACTTCTGAGCCACATTTACAAGTTGTTCTCGAGAGTAGTCACTAACCGCCTCGCTACAAGACTCGACGAGTTCCAGCCACCAGAACAAGCTGGGTTTCGAAAAGGCTTTAGCACCGTAGACCACATCCATACTGTTCGGCAGATTGTGCAGAAAACCAAAGAGTACAATCAGCCGCTGTGTTTGGCCTTTGTGGACTACGAGAAAGCCTTCGACTCCATCGAAACTTGGGCGGTTCTGGATGCCCTGCAACGATGTCGTATTGACTGGCGCTACATCGAGGTGCTGAGATGCTTATATGACACCGCTACCATGACTGTCCAGCTCCATGACCGTAAGACGAATCCGATCGAGCTGCGTCGGGGGGTGAGACAGGGGGATGTTATATCCCCAAAGCTGTTCACCAACGCGCTCGAGGATGTCTTCAAAACTCTGGATTGGACTGGACGGGGTATAAATTTGAACGGTGAGCACATCTCGCACCTTCGATTTGCCGATGACATCGTCATAGTAGCAGAGTCGCTGGACCAGCTAAGCGAGATGCTGCATGGCCTAAATGAAGCTTCACGACTGGTCGGTCTTGGCATGAACTTGGATAAAACCAAGATCATGTTCAATGAACATGTCAGGCCGAGACCGATATATGTCGAAGGATCGTTGCTCGAAGTTGTTCAAGAGTATATCTACCTAGGGCAGGTCATCAAGCTTGGTAGAAACAACTTCGAGCGGGAAATCGATCGGAGAATTCAGTTGGGCTGGGCAGCGTTTAGCAAACTTCGTCGAGTCTTTTCTTCGCCTATACCGCAATGCCTGAAGACGAAAGTATACAACCAGTGCGTCCTACCTGTTATGACTTACGGTGCCGAAACGTGGACATTAACGGTTGGACTAGTCCACAAATTTAAAGTCGCACAGCGGGCTATGGAGCGAGCTATGCTCGGAGTCTCTTTGAAGGATAAAATTCGTAATGAGGTCATCCGACAAAGAACCAAGGTAACCGACATAGCTCGTAGAATTAGCTTGCTGAAGTGGCAGTGGGCTGGCCATGTCTGTCGAAGGACCGATAGCCGTTGGAGCAGACGAGTCCTAGAATGGAGACCGCGGCTCGGCAACCGTAAGGTAGGACGCCCGCCCGCCAGGTGGACCGATGACCTGAGAAAGGTCGCTGGAGGGGACTGGATGCGGAAGGCGGAGGACCGGGTGTTGTGGCGTAAATTGGGAGAGGCCTATGTCCAGCAGTGGACTATGATTGGCTGATTGATTGATTGATTGAAGTTTTTCTTAACATAAATTTAAATTATAACATAAACTTAAAGTATTTGTCTCCATATTTAATTATATATTTATTAAATTTGCAGATACTATCAAAATTGCAAAAAAATCTGTTATAATTTTTATCAAAAACATTCTAACGAAGACATCGCATTAAATCTAGGGAAATATGAACCACGAACGTTGCAAAGAATGAATTAAAACCTTCAAAAGAAAACCTTTTTTGTTGATAAGAAAAAAGCTTGTCTGCACACGCAAATAAATTGTATGAGAGATGGTGAGGAGTCCCATATTTTATATAAATTGTACCTTGAGATGTTTCTTTCATTTTCACTTATTTTAGGCGTAATATAAAAGTTTAGGTATTATAATTAAAGATAAATTAAATGTATTTGTGTTAATAATAAATTATGGTTTGAATATTTCGTTCTATAAATTTCACTTTTGAAGTTGCTCGCTGCATGTTCATTGTAATATTATTTAAGGGAAATTTGCGGAAATTTGCGCAAATATCTTGACATGACATTTGGACCAGTTTAAACCTATATAGATTTTAAATTGATAGAGTTGCGATACATTATACCTATAAATTGAGATTTCTTTGAAAGCACAATATGAGTCATTAAATAAACTACTAAGATATGATAGAAAATTACAGAACATCTATTAAAGTCAATGTGATAAAGTGTTTTTTGTATCTAAGCTAAAAGATTTCTGGTTTTGAAAATGTTTATATTCACAGTAGTTTAGTTACAATTAGCAATGTTATGCTTGTTAATAATAATATTCCGGGACATCTCACACACGGTTGTCTGATCCCAAGCTAAGCAGAGCTTGTGTTATGGTAACCAGACAACTGATAAACATACTTATATATTTCTAAATAAATACATATTATAGATTAATTACACCCAGACACCGAACAAATGATCGTGCTCATCACAAAAACATTTGTGCATGGTGGGAATCGAACCCACGACCTCCGGTATAGCAGTCAGGGTCACTAACCACTAGACCAACGGGCCCGTTAATGTTCAACATAAAAGACTAAAATAAAAATATTTCAACACCACCGTACTACTTAATTTTAATTATATAATACAGACTCCTTTGACATAAAAGTGCTTCCTTTTAATTAATACCATTGTCAACACCATTTTATTTGTTAGAACACCTCACGGCAGGTTTATTAAAATTGTCTTGTTTGTTCCTTTGATATCCTTGTTCTAAATATGTTGTTTTGTTAATTGAATACGTTTGTTTGTTTTGTTCTGGTAAGTCTAGTGTTAAGATGTTGGAGATTTATTTGTGATAATAAATTAGGTACAAATTAAAAAAATATATATTATATATTTACATTTATTTTAGTGAGTGATTTATCTTTCAAAATGTGTTGGCTTAAAACTAAATATTTGTACATAAATTAATAGTTTTTTTTTATGCCTCTTCAAAAACGAGTACTTCCTACTTATTACAGGTTTACTTTACCTTACTTTTGTATGTAACCAAAGCAGACACATTAGCAAACACTTAGGTTAAACCCTTTTGTCCTGTAACATACAATGTAAAAATAAATTATAACAGTTACCACGTCGCTTACCAAGCATTTTTATATCTCCTACCTAAACCATTACCATTTACACCGAAATCTGTTCGCATAATCGATTCATTCAATATAATCATAATCAACAGAGTGATTTTATCCCAACGATAAACGACTCTAACAATTACCGGCTGTAATAAAAGCCGTGAAGCGATTTTATGACGTCATAAAATCTTATTGTGCCTTTAATAAAGGACCGCTGAAATAATGAGATTTTAATAATATATAATAATATTCTGGGACGACTCACACAAAGACATCTGATTCCAAAGGCAGACCCTATACTACGGTAACCAGGCAACTGATAAACATACTTAAATATATTTCTAAATATTTACATATAATTATAACTAAGAGGGTGGAGAGATAAACTAGACTCCTACCAAAAGGACTGGCCCATTCTAGTTCAAGACAGAAGTGCGTGGAAAAGGGAGAGGGAGGCGTTTGGCCTGCAGTGGGACAAACGGGTTTACTAGATAGATATAGAAATAGATAAATTACACCTAAACACCGAACAAATCATCATGCTCATCACACAAAGATTTGTCCAGGTTGGGAATCGAACTCATGACCTCTGATCAGCAGTCATAGTCACTAACCACAAGACCAACAGGCCCATCAAATTGTACTTTACATTTAGGGATTTTACTCATAGGGTAAGCTGTAATGAACTTTCGGAAACTAAAATTATATTGGACTGAAAACAATATTCAGAGCATTAAATGACTTTGTTAAAATACCAGTTTATGATTATTAAAATGTGGTCCTGATATTGAAATTGTATTAAAAGGCCTTTATACTGGGTGGACCTCTTAATATAACTAGTTATTGCTATTTAATTCAATAAATTGGTATCCATGGCTTATATTAAAAAGGGAACAATTTGATTTGTGAATTCTCCACCCTTTAATAATACAGCATAGTCGATGAAAATAAGCTCAAATGGCGTTAAAAATCAAGACATATAGAACAGATATAACTTCTTAAAATGCTCATAAAAGTCACAAAACTTTACATAATGGTAGTTGGTACATTCATACATACATCTAAGTACAAACACTAACAAACAGTCCAATAACTCTTTACTTTTAAGTAAATACTGACGTCACGAGAACAAAGCCAAACATTTCCATTAGCTAAATAGACATACATTGTAAATAAGCCATATTTATTTACACAAATGTTCTATTTCCATCAATTTCGGTGGCTGTTACAACATCACTGTTGTGTTAAATAACATGAAAGATAAGTGACAGTTTATTTAAGGCTTCACGGGAATGGTTTATGTATATATGTAATAGTGTTAGATGGAGCTTTTATTATTGTTATGTTGTATAACTCAAAATTTGCATTGAAAATATAATAGCAATCTAACTTCACGTGTTTGTTAAAATAATTATTGTAAATAAAAAATAAGGTAAATTATGTATTAGACTCTTAAAAACACGGAGTTAATACCTAAGCAGAAAGCTCCCTTGATTAAATATTAGCAATTCCTTATTTACCAGGTTTAGGTAACGACCTAGACTTTTGACAATGTTTTTTTTATGAAATCTTGCCAGGTTTGAAGCCTATGAAAAAATAATATTTTGTCATTAATATGTGTCCAAACATAAAGATATAACCGTCAAACCAACGGATGGGTCAACTTATTATTTTGTTTTCTTTAAAACCTTAACTGACTAAGAGATCCTCAAACAATTTTCCTCACCGCGTCTTTAGTCAAATTGTACCTTAAATTGACCGTTTTATTACCACCAAGTCATTGACCACAACCATAATCATTCCCCACCACGATGAAAACTAATCCACGCAAATCTAATTTCATTTAACCAATACTACGCGGCAGCAGAACAAATATTTGTACGATATACACCACGCTAACTAGCAAAATTCGTGTTTGTTTTACCCAAAGCAAATATAATATGAGCCAAAGGGCGTCGGCAGAACAAAGAGATTTGTGAGACTTGAATGATTAAACGAATACTTTGGTATTTGGTTTTAGGTTGCTAAACTAGAGTTTGGAATGTTAGTTACAGAATACGTGTGTGTTAGGTACTAAACAGGGTGATTTCCTGAGTAATATTCAAAACTGCCTCGTTGGCCTAGTGGTACTAAGTGCGACTGCTACGCTAGAGGTCTTGGGTTCGATTCCCAAGTCGACCAAGGTGTTATTGGGTTTTTCTATGAAATCCTCAGTAGTAGGTCGGAGTTTGGATTTGTGCACGGTTAGTGGCAATAGGCTCGCCCCCTATTACATGGGACCTAAACATATCGGCTATATATAACTGTGGGTGTACATCGGTGCACATCTGCCTAAACCTTCGGGGATACAGGCGTGATGATATTTTATGTATTTATCTAGCTAGTAATGATTTCATTGTGCATAGCAGGCCTTGTATGTATATTCTTATACTTATATTGTACTTGTATTTGATGGGCCTGTTGGTCTAGTGGTTAGTAACCCTGATTGTTAAATCGTTGGTCGTGGGTTCGATTCCCACCCCGGATAAATCTTAGTGTGATGAGCACGACCATTTGTTCTGTGTCTGAGTGTAATTTATCTATAACATGTATGTATTTAGAAATAAATAAGTATGTATATCAGTTGTCTGGTTACCATAACAAGCTCTGTTTAGCTTGGAATCAGAAAACCGTGTGTGAGTTGTGCCGGAACATTATTATTATTACTAAATTTCGGAATAATGAACTAGCCACGTAACTAAATGAAAATTAGTCGTTTTGTCGTATTAAATGCTAAATTAATCTAAATATACTACTGTCATTAAACTGTAGGTAGGCGCGATTTAATATAATTTTACTACCATTTATTAAGTGAACATGTTTACCACAAATTAAATAATAATTTTCTAGTGTGTGTTTCATTATTGTAGATGTATGGTAAGTAGATAATGATGTGGTATTCATTATTTTGTGGTTTTCATTTTGGTTATTTAGCCGCGGTTTTAGTTTAGTTTAGAATAATCGTGTACTGCCTAAATTATTTTATGATATACTTTGAATCAAGATGTTTTAGATGCATCCATTATTTATTAATATCTTTAATGTCTGAAATTTCAAGTAACTATTTTTGTGTATTGAAATAAAATTACTTTTTACGGATTTTTTTCGCGGTTTAATTTTAGATTTAGGTCTAAACCTAAGAAACCAATATTTTTGTGTATTTACTAATTTTGGCTTTTCAGAAACATGTTAGTAAAAATCTCATCTAAATCTGTACAGACTAAAATAAAAGCCTCTAATTACTTAGTTAACTAATTATTGTTGGTTTACTTAGTTCTTGTTTACAAAAACTTTCCAAAACAACATAATTGCGAATGGTCAGCCCATTAATTACTTTTGTCTCAACAAAGAGACAACGACGTAAAGAATCTAATAAAAGTCCGCCTCTGTAATTTAATGGGATTGTATCTTAAACAGATACGGTTACTATGTATAACTTTATACTTATGTACAGTCACGAAAAAAATATATTTTAACATATAATTATATATCATTCATATATTTTTCATATTCTAACTTAGTGATTGAATGAATTTTGTCCAAACAAAACCACTTTTTTTAACTTCATAATGATATTCAGTGCGTCCAATAGGATGTTATTTAGTTACTTGTTTTTTGTTGAAGTGAATAAGAAAAATACTTAGGGAAATGTTCTAAATGTGTTTTAAGATATTTTACAATAACAATCTAGAATTGAGGAGAAAATCAATTAAAATAGCTAATAAATATCAAAGTAATTAAATAGCTTCGTATGGATATTTATCTAAATGTTTTTGCTTGTGACTGTACCGACGTATTTGGTACCTAAATGTTTGTAGTTACTTAAAGTAAAAATAGCATTAAAAACTTGTGGTTACTTTAATTGTATTTTAGATTAGTTTATGTTATACCGATTACAAGTTTCACGAGAAACTAATTTAACGAGACATTGGCGCCCAACGTGGGACTTGACGACGAGTGTTTACGTGTATCTTTATGCTAACCAAATTTTTTATTTTGTGTTACATTTGTAATCAAAGGTATTCAATATAAAAATATACTTATGTAAACCTTTTAAGGTTATTAAAATAACAAATAAACAAGTTCGGTACATAGAAATTGTAACAGCATTTTATATGCCATCCCAGTGTGGAAACTAGTATTGTTTTGCACAATTTCTTACAATAGATAAAATGTCTTTTATGTTTATATCCCTAAGGATATAGCGAGATAATAGAAAAAAGGTTTCCAAAATGTTTTTTATCCAAAACCTTGTTATCTTAATCTCATTTTGTTTAACTGTCTCGAAATGACTTCGAATGGAGTACTTATTTAAAGTAAGTACGTCTATTAACATTAGAATTCACTTTAAGTAAATACTTTAATAATAACATATTGTAGACTTTCGTAGAATTCTATTACAAAGAAAGTCTGTGTTGTTGCATTAAGTTTTTTTTTGTGAAATATTTAAGAAATTTTACAAGCTTTAAAATGTTAAGAATACCTATCCTAGCTTTTAAATGTATAATATAAACAGAAATGAAACCTCTACAATATCAAAAATATATTACTATTATTTTCATCCATTGTCGACCCACTGCAGGGACGAAAATGGCTTATTTATATTTAAAATATGAAAATATAAAAAAATGATTTATTACGACAAAATTGAAAAACATCTACCACTGCATTTCTCCATAAAACCGTGTACCCAAAATATCCAATAACAAAACCCTTACTAAAATACTTCACACTTTTACAGCAAGCTTTTACAACTTCATTTTATTTTACACTACTACTAAAGTATCACATAGCCCTATCTGGCTCATTTTCTCTTAGTACCCGTAAACTATTTACATCCTATACTATAGAGAGAACGTAAAAAACTATTTGTAAATAAAACATTCGTCGGTTTTATGTTTAGAAAATGTTTTATGTCGGCTTAGAGTTTTATACTCAAGAGACAGTATAAGGATCTAAGGAATGCCTACATTTTTCAGTTAGTATAAGTTTACAATAGGAATTTAGGAATAAAAAGTCGATTGTTCTAGATTGGTAGATAAGGCATTTCCCTATCTATTAATGTGTTTAGTAAGATGGCATATGCCTTAACAATACAATGAAATATTTATATTACAGGAAAAAAACCTCATCTACCTAAGCAATGGAAGGATTTAGTCACTACAGTTCATATTAAGTTCCAAAAAATAAGGCTAGAAAAGCTTTTCCTTAATCAAAAACAAAATAGTTTCGATGAAGGTTTTATGCCTTATACCAACTTCTTTAATTAAAACCTGAACTAATAAATTAATGTCTATATAATACAAATAAATAATTGCACATTCATCAGAATTAAAATCGTTTTACAAGCTAAGGTAATATTTCTGACCTGTCTTCAACATTAAAACAAATGAATGGGATTATCTGAACTCATGTGTTTGCTGTTTCTGAACGTTAAGTTTCTTACATTGAAGATGGCATGATATTTTAAAGCAAAATGTGTGCATTAGTTCTGGTGACTCAAATTTTGGAATTAAATAGAAATACTAGACTGAAACATATTATTATGACCTAAGATGGTACTAGAACCCACGACTTTTTACTATTTGCACTTAATTACAAATTATTATTTCAGTAGTTTTAAAACGTAATATATGGTAAAATACGCGATTTTTAATGTTGTTATAACAAAAAGATATTTAACACTAGCCAGTGTCATCGTTATTTCTCGGCAAAAGAATTTAGAGACAGACTTCAATCATTGCGCCTAGATTCAGGCTTAATACAATTGAACATAATGTAAAATTGTATTCAAAAATAATATTCACACTTATAATTTCAACTATTTATAGATTAATAAGTATTTGCAGCTTCATGCCACCCCATACAACTCGGCTCTCTTTGTATCTAAAATTAGCTTTTGATTACTAGGAATTTAGGTTAATACCTAAACCAGGTAAAACCGTTAGACCAACAAACAGCCTTACATCTCCCATAATACTCATGTTATATTTTGATAATCTTTATCTAAAAGGAATTCCATTTGTATATCAGATTGTATCATACAAAATGTTGCTAAAATTAATATGGCTCACGATCTCACAGTAACACTAAGTTTTTATTATTATTACTTGTGTATACTGCATAATACCTTCCTTGCTTACTACCTCTATTAAAGCAGATCTGTTGTGGGAGTGAGATGCCACTATGCGCAGTATAGCGCTGTCTCACTCTCACAAGGGTATAAGGACTCTCTCCGCTATAAGGACCGTTGTGAAAGCGAGACGCACGCAAATATGCGCTATATAGCGCTGTCTCGCTTACACGTCTTGCTTTATCAGTTCATAGTACAGGGATTGTTCGAGTGTGTTTTCAATGTATTGTTTTCGATATAATGGCTATGGAAATTTTCCTCGCTAATATTGTTTTGATATTGTTCATTAAACAAAGGGTACAGGTGGTGTTTCTCATCTAAGTATTGGCTAGCAGTATTGGGGCTAAGCTTTTGGATATTTATTTGGAAAATTCTAATAATAATTTAATCTGTTCTGAAAGTTTTAAACAGCATGGTCAAGTTGAATTTTATGAGAATTTGGGGCTTATTAAGAGATCACGATGCCTTGGATATTTATAACTTAATCTTAATACATCCTTCTTATGATTATTTCTTTACATTACGACGGCAGGTTACTATCGTGAAAACGCCTTAAAAAAAAAAAAAAAAAACAAAACATTGTTTTATGGAACATACCTATTCGAAATAATATTATCTACATCCTTTAAATATTAAAATCATCTCCTAAACAAAGTCACAAAATTATAGGTATAAAATCTTCATACTCAATTACAACAAAAACTCACACAAGCATTACTACATACCTCTAGAAAACTAACAAACACATACTCTAGTATTATAACCGTCTCACATCCAAACTTCATCAAGTAATGTAATTATCTAAATACAACAAGCTCCTCCAGAGGTTTCCAGGGTTTTTTTTGTTTAGTTAAGTATTTGTTTGATATTACGCTTTTTTGTGAGATTTTTTTTATATTTTTGACATGTTAATTGGTTGTATTAAATTTGTTAAATAAACTTAGTTATGATTTAAGGATCTTTAAGTGAATCAAATTACGGTCTTGTTACTGTCTTGTAAATTCATTAAATTTTAATAGTAAAGGAGTATTTTTTTAGATAAATAGTATGTTAACGGTACAATATAATCACTTGCAAAAACTGTAATTGAAAAAATTAATTTTACAAATTATCATTAACATTTAATTTGAACTTGAAATTACAATTTGTATAAAAATCAATTGCGACTTAAAAACGTTTACAAAATAAAGGCCTAAAATTCGTTAGAAGTAATAGAGGTTCGTAATTGGGTTCGAAAATAACCTCCTCTATTTTTTAAGGAAAATTTAAAAATATATTTTTCTTGAAAATGGGTAATAGAGTTTCTTTAATGTTTCGGATATGGAAATGAAATGTTTACTGTACATGTTAATCGGTTTAACGCCTTCGTTTTCCTTTGGAAATTACTTGGGGCTTGAGTTTAAGGCTTTGTATGCATAATATTGTTATTTCGCCTGTATTTCCCGAGGGGTGAGGAAGTGTTGTTGCATACTGTGAGACAGGATGTTATTGTAGTCAGATTCCATGAGATATATAATATAAGCATGTTGTGTGCAGAAAGCATACACACAAAATAACTAGGAGTACCAACGGCTGTATAGTATTGTTTCTAGTATGTTTCCTTTTGTAAAAAAATAAAATGCTGACTGTACAATTTAATTGTCAGTAATAAAAAATGGTGTTTTCAAACAAACTATGGACATTAATATTAGTCTATCGTTTTGTTACTTAATACAAAAAAGAACTTAATCAAAACTATGTTATGTAATGGTTGTAAACATAAACATTGTTGGTAATTTTAAATTATAGGAAAAACCAGTTTGTTATTACTAGATCGTTCGCCTGTAAGAGTTAATGGCACATAAACTTATTTTCAGAAGGTTTAGTCATAAACTTACTCTATTTTACTAGCATTGAGTTCAAAAAGTTTTTAAACGCAGGTCTTTGTTTTAAGGCCTACCAAATGCCTTCCCAAATGTTAATTTTCGAATCAGATACGTAAATAAGTGGTAGCATAGAATTACTAGTGCACATCCACATCCGTCATTTAATTAGTATAGGAAATACAAAAGATCTGTAGAGTATCTTAAAAGTGATTAATTACGTCGTCGTTTAAAACAGATATAAAAAAATAAACAAATATCTTATAATTAATATGCAAATCAATTATTACAGACTCGCCAGTTATGAAATAAAATAAGCATGCAACAATACTTAAACAGTTGGTATGTATAGGTACTAAGTTTTCAAGACCATCTCACATTCTACAGCGACCATTCAATATAATTTACGCGTCATTGTGCTCATGATACTATAATATCTACCCTACATTTTAATTAATAATATGTATATTATGGTACATGAAACTTCCATAGATTGATGGTTATTGTTCAAACTTTATACATTCGTATGCTTCCTGGTACAAGCCATTATCTGTGGAATATGGGCCACTATGTTTTAGGTTTTAAATTATTTTTGATTTTGTATCATCTCTGTAGTGAATTTGCTTCAAATATATTTTATAACTTGGGATTTGTCTAGCTATTATGACAACATCATTCTCAAAATTATCTCATCATGTTCTTTAAACGTTGAGTGCTGCCATCTATTGGTGAAAATGTATTGGTGGCATGCTTTTGTGGTGAAAAAAATATATATTTAAAGAATCGCAAAATTAAATCATGTTTAAGAGCTTTCGCGTTTGTCATATATGTGTCGTAATCGTAAATAAATAAGTTTTGAATACATAATAATAATAAGTTTACAAGGCAATTACAAAATCAACGTTTTGACATAACTAGGTTCAATGGCCTCGTTATTTAAAAAATCTAATTTTCTATTTTGCAATGTCTGACTCCCAAAAATGTGTCAGACACTGAAAAATAGAATTTAAACTAGAACTATCAGACGTCCCAATTTAATACAAAAACGCAATTAATATCCCTATAAACCCAGTTTCCCGCTCTAAAATATTTAAGATCTATAAAAATAAATATAAGAATTGTGTTAGCTTCGAACACTGGTTATTAGTTGTCAAACTGGCAAAACATGTTTTCCACTGAAATACCAGTGTTTCAAGATTTCAGGTTGTAAAAGTTTATACGTTTTATTTTGGTCTTGTTTTATTTGTTTACGGAAAACCACAACGGTTGAGAATGAAATCAATATTTACTTTAATATATCTTTTTGTAAAATTGTTTATTGTTTTATTTAAAAATATATATTTTAGGATACGAAACAAAGTAATGTCTGAAATGTACAATTTGCCTTATTATACACTTTATAGGTGTTTATTTGACGGGCCTGTTAGTCTAGTGGTTAGTGACCCTGACTGCTATACCGGAGGTCGTGGGTTCGATTCCCACTCAGGACGAATGTTTGTGTGATGAGCACGATCATTTGTTCTGGTCTGGGTGTAATTTATCTATAATATGTATGTATTTAGAAATATATAAGTATGTTTATCAGTTGTTTGGTTACCATAACACAAGCTCTCTTAGAGCTTAGCTTGGGATCAGATTACCGTGTGTGAATTGTCCAGGAATATTATTATTATATTATATATTTATTTAAAAAAATAGCTTCTCTAGTGGTTTTTTAAACATCATAGTAATATTTAACTAATTAATTCAAACTCAATTCTATTGACAGCACGTTTAAACAAAACTTAATTACACTTTTTACATCAGTTGCACTCCTAAAATTGATTGTGAAAACTTTTTACTGCTAATTACTACTAGCCTGTTTCAATTTACTGTTAAATGGAATGGACGTCAACAAAACCTTGGCACATTAAAGTTAGTTTTCTATTTAAATATGACTTTAATGTCTTGAAGCCTTTTAGCGGTTTATGGGAAACTAGCTTAATGGTGTGTTCAAAGGACGACCCGATAAGCGAGCTAAGTGCTTTAGTTATTTACTGTAAATACTAAGTTCATACTGTATTAGTGTCAGCAGTAAAGTTTGAAACAGTGTGAGTGAATGAAAGTCTCTTAGAAAAACGTAAAAAAAAACATAACATCATTTCTTAAGTGCTTCATCAAAAAATAGTGGACTAATGGTAATTCAGATGATCTTAATTATTACTTATAATAAGACCGAAATAATAAATTATCTAATTTCTATAAAAAAAAACACTTTCAAACAAGCTAAACAATTTTATAGATTCTTTTCCTTCAGTTTGCAAAATATAGAAAAAAAATGTGTGTAATAAAATAAATAATACTTACAATACGTAAAACTAGCCGCAATGGTGGGCCCAACCGGTCGGCGGGCCCACCGTGTCTCCCTCTGTCGACCCCTCTTAGAAGACGATTTCAGCTCCTGAAATTGACAAATAAATAACATTAAATTAAATTATCTTCAACTTTATAAAAAAACATCTAAAATTTTAATTAGAGAAATAAAGTAAAAGAATTACATGATAAAAAATAAAAATCTCTTTCGCATGCTATGACTTTAAAGTAGATATCACATAAAATAATTAATTTCGTATTACTGAAAATTATATCAGCCCACAATAATATCTATACTTAAAGGTAAGGTCACATTCAAAATCTAAAAAGTAAAACCATCTTGAAATAGCGCTCAAAAAAAAACTAAACTCTTAAAAGAAATGGTTTGAAAGCTATAAATTCGAAATGAACATACTAGAAAGAAAAACGAATACTTTAACTTCGATGTAAAAAAGAGGTATAAATATTTACTTTACCGCGCAGTGAGCGCCAAATGCAAAAGGACAACAGAACAAAATGAATTATCTAAAATAAACATTTTAGAACTGTGTAACGGCCATGAATGGCCACTCTTGTGTGAAGTACTGTGGCTAGGTATTTTGATCTTAGAGGACATAATTAATAAGCTGTTAATAACTTGATCATGCTACAAGTTAAAAAAAAACTATACTAGCTACTTGCTACCATCTTCACAGAAAGACACAAAATGATGTGAGAAATAAATCCCCAGTCTTCCTCCTTAACCCAGTTTTTAAAATGCTACGAATCAATGATGTGTAAATTATCCGTCAAACCTCAGCCTGCGATTAGCTGTTAGTCGTTAGGTCAACCAATTACATTCGTGATTTGATAGCATATTAAACTGATCAGCTTTTCAGAAAATGGTGTGAATTACAGAAGTACACGGATGATACTTTGTTTTTTTTTTATTGATAGGTACCCAGATGAATGAGCTTTTGCATTCAAATCAGGAAATTAGTTGTTTTACATAACTGAGTTAAAAAAAAAGGAATAAACCAACGTCTTTATTTATAACCGCATAATGCAACTTTTATTTATAAACGTACCTAGGTACAATAAAAGTCTATTCTCAAATTCTCATTCTTTCATTTCAACATCCTCTCCACAATAGGCTCAAGTGGCCGAATTGTTACCGAATCAAGTGGCCAATCACCCGCCCCTACTTCCTGGTTTGAGGAAAACTCTGTATCCCCAGAAAATCGCTCTTCCTAGACCCTCTACCGTTGAATGTCTCGCTTTATTTCTTTTGCCGTCTATCTCAACTTCCGCAGGCTGTGGCGACTGGCAACATGCCAACCAAATGTTACAGCTCAAGTTGTAGGCTTCAGCGAATTAAGCTAAGCTAATTACGTTTGGCTCGACATCTGCTGCTGGTCAAGGGGACAAAAAGAAGTTGGCTTTTAAAGTATGCTGGACGAAGTTTGGCCCAATTTCAGTTCGGCTTTTTCGATTCTTTGTTGATGTTACGTGATCTTTAAAGTCTGTTCCAAGTTCTTGATGAGAATTTGGAACGGTTTAAAGTTTTAGTTATAAAAAGAACGTGCAATTGGATTTCTGCAGAAAGCAGCTGTTTATTGTTATGTAGCCTGTACTGTTCTACTGCTGGGCAATTGCTACCCTCAAGTCTTTCCACGTTTTTAAATCTCTCTTTCGACAGTAGGTCGTCCTGCCTACGCTGCTTTTATCATTTTTTTTTCTTTTCATCAGAAAAAACTTTTCAGTAAACTTACAAATACGCTCTAATTCAACCAGTGATCCATTACAGGGTAAATTTTAAAATAAATAAATAATAAATAAATGCGGACAACATCACAAACATTGCTCTGAACCCAAAGTGAGTAGCTATTAAGCACTTATGTTATGGAATTCAGAAACAACGAAGGTACCATAAACACCACACAAATATATTTAAATTTGTATCCCACATCGCTTCCTCCTCTAAACTGCGTTTCTATATTCATTTTGAGTTAATATAATTGCGTTATATTAGTTCGCGTGTGAATTACGCGGGAGGATGGAATGGCGACTGTACATTTGGAGACTTGTTTTTTTATTTCAGCGCCATCTGTTAGTTGTGGCGTGTCTCTTTTATTTTTATGTTCGCTTTCATGATTTTAGAGTGTATTAAAATGAACTTTTTGGGGAACTGGTTTGGTAGTAAATTATTAGTATCGCGGTACTTAAATTGACTCTATTACATAGTATAATATTATTTTGACTTTTGGTATCTGAAATGAGTATAGGCAGAGTAGACTTTAAATACATTATTAATGGATAAGTTTAAACTTTCTATCAGATCAGATATCACGGTTTCTTATAGAATTATTATCAAAGAAAGTTCTTAAAATCTTCGCAAAGTTAGAAAAATTAGAATTTTTTTAACACAACCGAGTTTCCTAAAAAAACCTATTAACTAGGTATATATTTTTTAATTAGGTAACAATATATTATTTCAGCACGCAATGATAACAATCTAATGTGAAAAAAGGATTTTTATTACAGCATAAATAAAATATTTACATCATTAGCGGTTTGTGCGTGATTCACGCTTGGAGACTTTTAATGAGGCCTTGAATCTATTTTATACCACTTTCTAATTTACTGATTAAACCCATTAAAATAAGATGTGGAATCAGATAAAAACACGCTAGTTATACGGTTTTCAATTGCTTCTGGTGTGACTAAAAGCTGGGTTTGCTAGGAAAAATCCTAAACAGCAGTTTTTTAGTGGTTTAAATAACAAACCAATGGATAGACTTGGAGAATGCGAGCACTGGGACAGAAGTGACTAAAAAAACATAGTTAGACCTAATAATTCTTAAAGAAGCTGCCTGTTTTTTTTTTATTGGTAATCAAAAAAGCAATGGTTATTAATTCTCGATTACAAATTTAGAGTAAATATAATTTACAATCAAAAATGTAAATACCCAACTATTCTACCTTTTTATTTTCGGTTATAAAAGTCTCTACAAACAAAAAAATACTCTTCATCTTTTAAAATACCGTTGACCACAAAACTTCTACTGTAAGCTAACAATCAATTTTCAGTACGACAAACATCAATAAGTTCTGAAACAATAGCTGAAATACAGAAGTATGGCGGTGATCAGAACCTGGCTTGAGGCCAAACACTACTGCTGTGTGGCCTTTAAGATGCTTGCTGTTTGCAGAAATAACGTAAGATACTGTCTTTACATGAAATAAAGTTAGTGTAGTTTTAAATTTTTGATACGAAAAATAAGACACTGTGTTACCTTTAATTATTTATGTGGTTATAATGTTTGGTACCAAATAAGAATTTATAAAATTCCGTGCCTGTATTGTGTATACCGTTGTGTTGTGAATAAGCGGCAACAATAAGTACCTTTTATCGACCAGCTGTTTTTGACTAATGCAGAACTAAGACTGATGCGATAATACCCGTAAAATAATATAACCATGAATATGCAGCGTGATAGTTTAAAAGTTTAATGGAAAATGTAGATAATAATTTTCATGAGTAACACATAATTTACAAAAAAATCCTATTCGGATTACATTTTAAATTAGTTGTTAAGCTATAAATAAAACTTAGAGTATTAACTATAACTGTATTAAAAGTAAAATCTCTGTTTAATTCGCAACTAATCTTATGAGCTGCAAAAAGTTTTAAGATAAAGGGATTTAGAAATAAATTGGGTAACATCAAATAAAGTATATTTTACTAAGATATATTACGATCTTTTAACTTAAAAGTATTTTAAGATGTGCCAGACATACGTGGCTTGAAATCGTATGAAGATAATTTTGTAAGAAAAAATAAGACCGTTACCTAATAGTGGATTTAAGTTAGCTAGACTTGCTCTGGATAGACAGGCCTCTTGGTCTAGTGGTGAGAGACCCTGACTACTATACCGGAGGTCGTGGGTTCGATTCCCACCCGGGACAAATGTTTGTGTGATGAGCACGATCATTTTGTTCTGTGTTTTATCTATAATATGTATGTATTTAGACATATATAAGTATGTTTATCAGTTTTCTGGTTACCATAACACAAGCTCTGCTTAGCTTGGGATCAGACAACCGTGTGTGAGATGTCCCGGAATATTATTACTATTATAAAATGTGTGACTGAAGTTCTGTTGTTATTTCTATAAAAATTACAACACATTTACAAAATCAAGTCGGTTTCGGAACCGTATAACTTGAGAAATGCTGGACCGTTTTTCGTAGTAGCTTTATTGATTTGATCTATTCAATATATTACAATTGAAAATTTCAGATAATTTCGGAAAATTAAATTTTATTTCCGTCCCGTAACAGAATAACTATAGAAAAATGGGGAAACTTAAGAAAAATAAAAATGATTGCTAGTACACGTATTTATAATACGTGTTATTTATTGCATTCTTCATTGTTTACTTGTTGATATTTTCGGGGCAAATGGGAGCGAAAGATAAAGGCGAGAACTAAACGGATGCTTTGGGAATATATAAATCACTCGTAAAAGGGTACAAATTTTGTTTTGTTGAGGCTTAATCCGAAGTAACGCTGTTATTAATTGTTTCAAGATTTATTGCCGTTTTTAAAAGGCTACAAAGAAAATTTTCAATTCGATATTAAGTTTTTTTTGTACTATTTTTAAGCAATAGGTCTAAAAATATTTTTGGTTTCGGTCTTCAACGGTGGGCCTGTATTCAATTACTCCACTGTATTCAAGAACTCACTTTATTTTCAAATATTTGCCTCAGCCTTTACTGTTCTACTGCTGAGATCAGTACAGGCTAACTCACTTTATTTTTTTATTATTGTCACGTTTTTGCAATTATGTTTAATTCATTAATTATATTTGCTTGGATAATGAGTAAAACAAGGGTACATATAACAGACAGTTATACATATACTTTTCTTATTCTAATGTAACTTATTCTGAAACAAAATCGTATCAAAAACACTTCAAAACAAAATTTTACAAGCGTTTACTAAACTATATCTCTCACATTTAAACAGCGCATTATAGTCGGTTACCCGCTAAACACGGAACCCAACTAGCGAAACAAACAGACAAACCAAGAACAAACAGCATTAACATATTCCAACGAGTAAAGGTCCTACCCGGGTCCTACCCGCAGGTACTACCCGGGTAGTCCAACCTATTAGGGTTGTGCATATATGAACAGTTGTAATGTGCTGTTTCTAGCATTAATATTACCTCATTAATGGACTGGTTTAAGTAAGGTTGTGGTGTTTGTCTATTCCGTACCTAAAGGTGCTCCCTCACCGGGAGCATTCACGTGGAATGTAACATATTGATTCGACTTTGAACATTTCATAGCGAGATGTCAGACAAAGCGGTCGTTGTGTTGAGTGCGTTGATGTTATAAGTTGTATCAAGATATTACACATTGTATCATTACAAGGTGCGCATTGTAATGCTCGGTTCTCCTCCTTCACTGATTTAATGCTCAAATCTGTAACGTTACATTACACGCGAATGCTCCCGGTGAGGGAGCACCTTTATAGTCTGTTCGGTAACTATGTGGCGGTGTGTGCATAGATTTCTTACCAAGGAGTTTCTGTTTCTATTTTATTCAAAAATAATTTTAATTAAGCATTACATAGGTATCAGTTACAGTATGAAAAGGAACCTTCTTATACTATTTATAATACTGCTGCAATAATTGTAAATAATACTGTTAATTTTACTTAGCCCAGATGAAGTACGAGTATAATATTTTTAACTCGACAGAGCTATGAAATTTTAGTGTTTTACTTTGATTATTAAACGATAGAAAATAGACTAATACACACAACTAGTGATCTACATTTTTTCACATAATTCTTTTTTTTACAATGTATCTTCAAACAAACAAAACATACCAAACTGTATAAGTAAATTCGTTTGTTCGCAACATGTTTAAACGTTCGCAAAAAAGAAAGAATTTCCAATTAAAACTGACTTGACATTAAGTGTATTCGTAGGAATTGACGTTTAATAGGCCTTCCTCGAAATGCCAGGGGTCGTGAAGCACAGTTAAATAAGAAAATGTTGAGCGCCTCTGAGATATTTTTAAGTAGCTTTTTATTCCATTGTGGTATTAAATTACCATTTTTGACTGTTCAGACAATGGTATCATTTTTTGAGTGGTATTATTGATACATACATACATATAATCACGCCTGTTTCCCGTAGGGGTAGGCAGAGACCACTTCTTTCCACTTGCTACGATCCTTACATACTTGTTTCGCTTCATCCACTGTCATAAATCCCTTCATACATGCTCTTCGGCTTAGGGTACTCTTGACCTGGCCTTTTTTCAAGACATCTCCGATTTGGTCTAGAAACGTCCGCCTAGGTCTACCCCTTCTAACACTTTCATTCACACTCGCCTTATACACTTTTTTCGTCAATCGTTCCTCATTCATTCTCTCGACATGTCCAAACCATCTCAACATACCTTTATCAATTTTTGTCACTACATCTTCTTTCAGACCACAACGTTTTCTTATTTCACTATTATTTTATTATTGATAAGATTGCTTATTAGTTAAATGCCAGTGTGATAATGTATATAGTAATGTGTGGAAATAATATAATAATACTATTCCTGGACAATTCACACACGGTTATCTGATCCCAAGCTAAGCTCTAAGAGAGCTTGTGTTATGGTAACCAGACAACTGATAAACATACTTATATATTTCTAAATACATACATATTATAGATAAATAACACCTAGACACAGAACAAATTTTAATGATGATAATAGAAGTGGAATGAGGATTAATTATAAGATTTAAGTATGGGCCTTTAAACAAGTGTAAAAATGCGATAAATATAGAATAGAATAGAATATTCTTTTTTGTACACCATTACAGGTATGCACATATTGTAATATTCCTTTTTTCTCATATTTTGCTCAAATGTTATCGATTCTTTTTTTAATTAAAATCTATTTATTTCTTTTAAGGATAATATATTAAAAACAGGGTCACATCCATTATATTACTTTTATAAGTAGTCTTATTCGCGTGTGTTTAAGGTAACATTTAATAAAGACAAGATGAAAATATTATATTAAGATTATGATCACAAAACAGCATAGGTATGCCAATTTAATTAATTAACAATCTTATCGTAGACAAAGGAGACGAATTCAAAGCTATTTGGATCAAATTCATAAAACTGTTCGTGATCTGTTGGTTAACAATACATTAATGCATATTGAAGTAAAACGTAATTAAAGATCTTATTTTTTTTAAGATTTTTGTCTTTAAATAATTTGGGATTCTATAACTGAACTACTTTTGTTCGTTACTTTGAACACTGATATTTGATTTTTTTCGTTTAATTTTATCTCTTTCACTTGGTTTTTAAAATTTAATCTTGACAATTCATGACAAAAACAGGCACAGTTAAATAATATTTCCTTCCCAACAAATCCAAATTTTCGTTTAACCCAAAAACAGATAACCGTTTTAGTGTAAGTTTAGTATAATCTAACTAGAGCTAATCCCACAGGCTGCGCGCCTAGTTTGAATCAAATTGACTAATTTCTGAGCGATGCGGCAATGCTGTGTAAGGGCTTTTACATACTACGCCGCCGTGCCGCACCGCCATCGCACTGCAACCGCACCGCGCGCGCCGCGCCATCACACGCACCGTGTTTTGTTTTAGCGGGCCTGTTGCTCTATCGGTTATTCACTCCAAATGCTGAACCGGAGGTCGTGTCGGTTTCGATTCTTATCAAAGGAAAATCTTTATGTGAGGAGGAAGACCATTTTTCTGGGTGTAATATATCTGTGAAAGATAAATATTTGGAAAAAAGGTATAAGTATGTTTATTGGTAATCTGGTTACCATAGGCTCTGCCTAGTTTTATCAGATGACCGTGTGTGAGTTGTCCCAGGCTATGAAATGAATTATGTACTTTGCAAAAAGGACTCTACAATCAAGTCTACATGTCATTACATTATGTTATTTTATATTAAGTTCTCTTTATTAAGTTCTTTGGTAGCCATTAAAGAAAAACTAAATCAAGAACAAACGACGGTGCACTACCGGTGTGGCGACGTTGCGGGCGACGGTGTCGTGTGAACACTCACTAACAAGGTAGCTTAGAAAGTAACGTTCTACTCTCGTAAGCGAGACAGTAAGAGGCTGCCTTGAAATTGCCAAAATTTGAGATTGTGTTATTTAGAGAGATTTGGTTACTATTTCATTCGGCATAGTGAAGTAGAAATTATTTAAAGTGATTAAACGCTTCAAGGTATATTACGAGTATGTCCTGATTCCGTCTTTCAGGCATTCAAGTTTGAGCAGTTAATTTACGTTCCCGCAGACAAACCGTGTAAACGGTTTTGCGGGGCATAGTTCTAAGAAATAGCTTTATCAACTTGTTTCTAATAAATAAATAAAGGTATTTTAATGAAATTAATCAAAAACATAATAGTATACTAAAACGAAAAATTGGAGATCGTCATTGAACAAAGAGAGACATTTCTCTGAGTTTAAGCGCACCTAAAACTGGAAACGAGACTCTAAAGAGCCTATAAGCAAAAACAAATAGAAGTTTTCAAATCGTACTTTTAGGAGGTTTATAAGTAGTTCATGATTTTGTCAGATTCAATTTTATTATGATAAGATTTTTTTGTTAATTTCAAACAACTCCATCTGCAGGTAAAACCAAACTTTGAATATTACAAACCTCATCATTAGCAAACTTCGAGACATAATGTATCGAGTCTACCGGAAGGTCTTGGGTTCGATGCCGGTCACGTACCATCGGCTTGGCACTCACCATCCCCGGATAACTAAGTTTTATGCCCGGCTTTACTCGTTAATGCCTTTACGCCACTTAAGGAGAAAGGTACTTGATTTAGGACCTTAAAATTTTATTTTAAGTTAACTCTTTTAGTTTTGTTTAATTTTATGGCGTTAATGTTATACTAAATATTTGTAAAAATATCATTTCACAAGACTACATTAACAACATGAAAAAACTTTAAGTTTATTATTCTAGGAACTAGGGACTATTTTTCAATTATTCTAATACTTAGAAACCATTTTTACTTATTAGTTTTGACATTGCTGTTCTTGACCACAAATAGTAAAAAGTCACATTATTTATGTCACATTGTATTTGTCACGGTCAAATTAATTTTCGTGGAAAGTCAGCAATTAGAACAATATACAAACTTACCTTTCTCTCAAGAAAATATAATAAACTTGTCTAAAGGTGCTCCCTCACCGGGAGCATTCACGTGTATTATAACATTATAGATTCGACTTTGAGCATTACATTACTGATACCTGCCTGACTAACGAGCATTTGCGTGTATTGTAACATATTCTTCTCTTTCACTGATGCATGCCCGTTTTGTATCATTACAAGGTGCGCATTGTAATGTTCGGTTCTCGTCCTTGACTGATATAAAGCTCAAGCTCTGTAACGTTACATTACACGCGAATGCTCGCGGTGAGGAACCACCTTTAAACAAAACTTCAATCATTCAACAAACAATAACTTTTAAAGAAATTTTAATGTTCTGAGAACAATATAATTCTTCAAGTTGTCTATCGTCTGAAATATACCACCAATCTGTTGAAACCTTTTTCAGCGCTTCAGAAATACTTTAAGAATACTTGTGAAATTATCTTTGAAAACTATCCGTGAATATTTTCGTAAGGTATTTATTTTGAATTGTAAAACCAGTATTTAACATTTTCAATGGTCATGCTTTTATTTGTAGAACTAGATTCGTTTAAATGTAATATACATAGCCAATATAATATTTAAAACAAGAGAGAAAGAAAATAATGGAGATGGAGAAGAAAAGAATGAAAAACATATTATTATCTATGCAATTGGAAACCACGACTATAATCTCTTACAAACTCTGTTCACAGCAAAAGTACCTTAAAACACTACAGTTAATAAATAAACTTACTTGATCAAAAACAAATAACCCAAAAACTATTAAATTCCCTTTCCACACTTGAAGAAAGCAATCTTATTTAGCTTTCAATCCAATCTCCGAATTGTTTACTCTAAATGTCTGAGAAAAAATATTTCGAAGGCTCGGGAACCATTTTTCACTCTGTACTGAAACTTGACCGCCAATGTTAAAACAATTTGTCTTCTTCTCATATTTCCCGAGAGAAAGCCTTTTGCAACTAAGAAGATAAATTTAGAAATAGCCCTTCGCGGCTCTTGTGAAGTTATTGTTTGTTTTTAATATTTTATGCAACGTTTTTTGTGTCAGTGAATGTACGTCTTACTCTGTTTTGGTCACAGGTAATATTTAAGCAGAAAGCAAATTGTATAAACCTAGCTAAACGCATACTAAAAACGTATTTTGAAATTTTAACACATTGCACTCAAGTTTCCAGAAATTATATTAAAAATCCGTGTGAAGTTCACTTAAAAAAGTTCAGAAAGAATCCAACTGGGATAAGTATGCCATGTAGTTACTCGCTATAACTATTTTCTAGTAGTGTACCAAATAATGATGTCTAGTAATTTCAAAAACTAATTGCGCACAACACTAATAAAAAGGACAACTTCAATTGAATTTCTTTGAGTATTTTAAATCTGTGCTAACACAAGTTTTACCAGCGATAATTAAATTAGAAATAAATGTACGCGCCAATTGTTCTTTATTTGTACGTTTATTTGGTCCGTTGTCATTTAAGCACACAATTTCCCCGCCTTCATGAAACAACACGAATAAAAAAATACTCGCGAATAAATCAGAATAAGAGCGTGAAAATGGATAATGGCGGAATTACAATGTTCCTCATTTCGCCCTATCCACCATTCAACGGTCGCTGAAAAACGTATGGAAGGAAACGAATGAAGAGAAAAGGGGTGCTACGGTTCAAATGGACACGATTTTGCTGATCGAAATATTTAAATTCTCTTTTATAATTTTGCACAATTTTATCGTGGATTTTCTATTTAAAATAAAAACATCGCTTTTAGAGAATTTCATTAAGAAACTCTCTAATATTTATAACATTTGAAAAAACTCTTATATTAACCTAAAACTCTTGACACTCAATTTCGAATACAATTTAAAACTTTATCTTTAAATTTAAAATAACGATCTAAACGTGCAAGCTAATCTCAAACCAACTTCAGACAACAATTAGCTCAAACTCGCTAAAAAATGGTGCCTCATAACTTTCCGAAACATTGTTCCGTACACAATTAGCAAAACAGACAAAAACGGAACGGAATTTATCCGCACGATCCTGAAATGCTAGTTAAAAAACTATGATACACTTCTAAATGCAAAAGTTTATGAAATTTCACGTCCCAAAGTTTGTAATCCTGAGTAAAAACGGACGCGCTCCGTTTGTTTTAGTGAACAGATTAAAATTTTATTAGCACGAAGGTTCCGTAGTTCGTAATTAGATGTTGGAAGTGTCCGGTGTAATGGAGAACAGTTTCAGTAAATAAGCTTCGTAAGTGGCAGTTATCTAAACATTCTTTGCGCAGGTTTGTTACGGAACCAGAAGGTAAAAATTATTTGGAAACAAACTTGATTTGGTATTTTTATACAAAATTTTACCCATCTCATGCATCTATGATCAATATTCTATATAGTATTTATTCTTTCTATTCTTAACGGAAGCATTCGCTTAGCATGTAATGAGGGTATGCAAATAAAAGAGTGAATTACTGTATGAAGGTTGATAGAATTGAATGGCAGTAGAAATAATTGTGCGCCGATCCCAAATAAATTAAGAACGGCAGGAAGACCTAAGGAAAGATTTGATGTCAAATTCAACAGCATAACACCTAGGCAATTTAATCGCCCACTTACTAATTTGAAACAATACCTCACAGGAGTTCAGATAGGATTTATACTGCCTTCCAAAACATGTACACCGTACATACAAGCATACGGTATACAAATCCCTTCTCCTTGTAACGTAACTTCTGACAAAATAATCCTTCAGGATCCTCAAGTTGAACCCTACCAAGTGATATATACGACGGAAACCAGTTTATCACCGCTGTAGATGTTTATCGAGTTGGAAAATGGTATGTAGCTTTCTCAGTCTCGTTGAGATAGCCCACTTTTTCATTCGTAAGGGATTTAAGATGGAGTCGAGAGTCGATTCGGTTTTTTTGATGTGGTTCCAAGTTTCAAATTGTTCTGATTTGTGATTAAAGGTGGGTGGGGATTGCCGGTTTGGTTAGATTACTTTTTTGGGTTGTTGTTCAAAAAATGGCGGTCATTTGGAAAATTTATGTTAATTATTTTTAGGTTTATCGTCACGTTGAATGGCTATGCCGATTCTCTGTGCAAGGAACAAACCAGCCCTCTGATCACGAGTAGATTCTACCAAATTCGTGGATGAGTGAAACCTAAGCCATGTATTGAGTTGCAAAAATTATTTGTAAAGAGGAAGGCTATTTATGTTGCAGTTACTGGAGCTATTGAAACGTGCTTTATTGGCCAAGAACAGGATTGAAAGCAGTAGATTTTAGTGCACTATGAATTCCGAAAGTCGTACTTAAGATAGTTTATCACCGCAAAGTTAAAATTTTATCTGAAATAAGTCTAGCATGTACTTATAATTATTATGTTTATTTTATATGATTTAGGAAGACTTTTGTAAGGCTATAAAAAAGTTTGTAAGATCATTGTAATTTAGATTATCTGAAGGGAGCCTCAAAAAATCCTGTAAAAAATTAAAAACTTCTTGAAATTTTATACTGTTAAAAAGTTTGAAGTTAAATGTATCTCTAGAGTTTTAAGGACGGTCGTCCTTAACTCTAGTGACTTTTTAAACTTATCTAAAGGCAAAGTTATCCGAGCCAAGTTCTCTGTATCTTGTAGTTGGGCGCACGTGCCTTAGTTACTGTTAGGTCGTAGGCTAAAAGGTTTGTAGACCGGAGGTAGTATTTTTTATGTAAAGGTATCTTTATGTGGGATCAGTACTTTGTTTTAAATGTCGTAAGTTGATCTCATACAATTGTAACAATATGCATTGACTACACTAAAATCAAGAATTCTCATTAATTTCAAAACTTTAAATTCTTTTTGTCCTCTGTATATAAGTATGATCTTCTTTTCAACAGTGAAATAGAAAAATACCTGCACCAAATATTTATTTCTATAATACTTTATTTTGAAGGACTGAGTAATTCCAATATCGTTTGCGATAAAGGGATCAAAGATTCAAAGTTAAGCATCTAAAGTCAAACGCCAATATCTGTAAACCTGCTAATTGAGGAGTTTGCTGGCAAACTTTACTCCCAGTAGTATTCCACAAAGTACTCTCTGCTCTGCCACAGGAACTTCAGAATGCATAACTTACTCGAACGACGAATGAATTTAAGTATAAAATTCTAGGAATCTATTTCAATATTATTATCCTTTTTACATTTGAAAACTGTAAAGGTAAATGTGAAATACTTAACTTTGATTTTATAAAGACAAATTTTGACAGACAAAAAAGGAAAATTTCAAGACAAGAGGATTTTTAAGAACCTAAATGAATACGTGTCTGGTTCTGAAATGAATACGTCAATGAATATTTACTTAACATGGCTTTTCATTTTATGTCATTGTAACCTTCAGACTTTCTTTGTGTATATTTTGAAATTGATGTATTTCAAACCATTTACCGTCATTCCAGTATAGAATTCTCGTTGATAAGACTGCAATCCTCCGACAATATAAGTGCTATTTATAACATAACCAATTGTACCAGCAAGCCCCTTTTCGTGTAATAGGCATGAAGATATGCATAATAAATCTGTCTCTTTGCTATCAGTACGATGGCGGGTCGTATTCGGCGATCTATAGCAACGTGGGACGAGCAATTGAGGTGTCGGGCGGTAAGGGTGAAATTCTCTTTCAGTTGTAGATACTTTAGGTACATAATACAGATAGTTATGTGCCTACTATACCTAGATTGGTTGTCGGTTGCAGTGTTTTGTTGTTTGAGTTTTAGATAAGGGATGTGTATCTACTACATTTTGGTATGTATTGTATGTACACCACACAGATAGGTAGGATTTAGAAAATCCTACCTACCTAAAGACAGAAGCCATTTAAGTTGCATGTAACTTTTTGTATTATGTTTGTATATTTAGTGAGTTCTATACAAACCAGAAGGTTCGATATAGTTTGAAATAGAGTACAATACAACGAAAATAATAGAAAAAAATAGCAAATAATTTTCACCACCGCTCAAAAAGCCAGCGCTAAATAAAAATAAAAACACAGTAAATCTCACTTAGCAAATTCCACGAACAGTACTTTATATAAGCTACATAATAATCCAGATTTTATTTTATCTCTCGGGACGTAATAAAATGGAGTGGAACACGATAAACTTCCAGACAGCTTATATGGCACTAATAACTGTTTTAATAAACAGATATGTTATACACATACAAAACAATCGAAAAAAGTGTTCCGCGCAGCGCGGCAGCTAGCGAAAGAGATAGAGCGATAAAACCCATAAGAAAAAAAGAGACAAATAGTGTTGTTGTTAATGGCAATACGTCCCAATTAGGACGTTTTCGAGTCTTCACGATTGCACGCTTATAACATATCTGTTTATTAGAATATCATTGGTTCTATTATACTACAGACGCATTTGTTTGTAAGTTGACAAGAAACAGCTGAATAAATACTTCATAATTTATTTAATAGGTCATTAATGTAGCTTATGTAGTTGCATGGTTGAGTTTGAAACTCAAATTCAAAATAGTAGGTAGGAGTTTAGAAGTTGTGATAGGTTTATTACAAAAATATTATCGGCTGTTCAAGATAAGACATTAGCTGTAAAATATGTTTCTGAATAAGAAATGAAGGACTTACTTTCTTGAAGAAATTTGTTCATTTGGACATGAGTTTTTCAATGCGTGTAACACCATCAAATAGAGAAATATTTAAAAGTTTTTTGGCTAAATTTAGTTTTGGTACTAATTCTTGCTTCTTTGTGATTTCGTACGAAATTATTAAGCAAATAACAAAGGTAAGTAATCAATGTTTATTATTAATGAGACAAATAAAAAAGTGTAACTAAAATTAGTTTTTTCCTCAAGGTTCTTACACCCGTATTCATGAACGTTACTGTGAGTTCTCATAGTGCGCGCGGACGCACAGGGACACAAAATCCTAATCATAAACAATACTTGAGGGACGAACGACACTATGCGCTCATTATAATCAACGCACAGATAAAGTAGCTCGCTAGCTACTTTACGCAACGCATAGTGCGACAAATCAACACATGACAAACTGATATCCAGTATAAGGTAATGTTTGTAGTGATCTGTGATACGCTGATTTGCACATAATATAGTAGATAAACGCAGATAATCTTAGAGGTTTTTAAAGGTCGTAAATAAACTAATTTTTTGAGCTTACATTGCCAAATTATTTTTTTTATAATTGCAAACCATGGAGTTGTTTTTCAAAATCAATTAAATTTTCTTCCCGTTGTATCAGGGCCTCCTCACACATAGCTTTATTCTTGCTTCTGTCTCACTACAAATTTTCTTAAGACCTGAAAAATAAAGTGCATAATTATAAACAAGTGTGCTGCGTTATTGATTATTTGCATCTGAGTTTAATCCCTGCCCACACCTCTGGAATTGACAAAATATTCAGTTACCTGTGCTAGCAGTGGATATTTCCTTTCTTTTTTTGGTTCTAGATTTTATGATCTCCCAACATCTTCTTAGCTGAATGTTATTCCTAGGCGTCACATAGGACTGTGCATTATAGGCCATTGTCAGCTCATTCCAGGCCTTCTTCTTCAACTTGATGTTTTGAGCGTGTGTATGCTTATCCTCAATAATAGGCGGGTCTCGCACTAAAGCTATAATTTGTTCTCTTTCCGAAGAAGTAAATGGTGACTTCTTTGAGCTGAAAGAAAACAATACGTGTTATTATTTTCACAACTTTGACTATGGAACAAACATAAACATGCAATAATATATAAGTACTTACCATGTTTTGGGTAATTTCGTAGTCATTATAGACAAAAATTGTTGAAAATAATGTAAGACTTTAAAAATGTTTTTATTTTGAAAAATCGCGGTTGACGTTTAATCTGTCAGTCAACCCGAGTGAAGTCGCGTCGCAACGTTAGCCAATCACAGCGCCGCATTCAATGCTATGAGTCCGCACAGCAAAGGGTCCGTTAAGTATTGTTTATGAAATGAATGGCCTGCCATGACGAACGCAGTGAGAAATGCCTTACTTAGCATAGTGTTGCTGCCATACTTATGTTAGTAGCGTTCTTGAATACGGGTGTTTGTGACTTCCACATCATGATCCATTGGCAAGTAAATTGTCTTGTTATTAAGAATTCTTAGGACACAGTTTTCACATAAAAATAGATAGGTACATCAGGGATTAACGATCGAAGTTGTTTTATGACTTTCTTATATAGTACGTAAATAAAAACTGCCTCATTGGCCGTGTCCCAGGTTGGACTAACTGTTGTTGTCTTTTACTTTATGTAGAACTAAAGTTTGGTACTGTGAGTAATAAAGGTCCCTAATAAATATTTTATTTTTAAGCATGGTAAACAAAGATAGATATTTAAATTATGAAAAATACTTATTTATTTTATTTTATTTAGAGCCTGAACTGTCCCACTGCAGGGCAAAGGCCTCCCTTCTTTCCTTCCATATGTTTGCTGTCCGTTGCCACTCCTTTTTTATGCGTCTAGTTCATCCCTCCATATGAAAAATATATAGTTTTTTTTTATAAAAAGATGGCCCTCTTTATAGAAGCTTTATTAACTAAACGAATTATCCTCTAATAGCAGATCACATGATGTGATATGAGAGTAGAGCACTGCTGAAAAAAAACAAAACAAAAACAAACTTGCATCCTTCAACAGTATTAATCCTATTCAAAACAACAGTGGAAACACAATCGTCTTCAATCCAACAATTCGACCGAATAGCCACTCAAACAGTTTAATTATCGCATCGAATCGTATCAAAATCCGTTAAGTAACGAACGCAACGAGTTCAAACTTCAGAAAGTCGACAAAACTCTGAATTACTTGCAGAAGTCTCGCTATAAATTTTGTTGGAACGTTTCAAAGTATTTCATAAGGAAAATTCTAAATAAATTTGGATGGTTGTAGGGCTGGCAAAAATATTTAGAAGGAAAAATGGAAACAACGACATAGAATCAACCTTATAATATTGTAATTAAAGATGAAAATAAGCTAAAGCAAACAATATAAAACAAGAACATGAGCAAGATTCAACGCTTAAAAAGTGCGTAACTTTTTCAATCCACCACACTTAAAAAGGAAAAATATCATTAATAAAAATAAATTTTATAATTATTATTAGCATTGTAATGTCCTAAAGGTATTTATAACTAATTGCCTTTTTTCCAGAGCCAGCGACCAGTCTATCAGAATCCAGCTCATTACACCATATCTGCATAGATAGGGCAAGTCTTCGTAAAAGAAACAATTATTAATTAATATTCCGACTGCCAACCCTATAAAAGAATTCAAGCAAGTCAGCCGGTAATCTCAAAGGCGTGGGGGACGCGATATCGTACTATTTACTCTACCAGGCTGCGTTTGATATTTATAATGTCGCTCACGTTATGAATCATTTAAGATCACAGAGGATAGATAAGAACAGAGTGCACATATAAGTATGAACCGTGAGTACTACTATGAACTAGTGAACTCGTCAATATAGTAGCAAAACAGAGCGCACCGTTTTCATAAAACTATCTAAAAAACGAATAATACCCTGATAATAGGATTAGGTTTATAATAACTAGAATAAAAATTGAAACCATCGTTTTTTTTTTTTTTGTATAATCGGCTGACATATTATTATCACTGAAAATAACTTAGTTCAGTTAACCCATGTATTACAGACAGCCAAAAATTTTCTTACGCGCGGCTTGGGGATTTTATCGATTTGGGCACTCTATAATTTTTACTTTTTTACTCTATGTTTAAGATATTCAGAGATGTTTGATAAAGATTACGTAGATGCCTTTATAAATTTGATTAAACTTCCTGTGACGGAAAACGATTGACTCTAAGGAAAGATGCTAATAAATATTCTTTTCTTAATGTTATCACAATATTTTAAGTCTGAAATCTAATTTCGGAATTTTATTGACAAGGTAAATATAATTATATTTTTATGTGAATAACAATAACAGGCCAATACCTGTCATTGTTATTCACATAAAAATACTTTCAGAGAAAGCCTACGCCTTTTCACAGATTAGGTTCCTTTTTTGTTTAAGAATTACGACATTATGTTTCGATAATTTAAATATTAGATGACCTCCGTGGTCGAGTGGCGTACGCACCGGTTTTCAAGGTGTTGCTTGCTCTGAGGGTCGTGACCCGGTCCGTGACCCGGTCGAGACCCGTCCGAGGATCGAACCCGGGAGTTCGATCCCCGGACGGGTCAATGTAGAAACTCACTTTTCTACATCGTCTCGGGTCTGGGTGTTTGTGGTACCTTCGTTGTTTCTGAATTCCATAACACAAGTGCTTAATTGCTACTTACTTTGGGTTCAGAGCAATGTATGTGATGTTGTCCACATTTATTTATTTATTAATTCTAACTTTAAATGACAAAATGGCTTTAAAAAAAGTACACATTTTTCGTATTTTAAACTTAATTTAATTTTAAAACGAAAACTAAAATTGTTTCCATAGAAGCAAAGACGAAGGTAAATATATAAACTTACAGTAAAGTAGCTAGCTCACACAGTCATTTGTTTATAAGACTTGAGTCATACATTTCCCGCCCAGACCTATATACTTACTGAATTTGTCACAGATGAAGAATGAGTTTAGTTAGAAAGCAGAATTGTAAAATAAACAAATTCTTTATTAGAGTGAGAATGATATCTCATCTCACCTATATTATACATTTATTATAGGCTATTATTATATATTTTTTTATTATTGTATCAATTAGGTACAAAAAATATTGAACACCGTACGTTTTGTCCAAATATTTTTAGTAAAAAATTTAACAAAATGAATTTATAATTTTTATTTATTTATTACTTGCCTAAGCAATTATATTCGAATGCGGTTAATTTTACAATGATGATCAGTGTATTTAGTTTTGTTTTAAAACGAAAAACACAATATTGTATATTATTATATCACACCTTGCCGTGCCTTTTATATCACACTTTCAGAACTAATAGGAATTTCCATCATGAACATAACATAAACAGCAAAATATTCGAGCCACACTAAAGAAACCAATTTTGTTTCAAAATAAACAATTTTAAAACGTCACAGTATTGTAAAGTTTAGTACCCTTTATTATACGGGAATGGGAATGTGTGTATTGTAATAACTACATGTTGTAAGCGAAGCGGCCATTTTGGAATTCCATTTTTCTGGTTGTTGAATTTTACGGAAATGGGTAGTACGGTAGAAATATAGTTAATTTTGTTTCAGTTTCAATATGATTTTATGTTATTTGGGTAGGATGTGAGAAAATACTTATTGCCCAGACTAAAATTTAACAAGATTTATGGATAATTATGTAGCATTATATTGGTATGACTTTTATTAATACACAATTAAATCGAATATAAGAACCAACTCTAACTTTACTAAAATGTGGTTTCATGTAGTATTATTAAAATTAACATGATAATTACCGAAATATCTATATGATCTTTTATATTCAATTTACATGATTTGTGTTTTGATAGACTATTTATAATCCATGGCATTAAAAAAAAATATGACAAATATAATCCATCCCATTACCACCAGCCATCTTTTCCCAAAGATTTTACCAAAGTAGACCTTATGTTCTAAATAAATACACCTCATTATCCTGTTTCTGGTTAGGAAGTCAAAAATTGTAAATTATAACAGACATTTTTTTATTAACCCTCCAATAAAGTACATACACCAACAAAAGTACAAAAGCAACAATTCTGTCTGTATTCCCAATAAAAAGTTCCCACCCACTGGACATTTTCCCATTCATAGTAACAAAAAGTAACAAAGCGTTGACACTAACATGTATACAAGGCTGTGTTCAAGTGTAAATAGAGCCTTCACAATAGACGCGGACAGAATTGGCTTTGATTATGAAAGGGGTGTGACAGACATTGAATGTTGATTCGTATTGTCGCTTGATATGTACAGTTTTAGGTAGAAGTCATTGTAAATTAAGGAATTTTTGGTACTTCAATAATAGAGGTGCATAAGTTTTTGGTACAGAGTTGTGCTACAAGTGAGTTTGCGCGTACGTGTATTTTTTTAGATTAAATGTGGATGTCTGACGTATTGTATACAAACTTATAATAAATTATATAATAGCAGATTACAAGTTTCATTTTCACTGTTTCACTATCTTCGATAAATTATAATACTTGTTAATTTTTCCAAAACATTATTTTCTTTTTAATTTTTTCTATATTACATCAAATACTAGGTCACAGACTTTCCTTTTTTTGTCTCATTTTGTCTCAATATATTTTGTTGTTTAAATGAACACACATAAAGAAACACTAATTATTACATCATAATTATTTCCTAACACTATTCCCATCGTCAGTACTTACTACCGAATAACTAGAGCCGCGTCACACTATCGATATCGATTTGATTGACAATCCTTATTACAACATCATCTATATTCTATTGTCAATTGTCGATAAGAGTCACATACTAACGATGCCTAGTGACGTATTTCTATTATGTTTTTAGATAGTCAATTGTATTGTAATGCCTTATTCGGGCCATGGTATTAGATTTTAATCAAAATTTATTTGAGTGTTTATATTTTTGTAGATTTTGTGATACGTTTTTGTAGAACTAAACCAAAAAGAATTTCGAATCAAAAACTGCTTAAATAAGTGTCACTTTTCTATTTTGTCTTCAATAACTAATCATTACAATTTCTCAAAAATGTATAAATAATACCCAAAAAAATAAAACAGCTCCATATTTATAAACCGTTCTCTATTTTGAACAACAATATAAAACATTGCTACCATAAACAAGTACATCCAGTGTGAACACTTGAGAGGCGCGGGCTCGGACGTCCGCTGTCGTCGGCGGTCATCGCATGACTGAACTAATTGCCCTACTTTGTGACGTCATGTGCATTGTGTTGGCAACACCTCTTTGAATTTTATTTTTCCTTGTGTGAATTGTTTTGTACCGGTTTTGAGTGTTACGGTAGGTGGTAAATAAAAGTAGGAGGAATTACTGTAAGGTAGGGCGTCGATTAATATTATTTTAGAAAGTAGAGTATAATTGGTTTACAATTTTCGTCAAAATGTGGTTTAAAAAAAAAAGGAATCGAATTAAAAAACCTTACTAAATATCTATCCCAAGTGTCTAAATTTGAAGCATAATCACTGACTAAATTGTCAATAATGACACAATTTGTCGCGACACGATTGTTACAATCTATCAATCAATCTGACGAACTAATGTTATAAATTGATTGACTATTATTGATGTGACAAACTTACTATGATACACGATGTTGTTTAAATCTATTCAATTATGATTATCGTCGGTTAAAACCAGGTGTCTTATAATAAACTAGCCAAGTATTTAAGATTTTAACCAAACCTGTTAAATACGTGTATTGGTGAGCAAACAATTTTTGTTTTTTTTTGGTTCTGCTTCTGTCTTGTCTATGATGTCCCTCTATTTTTGTCTATGTAACTTAGCTAACTTACCCGTCTCTTAATAAAGTGTAGAATACTAATTTCAATATATCTCCTTATTAAAACATCCTCACAAATAATTACACAACCTACTATCTGAAAGTTTAGGAAAAAGTATTTTTTTTTCTCTTTAATTTTATATTTCTCACATCCAATACATTACTTTATAACGAAATCTTGGTTAAATTTATTAACACAAATTTCGCAAAATGTATTTATAAAAACGCTATAAAAATTTCCTCGACTCTGTTAAAAATAGTCATTGTTTTGGACCTCTCAAAATGTAGTTAATGAGTAATGTGAAAGCCTCATTAAAGCACACAGTCCACCGGAAATAGAAGCCTCTAACGAGGAAGGTGCGCGTCACTTCCGGTCCACTGAAACTTTATCGCTTTGAACTTTATACATTGTTTGAGCTCACGATTTTGTTAGAATTTCATAGCTTTTTGGAATGGAGGGAGTAAAAGCTAAGCTGTTTTAGGTCTTATTTTTGACCGACTTTGACGAAACTAAGAAGGAGGGCTATATATTAATTAATAATAATAATGTTCCGGTACATCTCACACACGGTTATCTGATCCCAAGCTAAGCAGAGCTTGTGTTAAGGTAACCAGACAACTGATAAACATACTTACATATTCCTAAACACATACATATTATAGAAAAATTGTCCGATATGTATGGTTATTAATTACTTCTGTCATCATCCATAGCTTTTGTACCCCGACTGGTGGGCATAAGCCCTTCTTCTTTTGTGCCATTCTCTGTTTACCTACTGAGTTGACCTTAACGTATGGTCATAAATATTATATACCTAGTTCTCGAAACGACTGAAAAGTATACGAGTATTTATATCTTGCTTGGTTTGAATAAACTCCTGTGTACTACTTCTGTGTAAGGGCCCATAATCAGACAATCCTATGACAAGTTATCTGATCATATTCTCGATCAGTCTTACTAGTATTTTATTTTTTGGGAATTCCCTCGATTGTCTATGACTTTATTTCAGCTTACCAAAAACCCATAAGTAGCACCCATAAGTAGATTGACATGTTGTTGAGACACTGTTATCTCAACAACATGTTTCGTACTTTTTCTTTATAGTTCGTTTTCCACAAAACATAACATTAACATTGGACCTACAAGATGGTCTAGCACCGATTTAAATGAAATCTCAACTGTTTATATTTTTTTTACAGTGGCCTGCCTGGAAAGCACTGAACCGATTGCGAACCCAGGTAGGTCGCTGCAAACACAATCTAGCGAAATGGGGGATCATAGACCCTTCCGATATCCGGTGTGAGTGCGGCCTTTCCGTTCAGACAATGCCACACCTGCTAGAGTGCCCAAAGTGTCCGGACACCTGCACTTTGGAGGACTTGAACCTCGCCAACGACGCTGCAGTTGGTGTGGCCAACTACTGGGCGCAGCGTATTTAGATTTAAATAAATTAGTTTACCATCGACTCGAAAAGAAGAAGAACTGTTTATAAGCTGAAATAAATGTAAGCAAATTCCTTGTAGATTTGATGTTGCTTAATATTATGGGCTGATAGGGTGTGAGTCTCACAATTTAATGTTCTGTATTTATTTACATACATTTCCAGTTGTTGCTTGTTTTATTTATATTCCTCATTCCGTTCTTTGAAGCTCAATGACTTTTATTAAGTATTTTATTGAATTTTCGTTTTACGCTGACATTATTAGATTGCTCGTGTTTTTATTTTCCTTTAATAATTTGTTTATTTTTCATGATAAATGTTAATATATCCACTACTTGATTTATTTTTTTCTTAGTTTAGGAAATAAAAAATACTGAACGTTGATTTCATTTATTTGGGAGCTTTCATTTTTATTTTGAGTTTGAGACAAAATTTACAGCATAATATTAATCGTTATTTTTTAAATTATTCGCTTGGTAAGGCTCATGGGTTTCTATCAAATAAAAAATAATCTACATTTATTTTTTTTAGCCCTTGTGTTTATTTGGCGATTTTTGTGTAAAGAGCATTTGTAGTAAACCTTGTGTAGTAATCTTTCAACTTAGAACTCGAGACTTAGTTACCTCTAGTCAAGTTCACAAAGATTTATATGTTTTTCTAAAATAAGCAAGTTCAAGGTATATATGATGAGACTGGTAAACACAAACAGTGACGTAATAAAAAAAACTTTTCAAATTAGAATTCCATTAACCCATTTATACAACAGCTATTTTTCTCTATAACAATGATTAACTAAACGAAGAGCTGTTAAAAAATATTATTAACTATGCACTAAAAACTACTCTCTACTCTAGCCAATATCAATATCCCTTATACAATATTCACATGTAGCAAAACTGCAAACAATTTTTACTTTGCGCTGACACTAACCTTTACTAACTAAAACAAAACTGTCTCATAACAAAGGCATACCTAATCCAGCTAAAATACCTATCAAATGACAGAAACAAGGAAAAACGTCAAATTAATTAGACATCTAAAAGTAACGTTTGCTATCTCAAGTCGATTTATTAACAGTAAAGAAACTGTCCAAGGCTTCGACGATCGGGTTTATTGCGAGCCCACTTAAAACTTGTATCCGATAAGAAATTATTGCGGAAATAACTCCCTTTTTATGTAGTTTATTATATTTTATTTCCTACTTACATTTATTTTAATAGTGTCTCTTTTATTGATCGAAAGACTTTAAAAGGTACAAGATGTGAACCTATGTACTTTTATTTATGTGAACTTTTGGCCGATATATTCAAAAGGTTTGTTCTTGTGTCTAAAGTCTTGAGTTATATTAAAAAAAAAAAACTCCAACAAAAAGTACCAGATTTAAATAATAATAAAAAAAAAAAAAACAGAAAACATTTTAAAATATTTAATACTTGATTCAACATATCTGTAATTCTGTACGCAGTCGTAAACCTTATGCTTTCCCAGTCCAAGCACTGCCTCGTTGGCCTAGTGGTGCTAGGCGCGCCTGCTACGCTAAAGGTCTTGGGTTCGATTCCCGAGTCGACCAAGGTTTTTTCTATGAAATTCTCAGTAGCAGGTCGAACTTTGGATTTGTGCCCGATTAGTGGCAATAGGCTCACCCCCTATTACATGGGACCTTAACATAATTTCGGCGAACTGTGGGTGTAAATTGGTACACTTCTGCCTACTAATGCTAACCTAACCCTTCGGGGATACAGGCGTGATGATATGTTATGTTTATTACATAATTGATTACCAAAATAATAAACATCTAAGAAAAACATTAAACCATAAAATAAAGCCAATATTAGCACAAACTTAACCAGTTAACCAAAATAGCCAAAACGCTAAGTCATCATCCAAATTTGAAACACACAGGAAAGGCAAGCTCCCATTTTGTTTACGACGAAAACTTTATTTATTCTGTACCGTTCTGCTAACTGTTGGCCAAATGTTTGTGTAAATAGCTGAGTGGATAGTTGGCGCAAATGTTTGACTAGACTCCTTGTTATTTTGCCGGTGTATTTAAATGTGCTGTTTCAGTGATACATATTATTGTGTATGAAACTTGTATTTCAGAGGGTGAGGTATCTTTATGTCGGGGGCCCGAGTCTGCTATTGACAATTGCTTCAATTGCGTCAAAATTGGCCGTCACAATGGCCATTTTTGTCGTTAAAATGACGTTTGGACATTTAGTAAAATGCCAATTATCCTAAAATGGACCTACTGATGCCACCCACTCTGATGATTGAAACAATTGTCAATAGCAGACTCGGGCCCCTGGTCGTCAATACCATAGATTATATATCCACGAAAAGGAAGAGGCGTTTTGAAAAAAATATGAAGATAAAAAAAATAACTGCCTCGTTGGCCTAGTGGCGCTAAGCGCGACTGCTACGCTAGAGGTCTTGGGTTCGATTCCCAGGTCGACCAAGGTGTTATTGGGTTTTTCTATGAAATTCTCAGTAGCAGGTCGGAGTTTGGATTTGTGCCCGGTTAGTGGCAATAGGCTCGCCCCCTATTACATGGGACCTAAAAACATATCGGCGAACTGTGGGTGTACATTGGTACACCTCTGCCTAACCCTTCGGGGATACAGGCGTGATGATATGTTATGTTATATGTTATGTAAAAAAATAACAAATTTTCAAAAGATTCTCAGGCAAGTAAAAACATGTTGTTGTTTCACTAATAAACACATAATGACACAGTTCACTACCACTGTTCCATATTATTATAATGTAATTTTATTTTTACACAAAGTATATACTAATCTCATCTCATGAATCAGTTTGACGACCTCCATGGTCGAGTGGGGTACGCACCGGTTTTCAAGGTGCCGCTAGCTCTGAGGTCCCGGGTTCGATCCCCGGACTGGCCAATGTAGAAAACAACTTATCTGCACTGTCTCGGGTCTGGGTGTTTGTGGTACCTTCTTTGTTTCTGAATTCCATAACACAAGTGCTTTACAGCTACTTACTTTGGTTTCAGAGCAATGTATGTGATGTTGTCCGCATTTATTATTATTATTATAATGAATCAGTGGAAAACATATATATTTTAACAATAGATATTTATCATAATAATTTACTTTCATTTTTCATTTAACCATTTTGTTTTTTCTCTACTCACCATTTATTTATAAAAGCGAAACCGTTAATTGAATTAAATAATGAATGGAATTAGTTGAGACGCCTGAGTTTTGTTCTAGAATATAATGTTACGTCGTTCCGCTTTAACCAGATAATGCAATTTAGAAAGGAAGAGAACATCTAGGATTTAATAAAATTTGGATGCGGTTGTTTAAGTTTTATGTGCATATTTTTTTTAATAACCTACATACGATCCCATTGCTGGGCAAAAGCATCCCCCTCCGTCCTCCAAACCTGTCTATCCATTGCGATTTCTGGCCACGTGCGACCCGCATAACTGACTAGATCATCACACCACCTTCGCCGCGGACGACCTCGACGGCGATGTCCCTCCGGCTTCCAATGGGTTTTATATTAGTTATATTTACCTTATCTATCTGTTTATATTTTTATAAATCTTAATTGTTTATAGGAAGTTAAGATTAGATTGGCCTAAACTCTAATACTATAAACTAAAATATATTTAATGAAACCTTTGCAATGGGAAGCCTAAGGTATTATTTTACTTTTTTTTTGTAATTTTAGTTTACATAAATACACGATCTTTAGATCTGCTTACAAAAAGACCTTCACTGATGATACTTAATATTATCTATAACATAATTATCATGATTAAATGATAACTTCATACAAAGTAATCTTTAAGTCCTATTCATTGAAGTTGCAAGATAGCACATAACCGCTACACTATATATCATATAATAATAATAATAATATTTCGGGACATCTCACACACGGTTGTCTGATCCCAAGCTAAGCAGAGCTTGTGTTATGGTAACCAGACAACTGATAAACATACTTATATATTTCTAAATACATACATATTATAGATAAATTACACACAAACACAGAACAAATGATCGTGCTCATCACAGAAGCATTTGTCCTTGGAATCGAACTCAAGACCTCTGGTATAGCAGACAGGTTCTCTAACCACTAGACCAACAGTTGGTCTAGTGGTTAGAGAACCTGTCAGGCCATTTACAGGCCTGTCAAATGATAATGATAATACAATCAAATTAATACCCAAATACAATATCATTCTAAAACAAAAACCAAAAAAAAAAAAACAATAAACCAAAAGCAATCATAATAATACGCGAATTGACCACCAACCACTAACCAGAACAAAGAAAATACTTCAAAACATGAAAAAACAAACAAACAACATTGCACATTGCATATACCACATCTACTGCACTCGCCAAGTCAATTGCAGTCGCCCGTGCAGAGAATTGTGAAGTTCATTGTTCCTATTGAAAACTGGCCTGAAACACCAGTTTACTTTAAACAGTAAAGGTTGGACTCATTGTTGGGCTAAATGAAGACAGAAAATTGTTGGTCTAAAGAACTCAATAGCTAGACCAACATTTTTCTCAATGAGGTTGTGGCAATTTTAAGCAATAGAAAAAAAGGACTTTTACGAAACAGGACATGAACTTCTGCATTCAATTGAGGTTTTTACAACTATTAATAATGACAGAAATGGCTTAAAAATGTGATGATGATCGACATGACATTTAATTTCAGTAAGCCATGTGACTAAACCTTGTCACTTCGATTGATGAGCGATTACATTAGATTAACGCACATTTTACACTAAACCTAAATTTTTCCCGGAAACCTATTTTTTTTTTAATTTCAGGTTTCCGGGACTGGTATACGCTGAAGAGAAGGAGAAGAGAAGTAACAAGAATTTTTTTGAAGAACTATGTATTAACCTTTCTGAATCGGTACACTCGTTCGTGAGCTAGTATGCCACAGTCAGTCACAGTTAAAAAAATAGATTGACACAGATACGTCAAATTAATAACGCTCATTTAGCGTCGTGTCTTAAACATTACAGTTAACCATCGACGCATGATATGCATAGACTGCTACTATCGCTAGGTTCCCCTTGTGGCAAGCGAGAGCAGTTTTTAGTCTGACCCTAGTACATTTCGTTTTTCATATAAGTTAATTTTCGCGCAACGAGAAACTTATATAAGAAAATATCGATGGTTTTGACATTGTTAGAATAATATTAGTGTTTTAGATAGATTTTTTAAAACGGCAAGCTCCATCTTCATACATAATTCACGACAACTCGTGTTCACACTAGTGCTTATGGTTTAAACTCTGATAGGCTCACTCTGTAGTTTCAGATGTATACTCTAAGCAGTTAACAGAAATGTTTTCTGAATGCATCTAGTTTCTAGGTATTTCGTAATTTCCGAACTAGTTAATCCTAAGTTTGGCAGCTTAATCTCGGAATGTTTCGCAGGCCAACTAATTTTACTTTGGAAGTTGCAGAATGTACGAATCGTTCGTAAGTTGAGAATTTTCGGTTGAGTTGCGTATCGCTTGAGTGGTATTTGATTAATTCGAGTAATGTAGGTAATGTACCTAAATCTGTTGTTTTTGGGAACCTTATTTACTGGTGTGTACCTGAATTGTTATTATATTGGTATTACTATTTTCTTTTGTCTAGTCCCTACTGGGTTCTTGATTTATTCAAAATAATATTGGATCAATTTCAGATTTTATGCAGATTTTATTTTTTTAAAGAAACAAGTGTTTTTCATACAGATATAAGAGACATTGGCCAGTATTTACGATTTAAAAAAGTTTGAGCAAACGATGCAGACATGAAACTGATACTTTGAGTTATTTTTAGTAAACAAATATAATTATAAGAATCGCGGTCTGTAAACGGCTGATGAATTTAATTTATTCTCAAATCTACTTATCACAACTCTAATAGGCTAATCAAAAGACTAACAACCAATCACAAGGCTTAACATGAGTTTTGACACTCAATTAACTTTTTTTTTCATAAACGTTCCAAAAACCACTCTCCAGGGCGTTCAACGTTCAAAACAGCACTAGCACTACCCCGGCAGTAACACAATCATCCATTTTCTCATTACCACATACTAAATTCTAATTCTACTAGGAAATGCATATTACACATAGCTCCGACCTCCCTATCGTTCATATGCAAGCCGCTGGGAAATGAAGTTACTGTTTCCGGGACTGCTAAAGAGTCAGGTCTAGCAAGTTAGTTTTAGTTATTTTGATTACTCATACGTTTAATGTTAGAATAGAATTTGCGAAGGATGAACATGACTTAAGATATTGTGACGTTTGATTAAGAAGTTTGTGACGTGTGATTAATCGAAATGAAGCTCTAGATGCAAAAAAAATCTTTAAGTATTGATTTTGATCTTTACTTGAAGAAACAAAAAATCACAATTAAGTAACGATTTAATCTATCTTTTTATTTTGATTGTAATTATAATGCTTTTTAATATATTAAGAGTCAGATTTCTATTCTTTAAGTAAGATACTTAGAATATATTATTATATTATTTTCTTTATGTTTGGATCAAATTTAAATCTCGATTAAATCTGGATTTTCCGGACAAGTTTATACCTACTAAAGATTTTTAATTAAACAATTATAACAGAAAGCACGTATATTAAGGTTGTGTCTAGATATATCTTTATTTTTGTTCCGACTCATAATTTTGATGTTTTACAGTTTAGTTATTAGAATGTAAATAAATTAAAAAAACGTGTTTCTTTTTATTTAAAAAAAAAAAACTCGCGAGTGTTGCTTAAACAAAACTCTGAACCGAAACTAAAAATTACTGTACCGCATTCCTTACCAAGTCTTAAAACATCGCAGGAAAATAAACGCAGTAAAGAGAAAATAAATACAAACATACAACCACTTGCTATCGAATGCCACTACAGCGTATTTGTTGACTGCATTCCCTAAAACAACATTTTCTAGCTAGAAACTACAACCATAAAAGAAAAAAGAAAAAGCGAAAACATTCCCAAGCCTATCGTTTGAAAAGAAAAATAATAACAGAAGTTCTCTGTACAATTTGTATGTTAACTGGCGCACTTAGTTAAGTGTATAAGAAAACAGAAGAAAGTTGTTAAAGCGAAGTGAACCATACATGATGTGAAATAGAAGCCAGCGTGGAACTATTGCTTTTACACACTTGGGTGTTGTGTGACTGCGATGTTAGAATTGTACGGACAATTTAGATTTTTCAAAAAAAAAAAAAATATGACTCAAGCATATTATGTCACCTGCTCTTGAAGATTTATATTATGTCGTTTGTACAATAAACTCAGTCATCAGTAGAAAAAAAATCGCATTTTCTATAAACCACTCACGTCCGTAAGAATAGGCGAAAAAAGTCTGGGAAAGTATGCAAGTGTGATGTATATCACGCACCCGTAATTGTCAAAAATATACTTGTATTTTTTGATGAGAATCTTTTAGTTTAAGTTTAAAAATTCCTGTTTAATTATTTAATAATCTCCAATTATTATTTTACGCCCTTATTTTCTAATTCAATATCTCTTATTCAGTGCCCAATCCTGGTCACCCTACACACAGACAATAACACAATTACCTCTAGCAAACTAAGTTGCAAGTTAAATGCTCAAAGGCGGCAGATGGTAACTTGAAGCGAGATACGTTTCACTTAATTCGTGCGAGTTGGGCTCGTGCCACAATCCAACGTTTTTCTAAGAAACTTACTTATTATATGGAGTAAAAAAAAGTTTAGGTAATGTTTTTGTGAACGATTTGACATAATGTGACGGGCCTGTTGGTCTAGTGGTTAGTGACCCTGACTGCTGTACGTATATGCTATGGTCGTGGGATCGATTCCCACTCTGGACAAATGTTTATGTGATGAGCACGATAATTTGTTCTGTGTCTGGGTGTAATTTATCTATAATATGTATGTATTTAGAAATTTATAAGTATGTTCATCAGTTGTCTGGTTACCATAACACAAGCTCTGCTTAGCTTATATTAATATTAACGTTTCAGACTGTCGTAATGATGAAGGGTCAGATTGCATTAAATAGAAAATAGGTACGAGTATTATCAGTGCTTGTACTGTGAGCTCAAAAAGCAGGACTACTGTTGTCGTGGAAGCGAGACGGGCGCTACGCCCAGTATAGAGCGCCATCTCGCTCCCACAATAAGAGTTAGCGCGCTGACTACATCGTCAATGTATAAAAAAGCGATAGAGTGATAATAAAGAGATGTAAATTCATAATTATCTCGTCATAATAATATTAATTTACGAAGTTGGCTTGTATTTATTTTTTATCCTATTTCATGTTATCTCCGACTCTTTTTATCTAGAAGACATAGTTTCTCGTTCAAATAATATAATTAGCTAAGGCCGCTCAAAACGACGTAAAATCTAACACCACGGTTTCTGAGCTACGTCACAAATAGTACATACTACTATTTTTTCTACTAACCTAATCTTTACGGAATGATTCCGTATTGCTCATTAAACCTGGTGCCTTGCCAAAAGCAATTAACTTCTGACATAATGAACATGTGCTGGTTGACAGTTGTTAAAACTAAACGATACTCAAAATAATGACATTTAATATGTACGTAAGAGTCTATCAGTTAAATTAATTCATTTCAGATTCATTTTGATTTTCAAAAAAATTGCCAATGACAAGATATCTGAAACTGTGTATTTTTCAGTAGCATCTTTTAAATAGATGTGTGACATATAATTATAATACACCTACATCTGCTCATCATACACTTAGATCATGTTCTTCCAAAAAGTACATGATCGCATGACTAAAATCATAATTTATAGGCAACTTACATCAATCAAAATTACATCAACATGTTCCTTGCCAAAATCAATGTCAATCTGTACCTTTCCGAAAACTAAATATAAATGATAGTGATTATAAATAGCCTTTTTATTTGCGGAGAGGTGATGAAATGAATTACGCAGGTAACGAGGAAGGATTGTGTGCCAGCACTAAATACAAGCTGAGTCATTGGCTCACCTGATTACAAAGGTCGTTAGAAAAATGTACTATTCATCTATAAGAGTGCTGAAAGTGAAGATTTGTTTGTTTGTACACTTAATATATGGGACTAGGAGTCGATTTTGTAAATTCTTGTAGCCATTCTTCTAAATGGAAAATATTGTTGAGGATTCTTTAGATTATTAAAATTCAAATTCATAAAAAATCGTAATTATTTATTAACCTCAGTTTTCAGCAATCCTCTCATTGCTAAAAACTGTGGTTAATAAGATAACTTCGTAGGTTAAAGCTTTCTTTGAAAAATAAATATTCAATGTAGGTACTTAAAATATATATTATACTTGCAAAATTCACGAAAAATATCTTAAAAACGACGAAGAAAATAGTCAATAATTCAGTAATCTATTCAAAACTAGATCAAGTGAAAATTCCACTACATAAAATCCAAATTAATGCTTTCAAATAAACACAAAGGAGAAACACTCAAAGATAAAAGAGAAACCAAAAAAGTATGTAATAAATCTTACCTGTCGACCGAAAAAGTAGTAACATGTTGTCTATTCTCACATCCACGGCTATTTTTGCTCACTATGGCCGCGCACCTGAAAAAGATATTGTCCATGAAAATGTGTTACAAACTTGTGTACAAAGTGGATAATACAACTACTTAAGATTATGGAACTAAACACTCGTCTGTCTCTTATATGTACGCTCGAGTAACTTATCAGATTGTCATTGTTGAAGACCTCCATGGTCGAGTGGCGTACGCACTTGTTTTCAAGACGTCGCTAGCTCTGAGTTCCTGGGTTCGATCCCCGGACGGGTCAATGTAGAAACCAACTTTTCTACATTGTCTCGGGTCTGGGTGTTTGTTGTACCTTTGTTGTTTCTAAATTCCATAACACAAGTGCTTTAGCTACTTACCTTGGGTTCAGAGCAATGTATGTAAAGTTGTCCGTATTATTCAGTATTCAGTATTGTCAGGCTATTCAGAAGGATATTGATGCCATTTACAAGGTTACCAATAAAATGACATTCAATTCCTCTAAATGTCAGACTTTCGGTCGGATGCGACATCCATTTTATTTTGAATATAATATAAATGGTTCTGCTGTTACAAGATCGAACACTGTAAAAGATCTGGATGCCGTATTCGACCAGTGTTAACATAATTATAAAAAAGGGTGTCAATAAATATGCTCAAAAACATGTTCAATTGTCACACTTAATACTGTCGAGAGGTTCACATTACAGATTCATATTCAAATTCGGTACTGTTTATATTTTCTTCTATAAAAATAGAAGAGGTAAGTAGGTATGCTTTATATAAACTCCTTGTACAAAAGGCTATGGCATTAAATAAATTTTTTATCTTTTTAAATAAAATGTAATGTTATTATTTCATTGATCAATTGATACAATTGCTCGACTCCATGTTTCTCCAATTAAATTCGGATATATTCGAAAACAAAAGTAATTATAAAAATATATTTGCAAAGTTAATAATTAATCATTACGAGATAAAGCGATTCATGCAGAAACTGTGGTGAGGGTTGCAAAAGTAATGTAAGCAGTGTAATAAATAAATATCGAAAACCATTTTTAAACGAGAGATAAGATGGAAAAATATTCAGATTTTAATGTTTTTGTGTATATGTCACCGGAAAATAACAAGAACCGTAAGTTTATAATTTTCCTAGGAAATTTATAAACTTCCGTAGGATTCTAAACGAGAGATAAAATGTATTATTTTACGCTCACTTTTTCGTAAAATGATAAACTTACGTAAATTGACCGTAAAATAATAAGTAAGCAATAACCAAACGCCATTGGTTGATTAAGTCACGTCAACTTATTCAACCAATGGCGACACGTGTTCCTTCTCACTGTCAACATTACTCGGCATTAGCACAGTCAACATCGACCAATCAGAGAGCAGTGTGTTATTTTACGTTTTTTAAAGAAGCGTAAAATTAAAATCATTTCTGTGATTGGTCGAACCGTTTAGAATCTTACGTATGGATATCCATTAGTTTATAAATTTACCACGAGACTTACGTAAGTTTATCATTTTACGAAAAAGCGAGCGTAAAATAATACATTTTATCTCTCGTTTAGAATCCTACGGAAGTTTATAATTTTCCTAGGAAATTTATAAACTTACGGTTCTTGTTATTTTCCGGTGACATATATATGAAAAAAGAGATAAATTAATGGCATTTAATTTATCGAAATTTAAGTTATGTTTTGTTCATGTTGTGACTACTTTTTCGGTGTCAAGATGCCTTTAAAATTGTGTTGTACTGATTTAATCCGCCATATTATTATTATGCAACTTCACATACATTGTTCTGAACTCAAAGTAAGTAGCTAAAGCACTTGTTTTATGGAATTAAAAACAACGAAGGTACCACAAACACCCTGCTCCGAGGCATTGCAGAAAAGTTGGTTTCTAAGTTGACCCATTTACAAATAATTTCAGACTATTCTGTATAATTATGCTCATCACTAGCTGTGCCCCGTGGTTTCACCCGCGTTAATACCTATATCCTATGAATCCCTAACTTTTTTTGAAAATTTTATATAGCCTATGTTAACCGCAGATAGAGTATAAAGAATTTTTCAAATCGGTCTAGTAGTTTTGGAGCCTATTCAATTCAAACAAACAATCAAATCTTTCCTCTTTATAATATTAGTATAGATTACGTATTATTTATCTTTATAAATAATATTATTTCCGGTACACCATCGTACCATATAGGTTTAAAGATCAAAGTAAAATACCCAATTTAAAACGTTCCGTCTTAGCTCTGCATAATTACAATATTTAAACGTTTCGAATTACTCGTTACTGTGTATGACATAAACCTTCTGTAATTTCCCAAATATTTTATGATTAATTCCCCTTTACGTTATTAACACAATTAATCTTCCCTTTTGTTAAGTCAAAGTTTCGTAAATTAATTTATGTATAGCAACTAATAGGTAAGCGACGTTGGCTTGGATAGATTAACGTGTATTACTTATGTGTGGTGTCTACCGTGACTTTGAACTTGCGAAAGTTTTGAAGGGCTGTCGGTGAGCTGTCAAATAAGTTTGTGACAGTGAAAAAGTGTTGAAGTGAAATAGGTGGTCTTAAAACTTAAGTTTGTTGGCAAGTTGTAATTATTTGTTTTTGTATTTAGTATAGTATATTATTAAAAGAGAAATTTAATCACAATTTGATAATGTTATGATAACATTTGTTCTATACAAATGTTTAAAACCAAGCAGCAGTTTGATTTGAATTTTGATTTGATTGAAAATATCAACTATGTGGCTGGACCGTAAATTTATTGTGAGTATTCTCATCTTTATAGCCATGAAATGTAGCTCCAAAACACGAAAAACACAGTCATTCAAACCGCATTTTTATGAATTCCAATTTTCAAACGGCGCTATAAATGGCCAAGTTCTAAGTTTATGTAAAACATTGCGATTTATAATGACACACTTAGGCTGTTACGTTAAGTATTTTGGTGTTTACGTTATAAATGATAGTTATTGTATTATTAATAATATAAATAATTGCGCAATATATGTGTGCGTGGGTGGTAACAAATGGCGAAATGTTTCCTTCATTTATGATGTTGATTGTAACTGATGAATCCGGATGTTATTGGGATATAGTAAATGGGGAAAATTATGGGTTTCTCTAAATCTTGTGTTACGCTAACAACTCTCGCTCTCGATTTGATATCTATATTTACCAATGTAGTATCACGTTATTATAGAAAGTAGGTTTTAATATTCCCCTGACAAGTGTTAGAGTTATATGATTATTTAATAATAAATAAATAAATAAAAATTGTTTATTCTTCAACCATTGAACTTTTACAGTTAATCTTACGCAGGGACCATCTTTTAAGTAATAATGTACTTGTGCTAGAAGGACACATATTTGACACGTTGTTTCCCTAATAAAAGCTTATTCTGTTCATTCAAAAAAATCTTGTGCCATATGATATTATTCATGAAAAAAGTATGGAAATTACCTAAGTCCTATCTCACTAGTCTACTTGTTGAATACCCAATTATTAAAAATAAATATCAAAAGCAATTACTATGTCACATTTCTTAAATTATTGGGTTCTTGCCCATTTTTTTCCGCTATTATGTTATTTGAGAGTTATGAAAGACTAAGAGCTTGTTTTCCATTGAATCATCTTCTTTTTTAAGCCCTTGACCTACAAACGTACATTCCTGTGACGTAATATGTTTTGTTCAACGGATAGTGTTTAAGTGAGAGTCTCTAATTAGATCTGTTTATGTTTGTCCAAACTTTCCATCCGGAAAACTAATTCTAGATTAAAAACAAAATGGGTTTATATCTTAATTTGTGAAAACTTTGCTTTAAGTTGATTCAGTTTTTCCAATTTCCTACATAGCCAAATATTATGCGATGTTGGATAACATGTTTGTTAAAAGACATACAGAAAATCTTGCCTATAATCACGCCTGTTTCCCGTAGGGGTAGGCAGAGACTGCATCCACTGTCATAATTCCCTTCATACATGCTCTTCGGTTTTGGGTACTCTTGACCTGGCCTTTTTTCAAGACGTCTCCGATTTGGTCTAGAAACGTCCGCCTAGGTCTACCCCTTCCAACACTTTTATTCACACTCGCCTTATACACTTTTTTCGTCAATCGTTCCTCATTCATTCTCTCGACATGGCCAAACCATCTCAACATACCTTTATCAATTATGGAGAACTTGCAATTTAACCCTGAGTTGTCATAAATTCAATAACTCACTAACTTATATTGGACTGATACAGTATTAGAAAGCTTACTCTTTTAACTAAACGAACAGTTTCAATATATAATCATATCATCGAAACTGGTTCCTATCATGAAAATTAAATTCCATTTTCCTGTAAAAGCAAGGCGTACTTTATATACTTCGTCGATAGTAAGAGTCTAATGCAAACATTTGATAGTCTAGTAATAGCACTCATTAACTTGCCACGTCTATTAACTCCGTGTTCTTTGATTAGCTATTCGTTATAGCAACACTAATTAGCATTATTACGTGGTCGGAATGGGGAAGAGATTACTGTTGTGTTGATTATAATCACATCACCTAAAGTCTGTATTACAAGATAATAATGGTGATTATGATGATTCAGAGGGATTAGTATTTAGTATAAGTAAATAAGGGTATTTTTAAGAAACACAACTACCGCAATAAGAAATTAGATCCTTGTGTCGCAGGAGGTTTTATAACATTCGATTTACAGGCTCAAAGGACACCCAGACATGAAACAAGCATTTGTAGAACACAAAAATACTTGTCCCATGCGGGAATCAAACCTGCGACATGTCGTTCACAGTAATAATGGTGACTAGCACCAGTCAGTCATCCATGTTGTCAGAACTACCTATATATGTTAATAAAATGGCATAATGGATAAGAAAATTGAATGGTATTTATCTACTATTGTACGGACACTGTAGAAGACAGTGAACATTTAGAGGAAGACCAAAAATGAGATACGATGTACTGTGTGAAAGATGATATGAAAAGAAAGTGAATGCTAAGATAAGATGATGACAATTGACAACCCTCACACTAAGTATTTTTTTTAAGTTCTGTAACATACCATTTTATCACTAAAATTTCAACCAATACCCGTCATTTACCAATTATTCTGGTTCTTAATTAATTTATGAAAAGAGCTAGTATTAAAAAACTACATTCCTAATTAACTTTAGACAAGTACAAAAAACAAGGTACAAAAGCTTAGCTAACAAAAATGTTTCCGACGGTTAGTAATCGTGTTAGTTAAATATATCCGAATAAAATGTTAGAAAGAACAATCTTAAAATAGCCATGTCGCGCCTGGGCACTCTCCAATTTCACACACGGCAACAAAAAAACAAACTTGTCACACAATAATAATTGCCACTAATCATCACTTTGTCACTAACACTCAATTAAAAATTAAACACACGAAAATATTAAAATTAATCGATTAAAAATCGGACACGCACAAAAGAATAAAAAAAAAAATTGACAGGAGAAAAAATGATTTTGACAGTTTAATTTTAGGCGGGAATTATTTTCGTTTATCTACGTTGCATAATTTATTAAATGCAATATGTTTTTTTGGAACTTACTGTAGTGCGCGCGCCTAACGCAAAGATACTGCTTCTATTCAGCCCATCAAGATTCGTTCGCTAAAATCTAAAAAAAGATGCGATACTCATTCGCGTGGAGTGGTGGAGTACATATCGGGACGTCATTGTAGTTTTTTTTTTAATGTTTGGTGTCGGTGTGTCTAGTTTTGTTTTAAACTCGACTCTTTTGATATTGTGTCATTGTATGTAGGTTATGAGTACGAATGCATTTTTGGAATTATTTTTCACATTGCATATTTAATTTTATTACAGTTTTCAATTTATATCAGTTTGTTTATCTCTAGTCTAGTCTCGTCTATTTCTAGTACCTACTCAACTTTTTTTACCAAGTAAACTACCAATGGAAATAAAAAAATGACTTGAAAATAAATTTTGCATTACGTGCAGCTACTGTAAAAAATATTTTCAATGCAGATTAAAGAACAATTATTAAATTGCGTATTTATACTTATTTTCTTAATTACAATACATTAATATATCTCATATTTTTTTTCCTACTTCATAAACCTTAATTTATTTTAAATTATATTCATAACCTATGTCAAAAATTCGAGGGGTTGGCGCTGCACGCTGAGATACAGGACCTGTCCTAGTTCGGCTGCAGAGGCTTCCGCGTTGTATTGATAATATAATATTATTAATATTTTGTAACAAAATTTGTACTACTTGGTGCAAAATAAACATTATTATTATTATTACTTTGTACTTTTTTTCTATTAATATCTAATATTATTTTTATAAATGCAATATTATTCAATGCCAATGCACAATCGTTAAGTGGGTGAGCTCATATATACACCTTGTGTATCCGCCTTGGCAGCGGCCGGTATTTCGTAATGACTAAACACTCTAAACAATTGAACGAGCAGCCATTTCTTTTGAAGAAACTTCATCTTAACCTTCTGCAACTGAGGTGACTTTACTGTTAACATTCGACTGAGGTGGAGTCTGTCAGACGTCATTTAAAATGGGAGAAATATCATAGATTTTTAAATTTAATTATATGAAATCATTATTTATTATATTAAATGGTTCATATACTACCAAATTACATAAATAGGATTTATAAAAAAATAATGTGTCGATAGTTATAGAATTACATTTATTGAGATCAAAATCTTATACATTTGGTAACTTACCTTAGTTATTATTTAAAAAAACTTTTCAAAAAAGAAACTTTTATAAATTTCACTTATCTTTAATTTAAACATAATACTTAGAATCTTTAATAAAAAAATCAACAAAATCGTATGGTACATTTAGGCACAAATAATTCTTAAAGTTGACCTTAATTTTTAAGTTAAAACTTACAGTCTTCGCAAATTTAGGCTGAACACTGCAGGCAAATAGCTTTTCTACAAGCACAGCAGGCAAATCTGGTCTGCCCATTCAGTCTGCTGGGGCATATGCTGCATTACTTTCTTGCTGAGAATATTACACTGAGCAAGCAATTTTTTTTTAAAAATATTATACTGAGGTTATATCTGAGAGACACTAAGGTAGTATCCATTTTTTTATTTATTCGTTTGTTTTTTATTTTACTTTATTTGGGAAACAATTAGATATAAATTACGATCATAAGTATGAAAAATAGGTACTAGAGAATAAATAGAAGTAAAAAATATCCAGATTATATTTTTTACTGAGGTTATGACTGAGAGACCCTATGGAGGTATACGGGTATTTATGAGGTGACGTCTAACAGAATCAAATGTTATTGCTGTACTTACGTCTGATGGACACCAACAGCTTGTATCACCAAACGTGTAGATCGCGCAGCCGCTGGCGCCACTCTAGGGGCTGCGGCGAACCATTTTAGGAAGGTACTCAGCGAGACAGAACTATATCACGCGATATTGCGAATTGACAACGTTGCATTGGTTTCACGGTGTCTGACAGACTACCACCTCAGTCGCAGAAGGTTAATAACCTTTCTGTGTTGTTTGTTACCTGTGTTGTAATCGATTATCACTCTTACTAAAATATATATAAATTATAACAACTTTGTATTAAGTTTTGCAGCCCGTCGTACCCTAAACCGAAGAGCATGTATGATGGGAATAATGAATGTGAACAAAGCGAAACAAGTATGTAAGGATCGTAGCAAGTGGAAAGAAGTGGTCTCTGCCTACCCCTACGGGAAAGAGGCGTGATTGTATGCATAAATATATTGCACTACTATATAATAATATGTGACCACTAAATACTTAATTCAACTATGTTTTAATTAACGCATTGAAGTTTTGTTAATATAGCTATAAGAGCTGATATACTGGGTTATATTGATAGTACTGTGTTCTTTTTGGATATTTGACGACTGCCAAAGATCAACATTTGAAATCCGGTTAACATGGTTTTTGTAGGTTCTCAGTCATCGACGTATGATATGCATAGACTGCTACTATCGCTAGGTTCCCCTTGTGCCAAGCGAGAGCAGTTTTTAGTCTGATCCTAGTACATTTCGTTTTTCATTTAAGTTAATTTACGCGCAACGAGAAACTTATATAAGAAAATATCGATGGTTTTGACATTGTTAGGGTAATAATAGGTAATGTTAGGGTAAAAAATCAATTTAAAACACTAATGTGTTTTAAATTGATTTTTTTAAACGGCAAGCTCCATCTTCATACATAATTCACGACAACACTTGTTCACACTAGTGCTTACGGTTTAAACTCTGATAGGCTCACTCTATAGTTTCAAATGCAACCTCGTTGTTCTCAGTAATAAAGTGACGTGTTGTTTTTTCAATTCATGTATCTCAAAAAAGAAAAATCTAGAAGGGAAAACCTCTTTGCCCTTCAGTGGGACAATAAACACTCAATATTTTACAAAAAACGTAATAAAAAAGGAATGCGTATATTATAAATAGACAAACAGAATCAACGACTATTCTGTAGGTGTGAATATTCCATGTCTCCTAGAAATCATAATAATTTGGAATGTGTCCAACGGTGCCACTACAGGTGACTCTGTTCAATAGCTCTTAGCTTTGATGATGTGTTCAGATACAAGAACATAATATTTCAGTTCATTTGGTTTATTTTTATTGGGTTTCATTCATTCGGTCCCACGTTTTAGTAATTTCTTGAATTAGTTAGATTCTTGACAATTGGTTTCCTTAATATCTTGGACTTGAATATATTTTAATCTCAATCATAATATATGTATTATTATTATACTTATAAGCCTATACTTATAACAAAGTCAGTTAAAGACTAATAGTAGTTTTCAACTGATTTTGTCCCAGATTTTGGGAATTAAGGAAAGGTAACCCGTGGTGAAATATCTTGAAAGGGATTCTAAAATTTGAAATTGAGTATATGAAAACATTTCAAGTAGGATTTTCTGAATTCAATAATCATTCAAAACACGTGTAAATACCACATCAATTCACGTGCTTATAGCCACAATACCAATTCGACTAGTTACAGTCAAAAATGCCAAACATCCTGGTTTACGTAAAGCGGTTGGCGAGCGCCGCTTCCAGCTATTTGTGGCGACCAGGTTAAGGGCAGACGGCTTTATAGACACGTGTCGTAATTTCCACATGATAGTGTGTTCTTGTGGTTGTGTTAAAGTTTAGTTTTAATAATGTGAATTAGTAGTGATTAGAGAGACGGAAGGAGAGTCCTTGACCTTAAAGTGTGACAAGGGGGCTAGGGAATTCAGAATGCGATTATTAAAAGTATACCGTTCCGCTGCTCTGGTATTCTACTGTCTCCAAATATGTTATGACACTCGCACATAGGGGGATATACTATCTTTCAATGTATAAAATGAACCCTAATTTCCCTTGGTCAACCCGGAACTTCCGATCTACTTATTCCAAACACCAAATCGAATAATACTTTTTTTTGTTATAGGTAATATTCCTTATTATAAGAACTATACTTGTACAGCAAAAAAAAAATAAGTATTAACGAAAAAATCAGGGCTCTTAAATCTGCATTAGTAAACTTTTGACATAAATGTTTTGCATAAACCAAGATCACGAAAGATCACGAAAGAAATTTCCATTTTCTTAAACATTATTTTTGCTTACAAAATAAAGAATAATCTAATCACAAATTGAAATACAAAACGTCTTTAGTAATGCTAACACGTACTTTATAAATAGATGCTAATGCAAATAATAGCTGAACACGTTATTTTTATCTCGCCATAAACTCTTGAGATCATAATGAGCATAGCATTATGTTCCGTGGGAGGTGAGAGTGGGTTGCACACATCAACACGTGTATTGCAGTCTTAGTGCAGTTTTTTGTACCTGGAAACACTCGTCTGCTTATTCTGAGATACTGAAATATGAAATTTTGAAATAACTAGTTTTGTTCGTGAATGTTAATATTGTTCTTGTAATTAATGCTTTTTCAACCGACTTCAAAAAAAGGAGGAGGTTCTCAATTCCTCTGTTATTTTTTTTTTATGTTTGTTACTCGATTTCTCAAAGACTCCTGTATTCGCGAGACGGGCGTATTCTCTATGGCAGTTGCCAACAAAAGCAATAATTTCTTTCATAAATCTAACGTCGATTGTTAACGAGATATATTATTAAATAATTGGTCACCGATCATATTCGATGCTTATTTTGTGTTTATACCGTTATTTTTATTTACTGTAAATCGCTTGGGTTGTCAACAAGCGATAATGAATAATACTGGACCGATTTAAAAAAATATTTCTTATTATTTACGTGCTTTTAATCTCTCCTCAAAATAGTCCGATCATTTAATTACTAATTGTCTAGTAATTTAAGAGGACCCTTAAAAACATCTTAGTATCCTTAAAATTACTAGATTTTTTTAAAAGCCCATTAACATGAAGAATGATAAACGACTCACACCCAAATCAGAGCATAACCCTTACAAATTCAAATTACACTGTCAAAATTATCACTCTTCGAAATTTAAAAGCGAATCTACATTCCCATTACTGTTATCATTTTAGATCTAGTTTGAAACGATCAATCATTGTAATACGAAGTTGTTTCCGTCAAATGTTCAACTGGGTTTAATGTAGCGGTAGTAACGCGAGTGCAAGTTGTTCGAATGAAAAACGTATTAGAAGTTTTAATAAGTTATTTTAGTTTTGTAATTAAAAGGTTTTAGTGGGTTTAACGAGAATTGAGGTTGAATTTAATAGTTTTAATTGACATAATGTGATTTAACTTTTTGGGTTTAAAAATATTGAAATTGTAATGTGGTTTGTGGTTACCTATTTAATGATGCTGTATCAAAACTAATATTAGTAGATGAGCTAACTTTTATATTAATGCAGTAGAAAGTTGATATTTACTGAACGCATTTTTCAACATAATTTGGATACAAAATTTGACTATAAAATTTATAATTGTAAACTACCAAAACCATATTAATTCAAACATAACACGATCTTCGATCCCAACCCAAAAAAAGCAAACTCGTCCCGATCGGCCAACCCGATCCAACATCTCCATCCAGTAATCATATTATTCTACAAAAAAGGGACAATTTTCGCAAGCAAACTTTGCATAAAGACGTCTGCGATCAAAAAGACCCCGCCTTTCACGAAAGGGTTATAAAGGACCGTATTTGCCACCAAAAATAGGTTGAATGTGAAGCTGTCGAATTAAAAAGGGGTAGTAAAAAGGGGTAGGTCACGGCCACGGATTAAATTTCAAGGGTTGAAGGAAAATGTACATTGCTAAGGGTTTTCTTTTAAAATGTTCTCTTAAAACGTAGCTTAACCTTTGCAGTGAAGGATTTATTATATCTTCAGGCTTTTAGTTATTCTTGTTACGAGGGTTGTCGAATTTGACTTGCTCGTTTTATTTTTGGGAAATTGATAAGTGGTTTCTCTTTTTTTGGTTTCTGTAAATAGATTTTGATAAAAGATAAGGTGATATTTTTAAGTGTTTACAAAATCACAAAGTATTTCGTCTTCTTTTTAATGATGTGCATTCGTTTAGCTGAGAAGAACAATCATTTACAAAATGCATGTGTCGTGAAATTGTGATTGCAACGGTATCTAAGGTTCGTAATTTGGTTCTCGCTAAAGATTCACAATACAAATAAAGAACTTAGAAATGGGCTACATAAATTAAAGATCAACAACATTTGACGACCTACGTGGTCGAGTGGCGTACGCACCGGTTTTCAAGGTGTCGCTAGCTCTGAGGTCCCGGGTTCGATCCCCGGACGGGTCAATGTAGAAAGTCACTTTTCTACATTGTCTCGGGTCTGGGTGTTTGTGGTACCTTCGTTGTTTCTGAATTCCATAACACAAGTGCTTAATAGCTACTTACTTTGGGTCCAGAGCAATGTATGTGATGTTATCCGAATTTATTTATTTATTTTATTTATTTCTTTAACAAAATTCTATCTGATAAGAAATTCTTCGTAAGCATCATAGCTTCCATTTATTCTTCATCAATAATATTCAAAGAAAGGAAACTAACTTCACAAAAACTGAACAAGATGCATAAAACACCAAAGAAAATTCTCAATAAATGTGTAAGGAAAACACCAATTTCCATGTTCTAGACCAATGTTTGCTAGGTAATGTGTGTACCCTCTCGCTACAAATTGCCTATCAAAATGTCGGACCATTTGGCCCTGTTTGCTATAGTAATGGTTTTAATACTCGAAAACTTTAGAATGGGCGGAGAGCTTTCTTAGAAAATATGGAGCAAAGGGTGGAGTGGTTGGCATTTGTTTTTGGATGGTAAAATGTGGTAAAGTGTGGTCGATTGAATGGGTTAATATTGTCTTTTTCCTAATGTTACTTGCGTAGTAGGAATAAGAGTAAAGGCATTTAATCGCTATATTTCGTAAGTTTCGTTTTGGAAAACTTTCTTAGAAAATATAGAGCAAAGGATTGATGGAGAAATGGCGGTTGGAATTTGTTTTAGATGGTAGTATATTTTTGGAGAACAAGTGTGGTGGATTGAATGAGTTATACATATATTGTCTTTTTCCTAATGTTACTTGCATAGTAAGAATGTATTCAGAGTGAAAGTATGTAATAAACATAATTCATTTGTTTTTCTTTTCCCAATTTTCGGTTTTGTGTGACTCGTTAGATTAACGTAGAATTTTGGATCCTACAATAAAGTTAATTATGTGTTTCGAGAATTCAGTTTTTTTTTCTAAAATTGTGTTTAGATAAAATAAAATTATCTACCAAATACATGACCAAAATCCTCAAAAAATAAAAACAAAAGTCATCTATTTTATAAGAATGTAATGAATTTATACAATTCGAAATCGAAAACTAGATCCAAACCTAAACTTAACTTTACTGCAAAAATATATAACCAAGAAATTATTTGACCAACGAGATTCCATTTTTATAAGTTATCCTTAAAGCTGTTACATATATTTATATTAGAAGTGGCATTTCTAATAAAAATCAAAAAGTATTACTTCACATAGATATCCGACAAACTGTGGTTTGAATCAAACGAATTTTCAACGTGCTTACGGAAAATAGAAGTTTTAGGGAGCATGCATACTTGAGGGTTCGATTAGAAATATAACAGTAGGTAACTCTTATTTTTGGTTCAGTTAAAAACATGCATAACACAGACATATATTATGAGTCTCATTTAAATTATATTGTAAGAATAAGAATCATTTATTGGCATGAAATATGAGTACAGATATAAGGTGAAAAAATAAAAAAATAAAGACCGTCATATTCTACCAATATTTGGTGGGCAAATCTTAAGATTAGGACCTATAGATCCTGTTTTAATAATAACTATCTTAAATATTAGGTAACTAACTTACTAAAAATAATAACTAATAAAAACTAATCTGATAAATAATCTAATACACTATAATAACATTTAACAATTAGGTAATCTTTATAGTAAAGAATAACTAATATAAAATATTAGTTATTCTTTACTACTACATTTTTGTTTATTCTTCATAACTAATATAATTTCTTTAAGGAAGTAATCTTTAAACATGCATAACTATCTTTCATCATTCTGTTTACTATCTGTACAGGCAAAATCTTTTCTCCATGCTCTTTCACTTTTTTGTGAGCAGCGCAAAGTTCCAGTCAAATAACTCATTTTAAATTAATTTATCTATGAATAAACATCATAATTATTTTAAAGCCAAATACCTATAATTTAATCCTTTTTAATCATTATAGCTACTTGTATTAATTCCGATCCCTGGATCCCAAGTATTTCAAGTATAAATTAGACTTATAAACTTAAAAAGAATTCAAGATATCAAGGAATTCCTTTTTTTAATTAAAACGATTAACCCTTTAATAATTGAGTCCACTGAAGACTAATTGCTGAAATTAGGAAAAGTTAATTATTATGAAAGCTGGTACATTTGGATGATTACTACTTCAAGGGCGAAGGGCTCGTGTAATCATATATTTACCTTGTGTACATTACTTCCTAAATACACAAGGATTTGATTAATTATGAAACTTGATTTTCCTGAAACGGTTTCACGAATTTGTCTTTCTTCTAAATGTTGGTTATTGTAAATTGTGAATGCAGTCAATTACGATTATTCAAGTTGAGTGTAACTGTTTCTACAACTATCAAGACGACTCAACAGTATAAAGAGTTTCATAAATAACACAATAATTTAAGTCATTTTTTGCATGGGATAGCAACATTTTCCAATTTAAGATTCAGTGTATGCAGCTCAAAAAGACGCTCTTCTCGTAATAACCTCACCACAAAAATAAAACAAAACACGAAACAAGCAATCTAAAACATTACTTTGCTCTTTCCACACTAGACAGTTTTCTTTCAGAACGAAAGCCACGTGCTTGGCAAAAGTGTAAGCACCATTACACTAAGTCAGCGAATTTACAAAGGAAATACCGCATGCAGCGCGAGTGTGCTTACCGCTTACTGCTTACTCTCAAACGATGAGAGCCACACGTTTTCGCCATACAATTAATATTTTCGCTACAAACAAGCGAACACTTTTATACTTGTTTGCGGTGAAATTAACGCCGAATTACTTTCGCTAGAACAAATACACGTGAGGACAGAATAAATGAGCCGATAAACATTTTATTAAATAATATTAAGAGTTTTAGTTACCACCTTTACAATCTCATAAGATCTTTATATCAGCATCCTAATTTGTTATTAATGTAGTTAATAATTTAGTAAGTGTTTTTTTATTGGTATGATGTGAGTTTTCTGAGTCTTCATTATTTTGGATACGTCCGTTACATTACTATAAGGTCTACTATTAAAACTACTAGTGGTATCAAAACATGTAATGTAAGTTTATCATCGATGCAAAATGCAAAATGCAAAAAGCAATGTTGTGAAAAAAAGAAAATTCCTTCAAACAAAAATATCCATGTTGGCTCTATTTATGTGCCAGTGAGTGTATATTTTCAGAATTAAAACCGAGTGTGAACGAGAGACCGAAATGTTATTGGCATGTTATAAATATGTTTGTGTTAACTCTTTGTTTGTTTGCTTGTTGCGGGAAACGTAAATACTTGTATTTTGGGCGCTGAAGATAAAATGGACGTGTTTTTTGACGAGTGTTTTGTCTTATTTTGGTATGAAACTATAATTGTGCGAAATGATTTTTTATCACCAACTTACTATAGCATATTTTGAGTATTTTTGAAAGCTATCGAGGCGTTTAAGTGTAAGTCAGTTCCTTTATGTAATTGCTCTTATTTCAAATTTCTGAGCAATGGTAGACCTGACGTCTCTGTAATAAGGTATCTTTGGCTCGTTTGATATGTACCAGACTATAGACATTGCAATGTATTTAGCCAATCATAGCCCAAATTAGACTCACCTCTGATGACCTAAGGCATAAAACGATCTCCGAACAGCCCACGAAATAGCTTTGAACGTGTAAACAATTTCACAAAAATAGTACTCTCAAATTAGAAAACTGAATCTTCTGTTTAAAATAATATAAAATAATATTACATGATAATGTATACTATATTTTATCTAGTATATCTGTTTCAATATGCACTTTTAAAGATATTTCTTTCAAGATCGATTTACACCAAACGTCAAGGCAATTTACATTTTATCCGCACCCCATTTTTTTTTTTTTTTGTAAATTCTGTGTATTTGATAGGGTGGGTATTAAATCAGTATGCACTCGTTAGGTATAAATCGGTATTCAGAAGACATTATACACTACACTTTGGTTTACATTCCTGTTGACTGTTTTCGATTTTTTTTCCCTATAATCCCATACATAAAATATAACCAAAGATCCTTTACTAATGTAACTACTTTCCAAACCTCTAACCGTATTACCACGAACTAATGAAGCTATTAACCAAACCAGTTTGTTTGGTCAAATCCTTTTGTTTTCCTCATAGTAATCTTAATCTTTTTCCGGGTTTCTTACCATATAATGGGCGGAAGAGGTGATTGATATTTAGTAGTGTCAGTATTCTTTCCATCTTTTTGGATAAGGATACAAAAATTTACTAGTTTATTTTTTATTTGTAGTTTTTTTTTTATTTCTCTTTTTTTATTTATCATCTTGTCATACTCTTGGGATTAACGTAGAACATGTTTATCCCAAGAGTGTGTTTACTCGTATCACAGTTTTCCGTTGCAAGTAAATCGAAGTTTCGGTTGATCCACCTATGTTCAAAAATTGTCCAAATGACAAGCACACCAAAATGTTCATAAATATTGCTGCTGCTATCTGGTCCTTGTAAGATTCTTCTGTAAATCTTTTGATTTATCTTTAACCTTTTGGCTTCTAAATTCTCTAAAACCTTTTTAAAATTCCTTACTAAAAAGAAACCTCCTAAATAAATGAAAAATTCAGGGATTCCCGATGATTCCTTTGGTTTTTGGATGGCGAAAATCCGAAAATCCTAACAAAAGCGTGAATCAACTAGACCGGAATGGTTTTAATATTCAATTCGCGTTTCATACACATTGTGGCGATTGTGTGTATTTTTGCTGCATTTTCTACAACGCGTTTGAATGGAGCAATTCTTTATTGAGTAATACCTAAAATATTGCTTGTTATTTTTGTGATACGAGATTCGAACCGGGTATTTTTATACAGGAGTGTAACTGTTCTTTGTTGTGGTATCGGGTGCTTTCTATTTTGTGTTTATTTATTTATTTTTGTCTTTATAAAATGCAATTGAAGCAGTTAATTATATTTATCAACAAGACTGTTTATTTATTTGTTAAAATATTTTCAAGAATAGATTCGTCTCTTTCTTAAAAATCCTTTAAAAAAGGCCATGCTATGTCATCAGCGAAAATTTTTAGTGATCAAATATTGTTTTTGTGGACCTAACTTTAACTAGACTTTCCTTGTCCTAAGTTATAATGAGGTATCGATATCAGTGTTTGTCACAAAGCGGATGAAAGTCAAGACTTAAAAAAAGTTAGTCTATTATTTAGTAAAAGGTCATAAACACTGATTTTAAAACTGGTTGTTACCAAGTTGACTTTTAGATTCAAAGATAATTAGAAAGAAAGAAAGAAGAAAGTAAAAACATTATAATATAATTATATCATATATTATAATGACGAAAGTTTAAAAGTACCTAAAAACAAAAGCATACTTTCCTTATTTTTAGTTGTTCTTCGGTTAATGAGTATTTATTTGGAAAAAGGACTACATAAAATATTCAAATTATTGCATGAAATTTCGTACCTAGGTAGTCAGAGACGTTAATTAAATGAAAAGTTACATATATAAATTACGCATTAATATAGTATCAGTTTAAGTAAAAAACTTCTAAAAAAAGAACATAAATCGAATAAATTCAATCTTTACGTAACCGTCAACATCTTTCAGTACTGCAGTAACAAAACTGATTTAAAGCTACCTAATGATGAAAATACACACAAAGACTAGTATTTCCGTGTTTTATCTGTGTACAAAGTGTACGAGCAAGTTTGTCTAAGACAAACAATTGTCTTGCATGGACACAACGACTCTTAAGCAGTCAGCTTCCGTTTGAAATTCCACTGCGCTCTTTATAAAGACTCTTTGAGATCAAAGTTATAGTGAGCAAGCAATGGACCTCCGATTGTAGAACTTTATACTTTGAAAATACTTCATATTTTAAATTTAAAATTCAAACTGTTTTTTTGTAAATGGGACTACATACAATCACTTTTCCACGTCTCCTTAATCTAGATGAGGTCGACATTTTCTAACTGACTACCCGGAGAAGAAATGTCGAAACAAACTCGGGGGTCACAGTCTATTTTTAGTACTGACAATAAAATAGTACATTTGTGTAAACAAATGCAGAGTATTTACTGGACTAATAAAATCCATTTGTAAGTATAAGACAATTTCTAAAATTGTAGCAAATAATTAATATTTAATTTAAATTTCGCAGTCCACTTTGTATACAAAATAATTTAGTTTTAAACCTATGACTGAAAAGAGAAGAAAAAAATATGTATTATGGCCCTCTGTTAACAATATATTACGTATTCAACATTATTAGTTGCCTTTTTATTTGGAAAACATCAACTAACATACTAACTTCCACAATATTCTCATTTAAGTTTCAAATTACTGGCTAAACTTTAAAACTCCAACGGAATTTTCTCAAGTCGACACACATCGTGGTCGACCGTACTACCTCGAGCTTCGTTCCTTTTACCTCCAAAGTTAGATTTTATTGAACTTTCCATAAAAGTAAGTATAAAAAGACGGAAAGAATGCATGCAGACTCTAAAAGAACTTTGTATTTTCCTTGCAGACAGCAAAAAGTCGAGCATTTAGCGCCCAACTAAGTTAGTGTTAAGTTCTAAATGAAGATAGCTAAGAACTTATTCATCTTAACTTACTTAAGAGCTTCTCAAGTCTTTTTTTAAGACATTTTTTACAAGTGAGATGAATTCGTTTCATGTTTTTGTAAGTTTTGCTGTTCACTTCTGATTCAGTTAGCTACGTTCCAACTACTTGGCAATGTCTGTAAAGTTAGTGAATGCAAGGTTTTTGATCAATGTTTTTTTATTGTAGGATTCATCAGCGTGTACTTTATTATCTCATTAGAAATGTGTGGGAATTTAAATGAAAGTTACTTTTGATAGTTCAATTGACATCTTAAAGAAAGAACGAAATAACCTCGCACTTTTTGTCGGATTTCAACACATCCGTACACAGAACGAAATGGCGCAAATGCAAAATCCTCGTAGCCCTAGCCATTCCGGCTAGAACCGGATTCGTGCGATTTAAAACAGATTCTATCCGGTAAATACTGGACTGTGCCGGCTGGCGGATACAATTTCGACGCCATTTTGTTCCGGATTAGGCGGCGCGGCCCGACGAAATTGCCCCGTTAACTTTTAGTAAAGTTTAAAATTATAATTTTCATGCTAAATTCTGTACTAACATTGTACGTGTAAGTAGATAAATAGAATAATGTAGGAAACTTCATTTTGGGTACGAAACATTTTGCTTGAAATTCCTGTTTGCTTTTTACTAAATTAGTCGAAGGGCCGTTACTATAGAGGAGAAAATTGGCCGTCCGTGAGTATTTGTAAGCGGTATAGAAAGCGTCTTTTGAAATAAATGGAAGAACCGAGTCGGCAAAGTGCCATGACACGCGCCTTACACACTCATTAAAATTTGCTGAGAGGATTTATTTTCGGGTTCGTCGCATGAATTTGCAGGAATTCGCTTTATGATCAGTCGTTAAGTGAAACATTACATTACTGCAATAACATTTTTGGAAACATATAAATCTCCATATAAAATCCCGGTCGTAAATAGGTGACGATTTTTTAAATACTGTGACCTTCCCTTGAAAATTCTGTTAAGCCGTTGATCCCGACAGCTCCGTTGTTGATCTTTGCCAGTCGTTAAGTGAGCACAAATCTGACAACCAGTATTTCAATGGAATAATGTGTGAGTCAGTAAAACGAGAGTGTATGTCCAGTTAAATACAATATTCAGCTGAATCCGAAACTACTGGAAACCTGCTCCATCGTAGCTTGGGAAAACTATAAGCAGAAGGACAAAACCTCCAAACAAAAAGTCAAAAACAAAAGATAAACGCTTGTCTGAAGTCCAGTTTCTGTTTTATTTAAAAACAAGTGAAGCAAAATCAATGCAGTTTTGTACTCAAGTTACTGTGCTGTGTTATCGGGGACACGGTAAAAGTTCCGTTAGATAATCCCTTACCGTCTGGCTTTGCTTTTGTCCACAATATTTCTGTTTGAATATATGCTATCCTTTTTGATACAGCTATTTCTAAACTTTTCTTGAAGGTGGACATTCTAGATCATCCGTAAGCTAAAATGCTTCAAGCGTAAAACAAATGTAATATTTTATCTGAACAATATTTATACTAGCCACTACCTAGCGACTCAATGAACGGATTTGTATGCATGAGGTTGTAGGTTCGAACCCGGGCAAGTACCAATGTAACTTTTCAAAAGTTTTATGTACTTTCTTAATGATTCTAAGACACTTCTGACAAACGGTGAAGGAAAATATCGTGATGAAACCTGGATTCCAAAATTTGGGATCTGAAATCGCCAACCCGCAGAGAGCAAGCGTGGTGATCAATGCTCGTGCCTTCTCTATATGGGAAGAGGAATGTGCCCAGCAGTGGGACGTTTATAGGCTGGATTATTATAATATTTATACTTTATTATACTTATTTCAAAATTTTATATTCTCTCTTTAGATTAAGTGTTGGTCGCAAAATTTCTCGAAACTTACCTTTTCCGAACCACCTTATCCAAAAATAAACTGTTCTAAATTTAAATCATGAAAACCTAATCTAAAATACTTAACTACAGAAGGATTGAAAGAAACAAACTTTGTAAGGGGGTAAAGTTAAACAAAACCGCTGTTGAATCGGCTCCTAATTAACCATTGTCTTCGTAATAATTGACACGGTTCTTGCTAATTACCGCCTTACACTGAGATTGACAGCACTCACTTTTTTCTTTAATTTCTTCGCTTTAAATTAAGAACAACGAGTCGTTACCGGTCTTCTCGATTTTGTGGTTTAAAATTCGAATTTCGACTAAAATATTTTCTGTTAAAAATTTGAATGTTTGTCAAGGTTTTGAATTTAGAATGAAAAAATATTTTTTTTTTATCTATTTGTTTTAACTAACGCCAGTATGGTCTAAGGATTATTAAAAAGGAACGTAGCTCCAAAAGCTTTTAATTTAAAAGAGGATGTAGTGTATATTCTGTATAAAAGTACACTAAGTAAGGTGCACTATTAGCGATATTTTATAAGCTGGCAGCAGACTGACGTAATGTTGGCAAACTTAGTTTATGTGAGGAAATTTTTAATATAAAATAAAAGTCTGTTACATCTTAAAATTGGGGAAAGGAAATTTCTATAGCGTGAAAGGTAAAAATAAATTGCACACCTGATGTTTGTGATTCGTGAATGCGTAAAAGATTTTGAAGAAAATATCTAAACACGAAAACATACTAAAAGAACTCGTTTAAGTTGTTAATTCATTAAATAGACTATTAAAAAAATGGTTTGAGTTAAAAAAAAAAACAGAAATGTACATGAAATCGAAAGAAAACCGACTACACACTACAAAAAATATATATTAAAATCACTGGTACAATATTACCTTTCATTTTGATTTTCCTTAAATTAGCAATGGATTCAATACTTAGAGGGGTTTGGACCCAAACTAGCCTTCTAATTAATAGTAATTGATATTTATTACGGAACCGGTCATTAATTATAGTTAGATGGCATTAAATTCTTAATGTAGATTAAATATACGAACCGAAACTGGTATAAATTACAACAAATACTTTTCACTACTTTCATCATCATCTCCCTGCCCTGTTCCCAATTTTTCGGAGTCAGCGCAATGCATATTAATCTTCAATTCATCTCTACTACTCGTCATCTAATCATTCACTTTTTTTTTCATATCATCTTTCACACAATCCATCCATCTCTTTTTCGGTCTTCCTCTTACCAGTATTTTATCTACAAGAAAACTAATAAAATAGGAGAAAAGTAATATCCACCAATCAGGAACCTCCATTATCACGTGATGTTGTCAATCGACCAATAAGATCCTTTTCCGGTGCTCATCACAAATTCGGCGAGTTTAATTCAGTCGGAAAATAGGTTAGTATTGTTATTAATTTGCTGCCTGTTCGCTGTCAAATTTGCCGTCAATCTGAAACGCATTTGAGCAATCGGCTTAACTTTGTAACAAGGAATATTATAGACAAAAGTGTTACATGACTATCGTATTATTAGGAAGATTATTTTCACATAGTTTTTTTTTTTATTTTAGACTCTGTTCAGCCAGTGCTAAAATAATACGATCAAAAATAAAAAGAGAAAAAAAACCGTCTCTGGCATCAATAAAAAAAAACTGGTATTAAATAATTGTTTTTTTTTTTACATGACATTTTCATTTTGAAAATGGAGTATCAATTTTTGAAATACGCTCTTCAAACGTGTTGCTGAATCTACATAATAACATTTATTGATCAAATAAGTCATTTTTCCTTTACTTTTCTCTCTATTTTGACGTTAGTTTTATAAGAAAAATACACAAAAAGAATAAACACTTAGAAAACGTGTTATATTTGCGTTGGTACCATTCTATGGAATACACAAGCAGGTGGCCCCGCATTTAGAATTCTATTTTCAAACTCTTACTCTCGGAGTATTTATAGAAATTGCGCTTCAACTGTATTTGGGAAAGTACATTGTTATAATTTTAGAATGTTTTTAATGGGTTTCTGCCTTGCTGTAAAATAATAAGTACTTTATATAATTTGATTATTAGCTATAATAATATATATTTTTATTGACTAATAAAATAAGAATTTGTAGGAAAAATATAATTTAAAACTAAAATGATTAACAGTTAATTTGATATTAAAATTTAAACTACTCATTTTTTTAGTGTTTCTATTAGTCGTTATCACTTAGGTACAGTTGATACAATTTTTGCATTTATTAGCAACGTTCTATTGTTAAGATTATAAAAGATTTCTTATATTAATAATAATCCAGCCTATAAACGTCCCACTGCTGGGCACATGCCTCTTCCCATATAGAGAAGGCACGAGCATTGATCACCACGCTTGCTCACTGCGGATTGGTGTTTTCAGATCCCAAATTTTGGAATCCAGGTTTCCTCACGATGTTTTCCTTCACCGTTTGTCAGAAGAGTCTTAGAATAATTAAGAAAGTACATATAACTTTTGAAAAGTTACGTTGGTACTTGCCCGGGTTCGAACCTGCAACCTCGTGCATACAAATCCGTTCATTGAACCGCTAGGCAACCACGACTTTCTTCTACGGTCTTATATTAAATAACAAAAACCAAATTATAAAAAAAATACATTAAAAGTTATGTTAGCAAGCGTTAATGCAAGAATCTCATTACTGTATGTAGAAGCAAGCTTTAGCTGAAAACAAATAAAGTTTTTTTCGTTTATTATTTTAAGAGCAATGTTAGTTGGGTTAAAAATCTTGCCTCCACTAGTGTTATGCTGTTTTACATTTTAAACAAGTAAAAACAGCAAGAACTTTTTGCATTGCGAAGTTTTACTTTAGTATTATTTTAATTCAGAATAAAACATACATATCACATTTATTTTTATGTTTTTTTTTCTATGTTAATTTGGTAAATCGCACACATAATATATATATATATATATAACTAAAAAAGTGCATTCTTTGTCTTTAAATAGAAGTATATTTTTTGGGGTTATGTTTATTTTTATACATGTTTGACAAATTCAAAATGTACCAAAAAAAAACATTTTTTTTTAATAAAAATATAATAATAGGAACAGATATATTAGCTTAGGCTTTAAGACCTAAGTTATAATTCATTAGCATGATGTTTTCATCAAAATATTTCCCATTTGTCTCACAGCTAATTTTCCGTGTCATTTTCATTTCCAAACTCGGCACACAAATCACAAACATCCCTTACACTTAAACAAAACATTTCGACTTAAGAAAATATTCATTTTTTGCGAACAAAGAATACTTTAATCATTTGTCACTTCACAAAAGGTACGACATTTAAAAATATACCTAAAACAACATTCAAAGCCGCGAACAAATAGCTTGATCTCGGAGTTTTAATCAGATTTTTTTTTGTTTCTATAGAACGTCCAACAATACATAGACTGCTACTATCGCTAGTTTCCCCTTGTGCCAAGCGAGAGCAGTTTTTAGTCTGAACCTAATACATTTCGTTTGTCATTTCAGTTAATTTTTGCGAGAAACTTGTATACGAAAATATCGATGGTTTTGACATTGTTAGGATAATATTAGTGTATTAGATAGATTTTTTAAAACGGCAATCTCCATTTTCATACATAATTCACGACAAAATCATTTCACACTAGTGCTTACGTTCAAACTCTGATAGGCTCACTCTAATTTCTTATGTATACTCTAAGATCTCAACGTTTAAATAGATTGAATTTAAGTAAGGCGATTAACATCTTATTCTACGTTTGAATTCAATGAATGAATAGATAGTGTGGGCTTTAGTCGTATTGTTTCATTCTAAATTTAAATTGGATCCGACATCGTTCAATTTAAATTTAGAATTGTGTTTATTCGGATGTTTTGATAAAATGTGTTCTGATATTAAATTATTGCGTTTCCCTAGATTTTGTTCTTATTTTGATTTCATAGACAAATTTTTATTGTGTCATAATAATATTATAAGTAGTGATTTTGTTAATGTTTTTGTTTTTCTTAAGATAGTAGTATATTTAATGTGTTCTTCAGTCATTCACATATTGTGTTACAAACATAAGCACAAAAGTGTCGAAAATATAAATCAAACCAAAAATATTTGCATGGTGAAAATCAATTGAACACAGAATTTCCAATATCAAGATCGTTAACCCGTTGCACCCGAACAGATGTGAACAACCCAAATGTAAAAACTAAATCAAAAGCAGGAAACTGCGAATAAATTTCGCTGCAGCGCTACTCTGTATCGGTGAAAGTTTTAATATTATAGCACTGCAAGTTCGTATATAGCGCTTCAGCCGCTGAATGTGGTTACCGCGCTGATGCCGCGTTTGTTGGTACCGCTCCGAGTTTCGTTCACATTATCGGAGTAAGAACGGAACTTACTTTTGTAAATGTATTTATGGATTTTAAAAGTTTTATTTACTGTTGCTATAAAATGTATTTCCTACAGGGTAAAATTCGACATTTTATAGAAGAAGTTCAGAAGCGATATTTTATTCGTGTGATTCACTAAGAAGTTACGTTGTTGTAACTTTATTTATTCAGTCATTTTACTTTCGTATTTTACGGAAATATAAAAAAAAACACTCAGGCATACGTTCAATCTTTGTAAAATATTTATCACAATTTATTTCCAAAATGTATATATTATATCATACTAAAAATAAAACTACAAATCTTTCCATTTTCAAATTTCAAATAAGAATTCCATAAATGACAGCGAAAAGTCACAGCTACAAGACATAACGTATGTAAAATAGAACAGCAAAATTCAAACGACACGTCGCCATTTTGTTCCATTTCACCAGCGCCGGTGTCGTCACATATTTTATTCATGTTCGCGTCTCGTGTGCAATAAAAATCCTTTAATTGATTACTACGGTACGGAGTTTTAACAGTTTACCTTTACACTGAAATGTTTTAGATTTTTTATTGTGGTCTCGTTTTTTGGTGGTGAATTTTATATTGTGAACTATTTTGGAGAATGTTTTGGGTATTGTTCGTAGAATATTTTATGTGTGATGTGTGATGTCGAGCCTGTAATCGGAAAATTTTCAGGTGAAATGTTTCGAGCTTTCCTATTAATAAATTAATTTCGTGCTTAACACAGAATGAAAACCGTGTCGCTTATCTTTCTACTATAGTCCGGCCGCTACTAGAATACGTTTCTGAAAATAGTGTTCAACGGGAAGATGCAACTTAAATGTGGCAAAGTATTTACTTAACATACGTCCTATCACTTATGTCCTGTAAAGGAATAACTTGTTTTTTAATTACCCATAAAAATCACCAAGTTTGAGACCTACTGACATGTGTCAGAACTCATTCTCCAAGCGACCGAATTATACCTAAAAACTTTTGATTTTTTCCTAATTATTATCTCAACATTTATTCGTTATTCTTTCTTTATATTTTAGTACATTAGTATATAGATCTCCGGGTCAAGCACATGGTCTTTCTGTTTCCAGTTTCGCCGCCTCACGTGTGTTATTAAATACTTCAGCGCGACGTCTTCCATTTATAACTTAGGGCGGTCGCACACTACATGTTCCTTGAAAGCACAACTGCACGTCATTTTGTTAATGGATTACATACTATATAGAATTGAGATGTTTTTTTTAGATCTTTATCTGTATCTGTATTAGTGTACACGTATTTATTTGGAAAAATAAGTATCTACGTAACCAGGAAGAAATTATTGCTTCCCATTAACACACTTTTTGTTAAAAGTAATAGCTTTTCTATTACTATTTGTAAATTAGGAAATTTATCTAAATTTATTGCATTTACATTATTTATATGCAGAATGTAAAAAAAGATTTGCTCTGTCTTTGGGTGTAATGTATCTATAAAATACATGCATGTATAAATAAATGTTCAAGTCTGTTCATCCGTTTTTTTTTTTTTTTTTTTTTTTTTTTCTTTAAAAAGGAACATGGTATTCTTACGAACTAATAAGTGTCCCACAAAACAGTACAAACTGTTTGACTGTGAGATCAGTTTTAGACATTTTTTAACATTTCTTTTACATTTAACATATTTTATAATAAAAATTTTGCCTAGTAAAATGCTGAAACATAATATAGTATAATATACTATATTATATCTCAACATTCCATCAGGCAAAATTATTTATATTGTGCTTTATATATATACACATTCACAATACACATAATATATATATATATATCGTTTTTATGGTAAGGTATCTAATAAATATTTCTTAAGTTTACATTTAAATTTGTTTTTATTGCACTCATCTCGGATGGTCGCGGGTAAACTGTTGAGAATATATGGAATACGTTTTTTCAGCGTTCTGTCACCATACACGTTTGTTACTCTAGGCACAACAAATTTACCCGAGGTCATCGCCCTCGTACTATACGTATTACTAACATTTACTAATGGATTATGCTCCCGATTGCCGTGGTTGTTGGTTGCTATAAGGTAAGTGTGTTTTAATTTTACTGGTAATAATTTGCAAATTTTAAAAAGTTTGTAATAGTTTGTTTTATATTTAATTCTGGTTTTTTTATCTACAATTAATTTAATAAATCTAATTTGAATGTTTTCTATTTTGTCTATAAATGATTTATATGTTGACTACATGCATAGTACAGGCTGCATAATTTGGTATTTAACTGTGTGTAAGTTGTCTCAGAATTGTATGATTACTTACGGTTTCGACATAGGCGTATTATTGCCTTTAAAACCCAACCAACTCCTACCCAGTGTATATTCCACCTAACTGAAGAGACGCTCAAGGTATTCCAGTAATTGAATGAACAAGACGCATGGCAATTTTCTGCCGCTGCGGCTCCAATCGTACTACAAGCCTATTAGAAGCTAAACTATAGCTAGACGTCTAGTAAGGGTTATGTTTGATTCTAAAACTGGTTTGATGAATTTGAAATATGAGAGTTTTATTATAATGTATTTATGTATAACATGGTTTCTATCTTTCCTGTCCAAATCTGTTGTCAGGATATGATTATCAAAAATGGTCTTGGTTGTGTTAAAATTTAAAATAGTTTAAATGGCTTTAAACAGGATGGATTTAAATTCATGTTATATCAAATGAAAAAAATAAAGAAGTGGGGCTATAGGTTTATACCTCACTCATAGTTCAATGTAAACATTGAAGTTAGTTCCTCATTACATTTACGTGTTACCAATTACAACACACACTGCATAGTACAAGATTTCACACAGACAGAAGCACTCTATATTCATTTAATCTCACAGTCAGAAGCGAGGCAGCTTTATGTCCTTACAGCGGTACGTTCGAACGTCAATTTCCACCTTAAGGCGTACCGAGAATTCTCGGAATTTCGCTAGGCATTTCATAGTCATAATCTATTCATCTTATACATCCGCTCCCCTTGCAAACCTATCTATATCTCTGTTGTTTATCACTTCATTTGTCTCGTAATACTTGTATCTATTCTGACCATTGTATTCATATTCATATGTCGTATCATTTGCCTTATTTTCGTATTGATAAATTATACTGAGTGGTACGAAACCCCTGTACGATCTGTTAAGGTGTATAAAATTATGAGGTATCGATATCTAATGACAAAAAAAGTAAAAAATAAATGGGAATAATAAAAAAATTATAACCTAATAAAAAAAAATCTCCAAATTGCAAGTGAGAGTGACGGCATCGTCTCAGATTCTGCCAAATTATCATACAAAAGGCCACCATTAATACCGACGAAAATGGTGGTGTAGTTTTTAATTTATCTTCAAATTTAGGGATTTGGGAGTCTTCAAAGTTCATTATTATTGTTATTATCATGAATATTCCAAATTTAATATTTTAATGGCATGTGATTGTGAACCCTATCACCCTTTCGGGTCAGACAGGGGTTTCGTAACAGTCTGTATATTATCCAATTGTATTCATATTCATATGTCCTATCATTCGCCTTTTTTTCGTATTGATAAATTATACAATTTTGAGAATTGTCTGTTATTGAAATTCTGCCCAAACTGATATTATATTCGCGAAATGGAGTCGAAAGATTATCGGTAGTCGTTCGCTAAACAGTTTGCATAATTTTCTGATAGAGAACGTTTGGGTGTATTAATGTTCGCAATTGTATGGAATATTATAGTTTTGTTTTGGTGTTTTGTAATAAAGGGTACTGAGTTAATCTTAATTTATTTTAAAGGTAGGTTTAAAGGTTGTTTTGTTATTAGCTTAATTGTACTGTAGAATAAATAAGTATATATATATATATATATTTATTTATTCTATCTTAGTAATAAATAAGTAGTTTTAAATGTTTTTGAATCCGAAGACGACAACTTTTTGTGAATTTTATTATTTTCATTTTTTTATTATTTATTTTAGTATACGCTGAGAAAACCAAAAATACTAAGGATGTATGAGTTTTCTGTGTGTTTTCAAATATTTAAGGTAAACTCTCACTAAAAGGCAATAGACGTAAAGGACAATTTTAAGTTTGTTCAACCTTTTCTTTGCGAACAAATTCATTCAGAGAAGACATTATTTCATCAAGTTTTAATACATGAATACCTAGAAATTATTATTTCTACTTTAAAGTTACTGGACAGTGAGCATTTTAATTGCTTGCCTCTTTCAAAGTATTATAACGTCCGGGAATTTTTATTATTTTTAGAAAAAACTTGCTCACAACACTGAAATGGCCTTTATATTAGAAGTTCTAAGAAATGAAGATTCTTATTAAATGGGTTTAATTTTTGTTTTTTCTGAATCATAAAGTGGAAAAGTTTGTGTTTGTTTTAATTCGATTTAATATTTGGAAAAATAAGATCAATTTAAATACCACTTACACTAGTATCTAAAGTGATGGGGCATATAAAAGGCTCTTATTTCCGAGAAAGAATAAGCATTACATGAAAAATCCATGAAACTAAAACACGAGAACAAAGTCGCGGAGAACTATGTCATTGTATATAACATCTTTTATTGTATTTTTATTAGTAAAAAATACTGTATTTTAAAGCTTATATAAACTAGCATAACATGTGCAAATTACCTACTTTTTTTCATAATTTGATACGCAAACAAACATAACAATTATGATTGACCAACAACAAACTACCCGTATGCCGAAATTGAACTGTTACAACCAATCAATTGAAAATGAACTGTAAAATGAGGTTCAATAGTGTGACATTACATTGACAATATCGGCATTTCAGGGTGACAGGAGATAACCGCAGCTGCCAATGTGTCAGGTAGAACGAGTATTGTTTAGGTACCGAAACCATAGTGTCATGTCAGTGCCGATTGTGACGTCATATGTTGATAAATTAATTAGGTGTACTGAATTATGAATACTACAATTTATTAATTAATTATAAAATAATTTGGATTTAATGGTTAATATTTCACACGCCATAATTACTCGGTCAAATGTTCAAAAAATCGATTTCCAACAAATTTAATTTAGTGGTTTGTATTTTCTATTGAATTCGGTTATTTTCACCGACTTCCAAAAAGGAGGTGGTTCTTTTCAACTGATTTTTTTCTTTAATGTAGGTTCACCGAGTTTTCTTTCACCTTTGTGGTTTTAATTTTACATATTGTGTAATATTTTTACCGACTTTCATAAAGTTTGAATGTACGAATTTAATTTTCTCCATCAATTGTCCGATTTCGTTTTTTTTATACATTTACATATGTAATCATTTACATTCATAAATAATAGTAAACATTTCCTTACTTAGATATAACTCAAGGTCACGTAAATGTCATTGTGCACCTATCATCTATTATTCGTGAGGTACTTAGGGAGACGGAAAAGCGTAATGGAATATGGAAGTCTTGTGTAGGCTGTAAGTGTTGTGTTTATATTAATATACATTGTATAGTTAAGTATACATGTCCATTATTTGGAATGAAACGTTGACACATCATTTGATTCACTGAATGAAAACATCTTTGGAAACTAATGAACATTTAAAAACATAACATAGCATACCATCACGCCTGTATCCCCGAAAGGTTAGGCAGAGGTGTACCAATGTATACCCACAGTTCGCCGACAAAATCGCCTAAATGTTCATCATTTAAATGGTCTTGACATATAATCTAATGAAGCCAATAGCTAACTAGTTTATATTTGTTTGTAAGTATTTCATAAACTATATTCTTTGCTATCTATTTTTATATTCGTGCTAATTTATTGGTGTGTACAGACATAGTATTAGAACAACAATTTCCATTAACCCCAGTTCTACAACTAGCGATTTTTTCCAAAATAATATTCCAGAAGTACTATTGACAAAATTAGCTCGACATATTCATATTGTAACTTATAGCGATTTGAGAGGCCTATTTTTTTTTTGTTAGTGCATTTAAATAGGTCTTTTGGTATTCCATACCCTTTTTTCTTATACTTATTCAATAGAAAACATATTATGTACAAAATCAGAATAACACACAGCTACAACCTACAAGACTACAAACAGCCCGCCCACCGCCGCCTGTTTTCATTCCATCTAAGATTAACACAGACTAAACAGTGACAGCTCTAGATTATATCTGATCTGCATATGAATAGTCCGACTACGTGTGGATATCAGTATTCTACAATAGACACACTCTGAATACACAAGCAGATAAATATTTACCCTTTGGCATTTGGATAGTGACAGTATTGTGTTGTGTGTTATAGTTGACTTTATTTGTATTGAAAATGAAGAGGGGAAATGTAGGTAACTAGCAGTTATCCACCTCGCATAGATCAGAAAAAAGTAGCTTATGACCTTTTTTAGGATCCAAGGTTATTCAGTATCAAGTTTCGTCTAAATCGGGTCAGCGGTTTAGTTGTGACAGCGTAACAGACAGACACACTGAAAGACAGATAAAAAAAGTTACTTTTGAATTTGTTTTAGTACGATACATAAAGTTAATGCACATACATACTTGTTATGAGTATTAAAACTTCCTGACGTATTTTAGTCATAGAAGGGTTAATGGAATAAAATAAATCAAAGTTTTCTAAAGGAACAAAAATGTGCTGATGTAGCAACAGATTTCTAAATAAAACTATCTAAACTCTAAAAACTCTCGTTATAGTACAACTGAATAAATGCCATCTGCATTCATTATTCTTAAGCAAAACTTGTCATGAGTTACTCCGAGTTCATACAATCCAAACAACTTGTACGAAAAGAAAATACTGAAATATTTCCCAAGTTCTAGTTTCTATTATAACATGGGTCATACAAGGCGTTTCTTATTAACTTGAAGTTTTCCATTCATTAGGAACATTTCCTACTCTCGACTTAGTTTTGCTGAAAGAAAATTATGTAGACACATTTCTGTTTTTGATGCGCATTTTTTGCTGCCCGGTTGGTAATAAAATGAAGAATGTGACGCCTGAGTGAAAAAAAATATTTTGATATAAAATGTACAGTTAGTTTGAACGACTACTCAGTTAATTAATTAATTATTTGTGTAATATAAGCGTGTTTACATTATACCACAAAACATCTTGTTTAAGCTACAAATACATAAGTTTCCTACTCTGCTAGATCTAAAAATATTCTGAAAATCGACTAATACTAGTTTTTGCTTCCATACTATAAGAAAGTCTGAAAATATTATGGGAAGAAAATATTTTTATGAAAAATATATCGAAAGTGGACTGATTTTTTGCTTGATAAAGCTAATCCTCTTTTTTAACCGTCCTTATGTATGTTGAAATATGATTGTAAGAAAAAAAAACCTACATGAGATAGGTTCTAGTTTGGGCGTGTTTGTAAATCCAAACAATTTCACAGGAAGTAACCCTAAATATATTTTGCTATCTAAAAACCCATTTTACAAGGGTTATAAAAATGTGAGATAGTTTAATCAGCAGTCGTATAAGATAGCTTAACAATAACTAATAGACAAGACAAGTAAAGAAAAAAGGTCAATATTAAAATAGTCCAAAATGTCTTAGGATCCGACATTGTGTGACATAACATCAAAGTTTCATAATCTTCTCAATCACAACAGAATTGGAGTCATACCAACCAGCCAGCAGTTAATTGCTCGACAAAACTTTCTTAAGCAATTAAGTTTTAGTTCCTCCCAAATAAAAAACACATCCAAAAAACCTTGTCCGTCTCATCGAAGGTCTCATTTCAGCAACAATCTAACACTATGACCTTTAGAAAGACCAGCGTCAATATACCAAGTGCCAGACGGAAGGTTCGCGTAAAGAATTCGATGCATTATTCAAGAACGTCTGTTCTTCACTTTACTAAATGAAATAAATTACCATTGATACGTATTTTGCACGTGTACGACGCATTACAGTTTACATTGACAATTTTGTATGTAAATTTGTGGATTTTGATCTTGGTTTGTTGTTTGTAGGCTGTTGATTTAACGTAATAAAACAGGGATGATAATAACTTGATTCAATGTGGGGTAATGGTTTCTTCTTATACACTTTTTATTTTTTCTTATAAAAGCTTATTTATAATTAAATGAAGGTAAGGATAAAATTATAGTTACTTGAACTTCAAACTGTCAAAAATATTTTACAGATCATCTAAAGAAGCAAATAGGTAGGTGTTTAGGCAAATGGGGTTCAACAAGACCACACCTGAAGATTTTTTTTTAGTAATGAAAAATTTACCAAACAGAGGGAAAACACAAAAGACCAAAAGTAAAAAGACCAAAAACAATTATTGCCAAATGTGCACATTCTTTAAGTTCAGAATTTCCTACATCAGTACAAACTCTTAACTAATTGTAACGGGAATCATAACCCTAAAAGGTGTTTAAGCATGTTCGCGCTATATTCCTCCTTCAGAATGAGGAGTAAACACAAACATAGCATTTAATTACTTCGACCATAAGGCCTTCCATTAAGGTGTGAGGCTGGTAAGTTCCATTTTATGCCGTTCGCAGCCCTCACCGTCCCATCGAGTAAGCGTTTACACCAGTCTAATTGCTTGCAAAATCCCTCTCCTGAAATACAGTGTAGCTGAACGGAAAAGCTGAGAATTTTGTGTGTTGTAATTTTAATGTGATTTATGTGTTGTAAGTTTAATGCTTAGGCTTTGGTGGTGTTAAATTTTAATGTCGTTAAAGTGTTGTGCTAAATTATTATGATGTAGAATAAGGTGAATGGAAAGCTGTCGATTCAAAGAGTTTCAAACTCTATTGAATTAACAAAAGAGAGATTTTTTTCGAATTTTACTTCTATCTAGAACGAACGACTTTATAAAAAAATACCCTAAAAAGCACATTGTTAAAATATTCATTCATTCTTCCTTATTAACTGCAATGCACGAAAAAACCTCCAGGATCGTGGTTTTTAGTATAGTTGGATTCAAAGTTAATGGCGGCTTTGAAGTTAGCTACATGCTGCGCAGTACCTCGCCCCGCATCCCCGCTGGCTTATAAGTTTGCTACTGCGCAGCAACTCGTATTGTGTTCAGAGCCGCCATTAAGTTTGCACCGTACTGTACTCCATTTAACTTTTCCTTTGCACGAAGTTTACAGATTAGCCAAAAAATTGTTATCACTATTCTCATCAGTACCCGATGAGTAACTTCCAAAATATTCTATGTCTATTGAGGTACTTAGTAGTACCCTCAATAACCCGACAAGTACCTTACTTGACCAAAAAGGCGACCTCAGATCATTGGTATTCAGAAAGCGGGAGTAATTCCAATCCTTCTCCAGTAATTTGGGATTCGTGACCCGTTTACTGTCCAAACTCGGGATTCCGGGATTTTATTGGTGTAATGCATAAACATTGATTCTGTATCGAAGGTCGTGGCTTTTGATTTAGAGTTGCTTTGTTTACCTTGTTACTATCTACCTTTGTTTTGTCCGATAATACTAGTAAAGGTCAATTGATAGTTCTGCTGTGCGATTTGCAGGTATCATTTCGTGAGGATAATTTACTCATATTTAAATATTATATAGAGTAAGTATTCGTGTGCTCCGAGATGACTACATCGTAACCTAAGAGAAATTCTGAAGAAGTAAATTTATTGAATAAAGAAACGTCGCGTAAAATAACGCAATCATAGAAATATAGATTTATATCCTCGATTAAAATCACCTAACACAAATCACTAAGTCAAACTTCACTATCACTACTTAGGTAACTTACTAACTTAGATTATATAAACACAGATAGTACCTAATAAATCCACAGAGAATGACCAATCTATCTAAACTTACTGACCACGAAAAGTTAAGCGGTATCCCATTTCCACTTCAGCTCAAACTTACTCCTATTCTACCCATTTACATTCCAGACAATGGTAGGTAGGATACTAGGTGGAATGCCTTTGGTAGGCAATAACTTCGGTTTCACATAGGTATCTAAGTGAGAACGCCTTCTGGTCACCGTATTTCAAACTCCTAGATAAACTTCGATTAAACCAGCGACGTTCGGTTTTGGGGCGTTTAGGTGGGGCGATACGATTAGTAGTGGCTATTAGGTGGGCAATTTTTCGGACTGGTGTTTCTAAATTCCAGTTCTGTCTTTAAGAGGTAATATTTATTGGCGAGAATTCGTTTGTGCCCGGTTAGTGGCAATAGGCTCGCCCCCTATTACATGGGACCTAAACATATCGGCGAACTGTGGGTTGTACATTGGTACGCCTCTGCCTACCCCTTCGGGGATACAGGCGTGATGATATGTATGTATGTATGTAGAATTCGTCATTTTAAGCAACTATCATAGGTTTACTTAAAGCACAGTACATTTTAGTACATAAGACGAAGTAATTTATAGAACGCATAATGTCATAAAAAGTTACTTTTATTAAGTTTTTTATATACATAGTCATTATTATGTTTTATTTTGTATATTATTTCATTTACGAAACTAGTCATGTGTGATAAAATTCTATCTAACCATTCCTTCAAGCAGAACACACTTGATTAGAGAATCTCACTCGATTGGAACTATAGTTACAATAACACCTACTTTTGAAATCGTATGTCTATCATAAATAAAAACAATAGGGACTTGGTTACAAAATGCTTTATTTTAGTGTAAACTCAATAGGATTTTTTTTTAATATAGTAAAATAAAACCAAATCTCCTAATCTGCTTGCACGGTGATACCCTGCTAGAATCATACGAATAAAAATATTTCACACACCTGGACCTTTACTCAAAAACCGTCAAATAACTACATTTATACCGCAACCAATGTAGTTTTTGTTTCAGTAAAATACCTATCCCACAACATTGAATCTGTTTAAAATATAAAACTACCCGAATCTGTCCGAAAGCCAAACGATTTTGGGCTATCAAAAACGAACGATTTTCAACACAGCGTCGGGCCATATAAACAGACTTTAATCAATCGTAGAGGCGGCACGAGCTGGTTGATTAGAGAGTCTACTCGTCGCTCCTACACAGGCCGATAATGAGTCTATCCACCGAACACCGGCTACTGAGGCCACCATTTGGATACTAGTTTCGGATTTCCCTCAAAAAGATTGAAGATACTGTGAATGGAAATGTTGGGTAAAGATTCTGAAGATTACCATTTATGGCCCAAAAATGTTTCTGCAAAACTCTGAGGTAAATTTCTCTGTGTTTTGCAGTTTCATATTTTTGTGATGAATTCATGTAATGTACGTTTATGTAAGGCGACAATTATTATTTATAATTATTGAAGTAAATAATGGTTAACGTGTGATCGTTTTCCATTAACAGATAAGTCATTGATAAGATAGACGAAAACATTCATAATAATAATAATAAAATAATAATAATCCAGCCTATAAACGTCCCACTGCTGGGCACAGGCCTCTTTCCATATAGAGAAGGCGTGAGCATTGATCACCACGCTTGCTCACTGCAGATTGGCGATTTCAGATCCCAAATTTTGGAATCCAGGTCTCCTCACGATGTTTTCCGATAACATTCATAAAATAATGATTCTATAAATCTACAGTTCGAAAGAACCACACACACATATAAACGTATGTACACAAACTCCACACAAAGAAAACTCCCCTAATCAGAAAACAAACAAGTTCTCAATAAAAAGTTTTCATTCCACGATAAAAACTTCTGACTCGAAGTTGAGTATCAAAAACTAAAACAATATAGAATCGGCGTAATCCCGCGCGATTTAACTTAAGGTTCGTACGTTTGTGCCCCGATTTATTATGACTGCGTAAGTTTATTAAGTGTAGCGAATAAATCGGGGGCTGTTGAGTTTAGTTCGACGGTGAAGCTGTTTCACTTGTGCTGTTTTAGGGAAGTTTTTTTACCTATGAGCTCTACGGAATAGGGTGAGGTTAAGAATTTTTGACATTTTTTGTGATGATTTCTAGAATACCAGGCTAATGACATTTGCACTTTATACCTATTCGAAAATTGGCTTTTTTTTTTCCTTTATTTTGGCATCAAACAGTCATGTACATGAATTTTACTTATAAGATAAGGTGGTTCATTACAATAGACCTACAGTGCCGAAAATCTATTACAGTAATAAAAAAAACAAATTAAGTTCTTATTTATACATTTTGAAAGGACGCGCTATAAAAATTCAAAGTTACAATATTTTAATTGATTTTGACATTAAGTTCCTGTTTTATATTTAGCATTGCAGTGTTTTCGTATTCTCGAATCGTTTTTATCGTCTTTTTCTAATAAATGTTTATATAGAAAATTTGTTTAGATACTTATACCTTTACTTACCTTTATAGCTTTCGTTGGTTAATATGTACTCAATATTAAAAAAAAATTGCCGATATATTTGACAGCCGTATCTTAATGGCCGTAAATAAAATTAATGGGTACTTACTGTATGGTTACGTATAAGTTTCTATACAGCTTTAAATGTCAATTTATTTCACTTTCCTGAATTGAATGTAAATCTGAATAAGGTTAGAGTAAACTGTGTCCAATAATCATAAAAAAATAAGTTACTTTCTTTAAACTATTACATTAAAACCGACATCAAACTAAACTCTAAAGTCGTTCAACACTATCCTTTAAAGGTCCTCTTCCACATAAAATTGGTGGACTGATGTCGCCAAATTGCACTTGACCTAACGTAATCGGGGGCGTAAATTAACTAATACTAACTAACCCAATTACATTCGCTAACTACTTTGAACTACAGTTAAACTTGTAAACTAACTGGAAGTACAGTAAAGTTTTCACCTTCCGAACTCAAACGCTTACAAGCTTAAACTTAGTGTTTTGGTGGAATCAATTGGCGAGAATTAAAGGCTGGGTAGTGGTGCAGTGGTTGTGGGCTTGGGTTGTGGCTTGAGACAAAAGTAATGTTATCTACAGTATAAAATTTTGAGTGTTGAAAAATTGGCATCCAATTCAGAATGAGATACGAAGTAAGAACTATTTTCTTTTATGCACAAGATTAAGTTTTTTTTTTTGTATTTTTGTCGCTCTGTATAAAATGCACTTCGATTTCAAAAATCATCGTTTTGTCATCGATTGGATGTAGGTACCTCAAAGGTGGTAACATAAACCATTGAAGTTTATTCTGTTTTACACTTATGTGTAAAAAAATATAAATAAAGTAGCATATTTGGAAGACAAGGCGTCTAGTCTGCTATAAATACCTCGACCATGACTTTAAGTTCTAACTCTCATTGAAGCCGTCTAACTTTTACAACTTCCTTTACATTCTGGCTTCTCCAGTAATAATGGTGACATAAGAATTTATTGTTATTACAGCCCGGACAAAAGGGGTGGAGTCGTTACTTTGGATCGGGTTGCATACGGGTTCTATAGACGGGTTGGATGTGGAATAGTGTGGGTACGTAATAGTATCGTTATCTAAGGTTGGTTATCAAGGTTGTATGGAAAAGACAGGTATGTGCAAAAGGTGTTGGGGGGCTATTGGTATCTACGGCCGGTTTAACCAACCATCAGCATGAAAAAAGGTCTTATTTTTACGGGAACTAGTCATCACATGAAAGATGAAACAAACTTGGATGAATTAATTTAAAACAATTAAGTGGTTTTGAAAATAATTGATCATGAAAAATATTATCTACCTATTCAATTTGTAGTTTAATTACAGAGTCATTATTTCTTTAGTTTTATAAAAAAAACGATTTTAAATTAATTTATTTAACATACGACGTTAGTAAGCAAGCAACTAATATAAAACCAGGCATTATATTATTTTTCCTTTAGAAACCTTTTTTCAGAAAACTGTTTTTTTTATTTCGGGACAGTTAATGCATTTTCATTTTATATCTAAATTTCATTTACTTAAAACCTACTCAACTCTTTATACGCGTAATAATATATTTCAACATTAATCCTTACCGTTTTAGTAGCTATAAAACATTTAGCAAAGCCGCGCAAATAGCGTGCTTACTCCACAAAATTATGGCTTGCTACAACGGCGCACATTTTAATACAGTCTACGTAAGTGATACTGGGTTTTATATGTTATACGTATAGTCACGAGCATAATACACTTAGATAATTTTAATAAATTTCTAACCGACTTCAAAAAAGGAGGAGGGACTCCTTTCGACTGTTTTTTTTTGTTTGTTTCCTCTTAACTTTCGACCTTGTAAACCGATTTAGATAATTCTTTTTTTTTTTTCGGAAGCGCTTGCTTCTCTTTTTGTCTCATTTTCATTCATTAGTTAGGTCCGTTTTGTCCGTGGGATCCTGAAGAAATAAATATGAGACTTATTTTGAAGTCTTTTTTTATTAGTAAGAATTATCTTTCGATTGGTTAAATTATTTCAAACGGTTCTCAAATAATGTATTTACTTTTCTTTTTTAGTTTCAATAAAAATACTCATTAAACCTGTGTTGCAATTTCGGTATGTGTGTTCATGTACGTATTATATGTTCAATATTATTCAAAGACATAATATACTTAGTATTAAGCAAGAACTTTATGGTGAAAACTGAATTTAATGTTCTGAAGTCGTCATTAAATTGCAGAAAGGAAAATGATATGGCGTAGTTCCGTTAGCATAAGAAAAGGAGTACTCTGCAATACTATAACTATACCGCAATGACATAATTATTACCAACTAGATATTCTTTACAGTAATTTCCTTACTTTGTATTTGTGTTTTAACTACTAGACATAATTTCTAACATTAAACTGACGTAGTTTACAATTTATTTTGTGGACAGGCACTGACATTCAACTCGGACTAAATAAGCAATTTTTATCTGAGAGTCTACTTTGACAGTCAAAGTACATTTTAAAGGGTCATAAATAAAGACACTGACATTAAACTCGTACTAAATAAACAACTAGTATTAATATTCTAATCAGTTTTCCATAAATTTTGTTTCTTACTTTACTAAATCTAATAATTGCGGCTTATATATCCATCGGTACGTGAAACAATGTTCTTTTATGTGCCCGACTGCTACACGCGGGGCAGTGGTCGGCGCCAGCACAGACTCTTCTGTTATCCCCCTGCCCGGCACTCTCCTCACGCTAATTATTGCCCAACCGCCAAAGCAATCACTTTATTTAATGATAAAAGCCAGACCGGATGTTGACATATTTTTTGATTCGTTGCTTGTTTTTGCTAAAAATGTTAAGTTATTTTTGGATAAAAGATAGTTATAGGTTAAATTACTTAGTAAGATATTTTTTCTTATTTAAATTTTTTTTTTGTTTTTTAGATTTAATTATATTTTGTGTATTGTTATTCAAATTCATTGTCATTCATATCTTATTTTCTTAGACATGTTAGCGTTTTGGTGTACACTGTAAGCTTATATTGTTCTTCTTATCAGACTAACTCAAAATAAAACTTAGTGAAAAATAAGAACATTGTAATTCAACGACGCAGGTCCTTATCTATACAGTTATGCTATATTAAAGATCCTCTCACAAAAGGCTGGAAGTCTAATGATGTGTACCATCACATGGCACTAAGCGGCAAAACATTATGAAGGACCAGATTGGTCCTATCTCCGTAACTTAGGACCATTATGGACCCTTGAGCTCTAAGGACCATTGACTTTATGAAGATCTGCAAATTGAGAATATATCTGATGTTTTTTGTCGTTTAGGAATTCTCTATATTTTTGTCCAAATTAAAATATGTATAGGAAGTTGGTATATTATAATTTTATTATAGAATCCTTATTGTAGATTTAAACTATTTTTCTATATATCTCCTTTGCTGTGAAGAATCATGACACTTATTTGTACGAAAAAGTATGTATGAAAAAAACTCATTAATTCAAAAAAAAAATTGGTGCTACAGTTTTATTTCTTGGCTGCAAACAAAATGGAGACCAAAAATCTTTTCCTAGCACACTGTTTTATAGATAAACGATCAAAAGAGACTTAAATAACTAATGCAGTACGTATACCTACCTACATTGAATCGCTTTCTACTACCCATTTAAAGTTGCCGTTACTGTATGTGCAAGAAAATAACCGTAGGTCATAAAGCGAAGAACGTTAAGAACCCGCTTTAATTTCAAACAGGAAAAGCTTGAGCCATAAAATGCAACAATTTTCAGAACACGGAAAAATTTACCTTATCTTATTGTTATTACGTACTTTCATAATTTTATTAAGTACTAGCTGATCCAGCAGACTTCATACTGCCTCAATCGATAAATAAAAGCCTTGTTTTCGATAAGAAAAAATAAATGTTTTGTTTTTTTTTTATTCGGAACATTTTCATATTTATTCACCTTTTAACCCTTCCGTGGGCTTCCACAAATAATTCAATACATAAATTAGTCAAATCGGTCGAGCCGTTTTTAAGTTTTAGCGAGACTAACGATATAATAATATAGAAGATAGATACTGCAGCAGAGTAGCCACTCATAACTTAATCTCACATTCGTTTACCCACCAATTTTCATGATTACTCACGGTAAGGTGACCGAAGGGTTCTGCATAATCAGCCCCTTAATTACAAAGACTGGCGGGGTCCTATTCTGCAAGCCATTAAATCAGAATCAGGATAACTCGATATAACGTCTACCGGGGGGCTATTCTGTAGATGACTTCCCATTTAGGGGGCGTTGGGTTGATGAAAAAACCGGCTTTTTGTTTTCGACGCGAAGCCTCGGTTATTTGAAATGAGATCCTTTGCTTGATATTTTTGAAAAACTTCAATCATGTCGGGTTTGAGTAATGCCCGTTTTATGTGTTATGCGTTTGTTTAAGGAAGGGTGTATTATGTAAATTGTTTGGTTCACATAACAAAGGGTTGGTTTGATTATAAAATGTGTTTGTCTTCCTCAAAGGAGTGGGTAGGAATGTATTTACCTAGATAAATATTTGGCATTGCCTCGTTGGCCTAGTGGTGCTAAGCGCGACTGCTACGCTAGAGGTCTTGGGTTCGATTCCCAAGTCGACCAAGGTGTTACTGGGTTTTTCGATGAAATTCTCAGTAGTAGGTCGGAGTTTGGATTTATGCCCGGTTAGTGGCAATAGGCTCGCCCCCTACATGGAACCTAAAACATATCGGCGAACTGTGGGTGTACATTGGTACACGTCTGCCTACCCCTTCGGGGATGCAGGCGTGATGATATGATATGTAATATTTGGTATAATACGAGCTTGCACAAAATTCTACTAGATTGAATAAACCAAAAATGTTTGATAAGTAAACAAAGATGGCTGATTCTAGTTAATAAGCTTTCACTAAGCACGCATAGAAGCGTGTTCACTATAATATAATTATATAATAATTAGATTCAATTAACTGTTCGAGTGACGTGACATGTTGTTTGAATTGCGTTAACATGTTTTTGCTACCGAGAATATTAAACATTAGGTTTAATTGAAATGTCTGAAATTAAGTAATTATATTTTTGTTTCATTTCTCATTAATATGAAAATGAATCAGACCTAAAATAATAATAATATTAAGTTATAAAACTACCTGTAAGAAATTAAGGTTAATGTGTCTTCGATATTTTGTTTTTAGGAATCAAACAGTAATAAAATGGTCAATTACAGTATAGAACTATACTTTATGGTCACTGTCTTGATATCAAAAAAAAAACACGTAGTAGTGAAAAGAACCTATTAAAAATATTTCGTTCAAGTTTTATCATAACAAACAATTTAATTCTCCAACCATAAATCTGCCACAAACAAATTACATTTCACAAAAATCCCGAATTCAACATTAACAAGTAACATTAATATTTCGTTATGACGTCACAGCGGCGTTTGGCAGATATATGTCTCACCTGTTGCCAGTTGCCAAGTAGACGCCAGGTGGATGCCAGAATGCCAGGTACGAATTACTATGACATTTTAAACCTATTAACCTTACGGTAAGAAAGAGATGGCGCTATGTATCTGTATAGCTCTGTCTCCTTTCTTTACTGTATTAACGTTTGAAAATGTTGTAGTAATTCTTTGATGTTGGTTATGAATTGCGTAATGGTGTCTGATAAATGGTACTGAACGACTACAAATATCAGTAGGTCGGAATAATTTGTTGTAGAAGCTTCACGGTTTATTTGGTTGACTATATTATTGAACGTTCGCGTATTATTAGGAATTGTAGGGGAATAAATTACTGGTAAAACAAAATTGTATGTTCTTTATAGATTTAAGGGATTTGTTAATTTTTGTTGCCATTGTGGTCATAGGAGTTTTGATGCAGTAAACACAAATTAAAAGTAATAATATAAACCTATTTTAAAAATATAATAATAATAGTTCTATGTTTTTAAAATGGGTATAAATAATTGTAAATGTGGGAACTTATTAAATATAGATTTTTGCACTTCGTCCCAAACGGACTAAGAGCAACAACTTTGATAGGTATTTCCGGTTTCTGACGAAAAATCTGTACAAAAACAACCAACATTCATTTTAAACGATACAAGTTATATTAAAGTACAAAATCCAGGCTAAAAATAGCACGGCTCGTTCTAAAAATTCTAGCATTTATTTTTTCAGCACAAAATCTACTTAAAAAATCTCTTTATCTTCGACGTCGCTCACTTCCTTTTTTTCGTCAAGTTTTCACGAAAAAATGTACTTTATTTTTTCAGTGCAAAAATAATGCCTTTAACTTACATAAGGCGATGAAAGGAGGCTGCGAAACTTTTTTTTTCGCGACACATTTAGAAAAGAAAAATGCCTAATTTCAACGAAGGTCGTAATTGAACTCTGTAGACATAGGTAAAGTAATGCACGTTCTGGCACGTATTTTGTAGTCAGGGAGACAGGGAGCTTTTTTTTTGTTATTTCACAATTAATTATCTAGCGTTTTAGTAAACTAAATACTTATAAATTTTTACATAGCTGCTACAATGGAGTCTTTATTTGTTGTAATTAAATAATAGTTATTTGCACAGTAAAACATAGAATGTATATCATGTATATGTATATCATCACGCCTGTATCCCCGAAGGGTTAGGCAGAGGTGTACCAATGTACATCCACAGTTTGCCGATATGTTTAGGTCCCATGAAATAGAGGGCGAGCCTATTGCCACTAACAGGGCACAAATCCAAACTCCGACCTGCTACTGAGAATTTCATAGAAAAACCCAATAACACCTTGCTCGACTCGGGAATCGAACCCAAGAACTCCAGCGTAGCAGTCGCGCACCACTAGGCCAACGAGGCAGTCAATAATATTAACCTAGATAAAAAACATTATCACAAACTTAATTGTAAAAATGTTAATAATATTTTCACTTACTCATCACATTTAAATAATATTTTCTTGAATATTTTCATGTTTTTTTTTTTCCATACACACCACACACATACAATACTAATTTCGTTACTAACCCACAAGCCTAATAATTATTTATATGTAATGATCTAATTTCTAGACCTCCTACACATAAGATATATCTTTGAGCTATAAAGGTTAATTCTTTACTTAGCTAGCCAGTAGTATCAGAACTGTGTATCTAATAAAAATATACGATCAATTTAGAACCTTAACCTTTCACATAAATTACTTAAAGCGAACCTACGTGTATTTATTAGTTGGTGAGATAAAGGGCAGTCTAGGTCTGGTACGGTACAGTAAATAATGAATATCGAATAAGGGAAGACTATACAAGAAATTGTACGTAAATGGTTGAGCTGATATATATTCTTTTACTAATTACAATTCAGATAGTATTTCAGTATTTTTTGTGTACAAAGGATCTTAATAATATTTAATTAAAAAAAATACAAAAAAACTCTAGTTTGAGAGCGTGGCCGTATTTCTTTCGCAAGTTATTGTTATTATTAAAGATTTATCTTTGTTAAACCTTCCATCAATTTACTTTGGTATCCGAGCCATGGTCTAACAAATGGTAAGGCAGTGAATGAGATTATGTACCATAAGTGGGTGTAAAGTCGATGGTGATTTTTATCAAGAAATATCTCAGATTCTTCTATAAATACAATTTTTTGGTCTCTATCTCCTTGGCTATGTGACCTTGAAAGTGTACAGTACGCATAAACTGTTAAAGTACGTTTCTGGAGGACCCGTTTATTTGTTAAGATTGAAATGAATTCGCGCGATATGCTGAGTTTATTTTAAGTTGCTAAAAAGTGCTGTTATTTTTTTATGTAAAATTTGTTTAGGACTCTTCGTAATACGCATACTGTTTTCTGTTATAAAGTTTATCTACATTTATTCTACCAACAAAGTTTGTAAAAATGGACCTAACTGTCCCCGAAACCTACATTACTTTTTTCTTTAACCAATCGAAATAGTGATGTGTTCATGTGAAGGGGATTAATCATAGTCATTGATTAATCAAATTATCTCTACCTACTTTAAAATTACTAAAATAAATATGGAACCACAGTTTACAAACAAAATAGCTTCTAATCCAAAAAGCTACACTTTAGCTTCAATTGATTTCAGTTTTGACTAAACCATGTATCCAAAGCCGACATGTGCAAATTCACATCACTAACAATCCCCATATTTACATACGAATTATTTAACTAAAACAGTAATTAGCTCGCTAAAGTACAACACTAGTTGGGACTTACCAACTGTGTAATTCTCAAAGGAGCTCTAATATTGAATTTCAATGTTGACGAATAAATAGAATGGTTGAACGCACATCAATGGTAATAAATCATTAGGATTTTCAACCTTAGTGCCTTGGAATAAGGGCGAGGTTGATGTCAAAGTGTTGTTTCTATGATGTCAACTATATGTTATGGTTAGATGTTTGTGCTAACGCTGTATTATGTGTGTTTATTTTTGTTTTCATGATATGTGGATGCTTGTTTTGCTCTGTCAAAGATATATGGTAAATAATGTTCTGTGTTAGTCAAAGATGTCTTGTGTACGAATGTAAAGGTTTGGACTGCAGAGGAAGATTTAATTAATTTTATCATTGATTGTTACAGAAAAAGCATTGCCATTCAACGTGGCAGTCAACAGAGACGGAGATGGTTTTTTGGATGCCTTATTTTAAGTTTTTAGGTTTTATTGTAGGTATAGTTTCGTTTTAATATTGTTTGATTCATATAAATAACCAACGTTTTAAAATAGTCAATAATATTTTACATTTGATAGGACCCCTCAAAAATCTTGTACAGATTAACTATATTGACTGGCATTATCCCACTAATATCCTTCCAATGTCATCCATGATAGTGGTAAGATTGCAATTAATACCGAATGAATAAAGACAGAGAGCATTGTTTTCACCTTTTGAGAGGTAAACACAGCTTTTTATGTACTTACTTAAAAGTCTACAATAACACAGAAAAATGTTTCTTAAAGAGCAACGATACATTTATTATTATTTTACTTGCAAGTATAAAAGGTATTCATAAAACGATAATACTGACCACTAGAAACGTGCCTTTGATATTCTATTGGAACTCCATTGCAAGCCAGCAATGGCAATAGGAAGTCTGTAGAATCCTAATGTTATAACATTGCAGTAGTCTTTTGAGGGGATTTGTAAGAAGGTGGTGGTTTCACCCAAATATATCAATAAAATAAGTCGATAACATTAAAAAAACTTAATTTAACTTATCTATTATATTTTTTGTTGGACTTAGGACCGACTTTATGACGCAGTTTGAGAGAGAGCCTATTTGCAGCAGTGGTCTGAAATAGGCAGAGTTACTTATGTTGAAAATCATTTCGAGCAAGGTAGAAGTCAAAAATAAGGCCCTACTACTGTCAAGAATAATCTGGGTTACCTATGTTGATAGTAAATTACTAGAAAAATAATTGTCTGCATAAGTAACGGAACATACAATAGATTATTAGGTAAATGGGTGTTCATTCATCTCTTGACAAAGTTTTCGAGACAGCACTATACAAGGAAATGTATTTACCATACAATGATGAAATGTATGGTAATATTTAAGAAACTGCTTCTAATCATAGAAATGAACTAATTTACGACACACTTCCGTAAAAATCTGTATAGCTTTTATTCATTAGTAGGCATTACCTCTTTCATCTAAAGTAGATCTAACAAAGCCTACCAAAATCACATTCGCATTCGATACCAAACCGCACTGCTGTCTTCATTTAACTAATAATACAAGCGCGAGCGTCTGTTTGTTACTCAATCACGTCTCGAAGCTCGATCCATCCCCGGTTCTAACTAATTACGCCGATGCAGTGGATATATTATACCCCTTTTGTGAAGTCCGTACAAGTAGGCGTGGTGGATTGAAGTGTAGATCTGTAATAGGTAGGGAGATAGAAGCTGGGGTATTTTTTCCGTCGACAGGGTTTTTATTGTGACGGATGTAAGTGGCAAGGTTTCAGGTTCAAATTCAGTAAATATGTAGTTTTTTCAAGTCATGAATTTTACAATTCTTGGAAAGTTGTATTTGATACAAACTGTCATCTGCGTCCATCACTGGATGGTTTGAACAATTACGAGATAATTAGAGTTACATAGATATATAAGCCAAGCTTACTCGTACACCTCTGTAATTGGCATGTTTGAAGCAGCCGAAAACATAGCCAACTTAGAAACTAAGACACACTCATATAACCAAAGCAAAAAAGAGCTTTTTGCTACAGTAACATGAGTACCATTGTTAAGTAAATAACTATGTTAAGTCAACCGCCATCTCTTAAACATGGCTCCAACTTACATACTCGGATAAACCTCTTAATTAGCGACATCAAGTGACTCTGAACTTTCCTCCATCAACATAAAGTTGTAATTCCCTTGTCTTGTTTTGAGACTTGAGTTGTTAATATCCTGACCATGGAACTTTCAAAATGTAGTGTGTGAAACATTTCCAAGAAAACTGAGTTAGTTTTGAATGCTATTTACTCTTTAGTGTTATTTTTTGTGGTGAGACTTTTTTGCTTACATTTTGAGTGTGCTTTATTATTCTCGACTGCTTGTATTATTCCAGAAGTAGCACGACTATGTTTTGAAGCTTTATACTAATGAATAGCTGGATTTATAAGTAACTTCTCGAGGAAATAAGTTTTCTGCAATTTTTTCGTGCATCACAGATAACAGATAACCTTAATTCAATATTACAGCGTGCAGGTGGTATGTATTGCAAAAAAAAAAAATATACGTTAAATGCTAACGGGAGGTACAAAAGCTTGTTCTGAGTGCTTCAGAACACTATACAATGAAACTGAGGCATTTTTCTTTCATATCTAATGACATATAAGTTTCTGCATGATAAGTTGCCCAAATTTAAGAAATGGTAAATATTTAAATTATTGATTGATTTTGATGATGATAGAAATGTATGCTACTTTTAACATCGAAAATTATTTTTGAGTAATACCTCTTTTTAAGGTTTCTCAACTCTAAGGCTATATTTTGTACCACACGCCAATCTCCTGATATTAACCAGTCGATGCAAGCGTCGGCTTCGGACCACAATGGCGGCTTCCTAGCTGTCCAAGGATGTATTAAATGAAATGTGCTGTCCTGGTTTGAACTAAAAGGAGAGAGGGTTTAGATTGATAATAGATAATAAGGAATTATGGATTTACCTCAAGAAGTAGTGTAAGTATTTGTATGAATTATTTCTTCTTCTTTATGTGTCAGCCATCTAAAACTCGTTTAAAAAAAACTCTATTTTGTAATAGTAGATTTGGGTCTCTTTATCTTCAAGGGTGGTTTAAGAAACTAAGCATGATAAATACTCGCAAATAACAAATCGGGTAGTAAGCATTATTAACAATGCTGCATTAATCATAAATTAGAATTTATTGCATAAACAATGCCTAACAACTAACTCAATTAAGATTTCGTATTGATCCTAAACTTGGATTTGTTAAACTAATCAGGTCTATTTACACAACATAAGTAAGTAAAAGTCTGTCTAGGATATTATCTAGATAAAACCCAGCTACTTTAGCGCCCAATAACTTTTAGAGATCTAAAGTGTTATCTTAAGAGTTGCTATAAAATACAAGTTAATACTTCGGTAAACTTACCAATTTTAGTATACGTATACTATATAGGCACATAACAATACACCAACAATACCACATACATGAATACCTTGAAAAAATAATGAATAAATAAGACTGCGTTTTGTAATTATGGAGTTATTGGTGTCAAACATCTTACTGAAGCTTTTGTCTGTATACCTAAACGGTGTACCACAAAATATATTTTAAGCTTGTATTTTTCTACGTAGTTTTGAAAATGATCAGGACAGGACTTGAGAGTAAAGAACTAAATTAAATATACAAAGTCTGCCGACCGGTCTCTGACCGTGCGTCCCTAAAATAAAACACTGCAGCAAAATCAAACAAATCATCGAAATTCCCAAAACAAGTAAATCCAAATTCTCTTAGCATCAAATCCCTTAGTTCAAATAATGCCTATTTATAGTCTACGACGTCCCCAGACGGGCACAACCTGGGATTGAGTTCGAAAATCTTGATACCTAGACAAATTTCCCGAAGACATTGTGGATTTACTACAAAAGGTTCGGGTATTCACTCGATGCTCGTTACAATCAAGGTAGCTTCGTTTTCAAGTTGTTTAGGGGAAAAGGGATCGGGATTGATCTATCTATATTTATGTCTTATAGTGATGAGACTAAGTCATGTTGAATTAAGCCTTAGTAATTGAGGAATTTGGTCTGTTTGCATTTGCTTTTGAGAATTCTTGTGTAGATAATTAAGAGGCCTAACGTCCAAATCGATCTTTTGACCGATTCCAAATTGTTTTCTTTTTTTTAAATAAAGCTCCAGTGCCTAAAAGCTTTTGCGATTGTGTGATCTTATTATCTGACCGTGATCTTAACAACAAAATTAAATGTTAAAAGTATCTTCTATTTTTTTTTCAGATAGCTTGATTTTTGTCACGTCAAAATGAGAGCACCAAATCTAGTGTAGTAGTGTCTGTACTAATTAGAAACACTAAACCTTCTTTACCGACATATCATTTAGCATATTTTCTTTGCCTACCTATTTCTTTATCATCCAGCAATAATTCGAGGTATCTCCAAACTGCCTATCCTTCTTCTCTATTAAAACTTCCTAATTCAATTTCCCTCTAATCACGCACAGATCGGTATAAACTGGCGTATGTAGGACGCATCAGACCGCTCAGCTGGCTTCCGTTGTAGCCAAGACGTCAGGAAATGGATTCCTCTGAAACCTTCACTGAATAATACGCTTTGCCTTATACACATCACGTTACATCAAGAAATACTCTTTTAAACAAAACCTCAATTGAATTTATACCCTATTGTGTACCAACTAAAGTTGGTTTCGATTTCACACAATTATGTCCTAGGATATAAATTATATCGGTTCTAAAATGTACTCTAAGATTGGTGCAATAGAATTCAATTTCGCTTGCAGATTTTAAGGGTGTCAGTTTCTTGGAAATGCAAAAGGAATGGAAATATCTACTTGTCGCAAATAGATACAATCTGTAAAACAGTATGATGTTAGGGTAAAGATTGTTTTTTTGTAAACTTGTTAACAGGTACTGTGGAAGTCGCCTCAAACCGTGACCAGAGGGTAAACAAAGGACAATCAATATTCCGATCATAGACAGCCGATCCGTATAAACTAGTTAAATTGGAATCCGTTCTTATAGTAATTGGGTATTTCTATTGTTTTCTCTGACCTATGCCATCAAAGAAACCTCCACATATATTTATGCTTTTAAGATCATTAACAATGTTAAGAGTCTAGACGTAAAGGGCTGAAAACCTTTGATCACGAAAGGACCAAAAAATATTTTAATGGTCCTTTTTGGCAGTCGCAGAAAATCACGGTCTTTATTGTACCAAATTAAAAGATTCCGTTCTATTTGTAGCACAAAGGAATGAAATGCGTCTCCAATTTAGTTGGTTTATACCGTTGGTATCAAGACATATATCCAAGGGAATTACAAGGGGATTAAACAGTGAACGTGTGGATTACATTACGTATTTGTGGTTCAGATAACGATATGGTTAGAGAAACTATGTGGTAGAGAAATGTGGGAGAAAATAATTAATGGTAAGGTTTATCTTTGTATTTTTTTTAACTTTCCTCTTTTCATGTTATAAAATAGTCCTCTTACCGAGTTGGTCTTTATGTATGCGACGTACTAAAAACTACCGATTGGATTTTCAAATGGTTTTCACTAATGAATAGAATGATTTTAGAAGAAGGTTTGTATGTATGATTCATTCCGATGTATAAGCTACATTATTGTAAAGTTTCATTAAAATCCGTTCAATAGTTTTTGCGTGAAAGAGTAACAAACGTCCACACATCCAATCTCACAAAATTTCACATTTATAATATTGGTAGGATTATGATTATTATAACTAGTATTTTAATACTTCTGTCCCTCAGTTTGTCACGTAATCTCTTGACTTTTATCACCATCTTTGAAATAGCGTGATTTTTGCCAGAACGCTCTAAAATGTGGTAATTTACATGCAAAATATATTTTCCTGAGATTTATTATCGTGATCTGCATATTGCTATAAATTTCTAAAGACCTTTAGGATGAAATGTCAAACGACTTCAACATGTATAGTGTAAAGTGTGTTTTATGACAAGTTAAATAATTTAAATATTATAAAGAAATAATAAGATACAGATACTGGGTAGAAGGCTGTGCAGTTTTTATATTTGCAATTCATATTTTACATGTAAAAATAATGCACACGAACATATTAAACATGAAAATAAGATCATCAAGTAACGTTAAGAATAGAATAGAATAGAATTTTATTTTTGCAAATATGGGTTACATATGATCTTAAAAATATACTTAACTACCTACCTTAGGTCTATATTTTTTCTGTATGGTGAATTTGGGTATCTAAAATATTATATAACTGGGCAAAAAACCTACTTTGAAATAAAGCAATGTCTTACCAATTTTATCATCATCATCAAATCAAACTAATAAAAAAAAACAAATTAATTTGAAACAAAACACTATCAAAGTCTATACGGCGAAACGATCTTGATTGAGAAAACACTCATCCATGCGTAACATACCTTATTTTGTTATCTATTTAAATACTTAAAGGTAAAACTTTAACATTCATAAATACTGAATAATAGAATCAGAAACGCAATCCCCTAAGCCTACACAATAAAATCTAAGTTCTTTCGTCACAAAGATAACTTAGTTACTTTGGTAACGGAGAAATAATTTAATCCTTGTCTCAAAGGATTAATAATTCCATCCGAAGTTGAATGGAGCCGCGTGTAACATCTAGTTAAAATATAAATCTTATTTTATACGCGCTAGGAATATATTACACGTTATGTGATTCTTGCGTTATGTAAGATTTTTGTGGAAAAATATCAGGATTTTTAGGATGGGACCAGAATCCTGCTACTTTTTTACCGACAGCATCGACATTAATTTTAAAAGATTACCTCATCGGATCTGTTTGATAAAAATTATCCAGCTGTTCAGCTGTTTCACTACAAGACATTGAAAGCTGAGAGTTAAATAAGTCTAGTACCATCCTAGTTTAATTGATCGCAAATACACCAGGAACTACCTAAAACAACTGTGTGTTACAAAAAAAGGTTTTCAGGACCAGCTCATCATATAAAAATCGTTAAAACACTATATATAAGCTTATCTTAATAAGTATCTATTTTAGTGCAATTAATTTATGCATCAAAGTAACAGTTCAAATAATAGCCAGTGCTCGTTGTACAGTTTGGTTTAAAGAGGATAACTTATTTAGAAGATATAATTTAATTGCCAAGTTAGTTCCGTAGCATTGCGTAGCCTTTTTGCTGTTACCAGCCCAATGCGTGTTAATATTTAATAGAAGTGGCATGAGAGAAAGATAAAATTTTAAGAAGAACTTACCATCTTTTATTGTATGAGATCGATCGTTCTTTTTTTTTTGCATATTTCCAGGTAATCATGGAACTCAGAATTGCTGAAACAATTTTTTTTTTTTAGTAGCCCATAGGGATCCCACTGCTGTGCAAGGGCCTCTCCCAAACATTTGGGAGGAATTGCCATAATCGCCACGCTTGGCAGGCGGGTTGGCGATCGCAGTAAGATGTTAAACGGTTCAGAGACGCTGCTGCCCGTCTTCTGTGTTCCTTTATTTCCTTAGTCGCCTTTTACGACACCCACGGGATAAAATGGGTTGGTACTATTCGCCCCCGGCACCACACAGCTTTGCTGAAACAATAGACGCAGTTTATTATTTAAAGTCTTTAGTTTATTTATATTGCAGTCTAACGCCAACTAAAACATCCAACCATCACATCTACTTACAAATACATTGGAACTAGCACAAGGCCAACAAATCTAAGCATCCATACCTTTTAGCGCTAATACAGTTTGTCGCAGCATTGAATTATGTATGAGAGCCGCTTTTTCTTGGACCAGACGTAAGCGAACCAACACCACTAATTAAACGCGGTCCACTTGAACTGAGGCCGTACCATGAGCTCTTAAAGCAGGACTGTTGCGGTTGAGTGAGCGGGACAGCGCTATGAGCAGTGTAGTGCGCCGTCTCGCTTTAAAGGTTACAATGCTACTGAATTATTTATGAGAATCCGGTTTTTATCAAAGGAGTTTATGCTGTAGGAATAAGTTTGTGATTGATACTTTGTCTTGTAATTAAGTTGGGTGATTAGGGTTTTTGTGGAAAAATGTTCTTGTTCAGTTTATCCCTATAGATGTGTTGCATTTTGGTTTTGAATGTTTTTCGTAAAATTGTCTATTTAACTAGGTTCTTTTACGAACAGAAATCAGTAAATCTAACTATTTCAGTTTAGCTCCTTGCATTGATATTTTATGAAGAACTAATTTTTAACGAAACGTCGGGACTTAAAATCTTAATATAAAACGCGAAAAAATCCGTAAAAAGTAGTTTTAATTCAATGTCTAACATTCGCGTAAACCTAAGAAACCAATAGTTTTTGGTAGCTATATTTTGAGCTTTTGGATTCAAGTAGCTGAAGCCACATTAAGGAAATAAAATACTAAAAACTTAACTTATCCATAACCTACCCGTATTTAGTGTTTTTTTTTAAACTAATCATAATATTGTCTGTTCTTTTTCTTTCCGAATTTTATATTTTCTTCATAGATTGTAATTTATCCTCAGAAACGTGTTTTACCTAAGGTACAAACACATAAAAGTTTTTATTTTTCATCTACGTGTACTCTATTATCTGAAGTGTGAACTATTGTAAAAATAATGGTTTTGTTTAATTGAGTTCAGATTAATGTTGGGACAACGATTGTTTAGTTTTGAAGAGTATTTCATTTATTTTGAACTGTATGTTGCTTTGTTAATTATTTTTAAAGAGTTTGCTGTGTTATTTTTGGACAATTTCGATTCGAGAATTTTATTTTGGTGTAAGAACGTGTTAATATTTATACTTGAGTTATATTTTTTACTATTATAACATATTGGTACTTTAAGCCTCAAAGGCAAAATATGGAGTAGTCGTATTAGTAGTATTATAATAATAATTATTGACTTAACATTAATTACATTACTTTTGGTATACAAAATTAGGTTAATTAAGCCCTGTAACGACAGACAGACCTATATCATGGGAAAATATCCTATTTTAATATTTTTCAAGTGAAAAATCAAGCCTACATTTATAAGCACATAGCTACCGAGAAAATTAAATAGACTGTAAAATGCATGTACAAACTTACTTTACGTTTTACTACGTCCAAATTAACAATTCATTTCAATTTTTCAACCAAAAAGCCGTGAAATTTGTTCCCAACGGCTCGCTACATCCATTTTTGTGAAGTTACAACGTTTGATATCCAAAACGTGACAGCACAACTCCAATGCTTGTTTACTTTGTCGACCAGTTAAAATACTAGTTCAATGAAAAAAATATGTTAAAGGCCAAGGCACACGATTGGGTTAAAATAATGCAATGCAAAAATATATCTGTGTGTGTAATGCAAAAAGATCTATCTCGAAGTAAATCATCATAATTTTGACATGTAATATATTTGATTTTAATTATTTTCATTTTACAAAAACAAAATAATCTTAATGTCTTTTTTTTGAATTAATATTATTATATTTTGAGATTTAGCCTGCACTGTTCACTGCTAGGCACAGGGTTCCTTTCATTCTTAATTTTCCACTAAATGTAAATTTTATAATTCCAGAACCCCTTATTTCTAGAACCCTCTTTATCATGTAAAGTATTACATATTTCCGCTATAAATAATATTTTAAAACACACTTTCCAATATCGTTCACCATAAATTTCATTGAACCTATTCACGACAAACTTAATGTGTAGGTACTTTATCAAGTCTTAGAAAAGATACTAGAAGATATACAAGAATGGCACATTTAATAGTATGGGGGAACATACTTCACTAAAATAAAATAATAAAACAAGCCTAAAAACGTCCCACTGCTATGGCACGAGCATTGATCACCACGCTTGCTCAATGCTACACAATCTTTTGATAAATTTGACGTGCCTGTTAATCAAGTGGTTAGTGACCCCGACTGCTGTACTGGAGGTCGTGGGTTCGATTCCCACCCAGGACAAATATTTGTGTGATCAGCACGATCATTTTTGTTCTGTGAATGGGTGTAATTTATCTATAATATTATGTATGTTTATCAGTTGTCTGGTTACCATAACACAAGCTCTGCTTAGCTTGGGATCAGATAACCGTTTGTGAGATGTCCCGGAATATTATTATTATTACAAATTCCATTGTGCTATTGCAAAACTGCCTTAATTCGACACGAACTAACTCGGAAAACTCTGCCGTATCAAAATTCAAATGAAAGTGGAAAAATGGAGTGTAACATACCCGATAGGCTTTTGTTAGAGTTTGTTTAACTTCTTAGTTTGTAAGGAAAACATGGCGAGGTCAGTTGTGTGACTTGTTGTATTTATAACAAGATTTATTTAAGGCGAAAGGATAGGCCAAACTACAAAATAGACCTCTCTTTGAAGGACTACTACTACTAGACGGATGGACCAAATACATTAAAAAAAATACCTTTATACGCATAACATGTTTAATAGCTATTAAAATAATAACTAGTACCGTTGTTGTATGGGTCCAGCTTTTTATTTTTATTGCACTGTATTGGTCAAATAGAGTAAAAGTTGTAGAAATCGGACTAAATGTTGAGCATTCCTAAACAAAAGGAGGTAAAAGACTGTAAAGGTTATATATTTCGCTAGTCACCAAAAAAGTTTGCTATACTGACATAAAATAAATAGGAGATTTCAGTTTTAGTTGTAGGCATCTTGTTTGTTGATGCTCAATACATGTAAGCCACTTGATTTACATGGTTTATGTAACCAAAAAAAATACCCTTTGCCCATAGAGCCTATACAGATGCTTACTCCACCAAACTCCAATTTGCAGTATAAATTCTTGCGTCACCAACAGAAACCTAAACACTTTCTCTAAATAACACTAGGTGTAAACAAAATATATAAAATGATAATATGCTTTGTTTACACCTAGTACATAAAATGATAAATATATGAAATTGATCAACACGCTTGCTCTCTGCGGGTCGGTGATTTCAGATCCCAAATTTTGGAATCCAGGTTTCCCCACGATGTTTTCCTTCACCGTTAACCGTAAACAAAAACTGATACAAACTCGTTGAAAGGCGCAGTTTTAACCGTGTTATATTTTAGTCACGCCTCTAACAATATGAAGCAATGATAACTTCCTTACACCCGACCCTTTTATGTCGCCGCCGGGATTTCACTGCGGTTATGGGTTATTTTTGCATAAAAAAAGAAACGATGGTATCGTATTTTTAGGGTTAAGAAGTTTACGTACTTCGATATGAGGTTGGTTGTGAGTGTAAGAAATTGTGTTGGAGTGGTTTATTCTAATAAAAATAATTTAATTTCAACATTATTATACGATTATATCTGAAAGAAACTAATACAGTCAAGGTTTTTCACTATGTTTTACTTCACCGGTAGTTAATGGTGTCTTAGAATAATCAAAAGACGAACAATGTGAATCTTAAATGTAAAAAAATTGTAAAATTCACATTTTTATTTACATGTGAAGGTTTTGAAATTATAAACAGGAAGCTTTTCAGTCAATCGTTATAGCTGTTAAATATGTTAAATAGAAATTTAGGATTGTTAATTAATTTACAAAAATAAAAAGCAAAAACTTCTGCCCCAAAATATTCCGTATTTAAACATCTCAAAAACCTCTCAATAAAATCGAAGTACCTTACAGCACAAATATTTATTTTACCGACTTTTAAAGGCTTCCTAATAAAGTGAGGCTTCAAGATAAGGGACACGAGAGTTAAAAGCCTGCCGGTCTGCATTAACCTTGACGGTTCTAACGCCGCGACTTAACTGCCCGATGGCTGGAAGCTACAGTTAACGTGCATTGAACTTAGTTTTAGTAAAATAACGAGCTGGTTGTGTTTTTTTAGTATAGGTATTAGGTATATGTTATGTCTCCATAATATTAATGTAATTTCATATGTAACGTGAATAAAAAAGTTTCAAAACATTAAATTACAAGATATAATTTTAGATTATATTTTTTTTGTGTTATTTTTATTATGTACTTTTTTTTCGGTACTATTTGGGACGATTTCCATAAGGTTTATAATAATAAGTAGGTTATTAGAGTTAATATACTTAATTAGACACATTTTTCCTTCCTTGTCTAAAAAAAGGAAAAAACCTTATGCTTCAAACAATAATTCTTATTTCGTGCAAGTATCACATAACGCAAAGCGGTTTAGAGATAATTACAAAATTCTCAGAACAAAAAGAAAATTGTTTTTCTGACTTCATTAAAATATACTATTCTTTGATACCTCAGGGAAAACAGGCTTGATACAGACACTCGAGAAAACAAAACAAATTAACCCGAAAATGCTTCAGACACACAAAAACTCGTCGGATGAATATGGAACAAATAAACAGTTAACGTCGCAAGTTGTATGAAATTGACTCATACATACAAACGCAGACGAACTCATACACGTTCACACACTTGTCCTGGGGGACTGGACTTGCTCGTAAGAGTTTACCTGTTGGGTCATTTTGTATGTAACTCAGTGTTGCGGCTTAGTTGTAATAGTGCATTATAATTTCTGACTTTATTTAATGTTTTTGTTAGTTTCTAGCTTATTTTTCTTTAATGTAAAGTTTCCAGAGCATAATCTCAGATGTCATTAAAGCTTAACTGAATTTTATGAAATTCACATGGGACCAACTCTGAGGTTTTCCTACGCCCTCTTTATTTTACATACAAACAAAAACACATAAACTCGAATTGAGAACCATCTTTTTTTAAATTAGTTTAAAGGGATATTTGCAAACGCTTTTGTTAATTTACACTTAATATTAAGCCACCTCACATACGACTAGCTAAAACTCTGTAAAATGTCAATTATCTCAACCAATCAGCTATTCAAACACACGCGTTATCACTCTCAATACCCGGGTATACGAGTAGCACCCGGGTATCGGGGCATTATACACACATTTGGCCCGGCTTGCACCACGGTCACAAGCCATTACGCAGCATTCCAAGTTATTACGCACGGAATCCTTCACACACCATTTCACCCCCCGAGGGGTGTAAATTTAGTCAGTTTATATACAAATAACGGTGTTTTGAATTGGTACAATTTATACACATGACGTAGCTTGCAGCAGATGTTAAAGAAACTCTCATAGGTCAGGCTTTTGTGACTATCATTTAAAAACAGTGAGGTACCTACTTTGGTGTCGATGGTGACGTTATGTCAAAGTATCAATGTTAAGTTTTACGTTTTCTCTTTTCTACATCATCTTCACATTTAATAAATTAAGAAATTTTAATGCTATTTGTAGAAGATGATGCCTTTTCATAAGTGGGACTGGCCCATAATCGTCCTAGCAATTTCCTAATATCAATAAATACAGTGATTACTAACCCGATACCGATGTGACGTAAAACCTAAATAACAACAAAAAGAAAGACTGGAATAGGACAAAACGAAGAGTAACACTTTTATATTACATTTGGTGTGCTCTAACATAATTTATACAATGGATTTTATAATAATTTGTTCATGTTATGTAGATTCACACCACATTTTGCTTCGTCAAAATAAACATGGCAGCATCAAAAATTAAAAACCAAATCGCGGTCACAAATTTAATTAACTGACCCCAGCATTTTTAACCCTTGCAATATATAAAATATTTTTATTTGTGGTTACATCGGCCGATATCCGTCGCGGCGCATTGGACCCGCGGCGGTTACAGGTTAAACGATAAACATAAAATTAATTACTTCGGATATGTGATAGCCATATACCGCGTGAAATCGTTTTATTGTAAAATAAATGGTTTTTACTTTGTTTTGATTTTTACGAAAGATCTTCCCTTTTAGTATTGAATTTATGATAAAATAATATAATATTTTTATTTCTAAAGAGGACTTTTTAAGCTCTTACAAAAAGATATATGACTCTAGTTGCTGGTTCTAAAATGTCGTTCCTCCAGAAGAACTAGCAGAACAATCCATAGGAGAATTTAATTGGCAAGAACCTGGTAGTAGTAAAATGTTTACTTCATCTCTTCACTACCTTTTTATTATTATTATGGATTCAAAACCTGAAAACACACATGTAATATTTTTTGCTAAGCTTTTGTTAACTACCTTGACACCTACCACTACTATATTTTTTTTTTTTTGCTATAAATAAATAAATAAAAATAATAATAAATAAATGCGGACAACATCACCTACATTGCTCTGAGCCCAAAGTAAGTAGCCATTAAGCACTTGTGTTATGGAATTCAGAAACAACGATGGTACCACAAACACCCAGATCCGAGACAATATAGAAAAGTGAGTTTCGACATTGACCCATCCGGGGACCTAATCCGGGACCTCAGAGCTAGCGACACCTTGAAAACCGGTGCGTACGCCACTCGACCACGGTGTTCGTCACATAGTCTTATACGGTAACCCTTAATACTCTGGTTGTCAAAAACACTATACAGCGTGGCGCTACAATGGTGACATTAATTTAACACACATATTAGTTTTCATATTTTTGTTTCATGAAGAAATTATGTTTTATCAGCTAGGTAAGTAATTTCATGAATGATTTTTTGCAAGGGTGATCCCAATTTTAGTTATATTTCTATCATTTAGTTTGTTTGAAAAAAAAATATTTTCAATTTACGAGTTATTTCATTCTATTAAAATTAATATGATTAAAGGGCACTAGCCCTACACGTGTGTTAAATTAAGGTCACCATTGTAGCGCCACGCTGTAGACCTACATTTAAGCTAGTCTTCTATCTTGAGGCATAAGTTAAAGTTGTAACGGCCCTAAGTCACCGCTCAGTAAACTGTAGTTTATACAAGGCTCAACTTCCGATCTATCAGTTACTATAACCGGGTAGACGGTTAAGTATTACTCCAAAGTTGCGCCGGTATCTAAACCGGGTATACTTGACCTGATGCATGTGTTAGGATAACTTTGCCAAGCTGCAGCAGATATTTTGTGAGTATCGAACATAGGTTTGAGGTATGATTTTTATTTGTATTAAATGTATAAAATTTTGTAAATTATATTAGTTGGTCTTTCGTATATTCACGAAATTATAAGTTGGGTCGTTATTGACTATCCAGATTTTATTGGTTAAGTATAAGTTTTCGTTGGTAGTTTTTTTTTTTACGATACATTTTTTTGAAATTTGAATTACACCTTAAAATATGTCATGCCTATACACACCTAGTACCGTATTTACCTTCCTTCATCAAACAATACAAATCCAACGTAAATATAACAGAGCTGCCAAATAACAAACTGCTTCGTTGGCCTAGTGGTGCTAAGCGCGACTGCTACGCCAGAGGTCTTGGGTTCGATTCCCAATTAGACCATGGCGTTATTGGGTTTTTCTATGAAATTCTCAGTAGCAGGTCGGAGTTTGGATTTGTGCCCGGTTAGTGGCAATAGCCTCGCCCCCTATGACATGGGACCTAAACATATCGGCAAACTGTGGGTGTACATTGGTACACCTCTGCCTAACCCTTCGGGGATACAGGCGTGATAAATGTTACGTGATGTTTTGTTACATAACATTTCGCTATTCATATTAGACGGATAAAATTTTAATCACATTAACATTATTACTGTTCGAGACTCAGAACTCACAAATCTCTTAATTACGAACATGCGCAAACCCGAAATCCGACTAAAAAACCCCTTAATTTCTTTTTTCAATCACAGAGCAGTAACTATGCAAAGCTTCTGAATCCGGTCCGCTGTGAATTTAATTATTAGTTGCGCCGCAAATTTTAATTGGATCGATCTTGGATTATCTCTTCTATCCGTGGCGGATTAAATAATTTCCTTATAGGTTTTACAATAGCAATATAGAATTAAGTAAAATATTGATTACTGCATCAATATTTTTGCACGCAACGAGGTGGCAAATTTTTAAGCGAATTAAAAAAAGGGAGGTGCTCTTATTTTAATTTAGTTACTGATTATGGTTCCATATGCTGCTTTATGCAATAATTTTTAATAGGCCACGAATAATGGACTAAAATAGAGATAAGTACCAATGCATTCAAAGGTTAATTGTAAATCTGAAGGAAGATATAGATCGTCCAAGAACTTCCTGCAAAAACCCTAACCAACATCCACAGCTTAAAATAAAAGAGCAATATTTAAATGTTCCTGGAAAATCGAATATCTCTAAAACTCGAAATGGCAAAACAAACCGCTTCAATTAACTATCAAACAATTTATCTATCACCCAATTACCTAGTCCACTTGATTTACAACTAACAAAACCTGAAACATTTTATGTTCACAACTATCGGAAAAACGCATATCCTCGAAAACCTTGTTTCAATCTAAAATAAATACATCACTGTTGTACAGTCAGTAAAAAAAGTATTAGACTTAACTACAATTTTAAAACTTGCATAAATGTTTACAGCGGTAATTAGCGATTTTAACTAATTTCTAGAGTTGAGGCAGTTTTGTTTTCTAGTCGCGACAAGAATCTAGGTTTTTGTCCAACCTCAAAAGAAGTCGGTTGTCAATATGTCTGTACGTTTTTGTAATATATACGCTCGATATCTACGGCAATGAAACATCGTCTTTAAAACACCCTTTTGTCAATGACAAGTTATAAATTACCTGCTAATTATCATCACATAGTTGCGTAGAATTCCATCAAAATCAAATCATAAAACTTTTTTAAGTGTTTTTTTTTTATTTATTTTCACTCAATTATGTACACGGACTTTTGTAGCTGACCATACATGACCGATTCCGGGCAAAAGCCTGGAATTACGCACCCCCTATCGTCGACAGGGTGACCATAAATCTATCACAAGAGGGTTATTTGACCTCACAAGGACCGCTGTTTGAGGCATATTTATATACCTACTTTACGAAGCAATTGAAACAAATTTCAAATGCTTAAATGTGACTTTTATTACTTCAGGGATTTTCACATTTATATATTTTTTTACTCTGACCTTTTTTTGGCATGAATGATTGAATAACATTTGTTTGGCTTGAATTGAATTGAAAAAGGTTTAGATTTGAATTTTCTTAATGTCTACCAATAAAGTCAAATTATTTGAAAGTACGAGGCAAAATTGAAGTCTCAATAAACCATATTTACAATACTTGATTTTCTATCTTTTCTGAAAACATGAAAATAATGAAAAAACCTAAATATGAAAACCCGCTGATCCGTTGTTTTTATTTTTGATTGATTTGATTTTCTTGCTGTACCAGTACTATAAAATATTTTATTTTCAACCCCCGCAAACATTTTCCACTACAATGTATCAAATAGAAAACGTATAAAAATTCTATTACAACTATATTTCAAGTACAAAATTCGAACTGAAAGAAGTAACTTTGAGACGAGGACGATTTATACTCTTTAGGAAATTAAGACATAAATCCCTTGGCTTGGCAAGCGTGTGATAAAAACTGGACGCTGTGTCAAAGCTATGTCGTATGTACTAAATCTCTTTTATAATGCCTGAAAATATTGTGTAGCTATTTTGTACGATAGCCGTGTGTGATGTCAAAGTTGAAAGGTATTTTTCACAGAGACCAAAAAGACTTACATGAAACGTGCAAATTCATATCTTTGGGTGCTCTCTAACATTGAGTGTGTTCAGTTTATAAAACATTAGAATTGTTGGATCATACACCGACTATCTACACATGTTTTTAACTATTTACAAGGGTAGGTAAATTCTTGATACAGCTTTTTTTGTGTACTGTTGATGAAAGTACTATTGAATGTCAGAATGCAAGTATTAAAATGGTTTAGATAACAACAAAATATGGTTTCCGCGATCTTTAATCATCTAAAATACGATAAAGTTTGGAATTTATGACAACCTCACAAATTAAACATTCTTACTAGTTACAACACCCTTTCATCTTCACACATACTATTCCATTACAAAATATAAAGGAATAGTATAACATATATATATATATATATATATATATCTGTGTAATAACATAGTAAGCGGCGCTAACGAGCGTAGAGACATTATGTGTGAGCACGAGACGAGCGCCGGCCATGACATTCATCACTAAAGCTTATAATCTACTGTAAGAATGTTTATATAAAGAAAGTATATTTTATTATTTAACTATTTAGAAAGGTCTGAAACAGGATCTTGTAGTGTGTTTACTTTGGAGCGGAAAGACGAGGTACCGATTACGAAAAATCTTACACAAATGACGTAGGTTCTATCGTACAAAAAAACTGTAGGCTATAGAAAAATGTCAATCGGAAGCTATAGAAAATCCATATAAAATAAGGTCATTGGATAATTAGACGCCATTAGAATAAAGTCGACAACACTAAAATAATTTCTCTGTCTGTCGTGGTGGCCTCGCGGTTCAATGAACGGATTTGTATGCACAAGGTTGCAGGTTCGAGCCCAGGCAAGTACCAATATGGCTTTTTCAAAGTTATATCTACTTTCTTAATTATTCTAAGACACTTCTGACAAACGGTGAAGGAAAACATCGTGAGGAAACCTGGATTCCAAAATTTGGGATCTGAAATCGCCAATCCGCAGTGAGCAAGCGTGGTGATCAATGCTCTTGCCTTCTCTTTATGGGAAGAGGCCTGTGATCAGCAGTGGGCGTTTATAGGCTGGATGATGATGACTAAAATAATTTACAATATTTTTATGCTTTATAGAAAATATAAAAAAATGCTGTTACGTTTATTTATATTAAATATCCATTATTAAATAATCGTCTAAAATATTCAAATCCTAAACAAACAATACGCAATGCAATCTCTGATAAACGTAAAGACCTGTCTTCAGTTTCAGTCTGTTAGCACGCAGCTTTCAAATGCTAATAAATTTCCTCGGGCCGCTGTATACTGAGATTTAGTGCTTATGGTTGGGGTCACCTCTCACTGTTGTCGCCTGTACTATAAATATTAAACTATTCGGAAGAAATGTATTTAACGTACATACACACCATCACGCCTGTATCCCTGAAGGGTTAGGCAGAGGTGCATCAATATACACCAACATTTCGCCGATATGTTTTAGGTCCCATGTAAAAGGGGGCGAGGCGAGCCAATTGCCACTAACCGGGCACAAATCCAAACTCCAACCTGCTATTTTGAATTCCATAGAAAAACCCAACATAAAACATCGAATCGCATTATCCGAATTTAGTGTAAAATAACATATAGTTTCTAATCTCAGACATTAAACCAATCCTGGGTCGTGTGTAAGTAAGATACTTTTTTTACTCTTAACAATATATAATTACTGTTACTTCTCTCAAGCTATGTTGAGATCGACTTATTTACTTCCAGGCGTACCGGATTCAGCTGATTACTTTATTTTACATGGCTACTGCTTATCTGAACTCCACAAAAACATAGTAAGGCTAAATTATGAATGATTTAATTTTAAGTTAATACATAAATAGGAAAATCATGCAGGAAATTATCTCGCAGACAACAATGGTTTCGGTTTTCTATGAAAACAAATTATTTTACCTGCATGGAGCTATTCAAAACCAAAGGTAAAAAGATATGATCATAAAACGGAACTTACAAAGCGACTCCAGGCAAGGCATAAATACGATTCTTTCCCGCCAAAGAAAACCAAATGAAAAACTACTAGAATCTGGATTCATTCCAAAATATCTTCACCGAATCTAAAATTATCAGAATTGTCAAGTGCATACTGCATCCAAGGCTTGGCATTCACAGCCAGACATCTATATTACAAATAAATTAAATTTGCGTTCGTTTGCTATTACAATATCACAGATATTCACTAAAATAACAACGCATACATCTTGGTTTCTTAGTTCCACTAAAAAGAGAAAAAATAAAGGAAAATTGCCTAAGCACATGGATCAATTTTGTCCAGACTTTTACTAGAATATAGTCGATGTTATAAGAAGTCTAAGGCAACTTTTAGTTGAAAAAGCGTTTCCTGAAAATCAAATAATAACCTCACGGCTTAAGTTATAAGTACCGAATAAAATAATCTTACTTTTTGAAAATTTTGTTTATGTTCTTCACACAGAAGCAGCAGTATCAACTAGTAGCATAACAACACACGAATACTTTGCCAATTTGACCAATGAAGACGTCGGAAATCGCAGTGAGTGATATATCATGTCCTAATTTTATGGGGGCTCCTCCTCTTTGAGCTATATTAATGTGTTAACCGCCTCACTGGTTTTGGATGCAGGTGCGTCTGCCAAACGTGGTGGGAAAACGTGATGTGGGTAGTCTGTTATTATTTGAATACTATCTAAAAATATAGAGGAAATAGAGAATGCAAAATATGCTTAGAAAAGGGCCCATTATTTTCGCTTTTTTTTTCTTAGTATTTCTTTCATCATTCCTATTTAATTCGGAGTTATTCAGGTATTTTTTTTAACACTGGTTTAAATACAGGTAAACTTAGGTTTATCTAGCATGGAGTATAAAAGTAATTCGTTCCTACCTATTATACATCTGGCTATTTTTTAGGCTTGAAAAATATATAAAAAACAAATATAAAAAATAACTAAAAATAATAATTGACATGAAAGAAGAAGAAGAATTACCCCAGGACCACATCAATTTACTTCCTAAAATTCGAACCCTCAACCCGAATTAACCCTCAAAATCAACGGTTAATCCGACAATTTGTCGCAAACGGTTCTCGTTGAACAGCCAGCCTTACTGCCCTGGTTTAAGCAGTTGCTCGTGACTAAGAAAGATTTTAATAAAAGATAATATTGCATACGTTCAGGCTTACATAACTAGGGATTAAATAAACCATGTTTATGACGTTTATTTGCATCCTCTACGTAATTAACTTCGTGTGTTGTGTTTGATATGTCTCGTGGGATTTTGAGTTTGTGGGTCCGTTTTTGGATGGCTGTAGTGTAAGTTTTGGTAATATGTGTTACCCCACTGATGGGCTTAGCTTATTCCTCATTTTTTTTTATTTTGTTTGAGTTCCTTTTAAGATTCAATTTGATAGATCTGAGGGCAAACGTTACACCCGCATTGAGAAAACAATTCGTGAAACTGGTTTGCGTAATATTAATCTTATTGCTATTTTTTTTTCTTGTTCATTTAATTCTAAAAACTAATAGAAAAGATTACTAAGGAACTGAAAAACATAACCTGAACATCCATAAAATAATATTTCATTTCCTCGTTTTAAAAACCTAGATTCAAACAAAATCTCATTAGAATTTTAAAAAACCATCGTGGAATAACGAAGCTAAAATACTGAAAACTAAGTATTAAAATTTAATTTCCTTTGCAAGACGAGGCCTATTCATTCAAACGACTATATAAGGCTGTTGTTACATTTTTTCAATTTACAGTAAAAATCTTGGAGTTAATTAAACTGCGTGCCAAGTTATAGGCTTTCGGATATTATTTGATGCTCCAAAATGATGATTAATGTTGAATAAGAATTGGATTTTATATAAAGTTGAATGAGGATTTAAATGAGATGTAAGTAATTAGGTGTGTTTTTGGTAATTTTGTGTATGTCACACTAAGTCACTAACAATATTAGTGACTTAGTTTTTACAAATAGCTTGTAGTAAATAAATAAAAATAATGGAATGAACATAGTTTTATTAAATAAAATAGAGAAATTTAATTATGTGTTATTTAATTATGGACCAGAACATGAAATACAACGTGGTTGCATTTTATTTAACGTTTCTAAATATTTCAGGAAATTACATATTTGCGCGAAAATGAATGGCAATATTTTATAACATGATAATTTTGTTCTTATCTTTTTTCATAAGTAGTTAAATTCGCAATTTTTAAACCAAACTCTCAGCCTCATAAACTGGAGATATATAACACTTTAATAAAAGACTTATTTTGCCTTGTCAACTCGATTTTTACCCAAAGTGTTTAATTAATATTAAAGATAGATAGAAGTAGAAACACCTACAAATGTGATAAATAAAGACAAAAGTAAGATAAAAGTACTCTATAGATTATTATATTTGGTTTCAAAAAAGAACGTTTCTTTTACTGAAGCCCAAGTACGTCGAACTTACTTTGAAACTACGAAGAATTTTACTGCGGAAATTCTAGGAAAAATAATTTTAGATGAAGTGTGAATGGAACCAAAGTTTTATGCTCAGCCAAGCTTATAATTAGCTACTGGACCAAATTAATGCTAAGGGGACCTAAATTTTAAACCGAATAGAATCGAATAAAGATAGAAAGATTTTGGAAATAATAAGAAAAATATATTGTATTATAAAAAAAATGAAGTCCCTTTCTTGTCAAAATATTTTATTTTTTAATTTTAAAGGCAATGTTTTATAAACACTTAAACACAGTTTAGACGAAAGTATATTAACAAAACAGCAATGAAGATATATTGTAGACGCAAAATAAAACTACCAAGGTTAAGTTGTGAAATCAATTATAATATCGATAAAACATCCTAAATTAAATCCACCAATCAGAAGCCGAAAAATATTTAACTTACTAAATATAAGTCATAACTTAAACATCAGAGGTTATTGACGTAGACATGAAAAAGTATGTAAACGAAACATTAATTTCATTGAGCCAATATTTACCTGTCAAGACCTTCCAATTCCGGCCCAGTTTGTAAATAAGAAATCTTTTTGACGTACCAACGATATTCTCTTAGGAACCCTCTGAAAACTTTATGAATTCCAAACCATCTTAATGTGAAACGTAGTTAAATAGTAGGAGAAAAGCTTGTATTTAACCTAGCTAGGAAAACAGAACTTCACCCACCAGATTGTGATGACATGGTACAAATTCATATGTATAAACTTGTGTATGCCTCATGTACTATAACCTCCTTTTTTATGAAATAAATTTATTATTATTATTATAATTTTTTCTGTATTCTGAAGCAGCTGAAGTTTTGGTAACTAAAATGACATGTGTTTTTATAAATGTAGTGAAGTGAATTAGTAATTATTTGTATGTTATAATTTATATGGTTTTACAGATTTCTAAATACTTAAACATTGTTTAGTTAACAGTCTTTCGTAGTTTATAGCTTGAACCATAAACAATTGAAAACAATTATATTTTCCTATTATCCTTTATCGTCAAACTTGTAAACGTATTTTAAACTGTAATGTTTGCAATGGCATTCATTTCGGCCAGAAGCGTAGTATAAATAAAATATGTGCCTAATTTAAAAATCTTAAACCACAGCTAAGCTTGCCACTTAAAAAAACGAAGAAAAGAAAAGAAAACCTAAGCAATTCTCTACACTCGTGCCTAAAATAAAACATTTCTAAATCCAAAGTCCACTTATTTCAATTCACTCAAATAGACTAATTCTAGCGGCTAGATTTAACTCAATATATATAAAATTGAGACAGCAGTATGATAAATGCATAGCAATATTAATGTTTCTACCTTCGTGGTTCGGACAGAGTAATGCCAAGATTTTTGGCCAGAGCTACTCGCGTCGTTAGGTTTAGACAAATCGACTGTCTTGAGAATCTAATGTGATTCTCAAAATATATGATGTTTTTGGACTGCGCTAATATTATTGTTAAATCTGTGAAGCACTGTACATTCATATTTTATCTGCTTTTGTTTTAAACTTTAAAACCACTTATAAATCTCTGTATTTCTGAAGCTTCATTCATCTGCACTAGATTTAAACTTTTAAACTTTTAAACGATTAAATGATTAAGTTCTATCAATGAACATCCATTTTATTTCGAAATGTGTTTTTTTAAGATAACTTTAGGGTTACGCAGATTAATAATAACTTAAGTGTATATAGTAGAATATATTTATTTGACGACCTCCGTGGTCGAGTGGCGTACGCACCGGTTTTCAAGGTGTCGCCAGCTCTGAGGTCCCGGGTTCAATCCCCGGACGTGTCAATGTACAAAGTCACTTTTCTACATTGTCTCGGGTCTGGGTGTTTGGGGTACCTTCGTAGTTTCTGAATTCCGTGACACAAGTGCTTAATAGCTACTTACTTTGGGTTCAGAGCAATGTATGTGATGTTGTCCGCATTTATTTATTTTTATTTTAAACTACCAATCACTTTGGTATCGGCATGGATTTTTAATATTAATATGCCAGCAACGTCGGTTAATTAAAACTACGATCCAAAGGCACGTCATTCTGATTAAGATCGTCCAAGAGTCAAAGGGAGGTGTTTTAAATTACCTTGTAAGTAAATAATCTGTAAAATATTATGAAAATGTTTTACTTTTATAACATTCCTGATAATAAAATAAGGTCGTGTATGATATATACTTATGTGATATATTTGTTTTTGGTTGCTATTTACATTAGTTTAGTAGGTTTTGTTGAAAAATTGCAAATTTTGTTGGGAGTATTTTTTTTAACACTACATTAAAAAAAATCTTGCTTTTAAAAAATACTGACTTAGATTCAGAAATTGCTGAAGCTAAAACATTTTCAGTAAAACAATGAAACAGATGCCATACGACAGATAAGTTCTTTTTGGCAGTCTTTTCTACTGATGTGACAAAATCCACCCAATTGATTATTCCTTTTGCATGCGTCACTAAACTGGGCCCAGAAATAGTTTCAATCAATTTGGAAGTAATACGTCGTCAGCAGGATGGGAAAAACAAAATTATTCTTGTAAATCGAATGTCACATTCAAGACAGCCTACGATCAAAGAATCAAATTGGATCGCCATATAATTATGTGAGAAGTGAAAAAGTTTTTAAAGAGTATTAGCCCTCTTACGCACTAGCGGTAAACCGCGGGGCGGCTAGCCTCGCGGTCCAGTTTAATATGGGACCGCTTGGCGGTTAAGTGCGTACAATCACAAGCGGTTGCATATTGAAATGCGGCTAACCGCGTAGTTAGCCCCTCCCGCGGTTAACCGCAAGTGCGTAAGAGGGCTTAAATATTGCGAAAATGAAATATGCTTAAGATTACAGCTATCTACTCACATCAAACCATAAAAAAAACCCTAAAATTGTTCATCTGTCCCAATTCCCGTTTTTATAAAAAAAACAGGTAAGTACATATTTTTTTTACAATAAAGATAAGCCAAAAGCATACAAAAATAAAAAATTAAGAGATAAAATATCTTATATACCACATCCAACTTTCCACAATCCGTGACAACAATAAGGAAATGAAAGGAAAAGTTTGATAATATCCGATCGGGATGTGGAATAACGAATGAATATTAACGGCGGAACGTACGGCACCCAATAAAGTTAATGCTGTGCATTCTCTAAAGGAACGGAGCTTTTATTAGCTGATGTGACAAGATCGTGCGATTTGTTAACGGCTTGTCACATTCTCTGTAGCAACGTTTTGCGTATTGTCAATTGTTTTTTTTGTGTTTATATTATTGGGAAGAAAGGAAAGAGTTAGGATTACGAATATAATATACAAGTACAGATTATTCGGTGAGTGTTGTAATTGTTGAAAAAGAGTGAATTTATTGTTAATGTTACATTTATTTTTTCAAAGTCACGTGGTTTTATATTTTTTTCATTTTTGGTGACTATTGTTTCCTCGGACATAATGTAGTTTTGTGAATAGTGCATTCATAATACACCTAAACATGGTTATTTATCAAACAGATGAAATATTCACTTATATTTTTTATTTTTTTCTTTAAGTCCGGTGAAGCAGTCAAAGCCTGCGCTCAGGCTAACTGCAAATAACTCGAAAAAAAAACTTAAAGTTTGACGGTTCTATTATAATCATTAATTGATTTTGTTAATATTTGCGCACTAAGACAAATATTCTGCCTCCAAATTAATTTATTTTTATTCCAATTCAGATCCCATTTTCTAATGACACTATGCACAAACTACACACATACAGTTGAACTCAAAACATGTTAATATCATATTATTTAGCATTAAATTAGCATTTAATTTATTTTTATCTAAGATATTAAAATTTCAAACAAGGAACATTTTCCAGCCATATTTTATTTAAGGAGAATTTAAGTTTATCTAACCACAGAGGTTTTATTTATTTATCTTTGGCAAATTTTATCCGCATTTAATAATACTCAGTTTGCAAATGAATAAGTTTGTATGTTGGAATGTTCTTAAATCCTAATTCTAGAGAAATGAAATTAGCTTGTCGGATTACTGAGGTTTTGCTAGATATTTATGTTAGGACTTTAGGAATTGATATTTGTAGGATTATAATATTGTATGGTTTCGTATTCAAAATGAATATTATATTTTTAAAATTAGCTATTTTATATATTTTGGTGTTCAATTTATTAGTTTTATATTGAACTGATATGTAGGTAGTAGTTTAAAGCAAAAAAAAATGCATGAAAATTAGCTCTGAAGAAAATTATCGTGGAACCTTTCTGTTAAAAAACAAAATACACAAAACCAATCAATCTAACATATCGTAAATCATCTATACTTTCAAAACCTCAAGTTCAAATATCTGCCTACCCCCAAAACAAACGGCGTGAAAATAGCTCCGTTAATGCATAATTTATTGCTTACAATACAGAGCATTACGGTGTAGGGTCAGAAAAACAAGGGCCAACTCACGGCCCATTAATTAACGGATTAATGACGATAACCTTTTTTGTTGACGGTCACCTATCTCCGACAAAGTGTTCGGAACGTGGGACATTAATTATACGTAATTGCATTTGGGTTTGAATGTCAACTATAATTAGACTGTGCTTTGTTGGGTGTGTACACAATGGTTGGTGTTGGTGCTATTAGAAAGCTTAAGTGAAGATGATTGTCAGCAAATTTTCTTAATATACTCTTTTTTTAGTTTTGTCCTCCAAAGATATCGAGAAAATATTAAATAAAAGATTTGAAGTAAAGTCAATAACTTGATTACAAAATATTGGTTTATTGGGTTTACGCGAATGTTAGACAATTAATGAAGCGACTTTTTACGGATTTTGACTAGGTTTATTTTATATTTTTGGTTTAGGTATTTAAATTGTTAAAAAAATATCTTGATTTACATACCAGTGTGAACAGTCAAAAAATATTAATTCATCTTTAAAAAAACAGTAAACAAACAAAACATAAACACCTTGGCCAATTTTTCAGTCTACAACAAAAAATGGTTTACTTTTAAAATACATTTTCGAATTTTAAGCACAGGTGTGCTGTACAAAGGTCAAAGCGTACTTTCCCGCCAACCAATAGGATAAGCCGCGAGTTCCTTATTTCAAATCTGTGTTCTCTATGCACGGGCTTTGGAAAACACAACTTTCAAAAATCACCTAACACAAGCGAGTATACACCTTAAGTTAAGGGCGTAAGGTGGTGGGCAATGGTAGTTGAAAGTTGGTCAGCATAAAAATCCGCTTAGGAGGTGCGCCAATTCCAATTTTGAAATGGTTTTGGCGGAATGGCACTGGATTTCGTTTGTAGGGTTCTGTGGGATAGGCTTTCTAGAAACTAGCTATATAAGTAAAGTAATTTCAATAGATATTCATAGTAGATAATAATTTTTTGTTTACTTTTCATACTTTTTATCGGTATTGAAATAAAACTACTTTTTCGGATTTTGATTTTAGGCCCCGACGCGACGGTTTGACACCTTTGCAGGTATCATGGTCACCGTCTGTGTTTTATGTTTTATATTAAATGCCGACCGCAAATAAATGGGAACAGGGCAGAGATGATAATAATTATGCCTCTTAAAATTCCCAGAATAAATTAAAATGAAAAAGAACTGTGTATTTAAAATCCGTACTTATCGTACACAAAATAATGTTTATTATTTTTGTTATTGCGAGTAACGTGAAATCCTTTTATTTGTGCCAACTGAACTAATGAAACTAATTAAAGTAACTGAGTATTAATCCATGGCGTCATCAGGTCTTTTTCTTTAAAGATTTCATGCTAGACACAAAATTTTCATTTTTGTTCAAACTCCAAACAGGTAGGTATATGTTCGCGAGACACGGAACCCTACACAACACTGCCTTTTTACCAGCACGGAGTGGTCTAAAACTTGTTTCTCTATAACTTGGAGAGTGAAATAGTAATTTAACTGTTACTAGATGGCGCCACACTCGCTACTGTAAGCCGACGTTTGAGATACATTCAATAAATACATTTTTACTTCTAGTGCAAAATATCTTTGCTGAAAATTTTTATGAAAGAGTACTTTTAAATTTATTTTAACTTTATATTTGATATTGATTGCTTTGAGAGTTTAGTTGATCATATAAATTTTACAATCATTTAATCCTATTACGTATACTTCAGTTCGTTTTCCAAGAAATGTTAAATTTTACTTTCCAAAGTCAGATAATTACCTATGTTTAATTTAAATTCTTCTAGTAGAAATCTGGGTACATGAACTTCGAACCTTTGAGTATAGATAAGAAATTATAGAATGCGCACATAAACATTAATAGAGTAAGGTTCTGAGGTAGTTTCAATAAAACGGTGTCGTAATTTCATGACGATGCTTGTTCACACTGGTGCTTACAGTTCATACTCTATTATGAGCACTCTATAGTCTCATGTTTCTTTACTCTACGTTGGAACCCGATCAGTCGTGTCATTGCATTATAACGCGTCACAAACAAAATACGAACGTTCAATTACCTGGAACTTCACAAAACTAATTAGATTTCAAAGTTCTAATTAAATCTAAAAAGTCCAATCGTAAATACTGGGAAAAACTGTACTTTATAAAACAAATAACTGCCACCAATCAATAAAACATGTTTCGTCATTATCACCATAAGCGAAAAAAAAATAAGATGACCTGAAATTGTTTTGCAACTATGGGCAAAAATGCAATTCTTTCGCTGTTATAAGTAGTATTTCAAGAAGTATACTGTTGTAAACATCACGAAGTAACTATATATATATAAATACTATTCTAATCCAGTGTTCTAGGAAATTGCAACGCATAAACCTCTTAACTATGTTAATATACCGTAAAACGTAATTAAATCTCTTCGTTCTTTTTACGTTATATATTAGCAGATTTTCTTTTTATCTTCTGTCTCTATTTCTACAATTTGCATAAACCGAAATACAATTTGCAAAACACGAAAGAATCTACAGATCACAGTCTCTTAAATCTCTTTAATTCTACAGATAAAGCAGTCTTCCTGCAAGAAATATTTGTTAGAATAAGGCTATATAAAACTAACGCGCAAATAATGGTGATTTTATTACGAAAGAAAATGGACCACGAGAAAATGTTCTAAAATTTTTAAAATCATCCCTCTAAGCGATTTTAAAGTTTCATAGTGTTTTGTAGCAAACATTTTTATTTGTGAAATACCATCTGGGATTAAGTGAAACTATGTGTCAGCATATCTTTCGAGGGAGCAGCTATTGCTTCTCTCTGTTATTTGTAGTGCAATGTTCTAGAACGGGGTTTGCTTAGAATAAACGGTTTTGTGTTCTAAAACTTTCAACACTGTTTTGGATCTTATGCTACCTTTTCTATTATTTGTTGATGTAATTTGGGTGTAGATTTTTGCTGTCTTTAAATGTCTAAGAGGCATTTTGTTTAGGCACACAACTTGGTAATGAAATGAATACTTGTAGAAAACTGAAATAATAGTATATGACAGTTTTTCGTTATGTAGTTGCCGGCAAGTAACTTGAGCAAGTTTGGGCTTAGTGATATTTGATTCATTAAGATTTTTGGATCTAAACGCACTAAAAAACAAGTTTTATTACTGCAAAACATAAGCTCCAAAAATATACGTATACACACGTATATTTTTGGTGCTTATGATGGTTGTTGGTTAAACATTAACATCATTCTTAGTTAAAATTTACAAAAATACAGATCAGAGGAGAACTTGCTAAGCCTAACTAAGTTACCAGTAATTATAATTACACTAAATTCTAATTATATTTCTTGAATAATATTAACACCGCATTACAAACTTGCTAGTTCAATTTCCGCATTAATTAAGCTTATCTCGGTTAACTAACAGTAAATAAACAAAGAGCTTCATCCAAATATTACCTCGAAAGCCGATTCAATCTATTAATCCTGATCTCCTTAATATCAGCATTTGGAGATAATACAGGTCCCTTTGGACAATTAAAGTGTGTATTTTTTTGTTAGGGATAATTGAAAATACAAGAAATCCACAAGTCTTTGATATGTTGCAAAAAAAGACATCGTTTAGTGTGTTACAAAGGCTACATGTTTTATTACATTATCCTGTTGTTGTTTTGCTTATATTTTGTTGTGAGGTTTTAGTTTTATGAAATCTGTACTATGATCATTTTATTTATATGTACTAACAATAGTTTGTAAGTTATGTATGTATTAACTAACTTTTCTGTAATTATCTGAATAAATACATTGATTGATTTATTGATTGATTTTATTTTGACATTCCGTCCAATAGTTGCTTACAAGAAACAGCTATTCGCAGTAATGCCACAGTTGTATCACAGCTTTTGATGATGTTTTTGGAAATTTTTGAATGTCTAAAAAAATGTCTAACGATATTTCAGAGAAAGTAAAATTCTGTTAATCGGTTTGTTCTTTCATATAATTGAAACATGAGTTAATTTATTTAAGCATTATGTTTCTTATTAGGGAGCCAAATTAATTTAAAAAAGGCCCAAGCCTACCTTTTTTTGTAGCATTTTGTACAAACTAGGGTAATCCAAAAATACGTATCTTAACTAGGGTCGAAAGTAAATTGTTTTCGACGTGAAACGGCTCGTTGACCAGCGACAATCCAAGACCTTACTCCTGGCTATAATATATCGTTGTCTATGCCCAAAAGATCAGGGTACCATATGCATAAAGTTTGTGTTTTAATAGCCGATTCTGTTGAAAAGGGTTCGGGTAAATTTTTCGCTTGATATCTTTTGGTGTTGGGCTTAAGTTAGAAGATTTGTGGGTAGTCTAGCTTAGAGTAATTTATTAACTTTTGCTAGATTTTATGTACTCGCATGTATAAAGATTTGGCTAGGCTCAGATGAATATGTTAGAATGTTTAAAATACTGTACCTACTATTTAGTATTAAGGTTTTTTTTTATATATTTTTGTGTCGTAATCTTTAAGGCAAATGATATTGTGTGTATACAATTGTACTTATGGACACAGTTGTACCTATATAACACAGTAGTAATTTCAATATTGAGTCTATCACTAAAATCTGATTCCATCGTTGATAGAGAGTAGAAAGACCATTCACGTGTAGGAAAAAAATATCAGATCTTAGTACAAGTATTGAAAATCAGACCAAGAGTTATTAGATTTGCAACGTTAACGTTTCTAGGGTGTTTTTTTAGATTATCTAAATATATAAAAATACATCGCTGAATGTGTTGGTAAGCGCATAACTCAAAAACGCCTTGACCGATTTCGCTCATTCTTTTTTTGTTGTGTTAGTTATTAACAGGAGAAGCAAATGCGCGGAAAAAAATAAAAAAGTAATTCTGACTTGATCTGACGTGATTTGTTGGATTCATCCGCGCCCTGAATAACATAAAGAGACCAGGAACGGGACCTAGGTACTCATGCGGATGAAACCACAAGGCAAAGCTAGTATGATATTTTTTTTTTTGATAGGTAATTAATTTTAAACTTTAGAATAAATCGCTTTAACTTATCCCTTAGACCGTCCTAAGGCAACATATGGGACGCAGGGTACCTCATCTTCATGACTTTCTTACATGTCTTTAGATTTTCGCGTACACTGGACCAGAATTCTCTCTTGTACAAAAGATCCTTTTATATAAAACCCGGTAAGATGGAGAAAATATTTGAAATTTATATTATATGCCAGCACACAGACTAAGATAGGGACATGCAAAAGGCAGCTTTATAATGTTGCAGTCATACATGAAATAGGTTACTGATATTTCCTAAATAAGTACGTATTATAATAATTCATAGTTATGCATGCTTTATATTACTTAGGTATTTCCAATGATATTATAATAAAAAAAAAATATTAGAATATCATTGGGTATTTCGTAATTTTAATAATTTATTTTTATTTATTTTTAGGGATGATCTTTGTAGTGATTTTATTATGCATTCAAATTAAGTATATAAATATGGTACACCGTAAAATTAAGATTAGTTTTTATATGCAAAGGAACATAACGTAATATAACATGTAGGTAGGTATTTTTTTAAAGAGATTTTTTTATTATTATTATTTATTTATTTATTCTTAAACATGTTGGTAAGAAAACATATAAATTAAGCACCACAAAACCGATAATAATTTAATCTTAGATAAACTTGTTTACTGAAAATTTGTAGATGTTTAATATTACTAAGCCCCGTCTTTTTATAGTTCTTAGTTATTTTGATATAGCACGATGTACGTTATAAATACTACTACTACTTTAACCAATTAAGATTTAAATAATTAATCATCTACTAATAAGCATTTAATTATTGAACACTAAAATTACTCAAAATCCTTTTAATTAACCCTTACTGTTATCAAGTAATTAGCAAATTAATTACATTACTAGATTCCCGGATGGTCATTATTTAATTATTCATAACAAAATCATTAAATTTATTTATTTAAGTATTCGTATATATAGTATGTATTTTTAAATAATTTATCATTATTGAAAAGGTCAGTGCCATAGCTACACCTTGGTAAATACACCGCGTATGTTGAAGAATTGTGTTGATCAGTGAAAAAGTTATTATTTTATATTTTATTCAATATGGAGTCTCAGATCGAATCCAATCTCGTTGTTATGACGACATGTCGCTGCGATTATGTAAGTTTTTTTTGAAATATCATAAAAGGCGTATTTTCTTGGAAATATGGGCTAAAACTGATTTCATGCTATATTTTCCTAATTATTATCAAAATCAGTTGAGTCGTTTTCGGGTAACGAGATAACAAACACACAAAAATGCATAATATTAGGTCTTAACCATCTGTCACGGGTTACAGAAGCAGAATATTTTTAGTTAATTAGAAATTCTCAAAAATAGTTTTTTTTTATGTTTTTCCGTACCGTTCCGTAACAAAATGTTCTCCAGGTAACCAAATGGCTGGACGCTCACCAAAAGTACTTCTTCCCGCCTTCCCGCATACCTAAGGCAGCCATCTTGGATCATACGTCACAACCGAAACACAATGAGTACCTATATGCAAAGCATCCGACGCCCAATATGACTATACCTAAAAACTATGTCGTTTTAAGATCTATGTATAATTTTTAAATAATTAAGAGATCTTGTAAAAAGGATTGCTAATTTATTTTTAACGTGTAAGGATGATATTTTTTTAAATCTGGAAGTACCAGATATATTATTGTTATTAAAATACATATTATTAAGTTAATAAACATATATTAAGGAATCAGATTTACTTTTTTAGTACTAAGAGAGTAAAGTAAATAGGGGGTAGGTCCAAAGACAATAATTGATAGTACATATATTTATTGTCAAATGTTTTCATTACCTGTTATTAGTGCTTATTTAGTTATTTCTGTACGATAAATAATTACAAAGTGTGAATTGGGCTTTGTGTAATATTAAATAATTGTGTAAATTAAAATCTTGAATTTCATGTTCTATCCTATTCTTTAGTTGATTATTTACTTTTCATTACACCTATCATAATCAATATTGATCAGCCGTAATTCTATGGCCAATAGATTAACATAAGCTATTAGCCAACAACAATCAAACTACTCAGGATGTAGTTTCAGTAATAATTAGAATGACTGTTGTCTAAATCTGACATGTTAATAGATTGTCAGTCTGGTCTGAATAGGTGTATCCTAACTAAACTCATATACCTAAGTAATTGCTTTAAAAGCACTTTTAAATACTAAAATAATATATAATAATATGAAAACAAAAAAATAGACAAGATTCCTTCATTCTTACTTAGTTTAGATGGTTTAAACAGCAGGTAGTTGACTTCAGTAAAACTGAGAGCAGCTTTAAGGCTAGCTTTAAGGTGCTCCCTCACCGGGAGCATTCGCGTGTGATGTAACGTTACAGATTTGAGCATTACAACAGTGAAGGGGGAGAACCGAGCATTACAATGCGTACCTTGTAATGATACAATGTGTAATAAGTTGATACAACTTGTAACATCAGTGCGTGCATGCTGCTGGTGAGGGAGCACTTTTATCTAGAAAAATAGTTTCGTATACAAAAAGCCTGAACTAATTCAGCCTACTATTCACGTAGATGCCAGAGATATTATCATCCAATGTAATCTCAATAACAATTACAATAATCAACACGATCATATTCGATTTCAATTCAGGTTCATTACGTAACGCGTAGTGTCGGCACACAAATTAACCCAATTAATTTAAAACGTAACTGTGCTTGATTTACGAGGTAATCTGATTTCCATTACTTACACATTCAATTATTATTGTGGTATTACGGATGTTAGATTAAATACATAGGCGCTTCGATATTTTTATTGTTAAGAAACGTGAAAAGGAATACGACTGCCTCGTTGGCCTAGTGTTGCTAAGCGCGACTGCTACGCTAGAGGTCTTGGGTTCGATTCCCAAGTCGACCAAGGTGTTAGTGGGTTTCTCTATGAAATTCTCAGTAGGTCGGAGTTTGGATTTGTGCCCGATTAGTGGCAATTGGCTCGCCCCCTATTACATGGGACCTAAACATATCGGCGAACTGTGGGTGTACATTGGTACAGTTCTGCCTAATCGTTCGGGGATACAGGCGTGATGATATGTTATGTTAAGAAACGTGAAAAGGAACAACTGAAATATGACAAGTGGGTTGCCGTTTCTTGACACTTACGCAACTCCGGGCTCTTTTGCTCGCGGCCGTCGGATGAAGAGGAATCTGGTGGCTCCGCATTGAAGCAAGATTTGCTCGGTGGAGTGTCGCTGTTCTTAATTCTCTTTGCCCACTTCGATCGCAATGAACGATGATAGTAACCAAGTGCCTTCACATAGGTAAAGGTTCTAACACTTTGACTTTAACAGGCCTGTTGGTCTAGTGGTTAGTGACCCTGAATGCTATACCGGAGGTCGTGGGTTCGATTCCCATCCAGGACAAATGTTTGTGTGATGAGCACGATTATTTGTTCTGTGTCGGGGTGGGATTTATCTATTTTTTTTTTATCAATTGTCTGGTTACCATAACACAAGCTCTGCTTAGCTTGGGATCAGATAACCGTGTGTGAGTTGTCCCGGAAAAAAAAAAACTTTCTTTTGAAAGTCTCACAAAACATACGTAGGGGTATGTATGTATTACCAAAAGAGTAGAATACCATTAAATTTCTTCAATTCCATACAGCAATTGTTAATAACGATGTATTATAAAATGCAATAACAGCTACAGCCTGGTAATGGCTCTTAAGTAGTTATATATACATGTCGCAGACAAATAGTATAATATGGCATTTTACATACGGCGTCGTCAGTTTAAAAACGTTTGCGGTTATGTAATATGCCGAAGGCAAAATGTAGATTGCCGTGTCACTTTATAATATGCCTCAACATTTCATCGAAAATTTAAACACCATATACATAATGCCGAGGCAAATTGAAGTATTTAGTTTTTGAGGTTATCCGGCACGTCAAAAATGCTAAGGTATCCATAGACTCTGGGTCGTGGAGGACTCCTGCAGAGTATTTTTGGTCAAAAAAACATGTATTTGATCGAATATTCATATATTCATAGGCCCAGAAATCCACTGCTTGATTAGGTTCGACTTTGTGACAGAGATCAATAGGTTAGGTTAGGTTAGATATTGTGACCTTGCAACAGAGCGAGCGAAGCGAGCGACGACGTATGTAATTCATAACTTGTCTCGAGATTTTAATGAGCATAGTCACCCTAAAATAACACTAACGTCGCATTATAACGATTGAATGATTTGACATTTTGCCTTCGGCATATTACATAACCGCAAACGTTTTTAAACTGACGACGCCGTATGTAAAATGCCATATTATACTATTTGTCTGCGACATACACATAACCTTGTATCTCACCAAACACACAAGAGAGTTTAACCTAAGAGCTCTTAATAATCGATCGGGAATGCATTTTACGACTGGTCCCTTAACGTAGGTACGATTGTTGGCCCTAGAGGGTTTAGCTTCCGGTTCGCGATTATTTTGAATTTGGTAACTTGAAGAGACCGCGATACCGCGGCGGTTAGTTTATTCATTCATGATTATGTTATAGATAATATAATTCACGAAGCTGTGTGGTGCCGGCGGCGAATAGTACCAACCCATTTCATCCCGTGGGTGTCGTAAAAGGCGACTAAGGGAATAAAGGAACACAGAAGACGGGCAGCAGCGTCTCTGAACCGTTTGACATCGTGGCGATTATGCCAATTCCTCCCAAATGTTTGGGAGAGGCCCTTGCCCAGCAGTGGGATCCCTACGGGCTACTAAAAAAAAAAAAAAAAAAAAAAATATAATTCACGGGAATAAGCTACTTATAATTATAAATTTAATTTGTACGAATTCTTCCTTGGTCTAATTCTAATTTGGATTAATTTTGATATTATGTGGTTTTATTATGATTACTTTTTGTTATTTTTTGCCAATCATATGAATGTAACTATTATTTGACAGAAAATTTATTTAGTTATATTTTTTATTTTATTTTTGTAACAGTCTTATTCAATAATTATATTATTTGTACACCAGTTTTGGTAGAACGTGTTGGCTCCAATGAAAATAAACAACAATAATATGCATCAATTATGTATGTACTATTATATTCACACATGTTTTGACAAATAAACTTTATCTTTATCTTTAAGCGCGTACATGCATAAACACCTTTTTATCATACTAAACCTCCGTAAAACCTACTACAATTTAGTAGTACTTTTTTTTTATACTAAAACTTAAATGCATCACTTTCTTTTAGAAAAAAGTTATCAACAAACATCCAAAACTTTTACTTCCATCAAGAATTTCATTCCACGACAAAGAAAGTCGAAAAATAACCGAAAAACTGTACATTTCTTGCATGTGGATCTAAAAAGCGACGATATTAATCCGGGTTGGGGAGCCCGGGTATAAATTGCGGTGGCCGGGTAAAAATCACACGAAACTTGATGCTTTGTACATGTTCCGGGCTCAATCTGGATTATACTCTGTTTTCCTACTTCGTTTTACTTTTCTTCATGTTTTCTTTGTTTGTTTTGGTTGCTTTTATTATTGACTAGTTGATTCTGTTAAGGATAAGCAAGAAATTAATATGAATGGGGAAGTTTTAGATAGTGAATGACGAAAGACATTTGTCAAGACAGATGGAAATGGAAATATAAACGCCCGTTTAATGTGAAAGTTTCTTTTGATTTTATTTTATTTGATAATGATTTAGACGTATCTTGTGGAGAGAAAATGTTTGCTTTTTTTTCCTTTTTAACTGTGAAAACAAAATCTTCATTTATGGAGACTGTGCTTCGTTGAGTACACATTCTGATATATAGAACATTGAACGATTTTACAAATATAAATGAATGCTGTTCATATTTTGAATTTACATTCCCGTGTCAACACATTTTCTATCCTACCTTTTTAAAATTTAATAACCTTCTCAGACATTATTTACTCGTATTTACTGTTTGAAAAACCGCCAAAACCCCGCCGTTACGTCGAGATGGGATAATAAGCATCAATCATCCAAGTTTTTGATGTATTGTTTCGTGTTAGACAAGTCATGTCCGCGACGCCACTTGCTTCTAAGCCCCACATTTCCTCCATCGTTTTTGTAAAGCACATAAAATATATTGTTCTTAATAAATTTTACATGTTTAGTTTTATTTTCAAAAATGTTAGGCCTCGCAGGACTCTCGCAATTTGGTTGAGCTTGCATTAAACGAAACAAGTGTGTAAGGATCACAACAAGTGGAAACAAGTGATCTCTGCCTACCTCTACAAGGGAAAGACGAGTGATTACATGTATGTTGCCAGTATACCTACTTACCTACGTAATTTATTTTCTGACACATTTAATTTACCCACATAAACTCATCATCATTAAAATGGTTGGGCCATCTAGATATTAGGCTGTACTCTGAGAGTTGTTTCGTAAGACAAAAAAGTTCTAAAACCGCCTTTAAAACCAAAGTGCCTCAAACAAATTCACACCTAATGGACGACCACATTATATAACCTCAAAAAATACAGTACCATCTAATGACATTAATTTCAAATAGCAATGAATTACCCCGTTATCCAAATACCACCTAACTATATAAAGCTACCTGATTACAAAGCGATAATCACGTATTAACGATTGGGTATCCCGAAAAGGTTTTTAATCAAAGCTTGGAGCACCCAACCAATAAAATATGGGCCATTAAAATTTTACGTGCCCTATAAAGAGAGTTATACGACCAATCTGTTAGTGAAACGGCTGGATTTTACAATTTAGGGATTAAGATGTTAAAGGAGTTTTTAATTGTTTGCTTACCTATTGTTGATTGGTTTTCTGCTAATTGGTTTGACTTCGGCACCAGTCTCTGGTATATGCTACACTAAATTATTATTAACACCACATTCTAAAACTAATATTTTTTCCACCACACTATCAGTCTTACTTATCAGTGTTAGTGAAACACACACACACACAGACGCTCACATTTGTTTAACTACCGTAAATAAATTTGGTAAATAAATTCATAGTCCAACAAATAAAGTATCACAGTTCACTGATACGGTTAAAGAATAGTTTAATATGACTTTTACTACCCGATTTTTGTGACGGTAGACAGTATAACGTTAGTATCTACCTTAAAATCAACTTTACCAGTCATAGATTACAAATTATTGAATGTTTCATGAAATAAAAAAAATATAGTTAAATTGTTACTAATTAAAATAAATAAAAATAACATTATTATACAATTTCGGATACTTAAAAATTGACATTCAACAACTTGACCAATGTATATTTTCATTTTTGAAGTATCCGCTGGTGTAGGGTAGTTTTAAAAATCTTTACTGGCAAACATTTAATTGCGTCGGTATTTTGTTAACCAAGTCTCAAAATAAAGCACAATAAACCCAGCACTCACCTGTTCTATACATATTTACTTGGAATCACTCAGCGTCACGTTGGTGTACTGGTGATTGATTGCCGGAATAAGAGCACGCTATTTTAGGCTGTGACGTGACGTCAGAGCAAAGTTGTGTCGAAAGAAACTTTATGACAAGCTTTTGAAGTTGTTTTGTAGGCGATTAGGGAAATAAGTTTGGTAAGGTAATTAGTAGAATAAAATTAAATAATAATATATATTTTTTGTAAATATTTTATTAGTAAATTTAACCTTAGACCCTACGTATATTTGCAGAAAGATATATTTAATTGTTTATTTTAATGGTATGTTAGTGGTCATCCATTGGCTCTAGTTATCATAATATGCTCAAAACTACGTAACACAGAATTTCCTTATTTTGAAATAGGTGGTATATGAATTTTATTTTCCTAATTCCTTATATAATACTTATGTTGATGTACTTTATTATTATGTTTTTAATGGTGTACAATAAAGCATATTCAATCTATACGTCACTTGCAGTAAGTTTGATTTTAATTTCACTCAAAACACACCGCATTACCTATTATAAGACACCTAAAGCCTTTTGTATTTTGGCGGGCCTGTTGGTCTAGTGGTTAGAGACCCTGACTGCTATACCGGAGGTCGTGGGTTCGATTCCCACCCGGGACAAATGTTTGTGTGATGAGCACGATCATTTGTTCGGTGTCTGGGTGTAATTTATCTATAATATGTATGTATTTAGAAATATATAAGTTTGTTTATCAGTTGTCTGGTTACCATAACACAAGCTCTGCTTAGCTTGGGATCAGACAACCGTGTGTGAGATGTCCGGGAATATTATTATTATTCGATAGAACAGACTTTAAAAATATCTAAATATCCATCCATATTAGAGCGCTAAGTGTTTGAAACTTAATATTTATTTCACTTAAAGTTAGCGCAACATTTTCTAGTCTAGTTATACAACTTAGTTTTCTTATCCTGGCTTAGTCTCGCGATAAACGCAGGGTTTAAGCTTAATAGACTTTTCTGACATAAATTACTTCAGTTAAGTTACTAACTTAACTATAACTTGATAAAAGAGTTAACTGTTATCTGATGAAATAGTGTCGTTGTAATTGTCTTACAGCAGTTGTTTGAAGCTTGCATGACTTTACTAAAGTTTGTTATAATTTTAATATCCCACTTGAGACAATAATTCTTCTGATATACAGACAGTTTCTGTTCTAAGTTCGTACGGTGGAAATATAAAGCCCCATGGTGGGCGCCATTAACACAATTTTAGAATCTGTATTTGGGCTTTTTTGTTTTACTTATATTATTATCCAAAAATATAAATGTTAGTGTGTGTTTCTTTTTTAAGTGTACCTACGAAAGTATTTTTTAAGAATTAATGTGGTTAGTAATAAATAGGGTAGTTTTGTTAGGTGTATAAATAAAACACAATATATAATCAGCAGTAATATTTTAAATTGCTTTGAATCACAATTTCGTAGTGTTTATAGATTATAATAATTACAAAGGAAGATTATTTTTTTTGTTCAAAGTACACTTATCCAACAACTCGTCTTCATGCACTCTCATGTCCAACATCTCAGAATATTTAACAAATAAAACAATAACATTATTTATTTGACTAACAAATATTCTAACTTGCAAACGTTAATTCAAAACTAAACTAAACATTATTGAACAAAAAACAACATCTTACAAATAAAATAATTTTAAGTAAATTATTCATAAAATAAATCTAATAATTTAAAATTAAAATATGGATAATAATCTCAACAAAATGCGATAAGTGTTAAAAATAATTTTCATCCACAAAACTATTATTATTGAATATATTCATAAGAAATAAGTACACGATTAATTACGATTATAAATACTTATAGGAACAATATTGTTTATTTACATTACACATAAAATTTACAAAACTAAAAGTAACGAAACCAATTTGCACCAATTTACAAATAAACTAATTTACAAAAAAAAACTCAATTTATTTTTAAAATAAATTTTGATGAACTTGATTCAAGTTTTTGAATTTAATACATGCCAAAATACAGTCCACATATATCAGTAATCCAATTATTATTATTCAAACATTGTTTTTATAAAGATGAACAATAAAAAGAGATTCTAAGTTGTTCTACTGGACAATCAACATTCATTCGTCCCTCCATTTGGTGTTTTAGAAACCTTGAAACTGGCAGTACATAACATTTTCTTACATTCGCTAATATAAAGAAAAACTTACATATAACGCTTAAGATTGCATATAAACAATAATTATATTAATTAAAAAATTAAATAACATCATAAAATTCGCTATCAAACGGTCGTATCTATATAAATTTGTTTATAAAGCAATAATACTAATAGCTAGCTATAAAAAATATAGGATTGTAATGATTTTTGAAAGAAAAAAAAATCTCAGAAAAACAACTAGTTTTACGTTATTTAAATCATTGATGAAATATTACTTCTATGTCAAGCACTATTGCGAAAGTTCTTAAGAAACAGTTATTATTATTTCCAAAAGATCTCAAGAATCTAATTACGCTACGACAGACAAGACAAGAATTTTTATGGAAAACTTCAAAACATTATTACAATCCTACTAAAAGGATGTAGCAGCTAAAAATATTATTAAAAACAATCTCTAGTGATCTAGCATTTCATAAAAAAAAATACAACTAATATCATACGCAAGTGTCGAAAACCTTCAAAGTTATAATTAAGTATCTAAGTGATATGCAATATACTTTAGGCAGGCTCATTTGTTTAAAAAAACACATCATTTTCCAAAGCAAAATAAATTTAATTTTAGTCACTTCTTTTTGAACAATACCCGACTTAATTTTACAAATAAAAATATATTTTTATTAAATAAAATTTTCGAATAATAAAATGACTAAAATTAAAAATATTTTACTCGATAAAGTATAAGCATGCTATCGCGAATTAATAACTACGAATCACGTAATCGACTTAATAAATAAGAGACGCTAAAAACGCAATTTTTATCACATTTTCTTCAAAGAAATCGTGCCTATGGCATAATAGCTCATTATAGGTTTACGGCCCACCCTTAAATAAAACAAAACCATTCATAGTCTCACTAATATCTCATTCCAGTACCAGTTAGTAACAATTTCTATCGTTTTAGTCTTATATATACTTACTAAATATGAAGTTAAAATGTGTGAACAAGCTTCTTATAATATAATAATAAAAAGTATTAGTTAAACTTTTAGTTTTAAATTCTATGTATAGATTTCAAGTTTTTTTTTATTATTTCATATAATAGTAATTTATCTAACTATATCTACTTCTAGTGCACTATTTTTTAGCTGTGGTCAATTACTAAGCCTGTCCGTAAGTGTGCCACTTTTATTTCACTCATTTATTGCTTTCGTTTGTTAGTTTAAATTGAAAGTAAATTAAACTAAATACGAGTTTGTTACTTTAAGTAATATTTTATACAAAAATGTCTTTATTTTTTTTACTATTTTATGTAATTGACATGATAGTAGACAAAATATATTTACCGTACAATTTGAAAGTAATATTTTTGCAAAAATAATGTTTGGCATTGTTTGTAAATATATCGGTAAAGTTAAGACAGAGCAAAAGAGGCACAGTTATCGGTGGCACTACCAAGCTTCTATGTAACTGTACTGTGACGATCGCGTGGATATTAAAATACTCTTTCTTTACAAATCGGAGTTTATTTCCCGCAAAAATATTATTGCTTTCAGAGGTTTTGCGTTACTGTCAAAAATATTTTTTTTATTTCATAATTTTCTTCGTTTTCCCACCCGTTTCGTATTTTTAATAACATTATCAGCGCTCCATAAGCAATCGTGCACGCTATCTAAAAATATAGGTATACGCATGACCACTAGCTAACCGAACTATTTGTTCGAAAATTAAATCTGAAATGAGAGAATAACGTTTATGGAAAATTAATACATCAAAACTTTTGGCGCAATACATCTCGAAATACTGGTATCGTACCCGCCATTCTACATATACATATATAAATATAACATCTTAAAATTAGCGATCCAAAAATATGAAATATACGTGTTGCATTAGTGCGCCTCCGGTCGCTTCGTGGCCGGCCTCTGCCGTGTGCTCGCACCGCTAATACCGCATTTACCGCGAAAATCGCGACTTTTGCCGTTCGCCACCGGAGGGTGCAAAAGCCGCCACAACTGGACGGTTTTTCTCAATCCTCGTCGCGTGTTTATTTTTCTCTAATCGAAAAAAAAACAGTGGTTCATTCCCAACATAACACCGCACGATATCGAACAGCCAAAAATTTCACTGTTGCGAATCAACCAACTTTTTTTTTGCATACATTTTTTCATCTCTGGGCCTCTCAAAATTTAAATAAACAGGAATATATCGGAATGTACCAACAGTATAATTAAAGTACAGAATAATATTAGAATTTCCAAACAACTAAATCTCAAGTCTCACTAAATATCATAAAACTAAACGTAATAAAGAAAGTTAAATGAGAAAGTAGAAACAAAGTAAGATAACTGAAAGTACCAGGGCCCTGCACAAGCAAAGCGTCCTTAATCGTTCGAAACTTTTGCTTTATAAAAATACGAATCGAAAATATCTCGACTGTAGCACGTCTTCTTATGGTAAGCTATGATTATTCTATTATTTCTTATACTATAAAACTTTACTATGTTTACTACGTTAAAATATCAGAGAATTCAGAAAAAGGGAATATTTAGGTTTTTATTTTCTATATTTAAGTGGTGCACAACCTTATTTTTTCATGAACGCTAGGTAAGTATGGCGTTAGCAATAACGAGGATCTAAAACAAAAGATCACTATCTAAAGAACTAATAGTAGATGTAGATAGTCGATGGAAAGTCATAATGATAGAGACCCGCACTTATTGGAATAGGAACTAGGGGAGGAGGAGACAAACTTAACGATACACTTGCTAAAGAAGAAGACCAAGAAAACGATCGCTTGGAGGAAACGGCCGCAGTGGTTCATAAGAGACGATCTAATCTAAGGGAGTCACGAAGATCCGAGTCCGTGTTCGATGATATCTAAGGCTTCTTCTGCATAGACTAAAAGAATTAAAACTATTTAGGCTGGAATGAAACCTATTGTAAACTTTCGACCGAAACTAACTGCGTAATTACTTTATTTCTCTTAAATACGATAAAATCTCAAAATACTCACAGCTCGTCGGGTTTATTGTATTATACGCTAAGTGCATCTACTTTATAAGAACAGTGGCTTTTTAATAATTTGAATTTGTACTTAACCTACATATTTTAAACTCCATTGCTGAAATCATTCATAGAATAGAATTCAAGTTTTGACTCGATTTAAATTTTCAAGCAAATTAACCAACCGATATCTTCACATTAAAATTCATGATCAAATCTTTTGCAATTGACGTCAATTACAAAAGTCAATTGTTACATCCATTTGTAAAGAGATTTTTATGAATTTCCATAATGTTGCGTCAAATTTTTAGTTTTTTTTTTCAGCCAATACGTTTGATGATCTAGGTTTAATTACTTTACATCCAATTTAGAGTTTTCAAAAATATGATTCCAATAAATGTTCTAAACAAATATCTCAAAAATACGTTATGAAAATATAATACAAATACGATAAAATTTATACTAAATATAACCCTGTCTATGACCTGAAGAGTTTAAAATAAAGAATAAATCGAAATCTAAACTCTGAACAAGTCATTTCTAAGGAAACATAATTACATCCTAGTCACACGCGTTGAATAATCCGTAAAGGTCGCAGATCTAACTGCATAGATACACATGAAAGGTAAGGTAACATCGATACTGATTAGATCATACAAGTCCAGTCAGTCGAATCAGGAAATCGTAACGATGAAGATTTAATTCAGATTATTCAGAAAATTAACCTAACAGAAATTCTAAGGTAGAATTTTCGCATTCATCTAAAGACAGTTACCAAAAGAAGAGTTAAAACATTTGAAATAGACAAGGCCTGAGTCAGTTCACAACTCCGATAAGAAACCTGTTTCATGAAATAGCTTATTTATATCAGACAGTAGGTACATGATAATGTGAAAGGCAGTTGGTGTTAACGCGACTAAAACTACTCGATGTAAAAAAATCACAACATTTAAATAGAAAGAAAATATCTAAATAACATAAAAAGGAAAGTCCTCTATTTGAGGATAAGATTAAAATGAACATAGTTTTGGAAATGGATAGTGTCCGTTCAGTTACTGCCGAAGTCAGATTTTAAACAGAAGCTCAAGAAGTAGGTCGTCGTCGACGTTCATTGGTGATTCAGGAGCAAGGTAATCAACGATCCTAGAAAAATAATAGCATTTGAAATTTACATACAATAGATTACACACACTGAATAAAGAGATAATAAAGTAAGAATATTTAAAAGAGTAATTTAATGTTAATGTAGGAAACAGTTACATGGGTAGAGGGAAACCGAAAAAGGGGCAGATGGATGGAAAAAAGTGCATGATACAGTTAAGTAGCATAAAGATAGGAAGGATAAAGAGAGTCGTGGAGCAAGTAAACAAAAAAACTAAAATTTTAGTAATGTTATTGAAAAATAAATTGATACATCGAAAAATGATTTAGTGGTCCTTGTCCAAAGGGTCAAAGATATAAATGATCTTGAAGCTCACCTATTGGGCGTGGGTGGTGTACTGGTGATGCGCTGCAATGAGTTTAGGCGGGCATCCGGCGATCGCCGGGCCACCCTCCCGCTTTCGGCTCGTGCGTTCTGCAACCTGCCGCAAAACAGGGATTATGTATTAAAATACACCTTAATAAATAGGCTAATTCACTACTCTAAACAAGTGTTGTTGTTCGGTTTAGTTCGGCCTATTATTTTAATGGCAAAATATTTTTGACATGCATTTTTAGTAAGGTCACCGTTTTTTTTTTCGTCGAGTTTTATCATTAGGTCTTATTTTGCACTAAACTCTATTCTAAATATAAGACTTCATGTATAAAGTAAAATAAAAATAAAAGTTTTTGAAATTTTGCTACGAAAACTTACGTTGGTCGTAAATTCCTCCCATGTACTGCAGCGTGAAAATATTAGGAGTGTTAAATAAATTCCGATTTAAAGAAAGTATATAAAATTATTGTATGGAAGACAGAAGTTCAGATCGCAGAGCCAATAATTAAAACCGTATTTTTCCATCCATAAAAAAATATCAAAATAAACGAGCCTAAAACTTTACCAAAGGTCGAAAAAGCTCACGAACTAAATCTTACAGAACTTCATAAAATAAGTCTAGAACAACTTCTTCACGTAAAAAGTTAGGCCCTAAATTATTTCTAAAGGTAGAATAAATAAGCTCAGCCAAAAACCCTCCCTTAATTTAATTTAACAACAAGTTTAAAAGTTTAAGAAAATCATGCCGAAGATTCTCTTATCGAAGAGAAGCAAAGTTGGGGCCTGTTGATTTATCTATCCGCCGCAGATACTGAAGTTTCCCGAAAAGCTCAAATGTTTCATTCATAAAGTAACGAACTGATTCTGGTTTAGATTACTCGAGGATCGGGCACAAGTGAGTACGAAATTAATTTGGAGGGAGCCGAATGAACTAATTCTTAGGAATATCCGAGTAAATCGTTTTGTTTCGTAAATTAAAATGTAAACGAATTTAATTTGTTGAATATACTAATGGCATTTTTCCAATAACAATTGCCTAGGATAACTATCATAACAAGAATAGAAAAATCCAATGTTCTACTAGTGACATAGCATGTCATAATTATCATCAGATAAACTCATTACTTCCGATACTAACTTTGGGACTATACTGACCACCATATAAATAAATGTCATAAAAAAGTAAGCACTATTCCATGCAGACTTAAACAATCTTTATAACCTGAAGGAGAAAAAAAAACTTTTATCCAAAATTGAAAGACTAAAAATTGTCGATATCCAAAATATCAGTTACAAAGAAGGATCGTTTCCCCGAACAACTTTTGGGCAAAACTCCTGGACGGTTTTATAGCAAAGTTAAAGATTTACACAGAATTGGTTTTGGTTGAATGATATTTATGTACATCGATGTTGTTATTCACGATGTCAAAAGCAGGAAATTAAAAAAAGTTTCTCTGGGTACACCGAACGTATCGGCTTTGGAAATATTTTTACTCGGTTCACAAGATTTTGAATTCTAAAAATACAATAGATGCAGAAGGCTGTAGTAGATGTAGACTACCTAAGAGACTTTTTGATTTTCTTGAATTTTCTCTGGGAGATAAATTTATTTAAACTGATTTCGAAATAAAAATTAAAATAATTGCAATTTTGCCGGCAACTAAACTAATCATTTCGACAAATAAGGAAGCCAAAATTAGTTACCACGAAAACACCAACACAAATAAATGGGTGAATTTCCCAAATGCCTTATTTTTTGTCTTCGTTGAAATTAGTATTTGAAAAAAGGAATATAGTTCTGAATTATTTTTTTTTAGTATTCAATAGGTAGTTATTGGGTTGTGGCAAAAATATGATCTGCCTAGGACTATTACAAAGGTAGAAATAAAATACATAAACCTCTATTTTTTTGCAAATCGGTGCTGTCCCACTACTTTTTTTGCTAACAAAACAGCTTATACACTAATAAAAATAAATAAATTAGGTATATAACTTATTCTATTTCATAGAATATTAGTTTTTTTATTAATATATAGCATATTTTATTACATAATTAACGATTATTATTACTAAGAGGTACAAACGTACTTGTCCTGAAAAATATTCTCATATCGCTGGACAAAAGTAATTCAAACATAACTTTACATCGACGAGTCGGACAGCATCCCCACCCCTATTGTATTTCCCTCGTTGGTGTGTGCTAGTGTGCAATCAGGATAGAAGTGGGTTAAATCGCTGCATATCAGCAGCAAAACTGTAAGAACGCCATTTCAGGTACTCCCGGACAATTATTTTATATAATCGGTGGTTGCATTTTTCTAGTGTAATGAGTTGCTTTTTTATTGTTGTTTGGTTCTAACAGAGGTAGTAAGTGAATTAGCTTCATTGTCTGTTATTGAATTTATCCTAGATATTATGCATTTTTTATAATTTTCTAAAAAGTGTGTATTTTCTCATGTCGCTGTTCTCATATCGCTGTAATCGGTGGTCTTTTTTACCACCGATGTGATAATTCACACTGAAATGATAAGAAAAAATCAATCAGTGTCATATATCTCATATCGGTGTGTTGATTCGTGATCAACGCACAGTTTTGTCACATCGGTGGATTGCTTTATCATATCGGTAGATCATTTTATCATCTCGGTGAGTCGTTATATCATATCGGTTGATCCCATGTCATTTCTTTAAGTATACAAAGAAACAATGGCACATACAAACATTCGTACATACAAGGTAAGTTTACCTACATAGACTGCCAAAAACATTACCACGATACCACTGGGTAGTAGAAGATGTATAAATAAATGTATCATTAAAGGAGGTCTGTATTCGGTAATACGTCCATAGGCTGAAATGATGATGGTGAGGTGAAGCAATTGAAAGCATTAAAAGTTTCTATGGCAAAAAAAATTAGTTAAAAAAATAGTAAGTACATAACAATAAATAACAAAATAATTAATAGCTAAAAAGAAAACATAATAGTAGCTTAATTTTGTTTAAGAATGCCGAGGCCAAAACTAAAAGATGAGGAGAAAAACAGGTGGAATAGGTTGCTGGAAAAAATAAGCAAAGATTAAATTAAAAGCGATTCTGTGTTAAGAGAGGAGGATTTAAGAAAACGTTTAGCTAAACTTAGATATGACATTTTTGTTTTTTTTTTTCATATTTCATTTTAATAAAGACCATGATAATAAAAACAATCATTATTTTTTTAATTTTAAGTACCTCTAGAAAACGTAAAAAGTAGGTACATAATTTCAAAAATACATTTTTATTTTATATCTAAGAACTCAGTTCTCTTTGGATGTGATCTACCCTAAGTTCAGATCTTCATTTTTAAGTCACCTTTAAGTACCTACTAACTATTTCCTTTTTGATGTTCAAAGGTGAATAGATTATCATATCGCTGGATAGGTTCATCATTTCGGTGGATACACTTATCATATCGGTGTACAAAAAAAATAATCGGTGCCGGTTTTTCACATCGGTGGAAACCAAAATTCAAACTGAGATTTCTCCTCAGTCTTAAATGATACGTTGATGATATTAAATTTGGGGATGTTTTGTATCCTAAAGATTACATAAAACCTGAAAAATCTACAAAAAAATAAAAATTGTAAAAGTTCACCGATATGATAAGAAAAATAGCATTTGTTGAAATTCACCCAAATACTTAATACGACACAAAGGTTTTACAGCTCCTTGTTAACCACAAGGAACGATCTAATCTAACGCAAGCTGATCCAAATAAAACCAGTTTTCAGGACCGAATTAACTCCAAGCCGAAAATCCCCAAAGACCTCTAAAATAACAAGACAACATAATGAAGTTACGATTCACGAGGAGAACCACAAAAAGGGAACATTATGTTCAAATAATAGACTGACATTAGAGACGAGTGAATGTCGTAAATTGGGGAGAAGCGGGCTTTTTATGCGTTCTCTCCCCTTATTTAGCTGGATCGGAACAACAATAAGATAACAAGATTAGCAATCAACGGAATAACATAATTGAGGGCAGTATTTAGGGGAAGTGGAATACTAATGTAGCTATTTAACAGAATATAGTGTTGATATAACTATTACAATGGAGATTCATTAGTGTAACTTCGGTGTAATATAGCGGGGTCAAATTACGGGTGTGGAAATTGTGTGGCACTGACTTGGTGGTATTTTCAGTTAGATTTATTTTCATATACTTGCCTATTAGAGATTTGATAAGGTAAATGACCTTTAATGTTGGAGAAAAACAGAGATCTCAACACATCATACACATAAAAAAGTCTGCATATTAACCATTCAATCCAGTTAAAACCAGATTCAACTACAAAACCAACTCGAATTTAGTAAAGAAATACGAAAGCTTCCCAACAAATTATATTTTTATATTCCATTCAAAGGCTTGTATAATGGAGCCGCAATATTAGTTCCGGGTAAACAATTCAGGACTCCCACAGGATACAGACGAAATAAATTCAGTAAATAATATTTATGAAGTATGCTCGGAATATATTGTGACTTGAACCGGCTTGTTAGATTTATGGAAGGTTTTGACGTTACAACTTGTTTTATTGGGGTCGCTGTACTGTTTTCTTTTAGATTGTTGTATTTTTTTTTGTGTAGTTTTGAAGGTTGATATTTTTTTTGGTCTGAATATGAAACAAGATTTGAACTACATTACTCTTTTAGATGGATGGATATCTAAGATGGACTGCCTCGTTGGCCTTGTGGTCCTAAGCGCGACTGCTACGCAAGAGGTCTTGGGTTCGATTCCCAAGATGTTATTGGGTTTTTCTACGAAATTCTCAGTAGCTCGGAGTTTGGATTTGTGCCTGGTTAGTGGCAATAGGCTCGCCCCCTATTGCATGGGACATTCGTACATTGGTACACCTCTGCCTAACCCTTCGGGGATACAGGCGTGATAATATTTATGTATGTATGAATATCTAAGGAACGTGTAGGGGTTACACAGCCGGTTAGTTAGTAAGTCGTATTTGTTGGTTAGAGACAATGTGATTATTGTTTTTGAGAATTTTAGTCTGTGTAGAAGATATGCAAACGTTACGTGACTTATATATGCTGCCTACATTGATAAAAGACAAACCTAGGAATGACGTTACTCGTGAAATGTCTCAATCAAGCGAATAGAAAGCCACTTTCTTTGGTGGCGTTGACTCTAAGGATTGGATTTCAGGAAATAATTATTTAATAAGATATGGAATGTGAAATAGAATAAAGGACATATAATGTCAAAAATAATGTCAACTGCCTCGTTGGCCTAGTTGCGCTAAGCGCGACTGCTACGCTAGGGGTCTTGGGTTCGATTCCCGAGTCGACCAAGGTGTTATTGGGTTTTTCTATGAAATTCTCACTAGCAGGTCGGAGTTTGGATTTGTGCCCGGTTAATGGCAATAGGCTCGCCCCCTATTTCATGGGACCTAAACATATCGGCGAACTGTGGGTGTACATTGTACATCTCTGCCTACCCCTTCGGGGATACAGGCGTGATGATATGTTATGTTAATGTAAATTTATCTTAAATGAGGTAAATTTGTAGTCTAGGTTACAAAAACTTTTCTAGATGTTTTAGTACCTAGTGAGTTGTGTAAAAGTAATGTATTACTTACTTGATCTTAGACTGCCGCATAAACTGCTGGATCTTCCTCGCCGCTTGGTTTTGACGCCTTTGGGAGTAAGTCCTCCTAGATTAGCAAATATTTTGTACACAATTTATAAATAAACTTTGGTCTTCAAAGGACCCATTAGCATTCCAGTTTAAAACAATCAGAGCATTCATTAAATTTTTTACCCTTGAAGTCTATTCACATGAAATAAAATCAGTAATTATTTTTCCCAATAAGTAGATCTTTTTAGTACTTAATTACAATCGTTAGCATAATATTCAAAGGTGATTACACTTCCTTCCTTTAAATAGATACCTTGACAGAAAATGATGATATATTTTGAGAAAAAAAAAAGAATTAACTAAAAAAAAATTGTATGAAGTCTTACTTTATAGGTGTAGTAGCCATCCTGCGCGCGCGCATGGCACGGTAGCCGCGCTGTATCACTGTGGCCGCCGCGTGCATTTGTTTCAAATACGCGAACTATACAAAACACAATACCAATAAGAATGTTACAATAGCACCTTTATTGTTAACTATGAAAATAAAATCTGTAACCTCATAGGAATATAGGAGCTTGTTGCGTTACCTGTTGGTACTACTTATTACAAAGATATTATTATTTACAAAAACCTACATAAACCATAGATCCTTACTGTTTAAGTACCTACCTATAGTCTCTTTAAATTTAAACAACCATCAACTTTATTAAACCATTTAAACAAACATCAACTTTACGCTAATCGAAATAAAGCTCATTTTACTACTTCTTTGATGGTATAGGTCATCAGAAATATAAATTTGTATTGTAAACTGAACCTTAAGGTGCTCCCTCACCGCGAGCATTTACGTGTATTGTAACATTATAGATTCGACTTTGAGCATAAAATACTTTGATGTTACAAGTTGTATCAAGATATTACACATTGTATCATTACAAGGCGCATTGTAATGTTCGGTTCTCCTCCTTCACTGATGTATTGCTCAAATCTGTGTTAGATTACACGCGAATGCTCCCGGTGAGGGAGCACCTTTACGTAAAAGCATTACAGTTGTTTTTTCCCCAACTCGTCTTTGTATTCTAGATATAGTACCTGTTTGTATCTCCTATAACAGTTCTGTATGGTGATGGCGGCCGCCGCAGCTCGCCGCTGCAGCTGTCGGCCGCGGTACTGGCGGTACGCTTTCTGGATCGTTATGGCGGCCGAGTATAGCTCTCTCTGTTCGCGGTCTGTGGATGAAATGTGATGTGAGAATTATACGATGTTATAATTTTCTATTTGTCTTCTATCTTTTGTTATTTAAGTTTATTTCGTAAAGTAAAATTTTCGGTTCGGGGTCTTAGGAGACTTCACTCGTAACCATACTTGAAAATTTCAGAAGATTGTTGAGAAATATTTAACCACCAATCCTACTAATATTATAAATGTGAAAGTATGTGAGAATGGAGGTGTGGATGATTGTTACTCTGTCACGCAAAAACTACTGAATGGATTTTAATGAAACTTTACAATAATGTAGCTGATGTATCGGAATAACACATAAGCTATAATTTATAAAGATAGTGTATGTATTGCCATTCACGCGGGTGAAACCGCGGGGCACAGCTAGTATTTAAATAAAATTGAGTCCAATCCCATGCTAACCGTATCTAAAGTTCTTCTTCTGTAACCAGCCTATCCTTTTGTTCGAAAGCTAGTCCCAATTTACACCGGCCAATTGTTTATCTAAACCTCAAACATTTCGTTGGAAGAGGACAAAAACCTTTGCTCATTTCTCAGCCTCCAGTGAGTCTGACGGGAAGAAATGGCCAAAGGGGCATAAACTGTCATCAAGCATGGCTGTCAAACCAAAAAGTCCTAAACGCTATCTTACCGTTGAGCGTGAGGTTGGAGAAGTGCGTGGTGGCGTGCAGGAACTCGGTGAGCGTGGCGGGCGGCGCGGCCGGGCCCGGCGCCGGCGGCGGGGACAGTGCGGCCGAGCCCGGCGACACCGACCCGGACGACGGCGTCGACGCGCCGCAGTACCTGGTGAGGTAATGCTAATTTAGATGGGAATTTTACATAGATCGCTTTTGGGAGCTATACTGGGTAGTTGATAAAAGACACAAAAAAGCCTTGGAAAACATTGTCAATGTTATTCACCATCCTAGAGAGCATTTCAAGCCTAATTCATAAACAAAACAAGAGAAACAGAACACTTATTTATTGACTAGACCCAAAGCACAACCATCAAACAAAACTTACTTGCCAGATAAAACATCAAGATTCAAGATTTTGTCCTATTTATCTAGCTCTCGTCCTACACCAGGGGACAGTACCTGTAGGTGTTGTCGCTGAACTCGAAGCTGAAGTCGCTGCTGAAGGTGGTGGTGTCGTCGAGCAGCGGCACCATCAGCGTGTCCTCGCCGCCGCCGCTGTCCAGCCCGCAGCCCGCCAGGAGGGACGAACTCTCGTTCTATACGAAAAATATATTAGCCACCAAATACTTTCAGATATATTCACAGGGCCATCAGCAAATTTGACCATTGGAAAAAAAATATAATTTACGCCTGTTAAAAAATACATAGAAGCCCGGTGTCTTCTTGGGCTACGTCATCATCGTGATCTTAGGTCAGATTCCCTCCAGATCGAATCGCTTTACTCGCTAGACCCTTAAAATTCATACGTCAAGAAAAACAAACTTAACAATACTTCATCAAGTACCATAGGATAGGAATATGGTATACTACTGAAATCCGATGGGCCTAGAAAGGGAGGCTAACATACTTTGGAAACACCTGGGCAGAATCAAAGTTTAGATAAATTTATTGATGTTTTTTTTTTTACCTTTATCCTGTCGGGCATGGCGGCTATTATTTGCTCCGCCAGCGTGAACACCCGGTCATCCTGCTCCCCTGAAAAGATTTTGTGAAGTGAAACCTCGTTGCACAAGCACATCGGGTCCACACAGATTAGCAGCCATTTTAACTTTCTTCAGACGACAGTTAACAAAATCCTTTTAAAAATCGTGTGAAGATAAGTTTCTAACAAATCATGACAAACTTTTTGAACATCATTAGGAACATAATCATCTGAAGCTACAAGTCTCCCTCAATCTTGTATGTTTATCAATATTTTGACATCAAACTATGATCCTCAGAATTCATTTTATATCTACTTTTTGACTTATCGCTTAACTTTACCGTGTATTCTATTTTCATTATTTATAATCTGTTAATTTTCAAACTTTTTCTAAACTGAGAAAAGTAGTTGGTTTCATAATCTAGAACAAAATCACAGATTATATTTTCTCAGTCAACGATATTCCAAGGGAGTTTTGTCATGATCTGTACTGGCATTTTTAACTTTAGCACATTTACGACGTGTAATTCAAATGGATAGAGTTACAGAACTAAACAGCCAGAAGGTTGACAAGATCTACACACATAGTAGCTCATATCAAATATATGTGTCGAGTAGATAAATGATAGTAAGAAACAGAAAAACCCATTGATATAAAAATAATCATTTAACTAAATGTTGGTACGTTTTCTGATGAAAACACAACTATCGAGATCAAAGAAGAACTGTGAATGAAACATATTATTCCATAGATTATTCCATCAATTGTTTAATCAAAATCTTAAACTAAAACGTTACTTAATCATGAGTAAAAATACATACCATTTTAATTAAAAAGATTAGAAAATTATTTGAAAAACAAAATCTAATAAACACTTTAAATAACAAAATAAATCTTAAAAACTAAATGTCTTAGATGATGAAAATGAAGAAATACAAATATTGAAATAAAAGTGTGATGAGAAAACAGTGCTCGATTCTATTGCCATTTACTTACCAAAAACAATGGCAATAGTTCATCGTCTACACATAAAAAGCATCTAAATACTCATGCAAGCGTTTAGCGTCCATGCAGTGTTGTATAAATTGTCACGTTTTTTTGAAACAAGTGTACTGACTGAACAACGTAGTCTTGTGTACTGAAGTTGGAAGTAGAAGCCAATAGATTTGGTTGTGATACAGTGATAGTGGATAGACCAATACGAACCACTGAAAGCGACATCGAAGGACAACATCGAGTAAACTAAACCGAACTTTATGTTGAAGGTAATAAAACACGTTTTGCAATAGAGACGTAAATCTTTACTGCAATAGTGACACAAAAATTTTGAAGTTATAGTTAAAGGAGATATTTTTTTTTAAATGTGTATAAAATTAGGTTTAGTTAAGGATACTACAGACATCAAACACTCAAGGGAAACTCCGCTCATATTGGAACATAAAGTACAGAAGAAACTACAAGTGGTCTACCGACATACAGTGAACAAGGGCTACAGACTGGCGACAAGAGGGAGACAAAGATATACAGACAACGTTTGTTAGAAGAAGAGGGAGGCAATGCAACTACTACATACACAACATCGACAGATAGGACGAGCGGAGGAATCGATGCTGCGAATTGAAATGGTATAGAACTTTACGGGTAGTAAAAATTGCCAATAAGACGGAAATATTTTGGAAAATATTTGAAGAATCAGAATTTAATGCCAATTAGAAACGATCATACTGCCGTTTTGGTTATAAATTTTGAGGAACTCAAATCTTTGTAACGTTCGTACATTAAAGTTTCTATTTTTATTACTTCAATGTAAACGATATTTGATATTACACACTTGATTTTTTAGACAATTTGAATTTAGTGAAAATTGGTAAAAAGCCGAAAATTTTGAATTTGGAAGAATGTTTCTTAAATTTTGATATAATTTGGAGATTTTCCCAGATTTTAAGGTTTTAGGTGTGGTGTCGCGAGTCGTCTATACCGTTTCGCTGCAGAGCACTGACCTGGCGGGCGCGGCGGCGGGCTGCTGGTGTCGGGCTCGGACAGGGCCTCCACGTCTATGAGCGGGCTGGCCGCGCGGCGCGGCGCCGTCTCGCCTGCGGAACCACCGCGCTCAACAATCCGCTAAGCCGCTACGGAGCCTTACCGGTCAAACGTGAGCCTACTGATGTCTTGTTGTTCAAATGACTTTATGAACGAAATCAAATGTTTTGAAAATGGACGTGCTTCCTAAAGTTATGCTTATCTCGTAATCTGAAAAGAAGGAAGGGAAGCTACGAACTATGTGTTTAAATTTGCTTCTTTTACTAAGGATTTTGGTATCCTGATTTCAGTTAATCAGGTCTTTTAATTCATGTAGCAAATAATCTAGAATGCTTATATCATTGTATCTGCGTAACTAAAAGGAACATTCCTAACTGCTTTTTACATAACTAAATAATCTAGAGTGCTTCAGAAAATAAATAACTGTCATAATATGGATAGAACTCACACGTTTGACCAGTTACGTTGCAGAACGAGCCATCACCATGTTACAAACATAGACCGATACCCAAAACCGTGGTTAGGACCTTCAAATGTCATCAGCAGCCGTGCCGATATAAAATAACCAGCAAATGAAAAACGAATCGACTATGAATGAGGCGAAGTGGTTCAAAGACTTACAGAGAGCCAGGTCCATACGTCTGCCAATCTTAGAGTCTCCGAGACTGTCTTCCGAGTTATCCGAGTCTAATGGTAACGACATGCTTCGTTCCCATCTGAAAAGTTTAGGTTAGTTGCGTTTCAAGAAGAAGCAATACATGAGAGATCGCAGACCAATGTTTGATGCACAAACCATTTATTTTTCAAACTTTTTTTAACCCAAAGGATAAAATAAAACTGGCAAACCTTAGATCTATCATTGAAGATAATTCTCACCTAGCAGAAGAGCTACTGTCGGACTTATCGATGGCTGAGCTGGATCTAAACGCGTCGGCCATGTTGATTCCAGAGTCTATTGATGGTCTCTTAACTAGGTTGCTCTCCAAACTGCCCGCTCGACTCTTTTGAGATAAACTGGAATTAAAAATTGACGTGTTAAAATAAAGTTTATGCAGTAATCTGTAGAACGTTTGCAAAAAAATACTTCAAAATTGCAGATAAGCTAAGTGTTTTTTCTAAACGAGTTTTGAGTTGAGTGTGCATGCAAGTGATCGCTGGGCGAGGGTCTGTACACAGGGAAGCCAACAGATGGACGGCTTCGCCGAGGCCGGCCCAGGAAGAGGTGGCGGGATGATCTAGTCTCATACCGCGAGGGCGGGTGTGAGGCGGCTCGGGATAAGGTTGAATGGAAGGAATTGGGGGAGGCCTTTGCCCAGCAGTGGGACAGTACAGGCACAAAAAAAGAGTGTTTCCTCACCAGTGTGGCCTGAGAAACACGCCGTCCTTCTGCGGCGGGTGTATCCTGTCGAGCAGCGCGGCGAGGCGCACGTGCCCCGCGCGCCGTGCGGCAGCCGCGGCCGGTCGCGCGCCCGCCTCACGCCGCGTGCCCGCGCTCCACCGCGCCAGGACTACTGCTGTCTCCACGTGCCCCGCTGCGCTAGCTACCATCTGGAATTGGATTGACGAAGATATAAAAATTAGTAGGAAACAATAATAAAATTAAGGTGCAATAAAGGTGCAAACCGCCTTTTGGACACGTTTTTTCTTTACTTTATTTTGTGTTGTTACCTATGTAAAACCTAGATTGACTAACCAACGATGATAGTAGAGAAAATCAACAAAATCGTTGCCAGGCTATTTGTACCATTTGTACAGAATATCCGAGATGCACTATGGAAAATAATTAATGTTTGTAGAAATACAATTATTATTTTACTTAAACTCTAAATGGCAGTGCAGAACCAATTATTTGAACTGATGAACTGACAAGTCCTATACTACAATCGATCTAACATTTCGGCAATATATCAACAACGACAATTTATAAAAACATTTGAACTTACCAACGGCGTACAATTATCACTATCCCTCGCCCCCAAATTGACTTCCTTCTCCAACGCCAGACTAGTATCATCTTGTCTCCATCGCAGTAACACAGTGGTTAGCTTCGTGAAGCCCAACGCTGCAGCCAAGTGTAAGATGGTTGACCCATCCTCGTTGGGCTCAGTGGTGAACCCTTCGGCATTCCCCGTAGACCGAGCGCTTAACGTCTGGCAGAACTCCACCAGACGCTCCTCAAATTTTGGGCTTGAATACAGTTGGACGTCTTCGATCTGAAATCATAACCAATTTCTTAGTTTTGTAATGTCAGATGTCTTGTGAATATATCATGACAATGGGTGTAAGTGGCATTTCGATATAGCTTTGAACGAAGCACCAATGTGTTAGACAATGATTTGACTGAATATGAAATAATCAAAATATTATTTGTTATGAAATTTAAGTAAGCACGTAAAACAAATGTTTGTTACAACTAAACTACTGAAATTTTCATACTTTATCCACTAATAAGCAAAGTAGTTAAAATTGGAAGATATAAAGATACCAATTAAAATATAATAAAACGCTCATCTCAAGTCATCAAAAGTCTACAATAAGGATTGACTTCCAACTATTATGTTTAAAAAGGCTCAATATTAATAAAGTGATTAGAAAGCTTTCATCAATACCTTAGAACTCCAATAAGTTATTGCAACTTTAAAACAAAATAAATTGAAGCAGGCTTTTGCCATTGGATGCTCGATCAAAACAACAACCTGATGCCTTGAAATAATAAATCTACAACACCACTACAGAACAATGCTGAGCTAACCGTGCAAAGCCGGAGCGAGCCACAAGTTATTGATTTGTTACATAACATGCAATGAAGTTAATAGTATTCCAACAAGAATTATTAATTAAGACATCAAGACACATACATAGCTGCTAAACACCCATAAACCGTGTAACACAAACGACCACGCATAGATAATAAATGAAATATACACCTACTTTTACTACCTGACTTTTGTCATCAACAGGTTCGATCTTCATTTGCAAGCGACCTTGCAGCCGCTGCAAGCGCTGCAGTAGAGAAAACCTTCTGATGTCTAACGATGGCAGTGGAGCGGACGCTGGCGATGACGGCGCGGGCGCTGGACCCGCTTTATACTCAAAGACCACCGTGTCTGAGACAACGCGGCCGCCGCGAGCCACCTGCAGTGCTGCTAGACCTGCCTCGTGAGCTGAAAAAAAAGAAGACGATATTTAAGAAACTGTGCAATTTTTAAAATGTTTGTACGCGCAAGTTTAAATGCATGTATGTAATAAATTAATTATTGGACCCTTGAATTGAACGTAAGTCTATGGAGAGCATTAGGGAGTGTATCATCAACGTGAGATAGCATCTGAAGAAAATTAATTCAGCGGGAATTAGCGCAAGACATACATAAATACCTTTTTGGGCTTGACGTTTCTACTAGGTCTCGCGCTAATTCCCGTCAAATTATATTACTGTAAACATGCAACGCGAAAATTTAACAGTTAGAATTACAAAGCTCTCTTTTTAAGCTCTAATTTTGTTAATTACTAAGACAAAATACATAAACTTACCAGGACAATAACACCTCAACAGGCCATTCTGCACCAGTATCGATGGCACCGGGAAGTTATCAAACAGCACTGTATACTGTTCGGAGCTATCAGTCCAGGGTCCAGCCACCAGCACCTTCGCCCCGCCCTCAGGGTACGCCCACTCCGGGGAGTAGTCCGTGATACTCAGAGCCCCCTCCCCACTACTCTCAGTCTGCATCTTCTCACTCGCGTCCTGCGCAGGCGGCGACTTATCGCATAAAGTCTGAAAGTTCAGAAAAAAGGACTGTTGAGCGATGATTCTATCTGTCTGTCCTTGCTAAAAACTTTTGCTTCTAATTCTACTAAATATAGATATAAAAAATTGTATGAAAAAACAAAAGCTTCCAACAAAAAAAGTAGGACTAGGGATTGAACTCAAATTGAATATAATTAATTTCATCATATTATAGTCACAATAAAATGGGTAGTAAATAAACAATGTGAAAATATGAAACAGATATCAAAAACACATTATTATTATACCTTTACCAATTTAATAATAGTTATGTTTTCAGACTCACCACAGGATTCGTCGTCATAGAACTGGGGTCCAACACTTCCAGTTCCGGAAAGTCTCCTAGCATATCAAAAGCGTCCAGATTCACAAAAACATTATCATCAACTCCTTGAGTAGGCGACGCTACAACTTCACAACTGTCTATGAAGTCCATCGTATCTATGCCAGAGACCATCACATTGGCAGTGTCAGTGTGTCTGACACCGTTCCTGTCTAATTCACAAGTAGGCATGTTAGCCGACAAAGTCTTCTGAATATCTTCGTGGGATAATTCAAGAGTTTCATCAAAGAATCCACTAGAACCTAAATTGCCGTCCGTACCGAGCAGCACTAATGTATCATCACAGTTGTCCGTCAACACTTTACTTTCTAATCTCTCAACTAAATCTGGGTATCTTGACGGAGTCGCCGGTGCACTGGCGATCACCTGATTCCTACTCCGTGGCTCCACTTTAATCTTCCTATCAAAATCAATATCTATCTTTTCATCTTGAGTTTCTATTTTAAATGTCGTCTCTGTAGTTCGAATACACGAAGACGGCTGACTATCAGGTATTTCTCTCTTTAACACAAAAGTAGGTTTGTACTGCTGCCTATATCTATCTCTAGGTTCTTCACAAACAAATGACGTCACTGACAGGGGAGATACTAAGGATGAGTTCTGTTGAGTGCCGTTACTCGTTCCGTTTAATATGAGGAGTCCGCCACCGCCTTGGATTTGGCCTAATGATAGGAGTAATGGAGATGCTGATTGCTGGGCGGGTCTGTGATCTCTGGTGTACTGCCTTGGCGGGTGGGACATGGGTCTTGGAGAGGGACCGGTGGTTGAAGATACTTGGTGATCAGAAGGTGGTGGTTTCGCCGCTTGGATCCTACGTAATGGGTGAACACAGTTTCTGGAGTCGTTGCAGGTGGAGTCAGGGCAGCCGCACTCCAGTTGCCTGGCCAGGGCTGCGGCTCTGGCTGCTCTTTGCTTCTCCATCAGCTGCCCCACGATGGCTTCCACTGTTTCTGCCGTCTGAAACATTTTGCCCTGATTTTTATTTATAGTAATAGTTCGTCAACTTGTATGACTTGAGCTTAATTCAAATTGAAGGAATGTATACGTACCGAAATTTCCAAGTCGCTGTTGATGTCTGGATCATCTTCGCTGAAGACTGAAAATAACAAAATAATGTGTTACTCTTTGAATATAACTCAACTGGTTATACTTAATTGGATTTTTTTTACACGTCTTATTATAGAAAAGGTATTTGCCAATACAGTTCTAGCAGACAAACTCCAGTATCGGTAAATCTTTAAAAATTCTATCCAAATTGAAATCGAAATAATTCCATAATAACCGCTGTTTAATTTTCAATCCGAAATCAATAGCGGGGTGCCCCTAAATTAACAACAGCATCGTTATTCCGATCAGATAGGATTAATAACCGCGCTGCATAATTGATATTTGCCACCATTTTCATAAATATTCAATAACGGAACAGAAACTTTCAGCGTTTCAATTTGGTTCGAGTTTTTTAAATTGTTCGATTCCGTTAGGATTACATTTTTTGTTATTTTTTCGTCGTTAATTGGAAGCCGTGCTGTTGTTACTGATTGATTGATGATTTCATTTTGGGGACAGTGAATAAGTAATACTGTTGTGTGGGTGTTTAAAACGAATCACAAAAACAGCATGTGGCGTATCTAGACGAATATGAGCTCAACACATTTTTAACTTGTCGATTATGCTCTTAGTTTAGTCAAATTCGTTTTGTTAGTTTTTATACATTATTTAGTATGTGTATAAAGTGAGGTTTTTCTTTATCTTAAAAATGCGTCAAAAAACTAAACTAACTAAATTCAAAAATCTTTCAGTTAAAAAAATGATTCGTTAAGTTCGAACCCACAATTCTTCATAATAATATAATAAGAACCGTATATCTCTAACTTTGTAACATTGGCGCAAAAACCTTTGATTACATTCTTATCTTCGGAGTTATTCAAATTTATGTTGATCCACAGTCAAGATGAAGGTTCTGGCATCTTTCTCATTTACGAATCTTATAATTTTATTCATAAGGTGTCCATTTGGTTCGCTAAATGAGCTATGTTGTACTTCGATGGATATTTATGAAACGTGTCACGGTTATGCTAATATTGTAATAATGTTTATCTATTTAGTAATAAATTATTTTGAGACTGTTTTTGTTAGAACTAATGAGTCATTTGCGAAATGTTTTGTTATTTTCAACGGACTTATTTTATTGTTTCTGTTTTGCACTGGCATACTTTTTAAATCGTGTGCTTGATATTAAAATATTTACTGCCGTCTGATATAAAGCAGTTTTATTTATTAAAAATATAGAAATCAACCGTCGACTTTGTTACTATTATTTCTTCTATTATTTTTTTCAAAATACATTTTTTTCTTTACCTTTCTTTGCCTGTCCTTTACAAGCTATATTGCTACATACATTGATTATTGGGTATTTGCCATATTATGAGCTTTGTTCCATATAAAGATATAAAAAACAGCAGATAAAAAATATGTAAAGAATAAAAAACACTCACACATAGGCTTCAATTGGCTGACCAGCTCGTCCTTAGTCCACTCCTTCTTGTCCGCCCAGAGCGCGAGGGAGGGCGCCACCGTCGCCAGCTTGTTGTCATCCGGGTACGGCACGTTCAGGTAGTGCACTAGCACGATATCCGGATTCTGGAAAGTCAACATTATAAAATAAATACATTATTACGTGTGTATAAGAATTTTATATCTAATGTTAGCTTAGAACTAGTGCTCTTAAATCTAAGAGTTAATTTTGATACATGCTTATTTCAGAAGACTTTTTATTTATCAAGTTATGTACACACTAAACTTTAAAAAACAATACTTCATTTTTAAAAAGCATGTACAAAGGTGCTGCTTATTTCTTAAGAAATTTCTGCCAGCAGACCCGCGAAAGGAGAAGTCGTCCATATTGGCAGTCAGAGTGTACTATTCCTGTATTTATTCATTACTACTATTAATGCATGGAAAAAAATAGCTTTTTTTCAGGGTATAAAAAGTCTGTCTAGCTATTTCTGTTAATTTACCCTAAGAATAAACAAAGTTTGAAAACCTACTTATTTATTAAAACTCTCATGTTCAATGTCAATGTATTAAATATATTTAGTAGAATTGCTGTATATTATTATATGTCTTCATATAAATGACTCATTAATAACAATAATGAAAATTCAATTAATATTAAAGAGAGTATTATAATAATATTTACTTTAATCATTGACGAATATTAGCTCAATTAGTCAATCTAACATTGACTTACGTAGTTCAACTAACGAACGTTTAAACTGTTTCTTTAGTGACGTAATTGTAGAGCAGGTTGATAGCAAGATTTAATTATAAAGGGATTAGTTATAAAGCTCTCCGAAAAAACAAAGTTTCAACTAGACAAGAAGTTGCGTAGTTTTCTTAACTACGAGAAAAAACGCGTCTCTATGAAGGTTTGATAATCCATCTAAAATAAAATACAGCACGGTTGAGAACGAGTTATAGGCTATTTATTTATTTATTTATTTAGATATGGATAACAAACAGCAGTATATTAAATATTCTAACATGGTTAGCGTCTTATCAGTAAAATTAACAAATATACTACTCACAACAACCATAGAACTAGCTATTAAATTTAAACTTAAACATCGGGGTCCAGACTTTTTAATGTATTAGTGATCTCTATTTTAAATTTTATTTTGCTGAGAAACATGAACGGATGAACAAAAATGTGTATTATAAGTTTCCACCAATCTAATGTTTTGTAGTAGAAGTAATAATTTACTAAAGACTCTTATTTACCAAGAGTGTTTAAAATAGAAGCTCAACAAAAATGTAACCAGAGCCAGTTAACATTACAACCCTCTATTACTCAAGTTAGTAACAAACAAATAAATTTCCAAACAGCCATAAAAGCAAACGCATTTTTAAACGTTAAGTGATATGTGAGAATTTACAGCACCATATAAAACACGTTACAAGGCCGTGCTAACGAGAGTCAACAAAAAAACTACAACATACTGCACTCAGTAAGGCATAAACAAAGAGGAACATCCGAAACGGCCAGTAAATCGACTCTAGCGCAGTTAAACTTGGTATAAAAATAAGTAATACACAATATTTTAATTTCGCCAACCCGACTAGCGAATGTAAAACCAAGTGCGCTGTAATAACTAACCATTTGTCTTCAAAATGGTGGCAATAAACATGGCGTCATTATTTATGTAATGGCCGCGCGCTAGGGTTGCCTCTACACGTGTGCTTTATTATTGCTGTGGTTTTTCATTAACACGCCGTTAAAAGTGGATATGTTGTACAGTACTTCAGCGTATCGTTTTGTGTTGAGTGTTATAATAAATTTGCTGTTGAGTTAAATGATTGTTCATTGTTCACTATTTGCGGTTTGGTTCCGGTTGAGAGATTTTGTTTTATTGTTATGTGGGCTAATTATTGGTTGAAGTGTTGTTAATAATATTTTAAAATGTATAATTATGTTACTTTTAAACCTCCCCTCAGAGAATTTGGAGCAAAACAATATTTTCTGTTTCGACGATGTAAACGAAATATATAAAAATTATGTTACATGGATAAGGATATTTTTGACAACAGTAGAACTTTTATTCCCTTTTGTCAATGGATTTGCAATATTTTTTTAATGTTAGCGTAACTAAAACCTGATATAAAATAAACAACATGAACACAATATTTTCACTTAAAACACTTTTCATCGTATTGACAGCCCTAGTTTTTCTATAGCCCAAAGTCGAAAGTTAGTTGTAGTATGAGTTTAGCACGATCTAACGGTCGGACTGGCGACAGGAAATAAAAGGAAAATGTACTGCCTAATACAATACATATTTAGGAATATAATAAACAGGACTTTTATACAAAACTATTTAGATACAATCTCTGGGGGATGAAGTTTTACAACAAAGGGATGAACATTAATACGTTCGAAAAAAAAATGAATTTTAATTTTATTTTATCTGAGAATGAAATTACGTTTAAATAAATTTTACATATAACCAGTTATCATATATTATTTATTATATTAAATCATTTATACTCCAAAATAATAAGGATTATTGAACTTTCGTTACTAATTAGCCAGTCACATCAAGATATATTTTTAATGTTTAAACTAAAACAAAGACATTGAGACATTATATTATTTCAATCTAAAAACCCAACAATAAAACATAACGCCAATCAGCAATTGAAACGCCATCTTTCAATTAAACATCAAATTCAATTAATTATAATTCCAATTGAATATCAAATCTACAACAGATGTATATGAAAGAGCAAAGAATACTAATCCTCTTACACCGTAATAGGCTATTACAATCTTTACTTATTCGCTTGTTACACGTTAAAAGCCCTTGAGAGGCAGACAATTATCTTACATCAAGTTAATTATCTTGTTAAATATTAACTTTGACTAATTGAAGTATCTGTGTGACTGTTGACATAGAATTGTCAACGTACCTTCGTTTATTTCATCAATAGTATCATCTACCGAGCCTTTTCCCAACTATGTTGAAGTCGGCTTAAAGTCTCACCGGATTCGGCTGAATACCGTTTTTGACTTGGAGCGATTGTCTATCTGACCTCTACAACCCATCTTACTGGGTAATACAGTATCCCATGGTGAGACTGGTTGTCAAAATTGTTTTAAATATGGCCAAAGATCATAGATATCATAGTATGATAAGTCAATAGTACACTTATCAGTTATTTATTTGAATAAACTTGGTATTGAAACTAGATGAATAGATGCATAATTATTTTCTCCTTAGTAGTATATTTCTTGTAACAAAATTATACTCTTTTGAGATCAAATAAATATATAAATAACAAATGTACCTTTTTTCGATTAGAAAAAAATATCAAAGATAAATAATAACCATGTAATTTGTAAAAAAGACTAATGGGACACAGCTATTTCTATAAAACTTTAGATACTCTCAACATTATTTTCTCATAATATAAATATATTCCAAAAACCATACTACCAGAGATCACAAAACCAAAATCGTTTTCCAAAATTCCTTCGCTCAATTCCCACGTAAAATTCCAAACTGAAACTCGGAAGCTAACACGTCAATAGAAAGTTGACACCTGTTACACAAACAGCGCAACAGCCAATCACAAATTCAATTACCGCCGACATTTTCCGAATGCGGTTTTCATGGCATTTTACAAAATGTCAATTTGTAATCGTCAGTTCTTGTAGAAAAAGTAGACGAAAATGAATCTTATTGGATCGGAATAAAGGTGCTGTTAAATTCGTAGTGAGTTCATTCAGATGTGTCACCAACCTTTGGTTGAGAACAAAAGTGGATTTTCTAACATTGTTTTTCGGTCAATCTTTGTGTATAGTTTTTGATTCTACTGATATTTAGACTTGAATGTTAATGAAGACATCCTCATTTGTTTTTATCGGTCTAGTGAGTCCTCTATTGTCTAGACGGTGTCTTGTCTTTCGAATCGTTATCCCAGTTGCATTAAACAGTTAATTTTTATTTAGATTTTATTATTGCTATTTTACATTAGCCTTTGAAACCATTTTGCTATTTTAAATGTAGTTTTCAAATTAATTTGAGCTAACATAACATAACATATTATCACGCCTGTATCCCCGAAGGGTTAGGCAGAGGTGCACCAATGTACACGCACAGTTCGCCGATATGTGTAGGTCACATGGAATAGCTAACCGGGCACAAATCCAAACTCCGAACTGCTACTGAGAATTTTATAGAAAAACCCAATAACATCTTGGTCGACTTGGGAATCGAACCCAAAACCTAGCCTAGCAATCCCGCTTAGCACCACTAGGCCAACGAGGTAGTTTTTAATTTGAGCAGTAATTTGAGCTAGTTTCCATAAAAAAGGAAAAAAATGTTTTACTGAACGTTAAGATTTGTCGTAATAATAGCTAAGAAACTTAATTATAAATTACATACATCAAACACACTAGACTTGTTTAATTAGTTTACAATACAATGTAGAAACTATTAATATAGCAGACAAAAGGTTTCTCTCTCGTTAAGTATTCACCATAGAATCGCGTAAAGGAATTAAGATGATCAAATATTAAATTTTCATTTGGTGCCGACCACGGAGGCTGATCCTGTTGTAATGTTTGCATTGAATACATAATACTTATATAAAGTTGTTTAAGTTTTATGTATAAGAAACATATTTTTATGGGTAAGAAAATAATAAGTATAGAAAAAATAATCATTAGGTACTTTGTCTATCTTTCATCCCAACAGTGTCAAACAGTTTCCATTATTTTTCAAGTACGTTTAGTTATAATTATTTTACCTAAAGGGAGATCATTAACCGTATTTATATTTAGCAGACCAACGTATCTTTAATTAATACACCAATAAATCATATTTTTTACTGTAGATCACCGATAAGTACCAAAATACAGACGTTATATTTTTTAAGGATGCGCTATTTCCTGCGTTCTGGGCATACCTACAGTAATTTTACTAGATTACTGTATAACGAACCGGGTACAACCAAAAAAACCTTGATCCTCAATAATATCCATAACAACCATTGGCACAAAATAGCACTTCACATCGCAACAACTTTATAACCAGCAAAATAGTATAAACGAATTAAATAAACTTTTCACTCAATACAATAAAGTCTGATAAATTGTATTAAATTACACCAATATATCCATTGGGAACTCGAGTATGGAACATTATAGGGAACAATAGACGATGAATGTTGTACCAAGTTGTTTTGGTACGACGAAACTACTATATACCTACACTATGTATGTATGTACGTATGTATGTGCCCGTTTGAATTGCATTGTATAGTAGAAACTTCAAAACTTACGAACACAAACTCGTGTGACCTAAAGTTTAGCCAAATTTAATGGTATGCACATATTACAGCGAAATTTTGGTTAATCACATGGAACTAGCTTTGCACCCGGCTTTGTCTACATAAATGTACAGTTATCCCAACAAAACATAGCCTATATCCTGCTTTGATACTTCAGCTCCCTTTTCACTAAATTTTAATGAAATCGGTTTAATAGTTTTGAAATCACATGGAACTAACTGTTCACCCGGCTTTGTCTACTTAAACGTACAGTTATTCCAACAAAAAGTACCCTATATCGTTTCTTGATATTTAAACTCCCTTCTCACAAAATTTTAATGAAATCGGTTTAATAGTTTTCACGTGAAAGCAGGACAAACAAACAAACAATCAGACGTATTAGTATGGAGCTGTGGGAGAGTAATGTCGGGTCATTGAACTCTCACATGTTTGGGAGACGGTTGAGTCATATTCTGTCTGCTGAGACATGTCCCTTCGAAGTTTGGTTTTCTGATATTCATTAACTTTTGTGGAATGTCTGATTGTGATCTATTGAATTTTAAGTGGCATTTGACTGCCAAACAAAATTATAAATAAGTAAAAATATAATTTTCGTGATTAATACAAAGAGAGCGAAACAAAATAACGACTTAATTACTTAGGAAGACGCAATGAGAAGACTTACAAATAATTGTTAATATTTTTTTCAATTTAATAGTTGTTGAAATTTGTGATTTGTATTATTTGATAAAAACTTATCAAATTATTAATCTAAGTAACCATAACTAAAGCTCAAAATCGATCACGTAATCGCTTTCACAAACTAACATTTCTATCGGTCATGTTGACGATATTTCATCTAAGAATTTAAAATTCCTCAATACAAGTCTCGTCTGTAATCTAAAGAACCATTAATATTGCAACTGAAAATATTTCACAAATATTGAAAACTTCCAATTCGCGGTTTCATCAATACGTTGGTATCAAAGAGGCGTATTTCAAAATATCATATTTTAGAGGTAGATGCATTTCAGTCTGAGAAATGTTTTCAGCTCGGCAAGATTACCGGATATAAATCTACCCGGTACTACCCGGGTAAGGTGGTGAAGGCCAAGAAATGGCCAGACTTCGGACAGATACATATCTGTCTTATTGATTTCTTTGACGGGTTGGTTCGTAAATCTTTCGTACCTATATTTTAAGAGTGGTTTTGTTTGAAGATTTTAATTAGAATATTAATGTAATGTATTGCTTAGGTTATAGGACATATCTCTTTGCTCTTATATTTTAGTAACTTCAAAATAAAAAGTATAATTGGATCTTTTTACATGCATATCTAAGAGTAAGAACGAGGGTGAAAATAAAATAAAAACAGTATCCATCAAAATAAACTACAAATACTACCTAAACAAAGTTTGTTTTTAATGTGAATATTTTATGTATTTTTTAATTGTAAACATAATGAATTACATTGATGAATACAATTTGAGAGATTTAATCAGTACTTTCATAGCAAAAAAATACTGCCTTCGTTATGATTTAGATTCGTCAACATTTTTACTAACGAAGTTATAAATTGATTTCTTTCGTCTCGACAGTTTGCGTCAACGAATTTGATTTGTAGATACCAACGCTGTCACACCATTAGAAATATATTAAAGAAATCTTTTTAAAGAACTCGTTTTTTTCTCTAACTTACTTAGAAATAATAGCTCTACATTGTTGTATTAAAAACTCGTCTTTTTTAATAACATTATTTTTTTCTATTGTGTATTAATAAATTCCTGATTAGTTTTTTTCTTATTGTTTTCAGTCATCGTCTACTACGACTACCAGTTTTATTAAATACCTTGTATGTATTTCTCTAAAAATGATCCTATTATTAATTTCAGTATTTCCTCAAGGCATTCTGATATTGAACGTAGTACTCCAATTATTTGTTAGGAAGTTTTGGTTAGTTACCACATATAATTTAGTGTTATCTTGAAAACCTACTAGTAACAATATTATTGTACACTTTTATTATGCTTACCTGTAACAACCAGTAGCACCGCCGATGGAAAGTAGGCAGGATGGCCGAGTGGACGTAGCAGCCGTAGATACACTGGAAAGAAAACATAACCATATTAAAATAATATAACGCAATGTATTATTTAAACTAGCCTTAAGGTTAGTGATAACCAGTTCAAATAAAAAAGAATTAACATCATTTAAAACATTTTTTAGTTTGGGATCCTGTTTATAGTTTATAGGTCCTATTAAATTGTATAATTAACGTTGATCCAGTTTTTTTTATTAAATTTTCTTTTATTCTACTAATTTTCGTTTTACTTAGTACTAAACTATTTTGACGTTTAAGTTTCATATTCTAAAAAAGGCTCCCTTAAAAATACCTTAACTAAGAATCATTTATCTCTCTCCATATTTTTTTTTATATTAGTCTATCAGGCAGTAAACATTTCGATATAATATTTCGAAATTTCGTTAGTAAACTAAAAAAACATAGCACATATGTCGTAAAACTAAGCTAACCAGGCTCGACCTAGAATTGGCACCTGAACTAACTTCGTTTGCTAGAAAAGCCTCTCTGTGCACATTTATGGTCCAAACCATAAGCGGAAGCGGGATGGCTTTTATCTGCTGGTATATTTGTCGACGTTTAATAAAATTGTGAGAAAAATAAGCTTTGAGTAAAATATATATTTAGTAAGTACCTATGCTTTGTTTTCAATCATTTTTATATTTGATACTTAGGTAGTCATGCTAGATAGCGATGTGTCTCTATAAAGTGTATGTTGTTTTTTTGCATCTTGACAATAGAAGAACAGCTTCGCTTAAAAATCATAATATTTAATTCAAATGCTTTATTATTTGATATTTTAACATACCTAATTTTAAGTTGATATTTATATTATCTTGATTGTTGCTAACCTCAATCAAGTAGCTGATTATCAGTGTTACCAGGTTATCACATAAATTATCAAAAAGTAATTAACCTTACTCTAATTAGGCGAATGTCAATTAGCTTTATCGTAATTTTGTGTTCCCTAACACAATTATGTTCAAAACAAGCCGGTTGTTACGAATATGAGCAGCTTATCAAATGTAATGATTTATTCTTTTTTTATTATGTCTAGTTGTTGTTTAAGGCAGCATTCGTCATAAGTTTCAATCAATTTCAACTGTGCACAAAGTCTTGGAGTTTCGAAGATCTCTCTGTCAAGTCTTAGTCTTATATACTTATGTTAAATTGATCACGAGCGTTAAAATGCATACCGTGGAAGTCAGTTTGACGATATTTTATTCAAATATTGTTATTATATTTATTTGTCTAACTTATTGTTCTTTTTGGGTAATATTATTTACAAATAAAAAAATAAAATTCACCCAAGTAAAGCCTATTCATCACCCGCTACCGCCTACAACTTAAGACCTAGATAGCCCCACTCAACGGTCACAGTTGTGCAGAATGTATTATTCAGCGTTCCTTGAGCGTACGTGGCGCGTCGGCGGAGCGTCGGCGGCGCGATCACTTGCCATCGCTGTAACGCCTTTGCTTGTTGCTACCATTTTTATTTACGACATATAAAAACGAGTCGCTGCCCGGATTTCCAGAATATTCAGCTTATTTACGGCTTATATGTGGAATTTTTAGTGATGTAGGTTTTGATATAAAATTAACTTGATGGTAGACTGAATTTTTTGTTTTTGGTAAATAATCTTGCTGTTGTAAGGTATTATTACAAACAAAATAATATTAAAGTGTATTGTCAATTTGGCTGCATATCCTTATTTTTATTTAGTTATTTATAAAGACACCCATAAGATGATACAGAAAAAGATAATACTACTAATCTAAAAAGGTACTACTGCTGTCTTGTGTTATTTACTTTACACCACAAGAGTAATAAGATACGGAAATGTCAGACATTGAAATAAAACATTTTACAAACGAACCTAAAATTTAAATCATACCGAGACACAATCCCTAAACAGTTGTAATTAAAAAATGCGGAAATTTTGGAGAGTATGCTAAGACACATTTACTCTACACTGAAATAATTATATAACTCTGAAACTGAAATAATGTACAAGGGTAATGTGTAAGCCAGTTAAAGTACTTAACTATCTCAATTAAGTAACTTAGTGTTCTCAGGCGTCCTTTACGTCTTCCTTTGTCTGGGCTAAGCTAAATGTGCCTTAAAATTTATTTTGCTTTAAGAATAATACCAGAGGTTTCTTTGATAGAGAATGTAATGTTAGAAAACGGTATTAAAATTTCTAATGAAATTACAAGCAGTAATTGAAACATAATAAATCTTGAAACACAAATGTTGACAATCATCAAAGAAGTATAAACAAATCTTTCAAACTCAACTTGTATAATAATATATTGTGTAAGTACTATTTTAAATATACTCGTAATTTTTTAGCTTCGATAAATCCCAAACCAAAGACGTAGAACCTTTAAGACGAAAAATATAATATTTCAGAAAATTCGTACAACTTCCCCAAAAAAAATATTTACAGAACCAAACGACCATGAAAGCATCCACACATCAATCCCAAATATTTTCCTACATAAACCATTCAAACCTATAATAAACCATCATTGCCATCACCAACTCATCACCTGCCTTACCCTCAATCAAATATCCGGGAATATCCGGACATAACCGGGCATAACCGAGTATAACCGGGTACGACCGGACCTATAGAACGGGCATTCAGATCTAAATCGGTAGCTATATCGGTGAATCGTATTTTTGCGAGACCATTCGAGCCAATAACCGGCTCTGTAGTGGGTTTTTCGGAGGGGATATCCGGACTCAAGGCGATGTGGTCCAAGGGGTACGTAAACAGCGATCTTAATAGTGATTTTTTTGTTGTTATGGTACATGGTTTTCATAACTTAACTAATCAAACTCAACACAAATTTTAATGTTTGTTAGAATAAATTTAGTAAACGAAAAGATTTTGTTAGTTAAGTACGTGACACACTACTACCAACTTTATCTGCAAGCATCATTCACATATACGACCCACTCAAAAATAGTTAATTCTCTATTTAATTTAGGGTAAAATTATTGTTAATTGAGAAATAAATTAAAATTCACTACACCAGCAGCACCTAGCAAAAATCTAATTTCCATTCATAAATCGCTTGCCGCTCATAACTTGGGCCACAACCTAATATCCGCACAAAGACTACTCGTGAGTGAATTAGACTTTTACGATCGCTGCCGAATCCATGCCACCATACCGAAGGTATTGACTGTAGGTAATACCGAACCTAAATCTCCAGACAAGTGCTGCCACATCAATTTATATTGTTTGAATTTTCTGCTTTTATTTATATTAGAAGTTAGTTTTACGTGTTTGTGACGTCACTGATTTGTAGATTTCAAAATTAGATACTAAAATATACTTAAGTCGTAAATGTCAGTTAGGTTTTCGAATTTCACGTTAATGTTAGAATTTTTCAATGTGTAAGTTGTAGGTGGATTTTTCAAGTAGACCTATAGTTTATTGAATTTGAATTTGGAAGCAATTCTTTGATGTTCAACTGTTTTTAGACTTATCTACTTGCTATAAAAATATAATACCTACTTATAGATTACATAACATAACATATCATCACGCCTGTATCTCCGAAGGGTTAGGTAGAGGTGTGCCAATGTACACCCACAATTCGCCGATATGTTTAGGTCCCACGTAATAGGGGGCGAACTTATTGCCACTAAACAGAGCACAAATCCAAATACCGACCTGCTACTGAGAATTTCATAGAAAAACCCAATAACACCTTGGTCGACTTCGGAATCGAACCCAAGACCCTTAGTTTAGCAGTCGCGCTTAGCACCACTAGGCCAACGAGACACTTATAGATTGCATTAGGTATATTTATAATAACTACACTGATTGATAACATGTAGTTCGTAAGTCAACTCATGTCTAGTTTGTATCTTTACTCACAGACATAAGAATACTCTATTTTATTTATGCTTTTATTTTAAATAAGGTAGGATCTAAGAGTGAGAGAGAAAGCAAAAGAAAAGTAAAGGATATGTTTAAAAACAGATCATAATTTAAAAAAGAAAACTTAAAAAACTTTATATGAATATACTAGCCTTATGTAACTAAGTTATAAGTTTGCGTCTTAAAAGTCAGAGTCAAACTTTTCCACTCCAAACTTACAAATCCGGAAAAGTAAACCAATCTAAACAAATACGATCTAATCGATCCTTCATTTATTTTATCAAAAATCCAATACTCTAAACCGTACGTGAAATAAAATAAATCATGATAAACCCCTCCTTAAATTTTTACTGGCGAAAACTAGACGAATCCGGTTCGGTCTGGCACGAACCGACGAAATCCAGATTCGAACCAATCTACAAACGATCGGCGCAGTTCAGTTTATCGAAGCGCATTTACGGATGAATGCATCCGTAGATTGGACGAATTAAAAACTTCTACATACTGATGTTTGTACGTCAAATGGGATTAGCATAAAACCGCTTTAAAACTAATAAGTGAAACCTCGTTTTTTCGTTTGCTCTACTTTTCTAAATGACTAGAAATTTTATGCTTTTTTTTAATGTCCATTTAAATGCCAGCGGTTTACATACAGGTTTTGCTGGACACTGTCCTAACAGAATCGAAAATAATAAACAGTTTACAAACGGTTTTATTTTCTTTTTCATATGAGTAGAGCCTGTGCTCTTCTCATATAAAGAAGGAAAGAGCATTTATCAACAACTGGGCATAGGTCCAGCAGTGACACATAATAGGGATATTGCTCAATGTAAATTATAATTAATCGATGCTTATTTCTTTTATGTAAAAATATCGAAAGTTGCAGTAGATATAAGCTGGTATAATGAGGTATTCTAGGTTACATTATAACCTTAGTCTAACTAACGCCTACCATTTAAACAGAGCTTCTCATTTTCTCTGCCGGGTCATCTTGTAAATTATTTTGCTTTTGTGTGTAATTTGCGCTTAATACGACCACTTTCATTGCATGTGGTACAACATTAGGCTCTATGCAAATGGCTGAAGTTACGCTGATTTAAATAAGCTAACTAACTTGCTTAGCACATGGCTCTAAACTCTAATATGGGTCAAAATTGTGTGGATGGAGTTGAGTTTTTTAATAAGGGATCATATTATTATGCGAATCGCGTAACCAAAGGGAGGCCTCTGTCCAGGTGTGGTATGTAAAAGGATAAGTGTACGAGATTGATTACATAAAAATCTACATTTTTTTTAATATCAATTTAGAAAATAAGAATAAAGGCGTAGGTAATATTAAATTCGCCGTCCCTGAGGTATGTCAACGACGTTAAGCCTTTTTGAAAAACGACCCATTATTGCCTGCGATATCGTGTAACAAACATACAAAATAAAAAACACATCTTTAACTTAACAACTTCCTCTTTCAGCGTCAGTTAAAAACTACCACATTTATATAACAATGCTTGAAGAAGTAGGTAGTATAATCTTGGAATTTAGGGAAAGGAGATATGGGTCTAACAAGCAGTCATACATACTTAGGAGCTATCCAAGGATGAGAAAAAAGGATGGGATTCTATCCGGGATTACAGTCTCGGGTTGTCGGGTTTTCCCGGGATGGATTACTGTAAAGTGGGTTGAAAGTTTCGAAAATATTTATAGGTGGAAACTAAATAGAAATATGAATTGTCTATTTGTGCAAAGGTGTCGAACTGTGGATAACATATTGAATAGTTGACATTTAAAATTCCCGCATAAATGTAAAAGAAACGACTTTATTATAAAAAACTTTGATGAAGTTTACATGGAACCAACCTCCTTTGGGAAATCGAGGGTATGAGATAACCAGATTTTTTGAAAACGGTCTTTGGGCACAATTGCCAAAGAAATCGAGCGACTAATAAATTAGGAACCTCCTTTTTTGTAGTCGGTTGAAAAGACAACCGCCATGGAAAACGATACAAAATACTACAGGTCAAAATAAAAAAATCATTTTAAAGGCCTTGTAACTGGGTGAATGGTTGTTTATGAACATTTCAACTGCAATCGAAAATCTTTCTTTTTTCTATTTTCTGACCATGAGTTGCCACTCTCCTGAAGAGCCGACATAATTGATTTGCATGCAATGTTGCATGCAAAGCATTGGCTTCAGTATAAGTATTGACTTATACTGACTTAGACTTTTTCATGTCTGAATTTTCCTGTAGTAGTGAAAAATATAGCTTTCACTCCAGAAATTTGTTGTAACACTAGTAACTCAACATCAATTTCCATCCAATTATCTTCGCTAGGTAATATTAAATATCGCGTAGATATCGCAATAACATACGGAACCGTAACTGAACAGAAACAGTTACATTTTCTGAAAAGGTAACGACTATTTGAATAATAAATTATAATCCGTCAAATCAAAAGTGTATAAAGATAATCGTGCTTAAAGAAAAACCTGAGTTTTACCCTATTTATAGAAACCATGTACTCTTACTTAAAATTTAGTTAATAAAAATTGCCATCTTTTTAACAAAAGACCAAATGGCTATCTTTTGAAAACATTATAGTTACTTACAGTTAACATTAGCTATAATAATAAAAATCACCTTTTTACATCAAATCCCCGTGTATGTCAGAACATTTGTAATTGTAAGAACTGGGCACGTGCCAGCGTACATAGTACCAAAACAAATGCCGGACGACCGATTGATTTGTTTTTATAGGGACACATGTTTTTGGAAGTATTTGGTAGAATTATTGGTATGTATATTTTTTGTTGCCTTTGACAACTTTCCCCGATTTTACGTCAATGTACATATCGGTGATATAGTAAAATTATTTTGGGATATATCAGCAAACTGAGTGAGAACAACGTCGTAATTTTTTTGTTAATACTTGTGTATAGGTAATAGTAGGTCAAACTGATAGGCAGTTTGACCTACTATTACCTATAATTTTGATAAAGATCAGTACTTGTTCTGTCTTTATAAGAGATTTTTGTCAACCCATATTTGGGTCATTTTTCATATTCCATTTAAATAGACATAAATAGACACAAAGAACATGTAGAATGTGTGCTATCCTGTTTTAATTGTACAGGGTTTTTAAACATACATAGCTCTTCTACAAACATTTAATTACAACTACACAATTTACAACAAAAAAAAAACAACAATTCTTTACTCCACGCATTTAACATCTACAAAAATACTTCCCTTTAAATATAAAGTCGCGCACACACGAGTGTAGCGGAAAATATTGGCCTATATACAAAGGCCAGTCCAGGCCAGATGGGCCGTTTTGCATGTCTATCCCCAGCCTTGTGGTCGAATAAACAATACGTAAAACGGCGCGCCTTGCATGTGGCCTTGCAATTTTACATTTCCATTCAAAACACACGAATACCAACCTTATTCGTAAAGTCTTAAGATCTAGTCAACGGCAGAGTTAAGTTTGCGCAATAAATAAATTTTGATTGTTAATTTAAAATTATGCAAAATAGTGGGTCTTGTTAATCTACGAAATTAATGCTTTCACATCTAATCATTATTATTTGGTATGCAAATAGTATACGAAAAGGTTCCTTATTATTTTTAAGCTTTATGTCACTTATATTTGACGGTGTTAAGAATGTTGTTTTAGAGTAAAGGAAACTTAAAAGAGCTAATTAAACGTGGCACGAGAATGCACAAATTAACGAGCTTGCCAAAACCACAAAAACAATTTCATTTCGTACACCATTAATTTTTAAGTCTTAAGATAAGTCTATCAAAAAATTAATTTATTTTAGCTGTTTGTTTTGACATGGTACTAGCCTGTTAGCACTACAAACATGCAGCTAGCGCGTGATTTTATAAACTCAAATTTTCCAAAATGTATCACGAATAACTCTGACCGAAGAATTTTTTTTTGCTTCGATAATGACGTGCTTAGTATAATATAAGGGTAGTTTGCTTAGCGTGGCTTGGTAGACAGACAGTGCATAGTAGATAAGAGAGGTTTTTAAAGTACGAGTATGTAAAGATCTGCTTAAAAATAACAAAATCTTTTAAAGTTTTGGACTTAAGAATTTAAGACAATTTTTAAAAATACAGTTCTGATGTAAATTAATTGAATCAATCTTTCTGTTTATTTTTGCACTGTTTCCGAAAAAATTATTTCACCTGCATGTAATGCACTGAAAGGTTTTCTTTTCGACAAGGTTTTATTGTATTTGGCTAGAAGTAGGGAAAGCTGCCAGACTTGCCTATCACTGTCCAGTGGCGCAACCTGAAGGCTAGCTCAGGTGTTTCAGCGCCAATACTGTCCGGGATATATACGTCATTATGTAAGAAATCAATGAAGACGTTCTTAAGAAAACGTAAAGAAAGAGAACGACCAATTTTGGTTTCACCTGAAATACTTAAATCATTTGGTTAGTGAACACGTAACTGAAAGGTTTTAGCAATGTAAGCACCTAACTCATTTAAAAAAGCGATAAGAATAGAACTATGTATATAGTTCTATGTACACAAACTATTATTTTAGTGAACTCTATCTTGTTGGGCAAAAAGTGGGGCAGGTATTAAAAACTAAACCCTAAATAAAACCGATTCAAAACCCATAAGTCCAAAAATAGCTTCCACAAACTCCATTACAAAAACAGAACGGAGTTTTTAAAGAAAATCGTCGAAATTATCGTCTATACGGTGTAACGAACCGGAACGAAAACCGGCGAAATTGTTGAAGCATTGTACAACAGACCGACTTTTATTTTAATATAGTATTGTTCATTCATTCACTAGTTATTTTTTTATTTAAATTCCACGCTCGGACCTGTAGCCGATTGAAATTGTTATAAAAATGTACGCAGCCATTTTTATTTGGACATATTGAAAGTTCGAACGCAATTCTTGTATGTCTGAATTTTTGTGCTTTTTTTTTAATTGGCGATGAAAAGGGAAACTCGTGTTACGGCTTTATTTGAATCTGTTCTTTCATTGATATATTGCTTGTATTGGCAGTTGTGAAACGGAAGCCTTAAAAAAATTCTTATGTAATGAGGAAATCTGAACTCCAAAAATTGGGTCTGCAATAGCCAACCCACAATGAACAAGCGTGCTGATCAATGCTCTTTTCGAAGGCTTTGCCCAGCTGTGGGACGTTTATAGGCTGGAATTATTATTATTAAAACTTGAAATCTTATATCTAAGGTTCAATGAAAAGATTTAGGTCACATAGAGCCAAATAAAAACGATATCAAAATCGAAACAAAACCAAGAACTTAAAACCTATTACCGTACAAAGCACGAAAGCCTAACCCTCTAATTTCCATACTAGAACATCTTTTGGGTCTCAATAAGCACTAATTTACGGGTAAACTGGACTTATTCTTAGTATGATATCTCCGTGAAATGTTTTGTAGGGGCAGCCATCCTGGCACGATGCCAATGTGTGGCGGCAGAAGTAATTAGCGACTAGCGGTCGTGTCAACTCCGCCGGTTAAATAATTACGTACGTGTTGTTTCTTCGGCAGTTTTGGGAGAAGTTTGCTTGTAAGGTAGTGTACGAATGTATAATGGAGGTAAGCTGAGATTTTGTTCATCGTTTTTAAAACTTCCGGGTATTATTAAGAGTAATTTAATGGATAAATACCAAAAAAAACTGTACCATCTTTTTATGTGACATGGAGTTTCAGTCCTTTATTTTTTGTAAGATGAAGAACAATATTTTTTATTGAGTTATGATGCTTGTTTAACTAAAACTTTGCCACCACAATAAATTGTATGCTTTAGTTAAATTTTACAGGATTTGTAGTTGTTGAATGGTTTAGACAAAAGTTGCAAAACATAAAACTTTTTAGTTTATTATCGTGTATTGTAAAACAACGAACAACATCGCACGAAAGTCATGAGTACAGTACAAATATTGCCATGACCTACATAATACCAATAGTAATTAGTGCATGAACTATAGTTTGTAACACAAACATGAAATAATCTAGCGTAGAAATAACACTCCAAAAACATTTGAAACATACTCGGAAAGATCGAACTAAGACAATGAAAAGTGTAAGTTTTATGTGATGGTACTTCAATCCCAACCCGGAACAAATCAAAATTATTTACTGAGACACAAAACAATGATAAATGTCATGAATAAACTAGAATGCTTAGCTAAAGGTATCCATCAACTTACTTTAGACGCCGAAAAAAAAAATCAATTCAGAATTAACATATTATTATATACTTGATCAAAAGTTCACAAACTAATAAACAGCATGTTATTTCTAAACACTATAATTTACAAGTTAAATAAAAAAAATCTAAATAGAAAGCCATATTAATAAAAATCATAAAAAAGACGAAATAAAAACGGTGTTCTTTTCCGCCGATCGTCATTCATTTATTTTAGCCAATACTTCTCCGCCGATCATTTGTTTCTAACCAATACTTCTTTGGCAACAAAACCTAGCTACACTCGCCAGCCTATAACTTGCGCCTCACAAAGCAGGCACGCAACTGTACACTGTCACTTGTTTATGGGCAAAAACCACTAGGCCAGTACCTGTGCAGAGTTTAGTCTTTAAAGATTGTATTGTGGCTAAACTAGATAAGTCACCCGCCACTATTAACAGCTTTATTAAGGCACTATTTGGTGCGCACTTGGTACTTATTTTACTTGAGTTAGTTTGGTTTAGAATTGTTTTGTTTATTAGCTTTTAGTTGGTTAGTTTAGTTGGTGTTGTTTATGATATACAAAATGTAATGTAAATAAAATAACATGATATGGTTTGCTAGTTGAGAATATAAATTAGTTAAAAAGGTTTATCCAAAAAGATGAAGTTATCAAATGTTACTAACCACCATTGATTTTAAAGTGATTATCTGTCCCTATTCTGTAGAATATTAAACCTTCGTTTTATGTGAACATACTTTTACAATTTGTTTTTTATTTGTAGTGGCAACTCTTATGTTATTTCTTAAAGAACTGACACTATTTTTTCTGGTTATAACCCATGCTTCCACACAAATTCATAAAAACCTTACAGATAACTCAAAAATCCAATAACTACACAATCAGATCAGATTTTAAATTAAAAAAGCAAAGTACAATATACCACATTTATCCGTGGCAATTAGCGTTCCCGTACCACGTTTAATTGCTACAGAACCATTTACTTATTCATCCGGCCACGTCGGATCACCCTGTATTTGCGGACGGGATTTATACAGGGTGCTTCCGTTGCTCTATCGATTATGATTGTGGTCGTCTGCTTGTTTGGTTTAGGGGTTTACATTTTTAAATTATGTTTTTGTTTAGTTGTGATTGGATTGGGAATAAAGATTTTTTATTGTTAGGTGAAGGCCAGACAAAAAGCTTTATTAACCCACTTATCGAGTTGTATGTTTTGAATAACTAAATAAGGTTTATATAAATTTGTTTATAGATATTTTACAAATAGTCAAGTGGAGGAATAAATTATTGAAGAAAAAATAACTTACGTCATAATGACAGGAAAAAAACTCATTAGAACGTACTTCCCCTTATTATATAAGTATATAGAAATCCATCAATTTCCAAACTTTTCAAAACGAAATCAATAATGTAATTAAGACATCAATCAAAATTGATTCATAAAATTGCACAACAATGTATTTTCTATAGCCAAAACTCCGCCAACTGACAAAAATAAGTTTTAATTACATATTTAAAAGTATAATGAGTTCGTTAAACTTCTTATTTTATGCGACTACGAATTCGTTAATAGGCAGAACCCAGAAAGAATGCAGAAGTTTGTCAGGCGGTTTTTAAGATATATATAGTATCGATCTTTGTGTATTTGGCTATAATTGTATAAAGAAAAATGCAATTCACATTTACTTTACCATCGAAATAATAATAAACAAAAATAAAAATATATGAATCCATAAAAAGCATTTTTTTTTTGTTTATTAATCCTATCTTCCCAAAAATATAACATACGAATAATTTAAAGATGTATGACGCAACACACATCAAAATAATTGCATTTCAAGTAGACTAAAAAAAAGTGTTCATATCCATAATGATAATAAATAATACCCTTCAATATTTGTTAAATAAACGAACCATTTATTTTGCGAATATAGCATCTGAAAATTATTGAATAAACTAACTATATTTTAACTTCTAATAGAAAAACTTCAAACCACAAGCAAACCCAACAAAACTCAAAAACCGATTGACAACCAAAAAAAGAGGTGTAATTACTTAACAATATTAATTTTTCACGTCCGAAGGCTAACGGAAACCGACACCTAAGGCTGTATAAGGCTATATAAGGTTCTATTACGTAAGCTGTAAAGTAATTACTGAAAAACTTTAGGGCGGATGTTAGCTGCAGTCGGAGTTTTCTATTTGATGTTTTTTCTTTTGTTTGCTGTAAAAGAGGTTTGTGGTAAGCGCTGTTTGTACGAGTATTAAATTTTCGTTTGAAGTACTAGATGGATTTTGATTGATGTTTTTAAGCAACCAAAAATAAACTTCAGATGAATTATATAATCATTCTCGACATCTATTTGAGCTACTACTAATCGAAGTATGAAAATTGATTCTTCAAATTTCATGTACCTAAAGTTCGCATTCTGAACCTTCTTAAGGCTTTTTTACTATGTCAGACACAAAAACTACCTAAAAATATAATACACAAGTGAATTTTAAAGTTTTACCAAATCCATCGCTTTTCGAAAGAATTTGTCTCAGGAGTATATAACGGATTACGAACACTTCGTCATCCTAAGATAAACTTCCAATCCCGATAAAAATACGAATTGAAAATAGTTTTATCTGTTTAACCCTCGCAATCAGAGCAATGGGCACAAAAGGCCAGCGGTAATCAGCGACAAGCTTCAGTCCATAGCGCAGAGTACCTCATTAACCTGTTACACCCTGTTGACTCTTACGACCGCTCGAGACATGTCCGATCATGTTTTTGTTGTTCGAGGCAAGTTTAAACTGTATTTGTGGATATATATTTATTTAAATTGACTCTAAATAAATAATTGATAAATTTAAATTTACTTAATAATTTTAATTTGATAATGGTATTAGATAAATTCTAAATATTTGTAATCGAAAAAGCCTTCTCACAATACATTAATTGTCATGCCGAGACGTAGCATTCTTGTAGCAGGCGTAGTTGTCGTAGCAATAACTGCTACGGCGTAGCAACAGCACAGTAAAATCGTTTAAACAAATTTATTTACGAGGTAATTCAATACTAAACAAATAAAATAATAAAAGCAATTAAAAATAACTACTCTGCCTTTATTCTAGCCTGTAATACGAAGATTGTCATAACGCAAATAAACTCGACTGGAACAGTCCCAGAGGTAACATGTTTTAGATAAAAATTCTTTGTTCAAAAGTCTCCTTTCCGCCATTTTGAAAAGCTAAGAAACGTTTTCTTGTGTATAATCAACACTAGATGCATAAGCATCGCTGTGGGGCTATGCATCTTGAATGTATGATAGGAACTTCACATTTTACGGGGACCCGACTAGAAAAGGTCATTGCGCCTTGCTCGTGGTTAAGAGTTTGAAATAGTTGTCTTTGTGAGCTTACTACAGGCTTATTTATTCCTGTACCATATACAGTTCAGGTAAGTGTTCACATACATTAGGTATTTCCATTTACCAAAGCTAATCTTTATGTAACATGGCAAATAAACTGTAGTTCAATCAACAACATTTTTTGGAAATATCTTCACTTGTAAATTTTTAATCAACTTAATCTTATGATTAAACTTCTTTATCACAAGTACAATACGCATTTGTTGCTTTAACCCTTTCGTAGCTAATTCAATAAAATCGACAACAAACAGACAAAACAAAACAGAAGCTACATTACATCCAATTTCAATACCACTTGTAAACCTCACTCTTTCGTTCAAAACACTTTTATTAACCTACTTTTTGAAAGCCTCACCAAAAAGCCTTCAGACTCTAGCTTACAGCTAAACCGCAATTTTGCTTTCTTTAATTTCCCTTTTTGCCATCGTTCATGCTGTCTGTCTGTTTTGGCGTGACCTCAAGGCTGGCTCATATCCGACAAACGAAATTTTATTAATAGTGTTTTGTACGGATTCGGTTTTCGGTGTGAAAAGGTAGTGATTATGGAGGTATTAAGTTGAGTGGTTTATAGGTATGTTGTAAATCAGAATGGTTTGGGATATGAAATGCTTTGTGAAAACAGGATCAATTTTTAGATTAGGAAACAGGACGAAATATTAAAGTATCGATACACTAAATATTTTAGAGTATGTGATAACTATCCTGGTATTTTTTTATGTTTTTTTCTTATGTTTTCTCTTTATTAGTTTTTTGTTTTTCTCATTTTTACGAACTTACTTATTTATTTTTGTAAATTATGTCACTAAACCCTTAATTTTTATTTATATATTTATCTAGAAGACTGCACAGTAAAGGTTATCCACATACCTTAAATATATTTATAGATTTCCTAACAAAAGTCAAAATTACTCACCTCTGTCCCCTGAACCTTGAGCTTCATATGGTCTTCTCTGGTGGTCTTCCCGTCTTTTCTCTTCTTCCAGCAGTAGCCGTCTCTCCTGTAGCGGACCTTCTTGCGGCTGTACAGCAGCATTGAGCCACTTTTTGGCCTGGAAAGAAGAAAAACAAATATTTAGAATAGTCCAAATAAAAGGAAGCAAAAAACAGTTTCTTCATCCCATATTTTGGATTTATTATGACAAGAGCCAATCATAGTTACTAAACTTAGTAAAATACTTTAAATTTTTAATACCGTCTTCCCTAAGTATTTTTTATATAAAAACTCTTTCACTCTAATGGGCTCCCTACATAGAGGGGTGTTTACAAACATCAAATATACATAAAAAGTACACACAGACTTGGAACAAATATTTGTCAGTCTCCCGATTTTTTTTTCCATGCGGGGATAAAACCCGTAGCACTTTGATAGGCTGTTACATTCACAATTATGATCAAAGGATTTGTAACCGTCTTCTAAAAAAGAGGAGGTACTCAATTTGAAGGTATTTTTTTATGTTCGTTGCTTCAGAAATTTCGACCTGCGATACAGAAAAACACCATTATATAGTAATTCAAGTTTCTACCCTAACCTATCTCGAAGTTCTTTTGTTAGAATTATTTGCGATTAACTATGAATCCATCCAGAATAATACTTCCAGCCTTTTGACTTTTGGGCATGTTTCCCGTCATTGACAAAAATGACGATTATTTTTTTGACAACAGCTAGTTTTATTTATTATAAATTAAGAAAATAAATTAAAATTACTTATAAAATAAGATTTATTTTTAGTATACTTGTTACGGTTTTTGGTTGTATGTAATCTTATGTTATTAATGAATTTAAATATATATCTAAATAATACTAGTTACCATAAATCATGTAGCTATTCTCTATTATTACCAAAATAATCGCTCATCTAGAACATAAATTGCTTTAAAGCGACGCTAAGTTCGTAATTGTGATAGTCTTGAATTCTGACAATTAATCAAAACTACTAATTGATATATTGTTGTAAACATTACTTAATTTATTAATACACAATTAAATCTAATATAAGAACAAACTCTAACTATACTAAAATTAAAACTTACATAAATAAAAACTAAATGGCGTCAAAGAACTCATCGTCATCCTTGTCAATGGCGGGGAACGTGCCCAGAAGGCTGGCTGCATTGCCACGTTGAATGGCTATGCCGATTCTCTGTGCAAGGAACAAACCAGCCCTCTGATCACGAGTAGATTCTACCAAACGTTTGGAAAGTTCTTTGAAAAGATTTCGTGCGCTCGGACCCCATGACCCGAGCGTTTCAACCCCAAACGGCTCGAAAATATAATCACCCACAATGTTATTATACTTCCGCCGCTTAAGGGTCTCCGCAGCTCCAGCAGCAGCGCCAGGAGAGGCTGCTGAACTTAGAACGTGGGACGGCGCAAGGGTGTCGACGCACGTTGCGTCCCACACCAAAGGCCGACCCAATTTCCAAGGTAGCAAAGACATACCGTCAGGTCTCTTGCCATCGCCGCGCACCAAACCATTGGGTTCCAAAACAGCTGGTACTCCGGCGGTGACAAGAGCACGACGAATTATGTCATTCAAATTTGAGTGGCGAGATATACGCCCTGCGCTCTTGCTGCAGGACAGGCCATGGCCTCTGTAAACATAAATTGTTATTTCGCCTCGGGAAACAGTTATCGTAACTTTATTGCTTAAGTTGAACATGTTAAAGTTATCAAAGTCATGTCATATCTCGTGATTCACATACTAAAGTGGTAGTTTGTTTGTTTGTATGTTGTTATGTTTGTTCTGTCCTTACAATGGATTTGTAGGAAAATTGTTCTATCTGTATGTTAGATTTTAACTGCTACACCAATTTTAATGAAACGTGGTAAGGGGTGAGTTTGTTTGTTAGGAAGGACAGATGCAATTTATCTCTACAGGAAACTTTGATGTATTTGTTCTGTCATTACAATGGATTTGTAGGAAAATTGTTCTTTCTGTGTGTTAGATTTTTAAGGGTAAACCATGAAACCGATTGTGATGAAACTTGGTATGGGGTAAGCTTAGATCTTAGACAAGAATAGGCAATTCATCTCTACCGGAAACTTTGATCTTCAAAATGAATGTAAGCTAGTATTGGTTGAGATAACAAACGCAAACGCGAGCAAAGCCGCATGTAAAAGGCAGTAGTATAATAATCTAGATTTATATAAAGTATATTATATGATCAACGCTCGTGCCTTCTCCAAATGGGAAGAGGCCTGTGCCCAGCAGTGGGACGTTTATAGGCTGGATTATTATATTATTATTATATATTGTATTCCAGAAACACGTGTAGTACCTTTAATTAATTATTAGGGTCTCATGTCTTCCTACTCCTTCCATGTATTTACTTACGTTAAATATATTTGATATTAGCTTATAATCCGATAACCATATAGCAAGATAATATAGATTCATTAAAATACTACTACTTTAAGGGATTTTATCGCGGATTATATTTAGATTTTGGTTCCTAACATTTGCGTTTCTAACATTCGCATAAAACTCAGAAATCAATATAAATTCATAATTATGACTTATCCTTCGTTCCCGAAGAATATCTTTCTATATCCACATTTTTTTAACATAATAGTCTCGTAAAGCTGCACAAAGGCATTATGCGTCGGTTGCAGTCAAAGGCACGTAGAGGCAACACCGATTCTAATAGCAATAAGGCTGTATGGCGACAGATTAGAAGCCTTCTTAGATATTATAGAAAGGATTATGTTATAAGGAGCTTTATGGATATTAGAAAATCAAGTCCGGTAACGTAAGACTCTTGTGCATTTTTTTAAGAAGATGAGTGAATAAATTTTAACAACCTCTAAAAAAGTAAAAATTTTTCTGTTTGAATCTGTATATTATATAACTAAATATATGTGTTAGTGGAGTTTAGGTTCTGAAATATAGATTAAACCCAATTCATTACAAACATTACTGCTGATCCCGTTGTCAATGTATAAAAAAGTGGATCAATATCAAAGAAGAACCCAAGTCGATCCCCATGAAATTTCACACTCACAAACTATAGTATGAAGTATTATAGCAATGGTATCCGGGTTACATACGATTTATTGGTTGTAAACCGAGCCAAAGAGAAGAACCTTTATGTGACCTTTCAATGTTGGTAAGGTGACGCTTTCTTGCTTGTAGAGACAATTGTATAAGGCATAAGATCATTGTGCTAAACTATTTTAGCATAAGCACTGAAAATTTCGTTCTAGCCTTCGTCCAAATAGGTATTTAAAAAATAATGGTATACATAATTGTCAACAATAGGTGAGGAAAATAGATCACACTAGCTTTCCGTAAGTAAAACTAAAATATAAAAGCCTAGAACGTTCGATAAACACAACCTATTTCGATCACAAATAGCGTAATCAAAAATACATACCCAACCTAACCCGTAGCCATCCATAACAGCAAAAACAGATTTCATTGATGCAATTTTATTTATTTTAAGCAATAAAAATCGGCGATCGGAGCTCGACCGTATTTCGTACGTCACAGCCATACGTTATAACGCGACAAAAACAAGCTTCCCGTCAAATTCATGAGTACGACGACTAATAAATCGCTATTGAACGCATAAATCTCGACGATCGATGTTAGTTGCGATTTTTTTTCGTCGAAAAGTCGCCGTGGTTATCCGTCAAGGGTTATCGAATGCTAAATGTTAGATTCGAATTTTGAATAAAATTTGCGTAATTTACTTATCTTTTTTTGTTTTTTATTGTTAGCATTTATTTTGAATTTGGAATCATAGATATGTGTTGAATTATGGTTGTCAGGAAAAATAAAACTGGTTTGAAGTGGTTTGTTGTTTAAAATTAAATAAACAAAAGAAGTGAGTATTATTTACAGCTGTAAAGTTAAGCTTTCCCTTGAGTAATAAGACCGCCATAACTATAAACAAGAAATCACCAAAAACTCGGGAATAATGCTCAAAAGTCAGGCCCCAGTAATTCCTCGTTTGTAAATTTTGTAAATGTTGTTCAGCGAAATTTTAAACAAAATTATGAATAATAAATACTTGTAAAGGCGCATATAGCATGTTAATTAATGGAGGATAAGACAGTGGAATTTATTTATACGGGACACCGGAATTACGGGGCCGTGGCTTTTTTAAGCGACGTAAACCAGACAAATAGTCGGCTGTAGGAGGAGAACAGGGGTGTCACGAAAAAAGAAAGGTATTTCCCGGACGTTAAGTTCCGTATTTTTTTGGGGATTTCCTGGTATTAAGTTTCTTGTTTTTTGTTTGTGGTTTCTGGATTGCGATGAGAGAATTGTGTCTGTTTATTTCGCTCGAAAAATGTAAGTAAATTCGTAGCAACACGGGTATATTTTAGTTTGCTTCATAAAATTTGATATTAAATTACTTATATCTATACTCAAAAAAATTCTTTACGACTACTCGTAAATAGATTTAATCAATGGTCAATATCTGTACCTAACCACATTATACCTACGATAGCCTCTCAACCTAAACAATTCATTTTAACAAGAACAAAACTTTACATAAAACTCAAATACCTAAACTGCCAACCCTAACATTGTTAAGGATTATATGCGTTTTAAATACCGAGAAGTCTGAAAGCGCGAGGCAACCCTGTGTCAGCCACAAGCAATTTGTCAAGAGCGAGTCGTGAGCCGTGATTTTCCAAATAATTTTTCGCTAACCCTTCACAACGCTTTAAGTTCTTCCACTGATTCTGAATGCGATTTGAAGTTGAGCACCTTTTTTATTTGTTTTCATTTTAGGGTTAACGTTGGAGTGTTTTTTTAGGTATGAATTCAATTAATTTTGGTAAATATGTGTACTGACGTCATCGTTTATTTTAGTGGCTGAGGTAGTGAAATATGCGGTCAGGTTATTTTGATGAAAGGTAACTCAGATAAAAGGTTTTTATGTACCTTACCAATTAACAAAGTTATAAATAATGAGTTCAAAATACAGTAAAATTATGTTTATAAAGGATTTACAAAGAACGCACACTTAGGTATCTAGATGTCTAATAGACAAATAATAGCCCATAATATTGACATAATCTAAATTGTCTAATAACATCTCTTATAACAACATATATTTATCAAAATTCAATTGCTAAAACTATCTCAAACAAAAAACTAGCAATCCAAAAAGTAGGAATGTTGCACAAAATGTAACCAATAACTCAATACTCAGACAATAAAGCGTGCAAAACCGAAAAACAACTGCAAAACAAAGAGGAATTCCAACAAAGTTACAATAATGAGGTCATAAAAATTCTCAAAAATCATAACAACAGTAATAGCGATTATTTATCGCATGTTGGAGGCCGATAGCACAAATAAATCATCTTTACCGAATAATATCCCTATTTCGTTTGGAGCCGATAATTTAAAAACGTCGAAAATTACCGCGGCTTAACTACAAAACGTTGGAGTTGTGAAATAGCTAATAAATAACTCAATTGGTAGGCGAGGAGTTATGCGATTGGCGCACGGAATGCAACGTGCAGCGGTATATAAACTAGTTATCGGCCGGATTCGGTCGTGGGTAAAAACTAAAGATAGTGGTCACTTGAAATTAAATGTTTAGAATCCTCGGGTGACCACGTTTACACGAAGTGTGGCGAAGGTGCTCGTATTTAAAGTGATAAACCTTTATTCTCTTTTTATAACACCTTTGATTTGACGTTAAACAGTTGATTTTTCCTGTAAACCATCTTTCAGAGTCAAACCGATAAACCGATTTGGATGAAACTTGAAATGATGTAAGCTTAAGTCACTAGAAAAACCAGGCATTTTCTTGCTGCGATAACCAACACATTCACGGGTGCAACAACTAATATGTTTCAAATCATAATTACAAAATATTATGAAACGGTGTCCTCTCACCATCCGTCACCAAACCTCAAACATTTTATGCAAAAAAAAAACAAATAAACACTTTTTTAAAATCAGTTAATCAGCCACAAATGGCTCTAAAAGGCACGTCGGATACCGACTAACACAGATATTGGGCATTAATTGCATCGACGTCATGCGATGCACTACATACGTACATACCTCTGCTGATCGCTTGGTACGATAGCGTTAATATAGTCGTTGGTATGTAGTACTGTAGGCTTTTTATTGTGGACTAATGAATCTATTAGTGTGAATGGTAATGTGTTATTTTTGTGGCCGGTGGACAAAAATATTTTTAACCCATTTTTGATAGTGGGGATTGAATTTTGAAGATTTGAGAGTTTTGATATATTATTACGTATTGTAAGTCGTTTTTTATCTGATGGATACAAGAAACATGTTTTTTCTAATCAACATTTTAATCTTATTTGATTTAGTATTTAAACATAATCAGTTTAAAAAAAATGCATTACACACTCAGTTGAAAAAGGGTGAAGGTTTTCTTCTATCAACCTTAGATTCTGTACATTTCATAGTATCCATATCAAATCACTACTCTAAAAACTTTTAATCAGAACAGCCTTACTAAGCTCGGCTGAAAAAATGAAGCGGAAGGTGTCTGATTTGAAAAGTTCATTAGTCTTCGTTTTTTAAGACGATCCACGATTATGAAACTCGCGATACAAGTTAGACCCAATTTTTAATGGAAGCTTCTTGTACTTCTTTATCAGGTATTTGATATTTTTTCGGTATTGCTTTAAAGAGTAGCACTTTAGCTTACAAGCAAATAGTTAATAAGGCGCAGGCCAGACAGGAGAGACGTACACACGACATATTTTGTCTCTACCGCGTCCTTTTCATACAAAATGTATAGACGCGTTGCGCCCGGGACGCGGTAGAGACAAACGTCCGCGCCCCGTCTGCGTCTTACGTCTCTTCTGTCTGGCCTGCGCTTTAAGTCATTTTACTGTGATCACATACATTTTGCAGTCTTATTTACCTTCAAATATCAAGTAATAAAAAGTGCCCAAATTTAAATAGACAATTAATACGAAAAAATGGTCAGTTAAAATTCTCGTGCAGCAGATGTGATAACACAAACAAGTATAACCTTCATGAAACATCTTATTAGCATTACTACTCATAAAATTAATTCCATCCCCATAAACAATACAAATACTCAACTAATCCAACTTAATCTAGTTAACTTAATAAAGACTTGTGTTCCGACGTCATAATTAAGCACTAACCTAGAGTAACGACTTAGCTTTTATTGCTAAGTAATTGCTTAGTAATTGCTTAAGCACCTGCTTAGCTTGAGCGATGACTTTACACTTGCACAATGCATGGTATGCTTTAATTGGGGTGAATTATGTAAATAATTTTCAGTGCCTCGTTTTTACAAGATGGAGCACGGATAATTGTTTTAGGGGTTCGTTTCTGTGACCAATCATTCAGTTGGAGAAGTGATATTTAACTAAAAATTACTGATATGCATATTAATAGGTTACACAATTAGGTTTGGATTTTTGAAAACTAATTTTACTTTTTATTTATTTTAAGATATTATTGACATTTAATAGCGAAAAACTCTTGAATAATTTTGAAATAACAAATCTAGAAACAAAGAATTGTATTTTAATTTTTTTCTTATTGAAAAAGGTAACTACTTCTTTACTCAACACCAACAGCTATACCAAAAAAATCTTACTATTACCTATTCACTTTGTTTATTAAAATTATACCTATTTCATCTTAAATTACATGTTATCTGTATCCATTAAATAAACGTAAAAATAATTACACCTTTCACATACCTGAATATTTATACACTTTAAGTAACTTTTGACATCAAATAAAAACCCAATTCTGTAAAAAATAATCTAATACATCCACGTCGACCTTAATATCTGAAATTTTACTTTATATAAATACAGGGAGGCGTGCTGAGTCATCCTTTAATGTAATTTATCAAGAAATAAGGCCAGCTCCACACTTGTGAACCTATGTGACCTGGGTGTAATTACTATGTTGTTTGTAGAGGTTGTGTTGCTATAATTATACTATTTTTAAGATATGTAAAATTTATAAATAACCGAATTTCATGACATTTATATACGAATACCTCGAAGGTTGATTGCCAGAGATATTAAACGATATCTAACAAGCATGCTAAAAATAAAAACATAATGTCGAATTGAGAATCCTTCTCTTTTGAAGTCGGTTAAAAGTCTACACATAGTACTAATACAATTTGAAAACATTGAATCTTAGTATTTAATTTAAGCTTATATTTAATCTTCACATGACTTTCCAAAGTAAGACCGTAGAAATGAGCAAAACATATATTACAAATATTGGCCATTATTATACTAAAATTGACACTAAAATTCTTTAGCTATATCGAATAAATAAAATCCAAGCCACAATAAACGTCAAATTCATCGCATTATAAAAAAAATCATTACTTAACTCATTAAATAAAAAAAATCCTTTCCAGCCAATTTAAAACTCAAAAAAAGAACAAAACAAAACCAGCATTATTTGAATTCCCATAACGATCGGTCAACTAAAGGTAGAATTAACTTACCAATTTGTACCTGTATTAAAAAGTATGATCATTAGTCAAAGAAAGCCCATTAGCTGGAGCAGTCACTTCATTCAACGTGTAATTACTCAACTTCTTACCGATTTCGAATTAATTATGAAAAATGTATTTTTACATTTTTCTGTTAAGTTTTGTAGTGACGTCATGAGTTATTGCTGTTTTATGCTGGATGGAGATTTGATTGGGGATTGTTTTGTCGTTTGTCTTCAAGGTTTTGTGTTTTATGTATGTATATTTTTGTTATATGTATATTGTATTGTGATTATTTTTAAGCGTTATTTAGACACAGGATATTTCTTTTTAGTTTCTTACATACATTCCTGACCAAAATGTTTTCTCAAGTAGTTTTGTTTTGTCTAATTTACATGTTTTTGCTGTAAATTTAACCTTTGGCAGCATACAAAATAACATACTCTATTTTATATTGGTACTAGCGGCCCGCCCCGGCTTTGCTCGGGTGCAACGCTGATACCAAATATAACACAATTTTACACAATCATAAAGTTCTGTAGGGCGAAGCACAGCCTTAGAAGCATTTTTTGGTATAGGCACGCGCCCCCCGGCCCCCGCGTGGCCCCCCGGCCGGTACCGCCGCAACCGCTATGTACCTGCATTTTAAATCTGTAATATCTTCGAAAATATTCATTTAAATTACATGCTGTAAAAGGCAATATTGATCTATATTACATGTACAATTTTTTGAAGGTACTTAATTGGATAAGGATTAAGGCTGTATTGCCTAAAATCGTCTTTTCGTAAATAAGTAATAAATAAAGGATAAAAAATGGTTATTGTGGGTTACCCTCAAGAGATAGACATATACCATCGCGGACTTTTTTGTAGATCTTTTTGAGGTGCACAATACTTTAGTACATTATTTTGATCTATCTCGTAGAGTTCAGCCAGCGTTTGCAATGAAAGCGCAAAAAATGTGTTGATTTACGACCTGACGTCAAAAATCTCTAAGATTATCCATGTTTCTCTGTTATATTATGCATGTATTATACATATAAACCTTCCTCTTGGATCACTCTATCTATTAAAAAAACCGCATGAAAATCCGTTGCGTAGTTTTAAAGATTTAAGCATACATAGGGACAGACAGCGGAAAGCGACTTTGTTTTATACTATGTAGTGATATGTCATCCTCTCTTCTTATAATAATAGGAATACAACAAATCTCTTTTGTTTTAATCTTGTTTAGTAACTAATTCGAGTTTCTTGTCTCATCGGAATCGTCTAAATTTCGTATAAACCACTAAATCGCTCGTAACGATATCAATTACAACCTGCATGTGCAATAGATCTTTAGCTGCTGTAATACGTATTGAAACTGTTGGTATGCCGATAAATTTAGCCGACAGAACTGATGGGACAGAATTGATAATATAGACTAATGTCTCGTAGATGCAGGTATGCACCTAAGGTAGGAGCTAGAGTAAGATGAAAGAGAACTGAGGAGCATTTTGGGAAGGTACTAATAATGTAATGTCCCCATAAACGTCCATCTGCTGACCACAGAGAAGAGAAGTAACGAACATTGATCACGACTATGAGTCATCAGGGCTTAGAGGTTCAATAAAGCGATTAAAAAGTATTACAAGCTTTACGTGTATCTAACTTTACACATAAGATATTATGTGTAAAGTTAGGCTGTCGGCTTAGTTTTTTATTCATTTATTATTGTAAATATCTTAAGTTTAATTTTTAATTGTACTTAGAAAAATAAAATAAAATATACCAGATATTATTATTATGTAGAAAAGTAAGAATGTCTGACGCCTTTCCAAATATAAATAACTCAATGGATCTCGATAAATATTGCAGCTAAATATTCAATTACCTAAGATAGAAAGGGTTTAATAAATTTTCAGTAAACTGAGTAAAATTCTCAATTTTTCTTCGACTTTTTTTTCGATATTTGTTGAAATTACAGAAATTTTTAAAACATTTTTTTTTCAAAAGTTATAGGTAATAATAATTTTGTTTTGACAAATAACATCGTATACATAATAGATTTAGAAAATAATATAATTATGTAAGTATATAGTTAATGTATTTTTGTTTATCATGTTTCATTAGGCTAGTGACAGCGTAGTGGTTTATTTACGACTTCGTCTTTATTATGCTTACTTTACTTATTTATTTTATTTGTCCAGCTAACGGCTTTGTTTGTCTGTTATCCCTTGTTAATGGAAAACAAGATTTCAATTGTAGATGCTATTAAATCTGTTACAACGAGATGAGACAAACTTAAAAATTCAAATAACAGAATTGTTGTACTGCACCACTTTTGCAGTTGTTTTGCAGGGCTTTATTAATTGTAGAAGTATCTAGGTATTTGAGTAAATGGCAGCATTATGTCGTGTAAAGTTTGTTAGCTAAAATAAAAAAATAGTTTTTTTTTAATATTTTATACTATATTAAAAACACGCATAACTAAAAACCCAAAATCATTAAAATTTGATTAGCGCTAAAATATTCGAGTGAAACTCAAAAGTTGTAAGTTCAATCACAAATTCACTACGGTTATACAGCTTCTAACGGTTATATACGAGTATTATTGATCATTATCAATATGAAAAATATATTGCATACAGTAATAGCATACACTAAAGAATTTCTATACCTTAGAAGTTGCAGATTTCATAATCATCTAGTATCAATGATCAACACCCAACATCATTACATCTATCTATATAAACCACATCCTAAACTAAACTTACAGAGCCAACTTCACCAGTAAAACTTTAATAATATCTAATTCAATTCTGTCCTATTAAAATTCTTAGCGCGTGATCACCGAGCCGGCTGTAATTAAATCGAGGCGAGCACGCTAATTGATTCGGGATACTGGACCGAATGGAAACTGCACTCGTAGACCTTACGTTTATTTGATAAAGGTAATTTAATAGATATTTGAATATATTTGGACGAATTTTGGTATTTATTGTTCTTAAACTTCTAAATAATATTTTGGTTAATCTTTGTGTAAAATATTTTATATAAACTAAATTTTAATTTACTAGACCTCGACACCTCTAATTTGATTATTGTCACTTAACGATAACAAATTAATTCATCGCACTTTTTTTTCTTATTAGTGAAATTAACCTTACTATTATTTCAGTACAAATATAGGAACACATAATATTTTCAAGCTTTACACGGTACATAAAAGAGTTCCCTACACTACACTACAGTATCCCTAAACTTCATTTAAATGGTATTTTTTTAGTTTTTATTATATTCTGTTGTTGATAAGTAACACATTTGCCAATACATTCTTCAAACCATTCTTCTCTTTTAACTTTTCATCGTTAACATTAGCTAGCCAAATTCCCACCTCTATCCTACCACCAAGTCCGTACCTTCTAATTTATAGTCCCACGTTATCAGATGCCAATGAATTGCGGCGATGGATGGCGGGACCTTACCCCCGCCTGATATATCAGGTCCCTTAGACCAGGGACTTGGGACATGGGTGTGGGACGTGGGACAATTAGAATGGAAACTATGGTCTTGTTAACCAGGATTTTAAATTGGTTTCATTTTGAAAAGGTCCTGTACTGGATTGGATTTACATGTGTAACATTAAAAATTAAATTATTTAGGTTAGCCTTATCAATTTCGATTCACCATGTCGCTTATTCTAGTCATTTTAGTTCATAAGTTAGTTTGCCTTGAAGAGACTAAGTACAATGTCACGGTAAAAAAATAAACTAGTTCCATTCATAACTAATCTAACCAACAAGCGTTCTGATCATAAATACTATGAAAATTTTCATCAGAAAATGTGAAGTTATTATCAGTATCAACAGTTCCGCCTCCGATAATTATAACCAAAAACTTTCCCACAAAGACAGCATAACCAGATATCAATAAAACTTTAATCGAAGCCAAACATCCGGCTAAACAAACGCTGAGCGAATCAATTCTCCGGACTTCGCTCAAACACTATCGCTAATAGAAACCAATCTGCCGGTCGCTTAGCAAACTGCTACATAAATCAAGCTAGCCAAATAAGCCGGCGAATCTAGGGCTGTGACGTCACCAGCTCCTAGCCTCAATGACCCTACAAATTATAGGCTTGTGTTGTGTTGTGTCGGATATCAAGGGATATAAAGGTAGCTCGGACTATCCGCAAGAGTTAAAAGGTATCCGATAAAAAAATAGTTTACTAGTTTTTTTTTTATAATTGAGCGCCAATTAACTTTTAGACGTTCTTAAAATTTGCTTGAATGTATAGTATATTAATACTACTGTATTTTTACACTTTTACAGGGAGCAAAAAAATTAAAAGGTATGTTTGAAAATTCTACCAATTGAGTTGGCTATGTATAATCTATACCAGTATGTATTTGATGACAGAAAAACATGTTAATTAAATGAACGATAAAGCTTTTTTAACTTCTGCATAAATATCGAAAAGACGGTAAAAATAAATCGAATTACTTCATTTCAAAGTAGTAATGGATAATTTTGTAACACAAATATACAAAGAGGAGAAACATTTCGTCAGAAAGAATAATTAATATTCGTTTAAATATGAAATGAATGCTTTAATCATTCACAAAGCATGCACCTCTTTAAAGATTCCTGCCATTATCATAATAATATTATGAACATAAATGTATTTCACAATATACGTACAAAGCATTAAATAATCCCACAATATTTCTTAACAAAATACGACCTTAAACTACTTTGAAATGATTACGTAACTGTATTTCATTTGAAATGCAATCCAATAACATAAATTCTATCAAACCGCCCGCTATATTAAAAATCGGTTTGATCTGGGATCCCGGGACTAATCCCGGGAAAATATCCGCAATCCCGGTCCGCCGAGAATCGAATGTTTGCCGAATACTGAATACTGTTATTGTCAACTAAAATATTTTGTTTTTAGTGTAAAGTTGTTTTATGTTTCATAAACTAGGGTTACACGTGTCAGTGTATTTGTTGTGACGTCAGTAATGACGCTGGATGTAGTTTGACGTCAGGATTCTGTATTTTTCTAACCGACTTTAAAAAGGGATGAGGTGCTTAATGTAACTGTTTTTTGTTAACACAAAACTTTTGACTGGGAGAACCGAATTTGGTCTAGTTTTGACAATATGACCTATAAGAAAATTATTTAAAACTTTTGTTTTTTTTTAAATCATAATTATGGTTTAGGTTCGAGTTAGCGCGGGATCAGTAAGACCTATTTAGGTCTCGTTAGTTCAATTAAAACAGTATTTGAACAAGGTAACACATCTAAGCCTATATTAAGTTCTTTTTTCTTTTAGTGTCATAATAGAACTCATTTCATGCTTAAAATGAAAAAAGTAATTGTTGTTTTCATTTTTAACAATTATATTATTATATAGTTCGAAATGAAATTTTAGAGTGTTCAAATAGTCTCATTTACAGATAATTTTAGGCTAACAATTGTTCATTAGTGTTAAATGAATTTGTGGTTAGTCGTTGAAGTGCATACTAGAACTGCTAGTACTTTATTTTTAATTATTCGAATCATTATTGTAGTTATTAACCTATATTATTATCATTACATAGTTATAGTTCATTGTTGATGAAATATTCTTCCTCAAAATTAAGTGAACTATAAAAATATTGAAATAAAACTACTTTTTACAGACTTTGTCGCTGTTATTATTATTATTTTTTTCATTAAACTGCGACAAATTTACACATTCGCGCAAAACTTCTTAGTTTTAAAAGAAAACAAGATCTTCCACAATATATTTTAAAGCCATTATTATCACCCCATATTAATACAGCAAACTATCAAAAAAATCCTCGACAACTATAAAAAACATCACATGTAATCTCCACTAATTGACTGAAGTTGAGTCAATAGTTGAAATAATGATAATCGTATACCTCTCAGCATGTAAATTGAGATTTTAATTGACAGACACCGGCGCGACCGATCGGAAGTGTGTCAAAATTATAAAAGCAAATGGTGGCGACTGTAGCAGTGCGATCGATATCGTCTCAATTAAAACTACGGGTTGACTAATGTGAGGGATTTATTCCGATTGTATGACTTGTTTTGATCTGTACAGGTAGAAGGTAGGGGATAGTTGGGAAGAGATATTTTTTGAAATAAATGGATTGGAAACTGTCTGTTGTTTTTGGTTTAGTGAAGGGTAGCCATTTTGGATAAGCATGTAAAGCTTGAAGAGTGTTCAATATAAAATTAAGATTAAAAATCGTTATCAATAAATTAGTTTATTTTACGTCAAGATAATGAACACTTAGCTTACTAAGTAGTAAGTAGTAAGTACAACTTATTGAATTACATAAATATTTATTAACCAAAGTTTTAGGCCATAAGACATAATTAAACTTTATATTTTATTTTAGGAACTTATCTGCTGGAATGTTAATAAATAATTTCAATATCTCAAATTAATGTAAGATATATCTCGAAAACTCTATTATACAACATCACTTATAATTAATACTGAAATCTTCAATACTCAACTACATCCTTAGGCAAAACTGAGTAGAGTTAGTATACAGGTCTCATAACCAACCTCCATCATCAGACACACACAAAGCCAATAAACCTCAATTACTCAAGATTCTCAGATAAATGGCGGCAAACCTTTCACAATCGCTGGAACTTAGCACACGTGCCAACAACGAGCACTCATCCGTCAGCACTAATTCAAGCCTTCTATCTCGATCAAGCTAATCGCATCGATAAATACTCGAGCATCGAGCACAATCGATACGAGAATCGAGTGATTAAATCGATACCGGTCATGTTCGTGTGTGCCGGCTATTCGTTTGAAAGTAATTTACGCGTGTTTAGGCTAGTTGTGTAATGATGTGACGCTAATTACGGATGGAATTAGTTGGCAATTGTTGCGTTGGATAATGATTCGGTGGGATCGGATTCTGTGTGTCTTCTACACACAGAATTTTTGGTAATTTTTAAATGTGTTACTTTTTTAAATCTTTTATATTATATTTATTTTCGTTTGAAAACAATCATTACACGTACATTGCAGTAGAATAATGATCAGTACACGATAATAAAACTAAATATGATAACATACGGCCGTTAAAACGTATTTTTTAGATTTACATAAATCATTTTCATAGCAAATGGAAAGAAGTGGTCTCTGCCTATCCCTACGGGAAACAGGCATGATTATAATATGAATATAAGTATCTATTTTCAATTTATTTATTTTCAGAGTTTTTTTTTTTATTTTATTAAAAAGCGTAAAGTACTTTCAGTACTCATTCTAATACCTAAAGAAATAAACTTTATAAAAATCCTGCTTGATTAAATTCAAATACGAAACGTCAGCGTTTTTGAAACGCATTTCAGACTAGGATTTCCTTCTGGCTTCGTTAGCAGACATAAATCTAATGCACAAACACTCAGCTATCGCAGTCACATAAATATCGTGCGGTTCAGAGCGGCGCGGTTGTCGAACCCGCTACACTTAGTGTGCTCGCACTGTGTCATGGGGGACGGGAGTTGAAATTATATGATTAGTATTCGATGATAAAAAGCATCTATTAGAATTATATATAACTAAACAATCATGAAATTTGAAAGAAAAGACTGTATTGCGCACATACAATTTTCAGTTTCAGATGTAAAACCTCATATACATATTTTTATGACGTTTTCAACTGCACTAAGTCAGTCTAAAATGAACGTTATTTATATTGTCATAAAGTTTATGTTTTTTTAGGTGATTATTGATTTGGTCTCTATATATTTATTCTTTTCAAGAATCTAAAGATAGATGAAATAGAGGTGTATGATTCCATGTTGAAGTTTAGAAATAAACATAAAAGGCAAAATTTTCATCATTTTTTTACGCTATATTAAGACGATAGTAAATTATAATAAAAACTGACATTATGGTCGCAATTTTAGCCAAGTTCACAGCACATTTCCGTATTTATCAACTTAACATCGTTTTAAGTTACACAACTTAGCATATAAAAAGTAACTATGTAACTAATGACTGGTACCAATATTAATTCATGTTACAAAAGTGATATACCCAAAAAATTTACGACGGATATTCTTCGAAAGCCGTTTAGGTCACAAAGTTAAAGAAACTTATTTTTTCAAGCCGCTAAAACTCCCAAACGGCGCGACTTTTTAAAAAGCTTTTATTAATAAATCATAATAAAGACGCCATATTTGAATTTCTATAAAAGTTTTCGCCGAAGAAATGTGGAATTGCCGAACTTTTTGGTTAAACACTACTTAATATTTTATACTTATTAGTATTTTAACTTTAACCTTTTCCGAATCGCGTGCATTTTTTAATTTGGCACACTAAATAGTTTAGTTGCGAAGGCTTTCTTTTCAATTGCTTCACTAAATTTTTTACCTTTTTTAATAGATTTTTTGGATAAACGAGACTTTTTAGGCGAGACTTATAAGTTATTCATAATGTTGTAAGAAACGTGAGCCGCTCATTCGAAGTCACTAAGTATCGTTGTAAATAAACTTTTTCTTTCTTCTTTCCTTGCGAAAACTTTTAAGGGTGATAATATCCTCCGTCGTTTTTTCTAAGAAATATATTTTGTAGGTTTAGTGATACCTATATTGCGTACAAAACAGAAACAGTAGAGGACAGAACCTCATGTTTGAAGTCGGTTAAAAATCATGTGTCTTCTGCGTTCAACACATGCCTAGCCCGTTTCATTATCTGTTTCCAATCCATTTAAATTTCATAATAGATGTTTAAATTACAAAAGCAGCATTCTATATTATATTATAAGATATCATATCAATTGCAAAACAATTGTTCATCCTTCAAAAGTAAGACAAGACTAGCTTGAATTGTTTTTATCTCCACATTTTATAAATTTATAAAATTAAATTCATTTACATTACAAAACAGCGATATTATATTAATAAGTGTCAATAATTATGTTATCATAGTTTAGTACTCAATACCAACCAATTACGTAATTTAAATATAATTTGAATAAGGAAGGAAGAGATTCCAACACGCACTTGACCGGTTTTAATTTTTATTACCAGCCAGCGACATTCTTCTAACGAAACAACGGAAACAATAAAATACTTTTTCCTTCATCCCGGCTTGAATAAACAGCGCGCCCCATAAAGTCATTATAATGCCAGTACCGAGTTCGTGTAGTACAGAAATGTTTGCAGAATATCCACTCGATAGAAACATTGAAAGACCGGCGCTTTTGCTGAGGACAAAATATTTTGTTAGCCACTTAAGGACAAATATCTAGTAAAAAAATATTAATTGTTACTCTGGCATGCGAGTGCGAAAATGATAAATTTTATAAAATTCAGCATTGTAAAGCTGCTGCTGTAAAGATGTGTCAAATCATTGTAAAAAGTAAAGCGCAATATTATGTATCGACAATTAAAGTTTGTTTTGGTTACACATAAAATTGAAAATATGTCGCAATAAATTGATTGTAGTTTTTTCTTGAACTAGTGAGCCTTCTGCGTTATAAATTTTCGCGTAAATTAATTTCCAAATAAAAACTATTAAGTATCGTGACGATGGCCGTTATTGGATGTTTCTCAAGCAAACTTTATTACAGTCGGGACATTAATTTACGAGACTACTTCAGCTGTATGTTCGTGGTATGGAGGCATAACTCTGCGTTTTAGAATAATCAGTGAAGTTCCGAGTTTCAATTGTTTGTTCGAGTGTTTCGCAGTTTTCAATAATTCATCACGTGTTCAGCCTTGAGTGTGGCGATGGGAAATGAATTTATATGTTCAACCTAGTTATTATTTGATTTTAGAGGTTAGTTTTTAATATTTTTTTAGATGCCTTGGCTTGGCTGCTTTATGAAAAAGAAGTTGATTAATACATACTTGTGCGTGGCGCGCTTACACTGGCCATGTACGTACTATGTTATAGAGGCCAGATTACTTATTTTAAATATTGCTTTGAAAGTGACTGACTTAAAGACTGTGCAATTTGGAATTTAAATGAGAAAACGGAACACTTATACAGAGGAAACCTCGCAAATATCTATAACTCCAAACCTGTCAACCATTGAACGTTAAATTACAAGAACATTTCGGCATTTAAAAGAAAGAAAAGAACAGTTAAACAGATAAATCTTTGCAAACATATATTGCCCCAAACACTAACCACTGACTGTCAAATACCATCAAAATGAAGTCCTCAACCTTACAACTGAGTGTAATAACATCAAATGAGCGCCATTACCAGTGATTCCTATCACAATAAATCTAACAACAGCATTAAATTATCCCGCGTAATGGCCGCGAAATGATCTGTCATGGCGGCCTGTGTCGTATTGGCCGGGATTAATATGCGAGCCGTGTCAATACGAGTACAATTAAAATCACTCCGTTTAAATGGTGTTGTCGAGGTGATTGTTATTGTGAATTATGTTTACCTCTTTGTTGATGTTATGGGTATTTTTGTTTTCAAGAGGTTTTGCGTAAACCAAATTCAGGATGGAGATAAAATAGTAGGGGGTATGCAAAAGGCTACCAGTCAAACATTAAGCCAAATTTGTTTAAGAAACAGCTAGAAGTCAGCCAACCAAGTCTTTCCCAGCCATTACTCTTCCATCTGTTCCTTGTTAGTTTGATAATTATAATCATTGAAATGCTGTCGACTATATATTTTTACTTTTGTGTCTGTTTTGATTTTCTGTCTCCATGTTAATTATTGCAATTGGTATTACACCGTTTTAATTATCTAAATAAATAAAGAAATAAAATAAAAAAAAAGGAAGAAAGAAGAAAATTCTTAGGTATGGCAAATCTTCTAGAAATAAATCTTAAAAAGTATACAAACAAAAATAATGTATTTTTACCATTCCACACACATAAACAAAACAAACACCAAAGTTTCTTCACATTCTCATGCAAACATTAACCTCAATACTTAGCGCGTTAAGTAACAATTACAGCACTAATTGTATCTCTCTTATCTCGGATAAAACTTCCGACTTACTAAGACCTAACCTTAAGTAAGTTTTACTTAGTTTGAGTACACGTTACCTTTGTGGGTGCTAGGATGTATTTTGAACCAGAAGTGGCTGGGTTAATGTTGTTTTGTTCGGAAATGATTATTAATTAAGTGAATATACATATACGTAGTTGTACAAATCCTTTAACTAAAAAAATAGAGAAATTAATTTTCGATACAGATTTTTTTTTAATATTTGTACTTATTTATTATGAATTAAAATTAAAATATTTACAATAATGAACTTAGTATTAGTTCAATTTAATCAAACTTTTTCAATCTCGCCACGGTCTTCGAAATCTATCTCGATAAAGCATGACATTAGCCAGAATTTACTACTCCGGCTTCTAACTTGCAAAAGTTTTAAATAAAAAACATCGGGAATCTCAGTGCAGCCTTAAATAACCAAACTAAACTTGATCACGTACAAAAACTTCCCAGTATCAAGACCATTATTAAATTTTTATGTAACGACACGGATCCGCGGCCGCACCGCAACTCTGGTTGTACACTGCGCACCCATAAAGAGTTAATATTTCAACGGTGCACACAGAGAGAGCAGTAGTCACGGCCCAAGTTTTAATTTTCTTAAAGTTGTTACAAGTTGGAACGGGTCCCTCGTTGGGCGCCAAATTAGGTACAGTCACAGAGTAAAGTATAAAAGTAACGGTCACGTTATTCTACTGATAGTTTAATTCGTTTCGTTTGCGAACTGCTTTTTTTCTGCTGTGTACGATTCTACATTTAGTTTGTAATTTAAGTTTAAAAAAGGTATGCTTCACGGCAATGTCTTTCTTGAAACTTTCTTGTATAGTTGGTAAGTCGGAAATTAAATTTGGATTGGAGAAGAGTTAAATTATCTTTTTCACTCAACTTTTGCACTCAATTATACTTACACGTTCACCGCACGGGCCCATTGGTGTTAATGACGAGACCAAACACATATTTTATTTAATTCCGAAGCAATAGAACGGAATCAGTTTCAGCGCTGCAATGCATCAGGGAGCTGTTTAAAGCGCTGAATCCGCGCATTATCGATGAGTTACGATGACCATTCACCATCAGGTGCTTTTTATGGGCCCATTGAATAATAAAAAGACAATTGTGAGTCGGATGCATTGTGTGGGTTCTGTACGTTTTAAAATATGGCTTAAGCAAACACTTTTGTGTGTGTTTATACCATTTTTTTCTTTTATAGAATAAAGTAGATTAAACGAATGCTTAACTTTTACTTAACAATACTCATACACTCACTAATAGTGTGACACAATGACAATTTGCTAAAATGAGGTTTTTATATATTACATTTTAAACAAACATTTAAGATAATAATATTGTAATATGACAAAGTATGTGTAAACTAGTCACAGTTTGGAACGACTTGTCTAAATGGTTTTTATTATGATTCACGGGACCCTAAATTTATTAGTCCTATAGCCGTTGTATAAAAGGAAAGTTTTATTTGTTTTGAACGACGCCGGAGAGGGATAAGATTTAAGGCTGTTTGTGTCTCTTAATATTAAGGCAATGGATTAAGATGATGTACAAAATATTTATAATAATGATGTATTTTTTTTACTATTCTTTGGTGTACAGTGGTCTTATTTACATTTAAGTTTAACTTTTAGTATAGTTTAAGTTATTTTATAGTTGGTCGTAAATAAGTTGAAGTTTTTAATAAATTTTATATTATTATTGCACATAATTATTATGTATGATTCAAGGATGATAATATTGATCATGACTTAATCTATATATTTGGCATTTAAAATAAGCATCGTCGTGCTTTAGTTTTCAGTTTTTTTTTATCGTTAATTTTTAAAGATTTTTTCTTTGCCTCACAATTTAATTATTTCCGTAAAGGAATTAAACCAAAACTGTTATGGAATACACCATTAACACTGAACAAATAGTCGATCCTTTGAGTACTACGTAACTTATGATTTCCAATTTCCCCACCTGAACAATTATGATTTCCCTGAAAACCTTTACGTGTTTCCCGCTGAAAGCCGGCACGTAACGTTTCATTTATATCTGTTAACACTATTCAATATTTTATATCAATTCTTTGAAGTACCGCTTTGTTGTTCAAAAAAGAGAGGTAAAGTTTGTTTTGATTGATGTAGACAAAAATGTACACAATCGAACGTAATACCTCCTCTTTTTTGGAAGTCGGTAAAAGGTAGGTCTCATTTATAGTTAAAATAGAGATAAAGTTGATAGAGACAAAAATGTACACAGAAACGAACATGAAACCTCCTCGTTTGTGAGAGTCGGTTAAAAGAGTTCTCGTTTATATTAAGAGTTGAAGTTTAGTGTGTGAATGACTCCGTGTATTTGAGTGTTGTGTATAGTTTCCACTTACCGTATTTTGACTTCTTTTGATTGCCATTCGCTGTGTTTGTCGAAACTGATGAGAATTGCCGCGATTTCCTGTAACAAAGACATACAACAATTAATACTTGTTATTAAGTACTGTCAGGTTGTGACAATTGATTGCAGGTGTTTACAATTCGACTTAGCCAGAGCCTTATTTAACAATTTGTTACCATTATTACGTGTAAATATTTAATAGTAGCTCAACTGCCGTACTCAGAGAAATTAGGGGATTAATTCATACAATAAATTAAAGAGATTTCTTAATTTACTTTTATCGTTTCTGAGTACAGTAATAGTAGTGTAAACAAGTACCAAATATATAAATAAATAAATAGTCTAAATTCCACTTTACACGTTGAACACATTAATATATTTAGTGACATTGACATCAAAATAAATTATTCATATCACATATAGTTTATGATAGTAGCTCATTAATAAACCATGATGCTAAAGTGAATCGTCACCTAACAGGCTCTCAATCATCGACCACAGCTTGACAGAGCTTAGAATGCGGTCAAGAGGTTGGGGATCTCATAAAAATATGTATTTATATCTTATGATGTATGTATGAGAATATAGTGTAGGCTTCAATTGTATGGTAGAGGATATAGCATTGTTATAACTATGTCATGGTTTAGGCACACAAAAACAATTTAAGCAAGCATATTTTTTCATCCATGATTTACGAGTATCTCACTGTACTGATTATTATTATTCATTAAAATTTCATTCTTTTTCTGCCCAATAAAAGAACATTTAAAATTTTCTATTAAGAGTAAAATATTTTAACGAGATCTCTTCATGGACAGCAAATATTTGACAAAATCCATTTCTATAACTAATTCACTTAAACACCATTTATCATTCCCCTTGACCACTGCAATACCTATCGTAATAAAATAGCTTTCAATTCCAACCTCAAACAGCCACATGAAATAAGGAAGTAGTTAATAAAACTCACTCGTACTAAATAAAAAGCAGTCGCTTACTTGTTCCCAATCTAACAAGTTACAAGTTGATCACATACATATTTACAGGCACATAAAAACCTTCGGTAACAAACGACTGAACGTCCATTTTGCATTGCAAATAAAACTAAAGATTCGAAACATGACTAGACCAACAGTCTACTGGTTAGAGAAACTGACTGCTATACCGGAGGTCGTGGGTTCGATTCCCACCCAGGAAAAATCTTTGTGTGATGAGCACGATCATTTGTTCTGTTTCTGGCTGTAATGGTTTAATATCCTAATAATATAATAATAATATCCTGGGATTACTCAAACACGGTTATCTGATCCCAAGATAAGCAGAGCTTGTGTTATGGTAACCAGACAACTGATAAACATACTTATATATTTCTAAATACATACTCATTATAGATTAATTACACCCAGACACAGAATTTAAGTTATCTTACATAATATTATGTATGTGTTTAGAAATATGTAAATGTTTATCAGTTGTCTGGTCACCATAGTATAAGCTCTGCTTAGTTTGGGATGAGACTGTGTGTGAGTTGCCAAAGGATATTTATGTTATTCTAATAAATAAATCAAACACTTGTAAGACAGGCGCGGAATAATAATCTTTGGGTAATCGTAAAGGTTCGGTCCTTGGGGCGTTAAATAAGATGAAGTTATTAAATTCTTCAACTATTGCCCGGGAGGTTTTTCGTTATTCCGCTCAACATTTGTGAATTAACTTTACTTATGGCCTTGGACTGTAAAATTTTAATAAGGCCCTTGTTTTGTCGGTTTTATTAATTTGAAAGTTATCAGATTAAACTAACTCGCAAAGACGCTGAGTACTATCATGCATCTGTAATTTATTTATTTTTGAAAATATTTACTCGGAAACATTTGGTACCTACTTCACTAAATAGTGCTCCCTTTTTTTTATTATTGATAAAGTATTTATGTGTCTAGTTTTCTAACCTCAACTCAATACCCCTCCAAATAAAAAAAGCTATTGAACATTTAAATTCAGAAACATTTCAAGCGAAAAATCTCTTTAAAACTCGACAAAGATTGATCACAATCGCCGGAAAATTCCGACAAAAGACGAAAGCAATCGACTCGCAAGTCGTTCGCAATATTTAAAAAGAAATTTACAATTTCCCTAAAATGTACAATAAATAGCTGCCGTTAAAACTCGAAATTAATCTCATTCCTTTGTGAATTAATGTTAAACGAAACTTTTTTATTCTTTGACCAAACCTTTCATCCTTTTTTGTAACGACCGCCGAAATAATAAAATTAATTTATCATTTACAGAGTACTCGAACAATGTTTTTAGAAAAAAAGGTAGTATTTATAACGTGTGGAATAAAAAAGGACAATCAGGGACATATAAAATCTGGTATTGCTACACAAACGTAAATAGGCGTTTTTAAAAACCTTTTTTCTTCATTTATTTTCTCTTTGTAAAACAAAAGTAGAAACATAAACATTTTGGCGTCAGACTTGTCGTAGCTTCAGGGTACACTTAAAATTAAATGTTTTGTAACATTTGAAGTTGATTTAAATTCATCTCTCGAATTGCGAATAAATTAAAACGTTTAACTCAAAAATGGTGGCAATATTTCAGACAAAAGGTTATATTTAAAACGTTCTTGTACGCAATTAATAACCTGCATTTTATTAACACAAAAACAGATCAAGTTCAATAGATAAAACCTACAAAAGAACCGTTTCAACAGAACATAACATAATCAATCACTGCTCCAGTAAAAAAAAGGTTCTTGCATTGACTATTTACCTACAATATTACTAAACAAAATCCAGATTTCATCCCCATTGCCCAAACATATCCACAAACTCCCAAATTTGCGAGCGAACCAATCAAACCCTTTTAAAATACGAATGTATTAAACAAAAACGGCCACCATTACCATGTTATTTAACGACTTAACCCTAAAATAAGAACGTATGCTAAATATTTACATCAGACCTTAAACCATAGATTTATGTCTTCAAATATAATTCTAGAATTGTAAAGTGGAATTAGTTAGGAAGCGAATGTAACAGGCTAAAGGAAATATCTGTCGGGGACCGTTTTGCTTTGAATTTGGAACGTGTTTTAGGGTTTCCTTTCGTTTTAGTTTAGTTTTTGTATCGTGTGTAGTGTAGTGTTAGTGTTAAATGTGGAATAGTGATGTAAAATTTTAGGGTTATTGTTTGGTTCGTGTTTTATTTAGGTTTTCGATTTATTTTTTACCCTTGTGTTACGGATCACATCAAATTGCTGCTTTTAGGAAACCTTTAAATCGGAATTATGGAGTAGTCGTTATTTTATTAAAAGTAAAGTTTATCAAATTCTTACCTTAAGGAAACCTATGTGGGATCGGAATTATGTTGTTGGGTATTGCAATCTGTCACTAAAAGAGGAATCGAAGATCCCTGAGACATTGTATTGAAACAATTATGGCTCAAGTAATATTTAATTAATTGCGTTACTCGTGAAAATTGTGCCACTACGTCTATTCTATGGATGTTTTCAATATGAAGTGTAGTATAACAAAGGTTAATTTCGTATTTATTATACGCAATACACATAGAAGACACATGCGAAATAGCAATAAAACGATGATCAATGTTCTGGCGAGTTATTCGGCAGTTTATTACCATATGGGGGAAATATTGCGTGCAAGAATAAGCGGATAGTTGTAATTATTATTAGGTGAAAACTATCTTTTAATATTATTTCCAATTTTCACATGTAATGTATTATGTTTCATTACGTAGGTCATGAATTTAGGTCGTTTTGATTATCGGAATTCACATGATTTTTTTTTACCTAATAAAATCACGTTTTTTTTTTTTTGTAGCCTACATCAGATCCCGCTGCTGGGCAAAGAGCTTATAAGAATTACGTAGTATGGTAATATAAAAACATAAAGGTTTCTACTTACTTTCTATTAAACAATATTTGAAGAGTTTTTTATTGGACTATATTTTTACTTTCACCCGATCAAGAATTCCTTGATACTAAGAATATTAAATATTCTTAGTATCAAGGAAAGTATAAATTTTATACTTTCATTTCCTTTATTGTATTTGTATTTAAATCCACGTCATTCTCTAACAACACGTCACTATTAACAACAACAAACAAAAATCAATCTTACCACCTTTGTAATAAAGTTCTTATCAAAATTTCTTATGTACAATTGTAAAGATACAAAAAAAAAACATTTTATAGAAAGGGTCAAATAATAAAATGATTTCGTTTCCAACATCTGGGAATTCCCATCAGAAGAAAAATATCGCTTTCACCCAACAATATGTTTTATAAAAATGGGTACAAACAGGTAGGGTGAGTTTGTACCCCAAATATGTTGTACCCTTAGAGTATACATAAGAAGCTATAGAGTGAGCCTATCAGAGTTTGAACCGTGAGCACTAGTGTGAACAAATTTTGTCGTGAATTATGTATGAAGATGGAGCTTGCCGTTTTAATAAATCTATCTAAAACTTTGCCTCACTCGTTGGCCTAGTGGCGCTAAGCGCGACTGCTACGCTAGAGTTCTTCCCAGTTCCCAGTTCGATTCCCAGGTCGACCAAGTTGTTAAGGGTTTTTTTATGAAATTCTCAGTAGCAGGTCGGAGTTTGGATTTGTGCCCGGTCAGTGACAATGTCCCCTATTACATGGGACCTAAACATATCGGCAAACTGTGGGTGTACATTGGTACACCTCTGCCTAACCCTTCGGGGATACAAGCGTGATGGTATGTTATCTAAAACATTAATATTATCCTAACAATGTCAAAACCATCGATATTTTCGTATATAAGTTTCTGGTTGCGCGAAAATTAACTTAAATCAGTAAATGAATGTACTAGATACAGACTAAAAAGTGCTCTCGCTTGGCACAAGGGGAAACTAGCGATAGTAGCACTCTATGTATATGTTTAGTCTATGGTGCTCTGTAAATGAGACGTTATGCGAGCGGCATACGTTATTCGTTTGTTTTTCATTTGATTGGAGAGTCTTTGGGCCTTTTTAGAACATGATTTGAATATGGTCCTAAATTTAAATGAAAATGTTGTTAGTATTCTTTGGGTGTAAAAGTATAGATGTAAAAAGTTTCAATGTCACAATGACATGTAATGATTTGCCCTAATGTGGGTGTTATGTTACATTGAAGATACTGACAACTGCCTGTTAAACTGGATTTTAAATCGTCTCAGAATTCACTGATTTTAATAAGTGTATGACAATATAATATTATGGACAGGCATCAAAAAATGTATCCACATCGCAAGATTTGGATACATTTTTTTATGCCTTATTTAGTTTTATTTAATTTATAATTTTTCTGGTGAAGGCTTAGTTTTTATTTCATTGTTAATATTTTAAGTTTAATTCAAAATAAATTATTTATGCTACTCATTTATTATGAAAGTAAGTTTTAGAGGTGATGGACAAAGATTTGATAGAACTAAATTCCACTATTCGTAAATTATCTTGTATAACATTCAGAAATAATTAACAATAAAAGAAATCACAGAGAATTAATAGACAATTTGAAAAGTCCATCAGTCCAGTCCATTACGTTATCGGCCAAAAATATACCTAGAACATCAGTAACGTAAGTCTTAGTAATGTATTAGGGAAACAAATTCAAGCGAAAATTTTAATAAATGAAAATGAGGGTTGGTCGTTAGAATTCTCGGGCGAGAGGGATTCTGGTTCAGTCAATAACCGATAAGAGTTGCTGAAGAGAGCGGGCTATGTAACTGTATATTATTGATTAAGATATGCATTGGTTTCCAATGGAAAAGTAAATGCAAAGTTTGTTCTTTAATTATTTAGGACTTCAGATCTATACACAAGTATTTATGTGCACAAGGTACGGAAAAATAAAACACTTTTTTTTTACTTTTGAAATGCAAAAATTATACCACGAACGTAACTTTTTTAATAAGTGACTCTCGACAAACGAACCGGAAGATTACAAAGGAAAATTCTTGGTGAAAAGCCTGTTTCATATGTTTTTTTTTTTGTTTTATATACCCTGATAATATTGACTGCCTCGTTGGCCTAGTGGTGCTAAGCGCGACTGCTACGCTAGAGGTCTTGGGTTCGATTCCCGAGTCGACCAAGGTCGGAGTTTGGATTTGTGCCCGGTTAGTGGCAATAGGCTCGCCCCCTATTACATGGGACCTAAACATATCGGCGAACTGTGGGTGTACATTGGTACACCTCTGCCTACCCCTTCGGGAATACAGGCGTGATGATATATGTTATGTATGTTAATATTGAAACTTCACTTTTGAGTAGTAATACTGTGCTTGACAGCGAATTTACATAGGAACTCCTGAAGACTGCATTGCGCTTGTCACCATAAAACCTCAATCTAAAAAGAAATTACTTCTCTTGTAAAATTTTACAGGTCTACTATAATAATTCTACTCATAATTATGATTATAAAAGTAAGCATTGTCCGTTTACTGTAAACTGGTTGTAAACCTCTGAGATAATAAGTAAAAAAAACATTTAATTGTATTTTTTATTTACACTCATAAAGTAAATAGGGCAGTTTCGTGTAGTATTTCTTTTAGTAATTAAAAGATACGTCAAAAAATACTATGAATAAGTATAGTTTTTAGTAGTAATTACTAATTGCTAGCCATTATATGAGACCCTTTATCCAAATGCTCAGTAACTAAGTCAATTCGATCTAAAAATTATTAGGACAACTATTGCCCGCCGCCTATAAAGTGGATAATATACAATTTTACACTCACACTTACATATTTCAATAGCATTCGCCACCCCATTTAAAACCCCGGTCCTTAAAACAATCAATACAAGCACAGACTAAATCAAGCCACATAAATCAACCCTTCCCCGCTGCCACTAAGGCCTAACCCTGGGAAAGTTGTCGGTCTTTTATTGTCATAGCTGTAAGGCAAGTCAGAGTAACGCTAACGACATCGTAAAGTGCCGCGGACGTCCCTACCCCCGGCATAATTAGGGTTAATTGTGTAAACATTTAAGGGACACGCTCTTAGAGGCGGGCGGCATTCTTTTTGGGGGTTTTGAAGGCCTTTTATAAGGCTCTTCCGGGTTCAAAATTCAATTGGGTCTAAAAGAAATTGAATTTCTGTATACTATCTATAGATTGTATACAATAACTTGTGTTCACTATACTATATATTCGGTATACAAAACAATGACGTTTGATATCAATATTCAAACAAAATAAATGGACAAATAGGGTACGAAGTTAATAATATAAGAAAAGCGAGATTTTTTATAGAATATCAGCTATATCATCTGTTTTATATTTAAGCAAACATAGGGGTGTTTTGGCTTCGTCAACACATTATAATAATGATAACACAATAATTAATCATTATACTAACTTTGAAACCAAATATTTGATTAAGAGAAAATAAACAAAATATCAGTCATAGACAACTTCCCATCTTCTCTGTTCCCTTCCTGTTTGTCAAGACATTATTTACTGTACCCACCCCTTATAACATATACATTATACGTAATAAAGTATAGTATGCTTATAACGGGGACGTCAGATTAAGACAAACAAACAGGATACATACCCTTACACTTAGCCTTAATTAAAAGATTGATATATTTAAAGATATACGTATAATATGCTACCAAGAATATTGTGAATAGCATAAGATTTCAAAAGATTTCACATACAGAAAAAGCTCATGAATTGACCCTAGTTTGATCGCCAAGGTTATTTATTTATTAATTAGTAACCAGAAATAGTACGTAAAGTAAACTTACTAGGCATTTGCTGCACGTCAACCAGTTTGGTAAAAAACAAATTCAACTCTGAAAGGATTCCAAAGGATTGAGCAAATATAAGAACTTTACAGATTACCCAATTTTGTGGACAGTTTAATAAAGCAGTTTTCTTAACCTGGATGCTTCTTTGCCTTTATATTTTCTATCAGACTACTTCAAATATTTCTAAAATTGTAAACGCTCGCACCTAATCTCAAAATAGACTGAGTCATCAAAAACGTCTTACTCAACAAAGTTGGAGTTAATTAACAGGCACAAACACAAAGTAATTAGCCTTAAACCGTCAGATATTAATCACTCCTTAATAATACCGACTTACTCCAAACTATTGAAAATGTCATTTGATCGGATTAATTGTCATTTAGTTTTAAGCGGCTGTAGTTTAGTTTACTAGATGATTACACAACTTAAAATCTTTTGGAGACATTTAGAGTAAAGATTTTGATATGGATTTATGTCGTTTTTACTTATTTAGTAAATATAAATCTATACAAAGCTATGTAAGGTTTTAAGTACAATGAAAGGAAAAAATGTGATTGTTTTTTTTTAAGTCAGTCTTTCAAAGTAGTAAAATAATAGCTGGATTTATTGTTTTAAAAAATATATTGAAATCTGCCCTCAATCAAAATATAAAAAAGAAACATGGAAAATTTAATAACACAGAAATGTTTTTATACGATAAGATACAGGTTGTAAATATCCCACATCCATACATAAACGTTAAAAATAAAATACAACGAAATAAAAAACAAAAGTTGAAATAAGGATGAACGATAAAACCGTTATCGATATCTATTTAAGAATTACGCGGCCGCTCTCTATTTGTCGACGTTCTGATAACTGGAGCTGAGGCGGGAACGAGTAGCCGATTACATGAATATCGATTCTGCGACCCATTTACGAACCGCCAACATAATAAGCGGTTGATCAAATCAGTTCAAACCATTACTACTGCTATTTCGTACGAATTAGGGGCGAAATTTCCTTGGAAACGCAAAAAACAGTGTCGAATCGAGTCGCAGAACCTAACTGCCTTTCGATTATTGACGGCCATAATCGATAAGTTAATGAAGGTTTTTTTAATGATTGAGACGTGAAGTATGTTCTTGTTTAATCGATGTTGTATTGATGTCAAACGCGTGTCGTTAAAAGCTCATTATTAATTCTTTACAAGTATTTTTTATAAATTGTTTCCACCACAATTTTACTGTGACCGACTTAAGCGAACGTCAATATCCTGCTGAAGCCGTTGGTTTAATAAATTAAATGTATTATTACTTTCCTACAAAATTCGATCTACAACTACCATTTTTTACTTTTAAATATACACAGTTTTTCTCTTATACATTTTTTTGTTCCATAAACACTTGAATCTATACATCAAATGTTAAAATACACACAACTTACAAATAAACAAACATCAAAAACAAACAAAACATCCCTCCAAATGCCAACAAAATTGAATGAAACAGAATTCCCAAACGACACTATAACTCACAAATACGGAATGCCCAAAGGTTGAATTAAACTTCGTAAGTTCAAAGGGCCAAGTGTTTACTGCTTCAACTTTAAGACATAATTAAGAGAACTGTCAGTCAACATTTGTTCTCACTAGGATTAACACGAAACTGTAAATCTTAGTCGGATCCCTTATTGTCTGTTTAAAGGTTTTATGGACACTACTGAAGGAATTGTTCAGTAAGAATCTTTGAAGGGTTTGGAGATGCAGTTGTCTTGTCTAATTTGTTCCATATAATATATGTTATTTTGTTCCATGTTCAAGTAAACCGGGTCGAAATAATTGTCGCATAGCTAGTAGGTACATAGCACGACAATTTACTATGCTTATCGTCTGTTCAAAAAAGTCTTGAATTACGCTTAAAATCTGTATCGATTTGGCTCAAACTTTAATTTTAGAAACAATAAAGAATTGATCGCATACTGTAGGAACTCTAATTCAGGATTGAGAAACTCTATTTCAGCTTCTCTTTCGTTTAGCCTAAGAAAATCTCCTTAAAAAAACTGTTTACTCGTGCATACATACATACATACATATAATCACGCCTATTTCCCGTAGGGGTAGGCAGAGACCACTTCTTTCCACTTGCTACGATCCTTACATACTTGTTTCGCTTCAACCACTGTCATAATTCCCTTCATACATGCTCTTCGGTTTAGGGTACTCTCACAAAAATTGTTCTCCATACCAAAATTAACTCCTACATAACACAAGCTTAGGCTAAGACAAAGACCAGCCCAGGGTTCAAAGTTGAGGCGCCTTAATGGGCAGGGTCAAGCGCTGTAGTGCATACGACGTTGATGTATTACGTGCAGGTCTAAGTTCGACTCCCGTTCCGCGTAACCACTAATAATGGGAGTTTCAAGATGTTTCTTGGATCCCCTCGCTATTACCTTTGTGTGAATGTGTTTGGTTAATTTTTGATGCGGCTTTGTGTTGTTTTTGGTATAAGGTAATTTGCTTTGGAAGTCTTTATTTGTAATCAAAGGAAGAACAGTTTCTAGGAAAATTCTATTGTTTGTCTATTGGAACAGTTTGGTCGAAATTGTGTGCGCAATGTTAGTTATGTTTTCTATCAACTGTGTAGTACGGAATATTTTAATCTTTGAAGTGAAATATATATAATTATAAATATATATAATTCTATATATATAATTCAATACCCAATTAATAGCAAAACTTAAAAAAATATCCATCTTTTTCACAAACCTCTAAAACTTATTTCAAAACCTTCGAACCAATGTCACTTAACTTAAACCAATTAAAGTTCGATCGAATTCAAATCACATATTCAATTACATTAAAGTATGAGCTCAGAATTCTATTTCGCTTCGTAATAAAAGTAATACTCAAAGGATAGCGATTGCAATTAAATTGGTTTGAGCGAAAAAGCGAAAAAACCGGGAAATGTGCTATTGGAGCCGTTGTCATGGCAACGGGCCGGAAATTAAACCGAGTTGACTTGTTACATGCCCACCTGTTTTGCTTGCAACTTTTTTATTAATATTTGCTGAACAAATTATTGTGTTTGGAAAGAATAATGAAACTTCAGGGCTATGTATCACGTGCAGTGTAAAATAAACTGAGTTGACTAACAGGCTGTGAAAAAAGTAAATCTGAAAATCTGATGTCAAAACTTTCAAGGAAAAACTTGAACAATGTGATACATAGTTGTGAAGCTTGATAATTCGGTTCCATAATATACCTACTCTATTTATATACATATGTCGGAGAGTGTAAAGAGGAGCGTCAAAGTTTAACCGCCTTGGGCGTATTCGGCATCAGATGTTGGCAGCACCGTGCGAGCAGTCAAATTTGGCACAGTGTGGTTTGACATCGGTTGGGAATGCACGAGAAGCTAACAGAAGAAACCGACTTCGCCGCGTTCCTTGGATACATTCACGATGAAACGAGAGCTGAACAGAAGGAAAGCTGAGCAACAACGACCGCCCGCCGTCCCTATTCGATACATATGTTTTAAACTTTTAGTCAGTGGTCAACATGGTCAATCTTCTATAGTTACCCGAAATAAATAATTTTTTTTTTATTTTTATTATTTATTAATGCGAGCTCTCGACCACTCTCGCTGGTCACGTGCACCTCCCGTCCGCTTGCTTTTTGTTTTGAACGCTCGAAGCAGAGGACTACTTCAAGCAGTCTTGTGTTTCCACGGCCTTACTATTCCAAGAAAAGGGTGGTGACAAAAAACCTTTAAACCTACAAAATTTTGACGGCCCTGTTGGTCTAGTGGTTAGTGACCCTGACTATACCGAAGGTCGTGGTTTCGATTCCCACTCTGGACAAATCTTTGTGTGATGAGCACGATAATTTGTTCTGTGTCTGGGTGTAATTTATTTATAATATGTATGTATTTAGAAATATATAAGCATGTTTATCAGTTGTCTGGTTACCATAACACAAGTTCTGCTTAGCTTGGGATCAGATAACCTTGTGTGAGATGTCCCAGGATCTTATTATTATTAATCTTCCAACAAAAACTAGACAGTCTAGCCCAAAAGCCTTCACACCTAAATCAATTGACCTAAAACGCTAGAATTTCGAGAGCCGGGTGAACTATAATCCGCAATAACCGGAACACATCGATAACCCAAGAAGGATAACCGTTATCAATCACCCGGCTCTTCACATCGTTTCTTACACGGGTAAACATTTGTCGGATCTGGAGTTTAGGAGAAAAAATACGCAAACATAGTTATGATTATGGTCATGAGCGATATGTGTACTCAACTGTTCATACTTTCGTTAAGATAACGAATATCAGCAAAAACAAGTACTTCATTGAAAATTGTACTTGTTTCAGGGTCATAAAATTCGATATTATTTTCTTTTAATAATTATACAGTTAAAGTATTTTTTTGAACCCTACTAATATAATTACGATCTTTTGGGCTCCACAATTCTAGGTGTTGTCCTATTGATTTTATTAATCAATAATAGTTTTCAAGGCATCATCTATGCCCAAACAGAAACTATTTTTATGTCACAACTTTTAACTTCCATACATTCTCAATGAAACGGAAAAACCTACTAACCTAACCCACAAACAATTCAATTCTAGTCTTAAACAACTTCTACAAAAACAGTACGAACAAAACCTCTTAACAAAAACAATACTAGTACGAAACCCCTCTAAAAACATTTACACGCTATTAAAACGGGTCACGCATGCCTCCGAATAAAATACAAGCAAACGTCGTCGTACGTCTCACAAACATACGGCCGAATGTTCGAGACTCGTAAGATAAGCGTATCGCGACGATTACTGAGGAAGTATTAGCTACTGATTACCCTTATGGCTAGAAGTTAGTCGTTAGGTAAGTGATTGAGGTTCGAGTAACGTTGTGAGGTCTAGAATTGGGTAACTAAAGGTCATGTAAGAAGATTTTCAAATTAAAGCATCATTTTTTCTATCACTAGCGGTTCAGATTGAATAAAAACAGTATACTAAAAGTTACTGATAACGAAAATGACTCTTAAATTAATTGCGTCACCATTGATTGACTGATAGTGTAAGGCATTTTTTATTCGTGATTTTTTATTATCGTGCTGAATATAAGTATGAGATCGCTGTTGAGTCCTAAAATAAACTTCTTACAAAGAAAATTTTCAAACAATATTTTAAAATCTACACACACCTAGGTCTATTTCTTCATAAGTATTGCCCACAAGTAGATCCTAAAATACAATTGAAATCGCTTTTAAATTTGAACTCAAAAACTAAACCGAAGCTATAATAAACGCGTACAATTTATAAATAGCACCTTTTGACACTTAACCTAGGCACTTAGACCAAAACTTTTCGATCTAGAAACATGATTAATGTATATTTAATGGCTCCTTGGTCTATATTAGGGCATCATCATATTATTTTATAAGATAGGAACCAATTTTCTTAAAGATGACTTTGATATTCGAAAATTTTCATAGTCTTCGTAAGTTATTTAAAGTCAAGACAAGGTTAAGTATTTTTAGATAGTTTGTCAGCTTTCTAAGCACGTTAAGATATTAAAAACTTGTCATCATCATCATCATCATCATCAGCCGGAAGACGTCCACTGCTGAACAAAGGCCTCCCCCCTAGAACGCCACAATGAACGACAACTCGCCAATTGCATCCACCGGGTGCCCGCAACTTTGACGATATCGTCAGTCCAACTGGTGGGAGGCCTGCTTAAAAACTTGTAAGTACAAGTAAATATAGAGAACGACGAAAAATCTACAATTTTTTTTTGTTTTATTCGTACTAGTGTTTGAAATGAATGTTCTTTCATAAACTGTTTATTAGATTTCCGTTGCCACTGTTCAAAAAAAAATATATCAATATAAAACATAAAATATTCAAATACCTACCTACCTTACATGAATTAAAACTAACTTAGTACAGAAACAGTTTCAACATAAAAAAAACATGAAATCTGAAATATAGGTAGTATCTTTGGCAATAAATTAATTTTATTAAAAATATATTTTGACATTTAATAACCAGAAACTGTATTTTAGGTAATAAAATATCAGTGCTTTAGTAAAACCATGAAGTCCGCATAACAAAGGTATTATTATAAGGTTTATAACCATAATTATTTTATATTCTCGCGATTCGTAATCATTATAAAACACTTAGGCTACATTCGCGTGAGTGTACTAAACGTTACTGAAAATTTATGGCTTACATATTTCGGACTAACTGTTCCTACTACACTTATAGAAACCAAAACCTGATTCAAAGCAGTACAATTATTATAAAAAGACATTTATTGTAAATGTATGTGAAAATATCAGTAAAATAACTTGGAAATCTGATTTCTAACAAGTAGGTAAATAATTATAAGAAAAGCCTTAAGTATACTGCAGCTATGCTCGATTTTAGAGCGACTTGTACCTACAAATAAGTAACTTAAATAACGAAAACTTTTAACGGTACAAACAGTTTTTTTTTCTACATTAAAAACTATTTTTTTACTGCTTAAAGACATATTCCCATCATTAATTCCTCTTTCATACAGAAACACGTTACACAGACAGGCAGACAACCGACGATCATTCGAGAACATTCCATAGCCGGTGAACACGCGAGCCTCTATAAAAACGGCATTATTTCATTATATTCGTGAACCCAACTCACGTGCGGAACCAGAACAAAACAAATGCCGTTTAAGTCGTGGAATATATTATATAGATTTCATGTGGCTTTACTCGTCTTTTAACTCATAATAATATAAATAAATACGAAAGTAACTCTGTTTTTCTGTTTGGCATTTTTTACGCATAAACTAATCAACCGATTTTGATAGAATTTGGTATTAAATTAGCTCTGACTCCAGGAAAAGTCAAAGACTAATCAGAAAACAAATATCCATGTAAACGAAGCCATGAATGAAAGCCATAAATCATATTATTTTAATTTAAATGACAACACAGTCTGCTACATCAATTTATTATATACTAGCTGGTTTCACCCGCGTGAATGACAATTCATACACTATATTAATAAATTATAGCCTATATGTTATTCCGATGTATCAGCTACATTATTGTAAAGTTTCATTAAAATCCATTCAGTAGTTTTTGCGTGAAAGAGTAACAAACATCCACACACCCATTCTCACAAACTTTCACACTTATAATATTAGTAGGATTTATTTTAATTGAAAATAATAATCAAATTCAAAACAATTGAACATATCTAGTATTTCCACAGTTCAAACGAACAGACTTCAGCGTTTTTATGTCAGTAAGTATAAATAAAATAGTATCGCGTTTTATTATTTTTGTAGAGCACGAGGAAATTGATGTTTTATTATCATATTACGAAGAGGAAATAGAATGTTATTCGCTTTCCTATTAATATGAAAGTTCCAAGTCAATTGTGAGATAAATTGTCTCTTTCATTGCATTTTGTATTTTATTCACTGTAGTATAAGGTATGTTTTCAATTGACAATGAAATAATATTTTATGGTTTAATTTAGTATGCATATTTATGTTGTATAATATTATGAACTGTTTATCTTTTGTTTCAATGTTATATTATAGTTTTAACAGAAAGTTTTACTCATATATTTCGTGTTTTAGTTGATAATTTTGGGTGTTTGACCCAAATAATTATGGGTATCGCTTAAACTTTGACTTTGCAAATAAAATAAATATTTAGTTTCTATTTCTAATCAACGTTAGTGGAGAACGGTAGCATACAACAAAAACTATGTTTTTACAGGATGTTAAGAGATTATTTTATTTCAACATTAAATACCTACTATTGAACATTATTCAACCAATAAACGATTAAACATAAGCATACATACTTCAGAAGACCTCGTGGACGGCCCAAAAGGAGATGGCGGGACGAGCTTGACTTATTTTCCATATTATTGATAACAATAGCCCAGGACCGGGAAAATTGGAAGAAGGAAAGGGACGGCTTTGCCTTGCAGTGGGAAAGACAATTATAGCTAAAAATAATACATACTTCAAGTGAATATCATAAGCTAACTTAACTTTTCATCCCAAAAATCCTATTTAAACAACAATAAGGAAGCAATATCTTCATAAGACGTTTAAAACTAAATTAAATGCCTATAATACCTAAGTACCGCCAGAACATCTTAAAGGCAAATTGGGTCATACAAAAGATTACCTAAAGTATCAAAATCGGAGCAGACAAGAATAAATTGGTTTAACATTAAGCTATTCAAGTATTAGAGGTTAAGTTCACGTCACACTAAATGCTATACTTTATTGGTGTAAGATTTTATCGCTTTTGTAATTGGATTATAGTTGCTATTACGGTTTACGAAATTGTAAGCGATTAAATGCAATCAAAATACGTTTTAAATACTGAGATTAACTATACAGGGTTATTTGTAAAATGTAAAGCAATGAAATAATTATGTAAAAAACTATTGAAAACTAGTGTCACTACTATTAAAGTTACATAATAAAATTTGAATATAGAAAAAGGCAATTAACCAGTAACTGTTTCCTCAAAAGTATGCGTTATTTATTGTATATTTAATTGAGGAGGCGCCATACCAATTAAAATTAAGAAAAAAAAGATTAAAATTTACCAACAATGTCGTTAGGCAAATACCTGCCGCATACCAGAAACTACCATAACACACGTATTCTCTTAACAGTCATACATCACACATCAACCAACCGAATATCATTTAAAACGTCACAACTTTAAACACCGCGACAAAGATAAATGTGGCATAACGATCGCATCGCTTTAGCTACAGCGCTGGCTTTACGCAAATCCCTTTGCTGGCTGCAGTTAAAATGGATTACGGTAAGGTATTCGCGCCACTTTCATTACGCTATATGTTAGCATCTCTTAGCTTTTAGTTTGCAGCGAACTTTAAGTTGTATCAAAGTCTTTGAGAATATTATGTTTAGTCTCTGAGGGAATTTAATGTATTTATGGGGTTAGAGAGATTCTAAAGTACTTAACCTTTTTGGAAAAAAATATATAATTTAATGATAGCCGTTATAACAATTATAAAACTTCGTTTTGCCTTTCATCCATGAAACTAAAAGATAAGTATTCTTAAGGTCATTTTATAAATATTAAAGCAAATCATATCTGTTAAGCATTTTATTTTTATATTTAGCATCTAAACATGATTACACGATCAATTATATTAACATTTACAAATGTACAGAAAATCATATGACACATGACTACAAGCCATACTTGAAGTTAAATAGGTACTTCTTAGGTTCCAACCATAATGCTACTTTTCATATCAGAAATTTGCCTTCAACAATACAAAATACCTACAAATACAGAGCTACCACAAAAGCCTCAAAATTCAGAAGCCGTACAAAACAAACAAATGAACAAGAAAAATAATCTCCTAAATCATAAAGTACAATACGAAACAAGTGAACCACGAGTAACAGATGCGGACTTACTCCCAATGTTCAGTTTAGTGACGTAAATCATGGACTAGTTTAGTGTTGGGATCTTATCGATTATGCTTATCGAGATATTTAGGGGAATTTGGATTAGAAATTCTGAAACGCTTTTTTTGTGTTTTGTTTTTGTATTCTTGAGAGACTTGACTTAATTGCAAAAAATAGTTGTATATGAAAACGATTCTAATGCGCTCGGGTCATGGGGTCCGAGCAATAAAGGCAAAGTTAAAATACCTACTAAACGAAATACCCAATATCCATCACCCATTAAACTCCCATAAAAGTGCAGTAAAAAATTCTCATCCGCCATTTATCCCATGGTAATGAAAAACACGCGGGTCCACTCGCACACTGAATATGATGAAACATTGCTTCAAGTGTTGTCGACGCAAATTGGGACATCGCGATGAAAATGAATGCTGCACATCCATCTAATTTAATGCTGTGTCAGGACGAGTAATGATCATCGTAATGTATGTGGGTTGTAGATGTATAATGGGGTAGATGATTAGGTAGGAAGAATTCTATTTAGTCCGACAGTTAGACAATAAAAATATTAGTAAATTTTTCAATTTCGATATAATAAAAAATTTAGAAACTGGAGCTTCATATACTTTCGCACTACATGTTCAATATTCTCAAGTCAGGTGACTTTTTAAATCATTGTCAAACAGAGAATTTATGGTGCAAAAAAAAAAATTATACTTCTAATAATTAGAACCACGACGTCCTAACATAGTGGCAATATACAAAATAAACACTCACATCGACACCCACATCAATAAATCTAACATCAACCAGTTCCATTCCGCAAATATACGTAGAAAACAACGCCCAATTAAATAATATATGACACGCCGTTTTTCTAAGAAAAATAGCCTTTGAATGTCCCACAGAATGTCCCATTGCAATCCAACCGTCATTCTCATGTACATTTCGAAACATTCGAAACACATTTAGCGTGAATATTGAATCTGACCTCGGGGAAAAACCGCGACAAAGTTTGACCACAATTTTCGGACAATCTGTGCATAAATAAGACTACGACCCAACTGTTTCCATTGCCAAAAGTTTTTGTATGTCTACTAGTAAATAAATAAGTAAGGATTTAATCAATATTTACAAGATTTAGTCTGCTGTGTCGTGTCGCGTATCTCAGGCGACGAGCGACGCTGGCATTAGGGGAATTGGATGCTAGGAAGGTGATCTATAGGAATTGAAACTGTCGATGTTTGGTACAAATATTCAGTGGCAATTAAGTTGTTTTTATATTGATTTTGGATTTTATATTTTAAGTTAACTGTTATAAAAAATGCCTTAAAAAAAATAGTTTTTTTTTCATTATAAAAGATAATGGAAAAAAACTATTTTTTTAAGGCGTTATTTATCTCACTATTAAATTACAATTTAATTATGTGAAAGTACGCAAACTTTTACCAAGACTAATTCCATTGTAAAAGTACAAGTAGCAACAATTTGTAGAAACATTACCACTGACATAATATCACATTCCTAGCAAGGCCACAGCAGTCCATTAAAATTAACCCATTAGCAATATAGCCCGCCTTACCTATCACGTATATAATGATTAAATCAATGCTATATTGATCTATCTATATTTAGTGCAGCACTAAATCGCTGTGACGTTGCACAACATTAATTCACGCCTAGCGCCCATCAATGTCTTTTGGACCATTAAGCATTTAAAATTTATATCTACGAGGCTATATCAAGGTGGATACTGTTTATCGTAATATTTTTGAACGGAAAATACATATCTTGGATAAAGGAAATGTAAACCAAATATTAAATTATTATTTTTTTCAGAGAAAAAACACACTTTTTAATAAAAATTGGTATTGCGAAGAGATTATTAAGAATTTCAAAAGAACATTTATGTATAAATCACACACATTTTTAGTTACTATGAAATAATAAAAAAAATAGGAAAAACATTTCCATAACATTAATTAATTAATTCGGTCACATAAATAATTCAAACAAAATTTATCGACAAACACACTTCACATCACTATTCAAAAACTAATTTATCAGTTATCCTTTAGCCCGATGTGCCTGCGATCGTAAAAGGTCCCGACTTAAACAAAACAAGTGCGAATCGATAGTCACATGAATAAAGTATGGGAGCCGTTGCAAACACTTTATTCCCAGCAATGGGACATAAATGGGCATTCTAAGGCGACAGTTTAAAGCTTAATGTGTAAATCGAGAAGTTAGGTTACAGCCGATCTTTGAGGGCAAAGTTTCAGATGTAAAACAGTTTTATACTTAAAAATAATTTACATTGTAAAATACTATGACGTCCAAACAGCCTACGTACTTTTGAATGATCATCTAGTATTAGGCACGAGGCATAGTAATCAGTTCTTAAGTTCTTTGCGTCTTTACTGCATTAGTCAGTTTAATGCCCAGCTTTTGGCTCGGGGTATACCCCGACTACCCCGCTAGTGAGCATTTGAGGTAATTCACTGAATCAAAACAAGCGATTGGCGTACTTCTGCTAGAACTTAAAGACGTTCTTATATCCGAAGTCAAAACACCTTTTGAGTGTCGAAACAAACATATATATTCTATAGAGAGAGTTATTTGCCTCGCTCTATATACTCTCCTGTAAATACGCGTATTATTACTTTATTTTAAGCAACTTATTACATATGTTTTCTTTCTACTTTCCCCTAATCGGTAAGTGAATGTAAAACACCTGTGCGCCTGATCTCTCCCGTCGTGTCGGATGTTCTCCCAGAGGACTTCGAGAGCGAGGAATAGTACCAGTTAGTACAAGTGTGGCTGTATGTACTGTGACTGTTGGTAGTTAGTCTGTTTAGATTTACTGGTAAACTTGGAAACTTTAGAAAATGACATACATTATATTGTTTTATTGCATAATCATGAGAACGTATGGAATGTAAAATATGTTCATGAATGATTTCAGAAATAAACGGCAGTAAGTCGACACGATACAAGCTTCAGTTTAAAAATAATAATTACGACGACTTAAATGAGGATATATTAAAGAAGAACTTATAGCGAGCCTATTACATTTCAGACCAGTTTTTCCAACACTCGCTAATTTTATTCGAAAGATAAAATACACATCTGATATATTTTATACTGAAAATCTAAGGAGTAATTTTGTACTTAAGTAAATTTAAAATTACTACTTAGATTAGATTCTAGGTAATTTAATCTAAGGAGTAATTTTTAAATTAAATATCGTCAGAAAAAACTGACCCCACGTTCAATAATAAGTGGTTTTATCTAAAAACACAACAAACGCTACGCTAATCCTACCAAACGCATCCCAACTTTGCATCCTAACAAAACAAATGAACAGCTATTGTACCAACGACAACATTTTAAATGAAACTTGTTTGTTTCACAGTATCGAAGATATCGTCCTGTCAGAACTGCTCGGTTCGAGTCCCGAGTCGTGAAGTTGTCGCAACTTTGGTGTAAACTGATAGCAGATAGATTTTATATTGTTGAAGTTGGTAGCTTAGTTTGTTGGTTGGATTAACTAGTTGCGTAGATTGGTTATTTCTGCATCTGTTTAAGTTGTTGAGTATTTCGTAATGTTATAAACAAGACATATTAATAAGTTAATTGTACTTGAAAAGGAAAATGTGAAAAAAAATGTAGTAACGGCATTATAGTACAAGGTAAACAAAAACATATCATCACGCCTGTATCCCCGAAGGGTTAGGCAGAGGTGTACCAACGTGCACCCACAGTTCGCCGATATGTTTAGGTCCCATATAATAGGGGGCGAGCCTATTGCCACTAACCGGGCACAAATTCAAACTCCGACCTGCTACTGGGAATTTCATAGAATAACCCAATAACACCTTGGTCGACTTGGGAATCGAACCCAAGACCTCAAGCGTAGCAGTCGCGCTTAGCACCACTAGGCCAACAAGGCAGTTACTAGGCCAACGAGCATCTTTTATGTGCGATCCTCTTGTTCCCGGTATAAACACTTAAATATTCGGTTCTCGTCAACGAAAAATATCGAATATATAAATTATTTTAATGAAAAAAATTAGGAATAGTTCCTTGCACATAACTGTCTTAAAAGTAACCAGGGACCTTACAAAACAAAGAGCTCTATTGTAAACACTCCAAGGTTTAGTCATAGAATAAAATTCCCGTTATAGTATTATAGTTTCTGTTAATAAATCCTTTGTATTATCTATCAGCGTAGCACGGATTCCGCGTAGCGCTTCGTAGCACTTACACGTACTTTAGCTGATTTAGAATGACTAGCGTAGCACGCTCGTAGCATTTTACGTAGCACTTTATTATTTGTGGTATAAATATGCTTTTGTTGATTTAAATGAGCTCAACGCTGTACAATGCAATAACACTCGATTTTAAACATTTTGGTTTTCTTTTTAATGTTTACGTTTGAATTGTTATTGTGTGATTTTATACCTACTAGCATTTATAAGTCATCATGTATTCACACATAGCAATTTAGAAAAAGTTTCTGTCTATAACCAAGATTTGAGTTTATATGGTCTATGCCGTTAAATTTAGTTAAACAATAAATCGTTTAAAGAACTGTAAATCTTTCAAATAACTACTTACATAATAATAAGGAAAAAAAATAAAACTGTAAAAAATATTTCCTTTACGTTATCTCGACTCCAAACGAAAATCTCTCCTAATTAATCCAACAAAAAAGTAACAAAATATCCTGTATTACGTAAGACAGTGAAGGCAAACAGCTATCTCGTGTGAAGAGCCTCGCGAGCCCTCGGCCGGGCTCTTGAACACGCGCGAACAAAGGGATCGCCGCAGTTATCTATCGAGCGTATTAGTTAGCTTAACTGACGGAAACGAAGAGCCTTCTTTTTTGGCTATTAACGCCCTTCGAGTGGCTTTGTTGTTTGAGTAGGTATTGTGTTGTTTGATTTAATTGTACTTTTTATGACATCATCTTGATTGAGCGAGTATACACTTTTTTTACTGATCTTATCTTGTTTTCTACGTGACATATTTTTTTATTTATTAATTCATATGAATGTTTTTTATATAGATATAACGTGTACAGTTATCGTTTTAGTTTTTACACACTGTGAGCTTATATTGTAACGATAAAAAAATAATCAATATAAGGTACATATAAATATCGTTCACCTATGTATCCATTTACTACACGATATATTCAATATTTATTACCCAATACTTGTTAGCAATCCTATAAATAAAGAAAATAATGACCAATCTTTCTGAGAACGTTCCAGAGCATTAGTTAGGCATATTGAGAGCATTGAGCGTTGTAAGAGGAGCTGTTAGCTTGAGGGCACTTATTTTTGGATATCGGAGCTTTGACGCCTTCCGAAGGCTTTACGTAGGCTTTACTCGGATGTGTAGTCGATATTCTACTATGTTTACCTTCAGGAATTTTATGAAAACACTGTTTTTTGTTGCTAACCGAGTTTAACTCGTTCGAACAAACTTTATTAGTCAAATTTTATCTGTTATTTAATAAAAAAAGTTGTGGAAATAAATAAAATTTATACGTCAAAAAAGTAATTACAAAAAAACATAAAGCAGTAAAATAATTATATTTTCATTTATAAATCCCTAAACCGACCTTAATTACTGAATAAAACAATTTCAGACGACGTTTAACGCAAAGCATTTACATAAACTAAAACTTGGCTCTTTTAGCTAATTTGAAAAACTCTTGATGAGAATTAGTTTCTAGAACTGCAATAAATAAACTAATTTGGAGGCAAAGGAATAATTGAGTTGAGTTCTGAGATTCCCAGGACTATACGACTAACACTAATTAAATGGTTGGTAAAGTCGAATGAAGAGTAATTCCATTCAACTTACATACACGTTGAATGTCAATATACCGCTATTGTGCGCTGCCTCTTCCGCTGGATATGAACCAACCCCTAGGGTGCTGTACTTTTTGTAATTTTGACGTTTAATGCTGCTTTGTTACCTAAGTTAAATAAATGATTTTGAATTTGAATTTGAATAGTTACTTAGCATTTTCAAGTAACATAATCGAAAAAAAAATAACTTATTATGTATCTGATAATTTATTATAATCAGCCATCAAATATAAATCTCCAAAATCAATTCTAATGATATTTCTAATTTAATTCACAATAAAACTCAACAGTATTTAACAGAAAATTACAAAAACAATGTTATCAAGGAAACCAGGCAACCTAATTAACTAAAATACATTTAACATCGCATTCAATTAGGAAAACACCACAATATAATAATACGGAACCCTTCGAGCAAGAACATTAGCAAAACCTTGAGCCTTTAAAACAGACAGCAGTCCCTTCAAAACTCAATCGCTTGCCTCAAATTAGAAATTACTTTGAGTCAACAACGGATCATTTTTGGGAATAAATGATAAAAAAAAACATTAATTTAACAGTAGGAGGATAACGGCATAATATGGAAAAATGTATTAAATTCGTCAGTCTGTTCTGGCGCTGCGCGGCCGATGGTGCGTCTTCCGCCGGAAATGAACCGATCCTTAGGATGCTGTCGTTTTTGTGTTTGTATGTGTTGACGTTGATAAGCGCTGCTTTGTAGCCTTTTGAATTTGATTTTGTCAATTTATGAAAAATAAAACAACTTTTTTTAAGAGCGCATGACGTCAAGATTTTTACAGAATATGCAAATCCGTGACGTCATGCGACTTTCTAAATCAATTTTGAACCATAAAGTATTTGAATACGAAAATAAAAAGACACGTGTGCAATAATTTAATTAACAGACATAAAAAACCTTAGTCATCCACCGAATCATCAAGATATACTAAAAAACTCCCTACATCGTAAAACAAATAACCAATTACGTACGAAATAAAGCACAATTAAATTGGAGTTGGGGAACAGTAACAGTTGGTTCAGTCTATCGTAAAACGTGCAACGACGGGGATATTTCGGCCTGCCTCATTATATGCAAATTTCTGTATATTAATAATGAGTTAGGTCAATAATGGCGGGTTCAGACACGAACAGTAGGAACAACTGGTAGGCTAGTGCTACTTACAGATAATAAAACAATGACTTATTGGGGTGGAAGTTAAACATTCATTTTGCACCAAAACGCTTGAAACTGTTTATTTTGAATTTGAATTGTAGTTTACATAACAATTATTTAAAACAACGCCATCTATCGACAAGATAATAAACTACAATAGATATTGACACAAAAAGATTGCACGCCAAATCTTTTTTATTGTATTACGAGTATGTCTATCGCGACAGGCCTGTTGGTCTAGTGGTTAGTGACCCTGACTGCTATACCGGAGGTCGTGGGTTCGACTCCCACTTGATGTTAATGTTTGTGTGATGAGCACGATCATTTTTTCTGTGTCTGGGTGTAATTTATCCATAATATGTATGCATTTATAAATATATAAGTATGTTTATCAGTAGTCTGGTTACCATAACACAAGCTCTGCTTAGCTTGGGATCAGATAACCGTGTGTGAGATGTCCCAGGATATTATTATTATTATCCGTTTTATGATACAGTCATTTTCTAACTGCTCCGTTTTCTTATAATCCGTGTGAAGTGTATTCAGTTGAATATTCAACGCACCATGATTATGCTAAATGAGGTTTTAATGGTGTTGCTTACATAAAGCTTTACACGTCATCTAAAGCAGTGCGATGAAATGGAGAAATTGTCAAGAAAATGCTCGCATATTTTGTGTATAACGTTTAATTAAATAACGTAGGGCTGGGATTTTCATCACTTACTTTATTAGATACTTACTTTTAGAGACGAGATGTATTTTGAGTGACTGTTATGCTAAGTGAGTGTATGGTTAGTACAAATAGAAAGCAAGATTTAGATTTTCACAAAACCTACTTTACCTTTTGTATGTCAAACCAAATTCTCGAAAAAAAACCCTTATTATGTTAGTCACTCTTAGCCTAATACATACGGACGCAAAAACAGTACACACATTCGTCATAATAACTTCCACCCTCATAAAAAAACCGTTTCAGTTCTACTTAACCACAACTGTCGTCCTCTGAACCCAGCTTAGCACAAACGCGATGAAACCCAAACATACCTCAGTAAGGCTTCTTGTTATTATAATAGGCTAGTATTAAACACTGTTATTTCAAAACTCGCATTTCGTGGCCTGTTTAGTTTTCGGACATGCGATTTTAAGTAAAAAATTAATAGTCCCTTGTCGGTAGGAAATAGGAACGTTTATTATCATTCATTTTCAACGGAATGGCTATAAATTATATATTATGTTCGGAACACATTTCGGAGCGGAATTTAGAGTCCTTGGGAATTGCCAAAACGTTTAGCTACATAATGTGTTTTTGTGCGTTCAGTATGAATGGTCGATAAATTTGTCTATACTGTTTTAAATAATGTGGATACTGAAAATATTTATATCTTTCACATTAGGTGATTTTATAAATACCAAAATTTTTATGAATAAACTAATATGCGTCTTCGACCCTCTAAACGTGAGGTTTCCAACAAAATTCTTTCAAAAACAAATGTTGTAGAAATACTCCGAAAATAAACCCTTCACTCATTCAGGCACAACATCAAAAATAAATCAGGGAGATGATCCCTTAAACAGCTAACTCACCATAATAAAGCAAACATCAGTATCGGTACACTCGCAAATCCTCCCAACGTATTGCAAACAAAATAAACCTAGCGTTCGTACGTTACACTAAGGCCTTACATACACCAAGCGACTAAATTTCAGATACCCGACGACTTTAGTCTAGAAGCGACTTTCGCTATACAAACTCATAAGGGTCTGTACACAGGCATACGTTGGAGACCAAAAATTATATAAAAAAACGACATGTGTCTTTTTATCTATCTATTAAGCCCGTCTTGTCCCACTGCTGGGCAAAGGCATCTCACTCCCTCTTCCACGCACTTTTATCCTTAAATGCGACTTATGTAAGTTATAATAATACATTTTGTGAAGCTTGTAATAAGGTATGAGATAAAAGTTTTGTGCAAATAAGAAAACAGACACTAAATATTTACATAAATACCTAGAAAATGTGACACAACATTAAATAATTTCATCATATAAAAATATTGTCAAAAGTCGTTGGGTATTAGAAGCTTGTGTCGCCTCGTGTGCATAAAACCTAAATCGGTCTGCCGCTTTCCATTGTGCCGTATTATTTATTTAGGGGACACAAACAGGTGCGCTCAATGAAAAAAGGCTTACCTACCTGTGGAGGACGGGATCTGATGCCTTCTGATGTTACAACCATTTTGGTTATCGACTGTAAGAGATTTAGGGATTTCTTGTATGGAATTTTGTTTACTGGTTGTGGTTTTTCAAGGTGGCGGTTGTTTAGTACGTTTGTAAAGATTATTCAAGAATGTTTGACCAAATGGATGATGTTTTTTTTACTATTTAAGACAGGCTACAGATCAGCTGTAGGTAAGTTACAAACGTCATGATATAAATGTTTTATACATTTGATTTATTTCCTGGACTACTTAAAAAAATAAGTATTAAGTAACGGTAAAACTGGATGAGGTTGGCACAGTACTGTACAATAAGGTACAAAAAGGGTAGGTTTATGCCCAGCAGTGGGAGGACAAGTGCTGTGGATGATGGCGATGATGATGAACGATAAAAACATGGTTAAAAATGTTTCATAATCCTACAAGGATACTACCAATAAATTGAAGATATGTACTAGCTATACGATGCCTCAAAAATGATTAACAGCTAACTAAACACTATAATCACAATTCAAGAAATCATAATTCAAATCCGAACCATTATTACCGTTTAATCCACCCGAATTAATCCAAAGCATAATTTTAATAGCACGGTACAATTTAAAGACACCCTTTGCAAACTATTCAGCCCATTCCCAGATCGCGTGTGGCGTGGTGATAAATATGATGTAAATGCCTCGGCTAAATCTAGAAATAAGTCTTGTATTAATTAGTGAGTTAAATATGGTTAATTTATGCATGTTTTAGCAAAGAAACTATGTTCGTTTGACGAAAATATCGCTGTTTTGCTGTCGTACAAGTTTCGTAAAATTCGTGTGTTTTGTTTTTAGTTTATGATTTTTTAACGTTATAAGGAAATTCGAAGCGAGATAAGCATTTGTGTGATCTTTGAGATAATTATTATTTCTCGTAGTTTAAAATAACTTCATAGATTCGTGTCTCAAGTAAACTTAAATCTTTAAAGTTTTTTATATCGCCAAATCAAAGTCAAAAGACTGATCATTATACATAGCTTGCCTGTTAAATGATAACTTTTAGATAACACTGATTTCTTTGTCTGATTTTTTTGAGTTTTACTCTTACAGGCCTATGTCTGATTCAAAACTAGTGTACCTAATAACCGGTCTACACCAGTTTTAACATCAAAAATATACAAACACCAAATATCCGAGACACAGATCTCACATCCTAATAGGTGGCATACTACCTCGGAATGTGTCCAATATCCACGTGTGACCCTTCAGGTCAAAAGCTACCTTTATTTATATTCGCTGTAAAGGCACAGTTTTATGGGATATCGGCGATAGAGCCTCCCTGCCCTTTCGAGTGGTTCGTTCAAGCTGAAAAAGGTGATTTAGAAATTGTTTCTTTTCGCTGATCTGAGAATTTTTCCTTTGTTTTGTTTTTATTGCAGTGTTGTGTTTTGGTGTTCCTTTTATTGTTTATTTATTGTGTTTTTTATTATTTGACACTTTAGTCAACACTCGTTTTTAGTACTAGTGACTATTAAAGGCACTATCTTGTAGTTTAAATAGTATATTGATTCAAAAATTTGGATTTTGATTGAAATACGAATACGTCAGTAGTATTAAACAGAAGTGTTTTTGAAGGAAATTTATCTCGTCTTATCTTTGTAAATATTGTAAAAAAATGTAAATAGATTTAGCTAAATTCTTATACCGTGATAGCTTAAACTGCTTTAAGATTAATATCTCGTTAAAATTGTTTAGAAGACTTCCTTTGAAAGCCCAAACTTCGAAGATAATTTCAGTTCAACAATTCTTAGACAAAGTTTTGTTAAAGAAGCGAAAAGATAAGATACTTGTTTTAAGATAATTATGACGTCATATATTAATCAGCCTTTTTGAAGTTTTTTAGAAATGGTTTCGAAATATTACTCCCAGAAATTAGTGAGATTACTTACTTAGTTTTTGATAACTTATTTTAGTTCTTACTTTTATTTAGTTTCTAATTTTTCTTATTTCTAGTGACGGCTTAGTTTTTATATTATTGTAAAATTTTTAAGTAAAATTGATAATTGCCTATTCATAATCAATAATAAAGTTATAATCAACAAAACTGTTATTTTAGATTAAGAATTTTCTGAAATACTAGCGTCTCTGAGTATGTAATATAACAGATCTACAATTAAACTCTAGCATTAAAACATTCAATATACCTACATAAAATAAGGTTATCCAACTTAATAATGATCGTAACAATTACATTACCTGCCTTAGTCAATACTAAATTCTACCAAGCAAAAAAGCCACAAGGTCTTACCAAAAATGGCACTACCTTAATACAGCCTACATACACTAATATTCCTCAACACTGAAATTACCTTTAAGATGTTTATCTAAGTAAATGACACAAGTTGCAAAGATAAGGAATAATCTAGATTAAGTAATCAAAGTTAGCGTTTAGCAACTATGCCGTGATTCTAGAAAGATCGTGTGCAGACAACGGGTGTATTTACATAATGTTTAGGTTATTGTTGTGAGGCTTATAATGATAAATAAGGTGATTTAAATATAAGTATGCTAATAATATTGCTGACGAATAGAATTGACGTAAACTTTTTTTGAGGACAACTTCTGTAAATTATCAATGTGTGTATAAAAAACTATAAACATCGCTCTGGCCTCTGGGTAGAAAGTAGATAAGCTAAGCAGTTTTTTGACAGCAAAAGTATCACAAACAATCAGATCCGAGACGTTGTAAAATAAGTTGTTTTTACAGTGACTCGCCTGACTATCAAACCTACGACCTCAATGTTAGCGACACCTTGAAAACTGGTGTGTACTTCTACTTTCACGGATATCGGCGATTGTAAACCAAGTAAATCCAGTTCAATGTCATATGCCGTTTATTACTCCATCAGTTTCCGATATCATTCTTTTCAGAAGCTCTTATTCAAAATCCAACCTTGACTCCCCAACTTTAAGTATACTTTTATCTGCCAGAAGTCAATATAAAAGCAAAGCATTTAACATACTTAGCTCGCTCTCGCCTGTGCCCCGGACATTAGCACGCTCATACATCTGACCGAACGATGCTAATCTCATGACCTATAAGCCGAGCACCCTAATTGGGCACTCCTCTATTACGTATCAAAGAGACTATTGTTTATTTCTATTGCTTTCAGAGAGTAGGCAGAGTTACAAGTTGCGTTTGTACTTGTTTGTAGCTTCATTGAAGATGGTGGTGTTTTAGCTCAGTCAAGATTGTCACGTTAAAAATAAGTGGACGTTATTTATTTTGAAAAGTTTTGTTTTACACATAAACGAGAAATAGATACGTTTTAGTTTCCTTAATAATAAGAATGGAACAAAATAATAAGACGACCTCCGTGGTCGAGTGGCGTACGCACCGGTTTTCAAGGTGTCGCTAGCTCTGAGGTCCCGGGTTCGATCCCCGGACGGGTCAATGTAGAAAGTCACTTTTCTATATTGTCTCGGGTCTGGGTGTTTGTGGTACCTTCGTTGTTTCTGAATTCCATAACACAAGTGCTAAATAGCTACTTACTTTGGGTTCAGAGCAATGTATGTGATGTTGTCCGCATTTATTTATAATGGAAAAGTCTAAGTTACTCTACTCATCGCATAGTAATCAGCTGCCCAAAATACCTAACTATTCCCTAAACGAAAGGCCTGTATTCTTCCAGGCTTACCTAGGTTTTCATAACAAAATCATATTAGAGCCTTAGGCAAGCCTTCCTAATAAGCCGACAAAAAAGAAACAAATTAGGATTCGTATGATGTTTCAGAATATTGTTATACTTACATAGTTTAAGTATTTACTTATTTAACATTTATAAATAAAGATTATTTAGAACTATTTGAGCTTAAACTAACAGGTTTTTTTTATAAAACCTAGACTGATATAATAATTATTAATTAAATGTGTTTATGGTATTTATTTGGCAACAAGTGGAATTTCATATACTAATTAAAAGTAAATATTCTGAATAGTTTTATTCACAAGCGTTGTAAAGAAAAGCATTTTGAACATAGCTAAATTATTTCAACATTTTTACCTGACTTAACAGGTGTACTAACTATTCTAACAAGGTAACATGTTTATAACCCACAACAAACATTTACATACAACCAAACAACAGCCGAAACAAGTCGCCATAATTCCTACATACTTTTACAACAATCTTTTCACTAACTGCCTCGTTGGCCTAGTGGTGCTAAGCGCGACTGCTATGCTAGAGGTCTTGGGTTCGATTCCCGAGTCGACCAAAGTGTCATTGGGTTTTTCTATGAAATTCTCAGTAGCAGGTTGGAGTTTGGATTTGTGCCCGGTTGTGTGACAATAGGCTCGCCCCCTATTACATGGGACCTTAACATATCGGCGAACTGTGGGTGTACATTGGTACACCTCTGCCTACCCCTTCGGGGATACAGGCGTGATGATATGTATGTATGTATGTATTTTCACTAGCAAGAAAACAATTTACAACAAAAACAAAAGCAACACTTTTACTGCAAACATACTTAGATAGAAAGTGCATGGCAAGTGCGATCCCACTTATTCCTATGACACGTAATTAGTTCTTATTATTATGTTAGTTTTGCTAAGTCCGGTACCAACTTTCAATGCAAACTTTGCACTCTACAATGTTTTCTTTTTGCTTTATGCAGTTTCCGCCTTCGTAGCCTTTATTGCCTTAATCTTTTGTCTTATCTTTTATAACGTGAAAAGTTTACTTTTTTGCGAATATTTAGATTAGCTTCAGAATATTGCTGCGGTTACGGTTTTTGTGGAAAATGAAATATGTTGGGATTTTGAATGTTTATGATTGTTAGTTGGCTTTAAATCGGTTCGTGAAATATAATGTTTACTGTACACAAAGATTATGCAACCTTATTTTACTTTAAACGAAACCAGAAAATAGTTTGTTATGAGTGACCGATTTTTATGACATTATACATTTTGTGCATCGTTCGTCAAAAGATGGCTATTAATTTAATGATACACCTAAATAAACAGTTATAGAAGCGTAATCAAATCATATATCTAGCAAACAACACAACACCCGGATACCAATTAAAACATGACTATGCAACAATAAAAATATTTATAAAAAAAAACTCCACTTTATTCATATCAACAAGCTGACTTGTTGATCTATTCCTATTATTTAACCTCGCGCCATAAAAATCAATAGGATTCTCAGTAACACTCCTACAATAGCAGCTCTCACCTATTGCCAAGCGGTTCCCCCACATTCGGTAAAGCCTACATTTTTTAAACACGATACGGCAAACAAAATACTATTACACTTTACCAACGAAAATTCTCGCCCCAGTTCGCGAATACAGGGTTACTGTCTAATAACAAAAGAAAATCCGCCTTATTTTCTTACTGTTAAGGTGAGATTTCCTTTGTGTGCTGCTGTCCTTTGACAAAAAGGTTTTGAAGCCATCGTGTCTAATGAGCCTTGTAGAAAAAAAGCAGTAGTGTTTTTTTCATTTTCCCTTTTGGGCCTCGGGCTGTTTCTTAAAGAGGAAAGGTTGATTCAATATTAGCAAGGTTAAGTGGAAACTTATTGATTATTGAGGCAAGTTTTTTGCGTTTATTGCTAAACAAAAGGAGATCGGAGATATTTTTATCTCGATATTCAGGTATTATTTGATGTTAAGTGCTCGGTACTTATATTAAGTTGATTCGATTGTTACGCTTCAATTAAAACCTTGTCGAGCGTGGTATTTCTGATTTGTTTCCTTTCAATTTATTGTTATAAAATATGAGTGATTTCTCCACTAATATAACAAAACAAATAAAATAAACTCACTAAGATATTTCGATTGTGTTCTAAAAAACTAATACTGAGAATGCTCGTGAGAGTTATTTAATTAAAACCATAAGTCATTACCACAGAGATTCATACATTTAGCACAGTCTTAGACAATACAGTCTTGTCTCAAAAACATGAATTTCAAGATGATATTGTTAAAAAAGAGGCACGGTCAATGATATTCTAATAAACAGATATGTTATAAGCGTGCAATCGTGAAGACTCGAAAACGTCCTAATTGGGACGTATTGCCATTAACAACAACACTATTTGTCTCTTTTTTTCTTATGGGTTTATCGCGCTATCTCTTTCGCTAGCTGCCGCGCTGCGCGGAACACTTTTTTCGATTGTTTTGTATGTGTATAACATATCTGTTTATTAAAATATCATTGGGCACGGTACAAAAAATCGGAAACTTGCTTACATATCGTATCATGCCAAATTTACTAACCAAGGAACGCCTATTGACCGATTTATCTCAAGAAATAAAATTATAATCAAATGTGTTATGCCTTCACCCCATTTCTGGGGTCATAAAATAAATCTGTTTCTGGCAAATACTCAAGATAACATTAAAAACACATCCTGCCGCTGATTATTCGCTCCCCTTGTATATATGAGACTTATAATGTCTGCGAAAATTGGCTATGTAATGGCAATGGCACACTTCGATTTTGTGAGCTTGGTTTTTTCTTTAGTCCACAGACTATCAAAATAAAGCCAGATTCATACTAAATAACGTAAACGTGATATATTTTTTTCTATCCGGATTTTAGTCTACAAAAAACTAGAGACCTAAGGTAAGCAAGCAGCTTACTTGATACATAGCTTTCCTGGCCCAAGATTTTCAACAAACTTGATCAAAGTGCTACGGCGTGCCTGGAATCTAAAATGTCACATTTATTAATTAGAAAAAAAATAAAAGGTATCTGGTACTTTTAAATACGTGCTTAGCCCATCTTTTGTATTGCTTATCAGAGCTAAATGTCTAAAGTTTTAAGTGTTCAAGCGCGATTATATTTAAAATGTAATATCATGTCATTGAGTCACACAAATTCATACAACGCATCCCCGATATTTAATGTTTCACTATACACAAATACCATAGTTTCCAAAACAACCTTCGCACGTCACACTTCCAACATAAATAAATCTACATTCACCACCCAAACGTCACATTCACGATGTTCAGTTTTTAGTCATTCTCCGTGTACCCCCAATTCGGGCGAGGAAGACGCTCGTTCTAATCTAGATACATAATCCCCGTCACATGACACTTGCAAGCGGTGATGGATACACGTGTTTGTGCTTGTGTTACGTTGACTTTGGAATGTTGTAATTGAATATACGGCTTGTATAAGAAGTAATATTCAAGGTTGTTGAGGTGGATTTCTTTTTGAGACAAGACTCAAATTTCCGAAAAAAAAAATGAGATTAAGCTCATGTTAACTGTGAGAATTAGAAATGTGGTGTGTTCTAGCTTAGTTAACATCTAACATTTAAAAGCAAGAATACACTGAATTATAAAACATTTATATTGTAAGAATAGTATCAACACACCATGGGCTCAAACTTAGAGCTCATTTAGTAACTAAACAAGACACAAAATAAATAATAGGAATCGCAATCAACCTTAAAGGCAATTCACAACACAATTAAAAAAAAGGACACCGGTAACTCAACAAAAGACCTCAAATCTAACAAGATACAACACCAGCCTAAGAACTTGAAAGAAGCCAAAATATTTTAACTCAACAGAATCTTGAAACCCAAAACGTTTGAATGTAGGACAATAGAGCATCGATCTATAAAGGAAGCGAACAATGCTAGCAAACGAACCGACAAGGCATTTGCTTTGCGAAAAACGATGTCGTAGTCAAATGGCCGCGAAACGGAAATGTCACTGGGAATGTAGATACAAGGACCAACGTATACGTATAAGGTATATATATTCCTGAAGATCTCTAAATTATTTTCTAAAATGTTTCTGAATAGGCTGAAAAAAATTGTGGTAAATGATTAGTCCCTTATTGGTACACGTCTTTAGATAACTAACATAGGTTGGTTTCAAATGTTAATTAATTCAATAGTTACTTAAAACTAGACTTTTCACAAATAAGATATTCGCGTTTGAATTGGGCTTGCTTTAAATTCAGAAGAAAATTCTAATATCAATCAGTTGCAAAACAGAAACTTAATTACACATCCTAAAATGTCTACTACTAACGGACGACCTTTGGATCAAATTGCCAGAATTTATACACCACGAATATTTCTGAAACACGCAGGTCCATCATTCTTCACAGCCATACCGCTGAGCTATCACGTCACAAGCAAAAGGCCTTCCAAGTGATACACGGAAACCCAACACAAGATATGTAACTACTTAAGTTATTCCATAAACGGAAAAGCCAGTCACACATTTCATACTTATACAAAAATGTATGCAAATTATACTTAAAGCAACATTGCCGCGAAATGATAGTAAAATACAACAATTTAACAAACGCTGTTTTCTTGGAAATTGTAAAAGTTTTTAGAAAATAGCCTATTTGAGGGCGCAGAGCTGCTTAGCGTTTCAGTACTTAACTTCGTACATTAGGAGCTTTTTTGTCGAAGTAACAGTTTTTGTGAACGAATATGGTAACGTCTTGACTTTATTTTTGAAGATAGGAAGGCACGAGAATGCCCTAGGGGTGAGGAAAATTCTTAGAATGCCATCTAGGGAAACGAATTAATGAAATAAGATCTTGTCTTGCGATGCCTATAACCTAAATATTTGGGCTGAAAATGTACAACATTACGGTTTTCACTAGGACATTGCTTCCGGGGTGATATTTACTTAAAGAATGAGACGCACAAGAACATGTGTGTAGGCAATGGTATAAAACAAAATAAAAAAGGTTCTCAGTCCAGTTTTACAAAATATTCTACAAAAAGAGTGTCGTGGTTGTAGACCACAATTGATCCATGATACGAATGACAAACAATGCACCCCCAAAAAAATCAAAACATCAACATTTCAAACCTTCAACATTTTGACTGACAGGTCGAGCTCGACCTATTGTAACCCCGAACTATGACCAAAACCAAACAATGACATCTCCCATCAATCCGGTTCTAACCGGTTGGCGTGACAGCGCCCATTAATATAGTGCTGGGGATGTCTGCGGGGCGCCGGAGGGGGGCGCGAGGGGGGACAACATGGCGGATTTGTTTTGGCGCGCTCCGAAATACGATTAATTGATACGAGACACGCTAACGTGGTGCTATCCCGTTTTCGATATGCGAATTTGTGAACGATTACGTAAACTGTAGTTTGTGTTTTTGTTTTGGACTACGATTTTAGTTGCTGAATTTCAGCATAGATTTTGGAGTGTCGGCTCTGTAATTAGAGAAACTAATTTATCAGTCGAGTGACAATATCGAGGGTAAGGTAAAACTATATTGCGTAACAAAACAACCTACTGATGTTACACACACACCCTAGTTAAAATATAGTTAACCGTTCGAATGTCCCTGGGACGAAAAAAACATACAAAGAAATGTTAAATAATATCTGTCAGAAAAAAAAAATTGATCTCAATAATGTGTTCTGTTGCTTTAGGAAACACTATATACCATTTACACGAAACCGACCAAATTAAAATAAGTAAACAAAAATCTGTCGCTTTAGAACCTAGAATACGGAACGAAAGTAATTTCGCAATTAATTTAAAAACATAATATATTGAATGTCGTTTAACAAAAGTTATTCCAATTCCTTTGGTACTCGCGTGACTGTTCGAATGACACCTATTGAAAGGACCCCTCAAGAATTTTATAAATAAGGAAACGAGTGAAGGTCGCAACTCAGCCTTTGTGAAGGCTTTCCGTTTGTTTCTTGTTATTTTTAACTTTCAAATAAACATATTACGTTTTACATGTTTTGTAATTTTCATGTATCGATTGTTACAACATAATATACATACACATAGGTATGTAACATACTTTTGAAGCTAAAATATCGCTTAAAAGATAATTTTAATAAAGTTCTGAAATCGTACATTTATTAAGTGTTATTGGTATGGATAACATAGTCAAAGAAATAGACTACATTATTAGTATCCATACTTACTAATTTTAGGATGTCGTGTAGTAGTTAGTAATTAACATTTTTAGTAACAAGTCTAGGGAAAACTTCCGATCCTATATTGTATACATTATTGGCAACATAGAAAAACATCGCAATAATTACCCTAAAACATTACATGAAAAAACCTAACCTACATAAATGTAATAAAAACCTTCCAGTATAAACGATAAGACTAAATATAACCAAATTGCCACGTCACTGTAATCCTGAAACTGACATCCGAAAGACATTTTTCAGCTTCAAAAGTCTGACACTATCGCAAGGTTTCGCGACCGAAAGTAATTCATGAAATAAACGACACATGTTTAGATTAAGATTTATTTTTAGATGTCGGTTATAGTGGTCAAATAGGCTAGTTTATGCTGTGAGTACATATTAGTGAAATTTCAGTATTCATTAGTATGGTATTATTTGTTTAACGCTCCAAAAAAATGAAATCTCAACATACCTAGTAATAAACTCAATGGACATTATTAATTAAAAAGTCAAATCAGTTAAGGTATTTAAAACAACACAACGTATTGAAAACAGTTAAAATCCGAAAGTAGGCCCTACAGACACAGAGGCCTATATTTCGCTTAAATATTTTGTCTAGCTTATTTTCCACTATTGTGCTTGAAATTTTGATTTTCCTTTAATTGGTTCCATCTATATATTAGTGTTACTGTGGTTAAAATATGTAACCTTGTCTCAGCAGTGAATAAACTGATTAAAGAATAACATACCGTACATTTTACTGAACTCATTGTATTAAGTCATATTAGCAAATCGGATCACAATGGATTGTAAAGCAGTGATTAAAATCTCTTATCGTCTGCATACTTTACATAGGATTCCCAATGATTATAACAGTAAAAACACCGAAGTCTTCAACAAAATATCTAGCAATTTTCACATAAATAAGCAGCAGTTTTGTACATAATTTTTAAATACGAAATATTCCTTGTTAATGTGTTGTATGTACAAATGATTAAATAAAATAAATAAACCCGATATTTCTATTTCTTATCAGGGGTCACAATCATGATTCTTCCCATGGATATTTTTTTCAAGTGTGTATGTGAATTCTTTATTTATTTATTTCAAAAAAATGGTCAGCAAAAAACAAATTCCTAATTACACTGTTTCAGGTGACTTCTATTTTCGTCATTATTATCTGAGATTACCTTCGTATATAAATGAAGTAATTACCAAAACCTTTTCCTCAGAAAAACATCACGAGAAAAATACATTACAAGTAGTATGACATAATTTAATGGTCCAATTACACACAAACCTATCCAATTAACAAGACAACAAACATCGAACAAAACATTTTCCCTATTCCTACAAATGACCAATGTATAAACCTAATACTATATTGGTGAGGCTATTGCCTAGCGACAACCCTTGGGGCCAAACTTCACTGAGGCGGAGAAGATTTTTAACCGACTTCAAAATAGGAGGAGGTGCTTAAATGGACTGTTTTTTTTCTTCATTTTTTGTTACCATAGATCTTTTGAGCTTTCTGTACCGATTTTGATGATTCTTTTTTAATTTGTAAGCTGGTGTTTCCCGTGTGGTCCTATTAGTATCAGTTTTTAAAGTAGGATCCAACAGAAATTAATTTAAGACAAATTTAGAAGTCGGTGTTTTTTTTTGTTAGAATTAATAAACGACTAATAAGGATTCGATACTTAGGACCGACTCCATAGCGATATTCGCTCCGCTCATGTCATCTCCGCTTTGGTGAAACCCGGCCCACAAATATAATGAACCGAGCCAATAATAAGAGAATTTCCCGAATAAAGGGAACGAAATGAATTGTTGGAGCAATAACGGGGGAGGCCGTATACACAGATAAGGATGGGACTAAATAGAAAAGATCGATGTTTTCGTTTGACACTGTTTGTTGAATTGTGTTCTGATAACTAAGAAGTTTTTATGGATACTTTAATACAAATTATTATGTAAAGACTCGCTACTTATTGCAAAGTTATTTTATTAGATATACAAGTTAAGAGTTATTGTTTCAAAAGGATTATGGAAATTACATTTTCTTATTTTTTTATTATATTGCAGCGGAAAAATTGGTGGTTATAGTTAAGAAATACACTAAAAGTAATAAATATTAACAGCATATTTAAAATATTTTATTAAACATGTAAGTACTCTACTCTAGCAAGCGTCTCTCTAAAGACGCGAAAAAAGTCTGAATACAGCAACTCGACAAACAATGAACACAAAAGTAAACATTAAATTATTTCTGAGAAGAATCTATAAGGATACAGTCAACAGCCCGGAGAAAACATGGCATCTTATTATATAAGAAAAGGAAATTATATTACTAAATATAGAAGTAAGTATATTTAGTTGCGTTGTGGTTGGTTTACTTACCATTTGGATTTGTTTCATTATTTCATTACGGAGAAACGGTGGAGATTGTTATTAAGGTACTTCTTAGAAGTATCTATACATGTCTAAATGGTTAATAGCAATATTTTCTATAACACTTGGCTTAAATCTAGATCTTATTAGACTTAGGTTATAGAATGTTCAGTTTATTAAAAACAATTTTCTTTTGCTTTTCGACATCGTACACGTTTTAAATGGAATTTATCATTTAATTTTATGGTATAACATATTAATCTCAAAATTGCTATTTATAGGGTTTTTCAAGAGTATTGATTTCTCTTAAAAAATATTACTATACTGCTTCGTATAAATTTTCCTCAACTCCGTAATGAAATTTCCGTAAACATAATTTTTAAATCAAATATTTTCATTCATTATAAGAGACGCCAGATTTTTCTTTTACATTTTCCTCTGTGCATAGCTATAAACAAATTCTATCAATACAAAATGGCTGACAAACAAATCAGAGCGAGGAAATGTTCCGCGCAGACAATTTTATGCGATTCCAATCGAGCGATTTATTTATCACGCCGGCCTAAGGCAGTTTAACGTCCAACGCTCCATTTGCACGGAAGAACTCCATCGGACGTACCTACTGATGCGTTAATGGATACTAATGTGTGGATGTTGTAAGTTTATGTACTTTCAACAAAAGTAAACATTGTAACTTTGATTTTTTAGTAGCTATTAATTAGGCTACATACAAAATATGTACTGACTTTTATGAAATTTATATGGGACCATCTCTGAGTTACAAACACCCTATTGATTACAATAAAAACATACCATGGAATAAAGAACCTTTCTTAGAACAAACAACAATATATTTTTTACATCATTAAATATACTGAAACTTGGTTACAAGCTAGCAAGTAGTCTTTTGATCTCTCTTTGTCTTTTTTGCTGTTCTTAAAACAGAAAAATCAGTCAGTATAAATGACGTCTTAAAAACAGTCTAGTTTGTCTATAAAAGCCATCCCTGTTTGTCACTTCACTAAAAAGTTGGACACTTACTAAATGACGTTACACGACACTACACGATTGCATGTCAGTTGTCGTCATTAATGGTAATACCGGCTGTCAAAGAAGTGCATAAGGAAAACGAACATAAAGATAACTAACACTTACACATAACTTAAGCCGCTCTTTAGTTTGTGATGTCGCACGCACATTAAGCTGCCCTATATGCATACATCAACCTTTTTGTGTGTTAGTGTATTGAAGGGTTGAATTGTTTTTTAATATTTTTGCAACAACTTTTTTTAAACTTTTTGTTACAAGCTTTTTGATTCAATGCTTGATGTCTGAAATGAAAAGGATGTGATCAATGTTTGACTTTCGTTTCTAAGTGTTCCATTACAGTATCAATATTTCTGAAAGAGAATTTCTGAAAAATTATGAGTTTTAGTACTCTTCACTTTTATTTTTCATTATCACGTAGAAGAGTGACAAACAAATGATTTCAAACAAAACTACTTTTTACGGATGCCTAAAATCGCGATTTTAAAAAGGAGTTTGATTTCAATTTTAAATCATTTGAGTGAAGTTACTTCACGGTATATTTACTGTCAGAACAATATCTAAAATACCACACATATCTTCAGTTTGACATTCATTTTATAAGCCATCACAGATTTCAATAACCTCAATAAAAACAAGTGACTCTACTGAAAGTCTCAAACATTAAAAACCGAAAGACTTGATAGAACATTGCGTGCGACTGTGCGTACATAAAGACCGAAGAAATACTTAGCCTTTGATTGTCTGTTAAGTATATTATTGCTTTATTGAATTGCCCTTTACAATATTGATGACAAAAAAGACTTCGGCTTATAGAAAGAAAGAAAGAAACATTTATTTGCACAGAAGACAGACTTAACTAGATTTAACAATGATGCACAGTTCGAGCCATATTCTGCCTGTATTAGGCATGCAAATATTTACAATTTAAAATAAAGGAAATAACATACTATTCCGATAGAAGAAAAACGTAATTTTACCTAACTAGGATTTAAATGTGCTCTATTTTTAGTTCTTTCATTTATATTTCAGTTACATAAAAGTTACTAAGTAAATCGTAATGTACTTACTTACTTTTATATGCGAACGTACTGTACTCCTATGTAATCTACTTCGGAAGATACTTTTGCATGTTCAATATAAGGCTATCTGATACAGAATCAACAACTTCAAATAGCTTATTTAGGCAGATTTAAATCGATGTTGACCTTCCCATTAATAATGTTTATTCTGTATCGATGTATACGGAACCTAATACACCATTAAGTATGCCTCTTCATTTAATTACGAAATTAGCAAACAAACCTTAAACTTTATGGGGTGTTTTAAGTAATTTAAGAAAATCAGTTTTATGATTCCCATATGTTTATGGCTCGTTTACAGTGGCGTAGCTACTGGCGCCAGTAGCTAGCGAATGCATTAGCTGCGCAGTTTGAAATCGCATAAATATTGTTAACACAAGAGGGATGCCAAGAGAAAGGCAATGTTTACACGTACTTACATTTATGAGAGTCATTTATCAAGACTGGTAAGTAGCCGAACTTTTTTGTTGGTATATTTTTATGGCTCGCATTGTTGAGTGAGTAAGGAACTGCACGCTTGTATATAAATATCGTATTTAAGATTTTTGAACCGATGAAAAATGAAAATACTTTTTTGAACTCGATGAACAACTATTATACTTTAATGGTAGTCTACTTTATTTCCACATGAGATTTTTTTTCCATACTAAGACCAAAGGAGACTATGAGAGGGTGTGAATTATACATTTATTACAACTTACTACCTACTTATGTCAAACAGGGAACGAGAAACTGTATAAAATCAATAAACAAATCTAAACACAGCACCGCCTAGCAACATAATGCCCTAATATTTCAACCCCTATTCCAATATCTTGTAATTTCCATTAAAACAGGAGGAAATAAGGTAGAGTGAGGTTTTTTTAGCTCAGGCCGAGTCAGCTGTTCGTCGGATCGTTAAATTTCCATACGTAACCAAAAGGTACCGGTGTCGGCGGAAGGTGTAAACAAGGCGGGGCAGGATGGATGGCGTGTATGGTCCCAGTGACAGCGAGGAATCACCAGTTTTTATGAATTTCGCGATTTTGTGGTACAATTTTTTTGTCGCTTAAGCCTTTGTCGGTTACCGAATTAGGATGATTGGAGTAGTGTGTAAGTGTACCTGGTTTTTTTTCTATTATCTTTACACAATGTCCATTTATTATAATTTTGTAGTGCCTTTGATTTAGGTTTGTTGTATATATTAGTTTACTTAACTTTAGAAGTAGTATTGTACCCAGGTTATATAAGACAAGAAAATAAATAGCTGGTTAATATTTACTAGCATAACTGAGCAGTTATGCTAGTAAAATACAAGAAAACCGTGTGACTTTCGAAATAGTGTAAAATAAAAAAAATAAGACATTTTAAAACGCCTGCAGTAGTACCCCACCCCGTTAGAAACTCTTTAACGTCCGGCAAGTGTTATATTGAATAGAAACGCGGGTATAAGTGACCGGCGAGAATGACGATCGTTAGAAAACTAAGGTAAAGCACCGATTTACCTACTAAGGGTTGGAAACAGCCCAAATACTGAATAAACCTCCAGATTTCCCCTTTCCTTTTCCTACCATAAACGTTTATAAAGTTTATGATAAGTATTAGGTTTATCTTTTGCGATCTTTTCAGGTTTCGCGGAATTACCTGGCCTTTATCTAAGATTATACGAATTATACTAAAAGGGGAGAGGTATGCTTTCTTTTGTGGCTTAATAACCATTTGAGACGCGTGTAACATAAGTTTATATTTATGTAAAGAAAACTAAAGCTTAACGTGTTGAGAAAACTTCAACACACTTTTGGACACCCATCCAAATTTTGACCTTGGCATGGGCATAACATAACATATCATCACGCCTGTATCCCCGAAGGGTTAGGCAGAGGTGTACCAATGTACACCCACAGTTCGCCGATATATTTAGGTCCCATGTAATAGGGGGCGAGCTTATTGCCAGTAACCGGGCACAAATCCAAACTCCGACCTGCTACTGAGAATTTCATAGAGAAAAACCGATAACACCTTGGTTGACTTGGGAATCGAACCCAAGACCTCTAGCGTAGTGTTCGCGCTTAGCACCAATAGGTCAACGAGGCAGTTTAGGCGACTTAACCTTGTGAATATATATAATGAATGTTATGTTGGTTGTAGACTTAAATCTATTAACATATAGTAGCATATACCACACGGAATTCATTAGGTAAGGCTCTTAATTAAATGGAGCCTACAGTTTATAATCACTTTGAACTATCTCTGGGGATTGTAGAGTATTAACCTAGTTCATTAATATTTCTAGTTATGTTTGCATGATGAATAATTATAAACATATCACAGGAGTTGTGGCTTTAGGACGATTGTAGGGATTTGTGGACAAGAAGATAGGGATGGGGGGAGAAACTAGGCTTTAAAAGAGTACTGGATACATTTTTCGTTTAACAGTTGTTTACAGTTTACTTGAAAAACATTTATTTATAAACTTTAGTAAAGGGCCGCATACCAATTTTTAAGCTAGTCTGTAGCGCTGTCATTGGAAAAGTCACTTCACTTCAGAGTTGCTTGAAGGATAAACTCTAATACTGCCAGATGAATAAAAAAACCATTAATAAGAAGAATATTTTCTGTACATCTTAAGACTTTATCCTTTCACAGGTCTGCTGGGAGAATTCGGCAGACCCGATCAGAACATTTTTATGAAAATATACGCGATAAATAATAAGAAACGATATCTTATATTGTAAATCATTTAAATCGCGTAGGAAGTTATAAATAGTCGTAATCGCTAAACACTAACAGGGCGCTATAAAAGACTTCACTTCTAACTGTATTATTTATGTAAACGACTGCTTGACGTCATCGAGTCTAACCTTCCCGACAGTCATAAAATTAAGCGAGCCTTAAGTGTACAAAAAACTTTAAAAAGGGTTTCGTAACAAAGTTTGGTTATTTTTTGTGTTAATAGCTAAAGAAATACTATTTTTTTGAAGCGGGTTAGTTTTATTCATGTATGTAAGTTTGAATTTTAAGTGTTTGTTGTTATACTAGATTTAAGTATTGAATTGTAAATACCCATTATCTGTGATACTTTTGGCTCTCAATATAACCTGCTGATAATCTGACAGACGGACATACAGCAGATAATTAGTAATAGGGATTCATATGCACCCTTAATTAGTACGGAATCCTAAAACGTATTGCAAAATTTTGTAGTTTTGTACCCTGTTTTTACCTAAACCCGCGGGCTATTTCGTACTTTTTCTTTTAAAACACGTCTAATCAAGGCATTTCATGAATATTTATCCAAAATAAGGCATAACAGCTAGACTAACGATGTTTTGTTGTTTTCAGAATAATCATGCAGTCGGCCATGTTTTCGTCTCGCTAATAATGTAATGAATAAAATTATTATTAATTATTTTAACGTAGTTAAAGTATAATTTTTCGTTTAATTCTAACATGTAAACGGAATGTCTTTATGTTAATATTTTTAGCTGGTTTTGTTTATTTTAAATGGTAAAAATAGTCGCTTTGTTACTTATATGAATTAAAAACGAATAAACGTGTTCTATTACTTTTACTTCTATTATTCATTCGGTTTACATTGCAAAAAAACTTAAACATTTTAACACAAACAATTTCAGTCAATCATAAAACTAGGAATCATATTGACAACAGCATGATTAGGTTAACAAGCGTCAAATAAAACTGTTTTTTTTTTTATTTAATAGACCCATCCACTTCCAAACCTCGTAAACCGCCGCTTAACCTTAAGCAAACTCATCTGGCACTCGCCACGGATCTCATTCGGAACACATAATAACAGTAACACGCACCGTTCGTGTAATTTACACCCGACGCATTTCATTACCCGGCTAATGTAAACGATGCCTTACTATGAGTTCACGAACTGACAGTCAAGTGACATTTCAGCAAGTGTTAACAACATCGACGTATGATATGCATAGACTGCTACTATCGCTAGGTTCCCCTTGTGCCAAGCGAGAGCAGTTTTTAGTCTGATCCTAGTACATTTCGTTTTTAATTTAAGTTAATTTTCGCGCAACGAGAAACTTATATAAGAAAATATCGATGGTTTTGACATTGTTAGGATAATATTAGTGTTTAGATAGATTTTTTAAAACGGCAAGCTCCATCTTCATACATAATTCACGACAATACTTGTACACACTAGTGCTTACGGTTTAAACTCTGATAGGCTCACTCTATAGTTTCAAATGCAACCTCGTTGGTTAACAATCATTAAATGACAATAAATGTATAGAATTGACATTTCACTTCAATAGAACACGTGACATACGCCCATTTTCTAAAAGGCTGATCAGCCAATCAAGCGTTTTAATTGGTTGTTCTTTTTGACGGCCAATCACGGTCGTGTTCAGTTATTTTGACATCAATTTAAACTTTAGCCTTTCAGAAACGGATGGTTAATGTATGAAAATGACATTTTATTTCGATAACGTGACTTTTACTTGTCACTTCCCTACATTTGAGCTATTCGATCAGCGTTTACGCTTGTAGGATTTTTTCCTGACCAGATGGTTTTTTTTTTTCATGTATTTCGTAATTGAGTACCCACCCATCTTATTCCAAGCCTACCATTGCTTAACCGGATGAAACTTAGTCTGTCATGTTTAGATCTAAATCTAGTTATAAAGTTCAGTATTAATCTAATCATGAAAAAAAGAGTTATCATTTAATAAATGATATTGACAGTTGGTGTTTCCTTGACAACTATCTTCGAATATTAGATGACAATACAAATTAAAACTTATGCAACAATTAATTTTAAAAATGTTGTAGCTTATTCTTTTCATAAGTTAGTTTCTTAGCCTGTTAGAAAAGCTTCATAATTATAACAAGAGAGCTTAAGTTTTAGTAAATAACTAGAATTTTCTACCAATTACACCTTTAGTAAGCTACATGAAATAATAGGGCACACGTGTAAGTTAAGTTTTGATTATTCTATTCATACTTTCTTTACTCGTTTTTCCTTTTGAGATAAAAATAAAATAAAATATGGTTCAGTTTCAAAACTTTAGTGACAAATACATACATATAATCACGCCTCTTTTTCTTGTCGGGGTAGGCGGAGACCACTTCTTTCCACTTGCTACGATGGTTTCTTGTTTCAGTTTGTCCACTTTCATTATTTCTTTCATACATGCTGTTCGGTTTATGGTACTCTTGACCTGGCCTTTTATTTATTCACACTCGCCTTATACTCTTTTTTCGTCAATCGTTCTTCATTCATTCTCTCGACATAGTCAAACCATCTCAGCAGGTAACATCAAAACAACTAATTTAGTAGTTAAAACAGCCTAACTCACAATAGTAGGGGTTAAAAAGCTAATCTACGCAAAGCTAAGTTGACTAAAACATTGCAACGTCGAGATATGAGGCGTGTCTGTTTGCATAATACATGAATTAACGCGATTTATACCGCACGATACACTCACAGTGCTGTTCATATTAATAGGACTACCTTCAAACAAGTAAACTTTTATAGGAAAAGCTCATTGTTTAATGAAATAATTAAAATAATTAAAGATTCCGGGAATTTGGGGTATCAGGGGGGCATTTGGGGTAAAATAAAATAGTGTCGGGAAAAAATGTTTTTTGAACTTAAAAATTGGAAGGGAACGTTATTTACTAGCAAATTTTATTTTTATAAAAAAAGATCTTTCAAAGTCAAAGAATTTACCTTTCCGTTAAGTAACGCCTGAAAACTTCATCTAAATAGTTAACCATACAATCTCCTCTGTGGCCTTAAAGAATCACAGGAACAGTACCGAAACTTATTACCGGTACCTTAAAAGATAGACAATGTATTTCCATCTTATGTGGATTTTACGAGTTCATGAGAAATGACAAAACGCACAAACCAGTTTGCTGTTAATTTCCATCTATTTACACTGACTACTTATTTAACAAGAATTGGTTATCAAAATTATCAGATATCCTGCATTTTTTACTCCGATAACCGACATAATGTATTGGCAAGAAGATAACATTAAAATCGAGGGCTTTGGGGGCGTGGCTAATTTGATGTTAGACAGAGTAGGGGAAGCCTTGATCACTTTAGTGGACGCGTACTGCAAGTAATGACGTGTTGCAGCTTAATTTTCACATAATTATGTACTTTTTGATTTCCAGGGTAAAAGTTGATTTATTACTTTGGCCTTTGCCCTGCAGTAGGACAGTTCAGACTTTAAATAAATAATAAATAAATAAAATATTTCTTTGACCGTTTTAATATTTATTCCTGAAAATTATTTTCATTTTCAGTTTGTTATAATATCTTTTTCGTGTCATATTTAAAGCAGGTGTCGTGTTTTACTTATCATCATTATACATTATTTTACTACATGTTGATAATAATGTGACTTATGGATTTAAATATATAAGTTTATTTTTGGTTATTATATCATTCATAGATAAGAAGAACATGCAAGTGTTTATTTTAGAATAGAAATTAATAATTTCACTACATGTTCCTCAAGATATAACCTACGCCACTTCTTGAGGTCCAAGCTTACTCCGTACCAAATTTCATTAAATTCGAATAAGTGGTTTAGCCACAAAAATGTAACATGCAGTCAGACAACAATAGTTACAAATTCATAATATAAGTACAAATAAACAGACCACTGATAAGATTTTAATGTTAGCAGTTAAACTGTAAGAACGCGCGTGATTTATAATAGTTTTACATTCCAAGGTCGAAACCTGAAGTACACAACTAATTATCCACGTAGATAAGAGTACAAAAGACGAATTCATTCTTATTGTTATAGAGATAAGATCTAAATTCCCTTATCTTGTACTGATATGATATTACCTTCAGGTCTTGAAATGTTTTACGAATAAGTATAAGAGCCCTACTTTTGATTACTTTGATTATTTCATACAACTGGCACATTGTATGCCTTTTTTAATAATCTCGAAATGAAGCTCTCCATTCTGTATGAAAGAAATACCAAACGGTAGCACTTACTTAAGGTTTAATCAATAAAAAACATAACATATCTCACGCCTGTATCCCCGAAGGGGTAGGCAGAGGTGTACTAATGTACACCCACAGTTCGCCGATATGTTTAGGTCCCATGTAATAGGGGGCGAGCCTATTGCCACTAACCGGGCACAAATCCACACTCCGACCAGCTACTGAGAATTTCATAGAAAAACCCAATAACACCTTGGTCGTTGGTGTTCGTCGGTGGCTCGGGAATCGAACCCAAGACCTCCAGCGTAGCACTCGCGCTTAGCGCCACTAGGCCAACTAGGCAGTCAATAAAGAATCAGTAGAGTAATCAATAAAGAAGTTACTTTATCCATGTTAACTGATACCCCTATAGTTTTGCAGGTATTTAATCGATACACCGACTGAGTTAGTGTCTGTTACTCTCGCACAGCTAAATCACTTAACCAATTTTGATAAAACTTGGTATGAATTGAGTTAGACACCAAGAAAGGATATAGACAATAGACATTTCATTGCGATAACCGGCACTCATGCGGACAAAACCGCATCCTCCGACTATTTTTAAATAAAAAAAACGCTTTAACATCACTAACTTTTGAAAACTTATCAGGTGTTTTTAAAACGCGTTTTACTAAAGAACTTTTAACATTAGCATTTTCCTATAGATCAGGAAATGACACAAGCCTACATTCTTCTTCTTCTCGAGTCAATAACCTTTAAATTATTTTTGACCAAAAATTACATTAATTTGAACTTTCACACTTGGTATTAAGGTCCAACATTGTCAGCCTAGTAAAGATACATAATATGAAGGTATAGCTATGACTGACCTCATTGGTGTTCCACCGGTGCCTCTGGGCGGCGAAGTGTTCAGCTCGCGGCAGACTCTCCAAGTTCTCCGGCAGTTTGATCGGCTCGCCATCTGTAACAAGAGATACGAACATAAATAAAATTGATAAAAACATATCGATTATTCCTAACAAAGGATATAAACATAAATAAAATTGATGAAAAAATATCGATTAATCTTAGCTTCTTCTTTTTGTTGTGTTGAGGGTAGATTTAAATTAGACTATATTGGCCTCTAAGTATTCTTAGCTGTGACGGAATTTCTCCTCTTTTTCTACAGCGAAGTCTTCTTCTTATGCTTTTTTTTAGAACCAGCATGAATTTTTCAGTGAAGTATCTGTTATTATATATATTATAACTACAAAATTATTTACAATTACATTGGTAAAGTTAAGGTAGGGTATAACTTAGTGAGCTGTAAAGCCTTACTATGAACAATGTTAAGTAAGTATGTATTACAGTATAATCATTCTTACGATCCTTTCTATAGCTTTTTACTTCTCGAAAGAGGTCTTTTTTTAAACAGAAAAAGAACAAACAAATAGCTCAAAGTTTTATGCCTTGATGTAGTAAAATCATTTCCATTTCAACAATTCGAAGTCTAACGACTCAGTAACACAGCCTTAAATCCGCGGAGGGTAGCGGGATCGATCCCCGGACGACAATTATTTATATTGCTGAGATATTTGTTCCAAGTCTGGATGTTCAGTAAGCGACGACAGATGAATACGAAAACAACATTAATATTGTTTGAAAGTAAAATATAGACAGTATTTTTCTAAAATTGAGAATTTTAACATAAATCTGAGAGAACAGAAATAGAGAAATCGAGAAATAGAGTTAATTAACCTTAACACGCTCTTAACTATCTATCTGTCTCTACATTAAACTTAAAAAAGACAGAGATAGCATGTACCTCAATGATGGTTTAAATCTAATTGATCTTTCAGAATTCGACTCTGAAAGCATCACATTGTCATACTAAAATTTTTGTATCTAAATCAATGTAATGTAATCGCATATTATTGCCTAACAATAAACCATAATTTCATTCAAATCATTGCTTCAAAAAGCCATTGTCATCTCTTACATCCGAAATGACGTAATCGACAAAATGGAGACTCGACTGTCATTAGCACCAAGCAAGGCAAGCAAACATGATAAAGTTGTTATCAGTCATAGATAATATGAGATTAAATGTGGATGAACAGTGCAGTTCTCATTGTGTTGTCCAAAAATATTTGTTTGGCGTACATTTTGTAAGTCATTTAATTTGAAAAAAAAAAAAAGATTTTTTTTTCTGGTATTAAATGACTGATAACATTTTTATCAGTCATAGATATGCATAGAGATAACATAATGTTCTTACAGTGCATTTTCTATAGAGTAATCCAAAAATATTTGTATTATTTGTATTTGTCATTTTGTAAGTTATTTAATTTCAAAATAAATGTATATCTTTCTAGTAAGTACTAAATTGCCGTCTTAAACTGTTGTAGATTATATTTTATTTTAATTTAACAGGTTTTGCTGGTGTACAATAAAGAAATAAATAAATTGCCTGCGCTTTAGAAACATTTTGCTATTCTAATTCAATTGTTTTGAAATAAAACGTTAAATTGAATGTTAAATTTCTACGTAGTATTCAATTTCTTAATTTAAATTTTGATTGATTTCAATTTTAATTTGCTCAATTTCTTCAATGCAGTTTTTGATGTATAATACAACCGACTAATATTATTGATAGTACTCCATTGAAATACTAAAATACGTTCCATTCTACACACCCAAAGAATGTTGTAAATTTTGTGTTATTTTATTTATATTTAAGATCTCTAGACTTGGCTATAACGTACCTTTACTACCTAGGTTAGGTACTAGTCTAAGTGATCTAACACCAAACTAATACCAGCACATGCAGGTATTCAAGCAATGCTAAGCTGCTCTAAAAGCCAAGACACACGAGCGCGCCCGCGGCCGGCCGACATATTTATTGAAGTCTAAATCTTGTTGTGGGCCCATCCGTCTGTTCGGGCTCTTATGTAGTGTCACTTGGTACGACAAACTGGACTGTTGTTCACTCAGGATTGGTTTGTGTAAGATGGAGTGGGAAATGGGAATGGTTTTGTGAAGGTAAAGCAGTTAGGTTGATTTTATTTATTTATTCATCGTATTTGAATTTGAGGGATATGGCAGTAAAGATTGTAATTAAAATTGTGGGGTCAATCTTGACTCGAGTATAAGACGTTGGGACTTACGTTTGCCATTGTTAATTATATTATTTACTCTCCAAGAAGTCTGATACGTAACAGAAAAATACATTGCCTGTAAACAAAATGTTACTTATTTGAATGTGAAATACAACCCTAAAATTATTTGGCAGTAGATATAATACCCTAAAACGAAATTGACAATGATTAAAAAGTAGTACTACAATAGTTATTCTTCTTCCAAACTATTGAAACTATTCTACTAGCTTTCTACTTTTTGTTACTAAACATACATAAATAAACACAGCTGTAAATTAATTGCCAGCTAGCTGTCATTGCGTAATAAATCAGTGACATTCAAGCAGTAGGTCAGTTTACAGTCTTTTGTTCCAGACAGCTGGTAGGTGTAAACTATGGAAATTATTAACACATGCGTCATATAATTTACATGTGTTACTCATAGACTGTAATGAGTTGTCGGTCAGTTGCTAAAATATTATGATGTGAACGTAAATTCGAACGTCTATTGATAAAATTTTGATTTGTTAACTTGTTAGTTTTTAGGATGTCTAGTGTTCTTTAAATAATAATAATGCATTAAAAAAGTTCCGGTGATATATGAGATTACTTATGTTCCTATTCCTGTTCGACTCGCAATACAAGACTAGCTATTCGCGTCCTTAGGATAAAGTTTCGTCAACTCAACAATTCCAATAAAACGAGACGAAACAAATAACAGCCTCAAAACTTGTTCAACCAACTGAAAAATACTCGACCCAACTAAAATAAATACAGGCTAATCCAAAAAGCACGTCGTCTTCATTTTTCACAATGTCCCCACAAAACTAAACCACCCAAAAATCCAGTAGGGAACTAAAGCGCAAATAAAACAATAAACTGTTCCGAGAACGAGGTGAAAACTGCCCGGTTTTTGGCAGCATTCGTCAAGAATGTCTGCACTGCAAGCGGGGCCACTGCCTTCCAAACAACCACTTTATACCGTCCCCCGGACACGTCAAACCCGACCTTATCCCCATAGCAATAAAGATACGAGTAAGCGCATTCATAATCATGTATTTCGAAGCAATCGTCTAACTTGTTGAAATTCCGCCGCCGTCCGCTTTAGCGACAGCAAATTTAACTTTAGCTTCTCTGAGCTCTGTCTGATCCTTATGTCTAACTGATAAGATGTATTTTAGCTTGTTTTTTAAAAGGCTAGGTATTTTTTTAAGTTGGTGGAGCGTATAGGATGTAGGTAGGAAATTCGCAAGCCAAGCTTTTGGTCTAGTGCTCGCTAATTTCGCACCCAATCGTGGCTAACGGATATCGTGGGCGACATTCTTTGCTTTTATTTAGGCAGAACTCTAGGAGTTTTTTTTGTAAAGGTCAGTGCTATTTGCGATGCGGTGACCGTCTCTAAATAATTTAGGAAGGAGGTCCTAGTTTGGGAATACCGCCAGTTAATTCTGTACGGCTACCGAATAATGGCTTTGCAACAAATTGTGCGTTCTTCAATGGTCACAAAACATTCCGAATTCAAAAGAATTTTTTTTTTTTTTTTTCAAAAAAATCTCATGTCCTTAATTGACTATTTCGTTTAATAAAAACCTTTTTTCCTTGAGAACAGAACACGTATGTGTAACAACAGCTGACTTGTTTCAATCGTAAACTACCACGTGTGTAAATGCAATACAACAATCGAAAATCAACTCTATGTCAACTGCGTACTGTATATAATTGAATGTATATTTGTTTAGTGGCAATTATTTTTATGTCCCATCAATTTATTCACACAGCCACGATCTAAGATTGCAAATTGCTTTTAAATTGGAACTGTAAAGGGGAGCATTTCAGTTGTACAGGTACAGGGTTCAATTCCAGGTTTTATTATGAGTAATGCATTTCATTCATTCGTTCATGAATGTATGTATGAGATCAATTTATACCATGTAGATAATTTTCAAGTGAATGAATTCTTATTTTATCTAGTATTCTTATTATTATAAACCTCATAAAATTTTACTAATCTTAATTTTTATCGTGATCTTTATGACTTATTATACTGCCTTTTATTCACTAAATAATAACCACTTTTCTTCTACATTAGGAAAAGGCCCTTCGTCAGATTTGTGAAAAAAACCGCTTATAAAAAAATATATTTTGACAAGTTAATTTGTCACTGAGACTAAGTATGGACAAGTGTTAAAATTAATAACTTGTTTGAAAGTGTTAACATTAGAATTATTGTTTAAACAACTGTGAAATTGTGAATTAGTTATACAAGCAAAATTGTTGATTAGTTTTTATAAAACCAGCTGTGAATGGAAGGTCAATGGCCGATAGTAAGACCTTGTTAAATTGAGTTTATTACCTTTTATGTTTATTTTATGACATCTTACGATCTTTGTTATATCATTATGGCATTTTCGGCAAAGAAGATAAGCAGTAACATATCTTTCTTTGTGTATATTAAAGAAAAGAACTTTATTTTAAAGTAACAATGCATTTTTGCGGTAGTTCTTCTAACGAAGCATTTTTTTTTGTTTTAGTGCGATTGTTACAGTTATCTAAGGAATATATGGATATTATGTTACTTGGTAACACAGTATTTAAAATGCATTCGTCCATTATATTAAACTAGATGGCGCCAGTGTCAATAAGTTTGTTTACATAACGTCTAATAATAAATAACCGCTAATTGTCAGCGCCCTTGGCCGGCATTACATTTAGTCACACCAACAAAAAGGTTAGGAATCAAAAACGCTTTTAATATAAAACTGTTAATTTATTTTACAACAATTAGAACTTAAATCTAATTATATATTAAATGATCTACATACAGCATCACCCGTTATAGCTACATGAATTGATAATTTCCAATCCGTTATTATAAAAAGCCGTTTTATTTGAGCATTTAAACACAAATTAAATAAATATTTTCGAAGAATGTCATATTAATATTTATAGCATACATACAAAATAACAAAACAAAAATGTCAACATTTTTACAACATTCCAAACGTCTAAAAACAAAATCTGTTATTTACTGATCTATTGTACAAAAATTGTTAAGTGGTACTTTGAACTGCAAATAATTGTATATGGCACTTAAATGGACTATATTGTCAAGTGCAAGTCATAATGCAATCACACAAAAATGATAAAAACATGTCATTGGCGAAGACTCGATGCCGCTACTTGAAGTCAGTGAGTGGCGGGATAATAAACGTTCCAGTGTACTTCTTAATGTGTCTAATTTTCGGATAATTTTAGTTGAATGACAAATGTACACCTACTTGCCACTGTTGTCATCGTAGGATTGCAAGTGACTGTCCTTATCTGAATACGAAAATTAGGCGGTTTGAAGTACACTGGAAAGTTTATTAACCCGCCACTCACTGACTTAAAATAGCGGCATCGGGCTCCTGAAGTGAAGTGCAGAATGTATTGAAATGTTTGTACAACAATCTACATTTTTTTTATAACAATCTTTATGCTTATTATAATGCCTAAAATATTTCTGAAGAATTTGATCGAATACAAAAATAACATTTTTAAAATAACGTGTTTAGTGCTAGATAAAAATTAAATCGATAAGTTTTGTTAGGAACTATTATTTTAGTGTAAGGTAAGCAAAAGTTTTGTTGGTTATCGTCATAATTATGTTAATTACCAATAACTTTTCAAAGTAAATGTTAATTAATAATGTTACTCGAGTTCACAGACGGTTGCTAAGTGGCCTTGTGAAACAGAACAATTCGATGTTTATCTGTTTATTCATCCTATCAAGACTGTTTATTGTACAGTAAATAAAATAAAATACTTGTTTTAGTCGTTTTTTATCAGTCCAATAAAGTAAAAAAAAAAATGTTCATTGCTTGGTTAAATATTTGGAAAAATATATTATTTTAAAAACCAAGCTAACATCTAAAAGATAGAAGACCAAAAACTATTACTTACAGAAATCTCGAAAAATTCAATTTCAATTCACACTTCGTGCATAAAAGTCAGTTTAACAAAATCACTGCTAATCTAATTGAATGACAAACAATTATATTTACATTATCTATCACAAATATTGTACTGATTACAGACAAGTGGACACGGTGATTACAAATTATAATACGGAAGATGAGTCTGCAAGATTTAGCGAAACAATTTTATCATTCAATGACTTGCGAATTGCAATAACATGTTCTAACGCTGATCATGACTTGGTAGATTGTTTGATGTTACTTATACACATAGAAACCAGATAATATATATATATATATATATTTAATGCGGACTACATCACATACATTGTTCTAAACCCAAAGTAAGTTGCTAAAGCACTTGTGTTATGGAATTCAGATACAACGAAGGTACCACAAACACCCACACCCGAGACATTGTAGAAATGTAATTTTCTACATTGACCCGAACGGGGATCGAACCCGGGACTTCAGCTAGCGACATCTTGAAACCGGTGCGTACGCCACTCGACCACGGAGGTCGTCAAAAATAGACCTGATGTAACTAAATAAAGCCGAAGACAGGGTGTTAAAACTCCTTTAAAATTCTAATCAAATAAATGTATTTCCATGTTGGATTTAATAAATATTGAAATTATATCTTGGTAGGAGATTTTTATTATTGTAACAAAGCGATTTGATTTTAAGTTTATATCAATACAAGAATTTATTTATTTAGTTTTAATAAATTATAAGAATTTATTTTATTAAATATAAGAATTTATTTACTCAGAATTTTTAAACTGTGATTTTATATGAGAAAAAGTGCTATTATTTTATGTTATGTAAAAATGCTTGTTATGCTCTTGGAAATTATTAAAAAAATAAACGAGGTTTTAATGTTTTGAATAGCGATAATGTTTGTGTATTACAATATTGTAAAAGTCATTATTATATGTAAAACATTTGATTCGCTTCGTATAATATAATTTCAACTTATTTTTACCGTGACTTAGGTTAATCAATTATTTAACTTGTTGTCAAATTGTCTTAATGCCATTTTGTTATTGGCAGAAAATCGTCAACTAGATTAAATCATTACAACAATATTAATAACATAATAAATATCGTCATAGCACATGTTAAAAATATTGTAAGACACATTAGAAACACTACCTTCGTTCATTATCTTCATGGCAATATCTACGGCAATTGACTTCATTCGATCAAAATGTATTGGAATAAATCAACAAAATAATACTAAGAAAATTTGTGAAATAAACAACAGACAGTAAAAACAAGACATTTGCGACTCACACTTACGAGGATTACCTTTACCGTAACTTTCACGTTAAATTATTGTCCTTAAGTTTGTGAAATGGCTAAAATAAGGCTTATTGTAAGATACATGGAGCAGATACTATTAAACCGTGAAAAATGTCAGCATGTGTTGATATATAAAAATGTATGAAAACTTGTCTAAACAAGCCAATCCTCAGTCATCAATATCACTATTTGTTCAACCACTAACGCGTTTGACGCTCCTATTTCTTCTTCTTATCTTCCTTCGCTGGCAAGAAGACAGCGATAGTCTTCTGTAGTACTTCAGTGAATATCAACGTGCCAATAAAAACGAGTAAAGTGCCAATCCAGTGTCCAAATGTGAACGGATTTCTGAAGTACACTATCGAGAACAGAAGAGACACGAACTTGCGAAGAGTAACGGTCAGGGTTACAATCAAAGACGCACATTCTGTAGTAAGTACGTACACTGCACTGATGCACAGTCCTTGGGTTAACACGTAGAGAATCAGCCACAACACTTGTCTGGGTACCTCAAACCCGAGGAAGTCGACTAAAGGCGTTTCAGTCGCTATTTTCACGTGTCCAATTAGATTTGGAGCAGTCGGCAACCAGAATATAAGAGGCAATAAGTGAGTGTAGTAAAGAGCTTCCCATGGATGCTTCCCGAACTTTGAGTATAGGGATTCTTGGAAGATACCCATTCTTGCAGACACGAATAGCGCGAAGGTTAGTATAGCTATACCAAGGCACCACCACAGCCAGTCAATGAACTTCAATCTCTCTTCTTCGGCGGCGTCTGAATGCGTTTCTCTGGGTGCTTTGACGTCCCCACTTGATACTATTGTACATAATGCAATACCAGCCGAAATCATGAAGACAGCTATGTATTTTAGAGGCGGATATCTTTTCTTTAAGATCCAAACTCCCATCGCCATGTTCGCCATCAAAGATCCAGCTCTAAAGATCATGTGAAGAGGCATCGGTATATTAAAGTCGAAGGCATAGTTGTTGGCAACGCTACTCGTCCAAAAGAACCCAACTAACAATAAATACTGCTTAAAGGGAATGTTTCTTTTAGCTGTGCCAAATTTGCCAACAGTTACGAACCCAATTGAAGCGATAAATAAGAATTGTAGGAATGTAGCTAGATTTCCCGCGCCCGGGTCTTCTTTCACAACCATTTCTAGGAACACTACGTTGGAACAACATCCAACAAAGACCATAGTAATGGCCAAAGCCGCTTTAACGTTCATCTTGAATCTGTAAATAAAGAAAATATTTTAAGTAAAACATTCAAAAAAGATATTCCGATACCGGGAATCGAACCCGAGCCTCCTGGGTGAGAGCCAGGTATCCTAGCCACTAGACCATATCGGATATTACAATGTACAGCAAAATACTATATCTTACTACGCGGCGATAAAATGGATACTTAAATAAAAAATGTAATTATAAGACAAAGTCCATTTAGCGAGCGGTCGAGTTTAGTTACTCAGTGATAACTCCATTGAATTATTTACGAAGATGGTGATACACATGCGCAGTGCAGCCGATATTTGTAAGGTTATTAAAAATGCATTTCTATGTGATAATACAACATCAGATGTTCTTACATTGAATATAATATGAAAATAATACTTACATTTGTCAATTTACACTATCACACACTTAAAAATCACGTAAATTAAAGCATTATTTACAATAAAACGTCAGACACGTTTGACAACGGAGCGAGCCAGGGCGCCAATGTGTGCGTAATCAACCAATGATTGTAGTTGTGACCGTGGCCTCGAATACGTCTACGCATGCGCAGAGCGCCGCCGTCGGTAAGGCAGGTTTAGTTAACAACATTAACATTATAAATAATAGATGGCGCGGTGCTCAATTTTAGAGCAAAGAGTATTTAGTGCATTTTTGTAATTATAATATTATTACCATTGTAGTGCTTTATTATTTGACTACATTTGGTAGGGCTAAGTATTTGTAGTTCATAAATTCATGTTTAGATGCTTTATAAAGAATTTTAGATTGTTTTTAATGACCCAATCTATATTGGTAGACACTTTTCCTATAGTTAGACAGACAGGTTTGGAAAGTGCACAATTCTATTGATCAAATATGAATACATAGCGAGTACGGAGAAACGAATTCATTCATAAAAAAGCTTTAATCGATTGTACGAACAAATTGTAAGTACAGGTTAAGTACCATTGTAAGTGTGTCATGTAGTTGTATATACACAATGGACCTTATTAATAAAAATCTTGATGTAGATTAGCAACGGATTAGCAGATTCTAATTTCAATTTTTCTATAGAGAATTTGAATTTAGAATCTATTAATCCGTGGCTAATCCATATCGACATTTTTATTAATAAGGGTGAATATGATTATATTTAAACAATATGATTATATTTTCATCTAACAATATAAATAGTACAGTCAATATCAATCGTAACTAGTTAATTTGTAATTAGTAACAAGTTCAATTTAATTAAAAACATTAATATATTTTTTTTAAATAACTTCAAAGATTTAATATAAATCTAAATTTTTCACATTTTGAGTAGTTTAGTTTTTTAGTTTACTTTATTTTATGTGATTTATATGCATTAACAGCTAACTTTCCAGTGCCTTAGCAACAGACCTAACTTCAACCATGAAATCTAACCTATCAGCGAGCCTAGGTCATTCTAAAAAACAAGAACCCAGTTCTATGGTCAGTAGTTCAAACAGGCCACATAAATCTCTAGGCCGTACATACGCCATACGTTACTCTCATTGGCAAATGGCCAGTAAGGTTACCTAAAGATTTGTAGCTTTTGAAGACCATTAAACAACTTTTGACCCGTGTTTGGAGTCCTCGAGTTAATGGTTACTTAACTTTAGTACAGGTTAGGTTATGCAGAGATACCTTGGAATTTACTTGTATAGAAATCCAGTCTTTTTGCAAATTGTCTCTTTTTAACCAACTTCAAAATGAGGAAGTTCTCTATTCACCGCTTTGATTTTATCAACTTTAAATTTTGTAATCGCAATGTCTCAGCCAATTATGAGTCAATTTCAATTATATTTGTGATCAGTAGGTCATTTCTGAGGTGCTAAAATATAAACTTTTTAGTAGTTTCTAAAGTTTTCGTTGAAGTCGCTTTTTTACATAATCAAATTGTACTTTACTCTTTTTTCCTCACTTTATTTTTAGAAGAGAATCCTAAATATGGACAGACCTACATAATACTAGTAATAATAAAAGCATCCCTATATTAAGAGTATAAAACATTTTCGTCTGTAGCTAGACAGTATATTAGTTGTTCGTTCCGCTAATATATTCTTAGGAGTAGCCCGGGTTTTGCTCATAAAAATCAATAGGCTCGCTCCCTATTACAAGGACTTCAAGGAAATATGAATACTTTAACTATGTTGCTGGTTAATGATCTCTGGGGTTCGCAAATGTAGCTAGCTAATGACGATGTTTGTAAGACAGAAGTGAGCAAGCGTAGTGATCAATGCTTGTCCTTGCTTTGGAAAAGACCTTTGCCCAGCATTGGGATTTTGAAGTGGGTCGTTTAAGCGAATTTACATACATTGAAATTTGAAATAAACTTTTAAATAGGTAAATGGCATTTGGTTTTATTACTCAAAGTGTTTCCGACGTTATGTATTCGTTTGCAAGGAGCAAGGTCACGGATAGATAAGTCAGATAAAATCTTCCGGTAAATATGATCATTACATAGGGAATAGATACCTACGGTCGGTTTTAAAACATGTAGTATAAGTCCTTATTTAGACGAAGCGAGAATGTCATGCGAGATGCGATACATTGCGCTTCAGCGAGCCTCTAGTGTCATAATTGTTCTATCGTCGACGGTAATGTACTACGACTAAAGCTAACAAAACTTGTAATTTTTCAGCAATTATCGTTCATTAATATCCAGAGATAGTATAGTGATTTAAAACAAATGGGCCTTATCACGATCGTTCAGGTGATATCCGGCCTTTTTAGGGTACACATGGAGTTATGCCCCATTGGCTTTAGGACCTTGGTACTTTGCAATAAAGAATATTAATATGGAAAAGGGACATCACATATTTTGTTGTCTATTATGGAACGTAAACTTTTTGATCTTGTTCTGTGGATAAGTTGGTTTGGATAACGATCGAAATAAATGTATCAGATAAAAAACCAAATCCAATGTAACATTTAACAGTATGTTTAAATGAAAACACAGTATTTAACATTTGCAATTTTTCAAGCATTCTCGGAACATGGAAAAATTGCGTGAATAATAAAAAGTGTCGGACAAAATGAACAAAGTTAAATCATTTCATACCGAGCATCTGAAAGTCCCAATTTGTGCCAAAATATACCTATTACTCCCCTTTTTAATTTCTCAAAACACAAATACTTTAATCCACTCCATTCTACCAAATAGGCTCCCATCAGGTCCTAAGTTATCAAACAGCCGAACTGCTCATGTGAAGCGACACAAGGCCGGCGCCGCCCCACAGCCTTGACGGGCCTCCCCCAGAAACGAGTTATCGAGTTAAATCCCTTGACAAACCTATCTCTGGTTACTCGTGTTTTTACCAGTCTACACGTTGCATTAGGAATTTCAGACTTTTTTTGGGAATGATTTGTCCATTAAATACTAGATGAAACCCAACAGTGCACAAAATGTTATATTATACAGGTGTCGAGCAAAGTCTTGATGTGTCATTAGCCAAATTAGTTTCAACTTATTATAAGTAATAAGTTGAAACTAATTTGAATTTAAAAAAAAAAAAAAAAAAAACAGGAGCAACTTTTTAAGGTTTTATTATATAAGATTAGTAACTGAAAATATAAAAATACTTTATGAAGAAAAACTACAGTAGTCAAAATTTATTATGTGAGAATTATTACAATTTATATGATATCAAATAAATTATTTAGTTATTTCAGTACTATTTATTAACGTCAGGATCGAAATAAACATCTGATTTAAAGATTTCTAAGGCACGAACTACAATTGAATAATTGGGACCGGATAGTGATAAACTTATTTATTCTGCTTTCGTAGATATTTCTATATTTAAGTAAAACAGCTATAACTGGAATAACTTTTAAAAATAACCCGTTTCCTCTCTCCAAGAGACTCGCTTCTCAACATAAAGTGAACGAAGATTTACTAAACGTACAGAAAAATAAAGGAAGAAGATGAAAATATAACAAAAGCGTCTATTGGCGCTCGAGAAACATATCCACCTCCTGACACGCGAAATAATGCAATTTGTTAAACACATAGAGTCCACATTCGCTTGGCACTAACTTAGTTGTATAACCGTGAGTGTAATTCAATTATTACGGCCCGACGCGTCCAACTAACGACCTTATGGATATAAAATGTACTCAAACCCAATGATATGTGAAATTTTGTTTGATTATCAGGAGATTAACCTCGGACCCAATTTCCTGTATTAAATCTAAGTTTTAATATATTAAAGGGGAAATTGCAGATGACCGCTTCGTTAGTTTTCTTCTATCCTTTTTGAGTTATGAGATTATTTAAAACAAATATTTTTCCGAATTTCTAGTTTGATGGCGCATAACACATTAATTGGGACTATTTAGCAAAAAGGTGTTCAAGGAAACCATCACATTTAGGGACTGCTCCATTTCATGGGAAGCATACCGTCGGGCACAAATTAAAATCTACTTTGGCAAATTTGACCTAACTTGACCCCAATTACACAGTTTTAGTAACATTATCAATGCCTAAAAGACAATAATACCTCAAGATTCCAAATACTTGAATGTTTAATTGCAAATACTCTTCAAAGGCATTGTATCTTCTTAACAATGATTGGTATCAAGAGGAGTGGTATCGTCACGGGTTACTTGGTCTCGAAGTAGGAAGCCTCATAATATTCAGAGCCCTATACAAGATCAAAGATTTCCTGTGAACTTACCATGGACTCTTAAAGGACTATTGCCATAGTGTGAGCGAGACGCTACTATACACTGTAGAGCGCCGTCTCGCTTCCACAACAGCGGCAGTACTGCTTTAAGTGTTCATGGTTCAGGTACTGGTCAGTTCTTACAAGAGATACCTAAAGGGAAGAGACCCTTGACAGGTCTGTATTGGCCGTTTTTTTATGTGTTACATTGGCAATAAAGTTAATAATTGTATGTATGTATAGAACAGAAATTTAAATCAAGGCACAATTTTTTTTAATATTATAATAGTAATAGGCGAATTTGCTTTAACATTATCAACAAAATCTTCCAGAAGTAATAAAGTTCACAAAATATTTAGTTAATCTTTGATAATGTACTTTAAGCAACAGTATTATACAGCAACACTCCACAAAGCTGCTAACAAAAGCATTGTTGATAACGGCCAAAGTATTATTATATTATATTCTGTCCATTTCCATTTAATACACATCACATCGTTTCAAAAGAGAAAACATTCAAAAAGCACCAATTTCCTCAACAGATTCAAATTTTCGCGTCGTCGGGTAATCGTGTCGATTTTTAAAAAGACTCATTTCTTCCACCATTGCCTCCCAAATTATTATAAATAAAAATCTTTTAACGCTTGTTTCCACTAAATAAAACCGGAACGTCGAATGAAAAACACGTCCCATTTCTTTTCTCAAGAAAAAAGGTTGAAAGAAAAATATTTGGTCACTTCGACCATAGATGAAAATACTTGTTTATTGACAAAACATCTTGGACTTTATAGTTGGAACTTAAGGTGTATTTTTGAGTGATGACGTGATATGTTTTTCACAAAGGTTTTGGTAATAAGTAGGTTTTGACTTGTTACTTCGGTCGCGTGGGTAGAGCGTAACAAATAGGCTGTTATTGGACAAATACTGATCAAGGTTCTCGAATGTTCTAATGAGCACGTAATTTGGGAAATAACAGGTCTTTTATAAAACGAGCGTAGTTAATTCTATTTTCGCCGGCACGATAGATTTTTTCTTTTCGACTACCTAATTTTTAATCTGAATTGTACCTACTACTTACCCTTTGCCTTTACAGGAAATTCTAGAGGACTAAAGCAAAATAGTTTCGTGACTTGAAACTATTGAAATAAGAGAGAATTGTGCTTAAAATCCAAAATAATTTACTTAGTAACATTATTAAGATCAACTACTTACAGTACTAAGATCCATTACTCAAAATGTACCTCACATTAGGAACTACACGCGCTAACCAAGAAACTCATAAAGTAAGACTGTAGCCGTCGTGTGAGCGAGACGCCGCTACACGAATTGTATAGCGCCGTCTCTCTTCTACATTGGTAAAGGTATTTCTTTAAGAGTTCATGGTACAGGTACACCTCCACATGACGATGATTGCTCCCCGCTTTAAAGTACACAAATCTTGAGGAATGTATTCGATGGAATCTATTCCAAAGCCTTAAGACTCGCGCCAACTTTGTCCAATTTGGAAACCTACAAATGTGTTCGCGAGCTTACGTAATCCGTTACCGTTAACTTACGTTTCTTTAAATTTTCAGCTGGATTTGCTTAAGTTGTCACGATTTCAGATCAAAGTGAAGTTTATTTATGTATTTTGAAGTTTATAAGATTGATTTGTGGGTTTGGTACAATGCTACTAACATTTGAAACTTTAATTTGATGTATGGTACAATTTTACTAAAACGGGATTACCAATTTTGTCATTTGGCTATGACAAAATTGGTAATGCAGTTTGTGTTGTTTGCTTTGTTTTTATATTTCACATACTTAAGCTCAAAAGGCTCGTAAAAAAAATACCGTTTACCCTAGATCCTAAGGCAAATATATTCGTGTTATGGTAACCAGACAACTGATAAACATACTTATAAATTTCTAAATACATGCATATTATAGATAAATTACAACCAGACACAGAACAAATGATCGTGCTCATCACATAAACATTTGTCCTGGGTGGGAATCGAACCCACGACTTCCGGTATAGCAGTCAGGGTCACTAACCACAAAACCAACAAACCCGTACTATAATAATAATTTCAATCTTCTTCATTCTGATAAACATTGTCGTATATGGTTTGCATCACTAACGGTAGAGTCGCTTTTTATATGTTATATTGTACACAGTATTTTCTGCAAAATTAATAAGTTTAATGTAATTTTTTTTTGCAAAAAAATATACTTTCCTGTACTGAAAATAAGTATAGACACAACAATCTACACTCTGATTGACAGCGATTTTAACTAAAATGGCCGTAAAATCTAGATTAATTCGAAACTATGAAAAACCATAGCTTTCCTGTACCGTTACATAATAAGATTACTATGGATTAGTATGATTTATGTTCTGGTATCAATGTTCGACATGTTATGTAAATATTGTGTTTCTGTAGAATGATTGATGCGGTCGTGTGATTAGCAGTTTATTAGGATTATGTAGGCCGGGCGCGGTAATGGAGAGGTTTTTTTAGGGTTTGTATGTCAAAGGTTAGGTTAGTGTTGACTTGTGTGAGATATTTTTTGTTTTATGGAAAATTTATAATTGGTATAGTAGGCCGTTATCTGTTAATATTTTTAAAGAGTTTTTGAATATGATTTTTTTTTGCAGATTTAGGCCTCTTTTGAAAGTAGGTACTTTCCTGACTCTTGATGAGTTGAATATAAGACTCATAAAATTTCTTCAAATAATCCTTCTAAGGATTCAAAACTTCTAATAAAAATCTACCTCTGATAATGTTTACCATTTTTATTTTTTTATTAAAAAGAAAATTATTGAAAAAATTACAAAAAAAAAAAAACATATTTTATTCAACCACCAAAACTACTTTACTGACACGAATAGTTCACTAAAATCTGACCGTACCCGCCAATTGTCCTGTCACTACTATTCTACTTTAAGTAAAACGACAGGTCAACGACCTGTCACTGTTGTAATTATAAATTCAAATGTATTTGCTGAGTGCTCTGGTTATGTCTGTCGCGGGAACCACTTTGGGGAACCGTGGCTCATGTTAGTAATGGTACGTTTATACTGACTCTATGAAGTGTACTGTACACTAGAAGGGACATCGAGTGTTTGTGCACGAAAGATTTATAGTGAGGGTTAATTATTGCGAAAAACACAATGATATTTTAATAAACAGATATGTTATACGCATACAAAACAATCGAAAAAAGTGTTCCGCGCAGCAGCGGCAGAGCAAAAGAGATACCGCGATAAAACCCATAAGAAAAAAAAGAGACAAATAGTGTTGTTGTTAATGGCAATACGTCCCAATTAGGACGTTTTCGAGTCTTCACGATTGCACGCTTATAACATATCTGTTTATTAGAATATCATTGGAAAAACAGATCAAAACGATATACAATTAAATATTCTAAAACAACTCATAGATACAACATTAAAAAAATATATTTTATCAAAAATATGTTTTAACACTCTTCAGTCTACCGGCTATTCAAATATGCATAAAACTTCAAAATCTTTGTAAACGGTATCTAGGAGTAGTCTTCTATCGTACCATATTTTATACGATCCTTCTTTCCTAAATCTTACTACCTATCTATTTAGTATTTCAAAAGCTCTACATATCACCACAAAGGTTAAAATATCAATTAATCTATTCGTTATATATCTACACCAGACACTGTATGTACAAATGTGTTTATATGTAATCCGTCCTAAAATTATTACATCTGTAATTACCATGTACAAAAAAAAACATGTTTCATTCAATTCTAAACTCTAAAAGTAAGAGGAATAAGGTCTAATTCCACTATAGACTATTATAAACTATTCAGCAGTTTACTCAGACGTCCACTAGTTACTAAAGCTATCGCTTCTACCCAGGTGCTGCATATTAATCCTCCTTGCTGACTTGTACGGTTTAATCACAAAATATTTACTTGACATCCATGCAAATTTATGCTAAAGTCTCACAACTCGTGACATGCTAAACGATTTCCTTGTGAGTGTCGAAGTTACATGAATTAATCTAATATGTTGTGTTATAGTGTTCGATTAGACTAGCTTAGGTCACATAATATATCTGGGCAAAGCATACCTAAGGCAAATAAAAACAGTTTCTTTTTAGATAAGCAGACAGATAGGCCTAAGGCATGGCCTGGAGTTTCTTGCCGGTTCTTCTCCATTGGAATGACATTTTGGAACCTGCAGTAGAGTCAGTAAATTGAATACAAGGCCTACTTGAAATAAAAATATTTTGATTTTGCATACATAAGTACCTATACCGATTTATGAAACTGTAATTATTCATCTAGGCATTTTTTTCTTATTGGTTTTTTAGGTTTACGCGAATGTTAGACATTGAAATAAAACTAATTTTTACGGATTTTTTTCTTAATTTTTATACTTACTAAGGATTCCTTAGTCGCATTTCCTAAATTGCTTATTCGATTTTTTCTTTTTAAATAAGAACCTTTTACACTGCAAGGCACAATATTCTAATCTTATCCAAGATCTGGTAATGTCCATTACTTAACACCACTTCACTTATTAAACTCCCCAAACAATAAACAAAAAGACATAATAACTCGATGAATAGCACATACGACATACCTACCCATACATCACGCTGATAATTTGAAATGCCGCAAAACGCTCGCACAATATCGTACATTCCTGGTACAATACGGCTATGAGCGACCTCCTCCCGCACTAAATACGCAATGCATTGTGAAACGCGCGATACTATGCGTTTGTCTACAATCACAATTGATATATGGTAATTAGGTTAGGGTTTTGTTTTGTAAATGGTTACGTACTTACATTAGAATTGTGCATAATAGGAATTAAAAGGATATTATATTTTGACAGTGACTGTCATAAATTAATTTGTTGCCCACTGTTCTGTCCTCACGGAAGTCGGTTATTTCGGAAAACAAAAATCTTTATTCTTTCTTGAAACTCATCTCTCATAATTTAACTAAATCCTCCTTAGATTATATACTGCGCTGGCACCAACATGGAATGAATATGCACGTATTAACATAGTATTAGTTGTTTGTTTTGATAAACTAACTATACCCCATATCAAAATCAGTTATGTGGTTTAGCCATGAAAGTGTAACAGCGACCGACAGACACGTCGAGTTACTTTTATTTTAGTACATTAATTCAGGATTTTCAGTAGTCTATGTAAAGTCGCTTTACACAGTAACGTAGAAATAGAGTAGATATATTTTGGTCTGTATTAGCCAAAAATTGATGATAAATATTACAAATTGATTCCTTCAATACCTATTAATTCAATAAAAGAATAGCAGTTTTAAATGAAACTAAAGTCAAATGTTAAAAAAGTATTTGTTACAACGACAGCTAAATTACGGTGTCCCCACATCCGTGTTGACACAACTCAATATAATCGGGCTAATTGCTAACACCCAATCATTTTAGCCTTAATTATTACGTGGCTTAGGTTTGTCATGCTTCCGAACCGGGTCACGAACCGAATTCAACGGGTTCGTGACAACCTATGCCAGAATAACGCGGCGCAAACATGCTTCCTTTTTAATACACGTTCTATTTGTTTAGTTGTAAGTTTTGTGTTAACCGACTTGATATAAGAAGGTATTATTAAACGAAGAGGAGATTATGATTCGAAGTGTTGATGTATCATTTGGAACTGCCAAATTTTCAGATTATCGATTTAAGGGTTCTTTTGTAATATATAACATTTTATAGGTATTTATGTATATTTATAGACTTGTTAGTCCACTAATTTCTACAAAACAAGTTTTCAAATTCGCCTATTTTTTTTTACATCCTTTTACTTTATCTAAAAGTAAAGGTTTGTAAAAAAAGTTCATAAAGTTTCGAAAAACAATTGCTAAGTAACTAAGTCCTGAAAGGGTAACTATAAGAATAAAATCTGAAGAATATTGTTTAAATAGTGTTCTTAAAATAACCTATTTCTATTTATATACGGGAAACTTACAGAACTATAATAAAAGTTCCGTCTTTGTACATATTAAAGTACTAGATAATGTATAAAGGATGTGAACAGCATCCGTTACAATGAATACTATTTAAAGATACCTTTGTATTGTTTGACTGTAAATCCTTGCAAAATCTTAAAATATAATCATTGTCTATTTATAATACTCTTTCGGTAACGAAGATGATCGGCAAACGTATAAAGGATCTATGGTAATTTAACAGTAATGTAATAGTAGACCTAAAAATTTGATAGGTCTATTTACAGTACATTAACCATTCTGATATTTGATATTTGACGATTAAGTAGAGTAAGGACAAAATGGCCTCGTCCATTCTGGGAACTACAGTTGATTACATAGACACAAAAGTTAATTTAATACTTTGGTATTAAATTAACTGTTGAAAACCAAACCAAACGAAGCCCATAGTTAATTCAATAATTAAAATGAATTAAGAATAACATAATAATAAGATTTCTTAGGTTTACGCAAATGTTAGACATTGAAATAAAAATAGGTTTTACGGATTTTGTCGCGATTTAATTTTAGGCCCCACGCGACGCCTTTGCATGATCACGGGCAGACTGACAGTCTGAGCGCTACAAAATCCGTCAAAAGTTGTTTTATTTCAAAGTAGCATTATTTCAACATCTTTGTAGTACCTAAACATTTTTTTAATAAATAGTAATTATAATTATTAATTATATAAAGGTGTAATACTCACTGGCATTAAGCGGCACGGTGGGCGCCCGCGAATGGTACGCCCCCGCGCCGCCCGCGTACCGCCCGTACCCCGCCACGCTGGCCGCTAGCAGGCGCGCGCGCGCATCCCCTGGCCGCTCACGTTGGTTACCAAGTTAGGTGGAGCTGTGGAAGATACAGACAAATAATGTTAAACAAGTTAAAATTAAAATCAAATTGTGATTCCTTCAAGTAAGCCTTTCAGGCAATTATTATTGCTCGGTTCCAAAATGATTTTCAATTCCTATGAAGAAGAGATAGTAAGAACCTCCATAAGTATTAATTAAATATGTAAATATATACACGAGTAACTACACCTATAATAAAAATAAGTTGAGGTGGAAATCAATTTGGTAGATCCGCTAAGGTAAAAAGAGATTTATAGACATAGAAAGACTTTCGGTGGACTGTAGTTTAATTACATTTACACAAAGAAAATAGAAAAATGAATATGCAAATGTCAGTGTCATTCGGTTTGGAATAATTAAAATTATCTTATATCTAGTTTAAACTAGTCCGTAATCGCAGAGAACAGACTGTATGTTTGCTTGACAATATTTTAAAAAGTAAAACGCTATAAACGGCTACATTTACAACGCCGACTGTTTCACAAACCTACTTTAAAACTAAATAAAATTACCCCAAAATATTTGTCCTCAAAAAGACGTTAGCAGTCCCTACGTAATATTAATAAAACCGTCTCGTCCGCCGTATTCCACTTACAAAAGAATAGGTAAATTATCCTCAAAAGAGGTTCTTTTTAAAAGTCCCGTCACGTCAGATTCCCGCGCTGCTAATCGTAACTCAAATATAAGGCGAGAACAGAAGGAAGGGAAAGTTTTTGTTGCGGGAGACAAATATGTCTTAATTATTGTGTGTCTGTAGCTTTGTACTCGTTTGTTTTTATTTTAAAGTGTTGAACAGTGGATGTTTTGGAATGATTGTTGGTTTGAAGAATTGTGTAGGTGTGTTAAAATAAAATCCCAATTTTTCTTGGATAATTGTAATTAATTGAAACTGCCTCGTTGGCCTAGTGGTGCTACGCGCGACTGCTACGCTAGAGGTCTTGGGTTCGATTCCCGAGTCGACCATGGTTTTATTGGGTTTTCCTATGAAATTCTCAGTAGCAGTTCGGAGTTTGGATTTGTGCCCGGTAAGTGGCAATAGGCTCGCCCCCTATTACATGGGACCTAAACATATCGGCGAACTGTGGGTGTACATTGGTACACCTCTGCCTACCCCTTCGGGGATACAGGCGTGATGATATGTTGTTATGTTAATTGAAAGTTATACTTACAAGCTGCAAGCTACTAAACAGCAAGATGGGAACAATGTATTTGCTACAATTTACTTGCTATTAGTTAGTCGTCCTTTTATGCTGTTATAATTTCGCAATTTCCAATTGCATATCTATCTAATTTGTTTCATCTGGGCTTAATATGTAACTGTTTTTATACCAAATTAATGTATAAAATAAAATACGTGCACTAAGTAATAATTATAGTGTAAACTATATCAAAAGTACAGAACGCGTCAAAAATCACTATGTTTAACTTTTTAATATAAATTGGTTACATAATTATATTCTGATTCTCAAATAAAATAAGCTAATACACTCGACACAAAACCTTCATAATGTCATTGAGGTTTCGCTGAACTAGCGCTGCAGCGCTGACTAGGCGCTACAAAGCGCTGAACTAAGATACCTTCTTGGCACAGCTGCTGCAAGAATTGATACGTATATAACTGTATGTAGGTTTGTATATACAAATGTGAACTTTGTTGATTTTGCAAGAATTGTAGCAAATGTGTAGAATATAGAGGTGTTTTGTTTCTGCTTAGTTTGAATGGGTTTTGTATTAGCTACTATACTACAATTATGTTAGCTTTAAGGTGTCTAATAATTATTAAATACTAGTTTTTAGACTACTTTTTCGACAGCCTACTGGAGACAACAAAATGTTCATCAAGAATATAAACGATCTGAATGTCAATTTCCAACACAATTCAATTAAATTTTGCGTAATTTATGAAATACATCATATTCATCGTTTTCTAAGAATTTGTTGATGATAAGATGAAATTTGTATAACAATTAATTTATAAATTTGTAACAACTAAATTACAGTTTTTAAAATATTAATTAAAACTTCGTACATATAAGAAGAAAGGCTCCGTTATAATTAAATTATGATTATTTTTAGATTGTCTAATTACTTTTTGCATTATACTCAATAATTTCTATGGTCATAGTCTTGTATGAAATCGTTGCGTAAAACTATAGACCAAACGTTGAAAATTAATAATTTAATTATGAAATAGACATAAAAATAAAACAAAACTTAGCTATCGCAAATCCATAAAGATGAATCATTATTTAAATATAAATGTCCCTTTTTATTTATCAGAGTAAATAATTAAGCTGTAACCTGAAGCCTTAAAACTATAAAGTTCGCAACAAAACCTTTTATCTAAGTGAACCAGTCTCCTGTAATACAGCCTCAAAACTTAATTCTATAACATTTACACAGAGAAGCGTAACAACGGTTTTATTTGTTCTCGTTATTATATTAAATTTCGCGTTTTATTTTGTTCTATTTTGTAGTATTAAAAGAAAATTTTTTAGAAGGTTATTTCTTTCCTATAACGATAATTAAGTATTATTATTAATACTGTAGTAACTTAAAATCTCTAAAAAATAAATTGAAATAAAATCAATCAAATTAAAAACACTCAATGCGAACAATGTTTAAAACAGTAAAAAGAAATTTCAATGTTTTGCTCTATCTACTTTATATTGGTACATAAACAACTGTTGATTGTTTCTCATCCTGCTTTTACAAAGAAGATACCAAAAAGAGACTACAAATAGGTGAAGAATACAAATGGCCCCGTCCAGCTTCATCCAACATGACACCAATTCCAAATTAAGATGTTGTATAACGAACTCTCCATAACATAACACATCTGTCTTTGTCACAATATACTCGACACGAGAGCGAAACTGCGCTAAGTACGGAGCGGCTAAGTTGAAAGAACAAATAAGCCGACTGGGTAGCATGTGGCCTCTACGACTCTCATCAAAGTTGCACGCTCGTAGCCTCGTAGGCCTGCTACGCGACTTGTGGTCTACGCCCGCTACGCCACTTGTTGTGTACCGTTTGACTACAAAGTTTTGTCATATTAGTTTGTTATACGTTTATGTTACTACTGTTATATATGACAGAGATTATTTACTGTTATATTTGTAAAATACAGTTAACTACATTAAATATTGAGTAAATGCAGCGTAACAAGTCCATATTACATCCACAAAAAAATACTAAAATAAAAAATTATGTCCCCAAAACCAATAAAAAAGCCAAAAACAATAATCACGCAAAAACAATATCTCTTACCAATTGTTTTGCTAACGCTCCCAAGAATTTCTTCGTTCCCTTCAGTTTTCGTCGCGCGGTACAGTCGACAATAAAATGCATATTAGATAACCGTGTTTTGTTGCCGGCACGTGATTGGCTGGGACGTGAGCCTCCGTATTAGTTCGGGGTATTTTACGAAGCCTATCATGTAGGAATTATCGTTATGATCATTTATATTACACCTATTCTGAAGCCTTTGTGTGTTCTGTGGGGGAATGGGGTTGTTATTATGAACTTTGAGAGCGGTGATATAAGGTTGATATTTCCGTGTTTATTAAAAAAAAGAGAATATTTAAACGGGACTCTGCTTGTTTTCTTATGTTTAAAACTCACTCATAAGTATTTATTTATAAATTGTAATAACTTTCATCTTTCAAAGAAACTGAAGGGAGCAAAAATTATTAAAAATAAAAAGTTTTAAGAAGAGAGATTTCTTTATATTATTTTCACTTGTGTCAAATTGGGTTACCGTTTGGACTAATTTTCTTTTTTTTGTGTAAAAAGGTATTTCGTCAAATTTTATTATCATTTACTGAACAATGATGAGCTACTTAAATGTATTCTCAATATTTGTATTTATACAACGAAAGGTACACAATTATTTTATCAAGATAACCAAATATTTTATCTGAAGTATGTAGTTCTACATTAAAGCCATAATCATATTATGTGTACATATATGGGGCATGCTTCAAGGATACGTAACATTATTATTATAGAGAAAAAAGCAATTAAAGATAACCAGACAATTTTCATACAAAGTCTTTTTGATTTTATGGCGGGCCTGTTGGTCTAGTGGTTAGAGACCCTGACTGCTATACCAGAGGTCGTGGGTTCGATTCCCACCCGGGACAAATGTTTGTGCTATGAGCACGATCATTTGTTCGGTGTCTGGGTGTAATTTATCTATAATATGCATTATATTTAGAAGTATATAATTATGTTTATCAGTTTTCTGGATACCATAACACAAGCTCTGCTAAGCTTGGGATCAGATAACCGTGTGTGAGATGTCCCGGAATATTATTATATTATTATAATTATTATTTGCTACAACTGACTTGCTTAACTAATCAACCAAAATAAATGCAAAAGTCAATTACAATAAAACATTTATTTAACTCAAACTAACACCAAAAACATTCAATAAATTAACTCCACATTTCATCAACACAACATATTACAGAACCCATCGATTATCCATTTAATTACCGAGCCATCAATAGGGCAACACTACGTAATAATCAATTTGTTTAATGGCAACACTATTCACGCTCCCCTTTGAATGACGTCAGAGGCTAATGAGGATTATGGCATAATTGAAAATGTTGCAAGATGGCTAACGGTGTAAACAACTTGGTTTTAGGTTTATAAACCTTTTTGGTTGATTCCAATAGGTATAACTGCATAAAATAACGAATCCCCTGATTGTTTCGTAATTTTTTTTATAAAATACGCGGATATCCTTTTTCTAATGAGTAAATTAAAATAATTTTGGGGAAAATACTTAAAAGATATTTTGAAATGAATACTAACTGATTTAAAAATGTATCTGTATTTAAATTGGTTTAAACTTTTAAACTGTCGCGCTACATGTTAATAGTAATATAATTCACGGGAACGGTGTATCCCGGTCGCAACGTCTCAAGCCCCAAAAAAGGTATTTATGCATGTACGCGCTTATTCCCGTTAATTATATTACTATTGAAGTTGTTTGCCGTTTTACTGTGCATTAGTATGTCATATAGTTTATGCTTGTATTATATTTTGATAATTATAATTCCACACCTAAAATCTTAAATGTTAATCAAATGTAGTGTATTAATGTTCTTCTAGAATAAAATAATTTAGGGTTCATTGACACAGGAGAACAAGATTAGAAGGATGGGTATAAGATTCGTTAAAACCGATTAACACACCCAACAGGATAAATAACATTATTCAATAGATAAAATACAATTATCTGCAGCTACTTACGCACAAATTCCGATGACAAAACAAGATACCGCAAAAACAAGAAAACATTTACTAATTAAACATAAATAATCATCGTACGATTCACACAAGTGTCAAAGATTAATCAAAATGACGTCAAACTAAATAACACAGATAAAAAAACTGCAATCCCAAAAAAACAAAACACTGCCAACAATAACTTGAAAAAAATAAAATGCGTTTTTTTTTCGAATTACGAATTCCTTTTCCCGCTGTTATTCAAACAATTGGAACGTCAAGATGGCGCCCACGCGTTCGGAAACTGACACGAGTAGGTCACTGTTATCTTAGAGATAAAAGATAATTAAATAATTAACCAAATAATGGGTTTGAGTGTGTGAAATGTTCTTGTAGTATCTTACAAGATTTTGGAATGTAAATAAAAGTAGTTTTGGATTGTTTATCTGTAAATAAACGAATGTTGAAGGAAATATGCAATGGAAATTGGGATCAAAAATGTTATCAAAGATTTTTTCATCTTGTTGTGTAAGGATTTTCCAACAGTGAGAAAATATTAATTCCCTTTGGTAATGAAATAAACATTTTATTCTTAAATAAAATGGCCTCCATTCTATACATTATGTAAATATATTTACTTATTTATTTTATACAGAGTTTGTTTATCATATTTCAGAATTACGAGTCAATCTTACTGAACATTTGTTATCATAACATCAGCCAAACTCGATCCAGCCATCCGTAAAATTAAGAATCTGATGGGAGCACGTTCATCTCAATATATCGACAATTCCAATAGATTAGTCAAACAACGAAAAATGTAAAAAATATATAAAATTAGAAAACTCTTAAAATGTGCAGAAATATTAACCAAGTAAATCCACTGAAATAAATCAATATAAAAATAATAGAATGTGTTTTATAATAATCATGCATGTTTTTTTATTTTTATAAGGTATATTTTGCTGCCTGAGAGCCAGCAGCAAATTCGGGGAGACCTTTGCCCAGCTGTGGGACGAATAAAAGGTTACAAAAATATATCGGCAACTGATTTGAATATTTTGAACAAGAACATCCTTTAGATTTTGACCGCACTTGCCGATCTAGAAACTTCCATATTATTTTTTTGTATTCCTAATAACTGAAAAAAACATTAGTGGAATCTAGGGCCACGGTCTCGGTGCCTAACACCTTTATTTTTAAATCCTAATTAAAACTTCTATTTTTATAATAGAAACATAGCACATGTAATAACAAAACGCCATCTACAAAATGGCTGACAGCCGACCTCACTGGCCAAAAATTAAACTATCAACGTGATGTAATTTGGCTAACTAAATTGAATCATACATGGGGATTGGTCGTTAAATTAATTTCTGTACATCACTGGCGGTTTCAATTTTATTACAAGTATGTAATACGTGTTGAGTTGCTTATGTAGTCTTGGTTCGTTGGTTCTGAGATATATAGCGCCGAATTGGATTATTATTTTAGTGGTTTTAGTTTTAAATGTCGTATTTTTGCACTCTACTATTACAAATTACAATACACTTTTTACATTGTGTTTGTGTGTGTATTATGATTAATTGAGACAAGACTACTTTTAAAATACTACATAAGTATATTAGTATCATTAAATTAGGTATATTAGCTGTTCACGTTAGTAGTTTCACTTAAAGACAGTTATTATACGAAAACATTAGATTAAGCTTAAAATTGTTATGTCAAGAATAATCCAAAAATGTGCATTACACATATGTAACCTTTAAATATATTTACAGTCACTAAACCAACACAACACGGGTCCGAAAATCAGTTGCAGACGATCTACAACACTCATAATATTTGGTATAATGTAATAGAATAACTGAGCGTGGTGGAGTTCAGTATCAAAGCGTCCGTTTCAAGTGATCGGCAGTGTACGTGACTCGCCCTCGAACGTTCGCGACTGTTATGTTAGATCACTGAAACTGTAAACATGTCCTTTCTATTTCAGAATAATATTGGTCGATAGATATATTTCAAATTTTATTTTAATCAGTTTTGTCTTTAATATTGGTGTGTTAACTGGTATTTTCATACAAAAAAAAAATAGAAATTGGCGGAAATTATCCTAGATTTAAAAGACCTCAAGTTAGATAGTCAAAAATATTTTGGTCTCGATGAAATTTTACAATAATAAAATTTAGTTTTTAATTGTTTAGCCTTACCATGGGTCAGAGCTTATATCTCAAGACCGATTTACTATAGTAAACAAAAAAATAATAATTCAAACAAACACTCAAATTCAAGCTATGGTGTAGCCTTTGACACATAGACCTTCACAAAGACTCGAACGATATCTACTTCAAGTGTCCTCATATCCAGCACTACAAACGCAAGCCTAAACGTAAAAAGTAAAACCTCGGATCCGAAACATACAAACACACAAGCACTTTCCATCGCAAATAAAAAATACTGTAGTCACTTTCCTTTGTCTGACAAAAGCGGTATAGCCCAATAAAACGCGCTTGTGTCGCCGGCTCCAGCGAATTCCTTCTCCCCCGGAATAACTAGGATTCCGGAAACTTCCGGACTTTTACTGTATCCCGAATTCCTGCGACGTGCGGTCCCCGAAACGCGCTTTAAACATACGAACACTTTTTATGGGCGCACGACGGCTTTTATTGGCGTTATTTTTACGGATAATATACTTCTGAGTTCTGCAAGGTTTTTATGAAGTTCTTATTATATTTATTTTGTTGCATGTAAAAATAACGTAGCAAAGGGTGAATATTTAATAGAAAAGCTATTTGAAAGTTGAATGTATGTTTATTTTTGTGTACAAAAATTCCAGCTTTGAAAATTGTATGCCAAAATTGGTACTCTTACATAGGTCACAAGAACCTAATTCTCGCCAGTATGTTGTGCTCACTTTATCAGACCATTAGGAGTAGGCAACCAACGAGACATTCTTTACCAGTATCTCTATTTCTACATGAAAGAGATCATAAATATATAAAATTCAAGTAAAAGTTTAAACACACTTATTTAGTTTATTTTAGTAAATACTCAAAACAAAAAAATATGTTTAAACAAATAAATAGCTTGGCATATAGTAGAGGTGCATAAACCCACAATTATCCACACACATGAACGTGGTTTAAAGCAAAACTATAAAAACTCAACTCGCAGCAAACAAGAATGTCCGCGGTTTGGTCTGTCGGCATCATTGCAGCTGCTAACATTTATTACTCCACATAAAATATTGGGGGAAAGCTTTATTCAAGTTATTACTACTTTAAGGCACGGAGTCTTTTACACCAAGAGACGAACATAGCTGAGGCTTTTTTTTTTAATAACCATAAAGAATTCGTCTGTCAGTCGTTCAGGCCTGACACCACAGCTTAAGTTGAATAACATTTTTTTTAGCCATTTGGTGAGGTCAAGCCCTTACATATCGCAGGTTTTTGTCTTTTATATCATACACTTAGGGGTACGACGTAAAAGTGAGAAGATAGTAATATATACTTAATTTCTAAGCGTACAGACTTTACTTGTATTGTATATTGAAAGATAGAATTAAGCAATGTTTTAATTTATTTCATCTTTTTTATTGACATATATTTTGAATTTTTACAAGCCCAGGAAACATTTCTACTTTGATATACATTTTCAATATGATAGTACAAACGCATAATGCAACAACCTGCGTACAAGCTAACGTTTTGCTGCACGGGTTCACCTCGCGTGCAACCTACTTGCATAATACGACGCGCCTTCAAATTATCTGAAAAAAGCCTGAATATCCTCCATTGTGAGGTAACCATGGCTGTTCTAGACTGAGCAATCATTGTGATCTACATAACAAAAGCAGCAATGGTTAACCAAAAAGCAAAATTGTCGTTTTAAAAGTATTTTTTAACTCTAACATACACGCTGTAACTCTAATCTACATACCTACAGTGTGTTGAATTTTGGTTGTAACAGAAATAGGTATCAAATTATAGAGATCTAAAATAGAGTACCAAATCTGAAATCGATGTTATCTGTATGTGAAATGTTTTCGAAGATCTGAAATGCATGAGAAATGCGAAGTGTACAAATGTTTGTGGATGACATAAGTGTTCTACGTATGACGGAATCTTTTCTTAAGTTAAAAATGTATTATTTATTTCTACATATTCAAATAGTTATATTATTATCTTTTTGGGACCGATCTCATGAGGAACAAATAACTTCAGACCTTTAATTTCCTAATCAAAAAAGTAATTTACATTTTCAACACCAGCGCAAAAATGCAGCAAAAAAGTACATCTAAATCGGTCTAGTCTCACTCTAAAAAAATCGACGAATAAAACCTTTTCTATAATTTAACATCCTGTATCTTAAACCATAAATACTCCTAACTCACGTACGCACCATGGCCACATAGCATACGTTAAATACACCGTAGAATGTAAACTATATCTTATACTCTACTCGAAGGCACGACGACCTCGTATTTCCCATAGGAACTACTAAACTGGTGTTGTGGAGAGAGATCAGTAGGCTCACTTGATACAAAACCAGACTTAGAAAAAATATTTGTGAGAAAAGATTGGTTCATCTGTTAGTTACTATAGCAGAAAGTAAGCAGCTTAAATGGTGAATATTGTTTTATTAAATATTAAACTAGAATTGGATATAATAACTATATCAATAGGTCCGGCCAAAGCTAATAACAATAATCAACATTAAAATTAAAATTGCATATCATTTGTAAACTCATTCTACTCAGTATTTGTAAGGGGAGAAAACCAAATTTGTCTTAAAGTTAAATGTATTTTTTATCAGTGATTCAAACCATGGTCATAAATTGTTGTTTTAACTTTGTTTGCATATGCTTAACCTTCTGTCCATACCTGTATAGTGGCAACGATATTGTGTATCTTGAGTGAAATTGTTTTCTGTCAGCCGTCATAGATAACCGGCGAGTTTAGGTTAGTCTCTCGGTGACTGCCGATTATAAATAAAACGGTGCGAGCCTCAATTGTTTTACCATAGTTTTATTTTGATATCTGAATGTTTAAGAGTCCTTGGTTTAAGAGTAATGTTACTAAGGGAATTGAAGAACGGAAATGGCGTATGTAGGATAGATGGTACTGACTAGAGCCACGAGAGGAGAGTGGCATAAATAAATATCATTATTTGGGCAGTTACAAGATATTTTTCGAAATTTTACACTTAGTTTCATTTACAGAGCCTCTTGAATTTAATTTACTGCAGCACCAAAATTGATATTTCTTTATTAAAAGTAGTGATTTTCGTTATCAATTGAGTCAAACTTTCTGAGAAGTGGAGTCAAAATCTCATACAATGATGTCACCAAGCTTCTGAATGCTTTCAAAGCCTTTGTACTTGTTTTAGTCGACAGAGCGACTTAAACGATAACAATCTAGACACAACGGCTCGTGTTGGAGAAACAGCTCTGTTCAAACGTACGGACACTGATCTTTGTCAGGATATGTGGTAGTAAGTTAATTCATTAAATATATTATGTGGATCCTACTATAGTTTTATATAGGACGGATATTATGAACAATGAAAAGGACGGCCAGAAAAATATATGCAAACTAGCCTAGCTAGTCGTCCTTTCAAAGAGGCTCCTACTTAGTATACCTATGTTTAGTTTTGTCACGTAAAACCTACCTAACTTTTTAGATAGACTGGATTTAATGAATCTCCAAAGTAAAATTGCTTAGACATAAGAATTATGTAGACTACAGAATGTAAAAATATTATGTAACACGCCGCTGGACTCGCGACCAAAACTATTAGTTATTAACACATTTATACACCTAATTAATTATCAAGATATTTGGTTCGTTAGAAGCTTCACAACTCCAAAGGATCAAGAAACAAGACAACGCCAAACAACCGCCCGGCACGGCCATCCCTCCATCAAAATTAATACGCAGCCATAAAGATAAACTCTTCAAATCGTATTGGTTCCTCAGCGACCAGATAAACATCGTCGTGAATAATGGCGGCTAAGTGACGTCACTCGCGGTCTCGCCGGGTCACGCACAGCGCCTTGCCACCGCCGCCGACACGTTTCTTGCCGGCGGGCTCCCGACACGCCCTTTCTTGCCGACACCGCGTCACGCTCGCGAGATCATTAGTATCTTCTTACGCGATCTGTTTAGATACTGGAATTTTTGTTGGCTAGCTTTTTGTGGCGAAGAAAGATATGATTTACGATCGTCTTGACGTTTCTTGGAAGTTAAATTGTTCTGGGGATGTTCGAATTTATTACTTTAGTCTAGTGTGAAGATAAAAATCACATTAATTCTATTGTAGATATCTAGCACAGATTGTTATCCCAATTCCTTTTAAAGGTCGTTGTAGTTAATAAAAGGAAAAAGCAATGAAAACAATTGAGAGTGTAATAGCATAACTCACTGGTTTAGATATTACACCAATTCAAAAACGTTCCACACCATTAAAATAATAAAAATTGAAACAAAATTCTACAACGGGCTCGCAGTGACCAGTGGTCCGTTTCGAATTTATCGCTGTCCAATTTTAGTGGAATAAAACTTATGAGTGTAATGTCGGCGGCAGTGGAGAGGCACGTGATGGTACCGGCCAAGTGCCTATTTGTCAAGTCTGAGCATATAAAGCGGGCTACACACGGTGCTCAACACTCGCTCGGGATTTAAACAATCGTTTTGGTAAGTTGCTATAAAACTGAGGAAAACACACATTTGGTGCACAATAGTTGCGGGTAAGTGACTACGAGACGCTTGAAACTTTAATAAAACATATTATGTGCAAGTTGGGTTTAATGTTCTAAAACAAATATTTACTTGGCTTCGTTTTATATTGCATTTTCTGAGTTTATAATAAAAAGTTCTTCTATTATATAGTCATACTAACCTACGGTCGAGAAAATTTAGTTTCAACCGAGAGACATGCGTGCTCAGCTGGCCTAATTATTTAACTAAAAGCTTGGTACACAACATACGTACAGACGAAAACCAAAGCCACAAACTATACAACATTTTTAACACAAAATCTTTTACACACAACCGGAATTAAATTTCAGATATTTCCTTCAAACGCTTTCTAGATTTTGGAAATTATAAGACCCTATAATGAGAAGTCCCACACGTGCCTTGAAAGGCGCCTTTTGTTAAACAAAGCGGCGAGTATTGTTGTTTCAAGTTTATAAATTATACCAAGGGCAGCACGCAACTGATTATTGTTTCATGAAGTCGGTTCTTTAACACACGCAACTTTACTAAACGTCGATTTTGAAGAGCACGCATTTAATGGTAACTCTTTTACTACAAAGTACTGAAGAAAATCATTAAAACTTAGGTTGCTTTTGAAATTTAATTCCAACTAAAACGGTTTTGTAATAATAATAATAATAATAATATTCCTGGACAATTCACACACGGTTATCTGATCCCAAGCTAAGCTCTAAGAGAGCTTGTGTTATGGTAACCAGACAACTGATAAACATACTTATATATTTCTAAATATATGCATATTATAGATAAATTACACCCAGACCAGAACAAACGATCGTGCTCATCACACAAACATTTGTCCTGAGTGGGAATCGAACCCACGACCTCCGGTATAGCAGTCAGGGTCACTAACCGCTAGACCAACAGGCCCGTCGTAATACTGTGTGATATAATGTTGTAGTTAATTTTCGAGTAGTAAACTGTAAAATCTTAAAAGAAATTGTTTAAAAGATATTTTATTAATTGTTTACAATAAAACAGTTTCTATTGAAACCAACATGGACATGACATCGCGAGTGTTTAGCTCTAATAATTTGTTTACTTTATAATTATCTACCCTGTTAAACCTAATTTCATCTTCCTAATAGGTACGCTTGGTAAGGCCGCCTACCAAACACTGCTCAAACTTTGCAAGATACCTTGCGTCCTTATTCCATATTTTGCAAAAGCAAACCCACAGCAATTGACAGGAAAATTTGTAAAATGTTGGCTTTGAAATTGTTAATCTTTTTGCTAGTATTTTGACAGCGATAATTGCGCAAAAATTGCTCAGCTTGCAAGACTCGTAATACCTCGCCTTTCAGTCTTATCTCCAGGATAACGGTCTGGTACGGACAGACGTCTTGCAAAGATGTTCCTGAGGATAATTCGTTTCGGTAATTTGCCGGCACTTTCCATCTTAGTGACTATAATATTGTGTAACTGGATGGTACCGTCATTTGTTTTGTTGGTTGTAATAAGATAGGAGTGTCGATGGGGGAAGATGGAATCTTTGCGTGGTTATTGTTTTTTTTTTCTTTTAACGTGTGTTGACACCTCGGTTATTCAATGAATTTCGGATAGAATCTTAGAGTATACATCTGAAACTATAGAGTGAGCCTTTCAGAGTTTAAACCGTAAGCACTAGTGTGAACAAGTGTTGTCGTGAATTATGTATGAAGATGGAGCTTGCCGTTTTAAAAAATCTATCTAAAACACTAATATTATCCTAACAATGTCAAAACCATCGATATTTTCTTATATCAGATTCTCGTTCCGCGAAAATTAACTTAAATGAAAAACGAAATGTACTAGGATCAGACTAAAAACTGCTCTCGCTTGGCACAAGGGGAACCTAGCGATAGTAGCAGTCTATGCATATCATACGTCGATGGATAGAATTCTATTAAGCATATATTCTTTTGAATGATAAACCTACTTGGCTAGAGCTACAAGTCTTCAACTAGTGCTAGTTTATCTATTAAGTTAATATTCTAGAGCTTTACAGACTTCTCTTAGATACTTATAATATTAAACGATTAACCTTTAAACGGAAAATAAATGCAGACTAACAACAATTTTGCTTTCGTACTTTTATACAACGCTAAACGTTTTAGTTAAATGTGTATCCAGTCAAGTCATAACATGCATTAGCAAAGAGCTTTTAAAATCTTCTAAACAACATACCATATACTATGTCTTTTTACTTAACTGTACAAAATAACTTTGAAGAAAGTTTTAGAGGAAAACTTGAAGATCACGGTACATTACTTAACTACCCATAAACCATACATATAGTGGAGTAGAACTGGGTTGTAAGATCAAAGTAGTTATACCGACCCCTTTATCATACAATGTATGTAACTATGTTATGTGATAAGTATGGTAGTATGGGGTGTTTTTATTGTAAGCTTTTGATTAAGTTTTAATTTATGTATATAGGTTTGGTTGTTTTAACGACTTAAATAAGGAGGCGGTACTTAATTCTAGGGTTTTCATTTTTTTACCCATGAATTTTTAACAGTCTTATGACTGTGTGACGGATGATTCTTCCCGTGTGTTCCCATTTCCGTCCAATTTGGACAGTGGGATCCATAAGAAAACTTACTTACTTCTAACTTACTTTTAAAGACGGTTTTCTTTGTTAGAATAACGTTTAGTCAAATTATGCCAAATTAAAAAAAAACTTATTTCATTCTTGATTTGAGTACTGATTTGTACTTTGCTTTTTGCCAAACACAGCTTTGTATTGTCACATTGCTTAGTGAATGCCTCATTTTACTTCAACTAAGTAGTGACAAAATTATTTATAAAGAAGTAAAACTCATGTCAAAAATGAAATGAACAGTACTTTTATTCAATTAACTTTCAAAATTAGCAATTAAAGCAACAAAACAAAGCAAAGCAAAAAACTAAATTCTCAAAAGTATCTAAAGCAGTACATCAGAACAAAAACAATAATATCCAACCCACTTGGGGAAACGCCAAACAATTCCCGACCCCAATAAAACTGAATATCTCAAATTTTGAATCAACTATCACAATACAAAGGACCGAAATTCAATTCAAATAAAAACTTAACTCGTGTTACGGTTTAATTAGGAGTGTTATGTTAAGGTATTGAACGGGTCGGTCTTCGGGGACAGCGTTACCTACGTGCGTAAAACAATAGTATACCAGACAAATTTATGGCTTATTGCCTTAGCAAAGTGTCGCCTATTATACCTCTATAATGTAGGAAGTTTGATATACACGTTTGTATTTTGATCTCGTCGGTAACAGGGGTGTAAATTACCCCTTTTGTGTGTCAACCTCTCGTGTGTAATGAATTATGTTTTGTTTTATAATTAATGGCGACTTTGTTTTATATTGTTGGTTTATTATGTGCGAATTTTAGGTAATTTACAGTGTTTTGTTTTGGTGTGATAAGAATAATAAATTAGCTTTTCTATACAGCATTCTTTGTACATAAAAATGATGTAACATAAATGTTTTGAAGAGAATTTAGCTTAGACAAAGTCACGTAAGTAATGTTGGGGTTAATGGCCTCTCTGAACCAATTTCGGCGACAATTCTCGAGGGAAACTAGCCAACTTCATAGGTTATGCTATTGTTCAAGTGCATACGCAAATACACGTATACGATCTATTTATTTACTCGCTATAGAACTTAACCGCTCTATTGTGGATTTTAGGCGCTGTTATAAAAATACTTTTCAATCTATAGCGGATTTGTTTTATTGGTTTCTAAGGTTACTATTTCGTAGGTCAGAACTCAAATAATTAGTTAACATATGAAGGTTGAACGAGCAACATCTACTGCTCAGACAAACGCTATCTCAGTTTGCCCATGACCATAATACCTGCAAAGTTGTCGAATCGTTGGGACCTAAAATCTAAAATTATACCGCGTAAAAAGCAGTTTTTTTTTTCAATGGTTTTTTTTATTTAGTTCAAGAGTTTTCGATTCCTTTGCAAGTATCATGTCTCAGAAAGCATTATAATTTAAGGTGCTTTAAAAATTTAAAACTGGCCTTTTTCATAACCTTTATTTTTCCTATCCAGTGAACATCTATGCATAGTGAAAATAAATAACACAACATACATAAAGCATCGTTTATGTGTGAGAAAAAATTACCGAAAATTAACCTTCATTTGTTTTTAACAGGCAAAGCCGCAAGCAATATCTTGTCAATTACAACACTTTACCCCACTCCATGTTTCGCAATATTAACACCAAACATATCATTTTTGTATCAAGATACCACAAACGGTATGACGTCAATCTGATAAATAATATCTGTGGAAAGTCACAGCTAATTCAATTTCCTCCCGTTTGACCTTGAGAAAGAAGTATTGAGTTTACTATTTTTTGTGTTACGAACTTAACTCTTTACTTGCACTAAGGCAGTGACAAGAACCTTGGAAAGAAGAACCTTGACCATATCTCATAGATAAATGCAACAGCAATGCTTTTAATGCTCTCATGCAATGCCATCCTTGTTTACTGACTTATGAGGCTATGACAAGAACTGTTCTCGACAGCGGTCGACAACTCGCGCAATCCGTGTACTTTGATCACTGATTAACCGTAAGAGCAGATTGTGTACGGCCTAAAAAAAACCTACGCCTACAAAAATAGTCTTATGAGGATTTATTCGATTGGCAAAAACTAGTAAAAATGTGGAAAAATGGGTTGTAGATATTGTCAGAAAACCAGTTCCATCTAACTAGTACAATGGTATCCAAACAAAATTCCGTGAACTGACCGTCAATACCATGTATTTATAATACGCAGAACAAGCTACAACTTCTCAAAGACAATTGCCTCACGAAAAGCACAAAGATTCTAATTACAAATAACAACATGTAAAACAAAAGACGAACCACAACTGACTCTCCAGTCCTATCTCTTTGAGAAGATAACTCGTGATATGAATTACGATACGTAATTCACCCCCATTGCATTCATGAGGTCTCGGAGCGCTAATAAACTATAATACGTTAAGTAATGACTTGGCACCGGATGTAATAGACACCTACTGTGTAGGTAAGCCTCTGTTATTAGGTAACTGTAATTGCAGTTAATTTACTCCGTGTTACGAGTATATCATTATAGTACTATGCTATGAATGCTTTGGGTTATCGATACCGGATAAATCAGATTCTTAAGATTTTGAACATCCTAATTTAGGGTCTTAAAATATAAGAATAAGAATAAGTTTATTATCCCAAAAAGGGTTACAGAGTTGTCTTATAACTATTTTACAAATACAGTTTATACTAATTTAAACTGCGGTCCCCAAACTAAACGAATGTTTGTATCTTGGGAACCTGAGTGCTGTAAGTACTGAATAAATATTTGGTATTTAACAAGACAAAAATTATGTAACAACAAAAATTATGTTACATAAAAATATATTACACTTATTTAATTTGTTTTGAGTACAGTGGACAATGAACTGAAAAAAAATGTAATTACATAGGATTGGTTTTATAAGTAGTTGTTTTAATATCTGTAATTGGTGAACCACAAATAATTTTCGTTGACGACAATTAAACTTGAACAGCCATTCAGAAACCACAGGCGGATGAATCCTTATTTACCGACTTCAAAAAAGGTACTCAATTTGACTATTTGATTTATTTTTGTTACCACAATAGTTTTGACTGGGTGAACCGATTTCGATGATTTTTTTTTAATTGAAATCTGATGCTTTTTAATTTCGGTCCAATTTTGATGATGGGATCCAAAATAAATAAATATAAGAATTATTTTCAAGACAGTTTTTTTTCTTAAATTATTATCGATTCATCTCTGAGCCGTTGTGGTGATAAGCAATGATAAAATTTTTAAAGTCTTTTGATTGTTTCATGAAGGGTTATAGGATAATTAATACATTTTATAGGTTTTAATATGTTTTATTTTAATATAATACTGCATGACAATCAGCGTGCTAGCGGTGTGCGCGACAGAAGAAGATAACTATACAAAGTAATATAGATGGCGTTGCTCACGACATTCGTAATACCATAACACCTCCCCTCGAAGTAGTGAGCATGTTTGTGAAATTTAAATGCATTCATCCATCATACCTAAGTTACGCAAACACTCATGATGCTTCGTACCACCCAAACCTTTTGTCAAAACATCAGCTGGCATTTGATCAGTACGCAAATATTTAAGATCAATTACACCTTGTTCACACTTATCACGTATAAAGTGGTGCCGCACATCGATATGTTTCGTTCGAGAATGATAGTTTTTACTTTGTGCAAGTTTGATTGCACCCTGATTATCGTTGAACAGCGTCACACACTCACACGTTATCCCTATGCTACTCAACACATCGCGCAAATACATGGCTTCTTTCGTAGCTTCAGAAATAGCCATATATTCGGCCTCAGTGCTTGATAAAGCAATGGTCCGTTGCTTTCGCGCCTCCCAGCTGATTGGGGCACCTGCCAAAATAAATGCAAAACCGGAATATGATCTGCGGTCTACCATATTCCCACCCCAATCTGCATCAACCACGCCAAACAGAGGTAAACCTGTCCTTTCATACACTAGCCCGTAATCTGATGTACCTTTCAAGTATCTCAAGACACGTTTAGCAGCCTTCCAATGTTCAATATCGTAATTCGTATTAAACTGACTTAAATAATTGACGGCGTACGAGATGTCTGGCCTCGTTGACACAGCCAAATGCATCAAGGCACCGATCAAACACTGATACGGATACCGTTCCATTATATCATGTCTTGCACATTCAGGTTTTATCAATTTTACATTCACATCTATAGGCGTGACGGCAGGCTTACACTCGCTCATACCAAATCGTTCTAACACTTTATCTATATATGATTTTTGACTTAAGTACACTGTATTTTCATCAGCACGACTAAATTCAATTCCTAAACAAGTAGAAATATGCCCCATATCTTTCATTTCAAACGCACTTCCTAATTGTTTCTTTACATTTTTTATCCATGCATCATCATTCGACCCTAGAATAATATCGTCAACATATATACCAATTAACATCATTCGCTCGCCCTTTTGCGCATAAAATACACAAGGATCTTGTGGCAATGCCTCAAAACCAATATCATTCAACATTTTCACTAACCTTTTATACCACTGTAATCCAGACTGACGCAATCCATATAAAGATTTTTTTAACAAACACACATTATCCTCATTTTCATCAAGAGCTTTTTTCCAGCTGTTAGCTGTCTCAAGTATATTCACATCTGTTATTATTTTCTTCTGCGAACCAATCTTTTCTTTTGCGAGTACTCTCTTTAGAACATCGCTTAACTGATCTGGGATTTCCATATACACCTCTTCATCGAGTGAACCATTTAAGTAAGCTGTAACCACGTCCATTTGATGGATCTGTAATCCTAATTCTGCTGACAAGGCAGCTATGAGTCTTATAGATGACGATCTCACAACAGGGGATGAGGTTTCATGAAAATCCTCCCCTGGCCGTTGTGAACATCCTTTTGCGACAAGGCGCACTTTCATGCCAGTACTTTTGGTACTAAACACAAACCTGTTTCCAATAACTTTTCGTTGTTTTGGTCTTGGTACTATTTCCCAGGTATTGTTTTTTATTTGTGACAGGTATTCATTTTCTAAAGCAGATTTCCATAAACTCATGTCACTTCTCTTCTCTATATCTTCCCACGTCATTGGTTCTATCATTGCTACTCCTGCACTCATTTCTTCATTCGGTTCATCTTCTGATTCATTTTCATCATTATCTGTATCTTGTATTACTGTGTGATATTCCTTTCTTGGTCTACCCACCTGACCTGTACGAATTAGGCGAGGTCTTCCCTTTCCTCTTTTAGAAGGTTGTATTAAATTTTCCCACGAAACAGTTGGATTTCTTTTTCTATGTAATTTGCTTATATCGTCCTCTGATTCATCAACTCTTTCAAGTGATTTTCTTGATCTAAACCCATCTCTCCTGGCTCTTAATATTTTCCTGTTGTCTTCTTTTCTATTGTTGAATTCTATTCTTATTTGTTCATCATCAGTGTCTTCTTGTTCATCAAGTATCTCTTTATATTCATGTCTAAACGCTGTTTCATTCATAAATTTCACGTCACGGGTTATAATAATCTTTCTTGTCGTGGGATTATGTATTCTATATGCTTTTGATTGAATATCATAACCCATAAATATCCCTAACTGTGAACGTGACTCAAATTTTCCTTTTGGTTTTCCCTTGTCTTTATAATAAACTTTCGAGCCAAACACGTGCATATATATTACGGTAGGTTTAATTCCTCTCCATAGTGTAAAAGGTATTTGACCATTTAAAGCTGTAGTTGGACACCGGTTTCGTATGTAATTAGCAGTGTTAACTGCTTCTGCCCAAAATACAGGTGAACTTCCTGCTTGACGCATCATACAGCGTGCCATCTCAACCAATGTTCTATTCTTTCTCTCTGCAATCCCATTTTGCTGTGGCGTGTATGGTGCTGTCAATCTTCTTTTTATACCTGCTTTGCTCAAGAACTCATCAAACTCATTGTTCACGTATTCTCGTCCGTTATCAGACTGAAGACTCTTTATTTTCTTTCCAGTTAAATTTTCTGCATAAGCTTTGTAGGTTTTAAATACACTTAGGACATCACTTTTATTTGCTATAAAGTAGACTTCGCACCATCTCGATTTATCGTCAATGAACGTAACAAAATATTTTTTACCGCTATAAGACTGATGGTTCATTGGGCCACAAACGTCGCTATGAACTATTTCTAGTAATTCGTTTGTACGATCTTCCCTTTTCCTTGGAAAAGGTGTGCAAGTCTGCTTTTCACTGATACAAATCTCGCATTGAGACATCTTTTCGTTATCCTTGAATGTTAGTCCGTGTACTAAACCACTCTTCGCCATAGCTTTTAAGTCGCGTTCGTTGAGGTGACCGAGTCGTTGGTGCCACATATCTATCGAATTCTTCGCAACTTGAACATTACTGACGGAGTTATGACTCATCCGAACATGATACAAATTGCCAACTCTATCTGCACGCATATGAATTTTTTCGTTGTTATCAGTCACAATCGCATCATTTTTCCTAAAACGAACCTCAAAGCCGCGATCTGTCATCTTGGCCACTGATAATAAGTTAGTTCGTAGATCGGATACATAAAATACTTTTTCTATATCAATCTGGCGTTCTTCATTGCCTGTGTCTACCAAAATCTTTACCTTGCCAGTGCCAGTAATTTGTGTTTTGTCACTATTCGCTAAATTAAGTTCGGAGTCTAGCCGAGTAAAGTCCTCGATCATTTGCTTATCATTGCACATATGACCCGTGCACCCACTGTCGATGCACCAGGTAGGATTTAATTTCTCACCTAACATAACCTCTTCGGCAGCACTCAATAACATTGTTGTCTTTTGCTTCTCATTCTCACTGCATTCCAACTTTTGCGCGCTTTGTCTATGCTTGTTAATATACTTTGTTTTGCACTCCCTCGCAAAATGTCCACGACGACCACAACGATGACATTCAAAGTTGTTTTTATAACTGTGGTTATCGTTAATCTTCTTCAGATTGAAATTTTTATTTTTATTGATACGTTTGACGAACAGAGCCCCCTGGTCAGTTGACTTGGACTTACGGGCTTCGTAATCCTCGATGATCTTGACCTTTAATGTTTCCGTTGATGGCAAATCATCACGTGATTCTATTGCCGTTCTAAACATGGCGAATGAATCTGGCAAACTGTATAACAATAATATTGCTAGTAGTTCGTCTATAACTATCAAACCGATTTCTTTCAGTTTCTTAACTGCGTCGAAGAAATCCGCAATGTGCTTCTTCAGATCGTCATCTTCTTGCATACGAGTCAAAACAAGCTTTTTCAATAACGACGCTTTTCTGGCAGGACCGCTCGACTGGTACATAGATTTCAGCTTATCCCATATAGCCTTGGAACTGTCCAGGCCATCTAATGCAGTTAACTCGCTTGGACTCACCGCTAACAATATGTCAGATTCAGCTTTTCTATCCATTCTTCTCCAATCAGGATATTTCGGATCACTTAGCTGCGGTTTCGGTAACGCACCCGATACATATTCCCATAGATCGTTTTTAATCAAAATTGCCCGCATATGTATCTTCCATGTATCATAATTATCACCAGTTAATCGATCTATTTTAATAGATGTAGCCATTTTAAAGTTTCTTCAACTTCAAAAACGATTGCAATGAATAAATCTTCGTAATACTAATGATGTAAACAAACGGCGAACGTAACTTGCGAGTCCCGTTACACTAATCACCTTTGCTAAACCTTAACTTGCGTAGACGCGTTTATAACTTTAATTACGACGAACTGTTTTGGTTCAAATCACTGCAATTGTTCACTTATTCGTTTTTATTTCACTCACTGGCAGTCTCTGGGCCCATAACCTGAAGGGTTATAGGATAATTAATACATTTTATAGGTTTTAATATGTTTTATTTTAATATAATACTGCATGACAATCAGCGTGCTAGCGGTGTGCGCGACAGAAGAAGATAACTATACAAAGTAATATAGATGGCGTTGCTCACGACATTCGTAATACCATAACATTTCAAAACAGCTTTAGCCGATTAAGACTCGATTTCACCAACTTTGAATTAATGCGAGAAGAGCTACCCTAGTACTAATTTATTCTAACGATTTACTCTTTGGTTAACTTCAATTTCATTTCACCATGCTAGTCTGCGAATATCTTAATCTCATATAGCTACTCTGTAACCGTGAACGAATGTATGGAATGACATTAGAACGCTCCCAAGTCAAATAGTCAGGTTGTTCCGTGCCTCAGCAATGGCGCTTCCTATTTCCTAAAATTGTTTGGATAATACGTAAACCTGACGTTTAGAATAACCTTAAAACAGCGACCGTCTTGACTTATACTTTCATCCTATTTAGTTATTAGTTTTATTGCCGATAATGGAATGATGGTCAACAATAAAAGAAAGCGATCTGATAACCACCCTTTCTTGTCTATTTATTTAATTATCGCCCCAGAAATGCCAAACTTGTATCCTTATATTTGTTTACTAACTAAATATGTTAATATCTTCTAAACCCGTGAACCGATTGTTATGATTTAAACGGATTTGGCATTTCTGGGCGATTTCCCATATGATAGACACCATGATAATATTTTTCCTATACAATTAAAAAACTAGATTTTCAAGTTACGTAATTTTTGTGTCAATTTTACAAATCTGTGTTTTCTACGAGATTGTGTTTCCTTATACTTTACTTACTATTCCTAACTTTACTTATCATTACAAATTCTAAATATAATATAAAACGATATATAAACAATCAAAATTTAAAGAATTAATAAACAATTATTGCTAATAGGTGGGCGGCCCAGCGGGGTACCCCACACTGCGATAGCACCTTACATTACAATCTGGTTCGGCGTTTAGCGCGATACCTCGCATTAAGTTAACTTTATAAGTAAAATATGTAAACTTATCATCTAAACTATTCTAATGGTATTTCTTATACATTTCTGTCGCCGACACTATTACTGCACTGACTTGGGTGAATAATTCTGTGTGCGTTTGTGTAATGCTGCCTTCTTGGATAAACGAAATCTTATCACGAAATCGTGTTCGTCGTACTCTTCAAAATAATTAGGCCTTTCCTTAAACCACCGTGTATGAGGACAAAAATAATCGTCATCTTCGCTATCGGTTTCTTTTATTAATGCATACAAACGGCGCGTCATTTTTTAAATGCTATGAACTGACTTGACTTTGACACTACTAACCAAAGAATAGCAGCTTACATGGCCGAAAACAGTGGTATATGACTTAATTCTAGTATAGAGGTTTTATCCTTAGTTTAAATGTTGGTGAAACGTAAAATGGATATACTTGGGAGTAATTAACGATTTATTCTAGTACTAAGACTTATTCTATGTTGGTGAAACCGGGCCTTAAGCCAATAAGTTCTTTCGAAAAAGAAAATATTTTTAAAAATCTTGAACAAACATTTTAAGTTAAAACAGACGTCTAGAAAAGCTGGTAGCATGAATGATTGAACCCAGGATAGCCGCCATTTTGTTTTCCATCTGATAGTGAGACACGTGACGGCGGGAACAACGGGGTTCTGCTGAGCATCGCATCCGACTGCAAGACTTGGTCCAGACTATGGTATAAGGGAGGAGCAAGGAAAAGTGTACCCAATTGCGCGGAAAATAAGGTTCAGTTTTGTTTACCTATTTGTTTTATTTGGGAAATAATAATATTTGGTATTTGTTTTTTTTTTGTGAGACACACTATTTCGTCGTCTAGCCAAAAACGCAACACGGAATTTGTTATTTATTTTATAATAATCATTTATTTCACACTGGTTTGATTTCACGTGGACTTATATTCTACTTTTCAGCGACTGAATATATCTTAAAGGATTATTTCGTGACAAACAACATAGAACCCTACTTTCCATTTGTTAGTAACTAATAAACATTCTCCGTCCTACCATAAATAACCAACCACATCAATTAGTAAATTGATAATCAAACAGCCTGCCAGCTTCCTGATATGCCAAATCTAAGTACGGTCCTGTTTATGGCACTCTAGGGTCTATAGTCTATGGCACTCCAAAAGACTTTACTGTTTCGCAATTTAAACTTTACGAGGCAAATAGAGTCCCCAGTGAAGCGACGAGTGGGACTGTACACGTGTTGAGGATTACTTTTGTTTTTCTTAGATGTTTTTAAAGTATGTTAACCTTACTTCATATTATAAAAGGACATATATATTGCATATATAAATTAACTCTGCACGTGTGTTACGAATGAATTACTGATCCGATTTAAGTGATATATGGTTTACGGATTGTCTAGAGCCTAAGAAAGGTTTTAGGCTGCTGAGAATATCGGGAACTAAAGTATATCATACACATTAACTACAGCTACAGTTTTACAACTAGTCCGTTTTTTCTAATGATGCAGTATGAGTGAAAAATATAACCAATGTATGTCTGAAATACGTGTAGTGTGTGTTTTACTGAATAGGGGCCAACGTATTTTTTTTTGGTAGAGATCTTTGCAGTTAGCCTGAGCACAGACTTTGACTGCTTCACCGGACGTTAAGGGGGCAATGTAATACAATGTTGAATCTTACCAAAACGAGTTTAGAGAAACACTAGATAGAAAACAAGACAAAAATAATCCTTGTATAGTCTCGCTTGCCATCATTTATTTTTACCTTCAAATCATTCTCATAGATACCCTTTGAACAACAGCCTACATTCGTGACAACGTTATTTTACGAGCTCACTAACAGTAACCTCATAACTATGTCAGTTATAAAAAGGTCATTATAAGGCCGTATTAAGTTTAATAATTCAAAAGTTTGCCGGAATACTGGGGCGAATTAGTTCGAAAGTTATGTTCGCGAAATGAGCTATAAGCATTAGCTAGTAAGAAACGGACGGACCGTCAAATGTTGCTTTACTTAGTAAGTTAATTTGTTTAGTAATGTTTTGTTTAAAGTGTAGTCTTAATTAGAAGATTGCTTATACACGAGTCTTGCGTAGATGGATAGAATATTATCTTCTGAAGTAGTCTTAGTAATTGTGCTTAGTATTTAACAGACTGTTGAAAGATGACTGTTCCAATGGTAACTTTTAAATAAAGCAGTTTTTAAAATCTGCTTGTAAAAGGTCTGCGTTTAATCTAATAAAAATATAAAATTTATGAATTGATTAATTGTCAATTAAAGCATTCATATAACAATTCAAATAATAAATATCCGAATATGTAATACAAACATGTTTTAAACCTACAACATTCACAATTAAATTCTAACATCTTTCAAGTCAAGCCCCGTCTCATTGTAAAGCAGGGTACAACAGACCCAACTAATAGTTCCAGGAGATATGTCGGCATAAAATATTCAGGCTTCATCCCTAGAAGTCTTGAAGCTTAGAACAAGGTCTAATCCGGCTATTACCGCCGGTTAGGGCTGAAGGGATTAGCCCTCGGCCTAGGCTGACGAGCGACAATTAGGCGAAGAATTCATTATAATAATTTAACGTTAGCAAAAAGTTTTAGGTTAGTTTAGGTAAGAGGATATGTGCTGACTGTCTGTTTATAAAAAGCTGTTGAATTTTAATTTACTGTCAAGTATTACTAAATGTGATTGATGAACAAGAAAGCTTAAAACCTTTTACGGCTCTCGACCTTTCAGCGCACAGATACGTATATTATAAATGTGTAAATGCAATACTAAACATATTTTATCAGAAAGGTAAATAAAAAATACTTTTAAATTAATACAAAAGCATCAGCCTATTTGTCCAAATATAAAACAATATAATCTACTTTCCTTGAGAAGTAGACCGGGCAAATGCTCAGTCCACTACAGTGGCTCAACGCTCAGCATTTTAAACTGAAATATTATATCCACACCGCAAGACATCGAAGTCCGAGAAAATGAAGAAAACGAACAAAACAAAAATGACAAATACCCGGAACGTTATCCCTGGTAAACGATACCACTGCACAGATATTACAGAAGGTTAACAGCCAATTTCAATGACATAGTCTTATATAGATTATCTACTATAGATAGGATTTTGACATAACTTTGTGTACCGCATTATAATTCTATCTCTTGTTGAAAAAATGATCTATGGATATGTTATTGAAATTGGTGGTAAATGATTGACACGACATGTTATTAACAGCTATTTTTCACTGTGACTTGTTATCATTACCACCAATGTTGGTTCATAAAAGGTAGTAGCAAAAAGTAGAGTAGACGATATAAAGTGGGTTGAAAATGGTTTTTTAGTAACTTAAAAATAAATTATCTTTCAAAGTTTTACGTTAGGACATTTCTGATTACCACAAAATAATTAAGTATTAATAATTAGTCCTTAAAGTATGGTTCATTCGCAATTATATTGCTATGATAATTTTGTAAAAACATAAACATTTAAATCTAAGTACTTGGTCACTGGCCGAAGCAAATAACAAAATTTCTCGGTCGCCATTTCCCGGCGACTAAACGACAGTGCGTAATGTTCGTAAGTCAACACGATTTAGTGAGGCGCATACTTAAGCGATCCTATTAACATAACTGCGATAAAAAATGCTATATATTGTTTTCATCGTTGATTTATTTCACACTTTTATTTTTCGTATGTCTGCTGTATTTTTTTTGTTTTGACAGAGCAATTTAATAAAAAGAACTTACATTCATTTTCTTTTTTCAACCAACTAGATAATGACGCAACAATTTTTAAACTGTCATGCATATGTTACTTAAGTTCTTCTTTATTTCATATTATTTATGTAATGTCTTAAAAGTATACTTACCCATTTTTGTTTGTCTACCTTATCTGTAGTTTTAGAAATAGCTTGTAAGAAAAAACCAGGAAGCCTTTTAATTTATTTACCTTTCAACAATTTTTTACCTATGGCTTTTACATCAGCGTTTCAACTGAACCTTCTGTTATTATTTCTCAGTGACAATCGGCGCTCAGCGTACAATCCTCCGGGAAATCGCGATAACTAGTGAAAGTGGGGTGTTACATCGGAATCTCGGCGTCGAATCTTCGCCATTACAGACAGGTGCGCTCTCCCGAATTAATGACCAGAGTTCCCGACTAACGTATAAAAAAATCCCGAAAACAAGAAAAAAACAGTTTATATAACAATTACGAGTTTTTAAAGACAAGAATTAGTTGTTCGCAGTTTTATTGGTTTTGTAGACGGTTTTTAGACGAGTTAGTTTATTACCTGTTATCTCAGTCTGGAAGTTAAGTTATGACGACTATAAACGGTGTTTGATTCACGGTTCATTTGCTTTCTGGTAAATATAGCTACGGATGAGCTACGGTTGCTACGTTCGTAGCAGTTCTGCGTAGCGACAAAATTTCACCGTATCGATGAATCCAAAAGTATGAATACGCAATTTCGTGCAATTAATAAAAGTAAAATTTAAAGGTAATTTAATGTTTAGTGTGCTACCAATACTAGGAGCTGTGTACCAATACTAACAAAATATCCTATGAATAAATTATGTAAACGAATACGGTATAGTTTAATATATCTTCCACACTAAATATTTAAATAAAGCTAAACCTGACATAAACCTTGAAATCTCCCGCCTACTAAAAACTAGACGCAAAAAAACGACCTTCAAAAACTTTAAAAAGAAAAAAGAAAAGCCTATTATATTCCTTAAGACCCCGAACACTAGAAGTATGAGCAACAAGGCTGTATATCAAAAAGTTAAGCCTCCAGGCTCTGAGTATAACTTTACCGGTCTGTCATTGTACAAGTTTCGGCCTAGGAATGTAAGAGCTACAAAATCTTGAGCAACAAAAAATGTAGGACACTTCGTAGTGAAACTTTTATGACTGATAGATTGGTTGCTTGTTTCTATTTTTAGAGACAGTTTTAGACTAGTTTATTGATGTTTTAGGAACGTATTAGTATATAACTGCTGTAAAATACTGAAGTACAGAAATAAATTAATGTCAATTTTTTTAACTAAATGGCGTAGGGTATGAAATTAAGAAATAAAAAAAAATTGTACGTCAAAGTAGCCAGAAATATAGACTAAAGCAACACTAAGAAAAAAGGAAAATTCCAATTGAATATGACCTCCTTTCCCCAACTTAAAAACATCAGATTAAAAACTAAAAATCCACCTATAAAAGTCTATAAAAATAATAACCGTAAATACAACATCTAAAGAGAAACCTGACCTAATTACTGCACATAACAGTATATCGCGAACAGGTGAACCCGAATAAATGTATACAGTCGAAATGTACGGAGCCCGGTAATCTTTAAAAACGAGTTCGCATTCCTTTATTTAAACGGCCTAAACAAATGGGAAGGAAAGCTCGGATTAAGTGTTAGGGCTTGTGTGGATTTGTACACGAATTACAACTAATAGTAGTATAGTTAAATATTTTTTTAGCTAGGATATTTTTTCTTCTTAGTGTGTAAGTATGTATACTTAAAATTGTAAGGAATTTATTTTGGTTTCAAAAATGGGACATGCCTTATTCTTAAACATTTAACAATAACAGAAACGGTTTTTAAGTTGTAGGGTTAATATGAGTGTAATTTTAAAATTTTCTGGGTCTGAATAAAAGTTGTGTAGATCTATCGATTGCAAAAGTTATAAAGCAATAGCTGCGGTAGGTCTGTAGATGAGTCATCAAAATCAAAACCTTAACTACCTTTTATCCTCAAATGGCTCTCAAGAAAACATAACGTTATAAATTAAGAAAATTTTGAGAGTTATAGATCCTAATTTCACAGTTTAATAAAAATAAGCTGCAACTGACACTTTTCATCTGAAGCTTCCGCTAAAGTCAAGTGTGTATCCAGCCTTACCGGTTCAAGTTTCAATTCCGTTTTTCCACGGACAAACAGATAATTAATTGTTTGTTACCTTCATTTACATAACGGTTTAATTCTTCTAAATGCTTATACGAATAACATTACGTATTATAAATCTGTGGGAATAAGACTCTCCGAAAAGAGGCTGATTTTTTATTATCATTTCAAGAACACGTTAATAATTCCTAATAAAAATTCCTGAAAGTCAAAAATAAAGGCAATTAGAAGCTTCATTATGACGAAATTATGTTATTCGTTAGACACAGCAATAAGGGTCATGTTAGTGTTGTTCTATATATTTTAAAAGATTAAAAATTATAATACCTTTCTTAAAATAAACATGTTATACTTAGAGGATTTCAAATTTTATCAATTTTTGATAGCAAGGTAATAAGTATATGAATAAGATTTTTAAGTTTTATCTGTTATTATAGTGGAACAGTCTCAGTATAAGATATTAAATTTTATTACTTACACAGTATTATTTTAGTAAATATCAGTGTTAACAAATTTAGACCGCCTATAGATATTACCTGTAATGTCAGACTACTCCATAAACAGACAACGAATTAAAGCTTCAACAAATACAGGCACTTTAAAAATTATAAATAAGAGACCTACTACCTAATATGATAAATATCGGATAAGGCATCCCATTAACATAATTCAAACGTAACCACTAAAACAGCTACAAAAAGAATTACCAAGATTTTACGACGTAAAAATGTTTTGATAAAGTTTAGCACTTTTCATATTAATCGCCTTTCCGAATTGTGAATGGGAGCATAAAAAGCCACTGGTGAAGTGGAAAACTTGTGAAGTTTGGTCAAGAATATGACGTCATCGCTGGACAAGCGTATGAAGAAAAACATTTCTTTTCGTGACTGTGTCTGATTTGCGAAAATCAATCTTAAGCCTTTGGTGTTAAATCACTTTTCAGATTACCACTAGGTTGGAGCTCTACCACTGATGTAATCTCGACTGTATGTATGGTCAAATGTAAAATTAATATATTATAAAGGAGTAAGATAACTTTATTGATTAGCTTTTGTTATGTGAGTCTAAAATTTCGCAGATACCCATTTCTTGGAATGGGGACCCAGATGAAATACAGGAAATTTTCTGAAGCTTTTAATGAATATTTATATAATTACGAACTATTATCACATGAAATTAAAAGCTGTAGATAGAGTAATTGAAGTGATTTTGGGTGTGTACGAGAATAATTATGGCAGTCAATAATAGGTTCATTTAATTTTTACTTTGAGAATATCGATAAAAGACGCCACTTGTTTACAGGACATATAACAATCACTTAATCTTAACAACTGTTAATTTACAGTAAAATATATCATTTATAAGTAAAAATTGCTTGGATTAGAAATTGACTGAAATCACCCTGTAGTTAGAAAATCGTCTCATCATACTAAGACTATTTTTGTCTGTTCTAACGATTAATGAAAAAGTCTACAACTCCACATAAATTCCATTACAGAAAGTTATAATAAAAATTATACCGTGTATAAAATAAATAATTGTGAATTAATTTTGCACGCCTGTTACGGCTGGGCTAGGCAGTAAGGTCATCGCCCCGTCTGATCTCACGGTCATTGACCTCAGTGAGAGCAACTGTAAGCTTTTATAAATGCCTTGTATCAGTTATGCTAACATATTGTAAGTGGAAAGGTATTGGAGAAATTATAACAGGTTTTATGTAAGGTTCCTTGTTACAAGGCTCTGTTGATTTGGGAATAGATTAAGGATATTGATTAATCTACAATTTCTTTTTGAATATAAATTATATTTTTCCTGGAAACGATCATTAGGAGTCCAGTTTAAAGGCTAATTATGTAATCTAAATCAGAAACGAAAGTATATTGTGGGTTTTTGTTTTTGGAATAAACTTAATATTGACTTCTAAAGGTTTCACACATTGGCCATAAGAACTAAGGCTTAGCACTATTCAAAAATTAATAATAGGAGGATAAAAATATGTTCTTTATCTGAATACGAAAATCGGTACAACTGATCAAAGTACCACACTTTTAGTATTCAAAAGAGTACCCAAAAGTGTAAATAAGAACGTACCAAGTACGAAATAAAAATAAATATTCAAAAGGTACCATTTTATTACTGGCCCGAAACAAATTCAAATATGGAACACGAGTTCACATAATCACGTCACGGCGAACCAATATTGTTCGGAATGTAATAATTGTGCTGTTTGGACGGTTAATAGGGATTCGGGTGAGTTCGGGTGACGTCGGGCCACTTCGGGTTGTTTCGGCTAATATCGGTTTTTTATTGAGAACTTGAGTATATGATATTGTACACGTACTATTCAGATAAGTTTGTGGACGCTTTTTCTTGTGTATTTTTTATTCAAATATGTATATAAGAAACAAAACGAAAAGAATAAATAATTAAATTAAAAGAAAAAACATACGAATAAAGAACTTTGTCTTTTTAAAGTCGGTTGATAAAATTAAATGAAAGGCCGTTTATTTTAATTGTTAATGGAATAATTTCAACACAATTTCTGGTAACCAATATAGGCTTAACTAGAAAATTAAATTATTCAAATTTTCAGAAATGTCTACAAAACCTTACGTTTTCCGCGAATTACCGCGAAATATGATACCAGCTTATTTCTATTTAAATATAAATATAGTAAATGTAATACATCTCGCGTTCTGTTATTCCTACTTGTTTTTTTACTTTTATTACATTGATGGTCAAATTTCGGTTTTACAAAAACAATTTACATATTTTCCTTTTAAAACCGATCCCTAATTATTTTCTTTTTCACGCAAAAATAGTATCGAAGATATAAGACTCGTATTTTTATAAGAATTTTACAAAAATAATACATAAACATCCGAATTGAGAACCTCCTCCTTTTTTTAAAGTCGGTTAAAAAGAGTGTATCGTCTTCTGTCCATTAAAAAAACATACCAAAAATAAAATTCATTCCTCAATTTAACAATTGTACCATTGAGTTCAAAACAAGAAACAAAACAACATCGACTGGAAAAGGCTAATAGGAGATTAGTTCAAACTAGTCGAACGGAAACACATAAACAAACTGATTACCATGCTCCAGGGTTCTCATTAAAACAACTTTTCTACAAACATTCAATAAATTAGGAAAACTTTTGTTGTGACTCCATTTTTATTTGTTCTGTGCAAACTAGTGCAGGTTTTTTTGTGAAATTATCGATATTTTTCTAGTTCTACATGCTCAACACTAGTCATCTGTTGGATTTTTGTTAATCACATTTAACATACTATTTCTATCCTTTGTAAAACTTGTGTTTTCAATTATGTTTATTAAAAGTAAGTTTGTTTATATTGCAATTTTTTAATATTTAACCGGCTTCAAATGGATGTTGTTCTCAGTTCAACAGTGTCTTGTGAGTGGTCTACGCGATTGTGCATCGATTTCAAGCATTTTTTGCCAGCGTAGTGATATCCCTAAAAAAGTTAATTGAACTCTTCCTTTTTACAATTATGTGATCAATTATCTTAAGTACTTCTTGACAGCACTACAAACACTAAATATCCCTTTTAACATACAAAGCTGTATTGGTAATTCATACATCAATTAGAGAATTCCAACGTTAACGTGCCACAAACCGATGCATCGTCATTTCACCTCATTTTGCGCGCACATCAACTTTCCGCGTCACTAACTCGGAATTCAGATAGCGAGCTATTTGATTCTCCCGTTATTTAGGTCATCTATATTGTGAGACAAGCTATCTGCTACTAAAACTTGTGTTTTATCTGCTAAATGTTCGTTAAAGTATACAATGTATCTGAATTTCTTGTCGTATTCTCTCATGTAAAAAGCATAATTTATCTACCCAATTAGTAGGTGCCTGGTTGATAAGTACAAAATTAAGTGTGCCATCCAGTAAAGCATGTAACAGAGCGTAATTATCAGATCTTATTTCAAATATCTTAAAAATTACTTTTGTGCCAGAAATATTCAAGCACTTCTGATTTTTAATGAAGCTTTTCAATAGCACAATTTGATAGGCCCTTCAAACCACCATGTCCTAAAACAACCCTCAAAAACCACACACGTTCAGAATCATTGAAACTGCCTTATAAGCTCCTCGTAACTCTGAAGTCGTTGCCCTCGCATGGACCCACAGACAGCTAAGTGGGGTCTCGACCCTTCATATCAAGTGCGATTGCGACTCCCCAAGCAAACTATGTCAATGATAATTTGTATGGAGGAAACGATACATTTTCCTATATTCTAGAAGCTCGACATGACATAAATATGTAGAAAAATCATGTATTGGTTGAATGATGAAAACTGTCTGAGACTGATTATCCCTACGACGACGAACAAGCCTGACTTTTAAATTTTTTAAACCGGTTTAAATAACCAATTTGCTGTTTAAAGAGGCAATGATGCCTTTGGGGCACACTCCCAGTCGACAACTATGTGGAAGAATTATTTGATGCCTTATTTTAGTTTTTATCTTTTATTCAGAGTTTTAGAATTCAAAGTTTCTTTTATTTTTCGTTTTTCCAGTGTTCATATAAGTATAATTTATCAACTAAAAAGAATACTAAGACTCATCAACTCAAGAAAACGAAACATAGACTATGATTTACCCAAGTCTCACAGTTCGACGAACGTTTAGGAAGACTTCCAAATATCATTTGCAAATGTTCTATAACTACACAAACACGAAGATATTAATCTAAGAAACACTCAAGCGAAACCTGACTGTTCTGCTTACATAAGATACTGTAAACTGAAAACTTGATTTATCTGATATTCCTGACCCGACACACAAACCTTGGACTGGGGACGGAACGCAGCCAAATAACAGGAATCGGGGCAAAGTTTCAATTAACGGTATTGGTTACAATTAGACCACCTGTCTCCATAGATAAGTACCAGTTCTACAAGTTAATGATGATAGAAATCGCTTAAATGGCATTAAACGTATGACAATGACATTTCCTTCGGTCACGTGACTTACACTGATCGAATCTCTCGAATGTGTGGAATGACACGCTTGCAGTATTGTCACTTTGGTAGAAGGCTAACCTTTAAATAGGTAGACCTTAGATAGGTTTACCTTACAGTCATATCACCAGTTGCAAGCCAGTGGAACAAAGCATAAATTTAAAAAAAAACCTTTTCTGACTCTGTCAAACAAACTACACCTATAACTATTAAATGGTTGGGGTCAAGTCTTATCTATCAAGTGAACAACATTGTCCTAAGTTTAATGAGTGACCTAGAGTCTTGAAATATAGAAAAAGTAAGTAGGTAATGTTTATTTATTTCAGCATAAAAAACATCAGAGTAAGATATTAACCGAACACGTTGAAAAAGCGTATTTTATTTCAGGTTTTGTGAAATCTTTTGAAGAAAATGAGTTTCCCATTTTCTGAGATTAGTGAAATCAAGATTCATGTTGTTTCTTTTTCAGGATACGCTGGCTATCTGTAGTTTCAGGTTATAATGTAGGTCAATTACCTTTTATGTTGATATTCCTATATATCTTTATTACATACGGAAGATGGTTCAGAATTGTTAAGACGACCATTTCGTACAAACTGAAGTAACAATAAAAACGATTGAACTAGTCCATCACTGTCCACATAGAAAATATTTTTTATTTTAACCTAAGATTGTCCTCCAAAATAAAGGAACAAAATCTCTAACATAACTCAAAGTAAGCTCCAGAATAATCTTCGTAAGATACTAGAAATATTATGTCTATATAGAGCGAGCCTATCCGAATGTCCGACTATATTTTATATCCACGCATTGTTCAAAATTTATGGTCTTTATCACAAATCACATTTATCTTAAAGAAATTTGAAAGAGAAACGCTCCGGGAAGCTGACGGATGTGCAACGTCGTTATCACGGCGCGAGGAACCGTTGCCAAAAGTACCACTCACATTTATAGATTAGTTTCTTCGAAAACACCTTGTTTGGTAAAAACAATTCTCGACACATTACGACGAAAACAGTCAATTCAGTTCGACTTAGAACTGCATTCGCTGTCTATGATCGGCTTATCTTGACAGCCGTCCAAATGACGCGATTTACGAGCAAATATACCGAGTTGAAAGTTGGAGAATAAATTTTGAAGCATCAAAGAGACGGTAGCTGAAACGCGAGTCGAATGTAAAACGTCTCAGATTTGAGTGAATCGGGTTCCAACCATCCAATACATTTCCCTTTACTACCGAAAATCATAAAAATTAATTCACTGGGATATTCTAGCTATGCACTAAGAATTTATAGATGTTCCCATGCCCCCATAGAATTAGTGAAACAGGCGAGCTTGCCAAAACCTACTTCCTCTTTGTTTATTGTATTATTAATCTTTGAACTCAGCATGTTTTCTTATGTGGACGCCATCTTGGAAAGTGATGTGCTCTTTTTAATATTTTTCCTTGTTTATTTTTGAGAAAGTATGATAAACATTTCATAATAAATGTTAATTAATTAAATTAAAACTCGTTTCTCGTTAAAACTATTGTCCGTTCATATTATGAAACATTCAATCTAATGCAGTAAATTGGCTTATATTTTATCTTTATAGGAAATACGTCATAACGTTGACATTTACATTTCTTACAAATAACCATCGATGTAGAGTAGCGAAAGAAATAAATTATTTTACAACATAACATCTACAATATCAACAATGCGTGCAATAACCATACAATTTTATTAAACCCAACATCCAAACCAAAATTCCAGTCAAATGACTTTAATATTTATGTTATTAGTTTGTATGCACTTCGCCAGTAGCAGGCATATAACAACTTTAAGTATCAATGCTCGAGGGGCGTCGGCATGGCGAGCGATGTTGCTCCACTATTAGAGAGATTCCGAAAAGAGTCCAACTGTTAAAGGCCTTACACATTACGTTAATGGCGCTAGTTAGCTTTTTCTTAGTGAGATGAAGAGGTTTTCGGCAGAAAAGTGTCCGAAATCGATCAATGAGGAGGATGCTGTATTAATTTATGTTTTTGTATTAATTAATGCAATTAGATGAGATTATTATACCTACTGGCGGCTACTGGTAAAGTTCTGTTGTGGACCGAATTTTGTACAATAAGTTATAGTGTATGCAGACGTGTCGTATAATATCGGGATGCCTAAAACCAACCCCACTCAACAGGCTCTACCCGCTGGTTGGTATCGCTCCACCTGCTGTAAGAAGGGCTGTCGCATGTTCAGTTGAGAAGCATGTTCAGGAGACTGACACCCGACACCCTCTCTACAAACACATAACAGACCCGGGTAGGCTTAAGAGCCGGAAGAGTTTTCTCCGGAGCACACAGGCAAGCAATGAAACACCGTCTGGAGCACGATGCAAGATCTGGAAAGAACAGCACCCACCACCAGACAACTATATAAAGCCTCAGGAACATCTGCCGCCCGGAGGCAACCTGCAGTGGCCTGCCTGGAAAGCACTGAACCGATTGCGAACCCAGGTAGGTCGCTGCAAACACAATCTAGCTAAATGGGGGATCATAGACCCTTCCGATATCCGGTGTGAGTGCGGCCTTTCCGATCAGACAATGCCACACCTGCTAGAGTGCCCAAAGTGTCCGGACACCTGCACTTTGGAGGACTTGAACCTCGCCAACGACGCTGCAGTTGGTGTGGCCAACTACTGGGCGCAGCGTATTTAGATTTAAACAAATTAGTTTACCATCGACTCGAAAAGAAGAAGAAGTGTATGCAACAGCATAGAATAAGCTAATTTTAGTCAAAAATAAAATATTTAGAGACCCATTTTGTCTTCTAGCAAAGCATCTCTAAGGCCTCATATTATGCAAGGCGTATGAAACTTTTTTGTAAAAGGTGGTTAGTATTGATAATGCTATAAAAAACGTCCTGATAATCATCGACAGTTCGCATATCTACCGCTAATCTTACAAAATACAATTGTCTCCTATTATCGACAGTTCACACCTCTACCGCTTGTATCTTTCAAAATACATCTGTCTTCTCATGTATAAGGTTCCCTAAGCTATTTCAGCTTGTCAAACTTGTACATTGTGCATCGTAGTTCGACGAGTTGTGAACGTTTCTTTTTATACTGTCCTACTTCGCTCAGTTGTCTTCAAAGAAAAATGGGGACTTATCAACGGTTTTTTACTTTCGTTGCCCTGAACAACGAATAGGTACTTCTTTTTGGTTTTCCTTGTAAAAGTTTACAAGCGCTATTTTATTGCATAGTTAATTTTGTTATTAATCCTGCTATAAATGTCCGAGTGGTTTTAATGTATGTTACTTTAGCACGCGTCCGCAAACGCGTCCGCTTAAGATTGTTATTTAGTTTGATAAATGTTACAAATTATTTTAGGCAAAAAATATAATCTAACGAAATGTAAAAAAAAACGAATTTACGTTGTAGCAGAAAGCTTTTTAAATACAAAGAATTCACTTATATAAAAGCCACTTTGTTTAAAAAAAAACCTTCAACTCTTATATTATTCTAATCAACCGTTTCAATAAAACATTCTCTATATTTTTTTAAGCAAAACCTTTAATACTCCACCCTTTACATTACAGTTCAATAAACTTTACAATATAACAGGCTAAACCGATGCTGAGCATATAAAGATATAATAAAACACGTTTATTAGCTCTCAGCGAGATGGGATAGGCGGCCATCTTTTTAAGCTATACAACATATTTGCTCCATTCAGCCAAATAACTTCTAATTTTCTGCAACGGTAACACCGGCCAACTCGCTTATAGGTTTTTAAACTGGCAACAATAGTGTAGTAGAATGTTTAATAGAAACATTTAAACACGGAACGTCTATATTATTTGGTATTTTTATAAAAATATCATCATATAAAAAAATATTTTTTTAAGTGTAAGTTATGCGAAAATCGGGATTTAGCTTGTTATTACGTATTATTAATTACACAAATTTAATTTAATATTTCAGTTCTTTTACATAAAAATATTGTACCTAATTTATGAAAAATGTTACGCATTAATTACCGACTTAACAGTGTTTTCACAAAATAACATTATAATAACAATTATAAAAATATACCCTAAATCGGATACAACACAAACAAAACTTCAGAAATAGAACGAAACCAAAACCGTTGATATTTCATAATTTAAATAGCTAAAATGGCTGACCAATAGTAAAGTTATATTATCTTCCTGTACGCTATATCCGTGCTATTCATCCGATTGGCTGTAATTTGTCGGTACCTACTAACGACGGAAATACTTGTATCTACTCACTGTGTTGTCGCTTTAAGTGGGTATGAGTTTCAATAGCACTACTATTTTATGTTCCAGACTTTTTTATGTTCTTTTGCTATGTATTATGTCATGTATATGACAAGCTTGAACTTTTTGTAATCAACAATGACTTTAAAGGAGACGGGGATTTCTGGGCCAAATTGTAATAAGTTAAGACATGGCTGAAAAAAAAGGTTATATTTTTCTATTTCAAAGTGTGAAAAATCAACTCAATTTACAATCTGGAAAATGAAATATCCAATAATTAAGTTTGGGTTACGAAGTTAATAGTCTAAGTAAATACTCTGTTGATGATGACATTTTAATGTCATCATCAACAGAGTTCATACTATTTACGAAAATGCTTTCACTAGATGATACAATTAATTAAAATAATTAAATCCATTAGAATTAGAGTATTAAGAGATTAAGTTTTACATAATTAAGATAAATCGATTCACATTTACTAATCGATTATTGTATTCTTTAATCTGTGCTAACTCTGACTGGACATGTATGACATTGACATCGATCGACATTTGACACTAAACGGGTGTCGAATTATCTACCTTAGAGTATATATTATACAAGAAACTAAAGAGTGAGCCTATCTGGGTATGAATCGTAAGCACTAGTATGAACTAGTTTTGTCGTGATGTTTTTATAAAGATGGAACGCGCCGTTTTAATAAATCTATCTAAAACACTAATATTATCCTAACAATGTCAAAACCATGGATATTTTCGTATATACGTCGGTCGTAGGAAAGCAATATTAAAATATTATTATAACTGCATCGTAGGCAAACGGACTGTGGGCTGCTGCGCCCATGTGATGACAATAATATGGTACCTTAGTTAGGCTAAGTACCTCTACTAGATAACATAGTACCACCTGCACAATTCTTAGATGACGTTCTTGTTATAATAGAAGATGAATAAAAATACTAATATAATAATAATAATCCAGCCTATAAACGTCCCACACTGGGCACAGGCCTCTTCCCATATAGAGAAGGCATGAGCATTGATCACCACGCTTGCTCACTGTGGATTGGCGATTTCAGATCCCAATTTTGGAATCCAGGTTTCCTCACTCAAAATACTAATAAAATTCGATTTTCATTTTTGTACATCATCTCCTTCCCACTCTACAGAAATATTAAAAATCCTGTCTAAATTATTCTATACTCTAAGGCAGTTAAGTATAGTTTTTTAACTTAATCTCTTTTATCTCAGCTCTCAGATTGCCAAAATCTGCCATATTTTCAGTGATTGTTTGTTAATATAGTAGCTATCAATTCACACCAATTTCATCTTTTTACATTCTGGCCCAAAATTGTATGAAAGCGTATCTGTCTCCTTTAAAAGACATAAATTTTTTTATAGATCAGATATCATTAATTTGTATTCTTATTTTGGTGTCGATGGTAGATTTAAATAAGAGTGTATTGGCCAAGTCAGTTGCGTATTAATTGCATCGTTAGCGTGCTGTGTATTTAAACTTGCCATCCAATTTTCTTTATTGCAAAAAAATCTTTTCTCCCTGTTATATGCAAGGTAAACTCGCGGGCAAAAGCTAGTGTTACATAAAAACCTTTTCGTCTGTTAGTAGAAGACCGGAAGCCTAATATGAAATATATGACGCACCCATCCGTGTGTCAGCCGAACCTCTGTTTAACTAACTGAGTGAGCACAACTAACGATCGGATTCACTTCGACATTTACTAAGAAAAAAAAATAATTTTAATAAAAAAAATATTCAAACTGATTTACTTAACTTAGGCTACAACAAAGTAGCACTCATTAATGGTCAAAATAAAAAAAATTGACACGTGTCCCTTGACTCCCTGTTACGGACATTTTTGCCAAGCTTTGATGTCGTCGACACGTTCTCTATATAAACGTACCAACGATTTTTTCAGTCCGAAAAAACTGGGTAATAACCATGAGTATAATTCATACACACAGTCACATACATACAACAAAACACCAGGAAGCGACCTACATAAGTACATACGACATTTACCCAAAACAAACAATAAAATTAAAACAAACATGAATATTTAAAGGTAACGGTGGCAATTTTGAATCAGGTCGAATATAAAGGCAATAAAAAGATGAGGGGATCAGCTTGTTGCCACAAGCCTTGAACTTTGAATGTTTGACAATTATAATGTGATCGAATTTGAATTGAAATAACAAGTTAGTAATTTACTTGCTGAGAATATTTGAATTAAATATTTAATATATAAAAATGAATTGCTGTTCGTTAATCTCGCTAAAACTCTAGAACAGCTGGACCGATTTGGCTAATTTTGGTATTGAATTATTTGTGGAAGACCAGAAAAGGTTTTAAAAGGGATTACATATGAGAATGCTCGGAAATGAAGAAAAAAAATAATTTAGACTTAAAAAGTTTAGGCTCTTATTTATCGATTGAGGAAGTACGAAGTCTGCCGGGTCTACTAGTATTAATATAAATATTCTGTAGCTTTGTATTTGGGTCAAAAAATAATTGCTTTTTCCGTCATAGTGGACATCCTAACATAAAGTCCATCAATTTTAATGTATAAAATAATTCCGTCATTATTTAAAACACCAAAATACCATCAAAACAAACCATACACACAATAGTATTAAAAAAAAAGTATCGGCCATTTTGATTCAGGCAAGGTAATGAAAAGATGCCTCGTTTGTTGCATCCTACCGGTGTTAAACTGCCTGTTTATTTTCTAAACTGCTCTAAATGTTCTTAGCTGCATGCTCGAGTTTTTTAAATTCCCCTGTTCGCTGGCTATTCTGTATTGAAACGTTTTACGGTCTTTGATGTTTATAATATGTTTCCCTTTTTATGTTGTATACTTTGGATTAAGTTTTCTTGTACATTTATTGGGAATTCAGGTGTATTCGATGTATGTAAGTAAGTGTGTAGAGTAAAGAGGTTTTCTTTTAATTAAATGTTTTCTAATTTTTAATAGAAATTAAACTTTAAAATTCAGGTACAACCATTCATATTATTATATTTGGTCCATTTCTATTAATTAAGATGATTTCTGAATCATTTAAATTATAAAATGGAACAAATATATCTTTTGATATCGACTGGATAATGAATCTAAAATCGCCAATCCACAAATGAGCAAGCGTGGTGATCAATGCTTGTGCCTTCTCTAAAGGGGAAGAGGTCTGTTCCCAGCAGTGGGATTTTTGTATACTGGTATCAAAATACAAAATACCTTCTTTTTTTGTTCAAATCAATTCTTAAAATTTACTTTAAATTAAATAGATAGGTAAGAGCCAAAATTATTTACTCATATCACTATCACAAAAATCTAAAACAATTTGCAGCAATCTCAAAACTCCGACCTACTCCGTAGATTTGTACTGTAGACTAAGATATGAATACATGAGAGATCAGCCCACGTGCCTGTCGGCGCTAGATAAAACTCTATACATCTCTCAGGCTAGACTGGTTATAAATCAGACATATACCAGGTACTACTACACTTACTGAGAATGCTTGTATTTATTATTTCGTAAAATGTTCAGGGAAGTAGGTTGTAGAATCTTTCTCTTGTGTCACGATTTTAAATTAAGTTGGTTTTGACTTTTGTATTTTGGCTTGATGAGAGATTTTATTTATTCTGAAACAAAGTTTCTTAATTGTTGTATGTAGTTATTTTTATGAGGTACCTTTGTAACGTTGACTTGTACGTATAACTATAATCGTTGATAATTTAATGCTGAGTATCAAAAGCTCAGACGCTTACAAATTTATCGTAGTACGAAAGAGAAAATAAAAGTTTACTACAATTTACCATCGCCATGGAGACCATAATAATGAAACTCGAGTCGAAAAGTTAATTCAATCGCAACTAATTCGCTCCAGAGTATCACGAACATTTGTAAGACTGATTCAATAATAATCTATCATCGTAATACCATATCATTGAGGCTAAAAGAACACAATTACGTAGATACCTAACTCACACGAAGCGGGTATATTAAATTCATAACGTGCTACTAAAACTCCCTCCAACTTTTCACGTTCCACAAAAAGTCTTGCCATTATGTCTACATCGCCATTTTCACAGCTAAATAAACAACAAAAAAATAGGTCTTTGAATAACGCATTTTGCCGCGTCAATTTTGCATAATTTATTACACAAACATGACTTAACACAGCTATGATACTAAAACGTTATACTCCACCTAGCGCCATTCACTTCATCCCATTGTAAATACGGAAGCTTCAAAAAAAGAACAACACTTAATTTCGCTTAACGTATTTCTAAACAAAGGGATTCCAGATTCAAATGCGTGGGGCGACTGCGCGGCCCCCACTACGAGTTATATAAACTTCAAAAATAGAATTTCGCCGTCGCAACCCGGTTTACGACTTGCCTCGTAAAAGGGGGTGGCACGGGCGCCCGTAAGGGGAACGCACCATATTTTCACCTTTATTTATAAAGGAAATTCGGTCAAGTTTGAGTGATGGAAATTTAAATAATATTTCCAGACAAGCAATGACATTATGTTCGAGTCTATGTCGAGACGTTACGTAACGTTACCTGCGCTTGAACTCAATGAACTCATTGGATCTGAAAAGTTTCGAGAAGCGGTACACTCATTTGGGAAGTTTATTCAATTGGAGTGACTGAATTGAATATTGTTATGAATTCAATTAAATGTAAAAAGATGTTATATTTACATAAAATCCGTGTATATCTAGTAAATTAGACATGTCACTAAATTATACCACCTTTAAGTCAGTGAAAACTACATTACTTGCGTGTAGACACACACCACATATGTTTAAGGGAGCTATTAAAATAAAATAAAAATATTTACATTCACTTCCTAAGTGACAAACATCATTAGACATGTAACAACTCTCAACTTTTTCAACACACACCGTTTTTATCTTCATTTTACGTATATTTTTAAAACACTGCACGAGATTCCCTTGAGGGCTAACCAACGAGTTAGGATGGTTTATCACGGAATATAATAAGTCAAACACAGTCTTGGAAAATCTTTACACAAAAAGTCCAGCAAAAATATGAGCTCCACATCTAAAAATATTTGACAGACGTATTTGAAAAAGGAACGATTTTTTTTATTTGTCTGTGGTTTAAGCGAATGTTACTCATTGATAGAAAACTATTTTGAATGGATTCTATTATTTTTTTCTTCTTTTTTTGTAAATTTCTTGACGAGTTTGAAAACCGAAATACGAAAATTGATGTCACTGGCATGAATTGCAATTTTAATGTAAAAAAAAACGTTCGTTAAATATACAATGTATCTGGTCGAAAATAAAATAAATCGATTCTATTTCTTTTTATGAATAGTTAAGAAATCGATAGGAACGTCGTCGAAATGGTGATGAATTCACTGCTTGTCTCGAGCAAGCTTTTGGAATTGAATATTCTATCTTCCACTACTACTTTAGAGAAAATAGTCATAAGTAAATGCAATGGAAAATGAAGACAGATGTTTCCTAACATGTCTCTTGGGAATAATAATATCAGCCTTTAATTTTCTCATTGGAGGGCAACAGACGTCTCTCTTCTTTCTATGTGAGACGAATATTGAAAAATAAACCGGCATTGATCACTGCTTGTTATGCATTTGTCTTGATTATGTTACATTTTTTTCTAGAGATATTATGAAACTTCTAGAAATACAAATATCATTTGAATTCTTGTTTTCTTGTTATTGGCCAATGACATCCTAAACTTCACAAAACATTTAAATATTAAAAAGTTCGCTTAAATAACCAGCATTTTGTGGAAAATGAAGATAGTATTTATTATTTTAGGTTAAAACGAGTCTTCAACTAAGCACTAAGACGTTCGCACGATACATTTGGTAATCCATTTACTGTGAACCGTTGATTTTCATCCACATATAGCTCAACATGAGGAGTTATACGGAAGGTAGAAATCTGAAAACGTCTTTGGGAAACTGAAAAGAAATAAAAAGTTTTTTTTTAAAAGATCCTAGGGAGATTGGAAGCAAACAAGTTTCAAATCCGAATCAAACCTTGTATATTTACTAGCAAATACCCACTAACTGTTTTTAATACAGTATTCTAAATAATCATTTGACTTAAGGAATATCTGAAGAAGCAATTCAAATCGCAAGTAATTAACCGCATACCAAAACATTAACTGAAAACTGAGTTCAACAATAACGTTTCACGATTCATTAAAGACCTATTAAAGAGCAACATAACACTAAATCAAGATCTTAACATTAAGCATTGCACAATGCACTTCCATTCAGCTCGTGTCCCTACACTTAGCATACCGAACTTAAACAGTTTCGTTTAATTACTCCATTAAAACGGGCTGCACCCCCTTCACCCCCCCTTCCCCCCACTCCTTCTAGAACTCAATAGCACAGAAAACTATAAATCTTACGTAAAGTCCACTCAAAATTATGCAGTTTATGGACTCAGCCGTTGATACACAACATTTTTAAACATGTGTGTATGTGGGACGAGGTTATTTCAGTTGGGATAAATAGGTTTCGTCTTAAGTAGTCTTGTGCTTAACTAACTTTTATTTTCAACTAGGGGTCAAACGGGGAAGTGTTTATTAATCCTTCTGTTTGATTGCACCACCGTCCACAAAAGTCATGGCCTGTCTTTTCAAAATCATCAAATTGAATCAAATGACTTTCTAGTCGAATTTTTGACTTTTTTACATCATAACCCGATAACTTTTTTGAATTATTGCTTTTATAATAAACTTTGTAAGTAACATTTATTAGATATTAATGTTAAGTCATATATTCTTAGTGAGAAATAGTTCAAATATAACATCAATCTAGAAAAGTCTTTCTCCAGAACATCTTTATTGTCCTGAGAATCACCCTACCCATGAAAATAAACTCTTCGGCCATAACCCATTAATATCGGCTTTTATATGGGATACGAGGGTCGTTCACAAAATATGGGTATTATAGTGTTACCTTCTATAGCTATGCTACCCAGTAAGGCTGGGAGAGAACGTGTTAAAACATTCAGTGTACACCATATGGCTCTAAACTATATCCACTGTTGGCCTGTGTGATACATGTATATAATACCCCCCAAATATAATGATTAAGATGATTATTAATATTAATATGACCTAACTTTGTTATTTGCGCTAAGTATCACTGAAATTAAATCACAACGGTGTCGAAGAGAAATACTTGTTTTCTTAAAAGTTACGTTTAATATTTTTTAAAGTATGTAAATAAGAAAGTCGTTACTAAAAAGCTACAAGTTTAAAAGTATTAATTGATATATATCGGTACATATCTGTCTGTACCGATAGATACCACTTATAAATAAGCACATTACATTTTCCTAAAGCTTGCTTACATGAATCCAAGTCGGAAATAAATCAGCTCACAACATATTAAATAGCAACTGTTGCAGAACAAAAAGTCACAAACAGTTAACAACCTTTAGCCTTATTCTATACTAGCATAGACACCACTCTAGACTTCAACCGGTCTTACAAAGGAAAACTTTGATAGCAAAGAAAATGGAGAACGAGATTAATTAATTAACAGTCCAGTCAAATAGTAGCTTGCAAATACTAGGATTGAGATGTGAACCGAATATTTAAAGAGTTAAATAAAACTTTTATCTATTATACCATCCACCGCATGTATGTAATATATTTTTAAATTTGTGAAACATTTTAAAAATGAAAACGGTACATTTTATCTGATCAAGGCACTTTCACTAACGTCCTAATAAACAGTAAAGAATTTGGCCATCGCTTTACCTATTAATAATATTTCGCCATTTTGCTTAATCGGTATCCATCAATATCTAAATCTATACGGCTCTTTCATCAAGCGTTCCAAAACAGACATCTACATTTTAATACAGGGCCTCGATTCAGCTATTTAAGAGTTGCTTGAATTGACCGAATGACCTGCTTCATCTGGTCATTTTTACGATAGTTGGCATTCTGCTAACTGACATTAAGATCATTCTTTTCGAGAGTTCAATGACATTTTATTACAGGCTTATCTGAATACAAAAATTAGGCACAATGACAAGTACACTGACCGACCACTGATATGCATTTAAAATTTCCGAATCGAAGCCCAGATTGTTCTTCCCTTTGTCATTAACAAGCGTATACATAATAGGGTATTACGCACAACGCCTATAATTCCCCAGCCATTGATGACGTCACTCGGTCGTGACGTATGCGAAGGATAGATTGTATCGCGCAACACTTCAGTCCCTAGGGTCGGAGTACATGCTCCAATTTCGCACGTGTTAGGTCTAGAAATACCGAGGTATCGTCAGTTTTATGCAGGAATATTTATTGTTTGGCTAAGTGTGCGGTCTTTTGCGTGTCTTAAAACCTGACACTGGTTTCATGTGTGTGGTCTTTTGAAACTTCTTTGTCTCAAAAGACCAAACGTCCTTTGAACGCTTCCATAATTTCCGCGTTTAAATAATTGAGCAAAATAATACTCGAAGATTAAATTGCAATTGTCGTCAATGAGTATATCTAGCGTAAATACAATATAATTAGGATTACTATCTGTGTTCACCGTGATGTTACACGGCAACATGGTCGCTTAGCGAACACTTTACTAATAAATAACTTTTGTATGAATCAACAGTTTTGAGATCTATACAGTATTTTTAGACTGAAGGATGACTAGCCTACAGTACTTCTCTCCTGGATACGTTTCTTTTTTTTTTTATTTATTTATTAAAAAGGTCATGAGTGGGCATGAGCTTGTTGGCGATATTAGCTACATTACCTACTCAAAATAATGTAAAATATTCCTAAGTAACCAGCAATACCTTCCCTACCGACACTATCTCGCCTCCATGTATCAGTGATTTCCTCGAGCCATCATTTATCAACCTAATGTTCTGATATTTTCGACGGCCAGCGCGGGAAGGGATCATCCATTACATTAGCAGACACGTCTAAGTTATGCGTACGTAAGTTGTTACAATTTGCTCGCGTAATATGTGGGTGGGCCTTGTGTGCGGTAATTAGGGTCAGACTATTGGTATTGAGATTTTAGCTAATTGTCGTTGTGGGTAATAGTTTGGTTGTTGTTGTTTGTTCAATAGATCGGGAGACGCACTTAATAGAACATAACTGAGAGTTTCTTTACTTAAGATTTAAAATCAAATTACTCAATAGGAAAAACCTCATACTTATATGAACCCAGTAATATGTTGTATGAACTATTATTATGAAAATTACCTGACACCAATCTCATTTATAGTTTTAAATGAGATTTTCGTTTTTTATGCCCAAAAAGGCTTGTAAGTTTTAAGCTACAAAACTTTAAAAGCACTTATGTAACTCGCTCATAGCTTCCTTTTTGCCCTGATATTCAAAGAACTAAAAAAGACCTTCAGTATTCTGTAACCAAAAACTATCGGCTCTACATTTAAACTCAATTTTAAAATCCAAATCAACTCTTACAAATCCTCTAACAGCAAATTAAGCCCATTTACTAACAGTCAGACGAAATCCAAAGCTCTCCAAATAAAACATAACACGAGCGTATTTCATACATGACAAGCAACGTCCACAAGATGAAATTGAAAGCCGGTGAGACTCTGACGAGATCTCCTCGGATATGGGAATCAAAAGATTCTGGGACTCAAATATTGAGGCGATTGAATTTTTTAAAGGTGTGGAGTTTTTGGTGTTGTTATGTGTAAAATATCCTTTGATAAGACGAGTATTGGAAATATATGTACCATAAATAATTTGGTACTAATCTGAAAGAAAGGGGAGTATTGTATTTTAAAGAAAATGTAAATGTCTCTTTAATTCTGTTTTTGCTCTAAGTATATATTGGACAAACGGATTTAAAAAAGGATATTTATATATGTAGATATTTATATAGGTCACCATTTTGAAAGATTTGAGCTCTTAATTTCCTTAACGATAAAGTTAGAATAATTGTCCTATTTTAAGATGAGAAATGCCTACAATTTCTTCAAATACGTGAAAAAAAACCTTTTCCACACTGACGGTTGCCTAAAATTGGTTATACTGTATATTTTGGTTCCCATATACTACCATAATATCCCTTCAATCCTACCCTTTCCCCTTCTATGTATCTCTCCATTACGCGTCCACTAATAATACATTAGTGTGATAGACTGCACTAGGGAATCACAGAACAAGTAAATAATAAATATGAAACTTTATGTGCTTTCATGGCCGGCTATTGGGATTGTTTCGGCTTAGTGGTTTTGAATCAATAGTTGTTTTGATAAGAGTAAAAGTCAAACGCAGAATGATAATTACTACATACTACTAATAAAGTTTTGTATTTTTCATCATCATTATATCTTATTCGGATAGATTATGGGTTTACTTCTAGAAATTGAATCAAAACATTCTATGAATATAAATTATATATAACGTGAGTAAAGATATTTTGAGCAATATGTGCGTTTTTCTATGAATGTATGTTCGGACAAATCCAAATACTCAATCATTAAACATAACTCTTTCATTACAATACCTAGAAGCTTTTCTCGACGGAAAATGCATGCGATATATTATAGTAGAAAATAACATAACATATAGCTAGTATGAATTATCTACCATTTCTGCCGATACGACCCCATATCAAGGCGTGGTCATACCCTTGAAAAAGGTTCGTTTGTTTTTAAAGATATAGCTTCGCTTAACCTTTTGGAACCTATACTAATATTACAAAAATTCAGCAAGTATAGATCCTAAATACAGCAAGGTAAATTACACTTTATCGCTTGGCATTTAAGTTCAATTTTAAATGATGCATGTCGATTTGTAATGCGATCTGCTATTTTACTCGGAGGCTTGTATTCACAAGGGGATAGAGGGATGAGATGTTGTATATACATATATTTATTAATATACGTATGTATAGAGATGTTACAAGTCCCGTATTTTATTAATCAAACCCAAAATAGTTTGTTGTTTGTAAGAATGACTTGATCATGCTTGCACAAATACCCTTATGTAAAAAAGAAGGTGTGAAGGTAAGGAATTGACTACGCCAAAAAGTAAAAAAAAAAAACAGTGAATAAGTACTTAACGATCGAAATTAATCTTCTTAAAAATTAACAAATTAAATGTTCTATAGTAAATTAAAGAAGGCATATCGGTCGCTTAGGTATGTATCATTAAACATAAAATAAAAAATCATATTGCAACCTTCTTACACAGTCAAGGTCTTTAAAAACACGTAAAAATATGTACACAACCTGCAGTCAATACAATACATAACCATATAACATACCCAATATAGCCATAATATACACCATAAAATGTCCCATACTGTCTATGAAGAGTATGTCTCCATCGCAGAATGTACAGACCTTAAGGGTGTTATGGCCCTAATGGCCGTAATAACGCCCCTTTCGATATACTATTATGCCCTTGACATTCCGCTAACGTTATAATAAAGTATTGGGAGACTGGAATTATGTCTAAATCTTGGGTACAGTATTATTTCCTAAGACTTTATTTTAAGTTCCTACGGATTTAGTGAGACCTATGCTCCATATGAAATCATAAATGGAAGTAACGCAATGAGTTTTGCTTCCAGAATGTTTAATCGTTTTCGCTTGTTTTATTTAGATATAAAAATAAAGAACATTTACGTTTCTCATAATACAGCAGTTTATATCAGCCAGTTATATAAATAACTGTTAAAAATTATGGTTTAAATCACGGTTTATCGGAGGTCACAAGTAAAATATCTAGAATCAGTTTAATCAGTGGCTAATCGGTAAACGTTTTTGATAGGTAAATAATACATTCCGTCCTTTGTAATCATGGGTTTATATCACTCATTCAGATTGTGTTGCCTAATATAAACACGCTGTACAACGTATAAATAAACAAAAATACTGAAATGTAAATACAACCATCAAATCCTTCTATCCTAAACCTGTTTACTAAAGAGAAGTCAAATAGCGCCCGCGTAAATCCTAATTAAGCCAAAAACAATTCCCCATAAACAAAAATAACGAGCCGAAATAGCTTCATAAAACACTTTTAGCGTGTACGCGTACAATCGCCACAAAAAATACATTCACAAAATATTTACAGTGTGCAAAACGGCCTCCCGCCTAACCTTAGTAACATACAGTTTCTCTCATTTTAAAAGGGGAAAACTAAAAAAACTCTCAATTACATTAGCGTGCGCGTTCCCATTACACGAAATAGCTGACTGTACCGAGTGAATAGCGGACCCCGCCTGAGGTTACGCCGTACGCTATGCAAAACTGATTCTATTTACAAGTTAATTATTTTTAAAAGAAAAACGTTCTACATTCGGAATGCTTGTAGTTTTTTCTCCAGCCTAGTTTCGGTGATAAATGGTATAACACCTCATTCGTCACGGACCTCGTCCGAACGGCTTTAAATACGTTTTTCGAGTTTAAAGGCTTGCATGCATCATGTTTTATTTAAAGCTAGCGACGGAATAAATGACTCTCCGGTCGTAAAATCAAGCAGGATATAAATTTATTATAGTGTTTTATGGTAGAAAATCAAATTAAAAGTTGTGGCTTCGAGCTTTATGAAACGGGTTCCTGGCGTAAAAGATTTGTGTTTTATCCTCGTATTGTTTGAGCTAATCACAGGAAACAACTGTGAACACATTGGTTACGCATGACATATATTGTTTAACTAATAAAGTCTATTGTTAACTAGTTAATTACCCGGGTAAAACAAGAAGCAGTAAAGAGGAATTGGTTCAAAATGATTTCAAGCTATCACTCTTTCGCAATAGTTAATCAACTAGATACTATGATACCATTATCAACATATCATTCGGAATGATAGTTGATGATAATGATTAATTGGTTAAACTGTTAGTAACAATCAAATAGTTTAATCTTATTTTATTTGAATAAAACTACTTTTTACGGATGTTTTCGCGGTTTTAATTTTAGATTTAGGTCCCGACGTTTCGACACTTTCAATCTAAAATTAAAACCGCGAAAAAATCCGTAATAAAGTAGTTTTATTCAATGTCTAACATTCGCGTAAACCTAAGAAACCTTATTTTATTTATTTAGTTATATTTTCAAAATATCAAGAATGGTTTAGCACATTTCCTTAAAGATAAATAGATCCCAGATTCTCACGTAGTATCTCCATAAAACGAGACCTCATAAACTTTTGTTCAGCGCATGGGGTGTTAATTGCTCTTAGTATATATGAAGCAGTCTTTTGTTTTAACACCCTTTTCAACCCTTATTTCGACGAGTCTGTCTAGTTTGGTATTTTGCAAGTTTAATGTTACTGTGCACATGCATATAAGTATTTTACTGTAAAGCTAGGTTTCTAGTTAGAACTGACTATGAATTCACTTTTGCTGTTTGAAGTCTGCATTTATATTTATTTTTTGACTGTTATTTTGTGTCATAAATTTGTTTTTTTACGGTTCGCCGTTCGACGTGTTAACTTGAAATAACGGGATTTACGGAAAATAATATTTGGTTTATTAAAATATTAAAGTACATAGGTTCCTTTATCTTTCAGAAATATTAGTTCAAATGGTAACTACCATTACTTAATAACTTCCGTGTTAAAGTCAACTACATAATCAATGACATTACGTTTAAAAACTTGTGGCATAATTAAACCCAAATATTATAACTAAAGCAATAACTTCGGAGAGAAAATCCACATCATCGCTTCACATCTAAACTTGCTCTTCTCATAAAAACATACAAAGTAACGTATAAATAAAAGTTATCACTTTAAAACAAAGTAAAAGTAATCTAAGTCGGTATCAAATATTATTTGTGTAAGCTTGTAACGATGAAAACTTCTATCGTAGGGAACAAGGCTTTTAGTTTCGCTGTAACACTCGGGAACCAGTTTACAAGCATTTAGAATCGAGATATAACGTGTATAGAATAGGTGCTTTTAAATATATTGACGTGTTACAAGCTACTGGTTATTTCCGTAAGGTAAAGAGATGAACAAGTTGATTAAAAGTATCTAAATTCGTTTCTAGTCTTCTGTAAACTGTAACCAGGAGTGCGCAATACCTAAGACAGAAAATGGCCAAAAAATGTTTTGATGTAACCTAGTATTTAGATTGTTTATTCTCATTGTTCGGAGATAAATGATGCTATGATGGCAGTAATAACAACAGAAGTTTCTATAAACTTGAAGTAATCTACACATTAGAGACTACACATAGATAGATTGCGTAATTTTAATTTGACGGGACTGTTGGTCTAGTGGTTAGTGACCCTGACTGCTATACCAGAGGTCGTGGGTTCGATTCCCACCCAGGACAAATGTTTGTGTGATGAGCACGATCATTTGTTCTTCGTCTGGGTTTAGTTTATCTATAATATGTATGTATTTAGAAATATATAAGTATGTATATCAGTTATCTGGTTACCATAACACAAGCCCTGCTTAGCTTGGGATCAGATAACCGTGTGTGAGTTGCCCCGGAATATTATTATAATTCCTAAACTTCTAAAAACATGTTTTTCTAAACTGAATCTTTCAGTTCCTACAATCAAAACACCACACACGTACTTAACTTCCACCATACATAAACCATAAATGAATACCCCGACGAACTTGAAGCAACGTTTTAATATTGTAACAATATAATCTGAGAAGGCCTCTAAACTCGCAAGACACGCCCTTCGCTCCAAGTTATTTTATGTAAGTTAAGTTACCTTTGAAGCCTCCCCAAGAAGGCTTTACGCGTACCTTCATGTTATAGAATCGTGTTAATTTGAGGAAAACATGAGCTTCCCGTGATTAACGATTTTGCGGGGATATGAAATTGTATGAAGATGTTTTACAATGTTGGTATTATATAAAGGTTTGAGAAACAAGATTGTTCCTACTTAAACTTTTAAATTATAGTAGGACATTTTCAAAAACAATATGTGATTATTTCTTTATTTATTATAATTGGTGACATGTAAAAATTTACATGTAAGAATGGGATGTTGGTTCAACTAAATTAAACCGAGATTTAACCCGTAAAAAGTAGTTTCACTTTAATTTATTGACTTTTAACATTAGCAGACTACCAATAGTCAAAAAATCTTCTTTAAAACCAACAATAGCAGACTTGACCTGTCAATTTACAACCTTCTCTCAAATAAATTAGGAACTAAACTCATTTCAGCAATAATAGGGACCTTGGACAATGTAACACCATTCAAGACAAGGACGCACCAAATTTAAGGCGTCACTAACTTACATTTGCAATGGCCAGCAGTGTAGTCACGTGACAGGCTGACGATTACATACCGAGTGTTGATTCTCCATTATGGGCCTATTTACAGTTCCAATCAAGGCAAATGCGATTCCGCGTGATTACAGGCTGATGTGCGAAGCCATCACCAGCCGTGATTGTACTTGTAGGTGCTGTGGAGTATGCTGTCGGGCCGATTGAGTTGTTTCGTTTTGGACAGATAGAGTGTTATAAGTAGAAATACCACCACCAAAATTTAGGAGCAAAAGTTTATCTGTATAAAAATGGTGGCTTTACATTGAGTTGTGTTTTGTTTTGGACCCTGATAGAGTATTATGAGTAGATTCTTGAAGTTATGGGTAAACTTGTCTTTCGTTTTGGACCCTTATAAGTAGATTCGATAGGTTTAGAAGGCTGTTTAGGGCGAGTCCTTCTGAGAGGTGTAAAGTTTGTAGTCTGATTCATTTGTGGAGTAAAAACAAAAGTGTGTTTGATAACAGACCTGATAGAGTATTATAAGTAGATTCTTCAAGCTAAGGGTTAGAAGGTAGTTTAGGGTGAGTCTTTGTGAGAGATGTAAAGTTTGGAATAGAATATTTGAAAGCAAATTCTATGAGTGTTTTTTTGATGACTTTTTAAATCAATATAACCATTAAATTCTGTAATATCAAAATCAACAAGTACGCTTTTATGAATTTGGTTTTAGGCAAATGATAGTGTTATTTCTGTATATTCGTTTCAATTTGTTTTATGTACTCGTAAGTGGCTAAACGCAGATAAATAGGCGAAGATAGCCTCCACCTTGAGCTTTTCTTGATAAGTTATAACCCATTTATTCGAAAACTAATATTTTGCCTAAACTAGATCATAAAAACTCACCGTTATATTGCAAATATACTCCATACAAGAACTAATAAAAATATGTAAACTAGGATCTCAGTTAAACTAACACAACTATTAAATAAAACACGCCACATACCTATTTCGGCGGTCAGGGCTGGGTCAACAGAAACCAGGATAAAATGAGCCAATTACACTAAAAACATGTTTACATTAAGAGCTCTTGTTAACTTGGTTCCAAAACATACATAAATTTAATTTACAGGAAATTGAACTTTATTCTAATGGCAGTAAGGCATTAGTGGTTATTGTTAAATGTGAAATGCTTTGTGTTATGGGTATTGTTTAAAATGATCGAAAGTTTATTCATGTAGTTTTATTACATGATTATTAGAGGGAGTAAATAACATCTGATGAAAACGAGAAATTATCATGGTAGAGAAATATTGAAACCTTTTATGGTTAACAATTTGAACTGAAACACGTTGCAAGTGAGAACATGGTATTTGGAGTTTTGGAGTCGGGAATAAATGACTTGGTGCTGTCAATAAAAGTACATTGAAAGATCTCCGTGATACATAAAACCGTAATTATTACTATAGACTGGATGTCGACGTTATCTGTCAAAGCGTACTAAAAAAAATATTTTTGTAATCCGCACAAAAGGACATGATTACTTCGTTTATTTCTTTAACCCGTAGTCTGAAATTCATTTCCGACCGTCACATGGAATATAAAAAAGTCTTGTAATTCTAATAAAATATATTCTATACATTTAAGGTTGTTGTTATTAAGTGTTCTATTACTTCACATCACTATTTCATATCAACACTATCTATATCTTTGAACTAAAACCAAACCTACATTATTTATTTACACCCACAATCAATCGTCCAAACAAAACTGAAACGACATAAACACTCAAACAAAAAGCCGAACCGATTTACCTGAAATCAAGGCTAGTCTATATTTAATCTAGATCCAGGCAGGTTCCGCGAAGGCTGGTGACGGTAGGCTGTCACGCGAATGACCCATCACTGATAACACTTCAACGTTTTTTATCTGTGGACTTTTATTATCTGTGCACTTCTATATTTTTAGGCAAAGGTATTGCGTTCGATTGATAGGATGTGACTATTTATAGAATTTATATGATATTATTGATTTTATTTGGTAAGTAAGTAGCCTTAATGTTCTTCTCATATAAATTATGTATTTTATGTATGTTTTGGTACGTATACTTAATTTAAGTAATACAAATATTTACATTGTTGTTATTGTATTTCGTTCAGAAACTTTTATTTACATGTGCTTTTTGCGTCGTATATAAATTTCTTTTTTCAAGTCTATTGTTACTTTGAATGATTTTTGTTATTTTTTTCTTGGATAGGCAGTGTTTTTTTACAATAATATAGCAAGTATATCTAAGTTAATGAACGAAGAAACTTCACGAGTTTTCTGTTTCTAATCTTAACGCAACACGCGGTTACAAGCGTATAAAATACAATTTTCAATAAAACAATTCACCAATATTTGAATTTCCCTGAGCATTACGTACAATGAATTGCTACGATATAGTAATTACAGCTACGGTATTGTTTGCGCAGCGCTACGCCGTAGCTACAGGAATGCGTGAAGTGGTAGGGGCTCTTGTAACTGGTGGTTACGGAGCTATGTAGCCTGCTCATGTGTGCTACAAATATCCATTGATGGTGATATACAGCCTTGGATTTAGGTAAAGGAATTGGTATTAATTTTGAGAAGTAGAATGTGGCTATTGTCTTTCACAGAAATTATTGTTAAATATATTTTTGGGTTTGTGAGAAGGACGATTTAAGACTAATAAATCCAACCTTGTCAGTCGGAGGCATTAATAAAAAAAGTTAAATACCTCTTAACAAAATAAATATGACATAAAAATCCATTAAAATGTAAAAATAAATCAACAAATCTAATTTAATATTGCCAAAATGTTGGAGGCAAAAATATGTCTTTGAGAATTACCTGACATTTCACCTGGCATTTTACCTCACTAATCAAGTCGCCTCAGTACATCAAACACTTAAAAAATAACAACCAATAAACTTCCTTTTATCTCATTATGTTTACAAGATCAAAGGACAATCTTTACAAGCACAGTCACAATGTTTACCTAACACAATATAACTGGCGGATTGTAAATATTTACAAATAGACAACTGTGTCTTATCTGACACGTGTCAGATTTAGGCCTATTTTGACGATGAAACTATTGTTACATAATGTATACAAGTAAGAGAAGAAAAAATTACGGGTTAAATGGGTAGAATTATCGATAAGTTATTAGGGCTTTTATTTATACTATGTTTTGTTTATTTTATTATAGCTTAGGTTTTTTTAAATAAGCTGTTGGTTAAATCAACAGTCTGTCATGTCACTCATTGAGAGTTTTATTTAATTACATTTTTTTTGACACCTGACTTAAAATAAACTTCGTAATTTTTTAACATAGGTATTTGTGTAAGAGCCGAGAGTATTTTTTTACTTTTCAAAAGTATTTTCTTTCAATACGCATTTTTTGTCTAGTGATGTGTAGAAATCATTATAATGAAGTACAAGAGGAAAAGTAAGTATTATTTCCTTTAAAAAAAAGATTATATTTTAAGGACGGAAATAATACACTCGATAACATAGCCTTATCGCAATAGATATATGTTATAATATTAATTATTCTTTTATCATTACCTTGTCAACAAACAAATTAATCTTTGCGTAATTAATAATTATCAAAAGGCGAAAATCACACACTTAGGTTTTAGAAACGAAACATTTGGACATTGAACATACAGGGCCTGGCCTTATAAAATTGTAAATGACCAAAATAATAACCAATATTTTCTTATCTACGACCCGATCCCAACGAGAATATTCATATACTACAAAACTTTTTGTAAAGTAGTGAGTTTCTAAGGCTAAACCTAGATCATAATTTAAAATTCAAAAAGAATATACATGAATATATATAGACTCCAAAAAATAATAAATACTACACAAAAATCTAAAACAACAATCATTACTTATAATATTTAGTAGAATCACAGCAATATATTACATTGTATAGCCCACGTAGTTAGCTTATCGTTCGCCCACAATACTCCTATTTCTCTGAGTTGACCTTAATAACTTCCGCGGATTACAATTTACTAGTTGCAAAACTAAAAGTACGTGAAACATACGTTATTCAATTACACGGTAAAGAACAAGGTTTTGTACAAAAAGGTTGTATGTTAAACAAACGAAAAAAAAACAATGTGATATTTTTATGCAAGTAAGTGTATTTTTGTTTGTTCATTTTTCTGAAACGTAGTAGTTACCTTTACTTAAGATTTAATACAATTCAACTTTCATGTAAATCTTTCTTGTAGGTTACAAGATAAATGTGCGTTAAGAGGATGCCAAAGATTGGAGTAGACTAACTTTTATATTTAAAATATCACTCTTTACTATAGAGTTGAAAGTCCAATTCTCTATATAATTTCCGATCTAATGAGCCTGTACTGCCACTATTATTAGTTTCAATTCAGACTAACTATTTTTGGACGAACGGTTACAAAATTAGTAGCCGTTGTGAATCATTAATAAGGAAGCCGTGACATGATTTTGGTGTTATTTAGACAACAGTTAAACCAAAACTGGACGATTTACTTTATAATTATCCAGCCTATAAACGTCTCACTACTGGGCACAGGCCTCTTCCCATATAGAGAAGGCACACTACATTTATGTTGTAAAACAAAATCTATCGCCGTTTCTGTCTGTCTGAATGCGATACTCAAAAAACTTTTTAACAAAAAAATTAAACCGCCGAAAACACTGAAAAGCAAAAAATAAGAAACCTTTTTTTCTTTAATCTTAATAACTAAGTTCTTAAACGAATGTGAGTATACCTAAATAATTTTGAGGCGGCGCCAAACAGGCAAATTAATTAATTACGATATATAGGTACTTAATTTGTTTAGAAATTTTAATGTTTATCGCTGGAGATTTCATTTCATTGTTAAGTTGGTTCAAACTCGAACTCAAAACTTTTATTTACTTTCAACAATGGAATTAGTAGGTGGTATGTAAAGGATATAATTATAGTATATAGCGTTTTTGATTTGGTTGTTTCTTTTTTTTAAGGTAATTGTGTGATCTTTGTTAATTGATAGTTTGGCGCCGCCTCTAAATTATTTAGGTATACTCGCATTCGTTTAAGAACTTAGTTATTAAGATTAAAGAAAAAAAGGTTTCTTATTTTTTTCTTTTCAGTGTTTTCGGCGGTTTATTTTTTTTTTTTAAAGTTTTTATTTTATATTTTTTTGTGGCTATTATATATTATACTAAGTGCTACATGCTGAATTATTTATTATTTTAAAAATAGCTAACTACCTTATTTTAGTATTCAAATCTGTGAGTGAACAATAAATCACCCCTATTTTCCCAACCTTAGAGTAAAATTATATGGGACCAGCTTCAAGGTATAACCCCCTATCTAATAAAAAAAGATTTATCAAAATCGGACTGTTCTGTAATAAGTTACGCGTGGTCATATATTAAAATCAGTTAGTGAACAATCAATTAACCCCTGTTTTTCCACCCTTAGGGTGGGAAATTATTTTTTCAAATTTATATGGGACCAATTTAGGAGTATACCCTTTCCAATAAAAAAAGAATTATCAAAATCGGACTACTCAGTAAAAAGATATGCGTGATCATACATAAAAAAAATATATATATACGCGTCGAATTGAGAACCTCCTCTGTTTTCGTCGGTTAAAAACAATCTAATGCATTTTATATGGTTTCTATCCATGGAGAGATTCAAGAAGATTTGTCAACTTTCTAATGTTTGTTCATTTAATCATAATTAAAACTATATACAAACTTAACTATATACAAAAGGGAAGATTTGAGTATATAGTTCAAGTCACGTGTAAGTGTATAATTTACCGAGATCTCAAGACTTTCAGTTAGTGCAAGTTATCTGTAATATTATTTTAAATTGACTAGTTTAATAGTTTTTTCTTTAAATACACATATCATTAACATGTAACCACGACAAACTTTTTCCGACACCAAACAAAAAATAATCATCAATAAATTAAAAAACGATTATTCTCAACATTTACTTCCTAATCAAAAACAACAGAGTAAAATTCTAACTAAATCACATCCATTTGTTGAAAACACATTGTTTATACGTGTGTACGTATATTGTATTCACAGTAACTGTTATCAAGTAAATAAGATAAGAGCACGATTAGCGCGATTCTAATGATAAAAAACTCAGTATCACGTCAGAGATTCTTCATAATTATGGTTCACTGAAATACTATTTATGAGGTATTTATAAACGATGTTTTTGTTTTTGAAGAGTGATTTCTTGTCGATTCTTGCAAATAATATAAAATTGTGAAAAAAGTATTTATGGTATTTACAAGACTAGATTACATTATCATCTTATGATCTTTTAGATACGTTAAACATACATGTACTAAATATTATAGTTTTTATTGGATTGTAATCTGTCACTTGATCTATTCTATCTTTTAGATACTGATTTGAGTATTTTCCTCCTTAAAAAATATTCTTAATATTGTATTAAGAATATTTTTTTTTGATGATTATGCAATACAATTTACAAAACAAAACTGGCGCAAACATTTGATATAGGTAACGAAATCAAAGGCGAAACACATTTTTCCATCGCCTATTAAGAACTTTTTACAAAAAGGTCCGCTTAAAGTGGATATATTTCACACAATATTAATATTTGACGGACCTGTTGGTCTAGTGGTTAGAGACCCTGACTGCTATACCGGAGGTCGTGGGTTCGATTCCCACCCGGGACAAATGTTTGTGTGATGAGCACGATCATTTTTTCGGTGTCTGGGTGTAATTTATCTATAATATGTATGTATTTACAAATATATAAGTATGTTTATCAGTTGTCTGGTTACCATAACACAAGCTCTGCTTAGCTTGGGATCAGACAACCGTGTGTGAGATGTCCCGGAATATTATATCATTATTATAAATATATGAGCAACATACAAAATATTGACACCAGAGCTACGTGTCAACGTTAACTAATTTGATGGTTTTCAATTTTTAATTAGGTTAATGTTTGTATTAAATTATCCGTTCATATACCGCCTATTAGTCTACGCTTATGAGTTAATATAACGCATATTAATCGTCGGTTAACCCTAATAAGCCTTCAATATTATAATTATATTATAATAGTTAGTATATTCAGTTTACGTTTTCTATCTTGTCTGTTATCCTCTGCAGGAAATATATTTTAGCAGCCTAACTTTATCTCAGCGTTTAGTAAGCTCCTGTTTTACATTAAATTACTAAATTAATTACATAGGATAAAAAAATACTCTGGTTATGAAAAATTTCGTTAGTTCCCTAAGACGACTTTATGATACTGAACGTAACCCATTTTAGTTCCATACAAACACTATATTAAATCTTTACTATAACCAAACAAAGACCCCTGTAACGTCCGTCTGCCTCCGAAACTCAAAAACTACCCAACGAATTTTCATATGGTTTTAATCAATGTTTAGAAGGTTAAAAAAATACATTTTTATGTATAATTGATTAATATTTTGTCAAAACTGTGATCCTATGACTGTCGATACCATTTTCAAATCCACCTTCAAAACAATTGACAACCAATAAACTTCAATATATTAAAAGTAAAAGCATCTAACGAGATGTTGGCATCTCTCGCTAAGTGCTGGGTCCGTGGATGTGTGCCATCACGCCTGCATCCGGATTAAGAACGGAGGGTGGAAGCGCCGGCAATTTGTTGGAGGCTAACACGAGAAAACTTAATAGAATACAGCTTTCAGAGGGGATCCAGTTTGAAGGTGGATTATAAATTACTTCAAGTACTTCTGGTAACGTGCATTAAGTATGTTTTTATACTTTTTTCACGTTGATTTTAGATACGTACAGTGAAAAGTATTAGGAAATACGACATAGAGAAAGTAGGACAATCTGAAACCTTATTTCTCGATTTCTTGGAGTATTTTTATGACTTATTTTTTTGTAATTTTCAACATTCAAATTACATAAATATATGCACTTTACATAAATATTGTAAGTTCCATTACGAGCAAAGAAGGCTCAACTATTGATGCTTCAAAACCCCTTAACCCGATCTCTCATTACGATCAAGAACACATCAGCAATAATAAAAAACAACCTCCTATATGTCGGGCCTTTCGAGACTGTTCCAAAACGTACAAAACACAAAATTCTTCGTAAAACATTTCCCAAAGGCTTCTATTGTGAACGTATGGCAACAAACATACCCTTCTCGAAACTCCGAACAATTATGGGACAAATATTTTAACCGTATATCGAGCCTACCCCTTAACCCTTCGGGGTCCGGGTCAATCGCGTTAATTTTCCCGGATTAAAAACGGGCGGAATTAAACTGGTTATTATTTCTTGAAAACTTAGTTGGGTACCACTAGTTTCTTGTGCTTTTAGGGTAGGAAGAAATTATGTGGAAAGGATGCAAGTTTAGGAACATATACTACTTAGAAATATTAGCCGGAAACCACTTCACTAATAAAAATAATTCAAGCGTTATACATTCATTTAATCTAGATACTTTTCAAATTTTTATCCTCCAACCAACAGTAACATAATTAAAATGCCTAACCTTTACTCCACAAGTTTAGAAATAAAATACAAAACTAATCTAAATAGAAAGGGAAGAAAATTTCAGTTTCCATTTACTGAAAACAGAAAGGAATACAAACTACAGGCATAGAGTAAGATTTACAATAAGAAGGCTAGTCGGATTAAAAACTTTGAATAAATGGTTCCGTAAGTTAGTTTTGTACGAGTCACAAGGATTTTGCTTAAAGAGAGACATACAGTTTACTTATTCGTCCTAATGTTTCTTGTATTAAAACGCATGTTCACTAATGTTTTGTAACAAAGATATTTGTAACATTGGGAAATATGGTGTTTTTTAATCAAAAATTGAATCCTCTTTAAAAATCATAGAAATCATCCAATTTCATATAGGAAAACGATTTGATGTCCCATAAACATTAAATATTTTTTTTACCGAATATTTTGCAATATAACTTCGATCTATCATTACTTTATGAATCGACAGTTTTCATAAAACGTCTGTTTTTCTGAGTATTTATAAATTATGAGTTTTTTACGTCTAAATACATTTTAATACAAAATTTCGATCTTTGATATTGGATATTGTAATTTCCTCACTCCCTTCCTTACGATATTCGATTTCAAAGACAGTATTCCCCGATTATACGCAACAAGAAAATCGAATAAACCCAACTTTGAAAGCAACAGCCTTTTGGTAGGAAATGTTCAGAATACCCGATGAAGATACACAATTTAAATATTATAACCGTGAAAGTAATTCCGGGTGTCTTGAAGGAAAACTAAAGGGAAAGATTGTAGGCTATGGTATTAGTGGCCTTATTGGCTATATCCGGCTAACGGATAACTTATCCCATTTCCATTTTTAAAAAGAAATATAGTGTTTTTTTTATTTTTATTGGCACTTGTTTTTTTAAATGAAAGTAAGACGTCTAGATTTCCTTATCTCTAAATAAGTATCAACACCTATTTGAACTGTGTTATCAGAAAACTGAATGGATTTATCGATTAGATAACGAACAGTTTCTATTTATTAAAATGTAATTATCTACATTCGTGCACTTTTCATATATTGTTTTTTTCATGATTTCGTTTTCAAGAAATGAAAAACGTCGAAATTCTGAATTAAAACTCGACTGTGAATGAATTTTTTACTACAAAAGCTAACTGAAGTATACATTCGTGACAAATATTACTAAGTTCAGCTACGTTATTGATTTCTTCTACCATTGAACCTAATCATTGAAAACACCACACGGCATAACGTAATAATATTATCAGTGGGATCTCTATTTATATTAAATATCCTGCCGGGTAGATGAAATAATATTGATGAAACTCTACCCTAGTCCTTGAGGGCAATTTGCTAAGTAAATACAGTATGTAACCTGTTATTCAGGCGTAGCACTCGAATTTTTCAGCGAAAAATCGTTAAATTATGAGTAAAAGCGTTTGTTGTATTATACTCTCAGAATTTCATGGAATGCTTGTGCCGACAGGTTAACGATATTAAATTCGGCTCGCATCAATTCGATTCCATGGACTCTGACGTTTATTTTACATGACACGTGGAATGACACTGACATTAGCAACATTATCAATTAAATATCCTCGCGTTACTCAATTATAGGCGTTTTTCACACAGACAGCGGCTGTAATACCCTTATCTACTCATCGCAAATAAGAAACCACTAAAGTACATACAAACGTTAAAAATACGCACCAGAGACGCTGTGTTCCTCTCGGAAGGCTGTTGTTGTGGTGTACGGGGCGTTTCACGTGACCCTACCGTCGGCCATCAAATCCGTGGGCACGTGTTAATGTAATATTGTAAACAGAACGCATTAGCGGTGTATTGTGTTTGACGTGACGGTGCGTGGGGCGGGCTATGGCGGGACACGCGCGAGCTGTGCGCGCCGCGGGTGCTCACTGGCGGCGCGGGCGAGCGCGGGCGAGCGCGGGCCGCGCGGGCGGCGCGCATGCGTCGGTCGATCGCCGACACTCGGTCACTGGGCCGGCATTGTCTTGCCGAGCGTTCGAAAACAAACCTTTGTCTAGGAGGGGGAGACCGCGAGGCGCCGGGGCCCAGTCGGTAAAATTAGTTGTGTGTTTCACACCTGTTGGTTTGTTAATCACGTACTTAAGTATTCTATTACAAAATCATTACTATCCGCCGAGATGCAGGCGAGTACGAAGCGCCGCCTCTGAACTATCGAGTACAACTTTAACGAGATTAACAAGTAGGGGCGGAGGAAATAAATTTACTTTTTAAACGAACACCAGCCCTTTTACGAGAACACATATAAAAGAAGGTAGCACACTCGTTTTGTAGAAAATTTTATTGCCACGAAGGTTGAATTGCCTGCGTTTGCCTCTTTACCACCCGCAGCTGTATTGGAATTCACTAAATGTCTTGAGGTACAGGATACGTCTTTTCCGCCTTTATGTGGGTAGGTAGGTAATATTCCGCTTGATTTTATATGCGACATATAAATCGCACACTACATATCTGTGTTGTTGAAGATATTTTACAATATGCACGCTCAATAGTGGCTAACGTTATAAAGTCGAATGCAATAAGCAAACTTTGTATTATGTTAAACAGACGGGAAAACAAGGTTGATGAATTGAAAGTACTTATTCACAACAAACCATTAATTTTGTTAATCTCATCTGTAATGTTACCTTTACTGATGAGCTTCAAATAATGCCAGTGGTCATCAAAAATCTATTGTTGACATAGAAAAAGTACTATTTCTTGCCTGACTGCAACCCTAACGTGATGGCCTTAAGACCAATAACAATATTTATAATAGAAAGCCAACATTCCTGCCATTGAAAGATCAAAGCGTATTGTGGTCCTTTGAGACGCATCACAGAACTTTCGAGAAACTATTTTATTACAACTGTTGAATTGAAACGCAAAGGAAAAGGCCAACTCAGATTTACATAAGATGGAAGTGCACTCGCTTTGACTTTTAACCGACTTCAAAAGAGGATGTTGTCAATTGGAGGATTTTTGTTTGTTACGTGATATCTGAGGCGGTTGTTTATCGATTTTTTTTTTTTCATAGGTTAGCAACAACTCAGGTGGTCGCAAATAATTTATAGAAGTCAGTTCCTTTTTAACGTGCACGTAATATGTGTAATCAATGATAACCAACTCTTAGTATCTTGCCTTTCCCCATAATAATATAATGTACTTACTTTTCTACCCTTAAATACTTTTGCCCATATACTGTGCTTTACCCTTAAATAAGACAGGCAAATAGATAAATCTTGATTACGAGGCTTAAAAATATGTTTTTGTTTTGCACATGTCATTCATCGCTGATTTAAATCGATGCCAAAATAATTTGGGTTTCAAAAACTGTTGCCAAGAATTGACAATAAATAATGGCTGTCTTAGATATGAAACAGTACAGAAGTTGGTAACCGTAACATTAAAAAACATACAGGAAAGAAACTTATGAAATAAGCAGACATTTCTAATCCTATGCACCTAGCATTTTACTCTAATTAGTGTCATTAAGTTAATAATTAAGTATCGATGTATCCTAAACAAGATAGGTAGAGATGGAAAAGTGGGAACTGAGGACCGGATGTTTGTGAAACTTAAAAGAACCCTACATTAACCGGAGCCTTTGTTTCGGGAAAAACGGGTGTAATATTATTATTAATTATTCAAGCAACTACTCATCTTAATCTTATGCTTAAGATCACTCACAACAAGCCATCCATCTGACATATGTATAGTTATTTTGACAAAGTTGCATCTGCGGACCGGTGTTCAGAGTTCGCGGTCACGTCGGTATCGTAACGTTTAGAACTTTGTCGCACCAACACGTGTAGCGCAAACTTTCATTATGACGCTCAGTTTCTGTTGACGTCGAATTCTGTAGTTTTATTTCCTATAAACTTTGTTGGTTTACATTGTATGGTTAAAAGATAAAAGTTTTTAACTCGATAGAAGACCATTTCAGTGTCTGGTAATAATAATCTAAGGAGATATCTTTGAAGGTATATCTTACCGACTGGACACTTATATAAGCAATGCTAGTATACAGCATTAAAGACATGTTTTGCTGAAAAGGTGGTCAAAGCAAAAGAGCAAGTCAAAGTTTATAAATTCCTAAATAAATTGCAACCGTTTAGTTCTAGGGGGACACATTACCTACGTTTAAATCTCAAGCAATATGTGGCATTTATCTATCACTTTGCCGATTAGAGTTAAATTAGAAACAAATCAAGTAGAAGACGTCTTTGGTGACGCTCTTGGTATGTTGGTTGACTCTTGAAACAAATAAAGAAAGCGCAAGCATCTAAGCTCTTACATCCAGCATCAGAACAAGGCCTTTCGCATTAATATAATTCAATAAAAAAATCCGTATCCTTTCTTAAAAACTTACTTACGTAAAATTTACCGCCACCCCCAATTCTTGAGCCTAACCGTCAAAGCGAAGCGCGAAGAGATAGCGACCAATTAATGTAATCAGCTGGACATCCGAGGCTGTCTGCTTATCTGACAGAGGTAGGCTTCAAGTGTCCCTCTGATTAATGGTCACAGAAAACTACTAGACCTTACCTAGGTTCTATACTTAATAGGTACTCATTCATACAAGTTGGAACCTGAAAAATATCATTTTCGTTAGTTAAGTGGAGAAATGTGGCAGCTAAAATGTTTGTCAAAGAATATTTGCGTCGTCTCAAAATAGTTTTTTTACTGTCCTTAGTTCGGGGTTTACAGTTTATTTTTTCTAAGGTTTGTTCTGTAAATCGTTCTCTACGCAAGAATGATACTCTTAAAATACTCTATGGAATCGTATTATACGTTTGTTTCGTAGTATTTATTTCGACACTAGATCACGAAAACTAGTCACATCCTACTTTTATAATCATTTCAATTAGAGGAAGCGATTCCAATTTTCACTCTCAATAAAAGCTATACTAAAAACGAGGAACAAATTCCAATCCTTAATGTATGCAATAAACATAGGAATCCAAAACCCATTCCGAACTTAATCATTATTATTACTATTAGGAGCCTTTAATGTCCCACTGCGGGGCAAAGGCTTCCCCACTCTCTGTCCATTTATCTATCTCAAGATTAATCATTACTTTAAAACAATTTGATAGTTATTCGTTGCATTTTCAGGTGCATTTAGTTGAGTCATCAATCAGAGAGATGCAGGTAAGCATTTTCTAGTCTTCAATAAGGTAGGGAAGTGCAGCGGACGCGGCCCACTCGACTGCAAATAAGTCAATGAGAGTGCCGGAGGACTCTTAACAGGTGTTCGATCATCGATTTCAGTTTGGTTAGTCGATTTTAGGGATGGTGGAGTGTCGATAGTCTGTTTTCGACTGGATGTTTTGAAATTATATGAATTAGAACATTTTTTATCTTGTTCTCGTTTGTAAAGGTAACTTTGGGAGATGTATAAAGTCCCGCTTAAAAGTTGGTAATTATTTTTTTATTTTTTAAGACAGAACTTCAGAAATTGTGCGATAAATAGAAGAACACTATTTTCACACATTACATTACAATTTTACAATAACATAATACCTCTTCCTTCAGTAAAGCTTATCTACAAAATTAGATGTAGGTAAGTTATGTTTGACGAAGTTATAAAGATCACCTATTTATAAAGACCTTTTCGTCTCGATGTTAACTTCGTAATACATCTTCCAAAAGTTCCTAAAATAACTTTCAAGAGATAATCTATCTTCACGCTTATATTACTTTTGAGGGAGGCTGACGATCTGTGAAGATATGAAAACAAGTTTAACTTTTTATTTTTTTGCAATTATATTTTACAGCAGTTACGTAATTTTGCAAAATACTTATAAAGTCGATAATAAAAAGTCGACCTAAATAATCTTACCTCGATACAAGAGAAAATGCAAGGCTGTTTCCATACTTACAAGCTTCGTCTAAACTTAACAAGATTTAGCTAAACGTCCCAAGTGAAAATCTTTCATAATAACCTTTTCCAGGACGACTACAACCCTCCCATTACCTTCCACAAAACACGAAAATGAAATTTCAATATTTTGAGGCCAATAAATACAATAGAACCCCTAGCTTATCGATACCACATGTTCCATCACTACCTCTCGAAGCGAAGACGCCAGCGTCAGCCTCCCCAGGTCGTCGGCCCGGACCGAGATTAAAACAGATCCTATTATTGTGGAGATTGCAACATCATGCTACATCGAATTGCATATTATTTTTAGGGTTCCTTATGACATGTTGTGATGGATTTGTAGATAAATCTGCCTATATGGATCTTAAACGGTAGAATCTTAAGGCTAGTAAGTTTAACCTCTGATTTTTATTAACCCGTCCTTAAATACAGTAGCTATCGTGTAATACACATACAACAATGTAGACACAAATTGAGAACCTCCTGCATTTGAAGTCGGTAAATTAATACTGGTATTTCCTTCATATATTTTAATAAAATTAAGGCCAAGATACCTCTATCTAATTAGGTAATAACCTACTTACCTAGCACCCTTAGTTATAGGAAAAGGGAAGAAGTCACTCTTATGTCACATTTTAGGTGACTAGTTCTAGTCATTTTCCAACATATAATCAACTTTAAACACTAGAACTCAGCCATTCTACTCCCAAAATTATTTCTGATAGTTAACTTACGACATAGGTATCACAGACTACTTTTTATGGGTGAAGAATGAAGATTGTAGGTATATGTTTTAATAGGTTGTTAAAAACTGTCTGAAGTCGTACTTTTAAAACATATGCACTGTCTGTAGACACCCCGGTTGGTTTTATGAGGAGTTTACGTGAGAAACACCTTTCTACAAAACCTGTATTTATAACCATCTATGTCTGCATTTCGTCTTTATGAGCCGCTCATAATCTAGGTCTCACTTAACTAACTAAAAATATTGTTTAAGTTTAACTAAGTAACCTATTTGTGTAAATTCAGCTGTTGAGTTTAACAAAAAACCAGGGAATAATACGTATAAGACTAAATATATTATTACCTGCCACGAAATATCGTAGCAGGTAAAATTTAGTCTAAATAATAATCTACAAAACTAGTTATACACTAAATACAGCCTGAAATATTGCATTTTTAAAACGTCCAGTGACAGTATAATTTACAAAACTATCACTTTGATGAAATCCTGTCATGTTGTCTTGAAAGCTGTACTAGATACCCATGTTTACGTCTTCCAATCCAAAAGAAAAAACAACTCTTATTTCACGTGCTCTTTATTATTTCCTTATTTAAAATCTTATTACCAAAATCCAGCTCGCAGCCTACCGTGTAAACAAATAAATAATGAAAGAAAACAATCTCCAACGAAAATGTTAGGAAATACTTGAACCACTATGTTTTCATCTCCCCGATGAATATAAACAAAATCATAGAACAATATTCACCATAAGTTATCCGGGATTTACATAAGGAATATGTAGGGAACCCTCCTTTCTGTTTACAAGACAGTGCCGCGATGGCGTCGCAAATCTTAAGATTTCCGCGGGCTTTTTTGTCTATATATCTTGGATCTCTCCCTTGCATTGCGAGCGATTCTAGATTTGTTTGCAAAAACGAAAATGATTTTATATTTTCATTTTCCTACTTCATTACTTTGATTTGGAACGGCCAGCGGAATATTTGAACGGTTTAAAGAATTTCTTTTTGATGTTTTTGATTTGATGGAGTTATGAAACACTCGATGCCTACTCTGTAAAAGATTAAACCTTTTATGAGAGATATTTTTATGAAAACTTTATTTGTATAGCTTAATAACTGTTTGTTTAGTTTAGGTATATTTGGTACCTTCTCGAAAAGATAGATTTACCGAGTAAGTATTTAGTGTTTAAGGTACCTAGAATGACTCGCTAATTTAATAATATGTAAGTATGTAGTACAGGTAGTAGGTTTTTACATCTACCTACTCATATTCTATATCTATACCTAGGCTATGGATTTTATCTAAAAGAAACGTATATTATTATTTTACCACGGTATAACCTCAAAACAATTTCTTCAGCAAGCAATGATTAATACATAAGCCTAACTTCAACTCACATTAACAAGCATAAAAGCTGGCCAAACCTCTCAACAAATGTTAAACAACCAGTCCTCAAATCCAGGGGCCCAAGTCTGCTATTTACACTCGGTTCAATGTCTTCATAGTGTCATGCCAGCAGATCCATTTTAGAAAAATTGGTATTCTACTAAATGTCAAAACGTCAAAATTGGCCATTGGGACGATTGGTCATACGATTTGACGATTGGTCAATGGCCAATTTTGACGTTTTGACATTAAGTAGAATACCAATTTTCCTAAAATGGATCTGCTGGCATGACACTATGAAGACATTGAACCGAGTGTAAATAGCAGACTTGGGCCCCAGTCCTACAAGGAAATCAAGAGAACCAACAAACTTCTATTTATATGCCCTAGATGGTACTAGTTGTAACAAATACCGCCACAGTACTGCCTTGTAATTAATTCATATCAAACTTGAACGAACCCGGGCCCAAGAGACTGGAAACTCTTAATTGTACTTCACAAACAAACGTTCATTCTTGCTGCTTTAAATATATATAGATATTACTGTGCAGTTTAATCATAATAATGATCTGGTTGTGAGTTCTAGCTGGTAAGACGGTTAGCTTAATTCTGGAGCTATAATATACAAGGATTTGGTATGCCTTTGTGAAATTAGAGACAGGTTAAATAAAGGCGGAAAATATGTATAGCTTTACTCCTAGGGTCCGGCCGCGGAGAGTATGCCTTCTTGAAAGGTAAGAAGGAACACAGCCCACAGGAAACAGGGAAATATAGAAAACTTAGTCAAAAATAATCTACTATCACTTATTTGTCCTAAAAATGAATAAGATCATCCAAAACTATTCATGATACCAGGTTACGATGAATAATATAACACGGTTAATTATTTACTCATAAATATTAATAAGGAACACATTCTTTCAGCGTCCGGACCATAAAAGCTTGATACCCATTTCATAAGTTAATGAGATTTTGTCTCTATTTTCTCTAGATGGAGTAGAAGAAACCTGAGCAAAGACGAAAACAAATACCAAATGCACAGTATAAAACCGAAAAGTGGATGCAATTAAACTAGTACCGATCGGTTGGCCCCCTTTTGGTTCATGTTGTAACCCAAGTCCCACCGAACATTGTCTTGACCCAAGGGGTCAGTCGTAGTAACACTCGCAACAGGTACTAAACTAAACTTAGGTGCTGAAGTTCATGACCGAAGTTCAACATAAGTATATGAATAAGGTTCGCCTCGTTGGCCTAGTGGTGCTAAGCGCGAATGCTACGCTAGAGGTCTTGGGTTCGATTCCCGAATCGACCAAGGTGTTATTGGGTTTTTCTATGAAATTCTCAGTAGCAGGTCGGAGTTTGGATTTGTGCCAGGTTAGTGGCAATAGGCTCGCTCCCTATTACATGGGACCTAAACATATCGGCGAACTGTGGGTGTACATTGGTACACCTCTGCCTACCCCTTCACATGCACATGGGGATACAGGCGTGATGATATGTTATGTTATAAGGTTCGAATCCAAACTAATAGAGTACCATAAAGCGTTATCAGTTATCGTTTACCTAACCTTACCAATAGCCCAACAGCGATACATATAAGGTGTCCCACAATTTCACCACCTGATACTACATTCATAATTATGTGCTCTACTATTACTTTTTTATCTAAACTTTCGATCTTTCACAGGGGGAGAAAAACGAACTCCTTACGTAGTCAGAAAAATTAAGCCATATAGATAGGTATTCCCAGTTCGTAAGTATAATTTGGAATCAATGATCGCACATTTTTTTAATCATTTCAAGTAACAGGTTAATTTTATTTAACTGTTTATTGTTTACTTCAAATCAAACGAGCTATGAAGATTTTTAAACGAAAAAGTGCTTCTTGCATGAAAAAGGGACAATGTGTTTAAAACATTATTACAAGCATTCCCTATAACAGCAAGCATAAACACTCGCGTGCAGAGAAACTGGAAAATTCAGGAACTATATTCAACAAATACTAAAAAACTTTAGTACAATGTTTAAAATCAGTCAATTAAAATTCTTGTAGCCAAATTACACAATAATAAAGTTAACTTTACTTATTCATATGAAGCTTAAAGTAACGTTAATAAATAACAGTTTCGTGCCACGCAACTGTATCCTATACTTTGTTCCATAACGGGCTGTATCTAGAAAAATATATCCGATTTAATAATATAGCAATTGTATATTAACATGCACTAGAGTGCTCGCAAGATAAGTCTGCGCGCGACTGGTGGCGTGCTTAATGTTGCCAGCCCAACTAATATTTTGTCTCCTTTATTGAAGGTAAATTTTGGGATGATCTTTGGGATTTAGGAATTATGTTATTATTCTAATTTTATATTCAAGTTAATTATTTAGGTATAAGTATATTGCAACAAACATTAAACAATAAAATATATAATAAAATAAATAAAATTCATTAGATTATTGTTAATAATTTATTCAAAACTGGGTAAATTTGGTATAGGAATGGTCCTGCAGTGGACAAGATGGCGGTCAATTATTAGTTCCAATTTTGGCCGCGCGCAGACTTATCTTGCGCGCACTCTAGAAGAAGATTTTGGTACAAAATTGCAAGACGGTATTTGTATGGTAAAAGTGATAAAGGAATAATATTTAAAATACCATTCTACTTTATAATTATTATAATTTTACATAGCAAATAGCATTTTTTACTAACACTTTCCTTTTCTTTTACTTTCTTCCATTCATAAGGTAGAAGAGATAACTGTAGAGCAAACTGACCTATGCCAACTATCACGACACTTTGTATTTTTACGACACAGTACAAGAGTAGGGCAATGTAAATGAAAAATTAAATAGTTCCCCAGTTTTCTCACCTACTAAGCGCTAAGTTTAACAAGGACTCAAACGGTGTCGGCGTGTAATAGGCGCCATTGTCTCATAACAATATGTCATTTAAAGAGAAAGAAACTGTTGCATACTTGTACTTATGACTTCTTGACACTTTCAGAGTCCCATGTGTTACATATGATTGGTGTCCATTGTTGTAACTCTTACGTTAAGCCCTTGCCCAAGCTTTATTGAGGTTGGCTTCCTATCTTGCCATGCTCAGGTAAATAATGTATACTCAGGTAAATAATGTAGTTTTGGCCTGAGGTTTAGAATCTGATGCACTACACCCATTATACCATTACAAATTTACAAAAAGCATTGTTTGAACCCACAATTGTCCCAAAGCAGGCATTGAGCAATGATTTAAAAAGGAGTATGTAATAATATACATGTAGAAACTTATTTTATCTACCTACTTATTACTTTGCTCTGTGTATTTCAGTATGTTGTCATTCATTTAACATGAAAGACATATTATTTATGTATCCATCACACATTAATTTATTTTATGGCCATTTATGACAAATAACTAAATTATATGATCAGTTTACCGTCACATTAACCGTTACCTTCGCATGGAGTTTCCTATAATTTACCCCGAATATGTTGCGGCGCATTCTAATTGTGAAAACATTTTTCCTATTTTTTGCCGTCCTCGCACCGTTGAGCTACCTCTTAAACCTCTGGTTGAAACGACACCCTTACGTTGTAATCCCTGGCCCAGAATACCCAGCAACGCAAGGGGAAGTTTGGCCAAAACCTCAACAGCAAGTAAAAGAACTTACTTACTATAAATTAACACCAACAGTTTTTAAATTTACGGTAAGTCAGAACATGTAGTAGGCTGTTCATTTAAGCTCTATATTCTCCTAAAGAATTTGTAAAAGAAAGGAGTATTTAACTTAAATTAAATCTTTAGTATGTTCGAATGGCCAGGATATACCTACTGCTTTAAATTTATAGGTACCTATTGTTATTTATTTTTTATGTCATGTTATAAGGTAAAAGGGCAAACATGCGATATATTAAAAGCTGCGATAGAACGTTATACCAACGTATTGAGGACCACGCATCACATAGCTCAGAAACACTCAAGGAAGCTTTGGACGCAAGTCCAGCCTCAGACTACCGACCCTTACTTCAAGGGGTCGCTGCAAGAACTGAAGATAAATCTAACAGCACCGTGTGAGGATTACCCGCAATTTGAAATGACCGAAAAATGTATGTCTATGTTTGCCTCTGTTATCTTTTCATTCCTTTTCTCTTCTCTCTCTCCAGTGGTCAGGTAACCCACTCTAATTTATTTGGTTTTTTGGTTATAAGAGAGACAAATAATAATATGTTTAAAACAGTCAGAAATGTAGAATTACTTTATCAGGAATTATTCCCCTTTTTTCCAAAAACATTCTACTCCCTTTCATATGCCGACGGAACATTTTAGTCAATCCTCTAACGTTAATATTGTGTCATGGTCATTTCAGACAGCCTCAATGTATCTGCAGTGTCGACACTTAACAGTGATTCCATATGGGGTATATTGCGAGGGATGGAGAGCTTCGCACAGTTATTCTACATGAATAACGGATATAATGTGAGTTTTACACACAAGAGTAAAACATAACTAAACATTGCTTTCAGTCATTCAGCGTCCTTTTCATGTTCCCATATTTCCTCTACACTAAATTCCATTAACCTCTTTTACGACCCTAGGCGGTCGAGTGGCGTACACGCAGGTGTCGCTAGCTCTGAGATCCCGGGTTCGATCCCCGGACTTGTCAATATAGAACCCAAGTTTTCTATATTGCCTTTGATTCCATAACAGAAGGGCTTTAGTTACTTACTTTGGGTTCAGAGCAAGGTATGTTGAATTCGTGAAATAAAAGCATTGACTGGTTGCAGGACGTGCTCATCAACGCAACGCAAATCGTCGACTTCCCAAGATACACGTATCGTGGACTTCTTATTGACACGTCGAGACATTACCTCACAGTTGCAAATATTCTCAAAACTCTGGACGCCATGGAAATGAACAAGATGAATGTTTTGCACTGGCACATAGTTGATGACCAGAGCTTCCCTTACCAAAGCGAGAAATTTCCTGAATTAAGGTAAGTAGGTACTGGAACTGCACATTAAAAGATAAACGCGAAACCAAACCTTATAATGTCAATATTTAGAAAGTCGCCTTTAGACACCATGAATCAAAATTCTCCTCATATTTCTTTCAGTTTGCAAGGCGCATACGATCCCTCAATGGTATACACCAAAACAACCATCAACCAAATTGTGAACTACGCCCGCGACAGAGGAATACGCGTACTTCCTGAATTCGACGTGCCTGGTAAGAGTGATTATGTTACATAAAAAAATCGTATTACACAAGGTTTGATTTACTACTTACCCTATGCTATAGGTAGTTTTAGCGTTATATTTGGAAATCTCTTATTGTCAATACTTTATTTCGTCACATGTTTGCAGGCCACACGAGGTCCTGGGGCATAGCTTACCCATCGATTCTGACAGCATGCTACAAGTATGGTGAAGTGATTGGCTTAGGACCGATGGACCCAACAAACAATGAAACGTACAAACTCATCGGCGATTTGATCCGCGAAGTTCAAGAGCTATTCCCGGATAAATACTTCCATCTTGGTGGAGACGAAGTTACAATGATATGCTGGTAAGGACAAATATAATATTCATACTAATGTACCCAACATATAGACACCTTACTTTGTTATTTTCAGGTTATCAAACCCCGGTCTGGTGAAATTCATGAAAGAGCACAACATGTCCAAACCTAGCGAACTGCACGCGTATTTCATGACCAAAGTCATTCCTCTGCTAGGACAAAAGTCTAAGCCTATTGTGTGGGAAGTAAGAAAATATTCCTTTATCTTCAACATTTTGTTGTTCAAATTATTCATAGTTTTATGAAAGTAATATTGGGTTGATATAAAAAAATAATAATGTATATTCTTATCATATTTTAGGAAGCTTTCGATGTAGGTGTAAAACTACCGAACGATGCCATTGTGCAAGTGTGGAAGAATGTTGGACCAAAGGATATGATCAGAGTGAGTCCGTCCGTGAATATAATAAATAACAGAAAACTTTTCTTGGATATAAATATTAACTTTTTACGTCCTGTCCAGATCCTTGCAGCCGGCCACAAAGTGATATACTCAGCGTCTTGGTATTTGGACTACCTAGCCAACGGTGGTGACTGGAACAAATTCTACGTAGCTGATCCCCGACAAATGATACCGAAACACTACAAGGACTTGGATCTCAACAACATTCTCGGCGGCGAGGCTTGCATGTGGGGTGAAACTGTTGATGACAGGAATTTAATCAGTCGGTACGATGTCGTATCTTTAAGACCGGTAGCCAATTCACTACATTGCACGACTGCACTTAGGCAAATTGACACCCACAAAATAGATGGACATCCTAGTTACTGCTATGAAAGATATTAAAAAAATATTTCATGACTTTTGAATTTTCTTTGAATGATCTGCTTGTGCTTCTCATTTCCCGTTTTGCCCATATCATGGTTATACAAAAAAAGTAATCCTAAAACAGAGATGGCTACCCGATATAAATGATAAAAAACTATGATGAGGCATTTTATATTTTTGCAGAGTATGGCCCCGTACGAGTGCAATAGCTGAAAAACTGTGGAGTGCGGTGCAATCGCGTAACATTTACTATGAAAGCGAAATACAAGTGGAGGTCAGATGCCGGTTAGAAGAGCACGCTTGTCGCATGAACCAAAGAGGTGTATACGCACAGCCCCCCAATGGACCAGGATTCTGCATTGCCTGAACATTATGACAAATGTACATGTACTGTAATGTACATGAATTTAAGATGTGATGTCATCATGATTTTAAGTGATGCAGGTCAGGTACACTTGTGAACTTCAGAAATCAAAGGAATGTACGGAATCTATGATTGTCTATTCCGTTACTTATCCTAATAATTTATAAAGTTTGCTCTGCGTGTACCATCAATATAATGTTATACCTTCCTTCATTTTATTTATTTAGTTAATTTTGATTCAAAAATTTTAAATGTGCATTTAGAAATGGAAGTTTCACTAAATATGTCCTTACATTATTAGGTGTATTGCAAATATTACGAGTGTAGCATTAATATAATCTGGCATTATGCGAGTTAACCAAACAATCGGACAATTATCGAATAGCGATAAGTCATATGCGAGTCTCGTATGATACAATCGTTGGTTTGGAATTTTTAGTTCTTGCCTGTATATAAACATTTTGATACGATTATGTTTAGGCGATTATTGCTTGTCATAGTAGCGAAGACTTTCTCGGACCGAAACTCTCTCCATCCTTTATTTCTCCTTTTGATTATGTTACGATTCAAACCAAAATAAATATAAAATATATAGGCAAATAGTATTAAAAACCCAAGTATTTTTTTACCATTTATTGTACATTGTTTTTGTAACACGATACATTATAAGCATTCCCTATAACAGCATGCATAAACACTCGCGTGCAGAGAAACTGAAACACTGGAGCACGATAAACACATTCCACTAAAAGATCTTTAGTACAATGTTTTAAATCAGTCAATTTAAATTAATATTGCCAAATTACGCCAAAATAAAGTTAATATACAAAATAGCAAAGCATTTACGTTTTAATATGGAGTCTTAACTTAAGCTTAAAGTAATCAATAAATAACAGTTTCGTCGCACGCAAGCTAACATGAACAATTTGGATAGTTCAGAACTATTAACTATGTATTCCAATCCTTGCCGTTCATTCATAATGTCTAATAATGAGGAATCTAATAATCATTTGCAAATTATGTGCGACTGCGAGTGGCCAGGCAATGAGTACAGAAGGTAATTGGTCGAATCTCGGATTTGCCCATTATTGGGTAAATTAGGGTTTACCGTTAAGTTGAATCTGACCGATAGTATTGTGATATTTGAATCGTGGAAGTTCAACTTAACACTAGCGCCAAATTGTTTCAACATTGGAACAACTGGAACCACAACGTTATATATTTTTTCAAGAATACTGAATCATATGCTAAATTCATAATGATTTTGTTTTGGAAATTATAATTAATTATGGTTTTCGGAATTTCATACAAATCTGGCATACATTTATTTATAAAACAAATGTATATTACACTGGATGTTAACAGTCAAGGCAACATAATCTGCAAGCGATCCCTAACCATTAATTCTAAACATTTAATACTATTGATTACCTAATATTACATAACTTCATATTATAGTGATATTCTAAATGTAGAATATATAATATATTATTTACTAAATATACATATATTTTAAAAACAAAAGCATAAAAATGTCGAGGAATGGTTATCTTACAAACTTTTTGCGTATTTAAGATTATTTTCTATACATTTTAGGCTTTGCCACAAGCATACGGCGTACACACCAATTTTCAAAGTCCCGGTTTTGATAACGTAGTGGGTGATGAAAAAACACTTCTACATTGCCTCGGGTCTAGGTGTTTTGGCACCTTCGTTGTGTTTGTTTAAAAACACAGGTGCTCTAGCTGCTTACTTATGTTTAAAAGCAATGCACTTACTTGCGTGATGTTAGCAAAATTCCTTTTTTTTATAAGTTGATTTTCTATATTGTTTAGGACCCTTGGTGGTTCAAATAGATTTTGTCTATATTTCGTGTCACATATAAAATCTTTTTACCATGTAAATCTTAATACGCAAAAAGTTTCGGGGCGAAATATACAAGCGGAACAGTATTAGATATCATAATCGTATGAGATTCAATAAGTATATCATGTACAACATATTTACTGTAGAGGCTACAAACATACTCTCATTATAGATATATCGTGCTGAACATTATACATATAACTATGTTTTACAGAATCGTAGATTTTTCATCTCATCATATTAATTTCTTGCTTCAATATAGCAATACACAATAAATTAGTTATACAAGTGATCAATGGATAAACTCTATATATTAACCGATTGCCTGATTTCCAAAATAAATAATAAGTTTTAAGAAAAATATCAAAACGAACGGAAAATAAATTTTATAATTAATAAAAGTCTTTTTAATTCATAAGCCTCATAATAATAAGCATATAAAATATTGCAATTACTTAAAACATCGTATGTACCTGCATACATAGGTATCTGAGCATAAAAATATTCTATACTTAGTTGAAAAATAAAAAAATAGAACTCATTGAAGGAATCTCTTTGTGTGAGTAATATGAAATTATATACAAAATATTATATTATGTAACACGCCATTACTATGTCCGTTGTTTCATTTGCCGTAACACTGTGCAGATCCTGAAAACGAACATTACTAAATTAACTGCTATATTAAAAATATCTCTAAGATTTTGAGAGACTTATGATATATGATAATAATATGATTATTTATTTCCCATTCTACAGGCATCAGGCTGGCTTTTTGTTTGTTGTGTTTCTAAGAGGCTAGCATTATACTTTTAAAACACGTTACGAGTAGGATTAGGACCTAATCACATACAATGTTTATCCCACGTTGGGATCGAGCTTTCAGTACGTCGCGCACTGTATGTTGACGTGATCATCACTTAAGCATCAGTATAATTTCCGTCTGAACGATCTCCTATCCCACTCGGTACTTTGTCTGCCTGAACAGCCAATATAGTTAAGCGTAAGTGTGCTCCCAGCGCACGAGGTCACTAAAGGATTGACGATATTCGTGGCGATTTCAATAGCTTTTAGACACTGGAGGAGCTAATTTTCTTTTTTTTTTTTCTTATATTATTTTGTTCCTTTGTGTACTTTTTGCATGCCACATATGGCTAAATGTGTGGAGTCTTGACGAAATTTGACAAATTGTTTTCATCAGTCTGTACCCATATTTTAAGATAAATAAATAAATGATTTGATTTTTAAGGTAAAGATCAAGCTCAGTGACCTGCCATGGAAGGAGCTTATATTTATTCCCATAGTTTTATATTGTGTTTGGGCAGTAAATACATTAAAGTGTACTCACATTGTACCCGTATGTTTAGCATCGTGTCTCGTAGAGTCCGGAGCGGCCGATGTAGCGCACCCATTTGATCACGTCGTGGTCCGAGTAGTTCAGCTTAGGCTCGAATACTTTCAGGTAGCGGACCTGTGTAACACAAAGTAATAAGATTAATTATCATTCGACGATACAAAACCATAAATTCGGTTAGAAGTCCATAAAAGACATAAAATTTAAGGGTAACTTTGTATAATTATTTAAATCACAGCAATATCGTTACCGGTTTAAATGTCTTATCATTTAATCCTTGCCTCGCGAGGGGTTTGACAAACAGACTAATCACATTCACTAAGAACACACAGTAGCCATATTTGGAACAAGCAATTGTGAATTACAAAAATCCTTGTCCCATGCGGGGATCGAGCCCGCAGCACGTCTCACAAAGTGGAAATTGCCATGGAGACCAGTCGTCGAGGTCCGAACCCCGCAGAGGGTGCCCATAGTAAACGTTGCCGACGTGATTAGTTTTTCGTACTGCTTTGGCTGGAGGCCTTAAGGTACTCGCCAAAAGTCCGGTGAAGCAGTCAAAGCCTGCGCTATATACAAAGATCTCTACCAAAAAAAAATTAGTGACCAGTCAGCTATCCATACAATAGATTCAGATAAGTTTATTTGCTAGCATTTTCCCTTGTTTTCCTATCAGAGTACCATGGCAATAGTAACTATAGGAGTGTTACCTTGAAGCCGGAGGGTGCGAAGGGCACCTCGAAGCCCATGGAGATGGGCGGGCGCGTCCACTTCTTCTTCGTGTCCGTCTCCAGCAGCTCGATCTCCGCTGAGAGTTGGGTTTCTTTCATACCTGCCATGCGCTTGATCCTGAATAATATAAATGTGTTTTACTGTTAGGTTTTTTATACAGAATAATTAATGTTTTGTATTTATAGTAAGTATTGGTCTAACTTCGATATATGTATTAGATGTTAATTAAATATTTTTATGAAACTTAGCACCGAAAAACTGTAACGTAAAAACCTCTCCAAATTCTAATCTAAAGGGTCATAACTCATCATCATTTCAGCCCGGAATCGGATAAGTTTAATCCACTGACTAAGATTTTGGCTTTTGTGTTTCAAACTATTTTTTTATCGAAAAAATATACTTTACACTATAGGTGACTCTACCAAGACTATTTTTTTTTTTAGGTCATTTACTCTCTACTCTCCTTTCATAAGTCTAATTTGAATACTATAATTAAAGTTCCTACTCACTTCCAAACAATAGCATTCTCTGAGGCCTTGTATTTAGCCTTCCCCTTCAGACAGATCAGCTGTACACCGCTAGTGTTGAGCGGCGTGGGGATCTTCACCTCAATCTTCTGGCCCAACAATGAGGGCTTGAAGTTGCTTTTCAGCACCACCTTGACTTCCATCTTAGTGCGGCCAACCTCGCGGACTAGCGGGATCACGCGGAAAGGTAAAGATATGTCTTTCGTTGTACGGTATCTGAAAACAAAAATAAAATAACTTATAAAAAGGTATAGTATTTCCGGCATCAATCTTTTAGGAAGTTATTGCGTCTATGTTCTCAGACACGAGACACGAGATGTGAGATGTTCTCGGAAGGCGATGGTCTCGGAAGGCGTTGGTCTCTGCTGACGTCGGTTTTGGACGGTGTCGGTTTTTGAAGGCTTCGGTCTCGGAAGGCGTCGTTCTAGGAAGATGTCGGGCTCAGTAGGCGTCGGTTTTGGTAGGCACGTCGGTCTAGGAAGGCGTCGGTCTGGGAAGGTGTCGGTCTGGGAAGGTGTCGGTCTAGGAAGGCGTCAGTTTTGGAAGGCGTCGGTCTTAGTAGGCGTCGGTCTCAGTAGGCGTCAGTCTCGAAGGGCGTCGGTCTAAGTAGGCGTCGGGCTCGAATGGCGTCGGTTTTAGAACGCGTCGGTCTAGGCAGGCGTCGGTTATGGAAGGCGTCGGTTTTGAAAAGCGTCGGTTTTGTAAGGCGTCGGTTTTGGAAGGCGTCGGTCTAGGAAGGCGTCGTTCTCGAAAGGCGTCGTTCTCGAAAGGCGTCTGTCTCTGAAGGCGTCGGTCTCGGAAGGCGTCATTCTCGAAAGGCGTCGTTCTCGAAAGGCGTCTTTCTCAAAAGGCGTCCGTCTCAGAAGGCGTCGGTCTGGGAAGGCGTCGGTCTTCGAAGGCGTCGGTCTCGGAAGGCGTCGGTCTCGGAAGGCGTCGGTCTCGGAAGGCGTCGGTCTCGGATGGCGTCGGTCTCGGAAGGCGTCGGTCTCGAAAGGCGTCGGTCTCAGTATGCGTCGGTCTCGAAACGCGTCGGTCCGGTAACCGGACGTCTCGGAAGGCGTCGTTCTCGAAAGGCGTCGGTCTCTGAAGGCGTCGTTCTCAAAAAGCGTCGGTCTCGGAAGGCGTCGGTCTCGGATGGCGTCGGTCTCGGAAAGCGTCGGTCTCGAAAGGCGTCGGTCTCAGTATGCGTCGGTCTCGAAAGGCGTCGGTCCGGTAACCGGCCGTCTCGGAAGGCGTCTGTGTCGGACGGCGTCTGATTTGATAACCGTCGGCCTCGGTAGGACTCGGTCACAGAAGGGGTAGGAGTCGGTCACGGAGGGACCGTTTCCACTTACAAACATTATTTGTAAAGCTTTTTTACCGTTTATAGACTTATTAACTAGTGTTAAGTGAATTTTCGTAACATAAAACACAACTCCAACAAAGCTTCCACAGGACAACAATATGTACCATTTTATCTATGTATCTGAGTGTCACTGACCTCATAAGTTCAAACTCTCCGTCGGGCGGTATGAAGGAGATGGAGTGTTCGGTCTCGAACTTGCTGAGCTTGACGCACTGGTGGAACTGGCAGTCGTCGATCACCACCACCGGCTTGCCGGAGCGGGCCGGGTCGCTGTCCGTGTTGCCGGATATGCCACCTGATAAAACTTAATAATAAGAATTTCATCTCGGATCTACTACTAATCAATCACACACAGACTAGGCAGAGACTGTATCGCTTGCACAGTTTGTCATGCCATAAAGTTGGTGATATGGTCACTACATGATACTGTTGAAAATGTTTCGCTGATGACTATAGGATTACAGCTTGTTCTATTTAAAGGGCACTGCACTTGTTATTGACCAATAAACTAATATTTTACCTTTTTTGTGAGACGTAAACTAAATATACATATTTTTCTATAAAATATATAGTAATTACTTTACAGAGTGACTTACCATTTCCTTTCCCCTTAGCTTCCATGACGATCTTGTCGTTGATACCAAACTTGCACTCTGGCATGCCAGAGAGGTAAGACTTCATCACTACCTTGCCAGCCACGTGGGCAGACAGCACTTGACCTGGTTAACATACAATACATCAGTCTCATATCACATGTCAATATGTATATTGTTATAGTTTGACTATTATCTGCTACATATTTTAAGGGATAGTAGGATTTTGCAAATAAATATATGTATGCTTTGAAACCGACGAATTCAAGTGTCAATTTAAAGTACAAAAATAACTTTATATATGTGTGTTTCCAATTGTGGTTGTGGGCACAGTCTGATGCCTACATGTATTAGGATAAATGTTTATCCAAAAAAGTTTTTAGAAACCCATGAAATCATAAACTTTTTTATAGACCTATCAATCATCTCATCCCACGCACATCCCAAATACTAACTAGCAACACACAACATAAATATTTTTGCAAACTTTCTATGAATACAATCATTTTTATTTGGAGTTACCAAATTATATGAGTTTATTTCAGTATAAAATTGAAGTTTTATCTACAAAACTGCCAATCAATTTTAAAACGAAACCTAAACTCTGTCTTATCAGTTCAACAAACAAACTGGACTTTAAAGTAAATATTGATAAACACATTAATATCAATACTAGAGACTGTTTGCAGGTAGAAAGTTATATGCCGGGCATTTAAAATAAAAAGCTGAAATTACTTGTCTACATAACTATTTATTTACAATTTAATCTAATATAAGAACAAACTCTAACACTAAAATTAAAATTTACATAAATAAAAACTAAACGGCGTCAAAGAACTCATCGTCATCCTTGTCAATTGCTTCTCTTGATCTAACCTTCATTTGTTTTGCCTTTTCCCTACTATGTTTTAGTTTGCTTCCGGTTTTAGCTAATTCAGCTGAATACCATACATTACATGGAACAACAGCTTATATGACATCCACAAACCATTTTACTGGGTAGCACAGTATCCTAAAGTAAGACTGGTTGATGACTACCACAGATCAACATATGATAGATAGAATTAAATGCTGATTACACATACAAATAAAAATATATAATTTACCTTGTGGTGACATCAGCAGGTTGACATATTCAAGCACGTCTAGGAATAGTTCATTGCGCCTGTACTTGATGCCCTCACGACGCCATCCGATCTGGCCTGTTACCTGAGCAAAGAAAACATATTTTAAAATAAAAACTAAAATACAATACAAAAATTAGATTATTTTGCTTATTAAGAGCAAGAGTAAGAACTTAACACTACTTTTATGTTACAATGTGATCAGAGAAAATTAAAGCAATCATATAGTTTGTGAGATAGAGAGGAATGAATGCTGAGATGATGACCTGTAGACATGAATGGAGATGGAAGCTGAATATGCTCTTCACCACCAAATAATTTGGAATAGCGCCGAGAGATAATGATGAATACATTATTCTGTTTAGTATAAATGTAAAAATCAAAGTATAATACAAAAGATAATATTTACCTGGGAAGTGATTTGAGCTTGTTCTTCCTTAGAGGCGGACTTGATGCCTTGCTGGGTGATGAATGTCTTCAGGACACCAGTGTCTGAGTTCTGAGGGTAGCCGAAATCAAGGATTTCTGAAAACAAAATCATTTACTTAGTAGTTATAAAATACTTTTACTGTAAGATATTTTCATTGCAGATATTATTAAGTCATGCTGAATAAAGTATGGATCAAAAGAGGCAAAGGATAAAACTCCAGCCCTTGTAGATAACTGAAGTTTCTTTAACAATGATATAACTATATTATTATGACATGATTACATTTTATTAATTCACAAGACTTTGACTGGTCACTTCCATAAATTTGAGTAATTTGATGAGCTAAACACCAGTAGAAAGTCATAGCCATTCATCAGTCATAACATTCTGGCTGTTGATACATACAGAATCATTTATATTTTTATTATACCATACCACTGTATGTCTCATTAGCCAGTAACTATACAATATAAGCTATTTCCATATAACATTCTGTTATTGAAGTATTTAATAAGATTATGACTTACCATCAAGCAACTCATAGATGAGAACGAAGTTGTTCTTGATGTTCTCCTCGGAGATCTTGCCGAAGTAGGACTGCATCACGTCTATGATCTTGAGCAGGAACTCAAACACCATGGCAGCGTTCACATTCTGCTTGGTGACAGCAGCCAGCCAGATGTTAGCCCGCTGTTGTAACATGAAACATATTGTATATGAAAGGTATGCAAGTCTGTTATCTAATACATTCTTATTGAGCTCACTGGGTTACATTGTAATTTTTTTTATTTGAGTTTAATTCTTATCTCAAATTACTAGCTGTTTAATAATATACCATTATGACAAAAAAGTGACTATGTAATCTAACTACTACTACCATGTATAATCATTGGATCAGTTTACCGGCTACTAAGTATTTTAAATGCAGATTTTTAAAGGGCTAGGTTAACTTTTTGAGTACTTGTTTTATCATTTAGCCAATACTGATAATAATGCAATTAGATAAGTCTTTGAGTAAGTTAACTGACGTAAGTTAGAGAAATGAGCAAGAGCTAAATGGATCTAGGTCTCCTACTAGGTACCGCAAAGATCTAGTCTAAAGATTTACCTTGATGTGGAAGAGTTAACTTTTGTAAGTTATAAGAGAAAGGAGCAGAAGCTAGATGGATCTAGGTACACCAAGATCTAGTTTTGTGAGTTACCTTGATGTGGAAGAAGGATGTCCTGGCGATGTTGGTGACGGGCGAGCGGACCTGCTGCCGCGCATGGATCACGTTCACACGGAACGCGTCCACGGCATTCCGGCCGATGTCGTCGCGGTACACCCGCGAGATCAGGACCTCGCCCTTGTGGTTGTACACGAAAAGGCCCCCAATCATATTGAATTAGACCTGGAATCACCACACACAAAATCCTACTTTACTTCATAGTCGATATCATCGCTCAAAGGGGTAGTCAAAGATAAGCAAAGAAATACATTTCAAGAAAGCCTTCCACGAACCTAATCTACCCCAATATTATTTCTATTAATAAACGTCACATATCAACTTGGAAATGGCAGAGATAGCAACCATGAAGAAATTGGGCTGATTATGAATCAATAGAACAGGATACGGCCAATAAGATACAAGATTTGATACTAATTGATTAACATAAATGAACGCTATAAAAACTTACCCACGGTACCGCAGATAGTAACATTAGTTTTGAAAATTATATTATTATACTCGAACTAAAGTAAAATGCTAAATTATCTCATTTTTTATGAAATTCGCTACAATAATGACGATTCGCTACCCGCCCCCAAAATGAAACGTCAATAGTTAGTTGATGCACAGATAATTAAATCATCTTTATTTCATTGTAGCTTGTAACACAGAAACTTTCGAAATAGTTTCTAATGTCAACATAAATATATTATTTCTGTAAAATATTAGTATTTTAACACAAAAAGCGATTTTTTTTGTTGTCTTTTGTATTATCGCTGCTACATATTTATGTAGATGATTTTAATGCATATTTTGTTTGAAGGATTGTAACGAAACGCAGTGATAGAAAAAAGGGATTTGTGCCTTTTTACTATGTTATCCTTCTATTATATGAATGGCATAATAATAATGCTTCAGTCATGGCCTTAATTTTAACAATTTATTAGTCCTTATCAATCTATGGCCATTTGTGACAAATACCCAAATTATAAATAACAGTTTACATCGGTCTGTCAACCGAGTCGCACGGATAGTCCAATAATTTGCCGCGAAAATGTTGCGGCACATAATTATTTTTTACGCGTTTTGCGTATTTTTTGCGGCCAGTTTAAACATTGTAGTACCTGGCCCAGCGTACCCAGCCACCAAAGGGGAAGTTTGGCCAAAACCTCAACAGCAAACAAAAGAACGAACTTATTATAAATTAGCACCTGCGGTTTTAAAATTCACGGTAAGTCCTAACATATTAGTAGGCTTTAAATTAATGGTTATTTTTAATGTCTGGCTCTTAGAATAAATAATTAACTAAAATACATGGACCTACCTAGTAGCAATCAGGCTCGGTACTTGTTGAAAGTATTGATTTTTTATTCGCTCTCTCCTTCGTTGGTCTTATCGTGCATCCAATCTTAATAATGTTTAAAATAAAATCTATTTCATTTGTAAATATTTTATTCCTTTAAACAGCTTAATTTCAAAATTATTTCGGTATATAGCTAATTTAGAATTTATACAAAATAACGTGTAATAAAATGTTTATTTTTTTATTTTATGTAACCTGTTTAGTATCCCACAGCTGGACAAAGATATCACCCTTCTGAATCCAGACATTTTTTGTCCCAATCTTTTCACACCAATCCCTTATAAATTGATCAATGTCATCCCGAGTACTCCCAACACTGTCTCCTCGTTTGCGAGTAAGGACTATAGGGACAAAATTAATAAATTACTTAAAAAATCAAATTCCATAGGTAGGCACTGAGTAATATAAAAGTATATAAAAGTAACCATGATTCTGGTATGCAATTGCGTCTAGATCGACAAACTATTCTACAATATTTCAGCTTATCTGCAATATGCGCAATTATAATTGTTATAGTTTTTAATTCAATCGATTCAGTGCAAAATAAAAATGCAGAACGTTGTTTATTTTTCATTTGCGTTTGTATTTTATACGTAGTACCTAACAATTGTGTTTTAAGTTAGGCTATTGCACAATGAATGTATCTTATTCATTCTATTGTTCATCGCAGTTAAAATCGAAAGTGCCATTAACTTGATTTCGTAATTTACTTCGTTAATAGACCATATTTTTTAATTAAAAAGAAAATCAATGTCTTCTAATAGTTATACGTGGAGGTAGTATTATGGTATATCAATATTCCCCAATTTCCTCAAGAAAAAAAGATAATTGTGTATTTTTTGGTCACGCACATAATTTAAAAGAGGTTCTATGCTTCCTTAAAACTTTCTTTAATGGCCCTATGTATGATATACTTATTAGAGCTAATAGCACTTGCACAAATAATCATGTCTCTATTTACTTACCTACGCGCTCTACTTAAAAGTTACTGGCTTTAACAATTTAAACTAAATTATTAATATCGGTATTTTTTTATTAGTTGGGGTAGTAGAATTTTGGAACAGACATTGTTCCTCGTACATTCGTCCACGAAAGGAGTTCTTGAATTTACATATTATCCATTCAAATACTTATAAAAAAATATATATTTTATGATTCTACTTTGCTGTGGTGTTATTTCTTAAGAACATTTATGGCTGATAGCTCAGTCCCACTTCGAGTTTCGGACTCCCACATGTATAATCTCTTAATTCATGACCCTACAAATTAAAGACGGTAGAAAATCTTTCAGCGCACAAACAATAATCCTGATTGTTTTGTGTCGCAACTAATATTATTCCAAAAGACCATATAGAAACCTAAAAACAATCACTTATCAAAAAGGTTTAGGCGAACATTCAAGTTGGTGCTCATAACTTCAATTAAAATTATATATACCTATGAATTCAACATTTGATAAGGTCTTAAATTCTTAATGCTAAATATAATTAGCAGTAGGTTTGGATAAACTTAACTACCACAAAGAATTATACATTTAAGATAAAACTGCCAATTATTTTCGAACGTGTTTCCCCCAGGATAAACTTATAAAAATATACCTATTGTTCTTTAACAATGTAAAACGTTATCAGGTAACAGGGAAAACATGCGATATACTAAAAGCTGCGATAGAACGTTATACGAATGTATTGAGGACTACGCATCACATAGCTTGGAAACACTCGAAGAAGCTTTGGAAGCATGTCGAGGCTCGGTCTACCGACGCGGACCCCGACTTCAAGGGGTCGCTGCAAGAACTGAAAATAAATCTAACAGCACCCTGCGAAGCCTACCCACACTTGGAAATGAATGAAAAATGTATGTTTCACCTCTTCTCTTAGGATTCTAATTAATCGTATTCTTAATCTCCAATGGTCAGACAACCTACTTTTATTTAGCTTCTTCTTTGTTCGAGATACCAAATATGATCAGAAAGATAAAAGTAATATATTTGATGTCTATTCATTTAATCTTTCAGATCATATCAATACCCAATTATGCTAAATTTCTTTTATATGGGGAATTATTTTCAGAACAAATGTATAAATAAATAAATTCTGCACCCTTTTCACGAAGAATCATTTTAATCATTCTTGTCATATCTCTCTCTGATATTAATAATCAACGCTGGTCATTTCAGACAGTCTCAATGTATCTGCAGTATCGACACTTCACAGTGATTCCATATGGGGTATATTGCGAGGGATGGAGAGTTTCGCACAATTGTTCTACATGACTAACGGATATAAAGTAAGTTCTTCCACAAGAGTCTCAGCAGCCGATTTTTTTCTGATATCTGATAGATTGAAAGAGTGCTTTATATTCCCATTATTTTCTGTCATACGATTAAGTTTTTCTCTTAATTACTATCAACAACGAAGTTTCGAACAACCCTTTAACTATATTCCTCTCGTCTTTTATATTCCTAATTCCTGATAACCATCTTGCTTCCATTAACGAAAACGACCATCCACTGCTCGTTTGAAATGATATCTGGGTTAGTTGTGCATTCACAATGGAACATCTCGTGTTTGTTGCTAAATTGTATGTATTCACGACTTTATCGAAAATTGAATTCAATAAAAGCATTGACTGGTTGCAGGACGTGCTCATCAACGCAACGCAAATCGTCGACTTCCCAAGATACACGTATCGTGGACTTCTTATTGACACGTCGAGACATTACCTCACAGTTGCAAATATTCTCAAAACTTTGGACGCCATGGAAATGAACAAGATGAACGTTTTGCACTGGCACATAGTTGATGACCAGAGCTTCCCTTACCAAAGCGAGAAATTCCCTCAATTGAGGTACCTACTTTGAAAAGAAATAACATAAGGCCAATCTGTATATTCCGAAAGTGTGCCGTTGAATACATTCCTATGTAGGCCTCGGCGGTTACAGGCGGCAGATGAGTTCAAAAAACCACGCACATGAATAATATAACATTATTTCATATATCTTTCAGTTTGCAAGGCGCATACGATCCTTCGATGGTATACACCAAGACAAATATCAATCAAATTGTGAACTACGCCCGCGACCGAGGAATACGCGTACTTCCTGAATTCGACGTGCCTGGTAAGAGATTATGTTATCGCTTTAATATAAGGAAATTTACTAAGCCGTGTGCTAATTAACTTGTTTAAAGAAGGAATAGTAACAGAAAAGCCGGAATAATTCCTCAGTCTTCATTTTCTTTTATATCAATTTTACAATCAATTCTAAACAATATGTCTTCTACTTCTATAGGCATAAGCTAATATGCTCGACCCAAAATGTGCTCTTATTTTTATCTATCTGACTTTCTAAATTGATTTGACGATGGCCTTTGCCTCGAATTGGGCAGTCAGGGTACATAAGAAAAAGCCCCCTTGGTTTGGGTACACACCTTAAAAGCACTCTTCTAGTTATTTCTGCGCACTCCCAGGCTTTTAACAGAACGTAAAAATGAGGAACTTTCTAAGCAGCCTTAGTATAAATGAGATAAAAGAATCACAAGATAGAATGGTTACACAAATTATGGGCTAATAAATATGCATTGCAAATATTGCGCATATTATTAATACGTAGAAACTAGAAAGGTCCGTAGATATAACTTTATAGGTCAGCATTTATCAACTTGTTCATAAAGATAATAGTTTATACACCTTCCAATCAATAACATCTCTTTGTAGAAAACCCTTCAGATTAATGCTAACGCACTTTGTGGTGACCTTAGATAAAAGGATTTGTTGACTGATAGAGTACCTATTACTGATATGATTTCAATATCGTTTGTTTACAAAGACATATTTTTATACGCTTATAAGTGTTTTCCCTAGAAAACTAGACCAAGCAAATTCTTTTTAAATCAAACAAAATAATATTTCTAAACAATATTTTTCGCGCTCTTTGCCGTTAAACACGGTATTCAGTGGCATGTAATATCAAACCAATAGTGTCGTTAGAGACATGAAATGCCTAGTACCATTGTTAGCTCTCAGGTTATACCTACAAATTGTAAAAGGTAAAACTGTTTTAAAATATTTAATATTAAAATATTAGTCACACTTTGATCCACCATTGTTATTCGTATCGAAATAGCTCCAGCGAGAACAAAGCGTTTATTTTTTACCTGATATTTAATTATACCCTATATAATCATGGAAAAACCAATCGACACACATGTATCTACTGATTATAGCAATCTAATTATATCGGTTATAATTAGCTGGGCTACCCAATGATTATACCTACTATGACAATCGATGAACTTCTGACGAAATGGTATTTGCGCCGTTTCTCTTTTACATAGCCTTAGAAAGTACATAAAAATAAAATTGAAAATGTTCCTCAAAGTACCTAGTTAAAAGATAATTAACTATGTTGACTTAGAGCCTGCAACGTTGTTTTGTAAAGAATGTCACTTGAGTTATTGCACTATAAAATTGCCTCGTATGCAACTACTTGACCTAGATGCACACAATAGCACTCCTGCTGTACCTCATGGTCCGTATTGCAATGTACTTATGCTTACTTGGAAATTACAATATAATCAACTTTCATGTGATTAAACTCTCAAAGTAATTACAAAATGTTTTTTTTTTTTCAAAGTATTTTATTTGCCATATATTAAGGATAGTGTATTTTCTTTTGCAGGACACACAAGATCGTGGGGTGTAGCCTACCCATCGATTCTAACAAAATGCTACCAGTACGGAGAAGTGATTGGCTTGGGACCAATGGACCCAACGAACAACGTTACGTACAAACTTATCGGCGATTTGTTCCGCGAAGTACAGGAGCGGTTCCCAGATAAATATTTCCATCTTGGTGGAGACGAAGTAGCAATGGAGTGCTGGTAAGAAATAACTTTTTCCGATTTACCTATTGATAAAAACAAGCAAGAAGATTTATTTGAAGGTTTTCTAACATTTTACTCATAAAAATACACTTTAATGCAAGCAAAGTCACTGGAATTATATCATGCCATTTATCCCTTACGAACTAATTATTGTTTACATAAAAACTACCAACACTAACACCGTTATTTTCAGGTCATCAAACCCTGATCTGGTGAAATTCATGAAAGAGCACAACATGTCCAAACCTAGCGAACTGCACGCGTATTTCATGACCAAAGTCATTCCTCTGCTAGGACAAAAGTCTAAGCCTATTGTGTGGCAAGTATGTAACATGCTTAATCCCAATTCATCAACATCTTTTTAAGAATAATATTTACGAACGAGTCCCTAATTTTCACTTTTAATGTTTCAGGAAGTTTTCGATGAAGGTGTGAAACTACCAAGCGATGCCATTGTGCAAGTGTGGAAGACAGTCGGAGCTCAGGATATGATCCCAGTGAGTTTATCAATAAAGTAGTTGATGTCAAAATATTAAACTACTGTACTACACAACTAGCGTATATGCCACCGGAAAAAAACAAAAACCGCAAGTTTATAAATTTCCTAGGAAATTTATAAACTTCCGTAGGATTCTAAACGTGAGATAAATTGTAAAATAAATAAAATTTTAGTCAAATTGCGGTTCTTGTTACTTTCCGGTGACATATACACATAGTGCCTAAACGGGGTAGAAAACAATATAAAAAAACACAGATCCTAGAGAGGTAAGCCGCTATACATACATACATACATATAATCACGCCTGTTTCCCGTAGGGGTAGGCAGAGACCACTTCTTTCCACTTGCTAAGCCGCTATACCGCAACAAAATATTACGACAGGAAAGGTGAGGTGCTTAGCGTGTGCACAGTTGTGTATTATTGGAAACAGATCCCAATTGGACTCAAATGATATCGCATTTTTTAGGAAAAAAAACTAATCCAAATTACGGCCTGCGTTTTACAAAAACGCTTATAATTACATTAAGATGACGAAAATTATCTACCTGCTTACCAAATTTTATCGGAAAGAATACAAAATTTAAGCACTGGAATTTGCGTTCTAGTCTTACATTTTTATTTCATAATTTGCGGCTCTTACTTGGTGTCCAGATGATCCAGAAAAAGAAAATCAGGCTAATTAGGTAGGTATTATTAATGTAACACACTATCACAGAATCGGTTACACAGATCCTAGAAGCTGGTTACAAAGTCATACACTCTTCAAACTGGTACCTGGACAAAATCGATGATGGCAGTGACTGGACCAAGTTCTACACCCTCGATCCGCGACAGCAGATAGTTACTGATGCTATTGACCTGAACAATATCATAGGAGGCGAAGCTTGCATGTGGGGGGAGATAGTTGACGACGCAAATATAATTAGTCGGTAAGTATGTTTTATAAAACTAACACAGATTGCTTATTTGCATGCAAAGCTACGATGATAATGAGCCAAAAAAGGAAATGTTTATTGGAAATGTTTTGCTATAAATTATCTCAAAGCTAGGAAAAATCTCGCCATTTTGATATCTTTAACTAGGTAAGCTGAGGAATGGCATGATTATTTGCAGAACTTGGCCTCAAGCAAGCGCTGTGGCCGAAATACTCTGGCTGGCTCCAGACCCTCGCTACACTTTCACCAGCGTTTGGGACATCACCACTCGGCTTGAAGAACACGCGTGTCGAATGAACCGACGAGGGATTCAAGCCCAGCCTCCAAATGGACCAGGATTTTGTTTAGGAACGGCGGAGTGATTTGATCATTATATTTAGTTCAAGATTGTATTTAATTTTGTTTATAAGATTATATTATGTTTAGAAGTAAACTATTTCGTTGTTGGTGTCGTTTTATTGGTAGTTCTAAGCATGAGAACATCGAGGGGGATCCTTTGACTGACCTTCATACATAACTTCACGTTACCTAATGTGGTTCTAAAAGTAATTTTTATTTGCGTCAAAATACAACATGATCAAGTCAAGTAAAGTATTGTGTATGTTTGATTTTGTTTCAACTTTTCATCTTGTCTATTAAAAGTTTCATTTGTTACACAAATCATAACGATTTTCTAAATGTGGATACAGAAAATTTGTACATGTCTCACCACGAATGTCTGTAATCAACGCCACATAGGACCATAATATTATTAAGTGCCGTGAGCAAGCCTTGCAGAGTCTGTATCTGCCTTTACATTATTAACAGACCTCGTCAACGATCTCAAGTTAGGAGCGCATTCATAGGAGGCCTTCGCATAGTAAAATACTTCTTCAAAAGCCAAAAGGTGGGATTTTTGAGGCATATAGAATTAAAGACATTGCGAGACATGCTTAAAACAGCAATTACATTCCCGTAGTGGGCTAGCCCTACATAGATAAGCAACAATTTTATAACGACAAACAGATGGTTTCTTGGATAAAACCTAATGAATAATATCCTGTCGTCTCCAGATCCTGTTAGCCGGCCACAAACTGATCTACTCAGCGTCTTGGTATTTGGACTACCTAGCCAACGGTGGTGACTGGAACAAATTCTACGTAGCTGATCCCCGACAAATGATACCGAAACACTACAAGGACTTGGATCTGAACAACATTCTCGGCGGCGAGGCTTGCATGTGGGGTGAATCTGTTGATGACAGGAACTTAATCAGCAGGTACGTATTAACCCTAGCACAAGCTGGTAGCCAATTTTCACACATAACCCTTAACTGACTTAATTTTAAAAGTTATAAAAAAATATTTCAACATAACGAACGGAGTTCTATAATTTTGGATTGCCAACAACCCTATAGCTCTGGTGTTGCAAGAACCCCGACTTCCTCTATTCTATAGATCTGTAAAACCGTCTAATTCAGCGATTCCTTATCTATAAAACATCATTATTTTCAGAGTATGGCCACGTACAAGTGCAATAGCTGAAAAACTATGGAGTGCGGAGCAACCGCGTTACAATTACTACAAAGGCAGCGTTGTGGATGTCAGCCGCCGGCTAGAAGAGCACGCTTGTCGCATGAACCGACGCGGCGTTCACGCACAACCCCCGAATGGACCAGGATTCTGCATCGCCTAAACATTTTTACGATGTCTACATACATTTTATGATACTTTTACTTTGTTAAGATTATTACGTTTAGAACCCATAAGATTGTTATTAAAGTACGTTTTCTTCTGAATATTTTATTTGTAATCTTATATCTAGTTATTGTTTGTTTAGTTTTTTACTAAACTTATATGCGTAATTTTAGGGTTAAGTACCTACCTATACATGACTGCGAACTTCAGAAAGAAAAGGAATAAAGTAAATCACTGTTTAAGCATTAAGTAGTTCTCGATTTCGTGATATTCCCAAAACGCTTATGTTTTTATTGTTTGCACTGCATGTGTACGAATAAATTTTTGTATTTCTTCCTTTTTTATTTTTATTTGCTACCGTGTTTCTAATATCAATATTATTTGCAAAGCCCATATACTAAAACACTATCCAATAAATAAAGCCAAACTAGAATTCCGGGTGAGTGAATGCACATATACTTAAATTGCTGTTTTGTTAAGTGGAAGGTCTAGAGAAACAAGATGCAAAGCAAATTATAAAACGAAAAGCTAATTTTATTTCTTAACGAATACTATAATAAATACAATAATGAAAAAAAACAACTTACACTAAATTCGCCATCCTCCAAAACGGTCAAAACTCCCGCCTAAATAAACGTCAACCACAAAACACAGACTTAAAAACACTTTCGCGTCATCACAAGTCACACAGAAAATGAAATTAAAATACTTTTGTCTATGATTCAAAACACCGAAATCTAAGTTTAATAGGGTTGTGACATGCACACTTTTGAAAATGCAATAGAAAACGGTTTTTGGACCGCGTTGCAAATCAAACAAAAATTATGATACACTGAAGGAACATTGCGCATTGTTTATTTTTAGTTAAAAATTAATAAGGAAACCTACCAAGGCAATAAAGAATGAATGTTAACTTGTTTATGTACCTACGTTGCAAAATGTACAAGTTAGACTTAAAATTATTTATTCTCATCATCACTGACCCTAACACAATAAGAAAATTTTAAATTTCAGGAGATGCTTAATAGTTTATTTCTTATCTTTGATTCTTTATTTTTCGCGCACTCGGCATACATTCAATATCTTATTTAATACAAAAACTGTAAACAAGAATCAACTCAAATCTCTAATACTCTGATAGTCTTAGCTTGGTATTAGGTTGTACATAGCCTAAAATTCAAAATCAGCAAGTCTGTTAAAACTTAATAAATAATTGTAGAATAAAGGAAACTCATGGCGAATTGATTCAAATTAAAGAAAAAGTGAATCTATTTAGGAAAACAAAATATGCGGATCACATCCAAAAATAGTAGAGTTATTTCTTCAACTGATTTATTAACTGAACAAGGAAAGTTTGAAATAAGGTGACCATATAAATATAATAGCTATAATTAAATAGTAATTGAGTAATTGCTTGCCATTGTCTTATCTACAAACTTGGCTATGTAATGATAAACAGTTTACCCCAGACTATTAACCGAGCAGTACATGGCATTAAAACTTTCCTGCGATGTTGCGGCACTTTATAGTTTTTCACGCGTTATGCGTTATTTTTGTGACTTGTTTCAATATCATTAGGCCTGGGCCACAATACCCACCGACAAGGGGGGAAGTTTGGCCAAAACCGCAACAACAGACCAAAGAGGAAGCTTACTTTAAATACACACCGTCGTTAACTTTTAGGGTAAGTTTTTGAATTACATATTTTGTTTTCTTTTTTTAATTTTAGAACTTCTGTTCTCAGAAAAATAATTGGTCAATTATATCAGCTGTCTAATTGCCTCCTACACTTGATTAAAAATAGATCTTCAAGTTAATAAACTAATGATTTGTAAGTGTATTGTAAATTTTTTTAACAGGAATCTGGCCATACTTGCGATATACTCAAAGCGGCAATTGAACGTTATAACAATGTTCTAAGGAGTACTCATCTTATAGCTTCGAAATATTCAAGGAACGTTTCTAGTCAAGCAAATGGATCGAATGTGGACTTTAATTATAAAGGCGAGCTGCAACAACTACAAATCACCCTCAATTCCCCATGCGAACGATACCCGTACTTGGACATGGACGAAAAATGTAAGTTTAAAATTAACTGACTATTATTGTCATGTTATTAACTAAGATTTGGTTCCATTCAATATAAATAAAATAGAAAATAAAATAAATTTTATTAAAAACATAGATCACTTGAATACGTTATATAAAATATAGGGATTGTTTTAAATGTTTCAATTCAGTTTATCGTATCTTAGGGTTATGTTTACATGACATTTTTCAAAGAATTTATTTTAACACTTTAACACTAAAATTTTAAAACATTTTCCTTTAATTCGTAAGCCCATTCGTACACGGAGCGATGTAAATCTTTGATACCCGACGATTATAAGTATACAAAACCAAGTAACTATTTTCAAACAAACCGTTAAGTTTCGAACATAGACACGCCATGTTGGCGACTTAAGGTATCGCAAATTGACTTGCGTCACTTCGTGTAAAACCGCTCTAAAATATGAAAAACTCCTATAAGATCCTACCCATTTCATTTCTTACTTAATTTAATTCAGATATGCTTGGATGTGAAGTATGAAATGAGCAAAAATCGATTACTCTACTTGTACTGAATTAAAAGCCATATAAAATTTCGCACTTAAAGAAAAATATCTTCTAGTTAATCAATATCAAATATTATTATTGTGTAAAGATAAGGAGTTGACCTCTTATATCGGACACATTCACATATAGGCTTGCGTAATTTTATGTGTAAATACCAGCATCATCGATAACAATACAAATAAAAAAGTGGAAAATCCTCATATTGTTGTGTTTAACCGGCCTGATATTTTTCAGCATTCTTAGAAATATAGACATCTTTTCCTTTTTGGCCCCAGTAATTAGTAAATGTAGTATAAAAAGAGATACTTATTTTTAACGTTTAAATCACTAATTGGGATCTGGAATCACCAATCCGCAAATGAGTAAGCGTGGTGATCAATGCTCATGCCTTCTCTATATGGGAAGAGGCCTGTGCAATGAGCTCAGCAGTGGGACGTTTATAGGCTGGTATTATTATTATATTATTAAATCATTTATGACGTAACTTTTGTGTTCAGGAGTTAAGGTGGTTTTGTTACCCACTAATCATGTGGAACCTTATCTCAATTTCACTGAAAATAATCAGAATTGTGTACTGAATTTAAACCGTAAAATGAGCAATAAAATATTTATTACATTGATTGGACTTAATACGTAATTTTATTAGCTATTAATTTTTGAAATATTATCTCCACGCGTCAAAGTTTCACCAGGGCAATGTCCTGTTAAGATTGAATTTTCAAATTGCATGGGAACAACCAATGTACTTAGTAATGGCTAAGAACATACAGTATTAATGTTTTTGGCCACGAAGAAAGGGCTCCTACACAAATATTTGCAAGCTTTATTTTACAATTTATTTTCAATCATGTAAACTAAATTTTATCGTGGCGCTGCGTCCTCCTGGCTTCAAAAGCAGAGTTAAATCTTTTATTTTAGATTGACTGTAATCATGTACACAAGAAGATATTTTAACGCAGATATTTTTAATTGCAGACAGTCTCAACATCTCTGCAGTATCAACACTCGATAGTGACTCCATATGGGGTGTTCTGAGGGGTCTCGAGACCTTTGTCCAGTTATTCTACATGTCTGACGATTACAATGTAAGACGATTTTTTTACATTCATATAGCTTTCATGGGAATGCGGTTTTATCTTCCATGAAACAATGCAACAGTAAAACAGATATGTGACATTTACATTAAAATATGTAGTTATCATTAACGTTCTGTGGTATGGTATGGTCACTATTTAAAAATAGTTAGGCAGAAAACATAGTATAGAAAAGATGCCTACGAAACCGTATGAACGGTTTTCCGTGGGAGGCAATGAAGAGTTCAGAATCTTAATTAGTAAATAAAATTGGAATTAATTTCCATACCTTAGTATTCTTGATGGACTACACAAAAGTTCAAGAAACAATCACACATAATTGCTCTACGTTTGGAGTCATAATAATCTATTCTTGAATTACAGGATTTGTTCATTAAGGAAACACAAATCGTGGATTTCCCTAAATATTCTCACAGAGGACTTCTTATTGACACCTCAAGACATTACCTCTCAGTATCAACTATATTGAAAACTCTGGACGCTATAGAAATGAACAAGATGAACGTTTTGCACTGGCACATAGTTGATGACCAGAGCTTTCCTTACCAAAGCGAGAAGTTTCCCGATTTAAGGTATCGACCTCTATTTTATTTTAATTCGTTCTCGTCCTATTTAAACCCGACACAGAAAGACAAGAAACAGAGCTTTTTAAAAGAGCTTAAACATCTGTTTGAAGAAAAAAAAGATCCACTGCAAAAGAGTATAATGGAAACTTTTATTTTCTCAGCAGTACACTGATTTAAGCAGCTGGCAAACGAAATCTATTTATTTTGTCATTCCTTAGCGTTTCGGCATAGCAATAATTATTTCTTTGTGTTGCAGTAAAGCGGCATACAACCCGAAATTTATATACACAGAACAAAATATTCAAGAAATAGTTAGTTACGCCACGTTTAGAGGGATCCGTGTTCTCCCTGAATTCGATGTACCAGGTGAGATTATATTTAAGAATATAGTAGAGAAATTACCTGAACGAGCAATAAAAAGAACTTTACGCTAAACTTTTATCTTTTTAGGACACACCAGTTCTTGGGGCATCGCCTTCCCAAATATTTTGACGAAGTGCTACAGGGGTTCCAAAGTGGAAGGGTTAGGTCCTATGGACCCTACGAACAATGCTACCTATGATGTTATCAGGGATCTTTACCATGAGGTGCAGGAACGATTTCCCGACAAATACCTCCATGTTGGAGGGGATGAAGTCGAGATGGACTGTTGGTAAGTGCTTTTGGTTCACAACGAAATTGGGAACTGTGTCTCCACAAGTCAACAACTTTGAGTTTAAATAATATGAAATGTAAAAAGAAATAATCAACGGCTCTATCCGTTTCTGCTTGTATAATGACACTTTTGCATACCTTAAATACTATATTAGATCTACTGGACAACTTAATATTATTTAAGAAAAATAATACTTGTACTATTTTTAAATACTCGTATATGTTTCCAGGACATCGAACCCTGACGTGATAAAGTTCATGGAGGACAACAACATAAGATATCCAAGCCAGCTGCACTCATACTTCATGAGCAGAGTTATTCCATTATTGGGCGATCGATCCAAACCAATTGTGTGGCAAGTGAGTGATTTCTTACAAAATGTAGCAATAAATATGAACATCACTATTCATGCCAAATTAAAATTAATCGTTGTATTAATTGCAGGAAGTTTTCGATGAGGGTGTATCACTACCAAATGATACAGTAGTACAAGTGTGGAAAAACAAAGAAGCTTATGAAATGGCCGGTGTAAGTTCAAATGCCGCAGTTACCAACACCACCATTACTTACGCATACTTATCCACAGTTTTTGAAACGTTGATCAAGACAAATAAATAAATAAATAAAGACATAAATAAATGAATCACCTGTCAAACCTCATGTTAAGCATGATTGGCTGTTAGTCTTTTGGCCAGTCAATCAAAGTCGTGATTGGTTGATTTAGCAACAGATTAAATTGATCAGCCTTTCAAGAACCGGGTGATACGGTAAAATGAACTTGATTATATTTAAACACAGATCCTGAAAGCTGGCCACAAAGTAATTTACTCGGCTTCATGGTACTTAGACCATGTTAGTGGAGGAGGAGACTGGGCGAAATACTACTCCAGTGATCCCCGTGTCAAGGTTGCAGCATTTCACCCGGATGCAAAAGTGGAGAACATTGTGGGTGGCGAGGCCTGCATGTGGGGTGAAGTGGTCGATGATACAAATATGATAAGCAGGTGTGTAACAACGTACCCTAGAAAAGTCACATCGGAATTATAATTTTCGAAAAAATATAACATATACGTTTTGTATTTGTTTTTTTTTTTCAGGGTGTGGCCCCGTGCCAGCGCAGTAGCAGAAATCCTATGGACTGGTTCAGATATTAATTCTAGGTATTACTATTATGGAAGGCCACCTGTCGACGTAAGCTGTAGATTGGAAGAACACGTCTGCCGCATGAATCAACGTGGCGTGAACGCACAGCCTCCCAATGGGCCAGGATTTTGTATTACTAATAACTAAATAAAAGACCGAAATGAATGGTATTAAATAAAGTTTAAGTTTTTACATGTCTAGAATTTTTTACTCTATCCTCGGATATTCATTGATCATTCTGACAAACGTACTGATTTGATCGATCGTATTTCTTCTATCTGTAAAATTATTATTTATTACCAAGTAATTGTGGTGTATTTATTTTTAATATTACAATGAAAAAATACTACAGATATAAGCAAGCAGTTTCGCCCCTTTGCCACTCCCTGTAGTATATGAAAGAATATTTAGTAAATGAATGTAATATGGCTACTACTACACTACTACTTTTTAGTGTGCTATTTGGTAACGAGATCCTATTAATAAACCCCCATTGTCCGTCCGTCTGTACACCAGGGGGCCGAGTCTGCTATTTACAATGGCTCCAATCGTCTGAGTGGGTGGCGTTAGTAAGTCCATTTTAGGATAATTACGTAGGTAAAACATCATTTTAACGTCAAAATTGGCTATTGGGGCGGCCAATGTTGACGTTTTGGTGTTTAGTAGAATGCCAATTATTCTAAAATGGACTTACTAACGCCATCCACTCAGACGATTGGAGCCATTGTAAATAGCAGACTCGGCCCCCAGCAAGCTTCACCTTGGGTACTATAGTGTTGGTATATATATGTACTTAGTTTTAATTTTTACAATGTGTTTTTCTGTTGTAACGATAATATAAAATATATTTCGTGCGACGTTTTAGAATTTTCGACTCAGTACCAATCGGTATTTTTTTTTTCTAAAAGGTTTTTGAAATTCACAGTTTTTGTAATTCCATGTATTGCAGGGAGGTATTTAGTTAATGTTTTTCTTTTGTAATACTAAATTATATTATTCTGAAACAAATCAATTGGTAATGTAGTCTATGAAATGTCAATATCACGGTGCGTGGTATGACGTTTCATAAATCGAGTTGTGAAAACCGGTAATGTAACGTCACTAGGAACATAGACAAATGAGAAAGGAAAACTCTATGTTGTTTATGGCATGCGAATTGGGTCGATTATGTCATGGCGGGTTAGATGTTTTCGGCAGTTGATTTTTATTGAATTTGTTTTGAATTACGCCGTCAATGAACTCGTTTGAATCGCTGTCGTTTAAAAATAAGCTTATTTGTATATTAGTGATCTTTTTATAAACTATTCAAATGCTGAAACGGTTGCAAATGGGCCTTCGCGCGTTCATGCTGCTCGCATCAAAAGTATGGAGTTGTTTTTGTTATATGTTTAAGAAGCAATATCGAGCGGTAAATATAAATAATAATGTCTGCAATGTTGTATATTGTTGTATTAAAAAGCAGACGAATAAGTCTCACGTGGCATTTGATTTTCAGTTGGCTCAATATCAATCCGTCAAATATGAGATGTATCCACTTTCGCCAGTATCTAGACACAGGCTGAGTGAGTATTTATCTATTTTTTATCATTTACTTTATATTGATAAATCGCAGGATTTGAGGCCGTAACAGTTATCTTAAACATGTAAATATTATCATTTTACGTCCGCATATTTCAGATACTATATTTGGTCCACTAGAACGTAAACAGGCAAACCTAAGCTTTCTATATTTACATTTAATTGAGACCTTTTATTAACAATGCTATTTATCAATGACTACAATGTTTATCTTATTCTTAACTGAAGATTTTGAGGTACTGTCTTATAAGATGAATTTGATTAAAAATGACCAAAACTGTTAGATATTACCTTTGGTACATCTAGTTGTCAAATGGTTAGACTACAATCAATTTGGATTTTGGTTAGGTTGTGTTCTCAGTCTTTCACATTACTATTCATAACATAAAATAATTCCTCACTAACATAGAATATTTACACTAAACGCAGATTGTAATTTTAATACATAGGTTATATTCAAGATTTTTTGTACATTTGCAAAAACAAATTCTGTAGTGATTTCTTTTCAGTATAACAACATGTGTATACATGTGCCATTCAACATAGGCTCTGACCTTTATTTGCACAGACTAGCAAAGTTTCTAATTATAAAGATCCTGTAATTTAAGCATGCATACCTGTGCTTGAAATTCTACACACTTACAATAAATTGTAAGATATATTAAAAATGAATTGCTTAGCTATTGTATTCTTATAAGAGACTAATAAAACCTGCCTATTATTTCCCAGTGTATAAAATAAGCAGTTACAGTAGATATCTATAATTTTAATTTGTCATATTACAAGATATTCTATTAAAACATTCCAAGCTATATGAGGGTCTTAAACACTATAATCAGACATATCTAACACAGAACAGCATTAACCTGTCGAGACCTGTTAACTCCTGGGGGAGTCACAAGTACGTTTACGTTCAGAGTCTCGGGTTTCGAAAGGTTAAACCAATATCTTACAGCTATAGCACTAACAATTCTCATCTAAAAACCTCGAGCAGGAGTCTGACACCACCCTGCAAAACGCTTGTTGGTTTACAGGGTGTCCACTGTGTGACTTAACATATCTTACGTACTGTATTTCAACGAGGTTTGAAATAGACCCCTTACTTATAGAATTTTAGAATTTACAGCGGTTCTATAATGGCCTTTATATCACTATCTTTTCACATACTATATAATTAATACTTTCTCTCATTAAAATTTCTTAAAATAAACATTAATAACTATAATTTTCTGTGCGGTAGGTTATGTTATCAAGACGGCCTTATCTGTTATTTATATCATGTCTAGTTTACACTATTTTAGGATGTTCATCATCATTGTAATAACATAATGTAATCTTATTATGTATGTAACATCTTTGCGGTTACTTCATTTTTATGTCAATATTTTGCGAAAGCATGCATACAAAAAAAACATATCATACTTGTAGTTGTTTTTCTTTTATTTCTAGGTAATGGATAATTAGTAGATTTTTCTTATTGCATTTTACATCTGTAGCTGCTATGATTGCAATCTTTGAGTGCACCTTCAAAGATTGCAAAAATAGCTTAAACAGTGTTATCACTTAACCAATTATTTGTCATCCTTCACAGTTGCTCTGTAAGACAATTTTTTTTTGTTATCAAAAAAATTACATGTTGTATTCATAAGTCTTAAAAAAAATCATCATTTTAAATTTACCTAAATCTTAATATGGCTTGTAATTACTATTATTTTTACTTTTCATTGTCAATATTGCTAATGAAAATATAATCATCTTGTATCCTTAGCAACAACCATGAAATTTTTCTTTAACAATATTATAAAACTGTTGCTTAGGAAACATGACTGAATAATTTAATTTATTTTTGTTTTCTTATCCAACCTTGGACAGTTAATTGATAGGATCAATCTATACCGAACTTGCAAGGCTGCATGACTAGCTATTTCGTACTGTTCTATACAATTTATGCTAAATATTAACAACACCTCAATGTACACCAGATTGTGTATAAGAAGGTTACGAACATTTGAAAACCTATTAATACTTATTTATCTTTAATTTGACTACCTACTTTAATTTGATAACTTTATTCTCGTACTAGCTGTGCCCGCGACATCGACCGCGTGGATGTTCACCGTGATTCTTTAAATTGACATAACTTTTTTTTTATGAACCTATTGACATGAAATAAACTCTAAATGTTAAGTGAAGTTTACTACAATATATTAGTGAAAACCGCATCTAAATCGAATTAGCCGTTTCTGATATTAGCGTGCGCAAACACACAGACAAACAGACGAACAGACAAAGAGATAAAAAAAAAAATAATTACAATTTCGGGTTCGGCATCGATATAATAACAACCCCTGCTACTTTTTTATACATATTTCCATTGTACAGACATCACTTTTCTACAATTTAATTATAATTATAGATAGATAGATAGATTGAATACTTTTCTCTGATAAACCGCCTTCCGCCTACATTTATATTGTTTACAGTCATGATAATACATGTACTAGTGTACTATACAAAGTGCATTAATAAAGTAAATTGTAATTATCCTGTTTTCAAATGCAGTGCATCTTTATATAGCAGAGTGCATCTCGGGTCGCATTTTGCGGTCGGAACTGTTTGCCTACTAGTTGTTAGGATAACCAAACATACTATATTATTGTTAGATACCGCAAAACAATACTATATCTAAACTACTAGTATTAGTGTACTATTATTGAAGTATTGGTTATAGAATATAGAATAGAGATATAGAATTTGGCAAGCAAAACATAAACAGCTGTTAAATTTAATATTGCTTTATGGTAGAACCATAATTGTTGTGAGACTAAACAAGAAACTAGCTTTTGTTTTCCATTTTTATGTAATTTTAAAAAGATATTAAATCTAAAATCCTAAATATATTCATCAGTATTTATTACTGCATTGGCATACGCACCGGTTTAAGACGTTGCTAGCTCTGAGGTCCCGGGTTCGATCCCAAAAGGGTCAATGTAGAAACCAACTTATCTACACTGTTTGTGGTACCTTCGTTGTTTCTGAATCCCAGTCCATAACACAAGTGCTCTAGCTACTTTGGGTTCAGAGCAATGTATGTGATGTTGTCCGCATCAATTTGTTTACTTAGCTCTTCCCACATGCCACTAATCAGAAATTCCGCTATTCCAGGTCTAGTAAAAAGAAAAATGCTGGTATTAGATCTAGACGAGACGCTCATCCACTCGCACCACGACGCGATGCTCCGGCCGACAGTCAAGCCGGGCACGCCTCCAGACTTCGTACTCAAAGTCACTATAGACAAACATCCTGTGCGGTTCTTCGTACATAAAAGACCGCACGTCGATTATTTTCTGGATATTGTAAGTTATTTATATTTTATATTTGTTTTATGGCATTTTTATGCTAGGTTTATATTGTTGTGTTGGGGCGTGTTCTGTCGCGGCAGTGTGATGCGAGCCAACACGTGGCTCTTAAATAATGTTAGGAGTATTCAAAATTTATATGTTCGATACCCTTGTGTTGCTACAGGACTCGCCCTGACACTAATAAAATTCTGACTTAAGTGTTGCAATCGAATAGGCCGATATTCCCGGGGAAGAACCCTCTTAACAATAATAATAACCTAAATAGCACCAGAGCTGCTGCTGTCTGTTTGATTTGTTTAAGATCCAAACGCCGAAAAGCGTTTAAAAGAAAAATTCAGCATTCAACCTATATTCGACCACACAGATTTACCTGAAAAATCAAAGTCGGTTATCAAATAATTAATACGAAAGTTCCAAATGTAGTTTATCATAATAAATAACAAACTCATTTCACACCCAGAAACAGGTCGAATAAACAATAACACATACCTGTGGTGGTCTTAAAATTAGATAGGGTTAAGAGTGATATAAAACAGTTCAACAATTATTTATATTCACATTCGGTTACGGCTAGTTTAGTTACGTTGGCAATCAATAGGACATTTATTTATTCAAAGCTAAAGGCCGTTCTCAGACGCTATGATTACTTATTAAAGGGATTCATTTTTTTACTTTCTTGTAAGTATTTTTAATCGCATGATGTTAATACCTTGGTATAGGTCTTTATAAAGTTATTGTGACTAGAGTGTCGGGGTCCAAGAATACAAATTTGAAATTTAAGATACCACTTAATAATAGGCAATTGTCATTTGACTGAAATGGCCAAGAGCGTTAGTTCTATGTCCAAAATGATAAGCTTTTACTATCTTATAGGTAGGATTATCTTATCCCTATTATAAAATACATTCAGTTCATAAAAATCCGGTACGGGTCAAATATAACATAAACACGAACCGAACCTTACCACATGTGAGTCATGCCTACCATGTGTTTATAAAGGAGCCACGTGGTGATCCTAAATTATTTATATCAACGTAAATAAATAATTCCAAAGGAAAATGACCTTTGTATTAGACAAGACAAGTCGGAACATGTTTATGATAATCTTTACACAAAAGATTATGTGTAAATATAGCGTGATAATAAAATTATGATATCGTAGTTGATTTTGGTATTATTTTGTTGAGCTGAAACAAGATTTGTAATCCGCTGGTAGTGTGTGTGTGCTTGCGATGCATCAAATTACATTAATGAAAATATTGAGCAGAAAACATATTTAAGGAAATTAAATTTCTTGACTCTTTATTGCTCACATTATCAGACAGAATCGCAATAAATCAATGCTCCAAGGAGTTAAAATGATTTACAGAAATAAAGATCTAGAAGATAAAAAAACCTCAATTGCGAAGCTAGCAACAATAGGATAACAATGTTTTTCTTCAATCTTTAATCCTTTTATACCGAGATAACTTTCTACCGACTCAGAATGACTATTATTCTGCTTCATATAGTACGGCCATATAGCTTATCTGCATTACCAACTTCCTGATTATTTTCATCAGGTGGTGTCGTATAATTATGTCATTAACTATGTAAAACTGGATCGTACACTTGAACGTATATGTAAACAATAATATCAATTTAATTAAATTGCACCACAAACTAGCTTAGACAGTGTCGTTAAAAAGTTGCAATAAAATAATAATTTGATTAACAAATCGATTGAATGATTATCTGTTGTATCTTATGAATTAGCATGCAAGTCAAAGTCCAATGTGCTAAAATTTTTATGTCAATAAAGGCAGTAGCAACGTGTGATAAATGCTATGTAGAAGTATTACTCTCTGTATTACCTGAATCACGATTTACTTTCAGATAAGAAGTAATCTTATTTAAAGCGCTTTTGTATATAGAAATTGTATATATCTTTTCAAATCCCTATCACGGAATCCTTCCAAATGCAGTATAAGATTCCCTCAGCCAAAATCGGCAACATACTCAATATTATCGTTAGCCTCTTGTTACATAAAAAAGGCGAAATTTTTAAGGTTAGAGCTCAGTACCTTTGCAACTTGGTTAATCAAGCGACTGGTGCACCAACGAAGTCGCGGGTTCCTATCCTGCCCGGGGTTTAAATTTTTGTTTTACTTTATTGGAAGTAAAAATCTTCGCAGAAACTTCACCAATGTCGCTCACTTAGCTCTTCTCAGGGGTGCATGAAAAGAGTTGCGAATTCCAAACATCCGGCGCACCCTGGACAGCTAGCACTCCGTAACGCAGAGTCTAGCTGACTAATCCTTTCACCACGATGGTAGACCCAAAAAGCTCTTATCTTAGCTATTCCCAAGTCACACGCCTATTGACCTAAAGAAAGCTACCAGTTACTAATGCATATGTGATGTTATCCCCAGGTTTCACAGTGGTATGAGCTGGTGGTGTTCACGGCGTCGATGGAGATATACGGCGCCGCGGTCGCCGACAAACTAGATAACGGCAGAGGAATACTAAGGCGGCGGTTCTACAGGTACATACTTATTTAGTTTAGTAAAAATATATTTATACAGTTTTTTATGTTGTGGAGATAAAACTTAGAGGATAAATGATATCGGTTGGAGCTCAATTCCCACCCCGGACAATCTTTGTGTGATGAGCACAATCATCCCAGCGTTGCACAAGCTCTGCTTGGTTTGGGATCAGACAACCGTATATAAGTTGGCCCAGGCTCAGAATTAATATTATATCACATCACTATTATTGGTTAAGCCTAGCTTGATGAAAATGATAGGTATCAAACTAGTGTGACTAGTGCTGGGAAAGAGTCTATTATATCGATACTTAAAAATTAAACTGAATTTATGGCTATGTAAATACTTGCATTTAGGAAAATAAAAAACCATAAAAAGAATGAAAGTATTGATAAATCGAAAACAGAAAACGTAAGCGTAGATCGTCGTCGTCATCGGCAATCAAAGTCAACTTCAAACAAAACGTCAAGACTTTAAATTTATATAAAGTTCTCTCCAGCTCCATCATCAGATCAGCTCTATGCCATAATAATATTGCATTGTCTGTCATCCGATTTATATAAGCACGCAAAATTTTAGCTCTATCAGTTGAAGATAACTTCGACGAAATATGATTTGGTTCAAAATTAAGTTGCAAGATTGCAACCGGACAAACATACATACATTGCAAGTTAAATAATATGTTAGAAGCCTTTTAATAAAATCTATAAATAATAATTAAAGACAATGTCGATAATAACACTAAATACTCTTTTGTTCAATCGATTTACATCTATCGAGGTGTCTCGTCCCTAACATTTTTGCAATATGACATAATCTTTTACGAACGTCTTGGTTAAAACTATGACATTTGTCAGTGAAAATTACTTCAGTTTTAAGATGATTTTCTAGAACAAATTGAATCTTTTCGACTTTGAATAAAGTATATAATATACAGGTTAAGTGAAAAAAAATAAGTATAATTCCAGATATCAGTCCTTTTTCGTTGGCTTATACAAATCATCCGTTACGACGACGCTACAAAGTTAAGTCGTCACTCTCACTGACACCTATCATATTCATCAAGCTAGGCTTAACCAATAATAGAGTTAGCTAATCTTTAAACTAATTAACCCCTTTTTCATCTAATGTTTAAAAATTTTGCTAAAACATGCCCTTATTCGTGTCACAGACAGCACTGTACGGCGGAGAACGGTTCGTACACAAAGAACCTGTCGTCGATATGCGACGATCTCAACAGGGTGTTCATATTGGACAACTCGCCCGGAGCATACCGGGATTTCCCAGGTAATGACACTTCATACTTTACTATATACTGAAACTAATTTCGAGGTCAGTATTATTGCATTTTATAAGTTACTTAATTTTTGTTGGACGAAAATACAGTTTTGCAAAAACTTCAATTGCGTCGTCGTTTATAACCACTTGCTAATTGGGGTAGAACATATTTTGAACTTATTAGCGACTCATATGCAACGATAAGTAACGTTGATCTTGTCAGTATCTTTTAAGCCTGTCCTGTATAAACGGCTCCAGAAACCTTTTTCCTATCGTAAGTACAGTTGTTAACTACGTTTGTTGGTTCCAGACAACGCGATCCCCATCAAGTCGTGGTTCTCGGACCCGCTGGACGTGGCGCTGCTGAACCTGCTGCCCGTGCTGGACGCGCTGCGCTTCACGCACGACGTGCGCTCCGTGCTCTCGCGCAACCTGCATCTGCATCGCCTCTGGTAGCCAACACAACGCTGGTCAGTAACACACCTAAACTAATACTAGTCGGCGACTTACTACCTGGACAGAGTAGCCCAGAAATAGGTATAGTTAATATTCTTCTCAGCATATCGATCAATGGCATTGTGGTTAAATTTTTGTGGACCAATACTCGACCATGCGGACAACGTTATCTCTAACGTTGTGTAGATCCTCGCATGTAGAACTGGTAGCAACGATGATGTGTGTGATGTGGAGAGATGACACACTCACAAGGCTTATAGTTATTTTAAGGCTTGCATTCCTCTGGAACTCAGTTTCATGTTTCGCACATAATTCTAATTATTTTTCTAGACTAGAATAACCTATATTCTGCTCCATAAGCGCAGCTACCCGCTAGTCAAATCGGACTAGTTAAGAATTATAGTAGCGTTATATTTTTTTTAAAAGAGTATCTAAATTTAAATAAGAACATAATATTAGAAAAAACCGACCATTCGATGCTACCGAAATCCTGATCGATGATAAACTTATTTGATTAAAGTTATGATATTATTACGGTTCAGAAAGTTTAAAGTCACCAACTAGTCATATTACTCTTAATTTTGTTGCTTTTCCTTGGTCCTTATACTTGCGAATCTTCCCTTTTTTAGTTTTAAGTATTTCTAAACCATATACTTTTAATTATTTCCAGATAAAAACCGGCTTTTGTACAAATGATGGACGCCACAGGCCTCCTGAACTTATTTATTATTTTGTCACTCGTTAAGCGGTTCAGCTTCTATTCATATAGATTTAATATAGTTGAATATTTTTTTTAAGTTTTGTTTTTACGTAAATAAAAGTGATTATCCGGTGTAATATACACACATCGTGTATGTCCGTTAGTTACCTACATAAGTAGGGTGGAGCGTTTTTAAAACGCTGTTTTTGTGTTATTATAAACCTAGGTAAGTGCAAGAATGAAATGGGTGGGGCCTCACTGCGAGCGGTAGGAAATAGTTGTAGATGTTCCTAAACTGAGCTTCGGTGTTGTTGTGCTTAACCCCTAACATCTTTGTTGTAAACTGACATAACAATCACTTTTAGATTGCTATCGAGTACTAAATTGTCTTTAATTTTGTAAGTAACTGAGTATACGTTCTTGCAGCCCCATTGAGTTTTTCCATGACATTTATTTATTGAGGAGCGTGTATTGACTCGATTCTCTCGTAGGTCCCAAGTTTAGAAGGTATAGTATCCTTTCGTAATGTGTTCAATATAACAACTTTCACTCCACAACGTATCCGCCTTAAAGTTACACGAATTATGTAAATAAAATACTAATACATAAAGTTTTTATGTACAATCATTGTATAATTTTATATGTTCCCAACTTGCCTTGGATTCCTATTGCCTTTAAATTAACGAGAATCAGGGATAGTTAGTTAAATTTACAGTTTCCGGCGTACAGTGGGGCCTCATCACATTGATGTAGGATCTATCTCTTTCACTTGTACAGCGACACGTGAGACAGATGCTATCATATCAAACAGGGCTTCATTGTTGCACTAAGGGCTGTCCTTAAATATAAAACTTTTTGTTATATTACAAACAAAATTGTAATGTTCAGTGAATGTTTGACAATTCACTTGTTTACAGTGTAAGCTAGTATACGGAGAACATTTGACTGTTATATTTGTAATAAGTATTGTGTTGTGAACTTTTATATACGGTTTTGGGAATATATTGGACGTTATTTTAATCACATTTACTCCTACCAATTGTGTAAGTTTAAAATCATTTGACATAATCTTGAGTAGTAAATGTGTTTAAAATAATCCAACTCTTTACGTATCAATAGAAATTATTTAAAAGGAAAATTTCAATTTACTATTTCGGAGTGTTTCAGGACAGCCCTAAATCCAATCATATCCTTTTTAAGACTTATTGTAAAGTTTTATAGGTATGGCCATTATACTTTCTCTGTTCCTCGTTTTTTGAGTGATCAATTACTGTAATAAAAAGCAGTTGAGTAAAATTGATCTAGAATATACCTTGCGGATCAAATTCTCAGTCCATCAAACTCTGATTATTTCTATTGACTATCACGCAGAGATTCTGATATAAATCTACTGCCCTAAACAGCATAACATTGTATATAACACATAGTACTTAATAATATCTGATAAATATCATTGGAATAAATTCTGGCCATATCTATGTAAACCAATAAACCGCTAGACGTACTGCCCACCAAAATCATAGCTTGCAACTTAAAAACAAAATGGTTTTTTTTCTTCTAGCCTCACATTTGTTCGACTTTCAAATAAAACCGTTAATAACGTCACCACGTGACTGGCCAGTATTGGTTTTTAAATGTCTAATGTTGTCAGACGAAAAATATGACAAGTTGAACAAAAATGAGGCGGTGTGCTCAAACAATACTTTTAAAATTATTTGTACCAATATTTTATTCGGTTTTTTAATATTGAACTGACACAAATATACTATGAAGTGTTAAATGGATTCTTTTAATAAAAATCTACTAATACTAGTGTTATGTTGTCGTTTTGTTTAAATTACAAAATTTTCTTTAGCTCTACAAATGCTTGCACAGCACATGCACTCTGCCTTACGCACTTAGCCGGTAACAAGCCATTTTATTCCGATTCGAATAAAATTGGTACAAATAGTGGTGTATCTTCCAGTGGAATAACTAACTTGTAAATATAATTTTTTAATGGACAGTCTGCGTGATTTGCCTATTTTTGAACGCGCAACTTTGATCTCTTAGTTATAGTTTTCGTTTTGCTAGAATTTCTAGAAGCTCGTTTAGGAATGCCGATTTAATTTCAATTCTTATGAAAATTACTTTGTGTGTTTTTCATCAACCTAATAAAGAAATGATAACACTGTTCTAAGATGTTAAAAATTAAATGAATCACATTTTGAACTTGATTGGAATTACACTGCTGATTTTGAAGGCATCGAAAAATATCTTGTATGATTATTTGAGGCTACAAAGTAAAAGTAAATTGTTAAAAAAATAATACGTTCTATTAATGTCAATTGAAAAAACAAATGTTCTTAGTGAAATTTTAAGAAAAACGTTAATCTAACTATAATTTAAAAATCGGCAAATCACCGTGGGTGCGGACACTGACTTGTGTGAATGTGCAGTGAGACGCATCCTAACGTTTTTTGTAAGTCACACGCGCTGTGAGCCTCTCTTGATGACAATAGGATAGTGTACGTTACATAACTATCAGGTACAAATGTATGCCGAATCAGTTACGAATTACGATTAGATTATGTTGATGTAAACGCTTTATGAACTAACTAACGTCATGTAGCTGTTGAATTTTTTTGGATGATAACAATACTATTTAAATACAAAATTAGTTGTCTCGTTAAAATAAATAAAAATGGTTTTGTGTTGGAAAATTATGAGAAATTATCTAATTGGAAGTGTTTGCTTTTCAGTTTCATAAAGCGTTTAAGCAACAATAATGTTAGAGTTTTAAACATGTTATAATTGTACGTCGAGACTCGGCCAAGTCTTCTTAGTTTAATCCCATTAATTCGTGTATAATGATTAGTTTATATTGAATTGTTTCTATATAGAAATAAAAAGTTCTTTTTAAACCAAATAGTTGAGATAAATAGTTTTTAGAAATAATACAAAAGATAATCTGTTAGGACTCATTTACTGGTGGTGTTTTTGCAAAAACTCGGTAATGTATTAGCGAAATTTATTGAAAGCTATTTTTCACTTTTATTAAAAAATACATAAAATCTTCATATTACGATTGGTACCTTCATATATATACACGATACATCCAAATCAAATCGACGGACGTTGTGAACTAGAACTAAGACAGTTTTAAATTTGTTTTTGCAAAAATCCTTTGTACCTATACCCGATGGCGGATTGTTCACTGAAATTGTCAACTCTTATAGATCGTGATTGCGTTTGTACGCTCATGTTATTGATCTGCAGTAATTTTAGTTGATAAGTTTGATTTTATCATTATGTAATTGATAAAGGCGAAAGTTATTGTTCCTCGCCGCACTGGATAGTTTAACATGCTGAGATAGGTGATCCAATGATCATTTGTTTTACTGAGCAATATCTAATGTTTCGTGATATTTTGGATTATTTTCTCAAGAGATAAATAAAACAAAAACTATCATTTGATAACCTCGAGAATATACCTCTAAAATATCACGTTTGGGAGACTTCTTTGATGGCATATCTTTGAGAGCAACTATTTTTACATCTTTATAAAAACATTGAGTTTTTCCTTGTGGTAAAGATTAATAAAAAACACCAAGGTGTTGTTGTTTTATCATGATTGAAAGATTGTGTCTCAGTAATTGATAAAACATTTGCAATGCCAGATTTAAGAATATGGGAGTCAGTGTTTTTATAAAGTGTACTTTTAGCAGAAACAACCTTGTTGATCCTATTAGCCGACTCAATTCTATTTGATGAATAGCCTACAACTTACGTTCATACAGATCTGTTACTTAATCACGTAAAATATATTATTTTCTGATTGTAACAAATATTGTTCTGCAGTTATAAGGAAGATAAACTATACATAGTTCCTTACCTATGTTTATCAAATTGAAAATGACACGGTTATGGCGAAGCCAAGCCTGATTTTTAGTCAACTACATTAAATTTGCTCTTTCAAAACGTTCCAATCAAAATTATGTAATATAAATAATTTTTTAACTAACTGTTCCCGAATACAGGGGCACAATGCAATTTCTTTTATTAATGTATATTTGTAGAGTTGTTATCATAGTTCCATTTTGAAATTTACAGGGTGATTTCTTTAAACAGTGAGATTAAGTAATATTCTGTTGGGAACCGCGTAAGAGATCTATCCATGTATTTATAATATATATTAACATGTTTCAAGTGTTTGTGTTCGCGCAGCTATGCGGCCTCCTTCGATTTACACTTTTTATTGTTATACTTTTTCATGCGTGCTTTTGTTTTTCTGTTCCTGTCATCGTCGATCTCAACTGTGACAATGTATTATTTCCGTTTGTAATATATATTTCTAATTGTAAAACACAGCATACGTTTTATTTACGGACATTAAAGACGTGAACCACCGATCCTGCACATATTTTGGTCCTTCGAGCCGGATCGCTGCATCGGAGAGACTACGTTGGACCGGCCGGCCGCCACACTTTTTCACGAAAAAGAAAAAATTATTTTGCGAAAGAAAACGAGAGAAGTTATTTAAGGCAACGGTTTGGTCTGTGTTCCCGTCTTATCCAAATTCATTTTTCGTGAGAGCTAAAGCTGTGTTTTGCTTATACGTGAGTAGTAAGTTTTCCCAATACGAATACGCGGCGCGGCGCTTCGCCCGCTGTCACCGACTTGCACGTGAGTTCCCACACATTTTCTTAACGTTTTATTCGTAAATCGTCAACATGCCGGTCGATAAAACTTGTGACGAAACTATCTTTGAGCTTAAGAAACAAAGGGGAAGCTTGAAAGGCCGAATTACACAGTTTAAAAAATTTGTAGATTCATTTCGAGGCGCTTCTTTGACGCCATTACAAGTTGAAGAATGTAAAGTTAGAATCCAAGCGGCTAGTGAGTTATTTTCAAAATTTAACGTGATCGAGAGCGAGCTCGAATCACTGTTGTCTGACACGGAGTTAGAAAGTAATTCAGAATATGTAGAAACATTAGAGTCAGTGTATTTTACGGCAATGGCTAGTGCCAATTGTTTTATTCATAACGCGAAGACTAGTGGCAGGGCTCCGGATGATAGTTCTTTTCGGAAACCTATTAGTATTAAATTGCCGGAGATTAAATTGCCTATTTTCGATGGATCTTATGACAATTGGCTCGAGTTTAAACATTGTTATACTACTATGATCCATAAACGTACAGACTTAGACGAGATTCAAAAGCTACAGTATCTTAGGTCAGCGCTCACTGGGAGTGCCCTGCAGGTGATCAGTGCGTTAGAGTTTAGCCCGGCTAACTATATTCACGCATGGGAGCTACTGGAAAATCGGTTCCATAACGACAGATTGTTAGTAAATAACCACGTGAAGGCGTTATTTAATAGTGCGACCTTGAAATCTGAATCCTCTATGCAGATTAGGAAATTGATTGATACTGTCCTACGTAATTTACGAGCTCTCAATACGTTAGACGAACCCACGGAGAAATGGGATACGCTTGTTATCTATCTCATCGTAACTAAGCTCGATGCGTCCACGGAACGCGAGTGGGAGAGCCACAAAGGCGCGATGTCTTTAGGCGTCAAGGACAAGGTCAAGTTAGAGGATTTACTGTCATTCCTTAGGAACCGTGCTGACATGTTCGATATGGTAAGCGCGAATCATAGTAAGCCGAAAGAATCACATACTAGTGATAAGAGTGATAACAAGTACCACAACGATCATAAACGTAGTTCACATCGTATTCATAGTTATGCTTCAACGAAAACTAAATTTAATCGTAATAATTTCAAAAAGGATTTGCCGAATTGTGTATTGTGTAACCAAGGTCATGCTCTCTTTACGTGTATAAGTTTTTTAAATATGTCAGTAAGTGATAGGTCGAAATTTATTAATGAAAAGAAATTGTGTCGTAATTGTTTGCGATCGGGACATATAATTGATGATTGCTTATTTGGTCCGTGCAGGCAGTGTCAGGGAAAGCATAATAGCTTATTGCATTTCGATAGTAATGTGAATTATGCGTGTGTAGGTAACGAGTCGCGCGGAGAGGCGAGCCACGCGCACACACACAACGCAACTGCGTTACATTCTTTACCTAATTCGAATGAAAATAATACTGTCGTATGTGACAAAGCTACGAATAGTTTCAAGTCGATTCATACGGTGTTACTTTCCACGGCTTTGGTTAAAGTAGCCGATGATAATAACGTGTTTCATATAGTTCGCGCGCTATTAGATAGCGGAAGCCAGAACTGTTTTATTACGGAGAAATTGTCTAAACGTATTAACGCGACCTATTTAAAGTCGACGGTACATGTCTCGGGTGTGGGACAGTATGTCACACAGTCGTGTCATTCATGCGATATTTCTATACGATCGAAAGTAAACGATTATTCGACAAAGATTCGTTGTATTATATTGCCATGCATAACATCGAGTTTACCTACGATAAACATCGATTCAGGTTCTATACGTATTCCCGATAATGTGCAACTAGCAGATCCTACTTTTAATATTAGTGCGGATATTGATTTGCTAATAGGCGCAGATATATTTTGGGACCTTTTAAATGATGATAGATTGCGTTTACCGAATGGCCCATACCTACAAAATTCTAAATTAGGTTGGTTGTTGTCCGGTCCTATATTCGCAAAGGCTGCTCAGTCTACTCATGTTCAGTGTCACTTTAGCCAAGATATTGATAAGCAACTTAGATTATTCTGGGAACTCGAAAGTATACCTACATCGCCTAGTTCAGTACTTACCGAGGACGAACGGAAGTGTGAGGAGTTGTTTATCAATACGCATTTACGCGAAGATAATGGTAAATTCTCGGTTAGGATACCGCTGCGTGATTCTCCGGACACACTGGGTGATTCTTACACGTTCGCGAAGAAACGATTTTTTAACTTGGAACGTAAACTTGAACGTTTACCGGAACTTAAACGCAGGTATACTGAATTTATGCGAGAGTATAATGACTTAGGTCATATGACAAAGATTAATGAGTGTGGTCATCCTAATTATTATCTTCCACACCACGGGGTTATTAAAGAGAGTAGCACGACCACTAAGCTACGCGTTGTGTTTGACGCTAGTGCGGTGACTAGCTCAAACAAATCGTTAAACGATATTCAGTATCCGGGACCCGCGTTACAAAACGATATATTTTCTATTTTGTTGCGTTTTAGGCAATATAAGTACGTCGCGTGTGCTGATGTTGAAAAATGTTTTAGAAATGTACTTATCCAGCCTGATCAAAGATCTCTACAGTTAATATTGTGGCGCGAAAGTCCTACGGAACCATTAAACACGTATCAGCTTAATACGGTGACGTATGGAACTACGTCAGCTCCATACTTAAGCATGCGTTGTATTAGACAGTTGGCGTTAGAGTGTGATGATAAATTCATTGCACGAATTATCACCGAAGATATTTTCGTAGATGATCTTATTACTGGAGATGATGATCATCGTCAATTAATTAGAATTTGTCAGAAGACATCAGATGTGTTGCAATCAGGTTGTTTTCCTTTGCGTAAGTGGACGTTCAATTCAGATACATATCAGTGCGAATCAGTTGAACATTTTATTGGTGAACATTCTCAAACGAAAACACTCGGATTAGGTTGGCACAACACTAGTGATGAACTTTATTTTGTAACGAATATCGAGAGTAATTATTCAAAATTAACTAAACGCGTAATGTTGTCTATTTTATCACAGATTTATGATCCGTTAGGTTTGCTTTCTCCGGTAGTTATTATTCCGAAGTTATTATTGCAAAAACTATGGTTGAGTAAGATCGATTGGGATACTCCTGTTCCCCTAGATATTGTTAACATTTGGCATAATTTTGTTGAAACATTAAGATATTTAAAAGATATTCGTATTATTCGTCACGTTCGGGGAGCGTATACTCAGTATACCGAACTTCATATTTTTTCCGACGCATCACAGGACGCGTACGGGGCGTGTGCGTATATACGTACCTATAGTGATAATTCTGAAGTCACAGTGCGTTTGCTGTGTGCCAAAAGTAAGGTTGCACCTTTAAAGTCGATTAGTGTTCCGCGTTTGGAACTTTGTGGCGCCTTAATTGGTGCTAAGTTATATAAGAAAATAGTTGAATCTTTAAGATTAGAATTTAGTAAAGTATATTTTTGGACTGATAGTACGATAGTCATGGGTTGGCTTAAAATGTCACCACATTTATTAAAAACATTCGTGCAAAATCGAGTAAGCGAGATCAATGAGCTCACGGGCGATTCCGTGTGGCTGCACGTAGGTAGCAAGGATAACCCAGCTGATTTGTTGTCGCGGGGTTATAATTTAGATTTATTAAAGGATTGCGATTTATGGTGGAACGGTCCTCCATATTTACGTAACTTAGATAATTACGATAGATGCGATATTACAGATGTTCACGATTTACCGGAGTTAAAATGTAAACAAACATGTTTATTGACTACAGACTACGAAGATATAATTGATTTCGAGAGATACGGTTCATTTTCTAAACTTATACGTATAGGTGCATATTTACTTAGATTTATTGATAACGTGCGCATAAAAACGATTCATAAGGACAGCCGTCGAACAGGTTCCTTATCAGTGAGCGAATGTAATGCCGCTCAAAAAATGTTTGTTAGATTAGTTCAGAGAAAGTCGTTTGCAGATGTTTATAATAGTTTAATAAATAATATTCCTTTAAATAGAAAGTGTAAACAGTACAGTCAAGTGTCAGGTTTGAATGTTTTTATTGATACGGATAAAATAATTAGAGTAGGTGGGAGATTAGGTTATTCTTCTAGTTTTAACTACAGTAAAAAACATCCAGTTTTATTGTGTAGCAAGCATCCTTTCACTATTATTTTATTTCGATATGAACATTTACGATTATTACATGCTGGACCTCAGCTGCTTTTAGCTTCTGTGCGTGAATGTTGGTGGCCATTAAACGGGAGAAATTTAGCTAGAAAAACTGTTCATGGGTGCGTCAGATGTACGCGTATGAGGGGTAAGGCACTGACACCTATCATGGGCAACTTACCAGCTGATCGTTTAGAGCCTGGCTTCCCGTTTATTAAGGCAGGCGTAGATTATGCGGGGCCAGTATACATTTTAAATAGAAAAGGCAGAGGTGCTCAACTGATCAAAGCGTACATATGTGTGTTCGTGTGTTTTGCGACACGGGCTATCCATTTGGAGCTCGTTACTAGTCTTTCTTCGAGTGATTATATTCTTGCGTTAAAACGGTTCATAAGCAGACGAGGTAAACCAAATGTAATTTTTTCTGACAACGGAAAAAACTTTGTTGGGGCAGAAAAAGAATTCCCTTTGTTCCTTGAGAGAGCAAAAGAGACTATTTCAAATTACACGACAGATAATAAAATTGAATTTAGATTTATTCCACCATATTCCCCACACTTTGGCGGTTTGTGGGAGAGTGGGGTACGTTCGTGCAAGTATCATCTCCGACGTATATTGGGTAACGCGAGATTAACTTTTGAGGAATTTAGCACAGCTTTGGCACAGATCGAGGCAGTCCTCAATTCCCGTCCCCTTTCACCTCTTTCCTCTGATCCTTCCGACCTCACTCCTCTTACCCCTGCTCACTTCCTCATCGGCCGACCGTTGACCGCACCGCCATCTTCGGAAGATTTGACCGAACAGCCAACGTTGAGGCTGTCCCGCTACGAGAGAATTGAACAGCTTCGCCAGCAGTTTTGGAGGCGCTGGTCAATGGAATATATATCTGAGCTCCAGAAACGGACTAAATGGAAGACCCAAACCCAGCAAAACAATATAAATATCGGCAGTCTCGTGCTTATTAAAGATGACAAGTTGCCACCTCTAAATTGGCAACTGGGACGAGTTGTACGTGTTCATCCAGGGAAAGACGGCGTCATTCGAGTTGTCGACGTCCGCACCACCTCAGGCATCACTCGTCGAGCTGTGGCGAAGATATGCCTGCTGCCACTGCAACCGATTGGCGAAAATGCGTAACTAACAGGTTGGAACCCGCAGGTTCCAAGGCCGGGGCCATGTTCGCGCAGCTATGCGGCCTCCTTCGATTTACACTTTTTATTGTTATACTTTTTCATGCGTGCTTTTGTTTTTCTGTTCCTGTCATCGTCGATCTCAACTGTGACAATGTATTATTTCCGTTTGTAATATATATTTCTAATTGTAAAACACAGCATACGTTTTATTTACGGACATTAAAGACGTGAACCACCGATCCTGCACAGTTTGTATGATATTTGAAATATATACTAAAGTGAAATAGTACACCACGCACCAACAATATAATTATAATCCACATTTGTAATGAAAATATGTATTTCAATAACTTGAAATGTATATTATACCTATTGCTTACCGAATTAGGAACTCACTTATTTTTAATTACAAAAATTAGTATTCGCACAGAACATAATTATAAACCAGTCAAGTCATACAAATCTTGAAATATATTCAACCTTATTGTATTCACAAACGCATAGCACAATTTATATCATGTATGGAATGCAATTCAGAATTATCTGTTATTTTTTCTAAAAATATTCCCAAAACAACCTTTATGTGTAAATACCGAAATGGAGAAAAAAGGACTCAATTGCAACCAATCATTGATTTCCATGTAAAATTGTAATGTATGAATAAAAGCTGTATTTAAATATTTTCACTAAATAAGCCAACTATCAAACAGTATTCTTTAAGTATTTTATACTAATAACTAAGTATTTTTATTAGAATAAATGAGAATACATTTGCCAAAAGAATATCAGTTTTATCATATTTCTAAAGTTTTAATTCTCATTAACTGTCAGTAAACTTAACCTAAGAACCAAATTCTATAATTCTAAGGTTAGGCTCACGTGTACAACGGCAAATTTTAGTGAAAATATTTCAATATGGCGATAAAATTTGATAAATGTTTACTGTCAATATAGAAAACATGGATATCATCGACACGCCAATGTTGGCGTTTACATAAATATTGTAACTGTAATATTGCTGTCTCAACTGGTTGTTCAAAGTTCAAAAAGCGATTTGTAATATAGCAATATTAAATCGATTTCAACAAAACATTTGTTTTACTTTATTACTATATCAACTTACTTCTTATTATTGTCCCTATTTAACTAAAGACCTGCCCCGGCTTCGAACTGTAGACAACACATTAAACCCTTTCTCTTGAATAACTCCACACACTTGGTAACTTAATCGCAGGCAGAGAGATATGGTGAAAATCTTGTTTTATAATATGTCTGTGTATTACTTTACTAACTGCCTTGTTGGCCTAGTGGTGCTAAGCGCGACTGCTACGCTAGAGGTCTTGGGTTCGATTCCCAAGTCGACCAAGGTGTTATTGGATTTTTGTATGAAATTCTCAGTAGCAGGTCGGAGTTTGGATTTGTGCCCGGTTAGTGGCAATAGGCAGCAATATAATGGGACCTAAAACATATCGGCGAACTGTGGGTGTACATTGGTACACCTCTGCCCAACCCTTCGGGGATACAGGCGTGATGATATGTATATATGTATTACTTTGTATACAGAAAGCTGTTTAAGATATCAGTCTGTTAATAGAGCATCTACTTTTTATAAATAGCAGTACTAAGAGTAACTGCAAATAATTGCTGAGAAACGCAGTAATGCAGACCTTTAAGCAAAGTAATTAAGGCTGATCACAGATCAAGTACAAACCCTGCAGATATTTACGGTCTCTATAGCATTTACATATAATAGATACTAATTTACTTCACAATTGATATTTTACTGTGTTATCAAAGTTTAAAGACTTCTGCCTGGATCCACAAATTTTCGGGCTGCTTATAAGATAGCAGCAAACCAAGTAAAAGAATGGATCATATTGTGGAAGGTACAAAAAATGAAAAACATTGATGCTTCGATGAACCCTTTAATTTGAGACTATTTTTATGATAACATTCTAACTGAAAATTGTCAAACTATTATAGCCAGAACTACAGTTACAGTATTTTATGACATGGATAGCAGGAGCTTTCCAATATGTAACACTGGTTAAAACAAAACTGGTTAATTATGTACAGGATCAACATTACATAGGCCAAAAATATTTTCGTCGAAATATCCTGCTCCCTCATTATAAAGAAACAAATATTCAACAAAAATCTTGTCTCACTCAACAATAGCTGTCCAATTTTTATATTTTTTCGTAAAGTTAACATTTATTTATAACATCGTTTAGAATTAGATGTAGAAGCACAAAGATGTTTAAAATTTCATAGATGTTTTCTAAAGTATCAACATTTTTTTTCTTATTATTTTTTCGTGATTTATAATAAACACAGGGCCGAGGATTTAGTTCGACCATTTGAGAAGGGCGATTTAATGAAATTTGGCAATGTACATACTCCATTCCAAATTTGAAATGGCTTCTCAAGGGGCAGGAGATAGGATAGGATACCCCTCGGGAAGAGTACAGAGTACTTCATGCAATTGAAATTAAATATTTTTCAGTGTGCTTAGCACAACACACCTAACATCCTTAAAAAGTTGATTCTTAGGAGAAATATAACTTATAAAATTATTGTTTCTCCCTAAACAAGTTACTAAATTTTACATCTTTAAACAAAAGTATCTGATTTCCCCTGTATCTAATGTATATTAAAGTCTTAAGTTTTGTATAACATTCAATACATAAACTAAAATTTTACTGAAAAGTTTGATATAAAACAATAGGGACAAATCTTACTATTAAGCTACTGACAAAATTTTACATGAAATAAAAATATTTAACATACAATAAAACCTAAAAAATCTGATGCCTACGCTGTAATGAGTAAGAATAATTCTTGTAAAGATATAGCAAAATTTTGCAGTCCTTATAACATTAAAAGAAGTTCTTTTTTTCTTTTCAAAAGTATGGAAGTTTTAATGCAGCACATCAAGTCATAAAAATATCTCTTACAAAAGCGTATTTGTCAAAGTAGTCATAGTATTGTCTTTCAAATGTACATTATTATATTATTGCAATGAATTCAACAGTTAAAACTACAATGAAGGTACTTATTGTTCAGATATATGGGATTTTGAATTAAACCTTAAGCTGAAGCCAATATAAATATCACAAGTAGCGGCTTAAGGGACCTCCTCCACATCTGTCCAAACTAAAAGAAGATTAGTCACTAAAATTCATTCTCTGTACAAGTTACAGTCAAAGGTTTAAAACTTATTTAAAAATACTCCAAACAATGAGTCACTACAAAACTAGAGGGTCTACACAACATTTTTAAGAAGATTCAGTTTATACTGTTTTAGTTTATATTCAAATTACGGCTGTACATTTTATACTTCAAATGTCAGCAACTGTTGATAACAGTTACTTATCAGAGAATGAATTTTATGACACAGAGAATGCCTTTTCTGAAAAGGATTTAACATAAGCCTCATGCAATTTGTTCACAAAGTCGGCGTCATGTTTCAGCAGATAATTGAAAGCTTGTAGCAGCTGGTTCCTAGTGAGAGGCTCAGGGGAAGGCTGGACGTCCCCACCAGTGCTGGCAGTGAACATCGTGGGCGGCATCAGTGCTGGCTTCTGCTGAGTTGTCATAGAGTCAATCAATGGATAAAGTCCAATCTCTTCTAATTTGCTACCGTTAAAAGAGCTTACCGTGTGGCTGATGTCCTGTGATTGATTCAAGTATGTGGCCAGAGGTGATGTTGGCTTAGGGGATGATATGTGCATCAAATTTAACTCATTCTCCAATGGTATGATACCATTAGTGTCATTTGAGTCTAACTGCCCCTTCTTCATACCAGATATCCTCTGCTGATTTGGTTTATCGATGGGAGTGGACTTCAACGGGAACCCACAGTTTTGCCTTATTGCTGAATCCAGGTTCATATTGCCATTTGAACTTTGAGCCTCTTGAGGTGTTACAGAGCGTTGTTGTTTCTCTATATGCTCGACGGAATGCGCGGGGTTGCTCATGAGCCTCTGCAGAAGCTGCGGCACCTCCCGTGCGTCCGTTGGACGCGGCCCGAAAATACCGGGCGACGGTAGAGATGACACTGCCGGCATTTGTGCCGCAGCACCGCTCCCAGCTTTCGCGAAGAAATCCATAACGCTTTGCGACGTCATGTCGGGCGCCCGCGAAGGTGTCGAGTCACATTTGTTTGCAACGACTCCTTTATTAGAATTGAAGTCGTCTTGGGCCTTGCTCAACATGCTAAATATGTCGACGGGCGCATTAGAAGGCGTTGACGAACTGTACACTGCATTTTGCGCCATATTTTCGCCAGGGATTTGCTTGATCGAATCTTTGATCAGAGAATTTAACTTGGTCGCAACTCTAACGCACTCGTCTTTATCATAGAACCATATGCCGTAAATACGACACTTGGCGTTTCGATATAATAGGAAAGGTTCCTTCAATTGCAATTCTATTCCTTTCGACACTGGTTCGATTAAGTTATTCGTACTCAATCTGTTCATAATCACTAAACTATGGTACGGTTCACCATTTCTACTGTACACAAACAAAGCACCCTCGATGTTAGTTTTCTCCCATTCGTTCTCTTCGAATGTATATAGCGCAACGTGGGTAGCACTGTCGATTATTTCTCTAGCGTATGGATCTGCCCTCTTTAGGGCCGCAAAATTCATACGTAGTCCGGTGTCAGCCATTTTATAGCAACAAAATACAAGTTTTTATACAGCGAGCAAGCATCACAGCAAAATGACAAGAACGAATAAATTCGCCATTTTCAAACCGTTCCATGTTATGCTCATTCGGTTAACGTTAATAACGTTTATAAACTACCTCCAAAATATTGCTTAATAATTTTCAACGGTTGGTATCTCTTAATTGAATAAGAATTATTTTAATAGTCTATATTTTTAATATACGTAATGCTTTTGGTAGTATATTATTTAGAAAACATGCGCTTATTTTTTTATCATTTCAAGGCATGATTGAAATGGAACGTACGATGTATTGCAGTCATTCAAAAACAAAGTTCATCTTCTTTTATGAACGGTTTCTGCGGATTTTACAAAACATAATGCTTTTATGGATTTTTTTGTTTAATTAATGCTTTAGTTTCATAAATTTGTATTTAATGCCGTTATGTCTTATATGTTTATCTGTTGTCATATCTTGAATTAACAGGATATTTTTATAATTGTATCCTTGTGCACATAAAACTTTTTAATCTAATATTTAATTCATATTGATTTAAGGAATTTACTTTGGGAATTTAATAAGTACGGTACCTAGCGATGAACATAAGTGCCCACTGTGTGTGACGTGGATAAACAAAAATGATGAAATTTCGGGTAGGCAATTAATTTTTCAACTGATGAACTGAACTGGTCATACTTCTTAAACAAAATAGATCTTTTAATTATTTTGAAAAAATAATGACGTGTTCATACAATTAAATAGGTAGAAGGTAGAGATAGATAATAGATGTGTGATAGTAAAAGTAGGTACCTACAAAGTTTAAGTAAAGTAGTGTGGTGTAAAAAAAAATATCTTGTCAACATTATATTAGTAACAGTTATTTTTTGACATAAACCTTTTATTTGCCTTTCAGCTTAACATAATGATGAAATTTTATCAAGCGATACAGAAAAGTTTGACCTCTGTCGTTTTGCACTTGTTTGAATTGAGTAAGATATTGATAAATCGAATACGATACAAGTGGCGCTTAGAGTTGCGCAATGAGCTATCGATAGCACTATATTTTCTTACTATATTAAAACCGAGGTACCTGTAATATTTTTTTTAATAAAATTATTTAAACAGTTCCTTGATAGTAAATTACTGGGGAATGTGTCAGTTGGTTTAAAGAAATATATTTATCTATTTACTTGACACACACTGAAAGGCTACTAAAAAATCAATAAGAACGTGTATATTTAGCGAGAAAGGATTTAAATACTGTTAAAATTACTCTGTATTATTATTATTTTGTCTGATGGTGCGATGTGGTTCGCCACCCATCACGTCTCGTTTCTCGCGGGGGCGAAAAGTGGGCCACGGAGAGCCGCTTCGCTACGTTGAATGTAAGAGGAGAAATGCATGGAAAGGTGGATGAAGTATGTCAGATGATGGATGTTGAGACAAAAATTAAGAAAGATATGCTGAGGAGGTTTGGCTATGTCGAGAGAACGAATGAAGAACGATTGACGAATAAAGTGTATAAGGCGAGTGTGAATGAAAACATGCCAGGTCAAGAGTACCATAAACCGAACAGCATGTATGAAGGGAATAATGAAAGTGGATAAAGCGAAACAAGTGTGTAAGGATCGTAGCAAGTGGAAAGAAGTGGTCTCTGCCTACCCCTATAAGGGAAAAAGGCGTGATTATATGTATGTATGTAAAATTATTCCTAATGAAAAAAAAATACCAATACTCGCGGACGGCATATATTTATCTATATGACGACCGTTCAGGTGATTCAAAGCATAAGCTTTGAATTCCGTAACCCTTTTGCAATCCCAAATTTCACATAGTTGTTCATTAAAGAAATTCTATAGATTTGAAAGATCTTACTACTAAGTCGTCGTCGTTGTATAGATTTTGTTTGTCGTCGAATTGCAAGGAAAAGCTTTCCTTTCCCTCTTCTAAGTAGTAATAATAATAGCCTGTAGATGTCCCAAAGCTGGGCCTTGTGTTTTTCTCATGTATTGAACCATGTTGTACACAGCATGAATCAATTGTTTAATCCTATTTTGTTTTTATTCCGTCTTCTATCGATGTTTCCACTACCCCACCACTATTAACTGCATCACAACTATTCACAACTAAACGAAACGTCAACAACGTCAATCATTTAAAAGTTTGCGCGTGTCGGAGTCAGAGGGATCTTAGTTTTAATTAAATGTTATTCGTTAATTAAACTCATTTGCGTCTTAGGCTATGAGAGTTAACTATTATCAGCTTTATCTATAAGTAGTAAAAATAGAGCTATAATTTTCTTTATTGAGTTAAATTGTTTGAAACTGCGACACGTGACATTAAGGCTAAGTTTTTATAGTAAACAAGATAATGTCTGGTGGTAAAGTTTTGGTGATCGGCGGCGGCGGTCGGGAGCATGCGCTGTGCTGGAAGCTGGCGGACTCGCCGTTTGTGCAACAAGTTTACTGTGCCCCCGGGAGTGTGGGCATCGCGACCACCAACAAGGTTGAGTGCGTCGAGCTCAACATCAAAGACTATCCGGTAAGTTTCTTATAAGAAAAAAAATACGTGTCGGCGCATATTGTGTACTTAATGTTATCATCGGTAAAACGAAAATTCAACGGTCCTTTTTATGAAAAACAAAGTTTAGTTTATTTTAACATGTTCTTCAAATTTTTTTAATAGGTCAACAATAAGGCGATTATTCAATAACTAGAACTAAATAGAGTAACTAGATAACTATAGCTATACATTACCTATATCTATGAGCAGCCTTTTATTTAATACTCATTTTTGTGTAATTTAATATTATATTACTTATTTATTTATTTACATTCTATGGAATACGATTTGTTCTACATGGGTACAGAAAAAAATATTAAATCCTTCTGTCTTACTTAAAAAAACAGCTAAAAAAATGAGCCATTAGTTTTTTTTTCTTATTTATTAATTTATATTGACCTTGATCTTTAAAACCTAATCTTTAACTTAAACTTTAACTAAACCATATTTAGGTATTTAAGAATCTAGGTGTCACAAAAATGTGTGTTTGAAAATATCATGGAATCTTCTTAAGCTTAGTAATTTATTTTCTTATCCCAGGCTACATTAGAGGTCATCAAATAAAAAAAAAACTACACTTGTAACAACTTTTTAAGTTGGAATATACAGAATAAATATAGGAAACCAGCACTTTATTGATTTCAGTTTAAAAATAACAACAAAATTAAGGTCATATTAATTTATAATTGATGTTGGTATCATACAAATGGACCAAGCAATTGTGGCCAATATAAATAGGTATACATACATAATGTAAATATGTGATTAATAAATTGTCTGCCTATTAGCTGCCAGTTTAATACTGAGGGAATTACATTATTTTAATAATAATTAATAACATACTTAATATAATTTACTATTCTGAAAATAAAATAGACTGCCAATATTGACGACTTCTCCTTTCGCGGGTCTGCTGGCAGAAATTTCTTGAAGAAATAAGCAGCACCTTTGTACATAATTTTTAAATACGAAATATTCCTGTGTTGTGTGTACATAAATGATTAAATAAATAAATAAAATAGGTGGGCAGTCTCTCTTTGTCTGTTGTATTCTTAAAATAATGTTGAAGACATCAGAAATCTAAAAATGTTTTTACCTTATTAGCAAGTCAATTAGAAAAAACTATCCTATTAATACATATAAATCTTTTACTGCATATTATTAGAGTTAAGATATTTTAAAATAAAATGTATTATAATTAAGTTATAGAGATTTAAAATGCACAGTTATACCTTTCACTGTTATTACTAAGCCACATTTATTTAAGAAGTTTGTTCTTATCTTATCATTAACCCAAACTTACAGAGTGTGCACACAAGCCTCTTTAACAATATTCCTTAAAAGTTTTCTAAATATTTTACTAATTAATTCTACAAAAAGTTTCACAAAAAATTACCTGATAGTTAAAATTTTTCTCAAATATATGCCAAGTTATCATTTTTTATTACAATGCTTATGATTGAAAACAGGATCTTTGCTTAAAATACTACCTTTCCTTTCTTCCTTCCGCATGACATAATAATATGCTGTGTGATATATAAAAATATTGCATTATTTGAACTAAAGAATAAAATACATTAATTTATATATTAAAATTTTATTATCATACAAGTGTAAAGCCGCTCTTACTAAGAAACTTAAATTTAATGCTCCCTAACCTTCTCAAGCTATCTAGTCTTGTAGATACAGTGTCGATGACCTTAGATTACTGTCACATGTACGAAATGTGCTTATAATTATGTTCGTACTATCGCTCTTGTGCCGTTGGTAACACGGTATGTGCCTACAGTGATAAAAATCCCGGCCACTTATTCAAGGTACGGAGATAAAGTGATAGTTATTGTCCGCTCAATTTGACCATTTGAAATTGTTATTTAACTTCTTGTTTGATAAGGTCTATTAAGGTTTTTTGTCATATGGGAAATTAGGTTTCGAAATTCTTCTTTTGTTTTATAGTTATTAAATATTGTTATAAAATTACTTAGTACTACTTATGACAAAATAAAGAATGTCTACAATAAATTATACTTTATATTATTTTTTTAAACACTTTAGCATCTTTAAAGCAAAATCTATTGTCTGCTATGTAGCAACTCTCTGCCAGTCTGATGTAGGCTTTCTTAAGACTGCATTGGCTTTATAAATATATTTAAACAATAGTTTTGAATATATTTCAATTAAGATTTATGGACCTAAAAAACTAACTTAGACTAAGATCTAAATCCTTAATCTTCTCATTAGTCTTTTACTATCAAAACTATGTTACATGGGTCAACAATTAACTTAAATAACTACAACTATAACATATCTAAAATAAGTAAACATTTGTCGTAATTTGATAAATATGTTAATGACTGATATTTTCGCGATCTTATTTCGAACATTGTTCCCTGTAACAATTTCTCTAAGATATCTAAGGTAACATTTAAATACGAGTTAGGATCAAATTGTATAGACCCTTTATTAGGAGGATCGAAAAGAATAGGCCCTTTATTGACGACCTCCGTGGTCGAGTGGCGTACGCACCGGCTTTCAAGGTGTCGCTAGCTCTGAGGTCCCGGAATCGATCCCCGGTCAGGTCAATGTAGGAACTGACTTTTCTACATTGTCTCGGGTCTGGGTGTTTGTGGTACCTTCGTTGTTTCTGAATTCCATAACACAAGTGCTACTTACTTTGGGTTCAGAGCAATGTATGTGATGCTGTCCGCATTTATTTATTATTAAGATAAGACGAAATCTTATTAGAATCGTATTAACTTTCTTAAACCTACCTCTGTCCCTTGAAGAGTCTAGACCTGAAAAAAAAATCTAAGTTTCACCAAAAATAAATGCACTGCAGTGAGTTCATTGTTAATAAGCAAGACAAAGACGCAGATCATATTTTCGATACACGTATACCTTGCGAGCAAATAACGAATGTTTATAGATTTAAATAGACGCTCGTGTACGCGATAACCTCACGGAGCCATTCGTATCGTGAAGTTCAGTACTTGGCCGGGGCAAGTTCATTTGTCAATCGAAATGAGCTAAGAAAACATGGCGTAATACATGTAATAGGTTGGGGTAAGCAGACAATGTAACTCGTTGTGGATCTTGTTTATGTAAAAGTTTTTATTTGACAAAAAAAACAGTGTTTTACAATTCCTTAAACTCTACGTTACTATAATTATAGGTTTTCGACGACAGGATTTAGACGCGAAGGAAACAATTTGCTTATGAACTCCACACTAGGTCGAGCCTTTCTCGTGGAGTGTTTGTGTAAGCGTTTTTAAAAACTACGAATTCGAAAATTATTGAAGCGATCAATCTGAAATTTACCGACTAGGGAGGCTTAGTTTCACCAGTGAGAAAGAAAGGGGGATTCCCCGAAAAATCTAAGTTGTTCCAGTAGACAAAATCAGTGTAGCTATTGTCCATTTACGATCACACTAGCAAAACGAGGGCCTTCGAATTAAAAATATAATATTTTGAAAATTCCCTTTTAACTCCATAAATATTTTACAGGCAATCGCAAAATGGTGCAAAGAACACGAAATCGACTTCGTGGTAGTTGGACCAGAGGACCCACTAGCCAATGGCATCGTGGACGGTCTGACCCCATTAGGCATCAAATGCTTCGGGCCAACAAAAGCTGGAGCCGAGATCGAAGCCAACAAGGACTGGTCGAAGAACTTCATGAACAAATACCAGATTCCAACGGCAAGACACAAGTCCTTCACAGATGCAGCGGCAGCTAAGGAATTTATTAACACGTAAGATATTTTTATTAAGTTAAGAGTAATTAATTTCAGGCATGTTTGCAATAAGGTCTCCTTTTTTGCTTACATTTGGTTGGTTTATGCGTCATGGTACGGTGGATCGCACCGTCGCGTGTCTGTGCTAAGAACTAATTACAATAACCTATTTAGTTCTTTAAATATAAACGCTTTTATATAAAATTCTTCACTGCATCTTATTAGGCGTATTATTGGACTTAGTTATGCCTATCTGCGATACAGTCTCCGCGAACATTTGGTCCTCTAAAAAATGACCTAAAAGGTGATCTATGTTTTGTCTAAAAAGTAGTCTTGCTAATGATGTTATCATGTACTCTTCGCGAAAGTCACATAACCTCGCCTATCATTTGATTTGTGCTGATTTACGCAGCAAGCCAAGACCCTCCCTCAAATTGTTGATTACATTTGTTTACTATTATAATGACTTTCGATAAATATATCGGTTTCCTTACGTAATTATGATTATGTATAGTTAACCTGTGACTATCGATAATGGGCTCAGGACAAAGAGTTGATTGTAATGAGTTAATTGCTTTGTGGTAAATGACGATCTATTTTAAAGGTAAAACTAGTAGGCTAATATAATAAATAAATACTCTGCAATAAAAGAGAACTGGCGCAACCTTCTTATAAATGAAGGCAATTAAATTGGAAATACAAATAGCAATGTCGTCTTAAACTTGTAAAGAAAATCACGAAGAGAAAGAAAGAAAAAATATTTTTTATTATATACTTATAAAAGACAAGTCTACTGGGACTATACCTAATAAAACCCTCCAGATTCCAGGTAATTCTTCCATACATAATAAAATATCTGAAATGTAATTTTTGTTCAACTGCAACTCTATTCAGCGCCCAGTATGATAACCTTATAGGTACTCCAGTTTCTCTTATCTACGATTCTATGAATAATCTCGATTTCGTCCGAATTGCAATAATGCGTAATAAGTCAAAGTCACAAGGATGTCTAGTGCTTGTAAACAAAATAAAAATATCGACTCATGTGATGACATTGACCTGTTTGGCAATCGTAAATCGATGTATTATTGGTCCTAAAGTAACTTTTTGAGTAAATGTTGGCGAAAAAGGCAGGATTAGATCCCGAAGTTTCGGTTCAACTTGTCTGGTAGACAAAATTATCAGCACAAAAGGGAGAAAGGAGTTTTGCCTAACTTGCATATGTGTTCTCATCTGGTCCCTCGTAAAAATTGAGAAGGATTACGATTATTTCAACCTATGATCCGTTATTCGTAGCTTCCAAGGCTTAGGAAGTCGATAAGAGTTTCTACTGCGCAAATATGCAAACTACTGCCAAAGATATTTTAAATCTGTCCCACTAAAGATACCTTAATAATTATAATTATGAAATTAATTTCTGATAATCCTCTTTTTCTTTTCAGCGCCCCCTACCCAGCTCTAGTAGTGAAGGCATCAGGCCTCGCTGCCGGCAAGGGTGTGGTGGTAGCCGCCTCCAAGGAGGAAGCGTGCAAGGCCGTGGATGACATCCTGACTGATTCCAAGTATGGTGCTGCTGGCTCCACTGTCGTTATCGAAGAGTTGCTGGACGGAGACGAGGTTTCGGTGAGTTGAATTTTTTTTCAATTGCCTTTAGTTATTTTTTTGTTCTGCTTACGAATTTGTTGATTCATACCCATTATACTTATCCTTTCTCTTTGTGTACGGGAAGATCGACTTATGAAGTTGTGTGAAAAAGTTTTTTTATGATCTATTAATATTTTAAATCGGGAGAATTCTTGAGCTATTGCTTTCTTTGGTTGATAATAAGGAGTTCGCCTCTGTCTATTGCCAACAAAAGTTTAGCTTGTATTGTGTCCGCCTAAAAAGTCCGATCATATGTCTTCTTATTAAAGTTATATTGTGTGATTTTAACTTATTATTTGTCGTAAACAAGTACCCCACACATTCTTAGCATATCTCGATGGACACCAACATGAGATAGCAGAGGTCAATTAAACACATTTTTTTGGCATTTCCGATAACGAAATGATTTAAGTGGCCGTTGTAATTAGTATTAAGAATATGAAAAAAACACAGTTGTTTGTCGTGCTATACTTTAGAGGTCACGGAAAAGGTTTCAAACAACACAATATGATATGAATGTTTTGTTACGTAATCCTTCTAATATTAACGTAGGTCTTGACGTTATCGGAGATATTTTTCAAAGTTTTAGTCGGAAACGTGACTATACTTACTTCCAGATGTTTTGGGTTCAATCCCCAGACTGCTTCATGATTCTTCTGATAAAATTTCCTCAAGAGCGCTTTGTTATATTTCGCTCTTACCGATAGTAATATCGAAATAATCCCTTTAGTTTCACCCTCAGGCAGGATGATATGAATATTGGTTTCAATTCTTTACTAACTATTTGATTCTTTTATTGTGAAAACGGACGTCATATAAAACCAACCATTGTTCATCTCATTCGGAGAACTTGGCATAACTCTAGACGTTAAACTAGAATGATATAAATTTGATTTCGGTCGCACTAGATTCTAACTCCTTGAAATTGATCACTTATCCAAACTGGACTGGACCACAAAAGGACCTTCTACCAAAATTAAACTTAGTCCAAGGCATTGAGAACCGCTCCGCATTCCAGATCCTAGCCTTCACGGACGGCGAGACGGTCTCCGTGATGCCGCCAGCGCAGGACCACAAGCGCGTGGGCGACGGCGACACGGGCCCCAACACCGGCGGCATGGGCGCCTACTGTCCCTGCCCGCTCATCACGCCCGACCAGCTGCTGGACGTCAAGGACCAGGTGCTGCAGCGAGCCGTGGACGGCCTCAAGGCTGAGGGCATCAAATATGTTGGTGAGTTAAGTGATACGTCGGGTAAAAGCTTTTGAAAAAAAATCTCGTCTGTTTTTGAGGTGCCACTAACTTAGTTCAAATCCTGGAGGGGTCATTATAGAAAACCACTTTTGTACATTGCGCAAAATTTAGAGCATGTTGACTGCCATAGGCACTAAATGGCTCCATAGGCTGTTGCTATAATATATCTTTTCTGAAATATTATAGAAGTTCTAGTATTGAAAGGAAGACGCTAGAAGCGTTACGCGTTAATATTTAAGAGAATTTATTTTTAACTTAAAAGCTTGTCCTAACATTGCTGCTCTAAAACCGGGAGTAAACTTCTAGAAATGGATAAATAGAGTATCTGTCCAATTTATCTGCGTCTATATCCAAAGCGAACGGGTTCGCACCGCCCGTGTTCACTTAAATATGCACTTTGCCGCCGTTATCGGTATTGTATAAACTATGTCGATTCATATCAAGCGATTAAGTATCGCTTTTATTCCAAGTCTGGTGTTAAAAGTTATCTTCTTTATCAATGCGTTTTATTGTCGTTGCGCACGCTGCGTACACTTGATCGTTTCGTCGCGAACCGGTTTCGTATCAAAACTGATGTTACATACAAATTGATTCTTAAATTACCTAGTCTAATATTTTTGGCCAAGCTTATCTAAATACCTTATATCATAAAACCTCTTTAGCATTGGTTACACGTTGTCATTTATCTTCGTTGATCTACACTTACCATGTGCAATATATTTTTCAAAGCTTATACAGCTTTCTAGTTGTAATGGATAAGTTGGTACCTTATAATTTAAATACCATATTCTAACGTTTCTAATGCGCTTTTTAAGCTAAAGGGTCTTTCAAAAATCACGTGAAGTGTTAAGCAACTTTTTAGCTCGACCCTTAGACGTGAAGGATTTTCATTTACGGGAAAGGAAAACATTGTTATTAAATTCGTAGTTTATTGAGATCGTAATGCTATAGCGGGTCGCTCCTGTGTCAGTTTACTTGTCCCTTCCATGTATGAGGAAATTTTACAGCAGTATGACAACCTTATATTAATTATAATATTATTTAAGATGGCGTTGACGTCATAGTTCTTATCGCGAATCGAATGAAAAATTCTTTTACACATAATTTCTATACAATATTATCGGTATCGCGAATAACAAGTGCTTAACTGGAAAATTCCTATGTTTTAAGTATAAGTCATAGGTTATCTAAGGGCGGTAAACAAATTTGGAACTTAGTCCTTGCGGATAAGGTTTTATTTGGTTAAGCTTTAGATTAGGTCTACACAGGGATATAATATGAATAGTCAGTGAGGCATGTAAAAGCTTATGATTAAGATTCAGTAAGGCTGCTTGTATAAGCTTATGATTAAGAGTTGAGTTTGATAATACAAACAGTTTGAATTTGGATATTCAATAAAGTTCTAGATTAGTGATGTACTGAACACTTATTTATAAAAAAATATCGTATGCCTAAAGTGATGACAATGAAATCAATATTATATTGCTTGATTGTATTATTGACTATCGCTACTTAGAAAACCATGAATCTTTTTATTTAAAGACTTAGGTACATACAAAAAATGCTAACTTTAGAGAACAAAAACTTTTTCTAATTATTTCTATACTAGAATTAGAAATAATATCCCTTATTAGCTAACTTTGATATCACCCTCCTTCTTTAAAGTCGGTTAAACATCGTCCATTTCCTACTCACCTTATTAACAATATGATATAATGTAACGCTCGCCTCAGGAAGCGCGTGCTTGCATCATCGCGGGAACATCACTTAGTAGGGGTCACGGCAGATAATATTGTTATAACATACAATAGATGCTTACAGTATGATCCAAAACTATCTGTCTGTCTTTACCTAAATATCATTAAGAAAAAAAAGTTGTATGTTATGTCAAAATATGAAATTGTCAAGTTCATAAGCTATTTACACGATGTCTAAGTCCCAAAAAAGTTTTTGAGAATTTTGTCTGTATGTTTCTTCCGTCTAATCTTAAAAACGGCTGCACTGATTTTGATAAGATTTTACTTAACACATCATCACGGCTGTACCCCCGAAGGGGTTAGGCAGAGATGTACCAATGTACGCCCACAGTTCGCCGATATGTTTAGGTCCCATGTAATAGGGGGCGATACTATTGCGACTAACCGGGCACAAATCCAAACTCCTACCTGCTACTGAGAATTACATAGAAAAACCCAATAACCCCTTGGTCGACTTGGGAATCGAACTCAAGACCTCCAGCGTAGCAGTCGCGCTTAGCACCACTAGGCCAAGCAGGCAAGAATTTACTTACAGCTGACTATAAATATTTAGAGACAAATTGATGACTGATTTTGTAGAAATCATGTTTAGCAGCAACAGGAACCACGCGGGTGAAATAATAGGGCTTAGCTAGTATAAAAAATGATATAATATCTGGCACACTTTACCTATTCGTATTTAAAGAGCGGTTCTAGTTCATGATAAGCCAATATATTTATATATCATAGTAGTTAATAGTGAAATTGTTATCAACAAACAACATAGCGAAATTTCATAAGCAACTGCTTAAAACTAAGGACGTTTACGTCACGCTCAAGTCAACCGTAGTATTACGTATGTCAATGGCATTTGACCCGTCATTGTTTATGACAACCACCGACGCAGAATCAGCAGATAAACACGATCATCTAAATTAACAACAATGTCACTCGATAATACACCCAATCATTAACAAGATAAGACACATTTTTAATTGTACGCAGAACGGATAGCAATTGTTTTTAGTATTGCGTTTGTTTGTTTGCGTCTTTGCAGTTGCCAAGGCATTCCGTAATAGATAAATCATTGTAATATAATATTAATTCAATGTACCTATATGAATGATTTTACACATGGTGTTACATCATGACAGACTTGTTTTTAATGTTATGTTATAGGTCAGACAGAAATTAAAGATAATATTAATTATTTTTCTTATTTATCAAAACATTCTTTTAGTCTAAGTTATTTTGGCTATTTGTTTCACGCGTTGGCTAAGTGGTTGGGTTCCCGAGCTAAGGGTCACGTGGTCACCCCGCTGGGGGCCCAATATATGTTAGATAATACAAAATTACCAAGAATTGATAAATCTGACGACTGCTCGAGAGATAAGAGCTAACCTAAAAAACTTAAATAAATTGCTTGTACAAAATTATTTTGTATAAACGAAACTGCACCAAGTCAAGCTAAATTGACGAAGAGACTAAAATGACGTATTTACTTAGATCTAGATTTTTGAACTGTTTCTGCAAAAACTCGGGTTTCGAACCCGAGACCTCGTAATCGGCCTAGCCACCACTATACCTACGAGGCTGTCTCCAAAAATGCTGAAAATGTTTGTACTGAGTAATTTATAGTTAATCTTAAAATAATTATAGAAAAAATATACCCGACCAAAAAAGGAAGCAGCAGCTTTCACGACAGTCGAATTGAGTATCTCCTCCTTTTTCGAAGTCGGTTAAAACGTATTTACCTTTTTGCATTTTGTATATATACTTTGCTGACAAAAACTTTCCATCTTTCTAGGTGTGCTGTACGCTGGTATGATGGTAACCAAGTCGGGTCCGATGACGCTGGAGTTCAATTGCCGGTTCGGAGACCCGGAGACACAGGTCCTCATGACGCTGCTCGAGACAGACCTCTACAAGATTATGAAGGTAAGTTCCAATCATCATCATCCACCAGACCACCACCCTTTTCGTACTATACATTATCTCTGGTACTGTACAAGCCTCAAATAGATTGGTGCCGAAATTTTTGCTTTATCGTGTACCCGTCTTGCTTCCTTATAAAGTTCCAACTCCATGATAATGTATCGATAAAAAAAGAGGACGAATCACAAAGAATTTTCTAATGATGGGTTTCGTAATTACCTGTTAATTTCCGTAAAGCCTACTTACTACTTATCTGTTAGATAGTAAATAAGTCTTCTGCCATCTCCCGTTGAATATCCCGTTAAATAAGTATTCTGTAAATTTTCAATTTTATATAAATACTGTATGGCATCATGGCTTGACTCACTTAAGTTTTTTCCCCGTAAATCCAAGGATTACTTCCTTAGGAATCATTTTTAAAACTAATTTTCTTCCTTGTAGGCTTGCGTGGAGGGCACATTAAAACAATTGCAAGTGACATGGAACACAAAGCTGTCTTCAGTCGGCGTTGTGATCGCTTCCAAGGGATACCCTGAGAGCTACACTAAAGGATGCGTCATCAGTGGTATGTATTGTTGAATAAAACATGTTACGTGTTTAAGATATTAATAAAATTACTCTTGAATTTTATTTTGATCGTTTGGCATTGGAATTTTCTCGTTTCGTTCTTAACATTAGTGCCAAATTGTTCCAATATTATGTGTACTTCTGAAGGGAAGATACTGCCATTTAAACATCGTCTTTTTTCTTCAAGAATTGTGAATCAAGAGTTTGCTGCATTAGGTTGAATTTTGTACTGGCTAAATAAAATAAACTGTGACTTATTCAATAGGGGAAACATATTATTTACGTAACATAAGTAGGTGTGTTCTTTATTCTCCTATGAAAAGCAAGTATAAACATTAGCTAGATAAGTTATATCTAGTTAAATCTAGACTCGGACGGTAAAACCAGTGTTTACTTTTATATTGATGATTAAGTATAGCACGTGTCTAGTTCCGTGTCATGGCGCGTGTATGTTTGTGTCACTACCTATTCAATCATATATGTATGTATATGAATAAATGATGACGTGGTTGTGTGCGTCTGTGCGTGTGTAAACCTTCGTGCGTTGTTATGGCTGTGTGTTTATTTTTGATTTTGGCTGACGCGTGCTCTAGTGCGTATACGTGTTGCTGTATCATTCAATATTTTTCTATATTTGCTATCTTTTGTTTCTACTGAGTCTTAATTAATTTCATCATGAGAGATGTCCTGGAAAAAAATATCATATCTTGAAATTCGTAGTTTTTTGGTAAGGATCTTTGCAGTTAGCCTGAGCGCAGGCTTTGATTGCGTCACCGGACTTTTGGCAAGGACATTAAGGCTTCCAGCCAGAGCAATAGGAAAAACTAACTACGTCAGCAACGTCCATTAGGGCACCCCCTGCGGGGCTCTAACCTCGACTCAGTGGAAGTTTTTTTGTATGAATGTGAGAGTAGAACTTTTCTTTTGAGTCGTGTTTGTGTGATTATGTATGCAGGTTTACCGTTTTACGTTCCCAGATTTGGAATCGTTGATCAATATCAACATAAATTGAGAGAATTACCTGTCACATCTCATGTTGCGCTCTTTGATTGGCTGTAAATTTTTTGTTTAATTAATCATAGTCGAGATCAGTTGATTTGACAACAGCTTGCCAGAAACGGCTTAGTAGCGAAAAGGTTATATCTCACATAATGACATTGAAATACCTAAATATTGATAGTACAGAGTATCGAACGTTCCTAACTTTGCACATTTTGTAGCTAACGTGTGTATCTTCCTATATCCCTTTATATATTAATACGTTTCTAACATGTACATCCACCCACAGGTCTAACCCAAGTGTCGTCGCTGCCGGGCACGGAGGTGTTCTACAGCGGCGTGGCGCGCGGCGCGAACGGTTCGCTGGTGACGGCGGGCGGGCGCGTGCTGCTGGCGTGCGCGCGGGCGGGCTCGCTGCGGGCCGCGGCGGCTGCGGCTACTGCTGCCGCTGCGCTGGTAGACTTCCCCGGTGCTCAGTACAGGAAGGATATCGCGCATAGGGCCTTTACCAAGTATGTATGGTTTTTTTTAACATAACATATCATCACGCCTGTATCCCCGAATGGTTAGGCAGAGGTGTACCAATGTACACCCACAGTTCGCCGATATGTTTAGGTCCCATGTAATAGGGGGCGAGCCTATTGCCATGGTATTTTTTTAATATGTTTTTTTTTTATATAAATTTAAGATTTATTGGGATATTTGTGGGTTGTTTTTGAACTGTCGGGTGTGTATAGTTTGTTTAAGTGGATATTTTATTACATTAAATAATTTTGGTTTATGGTCAAATAAGTAACTTTCTTTAATGTAATATGATTTCGAATGAAAAAACGTAGAGCTTTAATTTTGCAAAATATTTTTTTGTCGGACTTGCGTCATCATCTTACTAATTCATATAAGTTCATTATTAACCACGATTTTAAAATAGCGTACAACATAAAACAAAGGGGACATCACTAATAATATGACACTTTTCAAAAATCCAATGAGAGAAGATAATTTGAAGTCTGTTTATTCGCCGTAAGTAATATCATGACTAACACTACATATACATGTATTCTATAAAAAAAATATCCAACCATTCAAAATACATATTTTGTTTCAGCATGTAAACATCAGACCATGAACGGGTTAATCATTATTCGGGAACATTCCTAATTATATTGCATTTATCTTAGCTAGCATTTATAAAGGAAATTGGTAAGAGTAAGACTTATCATTTTGTATTTGTTTTTGGAAATAAACGTTTATTTCATTTTGGTTTGTTTTTGTTTTGTCTATTTGATTGTGGAGCACTTAATACATAAGGCTGCCTGCACACGGACTATTGAAGCAGTTCGACTGCTTTTGTTTCGACTCAATATGTGCCCAATCGTTTTGCGTTGATCTGTGACTAACTGAGAAAGTATTCCGTGTACGGGCGGCCTAAATATCGATCCTTATTATACATTTGTAGGCTCATCTTAATTTCTACAGATTTGTTTGTATCTTAATATGGTCATATTTTGAAAAGATACATTTATTACTAGAAACGAATGTCTATAAAAAAATATAACAGAACTGAGGGGAACATTAAAAATAAATTTATAAGGCAATATATAGCAAAATTACTAGACTAAAATATTGAGAAACTCAACCTTTTAAAGCAAACGAAACAGTTATTAAGACTTGCGTAAAAAATGCTAGTATGGCACCATTTTCACCAGTAAATTGAGTTAAGGTTTGTTCTAGTGCACTCACAAGCTCTGCAATGAGGCTAGAATCCATGCTTAAATATTCTGAACCGCTTATGCTGCTTTTTGCATCCACCTCATTATTTACCCCACCCCCTGAGCATCTATCACGCCAACAACTTAATAAATGAATTATTTCGATCAAGCTTAATCACCACAAAATACAAAATCCTACCAATAGGGTAGGATTTTGTATTTTGTAACTATATAAAAATTCAAAATACAGTTCGTCCGTTAGATAATATAAGAAACTTCCTTTCTTATATTTTTAATAACCGAAGGGTCGGTTAATTTCTGACGGAAAATGCGTTGCGCACTTCTTCATATCCGTGATATATGAACCGACCCTAAAATACAAAATAAAAAAGAAAATAGTCATCTACCACATGAAACAAAACGGAACTTTATCACCAAGTCTATAAATACCAAACTCGTTTATACAGAATCAACGGACTATCATACCTCCAAAGCGGTGTGGACATCGACGCGGCCGCCACACTAGTTCGTCAGATCGAGCCCATAGCAACAGCAACACACAGGCGTGGCGTGCTCGGCCGGCTCGGCTGCTACAGCGGCTTGTTCCAGCTGTCGGCCATGGACCCCAGTCTGAAGGACCCCGTGCTGGTGCAGGGCACGGATGGCGTCGGCACCAAGCTCAAGGTGAGAGAGGTCCCATAGCAACAGCCACGCACCGGCGCGGCGTGCTCGGCCGACTCGGCTGCTACAGCGGCTTGTTCCAGCTGTCGGCCATGGACCCCAGTCTGAAGGACCCCGTGCTGGTGCAGGGCACGGATGGCGTCGGCACCAAGCTCAAGGTGAGAGAGGTTCAAGTGTTTTGTTCGTGTAGAGAGCGCTGTGAGTCGTGGTCTTGAAGGAGGGTTATATGTGGCGCTAACTGTAAGGTGTTCCGGTTCATACATACTAAATTTTTTCTGCCTTGAAATGACTACCTGCATAGATCTCTTCAAAAAAGTTTTCTTGATAAATACCAGAATATATAAAAAACTTGGATTTTAAAGACATTTAAACAATTATTAACAAAAACGTTTTCTTACTTGTCACAGATAGCAGAAATAATGCAGAAGTACGACACTCTAGGCCAGGATCTGGTGGCCATGTGCGTGAACGACATCCTGTGCGCGGGCGCGGAGCCGTTCGCGTTCCTGGACTACATGGCGTGCGGGCGCCTGCAGGTCGACGTGGCCACCACCATCGTCAAGGGGATCGCCGATGCTTGCGTGCTGTCCGGCTGTGCCTTGTTAGGTATGTATGATTGTAAAGAGTATACACATAGTGACGTCTTCGGTGGTGCATATTAGCCAATTCTGCGCAGGTGACTGTCTCTACAGTGAGCATCCGAGGGAATGAAGAACATTATTATTTATTGTTTTGAAGCCAATTCTCCCTTCTGTTCACATAGTTGCAGTCAAAGTTACTTTTATTTAATTTTATCTGCCTGCTGTAGGTATCTGTACGCAATATACTACTATACATATAGAAAATCTAGATTTTGAAGCCTACTTTTACAACTAATAAAATATTCTCGATAAAAATATCTAACACATCTCAATGTCCGACATGTATAACAGCTCCATTCTATCTCCTTAGGCGGTGAAACAGCAGAAATGCCGTCAATGTACGAGATCGGCAAGTACGACCTTGCCGGCTTCGCTGTCGGCGTAGTGGACAACCTGAAGCAGTTACCTCGCTCCAAGGAGATCAGGGCGGGCGATGTGGTGCTGGCGCTACCGTCTACAGGGGTGCATAGCAACGGGTACAGTCTCGTGCAGAAAATCATGATGGAGACTGGACATAGGTATGGAATTTGATCTTTATGTTCTTTTCTAAGTTAATATAACGCCGTCGGGTCTTAATTCCTAAGGTGTAGCTTACCTAGAGAAGTAGAAAGGTAGATTCTATAAGTAGACAAAATAATAAAGGAGTCGAAATAATTTGGGAAAATGGTTCCTTTTTTTTACCATTAATGATAAGTTTCTATCCATTTGGTGCCTTTTTTATTTTAGTGCAAATTTACATGATATGCCGTAGATTAAAAAAGGCTCTTCGTTTGTTTAAAATACTTGTTATATGAGAAAAGTTATACTTAGATTAAAATCTTTATTGATAACAGTACATCATAGCACCTAAACTCAAGCACATAAACTCAACTACTTCTATTTTCCAGATACAACGAGCCAGCCGCCTTCAGCACTACCAACAAATCGTACGGCGAGGAGTTCCTAGCCCCCACGGGCATCTACGTGCGCGCGCTCCTGCCCGCCATCAAGAAGGAGCTCATCAAAGGCCTGGCACACATCACCGGCGGAGGCCTGCTGGAGAACATACCCAGGATCCTACCACCCGGGATTAGAGTGAAGCTGGATGCTACTAAGTTCAATATTAAACCGGTTTTCGGATGGTTGCAAGCTAAAGGTATGTTGATTTACGTTAAACTCTTGACGTACTTTTAAAATGTTAGGTAGTTTTTTTGGTAAATTTACATAGCAAGATCTCTCTTTGTTTTATACTGGATTAATTGTAAACCTAAGGGTGCGTCCACAACTGACGAACAAGCATTACACGAGCAGTATGCGAGCATGCTGTTCGTCAGATGTGGACGCTTCCTAATGTTCCAATCCCCAGTGGTCTGAAAATTAAGTATTATATAATGTCAAATGAGTTACTCATTTCTGACGAATATGCAATCAATGAGCCAATAAACATGACAAACATTTTCTATTGTCAAATAAAATTACAACAGTTCTTTCCAAACTGAACTATACGCCCTATAACATAAGGTTGCTTTTTCCTAGGCATGGTGTCCGACTTCGAGATGCTCCGCACGTTCAACTGCGGCGTGGGCATGGTGGTGATCGTGGACCCCGTCTGCGCTAAGGAGCTGCTGGAGCTCGTGGACGGAGAGATCGCTGTCGTCGGCACCGTCGAGAACATTGGCAAGGAAGGTGTGTACAAATATATGATTGATTTGGTGTGTCCTTAGAGTAATAAGTGACATATAGGGTGAACCTAACAGTATGAACTGTGAGCACCAGTATGAACAAACGTCCTCGTAAATATTGTGTGAAAACAGACCTCGCTTTAATATTACCCTAATAATATCGAAACTATAATTTTTTTCGATAAAATTTCTTGTCGTCGCACTGAAAATCACTTGATTCAGTATGAGCGTCAACTTACACCAAAAAATTGCTTAGGTTTAGCACGACGGGTCACTAGAGATGCGCACTCTAAACTTGTTTATCTATACTCTAAGGCCGCATCCAACCTTCCTTAAGCTAAACATGGTCTTACTAACTAGACTGTTTTCTCTCTGACTTATAAATTAATGTTTTATGTTCACCAGGTGGCCACCAAGTCGTGGTAGACAACTTCAAGGAAGCCATGCAGCCGCTAACATCGCCGTACGTGACCGGCGACCGCGGCTTCCCGCAGAAGTCGCTGTCGTATAAGGACAGTGGCGTGGATATTGAGGCTGGAGACTCGCTGGTTTCTCTCATCAAGCCGCTGGCTAGGTATGTGTAGTGTTATGTACCACAGCAAGTCGTGGTAGACAACTTCAAGGAAGCCATGCAGCCGCTAACATCGCCGTACGTGACCGGCGACCGCGGCTTCCCGCAGAAGTCGCTGTCGTATAAGGACAGTGGCGTGGATATTGAGGCTGGAGACTCGCTGGTTTCTCTCATCAAGCCGCTGGCTAGGTATGTGTAGTGTTATGTACCACAGCAAGTCGTGGTAGACAACTTCAAGGAAGCCATGCAGCCGCTAACATCGCCGTACGTGACCGGCGACCGCGGCTTCCCGCAGAAGTCGCTGTCGTATAAGGACAGTGGCGTGGATATTGAGGCTGGAGACTCGCTGGTTTCTCTCATCAAGCCGCTGGCTAGGTATTTGTCCCTTTAAAAAGTTTGCTATCGATATCTCAGTCGTTATGGTTCCTACACACAGTGCCGGCGGCATTCAAAGCCCGACCGGCTTTGCTGCACAAAAGAGCCGCCGGCATGGCTGCCGGGGTATGCCGGCGGGCTACGCGGCATGCTGGCGTCAGTACATTCTTGGCATTCGAGCGGTAATGAATAATGCTTGGCGGCTTTGCGCAGCCTGTGCCGGCGGCATAAACCTGGCGGCACTGTGGATGTGGCGCTGCGGTGGTGTGTGGTGCACACACACCCAATACGCGTCTTTAGCGCGGCAGTGTTTAATGACACCCGATTAAACCTACATCCCTCAATTTGTGTAAAGTATTAATGTACTAAAGCCATTATTTCCTTATCATGTCAGGTCTACATCTCGCAAGGGAGTGCTCGGCGGACTCGGCGGGTTCGGAGGCTGCTTCCAATTGAAGGCCGTCGGAGAAGAATATAAGGTATGCTTAGCCTAAGCATAAATAACACACAACATCTACCATATGTTTTACAACAAGTAAATAACTATCGACAGATAACAGCTTTTCCTGCTCTTTAATTTTTAAAGCCCCGTTTCTTTTGCTGTAACATGCAAAAACTATCATCTATAGTCTTATCTAAACTCAGCTTTAAACCACCAAACATTCTAACTTTATTCCTTTCTCCAGGATCCTGTACTAGTCCTAGCAGCCGACGGCGTAGGCACTAAACTGAAGATAGCCCAGAAGATCAACCAGCACAGCACCATCGGCATCGACCTGGTGGCCATGTGTGTGAACGACATACTGTGTAACGGAGCCGCACCGCTCACGTTCCTGGATTACTTCGCGTGTGGAGCGTTGGATGTCAATGTGGCGAGGAATGTGGTGTCCGGAGTAGCTGAGGGTTGCAGGCAGGCTTCAGCGGCATTGATAGGTGTGTTAAAGTATACACGAGCCAGTAGCTTATCTCTCAATGTTGGAGAATGATAGACCCGATAAAAATAACGAACGTAGCAGATCTCAAATCGCGTCAACTTCTTTAACTTTTAACGATCTGCTCTGATTTTGTTCCAAAATTGCCGTCTTTTGACGCCTTGTATATCCGCCCAAAAAATTACACTCTCCCAATGTATTATAATTATTTTCGATAATTCCTATTTAAAAAAATATTTCATAGTTGATAGTAATTATCTCCCTAAATTATTAAGACATAAGACTTGTTAAAAAACTTCCCTCATCTCTTTTCCATAATGCCCTAATTTTATACACTAAACCTAAAATGCTTATCCCAGGTGGTGAAACAGCAGAGATGCCGGGCATGTACGAGCCGGGCGTGTACGACATCGCCGGCTTCGCGCTCGGAGTGGTCGAGCGCTCGCAGATACTGCCCAAGATCAATGACATCGTGGTATGTATACCTGTAGCGTTATAGTATACATGTGTTGCCATTTGAAGGCTAACCAAAGGTTTCTGAAAGTGAATCAATTTAATTTATTGTCAAATGTGTGGATCGCGATTATGATTGGGTGACCAAAAGACCATCAAGGAATCACAGCGTTTATAAAATAAGATTTGACAGATCATTAACTATTTTTTGTGTTAATTAAAGTTTCAGAGACAGAGGTTAAAGCTTTTTTGTTTATAGAACCAAGAAGATATATGACAAAAGATATATGCAAAAAAAAATATACTTTATTTTGAAACCGTTCTCTAGGTAATAAGAATAAAATCTATAAGCACACTTTTTTGTCTTAAGGTGGGTGATATAATCATTGGTCTCCCATCCAACGGCGTGCACAGTAACGGTTTCTCCCTCATCCACAAGCTGATGAAGAAGACGGGACTGACTCTCAACGACAAGGCACCGTTCAGCAAAGAGGGATTAACGCTAGGTAAGTGATGTCGGTAAAACAGGATTACGTCGGTAAATGTATTGAAAGTGAAGTGGAGATTTTTTTGTTTAAGAATTGGGTACAGTTCATAATTTTAAAATTGTAGTGAAATGTTTACAAGATGTGCAATGGACCAATTGATTAAGTCTCTTTTTTTTTGACAGACCCTTAACTGTTTAAAAACGTTGTGAACCTATATTATAACTTCTATTCTTATGTTCATTGTGCAAAGAAAAGTAACTTTTTGAACGAATGACTTTTCGGGTATAATATAAATGTTTTGTTTGCTTCAAATTAAATTAACCACACAGAGCTAACACAATGTGATTCAAAGGTTGTAGCGTGGTTTTTAAAGTACGTCGTAGTCTTTTGACACATTAATTGTTTATGTACAGGCGAGGAGCTAATCAAACCAACCCGCATCTACGTGCGCAGCGTGCTCCCCGCTCTCCGCAGCGGGCGCGTGAAGGCCGTGGCGCACGTCACGGGCGGCGGCCTGCGCGACAACATCCCGCGCGTCATACCCGACACCGTCAGAGCCAGGCTCAACGCGCACTGGTGGCATGTGCACCCGGTGAGTGACTAACAGTAGTAAAATTCAAAATCTTCATCATTCATTTAAGCTTATTAAGTAGTAGCACTTATTAAACGTCAAAAATACAAAAAGGACAGCACCCTAGGGGTCGGTTCATATTCGGCGGAAGAGGTAGAGCGCAACGCCAGAACGAACGAACATCCGACCTCCCACACCAGACGCACCCACACATCAGTTCATTGTGAAAGATCGAACGCTTCACCATGCGCAAGCCTGCCCCAGCGCCACGCGACCGACATCACGCGGCGGCACCACCGCCAGATATGAACCAACCCCAATTCGCCCACCCTTCACCACAACTACTCGTAACTAAACACGTCTTACCGTCATGCACTCGTACACACGCACTTAAATATGTGCATACAAGCACGTAATCAAACACGTATGGAGTTACAACCATCGGATATATCGCGAAAAAGCTTTTTCTTTCTTTCTAAAAATAACGAAAAAAAGCCGTACCCTCGAGTTGAGAACCTCCTCCCTTTTTTTGGAGTCGGTTTAAAATATTTATAACACGTATTATTGTACAGGTATTCTCATGGATCGCGGACGCTGGCTCGGTACAAGATGACGAGATGCTCCGGACCTTCAACTGCGGTATCGGTATGGTGCTCGTCGTCTCCCCTGAAGATCAAGCGCATGTAAGTACTGTGATCAAAGAATAACATATAAGTTTTCATCTATGTTTGAAATTAATTCGTAAAAATATAGAATTTACAAACCTTTACTTTTTATTTGACGGTTCCTTGTGAACGTTAATAACGTCATATTGTTTTACGACCTACATAGTTAAATGGCGTGCACATTAGTCACACAATGTCGCTAGTTATAATGCCCCGGATTCAATCCCCGGACAGATGAATGTAGAACCTTCGTTGTCTCTGATTGCCTAACACAACTTCTCGAAACTTCTCATTCAGTGCTTTGCCTTCAAAGCACTGTATTGCGAATTCCCCACTTATTTTTTTTTAATAGATTTCAAATACAAAACCTGTTTATTTTTTTGGTTAGGTAATGAACGTAACCAGAGCGTTCGGCGCGATGGTGATCGGCTCCATTCAGAAGCGGCCGCCGGGCGGAGCGCGTGTTGTTGTTGACAACTTCGCCTCCGCTATGGACTTTACCAGGCGGATGCCGCTGCTGCCCAAGAAAAAGGTAAGAGTAGAAGATTGATAGAATAGCAGGCAGCATAAATGTATAGTTGCACGTTTTTCAAGTGTTTCGGTTCTTTGATTGTTTTTATATATGAAATGATGTTTGTACTCAAATCAAAGCAAAGTACTAAATAATACAAAATAACTGCTTTTTTCATAATAAATAAACTGCTGAACCGATTTTAATGAATTTATTAAAATCGAAAACTTGGCGAACACGTAAGCAAAGACGTTGACGAACACGCTCCGAATACGCAACTCTGCTATGGTTTGGTGTGCATAAATTGCGCAATTCATGCAACGCTCACGCAGTTCGTGTGCGCGACAAATAACGCCGTTGTCCAACTGTTCGCGCGGTGATTGCGTGCCGCTCGCGCTCATTCCGTTGCTGACTCCCCAACTCTTCGGGAGCGGCACGCAAACATAAATTACACGCGTCCAGCTCGCGAAAAGTTTGCGAGTTTGCGTTGCGCGTTCGCCAGGTCTGGAGCTACACTCTCGAAACTCGCGAAAGGTTCGCGAGCGGCTTAAGGGATTACAGATGACTTGAGACCTTTTAGATTCGGATAAAAATACGTATATTCCTCTCCCAGGTGGCAGTGCTAGTGTCGGGCAACGGCAGCAACCTGCAAGCGCTGATGGACACGACGCGCGAGGCCGCGCAGTGCATGTGCGCCGACGTCACGCTCGTCGTCAGCAACAAGAAGGACGCCTACGCTCTGCAGCGGGCAGAGAAGGCGGGCGTGCCCACACTGGTCAGTGCCAAACAATATTCTAATTCAAATATTCTTTATTCCTTATAGGCTACACAGTATCACTTATCGAACGTCAAACACAAAATACAAAAATCAGAGAGCACCCTAATGGTTGGTTCATATCCGGCGAAAACGCACCGCGCAACGCCAGAACCAACAAACACGCAATGACACATCCAACCCCCACACCTGACGCGCTTAAACAACATCAGCTGAGTGTGAAAGGCCGAACGCCCCAAGCGACCGACAACAGGCGACGCGCCTCCCGCCAGAAATGAACCGACCCTAAATCGCCCACCCTTCATCGCTTCCTAAGTGTTTTGGCGGAGGAGAAGAAACGGCGCAACGAAATCCCCAGTAAAATATTTATTAACTCGACCAATTTTATAGGTTTCTGCGGGTAAAATGAGAACTTACAACCAGAGCGTTCGCTCTGCAGACAGCTCACACTGGTCAGTTGTAACTCGCTTAAAGATCAGTATACATTTCCAGCGCTGTGACGAAGGCAAATTTATGTGCCGAACTATTAGATAAACCATCAAATTGTAACTTGTGACGCACACCGGTGACCGACAAGCCACATATGTTTCACAATATCTTGTAGCTCACATTTCAACGTATGAACTATACTATACAGGATGTTACGAAACCCCTGTCCGATCCGTTAAGGGGTTGTTAGGTATCGATATTTGATTACATTAATGTAGAAAATAAGTGGGAAAAATATATATATATTTTTTTCTCCAAATGGATAGTGAGAGTGACGGCATCGTATCAGGTTTTGCCAAATGATCATACAAAAGGCCACCAAACCGCACAAAAAACCAAACCGTAAAAAAATTAACACCGACGAAAATGGTGGTTTTTGATTTATCTTCAAATTTAGGGAATTATGCGGCTACTTCAAAGTTCATTGTTATTGTTATTATCACGAATATTCCAAATTTAACATTTTATTTGGGCATGTGATGGTGGGGTTACGTAACACCCTGTATAATATACGACCAAATTGATGATCTCCTGTTGTTAAATCTGTTACAATTATATTCTTTATTTGCAGGTGTTCAACCACAAAGACTACGCGTCACGGGAAGAGTTCGACCGCGCGGTTTCCGAAGCGTTAGAAGCACACAAAATAGACATCGTCTGTCTGGCCGGCTACATGCGGATCCTGTCCAGCGAGTTCGTTAAGAAGTGAGTATTGTGATAGAAACATATCTGACGATAACAAACGCGATTTATTTCGATAATTGTAAGGTTTTTTTACACGTCGCTCTGCTATTTTCAATGCTGTTTAGTTGTGAAGAATATATAAAATATATCAATTTGGATAGAAATGAATTACCATGAGCAGCTTAACATGAAAATGCATAGTGATGATACGACTTGTGTTAAGATTGTTCTTTGGTCACCCGTGACCTACGTGGCTTACATTACTTATTTACTTTTCTGGTCGATGGTAGATGCCTAATATTTAATATGGTGATGTGTGCAGATGGTACGGGCGCCTGCTGAACATCCACCCGTCGCTGTTGCCGCGGCACCCGGGCCTGCACGCGCAGCAGCAGTGCCTCGACGCCGGCGACCGCGAGAGTGGCTGCACCGTGCACTTTGTTGACGTGAGTATTGTGCACTACCTAATGGTATCAGATGGTACCGAAAGAGACTAAAAAGGATGATACTTTTGTCACAAGTTTGTCAAATGTATTTCAACTACACGCCGTCAATTTCTGTTCTTTTCAAAGCAAATTTCATATTTGAGTAAAGTTGTCAAAAGGACCGCTGCGTGTTGATTTTGTGACCCCACATAAGAAAAGGACCGAGTCTCCCTTTGAAGTTAGCCTTAGAATTAGAAGAGATAATAGAAAATAATAATAAGTATAGTTGTATTCTGCCTACAAGACACCTTGACCAAATATCTAATATCTCATCTAATATCATCACCCCTTCACAGGAGGGCATGGACACGGGCCCAATAATCCTGCAAGAGCGCGTGCCGGTCCTGCAGAAGGACACGGTGGAGACCCTCACCGAGCGCATCCACGAGGCGGAACACCGCGCCTTCCCGCGCGCGCTGCGCCTGGTCGCCACCGGCCGCGTGCGGCTCAACCACCACGGCACTCTCATGTGGTACTCTTAGGTGCTATGGTTACAAAGTTTGTGATAACATTAGGATGTAGAAACCGGCTTCGTTCGAACATAAATATGTGAAATTGATATGTAAGACGAAATTTAAGATACATAAATGATAATACGATTTTTGTTTGAGGTTACTTGGGTTTGTTAGCGTTCTTCTTCTTCGTCAACTTATTGGTTAGTTAAAGTTTGGTTAATAACACGAAAAGAAAAAGAAAAAAATGCGGTAAAACTGATTGATTACTACACCTGTATGTGTGAGTAAGAAAGCAAATATACTTATCTAACAATCTTCGTTAATGAGAGGCAATAGAAACTTCAATATTACAAGATATTTGCATTTATTAATCAATCAATGTTATCACAAACGAAGTAAGTTTAAAATGAATTATATCTTCTGTGAATTCCACTAATAGACTTGATTTTTTACGTTTTAGTGAACCATCACTAATAACTATAGGGACCAATATTTTACTAAGTATGTACATCTACGTACGATTGTTATACATTTGTAATAGTTTCGAATTAAGCAGCTCTCGAATATAAAACAAGAATCAGTGTTTTATCCCTTTCATTCTTATTATAGAATCTGAAAGATAGAAAGAGATGGAATACTGTAAAACATGAACTAGTTTTTTATAAAAAAATTATGTTTGTTATTCAAAGAAAATTATTTACAAAATTTATCTGCCTTTGCCATGGTGACTAGATTTCATCGTAATGTAAACTGATGATAAAAAGTCTCTTTTTGATATTAATTTGTATATAAGGATAACTTTATCACATTAGTAGTAAGTATATTATATATTGTTCTGTTAGTCACCGTTATGAATGTTAAACAGATGTATTCAAAGTTTAATCAAAAATATATCAGCTAAAGATTTTATAACTGTGTTTTATGCGCAAGCTATTTACAATCTTATAATCAAGTCAACAAGCATTATAATTACAAAAATGGCTTTTTTATGGTCATGCGTCGAATGGCATGACTGCTTGGCCATGTAATATACAAATGCTGTATAATCAAATAACTTCAGTCTGTCCAATTAAGGACAGATAGTATAATGAATATTCCTAAAAAGTTATGTCGCGTAAGCTTAAATCTCCTACTATAAGCATATCCAATAATGCCATTTACAATTTAAGTATGTTAAGTTTTACAGTGTGTTTGAAATAAAATATTTTGTAAATACTCCAAGTGTTTTAATTACGAAAAATATACATATCACAGTTAGGCATCTACAACTAATTTGAACAAACAACCTTGTTTCAATACAATTGCTTTGACAAGATGACCTGAATCATAGTAATAAATGATGTTGGACTATCCCTAGAAATTGTAAAAGGGTTTTCTAAGAACATATTATTATCTTACTTCCAAGTCAATTGGTCAATGCTCATGAATCTACACAATATCACAATTTTTCATTTGAGTTGTCAGCAATTTTTTTCCTCTGTTTGAATGTTAGTAGGTCTCCCAAAAAGCTTAAAAAGTTGACAATAATGTCATCATTACTAACATTTTCAACACTTTTTACTTCTTTTACAGCTTTTGTGTCTTTGGTTACTGAATGAGCGCCATTTTTCAGGATGTCATCGCACATTTTGTCGAACTCGACGTAAAACTTTTGTCTATTTAGTAAGGGAACTATTAGATTATACGTATTTATTTTATTATTTATAGACATTGCTAATTTTTTATTGTTTTCGCAGATTTTATCCCATTTCGCGGAGTCTTCTTCGGTCATTGGGAATGGACCAAGAGGCATTCGTTCAGCGCGTATTTCTTGTTCCAATTCAACTATGTCCGTATCTATCTCTTTGGCCATTGTTATCCATTCTGGTGTGAATCCGTTGTTAATTAGCACCTGAAAATACAAAAGGTTTCTTAATTTTCAAAATTATTTATATGGGCCTAATAGAAAGCCTTTAGTGACTAGTTGAATTAGTTTTTATAGAGAAAAAAATAAATAAATATGTTTTAAAATAACATAATAAATGGGATGAAGGCAAGTTTAAAAGAGCAAAAAAAAAAAAAACAACTTACCTCATTCAACTTATGCGTCGTAAAATCGACATAAGGATTGCTATTCTGATTCTTCAAAGGTTTGCCTTTACCCGTAAGATTTTCGAATTCCCCTTTAGATATGGACTCCTGGATCAGATCTTCTACTAATCTATCAAAACCATACTTAGTTTTAATGTCATGTCTCTTTGAGTACTGTCCTTTCTTCATGAGAGTGTTTTCGGCAGCAACTGCTTTCTCTAAACGATGTTCCATGACTTTTCGGCTGCTTTTTGTGCACGAGCCTGCGTGTACTGCTTTTCTCTTTGGAAAATGGTTCCGTAGCCATGGCCTTCGTAGCTTAAGTATTGCCGATGTTGTGGAGCAGTATGCTGAAATTGTATAATTAATTAAATAACAAACTGTTTTTATAAATGCTAACAGCATTGGCAGGGCAAAACATTTTCAATAGACAACTATGGAGAAGATACTCATTATGAGATACTGCATGTGTGGCTTTAAGAAAAGATGGATCAATGTTTATCCTATGTCTGTTCTATGAAAAGGCAAAAGACGCAGTGCTGGCTTTGTTTAGTATGCAATATCTGTTCTAAATCATCAATATGGATGTACAAAAAGTTTGAATAAAAGGTATGTAGACTTACCCTAATATCATAGACAATTTTCTCCACCTCTTGCTTATGGCTAACACCAGTAATATGCTTAGTTAATGTCCTGAAAGCATTCTCTACATCAATAAACTTATCCCGATCAGAGAATGGAGACCCAGAGTCTGGGTGGTACTTCTTGGCCATCTCCAGAAAGGCTTTGCGGACTTCTTCTTGGTTGGAGTCCTTAGGGATATTCAGAATTTCGTAACATTCCTGAAAAAGATAGGAAATTATCTTGTTAAGATGTATTTAGTAATATATTATTTTCTTTTCTATTATTGATCTTTTGTTGGAACAGAAAAAAGTAATAATTTAGTTATTTATTTTAGTCTAAAGTTACTGTTGTCATTTTGTAAACTCAGATTTGGTTAGTGTATTTTTGGCGGTCCTATTGCAGAGGGCTTATATACCACACTCAGATAAGGAATAACCCAGTCCATCTTCTTAACCATTAATATTTCTTAAACCAGACAAGATAAATAAGTGAATATACTGTAGAAAAATATACTCACTGCGATTTTCTTTTCTTTTGCCTTTGACGATATTGACTTAACTGTTATAAAAATTGGAGATAAATAACCGGGGGCTAATTGAACAAGGTGTTTCAAATAATTAGTAACCTTGTTCATTTTTTAAACTTGAAATTTCTACTGTGCGCATAATAATTTATTTCGTTACGTAAATATTGATGAAAACTTGAAGCATTCCATTTTTTTCAGTCTAAGATATTATTGTTTGCGTTTATGAAGGTTGTACAGATTATAAATTTTCAGTGTGTGTTTATGAGACAAGTCTTGATTACCTTATCCAATTTAAATGGTAATCAAATCAGTAGCAATAAATTATTATTTTTAATACTAAAACAGATAATGACAATAAAAGGTTAATTTCATAAAATAAATTGTAATTGGTTTTATGCATGGTTCAATTGGTCTAATTTCGATAAGGTTCAGCAATGAAAGGACAGCATTAAAATTAGACAGACACTACAGTCGACAAGCGACGTGACAACACTATTCCGTTGACACTTTCGGTCGAGTGTAAAATTTGCGTATTTTTATGTTCTAATTGGTATTAATTAATGCGCTCAGAGTATTTATTTATTATTGTACAGTGATATGTGTATGAAGTAGACTGTGTGCTATTTATTTGTGTAATAAAATTGTTTGTGCTGGCATTATGGCACTAACAGCGGACGATGTTGCAAGACGCTATCCAATGCACTGGTTGGTGTGGAATAACCAGCATGAAGAGCTGAAGGCTGCGTTGGAAGCTGAAAAGGTATGTTATTAACATTTCAGGCACCTTAAAGACATATTTTCTTCAAGCGTTCTGTGTTATTTGAGGTTATACCCGGGAGTCGCCTCCCGGCTATCCAACTCAAGTGGGTGTATCGTTTACGTAGGTGTGATAAATCATTAACACCAAGTACTATTTAATGAGAACGTTAATTAAGATAAACTGATTGCGGTCTGTGATCTATTAGCTTTGTTAACATAGTTTCCATGTCCTTCCTACCTTGTTTTGAACCAAATTATAATATTTTTTGATAACATAAGTCATATAAAACTATTGTTGATATTTTATTACCTACATTTGTTATAAAAACACGTATAATGGTGTTATCTGTAATATTGCATAGGAAAACTATTGTTATATAAACATAAGGTCAAACATCTTGTAAATAACAGATATGAATCATAATAAATACTGACTCATTCCTATATACTACAGCTCCATTAAAGTAAGCATAAAATTATCCTTTAAATATATATTATTTATTTCTAAGACATTTAAATTACCCAAACATGTACTCAAGGCAATCAGAAGCCAAACATGATAAAAATAATCTTATTACTGAGAAGCCTTAGAATGCCAAATTGAAGGTTAAAAATAAATAAGGTTTGTGTTAATACATATTATTTACTGTCTTACACTAAAACCTTACATTTTTAATAATACTGAAAAGCCATTTTTTTATTTATTTTAACTGTAGCCACATCAATTTGCACCTTATTGGCTATGTAATAAGGCTGTTAATAAAATTTGTGCTAAAATGTTTGCTTGACAGTAAATACTTTCTGATTCTTGGAAGGATAGATGTAAATGTTTACAGTAACATATTTTGATCTAGTAAATGTCTTTACTTGTTAAAAGAAATAGTCATTAATTATCTGTTTTATTGGAATAAGCTTTCAGTACTTGACTATAAGGCAATTTCTGTAAAATTATTTAAACAACTCTAAGTAATATTTTTTTTGAAGTTGGGGCTAAAATTAACTAAAGAAGCCTTTTTAACATTAACAACTGATTGCAACCCAATTACTGAGTTTAATATTGTATTATTCTAGATAATATTTGATTATTTACATAATCATTCTACCTTAGAACCACCAGCCTTACATACATGCCTTCTCTGTTTATGGATTTTTTGTTTGAGTACCTACATATTAGTACAAAAAATATATCACTGATCAATTCATTAAGGATAATACTATCAGATATAATATGAATGAATCACGGTATCTTATCTAGCTTTGATAACAAGATAGGAAGGAACAATGTTTACATAAAAGTTTAACATAGGTTGTATGCATAGTGCACTGGGCAGTCAATGGGCTAAGAATACATACTGTTATCTTGTGTAAACAATGCAGCCTTAAGCACTATGTTTATTTAAAGGTAATAATATAGGTAGAAATAATCCTTATTGAATGTGTGTATATTACTTCATGTGTTAAAAATCAACTCCAGTTAATAAGAATAGGTAGTTATCAAACATGTTTTAAACTTAAGTTCTGAACCCAAAAAGTACTATTCCAGAGAATTGATCAGAAATTTCTTAAATAATTAGTTTTAGAAAATCATTTTCCTGCATTGATAAATAAATAAATAAATGAATGCGGGAAGCATCACATAAATTGCTTTGAATCCAAATTAAGTAGCTATGAAGCACTTGTGTTACAGAATTCAGAAACAATGAAGGTACCCCAAACACCCTGATCCGAGACAGTGTAGAGGAGTGACTTTCTACATTGACCCATCCGGGGATCAAACCCGGAAATTGATAACTATTCGCAATAGAACTTAGATAGTAGTAATAAAGCTATTTACTGATATGACCTTTTGAAATTAAAATTGTAAATACTGCATGAAACATGCTTATAACTGTACAATATATAATAACTCTAACAAAATCTTCAAGGCCTGCCTATACTTACATTACTCAAACTCCATTATGTAACTCTACCAATATTTACGTTTACAGTTCACATCACAAGACCTAGAAACCAAAGACTGTAGAGGGCGCACTTCTCTGCTGCTGGCCGTCACGTTAGGCCACTTGGAGACGACTCGGGTGCTTATAGAAGCTGGTGCTGATGTCAACTGTGAGAAGGATGGGTGGACAGGTGAGAAAACTAATAAACAGCTTTTACAATATAGATTTATGGACTTGTGTTAAAGTTTTGCTTGCCTTACATAAGGTGAACAGATTTTAGTATTGTTTTTGAGAATAAGATCATGGAAATCGATTTAAGCTTTATGACGCCGCATCGATCAGTAATGTTGTTTTCACGTTTAACGTGCCAAGCGATTTGCGATTGTAATTATGGAGTACTTTGAAATAATATTTTTTAAGACTCTCGTAGCAGACTATTTACTGGTCAATAAATAAAAACAAGCACTCTTACATTTCCGCATTTGGTTTTAGTACAATAATGAATATTGCTATCGAAAAAAAAATCTATTAACTTACTAAAATCCTGTATTACCATTCTAGCGGTCCAAGAAGCCACAGCAACTGGTAACCCGGAGCTGCTATCCCTCGTACTGTCGCGGCGGGACTACCAGCGCCACGTGCTGCGCTCCGGCGGCATACCCGACCTGCTGCGACGGCTTAGTCTCGCGCCAGACTTCTATGTCGAGATGAAGTGGGAGTTTACTAGCTGGGGTGAGGACATTGTTTAACAATTTATTTATTTATTAGTACATGGAGGACTTACAGCTAACAAAATCATAACAAAAAAGGAGGTAATAGTCACCAGAGAGCCAATTACTAGTCGTCGCGTTTAGAATTTAACAATTTATGCACACAAGTAAAAACTATGGACGTTGAGATAAAAATGTAAAAAGGTTTAAGGCAAAAATATATAACATGAAATCAAATAATAACGAGAAATGTAGAGTAGAGAGTAGGTAAATTGAAATTATGTGGTCTCTAAAGATTGCAAAAAGTTGCATTTTGCCTATAGTCACATGTTTTTTCACTTTGCTTAAATATTTCTGAGGCTTACAGTTTTCCTATGTAAGCATACTAAGACTTTTTCTTGTAATTTAAAGTCTAAATTTTAATTTTTAATGAAGTTTAAGCACCAGCAGTTTATATATTGTTTTCTATTTGCTAATAAACATGTTTATTACAGTACCCCTAGTATCACGGATGTGTCCATTCGACACGTACAAAGTGTACAAGCGCGGTGGCAACGTCCGCGTCGACACCACGCTTGTCGGCTTTGAGAACAACCGCTGGCAGAGGGGCGACAGGACATACATATTTAGGGGACAGGGTGAGTTCTATTATTTACTAATTATAATATAAAATGCCTATTGGTTGGTCCCTACAAAATAGTTGAATCAAATGATTAACTCAAAATAATAATCGTATCGTATAAGTAGTAGTTTTGACTCGTGGAACAAGCAATTTCTTGCTTAAAATGAGTTTTCCAAATCTTGTGTTTAACTGAAGTAAAGCAATACCAATAGCCAAGTACTGACTTTTTGTTGGTAGCAAATTGGCTCGCGGTTTGTCACAGTTTTGCTCAGCTGTCTATCTGGTCCGACTCGAGCCGCGTGCAAAACTGCCGTAATCTTTACCACGAGCACGTAACTCGCCTGTCGATCAGACTCAGTTTCGCTGAATCCACGGCGAAACTGAGACTCATCGATGCGAAAAATTTAGTCGGTGAAGGCTTCGCGCGTTAAATCTTGCCTGGCAAACGAGGATGCTCGTTCAGTTGCTATCGAAATACATTTTCTTTTTCTTATGTCTAGGTCGCACAGCCAGCCTGATGGAGTTAGACCACGAGCTAGGCACGTCCTGGTGCGAGTACCTGGAGCCGCTGGAGGGCGGGCGCGAGTGGCCCGCGCCGCCGCCGCACGTCATCGAGCAGCGGCTGGCCGCGCCGCTCGCCATCAACTACCTCGACACCGACAAGATCAGCTTCGAGAGGTCAGTCTAGTCGGAGAGCAGGGACCCTGTTGGTGCGAGTACCTGGAGCCGCTGGAGGGCGGGCGCGAGTGGCCCGCGCCGCCGCCGCACGTCATCGAGCAGCGGCTGGCCGCGCCGCTCGCCATCAACTACCTCGACACCGACAAGATCAGCTTCGAGAGGTCAGTCTAGTCGGAGAGCAGGGACCCTGTTGGTGCGAGTACCTGGAGCCGCTGGAGGGCGGGCGCGAGTGGCCCGCGCCGCCGCCGCACGTCATCGAGCAGCGGCTGGCCGCGCCGCTCGCCATCAACTACCTCGACACCGACAAGATCAGCTTCGAGAGGTCAGTCTAGTCGGAGAGCAGGGACCCTGTTGGTGCGAGTACCTGGAGCCGCTGGAGGGCGGGCGCGAGTGGCCCGCGCCGCCGCCGCACGTCATCGAGCAGCGGCTGGCCGCGCCGCTCGCCATCAACTACCTCGACACCGACAAGATCAGCTTCGAGAGGTCAGTCTAGTCGGAGAGCAGGGACCCTGTTGGTGCGAGTACCTGGAGCCGCTGGAGGGCGGGCGCGAGTGGCCCGCGCCGCCGCCGCACGTCATCGAGCAGCGGCTGGCCGCGCCGCTCGCCATCAACTACCTCGACACCGACAAGATCAGCTTCGAGAGGTCAGTCTAGTCGGAGAGCAGGGACCCTGTTGGTGCGAGTACCTGGAGCCGCTGGAGGGCGGGCGCGAGTGGCCCGCGCCGCCGCCGCACGTCATCGAGCAGCGGCTGGCCGCGCCGCTCGCCATCAACTACCTCGACACCGACAAGATCAGCTTCGAGAGGTCAGTCTAGTCGGAGAGCAGGGACCCTGTTGGTGCGAGTACCTGGAGCCGCTGGAGGGCGGGCGCGAGTGGCCCGCGCCGCCGCCGCACGTCATCGAGCAGCGGCTGGCCGCGCCGCTCGCCATCAACTACCTCGACACCGACAAGATCAGCTTCGAGAGGTCAGTCTAGTCGGAGAGCAGGGACCCTGTTGGTGCGAGTACCTGGAGCCGCTGGAAGGCCAGACTACTCCGCAATATCGTCGTTCGAGGTTCGTGGTCTTTCAAGCGCCCGCACAATGTCGACGCGATACCATCTTCAAGGTCTTCCCTAACGGTTTACGCAGCGCCGGAGTCGCGTCGGCGCGACGCTCGAACGACGTTGCTCTCTGGCTTAGGCAGCGCTTAGGGCTGGTTACCTTATGGTGTGAGAGCTGATAACCTCCAGACTTTATAACATACGCATAGTTATACCAATGTCACAAAAAGTATCGTACCAATAGTACTAATTGTTATTTTATATCTCCAGAAACAAAAGCGGCATCTGGGGCTGGCGTCAGGACAAGACAGAAGCAGTCAACGGCTACGAGTGCAAAGTGTTCGGTGCAAACAACGTGGAGCTGGTGTCGAAGACGCGCACCGAGCACGTGCCGCGGGCCGAGCGCGAGCGCCGAGCTGCTCGCGCGCCGCTCGCCGGCCTCCTGGCGCTCGCCGAGGCCGATCAGCCCGATGTACCGACTGAGACTGCGAATGTGCCGCTGCTGGCTAAGGCTGTATGTTATCTTTTTATATTTCGTTACTTTTTGTACTAAATACCTTTATCCAAGACGAGTGATAATGATGCACTTGATTGGTGCGTTTAAACCTCATGTTTTATCTCTCGATAACTTTACCCAGCATTCAAAGTAACAAGTAACTCACTCTCATTTTGACAACAACTATTAGAAAAAACATGAATATACTACACATAATTTTATGTCGGATAAGAAATTTGTATATAGCATATGGTATTCCTGAAAAACCCAACTAATCAAAGAGCGTTAGCTGAGCGCCTATATCGAGTCGAAACTCCAAATGATATCAGCATTCCGTCCAACGTTCCCCTCCAATACACTGAGCTAGCTACGTCCGTTCCAGGAGGACACGTCGACCCCGCACAGCAGCCGCTCCCGCGAGGACCTGTCGCCCGCGCTGCCCGTCACGTGGCAGGAGTACTTCACAGAGGACCCGCTGGACGGGGACAGAGACATCGGCCGACCGAGAGAGGTCGCCACCAAGGTGCAGAAGTTCAGGGCTACGCTGTGGCTCTGTGAGGACTATCCCTTAGAGGTGGGTACAATGATTGACTATAAAAGAGTATTCAATTTTATAGGTACTGAGGTGTAACTGTTTACTATTATAATTGCCCATTTGTGGCTAACCAAAAAGAGTTTTAAAAAACGAGCCACCCGCTCGTTGTTTTGGCCACCAAATCTTAGCACTAGTGTCATAATAATATTCATTATTAACGTTCACTTAATTTGCACTGATGTGCATTCCACTGTAATTTCAGGGTAAATTGTTAAAGTAACAGCTTGTAGCGAGCATGCTGAAAAAAGATTGCTTTTACATATTAATTTTTCATTTCAGTTACAAGAACAAATAATGCCGATCTTAGATCTAATGGCAGCGATATCGTCGCCGCATTTCGCAAAATTAAAGGACTTCGTTCAAATGCAACTGCCAGCAGGATTCCCTGTTAAAATTGGTAAGTTACCCAGAGTAATTAAGAAATGATTAAATAACCGTTTTTCTGGCATTTATAAACAACATCGTTGTCTACTTTTTGTCATAAAAATATGGACTATGTAAGACCTGTTATTATACGCGTTTTTCTGTCATGTTAAATCACGATTCGTTCGCCTTCTGAAAACTCGGATTTTGGCGGAATATGTTTGAAGTTTGATTAAACAAGCATACGATATTTTGGGCGTAAATTGAAAACTAACCCTGTGTATGGCGAAGCACACCAACGGCCAGGCAAAGTGGCTCCCGTTGCTCATGTGTTGTTATGTCTCGCTCACTGGTGCCTCTGGCGCTGTCTTGTCCATATCCTATAGAGAGCGTATCAATCGTGTTACTTTATGCCACCGCCTCGAATCTTGTGGGCAGTGGAGCGGCGCCGTGCCGCTGCCGTTCCGCTGCTCTCTAAATTCGAGGCAGCGGCCTTACGAAAATAAACGTCTGGACAATCGGCCTTAGCCATAATCTTTCGAAGACAAGACCTTTAAATAAGCATATATTCTTGCAGCCTACAATGAATACTCAAATTTCTTTTTATTCCACCAGAAATCCCTCTCTTCCACGTGCTAAATGCCCGCATAACGTTCGGCAACATCTTCGCGACGGAAACCCCCGTGCCCTTCATCGAGTGCATACAAGAAGGCGATCGCCTCTCTTGTGTTGTCGACGACCAGTGCTTCGCGATAGGGCGAGCTTACCGCGACGCCGCCGCGCCTGACGACCGCCTCTCCTGCGGCATCGACGACGAGGAGGGCCTGCTGCAGTACGCCATACAGCAGAGCCTCATGGAGACCGGCACGCAGGACGACCAGGTCACTGTCACTATATGTCTTACTAGTGGTACACGACCAGTGCTTCGCGATAGGGCGAGCTTACCGCGACGCCGCCGCGCCTGACGACCGCCTCTCCTGCGGCATCGACGACGAGGAGGGCCTGCTGCAGTACGCCATACAGCAGAGCCTCATGGAGACCGGCACGCAGGACGACCAGGTCACTGTCACTATATGTCTTACTAGTGGTACACGACCAGTGCTTCGCGATAGGGCGAGCTTACCGCGACGCCGCCGCGCCTGACGACCGCCTCTCCTGCGGCATCGACGACGAGGAGGGCCTGCTGCAGTACGCCATACAGCAGAGCCTCATGGAGACCGGCACGCAGGACGACCAGGTCACTGTCACTATATGTCTTACTAGTGGTACACGACCAGTGCTTCGCGATAGGGCGAGCTTACCGCGACGCCGCCGCGCCTGACGACCGCCTCTCCTGCGGCATCGACGACGAGGAGGGCCTGCTGCAGTACGCCATACAGCAGAGCCTCATGGAGACCGGCACGCAGGACGACCAGGTCACTGTCACTATATGTCTTACTAGTGGTACACGACCAGTGCTTCGCGATAGGGCGAGCTTACCGCGACGCCGCCGCGCCTGACGACCGCCTCTCCTGCGGCATCGACGACGAGGAGGGCCTGCTGCAGTACGCCATACAGCAGAGCCTCATGGAGACCGGCACGCAGGACGACCAGGTCACTGTCACTATATGTCTTACTAGTGGTACACGACCAGTGCTTCGCGATAGGGCGAGCTTACCGCGACGCCGCCGCGCCTGACGACCGCCTCTCCTGCGGCATCGACGACGAGGAGGGCCTGCTGCAGTACGCCATACAGCAGAGCCTCATGGAGACCGGCACGCAGGACGACCAGGTCACTGTCACTATATGTCTTACTAGTGGTACACGACCAGTGCTTCGCGATAGGGCGAGCTTACCGCGACGCCGCCGCGCCTGACGACCGCCTCTCCTGCGGCATCGACGACGAGGAGGGCCTGCTGCAGTACGCCATACAGCAGAGCCTCATGGAGACCGGCACGCAGGACGACCAGGTCACTGTCACTATATGTCTTACTAGTGGTACACGACCAGTGCTTCGCGATAGGGCGAGCTTACCGCGACGCCGCCGCGCCTGACGACCGCCTCTCCTGCGGCATCGACGACGAGGAGGGCCTGCTGCAGTACGCCATACAGCAGAGCCTCATGGAGACCGGCACGCAGGACGACCAGGTCACTGTCACTATATGTCTTACTAGTGGTACACGACCAGTGCTTCGCGATAGGGCGAGCTTACCGCGACGCCGCCGCGCCTGACGACCGCCTCTCCTGCGGCATCGACGACGAGGAGGGCCTGCTGCAGTACGCCATACAGCAGAGCCTCATGGAGACCGGCACGCAGGACGACCAGGTCACTGTCACTATATGTCTTACTAGTGGTACACGACCAGTGCTTCGCGATAGGGCGAGCTTACCGCGACGCCGCCGCGCCTGACGACCGCCTCTCCTGCGGCATCGACGACGAGGAGGGCCTGCTGCAGTACGCCATACAGCAGAGCCTCATGGAGACCGGCACGCAGGACGACCAGGTCACTGTCACTATATGTCTTACTAGTGGTACACGACCAGTGCTTCGCGATAGGGCGAGCTTACCGCGACGCCGCCGCGCCTGACGACCGCCTCTCCTGCGGCATCGACGACGAGGAGGGCCTGCTGCAGTACGCCATACAGCAGAGCCTCATGGAGACCGGCACGCAGGACGACCAGGTCACTGTCACTATATGTCTTACTAGTGGTACACGACCAGTGCTTCGCGATAGGGCGAGCTTACCGCGACGCCGCCGCGCCTGACGACCGCCTCTCCTGCGGCATCGACGACGAGGAGGGCCTGCTGCAGTACGCCATACAGCAGAGCCTCATGGAGACCGGCACGCAGGACGACCAGGTCACTGTCACTATATGTCTTACTAGTGGTACACGACCAGTGCTTCGCGATAGGGCGAGCTTACCGCGACGCCGCCGCGCCTGACGACCGCCTCTCCTGCGGCATCGACGACGAGGAGGGCCTGCTGCAGTACGCCATACAGCAGAGCCTCATGGAGACCGGCACGCAGGACGACCAGGTCACTGTCACTATATGTCTTACTAGTGGTACACGACCAGTGCTTCGCGATAGGGCGAGCTTACCGCGACGCCGCCGCGCCTGACGACCGCCTCTCCTGCGGCATCGACGACGAGGAGGGCCTGCTGCAGTACGCCATACAGCAGAGCCTCATGGAGACCGGCACGCAGGACGACCAGGTCACTGTCACTATATGTCTTACTAGTGGTACACGACCAGTGCTTCGCGATAGGGCGAGCTTACCGCGACGCCGCCGCGCCTGACGACCGCCTCTCCTGCGGCATCGACGACGAGGAGGGCCTGCTGCAGTACGCCATACAGCAGAGCCTCATGGAGACCGGCACGCAGGACGACCAGGTCACTGTCACTATATGTCTTACTAGTGGTACACGACCAGTGCTTCGCGATAGGGCGAGCTTACCGCGACGCCGCCGCGCCTGACGACCGCCTCTCCTGCGGCATCGACGACGAGGAGGGCCTGCTGCAGTACGCCATACAGCAGAGCCTCATGGAGACCGGCACGCAGGACGACCAGGTCACTGTCACTATATGTCTTACTAGTGGTACACGACCAGTGCTTCGCGATAGGGCGAGCTTACCGCGACGCCGCCGCGCCTGACGACCGCCTCTCCTGCGGCATCGACGACGAGGAGGGCCTGCTGCAGTACGCCATACAGCAGAGCCTCATGGAGACCGGCACGCAGGACGACCAGGTCACTGTCACTATATGTCTTACTAGTGGTACACGACCAGTGCTTCGCGATAGCTGCTATAAAACTAGTGGACCTATTACAGAACCTTGAGGGACTCCAACGCTATTTCTTAATTCAAAGCGAGGATGTTGAAAATGTGAAATAGAAATACCTTGGTAACCCATTTTTATGACATTCCAATAACCTAAACAAAGCATTTCTTACTTTATTTTACCTTTTTTCAACTATATCTAGTCATTGACAGTGTCGATGGCTTTTGAAAGATCTAAAATGCACCTAAAATGTGATGTTTTTTTGCGTTTATTCTCTTAGACTGTTAGAAGTGTTAATTGCGTTAAGTAATTAATTTAAATAGCTGATATTATCTTTTCCCCCATTCAAAGTTTTTTACTTACAACAATCATTCAGCAATCTCTGTCCGTATCGTGTACACTGCAAGCATCAGATCAAGTATATTAACTGTAGTTTATTCCCCAGGTGGACGTATGGGAGGCTCTCCGCGGAGCGCGTCCGGTGTCCCCCGCGCCCCCCGCCGCCGTGCCCGCCCCCGCCGACCTGCGCGCGCACGAGGAGAGGCAGCTGCAGAGGTATGGCTACTTATACTTGTAAAGTCGGCTTTGCATACTCGCCGAGATATACCGAGGCAGGTTGGGAGCGATTATAAATATGGATACACGGAGCGAAAACATAAAATATTTGTGAAAACGAAATTAAACTTGAAGGAATATGATATATGCTACATAATTTATGAATTTAAATAATTTGTATTATATTATTTTGCATATTTCATTTGTGGTATAACATACAGGGTGCTCTCGTCTTTTTTCGCTGTTAGTTTTCTGTCCTCAGTCTGTCGCATCACTTATCGAGAACAAAGATTTTCGGCGAGTGTGTTCAAACGGTATAATTTATGTAAATACTCCAATGCAAGCCTCACCCCACTGAGAAAAAGCCTTTTCTTACTCAAAGATCGTGAAAGTGGGAAATCTACTCCCCCGAACCCGCGATATTGAAGGAGGAGCCCAAAGTGGTGGTTCTTATCAATAATTAGCAAAGTTTAAGTAGTTAAGAAAAATACTGTTAAGTGTGTCATCGACGCACGAGCTTTACCGCGGTTTAAATCGACAAAAGCTATTTGTTACATTTTCTATGTCGTGGTAAAGTGTTTAAGGATTACATAAACTAAAAAAAGAAACAATGAAGTGTTTCTCAACCTAGTTCTGATAATAAGGCTCTGACAACATTCTAAACTATTTTTTACCTCCAAATCAAATTTTTACTGAACTCAAATATATCTATCAACTTTACATGCATAAAGCATCCTGGAAAAACCAGTGTCTCTAACTCCTGATAGAAGCTTTCGGTTTCTGTAAGTCTTATTTCTAACTGTTTGACACCCTACCTAATAATAGCATAAAATAAAGATTCCGTTTATCTATTTATCTGCTAACCCCTAACCACGCAACGAACTTTGATACGGTTTTCGCAAAAGTCGCGTATCGACTTGCGAGCGCGGACTCGGCTCGCATGTTGGAACGTTTTACGCGGCCTAGCTATTAGATGCGTGTTGTCTGAAACTCGCGAATTGTGGATAGCAAGTACTGATCTATTTTTTTTTGGAATACATAAAGTGTTTTGAGCGAGAAAAACAGGGCGTTTGCCTTTAAATTGCCATTCCATTAATGTTTTTAAATAATCATCTCGAGCCGCTCATTGTGCTCGCAATCGCACGTTGATACACGGCTTCCAAGGAAGATCATTAAATGAGGAAAATTTGTTTAAAATTCGAAGATATTATGTATAAATTAGCTGATACCTAGTTGAAACCGTACGAAGCCGAGGCGGATCGCTAGCACCTATAAAACTATATTTTTCCTCTAATCCTGAACTACTCGTTAAAGTCTTCTTTGGCATAAAATACTATACTATACTATAAAATCATATGTTTTCAGACGATGGCGTTTTAATTGGTAGTTTATCATAAGTGTGTGCTATACCAAGTGTTGTGTAATTACATTATATAAAATAAATTAATATTATTGTGTACTGAGGTTTGCGATTGCCACTTCACATTTTGTCGTATTGCACATTTTATAAGTATCTTAATTTAATAGGGTTTAGTATTTATGTTTCTGATGATTATGGATGCAATTTTTTATCCAACTGAGCAGTGTTACTAGACACTTTCGTTGCGCGAATAATAGACTTAAAAAACACAACCTTCCATGAAATGGTACACGATGTGGTGTGACGAGGCAACGTTGTAACGACGCGCTTAGCGCTGCGTCGTTACAACGTTGCGTTGTCGAACCGCTGCCATTGCTCGAAGTCTTCGCGATCAACAGCGCAGCACTCTGTGCGCACTGATTGTCACTTTATAACATTATCCGAGTCGGTTTTTTTTTGTTAAAAACCTTTTCTTTGTGATTTGCGTTTTTGACGACTTTTACGTATATTTAAACTTGAAACTCGTTTACTTCGGTAAAGCAGTCTGAACGAAATAGTTTAGTTGTAATATAGAAACCTACACTTGCATCATGTGTTTAGCTTATGCACATGTAGAGTAGTCCACGCTAGTCGCTCACCGAGCTAGTGTTCCACAGAGCTATAGAGGCGTCGCTGGCGTCCATCACGCTCTCATCGACGACGGAGGAGTCCTACGTGGAAGAGACGACGCTGGAAGCCGACGTGGACCCAGAGCTGCAGGCGGCGCTGGTGCTGTCGGCGCGGGAGCAGGCCTCGCTCGACCAGCAGCTGGCCGCCGAGCAGCGCGCGCTGGACGAGGCGCTCAGGCTCTCGCTCATAGACAAGTAACAGGTGAGCTGCAGGCGGCGCTGGTGCTGTCGGCGCGGGAGCAGGCCTCGCTCGACCAGCAGCTGGCCGCCGAGCAGCGCGCGCTGGACGAGGCGCTCAGGCTCTCGCTCATAGACAAGTAACAGGTGAGCTGCAGGCGGCGCTGGTGCTGTCGGCGCGGGAGCAGGCCTCGCTCGACCAGCAGCTGGCCGCCGAGCAGCGCGCGCTGGACGAGGCGCTCAGGCTCTCGCTCATAGACAAGTAACAGGTGAGCTGCAGGCGGCGCTGGTGCTGTCGGCGCGGGAGCAGGCCTCGCTCGACCAGCAGTCCGTTTGGACCGAAATCCTTAAAAAACATACAGCCCAGTACTTACCTCAATGTCGATGTAAATGAGTATCGGTGCTCCGGACTTCGTTAAATTTTGTGAGATTTTGTTGTCCATGTCGATTTGAAGTGGGTTCAAAACTGCTTTCTGTTCTGTTTTGTTGAATATATTTTAAGGTGCGTAATATCTGATAAACTCGCACCGGATGTGCAGCTCGCGGGCTGCACATTCGGTGCCTTCGTTGGTTGAGCACTCACCAGATTCACTTGAAATGCACGCCCGCAACTCGGCAGCGGTTCGCGAAAGGTTCACGAGCTAAGCATTCTATGCGCGTTAGCCAAATTTGGGCACACCCTAAGCACCGGTGTTCACTTACCTTGATCAGACACCCTTTTGTTTTAACCGACTTCAACAAAAATTACCATTTTCTCACACCATTATTTTCTCCGTTTCAGATCTCAAAATCAAAAAAGTATGTATGAAGCGTCCAACCAAAATAAGACTTACGCCTAATGTACTTTTAGTAAGTAGCTAAAATTTATACCTACGGGCCGGTCCTTCGAGTCGCGTCTGGTCCATTTATCTACGTAACTAGGTGCTAGTACATCCGATTCTGAACTTTAAACTTAAGGCCATAGGGTCCGATGTCCAGTATTTTTTTTCGGTTGTGAATACTCTTTGAAGTTCGTACCGGAATGCATTTGAAATTTTGGTGCAAAATATTTTTTTAGCTATATAATGACGTTTATGATTTGACTGAAAATCGCATTATGTTAATGCATTTCTGATTTTATTTTAATACTGTTTTCAATCAACATTTCATTTAGGACTAAGACAATAATGAAATATTTTATTGTTTACTTAAAGAAAGGGGCAGAAGTAGACTCAATGATTTAGTGAAAGGAATAATTTCGACGTTTTGACGCGAGTACTTGGTGCGAAGGACTGGGCCCTTAGAATTTTGACTGTAGAATATTTATTCATCGTTATATAGTTACGTATGTTAGACATGAGTATACGACTTGTGTATTTGACAAACAATATGTAATTCGTTTGTTTTCAACTTTGATTTATTTTGGGGTTAGAAAATACAGAAATTACTGATTCTTTCTCTATTTTCTTGGTCACAAGTCTTAATTGTTCCTCTGAAAAACTACTAACCATAACTTTTTTTATTATAATCTTAGGCTAGTCTAGGTGTCAAATTCACAAGTCGTATACATAAATGTATTAATATACTGTTTAGTATCGCTATACGAGTGAGACATAATTATAGTTAAACGGTTATACTAACGTATTCAAAAGGAATTGTGTAGATATGTGTTTTAAGTAGTAAGAGGTTTATCTGGTGGTGATTATATTACATTTTACTTAAAACAATATTGGTACCAGAATGAATTGAATTTATTTAAAATTGACAGTTTTGTGTATTTCTTCTTTAAAATCTATTTGTTTCTTTCTTCTGAAGCTTGAAAATCTTTACATAATTATGTAATAATAGCCACCATATAAACATTCTTGCTTATTACAGTTTATCATAATATTTATATGTTATATTGATCTGCGAATGTACCCAAATTAACCGCCTTGATATCCTTTTACGTTTATCGAAGCCCCATGTAATTAGATTGCCAGTAAAACTTTGGTCCTTTCTGTATGGAAGGACAACTTTTGTAAGATTTTGGATCAGTAATCAACAATTAATCGACAAACATTATAAGAAAGAAATACATTACATTAACGTTTATGAAATTATTACAATTAATGTAGCTTTTTTACCAAATATTTCTGAAGACTCAATGATCTTAATTTGTAACATAAATATTTAATTGGATTTTTCTAATTTAGAGAAACGTATTAGGTTCTTATGGTAACTACGAAGCGATAAATGTATAACTAAAAGTTTATTTACATAAGCTAAGGGTATACAGGGAAATATAGATCGATGTCCATTTAATTTATTGAACTCTGCAAAGAGTTGCCCAAAAATATTCGATTTCGGTTCAGCAATAGCTAGAAATTAGCATTGATTTTAATTAAAATTTAATTTATTCAGTATTGGAAACGTCTCAATTATTATACTTATTTATTATAGTCTAGTTCCTGGCAATAATGAGTCTAGGATTAGTCCTGTGCAATAATTATGTAGTATAATCTATAAACCGCAATAAATCCTATATCAGTCTTGCGGTTACACGATTTTGGCCGTTATTGTAAGTGGCAGAAGGTTGTTAGTTCGTAAACTATGTTGCAACACCTCATTGGTCTTTGGAAGTGTTTTTATATATAATACTTACGATTTAAATAGTACTGAATATAATCTGGGACCTATAATCGCATCAATTTTACTTAAAACCAATGTTCAATAAATCTAGAATTTTCTACATTAAAGACCAATGAGGTGTTGTATATATATTGTAGTTATTTATACTTGTGACGATCGCCAAGGAAAAATCATACATATTGCAACCTATTAATGTTGGTTTTTGCTTGGCTATATAACTGATGTATTGAGTATTAGTCAATCTAGTTTAACCCTAAAGGAATTGTGATTGTATTGTAATAATAACTGCTTTTATTTGTAACATTAGTGAACCAATAAGTTTTAGTAATAAAACAGACTTACACATATATGTTACAAATTTATTTTCCAACAGTAGGGAATTATAGTAAAAAAAAAATGTTACAAATGAAAGCAGGCACACATTATTGCTATAAGTAATATATAAACATCACAACTTAGTAACTTAATAAATATGAAACTTTAAAAGGATTGTATGCGAAGCTAATAATATTACTACCACTAAACAAGTGACGGTGGTCGCTTATGTATATTAAACGGTTGTCCAAACTTCTCATTTTATATTATGACTCGAAGGACCAGATTTGGCGGGGATATGTAGGGAATAGAAGCAAGTATTAATGGTAAAGTCCTCATCTATTATAAGGTTTTTGGGATAGTATTGAACAGGGGTCCGATTCCGCTATTTTTAAGTCAGTGGGTGGCAGGTTAATGAACATTCCAGTGTACTTGTTATTGTCCCTATATTTCGTATTCAGATAAGCCTACAATGACCAGTCAGTGAAAATTTTACAATGGCAAGTATGTGTACATTTGTCAAAAAACTAAAATTATCAGAATAAGAAAATTAGGTACTATGACAAGTACACTGGAAGGTTCATTTACTTGTCAACCACTGCCTTTAAAAAAGCTCAATCGGCCCGTTGTGCTTAGAAGGAGAAATGTATAGGAATGTAAAGGAAAGGTTAAGTAATATGGTGCTTGTAGGAGAGTTAGCAGCCTCGCTTATTATTTGTCACAAGAGGCTAGTTGAAAGCAAGATCTCAGTAAATGGTCCTATATGACTAAGTTTGATATATTCTTAAAAAAGGTTTACTGTATTATGACGGGAGATTATACATACATTTTGAAATAAGCTGCTCTTTATACTCATAAATGATTAGCAATATAAAAGCAATGGATGTTAAAAGGAATTTTGAAAGCCTCACAATTGACTTTTCTCTTATTTATTTAGTTTAAACAATTAGTCGAGGCACTGTAGTCAAAATAACTTCATTGGCATAGTTTTATTAATTTTAGTTTTCAAGGAGAAGTTTTAGATTCTTAACTTAAAGGTGCGACTTATTTGTCGATTGATATAAAGGACGCTAAAAAAACTGTGACCATGTTCTGATAAAAATGTCGAACATATAGTTTCTTTTATTCTATGACTAGACAATAGTAAGTTTCCTACTATTCTACAATACAGACCTTGTGTAATATAGGTGTACCCTGTAGGCGACGTAACGGGCGAATGTTGTATATTTGGCGCTACTTCTCAGCTGTGATTTTTATATCTAATTAATGTATTGAATATTTTGTATGTTCATCTCCAAAGATTTCGCAGTAGTTGTCACGTAGTTATTGGTCCTTTGAGCCGGCACACGTAGGCAATGTACTAACCTGAGCTAGTTGACTTCCAATGTCAATAGCTTAGTAATTTAGTGGAATTCGATCTCAAGTAGTATTATTATATTGTATCAAAAACCATAATAAACGAACAAAATTGTTTTTGCAATTAAATGGCTGTCAGCAACGCCATCTATTAACATGCATGCGGAACCAAAGTTGTCTAAACTTCATTAAGCGCCATCTCTTGGTGGACATTGAAACCAATCGTCAAAAAATGTACCATTGTAATATTTAGCTTTTTTATGTAATATGTAGTGTGTACAAAATATTTAATACATGTCCATACTTATTTATACGACTGTATACATATTGTACAAAGCTATTTCAAGTCTATACATTTCCGATCCCCGTTAAATTGTACAACCCTGTCGAAATGTGTAAAGTAATGTGTTATTATAATTATATTTTATGTATATTGATTTTTATTCTATGGTTTCATTTGATTACCTCTTCAAAAGTTATATTTACCTGTATCTGCAGCCATAGCTATAAGGAATGACGAGGATAGGAGTTAAGTGGAAATAATGAAAAGCAATAAATACGCACAATGTTATCTATGTATTTAAAATTTAATTTTCGTTACTTATATACAAATTACAACATTCACTATCGATAATAGGTATTAGTTTGTCCTATATTTACATACGTAATACACTTTAGAAGCGTAATTTCATTATTCAAGTCAATAAATTACATCAGGAATTTTTTGAAATAGTGAGTCTCGAAATATAACCAACAACAGTTTCTCCCGAACGGGGATCGAACCGGGCTCGCACTAACCGGACGACGGCTACACAACTATTAGTGACACCGGAATAGAAAAAATGGAATTGTACATTAGAAAAGTGGTTCATATCAATAATAATTTCTTATAATTAGACGCCCTCGATCCCCGTTTACATACTGCACGAATTGTACTTACTAATTACTACAAATTGATAAAGATTCCCAAGGAAAGTAACGAGAACAATTAAAATCATCGAAAACTTAAAAAATAACGAAATAAATAGATTTTTTTTTAATAAAAGGTATTATTTTATAATTTCTAACATCGCTTTTGTGTTCTTATAACTTTGTGGACTGAATAGTACTGCTTATTTAAATAATTATACGTTAAATATAAAATAACAGATTTGCATTTAACTGTCGAACAACATAATATTATTCTAAGATACATTGCACAATGAATAAGTATTAGGTACATAATTATAACAAATAAGTGGCTGCGACATATTGCTAATATCAATGAACTCCTTAATCGTACACATTTGTCACATAGATGGGCTTAAAAATACCTAATTATTTTAAATAGTTTATTAGTCCATTTTATTTACAAACTTACCAATGAGTTTAAATAACCAACGGAAAGTTTGATAGCTGGCAATACTTTTTCACAATATCCTGGCAACACTGCCAATAAGTTTGATAACCTCAGTAAGTTACAAGAACACGAATCGACGCCAATAGTTACGACGCTAACACAGACTTACACTGGCTAAAATGAGAATAATTCAACAAGACTACAATATTATAATACATTTATTATATTCGGAGCAATATTCATGAACTCGATGAAGCATAACGTCACATTGATTTTACAAACGAACACTGATTATGTAAACAGCTACGACAGATTAATGTCACACAGACTAACTTGTGGTTTATGTGCAAGAGATTCCTCAGGGAGTTACAGTAATTATAATTATTCGCCCGCAATCAAGGGATATTGCGATCGCCTAAACTTAAATTATGTGAAATCGCATTTCTATTATCACTAACAAACATTGAATAATTTAAACATGATACAGCACTGTCTACTAAAACATGTAACTTCTTAATATGTACTTTACCTTTTTGCCAACAAACAAATTATCTGCACACGACTCGGTTCTTACGGGGACTACATTTTGCCTACTCTCATTTTAACCAGATTTAGACGCCACGCTGACTACTATTAGCCTAATTGAATATTGATGCTAACAGTAGTCGCCTTGATGTAATGTCTAATAATATAAACGAAGCCAAAGCAGGTCGAACAGTTATTGATCTAACATACAGAAGTTTAATATTAATCGCCGACAGATGGCGAGCATTTTAAAATACAAATATTTTTCTTACCTTCTTTATTCAAAATACATTTTCTAATATGATAAACGATGGAAATGTACACGTAAGCGCCTGGACTAGCGCATTAAACATTAAACAATTATTTAAATAGCTAATTCGACCTGCAGTGGCCCCTACACGTAAATTAAATGCAGCATACCTCCACTTACCTTGTCTAACTACGATATACATTTACAGTCCAACTTGGATTGCACTTATTTGGAACTAACGCCGCGCCTCGGCGAGTGTTACATATCACAACTAAACAGTAAAACATTATGTCCTACGCGCGTACTCCGTTACTGTACCTATTTGACGCACCAGCTTATAAAATAGGGATATGGTTGGTTGAGCATCTACAGTTTACTGTACTTCAGACGTAAGTGAAGAAACATGTCGGCCGTGTACTCCTATGTAGGACAAGCAGATAATACGCGTCTGTTGTCTGTCAGCCCTGAGTGGGTGCTTAATGTCTCACTATGTACTTGTATACAACCATACGCAAAACAAATTAAACAGAACATATACCTAACATTTCAATAAGTAAATAACATGGAACATCAAATATAACATAATATTGTAAATTCATTTCCATGTGAACATCAGTCTGGCGGAGATGAGCGGAGCGTGTGTAATCGATTTTGATCAAGTGTCAGAATAATGTGCGCTGACTATGAACAGCCCGCGGCGCCGCCCGGCTCCGATGGCTTTAAATGGTTGTCATGGAAACCGTCTGGGACATCCTACATGTATAGGTATGTCGGTGTTATTCGTCATGCACGCAGACGTGTAGGTATTTTATCGGATGCGTATGCATGGCCGATTGGATTTCCGACTGTGTAACACGCCAATTGTTTGATGTCATTCATTGTTTTATTATCAGCGAATTTACGTCACAACAATGTAAAAATCAACTATTCAACTGATTAGTAACGAAAGGTAAATAAATAAGAATTAACATTAACATTCTAGTCTTATCGATTGTCATAAATTAGCGTAAACTGTAGATGCTCTTAAGAGGTGGGTTCGCAATTCCGTTCCAGTGAACATACATAGATTACCGATGTGAACTTATCTGCATATACTAAATGATAACAGCTACCTATAAGGTATGTACTAAACATGTTCGCGTCGCGAGACAAACTGCTATTTCCAACGTATAATAATATGAGCGCGCCATGTTGCCTTGATGTGGCGTTATTAAAGATTTTATAGAGATTTCTTTAGCATTTTTATATTAAAAGATAACTATTTTCCCTCAGATTTACCTTGGGAGCAACTTATGTTTTAAAAAGAGAGCTTGCTACAATAGAAAAACTGTCCTCGTGTTTTAAAAGAATGGGTCCTAGAGATAGTTTAGCAACTTTTACCATCAGATTGATATATTAAATTTTTCATAAATTTCCATACATTGTATGATACAGTTACTTAGATTATGAGATCAATTCCTAATTTGAGGACACCAATTCGCTATTCTCTCAATATTAAAGTTGTTACCTTGTTCTAAACTTTCCTAAATTAAGCGAATGACAATGGAAATACTGCAGTTATTGTGGGAGTGAATGGGGCTCTTCGCGCTCAGCACCCTAGTCTCAATGGCCTGTCGCGGACACCCGACTGACATCCACGTCAAAGACACGACACCGAAGCTGTTCATTCAAGACATAATATTAATTACTTTCTGTTTCCGCGTTTTCTTTTAAAATAGCGCTTCAGCAACACGTTGACAAGTCATTAACACTAAAAATTAAAGCTTAATACATGATCGAATGCCAACGCTTGGCATCATCATAAGAAAGTTTCAATACAGATCAGTTCACAGGCTATGTATCGCCGCGCTCCACTCGCTACAAATCATGCTCACGACGTACATCGACGGCTCTGTGCGCTCATGCATCACGTTAAAGGAATTAAAGTGTCCATGTACTCGATAGTGCACGGTTTGTCGCAAAATGGCGACGAGGCTTAAAAGAGACAGTCCACGGTACGGGACTACCGCAGCGAGCGACGACACGGGGGTTTCACAACATCGGACGGATCAATTCGTTCACCATCGGGCTCTGGGGGTCTCCTTTAAATTGCACCTTAATCACTTAAAATAAAGTCTACTATCGTGTGACCACTGCCACGTGCTTGTGAGGGGAATTTATCTCTCTAAACGCTAGATGATCTTTAAGAAAGAAAACTTAACGACGACACTGTCGTGTCTCTATAAACAATAAAGACTTTCTTAGAGTCAAATAAATTGAACGTTTTCACTGTACAGACATATACAGGTGTCGTATAGAAAGGAAACTTATGAAGACTTTAGTGCTAATAATTAAGCACTATGTTCAGCGAAAACATTTGTAAACTTTTAAAATCTATTTTAGGATAAAAACTCGTTTCTTATTTACAGAAATCATTACCGTAATCTGTATACTGTATGTTAAAAAAAGTATTTTACATTAGAATTGCCGTGACCGTTGCCTTTGTTCAAATAAAAAAAAGTGAAATTGTTTATGTTACGCTGCGTGTCACGGGTTTAGTTTCGGCTATGAAAAACATTAACGAAGTTAAAAAACTGAACAATCAACCGTTCAAAAAGTTCTTGTATATGTAATAATTGTAATACACGTTTTTATATTTACTTAAAATGATTAGTATTTAATTTTCTTTACAAATCGATTATTTACTGTAGCCGTGAAGAGTTATAAAACAATTTAAATATTTATATTTTATGTCGTTTTTGTACGTGACTACAGAATGGCCGTATATTTGATATGTCTGTACTCACATCACTTCGAGTGAGATTTTCAATTAATAAACGTTGGAATAAAAATTGTAAGTGACAGTTGGCATGAGGAATTAGGAATAGGCAATGATATTCTAATAAACAGATATGTTATAAGCGTGCAATCGTGAAGACTCGAAAACGTCCTAATTGGGACGTTTTGCCATTAACAACAACACTATTTGTCTCTTTTTTTCTTATGGGTTTATCGCGCTATCTCTTTCGCTAGCTGCCGCGCTGCGCGGAACACTTTTTTCGATTGTTTTGTATGTGTATAACATATCTGTTTATTAAAATATCATTGGGAATAGGTCTTAAATTCTGACACTAAGTTAGTCGAAGGGGTCTATTCTCATCCAAATTCTAAATGTGATTTACTTCGCGGGAACTATTCTTAAAACAACTAATGCCTGTCAGTTAGGTTCCTATTTTGTCTGCGGTCTGACTTGCTACCACAGATCACTTATATCCAGACCTTTGCCAAGCTAATGGATTATTGCATCCAGTCTACGAATTTCCTTCACTCTGTCTGAGAAGCAGTCTATTTCTATAAATAAATACATTTCTCATTCCAAAACTAAACTGAGTGACAGCTAAACGACAGTTGAAATTTACTAAAATAAGTTTACAACAACTTTAGTTTTGACACCTGCCTGCCTTGAAATAACCATGTATTTGAAAAACCGTACTTTTTGTTCGTAAAAATAATTTGAAATCTCCAATGGCCGAGAGATTTATAAATTAGTCTGAGTCGTTAGAACTAGCATAGATATGAATTGGTCATGGTGAGATTAAGTTTTGCGTTTCTCTGATAACAACGACTTATAAATACAGAACTAAACAAATGGTGAAAATAAGGTTCTTCACTGGTTTCTCATAGACTTTATCCTCTTAAGATTAAGACACGCATGGCGATACAAATCACCAATTAGTATAATTCCGGTGATTTGCGCTACCTTGTTACGCAACTAAATTTGTGCTGTAAAAGCCTTTAAAAACCAGTGAAAAACCTTAACTTTTATGTACTTAAAATGTATGAAACGGTGAATTCCACAAACATTGAAAACAAAACTGCATTGCTTGGTGAAAACTTAACTGTAGATATCATTTGGTGATTTATGTCCGTAGTGATTATTAAGAGTCATTAGGTGCTTCCCCCCTCTCCCCAGCCCCCCAGCTCCCCCCTCCCCCGGTGGGTGTGCGCGCTCAGTGCGGCTGCGCAGGCGCCGGCCCGCGCAGGGCGCTCGGTCAGTCGCCCGTCGCTGTCACCTGGGTCCACGCGAACGGGCTGCTGTAGCTCTTTTGGCTGGAAACAAGGAAATTAATACGTTAGGAAGATAGACACATTATCTAAGTTTAGTAAAAGACAATAAGGGATTAATTTCTTGGGGTCTAAAAGTAACTGAACCGTATAGACTACTAGAAGCGTCATCCTTAAATGTAAACTTTCTTTGTACTATAAATCTGTACGACAGCTCCTATTGACACTTGAAAGCAATGGCCATATGGCCGTCATCTACTCAAATTATAGCATCTTACATTCGAACATAACGTCCTGCAATAGCTAGCCAGATATAAAACAATTGGCAACGCATTTCATCCCGCTTTGACCTTTACGTTACCGCCGCGCCTTCCCAAGACATGTTCGTCCATGTTCCACGATCGTTAGCACTCGTTACTTGTTCAAACAACTCTTAATGGAGCAGTTTGCCAGTTTAATGTTTCGTTTATTTTGCTCTCTACGTGTACCTAAATATATGTATAATCAGACTAACGAGAGGAATTTCAGTCGCTATTTCTGAATTTTGTCGTTTTGATTCATGACTCTGAACAGACCGTAACTAGCCAGACTGTTCCTAAATAATATATCTTAAGTGTTAGACGTTTAACGAGTTTATTTTTTCATCACCACCGACATCTATAGATATTGAAATAATTTTGAGTCATCATCTCCCTGTCCTGTTCCCAATTATTTGGGGTCGGCGCAATGCGTATTCAGCTTCCATTCATCTCTACAACTTGTCATCTCAGTATTTACTCCTTTCTTTCTCATATGATTTTTCACACAATCCATCCATCTCTTTTTTGGTCTTCCTCAGCATGTATACCCATCCACATTCATACTAATTACTGGTCTAGTTACGAAATAATTTTGAGTATCATACCAAAACCTACCTACTTCAACAGTACTTTATATTACATTGTTTTCTCCAGACAATATAACCAAAATATAACCTAGAATGCCGAGTTATTGAAGCAAAAGTAGCTCCACAAGATTCGCGTGCTTTCCTCAAATTATTTCTTTATTGAGAGCATATTAAGTAAGCTCTTCTTGTATTACTCAGAATTAATTACAACGCGCCAAGCCCGATCTGCCACGGTGGCTTACCCATGAATATGTTCTTATTAAAGCAATAAATAAAAATGGATATTCTCATGATAGCCACATATGAATATGGAGAATGTAGTTAAATTGCCAATGTTTATTAAATAATGTAGCTTGATTTTTCTTGTACATTATGATAGATGGATAATAAAAAAATATTTGAAACAGTACTTAAAAGAACTTATACACAAAATCGTTTTATCTTTCTGAATTTCATTTACATCAATAAGTATTTACTATTAGTTAAGGCAACAGTCGCTTACATTACCCAATTCCACTGCTAACCGTTTTATGCAAATATCCTTTAGTACATACACTAATAAGGCAGCAGAATACTTTTTGTAATTGTCAGTCTAACTCAACAATGCCTGCCTGCGTCCTTCAGACATCCTTACAGCAGGAAGGTCGACTCAAATAGGTAATCAATACTAAAGTTTGTACGTAACATATTGAGAGTAAATCTATCTTATTGTATAGATAATTTTAGCAGAACACTTAAAACTATCACCTAAAGGATTACCAGAAACTCCTGAAATCACATGGATCTAATATAGACAACATTCAAAACCAAATAAATGCTTACTTTAAAGCAAATACCGAGAGAACTGTTCATCTAAACAGTTCCTAGGAATGACTAATTAAACAACTAAATACCTAGCTACTAATTTGAAGGCTTATAATGAAGACAATTAGCAAATTCCGCGCATGCCTAGAGCATACATCGCGAGCAAACAATTATTCTGCGCAAATAATCTTCGATTACTGGCCAAACATTCGCCTTTACTAAGACATACATTTACATATCAGAATCAATAAGCCGTTACGCACATATTTGCTTGTCATCTACAAGATTTCTCGTTTTGAGTGTAACAAGTGTACCACGTGAGCGCGACAAATGGATGTGCGATTAACGCTTATGCGACAAAACTGTACTGCGACTCACCGTAGTTCGAATGCACGCTAGTGCGACACACTGAAGATCGACATCTCGCTAGTGCGACAAACGATTGACGAAATAGAACATAAACATAGGTATAGAACCGACATAGGCCCAGACATCCATTGCTTGGTTGGGTTCGACTTTGTGACAGAGATCAATAGGTTAGGTTAGGTTAGATATTGTGACCTTGCAATGGAGCGAGCGAAGCGAGCGACGGCCTTTGATTATTTAATATCTACTTATTTAATATATATGTAATTCAAAATGTATCTCTGCAAACTACTGTAATACTGCATCAACGTACTACACTACCGTAGTGTCGCACTACCGTAGTGTCGAACTACTGTCGCGCAATCGTTTGTCGCACTAGCGAGATGTCGATCTTCAGTGTGTCGCACTAGCGTGCATTCGAACTACGGTGAGTCGCAGTACAGTTTTGTCGCATAAGCGTTAATCGCACATCCATTTGTCGCGCTCACGTAGTACACTCGAGTGTAACAGAATGTTCGATGGATAATGTAATTTATGTTTGGTGAGGCGCGGTCGCTGTGGTAGCGAGGAGCGGTGAAACCACAGAAGAGACCACTCCCATGGTAATACGCGACAATGTACAGAGAAAATTTCCTGTAAATGCTGAGTTTCTCTTTCGTTTCAATCTGTGTAGCGGGCAAGTACTATACTCGAATGACGTTCAGTCATGTTGGTGTCAAAATAAAGAGAGTGTCCAACATATTATGATGACATAGTTGTATTTGAAGCAGTGTTGCATTCTATGCTGATAGTGTAACTACTAACCTCCACAACTAATGGATGATCATTTACTATGTGAAAATAAACTCTTTACCTCATATAATATACCTAGTTATCTTGATAAGGAAGTAATGAAACCTATTATATCTTTAAAGCAGTGGTAACTACCACTTTGCCAATTTTGATGCAGGTTTCTATACATTGTCTAGATATTAATTAAAACTTGCTTCATCAATTTCGGAATGTAATTTAGTTATACGAACAAGCTTAATTATGATTAATCCATCCCTTCCAATCTGCCGCGTAATAGATAGTAATGAAACGTGTTTTAATTTATATTAATAATGTTAATTGTGATTGGTTTTTAATTAAATTACTGATTTCAGTTTATGTGTGCGCAGCCATTAATTGAATTGCAGGACTCGAAATATTATTGCAATTATTCTGAGTTGGTGGAAATTAATTTAATCTGTTATACAGACAAATAATAAAGTGACATGAAAACCGCTGGTGGCTTTTAGCTGTTAAGTTTGTATGATAAATAGAATCCCTCATAACTGATTCTGCAACTGTTTAGACAACACATATCATCACGCCTGTATCCCCGAAGAGGTAGGCAGAGGTGTACCAATGTACACCCACAGTTCGCCGATATGGTTTTAAGATCCCATGTAATAGGGGGCGAGCCTATTGCCACTAACCGGGCACAAATCCAAACTCCGACCTGCTACTGAGAATTTCATAGAAAAACCCGATAACACCTTGGTCGACTCGGGAATCGAACCCAAGACCTCTAGCATAGCAGTCGCGCTTAGCACCACTAGGCCAACGAGGCAGTTTAGACAACATCATCGAATATATTTACACATACCTACACGGAAATAAAATTATACAAATATGATGATTTTATAAGAAACCAAAGTACCTCCGATCATTAAGTGGTTTGTTATATTATTATGTATAAATGCTAGAAATGGAATAAATAAAGGTTTGTTACAGTTGCGCTCTGTAATGCGCGATAAAAGTAAATTAAAATCAATAAAACCTTAACAACTTACTCTGGATATAACGCTCTAGAAATACTTAATATTTACGTCTAACTGTATGACCACACTTATTTAATAACTTGTTATAAATATAATAGTTTTTGCTGTATTAAACTGCAATTAAGTTTTGAAATGATATTCAAAGTTTACCGTTTCGTTAGTTCATTAGATTTTTATATAGTGTGTAGGATTAGGTTATTTAGATTTTTTTTTTTATATAACCTTTTATGTGTCCCACTGTTGGGCAAAGGTCTCCCCCGTCTGACTCCAGACATTCCTGTCTCGAGCAACATGACACCAATCGCTTAAGAAGCAATCGATGTCATCCCACGAACCCAAACAAAAATACAATTTTTTTTTTTATTTTTCATTATTTTAACAAATGTGATAATTCTAGAGTAACATTATTTTTTGCTTTTTTTATTTTTCCACGCTTTCAGAGGCACTGCACCCAACACATAATGACTGAATTTAAAGATGGACAACAAAACGTTGCGTGTGAATAACGTATACGGTAAATAATTCATAACTCACAAGTGGGTCAAGTTCGTGCGCGTGCGCATGTCTTCACGCCGTCTGCCGAGCGAGGGAAAAAATGGCTTCCAGGAAATCTGGTCGATGCATCATTATTGATAATTGAGATGCAATGAGAAAGACTGATGAAAGTAATAATAGTAATATTCCGGGACATCTCACTCACGGTTATCTGATCCCAAGCTAAGCAGAGCTTGTGTTATATTAACCAGACAACTGATAAACATACTTATATATTTTTAAATACATACATAATATTATAGATAAATTACACCCAAATCAATGATCATGCTCATCACACAACATTTGTCCAGGGTGGGAATCGAACCCACGACCTCCGGTATAGCAGTCAGGGTCACTAACCACTAGACCAACAGGCCCGTCAAAAAGTATTTGTATATTCAACGTTCTAGTATGTTTCCATGTGTGTCCAGGCTAATTATAGAACAATATGTTAAAACGTAGGTGGACTTTTCGAGACCAAATAAGACACGTCTTGAAAAAAGGCCACGTCAAGAGTCACCTAAACCAAAGAGCATGTATGAAGGGAATAATGAAATGACAAAGCGAAACAAGTATGTAAGGATCGTAGCACGTGGAAAGAAGTCTCTGCCTACCCCTAGAAGAAACAGGCGTGATTATATGTATGTATATATGCTAAATGTTGACCCATCTGATTACAATTTTAAATCTGTCTGTTGATTCCATTGTGTGCAAGTGAACCTATTTAGTCTATTTACGGAATACCTAAATTGCATTTTAGTTTTGACTGATTGTATGGGTGTATTGTTATACCAGATGTTACATGAAGGATGACGTTAGAAGATGCCTATTGTCTTTTTGTTCTATGTTGCAAGCTGAGTTGATAGACTTAAGTTCACTTTGCTCCGAAATTTATAAGCCGTTCTTGAAAATCCATCATTTTATTTAAGAAATTGTCTTTTAAAAGTGCTCTACCTATGACCCTACCAGCTTACGTAATTACAATGAAATAAATAAATAAATGCGGACAACATCACATACATTGCTCTGAACCCAAAGTAAGTAGCTGAAGCACTTGTGTTATGGGATTCAGAAACAACGAACGTACCACAAACACCCAGACCCGGGACAATGTAGAAAAGTGCCTTCTCAAAAACATATATTATATAACAAAATGCATGTCTTTAATTGTATATAGTAGGGATAGTATGTATAAAATATGCATATTGTAGTTATAGATCTACAAAAGCATCTATCTTGCACAATGTTGAATCCTAATGCGTTACGCACATTGGCCACCCGTCGGGAAATAATTATATGCGTGAATGCTTCCAAGTCTATACCGATTAAATCTGATATTATTGAGTAGGTTTACAGAAAAATAACGTAATTTACAAGTTTCCTTTGTCGGGAGACGATTGGTTGGTTATTACAGAGTTTTCAAACACTTTATTAAAAGTAAGATTTAAGAATGGACGTCCTACGTCGCATTTATTAGACAAGACTAGGGTTTTTTTCTTATTTCAAACATTTATATGCGAGAGGTCTTGGGTTCGATTCCCAAGTCGACCAAGGTGTTAAGCCGGAACCCCACCGCTGCGCAGGCTGTGCACGGATGCATGGCTCACCTCTGCTGCGTGGGCTCATTAGTTCGGCGGCGTCGGCCTCCGTTTCCACTGCGGCGCACGGACACGGATGTGTCGCCCACACAGCTCATAGCTATGCGTGGGGTACAGTCACGAGCAAAAATATGTATCACTATCACTATCACTATCATCACTACATAGTATAAAACAAAGTCGCTTGCCGCTGTCTGTCCCTATGTATGCTTAAATCTTTAAAACTACGCAACGGATTTTGATGCGGTTTTTTTTAATAGATAGAGTGATTCAAGAGGAAGGTTTATATGTATAATACATAATATAGTACATATATAATATAGTAGAGAAACACGGATAATCTTAGAGATTTTTGACGTCAGGTCGTAAATCAACACATTTTTTGCAAACGCTGGCTCAACCCTACGAGATAGATCAAAATAATGTACTACGGTATTGTGCACCTTAAAAAGATCTACAAAAAAGTCCGCGATGGTATATGTCTATCTCTTGAGGGTAACCCACAATAACCATTTTTTATCCTTTATTTATTACTTATTCACGAAAAGACCATTTTAAGCAATACAGCATCAATCCTTATCCAATTAAGTACCTTCAAAAAATTGTGCATGTAATATAGATCAATATTGCCCTTTACAGCATGTAATTTGAATGAATGTTTTCGAAGATATTACAGATATAAAATGCAGGGACATAGCGGTTGCGGCGGTACCGGCCGGGAGGGCCGTGCGGGGGCCGGGGGGCGCGTGCCTATACCAAAAAATGCCTCTAAGGCTGTGCTTCGCCCTACAGAACTTTATGATTGCGTAGTTATATTTGGTATCAGCGTTGCACCCGAGCAAAGCCGGGGCGGGCCGCTAGTACTTAATAATATGCGAAATTGTTAAACGAAATTAGTGAGATTTTTTGTCGAATCTCTTCTGCCATCTAGCAATCAATGCATACTGACAGATGACACTTGAAAATAAAATGGATCAAATATTTGTTTTTAGTAAAAAAAAATACTTAAAGTCTTATTTTTATAATATAGACAATAGCTCTTCCAAGTAACAATATAATTTAGCTATTGTGTAGTAACATCTGTTTTACTTATTTGTATTATAAATTACTTAGTTCTTACATAAATTATACTTATCACAACTTAAATGTATTTATATATACTAGGAATATTAATTGTACCTCTTATTTATAGTAGCTTATTCTTATAATAATTTCTTAAAAATATTATGTGTGTACATGTTTTTGCTCGAGACTGTACATAGTCGTGGGTCGCCGAGAAATGGCCGACCCACGCAGCTGGGATGCGTGGGTCGGCCACGTGGCTGAGCTACGTTCCGCCTATTCGAGTTAGCTACGCGTGTGTTTATGACGTCAATTGCTGCGTAGCATGTCCGTGCGCTGCGGTGGAAACGCTCTCATACATTTTGTACTAAAGCGAAGCTGAACACACGTGCACAGCCTCTCCGTGCGCCGCTATGGGTTTCCGGCTTTATTGGGTTTTTCTATGGAATTCTCAGTAGCAGGTCGGAGTTTGGATTTGTGCCCGGTTAGTGGCAATAGGATCGCATTCTATTACATGGGACCTAAACATATCGGCGAACTGTGGTGTACCTTGGTACAGCTCAGCCTAACCCTTCGGGGATACAGGATATGCTATGTTATGTTAAAACATGTTTAGTTTGGCAATAATTCCCTTTTCTTTCATTCGTTTAATACGCTCTGAAGTAATGCTTTTTTATGGGTGATTCATATGAAATACTTTCAATTACTATTATGGAAACAAACAGCACGCGATTTTCACTAATCAAAGAAATGTCATGCAACGTTAGTCAATGATTCATGTACGATCAAGTTTCAATCAACTGTCAATATGTCGATATCAATAATTGGAGTGCAAATTGAAAGGGTTTCTGAGTAACGATGTTAATGTTGTATTTTAGTAATGGCTATTTCTATGACGCATCCTGTTAACCCTTCAGTCGTAATTTGGCCTAAAATAGCTTAACATGTTTTGTTGGAATTTCTAAGACCTAAATGAAATATTTGTATACTTGAATCCTAGACTGTATATACATACTCTATATGCTCTTTATTCTATATTTTTGTTTATTTGCACGGTTTGGCGTATCTATTATGTAAAGCACTTAGTACATTATATGTTACGAATAACCAAAAAAAAAACCGTATTTATACTTTTGACTTATAACTTTAGTATGATATCGTACGGCTTCAAAAGGCTTTAATTCCTAACACAATAAATGCAAAATGCAATTCCAAAACATCTAGAGAACGCCATCCATTACTGCGAATGTTTACGAAAGGTTCCTAAGACAGACGGAGCGATGTATAATCCCTAGACTGCACGACTGGTGCATAGAGGCTGGATCTACGAGAGAGGCTTAACGTTGAGTGATGGGAGGTAAATGGGTTAGGCTGAGCTGCAGCTCAAAAGCCTTCACTCTTCCAACTGAAGGCAGCTTAAAAGGCTTCCATGACCTACCACAATAGACGTAGGTGCAGCTGTCATGCACAATAAAGTATCGATTGGCTAAGTGCTTTTAAATGGATGTACGCGACGAACGGAAATAACTTTTTTATTCATTTTTCTTTTTGTGGCCGTGAATAACATGTTATTTGCGTTGCCTATCATTTGCATTGTGGGAAAGTGGAGTTTGGCTTGTTATTATGTCAGAAACACAAGGATATTTATATAAGGTCACACTTACCTTCAACGGTAGATAGAGACTAGTAGTTTGTATTTACAATCGTAAAATTAAATTATATGTTTTGTCTGATTTATTTAGACTTTATTTAATACTTGATCAGCCTAGCATACCATCCAAACGATACATAAATAATACCTTTTGGAAAAAGTTAAGTAAATGTTAGGTATGCAGGTCTATTTTATTTAATACTCTTCATATCGTTATAACATAAATTCCCCCTACAGGTTATATAACGGGCAATGATTAAATAATTGTTTTTAATAAAACGGCTTTATCGGAGACTATTAATATTTTATCGGCCATTGGCGCTGGCGTCACCTTATTTATGGATATGAGTCATTTCTATTTAATACCAGGACGTTGGATCCCAGACTTATATATATATAAATATAGATATATCATATAGTACTGTATCCCTTCAAGCTTCCTTACAAGATCCTAAATATGCTACCACTAAAAGAGAAAATCATACACGTTGTAATCTACAATCATTGATCGATCTTTCGATCATATGTTTCAAGCATAGGCACTTTAGGATCGACAGTCTTTAAGAGTGAAGTCCAAATCATACATTAGTTTGGTAACCTGTAAGGTCCTGCTGTTAGAAATGACTGCAGAAAATCTATGCTTCAGCCTTTTTTAAACAGGTCCATATATATTTAGCTCTGCTATGCTACTATGTCAGGTACCTGAACTATGTTTAATAGTACTGTGAATTATGATGCAAGTGTTTACTGCGCACTTAATATCCAATACTCCGACTGTTTTAACCGTCAGTTTATGTGTACTGCATCTATTTATAAGTATGTGAAAATGTAGTATATTATTATAGTACTAGCACAAGTACTATAAATAATATATATGTGTAGTAGTAATCTGTGTGTACAGTTATACAATAAAGTCCTAATCATATCTGAAGCCGATTGAGGTAGAAATAATTTATTTTTTAATTGTTTTTAATAATTGCCAAGCTTATCAAATATTTTAGTTTTTTTCAAAAAAAAATGGCTGTTAAAAAAACTCTACAAATATACTTATGCAAATATATTATTATGCACCTAAGAGTATGTTCATATAGTTTAGGTACGTAATATTGCGCCTGAATATTGAAGGGCCGTAATTATATTGCAAAGTGCAACGATTCTGATCCACTCTACCTTAAATTCATCTCATCATTACAAACACAAAATCGTGTCCCAAAACTTAATTGAACAATTCAATAAGTCAAAGACACGCCTATCATTCCTTTTTGGTCTCTCACGAAGACATGCGCACATACATCAGTCTTATCTATGGTTGTAAGACTCCAGAATATAGGTTAATGTGGAATTCGTGAGCCATAGACAGAAGAAACACTCAGTCAATATTATATGTGTTTAGTAAACTATATAGCTAAAGGTCCTTTTAGTGATTTGGTCGTGAATTACGTGTTAATATTACCCAAAGGTGTGCTCAAATGAGATAAGTGTAACAATGATTGGGAAGGACTTGGGGAAAACTTTGGTCTAGGTAAGATTTAGTTCAGTAAGCTAATATCTCGAGATTTGCGCTAGCAGCTGAACCCATTTCGCTAATTCTTTAATTTTAATATTCCTTGAAGAAAGAGGATGAGAAAAAAATTGTGCCGTGGCGCAGCTAGTGTTAAATAAATGTGCCCTTAATAGATTTCTAGCTTCATCCCGCATTATATTGAAAGTAAAGAAACTCATCATATGTCTTCACAAGACCACAGAAAAGTTCTACCTTGGCACCTATTAGTGCATAAATACTTAGTTATTTAGCTTCTAACAAACCCCATTCTATTATTATCAATAGATATATCTTATGCATATCTCTCAGTAATACTTGATGCAATATGCAGGCTAATGGAGACTGCAGTCTGGTGATTAAGGCGGTGTGTCGCTTCACAGATTACGTCTTAGCGCTAATGCGAGTCTTCACACTCTATTACTTCGATGGATTTCAATTATGTTGTACTTACATATTTAGACTGCATCGTTGGCCTAGTGATTCTAAGCGCGACTGCTACGCTAGAGGTCTTGGGTGCGATTCCCAAGTCGACCAAGGTGTTATTGGGTATTTCTATGAAATTCTCAGTAGCAGGTCGGAGTTTGGGAATAGGCTTGCGAGCGGCGAGCCATACCGGCGAACTGTGGGTGTACATTGGTACACCTCTGCCTAACTCTTCGGGGATACAGGCGTGATTGTGTGTTATATTATGTTTTAAATATTTAGAATAGAGGGAAGACGGCCTTAAAAGGCTCGAATATTTACTTGATTTTAGATCGATAGTTTGATAAGGAGTGGATGACCACGGCCCTAACCAGAGAGAAATGGAAGGAGGCTAAGGCGGCCTTTGCCCTGCAGCAGGAGACAAATGGCTTGTAAAAATAAAGTTTGGTATGCCTGATTTTTAGTTATAACACTAATAATTGTGTGCTTTGGCATCCAAAATTAATAGCTAGTATTTTCTAGATCTGTAGATTTACAGTGTCCTCTTATCATCCAATTTTTGTCGACTCTACAAAATAGAGTTAGATTTTTTTTGCGTTCAATTTTTTACGGTAATTTAGAACGCATAAACATTACTAAGTTTACGTATTGGAAAAAGTATTTTTTCACTTCTCAAAAAACACCACTTGAATCAAATAAGAAACTAGCTTTGAATCAGAAGACTATTTTGAATAAGATCTTTCCCAAACGATGCGCATTAACCAACAGTTTATCGCTATTATAATGTTAAGTGAAACCGTATAATAATTTAGAGTTAGTATTAACTACGTTTAACGTGCTGTTTGGTATTTCACGGTAATGTCATAATAAAGTCATAGGCGAGGAGCCTCACAAATGTCAGGCCTTTGTCTTTAAATTGATGTTATGCCGGCATTTCTGGGTACAGCCTAAATTATGTCAGGATGACTTTAAAGACCTACATAAGTTATGTTATTGGGTAGGACTATTTGTGTCTACCAATACGAAAGAGTACTGAAATTATAATTACTTTGCGAGTTCAGAAAAGTTTTCTTCTGACATTAGCATGAGTAATTAAAACCCTTTACGATCTATTTTTCCTAAACAACACCTGGTTGTAAATTGTTTTTATAAAATTTACATTTTATTTACCTCATAACTTAATTGCAGATGCCCCCGAAAGCTAAAAGAAAATTTTACTAAGGTGTTCTTATATTTCTATCAGCTAATTTACACCATAAAGTAAAATCGGCGACATTACAAACTAACTGAAATTTAAGTATTCGGCCATAAGTTTAAGTTAACAATAATATCTAAAATTCACAATTACTTATAGTTAAGTTGCATGCAAAAATAAACGACCAAAAAAGGAACCGATTTTCGTCAACTACTTACCACATCAAAATTGACATAAATTGCTTTAACAAAAATGAGTAATTTCCTACAATTTGCTTTGACAGAGCGGTACACGGCGGGCCGCGGTCCCATGCCAATTGGAGGCAATTGACTCAACCCCGAGGTCGAACCCGGGACCGTGCATGCTGCCTGAACTACTTAATGTCAATCGTGGTAATAACTATTTAACATTATATTGTTTTATGGACTCATTGTCTTGTAATAGGGACATAAAAGGTCATGTTTACTTTTGCAGATTTGGTAATTACAGTATAAGATTCTTATGACATGGCAAATAGAAAAGAAAAAATAATATTCGTAAGTGTAAAAACTCAAATGTATGTAATATTTATGTAGCATACCTTATCTGTCCTATTAGGTTAAGTAACTGTAATAAAAAATAAAGTTTTATTAGTATGAAATATTAAATAAAAAGTATTTACTACGCAAATATTTTTTTACCAATGAGAAAATTTTTCATATATTTTTATGAAACACAAAAACTTTTTCTATAGTACTTTATTCAGACACGCTTCGCTTTCATAAACTATTATCTGTTTACACAAAGAATTCTTTCATACGAGTTCATAATAAACGAATGTTCAATCAAAATCGAATGCCAAACGAAAATTCCAACAAAAAGTACGCACTACAAAGTGAAAACATTTTTATTTCGAGTTCGAAATCACAACAAAATTGTACATCACTAGCTATGTAATAACGAACGTCACTGTCAGAAAAAAAGTGCCCCCGCTTGCCTCCACGTGCCCCGCGTGGCCCCGCATAGCCCCGCGTGCCCCCGTGTGTCCCTGCCTTCGCCTGCCTCCCGGAATCCGTCAAATTACGAAAAGTAAAAATGGAGGCTTTAAGCGGAGTGCTCGGAAAATGGATGGGGGCGCAGTAGGGCTACGCATCTGGTGTTTTAATAAATTAACCATTAGTATGAGTACTCTACATTTTATGAAACGAATGGAATGTCAGAATGGAAAAATTCTGTTGTTTTCCCATCCTTGTTTTTCATTTTGTCAACGTTCGTCATATGTTGTGTGTATGGAGCTCGTTAATAATAATTTCCAGGAATATATATTTACAATGTATGAAAGCATTTTCAATTTCATCATATTCGAACAAAATATTATTTTATACATCGATATTTTTATGCTTTTACGGAGAAATTAAAACACATGTGATTATTTTTACATAATATCCTACCAGTTTCACGAAATAAAAGCACGTCAGGTTTTATAAATACCGAAATAATTACAAAAATATGTAGCTTGAAAAATCCTTGTACAAAAATAATTTTAACCCTACCCTGACTTAATAACATCGCGTCCACGAAAGATAAAAATACCCTTTTTCCATTATCTTTTGTTACCCTATACAAAGGTATTCATACATCTTCAGAAAGTTGAAGGAAAGTTGAGTTAATTAAGAAGTTAAGATCACAAAGAAAGTGACAGCCCTGAGGGTGTGGAACTTTAGAAGCGTATATTGTATTGTCAATTTATACAGACACATGTGTTTGTGTGCGTGTATGTGTGTGTGTGTGTGTGCTTTATCGATTCACCTCGATAAGAATGGGTTAACATGGTTTAAGAATCTTTCCTACAAAGAATCGAAGGCAACGTACAATCACAAGCAATTGCTGGCTAATATGGAAAAGTAATGCGTAAGGACTAAGATACAAATGTCTGTCTATCGCTATATTATACGTTGATATGATAAAGACAGCATCTGATTTAAATGCGACTTAAAATTGAGTTGCGTTTAAGTGATCATTAATTTACTCTTCTATATGGAATGGAAATAACGGCGAACTTAGTTTAAATTGTACCTAGGTATTGCGACGTATGTATAACGTTTCAGAGTTAAATGTGTTATTAGGTTACTTTGAAGCGTAATTCCAGACTTTAGAGTCTATTAAATGTTGAATTGTACACCATAAATGGTTATAGCTTTCGTTTTTATTACAGGTACACTTTCGTACTTATAGCATGTATAAAGTACTAGCTGTTGCCCGCGTTTCCGCCTGCGTTAGTTTTAGTTATATAATCCAGCCTATAAACGTCTTACTGCTGGGCACAGGCCTCTTCCCATATAGAGAAGGCATGAGCATTGATCACCACGCTTGCTCTCTGCGATTTCAGATACCATATTTTGGAATCCAGGTTTCCTCACGATGTTTTCCTTCACCGTTTGTCAGAAGTGTCTTAGAATAATTAAGAAAGTACATATAACTTTGAAAAAGCCACATTGGTACTTGCCTGGGTTCGAACCTGCAACCTTGTGCATACAAATCCGCTCTTTGAACCGCTAGGCCACCACGACACTTGCTAGGCCACCACGACACTAGTTTTAGTTATCGCGGGGAAACCCCTACCCTATGTCCCTTCTTAGGGTGTAAGCTTATCCCATACGAAGTTTCATCTCAATCGGTTCAGCGGTTAACCCGTGAAAGAATAACAGACAAATAGAGTAACAGATTTTGAGTAACGTGGAAGCAACATTTCTGGTCTGTAGCCCAAAGTCCTTCAAAACCACGAATCCATCCTACAAATGTATCCCATCCACGTCCAAGCAAGCCTTGATCAATGGCATTCATTAGTACGCAAATGTACGTATGTGACGTATCTAGCAGCCAGCGTAGCCGATGTATAGCGTATCCAGCGCGAGCCGCAACAATCAAAGGGTTCTGAAGGGACGTGCTGTAATTGCCTCGGGTGACGGGATTGGATACTATGTACTGTGTTAAGTATATAATGTATATACTTTATGTACTGTGGTATCGGTTTTCCTAAATTGCGGGTTTTGGCAGCTAAGGGTCGTTCGAAATCCAGATGACAAACTTATATGTAGCTAGCATAATTTTTAAGGTCTACTATTATTTTAAGTCGTATCTAAGATTTTACTAATAAGAGGTACGAGTATAATCAAAACTCCTGAAGTTAAGTCTTATAAGATTATATCAAGTTCTCCTATTAGTTTAGGTATATGAGTAAAGATCTTCGATCGACCGTGGCCCAATTAGTTACAGAGTAGTGCAGTAACTACTTAACACGAATGTACCCAAAAATCAAAACAATTCTATTATTTTCTATTCGAATATTCCTTTACGCACCCTCATTCATAGGACGCAACAAAAATATATAATAATTAATTCTTAAACCTTTGCTAAACAACATAACACACATTCTTACAATACACAACAGAAAACAGAACCATACATGTCACCACCTTAGCTTATGTTAATCCCTTCATTAGTCCACATATACAGCCTCCATGTTGTGGCCTCAGACCGCAGCCAAGCCTTCGGAGGCACAATGCTGTAATTAGCTCGGTTGACAAGCTGTTTGTCCGTCTAGACCTATGTATCTACTGTATCTGAGAGAGCCCATATGGTCATGTCAGGGTCGCATTGAGGATAGAGAATTGTCTTGTGTCCTTTTAGTATTGGGTTAGTAGTTTGCAAGTGTATGTCTTGCTTTAAGTGCGATGTTTCCTGTTTTATATAGATTTAGAAATGTGTGTGAGAATGTTTAGATGCTTTATCGGTCAGTTGAAGATGTAATGATAGCGTGAGACATTGCGAATACTTGTTAAAAGTGACTATCATATTTGTTGATAGCTTTTAAAAGGCGTCTAATTTCCGTTGTTGGCTAAAAGTTAAGTGGTCAGAGATTTTTTTTTTTTATAAAAACTATATTTTTCTAAAATATCTTAAGCACAGAGTAGATAAATAAAATGTATGATACGTAAACATAGGAGGATAATAAATATACACTTTTACAAACAGCGCTAGGTTAGAATTATATCTTTACAATAATCAAACACTACACTGGAATTCTATCGTACGTTTTACTCTAAACAAAAACTAATTAATCGAAAAGCAAACAAATGTACTCAAATAACAACAATAGTGTTCCTCTTTATCTGAATGTCTAGGAGTAAAAACACTAAGTTGTTTACTAAAAATAGTCTGTAAACCGAGTTAACGGGGAAGGTTGATGTCTGGATTTTAAAGAGATCATTGGTTTGTTTTGGCGTTTACGCAGGAATTAAATATTTCGTCTAGACATTTCTGATTAGTTTAAACTTTTGAATATTTATTTCGTAAAATTAACGGGCGTCTTTGTGATATTTTTTACATTGTATTTAAAATGTATGTTTTGCATACAATGCTTGAGTATCTCATGTAGTCCGCAGAACTAAAAAAAGAATATTACACTCATACGAGTACATACATACCTACAAGATATGCGCGAAGAATATAACCCTTCATGGCAGTCGGGTAATTAGTCGATTGGGGAACAGGCGTACTGTAATATTTATATAGACTATATACCTACTCTACCAATGGCCTTTATATACTCTACTAATACATGAAGGCCATTACAAAACAATATAGAGACAAAATACGCATCCATACAATGAAAGGAGCTTGCAGAAATCCTGCAACATTTATTGAAAGCATTAAGCCGGTATTTCAGTATCACCAATACCGGTATTGACCGGTTCGATAGCACCTAGGTACTTGTATAATCTGAGTACTGTATGCCCTTTGACGGGAACCGGATCAAACCGGATCACGGAACTAATTAGCTGTCTGGGGTTGAATCAAACGCATTCCGAGACGAATTAAGGGATGAGGTATTCGTTTGTTTGTGTATTCGCTCTTTGTAATGTCTGTCCGTCTGTCCTCTTTAATATCATATTGTTAGCTTTTGGTATTGCAGAAAGATGTCGTTTTATTTCGTTGTATTTTAAGCTTTTCAGTAGGAAGTCTTGTTTTATACACAAAATATTGTCTAGAACTGAAATTCAAAATGAAGAATTCTCTGCACACTTTTCAAATAGTTTTTGACGGAGTAAAGAAGCACAAGTACCTTTTTTATTTCTATAGGTGGTTGCAAAATTATTTTTATATCTGTTGATAGAAGAAACGCAAAAATGTTAAAAAGAGTTCTAAAACATTTAACATATTGAACAAGCAAAACATTCCTCATAAACCCTTCAACATCCAAAGCAAAAACATCGATCCAACCTACACCAAAACAAGTTATTAGGGGAAAAGAAAAAAACTAATTATAAGAATCCCTAAATAGAATAAGACTAGGTTCGAAAGCCGGCGCTACACGCACGGGGTGTAACTTAGGGGTGGTACGGGCGCCACCCATTGACCTAGAAACACCCCTTGTGTACCCGCCTTACACTGCAAGCGATAAACAAAAAAATCTCGGGAGCTTTTTTTTTAAGATTCGTTCCGAAATTTATCTTGTGATTGTATAGTGTTAATGTTATAATTAGATTTTGGATTTTTTGTTTTGAATGTTTTGTAGGCAAAGAAATTCTGTTATACCGAGAAAAAAGATAATCATATTAAAAGAAAAACAGCGGTATTGAGAACCTCCTCCTTTTTTTGAAGTTGGTTGAAAAGGCCAACTAAACTAACTTCACTCTTGTAATGTTTGTAATGTATTTAATATTTAAATAGGTAGGGGAAACTGTAGTAATTAAATAATTCTATTGTGACGTCATATTATAATTTCCTGCTAGTTAATAATTCAGTAAGGGTTGCTTCAGTTTACCAAATCGCGTGTTTACCATTTGTATCAACAGATGGCGCGCATTGTACGATTTTATGTTTTTGTTCCAAATGAGGAATAATTAATAATTAACTTCTAAATAGATAAATTAAACTAAATTATTTGCGAATTAGATTATATACTAAAAGACTAAATAATTATGAGTTTGGCACTATTTTGTGCAAAATATATTTCATTTTGAACTAGGGAATTAGAAACCTATATTATGATAAAAGTCATACATTCGTAGTAACACGTGGTTTTGAGTTCCAATTATGAGGTTTAGGTTTTCTTTTATGGAGTTATATTTTAATCAAATCTTTGTACAAACTACATCAAAACTCAAAAATAAAAAGATTGGGTTTAAAGTTTATAACTCTATCACGAAGAGACACTTGTCTATTCAAAAACAACTTTACACCCATTACCGATGTAATCCCCTAATAAAAATAGTACAAACAACATGATTATATTTTGAATGGTGTTACAGAAATCCTTAACGTAATACGTGCACGTCAATGTCACGTTATAACGAGATTAGGGAACACGCACCTGAGGGTATTAATTAGGATCTCTAAACAGATATTTTTGTATAGATATTTATACGTCCTCGTTAAGTATTTATGGAATATAATGTTTGAGAATATTTTATTTTAAATATTGTAAGGTGGGATTTTGTGTGTAAGTTTCTTGTGTTTAGGTTTGTTTTGCTTTAATTATCTTTAGAAAGGAAGTAGGTATGGTGTGTTAGTTTTTAGTGTATAAGATGCATGATGCACATTACTGATTAAATTACAAGATTTATGATAACTTATAAAAATATCTTGATATTTTTATTAATAACTGAAAAATAAGTAACATATTGTAAAAACGTGCCTATCTCTGTTAGTATTTGGCTCTCTTTAAAGCTTAATTCTTAGAGCATAGCGATTGACGATCTATTAATCTAAGTATTTATTATGAGCTAATGAGCTGTCCATTTTACTCGTTTTTAATAATATTTCATTAATATGATCTCAGCCTCAGTCTTAAAACATTTCCGTGTGAGTGTCGGGTGACAATTTTCCGATATCAAGGCAGCACGGCCTTCGCAAGCCTTTTAAGCTGTCAAGCTTCGGATGACAGGAACAAACAAACTCTTACTGAACTAGGTTAGTATACTATCAATGTAGAGCGAATTTAGACCTTACTGCCTTGAAATAAGGGTGTTGTGATTGAAGGCGCTACTTGTAATTTGCGGTGGACTGTAGAATATTAAAGTAACTATGTTGAGGTTTTGAAGTTTAGTTTGACATTGTAGTAAGTTAGTACAATGTCAAAATAAAGCAAACTTTCGGTGGTCTGTAAACTACTTCGTACGTCGTTCATGTACTGACATGACAGTTACTGAAACAATATAAAAATCGTATTTCTCTCGCCTTTCATTATTTAAATAATATGAAGAGATAATTCTTTTTTCTCGTCGGACATAAGTCGTCAAAAATATCTCAACTTCTCAAAACTAATTTCATATTAAGTCGACACACTTTAAATTCTTTAATATACTGATTTGGACATCAAAGCTACATGAAATTATTTGAGATATTTAAGTAAAAAGTCGTGTACTACATACATACGACAGATTCTAAAATGGCGTACATTCATCATGGTTGATACGACTGCAAATTAAATTATGACAGATGTCAGGCCATTTGTTTTTATGAGTGATATTTATTTTGGGCTCTCTCTTGTTTTATTTTAGTTTTTATGTCAAGTTTTTTTTGGAATTCAGAGAAATTAATAACTGAATTAGGTGAGTGAGGATTAAATATGTTATATGGAATTATATCGTCTTTTTTATATCCGAGAAGGCGCTTCTTTGAGTAATGAATGGCAACTATAATTTAATGGTATTCGCTGTAAATATTTATATGCCTATTTATCAACATTATTACTAAGATATATCAGATAATAAAACAAAACATGTTCACCTTACGCTAGAATGTAACGTTGAAACATACCGCCGCCATTTTATAAATCTCATTTTATCGGCATGGCTTCAATTAATTAATTAAAAGGACACATTAGACCCACACGAATAAAAAAATCTATATTTAATAAATATTTTCATCTTATAAAAGCAGTGTATATTAATTATTCATGCCTAGGATTAGATTTTCTTGATTTTACTTCGGTCTTTATTCATCCTTTCACCTTTATTACATTAGTCAACCGTCCTAAAGGTACCAATAGGCAGTCACAGACCATCTAAATGAGTGAGCCAGCCTTGTCACGTCCGACCTAACAGGATTATGTGAGTGCGGGAGTGCGTTAGTGCGGTAGTGCGGGAGTGAAACTACCGAGAATAGTGCCGGCTTTATGTCGTTATTAATTTGGTTCTGAGTGCTGTGACAGATGGCGGCAAAACTGTAATGTCTTTACTGGACGTCCAGATTTATTGTTAAGACTTTGATCTCGTTGGGCACCGGGGCCCGAAATATTGAATTTCTATTGTGTCTGTTGTCTAGGTGTTAAGTACTGTTAAGGCAAGATAGGATATTTGGGAAAATGCTTCCATAATTCTGTTTTCCTTATGTTTAGGTAAAATGTAGCGTTTTGATTGTTGTTGTAGATTTTATTAAATTGATAATTAGAGTGGAAACAATTCACTGGCTAATATTGTTACAAAATATATTATAGGGCGCAAAAATATGTTTCCATTCCTTCTCTCTACATCAACACGTTCTACCAAACAACGTCACATCTGGCAAGTAACATCAAAACACGCCCACGTAAATGTACCAAATATGACAAACCCATTCCAAGTTTAGAGAAAACTTTATTAGATTAATGACATCATGTCATCCGAAAAACGTTTCGCCCGAATACGGCCCTGTTGCGAATTAATCCGGCGTATTTTGTAGGTCATGGAGCGTTAGAGGAAAAGCGATCATACGTCGACGTAGTAAGAATTGTTTTCCAATGTATGTTGTGTAGAGTGATGTATGTCGGTATATTTTATATTATACCTTGTCGGGATCGATAAGACCGTACGTAGTGATGTGACGATGTTTGCGAATGCGAATTTTAAGTAGAGTGTTGACCTATCTATGTGTGCGAAGCAAACAGGCTCTCTTGTTTGTATGTCAGATATCTAAGATAGATATAGTTTGAAGCTCTGCCTCCGCTTTTGAACTATCCATAATAAGTTTACAAAGAAGAAAGTTTCGAAGGTTTCATTTATAAAAGAGCACTTAGTCTTGACTACTTATTAGTTACACAAAGGAAGTAACTTTGAGTTTATTTAATTTTAAATAATTAGAACATGGAGGATCCAATTATGCTAATTATGGTAACATTGACTTAAAAAGAGTGCTTCAGGTATAATGTCACATGTTTCAACTGTACACAAATTACAACGTATTCGGAATTTATTTAGAGAAATGTGAATGTAATTTGCAAATTGGAATTCGGTGGACTTTTATTCACAAAAAAAGTATTTGAGAAATTACTTCTAGGCAATTTTAAGTTGTTTAACTTGCTATCTACGTCTATATAGAAAAATAAATAGGAAACATTGTTCTACTTTTATGTTCCTACCTACCGACGAGAAAAAAGGTTTCAAAATACAAATTTAATATTTCACTAACCATATGAAGAACGGGTTTCGTAAAATGTATGTATATAATACAAAGTTTTTATACCTTAATCAATACATAGCAACATATTATACCACCCTACACAAACATCCTATATTTTCACTTACTTTTGATAATAATAAGTCGAACCTGAGATATTTTCTCATATATTTTCTTTCATTGAATGCAATAGCCGTTATCTATATAAACATTAAGTAAATTACGTTTTCCATTAGCAGGTTTTCTCTCATAATTACTTGTGATGTTATTTTTGCCGACTCATCTAATAAATGAGCTACCGTATCACGCGTGGAACGTAACGGGGTAAGCACAGTTAGTGAAACTCAGGTAGTTTCCATATTTGGTATACGATAATGGTAAAGAAATTTCTTTAATCAAGTTTATGATCATATTTCATATTGGAAAACTAAACAAAATTATTATACACAATTTTATGAAGCAAGCAGATATAAAAATTGTCATTTTATTTTTCTGTACATTTAAGCTAACATCATCTACCCATACCATAGACAAATATAGCGCAATAGAATTAGTTTCTCAACTGAAACTACAAAAACAAAAGAAAAAACGTCAATACCAAACACGATTTCCCCAAAACATTTGAAACTCGAATACATTCGAAAAACGAATTCGAAATCAAACAGTCGTCGCATCACTAGTCAGTTGGCTCGACACATATAACTGTATTGTATATGTATTTTGTATATATGTGGAGTGTATATGTAGTGTATATGTTTTGTATATGTATAGAGGAAGCGGATGTCGTTAGAGATATGTTAAAGGAAGATGTTACGATGATTAATTGCTTGATTATGTAGGTTTTGGCACGAGATAAATGCTCTTTGTTTCGTTTGTAGGAACATGTTATGTCTTTTCCATCTAAAGATTTGTAAGTTTCGAGAATTGAAGTGGACATTTCAGTCATAATAGTATAATAAATTGTCACTTCGTGGAACATGGGAGAACAAAATCTTAACATATGGGACGCATGTCTTTTGTCTATTTATTATATACCAAATAAGCTACAGAACAGTAAAAAGGTAGTTGTGTAATTTTTAGAAAAAAGCTTTTCGTTTGATTATATTTTTTTTAATTAAATACCAGTTATCAGATTCTGGTCCACATTCAATAGGAAAAAGTAGATAAGACATTATTTTGATTCACCCAAGCGCTAAGGTAACCAAGCACTAGGCTTAGCTATTAGGGAAATGCACTTTAGTTGGCGACATTCTTGAACAAAAACTGTAAATCAGTTTTTGTTCAAGAAACTTCAGAAATAAGAGTTTTCTAAACCTAGAAATGTGCGATTACTGGTTAAATTTTTTATTATTTACACTATTTGCATTATTTACACTACCTACACATACGTATATGCCTGTACTATATGTGTTATTTAATCACTTTATCAGAGCTTAACTAAAACTAAATAAGGACGCAGTGTGGGCTCAGTGTGTTAGATTAATTAGATCATCTAACAACCTTGATAGCATGACTTCAATGTTGAATGTATGACTGTATGATCGTGTGTCATACAAGGATCTTAGTTCTATGCTATATTATTTTAATAGCCGGTAGATTTATTGTCGCACCGAATACATGGGTAATACATTTATTTTAGTAAATGGATTTTCATTTTAACATTTTAAATGAAATACATATGAAGAGAGCTTAAGATTAAGTACAGCTCTCCTTTAATTTATTCAAAAAATATTTTCGTACACCTTAATTAAACCATATCTGAGTACCAAGCAAAAAATACTATGACTGTTTTTTTGTCTCTTTTCTTTTTTATTATCTGTCATTAAAATAGTTTTTTTATAAGTAGTAACTGACGTGTAAATGTCATGATAATTATGTTTTGTCAGTAAAGTTTCAGCGGTTGATCATTGACCGCCGGGAGCGGACCTGCTCACGTCACTCGTCACTCCACCCTCTGCGTGTCCGACACACTACAGCACTGTTTTGTTAGCGAATACATTACTGGTTACATAAACTGCATTAAATTGAATAATTAATTTAGATGAGATTGTAGAAGTCGATCGCAATGTGGCTGTGCTTGCAGCATTTCGATTTTGGAAATAAGATCAAGCTTATACAGTCATAGGCTGTTTTTCAACGCATGTAGTATATCGGAAAATCTTTTCCTTTCTCGCGTTATAAGGAAACCTTTTATATTTATTTTTAAGTCGCTAAAAAATGTTTAGGAAGTAGAAAAAATAGAGTTCACGTGAATCAACTTTGTTTAGCAAGTTGATTGTCACACGAATGTATTTCAAATATGTTTACTATTTAGATACACTTAAACAAAAGCCGCACCCATAAATTTCGTCCGATGGATGGCTGTTCAAATTCAAGACATTAACCATCTTTCAATTGTCAATATTGTCGCACATTCGCACCAGACACTGACAGGTGATCTGACCTTTAAAAATAAGTAATTGGGTCGCGCTAGTCAAGTGACATCGGCTTTACAAATACTGAATACACTTCGTCTTATGAATAGCCGAAAGAAAAACAGGTGCCGAACAAAAAATAAAGAAACAAAATACAAAATGTCAATTAGCGTAATGAGAAATTATTCTCCTATATTTATCTCTTCGACAAGGAAACTAATTATCTTAATTAACTGGGGGTGATGTAAAAACGTCTTCTCTATGGGAATAGATTTAGTTAAGCAAAACAAAAGGTCTGTATACTCTGTATTACGGTTTTTATTGGATGGGCTGTAATGAGGCTTATGAGGCATTCGGTTTTCTACCTATATTGTTGTCTGGTGGTATGGGATTAGTACTTGCTGCTAAGTGGGAAATTTTCCTGCATAACTTATAGGGTAGAACGGAGCAAACTTGGTTTCTTTTTAGTAAATGTCACATAAACAGTTTCTCCCTAAGAGATGCCTCATTCCAGGTTTCTTGATGAAAATAATAGTCATTATAAGATAGCGTATTTTCAATGTCGCTAAGTCAGATTGGTTTAATTGATTTCTCAAATTACTGGATAGGAATATCATTGAGAAAATCTTTGGTTTGAAAATGTTTGAGTTAGACATATTTATACAATCTTTTGCTCAGAGGTTCGAAACTAGCACTTGCATCGTCTTTGGCCTTATTAAATCTCCAAGAAATGTTCTCATGTAGCCTCCAGTTCAGAAAGTGTAAGCTCATGGCAAAATAAGCCCTTACCTATCACAATACATGTAAACACAACTACCTACCCTTTATAAGAATTGGGTGTAGTTATTTCAATCCAATTTTGATGGAATTACGCAGCACACAACAGATTGTGGTTGATCCCAGCCAATTGAAACTATCCCTTCTTATCCCGGGACGATCGATCCCGGGGGATCCCGGATCCCGGGGTTACAATATCCCGGGGTTACACGACCTGTGTTGCAAGGGTTGGATTAGTGTTACGTACATTACTTTTGGGATTGACAGCCTAGAGTACGCTTCGAGTTATTTTTTTTTTCAATTAAACAAAATCTGTGACAGACAACGAACCCCTTCGTTTCGTATGCGGTATATGTTGGGGACCCATATAAACAAAAACATAAACATCCATAAGCAACGATGTTAATAGCCATAAGTATATCCCTGTCAGGTATTAATAATTTCTTCTTATTTATACAAAGGCAATTGCAGAAAAGTTATTGAGCACTATAACACTTCCTACTTCATAGGTATTTACTTTAAAATAGCCCAGAGGTGGTATCCAACGATCTCTTAACGTTTTTAAGCAGCGTCAGTACGTTAAGTAGTTGCGAGATGATTACAGTTATAATAACCGACTGCTGAGTACAGTTACTGAGAAACGCCCGCTTACTAACTTTGTGTGGTGTAGTGACCCTGCCACTTAGTTTAAATACAAACCATTCGTGACATAACCTACAAACATATTTATCAGCTATGTTTTGCAAATTTCAGATTGTACTGTTGTAAAGTATTTAAAAAGGTACATGATAATCTATTTATTTATGGACACACAACGTATAGACACAATCATAAAGAAATATTCGTTACAAAGGTTCAGAATATTTCTAAAACACGAGACATAGATGGTATATTTATTTACGGACACACAACGTATAGACACAATCATAAAGAAATATTCTCTACAAAGGTACAGAATATTTCTAAAACACGAGACATAAAAGAAGAAATAGATTGTACAGAATCAAGACAAACATCATAAGAATTACTAAAAGGATCCTAGAATCACCTATCGTACGAACATAGTTGACGCCTATTGATAAAGTCGCGAAGAACGAATAGCGCAATAAAAATTTTCAAGAATTTCTCACTGACAATAGCAAAAGATTCTAAAAGGAGAATGTCTCTCTTTATTGTTTGTTATTGGATAACAAATAACATATTTTCAATTTCAAAATACTCTTAGTAATTGAGGAATGCGACTCTAAAGCTTATCTTAAGAACAGACAGTAACTACGCCTGCTTTAAAATATCGATTCTTAACGAACGTACAGATCAAATTGCTGCGAAGATCCTGAAAATCGAAGGATCCCTTTGTTTTATTGTGGATCGTCTGAGTGGAAATAATACTGTGTTTTATTATTGTTACGTCTAGCACAACTCTGTAAAGGGCTGTTCAAAGTATCGTCTAATTGCTCTCCATCCGTCGCCATCTTTGAATTCGATTCTGATTCTATTCCTTTTTTAAACTCTTGTGTTTTGTTTCCTTTTTGGATTGCGTCTAACTTTTATATGGATGCTTTAAAAAAGGAAGGAAAGGGTTCCTTTTGTTTTTTAGCTTTAAAGAATTATAAATTATTATATATTTTTGCAATACCTTTGTAAACGTGTGTTGTATTATAATTTTGTAATTATATTTTTCACTAGTAATGATTACAATAGGTAAAACTCGATTTACGGAACCCTAAATAGGACAGAAGTAATGAATGAAAATGTAAAGCCATTATGACTGTAACAAGATAATGCTTTTCACGTAGAACATGCTAAATAGGGTTGTCAAAAGTTGAAAAATAATACAAAACTAAAATAAAATCATATTTGACGTGAAAATGTGTGCACCATGTTTCTGTTGAGTTCTCTACATAATCTTGAGGTTTGTATTTGTGAAAGCTTGCCCTTTACAGGTCTATCAACATGAGAAACTATTGCCATTACTATAATGAAAGCACTTTATCGTAGTATCTTTGGAATTGTGTATATGTTGTAAAATCGAGAAATGCTGTATTTGAAAGAACAAGCTTTCTACATATTAAGTATGTGTTATTTTGTCTTTTATGTGATGAAATATTTTTAATAGTTGCCTTTCATTCGTTTTATGACATGAGTGTGGAGAAAACTATGGACTTAGATGTCACTATCATGACTTCAAATAATAATTAGAAGCTAATTAACAGGAAATATCAAATAACCTGAGCAGAGTTACGTAAATGCGTAGTAGCTACAAATTAGACGCATTTGTGACCATGTGGCAGTGATAAAAACATTCGATAAAGTAGACTACACTAAGCACGCTACACAAAGAGACGTTATTTTCTAACAACGTATTTAACGACTGCGAATAAACGCCTTTTATCCTTAACAGCTGGGCTGTTGGGCTGTTGGTCTAGTGGTTAGAGAACCTGACTGCTATACCGGAGGTCGTGGGTTCGATTCCCACCCGGGACAAATGTTTGTGTGACGAGCACGATCATTTGTTCGGTGTCTGGGTGTAATTTATCTATAATATGTATGTATTTAGAAATATATAAGTATGTTTATCAGTTGTCTGGTTACCATAACACAAGCTCTGCTTAGCTTGGGATCAGACAACCGTGTGTGAGATGTCCCGGAATATTATTATTAATTCTATTTCCCTTTCTCTACAGGTACTACACATCTCATTAAATCCCACAATATATCTAACACACAAAGTAATTTAATAAAGTACGTGACGGCCCTGCAGGCACATCCGCTTCAACAGGATTAAGCAAATGAGATATCATTAGATTGCTATTGTTGCTGTCATTACTAACAATGAAACGTATCGGGCATGTCGATAGATGGCGCTGTCAAATAAAACTGTACAGAATATATCGTAGTGTAAGATGAACCTAGTATTTGTAAAAGTGGTGTTTGAAGCTGTAAGAGAGTTTATTAATGTTGGGTAGTTGTAAAGGTAGAAAGTGATTTATGTTATATCATTTTTATATTGTAGATTGTGCGTGTTTTCTACGATAAGACATGATTTTACAAGTTACACGTTATCTTTTCTAATTCAACTTAACTTACCGAAATGTTATTTAAAACTGCCTTTAGTTCGACTTCAATTGTACAGAAAAAAAATCACAAATAGCCGAGATGTTATTATGATGTTGGCAGTATTTCAGTCAAAGACTATCGAATAAATTCTGTCCTTTAAATTATACTGCCATTCAGTGATTGTAATGATTACTTTAAGGATTTCTTAGTATCGATGTAAGTAAGCCAGCCTTCTTCCTGCTGAGGTTATTTACATCTGTACTAAGAAATGCTTAAAGTAAACATTAATTGACTGAGTGCAACAGTCAGTTGTGTCTAAAATATAAGTCTCTACTCAATCTCTCTACCTATGCTTTCAGCTAAACTAACGCCTTTATAACCATACATATATCTAGGAATAGTACGTACGCAATTGTACGCAGTTGACTTGGCCTAGTGGCTCCGTAGTTCGCATGTCGGCGCGAGAGCAGAGGTCGCGGGTTCAAAGCCTGCCGCTGCGAGTCGCTGCCATTTACAATTAGATTATACATCTATTGGCTGCTACTTTGTTATATAAAGTGCTGTTAAAGTTTTTAAGATTGAAGTATCCGAAGAAATTTTACCGAAGTGAAATTGTATGAGTTTACTTTTATATAAGTAAAAACTTCCTCAAAATAATTGATTCTAGCTTTAAAATTATGACATAAGCTATAAAATTAAGATAAATAAGACAAAAGCACAAATAATTTACTGCAGTGACTGTCGTTAAGAATAGGTGTTAACAATTTGTGCTAACAATATTACAATTGAGCTTTATAAGGCTTTGAACAGCCAATAGAGAAAACACATTTTCTATTAATTTCATATACAAACTCGTAAAAACCCCTCTTTAAAAATACATTCCTTCCAGCAAATTCAGCCTCCTTTGTAAGAACAAAATCAATAGACGTCCGGAAGACGATATTTCACGAATGAGCTAGCAAGACAAGACAGCTCAAGCAAGACAAATATGGAAGCAAGAAAACCTTTTAAAACTACACGAGAGCCTTTGAAACATTTTGCACAATAATAATATGAACATTTTATTACTTATGTAGAATTTCTAAGTACGATGAATCGGCCGCGGCTAGGGGGGTCAATGACCGCGCTCTGAGACTGCGCGGCTCCATAACACGACGGCAAATGACGTGACGTCATTCGTTTGTTTTTTTTTGGTACGCATCGCTTGTTCTTGGAATTCTTTGGTGATTCTTGGAATTTACTATGTGTTATGTGGGATTCTTTTGTTTTTGCTTTTTAGCGAGTTTTAAGTGTGTGTTTTATAACGATATTGTTTTTTGTGGCAATGTCTTAACCTTGTCTCCGAACGGAGTAATAACTCAAACAAGATATGTGTTTTTCTTTGAGAGGCTGTCTTATTTTTATTAAATGATAAGTTTTTTCATAAAAATAAAAGATATCATTTCGTCTGATTGATTTTCTAAATTAAGTTATCTTGTAATAAATATCATTTCTAAGCAAAATGTATTGTATTCCATTTATTTCTCACACCGAAATATTTGTAATTCATAAAATACAAAACCGTATATAAAAATAATTTATTTCTGTAGTATTTTCGCAGTACTGTTTTCTCTGAGAACATTTTTAATTAAAAGAGAGTCCTAGTACATACCGTTAATTAATAAGGTTACGATAATTAATTAAAAGCAGTAGAGCGCTCTGAAAGGTTTTGTTCCGGAAATATGTGTTAATATTAATATACTTTAGCTACGTACAAAGGAATAATGATATTACATACTTTGCGGGAAGTTTCTGTGTTACGTAATATACTTATTTTTTTTTATAAAAATAATTATAAAGGTGTAACATTTCAAGTAAAAACTATATTTTTTACGCTAGGTAATATTGTGAACGTTCAAGTGAAGGTACACGTTAACTAAAAAGTAACAGTATCAAAATTGGTTTACGGTTCACCCAAAAAAGCGTAGAAGACAGACAAAGTTACTTTCGCAGTTATAACTACCTATGGATTCGTTTGAAAAAGACATCCATCTGACAAGCAAGTCTTTCCGATGACGTTTAAATGTCAGAAATAGTTTTGTAACGATTACAGCGAGTAACTTCCTCTTACAACTATGTAGTGATTACTGCCCATAAACTAGAGAGTACGACCGCGGCACTCTATTATTTAGTGGTACATTTCTGGCCGTAACCGCAACGGGTGTTCGGTAACCATTGCGCGGTCCACTCCGCCGGCCCGCTGCGGTCGCGCTACCACTGCGCAATGTATGTATCGGTTTTATGACAGCTCGGCGCGTGTGTTTTATTTCGTTTTAACGTTTTGTAGCTTGTTGCATTGGTTATGCTGATGAATTGATGTGGAGTTTATGTATTGAGTTTAAATGGCTTGTTTTATAGTTATTTTATACATATTTAGTGTTTGCTTACATGGATGGTCAAGATGAGATATGATAACTAACTGTTTTACTATATTTAGTCCGTGAGTCGGCGTCGCACTTGACCAGTTTTTTCATACCATAATTTACTTTGTGCACCACTTTTTAATATATGTGATAAAAGAGGATGAAATGACCTCTATGAACTTTAAGATTAATTGACAATAACTGTTTTATCTTTGTTTATTTGCTGATTTGAAACGATTTGACAATAAAGGTGCATGATTTAAAATCGTTTACTTTCACACGCAAAAAATAACCATACCTATCATTTCTTTGAAGATTGAAGGCAGCATTTTCTACCCATTTTATTTAGAATGTAAACAAAAGAATAACATGTCCAGTAGCAAACGTCCACGTGTAAGTAGTGTCATTATAATTGAATAGGAAGATCCAAACGTGTGATACATACGGAACCATTACATAAATTGGTTTTATGGCCATTTTATTGCTACTGTCGACATTCAATTTAAATAAATACTATTGAAAACTGTCATCATACCACGTTATTAGCTTGTTCGGTTTAGTTATGGAGCTTGTAATGGTTTTCAATGGTAGTTATGGACATCATCATACATCGGACCCGTAGTTACTGGGTCTTAGTTGATAGTTCATTTTTGAGATAAATATTTGTGCGTTTGTGCGACGATTTTACTATACTTTTTTAAATAGCTCCACAAGGACGTTTATCAGTCAGAAGGTTTTTATTGAATTCATTTAAATAATATTTTATTGTACTCCTATAGACTCCCAGGACTTGGCTCCTGTCCTGTTTATAATAAGTCGCTAACAGTAAAACGGTGCAAAATCCTACCTACCTACGTACCTTATACCTAGGTTTCACTTGGCTATTTTCGAAATTCTATCGAAAATTTTATACCTGATTCTTTGGATGTAAGTATATAATAAAAGGTTACAGATAAACTAAGAAATAGGTATAGTTATACACACGGGAAAAGCTAGAATTTATAATATTATGATATTATGTCTCTCATTTGAGATGTCCGGCGCAGGATGGTCATCATAAATATGTATTCCTGAGGAAATCATAGTAATAAACTCATCTAAATTAAATTAATGGCGGACGATGTCGTTGTACAACACATTTACTATATTCTTCCGGCGATATCCAGTTATAATAAAACTATCAGTATAAGGTAGGTTCAGGATCTTAAGCAAAAACTGTTCTTTTTTTTTCGAATAATAACGCTATTCTTTCATTTAACAATATGAAGAGCTTCTTATTGTTTGCTATTCTTAACAAAATTATTTTAATAAAATGATGGGCTGTAATAACTTATGTGACTCTTTTAAAAAGCAAGTGAAATGTGTACCTAAATATAACATAACAAAAAGTCGTACCGTATAAGTAAATGGAAACAGTTTGAAAAAACTTTACGATCAAGCAAAGACCTTTTATGTTATGCAAGCTAGGAATATTATGTCTGCATTTACTCTGCACCCTATAATAACATCACTAGCGGGAACTAGGTTACTTATAGATAGTGTTTATTATTTCTAGGGTACATCACTATAAAGTGTTGTGGAGATAACTTTGCTGTTTATGTTGCAAAATGAAAGGTACTATACAACTATGTTTGAGAGAAATTGGTTTCATATAATATTCAATGTTAAATTATGAATTAATTCGTGACAAAATTGAAGGAAGGACTTGGGGAGGCCTTTGCCCAGCAGTGGGACAGTAGAGGCTGGCAAAAAAAGGATAGGTGGCACAAATATTCGTCTCAATAAAGGTAAAAACATGAAACTTTTAACTAATGAATAAAAGACAAAATTCTACAAAATGACTCTTTTTTAGGACCCTCAAATCGAATGCGCCGAAATATCTTCGCTAATATACAAGATTGAATAAAACTACTTTTTACGGATTTTTTCGCGGTTTTAATTTTAGATTTAGGTCCCGACGTTTCGACACCTTTGCAGGTATATCAATGTCTAACATTCGCGTACACCTAAGAAACCAATATACAAGATTGAAGATAGACATATAACAGTATACCTAAACATATAGAGTAGGTACCTATATTATTATACATGTATATGTGAAGTATATTTCAGAGTTTAATGAAGATACAGTCGTAGAGCCCCTCGAGGCGAATGCCTTCGATGTGTCACTAACGAGCTCATTACTCAAAATATATGTCACATGTATATGATGTAGTATATATTCTTGAGTATATATGTAGTTGATATGTAGATACAAGTTACAATGATATATCTATAATTTTGTGCGTAATATTTGTTTTTATGTGAAAAATAAAAGTATTGGATATATCCCAAAATGTTTTTTGTATTTTTTTTTTGCGTTATCCTTCTAGTTCTAACAGAAGTTTTATATAGATTAGGAAACATTAAAATCGATTTACAATTACTTAACAAAAACTTGAGGTGTTTCTGAGGGCTGAAAATATCGAATCAGCCAATACAAAAGGTTTCACACTCAGATCTCATAAATTAAGATTCCTAAAATTACTTTTTTTACATTCGTGGAAAATAATTAGAAGCTCAATCTTTCAGAATAAAGGTACCAGGAATTTATATCACGTAATAAAACAATTACATTATCAATGATCCATCATCGCTGTCTAGCAACCCAACGAAAAACAAAACAAACTCAGAATACATACTACTTAGCAAGGAGGTATTACAGTTACCCTAATAAATAAATCTCTTTGTTATGTCTTCCCTGTGTACAATGGACAGCCACACACCACGACGGTGGGCACTTTGGTACTATGGTACTTTGGTTAGTGGCACTCCTTTGACGGACCACTTCGCCACGCATCGAGTGATGGCCAAACGAGGCTATTAGCCGCAGACGCTATTATAACTTTCTCATACTCCCTTGCACACTGAATCATAGCCGGATGACTACTCTTGGTTTCCCTTGCAGCCTTTGATAGCATTTACCCGTCATTTTGATGGCTTGAAAAGAAATTGTAGGCACCGTGTAATATGTCAAATCTTTCAGTAAGTATATAAGTTAATAAACAGTGACCCCCAATTAAATTGCGAAAAGGGCATGAAGAAGAAGTTGGTAAACAGTAAAAATCTAAAGATAGACCTAAGTACTCAAACAGGTACATGATAAGCATGTTTAGTCTGCCCACTACCAATTCTGCTAATCTAAAGTTGCAAATAAGTATACAGTACTTAAAAATAAACACACTAGACAAAGCTTTGTAAACAGACTTGTAAAACATAGCATGTATAATGCGAAATCTGTTTTAAATTGCTGGACATGTCCCCCCCCCCCTTGAGCTCCGTACCGTTCCCCATTCCCCTCTGTCGCCCTGGTCCACGTGTGGTAATGCGTTCGCGGGTAGTAACAAGCAACCTTGGATCGTTGCGTTGAACTTAATGCAAGCCACATAAATATGTATGAATTCGGACGACTTGACTAAGATCGTGCGAAGGAGGATATGTTAAATGCAAGCTTTTAATGTCAGCTGTGAATAAAAAATGGCGGCTATTCCGTTTACTTAGGACTTAGAGTGTTTTATGTAATTGGTTTTTTGAAGTAGGATTTTTTTTTGCTCTTAATAAATTAGAATTTGTTTAGAACGGCACTGAAAACCTTATTTGTTATTGAAACTTGAAACTAAGATAAAAATGGAGAAATATTGTAGAATTCCAAATTATTTTTAGTATAAAAAATCGCCATTAAACAAAGCACAACTTAAATAAAACAAAAATCACCAAAAAGATTCTTGAAACAAAGAGGTTTTAATTCCTTGTACTGACTAGTACAACTATGTAAACCTTTTTTGTAAGTCTAGACTTTTTATACTGTTCGTTACCTATTCTAGATTCAAGTTAAATTTTGAATACCTATGAATAATAGCACTTACTTGGAAGGCTACTGGCACAATGATAAATTATAAATAACGTTTCTACTTTATTTACTAGACATAATGTAAGTGGAAACTAAGAGGGTTTAAGCTTTTAGCAAGGCTTTTAGATTATGACTTGATTTTCTTTATTTGTTAATTTTTCTAACTATTAGGATATAGAACCTGTTTTAACGTAAACTTAAAAGAAACACAATATATCAGGCAGCCTACCAGCCATACTTTTGAAGCTTATGAATATTTTTTTTAACGCTCAATCGGTAAATGTATTCGGGTGAAATTTGAATATTTATATTCTCGGCAACACCTTTTTTCATAATTCCGCAAATTCCGGAAATAAAACTGGTAAAAATAATGAATTCTCAAACCATGAAACAAATTTTATTCCACCTCAAAATATATTATTCTAATATCTACTCAATGAATAAAATATCATCTACGCGCAAAAAAATAAACTTTTTCTGGCAACATCGTGGCCTGTTCGCGTTAATCCGCCATTTTAATACATCAGTTATCCTGTTTTAATTACTTTTATCTAAAAAGGGCTCCCGTTGATGAATAGCTTTTTTAAACGTGACATTTTAATTGAGTCAACAAAAAACTGTAATAAAATTGATAATTTTGTTGTTAGGTACGATAAATTTATTTTTAAACATGGCGCCGGCGTTGTTCTCACAATGGGGTTACATTCTTAAGGCTCCGCTGAATACAGAATAATATTGATAAAATCTTAATTATGTTTAATTGCAGCTAGAGAACGTTTAATTGTTTTTGACGACGATACTAGTGCAGTTATTTGATCAAAACTTTTTGCTTGATATTTCGTAGTCTTCAGTTGTACATCACTTAAATAATAGGTCAGTTATTTCGTGTTTGCAAACTAAGATTCTTATAAGCTACATACCTATATATTAAATTAATAACAGACAACGACGTTAAAAATAGTTAGTTGTTGGGCAAATGAAAATATTAAACCCAAGTAAGTATTACACGAAAGGTGATGAATAGTAAAGCTTTTTTTTACAAGTACTTAAATACTTATATCAATAATTCCTGCTAAACGTAAATTTCTACGCAAAGCAGGTACTAGGTACGCAGCTATAACATACAACAGCTGCTATTTTAAATCGAACTTCACTAAGATTTGATCCAATATTCTACAATAAACAACATCCCCTTAAGAAGTAATTTGTAAAATAAATATTGTTCTCATAAATTATTAAACTTCGATGTATATCACACGCTTTTAATACAGAAGTGTTGCCGCCTACGGAGGTACACTTTTTATTCATTCCCTTGGACTTGCGAGAAAAAAAAATATTAATATTAATGGGAAGGTCTTATACCCGTAATTTTCGATTTAAATGCTAGCACACGCAACACTTTACAATTTCGCTATTTTAGAACAATTGAACGAAGTTTCTTTGGATATCTGAGTGAATGAAAGACCGGTTGTGAGATAAAAGTGAACGATTGAACACGGTCTTAGGGAAGAGCCAGTCATTTTGTGTGTGTGCTTAAAAGGCTCCCGTAGACAATGAGCGACGTTGGTCACACTTCAATGCCCATTGCTCTATTCGTGCACAAAAGATGTATTAAGGTTCATATTAGCCGGTTAATGGATGTCGTGCAACTTAGTTTGGGGTCGACGGTCTCGTAAGAGCAAGAAAAGTGGTAATGGTAGAGCGTAAGATTTTTAGTTTGACAAATTGTATGGATATCACGATTAAAGGAATCGTAGTTACTGACAGCAAATAATGCTTGTAGTCGACGTTGAAGAGAATCTTTTCTTAAGAGAAAGCTTATGTGGTAAAGCCTTATCTTGAATATTATTTTTGTTTAAACAAATATGCACATGTGTTTGTAAGTAATAGAGTTAACTAAACATACGACTTGCAGTGAATCACAGCTAATGGAAGATAATAATTCTTGTTTTGATTTATATACTGATTGTCTTTTTTACTAGTTAAAGAAGTTTCTTATTACAGAGGTCACTTCGGTTTTAACAACATTAGCTACATTATATTATATCTACATCAATGATATTCTAATAAACAGATATGTTATACACATACAAAACAATCGAAAAAAGTGTTCCGCGCAGCAGCGGCAGCTGACATACAAGTCAAAATTATACAAAAGAGATAGCGCGATAAAACCCATAAGAAAAAAAGAGACAAATAGTGTTGTTGTTGAAAGGCAATACGTCCCAATTAGGACGTTTTCGAGTATTCACGATTGCACGCTTATAACATATCTGTTTATTAGAATATCATTGATCTACATGTATTTCTTGTCCAAGAAAATCACATAAATTGTATTAATGCCCTAGATATTTACAAAAAATAGTCTTCAAAAGTTGTATCATAAATTCATAACCAATTTCTTAAGTAGACTGTCGCCTGACAGACCGACGCGCCATTATTTATTCATTATAACAAAAAGAAAAAACATGAAAGACACTAAAACCAACAACTGAGCATTTGTAAGTAAAAATAACATTACCGCTGCCATCAAAGAGATTACAGAAAATGGTTAGCTGCGAGTCGTAATTGCTGACAGGTTCCGTACGAGAAAAAACTAAACTTTTTATTTTCGTGAAGGGAATCCAGTCTGTACCAGTAACCTTTTTCAGGTTGCGTCCGTTTCTCGTGTTAGGTTTAATTTTAAAACATTACAAGATAAGGCAACGAAACGAAAACGAAAGACGATGATTTTGCTCTGATTGATAGACTATATTTAGGTAATTCATCTGGCTGCAAAAAACGAATATTACTCAATCACTGTTTTTATCAGATTAGAATAAACAGCAATTATTGCACTTATAAATAGCGCCTATAAAATTTTGTTGTTCAAGACATAATTTTTCTCACAAGTAGCGTTTCACAATATCGTTACGGAACCCCAAAAATATGGGCCGTCATCAAATGACTGTTGGTAAAGTTGTGCGGCTTTAATCCTCCCGGCTTCGTTAGTCTGTGGCAGGCTTGTGCAAGCGCCCGCCATTATCAAAAATCAGCGATTTCCGGTTACGATGCTATATTTTTATAACCATTCATCACGAATATCGACCTTACTGCTCAGGGAATAAGGACGCTGTCAAAAACAATCACGTGTGTGACTTTTCACGTATTCTTTTTTTAAGCGCCCAAATTCGTGCGGCCTTTTAAGGTTTTAAGAAAGTAATAAAAATGTAATCGAATTTCGAATTGCATTTTCTGATTTTGATTCAAATTCTTGTTTTTAATGTTTTTACGTGTTCAATAAAAAAAATTTAATGTATGTAGTGCATAATTTTATTAGTATTTTAGATTGTCCACATTATTTAATTATCTTTCAATATTAATAAAAAATATTCCGATCTTTAAATAAAAAAGTTCGCGATTCAAAAGAGCTGTCTTCATTCTACTCGAATGTGTAACGTGCCGCACCGCGCAACGAACACGCACGCGCCCTTACTACAAAACACTACAAATTACTCATTAATTGCCGCCCATTTAAACTTTAACACCTTGGCGTAACGTTTAAATTCCTTTGACGCGATGATAAATTGAATTTTGTATTGCTCTTCAACTTTATTAACTGTTCGCATAGATCTTATGTACTTGACTTAAGGTTGAGAATGGAATGGTTTATCCTAAGTTAGTGGAATTCCTATGGTGCATGGAAAGGGGAGCTTCGGTTTAATTGATAAACACATAGGGTGCGTGTTACAGTAGTGTGGGGCACTTGTCGTGTTATTCCGGTCTTAGTGTTGTGCTTAGGGAGTGTTCACCTGTTATCGACTGTCGGCATTTCAAATATTTTGTTGAGTATGCAGCATGCTAATAGAGTCAGCTGTTGATTTGTTTTTATGCGATTGTCTTTATTAAATAGACTAGTAGTGTAATTGGGTACTTAAGTTATTTATGAAGCCTTTACTGAATAACGTGTTCTGATAAGTAATAGCTTGGAACAGTTGGAACATAATTAATGGCTACCTGTACGCTGAAGAAAAAATCTTGAGTACCTGTAGTGCCACAGCTTTTGTTATTATCATCATTTATTTACCTACTACATATTTATGTTACAGCATAATAAATGAAAACTAACCTTTCGTAATCTAAAAAGTCATTAATAGTTAGATTACCATTTAGCTAAACATATACAAAATTTAGAATGGCTATTTCAAAACATAATTCTAAATTCAATTAATATTAAATACTGGACGGTAAATTATAATTATTCGCCTAGCATAATTTATTAAAGCAACTCAAGCCTGACATTACGATTACATTAAATTTAGCAGAATTTGATCTTTTAACGTATTTTAAGTTATTTCAAATTAACATTATTAATATTTAATTTAGTGAAATTATAACTATTTGTAAATGATATTAAATAAATACATTTTATTATTTTAGTATTACGATTTAGTACGTAAAGGGGATTTAATTATGATTAAATGGTTTATCGTTAATATATTAGTAGTGACATTTATATCTAGAATTATATTAATATGAAGTAATCAGACATCTCATTCGGTAATCATGTTTTGATCTAATCTTTATGTAAATGTCACATTTAATAAGTAAGCCATGCAAATGGAATCGACATTTCATACTGAAATAGTATAATATTAGAACTAATTAAGGCACTTTAATTAGCTCATGCTGACAATAGAAAAACGAGTGAGGAATTATGAAACATACATACATATAATCACACCTCTTTCCCGTAGGGGTAGGCAGATACCACTTCTTTCCACTTGCTACGATTCTTACACACATCTTTAACTTCGTCCACTGATGAAATGATTCCAAAATAAAAATCTACCCTTTGTAAGTCCCTATATTATTGTTTTTGTTTTGCCAATCTAGTTTGTCAATGGCATAACATATCATCACGCCTGTATCCCCGAAGGGTTAGGCAGTGGTGTACACTGTACACCCACAGTTCGCCGATATGTTTAGGTCCCATGTAATAGAGGGCGAGCCTATTGCCACTAACCGGGCAATGGCTGTCAATGAATTAAAGTGACGGGGTGTCCATTGACTCTTTAATTCGCAGTACTAATAAGGAATATAGATTGTAATTTTACTAGTTCTGAGCTAGTAAAAAGTTAAATACATATGTATGTTTATACATATTTATTGGAAGCAATATGTATTGGTTTCTTAGTCTCAGTGTGAACTGTGCGGGGGGTATGAGAAGCTGTGTTGAGAATCGCACTATTGACAGGCAACTAGAAAAAAAATGGATAAAAAAGACGATCGAACTGGGAGTGAATGTATCTAAGAAAAAATCATAAGAAAAGTTAATACTAAGGTACTATTGGGAAAACATAATTACTTAACAAAGGGCGTAAATTAACAGTCTCATAAGCCAGCTACATACTTTAGATACCAAAGTATTCTTTTCAGTTGCGTAAAACATAGAAAGGTTGTAAGTTTCTTGATTGATACAAATAATAGTAATGTAAGGTATTGTAATAAACACGTTTTCATCTGCGAATCCACGAACGTTGTTAGCAAATTATCACGAATAAATTATTTCTTTTAGTTTAGCATAACTCTATACAGAAAGAGAAAAATACAAGATAAACATACGTCTTCACTTGTGATATTAGTATGTATATCCATTTATCTCTAAAACTTTACCAATTAATTACCGTATATCTAATTTAAAGCCATATATCATTATTTTTCCGTCTATTATGACATTCATTGTCCCTAACACAATATCATTGAAGTATATTATGATAAATTATCAACAAAGTGGATCTGGGACACGTCTGTCAAGATTGACACCATTAATAAATTATAAATATACGACCTCCTTGAAATAACACGCTAAGTGACGCGGCCAAAGATAGTGTTTTGGTTATAGAGTGTCTTTACGCTATTTCTCATGAAAATAAAGTTCCTTAAAACATCGTACATTTTGGCAAATGTCTTTTTCCTTAATACGAAGAACTGATGGGCCAATATAACCAATATTAAGTACCTAAACCAAATCAGAAATAGTTTTGCTGAATATTTAACTAAATATAAACCGTAGAACAACAGCCTTTCACTGTACTAAAACCTCGTCATTTAATATTCGGGAGTACTTCCTTAATATGATATTTTTTATGGGTGACAGGTCATTTAATTTTATGTAATACCAAAGAACACTTTTTTCTCTTAGTAAATTAATGTGATTGGAACAGAACAAAGTTAGGGCCATTAGATGTAAAAGAGGTTATAAAACATTACATAAAGTCCACGATGAGATTAAATAGGTTACGTTCTCCATATTTTGTCATAATATAATCAGAGAAAGTATTAAATAGGATTCTAAGCGACACGTTTCAGGGGATAAAAGTGGACCGGGATTTACTCACAACACTCTGGAGATGAAAATAAAAGAATCACAAAAATGCTTTAGGGGAGATTCGGTAAAAAATCAACGAAAAAGGTCCGTATTGTATATAGAAGAGGAATTTAAAAGGAATATTCTTCATTGTGCAGCCGAGGGTGACATAATTTATTTAGATAATAATGTTAAAATATATATTTTTTCTTAGCGTTGATAACATATTATAATAATATAATGTTACTTACTGGTTCATGTTCCAATAAATGATTTGATTATATGCTCAGGAAAGTATATTTACATAAAAATAATTTAGTTTGTCCAATTTAATTTTTTTAGTCACTAATTAGCTAGTTAATTTTAAAAAAATAGTTTTGAGTTCTCGGTACCTGAACGTATATTTGCGAGTACCTTCCCGTTTTAAGCATTCGAATATCGATCCGCACAATATGCCAAACATTAAACCAACCAGATTGTCTCCGAATACACTAAAACCATAACACGTGAACTCCCAATGGTCTACTTTGCTACTCTAGCAATAAACAAGTTCATAACTATATCTTCTATAATACAAGTACATTTTATTAGATTTCACACCACACTTATGACACCCTAAGGAATATCTATGGTTAGGATCACACATAGTTTTACATTAGTTATAACTTATAGGGATTATTTGGTTGTATAATAACAGAACAGTTGGCAGTGAAAACAGTTTTGGCTGAATAATGAATGTCAATGCCAGAAAATAATAAGCTGCCAATTTTTTTTTTTTTTAATTTCAAAGTTTATAAATTATGAAAATATTAAGAAAATGTTAACGAGTCATATTAAAAAAAACAAGAAAACTCGTTCTGAAAAACAACTGCCACTGTTTTAAAACCTTTCAGTAGTTAGTACCTACTTACGTGTTATTAATCATTACTACAGTAGGTACTGTACACCCCTTAAAACTCGCTCATATCATAATAACAAAGGCATTAACTTAAAAAAGACCTTGAGGTAGTTTGAACTTCAAACAAAATTACATAATGGTGGCATTTTCCGATTGTTATGCTCGACTATACAACTATCATAATATCACGAAACTGCTGTATAAGGCTGCCTATTCACTAAAGACTATTTATTTAAGTAAGTCTGCGATTATTTCCCACTCATGATTTATTTTGGTTCTCAAATTGCAAAAGTATCTTTGATATCAGTTTCAGTTTTGATACGTAGGTTTAAATCAACCTACGTATGAAAATACGCCCACATATAAGATTGTTTTCTCTTGATTTCCTACGCAAAAGGGCGAGTCCATTTGTCGGGATGAATTCGATACCCGTTATAAACAAAGTCCTGTAATAATATTATTGGGGGTTATTTCCACAGGAACTTGATCTATTGTTACACAAAAAAGGAAATAAAGTAAAGTTGTTTATATCTGTCTAAAGATGTTATTTTCTATTCGGAACTCCCACTACTTACTAATGATCGTCTGAAGGCTTTCTTACACAAAATATTTTTGTAACAGTGTATAATTTTTTTTCATGTTTTTTATGACTAGATATTATAAAGATGAAACTACGTACATTTTGAAATTAAAAGCTAACTGCTTTTAATTTGAAAATAAAATTTAAAAGCTTTACATATTTTTACTTGATTAATCGTTAATTGTGAGCTATCTAGATATGTTTTAGTTTATACTGCTTTACCGGCTTTTATAAAATACATTCAAATATTATGTTTATCATTGTCATTTTAGTCGTTGCGACATATTTCTATTTTAAATCGGGCTGTCGTACTGAGTTTTCTGACAGGCTGTCGTACAGTGAATGTTCAGCTTTATATAATATATTTGTTCACAACTTTGATATACGACATAGCGTGTTATAACGTTTTATAGTCGAATATGACTTTATGAGAAGCTACTATTTTTGGTAGCTACGGTTGGCGCCGTAAATTTCATTTATTTGTGTCCCCATACTTTTTATAGGATAATGAAAATAAATGGATTACTTAGTTACGAGTTTAATGGTTCCATTTTGGTATTTTAGACATCTTGCGACTTTATGGTCCTTTTATGTAAGTATATAGTATTTTATTAGGTAATTGATTTTTATTTTAATATACCAGTACAAATATGTATCAAAGTTTTCTATATTATTGACTTAAATAATCGAAATTTATACCTCCTTTTTTAGCAGAATTTATGTCAAGCAATGGCAGGTAAAACCGGAGAGCAAAGCTAATTATTGATAATTAATCTTAAAAGTATAATAATTAAACATTAAATACATTCGCGCTTGTATACCCAAAGATTTTTATCTGATGTAATGATCTAAGTCCAAGGTCTTAATTACGGAACAGAATCAAGAAATATCGAAATAGATGGAATTCAAAGCGACTTGCAAGCTATTGAAATGATTGGATCAAAGGCCTATTCACTGTATTAATTAGGCCCTGAAAGCCTCGCCTCTATACCCTTTCATATTTCGTCAAAATCAAATTTTCCTACTAAAATTTTCGCGTTATTTATGCCACAGATAAATTCTGCCAGAATATATGAAAAACTCATATTCATACTGAAACAAAAAGGGGCTCGTTAAAAGTTTTTACACGGACAGTTAGCAAAAAAGTTAAGGCTAGGTACACGTAACAATGTCCGTTGTTTTTGCTATCTGTACAAGAGTATTACGCTGTAATGATCGTCTGAGGGCTTTCTCAGGCGAAGTATTTTTGCAACAAATTGCATAAGGTTTTGTTTCGCCTTTTTTGTTGAGATAAGGAAGCTGATCCGAGATCTTTTAAAGGAACTTTGAATAGTCTGAAAAATATTGTGAATAACGTCAAAATAGGTGTTATCATCATCATCATCATCATCATCATCATCATCATTCAGCCAATCATAGTCCACTGCTGAACATAGGCCTCTCCCATAGGTGTTGTTTAATATTCCGGGTAATAATATAATGTAAGTAATACAAGGTAAAATGATGTTCTTAAAAAAATCATGATAAAGTATAGAATAAAAAGAGCTTTTCCCCTATTTATTAAAGTGGGAATAAAGCCCAAGGAAGGGAAGAATACTTCCCACGCACTTATTTTCAGGAACCTGTCTGAGTCTTACTAAGTAAATCGAATATTTTTACATACAACATATTAATTATCGAACCTTCCTTACAGTTTAACCGACAAATACAACTAATAAATAACAAGTACTAGTACAACATGATATTGCATAATAAAGTGCACGAGATTCCCTTTGCACGCTGCATCAAACGAAGCGCAGAGGATGTGACGTCACGAGTCTTATTGTGCTTTTTACACCGGATACAGAGTGATATATTATACGTTTTGCAGCTTTATAAGAAGGTGCTGGGAACTGGATTGATTCGGATCTCGGGATTTAAGGATGGATGGTACTAAAGTCGGAGAGAGTTACAGTGATGTATTTAAGGTATTGGCTGGATAGTTTGTGAGTGGGTTGAAACAGATCATGTGTCGTTTGGGACGGAAGCTGTCGGCTACTTAAGAGCTGACGATGGTGATAGAGTTATTTTCTTGTAGATTTTATTCCAATTTATTTTGTGATAGCTAAGCATTGAATAATTATTGTTGGTCTAGTGGTTATTGACACTGACTGCTATACCGGAGGTCGTGGGATCGATTTCCACCTAGGACACATCTTTGTGTGATGAGCACGATCATTTATTCATTTTGGGTGTGATTTATCTCTAATATGTATTTATTTAGAAATATATAAGTATGTTTATCAGGTGTCTGGTTGCCATAACACAAGCTCTGCTTAAATTATAGCGTAAAACAAATACATTAGGTATCGTTGATCAACATTGGTAATCAATATTAATCATAGAAACTCTTCTTAGGATAGTAACATAAAAAGACATCCAAAGACAAACATACATTCAGACTACTGACTAGTCTTATTTTATTTGGTTCCCGATAATTCAATCAGATGTCTATGAGCTAACCGAATATGTCTGTGCTCTTACACTAAATCTAATCAAGGAATAACTAAGTTTAGGAAATTGGCAGTGTGTGTAAAGCTTGCCAGATTCTCTACCTACAATACCTAATAATTTTGTAATTAATTTACGTGTAAAAATACCAAATATTTCAACAGCTTTTTACATTCTCAGAGCTATATCTACCTACAAAACCTTATAATTTTCTATTAAATAAACGGGTAAATTAACAAATATTTTATAATTAAAAGAGAACCTATTAATAAAACTATTAAGATACTTGGATAATTTATCCATTTAAACTTATGCCAAGAAGTTTATAGAGGAAAACCAAAGTTTATTTAAAACTTAATTACTAGAGGATTGGATTATCTACTTTTAAGTTCTATGTTCCAAATGCTTGTGTAAATATTAAAGAACTTAATAGGACGATATTTAAAAGCTATCCGATAAACTTGTCAAAAGAATTCACCAACGACATGCATTGCGGTTTCCTTCCCCCTATATGGGACAAACTTTATAACAAACACTGTGTTGCTGATATTTTTATTTTTCACGATACAAAACAATCATAACATAACATACAATCACGCCTGTATCCCCGAAGGGTTAGGCAGAGGTGTACCAATGTACACCCACAGTTCGCCGATATGTTTTAGGTCCCATGGACGAGCCTATTTCCACTAAATAATATAATCAACATTCGCAGTTTAAATAATACTATCGTATATTTAATACCAATTTTACTACAACATATTGTTTTTAAACACAAAACTATCTTATGTTAAATATAGCATATTATTACATATGGAACTCCGATTCCCCACCTCGCTGTCACAATCAACAATACTGCGGCAGAACCTTTTAAAAGAAAGGAAACCTTTCATATGAATGCTAAGCTAGTGAAAGGAAATGAAGACAATATATATTTTATCTTTTCTGTCGCTGCGCCCGTCAGCCCTATTCTTTTCATAAAGATATCCACGTCACTAGAAAACTGCAGTACCCATTGTACTGCAGTTTTCTAGTTCAGAACTTTCAATGGTCGCAATTAGGTGGGAATTGACATCTCAAACTGTGACGTCATAAGTTATAGAACATAAAAAGTAGGTCACCTATACAGGGTGTTACCGAAAGGGTATATCTATCCTAAAGGGATACAGATTAATAATGGTATAGACTCAGTTAACAAAATTTTAGATCAAGATGAGTTAGGAAAATATTACTATTTTTCATTAATTGTTTGTCACCCATAATTACAGCATTACATTGCATAGTTTCTGTATTTATAGAACATTTTAGTATCAAAACAATCAAGTCACTTTAACGTGTAATGCAGCGACGGACAGAAAAACATCTTCTTGAATTTAAGTTTAGTTTAAGTATTCGGACGTAAGATATGAAGTGAGCTCTCTTCTTATACAGAAGCAACTTAGTACAAAAACCATATTTCTCACAAATTAAATTTCAGTTCAAAGTCTAGGTCTTATAAGTATATCTATTGACTAACTCTAGAGTTCAATTTAATTGAAAAAGGTCAAGAAATTGGTTGCGAACATAGCGAGCGGTATTTATAAATGAAATCAATTAACTGTAAGTAGATAAACATTGGATGCTAGTGCACTTTCCTCTCACTAATTAATTAATTAGGATCGAGTTACATAGCGGGCTTTTAGCCGACTGTGACGTATATGTGAGTTATGTGTTTGTAAGCTCGATGTGTTGTTTGATTGATAGAAATAGAAAATGGCGTGTATGTTTTGGATTGTTCATTGTTGTGTTTGTTTTTATTAGATTTTTTTAAGATATTATGTATGAAAATTGTGTCTCATATGTACCTTGTATGTTTCATAAAAAAAAACCGTTTTATTTTTAATGAAACCTGTACTAAAATATAAAATGGTTGTATTTTATTTATCTTATTTTTAGCTTTTTCAATAACGTTTGTAATAATGATTAAATTAACAAAATATGCTATAATCAATGATGATTTATAACTTTTGCATAATGTCTATAATTAATCGATAACAGATAACAAATCGAATAATTATATTAATTATTCAAGCAAAATAATCGCGATATTGTAATTGGATCAATAAATCAAACGTAAATTGCTCAATTATATGTTAATGTTGTATTTAACCGACTGGATTTTAAAGGTATGTGAGTAATTATAGCAAAAAACTTCGTATTGTTATTTATGAAACAAGGTGTGAACGAGTAAGGGGTCTTCAATCCTTTTGTAATGGCGGACAATGGGCAGTTGGACGCCGTACAAGTGTTGATGGTGCTGTTCACACAATGGCCAATGTTGGAAATTCTTACAACGAATAACGCTTTTTTGGTGGCTTAGACTGTCGATTGCTTACTTACGTTTAAAAGAGATTTAATTAAGTAATTTACTTTTCGATCGTTCTTAATGTTGAATGAACCTCTATTAAAACAGTGTAGATTCAGCAGAAAACTAAATTGTTAGTTATGGTTAGCTTAAACACCTAATACATCGAGGTATTTCGTAAATTTTAAAATTATAGTTTATAAAGAATATATGGATGAAACTACGATCTTAATCATAGATGTACCAAGCTTCAATCTTTATCTTACAAGCAGAGAAAGTTGAGCCAGTGACTGATATCAGGAACAAGGTATAACCTCCTTTGATGGATCTCTTTGTGATGGATATGAAGGCTGGCCAAAGTGGGTCATTGTGCTGGAGCCATTAACCTATATGACATGTTATGAGTATAACTATAGTTTTGTTCTACTTTAAGAGGTTTGGAGATTATGATGTCCTGGTGGTTATGTACTGTAATAGCCATTAAACTATAGCTAGCTGATAGGTTATACTTAGTTACATGTTTTCTTCAAGTTATTGCTAAATAAATAAATGCGGACAACATCACATACATTGCTCTGAACCCAAAGTAAGTAGCTAAAGCACTTGTGTTATGGAATTCAGATACAACGAAAGTACTACAAACCCCTAGACCCGAAGCAATGTAGAAAAGTTGATTTCTACATTGTCCCGGGGATCGAACCCGGGACCTCAAAGTTAGCGACACCTTGAAATCGGTGCGTACGCCACTCGACCACGGAGGTCGTCAAAAGTAATCAAATGTTTCGGATTGTGCGATTTTAAGACATAAAGAAAATAGTCATTAAATTATGTCTTACACATTTATTTGAAAATATGACATTAAATTTCATGGCGTTGTGAGGAGCTTTAACCTCATAGACATACCTATCTAAATAGAGAAGTTGATTTTTATATCTTCATTCCATCTCTTAATGTTTTATTATAACAGTCATCGCTCTATTACTGTACAAGAAACCCGTTAAAATATCTATCAATGGATCAATGGACATAACTTTTTTCCAATATAAATAACTGTGTATCGTCACCATTAAATGTCGAGCTGTCAAAATGGCGCCTAATTGTTACTTTTTTTTTAAGGCATTGGCAGTAAGTCGTACAGCCAAGTGTACAAGTAGGTTCGCACCATGTATGGACGCATTTTGAATGATGTTCACTTAAGTTGATGAACTAGGTCTATTATATTCGTTTATGGCATACAGACGTACGCATAAGTACCTTATGCCCCTAATAAATTATTTACGATAGCTCTAGACATCATGTAACAAATTACTTCGGCGTCAGTTATTATAAAACGGTAGGAACAAAAACAGGCCATGTTTTAAATTTTATTGCTTTCACATTATTAACAAAGTTGAAATAGCGTATTTATAAAAACGCATTTCCTTTGACTTCCTTGCATTCTTCATTGTTAAACAGTGGCAGCTTTTTATGTATAAATTGCGAGCAAAATTTTTCGCAAAATACTTTATAATGAAAGAATGCTCGACAATTTTTATACAGCCAATTAAACTTTTTTGTTATGGCAACCATTTAAGTGACGTAAAAGGTTATTTTATATTCTGGAAACATTGATGTTTTTTCTTGACCATTTAATAAAAACTTAAACGTTAACATTGCGTGTTGTATAGATTTAGTAAAACTTAATACAATAATTCTGAATGACGACTAGTTTTGCACTTACTATCTAATAGTTAATTATTCATCTCTTATAAAAAGCAAAAACAAAGTACCGTTAAAAAGAATTTCCTCAATACAATTTAAAACAAGATCGCTAATCCTCACGTTTTATACAAAAAGAACAACAAAAAAAATGCAAAACAAAAACTGTTTCCTCCGTTGAAAGCACTTTTAGTGAACCATGAAGATTATTTTCCGGAAAGAAAATAAAAGAGGAAAGTAAGACGGATAGTCAATAGAAAGTCCGACAACGCTTTTCCATCTTGAAGCTGATGGAAAGTTACAACGGGCTTACATTGCAAATACGTTTATATGTACCATCAGCTACGGAAGTCTATGAAAACAATCATAATATAATAATAATCCAGTCTATAAACGTTAAACTGCTGGGCACAGGCCTCTTCCCATATAGAGAAGGCAACGAGCATTGATCACCACGAAAAAATCATATTCACGAAAAAAATATGAAGGAATGTAAAAAATGTATGTGAAAAGCAAGTAACGTTGTCATTAAATCTGGAAACACCATGAAAAAATATTTGCGAAAAGAAACCAACATACCTTAGCATCAGAACATAAATATAATATGTATATTCAAAATGCCAGTAATTTTATAAAATTATAAATTGTTTTTGCTGATTTTGTTCAGTGTCTTTTGTTGTTGACTGTACATATATAGTGCTGTGAAATAGGTACCTTTCAGAGGTACTATTTACTACAGGGAGTGATATATTGTACCTACCTCTAGACACCAAAATATTTTCTTCTTCTTTATAGATATTAGGTCTGTATATTCTAAGGGTGGAGTGCTAACAATTTACTGGGTAGGTAAGCTTTGGGCTAATTATCTCGATTCCTGTCTTATTAAGGTTCTTGAAATGGATAGTTCTATAGTCTAGAAGATTACGGTTTTCGTTGAAATAGGCTTAGTTAAATACCAAAATAATAGCCATTTATAATTTACATATCGATAAGCCTTCATACGACAGGATATCAAAAATACTAAGATTTGTAAAAAAGAATAGTTCCATAATTATACAAAATTAAAACACTGACAACCCTTATCAAAACTGACAAAGTAAGTATACTAAGCATTACCCCAAATTGTTACAGGTAATTAAACAACGCAATTAACATGACATTTAAATAAAATTTTAAGGCTCGTCACACAAAAAAAATGCCATTAAAATTAAAAAAACATAACATTATAAACATTGTAACTGTTATAAACTTAGATGATTGATAAACTACAGAGTGCACCCATCAAGGTATGAATCTTTATAACTAGTATGAACTTGTTTTGTCGTAAAAACAGTATCAAAACGGGGTGTATCGTTTTAATAAAACTATCAAGAATCCTAACACTATCCTAATAATATCGAAACCAAAGGTATTTTCGTATAGACATCAGTCGTTGCTCGGAAAATAACTTAGATCAGTAAAGTACTACATACAGCCAAAAATTAGCTTACGTTTGTCGCAATGGGCTTTTAGCAAACCTAGCACTCTATATTCTTAACGTTTTATACTCGATGGTTAAAACAGAATCACGGAACATTGCATGCTTATGCTAATTATATAAACACACCTTACATTGTAGAACTGTTTATTAATTAATAGATTTAATTGTTTAATGGTACGTTTGTAATAAGTGGTATTTGTCGCAATATTTACTGCGAAAGGTTCTGCAATTACAAGTTCATACTACATTTATTTCTATTAATATATGGAACAAAGTCTCCCGCCCGCGTCTGTCTCTCTGAATGGGAGAAACTCAAAAACGACTGAACCGATTTTCATATGGTTAACACCAACATAGGGAGAAGAAAGTCTTTGTTTTTGTATTAATGATTCTCTATCTGTGATCGCTGTTTATAAAATTGACACATTTTGTGGGTAAGCTGTATAATTTTCAGTCGGAGATTTGGTGAGCTATTTACTATTCGTCTGACATAAATTACCTTTGTATACCTCTTTTGCACACTTTTGTATACTTTATATGTCATTTTATATAAATTACGATATTTATGAACTGTTTTGTGATAACGACGACAAAAACTAAGCTATACTATATTATTATTATATTTAAATCATTCAAAACTGTGAAAATAATATTTTCATTTTGTTATTTTAAGACGGTATATTAATGATAAATTAAATAGAATTAATATAAGATAGAATAGAAACAAGTTTCTTATTAGTCATAAAGCAATAAAATTAAGCTTTTAATAAGAAAAAAAGTTAATTAATCTTTATATCCACGTAATTATCATCTAATGTTTTAGTGCTAACTGTAGTACTAATTACAAACTACAACGGTAAACTAATGACTGAAATTACAAATTGGAGCAAGTAATAATAATTACTTTGTGTAATTAAATTAATCAATTTATCTTAATACAATGGAAGAGGAAGTTTCTCATGAAGTTATTTTGTTTGAAATATAGTTATAATTTGAAGTAATAATTCTAAGAAAATAAAATCGACTTCAAAATAAGTCCAGTATTTATTGAGTGTCAAAGCTGGACCAAGACAAAATGGAAGTACCAGCTTAAAAAAAAAAAAACATTAAAATCGGTTGACCCAGTCAAAAGTTCTGTGGACACAAGCAAAAAAAATACAGTCGAATTGAGTACCTCCTCCTTTTTTGAAGTTGGTTAATAAAATTATATCCACGGTAAGTTTTTTATGGTTTTGTAGTTGGTCCCGGTCCCTTAGGTCTATGCGGCGGAACGGGCAATGTAAATATAGCCTTTAAATTAACCCTTCGCCCGCAGCGGAAGGCCGAGAAATTATTACTATTAAAAATAATTATGAGATATTCGTGCAAGTTTTTTTACTTAGATATTCTAATGATTCTATTATCATTATATTATAAAGTACAGTGGTAGGTAATATTGCTTAATCTAACTAATATTATAAATGTAAAAGTTTTTGAGAATTGATGTGTGGATGTTTGTTACTCTTTCACGCAAAAACTACTGAATGGATTTTAATGAAACTTTACAATAATGTAGCTAATACATCGGAATAACACATAAGCTATAATTTATAAAAATAGTGTATGTATTGTCATTCACGCGGGTGAAACCGCGGGGCACAGCTAGTATTACATAAACACTTTAAGTTTAAATATATCAACAAACTTTTTAACTCATTAAGTTCTTTAGAAGCTATTAAAATTCATAAAGTTTTGACTCGAGTAAAACAAAACACGGCCCTCTCTTACGTAACTTGCGTAAGTTGTGTTAAAAATAACCCTAAAACGCTGACCTACAAAAAAGGACCATGCCCCAATTGGCCCTTTAAACTAAATTAGTAAGTAATTTCTTATTACTTAAATGTAACTTAGCTTTAAGATGGGATTAAGTGGCTATCTGTTGCGATATGACAGTCTAGTGTCAGAGACGTAAAATAGAGTTCTACTATACGTCCCAAAATTCCCTATCATCGAAAAACGTATGGAAAATCAAAAATACCTAATTGTGGTTCATGAATGGAGTAGCGTGAGCATCGGCAGTGACCTTGTGGGCTAGTCGGCTGCCCGGGCAGGCTATTGCACTGCACGGCCCCGCGTCCCCCCTCCCCGCCCCGCATCCCCCCCGCAACTCCCCCGCGCTCCCCCGCACCGCTCCCCGCACGCAAATTATTGAGCCACCTCGCCCCTCCGCTGCATTTCCTTCCGCGTACCCCGCCCGGGATTTTAGTTTCACTGGTACGCTTCAGATTGCGTTAGGTTATGATTTTCATCTTGTTTACTACCTGTATTTTTATACAAGGTCTTTTCAATTTTGTTTACTAGCTATTTTTGTAAACGAATTTATTTCGGAAGTTTAACTAAGATTTACTTAATTATTTCTGGGCACGAACTTTCTAAGGAAGGACAAAGTTACCTGTCTAAACATTTTATTAATTAAAAGATTTCGTTACGTATACATGAAATAAATTAAAACAAATTAAAAAGCTCTCTACATAAAATAAATAGCATTTTTATTCAGATGTAAAGAGGAATTATTTATGTAATAACAAAAGCTATAGGAACGTCGGACGTTATCAGCGCGTAGCCCCGAGCGGTCCTTGGTGAAGCTAAAATGTGATGAATAAATGCATAAATCTACATGTTTACCCATTACAATTTATATTTAACTAATGCAATGTTATGCAGGCAATGCTAAACACCCACCGATGCCAATTAAATAATGATTTAATACTAAAACGTTCGATGTTCGTTAACCTCAGACAGAATCATACTTTGGAAGAACTTTTACATTGGTATTCCCCAAACGGTAAAGTTGTCGCCAACTATAATAAAAGAAAAGGTTTTCTTATATGAAAACTTGGTATCGGCGCTGTCGTCCCCCGCGTAACCAACCTGTTGAGAACGTGAAATAATAAGGTTGTCGGTATCTCGGTAACCCTCCAATGTTTTGATCTGTCCCACATCGGGCCGCGCGAAACACCATCACGTTTTTGCCGCCTGTTTTGAATTTATAAAGTGGTCCGGCCAACAGCTGATCGGGCGGCGTTGCGAGCCCGGCGCGCCGCCCCCGCGCTCCCGCGGCGCTGTTGCCGCTCCGTGCACTCGCCCGGTGAGCCAAGTCTCCGAGGCGATCGACCGACCACCGCCCCTCCCCGCTTCACACATAAAGCACAATTTTCCCAACATTGTGCCTTCTGAAATAGTTACCTTTTTAGACTAACTATACCCATTTTTGGCGGTGAAATTTTCCGTGCGTTGCTTAGGGTTGGGCTCAGCGCTCGCATATCGGGGTTAGCCGGTCGATTGCTGTTATACTGATACGGGTAAGCTTTCTAGTTTAGCGAGATTGACGGATTCCGGCGTCAGTGGCCGCTGCGCCAGGAGAAACGTCCCTAAAAGGATTGCGTTGGCTTTGATTTGGGGCCTTTTGGCGAAGTCTTTCGTATATCTTTACCTAAAACCTTTCTACATTAAAAGCAAGGATTTAAGGTATTCATATTAAATTAAAGTTGTTTGAAGGACAAATCCTTTAGCTTATAGAGGTTAGGATGTCGCGGCGTAAGTCAGCTAAATGAAACGAGTTACTCCGGCTCGCTCGGCGGCCACTTATGCATTATTACGATCTTCACACAATGCGTTATTGCTACTTACGTGGTTTCATTCCACGTTGATATTGCTATAAATACGCGACAATTTTATAGGGTTTAATTCTTTTTTTTTCTCGGGGTGAGTGGGACCAGAACGTAATGAAGTTAACTTTCGTCTCACTTGGGGTCATAATGGCCACATGCAGCAGTTGAGGGTTTAATATTGTGGAATATTCATCACGGCCAGTCCGTGGAGGGTTAAATAGAGATGCAATGCTGCTAAAGCTAATGGCGTAATTAAAATAAATTTAAGAGAGCTAAAGGAGATAATAGCCGGTAGCTAATGACCTAAGATACATAGCTATGGTACCTACCTAGTAAATTTGTTTGCTTCTAAAGTAGATTTGTATATTTCATACATTTTTTATTTTATTTTATTTTACCAATAGGTACAGATACAGATAAAAGAAAAACAATTGTACAAAACAAAATCTTATCCTCAAACTATAAGTAAATCTGAAATCCAGTTATATATTAAAGAAAAAGTTATTTCAGAACCAAATAAAACAAAACGCCAATTTTTTATCATTTTGAATAAAATATCTTCTCTTTAGAAAGCAACTCTGAAAATAATTATTTCTTAATTAATATTCATTTCCTTTTGTAATTATTATTTTCTTCCTCATCTACAAGGGAATGAGTAGAACCTTCTTTCTTAGGTACAAAGTAAATATAAGATGCTGTTATGTTTATCCTAGGAGGCTATGACGTCACATACATACATATCATCACGCCTGTATCCCCGAAGGGTTAGGCAGAGACGTACCAATGTAAACCCACAGTTCGCCGATATGTTTTGGTCCCATGTAATAGGAGGCGAGCCTATTGCCACTAACCGGGCACAAATCCAAACTCTGACCTGCTACTAAGAATTTCATAGAAAAACCCAATAACACCTTGGTCGACTTGGGAATCAAACCCAAGAGCTTTAGCGTAGCAGTCACGCTTAGCACCACTAGGCCAATGAGGCAGCTATGACGTCACTGTGAAATAACTCCATCTCAGTCTGCTATTACTTATTCCCTTGAATGTTATTTTATGTGAAACTATAAACTTGAGTGCTAATCCAGGTCGTAAGAAAAATGTGGAAAAGATATACGAAAATAATCCTTAGTGCTTTGATATAAGGATGAATGATGTGTGTTAGACTGTACTTTACTTGTACCTAAACCTACTTTAATACAGGATGTTACAGAAATGCGTGGTCATAATAAGTGAAATACTGTTTCCGCCCATCTGAAAAGGAAAAGGTTTAAGGAACCATACTTTTTTAAACCTAACCATAGAAAATTAACATCAAAATTTGTACGGCAGGTTTAGGGTTTTTTTTTTAGAATACTCATTAATTTTTTTGAGAAACTTGATCATTTCTATGAGCAGAATTATTTTATCTAATAAGATTACATATTGGTGTAACATTCTGTATAGGTCGTTTTAAAAGGTATTTTTATTATAAATATGTGACTAGGTCATGTTAAGGTTAATCTTGTTATGTTTGGGCACATTTCCAAACCACGAAAATGTAAGTAAGATACTTTTTACTACACTACTACGATCACTAAGTATTTTCTCGTCTACTAAACTTAACTAGGAACCTTTATCAAAGTTAAAACCCAATCTAACATCCTGATCTAGACTCAACTTGATTGATCTAGGTATAGACCTTATCTAGGTTTGTTACTCTAAGATTGAATGCCTGATCGTATGCAAAGAGCGAAGGCTTTTTGCTGTTATACAGATTGAAACTGAGCCTGAAAGGTAACATTATTTTTAACATTAACATTATTAAACATATTTTAACCCTCCTTTTTTTGGCTTTGCCACAGTTAGGTAAAAATAACTGAATTATCTTTTGGACATACCTACAGGTTATAATAATAAACCTTTTTTTCAAACAACTTCAAAAAAAGGAGGAGGTTCTCAATTCTGATGTATTTTTTTATGTTTGTTACTCGATTTCTAAAAGACGGCAGTTATTTTTTACTTTTTAGTGCATGTTAGTTGAAGTCGGTTCTTTTTTTTGTAATTTGATTATGTCCCAGTCGGTTAAAAATAACATTGAATTATCTTCTACCCCATGAAACGTTTCTGGAGTAAAGATTCTCACATAATTATGTATTAAAATTGAAAAACATAACTGTCATTTCGGTCGCAAAGTTGAAATAAGACCTAGTTCAAAAACCCTTTTCACATAAAGCAACAGTACACAATCGCTACAAAATATCTGTGTTATAGAGACATAAAGCGAGTGGAACTACTGCACAAAATACTGCACTAGTATGAGGCAAGGGGTCAATGTTCTCGCTTGCTGACGTCATGAGAACGAGGAGGGTGGAATCACTCCGGCATGCAACCTTTTTGGACTACTGAAACCTGTGGAAACCTGTGGTTTGTGTCAATTATTGGATTTGCTTTTGTAGGTGAAATGGGGTTAGGATAGTTTGATAATGTATGGGATAGATGAGGTGTTAATCAATTAAAAATGAGTGTTGATAAACAATGGAAAAATGAAACCCGTAACAAGGGAGGATGATTCTGTATTGTTATGATTGATAAAAAATGTTCTAAGGCAAACTTCAGTATTGAATTGTCTTACAGCACACTTTAGATACAAATTACCTAGTATCTATTGAGCTTTCATATTCAATGTCATATTTTGGTTTCTTTTTGGTAATGGTTGGCCTTAATAAAAATTAAAATGAAAACCTAATTTTATGAGTAATTACATAAAAACATAAATAGCGAAATTAAAACAACACGTTGTATAACGAATTTTATGACACTTGTAAACAACGGAAATTCACTAAATAACCGTGACGATAATAAAGTAATATTAACATACAAGTAACTAACATTTGACGGGACCTCGGACACGACCTAAAAAGGTTTTTTCAATTCAATTCAAAAATTCTTTATTCAATATAGGCTACACAGTAGCACTTATCGAACGTCAAACAATACAAACAAAAATAGACAGCACCCTAAGGGTCGGTTCATATCCGGCGGAAGCGCACCACGCACCACCAGCCGCGCAACGCCAGAACAAACAAACACGCAATGAGACATCCAACCCCCACACCTGACGCGCTAACGCAACATCAGTTGAGTGTGAAAGGCTGAACGCCCCACCACGCATCCGCCCGCCCCAGCGCCAAGCGACCGACAATACGCGACGCGTCTCCCGCCAGAGATGAACCGACCCTAAATCGCCCACCCTTCACCGCTTCCTAAGTGCTTCGGCCGAGGAGAAGAAACGGCGCAACAAACTCCCCAGTAGCACGCTGCCTTTACAATAATACTGCATATAATTAAGGGACCGCGCCAGATAAACAAGTGTTTGAGGTACTAAGAAATATAAAAGTATAATATATATAATATAAAAGTTCAGACACTGATCTTATCCAAGGTCAACAGAACGACCAGTCACCGCAAGCAGCACCCGTTCACGAGTATGACGCAAAATAGAGTTACGTTTAATAGAGTTACAGCCTTCCCCTAATTCCCAGACCAATTATAAATTGTCCGCCATTGCCTTAGGGTCGGTCTCTATAGACCTTTACTTGTAATTCTAAATTTATTAAACTATTTTATTTTATAGTTAGAATAAGCGATGTTAATTAGGGCCTTATTTTTCGTTTAGCGACATCTGTAGGTG